>CM056499.1:4120313-6658260 GCA_029783415.1 Anisodus acutangulus
AAGAATTTCCTAGGCTTGACATGTATCATAATGAGTAATTACTTAATACTCCCTCTCCGTTTCAAAATATTTGCTTTTATCAAAAAAGAAGAGTGACATCTTTTTAACACATACAAAAAGAAATAATAAGAAAAACATTTTGAAATAGAGGGAGAAATTCTTTTGAAATATAAACCACCTAAATTTGTTTTGGGGGTATTTTGCGCTGGGATACTTTTACGAGGGACATTGTATGTAGCTTTAATCTCCACTTGTCGTTTGTAGGGAATTGTTGGGTACAAAGTATATAAGTAAGCCACAGCGGAAGTTTAAAATTTTTTATTCTTACTTACCCCAACAATAATTCTGGTATGGTTATACAACAATGGAACTTGTAATATAAAACATATACTTACAAGTTGGAAAATCTAGAGTCTTTTTCTACAGTTAGGTGCACACGCGATTGCCCTTCCAATTGCAAGCGCCAATCTTCAATGTACTTCTCCTTCGGAAAGCTAGGAAATCCGACAGAGGTTTGAGAGAATATTTTATTCTAAGTCTCTAAGGCTTAAAATCTTATTCTGAAAATTGGTGTAGAATAATAAAAGTGAATGCCTCTATTTATAGTTGAAAATTATGTCAAAAACCCGGATTAGGGTTTGACCTTGGGCCTGGCCCAAAATCGACGCAAAGGCATCGCGGCGCTCGACGTGTAGTTGCATTGTCTCGATTTAATTTCCGTGCATTCTTAATTAAATTCAAAATCCAATTTTGACTTAATTTATGTAATCATTATTCATCTAAATGTCTCGATTTCAAATCGAACATTTTAATTACTCTCTCAATACATCCTTAGATCGAAACGTACAATCAACATAGTGTGACCCTACATGCCTTCTCATATTGACATTAATCAAATTAAGGTCTACGCGGAACTCCTAGACGGCGCCGGAAGACGAACTCAATATGTGAAGTACGTTTACGCGAATTCAGTAAACTTAACCTTTATGAGGTAAGATAAAATCATTTCATTCACGACACACCCGATCAAGCTTAGGATTTGTCAAGTGTCTATCCAAATGGCTATCATTGTATCTCATCTATATTAGTCGACGACTAGACCATATTCTAAATATGGCTATTGCGTTGGCCAACGACTTAGTCAACCTAATATCACTAAGAATCCGAGTGTTCTCTCGAACATACATTTGAGGAATGAATCCTAATCTTGGCTCAACTACCACCTTCAATCCACATCGTAATGTACCCAATACAAGTCGTATCTCAACCTACAAGACATTTGAGCTTAGGACGGGATCAAAGTACATTACTTTGTAGATAAGGCGCGTATTGACCTCAAGTCTAAGGACTTCTATCTCCCACACGCTGATCATAAGTTAGACAAGTATAACAAACAGTATAACAGCAGGGTATACCAATACTTCCAAAGTATTCATGTGTCCATCACGAGTAACCATTACTCGTAGCAGGTGAGACATACTACATCCTCTAAGGGTGTGATGCAGACCACATGTCGACTTATCACACATCATCGATATTCCATTCTCGATGATCATTAGTCGAGGCTATTTTAAGAGTTACGCTCTATCATAAAATTTCTCACTCTATTAATGACAACGTAAGCTCAAGGGATGCACATTAATGAATAATTACAAACAATCAAATAATAATTCAATAATTACAAATGTCAAAATATTAATCTCCATTAATAATAATATGAATGTGTATGAAGTACATTTGTCCTAATACAGATTGTCTCTAGGACATAAATATACTTTCAATCTCCCACTTGGCCTAGAGCCAATATCCAACATATCTAATGCCCATATTCTCGACCATTATGCTTGACTAAGCTTAATGGTTTAGTGAATGGGTCAGCTAGATTATCGTCTATGTGAACATAGTCTAATCTAATCTCTTCAGTCTCCACCATCTCCCTGAGTATGTGGTACTTCCTTAGTACATGCTTATTTCTGTTGGTTGATCTTGGTTCCTTAGCTTGCGCAATCGCACCAGTGTTATCGCAATAAACCGTTATTGGACAAGTGGCACTTGGAACAACCCCTAGTTCCTTCAGGAACTCAACTGTCGCGACAGCTTCTTTACCAGCTTCCGATCTAGCAATGTACTCAGCTTCTGTTGTCGAGTCAGCAGTTGTAGCTTGTTTGGAACTTTTCCAGCTTACTGCTCCACCATTGAAAATGTATGTGTAACCTGATTGAGATTTGTAGTCATCAACGTCTGTCTGGAAGCTAGCATCAGTGTACCCAGTAGATACCAGCTTCTCTTGTCCACCATAGACTAAGAAATATTCTTTAGTTCGTCTAAGATACTTAAGAATACTCTTGACTTCTTTCCAGTGTTCTTCCCCAGGATTCTGCTGGAACTTGCAAGTCATACTAAGTGCGAAGGCCACATCTGGCCTAGTACAGGTCATGGCATACATGATCGATCCTATAGCCGAAGCATATGGGATCATTTTCATGCGTTCAAGTTCTATAGAATTAGAATGATTATCCTTCTTAGATAACTTGATGCCTTGTCCCATAGGTAAACCGCCTTTCTTGGAATTTTCCATAGAAAAACGTCTAAGCACTTTGTCTATGTAGACTGACTGTGACAGCCCCAACAATCTGTTAGGTCTATCTCTATAGATCTTAATCCCCATAATATAGCAGGCTTCACCTAAATCCTTCATCATGAAGGTACTGGACAACCACTCTTTGACTGACTGCAGGAGAGTCTTATTGTCTCTCATTATCAATATGTCATCTATATATATGATAATGAAGGAAATACTCTCATCCTTGCGTTTACTATAAACACATGGATCGTCTTTGCTTCTGATGAAATCAAATATCTTGATAGCCTTGTCAAAGAAAAGTTCCAACTCCTTGAGGCTTGCTTAAGCCCATAAATGAACTTTTGTAGCTTGCATACAGCATTTGGTTTGGAACCAATTGAAAAACCCTCAGGTTGTTTCATATACATTTCCTCAACTAGATTACCATTGAGGAAAGCAGTCTTAACGTCCATCTGCCAAATGTCATTGTCATAATATGCAGTTATTGCAAGCAAAATCCGAATGGACTTAATCTTAGCAACAGGTGAAAAGGTTTCATCATAATCGACCCTAGGCCATTGATTATAATCTTTAGCCACCAGTCTTGATTTATAGGTTTGTACCTTGCCATATGCATCAATCTTCTTCTTGAAGACACATTTGCATCATATGGGTCTAACCCCTGTTGATAAATCAACCAAGTTCCAAACTTGATTTATGTACATCGAGTCCATCTCAGATTTCATGGCTTCTTGCCATCTCTGCGAATCAATGTCTAACATAGCTGCGTTGTAGGTTGTAGGTTGTAGGTTCATCGTCATCAGGAATATCTATCTCATTGTGTGTTTCAACAAGGAGATTAAGTCTTTCAGGTGGACGATGAGCCCTAGTGGTCCTATGGAGTTGAGTATTCTGCATTTTAGTGTTTGTTTCATTCTGATTGTGAGAAGGTATTTGTGTGTTGGACAATCCATCAGATTGAGAGTTTTCAGGAATGTCATTTTCATGTATTTCCTGAATGGTATGATGTACAACCATTGCATCATCTTCCATTAGTTGTGTATGAGAGCCTTGCATTTCTGCACTATCTTTCACAGCACTCCCACTGGCTGAAGGGCGTACTCTAAGTACCCAATCTTCACCAGATACTCCCACTGAATCCTTGTTTAGGTCAATCAACAAGGGTTCATTTTCGGTGTTATCTTGTGGTTCTTGAATTTCTTCAAGTTCTACCTCTGTGCAGCTATGTTCCTTGTTGACATATTCTTTTTCAAGAAAAGTTGTGTTCCTGAAAATAATGACCTTATGTTCTCCAGGAAGATAGAAGTAGTATTCCTTAGTTTCCTTTGGATACCCCACGAAGTAACATTTCTCACTTTCAGATTCCAACTTGTCAGTGAGCATCTTCTTAACATATGCAGGGCACCCCCAGGGTCTCATATGTTTAAGAGCTGGCTTCTTACCACACCATATCTGATAGGATGTCTTTTCTACTGACTTGGAAGGAACTCTGTTTAGAATGCATATAGAGGTTTGTATAGCATGTCCCCAAAGGTATGTCGGTAGAGCTGAGGAGCTCATTATGGATCGAACCATATCCAATAAGGTTCGGTTTATCCTCTCGGCAACACCATTCATCTGTGGTGTTCCTGGAAGTGTCCATTCAGATTGGACTCCATGTAGCTTTAAGTAATCTAGAAAATACTTTCTTAAGTACTCACCTCCTCGATCCGATCGAAGGGTTTTGATACTTGTTGCAAGTTGTTACTCTACTTCCGACTTGTACTCCTTGAACTTCTCAAAAGCCTCGGATTTGTGTCTCATAAGATACACATACCCATACCTTGTGAAGTCGTCAGTAAAAGTGATAAAGTATGAGAAGCCTCATTTAGCTTGAGTCGAGAATGGTCCACATACATCAGTATGGACCAACTTAAGCACCTCCTTGGCTCGCACACCTTTCTCAGAAAGTGGTTTATTGGTCATCTTTCCTCTCAAGAAAGATTCAAAGTTACCATAAGACTCCAAGTCAAATGGTTCGAGGTAGTCTAACTTCCTCAATCTTGCTATCCTTGATTCGTTGATATGACCAAGTCTGCAGTGCCATAGGTAGGTAGAGTTTCTATTACTTGTCTTGGCTCATTTATTTTGTACATTAAAAATCTCTTGACTACAGTTCAGTGTATATAATCTATCCACAAGAGGAGCAGTTCCATATATAACATTATTAAAAGACAGTACGTGACTGCCATTATAAATATACGAGGAAAAGCCCTTCATGTCCAACACTGGGATAGAAATAATATTCCTCGTTAATGAGGGAACATAAAAACAATCATTCAACACTAAACAATAGTCGGAAGGTAAATTTAATCTATAAGTCCCTACGCGCTCAGCATCGACTCATGCTCCATTTCTAACGCGTAGGTCTACCTCTCTCGGTCCAACCTTCCTGCTATCAGTTAGCCCCTGCATATTTGTTCAAATGTGTGAGCCACAAGCGGTATCCAATACCCAGGAATGAGAGTTATTTATAGACATATTTATTTCAATGACGTACATACCTTGTCCACCAAAGGCAGGAGCACCTAGTGCTTTCCCTCCTCCTGGTGTCGTGCAGTCTTTTTTTCAATGCCCCTTCCTATGGAAGTTGAGGCATTCATCCTTAGTTGAGCTCACCTTCTTCTTCACACCTCTCTTGGGCTTCATAGCTGAGGGTACAACGATTGTCTTGCCCTTCTTCTTCTGTCAATCCTTGCCTTTCAGCTTGGGTCGGCTAGAAGAGCTCACTATGAGCACAGCTTTGCCTTTGGAAGTGGAGGCCTCAAAGGTCTTGAGCATGTTGTGCAGCTCCGGCAAAGTCGCCTTCGTTCCATTCATGTTGAAGTTCACTATGAAGTTCTCAAAGGAACAAGGGAGAAATTTTAGGGTGAGAGTGTAGCGACATTCTTTTTGAGCTTCGTTCCAATTGAAGCAAGCCTCTCTATCAGCCCTATCATCTTTTGCACATGCTGCGAGACCGAGCCCCCTTCATTGAGCTTACACTTGAAGAGTTTTATTAGCAACTCTTATTTCATTGTCTGGGATTGAGAGTCATAGAGGCTCTTTAAGTGTTCGAGCATCTCATTGGACCCTATGTTCTCATGTTGTCTCTGAAGTTCCATAGACATGGAAGACAACATTACACATTGTGCCGAAGTGGCATCATCTAGATGTTTCTGGTAAGCATCTTTGTCAAATGAGACATATTCTTCAGAATCTGTCACATGGACTGTTGGGAACATTATGTCCAACACGTATTCAATTTTCTCCTGTCTCAATACTATTCGCAAATTCCTTAACCAGTCAAGGTAGTTCGGTCCAGTAAGTTTATTCATCTCAATCAACATTTTCAACGACAAGCTCGGCATCTTTTATAATCTGAAGAATTAGATAGACCGAAAATCAAATTCAAAATCTATTTCCTATTATACATATTCATTTAGACTAATCAACAAGGTCTTTAATTTAATTAGCTCCCACTATTTTAACATACTTCTACGACCCCATCGTAGAATACAGACCTATATTAATTGAGGTCATAATGGGCCAAGATCCAAGCATATGTTATCTCCGCGTTTACTTTGGCTGATAACTTTAATAACATATCTTGGTAGGTTCTAAACCAATTACAAAACTGTATTCGCAACTCTTGGTTGATCAAATTATTACATTTAATCTTACGTCCTTAGATTAGTTCGACACTTTGGCGCCAAGATTTGTCTAAGCAAGCCAACCGCATTACACGACTACGTTTATGTATCTAAGCAAACTTGTCCTTTGTGAGAAAACACTTTGGTGTAAATACCCACAAAAGTTTATAATTTGCTTTTACATTAAAACACATCTATGAAAGAGTCTGGGTCCTCGTAGACTTAGAGAAAATGCTTTGGCATAAATACTCGTATCGCCGAAGAGGATTTTGCACTCTAACAATTATAATGGACGACGTGTTTAATTTAGACTTGTATTTAAAGTTTTGGAGAATATTTTAATTCAGGATTCTAACCAAGATCAACACTTTAATGTCACATACAATATGACATCTTAACATCATGCAAAACTAATAACACATATAGTTTGGGAACCGTCAACCCAATATGCATGATAGAAGAGGGTTTAATCAAACATTGGGCGCCACCTGCCCAGACAGTTATAGCGGACAATATTCTAGAAATGTAAATGACAACATTTTGACATTTAGCACATAAACAGTATACTTATCAAACAATATATTATATAATAATAATCTTGGGTTAAACATTCTGAACTCTGGAAAAAAAAATATTTCTGGACAGGTGGGGCCGCGACGCTATTGATCAGCGTCGCGGCGCCATTGAGGCAGTAGTCTTTCGGCTTCTGGAAATTTCCACCATGGAGCCGCGGCGCTGTAGAGGCAGAAACATTTCTACTTCTGCAAATGCATTAGCATTACGACACTCCACCATGGAGCTGCGGCGCCTGTTGTCCAGTCTATCCCCGTATGTGGTCCACCATTTGGCTTGATCCACCCATCATCTTCCGGTCCAGCAGACACCGACATGTCCACTGCCTACCGGCCTAGAACACTCCTCTTTCCCAATTCCACTAGCAGGACCAATTCCTATTAGTGAGCACGATCTGCCAGCAGGTCCACTGCCTGCTTGCCTAATTCGGTCTCCTGGAGTGTCTCAGCCAGCAGGCCCACTGCTTGCTGGCCTAGTTTCTGCAACGATGTCCTCTTGGCTAGCAGGCCTACTGCCTCAGTCCAGCTCCTCGGTCAAGTCCCTCGGCCCATCCCACCCCTCAATCAGTCCAGTCCATCGGCCAGCAGGCTTACGACCTGCTAGCCAATCCCGTGAAATCACTACACTGACCCAGGTCCAATCCACTTTAATTCCGAGTCAATGGCCCATTACGCGTAGCCAACGGGGTATCTTTAAACCAAAATGACATTTTAATCTAAATTCTAATGTCACTAAATTACCCCTTCCATGTAACCACATGTCTACCCTTCATGACCCGAATTGGAAAATGGCCATGAACGATGAATATAATGCTCTTATTGAAAATAAGACGTGGGAGTTGGTGCCCCGACCACCTGGTGTTAATGTGATTCATTCTATGTGGATTTTTACTAATAAGGAAAAATCTGATGGTTGTTTTGAGAGGCATAAGACTCGTTTTGTAGGTGATGGCAAAACATAACAGGTTAGCATGGATGGTGGAGAGACATTTAGTCTGGTGGTCAAATCGGCAACTATTTGCATTGTTCTTAGTCTGCCTCTCTCCAAAGCTTGGCCCATTCATCAGCTGAACGTGAAAAATGCATTCTTACATATTGATCTCAAGGAAATGGTATACATGCATCAACCCTTAGGTTTCAATGACCCCGATCATCCTAATCATGTCTGTTTGCTGAAGAAGTCCTTGTATGGACTAAAATAGGCCCATCGAGCCTGGTACAAAAGGTTTGCAGATTATGTGTCTACTATTGGGTTTTCTCACAGCATGTCTGATCATTATATGTTCATCTATCATCGTGGTACTTCTATGACATACATTCTATTATATGTGGATGATATTATATTGACCGCCTCTTCTAATAAACCGCACAAGTTTATCATGTCTCTTTTCAGCTCCGAATTTGCGATGAAAGACTTAGGGCCTTTAAGTTATTTTTTTTGGTATAGCTATAACTTGTCATGCATGTGGTATATTTTTATCCAGAGGAAGTATGCGGCTGAGATTATTGAATGAGCTGGCATGTCATCTTGTAAGTCCTCTCCCACTCTGATTCACACAAAACCAAAGCTGAGTGTTAATTCTAGCACACCTTACGAGGATCCCTCCCACTATAGCAGTCTTGCAGGGGTTCTTCCGTATCTTACATTCATGAGGCCCGATATTACTTATGCAGTGCAACAGGTGTGTTTATTTATACATGATCCGAAGGACGAACACATGCACGCTCTCAAACGCATTGTGCATTACATTCAAGGCACTCTTGATTATTGTTTGCATTTATATCCATCCTTCGTATCTACTCTCGTGTTTTATACAGATGTTGATTGGGGGTGAATGTCTAGATACCAGACGTTCGACATCTGGTTATTGTATGTTTATTGGTGATAACTTGGTCAGCTAAAATCCAGCTACTTTATCGCAATCTAGTGTGAAAGCCGAGTATCGAAGGGTAGCCAATGTGGTGTCTGAGTCTTGTTGGTTGCGTAACCTCCTATTAGAGCTTCATTTTCCTATTCAGAAAGCTACCTTGGTCTATTGAGATAAAGTTAGTGCAGTATATATCTCTAGGAATCCGTTCAAACATCAGCGCACTAAACATATCGAGATAGATATTCACTTTGTTAGCAAAAAGGTAGCTCGTAGACAAGTACGTGTCTTTCATGTCCCTTCACAGCACCAAATTGCTGAGATATTTACTAAGAGTCTTCCCTTAGTTCTGTTTGAATATTTAGGGACAGTCTCATCGTACGACAACCGTCTGCTATGACTGCGAGGGTGTGAAAGAATATATGTGTATGTGTCGTGTATATTACGTGTATATACACATATATTCTCTTGTAATTATTAGAAGTCTTATACATGTGTAATTATGGTAGTAGTCTTGTATAGGACTGTCCAGCGGGTCGGGTCGGCCCCCCGATCCCGATCCCGACCCGGCCTGTCCCGCTACCCGGCCTGACCCGACCCGATCCCCCATAAAAAATTGTTTTGCAGGTGTTAGGTTTCGAACTCGGGACGGGACCTGGGATCATTTGGTTCGTCCCGATCCTGACCCGACCCGCCCCATCCCGACCCCATCCCGCCCCATTCCATCTCATCCCGCCCTGCCAGCCCCCTCCTCCTTTGCAAAAATAACTATTGCAACAATGAACAAATTTCAATTTTGGCCGTTGTGCAACAGCTATAACGGCCATTCCCCCCCCCCCCCTAAATCCCCCTTACCCCTAAATATTTATTTTAACTCCTAAGTTAATATATTTACATTTTAACTTTATTTCTCAACTATAAATACCTCATTTTTCTCACAAATCTTTATACAATCTCTCAATTTATCTCTTTACAATTCTACATTGCCTACTAAATATTATATTATTTTTCTCATTTATATCAAAGTTAAAAATTTGAGAGTGAAGTTGGCAACTAGCTTGAGAATCATCTATCGAGCAAAGTTTCAATTTTCAATCTCGATTACACGTCGACGTTTGGTACCTTCGTTTCTTCTTTAAAATATTATTGGTACTTTATTTTAATTATCGCACTTAATATCATTATCTTTAATTATTTATTTACATAATTAAAATAGAAGGATTAAGATGTATGTTTGAGGGTAAGGGTGCTTCTTCTAGTAGGGGTAACAATGGCAGGATACTTCTTCTAGTAATCCTATTTCTAGTCCCGATGATATCATTGATTTCACTCATATATATGAAACTACTTTTTTTAATGATATATCATTAGATGATGAGATAGATGAACCAAACTTTAATTTAGATGATAATCTAGATGACACACTCACTAGCGCACTTCAACCTCAGGCTCAGATTGAGTCTCAAACTGAAACTGGAATGTCTCTTATTCCCCCTAGTATGAGTCGAGGCCCACACAATGAAAATTAAAATCAGCTGCATGACATTTTTTTGATAGGGACCAAGAGAATCAACTAGCTAGATGTAAAATTTGTAAAAATATTTATAAATTTAAAACTGGAAAAGGTCAAGGTGGGATGAGAGGTTTATTGAGACATGTACAAGGTGAGCACACAGCTAGGTGGAATCAATGCCAGGCTAAAAAATCGGGTGTGCCATCTGAGTCGGGACAAGGTTGACATAGTGTCCCCGACCAAGTACAGGGTCAAATTAACCCGACGACGGGGAGAATTTTCGATCCTAAATATGATAAAATAAAGATAGGAAAATATGGCAAAATTAATTGCGGTTGAGGGTTTGCTTTTTTCATTTCCTTCATCTCCTAGTTTTGTTAATTACATTCGAGAAATATATAATCCTGTTTTTAATGATTTTTCTAGATCAACTGTTAGAAATGATGTTTTTAAATTTGCAAGTGAATATCAACAATATTTACGTTATGCATTGTATCATTTTAATGGCAAAGTGGCTATCACTTCTGACATAGGCCGTAGTACTAACGGTAATGATTATTTAACGGTAACATGTCATTGGATAGATCAAAATTGGTGTATGCAAAAACGTATTTTAGCATATAGAAATATTGATGATAGGCACACTGTAAGTTTTATTACACAAAATATTAATGAAATTTGTGATTGTTGACACCCAATTTTGTCTCATTTTTTCGATTTATTTACAATGTTAAATATTTGTACACCTCAAAAACAATTTTAATATATATATATATATATATATATATATTATTTTCAATATCATTATTTATTATTATTATTATTATTATTATTAGTATTCACATGTTTTACTATCGTTTGCCTTTTAATATCCTAATCATAGTTTTTAATTTTTATCCTAAAATTCTATGTTATTTTATTTTCGCAAAATAACATCGCATTTTATTATTTTGAGAATTAAGCATTTCACAAATATTATGTTTTATTATTATCATATCGTTATATCTTATTTTAAATAATTTACATTTCTTCTAAGCATTTCTAATAATAAAACCTTTTATATTTTAACCAACTCCCCATTTTATTCCCCTCACCCAAAATAATATCAACCAAAGGAGGCCCAATACGCAACCCGCTTACCAAGCCTAAATCATCCCAAAACACCTCAACCCGTCGGCCCAACAACCGACAGCCCAAATCGGCCAAGACCCGAGCCCAAATTCCCCAATTAAATCACCATCGCCCAAAACTATCTCAACCAAACAACCCCTAATGCTAACCAAAACCGAACGATGCCTCTCCAAAACCAGTCGACCTATCACCGTCGCCTCCCTTTACCCACCGGATAATCGCCCCTCACCTGCCACTGCCACCACGTCCCCTCTTCTATCGCCTGTCTCCCAGCAAGCCCCTCTCAATCCGACGGATATAAGCAAGAATCACCGAATTTCCACCCAACAGCTCCAAACGACTCTATTTCTTTCAAATCACTCTGAAAAAGGTAAAATCCAGACCCTTTTATCATCATCTGATCCTTTTCGAACTCTGAGAGAAAACCGTCACTTTCCCCTCTTTTGAATTTGAATTTCAAACTAAACTTCTTGAAGAAGCTGTTGAAACCCCTCAATTCTTGGCTATAAATACAGCCATTTGGGTTGTGTTTGAGGAAGGGTTTTTTTTTTGGGGGGAACAAAAAAGCTCTCAGTTTTTCTGAAAAAACTGTTGACCAAAAATCAATCTTTTGCGTTTTTTCACAAAGGTTTGGAGAAACGAAAATCCCCTTTTGAACAAGCTTTGATTCTATAAAAATCCTTTTTATTCCCGTTTCTGGTTCGACAAAGCCACAAAACGCTTAAGATCTTGTTCTTTTCTCAATCGCATAAATAAAACTTCTCCAAGCGGGGTTGACGATTCGAAACGATGCCTCGGTTCGCTGCCCGGAGAAGGTCAATAAGCTTGAATTTGTCTCTGTTTATTTTATTTTTTATGTGTTATGCGTGCTGATTAGTTTAGTTTTCTGATTATAATGCCTGATTTCAAGTATGATAGCTTATTTTAATTTAACTAGTTTAATTAGTAGATTTAGGTATTACATTCTGGATTAACATGTATAATCTGGTATGAGTTGTCTTTGTGTATTTTTATGATTTAAGAGCAATATAAGTTGTTTGTCTTCATTTTGGATATCTGTTGGTAGGAGCTTGCACGATAGAATCAGAGATAACCAAATATGCATTTGCTTTATTCTTGTGGATTTTTGAATCAAATTGTATAAAATGTGCTAAGTTTGTTTTGACATATATGACTCGACTTGCATCTATTTTGTTCTTAAATGGTAAAAAATTGTTATTCTAAATTTCATTTTAGTTAAAGGACAGAAAAATAGTTAAATTCCTAATGGTGTTTCAAGTTTAGTTCCTTACTGTTTGCTTTTTCCCCAACTAATAAGTTCCCATCTTAAACATAAGTTTTGCAGTAACTCAAACATGAAAACAGTTCAGTTTCTTTCAAAGTTCCTGCCTATATTTGATAAGCTAATTTGTTGAAGTTTTCAGTTAGTTTTGTTGTATGCTTAAGTGCCTTTTGGTTTATATTGGAGAGTAATAAAATGCTGAAAAGAAATATTTGACTGGTTGGATTGCTAGGATTATGTTTGATCATTTCTTTATCTGGAAGATGACTGCTCCAAGCTCATTAACTGGGATTAAGTGTTCACAAGTCTTTAACAGTCCCATTTCGGTGTATGTTGCTATGCAAATGTTGACATGTAGTTTGTAACTCTCCATTGCATTTCTTGTTTGGAATTAACTGAGTTAAAATGTTTCAAGGACAGGGAATGTACTCATTATGAGTATACTGGGCAAAAGGGTGGATATCTTGGAGTGGTCATCCTCCCCTTTCCTTGTTTCTGGTCCATGAACTTGGATCATTACCCCTTCATTCATCCCTAAATCAATGGACGGACCTGTCTTAGCTGTTGGTATTACCATTGACCTTAACTTTACAAATCCAGTTCTTTATGCTTGTTTAAAAGGGAGTTGCATCTGTCTAGAAAAGATTTACCAAAGCTTAAGTGACTAAATACATCTAATTTAGCCCATGAATTGTAGTGTGCGCCTATTTGACCTTTTCTTCGTTGAGAATCTTGACTGAAGCAGTTGAAGGCTCATCATTAAGCTTCTGTTTTAAAGGCAAAATGAATGTGCATTCTATTTGGGAACATCTTATTCATTAGAAAGATTATATCTTATGTGTTATGTTCCAAAACTTGTGATTTAGCATGATTCAGGATTTTTCCTTTAGTAGTCTTCTTGTTATTCTCATATTGTTTTGCCGAATGAAAGTTAAGAAGTGCATAAGGATTGGTTTAGCCTCATTCGATAGCCTGCCATGCCTAAGGTTTTAGAAACCTTTTGAATCTTGTTGCGGCATCGGAAATGAATGGTGGTAGCCCCCCTTTGTCTTCTTATCTTTCAAATTTGAGGTTTAGTTTGATTAGTCTTTAAGTTTACTTTTCCCTTATGTCTTTGCTCTCTGATAACCACTCTAACGATTAACTACTAAGTTTCTTCTAAGTTGCTAGTTTGTTAAAGATATGTAATTCTTGATACTCATCCTTCACCCCTCTTCTTTTGCATGATATGGGGAATGTTCAAACCCCAAATGTCCTTGAGGTGCATCTATGGACTGTTGTCGCATTGAGAGGGCTTATGGTCATGATGCTCTTCCATTCTTGAACTGCTGCTCTATGGCATTTGTGTAGTTTTCAAGGTGTTGTACTTTGATTAATGAGCTGCTCTAACTGGGTTAGTTTTCACTGCCCTTTTGAGGTAAACTACGACTACTTTTCTTACTGCTTTGTCGTACTTTGTTACACTTGATGTGCTATCAGTGGTTGTGGTATCCTGCTGCACCTTGAGATTCTAGATACATGTCATCTTTAAATAGTTCTTGCTATGGGTTTGTTTCCTTTTGGCTGCTAATTCTGAGACTGCCAGTTGCTGCAATACTTGGGCTGATTACGACACTCTTTTGTCATTATTTTGCTGTTGTGTTTGCCGCAAACAGCTGCTATAATCTTGGCCATTTACACCTCCTTTTGGGGAATGTTTTACTGTTGTATTTTGCTGAGATTAAAGTGTTGCTAGCTTGTTAAGCAATCGCTGTGATTTTCCAAGTCTTAAGGCTACAATTCTGATATCAATAGATGTTACACTTGATAAGAATAGTTGCTGATACATTCTTGAAAGAACAGATTACGATTTGATAAAAATCTCATTGATTTGAACACGATACTATACTTGGGGTCGATGAGAATAATTAATTTGAGGCCATGTCCCTTCCGGAAAGATTGTCCCTCGGTTTGCTTTCCTTCGGAAAAAGGGCAATGATGAGACTTATCATAAAATCACATGCGAGAAACCAGCATGCGTTGGCGAGGCAACTGGATTGACCGACGAGTCATTAGTTCGCAGCCACGACATGAATGGAATTTCTTTTACTAAAAAAAACATAAGTCTGAGCCTTCCGCAATCAAAACTTCTATTGCTTTGTACGGATCCGAAGGTTTTTACTCACATTTATTTATTGTTAACTATCTTTTCTTTTACATCTTGCGAGGAACATCTAAACATACGAGACAAGTGGGTTCTACAGAGAGAAAAGAGAACAAGATTGTTGGACTTGTGCCCAAGGCCTAAGAGATGACACACCCATTGCTTTAGCCATTACTGCTTTAATTTCTTTTTCCACCTTCCTTTTATTTTGTATTGCAATTTAATTACTCTGCTTGTATGATTGCTTGAACACTTAGAATAATTAGGCATTGAATTAATAGATTAATAGGGTAGTCTAAAACTGGAAACCCGTCGCTAGCTTATTTACTTGTAGGCTTGGTTAGTTCAAACTTAGAAACCCTCTGCTAGTTATCTATTTTTAGGCTTGTCATGCATATTCAAAATTTTCAAAACAACTTTTGTCATATTTTATTCGCTTTATTAATCTTACAAATAAGTTTGTCTTTTCCGATTTGCAACTCAAAATAATTTCCAAAAAAAAGAATTACTTCTTTGGCATTATTTCTGGTCCGTTATTTCTGGTCTCACTTCTTATACCAATGCTGATTGGGGTGGTTGTCCGGATACCAGATGCTCCACCTCTGGTTATTGTGTCTTTCTCAGAGATAATTTGATCTCGTAGTCTTCAAAGCGCCAACTCACGTTATCTCGGTCTAGTGTTGAAGTCGAATATAGAGCGGTTGCTAATGCTGTCTCTGAATCTTGTTGGCTCTGTAATCTTCTATTGGAGCTCCATTGTCCGATCAAAAAGGCTACATTGATTTATTATGATAATGTGAGTATGATATATCTATATGGGAACCCTGTACAACATCAACGCACTAAACATATTGAGATAGATATTTTATTTGTCCGTGAAAAGGTTGTACGTGGATAAATTTGTGTTCTTCATGTCCCGTCCCGTTATCAGATTGTTGATATATTCACAAAAGTGCTTTCGCGTATACTCTTTGATGATTTTAGGGACAGTCTTAGCGTACGAGAGCCTCCCGCTAAGACTGCGGGGGTATGATAGATTATGAAAATAATCTGTGTATATTTTATATTTAGAATGTAAATATTCTAATTTAGAGTACCATAATTGTAGCCTAAACTTTAATCTTGTAACATGTATATTATTCACTTCAAGGAATGAAAATATTACGAAAAATATGTCCTTCACTTAGAATTTACAAATTTTCATTGGTTATTTAAGAACATCCTAAACTTGAGATTTTGGTATTTTGCTTCAAGAGGTATATTCTATTATTCCCAACACATTAGTTGAGTTTGATTAAGTATGTTGAGTATGTTTTAGACCATACTCTTGAGTTTTATGAGTAATCATTTAAGTTATCCTAAGTCATGGGTGTTAAAGAAGTTAAAGGTGTTAATGGTGAATTGGAGAAAGTGATGCGTTGTTGAGAATGACTTAACTGAGTAGCACGCTTATCATAAGTGAACTGGAGTGATAGAATATTTAGTCATAATTGTGTATATGGTAGATGTATATTTATTTAGTCATTTATTACCATTATTGCCTATCAATCCCCTCTCAAAATTTTATACCTAAAGGACCCATCCTACTATCATCTACGGGTATTCGGGTGTTTATGTTATCCTCTCTTTCCTTTCACTACCATCAATAAACTTCAACCCCGGTCTACTCGGTGTATTTTTTGGGATATCCGTCAAATCATCGTGATTACAAATGTTACGATTTATCCTCTAATAAAATCATCGTGAATCATCACGTAGTTTTTGATGAAATAATTTTTTCCTTTACCAAAATGCATTGTTCTGTGCCTCCTACCTACAAATTTATTGACGATAGCATACCCCCATATTTGGTCCACCAGTTGGCTTCACAAACTGGCCCAACCATTTTGGCCAGCCTAATTAATTCGGGCAACTCAGCCAAATAATTTTCTCCTCAAACCCAATAAAATGGGCCTGCCCGCTTGAGTCCAGTGGCTGCCGGCCCAGCTAGGCCTCTCGCTGGCAACCTACTACCGAGCAGCCCATTGCTTGGAAATCCACTAAGTGGCGGTCCAACCTCAGGCAGTGGCGGTCCAACCTCAAGCAGTGGCGGCCCAACACGCTCATGCCCACTCCAAGGCAGTCCGCTACCCACTCAGTCCAATATCACATTATCTATCCAACCAACTCTAATTCTGACCCAACGGCCAGTCACTCGTAGTCAACATGAATTTTCAAACCAAACAAAAAATACGGTCTTCACACCCATGTTACCACATCACCGTTGCCTCGTAATTCTGTGTTTGTCCTTAATGACCCTAATTGAAAAATGGTTATGGATGATGAATATAATGCTCTTATTAATAATAGGACGTGAGATTTGGTGCCTCGTCCCACGTCCTCGTGGTGTTAATGTTATTCGGTCTATGTGGATTTTTAGTCATAAAGAAAAATTTGATGGTACATTTGAGAGGCATAAAACCCGTCTTGTAGGTGATGGAAAGACTCAACATGTTAGTGTGGACTACAGTGAGACTTTCAGTCTAATGGTCAAACCAACAACTATCTGCATGGTACTAAGTCTGGCTCTCTCGAAGGCATGATCGCTTCATCAGCTTGATGTAAAAAATGCATTCCTGCAATGTGAACTTAATGAAATAGTGTACATGTATCAGCCCATGGGGTACAGAGATCCCACTTATTCTAATCATGTGTGCCTACTGAAGATATCCTTGTATGGGCTCAAATAAGATCATCGGGCCTGGTATAAAGGGTTTGCAAATTATGTTTCTAATATTGAGTTTTCTAAGATATAGCTTACATTCTTCTGTATGTGGATGTTATTATATTAACTGCCTCATCTGATGCTCTCCGCAATTCTATCATGTCTCTTCTTGGATCAGAATTTGCAATGAATCTAGGGCCACTAAGTTATTTCTTGGGGATAGTTGTCACACGTCATGCATGTGGTTTATTTTTGTCTCAAAAGAAGTATGCAGAAGAGATCGTTGAACGCGCTGGAATGTCCTCGTGTAAGCCGTCTTCCACTCCGGTTGATACTAAACCAAAGTTGAGTGCTACTTCTAGCACACAATATGCAGATTCATCACATTACCGCAGCCATGCAAGATTCCTACAATATCTTACTTTCATGAGGCCCGATATATCTTATGTTGTACAACATGTTTGTCTATTCATGCATAACCCGATGAAGGATCACATGTATGCTCTCAAACGCATTGTGCGTTATATTTAGGGCACTATCGATCATGGCTTGCATCTATATCCGTCTTCGACAACCACTCTCATTTCTTACATAGATGCAGATTGGGATGGATGTCCGGATACCAGACGCTCCACATCTGATTATTATGTATTTCTCGGTGATAATTTGATATCCTGGTCCTCCAAACGGCAAGCTACCTTGTCCAGTTACAGTGCCGAAGCAGAATACCGAGGAGTTGCCAATGTGGTGTCTGATTCTTGTTGGCTACGGAATCTTCTTCTGGCGCTTCACTGTCCGATACGATATTGGTTTATTGTGATAATATTAGTGCGATTTATCTCTCAGGAAATCTGGTTCAACATCAACACACTAAACATATTGAGCTGGATATTCACTTTGATCGCGAAAAGGTTGCTCATGGACAAGTACGTGTCTTACATGTCCCGTCACGCTATCAGATCACCGATATTTTTACCAAAGGTCTTCCATTAATTCTATTTAAAGATTTTTGGGTCAGTATAAACATACGCCGACCTCCCGCTTCGACTGCGGGAGAGTGCAAATATGATAGAATATTTAGTCAATTGTGTATATGGTAGATGTATATTTAATCATTTATTATCATAATTTTAGCCTAAGATTATGCTAGTATTATATGTATATTTACTATCCTTTTGAAATGAAATAATCAACAAAAATTTTTGAACTAGTAATGGTGTTGAAATGAGCTTACAATGTTGCGGTATCATATTTGTCTAATGAAGCTAAGTAAGAAATAGTGAATTGGACTTAAAGGCCATGAATTGACTTTGTTAAGCTATATTGTGTATAGATTGACACTTGTGAACGCGATGTGACGTTAGAGATGCTCGGTGTATACATAGGGGATTTGACATAAGTTAAGTTAAGTTAAGTTAAGTTTTACTTACTAAAAGCGGATTTTTAATAAAAATTATATCTCTTATATGCTCGATGAAATGCCTAAAAGAAGATTTTGCCTACTTTTTATTATATTAGTTTAGATTATCTAGTACCGGAGAATGTACAGTTAAATCTCTGTGATATTTCTTCTTGTCTATTTACTTTAACTATATGCTGATGTGCTAGTTAACGTATAATCTTCTGCAATATTAAGGTTTAACAAAATTTTAATCTATACAACATTTTCTTGTTGAAAATCTACTGAAGCGACAGAACTTTCATTTTAGAAAAAAAGAGATGATAATTGGTTAGTCTCACAAGAGGTGAGTAAGTTATTTTTGAAGTAAAATCTAAAATATTTAAATCAAATACTCCCGTTTCATTTTGTGTCTTAGTTTGATTGAATATAAAGTTTAAGAAATAAAGAAGAATTTTGTATTTTTGTAATCTTAATCTAAAGGTATGGATAATATATTAAAAATATTCTTTGAACTCTTGTTATCTCAACTGTAACACGTCATTACTATAAATGAGTGTCATTAAGAATTAGATGAGAATGTTGGAATTAAAACTTCGTACTAAGATAAAAAAGGTGAGCTTTTTGAAATAGACTAAAAAAAAGTAAGATACAAATTAAAATGAACGGATTCGTTTTTCTTTTTCATGTCTAAAAGTTTCATCCAATTAATGGATTTATGTGCTGCCAAACAAATTGACAAGTGTGACTATGAATAAATTGGAGGGAGACTTGGAGTAACTGATAAAATTGTTGTCATGTGGTCAGGAGGTCATGAGTTCGAACTGTGAAAACAGCCTCTGGCATAAACGCAAGGTAAGGTTGCGTACAACAGATCCTTGTGGTCCGATCCTTTTCCAGACTCCGCGCATATCAAGAACTTAGTGCACCAAACTCTTTTTTTTTTTTTTTTACTATAAAGTCTTGTGACGTTTCGGCACTTTGGAAGCAAATTTAAACTTCTCAAACTCTCTTGTGATGTGAAATATGTAAATATCTTCCACACTAAAAAATATCTGCCCCAAGCCAAAAGGAAGAAGACCTTAACTCTTTTATGCCACTTTTTCCTCTCTCCCTTCCTGCTTCAGAGGAAAAATGAATTCTTCTACTCTGTTCATACAAACCATTCCCACAAAAAGCATAGACAAACTTCCAAATCCAAGAGCTCCTCTTGCAAATTCATGGAAATCCCATAACAATAATACTAATAATTCTCTCATAATATGCAGAGCTTATACTTCTTCAATCACTGACTTTGACCTCTATGATCTTCTTGGAGTTGAGAGTTCATCTAACCATTCTCAGATTAAGCTGGCCTATAGGATGCTGCAGAAGCGATGCCACCCGGATATCGCCGGACCAACAGGCCATGACATGGCTATTATACTCAATGAAGCTTATGCTCTTCTTTCTGATCCTATTGCACGTATGGCTTATGATAAGGTCAGTCCATATACATGGTGGAAAAAGTAGCAGTCTTTTTTTAAAGTTTCTTCCCTAAATCATTTTTATTTAGTATATAAATCGTTGATATAAATCATGTCCGTGGAAACCGCCTCTTGCAGAAATGTGATGTGAGGTAAGGATGCGTACGATAGACTTTTGTGGTTCTGGTTCAGCTTTTCCCTTTAGTGCACTGGGCTGCCCCTATTTTTTATATATAAATCGTTGATATTTCACCCGGATGTGGATCTAGGACATGTACATGCTGTGTGGGTTGAACTGAATCTACTGCTTCCTATTGAACTTCACCGTTGTTCCACCTCTATAATTCTTAGATAGACTATCTTATTTAGGAGTGCAATAAAAACTTAATGTACTCTTTTCATCACTCTCCCTGTTACCTTGTATTATCCTAAAGGTTTAAGAAGTCAGCTTAAGCTCTTAAAAGACCAAAATCAGTTGATATGTTCCTCTTTTTGATGTTCTCTTGTAATCATATTGGTGGAAAATATGATGCAGGAATTGATAAAAATAGCAGATTTAAGGGGGTATACAGGAAAACCTTTATATTCAGCATGGTGTGGTCCAGAGAATGATGAAAGAGCTGTGTTTGTTGATGAAGTCAAGTGTGTAGGCTGCTTAAAATGTGCTTTATTGGCTGAAAAGACATTTGCTGTTGAATCTGCATATGGAAGAGCCAGAGTTATTGCTCAATGGGCTGATACAGAACCCAAAATTCAAGAAGCTATAGATGCATGTCCAGTTGATTGCATCTCGTAAGACAAGTTACTACTTGGGACTTCTAAGATAACTGTTGTTTGATAATCTATAACTTCTTGTTCTTTCTGACATACTTCCATAGGGTTGTTGAGAGGTCAAATTTGGCTGCACTTGAATTCCTAATGTCCAAGAAGCCGCGAGGCAATGTTAGAATTGGTGCTGGCAATACAGTTGGCGCTCGCACCTCCAATATATTTGATGATCTAGACAAATTCCAGAGCAGATATCAAGATGCCTTGAACAAAGCTTCCAAAACCAATCCTAAGGTGACACTGTTATAAATATATTAGCACAACTGTTCTTTCGATATGTCAAATGCGATACAAACAAAGCAATTCAGTTAGCGTCACGGGAAACCAGGGCAACTTCAGTTTGACATAGCACTGTTACTATATTTCAGGCTTCAAATGTGCAGAAAGAAGCGCGAATGTCAGCATTTCAAGCAATCCGAGCAATGTCAAATTGGTTCTACTGGCAATCACCAATTGGAGGAACTGCAGAAGCCGTCCAAGCTTTGGTACCAGTTAGGAGAAGGCTAATTGAACCCGATGTTAAGAAGCTCAGAGATGCTGCAGCAGCCATGAAACAAGTCAAAGAAACAGTTAATCAGAGGTGCAACGACGAGTATTGGTCTCCATCAACTGCTGCACTTCCCGAAGTAACAAACACTAGTCTGGTAGATGAAGTTTCCTCAAATGCTTCCTCTCCCAAAGCACCGGTGGAATTCTATGATGAATTTTTCTCACCTAAGGAGAAACATCAAGACAATCCCTGGCTCTGGAGAGTGCCATTCACAACAGCAACAGCAGCAGCAATTATAGTTTGGATAAAACTTCGAGAAGAAGCGAATGTTACACTCCACAATCATATTGGTGGTCCTCTCCCATTAGACATTGTCAATAGCTTATGGCTGAAGGCCATTCTGGCAGCTGTTACATGGTATATGATTGGTATGGCTCTAGTGGAACTCGCGGCCTCCATTCATAGTTTGTTTGGTAAGGACAGGAAATAGTGAATTTTCATTCTGGAAGAGAAGTTCACAGATAAATCTTGTAACATAAATGTAAAGTTATTATATATCAGTTCATACAGTTCATATGGTCTAATCAGTTCTTGTCCTAAGGACCTCAATGCCTGCTTATGGAAAACGAAGCTTCACTTATGAGATTGTTCCAAACACTAAGAAATAAAAAAGAATATCTTGATCCGACTTTATACCATTATTGGAACTGGGATAGAAAATGCTTATTCTCTATAATCTCGCGTAGCATTAACAGGATTAATTGAAATCGATACATTGTAGAGAGAATAATAGCTACCTGAATAGTTAAATCATCTCCCTAATTGACTTGTTCACTTGTGTCATCTGGCACATACTGAAGCCGAAACCACAATTACAGAAAGGTCCATATAATTGATCATAACATAATTTTAAGAAGAGTTGAGGTCTTTCCCACTTGCAACAAATGGGAAGTTATTATACACTTTTGGAGCTTGACAGCAACTGAGTCAGCTTAATGGGAAATCGTTTTAGCAAACTGTATATTACAGTTCAGTCATAAAGTGAAGTATATTCCACAATCAAAATACAATATCAACAGACGCTCAGTAACGATACTTGGTAGAGTAATCTTTTGGTGCAATGACGAGACCACGACCCTTTCGTGCACCACGGTACACTGTCTCAACAATATCGATGAACTCTTGTTTATCTTTGAGTGCCCAGTTGATCTTGTTATTGTTTCCTGTGCCAAGATCAATCATGATGTGCTTGTTCCTGAAGAAGAACATGATAGTGGATGGATCGTACAACTCATACATCGTGTTGAAATCAGGGACCTCTGTGATATCCACCAGGTATATGACAGCAAAATTCTTTAATGTATCTGCAACTGAAGCAAGCACCTCGTCCATCTGTAATGTCAGAAGAAATAACCAGCTCAAACCAAATAGAGTTTTACAAATTATATAGAAACGGGAAAGTGAGAAAAAATATAAAACAAAAAAGAGAAGGAATGAGAATAAATACGCCACTGTGACCCCAATCCTGTTATGTTACTGCAAAGTAACGAATCAATTAAAAATACCACTATTGCCCATATAAAAAACAACCTGCCAAACACCCAAAACAAGAGAGGTCTGGGAAGATATCACTAAAAGCGGATGTGAGAAGATACTGAAGTGGAGAACAAAAAGAGTAACAGCAGAATAAACAATCTACATCCAATTGAACTGGACAGGCAATGACTAATGCACCTGTTCTGGCAGTACAGGACTTTAATCAGGTTTTCATGGTAGAAACTAATGCGTGCCAATCTCTGGTATAGGGGCTCTATTAGAAAAGGCCAATAGCATTTCTGAATAAGCTCAAGCACCTAGACACCAGAGAAAATCTAGATGAGAGAGTTTTATGACACCACATTAATGTTGTAGACAAGTGGAGGCACTATCTGCATTAGGAGAGCTGATCACCATATCCGAAGTATTTGGTGGAACAGAAGGTCATTACTGCTAGTTAACAAAAGGCGCCCACAAAGCTACTTGGTTTGGATTATGAGATCCATTACAAAAGGGAGCTGAAAATAGAGTTGTTAATCCACTCTCAAAGAGAAACGAGGATGAAGCTATGCACAAAGACACTGAAGGTTAGAGGCCATAGGTTACTGTACCTACTCCGATGCAAAAGATCCAACACCGCTATAAAGGAGCAACAGACTACGGACCTAATTTACTTAGTTCACACTGCTACAGCCTCAGAGCATTGACATACCTAGCTTACAATCTGTAGTATCAAGGAGAGAAGAAAAATTGTATGTTGGAAATACAGGAGAATTAAGGCAGCAAATACTCGAGCAACTACATGACTCACCAGTAAGTGGACACACTCATGTCAAACTTAGGAGCATTTCCTGAAATAAGCTTAATGAAAATGTGAAATCCAATGTGACTCACCAGTAAGTGGACACACTCATGTCAAACTTAGAAGCATTTCCTGAAATAAGCTTAATGAAAATGTGAAATCCAATGTGAGCTATTGTGAAGTGTACCAGAGAAGTAAGAAAGAAAGTATGCCCTATCTATGGCTTCTACAACTCTTACGCATTCCTGACCAGGCTTGGAAGCATAGCATATCTGTACGGACTTTATAGAGGTCCAAATCACAAGGAAAGGGCCCATCTTTGTGGTAGTGGACAGGATGACTAAGGGAGTACAGAAGCTAAATTGAACTCCTGAAACCATCCTTCTGACAGAGACGTTATATCTTTGAGTGACTGTTGGCAGGAATTATTACTTTAAGTAATGGGAACACAACTTTGCTAGCATAGCTTACACCATCAATCAGATGGACAGACGTAGAGAGTGAATAGATGTATTCATACCTATATGAGATGTATGACAGCTCATGGGCCCAAACACTCGAAGCAGGCTTGGTTTAGCTGAAGTGATACAATTTAAACTTCCATAACTGTTTGAATTGCGCACCATTTGAAACATGGTATGGGTATTTACATCCCAAGATATCAATTGGACACTCATTAGAGCTAATTTACCAGCAGTAGAGGAAACAAAAGCAGCAGCTATTGAAAGACAATTAAAAAAAAGCACTAGAAAGAATGTAATTTTAAGTGGATACGCACAAAACTTGACGAGAATTTATAGACAGACATAAAAAATATTAATTATCCTGAGAATGTTGAAGTTCAAGTTATATGGCCCTTAGGTTCTGGAAAGCGCAAGGTGGCATACAGATTGGACTTACCTAATGACCCTAGAGCACTCCGTATTGCACATATATATGTGCTCAACGAAGATGGTCAATTTTTGGTTCAACCAGTAGCAAACTTGCAGACACAGTGGGTCAAAAGGGGGAACTTGGGAGTGGCAAGGGTGCTGGTACAATGGTCGAACTTACCTCTAGAAGACTCCAAATGGGAAGATTTTGATTTTCTCTAGGCCAAGTTACCAAAATTTTGCTGCTAGTTCTTGACGACAAGAACTAATTTAAGGGGGCTTGATTGTTATATGTCAATGGAGGGAAGTCAAATTATCTACAAGAGAAGTCAATGTAGACATGAAACAAAACCAACTGCTGATATTAGCATTTCTTTAATAAGCAGAAACTTCTCGAATAGATCCCAGCTAATTTAAAAGAAGACGCAGTTGGAGGAAGGGAGGCAGTTATAATGGAATTCTGCAGTTATAGAGTGGCCTAGTGGTCAATGAAGTGGGTTGAGCACCACGAGGTCTCAGAGACAACATTATGTGATTTCATTTCTTTCCATCTGTTCTAGCCTTGGTAGATAGTGTTACATAATACCTGTTGCTGGTGGGAGGTGGGAAGTGTCGAGTATCCCGTGGAATTAGTCGAGATACGCGCAAACTGGCCGGGACACCACAGTTATCAAAAAATAATATGGAATTTTGGTATCCCCTTCCTCCTTCACACACACTCATTCTCCTCCCTTCTTCATTTGTTCGCTTGAACTCTTCTTCTTCATTCTTCGCTTCTCCATTCTCTTTTCATTGTAAAAGATGGATTACAAACTATTATTGTTCAAAGATCGAGCTCACTATGTTACGTTTAGTCTTCTTTAGTTATTTCTTCATCCAACTATAAATACAGTTGTTATTGCTTATGACAATTGCAATTAGTAATAACAATTTAGACATTTTATTGGTAACCTACCCAAACCACCTGTATTTACACAGTTCGGGTATCGTGATATTAAAATGGGTCAAATATGGGCTGAGCAAAGCTACTTCCTGTTTCAACTTTCTCTTTCCAAAACTGAATATCCAGTTAACAGCTTCATTCAATAATTTGTAATTATGCAACTGAATCGCCACTTAAGGGCTTTGTTCGTCATTTCAATCTCAAAATGGCGTCGTTATCCATTGCAAACAAAAAGTTAAAACTCCTTTCTTATCATTTCTTTTGTTTATGCATTGAACTTTTTGAAAGCCTTGGCAAAGAGTTACCCGGTGAAATAGTCGAGGTGGCCCAGAGACTCACATTATTGAAAAATCACCTTTTTGAAAGTTGCTCCCAAAAAGAATGGAAAATGGGATGAACAGTAAAACTCTTTTTTTTCTTATCATTCCTTTTGTTACAGATGTTTAATTCAATTTCTTGAAAGTTGTGAACTAGATGAAATACGAAAATGATTCAAAAACAGCTTTAACCAAACAGCTTTTGACTCAGTCCACTCTTGACCCAACTAAAACATGGGCGGCGGGATGTGGACGGTTTTGTCCAGCCGTCTGAATCCAGCCCGACATGCCCATTTTTCCTCCACTACTTGTAATATACTGTAGCGATTGCGGGTAGATTTAATCGGGTTAATTAGTTGTCTTTCAACTAGTTATTTTAGTCCCCAAAAATTTTCTTATAGAAGTATTAGAAAGCCACGTGGGGTTTTATGAGAGGGTTTGTTATGAAGGACATGGATTATTCCAGCTGTACAATTTACCACGCGAAGGCATAGGTTATTTTTCTTTTGAACGAAGAAAAACCTTATTTCCTATATCTCATTCACTGTTTTCTGCAATTTTCCTTTATACTTCTTTCATTATGTTTGCATTGTCATGGCGCAATTGCAACAATTGGTATCACAGCCAACGATCATCCGCCTCGTTTCTATCCCAATGAAAAAATTGCATTCAACTCAAACGTCTATGACTACACCAGGGGGCGCTTACCAGACGAATGGAGGAGGGGATTATGCCGATCCATCCAGAAATGCTCACTCAACACAGATTTCACATGCCTATTATTTACCAATTCGGGTTATGATGGTGTAGGGTTCAGCAGTGATTCACAGAAAATGGAGCAGATGGCTTACTCATGTCTGGAGTGTCTAGTATCAGTAACCTTAGATGGTTGTATTTAGTTGTTACACTTCTCATATGTTAACCAATACTTGCTGGGACCCATATTACCCTACTTACATGTGGAGCTACTACAACTGTTTGTAGCATTTGATGGCCTTAAGAACACTGACATCTGCAATGGAGCTACTACAATTGTTTGTAGCATTTGTTCATGGCCTTCATGAACAAATCCACCGGTTGGGAGCAAGCTGATTATTACTGTCTGATTCATTCCCAACCTTGAGGACAAGGTCTCCTAATGGAGATGGAATGTAGAAATTGCGGGTAGATTAGAGAACAGGTTTATATTCTCAGGTTAAGTAGATGTCTTTCAACTAATTATTTTAGTCTCCAGAAGTTTCCTTTTTATTGTGATTAATGCGGTGTTTGGGCCTGCTTGGCTAATTCCACGGGATACCTGCTTGGCAAATTCCACGGGATACCTGCTTGGCTAATTCCACGGGATACCTGCTTGGCTAATTCCACGGGATACCTGCTTGGCTAATTCCACGGGATACCTGCTACCTCCCACCAGCAACAAGTACCAAGTAAAACTCTGCCCACCTAAGCTTAGACAGATGGAGAGAAATCACCTAGTGTTTTGTCTCCACTGAGATTTGAACCTGAGACCTCATGGTTCTCCTCCCACTTCATTGACCCCTAGATCACATCCACCCTTGAATGCCCAAAAGTTTCTTTTTCTTAACTCAAGTCCTAGACAGTTGTAGAAGTATTAGGTATCTCTTGTAAATACCAGGCGAATGCATATATTATTTCCTTAACCTCCTTCTCTGTTTTCTTCAAATTTCCTTTACATTTCTTTCATTATTCATTAACTCCCAGCTTCCATCCATTAATTACAATCGTATCTCTAAATTCGAATATCAAAGAAACATTACAGAAATACCACTACTAATTGACTATCCTAAGAAATTAGACAAACAAAACTCTGCAATACCCAAAACTTATTCCTTCTTTTCTAAATTTAAAAAGGACAAATTCGCGTTGTTCACCTCACCACAAAACTGAAATAAAAAAGGTTTTATAGTGAAATCAGTTAAAACTACAGTAATCAATAATACACAAAAAACTTAGGGGTTTCCTAAAAAAATTATTGGTCCAAGAAACAATAAACCCTAAAACAAAGATTCGAGAAGCACAAAGGTGTAAAGAGAGGGTTTGGAGAATACCTGCATGCAAGTTTCGTCCCAATCATGGCCGAAGCGGATAATGACAAGGCGTTCCTCTTCAGCGAGAATGGCTTGATCCACCGCCCATCCTGAGTGAAGGTGAGGCAACAAGTACGACATCCCTTTCTTTCTTTCTTTGATCGCTAGCTCAACCAAGGGTTTTCGTATTTATAAATGCCCCTAATAACAAATTATGGTGATATTATTATTGAATTTTCAAAATATAACAATATTTTTTTCTTCAAAACATATCATACATTATACAGTCACATATGCTCGTATACATACATACACTAATTGTCGTACAATACATACAATTATACATGCATACACACATTAGCATACATATGTACTTACATATATACATTAAAAACTGCTATAAAAATGAATCAAGCTATTTTTTATAATTATTTAAAAGTATTGCTAAAATAGGCAATTAGCATGCTTAAATGGTTATATCACATAATTTTTCATCAAAAATATTAAATATATATGTGGCCCTTTAAACTTGTTCGTCTTTTTCATTAGACACCTAAATAATTTTTTATTTTTATTGAATAACTGAAATCAAATTAAATCTATGTCAATCAAACAGTCTTGCTAATATGATATAGTATGTGTACCACATAATCTATACATGTGAGGTTATTATTTTTCCTATATAAAAAAACCTCCCCTCCTTCCTCACCCTCTCACTCATCCACCACCTCAACACCTACTCTACCTTATTTCCACCATCACCTATGGCTTTCCCCTTACTCAGAGGACAACTAATTATAGGCGTTTTTTTAGTGGAATAGCTTGGCTTAAGTCTATGAAATTAAATCTATGGCAATCAAACACGTCTTGCTAATATGATATAGTATGTGTACCACACAATCTATGCATGTGAGGTTGTTATTTTTCCTATATAAAAAAACCTCCCCTCCTTCCTCACCCTCTCACGCATCCACCACCTCAACACCTACTCTACCTTATTTCCACCATCACCTATGGCTTTCCCCTTACTCAGATTGCAAAGGACAACTAATTATAGGCGTTTTTTGAGTGGAATAGCTTGGCTTAAGTCTATGAAATTAAATCTATGTCAATCAAACACGTTTTGCTAATATGATATAGTATGTGTACCACACAATCTATGCATGTGAGGTTATTATTTTTCCTATATAAAAAAACCTCCCCTCCTTCCTCACCCTCTCACGCATCCACCACCTCAACACCTACTCTACCTTATTTCCACCATCACCTATGGCTTTCCCCTTACTCAGAGGACAACTAATTATAGGTATTTTTTTTTAGTGGAATAGCTTGGCTTAAGTCTATGAAATTAAATCTATGTCAATCAAACACGTTTTGCTAATATGATATAGTATGTGTACCACACAATCTATGCATGTGAGGTTATTATTTTTCCTATATAAAAAAACCTCCCCTCCTTCCTCACCCTCTCACGCATCCACCACCTCAACACCTACTCTACCTTATTTCCACCATCACCTATGGCTTTCCCCTTACTCAGAGGACAACTAATTATAGGCATTTTTTTTAGTGGAATAGTTTGGCTTAAGTCTATGAAATTAAATCTATGGCAATCAAACACGTCTTGCTAATATGATATAGTATGTGTACCACACAATCTATGCATGTGAGGTTGTTATTTTTCCTATATAAAAAAATCTCCCCTCCTTCCTCACCCTCTCACGCATTCACCACCTCAACACCTACTCTACCTTATTTCCACCATCACCTATGGCTTTCCCCTTACTCTAATTGCAAAGGACAACTAATTATAGGTGTTTTTTGAGTGGAATAACTTGGCTTAAGTCTATGAAATTAAATTTCGATGTACACATGAGCTTTCAGAACCAGTTCAAGCAAATCAAGGAAGTAGTTTAGAATGCTCTCAACGGTTGGCCTGTTAGTTAAAAATAGATAGACATCAAAGGGGTATTCAACGAAAAATGCATCCTCCGACAGTGAATGGTCGGAAACAACCATTGTCCCACCATAAATAATTTTTCATTTCAAAAACTTCAATACACCAAATTTGGAGGCTTTGTGCAAGGTGATTGGACAATCACCGATGACCATCGAGAATTTTCCTGCACATTGAATAATTTATTTTGCTATAGGTACCATTTGACAAGACGCATTTAAACCATTTCATAGATTGTGCCAAATTTGTTTAATAGGCATAATTTGAATCGAGTTAAGGTATTTAATAGGTATAACCTTTAATTTATATGTCTAAATGAAGAAAAAAAAAAGTTTAAGGGGTTATATTTATTCAGCAAAAAAAAAAAGATAATACCTCAACCTTAAAATGACAGTAAACTAATTGGGAGCCTATAACCTTAAAATAACAGTAACATAAAATTGATACTTGCTTGAAGATTGGTCATACTTATAAATTAGCCTAAGATTCACCTGAGCAACTATCCAAGGCCATAGCTATTACGGGGTCCTTAGTTCTTACAGGGCAGAAGATAACAACTCCTTATCCAGATAAGGGATGGATAAAGGTCAGAAGTAATTCAACTATGAGAGGACTCCAAGAAAACTGCAGGACAGTCCACTATTTAAGCCATAAAGAATCCTTTCCCTCCCCTTTTCCAAATTTGTTAAATAACATTACTAACACTGAAATTGTAGTTGAAGTTGGCCAAAGTAGTCAGAGTGGGAAGTTGCTAAGACCCCCAATCACTCCAAATGAAGCTTATTGTGTGGGACATTAGGGGTCTAAATAAAGTCTATAAGCAAAAGGAAGTAGTTCAGTTTCATATGCAAAATAATGTTAGGTTTCTAGCTGTTTTAGAACATAAAGTCAAACCACTCTATAATGGAAATATTTTTTCAAAAATTTCATGGTTGCTATATATAGTGAGGTGTTGTTATATATATATACTGACATTTGTGTTTAGATCTCATTTAGTTGTTATGAACAAATGTACGCAAATAATTATTTCTCTATACTTTTTATGTTATAAACGAAAACAATATACTTGTTAATTTAAAATCTCAATTGATTTTCATATCTCATTAATTAAAAATTAAAAAGATTAATAAATTTAAAACTAGTTGTACCATACCGATAAAGAATTAAAATCTAAGGAACATTTGTAACACCAGTATTTTGGGGCTAAGGTTTGACTCGTAATATTAAGGTATAACATAACCAATACGAGGAGTGTAAAAAGGGTTTTGAAACCTAATCAAGTCATAGGACAAAGTAAACACAAAAGTTGCCCTACTGAGCATGTTTCTAAGTGAGTTTGAACAAGGCTTCACTTAATCAAGAATACAGAAAAAAAATATAAGGAATTTGAAAAAACTTTCCATGAAAGTTGTATCCCTTTGAAATACCTACCCATTAGTATATGGTGGAGGTCAAACAAACATCTTTACAAAAAATTATGATTGTTTTACTGAAAGGTCTTAGAGCAGTCCGCCGGACACACATCTGCGACGCAGAACCCAACGCATTTTGGGCAAAATTTTCATCCCAAAGTTCCCAGTGTTCTGTTTCGATAAGCTTTAGCATCTGCGGCCGCAAGAGGCCATTTGCAACGCAGATGCACCCGAAACTCATTTAAAGTCACATTTTTTTAATTTTATCTCATTTTTCAGTTCTCCAAGCCGTAGCATGACTTTTCTCTCCTCTGCTCATCTTCCTACATCAAGATAAGTCTCTCCCACACATTCCTAAGTAATTCTAACACATATACATGGATTCTTAACAAGATTCTATGCTACAATTTTAGGGCTTTCAAGAAAAACCTTTCTGAGGTTTCAAGTTCAGATTTTTGAAATTGTTCTTCAAAGTCAGACCTTTTTCTTTAAGTTTTGGAACGATTAAGGTATATCGGGCTTCTATCCACGCGTGGAGATGTTATTGTTCTTCCCCACACTACATTCATCCATGAAAATATGAAATTCCACAATGAAATTCCATAAGCTAGGATTTTTATTTTAAGTTCATGCGAACCCTAATTACATATATTATTGAATGTCATGATTATATTAAAAATTCATTAGTAGAATTCATGATATGTCATTATGATTGTCATGAGCCTGTCCGTAATCTATGAACACCATTTTTTGAATTTCATGGGTTCTCAATTATAAGTCATGAACCAATATTACTCTACTCCGTGAATCTTATATATTTTCCACATTTCATACAAGTTATATTATGTATCTATATACATGTTAAATTATACTTACAAATCATGTTTACAAGTCATGTTTATGAAATTCATGGGCTTCTAAGCCAATAATATTCATGTTCATGTTTGGGAGTTACACAGATTACAGAGAAGGCTCAGATAGCCTGAAACTACGTATGCCAACGTAGGATAAGAATCGCTTCGCCCAGTTAGGACAATTCCTTTATGTTACCCATTACAGGTTATTGGATCTATTCATGTCATGTTCATGTCTCGTACCCTGACAAGGTACGAGATGGCTTAGCTGATTGGGCAGAGATCGGATGCCACGTTCTTGCGTGGTGGTTTCATGTCGGTTATACTAAAGCTCTCCCACTCAAAATGATTTACCATATTTTATTTTTATTATATATTGATGTCAGATATTATACATGCCCATACTCATGTTACAGTTTCAGTTTCAGTTCCTACTATTTCATGTGCCTGCTTATTCATTTAGTTGCATTACATACGAGTACAATTCAAATGTAGTTACATCCCTTTTGCCCGGGGCCTGCATTTCACAGTGCATGTATGGAGTTTCAGGACGACAAATAAGTTCGCTAGAATTCTCCCGTATCAACTATTTGGTGTGCCTCATATCATTTGGAGTGTTAGTTTATTTACTTTACGTCATGTTATGCTTTACAGTAAAGGTATGCAAGGGCCTTGTCCCGATAAACAGTTTTTAGCAGTCAGACTCATGTTCAGAGGTTTCATAAACTAGTTTAGCATATCATGTCAGTTGTTCAGATTTATTACGTTTACAGACTATATTTTATGTATTCAGAATTTGCATGTTATAAATTATTATTTCATGTTATTTGATTCTCATGTTGATCCAGCAAGTCATGTGGTTTGCTCGGTCACATGCAATCAAGCACCTAGTGTCGTGTTACGACCAGGCCATGGTTCTGGGCGTGACAACATATGCATTTAAAATTAATTGAGAATTTAAATATTTTATTTTTATAGATAATATATTTCTTACAAAATATTATTACACTATTTGAGTATGACTGATAGAAAGGAAATTTTACAAATAATATAATGTTATAATGAATGTCACTGCGTTTATAGGTGTTTTTTGCTATTATAGGTAGAATATTGTTTTATAGAAGTAAAATATAACATGAAAAATCGGTTTCAGAGAAAATCAGGTCGTTATAGTGAAATGTTGTTATAACGAATGATAATTATAGAGAGATTTGATTGTACATGTTCAATATGCACAGAAGATGGTCAGGAAAGTTTCTAATGAATGCGGTGGCTAGCCAACTATAATACTAAAGGCAGGGGTATGATTTGGTTGCCCTGGCAGCCCAATGAATTTAACTTTGTTGAAATTGTAAATCAACCCCAGTTCATATATGGAAAGATATCAGTACGAGTTACCAATATGGAATTTCATGCTATAATGGTATATGGGTTATGCAACCCAAGCTTCATCAAGACCTTGCACACAAAGTCGAGATAGGAAATTCAAGGGCTTTGCATCAAGTCGCTACTTTGGATGCTTAGCGGGTGCATGAAATCACAATTCATGGAGCATTTCCACATTTCAACGAAGCTTAAGTGCACATCTTCAAGCTATGTACTTATTGATCATGAAGATGGAGCCTTTAAATATCATGGAAGGTCAACATAGGACGACCTCAAGATATGAAAGATAGTGTAACACCTCGTACCTTCAAACTAAACCTTGTTCATGATTAAGGAGTGTAGAAAAATCAAGATGAGGAGTTAAAGTTAAAAATCCAATTTCAGTTCTGCAGACCTAGTTTTATGCCCGAATTAGATAGACCGTAAAAGTGTTACAGACCATCCAAATGGACCGTACAATTTGTTATTGAAAATGACATAACACAGTAACTTATACGAACCGTATAAAATTATACGGCCCGTTCTTTTTAACCGTAACATTTCTCTCAGCTTAGGGAAGTCACTGGAAATTGACATTTGGGTGGCAGTTCGATTATACGAACCGTATAAAATTATATGGTCCATACACGGACTGTAGAAAAAGTTACGGACCATTGATTTCGACCGTAAAATCCTCCCGATAGAACCAATATAAATATGCAACATAGTCTTAAATAATCAGTTATCATAATCTCCAAGTCTTAGAATGAAGTTTCTCTCTTTCCAACTTTCTCCTATATCAAGGTAAGCGCTTATCATGCAATTCTAAGTGATTCTAACACTATTCTCATGAATTTTAAGTAAAAATTCATTGTTCTTAACCTAGGGTTTTCAAGATAAACTCATTCCAAGGCTCAAGATTCAATCTTGGGAATTATTCTTCTTAGGTCAGATTTTTAATACAAATATTAGAGCGAATAAGGTATGTTGAGCTTCTATCTACGTGTGGGAACATCATTGTTCTTTTCCATGCTACGTTCATCCATGAAACCACAAATTTCCATAACTTAGGTTTTTATTTTAAGTTCATAATAAGTCTAAACTACATGTATCATGATATACCATGTTTGTATTACTAATTCATTATTGTATTCTTGATATTCCATTATGGTTATTAGGAATCCATCTTAATCCATAACTACCCATGTCTTGCATTCCATGGGTCCTTAAACACGAGTCGTGACCTATATTATGTAATTCCATGAATTCTACATGTTTTTCATGTTTTATACAAAGTATATTATGTATTTATGTTCATGTTATATCTTATACTTATTAGTCAGGTTTACAGGTGATGATTTTACAAACCATGGGATTTCTAGCCAATTATATTTCATACTCATGTTTTGGGAGTTACACAGATTACCGAGAAGGCTCAGACAGCCTGAAACAACGTATGCCAACGTAGGATAAGGTTCACTCCACCCAGAGGATGATACCTTTATGTTACTCCTTTATGGGATTATTGGATCCATCATGTCATGTTTATGTCTCGTACCCCGGAAATGTACAATATGGCTTAGCTGATTGGGCAGAGATCAGATGTGACATTCATCCGTGGTGGTTACATGTCAGTTTTGTTAATGCTCTCCTACAAGTATATATATATATATATAGTTTTACAGAATTTTATACATATTATATTTATGTCAGATCATGTTCATGTACATTATTTAATTTTAGTTTCATGTTCCTACTATTTCATGTGTTCTTCTTATTCTTCCAGTTGATTTACATACTTTTCAATTCAAATGTACTTACGTCTCTTTTTCCTGCACTTCACGGTGCATGTATTGAATTTCAGGACGATGGATTTGCATGCTAGGACTTTACCCGTATTAGCTCTTGGTGAGCCCCATTTCATTCGGGTGTTAGATGATTATTTCATGATTATATTTTAGAGTTGAGGTATACCGGTGCCTTGTCCTGGTAAACAATTTTGCAGTGAGACTCATGTTTCAGAGGTTTCATAGACTAGACTAGTTAGCATGTCATGTCAGTATTATTTTTCAGACTTATCAGGTTTTCAAATATTCCCGCTACAAGATTTTAGATTACATTTCATTGATCAGTTTTACATATTTTAAATCACTATTATTTCATGTTTTTATGCCCATGTTGATTAGCAAGCCATGTGGTTCGCTTGGTCACATATAGTCAGGCACCGAATGTCGTGTTTCGCCCAGGTCATAGTTTGTGGTGTTACAAAACTTGGTATTAGAACCTAGGTTCAAGTGTCTTATAAAACCATGTCTAGTAGGGTCTCTTTTATGTGTGTGAGACACCCACACATATAAATAGTTGACCACCAAGATATCTAAAATTGTCTCACTTCTTTCATACTCTAGATCGTGTAATTATAGGTATACCTTTAGGACATCTTTCTAACTCGTGCGAATTTTGTAGTTAAAAAAATGACTGCTAAAAGGAAATCAACTACAAGAAAAAGGGTTGCTACTAATGCTGCTCATGAGGAAGATACTCAGGCTCAAAGAGCCAATTCAGGTACAACACCCCCACCTGATACCACAGGGCCTGCGGAGGTTCGTATTCCAGTTTTGCCGCCTAGTTCCACTAACTCGGATGTTAGGGGAGCTATTCAGCTGCTTACAAAGATTGTGGCTGCTTAAGCCCAACATTAGCGAATGACTCCAAGTACAGGAGCTAGTGGGGAGTCATCCAGTTTTAGGACTTGAGAGTTTCTACGTATGGACCCTGTCAGGAGCTAGTGGTTGCTCAAGCCCAATGTCAAGGAATGACTCCAAGCACAGAAACTAATGGAGAGTCATCCAGTTTCAGGACTCGTGAGTTTTTTTGTATGGACCCTCTGATATTCACGGGGTCTTGTAAAAAGAAAGATCAACATAATTTTATTGATGGGCTTAAGAAAATCTCCAGTGTTATATATGTCACTAGTTAGAGGTAGCAGAGTTGGGAGCTTATCATTTGGAGGATGTTGTCAATATTTGGTATGAGTCATGGGAGCAGTTCTGAGGGGAATATATATCCCCTACAACTTGGGATAAGTTTGTAGATGCTTTTATTGAATATTTTTTTCCAATAGAGGTCAAGGAGGCAAAGGCTGTAGAGTTTGAGAAGCTCAAGCAGAATGGCAAGAGTGTGCAAGAGTACTATTTTCACTTTGTTTCTTTGGCAAAGTATGCTCCACATATGGTTCCAGACATGAGGGCCAAAATTTGGCTTTTTGTGTCTGGTCTTGATCCCTAGTTGTTCGATGCTGCTAATATTTCTACTCAGAACAAGGAAATGACTATTACCAAGATGGTCGCTTTTGTACAAGGTAATGAGAGCAAAATAAATAAAGAGGAAGCATTACAGAAAGAGAAGGACATGAAGTTCAATAAGAGAGCCAAGTCTTCAGGTCACTTCAGTCATAGGGGAGGTAGAGTGATGTATATAAGGAGGGGTGTGTGAGGGTGAGTCAGTCGGAGTTTGGTAGGGAATGAGTTGACGCAAAAATGGACTTGAAATAATGTTCACGGGTGGGATATTTCTGCTGGAAAATGTGGTGTTGTGGAGTTATTTCGGGTAGATTTATGTGGAGTTATTTCGGGTAGATTTATGTGGAGTTATTTCGGGTAGATTTATGTGGAGTTGGGTTAAGGCATTTTACGGGGGGTGTTACAGCTATGTTGTGGGTGGTGTTGATGATCGGGGTTTGATGGTGGAAAGGTGGCAGAAGTTGGCTGAAATTGTGAGGTCTCGGTATGAGTTATTTTGTGGACTATTTGTGGTTGTCGGGTTTGGACGGGAAGTTATGGGTGGTTTCGGTTGATGGATTTTAGTGAGGGTGTTTGTGAAAATGTTGCGGGATGTGGTGGTGAAATAAATAAGGTGGTTGACACAAGGAATGAACATGAGTTGCGAGGTACAATCTCAACTAAAATCCAAGTGTTGGAAGGTCGATATAAACAAAGATAATGACACTAGGGTTTTAATGCTCAAATCGACACCAAGTAAAGTTGGCCAATTGGACAAAGACTTGACAGGGGTTGCTAAGTACAAGCCCGAGAACAAAGCAAGTGAGGGTGGCCGTTAACCTTAAGATAGACCGTTGACTTGGGGTTGGTTCACACAAGAACCAAAGGCCCACACAAGGACCAACTAAGGTAGACAACACACAAGTTGAATACTTTAGTGTTTGAGTAAAACTCAAGTTTTTCTATTCATCAACAACTGCCATTTACATCAACATAAGGGTCCTATTTATACTATTATATGGACTATTCTAGAAGGACAAATAAAGGGACACAAATTGGAACCATTTCGGCCCAAGGTGGGAACAGGGAAGGGGAGAGGTCCTTGGTCAACTTTGGAGTAGGGGTGAATCCCAATCTTTTATGCACTCTAGATCATTCCTTGGCATCCTTCACACATGAACTAGTTAGTTCATAAATGGTCTTCTTGGATAATGTTGAGAATCATCCCTTCTTGGCATGTACTCATGAACCATATTTTTGGAGTCCGATGAGAACTTCTTCCTTGAGTGTGTATTCTTGACCGAATGGAAAGATGCATTGCTTTAGCCAACCATCCTAGTTCTCTAGGCCTCTTTGGTGTCTTCAAGTGCATGAATGAAATCCCCTCTTGAAATACGCATGTTCTAGATAGCTCTTTGTCCTTAGCACATTACCCATTCTCGGCAAATTCATCCATTTGGTAGTAACCTTCGGCCTAGTCATCCTCCTCTATTACATGATGCATTGATTATGTCCTAAAGGGAACTAAGAGTTATTACATGGTTCATTGTGTCCTAAGGAAACTAGTAACTAATTTAGGAATAAGAAATAACAAACTAAAAGACACGGTCTCGGCCAAGACCAACATAAAGGATGAATAAATGTCATCATTTTAATACAATCAAGTGATGTCCCCTAATCTGCTCTAAATCCCATACTATTCTATGCACTTAACGGTAGGTTGGTGGATAGTTGTTGACACCTTTGGTACTTCACTTAACAGCTCGAGTTGAGAACCCAAGTCCGGGGTCTTTCTTGCATCGTGGAGGCAGACAGTTCTTTAAAAATAGGTCATCAGGACCTGCTCCATCTTTAGCCAGTGCCCCAGCCCCAATGTTCAAGAATGATCATAAGAGGCAGAACTTCGGAGCATCAAGCTCTCAGACACTTGCTAGTGTGGGTCTAAGTACCTTTAGCAATCCAATTTGTGGTAAGTGTAGTAAGAGATACCCGAGAGAGTGTTGCCTGGGTATGGATGTCTATTATGGTTGTGGTCAGCGAGGTCACTTTCAGAGAGGCTGCCCATCATGGAGGTAGGGTACATGAGGTAATGTGTCTCAGTCCATAAATTTACCAGTTCCTCATAGTTCTCAAGCCCATCAGGGCGTGGTCCAGCTAAATCTGGTAACACATGCGAATGTCCAAATCGCTTGTATGCACTATCAGGTCATCGGGATACAGAGGCACATGTAGATATTATCGCAGGTATACTGATTGTTTTCACTTTTAACGTGTATGCCCTTATAGACCCTGGATCCACTCTATCATATGTAACCCTATTTATTGCTAAGAAATTTGGGATAGAACCAGAAAAGTTGCATAAACCCTTTGAAGTATCCACTCCAGTTAGAGAGTCAGTTATAGCTAGATGAGTTTATGAGGGTTGTCCAATTAAAGTCTATCACCGTATTACCATAGCCAATTTGGTAGAGTTGTAAATGGTAGACTTTGATGTAATCATATGCATGGATTATCTGTCTTCATGATATGCCACAGTAGTTGTAGAATCAAAATTGTCAGTTTTGAAATTCCCGATGAACCAGTTATAGAATGGAATGATGATGCAGTAGTACCCATAGGTAGGTTTATATCCCATCTTAAAGCCAAATGATGATACCCAAGGGGTATATTTACCATCTAGTTCAGGTTAGCAATGCGGGTACCCAGACCCCAACTCTTCAGTTCGTACCAATTGTCAATGAGTTTCCAGTTGTTTTTCCTGAAGATCTTCCCGGAGTTCTTCCCGATAGGGAGATTGACTTTGGAATTGATTTAATTCCCAGCACTAATATGAAATCCATTCTGTCATACAGAATGGCTCTAGTAGAGTTAAGAGAATTAAAATCCCAGTTGAAAGTTCTCTTTGATAAGGGATTTATTAGACCAAGTGTTTCACCATGAGGTGCATTAGTCTTGTTTGTTAGAAAGAAGGATGGGTCTCTACGTATGTGTATTGACTACTGCCAGTTGAACAAGGTCACCATTAAGAACAAGTATTTTCTTCCCAGAATTGATGACTTATTCGATTAACTTCAGGGTGTCCAGTGTCAGATCAGGGTACCATAAGCTTACGGTTAAGGAAGTTGACATTCTAAAAAATACCTTCAGAACTCGTTATGGTCATTTTGAATTTTGCGTCATGTCGTTCAGATTAACAAATGCACCAGCTACATTCATGGACCTCATGAACAGGGTCTTCAAGCCTTATCTTAACCTCTTTATCATTGTCTTCATTGATGATATTTTAATCTATTCCCGTAGTGAGGCTGATCATGCAGAACATCTTAGAATAGTGTTGCGGACACTTCAGGATTGCAAGCATTATGCGAAATATTACAAGTGTGAATTTTGGCTAAAGTCAGTAGCATTCTTAGGCCATGTGATTTCAGACAAAGGCATCCAAGTTGATTTTTTAAAAAATAGACGTTGTAAAGAATTGGCCCAGACCCACTTCAATCTCTTATATAAGAAGTTTCTTGGGTCTGGCAGGCTATTACAGGTGCTTCGTAGAAGGTTTTTCTTCCACCTCAGCTCCATTGACCAGATTGACTCAGAAGAAAGTTAAATTTCAGTGGTCAGATGCTTGTGAGCATAGTTTCGAAGAATTGAAAACAAAGTTGACATTTGCTCTAGTGTTAACATTGCCAGAGGGAACCGAAGGGTTCATTGTATATTGTGATAGTTCAGGAGGTTGTCTTGGGTGTTTTTTAATGCAGCATGGTAAGGGTATAGCTTATGTATCCATATAGCTTAAGCCTTATGAAAGGAATTATCTGACGCATGATTTAGAATTGGCAACCATGATTTTCGCGCTCAAGATATGGCGCCACTATTTGTATGGAGTTCACATTGATATTTTCATAGATCACAAAATCCTTCAGTATATTTTCAAGTAGTGGGAGTTGAATCTTAGACAAAGAAAATGATTTGAATTAATAAATGATTATGATGTGGATGTTCTCTATCATCTGGGGTAAGAGAATGTGGTAGTCGTTGCTCTCAGTAGGCGATCCATGTTAAGCTTAGCTCATGTTGAAGAAGAGAAGAGAACTATGGTTAAGGAAATTCGCCGACTAGCCAGTCTAGGAGTTTGACTCATGTACTCCAAAGATGTTATTGTTGTTGTCCAGAATAGGTCTGAATCTTCCTTAGTAGCAAAAGTAATGAGAAACAGTTTAATGATCCCTATTTGTTGCAGCTAAAAGAGGGGATTCACAAACATAAGACTATGACTTTTGAATAAGGGGGAGATGACAGTACTCTGAGGTATCGAGACAGGTTATGTGTTCCAAATGTGAACGAACTCAGAGAGCGAATTATGGCAGAAACGCATAATTCTAGGTATTCCATTCACCCAGGATCTACAAAAATGTATCATGATCTTAAAGAGATTTTTTGGTGGAACGATATGAAGAGGAATGTGGTAGATTTTATAGCCAAGTGTCCAAAATATCAGCAGGTGAAAGCCAAACACCAGAGGCTTGGTGGGTTGGCTTAGAATATTGATATTCCTATTTGGAAATGAAGATGATAAACATGGACTTCATAACAGTTCTACCTTGCTCATCCCAAAGGCATGATTCGATTTGGGTGATTGTGGACCGACTTACTAAATCAGCCACTTCTTGCCAATCAAGACCACAGATTCAGCAGAAGATTATGCTAAGTTGTATATCTGAGAAATCGTCAGGCGTCATGGGACCCCAGTATCCATTATTTCAAACCGTGGTGCTCAGTTCACAACACACTTTTAGAAGTCTTTCCAGAAAGGATTGGGTACCAAGGTAAATCTCAGTACAACTTTTCATCCTCATATAGATGGCCAGGCAGAGCGTACTATTCAGACTCTTGAGTATATGTTGAGTCATGTGTTCTTAATTTTAAAGGTAATTGGGATAATCATTTACATCTCATTGGATTTTCTTGTAATAATAGTTACCATGCTAGTATGCATATGGAATTGTTCGAAGCTATGTATGGGCGAAGGTGTATATTGCCGATTGGTTGATTCAAAGTTGGTGAAACAGAATTGTTAGATCCAGACTTGGTCCATCAGGCTATGGAAAAAGTCAAGTTGATTCAGTAGAATTTGAAAATAGCTTAGAGTTGTCAAAAGTCCTATTCGGATGTGAGGCATAGAGACTTAGAGTTTCAGGTTGATGATTGGGTGTTTCTGGAAGTTTCACTGATGAAAGGTGTCATGAGGTTTGGAAAGAAGGGAAAGCTCAGTCCCAGATATATCGGACCATGCAAGATTTTGTGAAGAATTGGCCAAGGGGCTTCTGAACTTTAATTGCCACATGATTTAATTGTTGTACACCTAGTGTTTCATGTATCCATATTAAGGAAATGTGCGGGAGACCCGTCGTTGGTTGTCCCTACTGAATTCATTACAGTTAAGGATGGCCTGACCCATGAATAGGTCCTTGTGGCTATTTTGGATTGTCAGATTTGCAAGTTGAGGACTAAGGAAGTTGCCTCAGTGAAATTATTGTGGAGAAGTCAGAAGGTTGAGGAGGCTACATGGGAAGCCGAGGAGGACATGAAGTCTAGATATCCGCACTTGTTTAAGGAGAAAGCAGAAGGCATTCAAGGTAAATACCTTCAGTATTCATGTCATGTCCATTTTATATCCAAGTCTCATATTTCACGTTCATGTATTCAATGCTCATGTCTCATGTCCCCATGTTCATGCTTTCATGTAACCATATCAGTTCAGTCCCTATGTTTCATGTCATGAATCTTCACATTCATTTACTCATGACATGTCCAGTCTCATTCTTAACTATGACCCATCATTCGAGGAAAAATGATCCCAAGGGTGAGATATTGTAATACCTCATACCTTCAAACTAAACCTTGTTCATAATTAAAGAGTGTAGAAAACCAAGACGAGGAACTGAAGTTGAAAATCCAATTTTAGTGCTGCAGACCCAGTTTTACGCCAGAATTAGATGGACCGTAAAAGTTTTATGGCCCGTCCTTTTTAACCGCAATATTTTTCTTAGCTTATGAAAGTCACTAGAAATTGACATTTGGATGACGATCCGATTATACGGATCGTACAAAATTATATGGTCCATACCCAAACCTTAGAAAAAGTTACAGACCGTCGATTTCAGCCACAAAATCCTCCCGACAGAAACAATATAAATGCGCGATTTTGTCTTTAAAAATCAATTTTCATAATCTCTAAGCCCTAGAACGAAGTTCCTCTTTTCCCAACTTTCTTCTAAATCAAGGTAAGCCCTTATCATTCAATTCTATGTGATTCTAACATTTTCCTCATGAATTCTAAGTAAAAATTCATTGTTCTTAACCTTGGGTTTTTAAGATAAATCAATTCCAATGCTCAAGGTTCAATCTTGGACTTCTTCTTCGAAGTTCAGATTTTTAATATAAGTGTCGCGCCCGATTTTCGACCCTGCTCGGGGTCAAAGCGGAGCGCGGACGTGTCCGGTGATTCCTGGGTAAAAGGGTTGAGGAGTCGCCACCTAATTATCTTTTACGGTGAATTAGGACACCTAAATATTAAACTAAATGCTGCAATGTAAACTCCAATTTTAAGGTCTGCAAAACTAGCGAGATTCTAGGTAAGGGTTCTTTATTATTCTAAAGGGAAGGGGTTAGGCATCCTTTAAGATCTGCTAACTTGCGGTTATCCGGTCAAACTCAGGTTAATTATTACTAGAAAAAATGCATATTTGAAGCATGAAGTTAAAAGATGTTTGTAAATAATTAATGAAAAGAGATGCTTTTTAAAAGATAGATAAATGTAGAGATTTTTTCAAAATATGCATTTGTATGATATTTAAAGAGAAATACATGTAGAGTTGGAAAAATATGTATTTGACAATTGATAGTAAAACAATTTATTTATAATGCCAAAGAAGTAAAATTTTGAGAATCAATGAATTGTAAATTGACAAAAGATAAACTTATTCGGTATGATTAATAAAGCAAATAAAAGATGACAAAAGTCGTTTTGAAAATCTTGAATACGCGTGACGAGCCTAAAATAAATAAACTAGCGAAGGATTTCTAAGTTTGAATTCAACCGAGCCTACAAATAAATAAGCTAGCGACGGGTTTCAAATCTTAAACTACCCTATGAATTAATCCTAAGTTTGCCTATTCTAAGCATTTCAATAGTTACATAAGTGCGATAAATAATATTACAATACAAAGCGGGATAAAAGCTGAATTAAAGAAAGAAATAAAATAAATAAACTCCGAGGAATAATTCGCCGTTATTTACTTTAATCCCTGCAAGCTGTCAAGAACAAACGGTCAGTTAAATACAAATAACTTCATATCCGTATTCAAAACAGTGAACGTTTTGATCACGGAGGGCTCAGACTTAAATTTTGAAAAGAGCATTCCAATCACGTCGTGGCTGCAAACATATGACTAATGTGGTTTATTTTGATTGCCTCGCCTACTAAACGTGTTGGTCTCTCGGGTGAAATAGAAAAGACCACTATAATCACGTCGTGGCTGCGAATATATAACTTGTTGATTATTTTAGTCACCTCGCCTACTAAACATGTTGATCTTGGAAAAAGGTTTAAGCCTCATCATTGCCCAGAAGTTATATTTCCGTCTTTGCAACTGTGGAGGCCTCAAAATCGACGGATATTTTTCATCGGCCAGTGTAGTATCGTATTCAAATCAAGAAATTAAATCAAAGCGATGGCGATGGCGTGGCGATGGCGAGGCAAGAGGCACAGAGGCAGAAAAACAATTTCCGAAAATGACGCGGTGTTTAGTTTAAAAAGTAAAACAGTAGAACAGTAATTTGGAACCGAGCAGTGAACTGAAATAGAAAGCAGGACCCGAAAATATGCGATATTTATTCAAAGCAGTAAAAACAGTAAAACAGTGATATCCGTGGCAAAGATATTTAAAACAGTAATATTGAAAAACAGTAATCTGAAACCGAGCAATGAACTGAAACAGAAAAAAAAATAGCACCCGAGCAGGCGCAATATTTGTTTTAAAATAAAGTAAAACAGTAAGATATCCGTTGCCCGGATACTTAAAACAGTGCTAAAAAAACAGAGAAACGAAACGAAAGAAAAGCGCGACTTCGAGATTAATTTCATCGGCCTTAATGCAATATTAATAAAACAATAAAACAGTAAAAGAAACGAGCAGTGAGCAATTAAAGTATCCGACCCAAATTCTGAAATGTTGGAACCGAAACAGGATTAAGAAGTAATTATGGAAAAATCCGACCCGGATCATGAACAGTGACCCGAATGAAATCAGAAATTCAGACTTTTTCAGATAACCAGCAACAGATATGAAAAAAATGCCATAATCTGGAATATACCAAGACCGGGTCGACCCGACCCGGGTCAGTGACCCGACCCGAATCAGAGGCCGACCAGAATCAGATTTTTTTTTCATTTTTTCAGATAACCAATATACAAGATATGAAATGCAAGAAATTTGGGGAATCCAAACCGGGTCGACAAGACCCGGGTCAGCGACCCGACCCGAATCATGTGTTCAACCCGAAATCAACTGATTTCATCAATTTCAGTTAACCAATAATAACAACAGCAACAATGCAAGAAATTTGGAAATTCAAACCGGGTCGACCCGACCCGAATCGGAGATTCAACCCGACATCAAATAATTCCATCAATTCCAGATAACCAACATATAAAAATATGAAATGCAAGAATTCTGAAAATGTTACCTAAACCGGGTCGACCCGACCCGGGTCAGTGACCCGACCCGAATCAGAAACTCAACCCGAAATCAAATATTCACCAAATTCAGATAACCAACATACAGAAAATATGAAATGCAAGAATTCTGAAAATGTTACCCAAACCCGGGTCAGTGACCCGGGTCGGGTCGACCCGACCCGAATCATGTGTGGAAATCAGAGAATCAAAAGTGGAGAACAAACCTTTTCGGACTTGATTCTTGAATAACAAGGAAGACAAATGTTTGAAATCAAGAACACAACAAATATTTATATATTGAATCGTTTTCCAAAAATCCTCCGAAAATTCTTTTGAAAATCCTCTCAAAAATCTGTCCAATCTTTTTTCAAAAATGAAGAACAACATGGGGTATTTATAGGTGGATTCCCCCTTAAAAACGAGTTTGAAATTCAAAATAAAGGAGCCAAAATCGCGGATTTGAGGGGCATGGGTTGCGGATTTTCTGGTGTCACAGAATGAGGGGAGTTGGTGGTGGCAGGGGGTTGGTGATGGCAGGGCGAGGTGCCCGGCGCGGGGGGGTCGCCGGTATGGGGGTGTGGGGTCGTGGCGATTTGTGAGGGGGGGTTAGGGTTTTTAGATTTTTATGTTACGGTTTTGCTTTGATTTAAAGGGTAAGGGAATGGGTCGGTCGGGTCGGGTTTTGGGTGTGGGTGGGCCGGTTCGGGTTTCGGGAGAATGGGTGAGGCGACGGAATTGGGGGAATAAAGGGGAAATGGGTATTTAATTGGGGAGTTTGGTTTTGGGCTTGTTTTGGTGTGGTAGAAAATTGGGGGTTTGTTTTGTTTTGTGGGTTTGATTTATTTTGGGTGAGGGGAGATTAAATGGGTTAGAAATTGTTTTGGGTTTAAAAAATATAAAAGGGGTTTAACATTAAAAATATTATTTTTGTAAAAAATGTGAATTATTTAAAATAACATAACAATGTGATAATAATAAAATATAATATTTTGTGAAATGTTTAATGCTTAATAAAAGGAAAATGCGATGCAATTTTGCGAGAATAAGATAACATAGAATTTCGGATAAAACTTATGATTATTATAAAAATGCAAATGATATAAAAAATGCGAATAATAATAATAATAAGAGGATATACACATATATGCCTATATTTTAAAATTATTTTAAAAGTGTAAAAATATTAAAAATTACAAATAAAGTCATAAAAGATGGGACAAAATTGGGTGTCAACAGATGCCCCTCTTTGGACGGAGACGATGAAAGAGTTTTCGGCCAAAGAAAGTTGATTAAGTAGCCAATTTTGTCCTGATCAACGGGACTTGAAGGAAGATCATGGGTAGAAATAAGATCCCAGGGGGAGAGAAATTATGGAAAAAGTTGGTGCAGATTCAAGAAATATTGCCCAGTGTCGAGTTAGGATGACACTAGTCACAGATGCGAGAAACTAATGGGAAAAGCGGATCGACGTTCGAAGTAGGTCGTTGACCAAATTGCCTCAGTTCGCCGTAAGAGATAGCTCCACGTTGTGATAAAGTTCCTGCAAATTAAAAACTCCCTCATTATAAGGTGGGCGCCTGACATGACGTCGTTGGATTGACGTGTTGTGTTGAAGACGTCGTTGTACTATTGTTGACGTCGTTGTAATTATGTAAAAGACAGTTGTTGTGCTGCATGTAACGTCGAGGACGTTGTTGTAATCTTTGTTTCTTTGTAAAAGATAATTGTTGTCTTTGAAGACGTCGTTGTAATCTTTGTTGGCGTCATTGTAATAATCGTAAAAATAAATGTTGTGCAGAAGACGTCATTGCGTAGGCGTGTTGTTGATGACGCCGTTGTATGGGCGTGTTGCTGATGACATCATTGTAATGTTGTTGATGTCATTGTAATGCTGTAAAAGATAGTTGATTTGCAGAGACGTCGTTGCATAGGCGTGTTGTTCATGACACCGTTGTATGGGCGCGTTGCTGACGACATCATTGTAATGTTGTTGATGTCGTTGTTGTAAGAATGTATTTGGGGTCGTCGTCGTTGTATCGGCGTGTTGTGTTGAAGACGTCATTGTGATGACGTTGTTGCAAGAATGTAATCTTTGTTTGTTGTAAGAGATAGGCGTTACTTGCGAAGGCGTCGTTGAAATGTTGTTGGCGTTGTTGTAATGTTGTAAAAAGCTGCGTGTCTTTGCCGTGAACGTCGTGGAGCGTTGTTGTAATGTAGTTTCTTGTAGAAGGTAGATGTTGGTGAAGGCGTCATTGTAATATTGTTGGCGTCATTGTAATCTTTGTAAAAATAGATGTCGTGTTGCCGTAACGTCGTGGGCGTTGTTGTAATCTTTGTTGAAGATAGTTGATGTCTTTGCGATGCGTCAATAGCGTTGTTGTAATCTTTGTAAAGATAGGCTGCTGCGTTGAAGGCGTCATTATAATGTTGTTGGCGTCGTTGTAATCTTTGTAAAACATATTTGTTGTCTTTGCGAAGAACGCCAATGACATTGTTGTAATGCCGTAAAAGATAGTTACTGCGTTGAAGACGTCATTGTAATGCTGTTGACGTCGTTGAGATGCGGTAAAAGATAGTTGCTGCATTGCCGTAAAAGATAGCTCCTGTTTTGAAGACGTCATGGTAATGCTGTTGACGTCGTTGAGATGCTGTAAAAGATAGTTGTTGTGTTGTTGTAAAAGATAGTTGCTGCGCTGAAGACGTCATTGTAATGCTGTTGACGTCGTTGAGATGCGGTAAAAGATATTTGTTGTGCTGCCATAACGTCGATGACGTTTTTGAAATGTTGTCTTGTTGTGAGAGATGTAAGTGACGTCCTTGCCGTCAGTTTGCTGTAATAGGGTTCCACGTTGTGCTGAATCTTCTGCCGATCCAAACTCATGTGAATTGAAATGTCGTCCTGGCACGGGCGAAAATGTGATGCGACGTCTTTGCCGTCGGGTTTGCCTTGTTGTCGTTCTTTGTGATTCGAAATAACATCTTTGTGCAGACATAATAGTCGGGACCCTGTAGGTCAAGATGATGTCTTCGTATAAATGCTGAACAAGAACGTAATCCTTGTAGTAAGTTGTGGTGCCGAAATTCTTTGGGGAATTGATCATAAGCGATGTGGCTTCCTGCTTTTTCAACCTGAAGAACCTGTACTCAAAGAAAATTTGTGAGTTTGGGGAGGGGCGGTTGATTCGCGTTGACTTGGTAGCTTTGGCTCTTGATAGCTGCATGTCCTGCTGATTCGGACCTGTAGCCCCTGTCTGGTTCCCAGTCTTGGCTAACCGTTAATGAAAACATTTGTTGAAAATAATTTGTTTATAAGAAAGTATGCTTATCATTAAAAAGTTCTTATCGAACTCTAATGAAAATATTTGTTGAAAATGATTTGCTTATAAGAAAGTATGCATATTAGTAAAAATCTTGTCAAACTCTAATGAAAATATTTTGTGAAAATAAATTGTGTATAAGAAAGTATGCATATTAGTAATAAAAATCTTGTCAAACTTTAATGAAAATATTTGGTGAAAATAAATTGCGTATAAGAAAGTATGCATATTAGTAATAAAAAATCTTGTCAAACTCTAATGAAAGTATTTGTTGAAAATAAATTGCTTATAAGAAAGTATGCATATATGTAAATGTCTGTCGAGCAGTGACATGTCGTGAAACAAAGCAAACGTCTTATCCAAAATCCTCTTAGGCTGAAGACTTAGTTTGCCGATGCTTTTCCATGTTTTCAGCGTCCTCCGGCAGTGATCCCTTAAAAATGCCCCAGTTTCCGATATGTGAGAATGACGATCTTTTGAACGGACAAACGAGTCTTGTGTAGATTGCTTGCCTGTCCTATCAGGGCGATCAGATGGGTGCATTTTGTCATATGTGATATAAAGGAGAAAATATTTCCTAATGGTGGGACCGAAGCCGATTTAGGCCGCCTACGTATCCCCATGAGGGAATCAGGTCATGACGTAGTTCATTACAAGCGAAGGAGATTTGTAAGGGTTTTTCTAAAGATGGGACCGAAGCCGAAGTGGCCGCCTACGTATCCCGCCGAGGGAATCAGGTCATAACGTAGTTCAGGTTTACAAGTAAAAAGGAACTTGGGAAAATTTGTGATCTAAGAAACGGAACCCTACGTGGGTTCTATGCGTATCCCGACGAGGGAGCGCAACTTTTACAACATAGAAAAAGTATTACATAGAGAATAACTAATCTTAGATATGGTATCTCTTCACTGCATCTGCTTTGATGGTTTTTGGCCATTCTATTCTGATAAGGTTGCCCCGGACAACTGCGTCCATCTGCTTTTCATCAACCAGTCTCTTAGTAAATGATTCTGTATCCACTTGGCTGCGAAAGAAATAACATTGCCCCAGTAGAAGTCCTGATCGTAGTGTGGTAGCCCAAGAGTACAAATGGCAAACGTCTGTGCCAATGCTTGTAACTATCAACCATCTTGATGTTTCATCCAAATCTGGTTTTGACTTATTCCAAAATGCCTCAATTCTTCCGCTTGTGAGTCTTCCTTATATTCTTCGAAGCCTTGCTTGTTTGGGACCTTGTTTGCTTGTTTCATTATATGTCACATACTGCCGACAAATTAGTTTGCATGATGAAAAAAGAAAGGAAAATTATTAAACAAAGCAGATTTTAAAATAGCAAAAGCAATGCAGATTTGTCATTTTAAGCTTTCAAAAGGTAGAGGCAAAACACATTAAATGCATATATGTGATTCAGGCCTCAATCTGAATCGCATTGTTTCATTAAATATTAATGCAGTTAACTAGTTTCTGGGAGAAACAAGGCCAGGGCACATGTCCAATTTTCCCAAAACATCTCCTTGCTCTGCATCCTAATAGTTGAGTCTCTAGCGTAATCACCGAGAATCATATTGCTTTTGCTTCTTTTTCAAAGCAATGAAAAATCTTTTGAATCCCTTCACGAGGTTGGCTGCATTGTCCTCCTTTGATTCCTGAGTGGCGCATGCTTTGACGAATGACTGACTCAGAGGCGGAACAGGCTTTGGTAAAGAAGCATCTTCCTTCCTTCGGAGATTGATTGATAAGACTTTTCCAAGAAAAGATGATGCCATGACCCGCGACTTTGGAGGAAGTGCTTCTACTCCGAACGGTGCCTTCACTTGGACTGTAATCATAGGGGTAATAAAGGTCGATGATTCAACCTTTTCCTTTCTCTGGACTGGCACAATAGTCCCTTCCAAATTGTGGTCTTCATCAACAATAATCATATTTACGTTGGCATCGTCATGATTTGGCAAAGGGTTATTATTTACATTAAAGGAAGGTCCTTTCAGTTGGATAACTCTTTCTTTGATCAATGTCTTAATTTTGTTTCTGAGGGCATAGCAATTCTCAGTGTCGTGCCCAGGAATCCCCGAGTGGTACGCACAATGCTTAGTCTCATCGTGCCATTTTGGAACAGGATTGGGGACATTTCCTGGGATGGGCTGGAGTATTCCTGCGGTTTTCAGTCTTTCATATAATTGGGCTCGAGGTTCGGCTAAAGGTGTATAGGTTTTGGCTGGCTTTCTTTCGTATTTTCTTGCTGGTGCAGGTGCATTTGGTGTATGGACTTGTGGATGAGGCAAGTATGCGGGCTGATATTGTGGGGATTCGGATAGACAGCGCCGAGGCAGGCTATATATTGGATGGGTATGGTAGACAGGGTAGGGACCAGGTGGGTATTGATAGTAAGGTTGAGGGCTTTGGGTGTATGGGTAATAATAGGAAGGATGAGGACTTTGGTTGTTTTGATTGTAGTAGGGAGGCTGAGGTGATGACATTTAGTAGGTTGACATTTGATTTGGCCTATGTTTCTGAACTGTCACCACAGAGGACACTCCATCTCTCTTCCTCTTTACTGCTCCCTCAAATGAGTCCGACTGGATTGTCTCACTTGTTGCTTGCAATGCTACAAAGTTTGTAATTCTTCCTGTTCTGATTCCCTCTTCTATGAAATCTCCCATCCTTATAACTTCAGAGAAACTTCGTCCTATGACGCTTATCATTCTCTCATAGTATGTTGCATCTTTCAAAGATTGTACAAAGAGAGTGGTCATCTCACTTTCTTCTATCGGGGGTTGAACTTTCGCTGCTTCTGCCCTCCACTTCATGGCGTATTCTCTGAAGGTCTCTGTGGGCTTCTTTTCCAACTTCATCAGATAAAATCTGTCCAAGACTGTGTCAGTGTTGAATTTAAATCTGTCCACGAAATCTTGTGCCATCGTGCCCCAATTACGCCATTTTTGCGGGTTTTGGCTCGTGTACCAGTCGAGTGCTTCTCCTGTTAAACTCCTTACGAACAATTTCATTATGATGGCCTGGTCTTTACCTACCCCAATCAGTTTGTCACAGTATGATCTTAAATGAGCGTGAGGATTTCCTTTCCCATCAAACAAACCAAATTTTGGCACCTTATATCCTACAGGCAATTCAATGTCGGGATGCATACACAGATCTTCGTACTCAAGTCCTCCATGTCCCTTGCTGGTTTGGATATTCTTGAATGCCTCTTTTAGGCTGTAAATCTCTCTCGCCACACTTTCATCGGTTCTGATTCTTACTCGCCTGTCCATCTCTTCACACCGCCAATTTCTGAAGAGTCATGTTTGGTGTTGCGGTAGTAAAAGGTTGGGCTTCCATTACATATATTGGCGGCACATACTGCTTGTTGTGATCAGCGATGTGTGCCATCAATATGTGTTGGTCTGCCGGGTGATTTTGCGTGGAAGGGGTATTTTGGATGAGTGTGGTAATTTGGGTATGTGGAGTTGTGAATGAGGCCGGATCATTTTGTAGCGGGCTTTGTTGTGGACTTGCTTGCGGGTTAGTGTGTTGTGGATTGGTTTTGCATAGTGGCGAATTATCGGGGAGGTTTTGGGAAAATGGTTGTTCATGAGATGAAAAAGTTTGCGGTGCAGGTGCATCATCCTTTGTTCAGGGAGTGGAGTATTGGCGCTAATGGACAGGTTGGTGAGATTTTGGAGCCGCTCTATCTCAGTCTGCATGGCTGCCATCTGTTGTAACAGTTGGGCGATGTATTTTTCTTGGACGGTAGCATTTCTATTTTCCGAAGCCTCTGGTTCATCTCTGGAAAGAGTGATAAGTTTCAGGCCAGTCTGTTCGGATGCATCTGAATCAGTCATTTTGCTGAAGGATTGTGCCTTTGACCTCGTGAAGTAGGGATGATCCGCCATTTTTAGTCAACACAAATCAACCTTTGGGAAAATAATCTAGACAAAATAAACCTTCTAAAAAAAAAATTAAAGAAAACCAAGTTAGTACAAGGCGAGTAATTATTGCTTTAAATAATATGGACATAGTGAAAAAGCAGGAGAAAATAACAAAATGATTGTAAGGCAATTAAATGCGCATCCTAATATGCATGGGGCCTCCCTTATGCCAGAGGTAGGCCTAAACGCCAGATATGCGGGATTACGACAGATTTGATCCAAGCTGCTAAACTGCAATGCTTTGTCGGAAATGAGACAAAATGAATGTACATTTTCCAATTTCAGCATGTCATGATTAGTCTTGGATTAGTCTATCCTTATCACGCTACACATAATATGATGATTGGTCGTTGGGTTGTGAGACCCGTAGACATCTTGGGCGGATTTCTTAATTGTGGAGTCGATACCAAGGATCGACCCACCTAAGGTGTATGCATGCATGACTTAAAATAAAGGGTGGTATAGCTCTATCTTAAATTTTCTAAGATTTGGCTGACTAAACACAAGGTTCCCGAGCGGACTACTCGAGTGAGAAGGCTACGCGGCCACCGGATGGTCCGGTCACTCCGCGCATACGCCAACTCTCCTAAAATTTGGTAGATTGAAAGAAATTTATGGTGCGCAAACCACACCTCGCGTGTAGTGTGTGATAGTGTCAATTTTCCAGAGTGGAAGAAATATGAGCGAAATGCCAATTTAAGATAAGCAGTAAAAATATGGAAATTAAAGCAGTTATGCATGCAAAAATTCACAAAGGAAACAAATCAAATCAATAAATCAAATAAAGAACAAAAGTAAAGCGCAATTATAATTAACCTGAATTTTGCTATGGTTAAGAACCTGAAAAGTCCCCAGTGGAGTCGCCATGCTGTCGCGCCCGATTTTCGACCCTGCTCGGGGTCAAAGCGGAGCGCGGACGTGTCCGGTGATTCCTGGGTAAAAGGGTTGAGGAGTCGCCACCTAATTATCTTTTACGGTGAATTAGGACACCTAAATATTAAACTAAATGCTGCAATGTAAACTCCAATTTTAAGGTCTACAAAACTAGCGAGATTCTAGGTAAGGGTTCTTTATTATTCTAAAGGGAAGGGGTTAGGCATCCTTTAAGATCCGCTAACTTGCGGTTATCCGGTCAAACTCAGGTTAATTATTACTAGAAAAAATGCATATTTGAAGCATGAAGTTAAAAGATGTTTGTAAATAATTAATGAAAAGAGATGCTTTTTAAAAGATAGATAAATGTAGAGATTTTTTCAAAATATGCATTTGTATGATATTTAAAGAGAAATACATGTAGAGTTGGAAAAATATGTATTTGACAATTGATAGTAAAACAATTTATTTATAATGCCAAAGAAGTAAAATTTTGAGAATCAATGAATTGTAAATTGACAAAAGATAAACTTATTCGGTATGATTAATAAAGCAAATAAAAGATGACAAAAGTCGTTTTGAAAATCTTGAATACGCGTGACGAGCCTAAAATAAATAAACTAGCGAAGGATTTCTAAGTTTGAATTCAACCGAGCCTACAAATAAATAAGCTAGCGACGGGTTTCAAATCTTAAACTACCCTATGAATTAATCCTAAGTTTGCCTATTCTAAGCATTTCAATAGTTACATAAGTGCGATAAATAATATTACAATACAAAGCGGGATAAAAGCTGAATTAAAGAAAGAAATAAAATAAATAAACTCCGAGGAATAATTCGCCGTTATTTACTTTAATCCCTCGCAAGTCGCCAAGAACAAACGGTCAGTTAAATACAAATAACTTCATATCCGTATTCAAAACAGTGAACGTTTTGATCACGGAGGGCTCAGACTTAAATTTTGAAAAGAGCATTCCAATCACGTCGTGGCTGCAAACATATGACTAATGTGGTTTATTTTGATTGCCTCGCCTACTAAACGTGTTGGTCTCTCGGGTGAAATAGAAAAGACCACTATAATCACGTCGTGGCTGCGAATATATAACTTGTTGGTTATTTTAGTCACCTCGCCTACTAAACATGTTGATCTTGGAAAAAGGTTTAAGCCTCATCATTGCCCAGAAGTTATATTTCCGTCTTTGCAACTGTGGAGGCCTCAAAATCGACAGATATTTTTCATCGGCCAGTGTAGTATCGTATTCAAATCAGTAAAATTAAATCAAAGCGAGGCGTAGGCGATGGCGGTAAGAGGCGAGGCAAAGAGGCACAGAGGCAGAAAAACAATTTCCGAAAATGACGCGGTGTTTAGTTTAAAAAGTAAAACAGTAGAACAGTAATTTGGAACCGAGCAGTGAACTGAAATAGAAAGCAGGACCCGAAAAGATGCGATATTTATTCAAAGCAGTAAAAACAGTAAAACAATGATATCCGTGGCAAAGATATTTAAAACAGTAATATTGAAAAATAGTAATCTGAAACCGAGCAATGAACTGAAACAGAAAAAAAAAACAGCACCCGAGCAGGCGCAATATTTGTTTTAAAAAAAAGTAAAACAGTAAGATATCCGTTGCCCGGATACTTAAAACAGTGCTAAAAAAACAGAGAAACGAAACGAAAGAAAAGCGCGACTTCGAGATTAATTTCATCGGCCTTAATGCAATATTAATAAAATAATAAAACAGTAAAAGAAACGAGCAGTGAGCAATTAAAGTATCCGACCCAAATTCTGAAATGTTGGAACCGAAACAGGATTAAGAAGTAATTATGGAAAAATCCGACCCGGATCATGAACAAAGGACGAATGAAATCGAATTCAGACTTTTTCAGATAACCAAAGAATGGATATGAAAAAATGTCATAATCTGGAAATATACCAAGATCGGGTCGACCCGACCGGGGTCAGTGACCCGAACCGAATCAGAGGCCGACCCGAATCAGATTTTTTTTTCATTTTTCAGATAACCAATATACAAGATATGAAATGCAAGAAATTTGGGGAATTCAAACCGGGTCGACAAGACCCGGGTCAATGACTGACCGAATCATGTGTTCAACCCGAAATCAACTGATTTCATCAATTTGATTAACTAATAATAACAACAAAGAATAATGCAAGAAATTTGGAAATTCAAACCGGTCGATCTGACCCGACCTGAGATTCAACCCGACATCAAATAATTCCATCAATTCCAGATAACCAACATATAAAAATATGAAATGCAAGAATTCTGAAAATGTTACCCAAACCGGGTCGACCCGACTCGTTTCCGAGGGTCGATGACGACCGAATCGTAAACTCAACCCGAAATCAAATATTCACCAAATTGAGATAACCAACATCTGAGAAAATATGAAATGCAAGAATGCGAAAATGTTACCCAAACCCGTCGATGACGAATGGGTCGACTAATTCGAATCATGTGTCGAAATCAGAGAATCAAAAGTGGAGAACAAATCTTTTCGGACTTGATTCTTGAATAACAAGGAAGGCAAATGTTTGAAATCAAGAACACAACAAATATTTATATATTGAATCGTTTTCCAAAAATCCTCTGAAAATTCCTTTGAAAATCCTCTCAAAAATCTGTCCAATCTTTTTTCAAAAATGAAGAACAACATGGGGTATTTATAGGTGGATTCCCCCTTAAAAACGAGTTTGAAATTCAAAATAAAGGAGCCAAAATCGCGAATTTGAGGGGCATGGGTTGCGGATTTTCTGGTGTCGGCGTAACAGACGGGAGTTGGTGGTGGCAGGGGGTTGGTGATGGCAGGGCGAGGTGACCGGCGACGTGGGGTCGCCGGTATGGGGGTGTGGGGTCGCAGCGATTTGTGAGGAGGGGGGTTAGGGTTTTTAGATTTTTTTTGTTCTGGGTTTTGCTTTGATTTAAAGGGGTAAGGGAATGGGTCGGTCGGGTGGGTTTTGGGTTTGTGGGTGGGCGGTTCGGGTTTCGGGGAGAATGGGGTGAGGCGACGGGTGGGGGGGAATAAAGGGAAATGGGTATTTAATTGGGGAGTTTGGTTTTGGGCTTGTTTTGGTGTGGGTAGAAAATTGGGGGTTTGTTTTGTTTTGTGGGTTTGATTTATTTTGGGTGAGGGAGATTAAATGGGTTAGAAATTGTTTTGGGTTTAAAAAATATAAAAGGGGTTTAACATTAAAAATATTATTTTTGTAAAAGATGTGAATTATTTAAAATAACATAACAATGTGATAATAATAAAATATAATATTTTGCGAAATGTTTAATGCTTAATAAAAGGAAAATGCGATGCAATTTTGCGAGAATAAGATAACATAGAATTTCGGATAAAACTTATGATTATTATAAAAATGCAAATGATATAAAAAATGCGAATAATAATAATAATAAGAGGATATACACATATATGCCTATATTTTAAAATTATTTTAAAAGTGTAAAAATATTAAAAATTACAAATAAAGTCATAAAAGATGGGACAAAATTGGGTGTCAACAATAAGTATTGGAGCGAATAAAGTATGTAGATCTTCTATCTACGTGTGAGAACATCAATTTTCTTCCCCACGCTACGTTCATCCATGAAACCACGAATTTTCATAACTTAGGTTTTTATTTCAAGTTCATAATAATCCTAAACTACATGTATGATGATATACCATGTTTGTCTAACTAATTCATTATTGTATTCTTGATATTCCATTATGGTTATTGGGAATCCGTCCGTAATTCATGAATACCAATGTCTAGCATTCCATTGGTCCTTAAATATGAGTCATGACCTATATTATGTAATTCCATGAATTCTACATGTTTTCCATGTTTTATGCAAAGTATATTATGTATTTATGTTCATAATATATCTTATACTCATCAGCCATGTTTACAAGTCATGATTTTACAAACCATGGGCTTTCTAGCCAATTATATTTCATGTTTATATTTTGGGAGTGACACAGATTACCGAGAAGGATCAAACAGCCTGAAACTACATATGCCAACGTAGGATAAGGATCGCTCCGCCCAGAGAATAATACCTTCATGTTATCCCTTTGTGGGATTATTGGATCCATCATGTCATGTTCATGTCTCGTACCCTAGCAAGGTACGATATGGCTTAGCTGATCGGACATAGATCAGACACCACGTTCACTCGTGGTGGTTACATGTCAGTTTTGTTAATGCTCTCCCACAAGTATATAAATATTCAGATATACATTTTACAGATTTTTTTACAATTTCTTATATATATGTCAGACCATGTTCATGTACATTATTTAGTTTCAGTTTTATGTTCCTACTATTTCATGTGCCTACTTATTCTTATAGTTGATTTACATACAATATAATTCAAATGTACTTATGTCCCTTTTTCTCGGGGCCTACACTTCACGGTGCATGTATTGAGTTTCAGAATGACAGATCTGCATACTAGGACTTCACCCGTATCATCTATTGGTGAGCCCCATTTCATTCGGTGTGTTAGATGATTATTTCATGATTATGTTTTAGAGTAGAGGTATTCTAGGATCTTGTCTTGGTAAACAATTTTACAGTCAGACTCATGTTTCAGAGGTTTCATAGACTAGACTAGTTAGCATGTCATGTCAGTCATGTCAGTATTAATTTTCAAACTTATCATGTTTTCAGATATTCCCACTATAAGATTTTAGATTACATTTCATTGATCAATTTTACATGTTTTAAATTATTATTATTGTATGTTTTGATACCCATGTTGATTAGCAAGCCATGTGATTCGCTTGGACACATGTAGTCAGGCACAAAGTGTCGTGTTTCGCCCAGGTCATGGTTCGGGATGTTACATATAGCTCGGTGGAAGAGGCTATTCTTTGAACACAAGTCATCATGCCTAAGAAGATTTTTATTTCATTAAGGATATTTTTGTAATAATCATCATTAGTCCTCTCAGCGTTAACCTAGTTTAGTATAATTACTACCTTTTTCATTTCACCGGAGATAGATTATTTTGATGAACTTTGAATTCACTCTTGTGAGAGAGTTGAGGCTATGGCCTTTATTGCTAAACAATGTTGATGAGATGGCTTACTTGGGAATTATTCCTCTTGAAGGTTGTCTAAATATATTACTTGCTTGACGAATTCTTTCTCTTGAGCATTTTCTAAGAGATTAGGTGCCTTTTTGGATTCTTAATTGAAGGTTTAGGTTGTTCTAGAACCTTTATTGTCAATTAGTTGCATTCTTGTGTCTATCTTTTATCTTTATTTCCCTGTTCTTAGATTTAGGGTTTCTTTCTTCATATCGGTATTGTATAAAATGGGTTGCATACTATAGATGATAGGAAGGAACTATGGTCTGAACTTAGACTTATTGCTCAATCTTAGCAGGGAACATGGATTGTTCTTGGAGTTTTCAATACCATCATACAAATAGATGACAGAATTAGTGGGAATGCAATTCAACTAAGTAGAAGACTTTAATAGTTTTATATTTAATGACAATATGACAGAATTCAAGATTGTTGGTCGAAGATATACTTGAATAACAAGATTGAGCGGGCTATAGTCAATAGAGACTGGCTGACTAGATTGACACATATTAAAGCCTCAACTATGGATCATGGTATCTCTGATCATCCCTCCTTAGCTATAGAATTTGAGGGATTCAATACCCAGGGAGCTAGACTATTCAAATTCTTTAATCACCTTACACAAGACAAGAATTTTATCCCAATTGTGTTAGGTGTATGAGGCTGCCCCACTCATAAAACACGCATGCATAACATATGGTTGAAACTACAGAAGACCAAAGCAGCTTTGAAAATCCTAAACGCCAATGAATTCTCTATAGTTAACAATAAATTTGAACACCATAGGAAGCTACTAGCTGAGGTACAAGCTCAAATGAGAAGTCCCAACCACCACCAAGACATGTTTGTACAAGAGAAATAGGTTAAGGAACAATTGGAACACTAGTCTCTAGTCCTTGAGAGTATACTTAAACAAATTTGGTCAATGCAATCACGAGTAAAGCTCATCGATCTCAGAGAAAAGTGTGAATGCTACCAAAGCTATGCGACTACAAAGACCCACCAACTGTAGTCAGCGTGATCGTGTGAAAGGCTTCGCGTTCGGGAAAAAGGTGATGTAGTTTAAATAGATGAGTCCGATTTTCAACAGTCATTTTTGGACATTTTAAGTAAGATTCTCTGGACCTAGGGACTCTAAATGGTAGAAATTTGAGCGGCAACTTGAGGCAACGATACCTTATATTACTCTTGATATTATACTCGATTTTTGCGTAATTTGAATCATTAAATCATGAGATTCAAAAGCTAAAATTGGATAGATGATTCAACAAGCAATCAATATTGTACGATCAAGAGTGTAATACTCTTTGTAGTAGTGGTCCTTAGATATTGTATTAACAATCAAAATATGATTGAAAGAAAAGCAAAACCTAGACCTGAAAGAGATAAAATGAGAATTTGGACTAGTAATTGATACAAAAATTGGATTTTGATTGTAGAATTGAATTCCTAAGCTTATGGGTAACTGATTATGAAACTTGTTTCAGAATTTGGATTGTAGGGTTGACTTTTGTTGACTTTGTCTTTAAAGACTCATAAAATTACGAGAATGGTTCTCTTAGACTAATTTGGACCCTTTATTCATGATTTCGAATAGATTGAGGCCATTGAAGATCATTTGAGAGGTTTTGATGATTCAAGTAAAGTAAAGGTTTGCCATATTCAAGACAAGTGAGACTTTAACTCTTAAATTACTTGTTTTTCATAAAAGGCATCTTATTTTGTATTAATTGATGCTCCGATACTATTTAGTTCATATACGGGCTATAAAGCTATTTTGAGCACCCAACAATGGCCGCCAAAGGGCCTTAGCTATGTATTATTATATTTTTTTGGTACTTTTAGCAGTCTTTGATGTTCAGTATATCTACTTAACAACTTATCTAGTAGTTGATGTTATTTGAACAAGTCTATTTTTCATTGATTGTTTAAAGTGTGCCTATTTAGCAGTATCTCATATTAAAAATATCTTGTATACTCTCTCTGTCCCAATTTATTTGATATGGTTTGACTTGACATGGAGTTTAAGAAATAAATGAAGATTTTTGAAACTTGTGGTCTAAAACAAGTCATAGATATTTGTGTGGCTGTAAATTATTTTATTACGGGTAAAAGGGGAAATATCAAGTTAAATTATTTCTAAATATAGAAATATGTCATTCTTTTTGGGACAGACTAAAAAGAAAAGTATATCACATAAATTGGGACAGAAGGGGTATTATTTTACATTGTATTACTTGATGGTAAGAAGTGGGATAGAAATCATACGCTTCTTTGTTTCATTTAGGCGCATTATGCCACTTGTCATAGCGCCTTGATGTTACTAAGCGCTTGTCGGGCAAGACTTGTAGTCCATGGACCACAGAAGGTAGGTAACCATGCAAATAATATTCTGAATGAAAGTGCAAGAGGGGAGTGAATTGTAATTTTTCATTTTTTAGTCGACTACCTCAAAGTGCTAGTTGACTGTTAGCAGATATAGTGCAGAATTTAAATGCTAAAGGTAAATAACACCAGATATTTTATACTGTTTCAGATTCAATGTGAATCCAAATCCAATCCCCTTGGGCTGTAGGAGTGTTCTCTACATCTCTTTTAAAGTTTGGTTCGATACAATGATAGTTTGAATGGAGCTCCTACGTCTACACTCAAACACTCGTAATTTTTTAATACAATGCCTCACCAACAATAGTATATCTCTTCTCACTTTTTTGTATACACTATAATCACTTAGAGTTGCAATGCTTGCTAAAAGATAAGTAGAGAGCTTTGAGAAGTTGAGACGAAAATATATTTTCTTTCGTCCTTTAAAGTCATTCTTTATAGTTGTAGCGAGAATATTTTGGCTCTGGTAGAGATGGAAACCCAAGAGATTTGATCTTTGGAAATAAGAATAAGGAATCCTAATTTCCAAGAATAAGGTTAGAGCTTTTTCCAAACTGATCTTCCTTCCTTCTGACAGTTGATATTGAATCTTCAAGATGCTTGTTTGTAATGTTTCCTTAGTTACTTGGTACTGTTTTCCTTGTTTGATTAGGCTAGACACGCTTGATTGATGCTGAATTGATGCGCCGAGATCTCGTACATGTTGGCTTGATCTTTTCCTTTCTTGATGTATTTTCTCCTTAAGTAAGTTGCTATTTATTTATTATGTTTGAATGCATACTTGATTGGGGCTTCAATCAGTCAGCTAGGCTTGAGACTTCCATTGGTCCTTGTAAGTCAGTTAGGTATGTCTTTCCCTTGTAAGACCTGTACATTACATTTAGTCATCATTAAAACTTGACACTAACAATCTCCCCCGTTTTGATGATGACAACAAATGTATAGTCAACTTCCCTATTAATGTGTAGATTTCTGCTCCCCTGAGTAGTTGACTTAGTGTGCTCCCCCTGAGTAGTTGACTCAGTGATCTCAGTTGACTTAGTGTGCTCCCTTGAGTAGTTGACTATGAAGTCTGTGGTCCTTATTATTTCTCCTCCTTTGGCATCAATCAAAAATAAAAAAAACACAAGCACAAACATAGATAGTCCTAACATTAGCTAAGTTAAGTAGTTTAAGCATTTGGACTTTTGTCCTATACAGACCACAAAAAACAAGCAAATTGTCTTAACAGCCAAAAGAGAAAAAAATCACATTGTCCAAACATCCAATAAAAATGCCATATTAGTGTTCCTCCATATTATCCTGATGTTGCTCCTGCTGCTCTCCTTTCTCAGGTTTCTCTTCCTCACCCTACTGCTCTTGTTGCTCCTGCTGATACTGTTGTGCAAGGGGGCGAAGAAAACATGCCAATGTGTTGACTATGGCACCCTTAGTCTTTTCTAGAATATCAGAGAACTTCCCAGGAAAATCAGTCATGCTTATCTGTAATTTAGCAGCTTCTTTCATCATGGTTTCCAGCTTAATGCACAGGCGAGCAACACCAGACCCTGTTTCTTTGATGGATTCATGAATTTTCTGAAGGTGAAAGAGGAAAGATGTCATCAAATCCAGAAAGGATTCAATTTTGGCATCAACACCATTGAGTTTAGAGAGGACTTCCACAGAATTTTTAGGCACAATAGGGGGTGAAGTAGAGGTAGAAGCTTTAGGAGGTGACCCAGGAGTTGATTCTTCAAGAACATCCTTGCCAATCCAAGTGTCCCCACATAGAACATACCACATACTTCCAAAGACTATAATTATAACATTGATTGACTAGGGTAATAGGGTGATCATCAAGATTAACATGATGAGCCTCGATGATACGAGTGATAAGCATACCATATGGAAGACTAGTGGGATTAGAGGCACATTCAAGCATGTAATTAGTGATGATAGCAGACGGATTAACTTTGTTTTGGACATTAAGCAGTAGGAGACAAGGGCATCACGTTGAGTGATGGTGGAGTAGGACTCAGCATGAGGAGAAATTGTAGTAGACACAATGTGATAAAGAACATGAGCTTCAAATGTGATATCAAAAAGACCAAATTGAGCAGGAACAGAAAGGGAATTTGACAAAAAATTCTTGGCTTGGTCAAAAGAGACATTAAGAGATTTATGCCAAGAGGTTTTGGGTAAGTCATAAAAGCCAGATCAGGAACAACCCTTAATGGAATCAAGAACGACACAATCTAATACAATACAGGTACATAGAACTAGAGTCTCAAGTTCATTTATGTTAGTAGTGGGACGGAGATTCTCATAAAACATTCACATTGGGGTTTTATAAACCCGGGTAGAATTTTGAAAGAAGCTTTGCCACCCTTGAAAAGTAAAGAGAGGATTTACCTTGTAAGAAAAGATTTCATGAGGTCAAAGTCAACTATGCGGCCGGTGACAACAAATTTCTCTTGTAGAGAGAGAACATGTATCTATTTGAGAGATCCCAAAATTTCCTTTTGATGTCATAAAGACTTTCAGGTTCGGGCTTAACTTTCTTGGCAGTAGCGGGCATGCATCATGATCCATGGGTCTTTTTCCAAGGATTTTTATGGGTGTGAAATCATATGCATCAGAAGAAGATAAATGAGCGGAGTTATCAAAGGGAGTGTTGATGTGGGAGGAGGGTTTACCCTTATATTTGAAGCAAGTAATGCTACAAGTGGATGCATTGGAAGGGTTGGAGGACTTTTGGGGTTTTGCCATGACAATTTTCATTTTAAGAGAGATGGTGATGGTATGGAGAGAAGAGATAGTGGGTGGTAGTTTTAAAGAGAGGTTAGTTGAGGAGTTAAAAAGAGGTTTTTAGGGAAAGGGAATCGATGTCGTGTAGAGGGAAAGGGGGGAGATGAACTGACATGGAGTAATAATTACCCCTAAATGGATTAGACATAGCGAGCGTACAAGGAAAAAAAAAATAAAGAATAGGCACATTATTAAGGCAAGGAAATAAAAATATTTATGTTTATTTTAAAAAAAAAATAACACACAACAGTTTATGGAAAGAAATTTTCACAAAAGATTTGCAATAATTTCTAGGGATTCTCTAAGCATGCAAAATCTTTCTTCCAAAATAGGTTTTGTAAGGATATCAGCAAGTTGTTTATCAGTGCACACAAATTGTAGTTCAGTAGCTCCCCTAAGGACATGATCTCTAATAAAAAGATGTTTAATGTCTATATGCTTTGCTCTAGAGTGATGAACATATTTTTTAGTCAAACAAATAGTACTAGAATTATCACAAAATATTTTAACAGGTTTAAATAACAAATCATAATCACTTAGTTGATGGATCCATAAGAGTTGAGCACAACATTGCCAAATGGAAATGTACTCAACTTCAGTGGTGGATAGTGAAACACTCTCTTGCTTTTTGCTACTCCAAGATATTAAAGATTGTCCATGTAGCTGACATGTACCACTAGTACTTTTACGATCATCTTTTTCACTTGCATAGTCATCATCAGAAAATCCTTATAATTTGAAGGTGTTAGTCTTTGGGTATCATAACCCATGAGAAATTATTCCAAGTAAAATCTAATTGTTCTTTTAACAGCTCTAATGTGAGATTCCTTAGGAGCTGACTAATACCTAGCACATTTGCAAACACTAAATATGATGTCTGGTCGACTGGCAGTGAGATAGAGTAATGATCCAATCATCCTCTATACTTAGTTTCATCTACTGGTTTTCTTTCATCATCTTTATGTATTGAGCAGGTAGGACTCATGCGGGTTCCCATAATCTTTGCATCACTCATACCATATTTTTGGATGAGTTCTTTGGTGTATTTACTTGACTGATAAATATTCCCTTCTCAGATTGGTGAATTTGTAGTCCCAACAAGAATGTCAATTCTTCCATCATGCTCATCTCATATTCACTTTGCATTAGATTAGAAAATTCCTTACACATAGAGGGATTAATACTTCTAAATATAATATCATCAACATAGATTTGAATAATAAGGTTTCCAGAAGAGGTTCTTTTTATAAATAAAGTAGAATCAATTTTTCCTCTAGAAAACCCATGTTCAACTAGAAAAACACTTAGCCTATCATACCAATCTTTAGGGGCTTGCTTAAGGCCATATAGAGCTTTAGTTAGTTTAAACACATGATAAGGAAAATAGGATTTTCAAAGCCAGGAGATTGTTTGACATAAACTTCTTCATTTTAAAAAGCACTTTTAACATTCATTTGAAATTTTTTAAAGTCTTTAAATGCAGTATAAGCAATTAACATACGAATTGATTCTAACCGGGCAACTAGAGCAAACGTTTCATCATAGTCGACTCCTTATTATTTTGAGTTTCCTTGAGCAACTTGCCTTGCTTTGTTTCTTACTACTTCTCCATCCTCATTAAGCTTGTTGTGAAACACCCATTTGGTACCAACAATTGATGCATTCTCGGGTTTAGGAACTAGGCTCCACACATTATTTTTTTCAAATTGGTCTAGTTCCTCTTTCATAGATTTAATCCAGTGATCATATTTCAAAGCTTCATTAACTTTATTTGGCTCTAGTTGTGAAATAAGCATCAGATTTGCATTATTTATAGCTGAAGATTTGGTCTTTATTTTTTTTATTTATTTCTTCTATAACAAACTTCTTTGGATAGTCTGATTCGCTTCTCCATTATTTTGGCATAGTTCCAACTGTTACATTAGTCGACTGGTTAATTTCAACAGTCGGCTCTTTATCGCTGTTTGACATAATAGTTGGAACGATTGTTGTGATCGGTAGTTGGCTATCTTCTTTATTTGCAAATTTACCTTTCTCGTCCAAGAAATTAGTATCATAAAAGATTACATGAATGGATTCTCAATAGTTAGAGTTCATTTATTAAATACTATGTATGATATACTATTAATGGAATAACCAAGAAAAATATTTGTGTCACTGCGTGGATCAAACTTACCTAGATTGTCTTTTCCATTGTTGTGAACGAAGCACTTACATACAAATGGATGAAAGTAACTTATGTTAGGCCTTTTTCCAGTCCATTGTTCATATAGAGTTTTCTTTAGGATAGGTCTGATTAAACACATGTTTAGTACATGACATGTTGTGCTTATAGCTACAGCCAAAAAATGATGTGGCAAATTAATTTCTACTATCATTGTTCTAGCCATATCCTATAGTGTTGTATTTTTTCTTTCAACAACACCATTTTATTGAGGAGATCGTGGTGAAGAGAGTTTGTGAGTGTATCCATGTTCATTACAGAACTCTTCAAAGGCCTTGTTTTCAAATTCTCCTCCATGATCACTTCTAATAGAAGAAATATAGTATCCCTTTTCACGTTGTACTTTCTCACAAGAAAAAAATTAAAATTCTTTAAGGTTTCATCTTTACGAGCAAGAAATATAACCCATGTAAAATGAGAGAAATCATCAATTATAACAAAAACATACCTCTTCTCTCTAATACTAGCAGTTCTAGTAGGACCACTAGGTCCATGTGCAGTAGTTATAGTGGTTTTAAAGTAGTCACAATATCTTTGGAAATAAAAGAGTTTTTCATGCATCACACACGTGATCTTTGGAATAGTTCAGCTTTGGCAGACCTATAACTAGTTCATGTCTTATTAGTTTTTCTTTCAGTCACATGCTTGTATGTCCAAGCTTCTTGTGCCAAATCCATGGGTCTTCTCCCATAGAGGCTAAGCATATGTGTTATTTAGAACATTTAGCTGACTCAAGTACATACACATTCTTGTTTCTGCTTCCAGATAGAATGGATCTTCCAGAGAGATCTTCAATGAGACATCCTGTTTTACTAAATCTAACTTTCAAGTCAGCATCACATAATTGACTTATGCTTAGTAGGTTATATCTAATGCCCTTCACCAAATAAACATTAGTCATATCACATGAATCATTAAAAGCAATAGTTCCTAACCCAATTACGCTTCCAGTGGAGTTGTCTCCAAAGGTTACCAATCCTCCATCAAAATCCTCAATTGTTTTGAACAAAATTTTATTTTCTGTCATATGACTTGAACACCCACTATCTAAATACCATTTACCTCTTGGCTTTTCCTTGTGGTGTTCCTACAAAATAAAATGATTATTTTCTTTTAGGTACCCAAGTGTTCTTGGGTCCTTGAAGGTTAGCTCTAGCACATTTATTATCTTTTGATTTCCATATCTAGCTAAGAGTAGTTTGATAATGAAATCTATAATTGTAAAATTTATGTCCAATTTTTCCACAACAAAATAGGATTGAGAAAAGTATTCTTGGGTGACATGCTTATTAGTCAACTTGCCGGGATAATTTTGGTTAATAGACTTCATACCAGTTGACTTAGTTCTTTAAGTCGACTGGTTAGTCTTAAAATATGCAATTGACTTGTCACTCATAGGATTTTTACCAGTTGGCTTGTTGTGATAAGTCGACTGGTTTGACCTAATAGAACTATCACTGGTGGATTTGTATAGACTATTTAGTTGAAACCACAAATCATCAACTTCTTCCTGAAGAAAATCTTTTTCAATTTCACAAACTTCCATGTTAAGTTCTCAGTCTTTCTTTTCTTTTACCAATTTTCTATATTCATCAAAAACTTTATTTAGATCTTCAAGAGTTTAATCAAACAATTCTTGAGTTTCATTACACTTAGAACAAGGATAGGGTCTTACCTCGTTTGTTTCACCAATTGCCATGAAGCATATGTTGTCAGTTTCTTCATTCTCGTTCTTAGATATTTCATCTTCACTACAACTGCTGAATGCTATTTGTTTCTGTTGTCCTCGATATGGCTTCCTTTTTGACTTAGGACAATCAACATCTATATGACCATATTTTCCACATTCATAGCATTTCCCATCATTTCTTGGTTGAACACTTTGAGATTTCCCTTTCTAAAGTTGGAAGAAAATTTTCTATTGTCTCTAGATCTTGTCATGACTTCAACTACAGATCTAGATATCATTGCAACTTTCTATTCTCTGATGTCAGCATCAAATTCCTCAACTTGAGATTTGAATGCCACAACTTTTTTTCTTGCTTTCATCTAGTCCGGGCTTATTGAGATAGGTCTTTTCGAATGCAATCACGTCTTCTCTTACCTCATCATATGTAAGTGTTTTGAGATTTATACTCTCAAGAGCAATTACTTTGGCAAGCCACTATGGAGGAAGACATCTCAGTATCTTCCTTATATTATCCACAGATGTAAAAACTTTTTCTAATGCCTTGACTCTAGGATCTTGTTAAATCGAGAAAACGTGTCTTCTATTGTTTCTCCATCTTTCATATTGAAGGTTTCATATTCATAGACAAAGAGACTAACAATAGTTTCCTTAACCATATATGTACCTTCATATGTGACTTCAAGTTTGTCCCACATTTCCTTAGCTATTTCACAGGTGAAGATCTTTTCATAATCTTCTTCACTTATGGCATTGTATAGTAGATTCCTTTCTTTTTAGTTTATATTAATTACCTCCATTTGTGCATCAGTTTAGTCAGTTAGGCAGGCCAATTCATCAATTGATGTAGCTTATTCCTTCTTATTTTCATCAGTCTTTTCTTTGATTATAGAAATTTCTCCCAATTTGATAACCCTCCAGATCTTAACATCATATGATTTGATGTAAGTTTTCATTCTAACTTTCAAGTGGGAGAAGTGTTTTTCATTGAAATAGGGTGGTCTAGTTTGGGAAGTACCTTCTTGAAATAAAGCTCCAACAGTAGTATGGTTCGACATGATATTTTTCTCACTTGTTGTTAAGCAAATATAATGTGGACCAGGCTCTGAGACCAATTGAAAGTGCAAGAGGGGGGGGGGGGTGAATTGTAATTTTTTATTTTTTAGTCGACTACCTCAAAGTGCTAGTCGACTGTTAGCAGATATAGTGCAGAAATTAAATGCTAAAGGTAAATAACACCAGATGTTTTATACTGGTTCAGATTCAATGTGAATCATAATCTAGTCTCCTCGGGTTGCAAGGGTCTTCTATGCAACTTTTTTAAAGTTTAGTTTGGTACAATGATAGTTTAAATGGAGCTCCTACGTCTATACTCAAACACTCATAATCTTTTCATACAATATCTCACAAACTATATTATATCTCTTCTCACTTTTTTGTATACACTATAATTCACTCAGAGTTACAATTCTTGCTAAAAGATAAGTAGAGAGTTTTGAGAAGTTGATACAAAAGTATATTTTCTTTTGTCCTTTGGAGCCGTTCTTTATAGTTGTAGAGATAATATTTTGTCTCTGTCAGAGATGGAAACCCAAGAGATTTGATCCTTGGAAATAGGAATAGGAAATCCTAATTTCCAAGAATAAGGTTAGAGCTTTTTTCAACGGACTGATCTTCCTTCCTTGTGGCAGTTGATACTGAATCTTCAAGGTGCTTGTTTGTAATGTTTCCTTAGTTACTTGGTACTGGTTTCCTTGTTGATTAGGTTAGACACGCTTGATTGATGCTGAATTGATGCGCCGATATCTCGTGCATATTGGCTTGATCTTTTTCTTTCTTGATGTATTTGCTCCTTAAATAAGTTGCTACGTATTTATTATGCTTGAATGCATACTTGATTTGGGCTTCAATCAATCAGTTGGGCTTGAGTCTTTTGTTGGGATTTGTAAGTCAGTTGGGCCTATCTTTGCCTTGTGAGACCTGCACATTACATTTACATCATTAAAACTTGACACTAACACTGAAGATGGGTAAGATACTTGGGTCGGCTAACCCAAAGCCCGTAAGCAGTTTATTATTATTATTATTAGCAGCTTATATTGAGCAGTGTTATCGGGTAAGACGGGTAGTCATGGGCCATAGGAGGTGGATATCCATGTGACTAACACTTCGAAGACGGGGTAAGACATGTGGTTCAGATATTCCATATCCCCTAAGAAGCTTATGATTGTCATGAGGAGTAGTGTACTTGAAGCTATTTTTAGACTAATCTGTGTATCTCTCTTGATACTTGATTTTGTGCTTGTATATGATTTTATATTGTTTATGATTTATAAGATGAGAGAGCGAGTTTATGAATTTGCTGGGTCTTTTTCGACTAACTTGATATCATGCACCCATTGAGGGCAATCTAGTAATTAAGTCATAATTCCAGTTCGATCTAGTCTTATCCAGCTGAGTGAGCCTCCACAGTCCATGGATGTCATTCCAGTACTATCTTTATCTCTATTTAAGCTTATGTATTCAGGTTGCGCCCAAACGATTGTTTTAGTAACTTCAGAGTTTCTCCTTAACATAATGCGTCTTTTGGATATTATGGGGTTTGTACTTAAACTTATGCCTTCGTTCTTTTCCGTATTTGTGTTAGTAGACTTCCTTATTGTTATACGTTACTATTTTAGTCATTTACCGACATGCTTAGTTTAGATGCTTCATTTGGCGAGAGTATAGTGGCTCGTTGGGTGCTTTATCAGTGTCTAGGTGTTAGATTTGGATCGTGACAAAAATTGCGATTATTGAAAGTTCATACGAGAATTAATTGTGGTATAGAAATAAATTTGGGGAACATGTACAATAAAAAATTGTCGTAGAATTTTGCAGTTGGGCCTAAGCTTAACCGGTTTATTCCAAAGTCTTAATTTTGACTTAAAATGTACCAAGGAATTTTTTTTTTTTACAATTTTAGTGGCTAACCCGGTTGGTAGGTTCAATTTTCTTTAAGGTACTGATAACTGAATCGTTATAACCAATAACCAAAAATCGATAATCGATATCTTATTTTTGAATATCAATATCTTATTTTCAATTATCGATTTAGTATTTTTATAATTCAAAAATTGATAGCTTGAATCAATAACAATCAAAATCAAATCTAATCGTCTGATAACAATTCTACTTTGAATATAAGTGCTTTTATGTACTTGATCCATATTGTTTGAATTTGTAATAGATTTCCTATTTAGGCAAATGTGTGCTTATCCATATGTATATAGTTTAAAGTGAGATTGATTGTGTAATTTTGCTCAGAAAATTATGTTTGATAGCGTAAGCTAGAGTTGAATAATCTAGAAAGAAATCTTTCAACTAACATCAGACTTTTCTTATTCTTTTCCATTACTTCCTTACATTGGAATATTGAATCTAAATTGACAATTTTTTTGTTTTGTTTTCTGGAGGATTGGTATGATGAGATTAAAAAATATAAAGACAATAAGCTACCCTCGGTATACACTAAAAGGGGAGAAAGGGTTAAAGAAAAGGCTAAAATGGGGCAGATGGCAGCTTCTTATTGGACAAGAAATGTCTAACTAGTTGTAGAGCTTGCTTTGGCTTGAATGTTGGAACTTGATGACCAGCTCCTCTTACTGTTACAAAGAATAGTCCATCATAGGCAACTGTCCATCCACCAACCTATTAAGATTTCCCACATTTAGATTAGTTCTCTAATGCTAATTAAAAATGTAATTTCAAGTAAAATATAGTATATATCATAAAAGAAAAATAAATAATATGTATACCTGTTTATTGTTAGTGTACCAAGGAGTCCAATCTTCAGTGATATTCAATCCAAGTTTTCTCAAAGTTAATCTTGTAGCAGTGACTGGGATTCTACCATCGGTATCTCCACTGATATTGAATATAAATAGGTAGAGAATTTAAAATTTGTAGATATTGGTTTTTACTTTATTTCGTTCAATTGAAATCTTCCATAAAAAATAATAATTATCTATTATCACTTACCTATACACCCAAACACGCAGACCACCATCGATTAGTTTCTTGATGGTAGGGAACATGGACGATGGTGAATCACTCCAAAATGAGATATTATTGCTGCAAAATAACAGGTTTATTAGTCATATAAGGAGGTAACTAATGCACACAAGCGCTATAAGAAATTAAATTTACACTTATCTATATAATTTAACTTATTGTAGGGCCCCGTGCATAGCGGGAGCTTAGTGCACATGACTGTCCTTTTTTTAGGGCCTGCTTTATTTTGTAATTATCTCTTAATTAGAAAATTTGATAGCTTAATTTTTTATTTACATTTTTAGTGTATCGAAATTAAATTCATTATATATAAAAATGACAAATGAAAAGAAGATAAACTAAGGGCAGTTTGCTGACCTGCAATGAGTCCACGGATAAGGAATTTTGGTGATATTTGCATGTAGTGCAGCTTGAACATCTTGTCTATTCATATAAGTTTCTGTATAATCGGACAGACAAGGATCGTACCCTGTTGGTCTTTTGTGCCATCCTTCCTACATGTTCCAATTTTGATTCTTTAGTCCAGAAAACTAAAACAATAAATAAATAAATCATATTTTCACCTTATATCAGTTGGCTATATATAGTTAACTGATAAAAAAATGGGAGAATTGAGGGGTAGATCTGTATCACCCAGCCATAGTTATTTATACATATTCTCACCTTAATTTTATCAGTTGGTTATAGTTAACTAATGTGGCTTGGTGTAGTTAAATACCGCGTGTGGCAACATTTTTTTCCCAATGCAGAAAAACTTACCTCAATATATCACTTAGCCATAATTAAATAATATATAAATTTACCTCAATATATCACTTAACCATATTAAACTTACGTGACTCGATATAAATAATAATTGCAAGTGAGTATTTACTACTCACAATTCTAGAGAAGGACTTGGGGGCAGCGCCATTGATTGTTGGAAGGGGTCTGGTGATGGTGCTGCTGCTGTTTTTAACGCATTTGGGGGCGTAAAGGCTGTACATATCTACGATGCCGTAAACAGCAAAGTACTGACCAAGAAGGTCGTTGCAATCCTCGCCTGGATGTTCCAAGCTGAAATTACAAACTCTCTTAATGGAATGGTACAAATGATCTGATATCACTGCATGATCCCATGCATAGTCTATCATTCCTTTTTGGTCTGTCTCATCGTCCATCAATGCATTCCCTATCTGCAATTTCTCAATTAACTCTTCATGAAATAATAATGTTTTTTATATCGATATAAAATTTACTAGCTAGGATTGAGCTTGTGCCACTGTATCTTTTATTGCTTTAAATAATTTTCTTTCATTACTTTATTTTGATGTCGTATCTAGTGTTCAGATGGGGTTGTGAAAAAGCAATACAAGAGCGTCGTGATCATGACGGAGTTGGTAAAGACGTACCATGAATCCTTTGAAATTTATGTGATCCTCTTTTTTAACCTTTTTGTTGTTGTCAAAAATTTGCTCCGCTAGCTGAGGAACATAATGCCCTGAAAAAAATAAATCGTGTATATATTAGCCACATCACTAGACTATTTGCAAAAAGAGATATTCCACATGTTGTCTGTATGTATTTACCGGCGTAACTTTCACCAGAAATGTAGAAGTTATGTGACTTGAATTGTGGAAATCTTCGAAACCAATTGACCAAAAAATTATATGAATCTTGGGCTGATAAATAAAAAGAAAGAAGAAAGCACAAAGCAAAGATAAGTTCAAGATGTTAGCATTAAATTTATGAGTAAAAATGATAAATTGATAATCATGAATAATTATTGGAATAAAAATATATAACCACTAGTTTACCTGTAATAGTGTCTCCAAGCTCTTTGATATCAGTGGAGGTGTTTGTGTATGAAAATCCAACACCAACAGGGGATTCCAAGAACAATAAGTTTGCCGCTGGGATTTAAGATAAATTATTAATACTTCTATGAGATTTTGACTTTAATTGTTTGAAAAAGGTCTCCAAGTAATAGGATAATTTTGTTTACCTTTATTCCATGTGAAATTATTGAATTTGAGCTCTGGCTTATTTTTCTGTGTCAAGAAAGGCCCAAGCTCCTCTGCTTCACCGTAGCCAATTGACGAGCATCCTGGGCCTGAAATTTTTATAGTAAAATACTATACTTCAGCTTAAACATCTAATTTAGGCTTCAACTATTGGCTCAAACAATGAGGGAGTTATGGGGGAATTTTCATAAATAGCATTATTTATGCCCCTAATAACAAATCATGACCATATTATTGAGTTTCTAAAACATAGCAATAGCTTTTTTCTTCAAAACCTGTCATACACACACACATACTTTAGCGAACGTACCGTCCATTAAAATAAGCTATAAATTGAAAATCTAGCTATTGTATGTAATAATGTAAGAGTATTACTAAATCGAGTAATTAGTGGACTTAAGTCGTTATATCTCATAATTTTTCCAAAATATGGCCCAAATAGTCTATGTCTCAATAGAGCCCAAACTGCTAACCATTTGCCTTCTTTATCTCTCAAGTCTTAAGAATCAAATTATGTCCTTTATGATGCTTATACTTGGGGTCATTTACACTTTTGTCCCCATTTTGTGTTAATTTTTTCCCTCAAGACAAAACTCTTTCGCGCGACATAAATTTATATTTTCACATCATAATATCCATAAGTTTGAGCCGAGGGTCTATCGGAAAACAACATCTCTACCCCCATAAAGGTAGATGTAAGGTCTGCGCACATTCTACCCTCCCAGACCCTACTTGTGGAGTTACATTGGGTATGTTGTTGTTGTATAATAATCATAAGTTATGTCGGATCCCTTAAAAACCTTATGCCCCACTAGACATAAGTTCGATATTAAAGGGCAAAATTAAAGACCAGCCCATTTGAAGGGAAAATCGTGCAATTTCTTCTTATACTTGGGCTCTAGGCCAGTTGTAGAAAATGACCTTCTGAAGTTCACAAATCATACTTGGGCTCAAGGTCCATAGCAAAAAGGGCCATTTTCCTTGTTCTATAAAAGCCCGACAGAGAATGAAATATACCACAACGATTACAATACATAACAGCCCAACAAAAGATATTCCTAATCATTAGTTTTTAGAAATTTTAGCTAGTAGGTAATGTATAATCATTGTATGATCATGATATAATCAGTGCGTACACTAATTATAGATCAATTTACAGTTATTATACACTTGTTATATAAGAGTATAAACTATTACGTCCAGGTGGGTGAAGTATATTAAGCTCGTTGGCTAAAATTATTCAAATCCCTATAGTAAATAAAAACAAGAGAATCAAAATGCGCCTCTTACTTATAAGTTATAATGAAGAAAAACAGTGATTTTCAAAATTAGTACCTAAGCTTTAATCACTCTTCCTTCAGTTCAAAGAAATAAAAAGTGAGTGAATAATAACAATCATTTGGCTTTTCGGGCCATACATTTTTTTTTATTCTTTTGACTATCCTTTCAAATTGGGGAAAAACCTTAATAGAATAAATAAAACAGTTTATTTAAAATAAAATTTATCCACATTCAGAAAAGGGTAAAGGATCCCACATTTTTCTCATTTCACAAATAACCAACTAATATATAATAGGGTTAATGCTCCCACAATTCTCTTGTTTGCTGCTTGTGTGATTCTCATTACTTGTCTTTGCTTCTAAGAATAGCGGGAGAATATGACATATCGTATGTATACATTACCTAAATAATCCAGCTTTTTTAAATAAAAAGTATACTTGTTTGTTCATAGGTAGTCGCTGTTTCAACATGACAGCGATTGGTCAAAGCATAAAAACTATTTAACTCAAATACTTATAAAAAGAAAAGAAAAAAACACAGCTATCCGTATAAATTAGTGTGTCTATTCAAGATTCAGCATTAGTTATCCATAAAATTTCATAGAAAGGAAATCAATCAATTCATTTTGTCCACAAAATTTTAAATGGTTATTAGTTAGACGTAATAATGACGATCGTATAATAATTGCCGGCAATAAGGATGAGTTGGATATAGTTACAGAATTGACTTAATTACAACATCTAAGCATACTTTTTGTATGTATATATGGTGATTTTTTATCTTTTGCAAAATAATAAGTAGTCTAATTAATTGCGGTGTGACCAGGCGGTCAAAAAAAGAATTTACTCAAAAATATTTTAAAACATTGCATTCTATACTTATTTTGGAAAAAATATTTACAAAATAATCAACTATACACTGTATATCTTCGGAATATACAAATTCATATGTTGTATATCACAGTGTGAATTTCGTAGGTACGGAAATCATGAAAAGACCCGATCATCAAATGTTATTTTTTTCATACTATTTATGGCTAGTCTTTAAACTAGGCAGTGAAAGACAAACTTCGCTGAATTGAATGCATATAACTATAATATAGCAACATCTCAAGGTATAGTACATAAAGAAATAAATTGTATTACGGGACAGGAAGGTAATTGAGTATAGACCACCCTCCCCACATTCCATTTGTGAAATTATATTGAATATATTATTATTGTCATTGTACTGGGTATGAAAAAAAAGAGTAATAACTTAAAAGTTTGTGAATTCAGAATTTAACGTTAATGAGTTTAACATTTTAAGTTTTTTAATACTAAATTTATTATACTTTTAAAATTATGGTTTCAACATATAATGTTGGCTAAAGTTTTTAGTGTTACACACATATATACTTACATCCATATTTCCTATCAAAAATATTGGGTTCAGTTGAATAGGTAGATAGTAAATTACATTTGTCACTACATAACTATCCAAAAAAATGGAACTAGTAACCTAAAAAATAAGACGGTTAACCTTTCTACAATAAGTTAAAATATACGGATTGTATAAATATTCTTTATACGAATAACTGTATGTATACTAATTAAATGGATTTGTGTGTTATTTGGTAGTTACCTCCATTGAGCCATAAAAGAAGTGGCTTCTTCTCAGGAGTAGTAGTGGCCTCAAAGAACCAGTAGAAGAGTGCTCTTCCATGAGTCTCATTGACAGTAACATATCCAGCATATTGCTTGAAACTGACCGGTGGCTGACCGGGTAACCGGATAACTCGATCTGCTTCTTGTTCAGCCAAAGCTTCTTTGCTAATAATAATATTACCTCTTCCTAATACTCCATTAAAACTCACAACAACAATAAAAGGAATGTAAAAATATCGAAACATTTTGATGTCTCTCTTATTAACTTCTTAGAGGACTCTGTGTGGTTTATATAGTAGTGAGACAGATAAGAACTGATCTGTCACACTCCGTTATTTTTTGATTTCATATAATATATAACTTTGGATTAGGATTATATACACAGTTAATGTAAAATATATTATACCATTTAAGTGTAGATTTAACAGTTGTAAAAAGTCACTTACTACTACGGTTTGCAGGTAATAAATTCATGGTTATCATGGAAGATTACCTATAATTGGCTTTTAATTAACTTATATTATAAAAAATGTTTAAACTGTTAACGTATATACAAATTCAATTTTATTATAGCCTGCCAAACTTATTTTTTTCCAATAAGTAGTTATTGTAAAAAAGTGAGATGTTTGGTCAAACTTTTGGGAGAAAATAAGTGTTTTTGGAGAGTAGCAGAAATAGTTTTTCAGAAACTAACAAAAATAGCTTTTGCCCAAAATTATTTTTTTGAAAATTACTTTTGAGAAAAATACACTTAGAAATATCTTTTAAACTCTTGGTCAAACACTAATTGTTGCTCAAAAGTTTAAATTAATTGGCAAAACACAAATTATTTTCGCTAAAAAAATATTTTTTAAAATAAGTTGATTTAAGGCCAAACAGGCTATTAGTACGATATAATGAAGCTTGTGAACTCTCTGCTTTGGAATTATCTAATTTAAAGTTAAACATGTTGGTATTGTCACACCAGCCACACAAGGTTTTGCTTTAGAAAACGGCAAACAAAAAAAAATTAGAATAAAATAAGCTAATTTATCTGGTCAATTGCTTGGGTTGTAAATGTTTGAAAGTGTTTAGTTAAGACGCATGACTTTTTGTTTCATTACAGTTAGGATTATAATTATCTCCGTATCCCTTAAACCAAGCTGAAGCATCGTAAAATCCGAAAAACTGACTTCCTACATGTTTGTATTTTCATTTACTTATTTAATTTCTTGAGAAAATTACACAAATACAACTTCTAAAAAAGATATTTAAAAGAATAACAACTACTTTCAAATAATTATATAATTTTTTTTAAATTTTTAAATTTTTAATTACATTATGTCCAACTTTTCATATCCCTTAAATATCTCTATATGCATTAAAATGGAAAGCTTACCTTTCCTAAAATTCTAATTACGTATTAATTATCATTAAATATAACCTTAATTAATAATTGACACTCCATTCCATAAAAATTGGCTTCTTTTCTGCCATCACATATTTATTATTCAATATTTTCTCTCTTTCATGAAATAGGAAAATTAACTCAATTGTATTTAAATTTGTATTTTTTTTTGATATAGTATGCATTATATACCTAATATATGAATATTATATTGTGCTTGTTTAATATATGAATATAATAATGTATATGCTTATATATATATATATATATATATATATTATTTGTTCAATGAATTGTATAATATATACCATATAAATAGTAATATTACTTGTTTATGAATCAGAATGCTAGAGTATGTTAGAGATTTTTAGAAAAGTAATTAATGTATTTTGATTAATTAGTGTTTTGATATGTATTTAATTTGATTATCACTAATATAGGAACTCCTTATTAGCTTTTTATTCATAGCAAACATTCTTGATTTATTGTATAAAATCATAAATATCCTATATATTATAGAGTACATGGTGTAAATTATATGATTTAATTAATAATTATAGATTATAAAATATTTTATTCATTTACTAGTATTTATGTAACTTCCCCTAATTTCTTTTCTCCTGTTGGCTTCTAAAGTTGGAACATATTCGTAATAACAATTATATCGGTGGTGTAGAACTTTGAATCTTTGACCAATGATATATCGTAAATAATGGTCCTCTAGAGCAAAAAAAAAAAAAAACAGATAAGAGAAAGCACTTAAAAACAATCACATGCAAGATAAAAGGAAAGGAGTATTAAATTTTCTAGATAAATTTTAAGAGTCAATGCTTGACCGTTTGATAGAGAATATTAATATATATTCTCCATATATTCTGTAATTATTAATTTAATATAATTACGTAAAAAATATACCCTTATACAATTAGGTTTGTAATTGTAAACACACACACACACTATATATATATATATATATATATATATATATATATATTTATGAGAAGCCTTCAACAAGGAGAATTTCATAATTCTACGTGATATCAGAAGCCAAACCCTAACACCCTACTCTAATTCCAATTCGCCCCCCTTTTCTCCTTGCTTCCGGTGGCACCCCCTAACCCTAAAGAGATTCCACCACCCCCCTCATTCCTTACTTCCGGCGGTCACATGGATTTTCCCGATCCCTCCTCCTCCTCCACACAAGACGTCACACATCCTCCTCCTTCCTCTTTCTCTCCCAACACCTTTCATCCAGCGTTTGCCGTGACAAACATCAAAAACATTATCCCTTGATTTCTTTATCAGGAGGATGGACAATACTCATCTTGGGTTGAATTATTTCAAATTCATGCATGTGCCTACAACGTTCTTGATCACATCGACGCCACCACCCCTCTTCCGCCCGATGTTGACAACACGATATGGAAGAGGCTTGATTCAATCGTCAAGCAATGGATATATGGCACCATATCCAAGGATCTACTTCATACTATTATGAAGACAGGTGCTTCGGCTCACGAATTATGGACAAGACTAGAGGAAATATTTTAAGACAACAAACATACACGTGCCGTGTATCTAGAGGAACAATTCAATAACACCCGTCTTGAGAACTTCGCAAATATGTCCGACTATTGTAATTAATTGAAATTAGTTGCAGATCAATTATATAATGTGGGCACACTAATTTCATAATCGAATATGGTTTTGCAACTAGTTAATGGTTTGCCAAAGGGTGAGTACGATACACTTGGGACAATGATCCAACAAGCCGATCCCCTCCCTAGTTTCAACAAGGCCCAGTCATAATTGCTCTTGGAGGAGACTAGTCATGCCAAACAGGACGAATATAATCAGAAGGCATTGGTGGTTGATGCACCGGTGACCACCACCACACCCGTCGGTCAGTCGCAGCACACACACAATCAACAACCGCGGCAACAAACGTGGTAGTAGAGGAAAAGGCTGCGGGGGACGGTTCAATTTCGGCGGCCAAACACAGTAGGTCCAATACCCATCTCAGTGGGTCGGCCACTGCCCTGGCCTATTTTTGGAAATTGGGCCTCGCCCCCATGCCCCTACCCGATATTCTCGGCCTAAAGCTAGGGCTAGTGGCAGCAGCCCAGCATTTTGGACCCACCTCCAAGCCCACATCCGACGGCCCAACCACAGAAGGCCCACTTCTCGGCGGCCAACTTCAACAACAACCATATGGCCTCCTTACCCCTACCAAATTGGGCCAAGCCTATAACACCATGAATTTACAGTAGCCTGACGATGCCTGGTATATGGATACGGGCACCACATCCCATCTCACCCGTAACTCCGGTAATCTCCCTCAACTGTTTAATTTGAACAATCCTCAATTTATTTTGGTCGGAAGTGGCAATCTCATTCCAATTCAAGGTTATGGCACCACTCAAACTCCACTACCTCACCCTCCGTTTTCCCTAAAAAATGTCCTATACGCTCCTAACATTATTAAAAACTTAATCTCTGTTAGGAATGTGTCTAGTGACAATTCCGTATTTATTGAGTTTGACCCTTTTGGTTTTTCTGTGAAGAACCTACATATGGGTACAACTCTTACGAGATGCAATAGTATGGGGAACCTCTATCATTTCTCATCTAACTTCGCTGTAAGTGTCAATCCACATACCTCTCTAGCTGTGATCTCTTATTCAACTTGGTACAGTCGATTTGGGCACCCGGGAGCACCAGTTTTTACCCTTCTTAGAAGTCAAAATATGATTTAATGTAATAATGGTAAATTTACCCATATTTGCTATTCTTGTCCAATAGGAAAGCATGTCAGACTTCCTTTTAAGTCGTCTTTGAGTGTTACTTTCTCTCCATTTGATATTATTCATGCAGATTTATGGACATCTCCCATTACTAGCAAACTGGGTCATAAATATTATTTGGTGTTATTAGATGATTTCTCTCATTTTCTTTGGGTTTATCCCCTCAAATATAAGTCTCAAGCCTACTCCACTTTTCTTGAATTTTGGACATATGTTAAAACACAGTTTGAAAAGGACATAAAATCATTTCAATGTGACAATGGTCGTGAGTTTAACAATTCGCCCTTTCATAGATTTTGTGCAAACAATGGCATGGTGTTTCAATTTTTTTGCCCCCATACCTCACCTCAAACTGGTAAAGCCGAAAAAATCCTTCGCACCATTAACAATATGATCCGTACCATGCTCTTTCATGCTTCTCTCCCCACTTCCTTTTGGGTCTACGCATTACACAAGGTGGCAAACCTCCTTAATATATTATCTACACGTACCCTTCAAAATAAACTCCAACCGAAATTCTATTCCGTCAGATCCCTTCCTATAGTCACCTTTGAATTTTTGGTTGTCTATGCTACCCTAATCTCGCCTCCACGACCCCTCACAAATAAGCACCTAGAACCACTCCTTGAATTTTCTTGGGTTTCCCATAAAATCATAGGGGGTATTTATGCTATGATTTGTCCACAAATAAAATCCCAGTTTCTTTCCATGTCACGTTTAAGGAGAACATTTTCCCTCTCGCAAACGTCCGGAAATTTCAAGTCAATGACTATGGATTTCTTGATGATTCGGACAGTTCTCCTCTCATAAGAAACGTAGTCCATGAAACTCGTGGTCTGGCCCAACGCCCACTGCCCTAGTCCTCTTTCTTGGAACTGCCCTACCACCTGTCAACCTCTACGCTGATCCCGTCAACCACCCTACTGCCCTCGGATACCATCACTGCTTCACCCCTCACTGTCCCATTTTCCCATTGTTAATCACGTCGACAACAACCTCGCCCAGTGTTCCCGCAACCACCTCACTCCCTCGCTGCCCAAATCCATCGTCACCAACCCCACTGCCTCACTGCCCATAATCACCGTCGACTACCCCATCCCCCGAGCCCAACCCCAACAGTGCCCAGTCCTCCTACCCAACCAGTCCCTATTCCTAGGCACCGAATGGAAACCTGTGCCCAGCACGAGATTTTCAAACTAAAAGTCCACTTTAACCTATCTACTCAAGCTATCTCACCTATACCCAAGAATCCAAAATTAGCCAAGCTTGACCCGAATTGGAATGCGGCCATGCTTGAGGAATTTGATGTGCTTACTACACAACACATGTGGGATCTTGTCCCGAAACCAGAGGGGTCAATGTGATTCATTGTATGTGGCTATATCGTCACAAATTTAGGGATATTGGTGAGCTTGAATGGCATAAGACGAGACTTGTGGCAAATGGCATGGGGCAACAAGGGGGAGTTGATTGTGGTGAGATCTTCAGTCCAGTGGTTAAACCTGCCACCATTCGTACGGTCTTGAGCATTGCTATGGGAAAGAACTGGTCGATTCATCAACTTAATGTGAAAAATGTGTTCTTACACTGGGAGTTAAAAGAAATTGTCTATATGCATCAACTACATGGCTTTGTGAATCCATCAACTCATTAATATATCTGTCGTCTTTGAAAATCACTCTATGGCTTGAAACAAGCCCCCCGAGCTTAGTATGAGCAATTTTCCACTTACATAAGACATATCGGGTTTGTGTGCAACAAAAGTGATAATTCACTTTTCATTTTTCATTGTGGTAATGTTACTGCATACCTTTTGCTATATGTGGATGACATTGTCCTGACTGCATCCTCTGATGTGCTGAAAAATGAGATCATTTCCTTGCTCAAATCCAAATTTACCATGACAGACTTGGGTAAGTTGAGCTATTTCTTGGAGATTTCCGTGATCAGATCTGAGAATGCAATGTTCCTATGTCAGCGTAAGTATGCCGAAGAGATTGTTTACAGGGAAAAAATGGCAAACTGCAAGATCATGCCCACTCCAGTCGACTCGAAGTCAAAACTTAGCGCCAATGATGGGGATCCTATGCTTGATCCTTCTCTTTATAGGAGTCTCGCTGGTGAACTTCAGTATCTTACTTTCACTAGGCCCGGCATTGCCTATGCCGTTCAACAAGTGAGCTTATTCATGCATGCTCCCAGGGTGCTTCACTTTACTGCTATGAAACTTATCATTCAGTACGTTAAGGGTAATCTTGACTATGGATTACATCTTTATCCATCTGCTCTGACCAGGCTGATATCCTATACGGACGCCGATCGGGGCAGATGTCCCTGATACACGTCGATCTACTTCCGGCTATTATGTATTCTTAGGTGATAACCTTATCTTGTGGTCTGCTAAAAGGCAAGACATGCTTTCCCATTCGAGTGCAGAAGGAGAATATAGAGGCGTTGCGAACGTTGTTGCCGAAACTTGTTGGCTCAGAAACCTTCTTCTAGAGATTCATTGTCCCTTACGTAAGGCATATGTGGTCTACTGTGATAACGTATCTGCTGTCTACTTTTCTCATAACCCGATTCAACATCAGCGAACCAAACATATTGAGATGAATATTTATTTTATTCGTGAAAAGGTTGCCATGGGTCACGTTCGGGTGTTATATGTTCCTTCTTTCTATCAGTACACAAATATATTTACTAAGGGACTTCCTCCGTAGCTGTTCCTTAACTTCAGATCTAGTCTCAGTGTCCGGCCTCCTCCCGCTCCTACTGAGGGGGTGTGATAGAGAATATTACATATACATTTTCCATATATTCTGTAATTATTAATTTGATGTAATTATGTAAAGTAGATATCCTTATACAATTATGTTTGTAATTGTAAACACCTATATATATATGATATTAATGAGAAGCCTCCAACAAAGAGAATTTTATAATTCTACACCGTTGACACTGTTATTTAACCATTATTATTATTTAGGCTTCATTTATTTGCACTTAATGAATGTCTAAACCTTAATCATTCAGATTCAGCCCATTAAATAAATTTATTTTAGAGAGAATCACATAATTATAACTTTTTAAATATTTATTTAAGAAAGTTACAACTACTTAAAATTACATAAGTATAATTTATTCTAATTTTTAAATTTTAATTACATTATGTACAACATTCTAATATATCCCTATGAAATGCAAAAGAATTCATAATTACTTATGAAATCCCACTAAAATAGGAATCTTAATTAATAACTAACAACCCATCCCATAAAACTTGGCTTCCTTTCTCACTTTCACATATTTGTTCTTCAATTTTTTCTCTATCTTCTATGAAATAGGAAAATTAACTTCTCTCTTCTTCAATATATATATATAGAGAGAGAGATCAAATACTACTTTTTGTGAAATAAAGATAAATAATAATATTATATATAGTATATAATAGTTAATATTCATAATCAAATAATATTATATATAGTATATAGCTTTTTATGTAATATACATAAGAAACAAAATCATAAATAGTATATAATAGTTAATATATACAACAAATAATATTGTATCGTTGTATATAATAGTGTAATATACATAATATAAGTATATGTATAGTAATACATGTACTTGTTCAAATAATTGCACAATATTGTCACACCCCAGCCTTGTGGGGGGTGGGGGGTGGCCAACACCCAGAGGCCCGAGCGAACCAACTATAGTACCTGGAATCCATTGCATGAAACTTGGGCCGGCAAGACCTTCAAATAACCATAACACGATAAGAATGTACAACCTGCACGCAGAAAAGGTCCAACAACAGTATATATACATAACTAAGACTGACAAGGCCATATCAATAATATTGACAACTAGTAAGAAGGCCGGCAAGGCCAAACAAAATGAATACACACTGACACTGGTCTGCAAACCTCTAAGTGTACTATAATACAATAACTGGTCGGGACAGGGCCTCACCATACCCAGAACTATAGAAATATACATAATATTACCTATCAAACCCGTACGACAACTCCGGAGAAGTGGAGTGAGACTATCAACAGCTGAGAACATGCGGCCTACTAAGGAGGTGCGTCACCCTGTCTATCTGTACATGCGGGGCGTGAACACCCTAGAAAGGGACATCAATACGAAAGATGTACTGAACATGCAAGACAGATAACATATGTAAACAAGAAATATAGTACAAGACTTGAAGGTACATAAGTCAACCTAGAACTTAGAAAAAGGCCACGAAGGGCACACAACTGATACAATCATGAATATATGTATGTAAGTAAAATGGGGCCACTCAATGGGGCCATATAATATAATATTCAGCCTCTTTGTGGGGCAAATCAAATCATGTCATAACGTACCCGGTCTCGAAAAGACTCGGTTGTACCCAGCCTAAATAGGACTCGGTAATGTCAAAACCAACTGCATCGGTGTGCACATATAAGTACCGTACCCGATTGACTATAGTGCGACTCGGTAAAAATAATAATAATAATATATATATATATATATATATATATATATATATATATATATATATATATATATATATATATATAAGTGCGATGCAAGATCTCAAATACACCATGACTAGAGTCGGAGTGACCTATAGTTGTTATCCTCCGACTTTCATTATTGTCGCTACGTTCATCACTTCCAGCCAACTAACCATAGACATATATAATACGAGGTCACAAAGGACATGAATTATGTTAGCAAGTAATGAAACATTGATGATTTAGCTGAGCTTGGAAAGTATATTTTTAGGAAGTCATTTGGTTTATGAGTCATGTCAAAGAATTAATAAGTCTTACTGATGTAAGTAAGGAGGGGTGTAAGTGGGTAAGTGGGTCGGATTTTGGTTGAACATGGGTTGACATAAAAAAGGACTCAAAGTTTTAGTTCTCGGGTTCTCAGTTTCTGCCGGATAGTGGGTAATTGTGGGACTTAGACGGGTAGTTTAAGGAGGAGTTGGGTTAAGGCATTTTGTGGGGGTGTTCTAGACATGTTGAGGGTTGTATTGATGGTCGGGGTTTGGTATTTAGGAGGTGGCAACTGGATGGAACAGTTAGGTCATCCGTAAAGGGTGTTTTGTAGACTGTTTGGTATTGTCGGGATTGGACGGGTATTTATGGACTGTTTCAGGTGGTGACCTTTTATGTAGAGGTTAGAGATGTATTGTGAGATATAGTGGTGGAAATAATGAAGTGGTTTGGTAAACTAATGAACACGGGATGCAAGGTGGAAACCCGAGTACAAATCAAGCGATGGACAGTCGATATAACAACGATAGAGACACGAGGGTTTTAATGCTCGAGTCGACACCAATATGAGTTTGGCCAATTGGAAAAGGACTATACCGAGGTTACTAAGTACAAGCTCGAGTAATAACCAAGTGAGGATGTCCGGTAACCTTAAGATAGACCCTAGACTTGGGTTTGGTTAGATCACACAAGTTTCAACGTCCACTCGCACCAAGGGGGTTACTTAAGCTTGGGCTCAGTTAGGTCACACAAGTCCTAACCAAACTTACACTGAAGGGACTTTAGTTTGGGTTTAACTAGCTCACACAAGTCCTAGCTTCAACTTACACTAAGGGGTTGGTTCACACAAGAACCGAAGGCCCACAGAAGGACCAACTAAAGTAGACAACACACAAGTTGAATACTTTAGCAATTGAGTAAAACTCAAATAATTTTCATTAATCAACTCTCTCCTTTTACAACATCCTAAGGGTCCTATTTATAGTAGTACATGGACAATTCTAGAAGGATAACGAAAGGACACAAACTACTTGGTAGTCTCGGCTAAGTGGGAACAAATGGGAAGGGGTTCGGGTTAACTTGGGGAACAAGGAGTAGACCAACTCTTCAAGTTCTCTAGACCACTCTTTTATGTGTTCCATGCAAAGCAAAGCAAAGCATGAACTAGTTAGTTCATGAATCATTTCCTTGGAGCACGTGTGGAAGTTTCTTGTCCTTGAAGTACCTTGGCCGAAATGGGGGGGGGGGTGATGAATCCCAATCTTACATGTATTTTAGATCCTTCCTTGGTACCATTCATATATGAACTAGTTATTTCATCAATTGTATTATTGGGTAGTGTTGAGAACCATTCCCTCTTGGCATGAACCTTAGGCCGAATGACTATGTGAATTGCTCAGCCAACTCCTTAACTCCCGGGTTGCCTTCTTGGTGTCTTCAAGTGCATGAATGAGATAACCTCTTGGGATTCACATGTCCTAGAAGATTCCTTTCCCTTGACACCTTGTTCATTCTCGGTCAAATCACCTTGGAAGGAAGCTCTCGGCCTAGTCATATTTTCTCTTACATCCTTGTCCTAGTCACCTTGTCTTATTACATGGTACATTAACCATGTCCTAAGAAGAACTAAAAGATAAGCTAAACTAAAAGAAAAACAAACATGATCTTCGGCCAAGACCTACATACAAAGCTGAAATAAAATGTTGTCTTCTTAAACCTTCACGTGATGTTCTAAACTCCACTCCATAAACCATGACATTTTTTGCAACTAGCTGTGGATTGATTATTCATTGTTTGCATCTTCAGCAACTCACTTAGGAACTCAAGTTGGCAGTTTAAGTCCGCAATGTTTCTTGCACAATCTCCCCTTATTTAAAGGAATTTGCCCTAAAATTCGCGCCGTCTAAATGTGGTAATAAGACTTCAACAACACGTGTTGATCTAATACTTCCACCATTAGATAAGTTCGTAAGTTTTATCTTTTGGGCGCCTTCGTTAAAACTTGCCAAATAGGGATCCAAATACAAACCAATCGGTTTTGGTTTAAAATGATGTTTGTATTGTGCCACGAATCCCATAAAATATAATGACTTTCCATAGGTAGAATAATGGCATGGTGCACTAGTCAATGTTGTTCTAGATCAAAATATGGAACCTACAGTTTCATGTTCAACTTCCCATGGCTTTGCACGGCTGGGCATAGTTAGAACCGGGGCTTCATACATGGTACCATGGCATGGTGCACTAGTAAATGTTGAACTCCCAACTTGGTACCATTCACATATGAACTAGTTATCTCATCAATTGTATTCTTGGATAGTGTTGAGAACCATTCCATTTTGGAATGAACCTTGGGCCGAATGACCATGTGAATTGCTCGGCCAACTCCTCATCTTCCGAGTTTCCTTCTTGGTGTCTTCAAGTGCATGAATGAGATAACCTTTTAGGAGCCGCATGTTCTAGATGATTCCTTTACCTTGACACCTTGTTAATTCTCGATCAAATTACCTTTGGAGGAAGCTCTCGGCCTAGTCATCTTTTCTCTTACATCCTTGTCCTAGTCACCTTGTCTTATTACATGGTACATTAACTATGTCCTAAGAAGAACTTAAAGCTAAGCTAAATTAAAAGATAAACAAACATGGTCTTCCGTCAAGACATACATACAAAGCCAAAATAAAATATTATCTTCTTAAACCTTCACGTGATGTTCTCAACTGCACTCCATAAACCATGCCATTTTTGGCAACTAGCCGTGGATTGATGGTTCATTGTTGGCATCTTCGACAACTCACTTATGAACGCAAGTTGGGAGTTCAAGTCCGCGGTCTTTCTTGCATCACTTATATATCTTATTCACTAAGATACAATGTCCCATGAGTGCTGGTAGCTTATACGGATGATTATCTACATCACACAAAGGGTTGGTATCAATATCAAATTCATATCCTATTGGAAAGTTCATTTAGGCAGTTCATCAAACAACTTATATACGTAAATTCATCGAATCACTTATAGTTCAAACTCAACATATTTAGCATAACAACCTCCACTATCATTCCTACTCATCACCATAGTGTTGTCCATGTCCTTATAACTTCATTTAGTAGCTTAAATCATATAGAAACAACCCTCACAACACTGCTTAACTTCAAAACTCATAGTCATTAATTTCTTCAAGAATCTTTCAACAAATTTCAACTCAACACTTGCACAACTCTAAAAATAAGACAAGGAAGATGAAACTTACCCTAATTATACCAAGAATACTCTGTTTCTTAGCTAACTTCATCACCAATATATCTCCGAAGTTGCCACAATGTGGGAGAAAGAAAGTTATGCGATAGCCACAAGATTCTTCACGTCAAACTTGCGTGCTTTAACTTGGGATATAGCTTCAAGTTGATGGTAAATCTTTGAGAGGGTATGAGGGATGTTCTAGGGTCTGTATGGATGAGAAATGAGGTCCCCAAGTCGAGAAATATGATTTATACACAAAAATAATTCTACACCACCCTATTATATGGTACAAATATGTACATTTGGACCGTATAATCATAACTGAAACCTGGAATTTGTAGAAACATTATGGTGGAAATTCCAAATTATACGGTATGTACATTTGGACCGTAATTATGGAAAATTTGCTGGTTTTGTTAAAACGTATTCTATTCGATCCATTTGATTTCTATACATCTTGATACTTCTATAAACAAGATGTAGACCCTCATTACCCTTTCGTAAGGTCACATATCTTCTGGGGATATCGGTATCAATTGACGGCACGACTAGACTTGAAACTATGAGGCGTAACATCCTTCCCCCCTTAAGAACATTCGTCTGCGAATGTTTAGGAATATTCTAACTCTCAATATTTTTAAAAATTCTGGCTGAGTTTCCTCTGTAAACATGACTATCCGAAACCTGTTAAGCAGCCCAAACCCACATCCAATGCCACGCAGGGCATCATATTAATATAAAAACCTCAAATTGGCCTCACATGACTGTCTATGCATGTAATAATCAGAAAAAGTTAGCCATAACTCACCTCAACATTCCCCTGCCGACACCTGTGCTCCATCTTCCATATTTGTGTAATGCCCCGAACCATGTCCTGGTGAAACATGACACTCGGTGCCTGATTGCATATAACCGAGCGAACCACATAGCTTGCTGATCATCATGGGAATCAAACACATGTACTAATAATGACTTAAAACTGTATATAGAAAATAGTCTGAAATATCATAGCGAAAATATCTAAATATATCATAAGTATGAATAACTGAAATCTGTCGTGACATGATGAACTATTCTAGTCTATGAAATCTCTTAACCATGAGTATGACTCCGAAACTAAACAGGACAAGACCCTGACATACCTCTACCATAATGCATAATCATAATATAACTAGACTGACACCTGAATGAGATAGGGCTCACCATATAGTTGATACTGAAGCAATCCTACTGAGCAGATCCGTCTCCCTGAAACTCAACACCTCCACTATGAAGTGCAAGCCCATGCAAAAGGGACGTAAGTACATTTGAATTGTACTGTATGTAAAACAACTAAAGAAATAAGCAGGCACCTGGAATAATAGGGCATGAAACTAATCCGCCCATAGAGAGCTTCAAACGGTGCAATCTGTATACTAGCATGATAACTATTATTATAAGATAACTCAATGAGAGGCAAATGATCATCCCAATTACCTTTAAAATTGAGGACACATGCCCTCAACTTATCCTCAAGAGTCTGAATAGTATATTCTGCTTGGCCATCTGTCTGAGAATGAAAAGTTGTACTGAGATTTACCTTGGTACCTAATCCTTTCTAGAAAAACTTCCAAAAGTGAGCCGTGAACTGAGCACTATGATTTGAAATAATAGACACTGGTGTCCGATGAAGCCTAAAAATTTCTTGAATATACAACTTAGCATAATCCTCTACTGGATCTGTGGTCTTGATTGACAAGAAGTGGGTTGATTTAGTGAGTCAATCCACAATCACCTAAATCGAATCATGCCTTCGGGCTGAGCGAGGTAGACCTATTATGAAGTCCATGTTTATCATTTCCAATTTCCAAATAGGAATATTAATATTTTGAGCCAATCCACCAGGCCTCTGGTGCTCGGCTTTCACTTATTGATAATTCTGACACTTGGTTACAAAATATTCCACGTTACTCTTCATATCATTCTACCAATAAATCCCCTTAAGATCATGATAAATCTTTGTAAAACCTAGGTGAATAGAATACCTGGAATTATGCACTTCTTCCATGATTCACTCTATGAGTCCGTCTATATCTGATACACATAACCTGCCTTGGTACCTCAAGGTACCGTCATCTCCCCCTTGTTCAAAAGCTATTGTATTATGCTTGTGAATTCCATCTTTTAGTTGCAATAAATAGGGATCATTAAACTGCTTCTCCTTTATCTTGGCTACTAAGCAGGATTCAGACTTGTTATGGACAACTACACCACCATCTTTGGAGTCTATGAGTCAAACTCCTAGATTGGCTAGTCAGTGAATCTCAATAGTCATGGTTCTCTTACCTTCCTCAAAATGAGCTAAACTTCCCATGGATCGCTGACTAAGAGTATCGGCTACCACATTCACCTTCCCAAGATGGTAGAGAACATCTAAATTATAATCCTTTATCAGTTTGAGCCATTTCATCTGTCTAAATTTCAACTCCTACTGTTTGAAGATGTATTGAATGGTCTTGTGATATGTGAAAATGTCAATGTGAACTCCGTACAAATAATTGTGCCATATCTTAAGTGCAAAAATCACGACTGTCGATTCTAAATCATGAGTCAAATAATTCTTTTCATGAGGTTTAAGATATCTGGATGCATAAGCTATAACCTTATCAGTCACGAATGGGTATGTAGTTTACTCTGATGCCTCCATGTTGACACCCAATTTTGTCCCATCTTTTATGATTTTATTCGTAATTTTTAACATTTTTGACACTTTTAAAACAATTTTAATATATATATATATATGCATATTATTCTCTTATTATTATTATTATTCGCATTTTTTACTGTCATTTGCATTTTTTATCACAATCATAAGTTTTATCCAAAAAAATTCTATGTTATTTTATTCTCGCAAAATTGCATCGCATTTCCTTTTATTAAGCATTAAACATTTTGCAAATATTATATTTTATTAATATTACGTCGTTATGTTATTTTAAATAATTCACATCTTTTACAAAACAAGAAAAAAATATATATATTTTAATATTAAACCCCTCTTATATATTTTTTAAATCCATAACCCATTTTTATTTCCTAACCCAAAACAAATTCTACCCAAACAAAATTCACAAGCCCAAACTCCCCAATTAAATTCCCTTATACCCAAACCCAAAACAATTAAACCCAACACCACAAGCCCAAACTCCCCAATTAAATTCCCTTATACCCAAACCCAATACAAATTCTACCCAAACGCCCAAGCCCAATCCCCAATTAAATTCCCTTATACCCAAACCCAAAACAATTAAATTCCTATACCCAGCCCAAATCGGCCAACACCACAAGCCCACTCCCCAATTAAATCCCAAGCCCACTCCCCAATTAAATCCCCAATTCCCAAGCCCAACCGAACTGCCCACCGTCACCTGACCAGTAACTCCACCACCCAACCCCTTTAATTCCCCAAAAACCCCAAAACGAACCAAAAAAAAAAAATCAAAACCTAAACCTCCTTCAACCTCAAGTCGCCGATGCCCCATACCCCCATGCCCGACCGGTCACCTCGCCCCCTGCCACCACCCACTCCCTGCCACCAACCCTGACACCCCCACACCCCTCCCATCACTTCGTCCAACCCATACCCCTAAAATCCGCTTCCAAATTCAGATTTTTTGCCTTTAATTCAAAATTCAAACTCGATTTTTGGGGGGGAATCCACCTATAAATACCCCATGATTGTTCTTCATTTAAAGGGGGATTTTCGGGGAGAAAAAATACATTTTCGGAAGGATTTTCGGAAGATTATTCAATATATACATAGATATTTTGTTGTGTTCTTGAGTTTAAAGCATTTGGCTTCGTTATTGTTCCAAGAATCAAGTCCGAAAAGGTTTGTCACCCCCTTTGATTTCTCTGATTTTTTTCACTATTCGGGTCGGGTCGACCAGTTCGTAACATTTTCGTAATTCTTGCATTTCATATTTATGTATGTTGGTTATCTGAATTTGGTGTTAAGATTTGATTTGGATCACTGATTTTCGGGTCGGGTCATCGACCGGTCAGTCGACCCGATTTAAATTTCCAAATTTCATTGCTGCTGTGGTTATCATTGGTTATCTGAAATTGATGAAATTATTTGATTCCGGGTTGAAAACTCCAATTCGGGTCGGGTCACTGTTTCGGGTCGGGTCGGGTCGACCCGGTTTGATCATTATTTTCAGAACTCTTGCATTTCATATTCTTGTTATTGGTTATCTGAATTTGGTTTGAAATCTGATTCAAGTTTGGATCGCTGATCCGGTCAGATCATCGACCGGTCGGTCGACGATTTGGGCAACATTTTTAGAATTCTTGCATTTCATATTCTTGTTCTTGGTTATCTGAAATTGGTCTTTGAAATCGATTTCGGGTTTGAATCATCGACTGAGTCAGGCGACCCGATTTGAATATTTCGAATTTCGTAACTCGGGTCGGGTATTTTAAATCGCCATCTGTTTCTTTGGCGTTATTATTATGTTATTGATTGAATTAATATCGCATTCTCTTTGTTGTTTTATTGATCCAAACCAATATTGCGCCCATCTTCTGAGACGCTTCTGCTTTCATATTATCGCTTTTTATCTGTTTGAATAAATACCGCTGGCCTGTTCGGCGCCGCTTTTTCGCTTCGCTTTGCTCCCGCTTTGACATCGCTTTTATCGCTTTATCATTTTTACTGCTTTAAACTAAACACCGCATTTTTCCAACATTGCTTTATTTCAGTTCCTTTGTTTGACATTAAAATATCCGATTCTTCGCTTTCTTGTTTTAAATTAAACACCGTCTTTTCGAGCTGTTTTTCGCTATCTGCTATCGCTATCGCTATCGCTACTGCTGCTGTTTCTGTTCTTATTTAAAATTTTACTGATTTTGAACACGATACTACACTGGCCGATGAAAAATATCCGTCGATTTTGAGGCCTACACAGTTGCAAAGACGGAAATATAACTTCTGGGCAAGGATGAAGACTTAAACCTTTTTCCAAGATCAACATGTTTAGTAGGCAAGGTGACTAAAATAACCAACAAGTTATATATTCGCAGCCACGACGTGATTATAGTGATCTTTTCTATTTCACCCGAGAGACCGACACGTTTAGTAGGCGAGGCAATCAAAATAAACTACATTAGTCATATGTTTGCAGCCACGACGTGATTGGAATGTTCTTTTCAAAATTTAAGTCTGAGCCCTCCGCGATCAAAACATTCACTGTTTTGAATACGGATATGAAGTTATTTGTATTTAAATGTTTCTAACCGTTTGTTCTTGACAGCTTGCAGGGATTAAAGTAAATAACGGCAATATTCCTCGGAGTTTATTTATTGTTATTTCTTTCTTTAATTCAGCTTTTATTTCGCTTTGTATTGTAATATTATTTATCGCACTTATGTAATTATTGAAATGCTTAGAATAGGCAAACTTAGGATTTATTCATAGGTTAGTTTAAGATTTGAAACCCGTCGCTAGCTTATTTATTTGTAGGCTCGCAAACTTAGAAATCCTTCGCTAGTTTATTTATTTTAGGCTCGTCACGCGAATTCAAGATTTTCAAAACAACTTTTGTCATCTTTTATTTTGCTTTATTAAATCATACCGAATAAGTTTATCTTTCGTCAATTTACAATTCATTGATTCCCAAAATTTTACCACTTGGCATTATAAAAAAAAAAATTGTTTTACTATCAATTGTCAAAAAATATATTTTTCAACTCTACATGCATTTCTCTTTAGATATCATATAAATGCATATTTTGAAAAAATCTCTACATTTATCTATCTTTTAAAATGCATCCTTTTTTTAATTATTTGCAAACATCTTTTAACTTCATGCTTCAAACATGCATTTTTTCTAAATAATAATTAACCTGAGTTTGACCGGATAACCGCAAGTTAGCGGATCTTAAAGGATGCCTAACCCCTTCCCTTTAGGATAATAAAGAACCCTTACCTAGAATCTCGCTAGTTTCGCAGACCTTAAAATTGGAGTTTACACGCAAAGATTTAGTTTAATATTTAGGTGTCCTAATTCACCGTAAAAATAATTAGGTGGCGACTCCTCAATCATTTACCCAGGAATCACCCCCATACGTCCGAGCTCCGCTTTGACCCGAGCGAGGTCAAAACAGGGCGCGACAGCATGGCGACTCCGCTGGGGAGTTTCAGGTTCTTAACCATAGCAAATTCAGGTTAATTATTATTTGTGCTTTACTTTCACTCTTTGTTTGATGTAATGCTTTGATTTGTTTCCTTTATGATTTTTTTTGCATGCATAATTGCTTTAATTTCTATATTTTTATTGCTTATCATAAATTGGCATTTCGTTCATATTTCTTCCACTCTGGAAAATTGACACTATCACACACTACACGCGAGGTGTGTTTTACGCACCCGCAAATTTCTTTCAATCTACCAAAATTTAGGGGAGTTGGCGTATGCGCGGAGTGACCGGACCATCTGGTGGCCGCGTAGCCTTCTCACTCGAGTAGTCCGCTCGGGAACCTTGTGTCTAGTCAGCCAAATCTTAGAAAATATAAGATAGAGCTATACTACCCTTTATTTTAAGTCATGCATGTATACACCTTAGGTGGGTCGATCCTTGGTATCGACTCCACAATTAAGAAATCCGCCAAAGATGTCTACGGGTCTCACAACCCAACGACCAATCATCATATTATGTGTAGCGTGATAAGGATAGACTAATCCAAGACTAATGACATGCTGAAATTGGAAAATGTACATTCATTTTGTCTCATTTCCAACAAAGCATTGCAGTTTTGCAGCTTGGATCAAATCTGTCGTAATCCCGCATATCTGGCGTTTAGGCCCACCTCCGGCATAAGGGAGGCCCCATGCATATTAGGATGCGCATTTAATTGCCTTACAATCATTTTGTTGTTTTCTCATGCTTTTTCACTATGTATTATTTAAAGCAATAATTACTCGCCCTATACTAACTTGGTTTTCTTCATTTTTTAGAAGGTTTATTTTTCCTAAATTATTCTTCCCAAAGGTTGATTTGCGTTGACTAAAAATGGCGGATCATCCCTACTTCACGAGGTCAAAGGCACAATCCTTCAGCAAAATGACTGATTTAGATGCATCCGAACAGACTGGCCTGGAACTTATCACTCTTTCCGGAGATGAACCAGAGACTTCCGAAAATAGAAATACTACTGTCCAAGAAAAATACATCGCCCAACTGTTACAACAGATGGCAGCCATGCAGACTGAGATAGAGCGGCTCCAAAATCTCACCAACCTGTCCATTAGCGCCAATACCCCACTCCCTGAACAAGGGACGAATACAATCGCCTCATAAACTTTTTCATCTCCTGAATCGCCATTTCCCAAAACCTCCCCAAAAATTCGCCACTAAACAAAACCGATCCACAACACACTAACCCGCAAGCTAGTCCACAACAAAGCCCGCTACAAAATGACCCTGCAACTCCACATACCCAAATTAACCCACTCATCCAAAACACCTCTTCCATGCAAAATCACCAAGCAGGCCAACACATATTGATAGCACACGTCGCTGATCCCCACGAACAGCACGTGCCACCAGTATATGCAACGGAAGCTCAACCTTTTACAACCACAGTACCAAACATGACTCTTCAGGAAATTGGCCAGTGTGAAGAAATGGACAGGCAGGTGAAGATCAGAACCGGTGAAAGTGTGGCGAGAGAGATTCATAGCCTGAAAGAAGCATTCAAGAATATCCAAATCAGCAAGGGGCATGAAGGACTCGAGTATGAAGATTTGTGCATGCATCCCGACATTGAATTGCCTGTCGGATATAAAATGCCAAAATTTGACTTGTTTGATGGGAAAGGAAATCCTTACTCTCATTTGAGATCGTACTGCGACAAACTGATTGGGGCAGGTAAAAATCAGGCCATCATAATGAAGTTGTTCATAAGGAGTTTGACAGAGAAGCACTAGACTGGTACACAAGCCAGGACCGCGAAAATGGCATGACTGGGCACAATAGCACGAGATTTCGTGGATAGGTTCAGATTTAACACCGATACAGTTTGGATAGATTTTATTTGATGAAGTTGGAGAAAAAGTCCACAGAGACCTTGAGAGAATATTCCATGAAGTGGAGGCGAAGCGACAAAAGTTCAACCCCGATAACGGGAAGTGAAATGGCCACTCTCTTTGTACAATCTTTGAAAGATCGACATACTATGAAAGAATGATAAGCGTCATAGGACGAAGTTTCTCTGAAGTCGTAAGGATGGGAGATTTCATAGAAGAAGGTATCAAATCGGGAGAATTGCAAACTTGGCGACATTGCAAGCAACGAGTGAGGCAATCCAGTCGGACTCATTTGGGGGAATAATAAAGAAGAAGAGGGACGGAGTGTCGCCTGTCATGACGGTCCAGAAACATAGGCCAAATCAAGTGTCAAATTACCAAAGGTCATCACCCCAGCCTCCCTACTACAATCAAAACAACCAAAGTCCTCATCCTTCCTATTATTACCCATACACCCAAAGCCCTGAACCTTACTATCAATACCCACCTGGTCCCTACCCTGTCTACCATACCCATCCAATATATAGCCTGCCTCGAGCGCCTGTCTATCCGAATCCCCCACAATATCAGCCCACATACTTACCTCATCCACAAGTCCATGCACCAAATGCACCCAGACCCCGCGCAAAATACGAAAGAAAGCCAGCCAAAACCTATACACCTTTAGCCGAACCTCGAGCCCAATTATATGAAAGGCTGAAAACCGCAGGAATACTCCAACCCATCCCAGGGCATATCCCCAATCCTATTCCCAGGTCGTATGATGAAACTAAGCATTGTGCGTACCACTCGGGAATCCCTGGGCACGACACTGAAAATTGCTATGCCCTCAGAGACAAAATTGAGGCGTTAATCAAAGAAGGAGTTATCCAACTGAAAGGACCTTCCTCTAATGTAAATGATAACCCTTTGCCAAATCATGACGATGCCAACGTAAATATGATTACTGTTGATGAAGACCACAACTTGGAAGGGACTATTGTGCCAGTCCAGAGAAAGGAAAAGGTTAAGTCATCAGCCTTTATCACCCCTGTGATTACAGTCCAAGTGAGGGCACCGTTCGGAGTAGAAGTACTTCCTCCAAAGCCGCGGGCCATGGCACCATCTTTTCTTGGAAAAGTCTTATCAACCAATCTCCGAAGAAAGAGAGATGTTCCTTTGCCAAAGCCTGTTCCACCTCTGAGTCAGTCATTCGTCAGAGCATGCATCACTCAGGAATCAAAGGAGGACAATGCAGCCAACCTCGTTGAGGGATTCAAAAGTCTTTTCATTACTGAAGAAGAAGCAGGATGCAGTGTGATTTTCGAGGATTACGCTAAAGACTCAAGAAGATGATTTGGGAAATTGGACTTGTGCCCCGGCTTTGTTTCTCCCAGAAACTAGTTAACTGCATTAATATTTAATGAAACAATGCGATTCAAATTGAGGCCTGAATCACATATATGCATTTAATGTCTTTTGCCTCTACCTTTTGGAAAACTTAAAAAGACAAATCTGCATTGCTTTTGCTATTTTAAAATCTGTTTTGTTTAATAATTTTCTTTTCTTTTCCATTATGCAAACTAATCTGTCGATAATGTGTGACACATTTGAAACAAGCAAGCAAGGCTTCGAAGAATATAAGAAAGACTCACAACCGGAAGAACTGGGGCATTTTTTTTGGAATAAGTCAAAGTCAGATTTGGATGAAACATCAGGATGGTTGATAAGTTACAAGCATCGGCACGGACGTTTGCCATTTGTACTCTTAGGCAACTGCACTACAATCTGGACTTCTACTAGGGCAATGCTATATCTTTCGCAGTCAAGTAGATACAGAATCATATACTAAGAGACTGATTGATGAAAAGCAGATGGACGCAGTTGTCCGGGGCAACCTTATCAGAATAGGATGGCCAAAAACCATCAATGCAGATGCAGGGAAGAGATACCATATCTAACCTGAACTACGTCATGACCTGATTCCCTCGGCGGGATACGTAGGCGGCCACATCGGCTTCGGTCCCACTTTTAGAAAAACCCTTACAGTTCCCTTTTACTTGTAACCTGAACTACGTAATGACCTGATTCCCTCGGCGGGATACGTAGGCGGCCACATCGGCTTCGGTCCCATCTTTAGAAAAACCTTACAACCCTCTTTACTTGTAATGAACTACGTCATGACCTGATTCCCTCATGGGGATACGTAGGCGGCCTAAATCGGCTTCGGTCCCACCATTAGGAGATATTTTCTCCTTTATCTCGTACATGATAAAATGCACCCATCTGATCACCCTGATAGGGCAGGCAAGCAATCTACACAAGACTCGGTTGTCCGTTTAAAAGATCATCATCCTCATATATCGAGCGGGGCATTTTTAAGGGATCATGCCAGAGGACGCCGATAAACATGGAAAAGCATCGGCAAACTAAGTCTTCACCTAAGAGGATTTTGGATAAGACGTTTGCTCTGCTTTCACCGCATGTCACGCTCGACAGATATTTACATATATGCATACTTTCTTATAAGCAATTTATTTTTAACAAATATTTCCATTAGAGTTAAATGAACTTTTTACCTATATGCCTACTTTCTTATAAGCAATTTATTTTCAACAAATACTTTCATTAGAGTTCGACATAATTTTTTACATATATGCCTACTTTCTTATACGCAATTTATTTTCACCAAATATTTTCATTAGAGTTTGACAAGATATTTTACATATATGCATACTTTCTTATAAGCAAATCATTTTCAACAAATATTTTTTTCATTAGAGTTCGACAAGAACTTTTTAATGATAAGCATACTTTCTTATAAACAACTTATTTTCAACAAAATGTTTTCATTAACGGTTAGCCAAGACTGGGAACCAGACAGGAGCTACAGGTCCGAATCAGCAGGACATGCAGCCATCAAGAGCCAAAGCTACAAAGTCAACGCGAATCAACCGCCCCTCCCCAAACTCACAAATTTTCTTTGAGTACAGGTTCTTCAGGTTGAAAAAGCAGGGAAGCCACATCAGTTATGATCAATTCCCCTAAAGAATTTCGGCACTACAACCCACTACAAGGATTACGTTCTTGTTCGGCATTTATACGAAGACATCATCTTGACCTACAGGGTCCCGACTATTATGTCTGCACAAAGATGTTATTTCGGATCACAAAGAACGACAACAAGGCAAACCCGACGGCAAAGACGTCGCATCACATTTTCGCCCGTGCCAGACGACATTTCAATTCATATGAGTTTGGATCGGCAGAAGATTCAAAGACAACGTGGAACCCTATTACAAATGAATCGACGGCAAGGACGCTACTTACATCTCTTACAACAAGACAACATTTCAAAAACGTCATCGACGTTATGGCAAAGACGACAATCATTTTTCTGACTTTACAACGACGTCAACAACATTACAATGACGTCTTCAACGCAACAACTATCTTTACGGCAACGCAAAGACGACAAATATCTTTTACAAAGATTACAACGACGTCAACAACATTATAATGACGTCTTCAACGCAGCGACTATCTTTACAAAGATTACAACAACGTCATTGACGCATCGCAAAGACATCAACTATCTTCAACAAAGATTACAACAACGCGTCCACGACGTTACGGTGGCACGCCACTTTTTTACAACATTACAACGACGTCAACAACATTTCAACGACGCTCTTCAAGAACGCCTATCTCTTACAACAAACAAAGATTACATTCTTGCAACAACGTCATCACAATGACGTCTTCAACACAACACGCCGATACAACGACGACCCGGTGATACATTCTTACAACAACGACATCAACAACATTACAATGATGTCGCCAAGAACGCCCATACAACGGTGTCATGAACAACACGCCTATGCAACGACGTCTTCTGCAAATCAACTATCTTTTACAGCATTACAACGACATCAACAACATTACAATGATGTCATCAGCAGCGCGCCTATACAACGGCGTCATCAACAACACGCCTACGCAACGACATCTTCTGCACAACATTTATTTTTACAGTATTACAACGACGTCAACAGCATTACAACGACGTCTTCTGCACAACATTTATTTTTTTTTACAACGACGTCAACAGCATTACAACGACGTCTTCAGCACAACATTTATTTTTACAAAGATTACAATGGCGCTAACAAAGATTACAACGACGTCTTACGCACAACATTTATTTTACAGATTACAACGACGCCAACAAAGATTACAACGACGTCTTACGCACAATATTTATTTTTACAGATTACAACGACGCCAACAAAGATTACAACGACGTCTTCAAAGACAACAATTATCTTTACAAAGAAACAAAGATTACAACAACGTCCTCGACGTTACATGCAACACAACAATTATCTTTACAAAGAAACAAAGATTACAACAACGTCCTCGACGTTACATGCAGCACAACAACTGTCTTTTTACAACGACGTCAACAACATTACAACGACGTCTTCAACACAACACGTCAATCCAACGACGTCATTTCAGGCGCCCACCTTATAATGCGGGTATTTTAATTTCAGTCAGGCGCCCACCTTATAATGAGGGTATTTTTAATTTCAGTCATGCGCCCACCTCCTAATGCGGGTATTTCTAAGTTATTTTCTCTACAATTTTTCTCAGCAGTTATACACTAATTATATCTTAAGCTTTAGTTTGCAGGAGTTTTTAGTTTGCAGGAACTTCATCACAGCGTGGGACTATCTCTTACGACGAACCGAGGCAATTTGGTCAACGACCTACTTCGAACGTCGATCCGCTCTTTCCCATTAGTTTCTCGCATCAACGACCAGTGTCATCCAAAGTCGACACTGGGGCATTGTTGCTTGAATGTGCACCATCTTTTTGCAACTTCACTTCCCCCCTCGGAATTCTATGCAGTCCCGATGATCGGGACAAAATTGGCTACTCAGTCAACTTCTTTGGCCGAAAACTCTTTCATCGTCTCCGTCCAAAGAGGGGCATCTGTTGACACCCAATTTTGTCCCATCTTTTATGATTTTATTCGTAATTTTTAACATTTTTGACACTTTTAAAACAATTTTAATATATATATATATATATGCATATTATTCTCTTATTATTATTATTATTCGCATTTTCTTGTCATTTGCATTTTTATCAACATCATAAGTTTTATCCAAAAAATTCTATGTTATTTTATTCTCGCAAAATTGCATCGCATTTCCTTTTATTAAGCATTAAACATTTTGCAAATATTATATTTTATTAATATTACGTCGTTATGTTATTTTAAATAATTCACATCTTTTACAAAACAAGAAAAAAATATATATATTTTAATATTAAACCCCTCTTATATATTTTTTTAAATCCATAACCCATTTTTATTTCCTAACCCAAAACAAATTCTACCCAAACAAAATTCACAAGCCCAAACTCCCCAATTAAATTCCCTTATACCCAAACCCAAAACAATTAAACCCAACACCACAAGCCCAAACTCCCCCAATTAAATTCCCTTATACCCAAACCCAATACAAATTCTACCCAAACGTCCAAGCCCAATCCCCAATTAAATTCCCTTATACCCAAACCCAAAACAATTAAATTCCTATACCCAGCCCAAATCGGCCAACACCACAAGCCCACTCCCCAATTAAATCCCAAGCCCACTCCCCAATTAAATCCCCAATTCCCAAGCCCAACCCAACCGCCCACCGTCACCCACCAGAACCCACCAGCCCAACCCCTTTTAATTCCCCAAAAACCCCAAAACGAACCAAAAAAAAAAAATCAAAAACCTAAACCTCCTTCAACCTCAAGTCGCCGATGCCCCATACCCCCATGCCCGACCGGTCACCTCGCCCCCTGCCACCACCCACTCCCTGCCACCAACCCTGACACCCCCACACCCCTCCCATCACTTCGTCCAACCCATACCCCTAAAATCCGCTTCCAAATTCAGATTTTTTGCCTTTAATTCAAAATTCAAACTCGATTTTTGGGGGGGAATCCACCTATAAATACCCCATGATTGTTCTTCATTTAAAGGGGGATTTTCGGGGAGAAAAAATACATTTTCGGAAGGATTTTCGGAAGATTATTCAATATATACATAGATATTTTGTTGTGTTCTTGAGTTTAAAGCATTTGGCTTCGTTGTTGTTCCAAGAATCAAGTCCGAAAAGGTTTGTCATCCCCTTTGATTTCTCTGATTTTTTCACTATTCGGGTCGGGTCGACCCGGTTCGGGTAACATTTTCAGAATTCTTGCATTTCATATTTATGTATGTTGGTTATCTGAATTTGGTGTTAAGATTTGATTTGGATCACTGATTTTCGGGTCGGGTCACTGACCCGGGTCGGGTCGACCCGATTTAAATTTCCAAATTTCATTGCTGCTGTGGTTATCATTGGTTATCTGAAATTGATGAAATTATTTGATTCCGGGTTGAAAACTCCAATTCGAATTGGTCCTTTGTTTGGTCGGGTCGGGTCGACCGGTTTGATCATTATTTTGAACTCTTGCATTTCATATTCTTGTTATTGGTTATCTGAATTTGGTTTGAAATCGATTCAAGTTTGGATCATTGATCCGGTCAGATCATCGACCGGTCAGATCGACCAGTTTGGGCAACATTTTCAGAATTCTTGCATTTCATATTCTTGTTGTTGGTTATCTGAAACTGGTACTGAAATCTGATTTCGGGTATGAATCATCGACTGAGTCAGGCGACCGATTTGAATATTTCAATTTCGTAACTCGGGTCGGATATTTTAAATCGCTACTGTTTGTTTCTTTGGCGTTATTATTATGTTATTGATTGAATTAATATCGCATTCTCTTTGTTGTTTTATTGATCCAAACCAATATTGCGTCCATCTTCGGGAGACGCTTCTCGGTTTCATATTACTGTTTTTTTTACTGTTTCGAATAAATACCGCGTCTGTTGGTATTTGTTTTCTGTTCAGTTGCTCCCGTTTGACATCGTTTCTTGCTTTATCATTTTTACTGTTTTAAACTAAACACCGCATTTTTCCAACATTGCTTTCTATTTCGATTCCTTTGTTTGACATTAAAATATCCGATTCTTCGTTTCTTGTTTTAAATTAAACACCGCGTCTTTTTTGAGCTGTTTTTACGCTCGCTCACATCGCTATCGCTACTGCTCCTGTTTCTGTTCTGATTTAAAATTTTACTGATTTTGAACACGATACCACACTGCCCGATGAAAAATATCCGTCGATTTTGAGGCCTACGATTGCAAAGACGGAAATATAACTCGGGCAAGGATGAAGACTTAAACCTTTTTCCAAGATCAACATGTTTAGTAGGCAAGGTGACTAAAATAACCAACAAGTTATATATTCGCAGCCACGACGTGATTATAGTGATCTTTTCTATTTCACCCGAGAGACCGACACGTTTAGTAGGCGAGGCAATCAAAATAAACTACATTAGTCATATGTTTGCAGCCACGACGTGATTGGAATGTTCTTTTCAAAATTTAAGTCTGAGCCCTCCGCGATCAAAACATTCAACGCTTTTGAATACGGATATGAAGTTATTTGTATTTAAATGTTTCTAACCGCTTGTTCTTGGCGACTTGCAGGGATTAAAGTAAATAACGGCAATATTCCTCGGAGTTTATTTATTGTTATTTCTTTCTTTAATTCAGCTTTTATTTCGCTTTGTATTGTAATATTATTTATCGCACTTATGTAATTATTGAAATGCTTAGAATAGGCAAACTTAGGATTTATTCATAGGTTAGTTTAAGATTTGAAACCCGTCGCTAGCTTATTTATTTGTAGGCTCGCAAACTTAGAAATCCTTCGCTAGTTTATTTATTTTAGGCTCGTCACGCGAATTCAAGATTTTCAAAACAACTTTTGTCATCTTTTATTTTGCTTTATTAAATCATACCGAATAAGTTTATCTTTCGTCAATTTACAATTCATTGATTCCCAAAATTTTACCATTTGGCATTATAAAAAAAAAAAAATTGTTTTACTATCAATTCTCAAAAAATATATTTTTCAACTCTACATGCATTTCTCTTTAGATATCATATAAATGCATATTTTGAAAAAATCTCTACATTTATCTATCTTTTAAAATGCATCCTTTTTTTAATTATTTGCAAACATCTTTTAACTTCATGCTTCAAACATGCATTTTTTCTAAATAATAATTAACCTGAGTTTGACCGGATAACCGCAAGTTAGCGGATCTTAAAGGATGCCTAACCCCTTCCCTTTAGGATAATAAAGAACCCTTACCTAGAATCTCGCTAGTTTCGCAGACCTTAAAATTGGAGTTTACACGGCAGCATTTAGTTTAATATTTAGGTGTCCTAATTCACCGTAAAAATAATTAGGTGGCGACTCCTCAATCATTTACCCAGGAATCACCCCCATACGTCCGAGCTCCGCTTTGACCCGAGCGAGGTCAAAACAGGGCGCGACACTCCATAGTTAGCCTGTGATGTGTTTTGATGCCACATGAGAAAGTCATAGCATACGCTTCAAGACAATTAGGAAAATATGAGGTAAACTATCTGACTCATGATCTTGAGTGAGCGGGGGTAATTTTTGGCCTAAAGATGTGGCATCACTATTTATATTAAGTCCATATTGACATATTCATAGATCATAAGAGCCTACGATATATCTTCCGCTAGAAGGAGCTAAATTTACGGCAAAAAATATGGTCGGAATTATTAAAGGATTACAACATTGATAACTTATACCACTCCGATAAGGCAAATGTCGCAGCTGATGCCTTTAGTCATAAGTCTATTGAAAGTTTGGATGGTGTTGAAGCCAATAAGTTGGAGATAACTAAAGAACTACATCTCCTAGCCAGTTTAAATATGCGACTTTTGGAGACAGATGAAGGTGAAGCAGTGGTGCAGAACACTGCAGAATCATCTTTGATAGCAAAAGTTAAAGTAAGACAATTTGATGACCCCGAGTTGGTTCGAATGAAAAAGGGGATTTCCCTGCAGAAGAAGCTAATGTTGGAGCGTACGAGAGACAGAGTCCTAAGATATCAGGGTCGACTCTGTGTACCAGGCGTAGGGGACTCCAAGAGAAAATCATGGTTGAAATCCACTAGTCCAGATATCTTTCTTCATGTTATTCCACCAATAAACTTGCCGAATCCTAGAAGTTTACTACAGCATATAGAAATCCCTACTTAGAAGAGGGAAATGATTAATATTAATTTTATCACCAGATTACACAGTTCTTATCAGAAGTTCAATTCCATTTGGGTTATCATCAAAAGGCTAACAAAATTGACTCATTTCTTACCCGTTCATACTACCTTCTCAGCAGAGGATTATGCCAAATTTTATATCAAGGAAATAGTTCGATTACATGGTGTTCTGATCTTTATTATATCCTACATGGGTGCTTAATTTATGACTCACTTTTGGAGGTTATTTCAGAAAGGTTTAGGCCTCCAAGTAAATCTTAGTACTTCCATCCTCAGACTGACGGTCACGCCAAACACATAATTCAAACACTCGAGGACATGCTATAAGCTTGTGTATTGGATTTCAAAGGTAGTTGGGATGATCATTTTCCCCTTATCAAGTTGGCTTATAATAACAACTATTATTCCAGCATCCAGATGGCCCTATACGAGAAATTGTATAGGTGAAAGTGTAGATCCCTAATTGGCTGGTTTGAAGTGGGTGAAGTCGGATTGTTATGACCGATTTGATCTAGCAAATAATAGAGAAGTTAAAGGTAATCTAAGATTGCCTATTGACTGCCTAGAGTCGGCATAATTCTTATTCAGATATTCAGCACCGCGACTTAGAATTTGCAGTTGGTGATTGGGTATTCTTAAATATTTCTCCTATGAAAGGGGTTATGAGATTTTTCAAGAAAGGGAAACTCAGCCCCAGATACGTCATACCATATAAAATTCTTTGCAGAATAGGCCCAGTGGCTTATGATCTTGAATTACCCTCAGAATTGGAAATAGTTCACCCGGTGTTTCATGTGTCGATGTTGCATAAATGCATAGGAGATCCCTCCTGTATTAGCCCCATAGAGGATGTACAAATCATCGAAGATTTAACCTATGAATAAAATCCAGTATCCATTCTAGATCGCCAAGTTTGGAAACTGACAATTAAAGAAAGTGCCTTCGTTAAAGTACTATGGAGAAATAACAATACAGAAGAGATGATTTGGGAGGCTGAAGAAGATATATGATCGATATATCCATAATTATTTTAGTCCTTAGGTTTATACCAATACTAGTGCGATACAATTCTCTCGTTTCCATTCTATTCGACCATTCTAAATCCTATACATTGTTTAGGTATTAATGTTAAGGCAGATAGGACAGGTGGAGCTCAGAGTAAGGTAGAGGATAGTTGAGGTAAGTTATGGCTAACTTTCTTAATTTTGATATGTACAGACGGTCGTGTGAGGCCTAGTTGATATTGTTTATTATTCTGTTGTCCTGTGTGGCATTGGATATATGTTTGGGCTATTTAACAGGTGTTGAATAGTCCTGTTTACAAAGGAAACTCTGCCAAAATTTTTAGAACCCTCGAGATTTAAAGAATATCCTCAACATTCGATGATGAATGCTCCTAAGAAGGGAATGATGTTACACTATGTAGTTTTGCATTCCGTCACATTGTTAATAGATACCAATGTCCGGGGAAGAGATACAACTTTACGAAAGAGTAATGAAGGTTTACATCTTGTTTATAGAAGTTTCGGAGTGTTAGGAAACTAAACAAATCGAAGGAAGTATGTTTAGATGAAATTAGAAAACTGTGCATTTTGACGGTGGAGTTGACGGACCATCAAAGTGCTTGACGGACCGTCAAAGTGCTTGACGGACCGTCAAAGTGCTTGACGGACCGTCAAAGTGCTTGACAGACCATCAAAGTGCTTGACGGACCGTCAAAGTGTAGATTGAACTGTTAAAATTCTCTGAGATTTTGAAATCTTATGAGGAAGATTGATGGACCGTCAACATATTGATGGACCATCAATCCTACCATCAATCTGCGGTGGTGGAAATATTTTTACGGGTTTAGAGTCGGGTCTTGTGAATTTTTAGCCATTTTCTCTAGAACCATACCTAGAGCACCTCCTAAATCCTCTCTAAGGATTCCACAACATTCAAGATCAATCCCAAAGAAAATTATGTATGATTAACGCAATAATTCCTGTGGTAATCATAAGAACTTTCTTTTTTTTGTTGAATTGGGTTTAGAAACCCTTGAATTTGGGGCAAGTTGATGTTTTTAGAAGGCTTAGATGTGTTGAGGTAAAATTTATTCTCCGCTATCTATATGTGTGATTAATTGATAGTTTGGAGTGAGTTATGAAATAATTGTCGTAATCGAAACTCATAGATATATAAAATCATGGTGGTATGGTTTATGGGTTGTTTTGCTTGGATTATGAGTTGGTATTGATAAGTAATTTGATTGTTGGTATTGTGAAGCTGTGGAAGAATGTTTCTGAGGATCATGAGATCAAATTACCTAAGTACCCTTTGTTAAGGAATCTAAGAACCCATTTGTGTTAAGATTAGCGATAAGATGTCTAAATGAAGTTCCTTTATGAAATATGGATTCGATATTGATATCGACCCTTTGTTTGTTATAGTTAAATACCCATAAGGAGTACTGGGGCTTGTACGTTGATTGTAACTTCCAGGACAAGGTATGTATGGCTTTTTTCCCTCTTTCAGTATGATCTATATAAAAGCGATATGACCATGACATCATTCTATGACAATTCCGCCCCTAACAACTAGAAGTCTCTTGGATGAGTCATAATCATATAATACCATCCCCAGAAAGTTGGTTCAATAGTTGTAAATTGATAGAGTTGTGTAATGATAAAGATGTCAGTCTCATAATATTGATCGGAGGTGTAACGACCTTACGTCACTCCGATTAGATTGGTAAGCATGACATGTCCTTCAGTTATGGGTCATACACACACACACACACACACACACATATATATATATATATATATAATATGCGTTCATACTGCCCACAGAGGCCTATGGCTATATATACGTGGTTATACATATATGACACTAATGATACTACCCAGAGAGGCCTATGGTGTTATATACGTGATATATTATATACAAAATATTTCCACAGAGGCCTATGAAATTATATACGTGAACGAATGCTTATACATACCCACAGAGGAGTCTAGTGAGACACTTATGAGGTTTCATGTGGTATCTCTGATTTCCTTGTCTTACTATTGCTTAATTTTATTATCGATTATGCCCTACATATTCAGTACATCTTTCATACTAATGTCCCTTCGAGGGAATTATGTTTCATGCCCGCAGGTACAGATAAACTGAGCGTCGCTCCTCTCCAGTAGGCGATCTACTCAGTTGTGATATTATCGCACTCTCTTCTCTTGGAGTTGCAGTACAGAAGTTTGTAGGTACTATTTTATATATGCTACTAGTGTTTGGGGTATGGCGGGGCCATGTCCCAACTTGTTAGTATGTATTTATTACTCTTAGAGGCTTGCATACCTATGTACAGTAGATGATGGTATGTCATGGCCTTGTCGGCCTTTTTTGTTAGCCGTATACTCATATTGTGGCCTTGTCGCCCGAGATAGCTGTTCCTATATATATATCCTACATGAACAACATTTCTATGTGTAGGTTATCTTTTAGTCTTGTAATAAATGGTTAATTAGAGGCCTAGTCGGTCCTGGTTTCACGTTTCAAGATTTGGATACTATAGTTGTACGCTCAGGCCTATGAGCACTGGGTGCTGGCCACACCCCCCAACGTTTGGGTGTGACAGTTATTAAGTGAGTTTAGATAAGGTTGGTGTGTTAAAGATAGATACTTCACATGTGTTTGGTTTATCTGCCTAATTTAGATATTGTAACCTTCACCATGAACCCTGTATGTGTTATTGTTAACATTAAGTTGAAGAACATTGCAAGAAGACGATATGTACATATGCCTTTCTTTTCTGGAAAATATGTTTCTTTCATCTTTATTAGTACTCAATGTGTGCTGATATACACTACAATGTATAGCCTCCATGTCAAGTATACTTAGTATATATGATATAAAAGATAAATATACCTCTGTGTATATCATATGGGGATTCGAATAGGTCATAGATTAATTGGGCTAGTCCCATTTCCACTGTCTCCTTCTTGTTGTCTTCTGCCTATATATCAACTGGTGGGCTGCGCCCAAACTATTTGTTTCATTTCTTCATATCGTCGTCTGCCTGCTTTGATTATTGGGCTTTCTTCAGTGTTTGAACTTAAAAATAATTTGGGATGCTTATATATATTAATTTAGTTTATACATGCTGAGTATTAGATACATTCTAACTTTCTTCCTCATTTTACCCTTCTTCTTTGCATCTCCTGCATCACTGTCGAGATGGGCCCTTACTGGGCCTATCATTTTAGATGAGTTCAAGTGTCCGTAAGGGTTTCATACCTGGTGGATTGGGATGAGGCCTAATCAAATATATTTTGACTGAGTTAAAAGCAAGGGAAGCTAATATTTGCATGAAGGTCCAGCTATGGGTGAAAATACCCAACTAGTCGGCTTCAGGAGGCCCACCAACCTAAACTCTACTCTTTTAATTTATTTTGCTTGTATATTATATGTATTCTTCGTAAAAAAATACTTTGATATATTGGAACCTTTACTTATGGTTATAACTTAGGATAGGCAAATGATACGTGGATCGTTTAGTTAGATTTCCAAAATTGGATTTCCAAAACTTGTTTTAAAAAATCTGAGATTGGAATAAAAAGGATTGTGTTCAAGGAACTGATTTCTGAATGTGAAATCTAGAAAAACAGAACACTGGCCGTTGTGGAACTAAAATTGAGTTTGATTTTTTTAATTTTTAAAACATGTTGAATTAGGCTTTCAAAGGATAAATTGGACTGTAAGAAGGACCCAGAATTGGGCATGAGTGATACAAAACAAATGGATTGTTGCGGATGTTTAAGTATTGGGATGAAATTCATGATTTAAAGTTAAGTTATGGGCTAAGCCCAAATTGGATGATTTTGACTTTAAAAACTATCTTGGATTTGAGTGTGGTTTGAGAGTTTTTGACTATTGGAATATGATATTAACCTTGAGAGATATAGCATGCAAAAACGGAACAAAAACCATTTTGTATTACTTTTTCTTTCAACACCAACTTGTCATTTTTAAAAAGTAATTATATCATTTTCTAAACTTGGAAAGAATTTTAAAAGATGCAAGTGTAAAATTAGTCAACATGGTTAGACTAAATATGGAGTTCTACTCAAATTCGCATTTGAGTGTTCTTCATCAAAAAATGAAATTGATTAAACTACCCCTGTGCATACTATTTCGGCAGAAGACTAACTCTATGTTTTCAAAATAAAACTTTGAGTTTCGAATGAATGGAATGACAAGTATTTTGCAGATTTTTTAACACTAAAACAATTTTAATCATTTTAAGCATGTTATAGAACCCAGAGGTCAACCGTATTCTACGGATCCTTAATATCAGGGTGCTAACACCTTTCCCGGGGGATCACCAGAACCCTTACCTCAACTTTAGTTTAGATAGGATTTTCAATGAATTTGAATAAATCCTTTCACACTGTTTTCCTAATTTACCTATAAATTAAGTGGCGACTCTAAAAATAATATCCGACTTAGAGCACTATCCAAACTCTTAGTAGCTTTTATGGATTCACCCACGTAAAAGTGAGCCATAACACTTGTTACTCTGAAGTTTTGTCTTTTGTGATCTTTCCTGAACTTAGGGACTGGGGCATTGGCTGAAGATGGAGTAGGTCCGGATGACCTGTTCTTAAAGTATTGTCTGCCTCCCCCTCCCTCATGACTGAAGTGACATGAAGACTCGACTCTCTTATTAAACTCATTTTCCTTTTTTTTTTGCAAGACTTTTTCTTCCTTCAACCTGCTTTCATTACCCTGTACGAAGGCAACCATCTTTGTAATAGTTATCTCATTGTTCTGAGCTATAATATTAGCTGCATCGTACAAATGGGGATCAAGACCATACACGAAATGCCTAACTCTGGTCCTCATGTCTGGAACCATATGTGGAGCATACTTTGCCAGAGAAACAAAGTGAAGGTAGTATTCGTGAACACTCTTGCCGTTCTGCTTGAGCTTCTCAAACTCTACAGCCTTTTCCTCCCTAACCTCTATTGGAAAAAATGTTCAATAAAAGCATCTACAAACTTATCCCAAGTTGCAGGGGATATATATTACCCTTAGAACTGCTCTCATGACTCATACAAGATATTGACAACATCCTCCAAATGATAAGCTCCCAACTCTACTGCCTCCAACTAGTGACATACATTACACTGAAGATTTTCTGAAGCCCATCAATAAAATTATGTGGATCTTTCTGTTTACAAGACCCCGTGAATATCAGAGGGTCCATACAAAAAAACTCACGAGTCCTGAAACTGGATGACTCTCTATTAGTTTCCATGCTTGGAGTCGTTCCTTGACATTGGGCTTGAGCAGCCACAATATGGGTGAGCATCTGAATAGATCACTTAACATCCGAGTTAGTAGAACTGGGCGGCGGAACTGGAATCTCCGCATCCCCTGTGGTATCGGGTGGGGGTGCTGTACCCAAATTTGCTCCCCGAGCCTAAGCATTTTCCTTACGAGCATCATTAGTAGCAACCCTCTTGCTTGCATCTGATTTCCATTTAGTAGGAATTTTCTGAAATATATAATACACACGAGTTAGAAGGAAATCTTGAAGGTATAACTCTAACTACACGATCGAGAGTATGAAAGAAGTGAGATAATCCTAGATGTCTTGGTGGTCAACTGTTTATATGTTTGGGACCCTCACACGCATAAAAGTGACCCCACTGGACATGGTTTCATAGACTCCCTAAGATACTTGAACCTAGGCTCTAATACCAAGCTTTGTGACACCCCGAACCATGGCTTGGGCGAAACACAACACTCGATGCCTGACTGCATGTGACTGAACAAACCATATGTCTTGCTGATCATCATGGGCATCAAAACATGTACTAATAATGACTTAAAACATGTAAAACTGTTTATTGAAAATAGTCTAAAATATCATAGCAAAAATATCTGAATATATCATAAGTCTGAATAACCGAAATCTGTCGTGACATGCTGAACTATTCTAGTCTATGAAACCTCTAAACCATGAGTCTGAATGCAAAAACTGTTTTTTACCAGAACAAGGCCATGGAATACCTCTACCGTAATGCATAATCATAAAATAACTAGATTGACACCCCGAATGAGATGAGGCTCACCAAATAGATGATATTGAAGCAATCCTACTGAGCAAATTCTGAAATTTAGTACATGCACCATGAAGTGCAGTCCCCATGCAAAAGGAACGTTAGTATATTTGAATTGTATTGTATGTAAAGAAACTAAAGAAAAAATGTGGGCATGAAACTGAAACTGTAACATGAGCATAATCATGATCTGACATGAGTATAAACATATGTAAAATATGTAAAGTTGTATATCTGTATATCTGTGGGGAGAGCAATAGCATAACTAACAACATGAAACACCACAGGGGTACGTAGAGTCAGGTACCTGGCCAGAACAGCAGAGCAATCCCATACCTTACTGGGGTATGAGACATGAACATGGCATGAAATAATCCAATCTACAATCTAAAGGTATCGTCCTCTGGCGGAGTGACCCTTATCCTACAGTGGAATATATAGTTTTAGACTATCTATCTTTCTCGGTAAACTATGCAACTCTCAAAACATGTACTTCAAAATAATGGCTTGTAAGCCCATGGGTTTCATGAAAGCAACTTGTAAAGCATGATTTGAAATCATAATTTAGCATGTGAAATAGATATATCATATAACTTGTATAAATCATGAAAAACATATAAAATTTCATGGACTGAATAACATTGATCCTAACTTGTAATTTAGGAACTCATGTAATTCAAACACGTGTTCATGGATTACGGACATGTTCATGACAATCAAATGACATATCATGAATATAATAATGAACCGTAATAGAGGCATGATATATATATATATATTTACATGTGATTAGAGTTACCATGATAATAGAGTTAAAATCCCAAGTTATAAAATTTCATGGTTTCATGGAATAACGTGGCAAGGGAATGCACATGGATATTTCCGCACGTGGATAGAATCTCTATGTACCTTATTCGCTCCAAATTTGTATTTAAAAATTTAAAGTTTGGAGTAGAAACCCAAAGCTTAAACCTTGCAACCTTGTAATGGGTTTATCTTGAAAACCCTAGGTTAAGAACAATGGATTCTATTTAGAATTCATGGAAATTATGTTAGAATCACATAGAATTTCCTAGAAAAAGGCTTACCTTGATGTAGGCGAAGGTTTGGAAGAGAGAACTTTTGTTCTAGGGATTGAGAATATGGAAAACTGATTTTGGAACTAAATTTGCGTATTTATAATGTTCAGCCCGTCGGGTATTTTACGGTCGTAATTGATGGACCGTCGAATTTTCTACGGTCTGGGTCTAGACTGTAGAATTTTATATAGTCCGTATAATTGGACCATCTTGACATTTCCAATTTTCCAGTGTTCTGTAAAATGTTGAGGAACTTTGATGGTAAAAAAGGATGGACCGTATAATAATTTATGGTCCATAGAATTTACAGGGGTTCCGTCAATCTCAAAACAAATTGTCGGTTCAAATCGATAGTCCGTATAATTCCAGGCGTAAAATCTGATCTGCAGAACTGAAACTAGTTTTCAACTTTAAACTCCCCGTTTTGGTTTTCTAAACCCCTGAATCATAAATATGGCTTAGTTTAAAGGTACGAGGTGTTACAATTTGTCTCAACAATATCATCTAAATAAAGTACAAGGATTAAGATCGATAGGTAGGGTAGGAATAAAAGAACCGTATTGCACGAATATTGATATAAACCTGATGTCTGAAACAAATGAGGGTATCTAGACTTCATATCTTCTTTGGCTTCCAATGTCATTTCTTCTACATTATTGTTTCTGTAAATTACCTTAACTGAATCCACCTCTTTGGTCTGTAACATACGGACTTGGCGATCTAGGATGGAAACAGGGATTTGTTTGTATGATAGATCTTTTGTAACCTGAACATCTTCAATAGGGGTATTGCCAGAAGGATTACCTAAATACTTATGAAGCATGTATATGTGGAATACTGGATGGACTGCTTCTAACTCTGGGGGTAACTCGAGCTTATAGGCCACTTGGCCGATTCTTTGAACAACTTGATACGGTCCGATGTACCTGGGGCTAAGCTTTCCCTTTTTACCGAACCTCATTACACCCTTCATAAGTGACACCTTTAGGAACACCCAGGCTCCCACAACAAACTCTAAGTCTCGACGTCGGTTATTTGAATAAGACATTTGTTGACTCTGAGCTGTCAACAATCGTTACCAAATTAATTTCACCTTCTCTACAACTTGTTGCACCAAGTCAGGCCCTAATAACTTTTCCTCACCAATATCGAACCAACTGATAGGAGACCTACACTTCTGCCCGTACAAGGCTTTATATGGTGCCATATAAATACTGGAATGGTAGATGTTATTATAGGTGAACTCAATGAGCGACAGATGGTCTTCCCAACTTCTATTAAAGTCTAAAACACAAGCTCACAATATTTCCTCGAGCATTTGAATAATGCGCTCAGCATGCCCATCTGTATGCAAATGAAAAGCTGTGCTAAGGCTAATTTGAGTACCCAATCCTCTCTAAAAATACTTCTAGAAGTTAGCCATAAAAGGGCACCTCTATCAAATATAATAGAAATTGGAACCCCATAAAGTTGGACTATCTCCTTGATATGTAATTTGGCATAGTCCTCAACTGAATAGGTAGTTCTGACGGGTAGAAAATGGGCTGACTTCGTAAGTATATCCACAATAACTCATATGGAATCAAACTTCTGATGATCTATAAAAAAAATCAACATGAACTCCATATAAATAGTGGAGCCCTATCTTTAGAGCAAATAAAACAGCTGCCAACTCAAGATCATGGGTCGGGTGAGTATGTTCATGCTTAATTGTCTTGAAGCATATGCAATAACCTTGCCATGTTGCATTAGAACATAGCCCAACCTGACTCTAGAAGCATCACAATATACAACATAACCCTATGATCCCTCAAGAAGTGCTAAAATAGGAGCTAATGTTAATATGCTCTTTAATTCTTGGAAACTCTTTTCACAAGTATCTATCTATTGGAATTTAGTTGTTTTATGTGTTAACTTCGTTAATGAAGCGACAATAGAAGTGAAATTTTCTACAAACATCTGATAGTAACCAGCTAAGCCCAACAAATTATGCACCTCAGTAGGAGTTGTGGGCCTCAGCCAATTCTCGACTAGCTTGATCTTCTGATTATCAACTTTGATGCCCTCATCTGATACTATATGCCTAAGAAAAGCCATTGAGTTCAACCAAAACTTGCATTTAGAGAAATTTGCATATAACTTACGATCCTAGAGTGTTTGTAATACCGCTCGCAAATGATCTGCGTGCTCTGTTTCTATTCGAGAATACACCAGAATATCATCAATAAACACAATCAAAAAGATATCCAGAAATGATTTGAATACCCAATTGATCAGATCCATGAAAGCTGCTGGTGCATTGGTTAGGCCAAAGGACATAACCAGAAACTCATAGTGGCCATATCTAGTTCGAAAATCTATCTTCGGAATATCTTTTTCCGTAACTCCCAATTGATGGTACCAAGATCTGAGATCAATCTTTGAGAAATACTTGGCGCCTTACAACTGATCAAACAAATCGTGGATTCGGGGAAGAGGATATTTGTTCTTGATAGTGACCTTATTTAGCTGACAATAATCAATACACATCCTCAACGTACCATATTTCCTACGAACAAACAATACAGGCACACCCCATGGTGAAGAACTGGGCCTAATGAAGCCCTTTTCTAACAAATCCTTCAGTTGCGCTTTTAATTAGTACAACTTAGAGGGGGGCATTCTATATGGAGGAATATATATAGGTTGGGTGTCAGGAAGCACATCGATAGAAAAATCAATCTCCCATTCAAGAGGAATTCCTAGAGGTTCGTCAGGAAATACATTAGAGAATTCATTAACAACATGGACTGACCAAATGGTGGGAGGCTTTGCCTCCACATTCTACACCCTCACTAGATGATAAATATATCCCTTCGAAATTATTTTCCGAGCCTTAAGGTAGGAAATAAACATCCCCTTAGGGGCTGTAACATTTCCCTTCTATTCAATAATGGGCTCGACTAGAAAAATAAAGCGAACGACTTTTGTCCAACAATCTACGTTAGCATAACAAGAAGACAACCAGTCCATACCATAATAACATCAAACTCCACTATCTCTAACTCATTTAAGTCGGCTAGAGTGTGACAATCATAAATCATCACATCACAACCCCGATATACCCGCCTGACAATCACAGACTCTCCCGCGAGTATAGACACTTCAAACGACTTACGCAACCATTCAGGTTCTTTACCATACTTTCTAGCAGCGAAAGAAGTAGTATATGACAAGGTGTAACCTGGATCTATCAAAGCATACACATCCAAGGAATAGATGGATAATATACTTGTAACCACGTCCAGAGATAACTCAAGGTCCTCTCGACCTAAAAATGCATAAATGCGGTTCTAATGATCGCCTGAGCCAGATGATCCACTCTTTACTCTACCTCTACCTGCCGACATCTATGTACCTTTCCCAGGAGGGCGTACAGATGAAAAAAAAACTTCTACAGATTCTGTCGGCTGTGACATCCCACCTCCGCCTCTCATAAAAAAAACCCACATATTATGACCGGACTGTTCACAAGAATAACATAGATCTAAGCTCTGATGGCATTGCCCAAAATGAGTTCTACCACATCGACCACAATATGGCATCGGATGTCTCACCTGATTGGAATTTCCTCTATGTTGCGGGCCTGGTATCCGTGAACTCTGACCCTGACCAAAATAAGTGGTCCGATCACAATGCTGGCCCTGAAACTGCGGTGGTGCACTAGATACCGAATAAGATAGGTGTCTAGGAAACTAAGGCCTAAACCCACCTTGAAACTCTTCCATATCACCTACGGACCGGGCCCTCTTATGCTGGCTCCTATCATGCTCTCGATCTGTGGGTGGTACCTGACTGACACCCTCTTCCGCTTCCTCATCTAATCGCTGCATAACCTCATGTCGTCTAGTAGTAGTAGACATTACTGAGAATGTAAACAAAATAAAGGTTAGGAGTGAACACTTATGACTCAGCTCTATCGCACGATCTATATCAAGAAAGAAAGTAACCCTCCTAAATGTTCTATAGATCCCTTCTTATAAGTGTGGTGAACAACACACCAATAAACAAGACTCTACTAGACACGACTTGCAAACTCTCTAGGATAGACCTACTCTGATACCAAGTTTGTCACATCCCAGTCTTGAGGGGGTGTGGCTAGCACCGGCATCTGAAGGCCCGAGCAAACCAACTATAGTACCTGGAATCCCTAACATGAAACTTGGGCAGGCAAGGCCTCCAAATAACCATAACATGATAAAAATGTATAACATGCATGCAGAAAAGGTCCAACAACAATATATATACATAACTGAGGCCGACAAGCCCATATCAAGAATATCAACAACTTGTAAAAAGGCCGACAAGGCCAAACAAAATGAATACACACTAACACTGGTCTATAAGCCTCTAAGAGTACTATAACACAATAATTGATCGGGACAGGGCCCCGCCATACCTAAAATCTAGAAATATACATAATAGTACCTGTTAACTCCGTACAGCAACCCCGGAGAAGTGGAGTGCGACTACCAACAGCTGAGAACATGCGCCCTACACAGGAGGTGCGTCGACCTACCTATGTCATGATCCTAAATCACTAAGTCATGCGGGCACCTACCATTTCCCACCTCGGTAGGTGAACTCGTCCCTTAATTAATAAATAGAACAAGATAAGTGGAAGTTTAAATCATAAATATTATAGGTGAAGAAGTATAATACTAGTACAACCCCAAGGAATGGTCTGAAATAGCACAATAGCCACTAATCAATACATGTCGGAATAATACATAAGTCTCAAAAGTAGGAATACTATCTCAGAAATAAGATAAGACAAGTAATAGAGAAGGAGTCTCCGGACAGCGGATTATCCACCATGCTCACCCTAAAAGATTCAATAGAAGGCCTCGGGATCAGTATCGAGGAGTAGATGTGAACCAGTCACATACTCTGCATTCAGAAAAGAATGAAGCAAGGTAGTATCACTACAAACACTATGTACTGGTAGATATCATAGACCGACAGAAGTTAGCTAACATATATATAAGAAAAAAACTTAAAGATAGACATGTTCACAATCAAGTACAAGTAATATTATAGTCTAATATCAACCAACCGAAGCATAAAGAATCACGTCAGAATCCAAGAAGTATGTGAATGTAATGATGAGTAACATGCAATGTAATGCAATGCAATGGCCAAGTGTAATCTCTGTACACACATTCTCCAAGCGGAATATCTCTATGTCCCAGCAGTCATGATTCATGAGGGACCCGCAAAGTCTATGTACCAACCTCCGATCCCGGCAAAAGACCTCGGTATCGGACACTCTCTCGATCCGGAAAATACCTCGGCATTATACACTTATCTCTCTTTTACACTCTCCGGCAAAGACCTCGGAGGCCACACTCCCTTACTTATCATTATTTACAATCACAGTTCATAATAAATCATCATATGAATAAGAATGTATGAAATGCATAATATCAATTACACTTGTCATAAAGTATACTTCACAATTTCAAGTCATATTCATTATCCTTCCAATTACGATGATATGTGAGATATCATAGGTGAGATGAATACAAACACAAGTCACAAAAACATAGCAATTATGGCGACAAGCCCACAAACCAGTTAACAGTACCAAACCAAAGTAATCGAGCCCAACTTCATACCCGAAGGTGTAAAATGCTTTCTCCGACAGTATCTAACTCTACATATGCTTCTCTAACCGAAGTCTAACTAGAAGGTAAGCTGTAACCTATGTGGATGCCGAACGGGAGTCACAACGATCACACTTGCGCCTTGCCCTTCTGAGGATCACGGTAGTACTCGAAGTCTAAATATTATTAAAATCTATGTTAGAGAATGAAACTAACACCACCCATAACACTTAAGCTATTCTTTGAACCTAAATCAAATAGGGGAGAAAGGGGAAACATGCCCACAAGACTAAAACGGTAATTTTTAAAGTGTTTAACATTCTAGGAGTTCAATCCTACTAATCAATTGCTAAAATAACTCAAGACTAGGCCAATTTCTATATTCAAGTGAAAACACCCAATTTGGGTATGAACCCTAATTTTGCAACATCCAATTTCATCAACATAATGGAAGATTCTAGCAAAATAAATACTAATTAGTGAAATCCAAGCTTAGACTAGAAAAACCCATCCATTAATCTCACTTTTAGGCTTAATAATGAAATAAACCGTAATTAGGTAGAACTCACTTTTTCCAACTAATTTCTAGGTTATTCCCACCATTAAATCAACTTAACAAAGGTAATACAACGCTAAAGGAGCTTACCCCAAAAACAATCTACCTAAGGAAGCTTGAAATAGCCCTAAGAGTGTTTTGGAGGAGTATGTTCAAAATGGGAGAAAAGAGACCTAATTTAAAAATAGATTCTGATTTCCCATCGTCCGTTGTAGCAGTCCGACCAAATAAATCGCATCCGCGACTTTCATAAAAACCCAAGGCTTTACTACAGCAGTTGCATGTGAGCTACATCAGACCTCACATCTACTGGGGTGTATTAACGCCCTCCCCAACGAGTACACCAGACATCAGCAGAACCCTGTTTTCCACAATTTAAACCAAAAATCCGACAATCGTCCATGACCTCCCTGACACAAACCAGATATTTATACATATGTAAAAATATGCTACGAACTCACTCGTGGTCTCGAAATTTCAATCAGAGGTCTATTTATTTGGGTCAACCCCCAATGTCCTAAACTAACTTTCCAACCACTAGACGAAAACACCCCCGAGGGCCTCGGGAGCCAAACCAACTATCCCAATAAGTCATAAATGACCCTCCGGACCTCACAAAATTGATGAAATTCTGAAAAAGGCCCGTTTACCTAAAACTCAAATATCGGTCAAACATTTACACTTAAAGGTTCTAACTTCTCAATTTCCACTAGGATCGTCCGATAAGTTCGGAAATTGGGTCAACATACGTAAAATAGTCAAAATGCACGTAACGACGGAACATGTCATTACATCAGATACCAATTAAACAATCAGTCATTCTTGAGCGTCAAGGAAAGAAAAGAGGAGAAAAGTACCTAAGTCAGCAAACAACTGAGTGTATCTGGAATGCATATCGGACTCGGTATCCTATGTACCCACCTCAAAAAGACGATGCTTCCATTGCACCTTCACGAAAGCTATCTCATTTGACCTCAACTTCCTAACATGCCCATCTAGAATCGCTATAGGCTCTTCCTCATAAGATACATTCTCATCAAGAAACACAGAATCCCAACGAATGATATAAGACCCGTCTGAATGGTATTTCTTTAGCATAGACATGTGGAAAACCGGATGAACACCCGACAACCTTGGTGAAAAATCTAACTCCTAAAAACGACACCAATACGACAAAGAATCTCAAATGGACTAATGTATCTTAGGCTCAACTTGCCCCTCTTCCCAAATTGCATCACACCATTTATGGACTATATCTTTAGAAGAACTTGCTCATCCTCTATAAACTCTAAGCCTCAGACCTTCTGATCAGCATACATCTTCTATCGACTCCCAGCTGCCAGAGGTATTTTTTGAATAAGCTTCACCTTGTCTAAAGACTCCCTCAACAAGTTTGTACCCCACGGTCGGACCTCAAAATCATCAAACCATCTTATAGAAGAATGACACCTCCTACAATATAAAGCCTCAAACAACACCATATCAATGCCGGAATGGTAGCTATTATTATACGTGAACTCAGCCAAGGTAAAAACTGGTCCCAATGACCATCGAAGTCAAATTACACATGCTCTCAACATATCCTCGAGCACCTGAATAGTCCTCTCAGACTGTCCATCAGTTTGGGGGTGAAAAGAAATACCAAGGTCCAGTTGAGCACCCAACTCTGCCTATAATGTCCACCAGAAATAGGAAGTAAACTGAGGACCTCGATCAGAGATAATAGAAATAGGAACCCCGTGCAATTGCACAATCTCACAGATGTAAATCATGGCTAACTTCTCCGCATTATATGTAAACTGAATAGAATCAAGTACGCGAACTTAGTCAACCTATTCACAATGGCCCAAACTGAATCAAACTTACCCAAGGTCTTCAGAATACCTACAACAAAATCCATGGCAATCATCTCCTACTTCCACTCGAGAATAGGCATCCTCTGAAGAACACCACTAAGTCTCTAGTGCTCGTACTTAACTTGTTAATAATTCCTATATTGAGCAACAAAATCTGCAATATCTCTCTTCATCCGATCCTACCAGTAGTGTTGTCTTAAATCACGTTACATATTAGTAGCACCTGGATGTATGGAATATCGAGAACTATGGGATTATACTAAAATCAAACTAATTAAATCACTAATATGAGGAATGTACACACATCCCTTGATCCTCAGAACCACCTTACTATCCAGCATGGCCTCATTGGCCTTTCTACGCAACACCTTATCCCGAATATTTCAAAACTGAGCATCCTCAAACTGTTGGGCCCTAATATTCTCCAAGAGAGACGACCTCACCTCAACACATGCTAAAAATCTGCCCAAATTCGAAAGATCCAATCATACAAAATTGTTAGCCAGACTCTGAACCTCCATGGCTAAGGGATGCTCGAAAATAACCAACTGAGCCAAACTACCCATATTCACTGCCTTGCGACTCAAAGCATCAACCGTTACATTCGCCTTATCCGGATGGTAATGTATAGTGATATCATCATCCGTCAAAAGAACCATCCATCTAATCTACCTAGAATTGAGATCCCATTGACTGAATACATGTTGTAGGCTACGATGATCAGTAAACACCTCGTAATGGATCCCATAAAGATAATGCCTCCAAATCTTCAAAGCAAATATCACCGCTAATAGCTCTAAATTATGGGTAGGGTATTTCTTCTCATGAATCTTCAACTGCCTGGAAGCATAGGCAATGACCTTGCCCTCCTGCATCAACATAACACCCAAACTAACACGAGATGCATCACAATAAACTGAGTAATACTTACCCTTCACGGGTAATGCCAAAACTGGAGTCATAGTCAACAAAGTCTTGAGCTTTTGGAAGCTCTCCTTATATGCATCGGACCACTGAAAAGAGACCTCCTTCTGAGTTAATCTAGTCAGGTAAGACTCAATATAAGCAAATCCTTTCACAAACCAGTGGTAATAACTTGATAACCTAACAAAACTACAAGCCTCGCCCAATCTCTGACAACCTCAATCTCCTTGGGATCAACTATGATCCCCTCATTTGACACTACGTGGCCTAAGAATGTCACCAAATCAAGGCAGCTCATATTTTGAAAACTTGGCATAAAGCTCCTTCTCTATCAACAATCCAAGGACAATCCTCAAATGCTGCTCATGCTCCTCTTTGCTCTTTGAATACACCAAGATATCATCGATAGAGACAATGACAAAGGAATCCAAGTATGGCTTAAAAATGTCATTCATCAAGTCCATAAAAGCTGTCGGGGCATTTGTAAGCCCAAAAGACATCACAAGGAACTCGTAATGACCATAACGAGTCCTAAAAGCTGTCTTCAGAATTCCTCAGCATAAATCGTAGCTGGTGATAGCCTGACCTCAAATCAATATTCAAATATACTAAAGAATCCTGAAGCTGGTCGAACAAGTCATCGATCCGGGGAATTCGGCACTTATTATGAATGGTGACCTTGTTCAACTGATGGTAATATATGCATATCCTCATCATACTGTATTTCTTCTTCATGAATAACATGTGAGAACCTCAAAGGGGAGACACTCAGTCTAATAAACTCCTTACTCAAAAGATCCTGCAACTGCTCCATCAACACCTTCAACTCAGTCGGTGCCATCCTATAAGGTGAAATAGAAATAGGGTGTATGCCTGGCTCTAAGTCAATGCAGAAATCAATATCACGATCGGGTGGCATACTCGGAAAATTGGCAAGAAATACCTCCGCAAACTTATATACAACAGGAACAGACTCAAGGGATGGAGAATCAACATTAGTATCATGAACATGGGCCAAATAGGCCAAACACCCCTTTTCAACAAGTTTCTTTGTGTGGAGGTAAGAAATAATCTTCTTCGGAGCGGGACTAGGAGTACCTCTCAACTCAAGTCTAGGAATCCCAAGCATGGCTAAAGTAACAATCTTGGTATGACTGTCCAAGATCGCATGGTACAGAGATAACCAAGTGATACCCAATAAAATATCAAAGTCTAACATGTCCAGGATCATCAAGTCTACCCATGTGTTGTACGCCATAAAAGTAACTAAGCAAGATCAGTAGACTCTATCAATAATACAAAATCCCCAATCAGAGTGGATACATGAATAGGAAAGTCAATACGGTCACAAGTTAAATCCCAAATAACTGAATGATAAGTAGATACATATGAGTAAGTAGACCCTGGATCAAACAAGACCATGGCATCCGATGACGAACAAAAATGTTACATGCGATCATAACATCAGAAGCCTCTGCCTCAGGCCTACCAGGAAATGCATAACATTGCGCATCACCACGGCCGCTCTGACCAGACTATGCTCCTCCCCTGGAAGCCTAAGAACCACCTCTACTAGACTGATATCCACCCCTAGAAGACTGAGAACCACCGTGGCCTGACTGAGCACCGCCCCTCGTAGAAGAACCACCCTAGCTACTAGAAGACACTAGAGTCCTAGGAGTCTGGAAGCTAGAATCTAGAATCTTGTTGAGTCCCACTCTATCTATTGTACGCGCCCATTTTCGACCTCGCTCGGGTCAAAGCGGAGCTCGGACGTATGGGGTGATTCCTGGGTAAAGGATTGAGGAGTCGCCACCTAATTATTTTTTACGGTGAATTAGGACACCTAAATATTTAAACTAAGTGCTGCAGTGTAAACTCCAATTTTAAGGTCTGCGAATCAAGTAGATTCTAGGTAAGGGTTCTTTATTATCCTAAAGGGAAGGGGTTAGGCATCCTTTAAGATCCGCTAACTTATGGTTATCCCAGAAACTCAGGTTAATTATTGCTAGAAAAATACATGTTTTACTTAATATAATAGATAAAAGATGTTTTGCAAATAATTGGTAAATGATGCATTTTATACAAGTACGTATTTAGATGACATAAAAAGAAAGATACATGTAAAGTTTTTAGAAAACATGCATTTGTGACAATAAATTCTTTATAATGCCAAAGAAGCGAATCTTTCAAAATCAACAAGTTGCAAAAATAATAATAAAGATAAACTTATTTGTACAATTAATTGAAGCAAATAAAGATGACAAGAGTTGTTTTAAAAATCTTGAATAAGCGTGATTTAACCTAAAATAAATAAACTAGCGAAGAATTTCTAAGTTTGCGAGCCTACAAATAAAATAAGCTAGCGACGGGTTTCAAATCTTAAACTAACCTATGAATAAATCCTAAGTTTGCCTATTCTAAGCATTTCAATAATTACATAAGTGCGATAAATAATATTACAATACAAAGCGAGATAAAAGCTGAATTAAAGAAAGAAATAACAATAAATAAACTCCGAGGAATATTTGCCATTATTTATTTTAATCCCTGCAAGCTGTCAAGAACAAACGGTTAGAAATAATTAAATACAAATAACTTCATATCCGTATTCAAAACAGTGAATGTTTTGATCACGGAGGGCTCAGACTTAAATTTTGAAAAGAACATTCCAATCACGTCGTGGCTGCAAACATATGACTAATGTAGTTTATTTTGATTGCCTCGCCTACTAAACGTGTTGGTCTCTCGGGTGGAATAAAAAAGATCACTATAATCACGTCGTGGCTGCGAATATATAATTCACCTCGCCTACTAAACATGTTGATCTCGGATAAAAGGTTTAAGTCTTCATCCTTGCCCAGAAGTTATATTTCCGTCTTTAGAACTGTAGGCCTCAAAATCGACGGATATTTTTCATCGCCAGTGTAGTATCGTGTTCAAATCAGTAAAATAAAATTGGAAACAGAAGCGCAGAGTAAGCGTAAAAACAGAGAGGCAAGAAGCGTAGGCGAGAAAAGAACAGAGGCAATTCGAAAAGACGCGATGTTTAGTTTAAAACAAGAAGACAAGAAACAAAGAAACAAGAAATATCCGTTGCATGGATGTTTAAAACAAAGAACGAAAACAGAGAAACGAAAATAAAGTGCGGCCTCGAATTCAATTTCATCGGCAAGTGTAGTATCGTGTTCAAATCAGCAAAATTAAATTGGAAACAAAGAAGCGCAGAGCGAAAACAGAGAGGCGATGGCGAAGGCGAAAAAGAACAGAGGCAATTTCGAAAAAGACGCGATGTTTAGTTTAAAACAAGAAGACAAGAAACAAAGAAACAAGAAATATCCGTTGCATGGATGTTTAAAACAAAGAACCGAAAACAGAGAAACGAAAATAAAGTGCGGCCTCAATTCAATTTCATCGGCAAGTGTAGTATCGTGTTCAAATCAGCAAAATTAAATTGGAAACAGAAGAAGCAGTAGCGTAAAAACAGAGAGGCAGAAGCGTAGCGTAAAAAGAACAGAGGCAATTTCAAAAGACGCGATGTTTAGTTTAAAACAAGAAGACAAGAAACAAGAAAACAAGAAATATCCGTTGCATGGATGTTTAAAACAAAGAACCGAAACAGAGAAACGAAAATAAAGTGCGGCCTCAATTCAATTTCATCGGCAAGTGTAGTATCGTGTTCAAATCAGCAAAATTAAATTGGAAACAGAAGGCAGAAGCGTAAAACAGAGAGGCGAAGCAAGCGTAAAAGAATGCAGGCAATTTCCGAAAAGACGCGATGTTTAGTTTAAAACAAGAAGACGGTGAAACAAGAAATATCCGTTGCATGGATGTTTAAAGCGACAAGCGAAACAGAGAAACAAAAATAAAGTGCGGCCTCAATTCAATTTCATCGGCTGTAGTATTTGTTCAAATCAGTAAAATAATAAAACAGAGAAACAAAAGCGCGGCCTCAATTCAATTTCATCGGCCTAAGTGTAGTATTTGTTCAAATCAGTAAAATAATACCAAGACAAGAAACCGAAATATTGCGGTTGTCCAAAGCGGTTTTAAACCGGTGCTTTCAAGCCGAGAAAAAGAAGAATCGGGTTAAAAATAACGCAATGATGGGCTTGAAACACATAAGCGATGGACTTGAAAAGCAAGAGTGGCCAAAGATGCAGCGATAAATGACCACAAAGTTGCCTAAAATGCCGCAATCATTTCGACCTCAAATCCGCTCAAGAGATGCACTTTTCACCAAGGAAATGCAAAGAACCATTCTTGCAAAGATACACCATCCAAAGTGCATAGCTTGTTTTCATTTTCAAAGTGCACAACTAATTATTTCAAAATGCAACGAAATGCTCCAAAATTTAGCATCAATTCACTCTAAAATACAAAGAACCCGTGGCCTCAAAATACTTGAGAAAAATGGCCACAAAATATACATCACCACCTCTCGTAAGGCAATAAGCATTCCTTGTCAAGTGTAACATCTCAAAATGTAGCGGTTGAAGTGTAACAACCGAATAAATGTAGTAGCTTCCTTTCTGAGTATAACATTTCGAACCAGCAGACCAAATGTGACAAGAAATAACCAAGAATGATGCATCATCTCATAACCCCAAAATACAATAGCATAATGGCCAAAAGAAGACATCAATGAATTGGTAAAAATACATAGTTGCTTATATCCACATAAGGCTCCAAATTTCAGATAATGCATAATAGGATGGGTTCAAAATCCATCTAGCGAGCAAAGCAAGCAACCATAGATGACAATAACAATATAGCATTAAGGTACAAAACAGCCTTGTAAAGGCAACAACAATGAGCCAAAAATGCAGCAAAATAATTCATCGACTAGACTTCACTTTTTAAAAGACAAGGAAGTAAAGGGGCTACCACCATCCATTTCCAATGCCGCAACAAGATCAAAAGGTTTCTAGAACCATAGGCATGGCAGCTATCGAAGAAGGCTAAGCCACACCCGAAGCTTGTCTTGGCTTTCAACCAAAGATATTAAGATAAGTATAAAACTCACATATATACATTCTGAAAGTCTCAAACAAAGACAGAAACAAGACATGAGATGGAAGGACGGTGAACACAGACTTATCATTCAAACTCAGAGAACAGTGGGTGATTTTAAACATAGAGGATTCATATAACATGAAATACAAACTCTTCCAGTCAGATACATACTCCGCCATGTAGAGGCGTTGATATTCATGGAATATTCAAAGTATACATGATATGCTTGGGAATATACAAGGATATACAACCTAGATATTCATCTTGTGTATGCTGAAATTTATATACTTTGTATACATTGAAACATGCCACTACATGATCATGATTGAGTTGAACATAAGAGGCGAATAAGCAATATCATAAATGAAACCAGCTAGTTCGGACGGGTACGAAACACTAGCATAGGCCTTGTTTAACAATTGAACATACATGGCATGTGCAAGATAGCTTAGGAGAACTTTACGTGCTAATGTGCAGGAATTTTGACATTTAAGCAAGCAAGGCAAGTATATAGCCCATTTGATAAACATGCGGACCTAGAAATAAAAAGGTAATTAAACATGCATGGCATTTGATATGTAGAATCACATAAGCTGGACTAAGCATTTATAGTCACATTCATGCTATGCATTAGGCATGATAACCCTTAAATAAGTAAGATAGACACATAAACACACTCGTAGGCATACAACCACTAATTGGCTAATCCAAAGATGACATTTTTGTAGGCACATCACTGTCTAAGCTAGACTAAACATGCATGTCTTTTAGGTAAGCAACATACACTAACCACTTGGTTCCAAAAATGATTTTTATGCTAGCACAAAAACAAACTTAAACTAAGATAAGCAAAGATATATGCATAAGCAAGTTAGGATAAACATGAGAGGCAAACAAGAAACTTTCATAGTGATAAAAAAAAATTGAGAACTTAAATGTGCAAGGCCATGCACAGGGGTTGGCTAAATGAGTCTTAAAGGGGTCAAACATGCTTCTCAAACCAACATCATATGAGCCAAACAATCAAGAAATGGTTAAAAATAAACTGTAGTTAACACACTAATAATTGGTTAATGAACACAAGCAGTAACCATTATAACCAGACATGCTTAATATGCTTAATAGATAACATAATGATCTGAGGCAGGAGCTAAGTTAACAAAACACACATAATAATTAACTAGCAGTCTCAATCAATAATTGAACATGCTTAATCAACACGCAAACACATAATGTAAATTACACTAAGCTAATCACATAGAAAATCAAAGGGGTTTGTGTTTACTAACCTTCTCCGGATAGCGGACCGAGGGGTTGGTTTAAATCGTCGAATCAGCCCGAAAAAGTTTAGAATTCAGATTTTGGATTTTTGATCACCCACTCAATTGGTAATTCAAAAGGATACTGTTTTCGATTTTGGAATGGAACAGAATCGTTTCGGTTCAGACTGACCGAATGTGACCCGACACGACACGAAAATCCGACCGACGCAGAACCAAAAAGGGATTTTCGGATTGAAAATTAGGAACTAAAACAGAGAGTATTTTGATCGATTTCTTGACTATTTTTGAACGATTTCGAACTTTCTTTCTTATTTCGATTTGGACCTTCAAAAAAGATTTTTAGAACTCAAAAACCAAAAAACCCCCCTTTTAAATGAAGAACAGAGGGATATTTATAGATGATCTTCGTACCCCCCTCAACGTTCAAAAACGAGTTCAAAATTCAAAATAAGGAGCCAAAATCGCGGATTTTTGGGGTATGGGTTGCGGATTTTGTGGGTATGGGTCGGAGGGTTGGTGGTGTCAGCGCAACAGAGGGGGGTTGGTGGCGGCAGGGGTGAGGTGACCGGCGACGTGGGGTCGCCGGTATGGGGGGTGTGGGGTCGGCGGCTGAGAGAGAGATAGGGTTCGTTTGATTTTGGTTTTTGATTTTCTGTTTTTTTGGTTTGGGTTTTGGGGGAGAATTAAAAGGAAAGGGGAAATGGGCTGGTCGGGTTTTGGGAATTGGCGATGGGCCTCAAGGGTTGGGCGATTCGGTTGGGTTTGGTGAGTGGGCGACTGGTCGGGTGTTTGGTTGGGCCTGGGGAAAAGTTTGTTGGGCTTGGGGTTTTTGGGTTGTGGGAATTGGGTTTTAAATGGTTGGGTAGAAATTGTATTGGGTTGTGGGAATTTAATTTGGGGATTGGGCTTTGGACGAAAAATGGGTTTTAATTTAGGTTGGGTAGAAATTGTTTTGGGTTAGGAAATAAAAAAATGGGTTATGGATTTAAAAATATAAAAGAGGGGTTTAATATAAAAATATTATATATATATATATATATATTTTGTAAAAGATATGAATTATTTAAAATAACATAACGACGTGATAATAATAAAATATAATATTTACGTAATGTTTAATGCTTAAAAAGGAAATTGGATGCATTTTTCAGAGAATAAACTAACATAGATTTTTCGGATAAAACTTATGATTATTATAAAAATGCAAATGATATAAAATATGAGAATAATAATAATAATACGAAGATACACACATATATGCCTATATTTTAAAATTATTTTAAAAGTGTCAAAATATTAAAAATTACGAATAAAATCATAAAAGATGGGACAAAATTGGGTGTCAACAGATGCCCTCTTTGGACGGAGACGATGAAAGAGTTTTCGCCAAAGAAGTTGATCGAGTAGTTAATTTTGTCCCGATCATCTGGATCGCATGGTAAGAAATAGAATCCCTGGGGAAATGAAGTTGCAAAAAGATGGTGCACATTCAAGAAACAATGCCCAGGTGTCGACCTAGGATGACACTGGACGCAGATGTGAGAAACTAATGGAAAAGAGAGGAACGACGTTCGAAGTAGGCCGTTGACCAAATTGCCGCGGTTCGTCGTAAGAGATAGTCCCACGCTGTGATGAAGTTCCTGCAAACTAAACACTCCTGCAAACTAAAGCTTAAGATATAATTAGTGTATAATCACGAGAAAATATTGTAGAGAAAATAACTTGGAAATACCCGCATTAGGAGGTGTGCGCCTGACTGAAATTAAAAATACCCTCATTATAAGGTGGGCGCCTGACTGAAATTAAAATACCCGCATTATAAGGTGGGCGCCTGAAATGACGTCGTTGTATTGAGGTGTTGTGTTGACAACGCCGTTGTAATGTTGTTGACGTCGTTGTAAAAAAGACAGTTGTTGTGCTGCATGTACCGTCGAGGACGTTGTTGTAATGCTGTTTTGCTGTAAAAGATAATTGTTGTGTTGCATGTAGCGTCGAGGACGATGTTGTAATCTTTGTTTTCTTTGTAAAAGATAATTGTTGTCTTTGAAGACGTCGTTGTAATCTTTGTTGACGTCGTTGTAATCCGTAAAAATAAATGTTGTGCGTAAGACGCCGTTGTAATAATCGCTGACGCCATTGTAATGTCAGAAAATAAATGTTGTCTTGTCAAGACGTCGTTGTAATCGTTGACGTCCATTGTAATGTCAGAAAAATAAATGTTGTGCAGAAGACGCCGTTGCATAGGCGTGTTGTTGATGACATCATTGTAATGTTGTTGATGTCGTTGTAATGCTGTAAAAATAAATGTTGTGCAGAAGACGCCGTTGCATAGGCGTGTTGTTGATGACATCATTGTAATGTTGTTGATGTCGTTGTAAAAGATAATTGTTTTGCAGAAGACGCCATTGCGTAGGCGTGTTGTTGATGACATCATTGTAATGTTGTTGATGTCGTTGTAATGCTGTAAAAATAAATGTTGTGCAGAAGACGCCGTTGCATAGGCGTGTTGTTGATGACATCATTGTAATGTTGTTGATGTCGTTGTAATGTCAGAAAAATAAATGTTGTGCGTAAGACGCCGTTGCATAGGCGTGTTGTTGATGACATCATTGTAATGTTGTTGATGTCGTTGTAATGTCAGAAAATAAATGTTGTGCGTAAGACGCCGTTGCATAGGCGTGTTGTTGATGACATCATTGTAATGTTGTTGATGTCGTTGTAATCCGTAAAAATAAATGTTGTGCGTAAGACGCCGTTGCATAGGCGTGTTGTTGATGACATCATTGTAATGTTGTTGATGTCGTTGTAATGTCAGAAAAATAAATGTTGTGCGTAAGACGCCGCTGCATAGGCGTGTTGTTGATGACATCATTGTAATGTTGTTGATGTCGTTGTAATCTTTGTAAAAATAAATGTTGTGCGTAAGACGCCGCTGCATAGGCGTGTTGTTGATGACATCATTGTAATGTTGTTGATGTCGTTGTAATGTCAGTAAAAATAAATGTTGTGCGTAAGATGCCATTGCGTAGGCGTGTTGTTGATGACATCATTGTAATGTTGTTGATGTCGTTGTAATCCGTAAAAATAAATGTTGTGCGTAAGACGCCGCTGGCGAGGCGTGTTGTTGATGACGCCGTTGTATGCGGGCGCACGATGACATCATTGTAATGTTGTTGATGTCGTTGTAATGCTGTAAAAATAAATGTTGTGCGTAAGACGCCGCTATGAGGCGCGTGTTGTTGATGACGCCGTTGTATGGGCGCTACCGATGACATCATTGTAATGTTGTTGATGTCGTTGTAATGTCAGAAAAGATAGTTGATTTGGCGGAAGACGCCGCTGCATAGGCGTGTTGTTCATGACACCGTTGTATGGGCGCGTTGCTGATGACATCATTGTAATGTTGTTGATGTCGTTGTTGTAAGAATGTAACGCTGGGGTCGTCGTTGTATCGACGTGTTGTGTTGAAGACGTCATTGTGATGATGTTGTTGCAAGAATGTAAATGTTGTTTGTTGTAAGAGATAGGCGTTGCGCTGAAGACGTCGTTGAAATGTTGTTGACGTCGTTGTAATGTTGTAAAAAAAGCTGGCGTGCCGCCGTAACGTCGTGGACGTTGTTGTAATGCTGTTGAAGATAGTTGTGTGCTGCCATAACGTCGATGACGTTTTTGAAATGTTGTCTTGTTGTAAGAGATGTAAGTGACGTCCTTGCCGTCAGTTTGCTGTAATAGGGCTCCACGTTCTGCTGAATCTTCTGCCGATCCAAACTCATGTGAATTGAAATGTCGTCCTGGCACGGGCGAAAATGTGATGCGACGTCTTTGCCGTCGGGTTTGCCTTGTTGTGGTTCTTTGTGATCCGTAATAACATCTTTGTGCAGACATAATAGTCGGGACCCTGTAGGTCAAGATGATGTCTTCGTGATAAATGCGAACAAGAACGTAATCCTTGTAGTGAGTTGTAGTGCCGAAATTCTTTGGGGAATTGATCATAATCGATGTGGCTTCAGCTTTTTCAACCTCAAGAACCCGTACTCAAAGAAAATTTGTGAGTTTGGGAGGGGCGGTTGATTCGCGTTGACTTGATAGCTTTGGCTCTTGATGGTCGCATGTCCTGGCCGATTCGGACTGTAGCTCTGCCTGGTTCCAGTCTTGGCTAACCGTTAATGAAAACATTTTGTTGAAAATAAGTTGTTTATAAGAAAGTATGCTTATCATTAAAAAGTTCTTGTCGAACTCTAATGAAAAAAAATATTTGTTGAAAATGATTTGCTTATAAGAAAGTATGCATATTAGTAAAAATCTTGTCAAACTCTAATGAAAGTATTTGTTGAAAATAAATTGCTTATAAGAAAGTATGCATATATGTAAATGTCTGTCGAGCAGCGACATGCGGTGAAACAAAACAAACGTCTTATCCAAAATCCTCTTAGGCTGAAGACTTAGTTTGCCGATGCTTTTCCATGTTTATCGGCGTCCTCTGGCAGTGATCCCTTAAAAAATGCCCCAGTGTCTGATATATGAGAATGACGATCTTTTGAATGGACAACCGAGTCTTGTGTAGATTTCTTGCCTGCCCTATCAGGGTGATCAGATGGGTGCATTTTGTCTTTTGTGAGATGAAGGAGAAAATATTTCCTAATGGTGGGACCGAAGCCGATTTAGGCCGCCTACGTATCCCCATGAGGGAATCAGGTCATGACGTAGTTCATTACAAAGAAATGTGATTTGTAAGGATTTTCTAAAGGTGGGACCGAAGCCGATGTGGCCGCCTACGTATCCCGCCGAGGGAATCAGGTCATGACGTAGTTCAGGTTACAAAGAAAAGAGACTGGGGAAATTTGTGATCTAAAGGAACGGAACCCTACATGGGTTCCTTTGCGTATCCCGCCTGGGAGCGCAATTTTTACAACATAAGAAATGCATTACATAGAGAATAACTAATCTTAGATATGGTATCACTTCACTGCCTCTGCATTGATGGTTTTTGGCCATTCTATTCTGATAAAGTTGCCCCGGACAACTGCGTCCATCTGCTTTCATCAATCAGTCTCTTAGTAAATGATTATGTATTCACTTGGTTGCGAAAGAAATAGCATTGCCCCAGTAGAAATCCTGATCGTAATGTGGTAGCCCAAGAGTACCAATGACAAACGTCCGTGCCAATGCTTTTAACTATCAACTATCTTGATGTTTCATCCAAATCTGGCTTTGACTTATTCCAAAAAACGCCTCAATTCTTCCGGTTGTGATTCTCCCTTATATTCTACGAAGCCTTGCTTGTTTGGGACCTTGTTTGCTTGTTTCATTATTTGTCACATACCGACAAATTAGTTTGCATGATAAAAAGAAAAGAGAATTATTTAACAAAACATATTTTAAAAATAGCAAAAGCAATGCAGATTTGTCATTTTAAGCTTTCAAAAGGTAGAGGCAAAACACATTAAATGCATATATGTGATGCAGGCCTCAATCAATCGCATTGTTTCATTAAATATTAGTGCGATTAACTAATTTACGGGAGAAACCAGGCCAGTGGTACATCTCCAATTTCTCCGAAACATCTCCTTCCTCTGCATCCCAACTGGTTGAGCTTCTAGCGTGATCTTTGAGAATCACGTTGCATTTTGCTTCTTCTTCATTCATGAAAAATCTTTGAATCCCTTCGCGAGGTTGGCTGCATTGTCCTCCTTTGATTCCCCGAGTGGCGATGTTTTGACGAATGATCGACCTAAGTGGAACAGACTTTGGTAAAGAAGCGTCTCCCTCCCTTCGGAGATTGGTTGATAAGACTTTTCCAAGAAAAGGTGATGCCATGACCTGCGACTTTGGAGGAAACACTTCTACTCCAAACGGTGCCCTCACTTGGACTGTAATCATAGGGGTGACAAAGGCCGATGATTCAACCTTTTCCTCTCTCTGGATTGGCACAATGGTCCCTTCCAAGTTGTGTTCTTCATCAACAGTAATCATGTTCACATTGGTATTGTCATGATCTGGCAAAGGGTCATCATTTACATTAGAGGAAGGTCCTTTCAGTTGGATAACTCCTTCTTTGATCAATGTCTCAATTTTGTCTCTGAGGGCATAGCAATTTTCAGTGTCGTGCCCAGGAATTCCCGAGTGGTACGCACAATGCTTAGTCTTATCGTGCCATTTTGGAATAGGATTGGGGACATTTCCTTGGATAGGCTGGAGTATTCCTGCGGTTTTCAGTCTTTCATATAATTGGGCTCGAGGTTCGGCTAAAGGTGTATAGGTTTTGGCTGGCTTTCTTTCGTATTTTGCGCGGGGTCTGGGTGCATTTGGTGCATGGACTTGTGGATGAGGTAAGTATGTGGGCTGATATTGTGGGGGATTCGGATAGACAGGCGCTCGAGGCAGGCTATATATTGGATGGGTATGGTAGACAGGGTAGGGACCAGGTGGGTATTGATAGTAAGGCTGAGGGCTTTGGGTGTATGGGTAATAATAGGAAGGATGAGGACTTTGGTTGTTTTGATTGTAGTAGGGAGGCTGGGGTGATGGCATTTGGTAGGTTGACATTTGATTTGGCCTATGTTTCTGAACTGTCACCACAGAGGACACTCCATCTCTCTTCCTCTTTACTGCTCCCTCAAATGAGTCCGACTGGATTGTCTCACTTGTTGCTTGCAATGCTACAAAGTTTGTAATTCTTCCTGTTCTGATTCCCTCTTCTATGAAATCTCCCATCCTTATAACTTCAGAGAAACTTCGTCCTATGACGCTTATCATTCTCTCATAGTATGTTGCATCTTTCAAAGATTGTACAAAGAGAGTGTTCATCTCACTTTCTTCTATCGGGGGTTGAACTTTCGCTGCTTCTGCCCTCCACTTCATGGCATATTCTCTGAAGGTCTCTGTGGACTTCTTTTCCAACTTCATCAGATAAAATCTGTCCAAGACTTGGTCAGTGTTGAATTTAAATCTGTCCACGAAATCTTGTGCCATCGTGCCCCAATTACACCATTTTTGCGGGTCCTGACTTGTGTACCAGTCGAGTGCTTCTCCTGTCAAACTCCTTGTGAACAACTTCATTATGATGGCCTGGTTTTTACCTACCCCAACCAGTTTGTCGCAGTACGATCTCAAATGAGAGTAAGGATTTCCTTTCCCATCAAACAAACCAAATTTTGGCACCTTATATCCTACAGGCAATTCAATGTCGGGATGCATACACAGATCTTCATACTCAAGTCCTTCATGTCCCTTGCTGGTTTGGATATTTTTGAATGCTTCTTTTAGGCTATGAATCTCTCTTGCCACACTTTCACCGGTTCTGATCATTACCCGCCTGTCCATTTCTTCACACTGGCTGATTTCCTGAAGAGCCATGTTTGGTACTGTGGTGGTGAAAGGTTGAGCTCCGTGGCATATCTTTGGTGGCACATGTCGCTCGTTGGGATCGGCCGACGTGTGCCATCAATATGTGTTGGGCTGCCTGGTGATTTTGCGCGGAAGAAGTGTTTTGGATGAGTGGATTAATTTGGGTATGTGGAGTTGCAGGGTCATTTTGTAGCGGGCTTTGTTGTGGACTAGCTTGCGGATTAGTGTGTTGTGGATCGGTTTTGTTTAGTGGCGAATTTTCGGAGAGGTTTTGGGGAAATGGCGATTCAGGAGATAAAAAGGTTTGCGGTGCAGTTGCATTCGTCCCTTGTTCAGGGAGTGGGGTATTGGCGCTAATGGACAGGTTGGTGAGATTTTGGAGCCGCTCTATCTCGATCTGCATGGTCGCCATCTGTTGTAACAGTTGGGCGATGTATTTTTCTTGGACGGTAGCATTTCTATTTTCAGAAGTCTCTGGTTCATCTCTGGAAAGAGTAATAAGTTCCAAGTCAATCTGTTCGGATGCATCTGAATCAGTCATTTTGCTGAAGGATTGGGCCTTTGACCTCGTGAAGTAGGGATGGTCCGCCAGTTTTAGTCAACGCAAATCAACCTTTGGGAAAATAATCTAGACAAAATAAACCTTCTAAAAAAATGAAGAAAACCAAGTTAGTATAAGACGAGTAATTATTGCTTTAAATAATATGCACATAGTGAAAAAGCAGGAAAAACAACAAAATGATTGTAAGGCAATTAAATGCGCATCCTAATATGCATGGGGCCTCCCTTATGCCGGAGGTGGGCCTAAACGCCAGATATGCGGGATTACGACAAATTTGGTCCAAGCTGCTAAACTACAATGCTTTGTCGGAAATGAGACAAAATGAATGTACATTTTCCAATTTCAGCATGTCATGATTAGTCTTGGATTGGTCTATCCTTATCACGCTACACATAATATGATGATTGGTCGTTGGGTTGTGAGACCCGTAGACATCTTTGGCGGATTTCTTAATTGTGGAGTCGACACCAAGGATCGACCCACCTAAGGTGTATGCATGCATGACTTAAAATAAAGGGTGGTATAGCTCTATCTTATATTTTCTAAGATTTGGCTGACTAGACACAAGGTTCCCGAGCGGACTACTCGAGTGAGAAGGCTACGCGGCCACCAGATGGTCCGGTCACTCCGCGCATACGCCAACTCTCCTAAATTTTGGTAGATTGAAAGAAATTTGCGGGTGCGTAAAACACACCTCGCGTGTAGTGTGTGATAGTGTCAATTTTCCAGAGTGGAAGAAATATGAGCGAAATGCCAATTTAAGATAAGCAGTAAAAAATATAGAAATTAAAGCAGTTATGCATACAAAAAAAAAAAATTTCGTAATGGAAACAAATCAAAGCATTACATCAAAAAGAGCGAAAGTAAAGCACAATTATAATTAACCTGAATTTGCTATGGTTAGGAACCTGAAAAAGTCCCCAGCGGAGTCGCCATGCTGTACGCGCCCGTTTTTCGACCCCGCTCGGGTCAAAGCGGAGCACAGACGTATGGGGTGATTCCTGGGTAAAGGATTGAGGAGTCGCCACCTAATTATTTTTTACGGTGAATTAGGACACCTAAATATTTAAACTAAGTGCTGCAGTGTAAACTCCAATTTTAAGGTCTGCGAAACTGGCGAGATTCTAGGTAAGGGTTCTTTATTATCCTAAAGGGAAGGGGTTAGGCATCCTTTAAGATCCGCTAACTTGCGGTTATCCGGTAAAACTCAGGTTAATTATTGCTAGAAAAATACATGTTTTACGAATATAATAGATAAAAGATGTTTTGCAAATAATTGGTAAATGATGCATTTTATACAAGTACGTATTTAGATGACATAAAAAGAAAGATACATGTAAAGTTTTTAGAAAACATGCATTTGTGACAATAAATTCTTTATAATGCCAAAGAAGCGAATCTTTCGAAAATCAACAAGTTGCAAAAATAATAATAAAAGATAAACTTATTTGTACAATTAATTGAAGCAAATAAAGATGACAAGAGTTGTTTTAAAAATCTTGAATAAGCGTGACGAACCTAAAATAAATAAACTAGCGAAGAATTTCTAAGTTTGCGAGCCTACAAATAAAATAAGCTAGCGACGGGTTTCAAATCTTAAACTAACCTATGAATAAATCCTAAGTTTGCCTATTCTAAGCATTTCAATAATTACATAAGTGCGATAAATAATATTACAATACAAAGCGAGATAAAAGCTGAATTAAAGAAAGAAATAACAATAAATAAACTCCGAGGAATATTTGCCGTTATTTATTTTAATCCCTGCAAGCTGTCAAGAACAAACGGTTAGAAACAATTAAATACAAATAACTTCATATCCGTATTCAAAACAGTGAATGTTTTGATCACGGAGGGCTCAGACTTAAATTTTGAAAAGAACATTCCAATCACGTCGTGGCTGCAAACATATGACTAATGTAGTTTATTTTGATTGCCTCGCCTACTAAACGTGTTGGTCTCTCGGGTGGAATAAAAAAGATCACTATAATCACGTCGTGGCTGCGAATATATAATTCACCTCGCCTACTAAACATGTTGATCTCGGATAAAAGGTTTAAGTCTTCATCCTTGCCCAGAAGTTATATTTCCGTCTTTGAATCGTGTAGGCCTCAAAATCGACGGATATTTTTCATCGGCAGTGTAGTATCGTGTTCAAATCAAGAAAATAAAATTGGAAACAAGAAGGCAGTGAGTAAGCGTAAAATGAGAGGCAAGAAGCGAAGCGTAAAAGAACAGAGGCAATTTCCGAAAAAGACGCGATGTTTAGTTTAAAACAAAGAAGACAAGAAACAAAGAAACAAGAAATATCCGTTGCATGGATGTTTAAAACAAAGAAGCGAAAGCAGAGAAACGAAAATAAAGTGCGGCCTCAATTCAATTTCATCGGCAAGTGTAGTATCGTGTTCAAATCAGCAAAATTAAATTGGAAGCGAAGCGGCAGTAGCGTAAAATGAGAGGCAAGAAGAAGTAGCGTAAAAGAACAGAGGCAATTTCCAAAAGACGCGATGTTTAGTTTAAAAGCAAGAAGACAAGAAAAGCAAGTAAACGATAAATATCCGTTGCATGGATGTTTAAAACAAAGCGAAAACAGAGAAACGAAAATAAAGTGCGGCCTCAATTCAATTTCATCGGCAAGTGTAGTATCGTGTTCAAATCAGCAAAATTAAATTGGAAACGAAGCAGAAGCGTAAAACAGAGAGGCGAAGTGAAGCGTAAAAGAACAGAGGCAATTTCCGAAAAAGACGCGATGTTTAGTTTAAAACAAGAAGACAAGAAACAAGAAAAAGAAATATCCGTTGCATGGATGTTTAAAACAAAGAACGAAAACAGAGAAACGAAAATAAAGTGCGGCCTCGAATTCAATTTCATCGGCAAGTGTAGTATCGTGTTCAAATCAGCAAAATTAAATTGGAAGCGATGGCAGTAGCGTAAAACAGAGAGGCGAAGCGTAGCGTAAAAGAACAGAGGCAATTTCGAAAAGACGCGATGTTTAGTTTAAAACAAGAAGACGGTGAAACAAGAAATATCCGTTGCATGGATGTTTAAAACAAAGAAATCAAACAGAGAAACAAAAATAAAGTGCGGCCTCGAATTCAATTTCATCGGCGATGTAGTATTTGTTCAAATCAAGAAAATAATAAAACAGAGAAACAAAAAGCGCGGCCTCAATTCAATTTCATCGGCCTAAGTGTAGTATTTGTTCAAATCAGTAAAATAATACCAAGACAAGAAACCGAAATATTGCGGTTGTCCAAAGCGGTTTTAAACGGTGCTTTCAAGCCGAGAAAAGCAGACAATCGGGTTAAAAATAACATAGCAGTGGGCTTGAAACACATAAGCAGATGGACTTGAAAAGCAAAGATGGCCAAAGATGCAAAGATAAATGACCACAAAGTTGCCTAAAATGCCGCAATCATTTCGACCTCAAATCTGCTCAAGAGATGCACTTTTCAGCCAAGGAAATGCAGCAACCATTCTTGCAAAGATACACCATCCAAAGTGCAGCAGTTGTTTTCATTTTCAAAGTGCACAACTAATTATTTCAAAATGCAACGAAATGCTCCAAAATTTAGCATCAATTCAGCTCTAAAATACAGCAACCCGTGGCCTCAAAATACTTCAGAAAAATGGCCACAAAATATACATCAGCCAGCCCTCTCAGAAGGCAATAAGCATTCCTTGTCAAGTGTAACATCTCAAAATGTAGCGGTTGAAGTGTAACAACTGAATAAATGTAGTAGCTTCCTTTCGGAGTATAACATTTCGAACCAGCAGCCAAATGTGACAGTAAATAACCAAGAATGATGCATCATCTCATAACCCCAAAATACAATAGCATAATGGCCAAAAGAAGACATCAATGAATTGGTAAAAATACAGCAGTTGCTTATATCCACATAAGGCTCCAAATTTCGTATAATGCATAATAGGATGGGTTCAAAATCCATCTAGCGAGCAGCAAGCAACCATAGATGACAATAACAATATAGCATTAAGGTACAAAACAGCCTTGTAAAGGCAACAACAATGAGCCAAAAATGCAGCAAAATAATTCATCAGACTAGACTTCACTTTTTTAAAAGACAAGGAAGTAAAGGGGGCTACCACCATCCATTTCCAATGCCGCAACAAGATCAAAAGGTTTCTAGAACCATAGGCATGGCAGGCTATCGAAGAAGGCTAAGCCACACCCGAAGCTTGTCTTGGCTTTCAACCAGCATATTAAGATAAGTATAAAACTCACATATATACATTCTGAAAGTCTCAAACAAAGACAGGAAACAAGACATGAGATGGAAGGACGGTGAACACAGACTTATCATTCAAACTCGTAGAACAGTGGGTGATTTTAAACATAGAGGATTCATATAACATGAAATACAAACTCTTCCAAAGGATCCATACTCCGCCATGTAGAGGCGTTGATATTCATGGAATATTCAAAGTATACATGATATGCTTGGGAATATACAAGGATATACAACCTAGATATTCATCTTGTGTATGCTGAAATTTATATACTTTGTATACATTGAAACATGCCACTACATGATCATGATTGAGTTGAACATAAGAGGCGAATAAGCAATATCATAAATGAAACCAGCTAGTTCGGACGGGTACGAAACACTAGCATAGGCCTTGTTTAACAATTGAACATACATGGCATGTGCAAGATAGCTTAGGAGAACTTTACGTGCTAATGTGCAGGAATTTTGACATTTAAGCAAGCAAGGCAAGTATATAGCCCATTTGATAAACATGCGGACCTAGAAATAAAAAAGGGTAACTAAACATACATGGCATTTGATATGTAGAATCACATAAGCTGGACTAAGCATTTATAGTCACATTCATGCTATGCATTAGGCATGATAACCCTTAAATAAGCAAGATAGACACATAAACACACTCGTAGGCATACAACCACAGAATTGGCTAATCCAAAGATGACATTTTTTGTAGGCACATCACTGTCTAAGCTAGACTAAACATGCATGTCTTTTTAGGTAAGCAACATACACTAACCACTTGGTTCCAAAAATGATTTTTTATGCTAGCACAAAAACAAACTTAAACTAAGATAAGCAAAGATATATGCATAACCAACTTAGGATAAACATGAGAGGCAAACAGAAGAGACTTTCATGGTCATAAAAAAAAATTAACAACTTAAGTGTGCAAGGCCACAGGCACAGGGGTTGGCTAAACAGAGTCTTAAAGGGGTCAAACATGCTTCTCAAACCAACATCATATGAGCCAAACAATCAAGAAATGGTTAAAAATAAACTGTAGTTAACACACTAATAATTGGTTAATGAACACAAGCAGTAACCATTATAACCATATGCTTAATATGCTTAATAGATAACATAATGATCTTAGGCAAGAGCTAATTTAACAAACCATACATAATAATTAACTAGCAGTCTCAACCAATAATTGAACATCCTTAATCAACACGCAAACACATAATGTAAATTACACTAAGCTAATCACATAGAAAATCAAAGGGGTTTGTGTTTACTAACCTTCTCCTGATAGCGAACCGAGGTGTTGTTTTAAATCGTCGAATCGGCCGAAAATGTTTAGAATTCAGATTTTGGATTTTTGATCACCCAACTGAATTGGTAATTCAAAAGGATACTGTTTTCGATTTTTGGAATGGAGCAGAATCGGTTTCGGTTCAGACTGACCCGAATGTGACCCGACACGACACCTAAAATCCGACCCGACGCAGAACCAAAAAGGGATTTTCGGATTGAAAAATTAGGAACTAAAGCAGAGTATTTTCTTGATTTCTTGACTATTTTTGAACGATTTGAACTTTCTTTCTTATTTCGATTTGGACCTTCAAAAAGATTTTTAGAACTCAAAAACCAAAAACCCCCTTTTAAATGAAGAACAGAGGGATATTTATAGATGATCTTCGCATTCCCTCAACGTTCAAAACGAGTTCAAAATTCAAAATAAGGAGCCAAAATCGCGGATTTTTGGGGTATGGGTTGCGGATTTTGTGGGTATGGGTCGGAGGGTTGGTGGTGTCAGCGCAACAGAGGGGGGTTGGTGGCGGCAGGGGTGAGGTGACCGGCGAGGTGGGGTCGCCGGTATGGGGGGTGTGGGGGGGCCGGCTGAGAGAGTGATAGGGTTGGTTTGTTTTTGGTTTTTGTTTTTTTTTTTTTTTGGTTTGGGTTTTGGGGGAGAATTAAAAGGGAAAGGGGAAATGGGCTGGGTCGGGTTTTGGGAATTGGCCGATGGGCCTGGCGGGTTGGGCGATTCGGTTGGGTTTGGTGAGTGGGCCGACGGGTCGGGTGTTTGGTTGGGCCTGGGGGAAAAGTTTGTTGGGCTTGGGGTTTTTGGGTTGTGGGAATTGGGTTTTAAATGGTTGGGTAGAAATTGTATTGGGTTGTGGGAATTTAATTTGGGGATTGGGCTTTGGACGAAAAATGGGTTTTAATTTAGGTTGGGTAGAAATTGTTTTGGGTTAGGAAATAAAAAAATGGGTTATGGATTTAAAAATATAAAAGAGGGGTTTAATATAAAAATATTATATATATATATATATATATTTTGTAAAAGATATGAATTATTTAAAATAACATAACGACGTGATAATAATAAAATATAATATTTACGAAATGTTTAATGCTTAAAAAAAAAGGAAATGCGATGCAATTTTGCGAGAATAAACTAACATAGAATTTTCGGATAAAACTTATGATTATTATAAAAATGCAAATGATATAAAATATGAGAATAATAATAATAATACGAAGATACACACATATATGCCTATATTTTAAAATTATTTTAAAAGTGTCAAAATATTAAAAATTACGAATAAAATCATAAAAGATGGGACAAAATTGGGTGTCAACAGATGCCCCTCTTTGGACGGAGACGATGAAAGAGTTTTCGGCCAAAGAAGTTGACTGAGTAGCCAATTTTGTCCCGATCATCGGGACTGCATGGTAAGAAATAGAATCCCCGGGGGGAAATGAAGTTGCAAAAAGATGGTGCACATTCAAGAAACAATGCCCCAGTGTCGACCTAGGATGACACTGGTCGCAGATGTGAGAAACTAATGGGAAAGAGCGGATCGACGTTCGAAGTAGGTCGTTGACCAAATTGCCTCGGTTCGTCGTAAGAGATAGTCCCACGCTGTGATGAAGTTCCTGCAAACTAAAAACTCCTGCAAACTAAAGCTTAAGATATAATTAGTGTATAACTGCTGAGAAAATATTGTAGAGAAAATAACTTGGAAATACCCGCATTAGGAGGTGGGCGCCTGACTGAAATTAAAAATACCCTCATTATAAGGTGGGCGCCTGACTGAAATTAAAATACCCGCATTATAAGGTGGGCGCCTGAAATGACGTCGTTGTATTGACGTGTTGTGTTGAAGACGTCGTTGTAATGTTGTTGACGTCGTTGTAAAAAAAGACAGTTGTTGTCTTTGCATGCTTGTCGAGGACGTTGTTGTAATGTTGTTTCTTTGTAAAGATAATTGTTGTGTTGCATGTAACGCCGAGGACGTTGTTGTAATCTTTGTTTCTTTGTAAAGATAATTGTTGTCTTTGAAGCGTCGTTGTAATCTTTGTTAGCGTCGTTGTAATACTGTAAAAATAAATGTTGTGCAGAAGACGTCGTTGTAATACTCTTGACGCCATTGTAATGCTGTAAAAATAAATGTTGTCTTTGAAGACGTCGTTGTAATCTTTGTTGACGTCATTGTAATCTTTGTAAAAATAAATGTTGTGCGTAAGACGCCGTTGCATAGGCGTGTTGTTGATGACATCATTGTAATGTTGTTGATGTCGTTGTAATGTCAGAAAAATAAATGTTGTGCAGAAGACGCCGTTGCATAGGCGTGTTGTTGATGACATCATTGTAATGTTGTTGATGTCGTTGTAATGCTGTAAAAATAAATGTTGTGCAGAAGACGCCGTTGCATAGGCGTGTTGTTGATGACATCATTGTAATGTTGTTGGTGGCGTTGTAATCTTTGTAAAAATAAATGTTGTGCGCGAAGACGCCGTTGCATAGGCGTGTTGTTGATGACATCATTGTAATGTTGTTGATGTCGTTGTAATCTTTGTAAAAATAAATGTTGTGCGTAAGACGCCGTTGCATAGGCGTGTTGTTGATGACATCATTGTAATGTTGTTGATGTCGTTGTAATCTTTGTAAAAATAAATGTTGTGCAGAAGACGCCGTTGCATAGGCGTGTTGTTGATGACATCATTGTAATGTTGTTGATGTCGTTGTAATGCTGTAAAAATAAATGTTGTGCAGAAGACGCCGTTGCATAGGCGTGTTGTTGATGACATCATTGTAATGTTGTTGATGTCGTTGTAATGCTGTAAAAATAAATGTTGTGCAGAAGACGCCGTTGCATAGGCGTGTTGTTGATGACATCATTGTAATGTTGTTGATGTCGTTGTAATGCTGTAAAAATAAATGTTGTGCAGAAGACGCCGTTGCATAGGCGTGTTGTTGATGACATCATTGTAATGTTGTTGATGTCGTTGTAATGCTGTAAAAATAAATGTTGTGCAGAAGATGCCATTGCGTAGGCGTGTTGTTGATGACATCATTGTAATGTTGTTGATGTCGTTGTAATGCTGTAAAAATAAATGTTGTGCAGAAGACGCCGTTGCGTAGGCGTGTTGTTGATGACGCCGTTGTATGGGCGCGCTGCTGATGACATCATTGTAATGTTGTTGATGTCGTTGTAATGCTGTAAAAATAAATGTTGTGCAGAAGACGCCGTTGCGTAGGCGTGTTGTTGATGACGCCGTTGTATGGGCGCGCTGCTGATGACATCATTGTAATGTTGTTGATGTCGTTGTAATGCTGTAAAAGATAGTTGATTTGCGGAAGACGCCGTTGCATAGGCGTGTTGTTCATGACACCGTTGTATGGGCGCGTTGCTGATGACATCATTGTAATGTTGTTGATGTCGTTGTTGTAAGAATGTAACGCTGGGGTCGTCGTTGTATCGACGTGTTGTGTTGAAGACGTCATTGTGATGATGTTGTTGCAAGAATGTAAATGTTGTTTGTTGTAAGAGATAGGCGTTGCGCTGAAGACGTCGTTGAAATGTTGTTGACGTCGTTGTAATGTTGTAAAAAAAGCTGGCGTGCCGCCGTAACGTCGTGGACGTTGTTGTAATGCTGTTGAAGATAGTTGTGTGCTGCCATAACGTCGATGACGTTTTTGAAATGTTGTCTTGTTGTAAGAGATGTAAGTGACGTCCTTGCCGTCAGTTTGCTGTAATAGGGCTCCACGTTCTGCTGAATCTTCTGCCGATCCAAACTCATGTGAATTGAAATGTCGTCCTGGCACGGGCGAAAATGTGATGCGACGTCTTTGCCGTCGGGTTTGCCTTGTTGTGGTTCTTTGTGATCCGTAATAACATCTTTGTGCAGACATAATAGTCGGGACCCTGTAGGTCAAGATGATGTCTTCGTATAAATGCAGAACAAGAACGTAATCCTTGTAGTGAGTTGTAGTGCCGAAATTCTTTGGGGAATTGATCATAACTGATGTGGCTTCCCTGCTTTTTCAACCTGAAGAACCTGTACTCAAAGAAAATTTGTGAGTTTGGGGAGGGGCGGTTGATTCGCGTTGACTTGATAGCTTTGGCTCTTGATGGCTGCATGTCCTGCTGATTCGGACCTGTAGCTCCTGTCTGGTTCCCAGTCTTGGCTAACCGTTAATGAAAACATTTTGTTGAAAATAAGTTGTTTATAAGAAAGTATGCTTATCATTAAAAAGTTCTTGTCGAACTCTAATGAAAAAAAAAATATTTGTTGAAAATGATTTGCTTATAAGAAAGTATGCATATTAGTAAAAATCTTGTCAAACTCTAATGAAAGTATTTGTTGAAAATAAATTGCTTATAAGAAAGTATGCATATATGTAAATGTCTGTCGGGGAGTGACATGCGGGGAAAGAAAACAAACGTCTTATCCAAAATCCTCTTGAAATTTGAAGACTTAGTTTGCCGATGCTTTTCCATGTTTATCGGCGTCCTGGCAGTGATGATCCCTTAAAAATGCCCCAGTTGTCCGATATATGAGAATGGCGATCTTTTGAATGGACAACCGAGTCTTGTGTAGATTTCTTGCCTGCCCTATCAGGGTGATCAGATGGGTGCATTTTGTCTTTTGTGAGATGAAGGAGAAAATATTTCCTAATGGTGGGACCGAAGCCGATTTAGGCCGCCTACGTATCCCCATGAGGGAATCAGGTCATGACGTAGTTCATTACAAAGAAATGTGATTTGTAAGGATTTTCTAAAGGTGGGACCGAAGCCGATGTGGCCGCCTACGTATCCCGCCGAGGGAATCAGGTCATGACGTAGTTCAGGTTACAAAGAAAAGAGACTGGGGAAATTTGTGATCTAAAGGAACGGAACCCTACATGGGGTCCTTTGGGTAGCCCTTTGGGAGCGCAATTTTACAACATAAGAAATGCATTACATAGAGAATAACTAATCTTAGATATGGTATCACTTCACTGCCTCTGCATTGATGGTTTTTGGCCATTCTATTCTGATAAAGTTGCCCCGGACAACTGCGTCCATCTGCTTTCATCAATCAGTCTCTTAGTAAATGATTATGTATTCACTTGGTTGCGAAAGAAATAGCATTGCCCCAGTAGAAATCCTGATCGTAATGTGGTAGCCCAAGAGTACCAATGACAAACGTCCGTGCCAATGCTTTTAACTATCAACTATCTTGATGTTTCATCCAAATCTGGCTTTGACTTATTCCAAAAAACGCCTCAATTCTTCCGGTTGTGATTCTCCCTTATATTCTACGAAGCCTTGCTTGTTTGGGACCTTGTTTGCTTGTTTCATTATATGTCACATACCGCCGACAAATTAGTTTGCATGATAAAAAAGAAAAGAGAATTATTTAACAAAACATATTTTAAAAATAGCAAAAGCAATGCAGATTTGTCATTTTAAGCTTTCAAAAGGTAGAGGCAAAACACATTAAATGCATATATGTGATTCAGGCCTCAATCTGAATCGCATTGTTTCATTAAATATTAGTGCAGTTAACTAATTTCTGGGAGAAACCAGGCCAGGGTACATGTCCAATTTTCCCGAAACATCTCCTTGCTCTGCATCCCAACTGGTTGAGCTTCTAGCGTGATCATTGAGAATCACGTTGCATTTTGCTTCTTCTTCATTCATGAAAAATCTTTTGAATCCCTTCGCGAGGTTGGTGCATTGTCCTCCTTTGATTCTGAGTGGCGCATGTTTTGACGAATGGTGACCCGAAGTGGAGCAGGACTTTGGTAAAGAGGCGTCTCCCTCCCTTCGGAGATTGCTTGATAAGACTTTTCCAAGAAAAGGTGATGCCATGACCTGCGACTTTGGAGGAAACACTTCTACTCCAAACGGTGCCCTCACTTGGATTGTAATCATAGGGGTGACAAAGGCCGATGATTCAACCTTTTCCTCTCTCTGGATTGGCACAATGGTCCCTTCCAAGTTGTGTTCTTCATCAACAGTAATCATGTTCACATTGGTATTGTCATGATCTGGCAAAGGGTCATCATTTACATTAGAGGAAGGTCCTTTCAGTTGGATAACTCCTTCTTTGATCAATGTCTCAATTTTGTCTCTGAGGGCATAGCAATTTTCAGTGTCGTGCCCAGGAATTCCCGAGTGGTACGCACAATGCTTAGTCTTATCGTGCCATTTTGGAATAGGATTGGGGACATTTCCTTGGATAGGCTGGAGTATTCCTGCGGTTTTCAGTCTTTCATATAATTGGGCTCGAGGTTCGGCTAAAGGTGTATAGGTTTTGGCTGGCTTTCTTTCGTATTTTGCGCGGGGTCTGGGTGCATTTGGTGCATGGACTTGTGGATGAGGTAAGTATGTGGGCTGATATTGTGGGGGATTCGGATAGACAGGCGCTCGAGGCAGGCTATATATTGGATGGGTATGGTAGACAGGGTAGGGACCAGGTGGGTATTGATAGTAAGGCTGAGGGCTTTGGGTGTATGGGTAATAATAGGAAGGATGAGGACTTTGGTTGTTTTGATTGTAGTAGGGAGGCTGGGGTGATGGCATTTGGTAGGTTGACATTTGATTTGGCCTATGTTTCTGAACTGTCACCACAGAGGACACTCCATCTCTCTTCCTCTTTACTGCTCCCTCAAATGAGTCCGACTGGATTGTCTCACTTGTTGCTTGCAATGCTACAAAGTTTGTAATTCTTCCTGTTCTGATTCCCTCTTCTATGAAATCTCCCATCCTTATAACTTCAGAGAAACTTCGTCCTATGACGCTTATCATTCTCTCATAGTATGTTGCATCTTTCAAAGATTGTACAAAGAGAGTGTTCATCTCACTTTCTTCTATCGGGGGTTGAACTTTCGCTGCTTCTGCCCTCCACTTCATGGCATATTCTCTGAAGGTCTCTGTGGACTTCTTTTCCAACTTCATCAGATAAAATCTGTCCAAGACTGTGTCAGTGTTGAATTTAAATCTGTCCACGAAATCTTGTGCCATCGTGCCCCAATTACGCCATTTTTGCGGGTCCTGACTTGTGTACCAGTCGAGTGCTTCTCCTGTCAAACTCCTTGTGAACAACTTCATTATGATGGCCTGGTTTTTACCTACCCCAACCAGTTTGTCGCAGTACGATCTCAAATGAGAGTAAGGATTTCCTTTCCCATCAAACAAACCAAATTTTGGCACCTTATATCCTACAGGCAATTCAATGTCGGGATGCATACACAGATCTTCATACTCAAGTCCTTCATGTCCCTTGCTGGTTTGGATATTTTTGAATGCTTCTTTTAGGCTATGAATCTCTCTTGCCACACTTTCACCGGTTCTGATCATTACCCGCCTGTCCATTTCTTCACACTGGCTGATTTCCTGAAGAGCCATGTTTGGTACTGTGGTGGTGAAAGGTTGAGCTTCCGTGGCATATACTGGTGGCACATGCTGCTCGTTGGGATCAGCGACGTGTGCCATCAATATGTGTTGGGCTGCCTGGTGATTTTGCGCGGAAGAAGTGTTTTGGATGAGTGGATTAATTTGGGTATGTGGAGTTGCAGGGTCATTTTGTAGCGGGCTTTGTTGTGGACTAGCTTGCGGATTAGTGTGTTGTGGATCGGTTTTGTTTAGTGGCGAATTTTCGGAGAGGTTTTGGGGAAATGGCGATTCAGGAGATAAAAAGGTTTGCGGTGCAGTTGCATTCGTCCCTTGTTCAGGGAGTGGGGTATTGGCGCTAATGGACAGGTTGGTGAGATTTTGGAGCCGCTCTATCTCAGTCTGCATGGCTGCCATCTGTTGTAACAGTTGGGCGATGTATTTTTCTTGGACGGTAGCATTTCTATTTTCAGAAGTCTCTGGTTCATCTCTGGAAAGAGTAATAAGTTCCAAGTCAATCTGTTCGGATGCATCTGAATCAGTCATTTTGCTGAAGGATTGGGCCTTTGACCTCGTGAAGTAGGGATGGTCCGCCAGTTTTAGTCAACGCAAATCAACCTTTGGGAAAATAATCTAGACAAAATAAACCTTCTAAAAAAATGAAGAAAACCAAGTTAGTATAAGACGAGTAATTATTGCTTTAAATAATATGCACATAGTGAAAAAGCAGGAAAAACAACAAAATGATTGTAAGGCAATTAAATGCGCATCCTAATATGCATGGGGCCTCCCTTATGCCGGAGGTGGGCCTAAACGCCAGATATGCGGGATTACGACAAATTTGGTCCAAGCTGCTAAACTACAATGCTTTGTCGGAAATGAGACAAAATGAATGTACATTTTCCAATTTCAGCATGTCATGATTAGTCTTGGATTGGTCTATCCTTATCACGCTACACATAATATGATGATTGGTCGTTGGGTTGTGAGACCCGTAGACATCTTTGGCGGATTTCTTAATTGTGGAGTCGACACCAAGGATCGACCCACCTAAGGTGTATGCATGCATGACTTAAAATAAAGGGTGGTATAGCTCTATCTTATATTTTCTAAGATTTGGCTGACTAGACACAAGGTTCCCGAGCGGACTACTCGAGTGAGAAGGCTACGCGGCCACCAGATGGTCCGGTCACTCCGCGCATACGCCAACTCTCCTAAATTTTGGTAGATTGAAAGAAATTTGCGGGTGCGTAAAACACACCTCGCGTGTAGTGTGTGATAGTGTCAATTTTCCAGAGTGGAAGAAATATGAGCGAAATGCCAATTTAAGATAAGCAGTAAAAAATATAGAAATTAAAGCAGTTATACATACAAAAAAAAAAAAAAAAAAAAAAAAAAAAAAAAAAAATTTCGTAATGGAAACAAATCAAAGCATTACATCAAAAAGAGCGAAAGTAAAGCACAATTATAATTAACCTGAATTTGCTATGGTTAGGAACCTGAAAAAGTCCCAGTGAGTCGCCATCTTTGTCTGACGCCCGTTTTTCGACCAGCTCGGGTCAAAGCGAACGCAGGCGTATGGGGTGATTCCTGGGTAAAGGATTGAGGAGTCGCCACCTAATTATTTTTTACGGTGAATTAGGACACCTAAATATTTAAACTAAGTGCTGCAGTGTAAACTCCAATTTTAAGGTCTGCGAAACTGGCGAGATTCTAGGTAAGGGTTCTTTATTATCCTAAAGGGAAGGGGTTAGGCATCCTTTAAGATCCGCTAACTTGCGGTTATCCGGTAAAACTCAGGTTAATTATTGCTAGAAAAATACATGTTTTACGAATATAATAGATAAAAGATGTTTTGCAAATAATTGGTAAATGATGCATTTTATACAAGTACGTATTTAGATGACATAAAAAGAAAGATACATGTAAAGTTTTTAGAAAACATGCATTTGTGACAATAAATTCTTTATAATGCCAAAGAAGCGAATCTTTCGAAAATCAACAAGTTGCAAAAATAATAATAAAAGATAAACTTATTTGTACAATTAATTGAAGCAAATAAAGATGACAAGAGTTGTTTTAAAAATCTTGAATAAGCGTGATTGAACCTAAAATAAATAAACTAGCGAAGAATTTCTAAGTTTGCGAGCCTACAAATAAAATAAGCTAGCGACGGGTTTCAAATCTTAAACTAACCTATGAATAAATCCTAAGTTTGCCTATTCTAAGCATTTCAATAATTACATAAGTGCGATAAATAATATTACAATACAAAGCGAGATAAAAGCTGAATTAAAGAAAGAAATAACAATAAATAAACTCAGGAATATTTGCCATTATTTATTTTAATCCTCGCATAGTATCAAGAACAAGCGGTTAGAAATAATTAAATACAAATAACTTCATATCCGTATTCAAAGCATTGAATGTTTTGATCACGGAGGGCTCGAACTTAAATTTTGAAAAGAACATTCCAATCACGTCGTGGCTGCAAACATATGACTAATGTAGTTTATTTTGATTGCCTCGCCTACTAAACGTGTTGGTCTCTCGGGTGGAATAAAAAAGATCACTATAATCACGTCGTGGCTGCGAATATATAATTCACCTCGCCTACTAAACATGATGACCTCGGATAAAAGGTTTAAGTCTTCACCCTTGCCCAGAAGTTATATTTCTGTCTTTGCAACTGTGTAGGCCTCAAAATCGACGGATATTTTTCATCGGCCAGTGTAGTATCGTGTTCAAATCAGTAAAATAAAATTGGAAAGCGAAGCTTGGCAGAGTAAGCGTAAAAACAGAGAGGCGAGAAGCGAAGCGAAAAGAACAGAGGCAATTTCGAAAAAGACGCGATGTTTAGTTTAAAACAAGAAGACAAGAAAAGCAAGAAACAGTAAATATCCGTTGCATGGATGTTTAAAACAAAGAAAGCGAAAACAGAGAAACGAAAATAAAGTGCGGCCTCAATTCAATTTCATCGGCAAGTGTAGTATCGTGTTCAAATCAGCAAAATTAAATTGGAAACGATGGCAGTAGCGTAAAACAGAGAGGCGAAGCGATGGCGTAAAAAGAACAGAGGCAATTTCCGAAAAGACGCGATGTTTAGTTTAAAGCGATGAAGACAAGAAAAGCAGTAAAGCAGTAAATATCCGTTGCATGGATGTTTAAAACAAAGAGCGAAAACAGAGAAACGAAAATAAAGTGCGGCCTCAATTCAATTTCATCGGCAAGTGTAGTATCGTGTTCAAATCAGCAAAATTAAATTGGAAAGCGATGGCGGCGATAGCGAAAACAGAGAGGCGAAGCGATGGCGAGAAAAGAACAGAGGCAATTTCCGAAAAGACGCGATGTTTAGTTTAAAACAAGAAGACAAGAAACAAAGAAACAGTAAATATCCGTTGCATGGATGTTTAAAACAAAGAAACTGAAAACAGAGAAACGAAAATAAAATGCGGCCTCGAATTCAATTTCATCGGCCAGTGTAGTATCGTGTTCAAATCAGCAAAATTAAATTGAAACAAGAAGGCAGTAGATAGCGTAAAGCAGAGAGGCGAAGCGCATGGCGTAAAAGAACAGAGGCAATTTCCGAAAAAGACGCGATGTTTAGTTTAAAAGCGATGAAGACAGTTGAAACAAGAAATATCCGTTGCATGGATGTTTAAAACAAAGAAGCGAAACAGAGAAACAAAAATAAAGTGCGGCCTCGAATTCAATTTCATCGGCCGGTGTAGTATTTGTTCAAATCGGTAAAATAATAAAACAGAGAAACAAAAGCGCGGCCTCAATTCAATTTCATCGGCCTAAGTGTAGTATTTGTTCAAATCAGTAAAATAATACCAAGACAAGAAAAACCGAAATATTGCGGTTGTCCAAAGCGGTTTTAAACCACCGCTTTCAAGCCGAGAAAAACAAAGAAGAATCGGGTTAAAAAAATAACGCAATGATGGGCTTGAAACACATAGCGGTGGACTTGAAAAGCGGCGGTGGCCAAAGATGCAAAGAAGAATGACCACAAAGTTGCCTAAAATGCCGCAATCATTTCGACCTCAAATCTGCTCAAGAGATGCACTTTTCACCAAGGAAATGCAAAGAACCATTCTTGCAAAGATACACCATCCAAAGTGCAAAGATTGTTTTCATTTTCAAAGTGCACAACTAATTATTTCAAAATGCAACGAAATGCTCCAAAATTTAGCATCAATTCAGCTCTAAAATACAGCAACCCGTGGCCTCAAAATACTTCAGAAAAATGGCCACAAAATATACATCAGCCAGCCCTCTCAGAAGGCAATAAGCATTCCTTGTCAAGTGTAACATCTCAAAATGTAGCGGTTGAAGTGTAACAACTGAATAAATGTAGTAGCTTCCTTTCGGAGTATAACATTTCGAACCAGCAGCCAAATGTGACAGTAAATAACCAAGAATGATGCATCATCTCATAACCCCAAAATACAATAGCATAATGGCCAAAAGAAGACATCAATGAATTGGTAAAAATACAGCAGTTGCTTATATCCACATAAGGCTCCAAATTTCGTATAATGCATAATAGGATGGGTTCAAAATCCATCTAGCGAGCAGCAAGCAACCATAGATGACAATAACAATATAGCATTAAGGTACAAAACAGCCTTGTAAAGGCAACAACAATGAGCCAAAAATGCAGCAAAATAATTCATCAGACTAGACTTCACTTTTTTAAAAGACAAGGAAGTAAAGGGGGCTACCACCATCCATTTCCAATGCCGCAACAAGATCAAAAGGTTTCTAGAACCATAGGCATGGCAGGCTATCGAAGAAGGCTAAGCCACAGCCGGAGCTTGTCTTGGCTTTCAACCAAAGATATTAAGATAAGTATAAAACTCACATATATACATTCTGAAAGTCTCAAACAAAGACAGGAAACAAGACATGAGATGGAAGGACGGTGAACACAGACTTATCATTCAAACTCGTAGAACAGTGGGTGATTTTAAACATAGAGGATTCATATAACATGAAATACAAACTCTTCCAGTCAGATACATACTCCGCCATGTAGAGGCGTTGATATTCATGGAATATTCAAAGTATACATGATATGCTTGGGAATATACAAGGATATACAACCTAGATATTCATCTTGTGTATGCTGAAATTTATATACTTTGTATACATTGAAACATGCCACTACATGATCATGATTGAGTTGAACATAAGAGGCGAATAAGCAATATCATAAATGAAACCAGCTAGTTCGGACTGGTACGAAACACTAGCATAGGCCTTGTTTAACAATTGAACATACATGGCATGTGCAAGATAGCTTAGGAGAACTTTACGTGCTAATGTGCAGGAATTTTGACATTTAAGCAAGCAAGGCAAGTATATAGCCCATTTGATAAACATGCGGACCTAGAAATAAAAAAGGGTAACTAAACATACATGGCATTTGATATGTAGAATCACATAAGCTGGACTAAGCATTTATAGTCACATTCATGCTATGCATTAGGCATGATAACCCTTAAATAAGCAAGATAGACACATAAACACACTCGTAGGCATACAACCACTGAATTGGCTAATCCAAAGATGACATTTTTTGTAGGCACATCACTGTCTAAGCTAGACTAAACATGCATGTCTTTTTAGGTAAGCAACATACACTAACCACTTGGTTCCAAAAATGATTTTTTATGCTAGCACAAAAACAAACTTAAACTAAGATAAGCAAAGATATATGCATAACCAACTTAGGATAAACATGAGAGGCAAACAGAAGAGACTTTCATGGTCATAAAAAAAAATTAACAACTTAAGTGTGCAAGGCCACAGAGCACAGGGTTGGCTAAACAGAGTCTTAAAGGGGTCAAACATGCTTCTCAAACCAACATCATATGAGCCAAACAATCAAGAAATGGTTAAAAATAAACTGTAGTTAACACACTAATAATTGGTTAATGAACACAAGCAGTAACCATTATAACTGCACATGCTTAATATGCTTAATAGATAACATAATGATCTTAGGCAGTAGCTAATTTAACAAAACATACATAATAATTAACTAGCAGTCTCAAACAATAATTGAACATGCTTAATCAACACGCAAACACATAATGTAAATTACACTAAGCTAATCACATAGAAAATCAAAGGGGTTTGTGTTTACTAACCTTCTCCGGATAGCGAACCGAGGTGTTGTTTTAAATCGTCGAATCAGCCCGAAAATGTTTAGAATTCAGATTTTGGATTTTTTGATCACCCAATCAATTGGTAATTCTGAAAAGGATACTGTTTTCTGATTTTTGGAATGGAACAGAACTGGTTTCGGTTCAGACCCGACCCGGAATGTGACCCGACACGACACGAAAATCCGACCCGACGCAGAACCAAAAAGGGATTTTCGGATTGAAAAATTAGGAACTAAAACAGAGAGTATTTTCGGACTGATTTCTTGACTATTTTTGAACGATTTCGAACTTTCTTTCTTATTTCGATTTGGACCTTCAAAAAAGATTTTTAGAACTCAAAAACCAAAAAACCCCCCTTTTAAATGAAGAACAGAGGGATATTTATAGATGATCTTCGTACCCCCCTCAACGTTCAAAAACGAGTTCAAAATTCAAAATAAGGAGCCAAAATCGCGGATTTTTGGGGTATGGGTTGCGGATTTTGTGGGTATGGGTCGGAGGGTTGGTGGTGTCAGCGCAACAGAGGGGGGTTGGTGGCGGCAGGGGGTGAGGTGACCGTGACGATGGGGTCGCCGGTATGGGGGTGTGGGGTCGTGGTGAGAGAGAGATAGGGTTCGTTTGATTTTGGTTTTTGATTTTCTGCTTTTTTGGTTTGGGTTTTGGGGGAGAATTAAAAGGAAAGGGAAATGGGCTGGGTCGGGTTTTGGGAATTGGCCGATGGGCCTGGCGGGTTGGGCGATTCGGTTGGGTTTGGTGAGTGGGCCGACTGGTCGGGTGTTTGGTTGGGCCTGGGGAAAAGTTTGTTGGGCTTGGGGTTTTTGGGTTGTGGGAATTGGGTTTTAAATGGTTGGGTAGAAATTGTATTGGGTTGTGGGAATTTAATTTGGGGATTGGGCTTTGACGAAAAATGGGTTTTAATTTAGGTTGGGTAGAAATTGTTTTGGGTTAGGAAATAAAAATGGGTTATGGATTTAAAAATATAAAAGAGGGTTTAATATAAAAATATTATATATATATATATATATATTTTGTAAAAGATATGAATTATTTAAAATAACATAACGACGTGATAATAATAAAATATAATATTTACGAAATGTTTAATGCTTAAAAAAAAAGGAAATGCGATGCAATTTTGCGAGAATAAACTAACATAGAATTTTCGGATAAAACTTATGATTATTATAAAAATGCAAATGATATAAAATATGAGAATAATAATAATAATACGAAGATACACACATATATGCCTATATTTTAAAATTATTTTAAAAGTGTCAAAATATTAAAAATTACGAATAAAATCATAAAAGATGGGACAAAATTGGGTGTCAACATCTATATCAAGGACAATCTCTCTTGAAGTGACCTAACTCACCACAACCAAAATAAGCTTTGGATGCTGGAGGCTGATACATGGAGGCTAAAGAACTGGATGGACCACCTCAGTTGGTTGGCTGAGAGAAAGAACATCCATGAGACTGTCCTACCCCATACCCACTCTATCTATATGGTCCACCATAAGATATCTGCCATGTGGATTGAATGGGATGTCTGGGGGCGGAATGATAGGTCCTGGAAGACTGACCCCTACCTTTGTGACTAGAAGAACCACTAAATCTACCATGCCAACGAGGCCCCTTGTCACTACACCCTCCAAATGATTGAACCATGGAAGCCTCAACACTCATAGCATGATCCACTACTGCTTGGAAGGAAGAATCTAGAGGCACAAGCTAAATAAAAGGTACACGGAGTGAACACAAGTCCATTAACAAATCTATAGACCCTCTCTGGCTTTTTTGGAATCAAGTGTGTAACATACCGAGCCAAAATCAAGAATCTGGCCTCATACTCTGCCACCGACATACCCCTCTGCCTCAAATAAGTGAACTCATCCCTGCGCTGATCCCTCAAAGTACGTGGCACTTTCTTCTCCTAGAAGATCTAATGGAACTGTATTCAAGTGAGTGGAGGTAAACTAACTAGTCTGCCCTCAATATAATACCTCCACCACATCTTCGCATCGTCGTGAAACTGGAAATACATATAGTCCATGCCATGGGACTAAACAATCCCCATATTGTACAACCTCTCATGCATATCTATGATGAAATCATATGTATCCTCACTGCGGGTACTATGAAACCTGGGTGGCTATATTTTCAGGAACTTTCCTATGAGCTCCTGATCTCTAAGTGTCAAAGCTTAGGCTGCTACTGGCCTAGGAACACCCTCAGGGGCTGATAGACCATCAATATGCGGGGCAATGGCAGTAGGAGGCTGCATCCCCTATGTATGTCCCTACTTTTGAGTATGTAACCATACTCTAGTCTGAGAAACACCTGGAGTGACACCTCTTATATCTTGCTGGGCATCAAGATCCAAAAGAGTATGGGCCAATGTATCCTGAAGTGTTGGGTCAGACATAGCCTCGGGGTGAGTCTTTGTTGGCCCCTAACCTCCCCTAATTGCCTGCTCTATCTTGGGCTCACACTATAGAGAAGCGAGCATGCCCATCTCTGTCCAACCGCAGGAGCCTTTCCCCTGGCTAGTGCAGCACCATGACCTTTAGCTAGGTCGCGAACTCTCACGCTGGCCCCATCAGTAGGCTCGGGTGTGCCATCCCTCGCAATATCAGCTCGTGTCCTTACTATCTGTGAGAGAATGGAAATGAATCAGATATCAATTCGAACGTTCTAGATACCAATTTGAATAAATAAGAACGCAAGAATGAAGAAATTTGAAGTTTCCTAAATGTCCTACAACCTCTCGCAAATAAGTACAGAGCTTGTCATACCCATCCACAAGACTCTACTAGATATGCTCTTGTACTTATAGATCGGGTACCTGGGGCTTTGATACCAACTTGTCACAACCTTAAATCACTATGTCATGCGGGCACCTACCATTTCTCACCTCGATAGGCGAACATGTCTCTTAATCAATAATTAAACAATAGATAAATGATAGAACAAGATAAGCGGAAGTATAAATCATAAATATCATAGGCGCAGAAGTATAATACCAGTACAACCCCAAGGAATGGTTTGAAATAAAACAAGATCCACTAATCAATACATGTCGGAATAATATATAAGTCTCAAAAGTAGGAATATTGTCTCAGAAACAAGATAAGACAAGTAATAGAAAAGGAGTCTCCTAGCATCGGATCATCAAACATTCTCACCCTAAAAGACTCAGCAACAGGCCTCGAGATCAGTCTTGAGGAGTAGATATGTAACCAGTCATGTACTCTGCATTCAGAAAAGAATGCAACAAGGTAGTGTTAGTACAAACACTATGTACTGGTAGATATCATAGGCCGAAAAAAGTTACCTAACATATATATAAGAAAGAAACTGAAAGATAGACATGCCCGCAATCAAGTACAAGTAATATCACAGTCCAAGATCAACTAACCGAAGCATAGAGAATCACGTCAGAATCCATGAAGTATGTGAACGTAATGATGAGTAACATGCAATGCAATGGCTAATCTCCGTACACACATGCTCCGAACGAAATATCTTTATGCCCCAGCAGTCCTGACCCATAGGGGACCCGTAAAGTCTATGTACCAACCTCTGATCCCAGCAAAAGACCTCAGACATCGAACACTACTCCGATCCAGTAAAAACCTCGACATCAGACACTCTCTCTATCAAACAAAGACCTCGGTATCGGACACTCATCTCTCTTTTACGCTTTCCAAACAAAACCACAGAGGCTACACTCCCTCACTTATCATCATTTACAATCACAATTCATAATAAATCATCATATGAATGAGAATGTATGTAATGCATTATATCAATTACAGTTGTCATAAAGTATACTTCACAATTTCAAGTCATATTCATTATCCTTCCTATTACGATAATATGTGAGATATCATGGGTGAGATGAATGCAAACACAAGTAGCAAAATATGCTTCGCTAGTGTAACATGCTTTCTCTGATAGTACCAAACCTAAGTAACTGAGCCCAACTTCATACCCGAAGGTGTAACATGCTTTCTCTGATAGTATCTAACTCTACATATGCTTCGCTAACCAAAGTCTAACTTGAATATAAGTCATAACCTACCTGGATGCCGAACGGGAGTCACAATGATCACATTTGCGCCTTGCCCTTCTGAGGATCACGGTAGTACTCAAAGTCTAAATACTATCGAAATCTAAGTTAGAGAAAGAAACTAATAACACCCATAACACTTAAGCTATTCTTTGAACCCAAACCAAATATGAGAGAAAGGGGACACAAACCCACAAGGGTAAAACAATCATTTTGAAAGTGAGATATGCAATTTGATGTTCAATGAGTTCAATCCTACTAATCAATTGCTAAAATAACCCAAGACTAGGCCTATTTCTATATTCAAGTGAAAGCCCCCAATTTGGGTATGAACCCTAATTTTCCAACATCCAATTTCATCAACATAATGGAAGATTCTAGCATAATAATTACTAATTAGTGAAATCCAAGCTTAGTCTAGAAAAACACATCTATTAATCTCACTTTTAGGTTTAATAATCAAATAAACCCTAGTTAGATAGAACCCATCTTTTCCAACTAATTTCTAGGTTATTTACACAATTAAATCAACTTAATAAAGGTAGATAAAGGTAATACAAGGCTAAATGAGCTTACCCCAAGAAGAATCCACATAAGGAAGCTTGAAATCACCCTAAGAGTGATTTGGAGAAGTATTTTCAAAATGGGAGATGAAAGACCAAATAAATCGCACCCTTGGCCTTTATAAAAAACCCAAGGCTCTGCCCAAGTGGCTTCCTGTCCGCTATAGCGGACCTCACATCCGCTGGCGCGTAGTGACGCCTTCCCCAGCGAGTACACCAGACATCAGCAGAACCCTGTTTTCCATAATTTCAACTCGAAATTTGACAATCACCCAAGACCTCTCCGACACAAATTAGATATGTAAACATATGTAAAAACTTACTATGGACTCACTCGTGGTCTCATAATTTCCAACGGAGGTCTATTTATTTGGGTTAACCCTCAACGACCTAAACTAACTTTCTAACCACTAGACCAAAATACTCCCGAGAGCCTCGGGAATTGAATCAACTATCCCACTAAGTCATAAATGACCCTCTGAACCTCATGGAATCGACGGAATTCCAAAAAAGGTCCGTTTACGTAAAAGTAAACTATCAGTCAAACGTTTACACTTAAAGATTCTAATTTCTCAACTTCCATTAGGATCATTCGATAACTTCGAGAATTAGGTCAATAAGGGTAAAATAGTCAAAATGCATGTAATGACAAAACATGTCATTACAGTCTATCTGTACCTGCGGGCATGAATACAATGCCTAAAAAAGGGACATCAATACGAAAGATGTACTGAATATGTAAGGCTGATAACACATGTAAAAAGGAAATATAGTATAAGAGATAAAGGTACAAATGTCAACCTGAATTTAGAAAAAGGCCACAGAGGGCAGACAATTAATACAATCATGAGTATATGCATGTAAGTAAAATCGGGCCACTTTATGGGCTATATATATAATATCCATGCTCTCTATGGGGAAAAAACATATTATATCATAATGTACCCGGTCTCAAAAGGACTCAGTCGTACCCGACCTTAATATGATAAGGTAATATCAAAACCAACTGCAGCAGTGTGCACATATAAGTGTCATACCTGACAGACTATAGCGCAATTCGGTACAAAAATAAATAAATAAATAAATATATATATATATAAGTGCGACGTAAGATCTCAAAGACACCAGGATTAGAGTCGGATTGACCTATAGTCGTTATCCTCCAACTTTCATTATTGTCGCTACGTTTATCACTTCCAGCCAACTAACCATAGACATAGAATACTAGGTCACAAAGGACATGAATTATCTTAGCAAGGAATGAAACATGGATGACTTAGATAATCTTGGAAAGTATTGTTTTTAGGAAGTCATTTAGTTTACTAGTCATGCCAAAGAACATATAAGTCTTACATACCTTATTCATGAAGATACAATGTCCCACAAGTGCTCGTACCTTATACGTATGGTTATCTATATCACACAAAGGATTGTTATCAATATCAAATTCATATCCTATAGGAAAATTCATTTAGATAATTTATCGAACAACTTATGTACGTAACTTCATAGGATCATTTATAGTTCAAACTCAACATATTTTAGCATAACAACCTCCATTATCATTCCTAATAATCACCACAATGTTATACATGTCCTTATAACTTCATTTAGTAGCTTAAATCATATAGAAATGACACACACAACATAGCTTAGCTTCAAAACTCATAGTCACTAACTTCTTCAAGAATCTTCCAACAAATTTCAACTCAACAGTTGCACAGCTCTAAAAATAAGTTAAGGAAGATGAAGCTTACCTTAATTATACCAAGAACACTCTATTTCTTAGCTTACTTCAGCACTAAGATATCTTCGGAGTCGCCACAACGAGGGAGAAAGAAGTTAGCGATAGTCACAGGATTCTTTATGTCAAACTTTCGTGATTTAACTTGGGATTTAGCTTCAAGTTGATGGAAAACCTTTGAGAGAGTATTAGGGATGTTCTAGGGTCTGTATGGATGAGAAAATGGGTCCCCAAGTCGAGCAATATGATTTATACCCAAAAGTACAGTCCGTACAATCAGAATTGAAGCCTGGAATTCGCAGAAAAATTACGGTGGAAATTCCAAATTGTATGGTCCGTACATTTGGGCCGTAATTCTGGAAAAAATGTTGATTTCGTCGAAACATATTTCTCTACGATCCGTTTAATTCCTATACATCCCGATACTTCTATAAACAATATGTAAACCCGCATTACCCTTTCGTAAGATCACATATCTTCTGGGGATATCGGTGTCAATCGACGGCACGACTAGACGTGAAACTACGAGGCGTAACAAATATATACTATCATACTAAATGGTAATATTCTTTTTAATAGATTAGAATGCTAATTAAGTATGCGGGAGTGTTTTATAAAAGTAATAAATATGTTCGATATGCATTTATTTTTAGTATCACTAATATAGGAAACTCTATATTTTTAGTCTTTTATTAATAGAAACATTCTTGATTTATGGTATAAAATTATATATACCCTCTCTCTCTCTCTCTCTATATATATATATATATATATATATATATATATATATATTTTGTAGATTATGCAATTTAGTTAGTAGTTGTCTATTATGAAATAATGTACTTATTTTCTAGTATTTATGTAACTTCCCCTTTGTTTTATAGGTCTTAATCTTAATCATTCAGATTTATCCCATTAAGTTCATTTATTTTGTTTCCTTATGAAACCTCTTAATGGGTCTGAATAGGTTCGAATGAATCAGATTTGTAACAGAGTCTTAACACCATTCAGACACATTTAAATAATATGTCTTATGTCACAAAACATTCACGACTCTTCTCATCAAATTTTTCACGCCTCTAGCTATTCTTTCTCAACTAAATATTATCAAGAACTCTTGTTGTCGCAAATATTAATTGATTAACTATAATAACATAATCATTTTCTTAAATCTATTAAAACATTTATTTAAAATCCTATGTATAAACCGAGTTCATGATCTATTTTGCATCAGGAAAATTAGACATGGGAATCCATCTTATCAATAAAGTACCTATCTTCATTTCTCGATCTTTGAAAGATCGCAATGACTCTAAATTATTGTTTCTCGAGATAATAACCACAAATTTTAAAATAATTGAATACTGCATAGCCTCTAATCAAATTTAGAACTAAATATATAATACCAAGCTTCAAGAAATAACAGAGAACACTCAGAAATTGTCAAGTATTGAAAAGTTTTCTCTTTTTTATATTATTTTAATAAAGTTTCCTACTATAAAATATTTTGTGGGATTCAGCCATAATAACTCTCTTTAAATCACTTTTAATTGATCTAGAAAGGTTTACCATTTTAATAATAAGCATAAATTCTTAAAAACAATTCATGTTACCTTGTTACAATAATTTTTTATATTGATGTATAACTTTTATTTGCATTTCAGATCTTCAAATTTTATCTTTGTAGAAAAAAGTAAGATAGTTCAAATTCTTAATCAAATATTAATATTTAAAATATTATTTTTAATCAAAAATAAATTTATTTTGCTGAAATAATATTTTTATAATATTTTATTGATATAGTGGTTAGTTTCATATGCACGTTTAAATATTGAAAATAAATAATCATAATCATTCAATATTTAGATCTTTAAGACAATATCTTAATATTCAGATGTGTATTCAGATTCAGATGTCTTAATCATAATGAAAACAAATGAGGCCTTAGAAAGAAGATTCTTTTATGTACAATTTTAATCCATATTCAAAATATTTAAGAATATAATATACTACTTACTAGAAATATAAGTTTTTTCTTACCGATATTTAATGGAAAATTTGTATTATAAAATATGATTTTTCACTTTATTTCCATCGGATAGCTCACTGAAAAAACGCATGGTGGAAAATAAGTTCTAATTAAAATGCTGACAAACTTTCTGATTTTTTCGTGTGAAAATACTACTATTTAGATTTTTTCTCATCGACATTCAGTGTGAAACAACTATTGAATAATTTTCAGTAAAAAAATAAACATTTTTTAGTATTGATGTAAATTTAGTTTTTCACCTTTTTTTTTTGGTGCGAAGTATTTTACATTGTCTGAATTCATACAAAAAACTAAATGCATATTTAGTTAGGTAAACATAAGGTGGAGAGTTTTAGAAACAGAAACTGTAACTTCTCTCTACAGGAATTACACTACTAATCCACCAAATTTCCCCCTTTTGAGCGGAATATGACCCCATACCGCCCTTAGGACAAACACCCTCCCCTTGATGCCATCGGAACTGCCATATACGAAAGACACAAATATGGAAGAGGATCTACAGCCCCAACAATTCTACAAAGATATAGTCTTGAAAAAATAATTCAGTACAGACCCCACTCGACGGATTATACTAGGTTTGACAGAGCCTAAAGGTAAAAACAGTTGATGCGATGACCGGTAAGTTTTTTTGAAAGAATATATGTGTATCTTCCTTATATCCCATGTATATTCCAATTAGAATTTTTGTACATGTGTAATTATGGTAGTAGCGTTGTATTAGGAAAACGTAGATTTAATTTCCATAATTAAATAGTGTATATCATGTATATATACATTTTACATTAATGAAAATAATCAATGAATTATTCTCTTTCATTGTATCAGCAGTCTAGGGAAAAGTTTTCCTTCTCCAAATTATACCCTATTCTGCCGCCCTCATCGGAATACTCAATATCGGCCTATGGCCGAACCTCATCCCTACAAATTTTCTTTCAGAATCCCTAATTCTCCTCTTGTTCTTTTATCATGTCTACCACAAAGAACACCTTCATCCTGCCATTGCAGTCCCCAATATAAAAAACAACATCCCTATTGTTCTTGAGATGGAAAACGTCCAATACGCGACGTGGGCAGAATTATTTAAAATTCATGCACGGTCTAATCGAGTTCTCCATCACATCATCACACCAGAAAAAAGGCAAGGAGAAAGTGCCTACCACCGATGATAAAATAGAGTTGTGGGAAACTCTTGATGCTATGGTGCTCCAATATTCCACCATTTCTACGGACCTCTTGCAGACTATTATCGAATCCGACCTACGGAAGTGGAAGCTTGGAATAGGTTGTGTGATATATTCCAGGATAACAAAAATTCCCATGCTGTGACCCTTGAGCAGAAATTCTCCCATATAAACATGGAGGATTTTCCGAATGCCTCAGCCTATTGTCAAAGGCTCAAGAAGTTGTCGGATCAACTCAAGAATGTTGGCGTGTCGCCTGTTACTAATGATCGTCTTGTTCTTCAGATGGTTGCAGGCCTCTCCGAGGCTTATAATGGCGTTGAAACTCTTCTTTGTCAAAGCATTCCTCTCCCGTCATTCTACCAAACACGTTACATGCTCATCTTAGAAGAAGCCGGGTTGATTAAAAGGAGACAATCGGACCCAATTCCACTATTATGGTGGCCACATCACGCGATACCGATGACCCTCACTCCTTCCCAGAAAATTCTAGCCAAAACTGTAACAATGGTGGTGGCAAAAAGGGCCAAAATCAGAAAAATAGTGGCAAAAACCACAGTGACGGCCGTGATGGTGGTGGTGGCAGTGGCGGTGGATGGGGTGGCAGTGGCCAGCAGACTGGGCCGCAGCACCATTGACTGCAGTCTTGGGCCAGTGCATAGTGGCCGTGGGGCTGGGCCAGTGGGTAGTGGCCTAGTCCACCGTATCCAGTCGGCAGTCAAGCCAATTATTGGGCCAGGACCAGCGACTTTCAGAACCAGGGGCTCGACAGAATGGGCCCTGGCAGCAGCCTGGCCTGCTTGGGCTTCGGCCATAGCAAACCTTCACTTCTACAGGCCCAACAATAACCCCGAGTCCCATAGATATCGAGGCACTGATGCACACACTTGGATTAAATCCTCTGGATACAAATTGGTACATGGACACCGGTGCCACTTCTCATATGACATCCGCGCCATGTAATCTCTTGTCTTATTTCAATTTGAGCAAAAATCATGGCATTATTATTGGTAATGGTAATTCAATTCCAATTTGTGGTTATGGTCATACAAATTTATCTCTCCCGAACCCACCTTTAGCCTTGAAAATGTCCTTCATGCTCCTAAATTAATTACAAATTTGGTGTCTGTTCAGAAATTTAGAACTAATAACTGGATTTCTGTTGACTTTGATCCTTTTGGATTTTCTGTGAAGGATTTCATGATAGGGATACCTCTAATGAGATGTAATAGTCAGGGCGAGCTTTATCCCATCACCACATCTATCACCACCACTAATCAAGCCACACCGTCAACATTTGTCATTTTAGCACCTTCCTTATGGAATGCGCGTTTGGGTCATTTGGGAGCATCTGTTCTTTCCACTCTTAAAAATAATAATTGCATTGACTGTAATAATACGCGTAGTACTAATGTTTGTCCTTCTTGTCCGCTTGGGACACGTGTTAAATTACCGTTTTTTGCCTTCAATTCTAGTACTTTGTTTCCATTTGATATTATTCATAGTGATTTATGGACATCTTCCATGTTGAGCTCTTTGGGCCACCATTATTACGTGTTATTTTTGGATGATTGTTCTATTTGTTTGTGGACTTTTCCGTTATCTAAAAAGTCTCAAGTTTCTTCCACATTTCTATCGTTTAGAGCATTTAGCCGTACCCAATTTGAATGGGAAATTAAAAATATTCAGTGTGATAATGGAAGAAAATTTGATAATGAGTCATTTAGAGAATTTTTAATATTAATGGTATCTCTTTCCGGTTTTCTTGTCCACATACGTCCTCCCAAAATGGAAAATTCGAGAGAAAAATATGCACAATTAATAATATTGTTCGAACATTACTCGCCCATGCTTCATTACCACCTTCATCTTGGCATCATGCGTTACAAATGGCTACTTACCTTCTTAACATACTCCATAGCAAAGTATTAGCATACAACACTCCACTCCAAATTCTTTATCGTAAGGATCCTTCGTATTCTCATCTTAGGGTATTTGGGTGTTTATGATATCCTCTCTTCCCATCCACTAAAATAAACAAACTTCAAACTTGTTCTACCGCTTGTGTATTTTTGGGTTATCCATCTAATCATCGTGGTTACAATTTTTTAAATTTATCCTCTAATAAAATCATAATTAGTCGCCATATCATTTTTGATGAAATCAAATTTCCTAGTTTGCTAAGTTTCATAATTCCGTTCCTACTTCCTATAATTTTCTGGATGATGGGCTCTCATCGTATGTGGTCCACTATTTGATCCGGCCTCCATCTCGGGATTTAGACCAACAAACACTGGCAGGCCCAGTTCCTACTGGCCCAAACTTGTCCCGTGATCTATTCCAGCCAGTAGGCCCACTGCCTACTGGCCCAAATACCTTCGGTCACCCGAGTTTGCCAGCATGCCTACTACTTGCTGGCCCAAATGTCCACTACCTGGGTAGAACTTTGCCAGTAGGCCCACTGTCTGCTGGCCCATCGCATAATTTCCTAGGTCTAGTTTCTTGGTCAGTAGGCCCACTGCCTTCTAGACAACTTCCCAACCCGAGCCAATTCCTCCCAAACCAATCCAGTTCTGACGTCATCACACCGTCCCAGGTTCGCCCCACTTCTATTTTGAGTCAAGGAAATGTTACTCATAGCCAATGGGGTATTTTAAACCAAAATGACATTTTAATCTCAATTCTAATGTTACTAAATCACCCCTACCACGTAACCCCGTCTCTGCCCTTAGTGATCCGAATTGGAAAATGGCTATGGATGACGAACATACTGCTCTTATTGGAAATAATACGTGGGAGTTGGTGCTCCGTCCGCCTGATGTTAATGTGATTCATTCTATGTGAATTTTTACTCATAAGGAAAAATCTGATGATTGTTTTGAGAGGCATAAGGCATGTCTTGTAGGTGATGGAAAAACACAACAAGTTGGTGTGGATTGTGGAGAGACATTTAGTCCAGTTTTCAAAGTAGCGACTATTCACACTGTTCTCAGTCTGGCTCTCTCCAAAGCTTGGCCCATTCATTAGCTGGACGTGAAAAATGCGTTCTTACACGGTGATCTCAAGGAAACGGTATACATGCATCAACCCTTAGATTTTAGGGACCCAGATCATCCTAACCATGTCTGTTTGCTGAAGAAGTCCTTGTATGGGCTAAAATAGGCTCCTCAGGCCTGGTACAAAAGGTTTGCAGATTATGTGTCAACTACTGGGTTTTCTCACAATATGTCTGATCATTCTCTGTTCATCTATCGTCGTGGTACTTCTCTAGCATACATTCTGTTATATACGGATGATATTATATTGACTGCCTCTTCTGATAAATTGGGTAAGTCTATCATATCTCTTCTCAACTTTGAATTTGCTATGAAAGACTTGGGGCCTCTGAGTTATTTTTTGGGTATAACTATAACTCGTCATGCAGGTTGTCTATTTCTATTCCAGAGGAAGTATGCCGCTGAGATTATTGAATGGGCTAGCATGTAATCCTGTAAGTCATCACCTACTCCTGTTGACACCAAACCAAAGCTGAGTGTTAATTCTAGCACACCTTATGAGGATACCTCCCACTATCACAGTCTAGTAGAGGCTCTTCAGTATCTTACATTCATGAGGCCATATATTACTTATACAGTGCATCAGGTGTATTTATTTATGCATGATCCAAGGGACGAACACATGCATGTGCTCAAACACATTGTGCGTTACATTGAAGGCACTCTTGATTATGGTTTGCACTTATATCCATCCTCCGTATCTGCTCTCGTGTATTATACAGACGTTGATTGGGGTGGATGTCTAGATACCAGACGTTCGACACCTATTTATTGTATGTTTCTTGGTGATAACTTGGTCTCTTGGTCGGCTAAACGCCAAGCTACTTTATGGCGATTCAGTGTAGAGGCTGAGTATCGAGGGTTAGCCAATGTGGTTTCTGAGTCTTGTTGGCTGCGTAATCTCCTATTAGAGCTTCACTTTCCTATTCAGAAAGCTACCTTGGTCTACTGCGATAATGTTAGTACAGTATATCTCTCTGGGAATCCTGTCCAACATCAATATACTAAACATATCGAGATGGATATTCACTTTGTTTGGACAAAGGTAGCTCTTGGACAAGTCCGTGTCTTGCATGTCCCTTCACGGTACCAAATTGCTGGCATCTTTACTAAGGGTCTTCCCTTAGTTCTGTTTGAAGATTTTAGAGACAGTCTCAACGTACGACAACCGCCCGCTATGACTGAGGGGGTGTGAAAGAATATACATGTATCTTACGTATATTCCAATTAGAATTCTTGTACATGTGTAATTATGGTAGTAGTATTGTATTAGAAAAACGTAGATTTAGTTTCCATAATTAAATATTATATATCATGTATATATATACCTTTTACATTATTGAAAATAATCAAAGTATTATTCTCTTTCATTTTTAAAACCCAAAGATTCACATATATTGACCGGAACAACGACAAAGGTAAAGCGACAACGGTGGACGAGCCTAAAGCAAAACTAACCGTCCCTATCAAAACTAACCCCCAGAATTGGGTCGGGGCAAATAAAAAAATCGCCAGGCAGCCCAAATAGAAAAAGAGAATTTGAATCTGAAGGGTAGCCCAGTCGAGTTACTAAAGCCTAGTTGGATAGAGGCCCGCTTGTTAAAAAGTGGGTTGTTTCCCATGTTGTGTGAGAGCCCAACATATATCTAATTTTAATATAAATGCAACTGATAATTTGAGATTTGCATGATCAATTATATTTGATTTCAACAAAAACCACCCAAAATATAAAGCAACTATAAGAAAAAAAGAACTAAAAATAAAGAAGCGAGAAACTCAGTACTATCTAAAACTCTTCATAAATAAACAAACAAAAAACTTTTTAAAAAAATTAAACTTGGCTACTTATTAATGCAGTAGAAAAGGAACGGACCTTTTCAGAAATTCAGTTTTGAGGATCAAATGTAGAGTTAGTGTTCCTAGATATTCGATTCATTCATGTGCTACTAAGATGTACCATGACTTGAGGCAACCTTATTGGTGGGGGAGGATGAAGACCCTTATTTGCCTACTTTACCCTTCCCGTAACCTCTATGTGTGGTTTGTGATGCGCGTGGATGGATGACACGGATCTCGAGGTCCATTTATATGAGTTTTGAATGAAAACCCCAAAATAAGAACCTTAGAGTTAGATATTTTGACTCTAGGTTGACTTTTGAGCATATGGTTCATTTCTAGTTTCCGTTATTTCCGGTAGTTCCGGAGGGTCATTTATGACTTAGTCGAGTCATTGGTTCACTTCCCGAGACAATCAGATGTATTTTGTGTCCTTATTTGTTATATTTGGTTATTCTGGATGATTCTTTAAACAAATATGTCTTAGCTCAATTAAACGGGAAATCTGACCGTACGAGTGAGTTCGTAGCACTATTTACCATAGACAAGTATGTCTGGTGGGTCTCGGGATGTTTTGGGTGTTTGGTGGAAGTTTGGCCTAGTTTTTATTTTTCTGGTGTCTGGTATCCGCCGCGACGACACTGTTGTTCACTCCTGCATGTCTGCCTCTACGGAGGTTGGCTCGCAGAAGTAGGTGGTAAGATTTTGGTGAAATTCTATCTTGGCGGAGGGATTCTCTACAGGGGCGGGTATGCCTCTACAAAATCGAGTTTGTTATGGTGTTGGGGCGAGCTATCAAGTGTCTGTACCCCAACGAGATCATTTTATGCAGGGGTGAGACCGTGCCATCAGAATCAATTTCGTTGGGGAAGAATCCCTGATCTAGGAAACTTAGTTAAAATCCTAGGTCGAGTCACTTTTCCAAAATTAGCTATGCTTGAACCTAGAGCCCCAAAAAGGGATTTTTGGAGTTTGGGAGTGAATTCATATTTGAGGTAAAGATTTCCATTCTTTATGATTTGATTTCATGATTTAAGGTCCTTTAATGGTGTTATAGTGTTCACGTGAATTGCGAAAAATGAATTATAGGTTCTTATGAGATTAAGAGTGTTGAAACTTTCATTCAGGGTGGTTTATGGACTATATTTCTTTAATTATAATGAATTAGTGATGGAATATGTTAGATAATCATGTTGTGGAGATTAACGTGATTATAGAAACCTATTTCACTTGTGGAAATTCTATGGTTTACAAATTAGGGTTTTTCTTAAATTATTTAATTGAAGGTCCAAATGAGCTTATGTTTTAATTAACTTAAGGATATCATTACCTAGTATGTGTTCATGCTTTTTGACTAATAAAGTTTGAGTCTTGGTGACGCGGGCCTGGAGTTGGTATTTGAAGTCTTGATTTGTTTAAGGACTAAGTCCTTGTATTATGTGTAAGCCTTGTATTAACGAATAGTAAATGCGTATTAGACTTTGATTACCACAAGTCATAGTGGAAGGGCAAGGCTAGATAAGAGATTTGACTGTTCAAGGCTCATGTTCGACCTAAAGGTAGGGTATGATTTACTTTCACAAGACTTCGATAGAAGTGCTTAATTAGTTATAAATATTGAGGGGTAATGGACATGTTTGGGGGTTATACTCAAACGGTTGTGATGAACGGTTGAGTGGGTACCAGTATTGAACTGTGATGATGAGTGATTTAGGGAATCAGTCTTAAGATGATTTCGACTACTGATTGATTGGGCTTGTCACTATTATGTGGGCTCATCGTCATACTTGTTATCGTTGTTCTTACTCATCACACATGCTTGATATGATATTCTGATTATAATTGGATTATATGTTGTTGTATTCTTAAAAGCGTGTGCTATTTAGCTCTATACTTGGTTGCATCTCATGACATTATTATTCTTGTCTTGTATTGTCATTTGCAGTCATACACTCATGATTATGATGATATTGATATTGGAGTGGTATGATATATGATGCGGGTCCAAGGGATCAGAAAGGTAAGAACACTATGAGATTATGACAACATTGAGATGATGATGATACACGAGCAACGGGTTGCACGCCTGTAATAGTTATTATAAAGAAAGGCTGGGGTCCGTTGAGATATTCCAAATGAGTAAATGGACTTTGCGGGTCACCATAGATGTACAATTCATAATTTAAACGACTGTATATTGGAGGATAAAGGTACATGACATATGCATTTCATTTATATCATACATATATAATTTATTGATTATTTGTTGGACTTAGCATTAGATTAGTTGTTTATGACTTGGCTAGATTTCTGGATGTGAAAAGGATTGTTAATTTCTATTTGATACTTAGATTACTGTTATTGAATTGTTTTGGAACTGAGTGACTTAAGTGATTATGAATCTTATTTGAACAAAGTGATATGTTGATTCTGTGAACTATTCTGTGGACAATGTGATATTATTGAACTGTTTAGCATAGAAATATTTGGTGTCAACTTGATATTTATCTCTTTTTGTATATCTTCTGTCGTTGTTGGCCTATGATGTCTATGGGGGTACGTTATGTACTCACGCTACCATTGCTGCATCTTTTTCTGATGTAGATATAGATCCCACTACCAGTTCACGAGCTCGAGTGTGAGTCCGATCAGAGAGTCTGCAGTATTCAGGGTGAGGATGCTACTTCCTGCATGCCTTGGATACTCGATCCTTATTTATGTCTTTTACTTATGATCGAGAGACATATTCAGATACTTATGTTATTATATTCGGTTTTGGCCTATGTTTCCCTATTCAGACTTGTATCATATTTATAGTGCTCTTATATGATTGATCAGATTTAGGGTGTTGCGTTGATTATCAGACTTATATTTCTACATTTATATCATCCGACAGTTTATCTAGTATTTTGTTATCTTTTCGCTTTTCTTTACTATATCATGTGAATGATTTGAGAGTGGTTCGCCTATTGGCGGAAATTACGTAGGTGCCACCACGGTCTCTAAAAGGGGCAGTGACAACTTGCAAGCAACTTAGGCAACAACTCTCCTATCAAAATACAGACCTATTTGGCCTTTCTTGGGCAGCAAGGAAGCCCATTTTAAGGCTAAAAACGTGACACAAGTGGGAGCATAATGTGGTGCAAGTCTATCTCAATTTAGGTGTCTGAATCAATCTAAAATAGAGCCCAATCAACTTGTCTAGAAGTTTCTTTGTTTGTGATATTGTCATAGGCCTTCTAAGAGCTTCCAAAGATTCATCTAAGTATTTTTATATATTTATGCCTCCATAGATTCTATCATTCCCCTCTTCTTGAAGAAAATTTGTCCTCGAATTCAAATCTCGCAAAATAAGAAAGATCAAAATAAGTAAACTGCATCTACTAATCATAAACAAAGATGGTAGGAATAAAACAAGATAATGACCATGTGTCCACTTAATACAATTAATCCTAGCGCATATAAATACACCCTTATAAAGAATGTGAACATCATCATCCCAATAAAATTATTATCTACTTATATAAGCTCTACAACATTCTCGTCTAGAGGGCATGGAAAATGGTGCATGCAACTCCAATTTAGTTGTATCAATAAAGTATCCCAATGGTCATGGTAAAGGCGATATAATATCCCTAAAAGATATATCAAATTGAACACTTTTATGATATAGCCAAGCATCCAGAATTACATCTCCCACAAATTCTTCTATGTACACACTTTTCACATAGGCATAAGAGTTTTCAAGAAAGATAGAAAAACTCTTAAATTCTAAAACAAAGTCTCCAATAAATTCGAGCTCATTATTGGAATCGTCACGAATAGTATTCTCAAATTCATTAAATTCTAAGTAATTGATTAAGTTCTCAAACAAGGAATTATGGATAGGTTCACCAAAGAGTATTTGATCAATAGTATTATAACATTCATGTATCTTCTCATCACTAGTAGCAAACACCTTTTTAAGATCGCAATCACCAAGGCTTGAAGAATTATGTCTCATCACACAGAAAAATTCATAATCCAATAAGTTATCATATGAAAATTCATTTGACACTAGAATAAGAGAGGACGAATCACCATGCTCATTCGCAAGCCTCCTGTCACAAACATCATGACTCTTTTTAACAAGTGGAAATCCACAATCAACTATGTCATACTCAACTTTAAAAGAAAGTGAACTACTCTTATACTTGAACTTAGAGATTATAGTCAATGACTTATTATATAGAAAAATATCATCATCCTCAAAGTTAATAAAGTCACCAACATAAGAATTTAAAGTGTACTTCATTACCTCTAAAAAGACCTTAGGTGTTCTAGGAGTCCCAAGAATATGAATAAACCAATTATACATATCGTACTCGGTCTAAGGTAGCAAAAGAATAATATCACCTATTTTTTCCTTGTTCATTGGTGTTAGATTCACAATTGTCTCATTTAGCATCTTGTCATAAGGCTTACCTTTGGACAGCTGCCCCAAGACAATTTTCTTTACCTTTATCCTTGTCATCGACATGCACTTTCTCCATGAGATATGTAGTTTTTACCACCTTAGGATTAAGTTCATATAATGATGGTTCTTTGATTCAAACATTCCCATGAGTACCTACAAGAGATTCGAAATAACTAGAAAAAGAAGTAGGAATGTTAGGGCTAGAATAAGAAATAACCTCACTCAAAATCTTTTTTTCTCTCTCAATCTCATGACTGCCACTCTCCTATTCTATTTCATGGTCATCTCTCTTTTCTTTCATCTCAAGCACACTTTTTTTTCTCACTTGACATTCCATTCTCTTCACACAATATATCCTCTCCTTTTTCCTCTCTTGGGTTGTCAACATGAACTTCCTTACTTTTCTCAATCTTTTATCTCTCAAAAGTTTTCATTATTTCCCTAAAACGTTTTTTATCTTCATAAATTTGGGATGTAGTTAAAGGTGCAAGTATATATTTTTTACTATTTAGCTCACAAGAAACTCTATCCTTTATCCTATCATAAATTGCATCCCTATCAAACAACCATGGACACTAAAGCATAATCTGACAATCTTGCATTGGAAGGATATGACAAAGAATATTATCAGAATACCTTCCAGTTTCAAAAGAAATTATGCATTTCTTAGTCACTTAAGTTCACCGAAATATGTCACACCCCAACCTTGAGGTGTGTGGTCAACATCCGGTGCCCTAAGGCCTGAGCGTACCGATCCTAATATATGTGATGTAAATAATAACTCGTGGGCCGATTAGGCCTTTGACATATACTCCACTAAATGTGAACATAACTACCTGCACTCAAAAAAACCCAAACTATGCATATATATATAAAGGCTGACAAGGCCGACATGTGCATAATAAATCTACTGAAGAGACCAATGAGGTCACACACGACTATCACATATACACAACTATATATAAGCCTCTAAGGAGCATACTGAGAATAACTAGTCGGGACATGGCCTCGCCATACCCAACTATATACATATGCACAACTGTCATACCTATCAACTCTCTACACAACTCTGGAGTAAAGGAGCGTGACACACTCCATTTGAGTCAAGTCCTATTATGTGGAAAGCATTTGTATCCCAACCTGTACCTGCGGGCATAAAACGCAGTGTCTCCGGAAAGGACATCAGTACGAAAGATGTATTGAATATGTAAGGCAGATAACCAATATAAATAGAAGGTGCAACATATGATATAAGAGTACAGAAGTCAACTTGAAACTCATAACAAGACTCTAAGGGCTTACCTGACACAATCATGAAAATGTATGCAAGTCTTTAAAAATCAAGCCGCTCAGTCGGGCCATGTAAAGTAAGATCCAGCCTCTTTGTGGGGAAAATTAGGTTATAATACATATATATCATACCCGACCTGGATGAGGAATATGTCGTACCCGACCTAAATATGGAACTCGGTAATATCAAAACCAACTGTAGCTAGGTGCACATCTACGTATCGTACCCACCCGATTATAGCGCAGCTCATTACGAAAATAACTACATATATATAAGTGCAATGCAAAACAAACTCTAAAGGGCCTTATGAAACCAATCGGAGTGACTCAAGGTCGTTATCCTCCGATTATCATTATGGAACTATGTCTGTATTATGACCTAGTAGTCATCAATGATCATGGAAAACATGAGGTTCAAGAGACTATTAAGTCGGGAAAGTACTCCCAAAACAGAATAACAAGCGTTATAAATTGTGACAGTACGGTACAAAAGTAATCACATGCTTTAAATTTAAGAGTTGAATTCCTTTTGAAGGGATGTTGTCATGGTTATACTTATTCGTCGATCATGCCAAAAGAATAAAAAAGTATACCTTAACATACCTTGTCCTTGACACAAGAATCATCCTACGAGTCGTCACACTTCATACAGGTGATTATCTATATCACATAAAAATCAGTATCAATATTGAATTAAAATTCTATAGAAAGAGTCATGTAAGTATCTTATCGAAAACTTTGAATACCTCGGATTCTTAAATTTCTTCACAAATAATTCTACTATAATTCAATCTTACGGCTCCAATCCAAAAACACAATTTCGATAAAAACTTGATTGGTGTTCTCCGACAACTCTTAAGCAAAAATAATTATTTAAACTTCTCTTATACATAAAACTTCATATGAATTAGTCTCACAACCTTTCAAACCTTACGTTCCTTAGTCCATAACATAATCAATCACTTCCATCATCCAATTCGACTCATATTTAGTATAGAACAACCCATCAATACATGTTATGAAGATTTTATAGCTTTGCAAAGTTTTTATCATGTATACTTTTTCATAACTTCTTAGAAATTAATAATTAATCATAATCTTAGATAGAAGAGGATAGGATTTACCTTAAAACTCCATAATTTCCTCAAAACAATAGAATATCTTGCTCCAAGGGTTTTTAAGAATCAACTTATCAAGAAAATGGAAATTCCTTCGATAACCACGAACTTATTACGAGATTCTTGCGGATTATGACTTTATTTTTACTTGGGGTGTTGGGGTGTTATAGAGAGGATTTAGAGAGAGTATTAGGCTGGGGTTTGGAAAAAAATGAGCTTAAGATCGAAATTCCCCAATATAACTCGTCAAAATTCTGCACTGCCATATTTCGACGGTGCACTCAATAGACCGTCAAACTTCTGATGATCCGTCATTCTGCTCATTGATCTTCCAGAAAGGTTGATGGCTCACCTTGGGTATTTGACGGTCTGTAAAAGTATTTAACGGTCTGTCCTTCGTCCCGTCAAATTCCCAGTTTTTCCTTTTTCGCCGAAATGTACTTTCTTTGATCCGTTTAACTCTCAGACACTCTAGTACCTTTGCAAACAAGCTGTAAACCTTCATTATCCTTCCGTAAGGTCCTACCTCTTCCTAGGAATTCCATATCCCTTGATGATACGGCAAAATGCAAAATTACGGAGTGTAACAAAATCATTCAACCATTGCCATTTATAAGGATTAGTGTGTTTGAGGCATGTAAGTTTCGACTTCTCCACCACATAGGAACTCACTACATTAGCACAACTTGCAGTATCAATAATCATAGAGAAAATTTTACCTTTTACCTCGCACCTTGTATGAAATGTATTTTTCCTCTTTCTCATCTCAGCTACTGCGACGCTCATCTCGGCCATTTGAGCATACATCCTCTAAACTTATTAGAACATGTCATTCATGTTGATGTCATTCTACCCTTTTAGTTCAGCCTCTCTGCGAGCTCTTTTTTTCATCATCCCTACTGAAAGAGACATCTTGACCAACAAATCAAACCAAGTGTATGTCTCACTCTTTAAAAATCAGCAATTCCTCTTAGAACTCACCTCCCTCTCTCTCTCCCACTCAATGCAACTCTTGATTAATAATCTTTTAATTATAAATAAAACTAAGTCACAATCTCAAGGGATACGTTTAGGGAGTTAGAAAAGGAAAATGAAAGTGAAGGATCAAACCTAGAAAGAATAGGATTGGTTAGTTGAAATAAAAAGGGAAAGAACTTAGAAATCTCAAACCCAAAGGGATACGGAAAAAAGAGATTTTACCTTAACCTTCAAAATCTTGGATTCCCCCGCTTCTTGTTTCCTTTCTTGACTTGAAAACTAATATGATTTCTTGGGGAAAAGGAAACAAGAATTTTATATTAAATTATATATTTTTTTGGACTAATTTTTTTTTGTTGTTGCTATTTTTGGTTTTTTGGCAAGAAATTCCCAAGATAATCAAGAACGAAATCTTGATTGAACTTACTCTGATACCACTTGATAAAAATCACGTTAGGGATCCAAGAACTTGGAAAATAAAATTCAAGAAACTAAAGAAAAGTCAAGAGACATGTGGAAGCTAAAAAGAAATATCAAGGAACTAAACTAAAGTGAAACGAAATATAGAACAAATTCAAGAAGTAATTCTTGAATTCAAGAACGAATCAAGATGCTCAAGAAAGATTCAAGAACTTCAAGATAAGTCTATTCTTGAAATTAACTCCAAATAACAATAATTAACCAATAAGGAACTAATCGCCTTTGGTAGAGAATTAATCTAAGAGATAGATTATGGATTCTGACCCCTTCTAGAGTAACAAGAACAACAATAAGCTGAAACTTATCACCTTTCTTGGATATCTAAAAGTAATCTAAGATTTAGAAGGAACTAAACTTATCACCTTTAAGATCATTCTTGAAGGTTGAAGAATAAATCCAAGAGTAACCAATGCAAAAGTTGAAGGAAAAGTCCTTTTAATATTATTGATAATAATGTGAATTTTCTATCTAAGAAAACAAAAGAAACCCCTTTATATAGAGGAGGGGCCACGAAGTTATGTTCCTAAAAATACAAGGAAATAAAATCCTAATCTACTTTGGATAAACAAATCCAACTATTATGGGAAAAGGAAAAGAAAAAAATTAAACAACTTGGGAAACGAAATAAGGAAACATTTCCATAACTAAATAGGATAAAATATGGAAGGTTTTACTAATCTATACGCTTAAAGAAACCACGTTATAGGCTTCCTTAATTTGAGCCTAAAATTGAGGAAAATCTTGGAATCTTGAAGTCAACTTGCAAGCAACTTCGGAAGCAACTCTCCTATCAAAATGCACACCTATTTGGCCTTTCATGGGCAGCAAGGAAGCCCATTTTAAGGGATAAAAACGTGAAACAAGTGGGAGCATCATGGGATGCAAGTCTGTCACAACTTAGGTGTCTGAAACAGTCCAAAAGTAAAGCCCAATCATCTTGTCTAGAAGTTTCTTTGTTTGAGATTTTCTCATAGAACTTCTAAGAGCTTCTAAAGACCCATCTAAGTATTTTTATATATTTTTTCTTCCGTGGATGCTATAATTACTATCATGTCAATTCTTCCAATAGGGGTATTCTTACTGATGCTGAAAAGAGCATTCTAGGTTCATTCTCCCCTCTTCGATGTCTGCTCGTTCTCCCCTCTTCAAATCCAAATGAACAAACACCTGTCAAAGTCTTTGGCTTCCACAACGTCTCCTTCCATTTGCTCCCATAATATATATATATTCTATGAGAATATAGATTTTTTTAAAACAATGTTCTGTTTAAAATTGAAATGTTAGCTGGAATGTGATTGTTGTTTCTTATTTTTTCTTCGATGAGTCATTTTTTTTCAAAAACTGAATCGACATGCGAAAGAATGTATGCATTTCGATTAGGGTCGTATTCTATGGTTACGATTCTACCATATATGTCTTTTTCATGTCGTCAAAGTATTTCCATTGAGCCGGGGAGACAATCCAAATCGTAGTCAGTGTCCATTATTTGATTGAGCACGACCCCGTGCTTTGGCTTCCACTCCAGTTGAGCTATCTTGTTCCCATCCTACTGTGAGAAGGTAGAGAGCAAAACCAACCCAGAAAATAACTATTACCATGCCCCTATTAGTAAAGCATGTACTTCTTGCAAGGCTTGCTGAGCTTCTTCAGATGACAGACATCGCAAAAGTAGTCCGTTGATAAATCTCCTGAACCTTCCTTTATTAATTTGCCAGGAAGGGGGCCCAATCACTAATAGATCTCTCAATGGGAGACTCATTTTGTCTAGAGGAAATATCTTCGGTGGATCCAGTTGAATAAGTCATTGTGTCTGTCGATACAATGTCCTACCGAGACAGAATTTGGAACTTGCTATCCTCTTGCCTAGCAGACAAAGATTTACCTCTATGGAAATGATGATTCATTCGGATCGACAGGATAGTTCAACTACATTTTCATAATCCATGTTGTATATTTGAAAGAGGTTGACGTCTTTACTTCTCTCATGGTACACTCCTCTTCCAATTGAAAGCTAAGCAGTGGGAATTCTAAAGATTTTCCGGGGGAAAAATAGAGATGTCATAATAAAGGCGTTTACTGTCTGTTCTTGATTCAACACACTTCCACTTTAGCGTCCGAGTAGATACTGTTACTTTCTCTCGAGGCGGGCAAGGCTTGCTTAATCGGATACACGGAATTGGGATCTCTGTTGCAAGCAAATCTTTATATCGATAAAGCCTCGCTTATTCATAGAGGAATATAGAAAGTAAAGAGCAAAAGGCATGACCAGAATAATTGTGTGATATAAGTGAATTTATCCAGTTGAGGCATTCTTGATTGATTGAGACAAAATGATTCCCTCAATATAGTTTAACTCCGTCAAGTGAATCCTGCCTTTAAAGGAGCACAACTCTGTATGAGGCTCGTACTGCAGAGCAAGCGGAAGAAAACGTAAGGTTGCACATTAGCACTCGTGAAAGAAAAGGGATGCACTAAGGCACAACGGCTTTTGCGCAGCTGCTATGCCCTTGCTTCTTGCCCCTTATTTCAAACTCAAGGAAAGCCCAGTGGGCATGCTGTTTTCCTTCATTACAAAAGGATAAAGCGAGTTTACATCATAGTAGTGTAGCTTCTCACCTATAGGTATATAGGTATCCACATAATAAGTCATCAAATTTGGTGCTTTTTGATCCCTAGTTGTTATGGGGAACAAACGACGAAATACAATCAATCCCTCCACTCTTCGGATCTATCTTATTTTCAACTCCCCGAATCATTTCGTCGATTACTACGCCCTTCCTCGTCTCTGGATGCCTAGGTGTGGCCTCGTCTATCACCTTCTCGATGGAGATACCAATCCGTCTAACATAAGTGTCTATTTCATTGTTCAGGATCCCTCTTACTATCTTACTAATTGGAATCAAAGAATTAGTAGATTTGTTCCGCCCAAAATAGTAATGGGCTAGGGTTATGAACTTATAATCTGATGATTGAGTTGATTCCATGATTATAAGTTCATTTCATACCGGACCTGGCCGAAATAGGGTTATATACATTGTCATTATGAGAAGGGGTTATTCAAACCTATCTAAATAGATACAATATTTACATATGGATCCCTACATCGTTACATTCCATTTAGGATTAGGAATACGTGTAATCAGACCTACTTTTTATGTATCTCTATTGGGACCCTATTCACTTCTTTGAGTGAATCGAGAAATAGGTTTGATTGTCCATCTTTTTGACATATATCAGGCATTGCATTCTCTAGATAATTCAAATCAAAGCAATTTGATGTCCAACTCGGGCCTATATGACATCAGCGATCAATAAGTCTAGCTTTGTCTTATAATCCATATATCACAGTAGATAGATATCATATTCATGTAATACAATTCACTTTCAAGATGCATTGGTGGTGAATTGCCATAATATTACCGTGAGGATTGAGCTACCAAAAGAGATTATCTCCTTTGGGCTGGAAGATAAGATTTATGCAGTCCATAGAAAAAGAAAAAGAAAAAAGTATTTTGAAGGCAAATGCTCTTGGATGGGTAGTTGAAGACATACGGGGGAAATAAGTATGCGGGAGAATGTAGCTCCAGTAAATGAGCAGTAGGAGGAAAGTCAAGTATTGAAGCGCATGTATGTGTCCTATATAGCCTTTCCGTAAGATATATCTAGTTTCAGTTCTGCTTCCAACTACCGATGGGAGAAGGCTTGGATGTATAGCAAGATTATGTTAGCCCCTTATATAGGGTTCCAAAGAAGAATCCTCATAATCTTATGATTCAGATACCTGACGAAATGAACAGATAAAAGATGGAGATAGCCAAGATGACCTTTGGTGATCACACACCGACTCGGGAAATCAATAGCTACAATCGATGGAATCCAATTTTGACCATTATTTTCATATCCGTAATAGTGCGAAAAGAAGGCCCGACTCCAAGTTGTTCAATAATTGTGGCGTTGAGTTTCTCGACCCTTTGACTCAGTTCTATTTCTCGATGGGAAAAAGCACGGATAGCGATAGCTGAAGCCTGGGATAGCATTCCTGTTGCGCAAATAATATGAGGTTACATGTTAATAACTCAATCAATTCTTTGAAAATATATTCTATTACCTTCATTGATAATAGCCAGTGGAAGGCGACTTATTTTGCAAACATGTTCTTTTCTAGATGCCTATACACATTGCATTGATTCTCAATATGGATTTGTCTCAGTTGCATTGTCATTATCTCACTTCCTATTCATGATAGAAAATAAGTATGCCTAAGACACATCTCATGGAGTTTTCCGTGACCGAGAGGTATAGCAAGAGGAGTCTTACCAACATAAAAAAATGTACCAAGACCGGAGAATCAAAAAGGAACTTACCAACCAAGCAAGGAAGAACAATCTTCATCCGGTTGGTGAGAATATTTGCTATACACATTTTAATAGTGTTACAGCGCCTAAAGTCCTTCAAAAGATTGGGATTGGGAACTTTGGGAATAAGAGCAATGGCAAGGCAACCAGCCTTTCTGCAAAATAAATGTCCGCCTCACCGCTGCTTTCGGGTGATTGGAGAATAGTTGTAAGGAATACTAAACAAAAGTATGCAGTAAGGGAAAGCCGATTGAGAATATGACGGTCAGCCCATCGATGCTTGGGATGCATCCTCTTCAATAACAATCAACCAATTATCATATAATAATAAAATAAATAGAGATGAGGTGGTTGAAGAGCTTCCCTCGGTACAGCAAGGCGGAAACCCAGCCGATCGATAAATGTGTGTCACAAGCCGTATGCTTAACACATTCGCCTATCACTTTCTTGAGTTGATGTTTAACTTGCACCTAGGGGAATATTAGGTGTGAGCTAATTTTCTCGCTAAAACCTACCTACCTTGGGGAATGACCAGATCATGATGTAGAAAGGAGCGGAAGCGGCTTTCTTGTTTGTAAGGAATGAAAGGAGCGAAAGGCTGAGGCAGAGAAGAGGAAGCAAAAAAAAGGAGAAAAGAGAGATTAGAGGGCTTAGTTGATCCATAATTTATGTTTCATCTTTTGTTTCCGTTTCGTTTGTTTTGAGAAATCTATCGATCAATTCCGATTCTTTTTTTTCTCTTAATTCTATTTAAGTGCTTATTGCTTGCCAAAAATCCTACTTTTACAATTGGTAGGTCACTGGCTTATTCAAATAATTCGTGTATCCATACGCTTCATATTCGCCCTACACACAACGATCAATCCTAAAAGACCACTCTTTCATCTAAGGATGCCTAACATAGAAATTATTACCTTGTTCATGGAAATCAATGTCACTAAAAGTGGAACATTTTCAAAAAAATAGATGAGATTGGGTCCCAACAATCTTGTTTTTTTGAACATGAAGAAATAAATAAGCCACTGCAATACCAAAATTCTTATTATTTAGAGCTAGAAGCAGAACTGAAAGAAAAGAACAACCATTATTCTTTTCTTTCTAAGACGTGGAATAGAATAACCCGGTTGAAGCGAAATGATCATATGTCCACTTTGCGGCAACCACTGGAATATTATAGAATGATCTAAAGAGGGTCATAACTTTGGTGCTTTCCATGGACTATTAAGAGTGGAAAGGGAAGAGGGTATTAACATCTCATTTAATCGTGCCTTCCCCGGTGCCTTCTGTTTTTCCTTCCCCGCGAGTATATCATGATGAGCCCAAGTCACACTTGACATTCCACATTGAAGTAGTGCCACCTTCTTTCTCTGATGTCATTATGAATAGAAGTTTAAGAGTAATCAGACGCAGAACAGCGCAGGTGGGCGCCACAGCTGTCTTCCTCCATATGATATCATGCAAGAGGCGAAATAATCCATTTACCTTATTTACAAAAGAAGAAACTCCTGGACTAGTACCGACGGTGACTCCTCAGATGAGTCTTTGTTTAGTTAGGAGTAGGTTCTTGCAACCATAACGCACTAACTAAAAACTGCTTCCAGTTTGCAGCTGATGAAAGTCTGTCCTTTCATTAGAGGCATCGGGGTGATCCGCTTCAAAGAATGCTAAGATTGAGAACACCCCTAGCCCCAAAGCTCTTTGACCTTCCCTCTGTTAAACAACTTTCTAGGCGCTCACCATTTTTTGCTTCCCTAAAATAGGATATTTGGAAGTTGGTAAAGACCCGCCCCTTGTTTCAGTCAGAATGAGTCCCTGAGACCCCCGGACGCATATTTGCAGGATCTATCGAGTGGAAAACCGGGATGTCGATACACCGAAGAGTTTGTTCCCATTTCATCCGGAACTGACGTAACTTGGGCTCATCATGCTATACTCATAGGGAAGGAAAAATGAGCAGTTTGCTAATACATAACATCAACTGTAGAAGAATGAGGTTCGGGTTGATAAACATGAGAAGGCCGCAATATATCTCCATAATGTGAGAAAAAGGAATCACATCTTACTACGATTGGAGGTTGGGAGAAATAGGAATCCAGGTTATCAAAGGATTTCCTGCGATTATTTCTAGTATGGAATGAGTCAATCATCCACTTTGGTATCTTATTGAACAAATATGGACAAGCCGAGATCATCTCACTTAGAAGCTGTTTTTCAGATTCATCACTGCACTTCCACTTGACACCTATCGTAATGATAAACAGATCATCTCGCCGTGAACTTCTATCGAATTCTCAAAAAAACTTCTGTAGATCCATCCCGCAAGCATTTTAATTAAGAAGTAGAACAATATGCTTCAGTTGTTCGTTCCTGAACACTTCCGGCCATGAATTTTATCCTGCAAACTGCTCTATAATGTCGGTTGCACTCATAGGAGCACCCACTATTTTTTCCTCGAGGAGTGGTGAGCAGCACGAAACTTGTTTCAATCAAATGACATATTATTAGGGTAGGAGGCTTTCCTTTGTTATAGAAATCCATTGACAACATTTTGGAACTTCCAAAGACAACTCATTCAGAGGGACGGGATAAGGGCTAAAGAATCATATCCTTACTTAGATCAAGCTCTCCGGCCTCCACTTCTAAATCACATGTTGAGAGTGAAGCCGCAACCTCCTTTTATATATAGTTGCATAACCATAACAATCAACTGAGTTCTGAATGAATTAGCTCCTTGGTATGACAAGATTTTCAATAAGCGAGTGAATACCCGGTAGCATTGATTGAATGGGTCTTGAGACTCATAATGGATTACCAGAGAGTGAATAAACTCAAAGATCCTTAGAAGCTTTGTTCTCTGTTTCGTTGTCAAAGTTCAGAGCTGCGGAGATCTTGCAAGTTTTGTCTGCTCGTGAGAAGACGGAAGAGAAACTTTCTGAACTGCTCGGGCAGGGTCATCAGTTGGCTTGTAAGTAAATTATGGAATGAGCCTTGTCTACGAAGTAGAGCGACCTCATCTTGCTTGCTTCTGGTGAAGCTTCTAGCTCTAAATAATAGGAAATTGGGTATGGCAGGTTGAACCCCAGAAAGTGGACGTATGATCATTACGCTTCAACCAGGTTATTCTATTCCACCTCTTATAAAGAAAACAATAACTATTAGTCTTTTTCTATTCATTATTCTTTTTATTACCAAAGCAAATAACCATACCAAATGCAGATAGTGAAAGAGATGAATCCGTTGTTAGAAATCATTAAATCCTATAAATGATTGTACCTTTCAACCAACCCCTTCGATTCAATTTCTGCAGCAGTATATAATCTCAGACCCGATGGATGCCTACAGAAAAATTAGTTTTCCAGCAGTGATGGCAAGAATACGTGAAATAGACGGGATTAGAGGAATAATGAAAAAAAAAGGATGGGGAGTCATCGTTAAGTAAATATTTGTTGTAGATCTGCAAATGAAGTGGTGAGTTGGTTAGTCGACTTCGTCTGTTCATCAACGGGAAGGTAACGTAGTTCAAAGAGAGCGGTCAATCTAAACATCATAGTAGCTTTCAAAAGCCTGTCTGGTCAGGTTGAAACTTCTAGAAAAAATCTTCAAATTTGGAGGGCGATCGAGCGAGTCAAGAAAGAATAGAGAGTTTCAAATTCAAATCAAAACCTGGCATCTGACGATTCCTTTAGAGCCGGCTTTATTTTTTGCCATGCCAAAGGGAGTTAATTTCGAATTGTTTATTGACACGGACAAAGTGAGGAAAATCTCTGAAATTATTTCAATATTGTGCCCCCAGAAAATCTTGGATTTCTTGCAATATGAGATTGAATGCCACAACTCTTATTTGTATTTTACTTTTTATTGGTGTTGTTGGGAAATCTGCTCTTTATTTGTTTATCTCTCCCTTCTTTCTTTTCTTCGATTTTAGATGGTCAAAAAGAGAGTGGAATTTCTGATCTTGTACCCAAAGTGCGGTACACTTCAAACCAACCCAAACGCCTCTATTGTTCTCCCCGGGCGTTGGAGACTCTAGTTCTCATATTTTGTTCTCTCTTAACGTCCAATCTTTCCAATGCGGTCAATAAAACAAGAAAACCATATATAATACTCAGAGGGAGCGAAATGCCCGAATTTTCAAGCAATCTTATAAAGCCGCAAGGGAGCATTTTTACCAGATTTACGCAGAAAGAAAAGGTAGTAGGACCCTACTGAGATTATGGTGCGAAAACATGGGGAGAGAACAGGATTAGATACCGTGGTAGTCCATGCCGTAAATGATGAATGTTCGCCCTTGGTACTTTGAAAACACAAAGGGCAAGCAAGGGAAATGCAAGCTACTAATGGCAAGGGTCGGAGATAGAGAATGATCAAGGGGGAATAGGAGCTTGGTAGCTTGCTCCAGTCCAGTTTCAGAGGTTCAGAATCCAAAGGCAACTCTCAGACCATTTGAGTTTGTTTATAGACTTTACTCTGCCGCTGATTCGACATTGTTGTTTACTCTGATCTGGTCAATGTGGTTTTCGTTTACCAGCATGTAGGTGTCTTTCGCCTATACTATTGAATCCGCTGCTATTTGTCTTACCGGTCTTGGTGGTAGGGTAGTAGGAGTAAAGGAAATAGGATCAGTATTAGGGCTTAAAGAGAATGTTCTGTCAGAAAAGAACTTAGAGGGTGGTCCGCCTTTCGTGTGTAAAAGCGATCAGAATTTGAACATGCCATATTTTATTGGGATGGATTGAACCATGAGAATGAATCTACAGGGATATCACCTTTTTTTGCTAGTTATTCTGATCGTTTCACATATACAGTTCACTACGCCCGCTCATTTAAAGGGCGACGACTTGAAAGGTAAACCTAACTAATCTGAAGTTTGGAAAATGAACCATTTAACCTTTTAACTAGTGTATGCTAAGTGGTATGGCATATCTGACTATCCGGCAGTTGGAAGTAGAGTTGAAACTGGATCTATTACTGAATAATCATAAGTCAAGTATCGGATTCCACTTGAAACTAGTCCTTTCTTGATTATAAGGTTGGAAAGGGGTTTAGCGAGAAAATTAGCTCACACCTATCTTTGATGAAAGAAGCTGCAAGTTTAGGTAGAAAGAACATCCAGTGTCACAGCCGATTAACAAACAAAGAAGATAGACAAAAAAAAGTATTATGCCTAGGAGTAGGAATGGAATGGACCATCGATAAGAAAAGGACCGGGAAACGCGGCGGCATAGGAACCACGGGACCCCCTACTAGTAAAGGAAAAATAGAAGTGCGCTCCTAAGCACCAGCGGAAAAGCATTGATTGAAGGTCTCCTTTTTTTTCATAGCTGCACATGAGTGAAACAAAAGCAGAAGCGATCCTTGTATTCTAGAAGATGCTTTCTCTTGATATAACCAGATCAAGATGGCTGAGGAAGATAGAGACAGAGAGAAAACAATGTTTATCACCATATCAGATAGGAGGGCACATTCTGTTACAAGGTGATGCTGTTCGGTCTAAAGAATTCAGGGGCGATGTAGCATCGACCGAATTCTTCTTCCTATGGTTGGCACGAGAATCCCTATCAAAGGGGGAGAATCATAATTCAGGGAAAACATGGAAGCGATCACTATACTAGGGGGCAAGACATGACTGCAACTTAAGAAAAAGTACCAAGTAGTGGCAGATTTGGATGGAGTATCGCTCATAGAGGAAGAGTACGCGCGCTAGCGCGCTACGACTTACGTAGTTGATTGGATCAGATAGCCCTTTATTCGGCCAAGCAACCAAACCTGGCACATCCAATTCCATTCCAATCAAAGACTTGGAGGTATGACTGAGTGGCTTAAGGCATTGGTTTGCTAAATCGACATACAAGAAGATTGTATCATGGGTTCGAATCCCATTTCCTACGGTACGGAAATGAAACCTTTCATTCAATGAGAAAATGGGTCAAATTCTACAGGATCAAACCTATGCGACTTAAGGAATTATATAAAAAAAAGTGGGAAAATATTCATATTAAATAAATATGAAGTAGAAGAACCCAGATTCCAAATGCACAAATACAAACTTGAAAAGGATGTTCCTTATTCTTGAAGAATGAGGGAAGTTCAAACTGCCTTGGGCTATGTAAACCCATGTTAACTAAAAATCGGAGCCAGAAAAGGAAAAAGTGGAATCTGGAAAAGTCTTCTCTAAGGGTAATTAGCAGCCGTTTCCAGTTGTTGTTCCCCTCCCAAGGGCATGTTCTTACCTTCTATTATCCCGGATGACTTGAGCTTGTCTTGGCTCTCTTCTTTGACAGAATAAGAAGACAAATTACCCTTTCTATACGAAAGAAAAGGATTTGTACTTTTTTGGGACATTCTTTACACTCGAAGTAGCCCGAAAAACCTTTGTCGGGGTTTTCTATATCTATCTGGCCCTAGAGAGTAGCCCGCCAAACTCCACTTACATCCATAATCTCGGTTGTATTTTCTGAATAGTATGGTAGAAAAAAATAGATGAATCTTTCTACCTACTATATATCTATTAGAATACTGCCGATTCTAGTCCACTCATTTCATTTAAGACATGAAATTTAAATCTTTTTCATTTTATATCGTCAATTTTGGCTAAGAACTCAGAAGTCAAGTTTAATTCAAATTAATTAATAATTAATCATTTTACTGACTTTTTTTACGTAAATTATAAGTAGAAAAGCGGTAGGAACTAGAATAAATAGTGCAGTAGCAATAAATACAAGAATATATATATATTCTATGAGAATATAAATTATTTTTTTAATAATGTTCTGTTTAGTACGGCATATTCTACAAAGGCACCCGAGCATGAAGGGCTCCTATGAGGACATACAAGACCTCAAACTAATGGAAGCAGAAACCCTAATAGAAAGAAAGGGTACGAAAGTATATGAAATTCACCGTATCGACTGAGCCAGACCCCATACCTATCCACGATGAAAGTCAGGATGAAACCAACTTTCATTCAAAACCAAATCACTCTAAGGAAATGTGAGGAAGGATGACGTACTATGGTACTTTTTGTTTTGTCGAGCCCTGCTTTGGTCTCTGCTTTGATGGTTATACGTGCTAAAAATCCGGTACATTCCATTTTGTTTCTGCTTCGCTTTATTTTCTATAAGAAAGAGACCAAATGAGAGTGAAAGGAAAGGGCAAGCAATAGAAAGGATAGTCCCTCGCGTGAACTACTACGTGCCTCCCCAGAGAGCCCCCAACTCTATAACATTTTGTCTCAAACAACTCTATTTTCTCGAGTTTCAGGCAAATATAATAAAATCACATAATAGAGGAACGTCTCCACAACACATTTGGGGTTGCCTCGAATCATTCCTTCTCTTCAAAAAGGATGATTTTGAAGGGTGATCATAAATCATCCAGTTGTATCTTTCTTTATTCTCTATTTCAAAGTTAATCACTTTGGAACCGAGAGTGAGAAGATCACTGTTTGATTCTATTGTGCCTCCTCCAAAATAAATTCTTACAGAGACTATCCTTTGTATAAGTTATGATCCATCCAAGGAATGATCTTCTCCAGAGTAAAATCCCATGGACTATAAGGAAAATATAGAATCTCGCCCGGCAAAAACAGCTGATTCAATAGCATATGATCTTGGAAAGAACCTTTCATTTGATGCATCTGATTGAACTCCCAAACAACCAAGGAAGTATACGTAGTCCAGCTTTAATCTAACTTAGGTTCAACAAAAGAAGATCCCGTCAAAAGATTTAGTCTGGAAGGCCATCTCTAGAAAGTCTTACCTCATTTCCAGCTCTGCTTGCGGCATCATCATTACTTAGACGGATTCTAGAAAGGCATATATATATGAAGGAATGGAGAAATCTGGAATGAATAAATCGAATATGAAAGAAAAGACAAAGAAATGAGAGAATATCAAATTCTATTTCTTTGGATCTGAGCTGAATCTTGTCTATTTCAACCCCCCTAGATTTGGATTCAATTTTTGAGCGATGTTCTATCACCAAAGAAAATACCATTATTATCTTATTTACTTTGATTCCGATAAACTAACTATTTGTTTGCTACAAACACAAATAAAATACTTGAACTTAGTGATCTACTTGATTTTGCTTGACTTTTGATTCAAAGGAAAAAAGGCGTGGAGCTTAAATAATTCACTCAGAATGCTTTTTAAAAGATTACGTGGTACAATTTGACACGTGGGAAGGCCTTACTCTATTCAGCTGCTTATGAACCTTCGGGTACTATTTTATTCAATGTTTGTTCAATTACTCTTTTACCTGCAAATGCAATGTAGGCATTGGGTTTGGCAATAATGATATCCCCCAACATATCAAAACTAGTTGTCACTCCACCAGTTGTAGGATATGTAAGGATTGATACATAAAATAATTTTTTATTTAATTGATCATCATATAAACTAGACGATTTTTTAGCAATTTTCATCAAGCTCAAACTTCCTTTGTCTAACCGAGGTTGTTGATACTTCCCTGTGTTGTTGACTATGAGTCTGTATATACACAATGAATTGTTGTGTCTTCACTGTACCCGGGTTTCGTCAGTCTCACTCGCTCTCTTCTTGGGAAGACTGGGATAAAGTATAGGGAGCGAGGGAGACCATTGAATCAGTTGGCTTAGCTCTGAAAACTGAGTGACAAGAATCTATCTTCGTAAACCTGCGAAACTTCCCCATGTGGGAGTTAGAATTAATTCCTGTTAATCTACTTTTGAAGACAAGGATACAGATAGTGACACATATCCATTTCTGCTTTCATTTCCTTCTAGTTTGGTTGCACTTGGGCTTGATGTGTGTAGAACTGAACATTGAAGAAATCTCAAGAGAAATAAAAGATTTGATGATCTAATCAAATAATATTACTATGGTTCGAGAGAATTAACAGTATCTACTCGGACATCCATTAGATGAGGCTCGCACATGTTCTGCAGTACCCCCTGTGAATACTTCCCCAGTATGAAATGTTCTATGTCTCACCCCATCCCAGATAGGCCGCCCAATGAACATGATGTTTTCCTTTTTTCTTAGTTGTTACTCTTTGAACTCATCATTAAAGCACGGGAAGAAAATTGCTATCCTCTTTGGGGAGTCGATACTGACTTCCAGGAGACATCATAGATGAAACGAAAGAAGCAAGGTTTTATTAAAGTATCCCATATGATATTCTATTAGGAAAGAACCCTTGATCCTAGATAAGTAAGCAGATATGCCTATGGCTGGAAAGATAGCGAGCGGGGAAGCCTCTCTTCTTAGTCAGGAGAAGGAACTCAAAAAGATAATATAGCGTCTACCTAAAAATGAGCTAAGGGAGATAATCGGCAAACCCCAACTAAACCAACCAATATAGGCCCTTTCTGCAGAGGAATAACTTGCGTAAGAGCTACAATTGTTTCAGCAGGAGTAGTGGTACTAGAAACATCCTTAGGTATTTGATTCATTCCTTGGCAGCTTCCTTAACCCGAGGATCAAGCTTACCAGAGTGCGAACAATCCGGCTGCATTTGCCTCATCTCTCCAAAAATGGGATTGGTTGGACACCCTTGTGATGATTGCCAAGTATTCTAATAAGAGATATTTCATCAAGCTTAATAGAATATTCGAACCTCGACAAAATGACATGCATCTTCACAGACATGTCTATTTCACCGAGCATCTCTCTGAGATAGTGCCCAGATCGTTACGCCTTTCATGTGGGATATGATTTTCTCATTTGGATCATTTGATTGGGCATTCAATGATAACAAATTTACTTAGGGAAATAATCAAACCGAGCAACATTGTATCTAGGCTAGACTAGATAGAATTATTTTGATGGAAACATCATTTTTTCATCTTTTTCTTATTAAGAAGTCATAAGTAGTGGTGAATCTGTGTAGCTGTCAGTCCTCCTTTTGAATTTAGTTATAGGCTATGATGCTTCTTTCCTTCCGCCGTGAGTTTAACTCCCAGTCTTTCTTCAACATAGGTGACAACGAGCCAAACTATAGAATAGAGTCTGTTTTTCTCCTTTATCGAGGAGAATTTAAAGGAGCTGAAAACCACTCTATTGTAATGAACTAATTGAAGTTCAATCACTTTTTAAAGGAAGGCTTTCGCAAAACCTACCTTTGCCTTATCTAAGGCCAAGAGCCTAGACTAGCCACAGATCTTGGATACGATTTCCCGATCGGAGATCACGTGCAGTGTTATAGCTAACGCGTTAAGTATCCTGCCTGGGGAGTACATTCGCAAGAATGAAACTCAAAGGAATTGAAGGAGGCCCGCACAAACGGTGGAGCATATGGTTTAATTTGATGCAAAGTGAAGAACCTTACCAAGGCTTCACATGTTGCAAATCCTCTTGAAAGAGCGGGGTGCCTTCAGGAACGCGGACACAGATGATGCATGGCTGTAGTCAGCTCGTGTCGTAAGGTGTTGGGTTAAGTCCTACAATGAGCGCAACCCTCGTGTTTAGTTTCCATTATTGAGTTTGGCATGCATTGATCCAGTCGAAGAACCTGCTCCAGAGCGTCTACTCCGCCTACCCTATCTTTCTACTCTCCCCCGATTCTCTATGTTCGATTCCGCAATCAATCCCAAGCCTGATTTATATATGAGACCCCTTATGATTCACATTAGAACTCGTTCCCTAATCCTGACCTTCAAAGATGCATCCACCGGAGGAGATGAATTAGAAGGAGAATTTTGGGTTTTTTCTAAACGGAGCCTGGATACTTCATTTTTTAGTCTAACCAAGACAACCTCCTGCTCTTGGACAGTGTCCTCCTCCAATTCATGAATTTATCTAGGTTTTATGAGGAGTAGACATTCACTTGACTGCCTTTGATTGCCGTGGACAATCACTCATTTTGGGCATTTAGGTTTGACATATAAGATAGAAAGGGGCAAGCTAAAACCCACTCTACTGAGTTCGACGATCTTCATTAGCAATTTATGGCATGAGCTGTTTCGTTTATAAGGGACACAATTTCACATGAGTACTGCTTTACACTTTTTTCTCGGGTGGAGCTTCTTATACCTATACGCAGTAGGCACCACAAGTAGTTGAACAAATGAGAGGTTGTCGACGAAGGGATCAAAGGTTGCGCTTGAGATAATCCGATGGTTGCGCAAAACCCCTATTCTTTTCGGGGCGTAAATGTGGGCTGCTAGTGGGGTTGTGCCCATTCTCCCTCTTCTTCCACTTTACAACCGAAATAAAGAACCTTATCCCATTTATTCATCTGGTTCTATTTTATTTTTATTGGGATGATTTATACATAAAAATGGTTTCTATGTTTCCGGGCTGGACCTTCACACGATTCTATTATCAAATGTTGGCTTGTTAGATCTATATGAACTAGGAGTCATTTAGTTGGTTTCTCTATCGTTAGATCGAACTTTCATACTAAGATCATCATAGATTATCAATGCGTGCATTCCATTATTGCGGAAATATTCCCTCATGGCACACCAAGAATATGGGGCCAAAAATTGTAGAGGAGCAGGATTCGAAGCGGTAGCTTCTACAAGAATAGAATATTCCAAAGCAAATAGTGTAAAAGGGTACCTATCGAATAGGCTCTTGGAATTAAGGATCTCTAACCTATTGAACAAAACCTAGTGTTCAAGCCTAAACATGACTCCCTCACTAGCTCTCTTTGCCGACAATACCCAGAAGCAGTTGTGTTGAGGAAATATGATATCTATCAAGACACCTATGCGGGTGAGTACTGTTCTAGCCTCTCTTCTTCTCTCATCTATCCTTCCAGTGCCGGATTTTGATGGAGTCACGCAGAAGAAGATCCTTACTCTAAAGGGGAGCTAGCGCGCTACAACTAGCAGCCCTTTTCTTATTATTAGTAAGATAGGTTTGAACCCCTGCGCGATACAGATGAAAAGCCTTATCTTTCTTGCTCTTCTTTTTAAAGAAATTGCTTGAGCGGATTTACAATCTTACCTTTAGCAACCGTCTTTAGTGCAGCACTTGCATTTTGTTGTATTCTTCTTTCTTTCCATGGTCTTTCGTTCTGTCATATTCCTAATAACTTATCCAATTACAACGTATAATTTATCGACTCCACAACAAAGATTTGAAGTATTAGTTTTTCAACTTCACCATTCCTTTCGTCAGAATACAATTAAAGATGAAAAATATCAAGAAACTTATTTTTTTCCAAGAAATAGATTCAGAATTAAGGTAAAGAATGAGAAATATGAAAATAAGAGCTTCCGTTCGTAAAATTTGTAAAAAATGTCCCTTTGTCTGGTTCAGTTTCACTCTGAATAATGTCATTTTATCTTCCTATTCCATTCTTCTTCCTATCCGTATAGAAAGAAAGATCTTAGAGCACAAAGGAAGCAGTGAAGGTACGACTTCTTTTCTTTCAATACTACCTTCTATTCAAAAGATTTTTTCCACCACAAGCGAAAGGAAATTAAACTTCCGATAGACAAATAAATGGTGAAACAAGACCTGTAAGCATATAAACTTGATAGTCCTTTCTTTGGGAAGGGGTTTTCCTTGAGATAGGAAATGAAAATTGTTTTCCCCACACGAAGTTTGTGAATAAGTGATTGTCTGATAATGAGCAAGGAATAGCAGAAAACAGGTCTCCTTTACCGGCGGTTCCCACAGAGAGGAGGCCGCAGATTTGGGCTCTTATTTAAACCTTATAAAACTCAAAAGTGTCGACGAACTCTTCTATTCTACTCTCTCTGGGAATACGAATCTATGCGGGCGACCCGCGTAGTTAGTTTCATTCGTTCCTTGAGGAGAACGACAATAAAATAATAAAAGAGAAGAAAGACGAATATTCAAGATATCTCCACACGTGTTTAAGCCATACAAACCTTATTTTCTTATACACTTCACAATTGTATTCTACTTAAAAAGCCATAAACAAATTAGACATGCTTAATCTAGAATAGAATGTGCAATCCTTGAATATCCAAAATTGTCTAAGTGGAAATAACTTATGTATCATTCAATGAGCATCTTGTATTTAATAAAAATTGGGGGCAATGTAATCCTTACGTAAGGATGGGAATTTAAAGGAGCTGAAAGCCACTCTATTGTAATGAACTAATTGAATAACCTTTTTTTTAGTGCCAACAAAGTGCATGTGTTATTGGGTAATAAAAACATCTAGATCTTGATTCATAATTTCCCTATTTTTTCTTGATTCCAAGATGAAACCGTCTTTTGTTTTGCTGCTGCTGCTAATCCGCTTTCGACTATTCAGTCAGCAGAACCTGATATGGAATTAGTAAAATATGTAATCAGGAATAGGTTTTTAAGGTTGAAACTTCCAGGAAAAACTTCGAATTTGGAGGGCGATCCTCCCGGTGAACTGACCGTACCCCAAACTGACACAGGTGAACAAGTAGATTATACTAGGGCGCTTGAGAGAACCATGTCAAAAGAACTCGACAAAATGACCACGTAACAAAGGTAATTCTCAAAGACTATTCAATTCTTAGCGTCAAGCATCGATACTGACTTCCAGGAGACATCATAGATGTAACAAAAGAAGTGAGGTTTTATAAAAGTATCACATTGATATTCTATTAGTAAAGAGCCCTTGATCCTAGATAAGTAAGCAGTTATGCCTATGGCTGAAAAATGATAGCGAGCGGGGAAGCCTCTCTTCCTAGTCAGGAGAAGGAACTCAAAAAGATAATATAGCGTCTGCCTAAAAATGAGCTAAGGGAGATAATCGGCAAACCCCAACTAAACCAACCAGTAGAGGCCCTTTCTGCAGAGGAATAACTTGTGTAAGAGCTACAATTGTTTCAGCGGGAGCAGTGGTATTGGAAACGTCCTTAGGTCTTTGATTCATTCCTTGGAAGCTACCTTAACCCGAGGATCAAGCTTACCAAAATGCGTACAATCCGACTACATTTGTCTCATTTGTTAAAAAATGGAATTGGTTGGACACCCTTGTGATTACCGCCAAGTATTCTAATAAGAGATATTTCATCAAGCTTACTAGAATATTCGAACCTTGACAAAATGACACGCATCTTCACAGACATGTCTATTTCACCGAGCCTCTCTCCGAGACAGTGCCCAGATCGTTACGCCTTTCATGCAGGATATGATTTTCTTGTTTGGATTATTTGATTGGGCTTTCAATGACAGCAAATTGACTTGGAGCAATAATCAAACCGGTCAACATTGTATCTGGGCCAGATTAGATAGAATCCTTAAGCTGGAAATATCATTTTTTTCATTCTTTTCTGATTAAGAAGTCATAAGTGGTGGTGAATCTGAGTATCCGTGAGCCCTCCTTATGACTTCAGTTACGGGTTGTAATGTTTTTTTCCTTCCGCCGTGAGTTCAACTCTCAGTCTTTCTTCAACATAGGTGACAATGAGCCATATAATAGAATCAAGTTTGTCTTTCTTCTTTATCGATGATAATTTAAATGAGCTGAAAGACACTCTATTGTAATGAAATAATTGAAGTTTATTCACTTTTTCAAGGAGGGCTTTCATGAAACCTGCCTTTGCCTTATCTAAGGCCAAGAGCGTAGACTAGCCACGGAGCTTGGATACAGTTTCCCGATCGGAGATCCCATGCAGTGTTGTAGCTAACGCGTTAAGTATCCTACCTGGGGAGTACGTTCACAAGAATGAAACTCAAAGGAATTGACGGGGGGCCGCACAAGTGGTGGAGCATGTGGTTTAATTCGATGCAAAGCGAAGAACCTTACCAGGGCTTGACATGCCGCGAATCCTCTTGAAAAAGAGGGGTGCCTTCAGGAACACTAACACAAGTGGTCCATGGTTGTCGTCAGCTCGTGTTGTAAGGTGTCAGGTTAAGTCCCGCAATGAGCACAACCCTCGTGTTTAGTTCCCATCGTTGAGTTTGGCATGCATTGATCCAGTCGAAGAACCTGCTCCAGAGCGACTATGCCGCCTAGCCTATCTTCCTGCCCGCGCTCGATTCTCTATGCTTTCTTCCACAATCAATCCCAAGCCTGATTTATATATGCGACCCCTTGTGATTCATTTTAGAACTCGTGACCTAATCCTGACCTTCAAAAATGCATCCATCGGGGAAGATGCATTATAAGGAGAATTTTGGATTTTTTCTAAACGGAGCCTAGATACTTTATTTTTTTAGTCCAACTAAGACAACCTCCTGCTCTTGGATAGTGTCCTCCTCCAATTCATGAATTTATATAGGTTTTATGAGGAGTAGTCATTCAATTGACTGCCTTTGATTGTCATGGACAATCACACCTTTTGGGCATTTAGGTTTGACTAATAAGATAGAAAGAGGCAAGCCAAAACCCACTCTGCTGAGTTCGGCGATCTTCATTAGCAATTTATGGCATGAGCTCTTTTGTTTACAAGGGACATAATTTCACATGAGTACTTCTTTACACTCTTTTCCCGGGTGGGGCTTCTTATACCTAAACGCAGCAGGCCGCGAGTAGTCGAACAAATGAGAGGTTGTCGACGAAGGGGTCAAAGGTTGCGCTTGCGATTTTGTGGTATGGATGTGAACTATTTTCTAGGGAAAATGACATAGCGTTCCTAACAGAAAATGATGACTCCTTCAGAAAAACAAACTTATTCAAGTTCTTTTCCCAAATAAGTCCCCCTCCGACTGCCAGACGAGTCATCTACTTTAACTGGCTAAGGAGCGTGGCAAGTCGAGTTAGATGAGAGGCAGGGATGTAACTTCAATGAGGCTCCGCTAGACCCACTCCTTAGCCGGAAAGAGATGTTGTCGTGAAAAAGGGATTAAGTGGAGCAGAATTAACTGGAGAGTCATGGAAATTATACTACACAACGAGTAGTAAACGCATGTTCATCTCCTTGAAGGCCAAATGCATAAGTAAGAGAAGTGGGCAAAATCTACTCTCATAACCGGTACCGGTGGTGGTGTCATAGAAGTCAGCGCTGTTGTCCGAAGGAGTAAGGACTTATTACTGAATGTCATACAACTCTGAGAGTTCTCCCAGTCCCAAGAGAACCCGAGATGTTAGCGATTAGTCAGTCCGGGTCCATCTAGTCTTGCACTTCACTTTAAGACCGGACCTTCAATTCAAGGGAGACTAGCACTACAAAGCCTTACTGCTTGGGATACTGTCCCATAAATGGGAATAGGTCCATATGATCGAATAGGGTCTCTGCCAACCACTGAGGTGGACTTTACGAACAAGTCTTGAAGTGAATGAATTATAAAGAAGTAAGGAAATGAGACGACTCTTTCTTGAACTATATCATAAACAGATCTTCCGTTCCTCACCAATTGGTTTTTATTGATGTTTTTACTTTGACTAACATTTTTATTTGTGTTCAAATTTAAAAGAAGTAATTTTCTTGGTATATTCTTGATTTTAGAATGATAAAATGAGTAATGCTTCCTAGCACGGGACAAAGAATAAGACCACTTAGATCAGAATAGCATTCACAAAAATATTGTAACATAGAGTAGAATCGAATATGGAAGAGATTCATTGACAACAGATCTAGCAGATAGGATACTACTCCATTCCCAAGAAGGAGAAGTCCCTCTTCTTTCTTCCAAGAAGTCACTATTGGGGAAGTCCCTCCCCTGTTGGTAAGTTGAAATGCCTCGACTTTTTAGAATAGGTCCGAGTCAAATAGAAATGATTTGAAGCACTTCTTTTTACACTATTTTGGAAACCCAAGGACTCAATCGTATGGATATGTAAAATAAACCCATCAGATCTTCCTAAGTTATGGAAGTAAATTTTAATGGCGGACCTAAAACCTTTAGCTACATGCTCAATTCTGGACAAAAGTGCTTGAGGATCCATGCTCGCCAGGATCAATGTTGGGTATTTAGTATTTACAATTGTAGTTTTATCTACCCTCTCCAAGTACTGACTTAGAAATAACTGACGAGGGGAAAGGGGGCTCCGCGGGAAGAGGATTGTAATATGAGAGAAGCAAGGGGGTCAACCTCTCTCTTTCTACCTAAACTCACGGCTTCTTTCATCAAAGATAGGTGTGAGCTAATTTTCTCTTATAGAGGGGCTGAACAAGTCTACCTCCCTTTACAAAAATAGTGGAATCCAGTGAGAGGGTACTTATTCTGATATCTCCCAAAGAGCGAATAGTGCTTTTTTGCCAAGTGGCTTAATCCCGATCACTCCCTCAAGAATAGGAGGCAATAATAGAGCGAATCCGTCAGAGAGTACTCTACCACGAGCATAATTTGAGGAAGCGACTAAAAGGGTCTTGCTGATGCTATAGTCCTCTAGGTATGGCCACATTCATCTCAACAATATGATAGGGAAAGAAAATCCATAGACGAGACCAACTGGGACCGAACCTTTCACACTTCTTCTTTCTCTTTTTGTTCTCGCCTGTCAAGGACCTATTTTAGCCTTAAGCTAGGTTGGGTTGTAGTTATTGTATTGGGAGAACCCAAGAATTAAATAATCTTTTTTCCTTCTGAGATGAGAGATTGAGAAAGATAGTCTCGATGAGGTCCCTTTCTTTGTTCTTTCCCGAGTGAAGTGATTCACACTAAGCCCCGCTTCCTTACTTAGGTAGATTCATCTCCTTCATTTTTTTGAGAGAATCGTGGTAAAGGGTACCTCAATGGCTTATTCCGCATCAACCTAATCCCGCTTATTCCGACTAAGTGATCCATTGGCGAAAAGAGGGCCTTCCTCCTTCTTGCTTGAAGCTCTGTCAAAGAAGGGAACATGAAGAACGAAAATTGACTTTTATTAGTTGTCCTTCCTAAACCTGAGGTTGCGCCCATTCCACGCTTCGTTCTGGTGCCACCGTGAAAGAGGTAAGAAAAGAGTTTGCAATATCAAGAATGAAACTTATGATCTTTGATAGTTGTACATGCTAAAAATCCGGTACATTCCATTTTGTTTCTTATCCCAGTCTTTCGCAACACTTCAGGTTTACTTCTTTTGTTAGGTCTCGACTTCTACGCTATGATTGGCTTTGTTCACTTTCATTTTATTAGCAGTAATAGTTTTGGCTGTCTTGTAGCTCTTTTTGAGCAGGTCCTATAACTTCGTTTCTCAGGAAATTCGCGCAGCGGAAGATCTTGAATTTGAGACTTTCTACACCAAAAATATTCTTAAACGAAGGTATTTGCGCTTAGATTGGCGGCTCAAAATCAGCTTCATAAAAATCTTATATTCCCTAAGGAGGTCCACATACTTTTTTGAGAAAAAAAGGATAGGCCTGGGGACCCCTAATATAATAGAATTTGATCTATTAGGGCTTTGGGGTCCTATTCCCGTACTTGGGTGATGGGATAACTATCTTACTTCAATGGGCTAGAACCTTGCCCTTTTCCTTTATCTATTCTATTTCTCCGCCTTCAAACAAAGGCTAGCGATGTCACCGGACGCATTCATCTACTAGAGCTCTTTCTCAATCCCATTCGCCTTTAGGTGTGATTCAAATATGCCACCTCACAGTGTCCTGCCTCCCCCCGAATGATCAGTGCAACTTTGATCGGATGCGGGTATCAAATCCCGCCACTGAGATGTCCGGTGGAGACTGTGACTCTCCCCTTTTATGTGTTCTATATCAAAGTCAAAGAGGGTTTTGCCATCTTTCTTAAGGTTTTCTTTCAATGCTTTACAATTTGTTCTCATCAGGAACCTCTGGTGTTGGATGTAGATTTGGAACTTTTGGATGTAATTCACTACTTTTATTTTAAAGGGAAAGAGGAAACCCCGGACATCAACTTCTTTGATGACGACCAAGAAGCTAGGGAGGAATGCCTGTGAAATCTATCGTATATAAGAAAAAGGTTGACTTTATCAGTCTAGACTGGGTTTTGCACTTTTTCCACTGGTTTTACCGGTTAGACCAAATTTGTGTATATAATATCATTTATAATCGCTAGCGGCGGCCCTAATGCCAAAATGGCATCACCATAAAGTGAAGAGAGTTTCCTGCTATAGTGAGGTGTAGTTATAAAGTTGTTGTGTACTGTATATATTTGTCCTCCCTCTATCAGCATTTTTTCTACTACAAGCATCGCGCCGATAAGCTCCAATTGCATCATAGGAATTCAAAAAAAAAGGTTCTTTCGTATACTTATAGTAACTATTGTCACTTGTTTTTTTATTTTGATAGTTTCTGCGATTACATGGATTATATCTATTTACACAAATACCTCAATGATTGTCTAATCTTATGAACTTACTTCTTTTTTTAGCCCTTTTCAAATGATGAGTTCACAAACACAACTTAAAACTGATAGGGCTTCCTTCGCTGGAAAATTGGACTATTCTACCGCTACTGACTGACTGGACTTACAAAATAAATGGGAGTTCATTATCAGAATAGGGTTTTTGTAATGTAATCGAATATGCGGAAGACTTTGAATTAGACGATAGTAGTTTGACGCACGACCGGACTTGAATAGTCGACTGGAGAAGATGCTCCAGTAGCAACCTAAACCTAAATCGCATCAATATCCATACTTCAGTAAGATAGTCGCCATCTCTTTGCTTTTTCGGGGTACAATGCCGACTCGCAAAGAGCCATCGACAAGATTCGTCTGTGTGCCACACATAGGATCTGAAGACTGAGGTCACTTCTTATTTTATGGGATTTGACAATGGACTTAAAAAGCCACCTACATACGCTTTATGCCCAATCATTCTAGATAACGCTTGCATCCTCTATATTATCGCAGCTTCTGGCACAGAATTAGCCGATGCAATCCCGAAATTGGTTCTAGACATATGACTAGCAACGAGAAAAATAAATGCAATAGCTAAATGGTGATGGGCAATATTAGTCAGCCATAAACTTTGCGTTTGTGGATGGAATCCCCCGAGAAGAGTTAGAATGGCAGTTTCCGCCCCTTTGGCGGTACCAAATAAATGACTACTTGAATCAGGCTTTTGAGCATATAGATTTCATTGACCTGTAACACCTTAAAAAACAAAGCGGAATTCTATCTTGACATGATAAATAGTGATTCCTACCGACAGAGCGTAGTCCTCCCGAAGGAATCAACCTATTTTATTTGCTGGCTTACTTCTTTTGAGAGTTTATTTATGGCATGAAACAACTCGTAGTATAAGTCTAGCTTATTGATACATTCAAGAAAAATCTACTCGAATCCATTTAATTTTTTTTACACACAAACCTGTGCTCGAAAATCAAAATATTTTGGGCAGACCTTCAACATTGGTTGGAATTCTATTTCATTGGAAAGAATGAGTGCAGACACCTCCCACTCTTTTTGCGGATCCTGGAAAAGTAGGTCCTCTTGGAAAAGAGGGTCGATGCTGCATTGGTGCGGGATGGGTTTCCCACCCATATAGTTCTAGGTTGGATGTCACAAATCCGCAGCCTCCTCTTTAACCACCCTCCACTGACCTGGGATCCCGAATGCACATTTTTCACCTTCCTCCGGCTTATCACCGGCAGTATGTTCAGGGTTCAAAACTCAACGATGGCAACTAAACATGAGGGTTGCACTCGTTGCGAGACTTAACCCAACACCTTACGATACGAGCTGACGACAGTCATCACCAGCTTGTCCGCGTTCCTGAAGGCACCCCTCTATTTCATGAGGATTTGTGGCATGTCAAGCTATGGTAAGGTTCTTTGCTTTGCATCGAATTAAACCATATGCTCCACCACTTGTGCGAGCCCCCATGAATTTATTTGAATGCATGACCTAAATTTGAGGTATGCCATTTGCCCTGAAGGAACTCGTGTCCTTCTCTAATGACTTTAGGCACTCAAGTTCGCATCATTCATCAGGTGCTAATGGGTCACGTCGTCCACAGCCTCTTGCCCTACCCATGCTTTTCTCTTTTCTAGTATTACAGCCCTTCATATAGAAAGGTGTAGGAGCGAAGCCACTCTTGCTTTTTCTTCCACTAGTCTTAGAGCTAGGAACTGGGCAAGAGTAACCGAGAAAAGGCAAGAAAGAAGGAAGCTCGATGCCCTCTTTTAACTTTAGTTACGGGCTGTAATGCTTCTTTTCTTCCACCGCGAGTTCAACTCCCAGTCTCAGGTCAAATGCAGAAGAGAGACTTCGTACCTCGGATGAGAGGACTTCTTTGAGCCCTAAGATTTGTTCTATTCACAAGTGACCTGAAAGTCGGGCAAGCTCTTGTTGAAGGTGCTAATTTACTTTTGGGTGCCCATTGGAATATCTTCTCACTCCCTTCTTTGAGGAATGTTTTGTAAGGCCTTTTATTAGCTTGAGAAAGTGGTAAAAGTGTCATTTGCTTCCTCCTTTGGCATGAAGTATTGGGTGAGGCACTATTCCCATCAACAGTTCAAGGGATAGGGACGCGGATTCCTTAGCATCAATTCGATTCGATTTGACTATGGATATTTCTCAAGATCAACCCGAAGTGCTACCTGAATTTCTCGAAGATCAAATACATCACGAGGAGGTCCACATCATCGTTCATTCGAGAAACACGCTGCTTCAGCCTTATTTTGAGTGCCTATTTATTTTCTATCGGTATCTACGGATTGATCACAAGTCTAAAAAGAAAAAGAAGAGATCAAGGAGAGGGAGATAGACGAGCACTTGCAAGAAAGCAAGCGACAGATCTAAAACTGCTATAGTAAAGTAGAACGAAAGTAAATTCCAAAGGTTCTACCTTTTCTTGTGCGTTCGGGAATAAATAGAAACTTTCTAAATGTATAGAAGATAGATAGAAGGTTTCTTCCATGATCAAACCATTTGAAAGGGAATTGCTACTCTTTTCTTGTTATTTTTTCAATCTAGTTGTCTATTCAGCAAATAAATAGCAGTTCTTTTTATCAATATGTATGGTCTTGGATCATCAATATTGATTTTTCTTTAAACTTCGGATACTTGATCGACCCACTTACTTCTATTATGTCAATATTAATCACTACTGTTGGAATTATGGTTCTTATTTATAGTGATAATTATATGGCTCATGATCAAGGCTATTTGAGATTTTTTTGCTTATATGAGTTTGCACATGTATTGTTTTTTTGTATATTTATTCCTAAGAGTTCATGCATATAGTAGAATGCGTCAACCCATCATTAGATCTGGAATTGCAATTAGGACAACCAGGAACGCCGCTCAGTAGTGATTGGGCCAGGAAAGGCAGGTTCCATAATAGGACTCATTGAATCAGTAGGTTAGTTTAGCTAGATAAAATATAGATAGGCATGAGAGACCCAAGATAGTTCTTTATTTTTTCTCCGAGGAGTTCTAATTATGGTGGTTTTTAAACAAATCAAATCCTATTCTTCTGGATGATAAATCACGTCCCTTAGGTTATTCAATTGGAGTTTACACTCATTCACATTGGTTCATCCTGCTATGCCCTGTGCCTTTTTCTCTTCTGACATAAAAGGTGGTCGACCATTCGTCAAGGCCCATGAATTCGCTGGACATCTCAAAAATGGTAGGAATACCCAGAACCTAGATCTATTGGAACTTACCTCAGCGACTTTCACTTCCTATCGGCTTCGGACCGAAAGAGAGAGATGGAATCCAGAAGAGATCTAGTATTAGGAAATCTTTCGGTAGAAAATACCCCATTCTCATCAATGTATTTTTAGCATTAATGAAGGGTGGAAGATACCACGATGTGGATCCAAGCACATGAAGTTGAGGATCGAGTTTCCAGATCAGCATATACACTAAAAAAGAAAATCTGAAAACTCTTTATATGGTGGTTATAATGCCATAATATCAAGTCGTCTCATTCATCTATATGTTGATCAGGCTTCTTTCATCTTCTATTTCCCAGGGAATTGAGTCAATCCTCATATTCATACTAGTGAGTAAATAAAACCTTTTCAATCTAAGTCCAAATTTTTTTCTTTCTATCTTAAAAAATATAACGAAATTTCGAAGAAGATCTTTGTTGAATATTTCCCGCACTTCTTCAGTCAATTTTCCTACTTTATTATTTTATTATAAAGTTCCTCTCTCTGTATATTTTATGTTAGAAGGAAGGCAAAAGCTGACTTGGTGCTTTGTTTAGGGACGGGAGCTACTCCTTCTTTTCTGAGGTTGCCCACCTAAACCTGAAGCGGTTATAGATTCTATAACAAACTTTGTAAGAAAAAATCTCGAAAACTCTATGAAGATTGAATTAGGTCTCAACGATTGAATCGGTATTGTACTACCAATCACAAGTTTGATGTTCGACATAGTATTCATATGGGAAATTATGATCAAAGAATTCTTTATCAACCACCATCTACTTGTGAACAGTTCCTGAATCCTTCTCTTTGATAAAAAAAAAAGCGCTCGTTTGAGAGGGCTTCAAAATACAGATCTCAAGGATTGAGCAGTTAGGAAGAAATTCAGTCTCTTTTTTTTTAGGGGGGGGGAGAAGAGCAATCAAAGAATGAACCAAACCAAATGATTGTTCTAGAATGACTATTCCTCACAATTGCACCTTGTAGGAACTACCTGTAATAACAAACTTGCAAAATGGATCTGTTTATCATAAAGAGATTAGTCGTTCTATTTAAATCGGAAAAAATATGACTCATCTACGGGATAGAGGGAAATTTGCTAATTGGAAATCGAGGACGAAAGAGGTCGTTCACGTCAGGAATAGAGGTCGTTAAGGATGTACTTGCTTTTATTTTTTTTCATTGAGATTGGATTGGTGTTCAGTGTACCGCTTGTCTAGCCTATGCTTTGCAAGCCTACATAGGGTACAAGATCGAAAAGAATGCATTGGATGGATTCCTGCCCGGAGGAAAGGTCATCTATATTGAAACATTGAATTTGCCAAAACAGGATTTTCGAACTTTTCTTTGATGGGTTCACTTTTTGACAGGTCAGATATTCACGGCCAAGAAATAATGGATTCTCTTTCGGATAGGAAGGCTAGAATACCAACATGAGTCTATTATTAAATTCACCCGACCCTTGACTCAATGTACTAGTTAGTGCTATAGCTAGTAATAAAAAGAACGTGGGGAAGAATCGACGAGGCGAGTGTTCTCGAAGTGAAAATCCTGATAATGCCCATAAGTGCTCCCCTTCTCTCTCCCTCCCTGACATTGCCTTTGCATCGCAAGGAGGAATAATGGTCTATGCCGAAAGAGAAAAGGGTGATGCATGTATAAGTCCAAAAGAGCTATGATGACTCTTGAAATGGAATTGGAAGAGAAAGACGGGTTAGGGCTGGCACATTAAAAGGATATTCAATTTATGATAATGATGGCGGATAAACCAGATAATAATCTTATGTTACTGAGTGACTTTGATCCTCATTTCCTTCACTCACAGAAGAACTTGCAAATGCCAATCTCGATTCAACTACAAGCAAAGACTATCACTGCTCATTCTCAGCAACTTAAAGTACCATGCACTTGAAAGGGACTCCATTCAGAAAGAACACAACTGGGAGAAAGAACATTATTTCGCGGATTTTTGCCATCACTGCTGGAAATGGGAGCAGCCCCCGAAGGATTCTCGGGTATTCCTGCATGTCGGGAGGAATCAAACCTCCTTGTTTTCTATTATGAGAAGTGCTATAATAGGTCTCATTCGGGTGTTGATATGGCTAAAGTCTATCCGATGGTAGCGTATATTACGCTCGAGGTCTCTCGAGCCTCCTGTTGTACCAATGTCTCTATTTTAGGGTTTAAGGAATAAGGTAATGAAATTCCGGTATGGACTTTTGTTGTTGTTACGACAGGCGGAGAGCAGTGCCCTACTTGTAATAACGAACTTGCAAAATAGATTTGTTTATCATAAAGAGATTCGTCATTCCTGACCCTGCTTCACCTTAATTATTATTTGAACAAGTAAAATTTTTGTCTTGGTACGAGTGCGGATATCATTTCTCTTCTGCATGTCCATGGAGTTTTGAAAAATCCAAACATCTCATAGATAGAAGTCTTCCGCTCCCGGCCAAGAAAACAAATCTTTCTTACCAAGTGAAGCCCCTAATCCAGGAATAGAAAGAAGGTCCGCTCAGAATAGGGCTTTTGTAACGTAATCGAATATGCGGAAGACTTGACGATGGTCCTAAAGTTGTTTCTTGGCCGGGCATCTTCTCTCTTGCTTCACTTGAATTTCTCACTGTGGGCTAATTTCTATTGCTTAGGTACACTAATAGGATGAACCAAATGAGTTATGCATCATGAATTTTGTACTGCGCACGCATAAGGCTTCAGAACAAGGTTGGAAATGTTATGTTATAGATAATTATCAGGAAAGAAATACTTGATGACGGCTGCACATACTCAAAAGGTTCCTTAGCTCTTTACAGAGAATCTCCAGTATGCTAAATGGTGACATCTCTCGTTATATCGAGAATGTGCATCCCGTTATGGATGATGGCAGAAGATATCTTTACACCATGTTTTTTAACCAAACTGGCATAGACTGACACAACACGCTCATCGGCGATGAGAACATCATCACCGAGCACAACATAAGACAGAAAAGTCATATCCCTTATGATACACCAAACCCAGCTCGGTTATTGATAGAGTGAACTGCCATTTCTTGAAATCTCTCTTCTGATTCAAAATCGTAGTGTAACGTGTATCCTCCCCTATTCCGGTGATGGAATTGATGAAATAAATCAAAAAATGGATTTTTGTTCAAAAATTAAATCGAAGAATCCTGTCGGCCTTTTGAATGCCTTATTCCTTACTTTTTCTGAGAAGCCCTTTACAACATACTATAAAGGACAGGGGGGTTTTCACCTTTGGAAACTTAGCTACTTAAGTCCTTCTCAAAAAGTCCTTAGAATGAATGGTTGGAATTGAGCCCCTAGTCAGACCTATGAGACTACTCAAATGGGGGCTTTTCATGTTGGGAAGGGGGTGTCTGAAGCGACACATTTTAACTATACTATAAGTTGTGTATACGAATTGACTCTGGTGATGGATCGGGGTTAGAACTAGTCTGAAGCTTGTCAAAATGCTTTTGATGGTTTGAAGATGGCGATGGTCAGCGTCTTGGTATTGGATCCGCTCTTCTATGAACATGAGCATGAATTATATTCCAATTCTTTATTATTAAGAGAATCACCCACCCGAACCATTCTTAAGACCACCAAGCTCTCTCAAATGAATTCGACTCTTTCTGCTTTCGGTCAAGCTGTAGAGGGTATCACGAGATAGCTTGAGGTAGAGGAAAAAATACGAGGTACGCTATTGCTTAGTCTATTTGATCAAATTTATAGATATGAAACCCTCACCATTCTTTGGATTTTATCAATCAGAGGAAAAAAAATAAAAATTAAAATATTTTGCATGAATGAATGACCTCTCCATTTTTTCAAGCTTGCTCTTCAAACCGGCCTATCACTCTCCTCTATGAAAAGGTTCTTCTATAATTACTCTCAATAAGACATCCATTCCCCACTACGACTCTTCTCTTCTCGAGAATCCATACATCCTTTATCAGTGTATGAACATCTATCTCTCGAGCACAGGTTTAGGTTCGGCCTCAATGGAAATGCACTCCCCGGACCACCCGGATCCCACGAGTGAATCAAAAGTTGGATCTACATTGGATCTCCCTTCTATTTAGATTTTTTATTCAAACTTGACTGGATGAGAACTCTTTATTCACCTTTCTTCTCTATCTTTACGGGACACCCCTTCTTGCTGCTCTTGCTCCAATTAGTCGAAGACTTTGGGCTCTTGGGAGACAGTCTCTGACTGGAATAAATTTATATAAAGGAGAGGCTCGAAAAAAGAGAATCCTATTTATCCATTGACGATTTGGTTCTTGATTCTTAGCAAAAAGGAAGAATCTAGGTGAATGGAATTATTTAGAAATAAGAGATCAATCTCTCTAACATTTCCAGTACCAATTGGTACAAGCATTTGATAATAGAATCGTGCAAAGTTCCAGCCTGGAAACTTAGAAACCATTTTTCTGTCTAAATCATCCAAATAAAAATGAAATAAAACCGGATGAAGAAATGGGACAGGAGCTATTTTATTGAAGTGAGGGGTCAGGAGATGAAGCTCCGAACTATACCCGTGTGAGGCCTCCTAGCCAGGGAGAACCATAGAATCGGAGGTTTATATTAGAACATCGGTGAAAAGGTCGAGAAGGAACATAAAAATAGTTTTAGAAGCCAGATTAGGAAAGTGTTTCCCGAGTTGTTAGCTATTTTTGTTATTACTTTCCGAGTTCGAGGGACTATTGCTGTAGAATCTATTAATAGCATTCAAGGTTAAAGATGACTCCTAGAGAGTTACCAAAATACGAAGTTCTCTTCTCCTTTCTTTTGAGGTTAAGGCGTCAAGGTTGTAGCCCCTTTCAGAATGGCTTGAAGCTCGCCTACTTTGATAGAGGAGAGACAACCATCTGATGCATGACAATGGAGAAAAGTATGTTTTCCAAGAATGTTGAGCCGGGTATGTAAGCCATGTATCTGGAAGGAAGAACAATAAAAGAATGGCTCACTATCAAATAGAAAGTCCAATTGTTCAGTTGGTTTAGAAAAAGAATTCGTTCCAACTTCCGGATTCTCTCGTTCAACCTTTCTCATACATACAAAAAAGAAGAATTGGGTTGCCTCGAAGGCATTACTAGATTCCAGAATAGAACTAGAGATCCTGGCCCCATTGGCAAAGTCATAAGTTGTGGTGAATCTATGTCGCTACTATAAGCCGATTTCCATAGTTCAATAGAGAAAAGAGAAAAGAGCAGGACGATTTCCTTCACTTTATTATGAAACATAAACAAAGAATTCTTTGACTTTGAATGCCAAAACATTGAAAGAGTAAAAAGAATGGGACATTTAAGACATGAATAATCTCATGGAACAGAAAGTCCAAGTAGCATTCATAACAATCGAACTCTTAATTTCTGGCTTATCAGAATGATGACATTCTTTTTTTCTTTAGAAATGAGAAGGGAAAAGGCCAATTTCGTGCCATATGCGCTTAGACTTTACTTTTTCCCCTTTTTCTTCCTTCTTAGACGGTTAGTCATTGATCCTGGCGAGCACTTAGTTGAGGCCCCCTTCACTTAAGCTAATTCCGGCTTTCCAGCCCTGGGGTCTTTCGTTTCCAAAGAATGTGGATTCGGCATTCTTATTTTCACATTGATCTCAAATATCTGGAGTTTTGTTTGTATATTATATAGATGATCCGATCCGCAAGGTTTATGATTGGGAATTGTTTCATCGTCTTTCTCTTAACCTGTCTTGAACGTGAATTGGATAGACCGAAGTCTTTTTTCCCATCCGATAAGCCTTTTACAGATGTTCTTACTAGATAGGGCGGCAGATGCAGGGTGACGGGTACTTCGACTGCCTTGTATCAGGTGACGAGAAGGGGGTGGTAGAGGAGAAAGGAAATGGGGAGATACCGTCTGTGATCCATGGATCTCCGATCGGGAAACCATATCCAAGCTCTGTGACTAGTTTGCAATATTCACCCCGGCCCACAATCACAACTCCTCAGCGCGGAATATAATCCTAAATTACTCCAAAGACTCAAATATAGTCAATCAAGAAGGTGGTAAGACCCTTGCAGAGTTCCCCAACAACATAGAGGTTGTAGCCCCATTCGGAATTTCTTTACTGCGAAAATGCCTTTGATTCGCAATGCCACTTTGAAAGAAAGGGAACACCCTCTTAGTCCAGGAACTTCCTATATTTTTAGAACGAGTTGAAGGCGTAGGCATTATTGGGGGAGAGAAGCTATAGTGCATATCACTTTTCACTTTCTTGCCAGTCTAGACCTTGTCATATGAAAGATGATAGAGAAAGCGATGAAAATGTTATTATATCAACGATGTCTATTTTGTACAGATAGAGAGCACCCATTCTCCCGAAGTTACGGGGTCATTTTGCCGAGTTCCTTCGACATGACTCTCTCAAGCGCCCTAGTATACTCTACTTGTTCACCTATGTCGGTTCGAGGTATGGTCAGTTCACCGGGAGGATCTCCCATAGAAGAGGTGTCAACCGGCAACCGTATCTGGAAACAATAATTAGTGGATATTGGTACTGTCACTGCGGCTGGTGAATCCTACCCAATATCAGAATTGGATTGGATATTTCCACGATTTCCGAGAAGGGTTTTAACAAGCGGCATTTAGGAAAACTCATTCATTTAGCCCAACTTCGTCCATTTCTTAAAACTTCCATAAAATCATAAGAAAAGCTACATCCACAAAAATAGGGCGGCTAGTTTCAGAAGTTCCATAAAATATGATTCTTCATAATAGAAGAATCCAAAGATTAGTTGACATTTTTTTATAAAAAGAAAGGACAACCCACGTTTCTTAGAGGTCGAACTTGACACTTTTTCCAAAAAGCAGTCGCGATAAATCTGACCCCTTCCCCTGTTCCCGCCTACGTATATAGGATATTTTAAGAAGTGAACATCCTTCTTAGTAGTAAGGCCCGGGGAAAAAATAGGGAAGGTTATTTCACTATATGTTTTACCAGGGACAGGTCCTATCACAAGAATATTTTTTTTATTGGGGAGATAGCTCTGAAAAGACAAAATGCCAATATTTTCTTTCATCTCGGGAGAAATACGACCGGACGGAGCTAATTCAAACCCCTCTGGTAAAATAAGAACAACTCTCACATTCAACCCCCCTTTTACCATTAGCAAGAACCTATTTCAGTTGCATATCATAATGAATTCGAACAACTGCTTCAAATACAGTATCAGGAAGTAATGCTTGTGGAACCTCAATCTCCACGGATTTATTAGCTAAATGTCAATTGGCACATACAATACGCCCAGTCGCTTCTCGTGGATTTTCATAACCCTGTTGTGCAAAAAAGTCGAGGTATTTCAAATTGTTTGTTGACATAGACAAAGTCAGGGAAAACCTCTGAACTACTTCAATATTGAACCATGGACAGATCTACCTATACAGTAACGGGGTATTTAATTATGAAAGTTTGCTGGGTAGTTGACCCTCTTAGTCCGTTCTTGCCAGATTGGGAGCCTACCTAATCTTTATGTTTTATACTTTATAAATAAGATTTCCTCCGCTTAATGGATAACCATTTGTTACCAATGGAGAATTTCTAATCATCTTAAATTCAGGTGATTGGATTTACACCAACTAAAACCATAAACTTCATACACAATAGAGGGATATGATAGATTTTTTTTTAATAATGAATGAAGTTCCTTTTTCCATCCTATCCTATTCATCGGTACTGGTCATTAATATTGTAAAAGTAGTTTTCTTTCTTTTGTGCCAGATCATGATCTAAATGAGTCGCACATACACCCTAGTACATGTTCCTCGACGCTGAGGGCACCCCTAAAGAGCGGGGGATTTCGTGACATTTTTGTTGGGTTGTCTTGTATTTGGCCTATGTTTAACCACCTACTCATGTATATAGTCAACCTCAACCTACTCCCGTGTACGGCCAACCATCCATCTCGATGTGAGACACATAAAAGAGTGTAAATTTGCAAGATGATGCCCCGCTAGAGGAGGAGAAACGAGTGAATAAGTGATCTATAGAGTTCATCCCTGTAGTAATCGAATGAATTGAGTTGTCAACATGAATGCATAAGAACTCAACGGGATTCCCTTCTTTGTTTGTTTGATTCAAAGGGGAAGGGCTCGTTGAGTTCTTTGCACCCCGCAAATTTCTATTTGTTCGAGTATGTAAATAAATTACACATACGATCCAAGTAATAAATGCCCAAATTTCTTTTCAGTCCCATCGGAAAATGCAAGAAACTTTGAATTGGACGTAGATAGCATCTCTCGCATGCCTCTATGGCTAATGGGAGCAGCAGAAGATCAAACCGCACCCCACTCGGCTCAAGCCTCAAATTGGACCAACCCGCTCTATGGGGTTTTGTTTGATTATAAGTACCATCACAATCTAAGAGACACAAAGAGTACAAAAGTGCTTTCGTTGTTGTGGAATAAGAAGCATTCGTATCTTAATGCGCGCATTTAATTTATAGTCTTTTTAAGGGTACTTTTTTCTTAAGTCACGGTCATGTATTGCACCCCAGTATAGTGATTGCTTCCATGTTTTCCCCGAAGTTCATCAATTCCAGGCTCAAGTGCCTATTCATCCATCTTCATTCCAACCAAATTAGCTAACGACCCCCTAACCTGGGTTGGGGCGAAAACTCCAAAATCCAAAATGTTGGTTAGGGTTCCAAACCTTTCTCTAATAATAAGGTAAGCTTTCAAACTGCCGCCCTTTAAAGGAGTGGGCGCAATGAATGGTAGACTTTGAGAAAGAAAAGGGGCGCCCTAGCTGCAATAAAAAAACAGCGATAACGAGCAAGAAAGGGCCCCTTACTATAGATAGGGCCAATGCTCTTTAGTAATAACAAACATATAGAGGGCTGAATTTTTTCAAAACCACCATCTCGCTCTTTCCTTTCCTCAGTGCTACCTTTTTTTCCAAGGGATAGGGTTGGGGTGTATAATAACCTTTTTTAGGATGCCTGGTTGGTTCACTCTTCACCATAGTAGTGTCGCATAAAAAGTGGCTCCTTCCCTTCATAGTGTGAGGCCTCGTAGCTAGGAATAACCATAGAATCGGAGGGCTATATTAGAACATCGGTGGAAAGGACGAGAAAGCACCTAAAAATAGCTTTAGAAGACATATTAGGAGAAAAAAAAGAGCAGATTTGACTCGGCACAACCTAACGATACATGTGAAATGCGACATTGACTCGAGAAAGGAAAGTCAATAAAGGAAAAGGCCAAACCAAAAATTAGTTCACGTAGGAAGGTTGGACCAATCAAGGGAGGGAGTGAGGCTTTCAACCGGACCGGGGGTGGGTTTAGAAGATTTGCTTGGAGATTTTTTTTCACTTGGTCACCTGTTATCATAAAATCATTTTCCTGAACCCATATGTGTGTTTGTGGGTCTTAGTGTAACTGGTTTTCTGAAAATATACGTACCCATATTTTTCCACTATCACAGGGAATCTCAAAGCCCCAAGCTCCATAGTAAGTTCAAAAAAGGTGACATGTCGAGAAAGGTAGAATCGTCGTGTAGAAGGATCATTAACACTTGTATCCCTTTTGAGAGAGGGGTACCCCAACCTCACTCAAGAAAACACATAGAGTGAGATGTAGGGATCAGTTTGTCCTATGCAAGAGATGGAATTTTCACAAAGTACGTGCATCCGAATAATCTGAGGTTTGAATAGTCATCTAAACAAGAACCCGGTCGATCGGAGTACCCTTCTTCCTTTTTGAGTGTTTTAGGCCTCCGGTCAATCAGGGGTTGACATGAGATCGGATTTTTTGGGGAATTCGTTCTTTGCCCTATTGTCTGTGGTAAGTTAGTCTGCTTTTTCTGTTGAAATTCCTTTAAATAGGATTCATCACCGTTATGAGCGGTACATTTCAACCAATTAAACTATAAGCCCCTATGGATCTCTACATGCAATTCGCTCGAAAAAAACAGACCCTTTTACTAAACCATGGGGAGCTCCGAGTAGTTTACTAGACAAATTGAGTTGTTGTGATGATACCTTTCAACATCGGAAATTCTCTTCATTATGAGATTGATCGGATCTGCCGTAGACACCCGAGAGATCTTCATAAGGCAGGCTAAATTAAAAGACTAAGAGGCGCTGCAAGCGAGCAAAGAGTTATGCTTCTTTTCTTCCGCCGCGAGTTCAACTCCCAGTCTCAGGTCAAATGCAGGAGAGAGAATTCGTACCTCAGGAAAGGAGTAAGCAACTTAATACTGGAAGAGGTTGAGACCAGATAAGCAGCAAAAAGAGCATTTGAAATAGGAACAGAGTCTGTCACGAACTCCAGTCCAAGAAAACCTGGTTTTTGAACATGTGCAGGTTTCCATCCTGATGAGAGACTGCTGGAGGAAGGAGAAGCTTTGGGTAGTAGTCATATATCTTATTCTCAAACTGCTACATCGTCACATCTCTTAACTTTCTAAGAGCTACTTTAGCAACAACGTAAGATTAATTGGTTGGTGTTCAATTCTTTTCAACCACCTCATCTCTATTTATTTTATTATTATGTGATGATTAGTTGATTGTGATTGAAGATTTATTTCTACAAAAAGTCTATGAGAGAAATTTGACTCGAGAAAATAGAGTTGTTTGAGACCAAATGTTATAGAGTTGAGGGCTCTCTAGGAGGAACACCTTCACTTCCTTCTCAATGAAGGGGTATTTCATCTCTTCAACAAGTTTAGTAATGAGCATAATGACTCTATTGTTCCGATGGAGAGAAGAACCTTAGCGAGGAACTCAAGTATGCCAAAAAAGATAAACTTAGATAGAACTTTGTTAGTAAACCATCTATATTCCTACCCTCTTCAGGGTTGTTCGGTGATGAAAATATTATACCATTTTCGCGGCGGATCTTTTCATCATCTAACAACCCTGAAGAGGGTAGGAATATAGATGGTATACTAACAAAGTTCTATCTAAGTTTTTTCAAATAACAAGCATGTATTATGGAAGCAATTATTATTAACTCAAAATTCATTTTTTAAATAAAATTCTATAACCTTCTACCTTTGTTAACATCATAATTTTAGAGACTATACTTATCAAGATTATAACTAGAAACACATAGTCTGAAAACATATCTCTTAGCAGAATTTTTAGATCACCGGATATACTAAACCCACCCTGGCTCTGCCTCCATTTTTCTTCACTGAATTCGATAGGATAAATGGCCTAGGTGCTGGGAGTTACTCAACAGACTCTTTCTTAAAATTCTTTCAGAGATGGGGTTTTGTGGACTAGTATGATTCTAAGTATAATCTTTCAAAATATTATTTCTCTGGTATTATGATATTGTTTTTGGTATTGATTATAGACTTAGAGTGGGTTTAGTTAGACATGAGAGAAAGATATTCAAAGATTGAATTTGTTGTCTTTCAGAAGTTGGTTTTAGAGGTTACATTGAGGCTCTTTATATAGATAACCTCGTTAATTACATTATTGCTTTGTTACAAAAGTCTACAAGCAAATAGTAGTTTGTGTCCTATGATTGCAGATTTTTCTTCCAAGTTGTTTGTCTTTGTTGCAATTTTTTCAACGTTGTCAGCTATCATCTTTGTCCTTGATTCTTCGTGGGTCCGGTGACTTTTACAATTGTTGAGGCCGGTTGCTTTCTTCCACAAATGTCTTTGCAAGCTGTCTTTCATTGGTTTGTTGGATTCATTTCTGATAAAACAAAACTCTTCAAAATTTCTTTTGAAGCATTTGATACTCCTATAGAATAGGAATGGTATCACATTTTTTTCTTTCTTCAAAATTTCTTTTGAAGCATTTGATACTCCTATAGAATAGGAATGGTATCACATTTTTTTCTTTCTTTCTTCAAAATTTCTTTTGAAGTATTTGATACTCCTATAGAATAGAAACGGTATCACATTCGGGTAGTATGATGGTAATATATGGCTTACTGTAGTTAGACTACATTGGGCCATTTCATGTGAAAGGATTAGAGGATCCTTCTTTCTTCACAGTAGTATGAGTAGTATTGGTATCATTTTTTGTGTTGATAACAGGCCTTTTTCTCTGTCATGTTAGAAGCTTGTATTGCTCCATAGTGTCATTGGAATTGTTGTGTTTCATGTTCATTATCCGATCATGCATGTTTGTAAGTTGTATAGTGTCCTGAGATAGTATGTCGTTGTTGTAGTACAGAGTAATGATTTCTTCAACTCCTCCACCTTTGGTTGTTCCAATGATGCAAGCCTTTCTAGCTTTTAACAAATCTTCTATTTTTTATTTCAGGATTAACAGTCCAATGGCTCTTTTGACACTTAGCCATTCTTGAAATTTTTCTAGTGTACATGGTATCTTCATTTTTAGATCTTCATCATCTCCACTTATGTTGCTATTTTTTCCAGTTTTAAATAATTGACATATGACAATAGATTTCCAGTTAAATCTGTTGAGGCATCAAATAGTTGTATACCATAGATACCTTTTCCAAAATATTCCATCATTGCTTTAACAGAATCTACTATAATAGTAGGTAGTTTAGCTATATTATAAAAAGTTTCATCTATTATTATTTTATCTATAAAACCATAAGTAAATAATTTTGAAACTATATCAGGATTAGATTTTTCACCACACAAAAATCTTGGATATTTGCTAAGTTTTGCACTTCGTAAAATATGTGGATTGGATTTGTACTCATAAAATTTGTTTATTGGTTCATAAGTTGTAATATATTCAGGTGCAAATTTCAATTTTTTTTATCACATATTGATATTGTTGTTGGTATTTGAGAAGATGAGGTTGTTATGGATAATGGGATAGTGAATGGCATGGTTTCAAACTTGGATGTAAAAGTTTTTGGTTTGTCTATAGTAGATTGAGGGACTTTAAGGCTTGTAGGTTTTAAAGTCTCGAAAGACTTCTGTCAGCTGGTCTAGCAGATGTGTATTTTCTTGTAATTTGGTTGTAATGATTTCATGGTTTTGTTTGATGATTTTTTCAACATTGGTAATATATTATTCAAACTTGTTACTGCTGGTTGACATTGTTGTACCTGCTAAGAAAATCAGCTAGAATATTCTTAGTTCTAGATATACTCTTGACAATAAAATCGATTCAACAAAAGAATGATTGTCATTTTCTTCTTTTGTTTAGTTCTGGTAAAGGGTCTATTTTGTTTGTAATAAAAGTTTTTACCTGTGTGTTATCAATTCTAACAACAAATTTCACTGGTAATAAGTGATAATGAAATCTTTTTATTCCCAATTTTACTGCCAATAATTATTTTTTATTAATATGATATTTTTTCTCGTTTGACTTCTTTATCTATATCATTTTCATCATAAGGTATGAGGACTGCTCTCCATCCTACGTCACTGCATCAGTAAAAAGTTCTAGTTGATCTAGTTCCATTGGTATTCTATGTTTTGGTATGGCTTTTACTTTTTCCTTGATTTCGTTTATAGCTTTAGTATGTTCTTCCTTCCATTCAAAGCTTATATTTTTTCTAGTTAACTCTTGCAACGGTTTTTTTAAGAGTGGTAAATCTTTTATATGGTCTGAAGCATAATTTACTACTCCTAGAAATTTTTTACTTCTTTTTTACTTTCTAATTTATCTTTAAAATTCTTTATTTTTGTTACAATGTGTTCTTGTAATTGTAATCCTTCATTATCTATAATGTATCCTAAATATTCGATACTATTCTTAAATATTTCAGATTTCTTTTCAGCTAATAATATTTCATGTTGTCTTACATTTTTTATTAACTCTTCTAGATGTTTTATATGATCTTCTAGATTATCACTATATATCAATATGTCATCAACATATATTATACAAAATTCTATTAATTTTTTGAACACTTGGTCCATTCTTCTTTGATATATTTGTGGTATATTTTTTAATCCAAAGGGTAGTACATTTCATTCGTAGTGTCCTTGAGGGGCACTAAACGTTGTTAAAGGTTTTGATTCATTTGTTAGTTTTATTTTCCAAAATTCACTTTTACAATCAAATTTACTAAACCATTTTTTATTTTCTAATCTATTAATAATGTTTCTTTTATATGGTAAAAAATATCCATCAAATATTATCTTTTTATTTAATTCTCTATAATCAATTACCATCCTAGCTTTTCCTCTTTTTTGTTCACTATGTTTTCTTACTAAAAAGGCTGGCTACTAATGTGGGCTTTTACTTTCTTGTATTATTTTTAATTCCAATAATTCTTTTATCTGGGTTTCAAACTCGTTTTGATTTGTTGTGCTATATCTAATAGGTTTAGATCTAATTATATCATTGGAATTTATCAATTTGATCTCAGCATATATCTTTTCTTTTTCCCATAGTTACATTGGATTTTCTCCAAAATTCATTTTTAATATATTGATATATTTTTCTTTTAATAGTTGTAGGTTATTATTCCTATATGATCTTATGTTACACAGTCTTAATGTGTGTATTGGTAGTATCCCTTTTAATATTATCCATTTATGACAAGGCGTTTGTAAGCTAAAATTATTATTATTTATAACTTGTGTTTTAAAGTAGTCTAAAAAGTTATTTCCTAATAATACTTGTTGTTTGATATGATCTAATTAATATATTATTGGTAGTCTAAATATTATTTTATCTAACATGATTCTCATATTTTCTGCTATTATATCTAACTCTTTCATTTGTTCATTAAATCCTTATACTCTTATCCTATGTGTTTTAGATATTTTCCATCTATGTGGTTCTAACACTTCTTTCCTTGCTAGGCATAAGTCTTCTCCATTAACTATAAAGATTTTTTGTTTTATCATTTTATTAGGCTTATATTCTATATGGGCTTCAATGTATATTTCTACCAGTTAATTAGGTTGTTGGATATTAACATTCTGTTCTATTTCTATTTCTCCTAGTCGTTGTTGGATGTTTTCATCTCGTTCTATTTCTCTTACTTCTTGTTGAATGTTTTCATTTTGTTCTACTTCTTCTATTATTCTAACTAGTTCACTTAATTCTTGTCATCTTATTTCACTCAATCTCTGTCTTATTTTATTAAAGTTCTTAGCAACCTTTTTATATCTATCATGATAGTATTTATTTCATGTTTCACTAGTAATTATAATAAGTTTATGGCGAACATACCTCTCACATTGTATCCAATAATCGCTTTCTTCTAACATTTATCTTTTTTATTCTTGTAATTCCATTTTATTCAAAACTATTTTCACTACTTGAGTATTGGTTAATAAAGTTAACATTTTTTAGTTCTGTTTCACTTTCTTCATCAGTCTGACTGACATAAGTCTTCATATTCATACCATTTATCATTGTCTTTCTTTATCTGTTGTAGACTCATTATAAATTGTGTTGTATTTATATATTTTATACCTTTTTTCTTTAGCTTTGAGCATCTATTAGCATAATGTCCTTTTTCATTACAATTTCAACATTTACATTCTTTAGGTTTTTCTTCTTTTATGGGTTTTATATACTTTATTTTCCTAAATTTTCTCTTATATTTAAATTTTTTCCTAGTCTCAAAGGTATTTTATATCTTTTAAACCTATTTTTTCTATAAGGTTTGTAATGTTGTTCATTATAATTATAATATTTTTTATATCTCTTTCTTTGATATCTTTTGTGTTAATGACTTTTCTTATATTTCCTTTCTTTTCTTCTATCATCACATTCAAATATTAGTCTTTTTTCCGTAAATCCACATATTTCTCTTAATCCTAGTTTCTTATATTTTTAAATTTTTTGTTGCATTCTATATTCTTCACATTTTCGCATTAAGTATGTTCTTGGTACTCTTATTCTTTCTCCTAATGTGTTTTCTTTTGGTTCTAGTTGGGTATGTTCTTTTGATACTTCAGTATTATATGGTGTTGGTATGTGGCCATAATAAAGTTGTTGATATATTAAACCTTCTTATGGTAAGAATCTTGCTTCATAAAAGAACTTACTAAAACTTATTGTATATTCTGGTAATTTATTAATCTTACATCATTTTATGTTATTTAAATTCATTATAATTTCAGTTTTTCTTTTTGCAAGTACGTTTTCTCGTGCTACGAACCATTTTTCTCCTAATAATTCTCTTTTTAGTACAATATCAAATATCATTAACATAGATTTCCAATCTCTTGCATGACTAAATACTTCTCTTAATTGGTATGCTATAGATTCCATCCAATATGCTACTTTTCCAATTAATGTTTTAGATATTAAGTCATAAATGTAATTTAGGTTATCAGTATGTGTAGAGTTCATTAATGCTATATACATTCCAAGATTCCAATCATTTATTCTTCTACCTATTTCTTGTTCATCATGAACATTGTCTAAATCTAGGAAATATCCATTAAAGTTTACACCTTGTGACATTGATCCTACAAATTCTTTAAATTCAGCTTGTTGTCCTACTGGTATATTTTCTGGTAATCTGTTACGCTTTCTTGTTATTATTTCTAAATTGGGATCTATTAGTTCTTCTTCCAAATAATCATTAGCATCTTCATTTATTATATCATCTGGTTCAATTTTTGTTTCTATAGGTCTATTAAATTCATCTTCTACATCGCCTTCAGGTTCTTCTTCTATAACTGCATTTACAATTTCATTTTTTGTCTGGCTTTTATTATATCATTATTTTCTTTTGCTATTTCTGAGTTTTCTTTTTCCTCTACTTCTTCTATGAATTCTTCTACTTGTATTTCTTGGTTAGTTAATTCAATAATACTATCTTTATCTGTATCACTATCAGTTTTTTCATTACTAGTTGTGCTTTCACCACTTATTTTAATAATTGTTTTTACTTTCTTTTTTCCTTTTAATCTCGTCATGTGTTCTCTAATTACATGTAATTCTTCTTTTAATTCTTCTAGTTCTTATTTTACTTCATTTAATTCATCTCTCATTTGTTTTATTTCTTTTTTTATTTCCTTTAGTATTTTCTTTGTATCTTTAAACTTATGTTTATATTTTTTATATTTACTTAACCATTCTTCATTATTATGTGATCTTAATCATTCTTTATATTTATACCAGAAAAGTATTTCATTGTATTCTTATTATATTCATTACTATTTCATTATTATATTCTTCATTATTATAAGTATTTCAGATATAAATATAAAGAATGGTTAAGATCACAGAATTGTTAAATACACACGATATACACACAATATACATGTATATGAGTCTCGGATGACTCTCGGTTTTGTACCGTGTAATGTATATAATTTATGGTAAATATTTAGTATCATAGTTTAGGTAATGTTGTAATATAATTAGTATTGTACACTTACCATAATAATTGTATTACCATAAATGTATAGTTAGTATCCAAGTAGAATAAATTTTTAGGAATAGGATTCTCCTATTATGAAAATATGTAACTTGTATAAATAGTCTTTCAATCAATGAAAATAATCAAGGGGATTATTTCTTTCATGGTATCAGAAGTCTAGGTTCGAAATTTCCTCTCCCAAAATTTCTTTTCTCGAGCAACAAATCTGAAATCCCTTCTCTCGGTTTGCTTGTTCCTCCTTCCGATTTTTCTTCCAAAATTTTCTCTCAAATTCCTCAATCACATATTGTTCTGTCAATATGACTACATCCCGGAACATGTTTCATCCTTCCCTTACAGTTTCTAACATCAAGAATAATATCCCTCTTGTTCTTGAAATAGAAAACGTCCAATATGCGACGTGGGCCGAACTATTCAAAATTCACGCAATATCGCATCAAGTCATCCATCACATAATCCCCGTGGATCCTAAGGATATGGAGGTTCCAAAATGCGAGGATTACCCTAAGTTGTGGACGACTCTTGATGCCACGGTCCTCCAGTGGATATATTCCACAATTTCTACCGACCTTTTGCAAACAATTATTGAGCCTGACGCTACGGCATAGGCAACTTGGGATAGACTGCGTGATATATTCCAAGATAATCAAAATTCTAGAGTCGTTACTCTTGAGCAGGATTTCTCCCACGTCAATATGGAAGAATTCCCTAACGTTTTGGCTTATTGCAAAAGATTAAAAGAATTGGCAGACCAACTTCGCAACGTTGGCGCGCCAGTTTCAAATGATTGTTTGGTCCTTCAAATAGTTTCCGACCTCTCCGAGGCCTATAATGGTATTGGAACGCTTGTTCGGCAAAGCAATCCGCTTCCGCTATTTTATCAGGCTCGTTCTATCCTTACACTCGAAGAAGCAGCCATGGAAAAATGAGCGGCTATCGGTGCTAGTCCCGTTGTATGATGATCGAGTCCACGGTTTATCCTACCGATTCCACCAACTCGGGCCAAAACCGCAACAACGGTGGCAGCAAAAATGATGGAAATAAGAAAAATAATGGCAAAAACCGCGGCGGCAAAAACCGTAGTGGCGGTGGTAGTCTCCACAGTGGTCAGCAGCAGCAGCAGTTCTGGGGCCCACAGTGGGCCCCTATGCCATAGTAGTGGGCCCCACAGCCATAGTTTGGGCCCAGCCAATTTTCGCCAAACTGACAGTGGGCTGCCCAGCAACAGTCCAGGCCCAACTCCTCCTGGCCCAACTATAGTCAGGAGTCTGGGCCGAGACCGCAAGCAGTGGTGCTTGGGCCTCGACACTCGCAGGCCCATCACGCAGCGGCACCCACATCTACTGACATCGAAGACACAATGCACACGCTTGGTTTAATTCTTCCGGACCCAAATTGGTATATGGATATCGGTACCACTACCCACATGACATCAGATTCAGGTATGCTCTCGTCTTATTCCAATTTGAGAAACCCTCGCAGCATAATTATTGGTAATAGTAATTCTATTCCAATTCGTGGTTATGGTCATAAAACTTTGGCTCCCCCTCATCCACCTCTTAGCTTGAAAAACACCCCACATGCCCCCAAATTGATTAAAATCTTAGTCTTTGTCCGTAAATTCACTACTGACAATTTTGTTTCTATTGAATTTGATCCATTTGGTTTCTCTGTGAAGGATTTCAAGACGGGGAGTCATCTCATGAGGTGTGATAGTAGGGGTGATCTTTATCCTATCACACCCGGTTCCAGTTCATCGAGTCAAGCTCTGCCATCCACCTTTGTAGCCATTTCTCCTTCCTTATGGCATGCTCGACTTGGTCATCCGGGGTCCTCTATTTTGTCATCATTAGATAAAAATAGTTTTATTTCATGTAAGGGTACGAGTAGTACTCCCAATTGTCAGTCTTCTTCTTTAGGAAAAATTGTTAAGTTGCCATTTGTAGATTCAAATTCTCATACTTTAATGCCATTTGATATTATTCATAGCGACTTATGGACGTCTCCTGTTCTTAGTTTTGTGGGTCATCGGTATTATGTTTTTTTTGGATGATTATTCTAAGTTTTTATGGACGTTTCCGATAGCGAAAAAATCTCAAATTTTTTTCGTCTTCTTAAAATTTAGAGCATTCATTAGAACCCAATTCGACCGAGAAATCAGAAATATTTAGTGTGATAATGGAAAAGAATATGACAATGGGGTGTTTTGGGAATTCTTTGCTAATAATGGGATCAATTTTCATTTTTCTTGTCCTCATACGTCTTCACAAAATGGAAAATCCGAACGCAAAATTCGTTCCATAAATAACATTGTCCGAACTTTATTAATTCATGCTTCCGTACCCCCGTCTTTTTGGCATCATGCTCTCCAAATGGCTACCTATCTCCTTAACATAATTCCTTCCAAATGTTTGACATATTCTTCCCCCCTTCAAACTTTATATAATAAAATTTCTTCATATTCACATCTTCGAGTTTATGGGTGTTTATGTTATTTGTTATTCCCGTCCACCACAATTAACAAACTTCAGGCCCGGTCTACTCCGTGTGTGTTTTTGGGTTTTCCATCTAATCATCGTGGCTACAAATGCTTTGATTTATCCTCTAATAAAATCATCATTAATCGCCATGTCATTTTTTATGAATCCCAATTTCCTTTTTCTAAAGGTAATACACTCGTGCCTAGTTCGTATAATTTTTTGGATGATAGTATATCCCCGTATGTTATTCAACATTTTTTTGACGTATACCGCACCCAAAATTCTCCAGCGGGCCCACTGCCCGTTGGCGCCACTGGTCTGTCACCCCCTATCTACCACAGTACCACCACTAGACCAGTTCCAGCGATTGGGCTACCCACCCACCTCGAACGGTCGATTCATCGCTCCAGCTTTATCGAGTTGGGCCAAGAGCCCATCGCCGGGTCGATCCGTCCGAACCCAAAGAAATTCCCAAAATCCGCCCAATTCTCCCTCGAGTCATAGATCGGTCACTCGTAGTCAACGGGGTATTTTTAAACCAAAAAGATATTTTAATTTACATTCTAATGTCCCTAAATCCCCCTACCCCGTAATTCCGTGTCTACCTTAAATGACCCGAATTGGAAAATTTCTATGACCGATGAATATAATGCTCTTATTGATAATAAGACGTGGGAGTTGGTGTCCGTCCATCTGGTATTAATATTATCAAGTCTATGTGGATTTTTGCTCATAAGGAGAATTCAGATGGTTCATTTGCTCGACATAAGGCACAACTTGTGGGTGATGGTAAGACTCAGCAGGTTGGTGTAGATTGTGGTGAGACATTTAGTCCGGTGGTCAAGCTGGCTACCATTCGCACGGTGCTAAGCTTGGCTCTTTCGAAGGCATGGCCTATTCATCAGTTAGATGTAAAGAATGTTTTCCTACATGGAGATCTCAAGGAAACAGTCTATATGCATCAACCTTTGGGATTCAGGGATCCCAAACATCCTCATCATGTATGTTTATTGAAGAAGTCCTTATATGGGCTTAAGCAGTCTCCCCGGGCCTGGTATACAAGGTTCGCTGACTATGTTTTGACTATTGGGTTCACTCACAGCAGGTCAGATAATTCTTTGTTCATCTACCGTCGTGGTTCATCCCTGACCTACAATCTGTTATATGTGGACGATATTATCTTGACTGCCTCTTCCGATGCCTTACGCTAGTCTATCATGACCATGCTCAGTTCTGAGTTTGCTATGAAAGACTTGGGGCCCTTGAGTTACTTTTTGGGGATTGTTGTCACTCGTCATTCTGATGGGTTGTTCTTATCTCAACGGAAGTATACAGCTGAGATCATCGAGAGGGCTGGGATGTCATCTTGTAAGTCCACTTCCACTCCAATTGATACTTAGCCCAAGCTTAGTTCCGCGGCAGGCGTACCCTACGAGGATCCGACCTGCTATCGCAGTCTTGCAGGGGCCCTTCAGTATCTTACCTTTATGAGACCGGATATTACATATGCTATCCAGCATGTGTGTTTGTTCATGCATGATCCTAGAATTGAGCACATGAATGCACTCAAATGCATCATCCGGTATATTCAGGGTACACTTGACTATGGTTTGCATTTATATCCTTCCTCGACGTCCACACTTGTCTCGTATACGGATGCTAATTGGGGTGGGTGTTCCGACACCAGACGGTCTACGTCTGGTTATTGTATGTTTCTTGGCAACAACTTGGTCTCCTGGTCTGCGAAGCGTCAGTCGACTCTATCCCGCTCAAGTGTCGAGGCTGAATATCGAGGGGTAGCTAATGTGGTCTCGGAATCATGTTGGTTATGTAATTTGCTTTTGGAGCTTTATTGTCTCATTCAGAAGGCAACCTTGGTTTATTGCGATAATATTAGTGTCATCTACCTTTCTGGTAATTCGGTTTAGCACCAATGCACTAAGCATATCGAGATGGATATTCACTTTGTCCATGAAAAGGTTGCTCGGGGTCAGGTACGTGTCTGTCATGTCCCGTCAAGATATCAAATTGCAGACATCTTTAGAAAGAGTCTTCTCTCGGTCCTTTTTGAAGATTTTAGGGACAGTCTCAGCATTCGAAGACCGCCCGCTATGACTGCGGGGGTGTGTTAAATATACACAATATACACACAATATACATGTGTATATTGTGTATATGAGTCTCGGATGACTCTCGGTTTTGTACCATGTAATGTATATAATTTATGGAAAATATTTAGTACCCTAGTTTAGGTAATGTTGTAATATAATTAGTATTGTACACTTACCATAATAATTGTATTACCATAAATATATAGTTAGTATCCAAGTAGAATAAGGTTTTAGGAATATAATAGGAATATGATTCTCCTATTATAGAAATATGTAACTTGTATAAATAGTCTTTCAATCAATGAAAATAATCAAGGGGGTTATTTCTTTCAATAATAATGAAGAATGGTTAAGTAAATATAAAAAATATAAACATAAGTTTAAAGATACAAAGAAAATACTAAAGGAAACAAAAGAAGAATTAAAACAAATGAGAGATGAATTAAATGAAGTAAAATAAGAACTAGAAGAATTAAAAGAAGAATTACATGTAACTAGAGAACAAATGACGAGATTAAAATGAAAAAAGAAAGTGAAAAAAATTATTAAAACAAGTGATGAAAGCACAACTAGTAATAAAAAAAACTGATAGTGATACAGACAAAGATAGTAATATTGAATTAACTAACCAAGAAATACAAGTAGAAGAATTCATAGAAGATGTAGAGGAAAAAGAAAACTCAGAAATAGCTAAAGAAAATAATGATATAATAAAAGCCAGACAAAAAATGAAAAATGTAAATGCAGTTATAGAAGAAGAACCTGAAAGCGATGTGGAAGATGAATTTAATAGACCTATAGAAACAGAAATAGAAACAGCTGATATAGTAAATGAAGATGCTAATAATTATCCGGAAGAAGAACTAATAGACCCCAATTTAGAAATAATAACAAGAAAGCGTACCAGATTACCAGAACATATACCAGTATGACAACAAGCTGAATTTAAAGAATTCGTACGATCAATGTCATAAGGTGTAAACTTTAATGGATATTTCCTAGATTTAGACAATGTTTATGATGAAGAAGAAAAATGTAGAAGAATAAATGATTGGAATCTTGAAATGTATATAGCATTAATGAACTCTACACATACTGATAACCTATATTATATTTATGAATTAATATCTAAAACACTAATTGAAAAAGTAGCATATTGGATGGAATCTATAGCATACCAATTAAGAGGAGAAGTATTTAGTCATGCAAGAGATTGAAAATCTATGTTAGAGATATTTGATATTGTACTAAAAAGAGAATTATTAGGAGAAAAATGGTTAGTAGCACAAGAAAACGTACTTGCAAAAGAAAAACTGAAATTATAATGAATTTAAATAACATGAAATGCTGTAAGATTAATAAATTACCAGAATATACAATAAGTTTTAGTAAGTTATTTTATGAAGCAAGATTCTTACCATAAGAAGGTTTAATAGATCAACAACTTTATTATGGCCACATACCAACACCATATAATACTGAAGTATCAAAAGAACATACCCAACTAGAATCAAAAGAAAACACATTAGGAGAAAGAATAAGAGTACTAAGAGCATACTTAATGCGAAAATGTGAAGAATATAGAATGCAACCAAAAATTAAAAAAGATAAGAAACTAGAATTAAGAGAAATATGTGGATTTACGGAAAGAAGACTAGTATTTGGATGTGATGATAAAGGGAAAGAAAGGAAATATAAGAAAAGTCATAGTAACAAAAGATATCAAAGAACGAGATATAAAAAATATAACAATTACAATAAAAAACATTACAACCTTAAAGGAAAAAGTAAAAGATATAGAAATAGAGACCAGAAATTTTTTTAAATATAAGAGAAAATTTAGGAAAAGAAAGTATAAAACCCTTAAAAGAAGAAAAACCTAAAGAATGTAAATGATGGTATTGCAATGAAAAGGGATATTATGTTAATAGATGCCCAAAGCTAAAGAAAAAAGGTGTAAAATATATAAATACAACACAATTTATAATGAGTCTACATCAGATAAAGGAAGATAATGATAAATTGTATGAATATGAAGACTTTTATGTCAGTCAAACTGATGAAGAAAGTGAAACAGAACTAGAAAATGTTAACTTTATTAACCAATACTCAAGTACTGAAAATAGTTCTGAATAAAATGGAATTACAAGAAGAGAAATGAAAAACGTTAGAAGAAAGAGATTACTGGATACAATGTGAAAGGTATGTTCGCCATAAACTTATTACAACTACTAGTGAAGCAGGAAATAAATACTATCATGATAGATATAAAAAAGTTTCTAAAACCTTAATAAAATAAGACAGAGATTCAGTGAAATAAGATGGAAAGAATTAAGAGAACTAGGTAGAATAATAGAAGAAATAGAACAGAATGAAAACATTCAACAAGAAGTAAGAGAAATAGAACGAGATGAAAACATCCAACAACGATTAGGAGAAATAGAAATAGAACAAAATGTTAATATCCAACAACCTTATTAAATGGTAGCAATATACATTGAAGCTCATATAGAATATAAGCCTAATAAAATGATAAAATAAAAAATCTTTATAGATAGTGGAGCAGACTTATGCCTAGAACGGAAAGAAGTATTAGAACCACACAGATGGAAAAGATTTAAAATACATAGGATAAGAGTAGCAGGATTTAATGAACAAGTGAAAGAGTTAGATAAAATAGCAGAAAATATGAGAATTGTGTTAGATAAAACAATATTTAGAATACCAATAATATATCAATTTGATCATATAAAATAACAAGTATTATTAGGAAACAATTTTTTAGACTACTTTAAAACACAAGTTATAAATAATAATACTTTTAGCTTACAAACGCCTTGTAATAAATGAATAATATTAAAAAAGATACTACTAATACACACATTAAGATCGTGTAACATAAGATCAGATAGGAATAATAACCTACAACTATTAAAAGAAAAATATCTCAATATATTAAAAATGAATTTTGGAGAAAATCTAATGTAACTATGGGAAAAAGAAAAGATATATGCTGAGATCAAATTGATAAATCCCAATGATACAATTAGATCTAAACCTATTAGATATAGCCCAACAGATCAAAAAGAGTTTGAAACCCAAATAAAAGAATTATTGAAATAAAAAATAATACAAGAAAGTAAAAGCTCATATAGTAGTCCCACCTTTTTAGTAAGAAAACATAATGAACAAAAAAGAGGAAAAGCTAGGATGGTAATTGATTATAGAGATTTAAATAAAAAGACAATATTTGATGAATATTTTTTATCATATAAAAGAAACCTTATTAATAAATTAGAAAATAAAAAATAGTTTAGTAAATTTGATTGTCAAAGTGGATTTTGGCAAATAAAACTAACAAATGAATCAAAACTTCTAACATCGTTTAGTGCCCCTCAAGGACACTACAAATGGAATGTACTACCCTTTGGATTAAAAAATGCACCATAAATATTTCAAAGAAAAATGGATCAAGTGTTTAGAAAATTAACAGAATTTTGTATAGTATATGTTGATGACATATTGATATATAGTGATAGTCTAGAAGATCATTTAAAACATCTAGAAGAGTTAATAAAAACTGTAAGACAACATGAAATATTATTATCTGAAAAGAAATCTGAAATATTTAAGAATAGTATCGAATATTTAGGATACATTATAGATAATGAAGGATTACAATTACAAGAACACATTGTAACAAAAATAAAGAATTTTAAATATAAATTAGAAAGTAAAAAAGAAGTACAACAATTTCTAGGAGTAGTAAATTATGTTTCAGACCATATAAAGTATTTACCACTCTTAAGAAAATCATTGCAAGAATTAACTAGAAAAAATATAAGCTTTGAATGGAAGGAAGAACATACTAAATCTATAAACGAAATCAAGGAAAAAGTAAAAGTCTTGCCAAAGCATAGAATACCAACAGAACTAGATCAACTAGAACTTTTTACTGATGCTAGTGATGTAGGATGTGGAGCAGTCCTTATAGCCTATGATGAAAATGACATAGATAAAGAAAAACCACTAATTTGTGCATATGGAGGTGGAACATGGAAGCCAAACGAGAAAAAATATCATATTAATGAAAAAGAATTATTAGCAGTAAAATTGGGAATAAAAAGATTTCAGTATCACTTATTACCAGTGAAATTTGTTGTTAGAACCGATAACACACAGGTAAAATATTTTATTACAAAAAAATAGAACATTTACCAGAACTAAAAAAAATGGCAATCATTCTTTTGTTGTTACGATTTTATTGTCAAGAGTATATATGGAACTAAGAATATTCTAGCTGATTTTCTTAGGAGGTACAACAATGTCAACCAGCAGTAACAAGTTTGAAGAATATATTACCAATGTTGAAAAAATCATCAAACAAAACCCTGAAATTATTACAACCAAATTACAAGAAAATACACATCTGCTATACCAGCTGACAGAAGTCTTTCGAGACTTTCAAAACCTACAAGTCTTAAAGTCCCTAAATCTACTACAGAAAAACCAAAAAATTTTACATCCAAGTTTTCAACCATGCCATCCACTATCCCATCATCCATAACAACCTTATCTTCTCAAATACCAACAACAATATCAATATGTGATAAAAAAAATTGAAATTTGCACCTGAATTTATTACAACTTACGAACGAATAAACAAATTTTATGACTACAAATCCAACCCACATATTTTACGAAGTGCAAAACTTAACAAATATCCAAGATTTTTGTGTGGTGAAAAATCTAACCCTGATATAGTTTCAATATTATTTACTTATGGTTTTATAGATAAAATAATAGTAGATGAAACTTTTTATAATATAGCTAAACTACCTACTATTATAGTAGATTATGTTAAAGCAATGATGGAATCTTTTGGAAAAAGTATCTATGGTATACAACTATTTGATTCATCAACAGATTTAACTTGAAAACCTATTGTCATATGTCAATTATTTAAAACTGGAAAAAAGAGCAACATCAGTGGAGATGATGAAGATCTAAAAATGAAGATACCATGTACACTAGAAAAATTTCAAGAATGACTAAGTGTCAAAAGAGCCATTGGACTGTTAACCCTGAAATAAAAAATAGAAGATATGTTAAAAGCCAGAAAGGCCTGCATCATTGGAACAACCGAAGGTGGAGGAGTTGAAGAAATCATTACCCTGTTCTACAACAATGACATACTATCTCAGGACACTATACAACTTACAAACATGCATGATCGGATAATGAATATGAAACACAACCATTCCAATGAAACTATGGAGCAATAAAAGCTTATAATAGGTCGGAGAAAAAGACTTATTATCAACACAAAAAATGATACCAATACTACTCATACTATTGTGAAGAAAGAAGGATCCTCTAATCCTTTCGCATGAAACGGTCCAATGTAGTCTAACTACAACAAGCCCATATATTACCATTATACTACTTGAATGTGATACCGTTCCTATTCTATAGGAGTATGAAATGCTTCAAAAGAAATTTTGAAGAAAGAAAAAAAATGTGATACCGTTCCTATTCTATAGGAGTATCAAATGCTTCAAAAGAAATTTTGAAGAAAGAAAGAAAAAAAATGTTCAGAAATGAAGCCAACAAATCAATGGATGACAACTTGCAAAGACATTTATGGAAGACAGCTTGCAAAGACATTTGTGGAAGAAAGCAACCGGCCTCAACAATTGTAAAAGTCGCCGGACCCACTTCGAATCAAGGACAGTCTGATAGCTGACAAAGTTGAAAAAATTGTAGCAAAGACAAACAACTTTGAAGAAAAATCTGCAATCATAGGAGACAAACTACTATTTGCTTTTAAACTTTTGTAGCAAACTACTATTTGCTTTTAGAGTTTTGTAACAAAGCAATAATGTAATTAGTCGAGGTTATCTATATAAAGAGACTCAATGTAACCTCTGAAACCAACTTCTGAAATACAACAACTTCAATCTTTGAATGTCTTTCTCTCATGTCTAGCTAAACCCCCTCTGAGTCTATAATCAATATCAAGAACAATATCATAATACCAGAGAAAGAATACTTTGAAAGTTTATAATTAGAATCAAACTAGTCCACAAAATCCCATCTCTTAAAGAGTTTTAAGAAAGAGTCTGTTGAGTTCTCCCAGCACCTAGGCCATTTATCCCATCGAATTCAGTTAAGAAAAAGGGAGGAAAAGCCAGGGTGGGTTGAGTATCTCCGGTGATCTAAAAATTCTGCTAAGAGGTATGTTTTCAAACTATGTGTTTATAATTATAATCTTGATAAGTATAGTCTCTGCAATTATGATATTAATATTGGTAGAAGGTTATAGACTTTTATTTTAAAAAATGAATTTTGAGTTAATAATAACCGCTTTCATAATACATGCTTGTTATTTGATAAACTTAGATAGAACTTTGTTAGTATACCATCTATATTCCTACCGTCTTCAGGGTTCTTAGATGATGAAAAGATCCGTTGTCACGCTCTGTAAAAGCCATATAAGAAGAAGAAAGAGGCTTAAGTCATCACTTCCAATCCGATAAAGAGCTTTTTTATTTTCCACGAAAGTCCGTCAATTCTTGATCATTGTCATTGAGATTCATGTCAATTCGGATTAATATTTATGTATAGATATTAATTAAGTGACACATGCCTTTTTTCTAGGCTGTCACTTGGCTTAATATGGTGTATTTTCTTTGTCTTTTAATAATAGATAGATTCTAGGCAGCATCAATATTTTTTTAAATATTGTCCTAAACTTGTAGTAGTTAATTAATTATTAGTTAGTAGTTAATTAATTATTAGTTATTAGTTAAGTAGTTACTAAATGATACGTGGCTTTTTTCTAGGCTGTCTAGGGATGACAGGTGGGTATAATTTTACGGATTCAGCACCACACCCGCTCCAGTTGGGGCGAGTATGGGTATAACTTTGGCAGGTAGTACGCGAGTATGGGTATTGAAAATATACCCGTCATGGGTAGGCGGGTAGGTGGTGGATTTGCATTCATACCCGCCTACCCGCTTACCCGCCTACCCGCCCGCCTTATATCCGCCCCAAGCCCAAAATATTAGCAGCCCATAAGTCGTGCCTTCAGCCTATAAGTCACGACAAGTCTCTCATTCTCCAACAAAACTGAAAACCCTACGCCTCTTCAGTCCTTTACGCATTCACGCCTCCCTCTCTCTCGTTCCCCTTCACGCCGTCCCTCCACCCTCTCTCATTCTCGGCGTCTCTACCTTTTTCTTTAAAGGAGATGCTGACCGGAAAATATTGTTGTCTTTGCTTTGTGCTTTGGGGTTGTCTTGGTGAGGTCAATTTTTGTGCATTTGTTAAGTTTTACCTATTCGATTTGTGCAGTTCAATTGAAGAAATTGAAAAACTTTAGCTTATATAGCTGAAATAATATATGGGTTTTGTCTACATTTATAATATATAGTTATTTGGGAGGATAATTTTTGGGTTTTCTTGATAAATTTTATTTTCTTGATTTTTTGTTGTGCAAGGGGAAAGAGGTGAAAAAAATGGGGAATTCTGATGATGAAAAAATCCGAAATTATCCTCCCTCTCTCCCAAAGAAAATGAGACTGTGACAGTATTGATTCTTGACTCAAAATTTCGGGATAATTTTTGGAATTTGAATTTTTGGGATCATGTTGATCACTAATTGATCACAAATGAATTGATTACAAAATATGGCAGGCGGGTATTGGCGGGTGACGGATATCCAATTGGGTGGTGGAGTGGGTGTGAATTTAGGAATATACCCGCCTAGGCGGGTATGGATGTTGAAAATTGTACCTGCCACGGGTGACGGGTATAAAATTTTCTGGCGAGTACGGGTGCGGGGGAGGGGTACCCGCACCCGCCCCTCCCAATTGCCATCCCTAAGGCTGTCACTTGACTTAATATGGTGCCTTTTTTTTTACTTTTAATAATAGATGGATTAGTTAGTAGTTATGTAGTTACTAAGTGACACGTGGCTTTTTTATAGGCCATCACTTGGCTTAATATAGTGCTTTATTCTTTGGCTTTTAATAATAGAAAGATTTTTGTGGTGATGACACTTGTCATCTTATCATGCTTTTGCCTTTCCTATTCTTAATAGAAGAAGATTATTAATGATGATTAGATATAAAAGATAATGAAAAATAAAGTGATAAATATTAGTTTCTAGGCAGTTTCAATATTTTTTTTAACATTGTCCTAAACTTATAGTAGTTAATTAGTTATTAGTTAGTAGTTAAGTAGTTACTAAGTGACATGTGACTTATTTTTAAGCGATCACTTGGCTTAATATGGTGCATTTATTTTTTACTTTTAATAATGGATAGATTTTTGTGGTGATGTCACTTGTCATTCTATCATGCTTTTGTCTTTCCTTTTCTTAATAGAAGAAGATTATTAATGATGATTAGTTATAAAAGATAATGAAAAATAAAGTGATAAATATTAATTTCTAGGCAGTTTCAATATTTTGTTTAACAATGTCCTAAACTTGTAGTAGTTAATTAGTTATTAGTTAGTAGTTAAGTAGTTACTAAGTGACACATGACTTTTTTATAGACTGTCACTTGACTTAATATGATGCATTTTTCTTTGACTTTTAATAATGGATAGATTTTTGTGGTGATGATACTTGTCATCCTATCATGCTTTTGCCTTTCCTTTTTATAATGGAAGAAGATTATTAATGATGATTAGAGATAAAAGATAATGAAAAATGAAGTGATAAATACTAATTTCTAGGCAGTTTCAATATTTTTTTAACATTGTCCTAAATTGTAGCTGATTAGTTATTAGTTAGTAGTTAAATAGTTACTAAGTGACACGTGGCATTTTTCTAGGCTGCCAATTGGCTTAATATTATGTCTTTTTTTTGCCTTTTAATAATAGATAGATTAGTGTATCTAGTAAATACATTCGTCCTACCCTTAGAAATTTTGTTATATTTTTCTTTTATTTTAAATTATCATTATGACTTAAACTGACATTTTTTATTTCCTTTTCTATTTCTGAATTTTCCACTTTTTTTTTTGGTTGAGAAATCCAGTTATGAGATCGGCGGATGAAGCATATACACTTTCTTTGTCACATCATCACTTAAAGATGTGTTTATTTCGATTTTGTTAAACAAGGTATATATACCCGTGATATACACTTGATATACATAGTGTATACCACAGTGCAATGATAACCTTGACCCATCACAGGCGGCGATGGCGATGGGTTGGCAAGAGTCTATCTCGTGAGAGCCCATCACGCAGGCGATATAGAAGGTTTGTATATTAGGAATGTATATTGATGTAATATTGTAGTGTAAATGTTATCTTAATTAGTCTTGTACACTTACCATAATTATATAGTTAGAATTATGGTAGAATAAGGTTTTAGGAGTAGAATAGGAATAGGATTCTCCTATTTGTAACTTGTATATATACCTTTCAATAAATGAAAATAATCAAGGGGATTATTTCTATCATGGTATCAAGAGACTAGGTCTAACAAAAAAAATTCTCTCCCAAATTTTGTGTCCTTCTCGGCCGAAACACCCCCCCCCCTTTCTTTTTCCAAAATTCGTCTTCCGCTCTCAAAATCTCTCTTACTATTCCCAAATTTCCCCTCCTTCTTTGTTCTTTCAATATGTCTAAGAATAATTTTCATCCTGCCCTCATGGTTTCTAACGTCAAGAACAGTATCCCTATTGTGCTTGAGATGGAAAACGTCCAATATGCGACGTGGGCAGAATTATTTAAAATTCACGTTATTTCCCATCAAATTATCCACCACATAATTCCTCCCGCTACACCTATTCCCGCGGAGGATCCTTAGTTATGGATTACTCTAGATGCTACCGTTCTCCAGTGGATCTATTCCACTATTTCGGTTGACCTCTTACAGACGATTATTGAGACGGATACCACGGCTATGGCTACCTGGAATAGATTGCGTGACATATTCCAAGATAACCAACATTCACATGTTGTCACACTCGAGCAGGAATTCTCTCTAGTTCGCATGGAAGAATTTCCAAACGTATCTGCATATTGCAAGAAACACAAGGAGTTGGCCGACCAACTCCGTAACGTTGGCGCACCTGTAAAAAATAATCGTCTGGTTCTACAACTGGTTGCCGGTCTTTCTGAGGCCTATAATGGTGTTGGGACTCTCCTTCGTCAAAGAAATCCACTTTCCGCTTTTTATCAAGCCCGCTCCATGCTTACTTTGGAAGAAGCCAGTTTGGCTAAAAAGACGTCTACCGGAGCAAGCCCCGTCGTCCTAATGACGTCCTCCATGAATTCTTCAGGTTTTGATGATAATTCGGGCCAAAACCGTACTCATGGTGGCGGCAAAAATAATCGTAAGAATAATAACAAAACCCGCGGGGGCAAACGCGGCGGTTTCGGTGGTCAGCAGGCCGACAGTGGGCCCCGTCCAGTCAACGGTGGGCTTCCTCCTTACTGGTCCCAGTAGTGGGGTCCATGGCAGTGGGGTTGGGGCAATGGACCGTGGACCAGCAGCCCCTATTTTCGATCCTTTGGATGAGGCGCCGATGGTGGGCGATCCACTTTCAGGCCCAACAATCGCCAGCCACGCCATCGGCCGCGCCCGCGATAATTCCAGCAATTATGGCCTAGGACAGCCCAGTTCTGGAATTCTTGGGCCCCATCCTCCACAAGCTCACCACGCAGCAAGCCCCACTCCGATAGATATCGAGGCCGCGATGCACACACTGGGTTTGACTCAACTGGACCCGAATTGGTATATGCACACCGGTGCCACTACCTACATGACATCCGATTCAGGTACTCTCTCATCTTATTCCAATTTGAGCAACCCTCGCGGTATAATTGTCGGTAATGGTAATTCTATTCTAATTCAGGGTTATGGTCATAAAACCCTATCTCCCCCCAATCCTCCCCTTATCTTGAAAAATACTTTGCATGCCCCCAAATTGATTAAAAACTTAGTGTCTGTCCGAAAATTCACCACTGACAATTCTGTTTCTGTTGAATTTGATCCTTTTGGTTTCTCTGTGAAGGATTTCAAGACGGGGAGTTCTCTCATGAGGTGTGATAGTAGGGGTGATCTTTATCCTATCACACCCGATTTCAGTTCATCGAGTCCAGCCTTGCCATCAGCCTTTGCAGCCATTTTTCCTTCCTTGTGGCATGCTCACCTTGGTCATCCGGGATCCTCTATTTTATCTGTTTTAGATAAAAAAAAATAGTTTTATTTCTTGTAAGGGTACGAGTCGTACTCCACTTTGTCAATCTTGTTCGTTAGGAAAAATTGTTAAGTTGTCATTTGTAGACTCAAATTTTCATACTTCAATGCCATTTGATATTATTCACAGCGACCTATGGACGTCTCCTGTTCTAAGTTCGTTGGGTCATCGGTATTATGTTCATTTTTTGGATGATTATTCTAAATTTTTGTGGACGTTTCCAATTGCAAATAAATCTCAAGTGTTTTTCATCTTCATAAAATTTAGAGCATTCATTAGAACACAATTCGAAAGAGAAATAAAAAATATTCAGTGTGATAATGGAAAAGAGTATGACAATAGGGTGTTTTGGGAGTTCTGTGCTAATAATGGGATCAATTTTTATTTTTCATGTCCTCATACATCTTCACAAAATAGGAAAGCCGAACTTAAAATTCGTTCCATAAATAACATTATCCGCACTCTCTTAATTCATGCTTCCGTACCCCCATATTTTTGGCATCATGCTCTTCAAATGGCGACATATCTCCTTAACATAATTTCTTCCAAAGGTCTGACATATTCTTCCCCCCTCCAAATTTTATATAATAAAATCCGTTTTATTCTCATCTTCGGGGTTTTGGGTGCTTATGTTATCCGTTATTCCCATCCACCACAATTAACAAACTTCAGGCCAGGTCTACTCCGTGTGTGTTTTTGGGTTATCCGTCTAATCATCGTGGTTACAAATGCTTTGATTTATCCTACAAGAAAATCATAATTAATCGCCATGTAATTTTTGATGAAACCCAATTTTCATTTACTAAAGTTCATACTCCCGAGCCTAGTTTGTATAATATTTTAGATGATGGTATATCCCTATATATTACTCACTATTTTTCGGACATATCCCGCACCCAAAATCCTCCAGTGGGCCCACTACCCGCTGGCCCCACTGTTCCATCGCAATTTCCAGTCACTGGATCAGTTTCAGCGATTGGGCCAGTCTAGCCCAATTCTAGAACTGGTCCAGTTCCTGCTCTAGATTACCGATTTGGGCCAGCCGGCCCACTGCATGCTGGCCAGTCCGTTCCGAGCCCAACAAATTCCCAAAATTCACTCAATTCTTCCTCGAGTCATAGACCGGTCACTCGTAGTCAGCGGGGTATTTTTACACCTAAAAGACATTTTAATTTACATTCTAATGTCTCTAAATCCCCCTTGCCCCGTAATCCTGTGTCTGCCTTAAATGATCCGAATTGGTAAATTGCTATGACTGATGAATATAATGCTCTTATTGATAATACGACGTGGGAGTTGGTGCCCCGTCCATATGGTATTAATGTTATCAGATTTATGTGGATTTTTGTTCATAATAAGAATTCAGATGGGTCATTTACTCGACATAAGGCGCGGCTTGTGGGTGATGGTAAGACTCAGCAGGTTAGTATAGATTGTAGGGAGACGTTCAGTCCAGTGGTCAAACCGGCTACCATTCGCAATGTGCTTAGCTTGGCTCTTTCAAAAGCATGGCCTATTCATCAGTTGGATGTCAAGAATGCTTTCCTACATGGTGATCTCAAGAAAACAGTCTATATGCACCATCAGTTGGGATTCAGGGATCCCAACCGTCCTCATCATGTCTGTTTGTTGAAGAAGTCCTTATATGGGCTTAAGCAGTCTCCACGGGCCTGGTATACAAGGTTTGCTGACTATGTTTCGACTATTGGTTTCACTCACAGCAGGTCAGATAATTCTTTGTTCATCTACCGTCGTGGTTCGTCCTTGGCCTACATTCTGTTGTATATGGATGATATCATTTTGACTGCCTCTTTCGATGCCTTACGCCAATCTATCATGACCATGCTCAGCTCTGAGTTTGCTATGAACGACTTAGGGCCCTTGAGTTACTTTTTGGGGATTGCCGTCAAGCGTCATTCAGATAGTTTGTTTTTGTCTCAAAGAAAGTATGCAGCTGAGATCATCGAGAGGGCTGAGATGTCATCCTGTAAGTCCACTTCCACTCCAGTAGATACAAAGACCAAGCTTAGTATTGCGGTTGGCGCACCATACGAGGATCCGACCCGCTATCGCAGTCTTGCAGGGGCCCTTCAGTATCTTACTTTTACAAGACCGGATATTACGTATGCTGTCCAGCATGTGTGTTTATTCATGCATGATCCCAGAATTGAGCACATGAATGCACTCAAATGCATCATCCGGTATATTCAGGGTACACTTGACTATGGTTTGCATTTATATCCTTCCTCGACGTCTACACTTGTCTCGTATACGGATGCTGATTGGGGTGGTTGTACAGACACCAGACGGTCGACGTCTGGCTATTGTATGTTCCTTGGAAACAACTTGGTCTCCTGGTCTACGAAGCGTCAGGCAACTCTATCCCGCTCAAGTGCCGAGGCTGAATATCGGAGGGGTAGCTAATGTGGTCTCAGAATCATGTTGGTTACGTAATTTGCTTTTGGAGCTTCATTGTCCCATTCAGAAGGCAACCTTAGTATATTGCGATAATATTAGTGTCATCTACCTTTCAGGTAATCCGGTTCAGCACCAACACACTAAGCATATTGAAATGAACATTCACTTTGTCCGTAAAAAGGTTGCTCGGGGTCACGTTCGCGTATGTCATGTCCCGTCCCGATATCAAATTACAGACATCTTTACAAAGGGTCTACCCGCGGTCCTTTTTGAAAATTTTAGGGACAGTCTCAGCGTTCGAAAACCGCCCGCTATGACTGCGGGGTGTGTTAAACAAGGTATATATACCCGTGATATACATAGTGTATACCACTGCACGATAAGAGCCTTGACCCATCACGGCAAGCGTGATGTGGTGGCCAAGAGTCTATCTCTACAGAGAGGCCCATCACGGGCAGTATAGAAGGTTTGTATATTAGGAATGTATATTGATGTAATATTGTAGTGTAAATATTACCTTAATTAGTCCTGTACACTTACCATAATTGTATATTTAGAATTATGGTAGAATAAGGTTTTAGGAGTAGAATAGGAATATGATTCTCCTATTTGTAACTTGTATATGTATCTTTTATTTAATGAAAATAATCAAGAAAATTACTTCTATCAGATTTGAAAAAAAAAACTGGGAGAATAATACAAGTTTGTATCTGCAAATTCAAGACAAGTTCATACCAGTACTTTTGCTTTTCCATGTATGAAAAAAAAATATTTTACTAGTTTCTCATTTTTAAAATGTTTGTCTTACTTTTCCTTTTGGTTTGTTTCGAAATGAATGTTCCTTTCTAATTTTTGCAACTTTTCAGTTTTAACTTTCCACATGACATGTTTAAGACCACAAGATTAAAGGACAATTTGATATATTCTACATATATTTAATTTAATACCACAAGATTCAAAAATCTTCTTTACTTTCTTAAACTTTGTGTCAAGTTAAAATTAGATAAACATTTGAAATCGAGGAAGTATTTATTTTCTATTGAGAAAGATGGACCTTAAATTGAAGAGAATATCATGCAAGAAACTTGCCACTAGCTCCAGGTCAAACTGAGCTTGCATGCCATCTTTGTTGACATATTCATGCCTACTATGGACCACTCTAGCAAGGACCAGCTTTCCCCCTAATATCCCCTACACGACATATGCTGTTGAAAGATTTGCGTATCAAATATATATTTGACACTAGTCATCAAATTAAATACTACTACTCGCCCTCATAAAATAGTAAATATTTGCATGATTATGAATTATTTTATAAAAAATGTATATAAATATATAGTTATAAATTATCTAAGTAAGGATAAAATAAATATTTTAATATTAAATTATAATTAAATATAAAAATGTATTTTTTTATACGAGTTTCACATCAATTGAGATGGAGGGAAGTACCATTTATGACGTTTGAGGTGATGCACACAACTATAAGTAAAGGCCATCGCTTAAAGTCTCCAGATTTGGAATATCCTTCATCCAGCATAACAACAAATTTTGGAACCATACTTTAAGAATATACAACAAATTACTGAAAACGAAACTAGCACAACATCGAGAGAGAAGAAGTATAAGGAGAAAAATAATGAGTACAAAAAGAAAATACCAATGGAACCTACTCCTTGTGAATGTCACATTCACGCTCATTTTTTTCTTTTCTAAGAATCTTCTTTTTCTTAATTTTAAAAGGGTTTACAAGGTACCACACTGAAAAATGATGAACCCTACTCATTATGGATATCACAATCACGTTTTTAATTATTTTTTTTGCCATTCATTTTAGAAGGGTTTTACATGGTAATTGTATTAGGAAAATCCGAGTGAGACACGTACCCCATTAAGGAATGCTACGTAATGGTATGTTTTTCGCGAATTGGGAGACCTCGATTATACTTCGAAGAAAATGGCAGGGAGTTCAGAACGATGCAAGCGAAGAGAGCCATTGTAATGGGCTCGGTTGCGTCACACAGTTGGCATCCACCCCAACAACCCACATCACATCCATCTTTCTCGGGTTTCGCAACACAGACAGGAGGGATGATTATCACTGTGAACCTATCTCATCAGTTGTATTTGCACATTGAAAAGTCTAGGATTTCTGTAAATAAATATATCTTCTTAAGGAACCTCATCTCAACTTCCACACTTAGCAACATTTTTACTCTCTAACTCTGAATATAACACTACATTCTTATTATTTCAATAGCAAGCTATTTCTTTTAGCTTTTGTTATCTTGTTTATATTTTCTTATATGTAGCCTCGGGGCTCATCATGAACACATTGAGGGTGCTAAAAGATCGAACTCGACCCACTTGTCTTTAACCTCATTTTCTAACAATTTTGATTGAATATCCTAAAACTTTTTTTAGCGGTAAATAGTTTGGCGCCATCTGTGGGGATAGACATCTATAGTGTTGTCTCGATCTATTTTTAGAAACCCCTCTTTCCTAAAAAACCATCCAAATAGACTCAGTAGAAAACCATATTATGCCTGACCAACAGAATATCATGCTCGGTTATCCACAAGGTACCCTCCCTCTAGCGGGTAGAGCAGACTCAACAATTCATGAAGATGCTTAAATATCAAAACACTTGAGCGGCTCAGAGCCCAAATGGGAGGATGAAAATGAAGAGGCTCGGGCCACTCATCTTACGGCTCGGACAAGGCATACGAGTAAAGAAAGAGTTCGCAGCGGCTCAAGTGTAACTACCTAGCTTTAGGGTAGTGGGAGCTCGGACCAGGCATACGACTAAAGAAAGAGTTCGCAGCGGCTCAAGCGTAACTACCTAGCTTTAGGGTAGTGGGAGTGTACAAAAAATGAGAGTCCACCCTAGAGAAGGCCATGGCCACCGTGATCTCTATGCAAAACCTGATAATGCAGCGCCTGGAGCATGTCGTAACCTCATTTGCCAAACAGTCATAGAAGGACACTCTATGGTCAACCGAGTATACCGAGAATTCCTAAAATTTCTAGCATTGAAGTCAGGGGGCTGGAACAGAGCAAATGCCTTAGGATGCATACATGATAAATCTCCTCAACCTCGGAAAAAAATCAACGATTGAATGAATCAGATACCCGGGGCCCCACTAATCATCAAAAGAGAAGGTGCTAAAAAGTATGGAAAGCTGCCATTTAAGCTTAGCGCAACCCCTAAGTTTTCACGACCCAAATTACGAGCGTCGTGGTGGCACCTACACTAACTCCTCCGTAGGAAAACCAATCCTGAAACTGTTTTATAACTTAGTAATTAATGCGGAAGTAAAGTAATGTACAAACATAGGAACTCTTTTATTTATTATAAACCATCCAATAAATCTTTACAAATATTTTTTTTTTCAAAACCTGGTCTGACGTATACAAGGACTTCTAAGATACAAAGATGACTGAAAATAGAACAACGCTGCCCGAGTGAATAGGGACAATCTATCTGAGATGGAAGCCAAGGCCACCAGAATGAGTGGTCTGCCTCAATCTTCCCATGCTCTGAATTGAAACCTGAATAGATCGAGCACATGCATCAATGTAAAAGATGCAGCAAGCGTAGCATGAGTACGCAATGTAACCCATAGGCATCATAGGCCGATAACGACGGAAGATATGAAAATAGAGATAAATATCAAGTTGACACTAAATAATCCTACACTAAACAGTTCAATAAACAAGTAAGTCACATTATCTACATTATAGTTCACTGAATCAACAAGTCACTCTAGTTATCTAAGGATCCATGGAATCGTATAAAAGACACCCATCACATAAGGCTTATCAATCAAATGGACCACCTAAAGTCACACAATAGTTCATAATTCATATAACCACCCAGTTCCTCAATAAGGTTCCTGAAACCTACTCAAGTCACTTAGAAGTTCATCAATAACAGAAATCACCTAATTTACAGATGGTCTAGTACCCATAGAAATCATCCTTGACCCCACATACCCGATTAGACAGCACATTTATTAAGTTAATGCTTAGTTCCTTAACCCCATAACTTTATAATCGTTCCATAAATATAACTTTAAGGTTGAAAATACTTCATTAATACCTTATTATTCCCAATCCTTAACCCTCAAGTACGACTACATACATTTATATGCAAGATACACATTAGTTTGTTAGACTCCCATCATATATCTTAAGTAACTCCCATTACCTTACCCATTTTTATCAAGGAAGAAGTCCCAGACACATAAGATATACAAGCAAATACTACACCACAACAGCTCGAAAAAACCATGCCAAAACTATCCCTCACAAGACCCATTACCAAATAAGTCACTTAACCATAACAACATGGATGCACACTCAATTCTCTTAACTGATGATTAAGCATCAAAGACTACCGGCAACAATAAACAGTAATTTTTTGGACTCACAAGTTGTAATCACAGGACCAAACACAATACGAATCAAGTCAAGCATGGCAACCAGGCCAGTCTAATCAGATCAAACCAACAGTCCATTCCATCTTAATAAACAAGCACAAATAATGAATGAAATGGTGTATGTATGAAATGAATATAATGCATTGCCTGATACCTTTCATCTCCCGTATACATGCGTTCAAATTCTATGAACTCCACACCCATGGGGGACCCGCGAAGCCCATATATGCCTCCAAAATTTCTCAATGGAGCCCAGCTCTTGGCTTAAATAATTGTTGCAGGCGTGTGATATTTGACACAAATATCTATATTTTTGCATTACTTTACCTCTTATTCTTAGACTTTTAATTGCCTTAATCATGATAAAAGTGTCGTATTCGGGTTTATATTGATATGTTTCATGTGTGTAGGTACGACGAGGACAAATGAGTGATAACTAAACATTTTTGGTCGATTTTAGAAGTGTTTACATGGGCACGAAGTGATGAGAGGAAGCGTGCAATACTTGAAGGAAATATGGAGAACTGAAGCTTATCTTCGCTATAGTTGCATTGCGGACCTAACGTGGAAAAACAAGCCTGTAGGATCTTGCTAGAAAAATATGAGAAGAAGACCATCATTGTACTTGCGACGCGGGTCCAACGCGAGTTGGCGGCCAGTTTTCCCAACTTGTTTGGGATTTGGATTCCTAGTATTATATTTTTAGAGTGGCGTGCTGGACATTATTCTTAGACTAGTAAGCCACATTCTCTCATTGTTGTTGCCTTTACTTTACTTTTATTCATAGAATCCTAGTTTTTTCGTGAATACTTTTGTCGTTCTTCAAATCATGAGTAGCTACACTTCTCTTTTCTAGGGTTAGGGCAAAGACATGAAAGTTAGTTTAATGATAGTTTTTGCGTATTAGATTACTAATATCGGGTTGCTTATTTATTCTTGGTCTTAATTGTTTAATTAATTGATGAATTAGTTAAGCACTATATGTGGTTCATGAGTTGGACTTGAAAGAGGGAATTCACGTACGTAATAAGAATAAATAGAGTTTGTTCGTATTTATACATTTCGCTACTGAGGATAGATACATACCCTTTAGCACTACTTAGTTGGTTGTGAAGATATAAATGTGTTCTTGTTACCTCCTGTGACCATAGAAATATAGGCGTTATAGTAGCATTTACATGCTTGTGAGTAGTTCGAAAGAATATCATAAAGTTAAAATTAACTCGCTAACTAGTAACCCAAGGAATCAAAATAGGTAGAACTATCAGAAGACTAACTGGATTATCGAAAGTCATGACCCTGGATTCCATCATTATTTGATAAATCTTACAGTCTTAGTATCAATTGTATCAGTCACAAAAATACCCAAGTGTTAGTTATTTCTTTTAGTCATAGTTAGTTTCACAAAATTCTTGATCCTATATTTGATAAACAGTAGAAAAGTACAAGTTCATGTGGCTACGCCATCTGGACTTCAAAATGCTATATTACTTGTCGACTGCGTATACTTGCATGTACGTTTGGGAGCAACTCGTTCCTCCGCGTATCATCATCATCTCAATGTCTCCAATAATCTCATAAGTGTGCTTACTTTCCCGATCTCTTGGATACACAATATTTTCATACTACTCTCATATCAATATTATTAGAACCATGAGTGTATAAATGCAAATGACAAAACAAGGAAAGAGGAGAGGTGGGTTTTTAACAAAAACTGAATTGTCATGCCCGCCACTGCAGACCATCTCCTGCCGAAGCGCCCTCACCTTGGTTGAAATATGTCCACCTGTGCTACTTCATTAAACCCTAAGACCACTTGTAAAGGCAAACATTAGGCCACAGATACATCACATGCGGGGAAACTCTACCGAATCAGACCTACTGCATTTTTGTACACTCGCATATGTGGACCAACCTCACCGAGGTGGCTCCGCAGGTATGGATAAACACTCACCTAGGCAGTTTTGCCCAGGCCTGAACACATTCTCCCAAATACCTAGACGTAGATCATATCAATATTATGACTCATTGGACCATCTTATTTACCGATGAATGACATGAACTTACGGTGTTGTACTAGGACGTTTCATCTAACCTAAAACATTTGTAATGGTGAATTTAGAGTGGACAACATCCAGCAATTGCTTGGAAAAAGGCGGAAAGGAAAAACGATCAAATAGGTCATTACATAAGTTGATCCTAAAAAGGTTCAAAAATCCTGACATTCCAATGATAGAATCACGAACCTTGAGGAGCATGTGACAACCTTTGAGACCACTATCATTAGGAATGATCTTCTACTGCATGATGTCGAATCTGTCATGCTCAAAAAATTCAGCCAAATACTGATAAAAGGAGCACTTCCTTGGTATACTCATTTACCATAAAATTCTATTGATTCTTTTGCTATGCTTGTAGATTATTTCGTGAAAGCCTATACTGAGGCCCATAGGATCAATATTCACAAGGATAACCTCTTCACTATCAAATATAAACAATGCAAATCTCTTTGGGCATCGTGGAATGGTTTTAGTAGGAGAATATGTTGTTGTCGGTTATCCCAAAGGATTAGGCTGAAGCACCTTTCATCGACAGTTTAAAACCAAGAGTTAGGATGTTTCGCAGAAGATGACGGAATATCAAGGAATTCTCGGCCAAGACATGGAATGAGATAAATCAATGTTACACGGTAAAGATGAGAATTGAGGTTGATCTCAAAACTTCTGTCCTAATCAAGGTAAAAGGTCGATCCCATAAAAGGGCTAAGAACAGCCTGCCTATCAGGTAGAGGAACCCAAGAGATTGATACGAGCCTTATTCAATTTCCCATCCCTCGATAGCGAGACTCGAGTCGGGTCGAGCCTAATACGATTAGGGCTAGCCAAGAAGGGAGTGGTGGGGCCTCACAGACCCCTACTAGTAGACGTCAGGCCCCCGAGTGAGGCATCGTATAACTTTAACGTCGAGCCCATACAGATGGTTATGGCCATGGGTAACATAAAAGAGGCTAGGTTTTTCGGGGAAACTCGGTCTGACCCTGACAGTAGAGATATCAACACTTTTTGTTATGACTCACCCAGAGAAACCATTACTAAAAATTTTGATTTGTCTCCGCCAACTGGTAATGTCTCCAGAGAAATGCTCATCATTTTTCAGTAAGTAAAATCTTAATGTTATATCCAATAACGAATACTAAAATTGAGAGAAAAAGGAAAATAGAAAAAAAAGAGGGAAATATTTTAAACGGTGATATGTTTCAATTTTTGTTGCCACCTGTTCTGGTGTTGAGAGTAAAAGGATCAACGGGTAAAAACCAGACCTTACACATAGTCTGTTAGTTAGCTATTAACTAAAATTAGGAATGGTGGTTAGAGTTAGTTAATAGGTGATAAAGTTATCTTAGATATGATAATTCAATATGTAAAATTGTAATCTCTCATTTTTACACACAATGAATGTGAATCTTACTACAAATATTCTCTCTATTGATCTCTCTCCCATCTCTCCTTCTTCTCCATCTTCTCCTCCTCCTTCTCCTCCTCCTTCTCCTCCTCCTTCCTCCTCCTCCTTACTCCTCCTCCTTCCTCCTTCTTCCTTCCTCTTTCCTCCTTCCTCCTTCCTCCTTCCTCCTTCTCCTTCCTCTTTCTCCTTCTTTCTTCTCTCCTTCTTTTTCTCCTTCTTTCTTCTTTCTTCTTTCTTCTTCTTCTTTCTTCTTCTTTCGTCTTTCTTCTTCTTCTTCTTCTTTCTTCTTTCTTCTTTCTTCTTCTTCTTCTTTCTTCTAATATTTCTAGGGTTCTATATGTTAATTAATTTGTGATTATGAACATGGATTCAGAGCAGATGGTGATCTGATTCAAGTTTTCATCTTGTCACTTAAATAACAATTCAATTCTACAAGTTCAAAAGCTTTCATTCCACAAATTTCTTTCATTTTAGTTCGTGATCTTTGTCTTCAGGAAGAAGCACTGGTGAATTAGAGTGAGAGTAACCAAGTATTCAGACTTATCAAATCTTTATATGAAATGAAGCAAGCATCTAGGCAGTGGAATGCTAAACTCTCTGAAATACTCAAGTTTCAGTTCAAAGAATGCCAGTTTGATCCCTCTTTGTATATCAAGATCACTTCAGAAGGAACTATTTTAGCGTTAGTCTATGTAGATAACATGTTTATTACTAGGGACGGTCTCAAACTAATTGAGAAAACCAAAACCATATTGCAGAATGCCTTCAAGATGAAAGACATGGAGAGTTAAAGGTACTTTCTTGATATTGAGTTTGCAAGGTCCACACAAGGGATACTAAAGCACCAAACGAAGTACTCCCTAGAAATAATATCTGAATTGGGAATAAGTGAAACAAAACATATAGCAACACCTATAGATACCAACATCAAATTGACTACAAGAGAGTATGATAATCACACAGATCATAAGTCGGCAGAAAATTATCCACCTACTAATAAAAGTGCATACAAAAAATTGATTGGCAAACTATTGTATCTCCCTATGACTAGGCCTGACATAGCATTCAATGTCCAAACACTAAGTAAATTATTGCAATTCCCTAAGAAATCACATATGGATGTTGCAGTCAGAGTAGTAAGATATGTTAAGACTTAGTTAGGTCAAGGTAGTTTTCTTTTCAGCAGTTCAAGAGATGATGTGACTGCATTATGTGATGCAAATTGGGCATCATGCCCTAAAACAAGAAGGTATGTTACTTGTTACTTGGTTAAGATAGGTGATTCTATTATAGCCTTGAAATCAAAGAAACATACTACAATATCCATAAGCTCAGTTGAGTCTGAATATGGAAGTTTAGTAAGTGTAGTAGTTGAGTTGGTGTGGATTCTAGGATTGGTGAAGGAGACTGGAATGGAAGGAAATCTACTTGTTAATATTTAAAATAACAGTAAATATGATGTACATATTGTATCCAATCCTGTATTTCATGAAAAAATAAAACACATTGAAAATGACTGTCATTTCATCCGGGAGAAAATACTTCAAGGTCTCATTACAATCAACTACATTTCTACAGCAGATCAACCTAACTGATATTCTAACAAAGGGTCTTAAGAAGGTTCAATATACATACTTGAGTATCAAGCTAAGAATTTGTAATATTTTTATCCCTTCCTAGCTTGAGGGACAGTGTTGAAAGTAAAAGAATCAGGGGTAAAACAGACCTTTCACCTAGTTTGTTAGTTAGTCATTAACTGAAATTAGGACCGGTGGTTAGAGTTAGTTAATAGGTGATCAAGTTAGCTTAGATATGATAATTCAATAAATATAATTGTAATTTCATATTACACACAATGAATATGAATCTTACTACAGATATTATCTCTCTATAATATCGATCTCTCTCCAATCTCTTCTTCTTCTTCTTTCTTCCAATATTTCTAGGGTTCTATCTTAATGAATCTGCGATTAAGAACATGTAGGAAATGTAATTAAACTGTATTTAGGTAGTGATCTTTGTTATAGATCTCTCAATTACTTCTAATGGAATATGTATGTTGAAGTAGAAGATTTCTAGTGAGATAGGATGTTTAAGCGTATGTATTTAATTAGTACTATACAAGTTATTGCAAAATGCTCATTATTGAGGAAGAATGAGAAGGGGAAGTATTAGCGAATATTCATCGTATATTTTGTAATTATGATAGATGTATATTTAAGGTAACTTAGGATTCTTATTATATTATGAATCAACCATTTAAGGTAAGTTAGAATTCTTACTGTATTAGGATTCAACCTCTGTACAACTATATATATTGTGATTAATGAAATAAATCACTAAGGGAAATTATTCTAATCTTACATGGTATCAAGAGCCTAAACCTAAACCCTACTCTTCTCCGCTCTTTTTCTCTCGGCCGAAACCACCAAATTTCCTTTCCCCTCGGCCGGTGGCAACAAGGTTCCCACCATGTCTTCCCCCACAAATTTCGATTCCTCCACTGCCACCTTTGACAACTCTTCTCAATGATCATCGTCTTCTTTTCACCCGGCTTTCGCCATTACAAACATCAAGAACTCAATCCCTATAATTCTTGATCAAGAAGACTGTTAATATTCCATGTGGACAGAACTGTTCTATATTCATGCATGTGCGTACAACGTGCTCGACCATATTGATGACTATGTTCCTCGTCCCACCGATATTGCCGAACCAACATGGCGTCGCCTTGACGCCATCGTCAAACAATGGATATACGGCACCATCTCAAAAGACTTGTTGTGTACTATCATGAAAACAGGTGCCATGGCACGTGACCTTTGGGTATGGTTGGAAGAAATTTTTCAGCACAACAAAAATACTCGGGCCGTGTATTTGGAAGAACAATTCAATAATACGCGCCTCGAGAATTTCAACATGTCTGAATATTGAAAACAACTAAAACTCATAGCTGACCAACTTTCCAACGTCGGGACATCTGTTTCTGAAACTAAGATGGTACTCCAATTAGTTGCTGGTCTACCGAAAGGTGAATACAATTCACTTGCAACGATGATTCAACAAGCCGACCTACTACCTAGTTTTACTAAGGCACGTTCACAACTATTGTTAGAAGAAACTCGACGTGCTAAACAAGAGGAGCATAATCAAAATGCGTTAGCCATTGAAGGGATGACTTCATCGGCGACCAACACCACCCCGCCACCACCGCATGACCACCAACAGCAGCAGTCCCGCGGCGGAGGTCGTGGCGGCAGAGGTCACGACAACAAAGGCAAGGGCCGCGGCAAAGGCCAACGTAACCAGTGTGCTGGACAGCCGCCAGGCCCTAATCCTGCTTATTTCCAGTGGGCTGGACAGCAGCCAGCATGGCCCAATCAGCAAAACTAGGCCTCGCCTGCAAGCCCATACCCAACTGCAGGGGCCCAGTTCTAGCGACCTCGTCGCCTGGCTGGCTCGCCAGCCTAACAAGCAGCCCACCAGCCAGATGAGCAGCCCCACTTGATCGCCGGACAAAGAAGAACCGCAGGCGGCACTGCCCCCACTGATTTGGGCCAGGCCTACAACACCGTGAACCTTCAACAGCCCGACGAAAATTAGTACATGGACACCGGAGCCACATCTCACCTCACCCGGTCGTCAGGTAATTTATCTCAATTACTTCGGTTAAAGTGTCCTCAATTTATTACTGTTGGCAATGGTCACAACATTCCAATTGAAGGTTACTGTAACACACACACCAAACATCCACACCCATTTTTCTCCCTAAACCACATCCTATACACCCCTAACATTATTAAAAACTTAATCTCTATTAGAAAATTCACTAGCAATAATTCTGTGTCTGTCGAATTTGAGCCTTTTGGTTTTTCTGTGAAGGAACTCAATACGGGGAAAATTCTTACACGCTGCAATAGTGTGGGTGACCTCTACCTATTCACTCAATCTTCCGTTGTCAGACCACAAGCACTTCTATCTCTTGCGGCGATCTCTCCCTCAACTTGGCACAACAAACTCGGACACCCCGGAGACCCAGTTTTTACTTTTCTTAGGACTTCTAAGCGTATTCAATGTAATAATGGAAAAATTGACCAACACTGTTTTTCTTGCCCACTAGGCAAGCATACTCGTTTTCCATTTATGTTATCAAACATTGTTACTTTTTCTCCTTTTGATATTGTTCATGCTGATTTGTGGACATCTCCGATTGTTAGCTCTTTAGATCACAAATTCTATCTAGTATTCTTAGATGATTTTTCACATTTTTTATGGATTTACCCACTGAAATTCAAATCTGAAGTGTTTTCCAAATTCCTCGAGTTTCAAAAATTCATTAAAACACAATTTGAAAAATCTATCAAATCATTCCAATGTGATAATGGACGTGAATTTAATAACTCGGCATTTCACAATTTATGTTCTAAACAAGGCATGGTTTTTCATTTTTCCTATCCCTACACTTCCTCTCAAAACGGAAAAGCTGAAAGAATCATCCGCACCATCAATAACATGGTGCGTACCCTTCTCTTTCACACCAGTCTTCTACCGTCATTCTGGGTCTACGTTGTCAAAATGGTAGAATACCTCCTCAATATTTTACCAACCAGCACTCTAAAAAACAAGACCCCCACTGAAATCTTATACCGTAGGTTCCCCTCTTATGACCAAATAAGCATTTTCGGTTGCCTGTGCTACTCCAACTTGGCCTCCACTGCACCTCACAAACTAGCCTCATGCACCACACCATGCGTATTCATCAGTTTCTCACCTAATCATCGGGGATACTTGTGCTATGACATAACCACTCATAAGATCATCATCTCACATCACGTCACATTCGACGAGGCCAACTATCTATTTTTGAACATTAAAAATTTCCAAACCACATATTACACATGTCTCGATAAGTCTCCTATGTCTCCTCTACTCCAGTCGATGTGTCTTCAAAAAATTCCAGTACCGATATATCCTGTCCCAATAGTACACACTGCCCCATCCCTACCACTGCTGCCTTTAGCCAACTGCTCTCGGTCGACAACACCACTGCTGCCTTCAGCCGTGTCTCCTGACCCCCCAACAGCAATTCTGCCTCCAGTCTAGCTCCCTGCTCTCGGTCCAATACCCCAACAACACCCCTGCTGCATCCAGCCATGTCTCCTGCAGCCCCAGCAGCCTACCAGTCCCGGTCAAAAACCACAGTTCAAGAACCTACCACCCAAAGAACATCACGCCCACCGGGTCCGTAACTATGGACCTCGCAACCTCCGATCCCGACCTCACAATACTGTCCTCTCATCGCATGGAGACTCGTGCACAACATGGGATCTTCAAACCCAAGGTTCATTTCAATCCCTCCACACAAAACTTATCACCCATTCCAAAAAATCCAAAACTAGTAAAACTGGATCCTAATTGGAATGGGACCATGTGCGAGAAGTTTAATGCTTTAACCAAGCAGAACACTTGGGATTTGGTGCCTAGACCGGATGGTGTAAATGTTATTCGGTGTATGTGGCTATTTCGTCATAAGTTCAGAGACAGTGGTGACTTGGAGAGGTATAAGGCAAGACTAGTTTCAAATGGCACTAATCAGTAGGAGGGTATTGATTGTGGTGAGACATTCAGTCCGGTTGTTAAATCGGCCACTATTCAGACTATTCTCAGTATTGCTATGGGCATGCATTGATCGATTCATCAGCTTGATGTCAAGAATGCATTTCTTCATGGGGATTTGAAAGAAACTGTGTACATGCTTCAACCCCCGGGCTTTGTTCATCCAGCAATTCCGCAGTTTGTATGTCATCTCAAGAAGTCACTGTATGGATTGAAACAGGCACCCCGCGCTTGGTATGGTCGCTTTGCCAGGTATCTTCTGCAGATTGGTTTTATATATAGCAGGTGTGATAACTCTCTCTTCACTTTTCACCGACGTAGCAGCACTGCATATTTGCTATTATATGTCGATGACATTGTTCTCACTGCCTTATCTGACTGTTTGAAGAATGAAATCATTGCTCTACTCAAAATTGAATTTGCTATGACTGACTTGGGCAAGCTGAGTTATTTTTTGGGTATATCAATGACCAGATCTGCAGCCACTATATTCCCGTGTCAGCGTAAGTATGCAGAAGAGATAGTGTATGGGGCCAAGATGGCAAATTGTAAAATTATGCCAACTTCGGTGGACTCCAAATCCAAGCTTAGAGCCACTGACGGTGCGCCAGTTTCTGATCCCACTCTATATCGGATTCTTGCAAGTGCTCTTCAGTATCTTACATTCACTAGGCCCGATATTGCATATGTCGTTCAGCAGGTGTGTCTGTTTATGCATGACCCCCGAGAGTCCCATTTTGCCGCCCTCAAACATATTATCAGATACGTTAAGGACACACTAGACTTTGGATTACACCTATACCCCAACCAAGTTACTCGCCTACACGGATGCAGATTGGGCAGGATGCCCCGACACACGTCGCTCCACCTCAGGGTACTGTGTATTTCTTGGGGATAATCTTATCTCATGGTCCGCCAAGCGGCAGGCCAGGCTATCCCGTTCGAGTGCTGAAGCAGAATATCACGGAGTCGCTAATGTCGTTGCTGATCTGTTGGCTTTAAAATCTTCTTTTGGAGCTCCAGTGTCCACTATGAAAGGCGTCTATAGTCTATTATGACAACATATCTGCCATCTATATGTCTCATAATCCGGTCCAACATCAGCGGATTAAGCATATTGAGATGGATATCCACTTTGTGCGAGAGAAGGTTGCCCGTGGTCAGGTCAAAATATTACACGTGCCTTCCTCTTATCAGTATGCAGACATTTTCACAAAGGGACTACCGCGACAACTCTTCACTGACTTCCGATCCAGCCTTAGCGTTCGGCCTCCTCCCGCTCCGTCTAAGGGGGAGTATTAGCGAATATTCTCTGAATATTCACCGTATATTTTGTAATGATGATAGATGTATATTTAAGGTAACTTATGATTCTTATTGTATTATGAATCAACCATTTAAGGTAAGTTAGGATTCTTACTGTATTAGGATTCAACCTCTGTATAACTATATATATTGTGATTAATGAAATAAACCCCTAAGGAAAATTATTCTAATCTTACATGGACATAAAAAGGAATGAAAAGAGGAAAAAGGAAAATGAAGCAGAAAAGGGAAAGGAACCAAAGGCTAGAAGAAACGACGACGCAAACTTTTAAGGCATTATTTAGATTTAATTTATAAAATTTCTTTATTTTTCTACTTAAACTTTTCTTCTCTGTAAATGAAAAGAGTAAGAAAAGTCGAAAGATGGAAAACGATGGTGCAATATAAGGGTTGGAATATGTAAGAGAATTATGAAGATAAAAAATAAATGACAAAAATGAAAAAGAAAAAAAACAAGAAAATGGATACTAGAAGAGAATTTCAAATTATCAAGAAGGTGTTGAAAACATTAAATGAAGAAAATTCATTATTATTTTGATTTTTTCCTTATGCTGGAAAATGGAATTACGTTTCTTTTTATTGTTTTTATGAAAATAAAGTCAGTGCACTTTGGTGTAGATTTATTAAAATTCATACTTATGAAAAAAAATTAAACTTAAAATATTTATTAGAAATCTTCAAAAATAATTGAAATGATGGGAGCTCAAAATTCGTTGTCTACAATCGATCTCAACATACATATTATTATGGTGAATACATAGTAACTATGAAAATTAAATCAAATGACTCTTTAATATGAGTAATTGAAAAAATAAATTAAAAATACTATGGCAAATTGAAAGAGCAATATCGGTAAGATATTTAACATGATAAATTCAAGATCGAACATAATAATAGGATACAAAATAAATAATGATCAGTAGGTACGAATGTCGTACATATTTAACTCATAACGGACTACGCCTTCCTCCTTATTACCCTTCTCGTTAGGGTGGCGTCAATAGGACAACAACCTCACACCTTTACTCTCTATTGTGATGATACAAAAGAGCCAAAAAGGTTCCTGTCACAGGCGCGATTTTCAACTATCCGACAGGCGATGTTTGTTCCTGCATGGGACTCAAGCAGTGCCTTGACTCAACCTGCCAAAATTCAGACAGTTTGGCTTGTGAATTGATTGTAGGCAGCAACACTTTAGTATCAACCTTAGTCATTTTTAGGCAGCAATAGATGGAAAAACTAACAACATAAAGTAATAACAAGAGGAAGTAACATACAGAAAACCAATTCCTAACTCACATTATTAGAGAGAATACAAGAACACTTAATTTTCGCACCAACCTTGCCATAAGATCCCCTAACCTTAGACAGCTCTGTAGAATTTTCCCTAAAATTCTAACTCACAAAAACCTAAAAACGGACAAGTGTTGGGCTACACACTTATATTTTCGTATGATAGCCAACTGCCCAACACTTGGCTTACAATGATAGGGTCAGCTTGGCCCACTCAGCCCCATCCTAGGCTAATGCAGTTGATGTTGAGTTGTGGAGCCTAATTTATCACCGACACTATGTTGAGTCAGGATTGTATTATGTTCGCCCTAGTTTTCGATATATATAGACTAGGGCGCCATTTTTTTTCTTTGAGGTCCAGCAAGAGAGAAAGAGAGAACTGTAAACTCAAACTCCCTATTTGATTATAGTAAAATCTACAGTGGAAAAGTGGACGTAGCTCTCGCATTGAGGGTGAACCACTATAAATCTGTGTGTGCAATTTGTTCTTCGCTTATTTACTATTTTTTTATTAGGCAGGATTTGGGACTCAAATCCTAACAACTGTTATCAAGAGCAACATGTTGTGTTGCGATTGAGAAAACGATGGGAGGCAAAGATGGTTCGGCGCACGACATCGGGAAATTCGATGGTACATATTTTGTGGTTTGGAGAATGCAGATTGAAGATTATTTGTATGGCAGAAAGCTTCATCAACCGCTGAGTCCGAAGCCAGAGGAGATGAATGATGCATATTGGAATCTCCCTAACAGTCAGGTTATGGGAGTCAATCGATTGACGTTGTCGAAGAATGTTGATCACAACGTGGAGAAGGAGAAGACCACCACTGGCATGATGAAGGTTCTGTCCGACATGTATGAGAAACCTTCGGCAAACAATAAGGTATTTCTCATGAAGAAACTATTTCATCTAAAGATGGAGAAAGGTGCTCCTGTTGCAACACATGTGAATGAATTCAACACGATTGTCAATCAATTGCCATTTGTTGTAATCGAGTTGTCGATGAGCCCTAATTTTTCTGGCGTCTCTATCGAATAGTTGGGAGCCAATGAGAGCAACGGTTAGTAATTATGTTGGCAGTGATAAACTAAAATTTAACGATGTTAGAGATCGTATCCTTGTTGAGGAGGTTCACATGATAGATTATGGTAAGGCATCGATGAGTTCTACTTTGAGTGTTGAGAACAGAGGCAAAAATTATGACAGAAATTACAACCGAAATAAGGGCAAGTCAAAGTCAAGGAATGGCAGAGGTCAATCCAGATTCGGACGAACACTTGAGTGTTGGAACTGTGGGAAACTAGGTTACATCAAGAAGAATTACAGGGCACCAAAGAAGGAGGACAACAAGGGGGTGGAATCAATGCTGTCACTAAAGACATTGCTGATGCGCTGTTGTTGTCTGTTGATATCCCGGTCGACTCTTGGGTTCTTGACTCATGAGCGTCTTTTCAAACCACCCCACATCGTGTTATAATGATGAATTACATTGTTGTGAATCACGGGAAATTCTATTTGATAGATAGTAAGCCTTTAGACGATGTTGGTATTGGAAACATTAATTTGAATATGTCAAATGGAAACGAGTGGAAGATCACAAATATCAGACATGTACCGAAGCTGATGCGTAATCTGATCTCAGTGAGTCATCTTGATGATGAAGGACATAATCTTAATTTTGGTAATGGGTCGTGGAAGGTGACGAAGGGTGATATGGTGGTTGGTCGAGGTAAGAATACTGGTATTCTTTATATGACGATGAGCTGTCGTGATACAATTGTTGTGGTTGACAACACCAGGATATAGAGCTATGGCATTGTAGGCTGGGGCATATGAGAGATAAAGGGATGAAGCTTCTGGTGACTAACGGCATGATTTCGGAGCTGAAGTTGGTGGATCATCATATGTGTGAGAGATGTATTCTTGAAAAACAAAAGTGAGTAAGTTTTTCAAATGCAGGTAGAGAATTGAAAGTTGAGAAGCTTGAATTGGTGCACACTGACGTGTGGGAACCTGCTATTTTCCCCTCACTCGGAGAAACACATTACTACGTGACCTTCATTGATGATTCAACCAAGAAGCTATGGGTCTATTTTATGAAAAATAAATTTGACGTATTCACTATCTTTAAAAGGTGGAAAGCCATGGTCGAGAATGAGACAAACGTCAAGTTGAGGAGCTTGAGGTCCGACAATGGTGGAGAATACATTGATGATAACTTCAAACATTATTGTGCTAATAATTGGATCAATATGGTGAAGACTATTCCTGGAACGCCCCAACAAAATGGATTAGCGAAAAGGATGAATCAAACATTGAATGAGTTTGCACGGAGCATGAGAATACATGTTGGACTGCCTAAGACATTCTGGGTAGATGCAATCAATACCGCAACCTTCTTGATTAACAGAGGACCGTCTGTTCCTTTGGATTTTAGAATTCCAGAAAAGGCTTGGAGTGGAAAAAAAGTAAATAATTATTTTCTGAAAGTGTTTGGTTGCTTATCCTATATTCATATTGATGCTACTGCTAGAAGTAAACTTGATCCAAAATCTAAGAAGTGTTATTTTATCGACTATGGTAACACCGAGTTTGGTTATCGATTCTGGGATGACCTAAATCGGAAGATCATCCGAAGTAGGGACATCATCTTTAATGAACATGTGTTGTACAAGGACAAGTTGCGGGAGAGTTTAGAAAGAAAAGTCTTTAAGAACAAGGAATCAGAAACAGTTGATTTGAGAGACTTCTCGGCACCCGAGCTACATCAAGGTACTACGGCGGCAGAGGAACAACGAGGTTGATGAAAATGCTGGTTCTGAAACAAATCAGCAGACGCCGATCACAGAATTATGCATATCATCCAGGATCAGTAAGCCGGTTCACAGGTTCTCTCCGTCCCTCAACTACATTTTGCTCACTGACAAAGGGGAGCCAGAATATTATGAAGAAGTGATGCAAGTTGATGAATCGATCAAGTGTGAGCTGGCAATGAAAGATAAGATGGACTCACTATTGTCAAATCATACATGCGAATTAGCTAAGTTAATAGAGGAAAGGAAGGCATTGCAGAACAAATGGGTCTATAGGATAAAGGAAGAACACGATGGAAGTAAGTGCTATAAAGTGAGGCTGGTTGTGAAGGGGTTTCAACAGAAAGAAGGCATTGGCTACACAAAGATTTTCTCTCCCGTAGTCAAGTTGGTGACAATCAGAACTGTTCTTGGGCTGGTAGCAAAGGAAGATCTGTATCTTCAACAGATGGATGTGAAAACTGCTTTTCTTCACAATGATTTAGAGAAGGAAATCTACATGAAATAGCCTGATGGATTTGAGGTCAAAAGGAAATAGAAGCTGGTGTACAAGCTTCAAAAGAGCCTGTACGGACTGAAACAAGCTCCAAGAGAGTGGTATAAAAAGTTTGGCAGCTTTATGAAGAAAGCCGGATTCTTAAGGTGCGAAGCAGATCACTGTTGTTACTTCAGGAGATTTGAAGACTCCTACATGATACTGCTCCTTTATGTTGACGGCAAGTTGATTGTAGGATTAGACCAACATGAGATTCATTGGCTGAAGAAGCTGTTATAAGAATTTGCAATGAAGGATCTGGGAGCCGTAAAACAAATCTATGGGATGAGAAACATCAGAAGTAAGGAGGGCCTCAAGCTCTCACAAGAAGAATACATGAAGAAGGTTCTCAAGAGGTTCAACATGGATGATGCCAAGCCAGTTAGTACTCCTTTGGCTGGACATTTTCGTTTGTCCAAAGATCAGTCTCCTGTGACCAAGGACGAGATGGAGCATATGGATAAGGTTCCTTATGCCTCTTCTATTGGCAGTCTTATGTACGCGATGGTATGTACGAGGCCAGACATTGCACATGCAGTGGGAGTTGTTAGCAGGTTTATGAGCAATCCGGAAAAGAAACATTGGGAGACCGTGAAGTAGATTTTCAAGTATCTAAAGGGCAACTCCAGTTTAGTGTTTTGTTTCCGAAAGTTAGAGACAGGATTACAGGGATATGTTGATGCTGACATTGGTGGTGATATTGATAGCAGAAAGAGCACATCCGGGTATGATTATACCTCTGGAGGTACTGCGATTTGCTGGGTTTCAAAGTTGCAGAAGATAGTAGCTTTCTCTAGCTGTGAGGTTGTGTACGTTGCCATGACGGAGGCTATGAAGGAGATGATTTGGCTACAATGTTTTCTGCGGGAATTGGATTAATACCACGAGGGGAGTGTGCTACACTGTGATAGCCAGAGTGCCATTTATTTTGCAAAGAACCCGGTCTACCATGCTCGCACGAAACACATACAACTTCGGTACTATTTTATCATATCAACATTGGAAGATGGAGTATTAGTTCTTGAGAAGATCCTATGGAGTCAGAATCCAGCAGACATGCTGACGAAGGTCGTGCCGAATGATAAACTGAAGTTGTGTGCAACTTCAGTTGGACTTCTTGGATGAGGATCGAAGTCGCCACTACAGATGGAGTCAGATGATTGAAATTAGTCTCTAAGTGGGAGTTTTTGAATTGTGGAGCCTAATTCATCGCCGACACTATGAAGACCCTACACAGAGTGTGGAACGCGGTTCATATATATAGACTAGGGCACCATTTTCTTTCTTTGAGGTCGAGTAAGAGAGAAAGAGATAATTGTAAACTCAAACTCCCTATTTTATTATAGTAAAATCTACAGCGGCAAAGTGTACGTAACTCTTTCATTGAGAGTGAACCACTATAAATTTGTGTGTGTTCTTTGTTCTTCACTTATTTACTTTTTTCTGATTAGGTATGATTTGGGACTCAAATCCTAACAATTGACATCCCCCAACTGCTAGAAATTACAAGGAATGCCAAAAATATAAAGGAAATGGCCCAAAAACACTTAGCCATTTTGGCTAAATACATGGGAAATGGATAAAACTGCCCAACTTTCGCGTGTGCCATGTACATGTGTGTGTTCCTCCAAATTTGGGTGCCAATGGCCCAATTTTTGCTCAGGTTTCCTGTCATTTTCATGCCTTAGCCGCACACAACCTTGACCATCACACTACATTGCTTTGCACCACTGCTTGCCTTGTCGTGCCATGCCTTAGACGCTCCCAGCCTTGTCTTTTCCATGCGTTTGTCCCACAATATGTAGCCCTGCCACAACTTTCTCAAGCCATGGTCTTGACATGTTTTTCCGCCAATGTCATTATGATGCCACACATTTTTGAGTCATGACAAGGTCCATCATGTAAATCCCTTGCCACGCCCATGCCTTGTTTGATTACTTAGGCTGAGAGTCTAACAACACCTCTTAAATTCGTCATCCTCGACGAACCACCATCTTCCACACTTTTGAGAAGAGCCATCGGTGCACAATAAGAAACCTCCACAGGTTCCTCTTTTTTTCCCTCTGGTTCATCTTTGCCCGCGATCAATGCAACAACCATTTCGACCTTTGAACAGTCTCTCGTCAAGTGCGGCCCTTTGCAAATAAAATAGCCATCAAACTAGCTATTTTGTTCCTTGAATTTTGAAGTTCCAGTATTCTGTTTTTCTTTCGCTTTTCCATTGCCCTCAACAGCATTCTCTTTGTCATTTCCATTTTTCTTTCATTCCTTTGTCCTTTCCTTGTTTCCATTTTTGGACTTAGAAGCAGAAGAAATTTCAGCATCTTCCCGACCCAGGTGGAAATCTGCCAAAGCATCCACGGTAGTAATTACACTAGGAATGTCTTTAATGTTCTGCCTTCGAAGTTCATTGTGTGCACACATTTTCAACCCATACAGAAAGTTATGCAACTTATCCTTCTCGGACATGCTGCTTATATCCAATATCAATGAACTGAAATCCTTAACATATTCCCTCACCATTCCAGTTTGCCTTAACTTTTTCAAAAGGTCCCTAGCAATCCAGCCCGCATTTCTAGGATAGAATTGGTCCTTCAACTATTTTTCCAGCCTTTCCTATGAGTCAATTTTCGGACACCCAGGACTCACATCGCCTGCCATGCGAGTACGCCACCACAATTTTGCATCATCAACCAAGTACATTATGGTTATAGACACCATGTTTTCATCGTTCACATGGGCTACAAGAAAGTATTGCTCCATATCCCACAAAATGTTTTCGAGTTTCTTAGCACTCCTTGAACCATCAAACTCTTTAGGCTCCAAAATTGGCTTTGGGGCAGTTTGTTCTGTCACGACCCGACCCGACGGGCCACGACTAACCGCCCTAATGACGTTATTATACTAACCTGTCACACATAATCCAACTAACCCTTAATGAGTCTGAAATCCGGCAGCATAACGCTGCAATAACAACATATGTCAGGGTAGGCAAGCCGACAAGGTTGCCTTTACCCAAGAATGTACCTGTCTCCTGAGGAGTCACAACTAGCCAATATAACATAACAAGCAAGCCGACAAGGCTGCCACCAGATAGTAACGTATATACATGGGAACACCCCAGCACAGAATACAATAACATGACTGACCAAAACAGAGTCATAACCTTTACATACGTACAACCCACCACTTTGTCTGGACTTATAAGAAGAACAACGACATATGATGGGACAGGGCCCCGTCGTGCCCCTAAATACAAACATAAGTCTAAAAGAGGTTCGGTACCAAAATGACAAAGCTCTGGATCAAATGAGCTTCCCAACCTGCTGAGTAGGAACCTAGGCCTGAGGTTCACCAAACTAAAAACATGTACCTGCGGGCATGAAACGCAGCCCCCCCGAGAAAAGGGGGTCAGTACAAAATAATGTACTGAGTATGTAAAACATGAAGCTGTAAAAGAGATCATAAGTAGCCAACAGAAACAGGAGATCAGTATAAAAATCAGGATCCAAATCCAACTGTGCCATAAACCATAAAAGTCATCTGTGCCTTATAAAAATGAGAGTCAAGTCAAGAAAACATGAATACCTGTCCATATACATTTATATACCTGTAACGTAACCCGGCCCACTAATGCGGGACTCGGTGGAATCATATCATAACCCGACCCATGCTGGGACTCGGTGAAGTCATATTGTAACCCGACCCATGCTGGGACTCGGTAAAGTCGTATCGTAACCCGGCCCATGCTGGGACTCGATAAAGTCATATCTCATCTATGGATCCATCCTACGTAACCCGACCCTCTAGTGAGGGACTCGGTGAAAAATACAAGGCTGTGCACGAACATAACCAGGCCCGGGACTCGGTGAGGTGAAGTAGTAACACTTAGCACGAGTAGATATCATGAGTAACCATATGCAATTAAAAATTATCATTTGACTCTCAATAAAATTATTATAATAATGTCATAATAAACTCTTTGCTGAAAAATCATAGGCACTTCTCATAACAATCCTCTTTAGGAATTAAACTGTATAAGAATCATGTACGTCCGCCGTACTTTCATTAAATCATGCCAAAAGAAAGAAGTACGGATTTCACATACCTTTTAGACGAACTAATCCACCCAATATTAGAATATGCCTCGTTTTAGAACTTCAACCTTGTTGCCGAATTTATCTAAGTTTCGCGGGTCCTTGTAAGCCCCTATGAATGCTTATCTACATCATACGGATGATTTAAATCATAATCGACTCAACATACTAAAAACAGATTCAGTGGGACATTCTAGCGAACACCTCGAACGCGTAGAACCTATATTCCTTCTATATAGAAATCTAAACATAAAGCGAAACATCCAGTCCCCTTAATCCCTCTTCTTATACTACTACAATCTTCAAAATAGTACAACAATTTCACATGCAATTTCCAGCAACTCTCAGTAACGGCAGTCCCAGCAACACCCAACCCAAATTCGCATTTTCGACAATCGGCTTTAGAACTAATAACAAGAAACAACTTCTGATATTGAATAAAATTCAAGAACAAAGAAGATTACCTCTGTTAAACGCCATGATGAGAATCGCCGGAAAACCTTACGCTTGCACCGGATTCTGACAAACAGAAATAGAACCAAAAATTGATTCGCGCCAGCATCCTTTCGTACTCGAGGTTCTTGTAAAGCTCCTGAGTTTCTAAGCTTGTTAATGGTTCGGTTCTATAGGAATTTTAAACCCAGAATACCAAGAATTCTCCCTCGTTTTGGTTATATGGAAGCTCCCGAAAACCCCCAATTTCGACCGCAACTTCTCAGAAAACCCATCAACCGAGACTTCCTCTATCCGCTAGAAATGTGACCATTAATTCCTCACAGATTCTTGATGAAGATGATGGTTAAAGAAATGGAATTGAAGAAATGAATGAATAGAGAATAGAAGGGCTTATGGTTGCTGATATCGGTCGGTCGATTTGGGGCTTAGCCACCCCCAAATTGATTATAAGAACAAACGTACCAAATCCCACTATAAATTGTCCCCTCCCTAATTAATTAATCCCACAATTAATTAATTATACACAAAATTAAATTTCCGATCTCCAATTATTGAAATCCCGACGATTACTAAAATCCTCTTATGTCCATATCATACTTCCCGTAATAAAATACCAGTCTATACTCTCTTCGGGGATACACAATTATTATTAAACTCCGTAGTCATACTTACTAAATCCCAAAATTATTTCTGGATCACGCCCTTTTATATAACGATCTACTTGTTAATATACACAAGTACAACGAAAATTTTCCCGGGTCCGGGTCTACTCACCTACGTTATGAGTTCAACCGCTACCCGAAAATACGGGGTGTTACATCCTCCCTCCCTTAGAAACATTCATCCTCGAATGTCGGTACGACATTTCTAACCTTTGACATCATACCAAAAGAATAGAACACACAAATTTGTCCTTCCAATTCATCAAAAACAGAGGCTACAACACTCATGGATTAATTCAGACTATCTTTTAAACTCTGAGGAGATACATATCAATTTATGACTACTTCTAAAGAATAGATTCAAATTTCATATGCAAACCAAAATAAACACATGGTGACTACATTCTTTAAATTCAAAAAATAGGTAAAGAAGGTAGAAGGTGCTAATATCTAATTTTAGAGTCCTATATGCAACATAGTTATTTAAAACAGTTCACACATCAATGCAATTAGTCATGCCTCAACTGTTTTTATCATCCCATAGACGAATCTGATCCTGCTAGTGTCTAAACTAGTTCAGTTGATCATTTTTGTGTACTGGTTTTTGGGCTAGAGTACAGCAAACACAACTGTTTATTTCCACTGTCCCGCCTGCACTTTTCAGCAATGACTTCTTCAAAATAAGGGCAGCAACATGTGTTTATGCAGGGCACAATTCCTACCACAATGCAGCAGTGATTACAGTAGTAAATAACACCAAAACAACATCTAACAGCAACCAAACAACAGCAGAAAGTGAGCTCAAATAACAGTCAAAACATCAGCCAGAACAACAGCTAAATAACAGCAGAAAGTGAGCTCAAATAACACTCAAAACATCGGCGAACATCGGCTAAATAACACAGAAAGTGAGCTCAAATAATCACAAAACATCGGCGAGCAGCGACTAAATAACAGCAGAAAGTGAGCTCAAATAACAGTCAAAACATCAGCCACAAGTAACTTTAAAAAACAACCAAACAGCAGCTAAACATGGTAGCTAACTGCATTAGGAATTAACAAGTAGGTACATCAACCAGCTAAATATAACAGTGCCATTAAACTATGCAGCACCTAATGGAGAACAAGCATCAGTAATAAGAAATTGGAATCACAGACAGCAAGGAATCAACCTCCCCTCACCAGTAGTAACCAGTCCCCTTTTGGAACAACAGCCACAACCTTAAAGCATAACCAAACAGTCCCAACAACAATGATAAATGAGGTAGAAATGCAGCAATGACTTGCACTAAAGCATTGTAGACCAACAATCTTTCAGCATAGCAGAACAGTCCTATAGGGCTATATGTGTAGCAAAAATAACAACCACACATAACCACAAGTTACCTCAAAGACACAACATCCCTTTCCAATTTTTCAGCAGTCCAGGGCATCAAGACAACAAGTAGCAACAACCAGTAAACAAGCAGCAACTATAACTCAGAATCCAGTATTTTAAGAGCCACATAAATCTTAACAAAGAATGTAGATAACTAGGAGAGCACAATATGCTTGAAAATAGGATATTTGAGACTGGAAAAAAAAAGGCAGCAACATTTGTCACAACTGAGGCAATAATATATGTCTAAAGTGTAACAGGACAACGATGCTTGATTACCAAGAACAACTGACTAACCAACGATAGAATGGTGGCATCAAATCCCCACCATGGTAGCATCAAGCATGACAGCCAAATGCCTCATTATTCTGACTGGTTCCCTGATAACCAGTCTAAATATACTAGACATTTCATTTCTCATACAGTTATACATCTTTGAACATGCTCATAGAAAAGCAGAACAACATATATAGGCTGAGCATTATGGACTAAGCAACATTTGCACATTTCTTACCTGTAACCTGTCTTTAATCAGAACTTTAACAGGAGAGGTCATGTTTTATTTTAAACAGGCTTCCAAACTGTCATATTATAACTATTTCCAGCATAAACAACACAGTTAACAGACATCAAATACTTGTTGAATTAATCTTGCTTCAATATCTGCACCTAACCTATGATCACAACATATCCAGGGCCACAACAAATACCTTACGAGGCTGTTTACCAACAGTTCACATAAGCAAAATTACAGGGTCCAGAAGAATTTTCTGAATCACCTTTTTTTTAAAAAAAACTAGTATGCTGAAATTAGCCTAGGTTTATCATTTTAACTTGTTAGGAACACATGTCAACTAGCATAGTGGTCCTAAAATTTCCTAACTTATACATGCTTTAGCCAGGTCACCAAGACAACATCTGAACCTGGAATCATGTCATCAGTTCATATGGTTCTAAACTTAACACAAAACATTCTTCAAAGCTCAAACCACATAAAGCCCAAGTTAAAAGAACATAGACACAACAGATACATACCTAAGAAAATAAATCATGAACTAAACTTCCCTTTGGACATATCACAACCTCTTGGATTAGTGTTAAGCTCATAAAGTCCAATAATAGACTAAAATAAGTCCTTTGGTTAAAAGAAAAATTCCAGTTTATATCACAGTATGCATCCATAGATTCATATCAAGTCGGAGTTATCTTTAACAACATTAATTACTCCAAGATCAATCCAAACAAGGTTATTATTGCTTACTTATGCATACAAATAGTTTAAAAGTCATTTCATGATTCAACTAAAATTACACCAGACTATACAACAATCTTATCAATCAACATGCAAAATCCACATATTCCTTTTGATTAATCCAAACATATAACCATTTATTTAGGCATGCTTAGTCATATCTTCTAACATACCCCCAAATCAGTAAAGCAGACTCGGAATTTAGGTAATATTCATAATTCACAATCATCACATAGGCTACCCTTTATCAATTCCCATCATAAATAACATCATATAACCTTAACCATATCAACCCACTTAACTCATTCTCTTCTAGTTTTAAATTATCATATCAGACGATAACCAGTTTCGCTCTATTTCAATTGTACAGATTATTCTAAATCAGCATGGAACATTTACACTCTTTTGTTGACATCTACTACTACTTTCAATTTGGTAAAAATGCCCCTTCTTCTTCCTATATAAAGCTGATGGTGACCAGTACAATCCCAAACTCTTAAAGGGACAGAACAAGAATCTCTCTGCTTACTATTTCTAAGTTTGGTATTACCTAAAGCTACAATCTTGTAGGTACCATCAAGAAGTGGATTGGGAAACATAAAATTCAAGGTACCCCCCTTTTTTTCTTTTACATCTTGGAAAATGGACAATGTCAATCAAAACTTAAAGGAATCTATAACTATACCAAATTAGATATTCAATCCCGAGTGGTAACAGGTAAACCAATTATCCAGACATGAGTAGGCATAAACAAGTATATATAGACAGACCAAACATATGTGGATTGCCTATCCATGTCATGCTAACCTCATCACTACTCACTTAATAACTTAACCAAATCGGCAGAAACAAGGGAAAGCACATAGTTGAGGAACTACTCAGATATTCACTTCATTTTTTTTTAACATGTGATTTAGATACCTATCAAAACTCAAATGATCTTATATTATCTACCAAATTTACATAAAAGGAGAAGGGGGTAGACATACTACAGTAGCAGACATGGGAATAGGTGGGCTTAACAGTTTGATTTAATCAACACAGAGATACAAAACATGGGCATATACAATCAAACCAAACTGGATGCAGAGTTATGCACATGAGGAAGGGACAAGGTTATTTTAAATAGTTATGTTCAGATGAGTATTAGACCACCTAAGACTATTGGGACATGCCAAGGATAGATATGACCCTTTAACCAGCAAAACATACACCAAATAGGCTCCTAAACTATCCTTCAGATCACGACAACACTTAAACCAGACACACATCCATATCAAAGTCATTAGGTGATCCTATCATAATTATAACAACATTCTTAAGCTAAATCTTAGTTCCCTTATTATAGGTAGATAAATAAATAAATAAAATCATTAAGCCCTTCAATCATTTAAATGGATCATACAAGGTCAAATAACCCTTCAACTTAACAAGACAACCACTTAACACACAAATAATCGTCACACAATACTCTAACAGTGTTTTCATCAACTGAACATGCTAGACATTAATAGAGTAGTCACAAATAGACACAATATTCACATATATTACTTAATGCTTGGCATAATATATTCAAGGTTTAATAGTTAACTAAATAAGTAAACCGTTTATTGCAGCAGCAAGTCATTCCTGGAATTATGTAAATACTCAATTTTCCACTCCCTTAAGCAACTATTGACAACATGTTTAGCATACGAGTTCATTCCCTATTTAAGAGATAAAACGCAGGCTTGGGTTATTAGAACATTTTGCATCCTACATTATGATACGCAAAGACAATTACAGGGGATATTTTAATCAAGCATAAAAGATATCTAGGCAAGTATAATTAATTGTTTAGAGGTAGTCCCACTGAGCAAAATTGGCAAAGATACGTCCTAACACAAGTGATTTATACTCAACCCACATACTGTACAGGGACATTAACAGACCACCATGTTCCGAAAGAAGTATGACCAAGACAAAATACATTTATACATAACATGGATAGCATAACTCATAAAAAAAGCTGGAACACATCAACTTAAACAGGGTAATATTACAACATGTAGAGGACCATCTACTCCTAAGACATACCCATAAGTAGGACAACCCGTTAACGACTATCAACTACCTGCTGAACTAATTTCAAGGACTTATCCAGACAACTTGTTCCAGAGACAACAAACCTTATATGTACAACAGTAGCAATTCCAGTTTTGGCATATCTCATATTCTTTTTCATTTAAACATAAGCATACCAAGGAGTCATCACAACTAATAGACTTCACATATACCATGTACTTTAACCCAGATCAAACATAAAATATTTTACTCAAGAAGGCCTTGTATATCTAAGGTCTCAACGATTATCTAATAATCTAAGAGTCTCAAATATTCCATGTCCCAAGCTTACATTATTTCTTCCCGTATATGAGTAAGATAGTTTCTCATAACCTCGAATTCGTATTGCCCTTCTGGCGGCTGTCGCTTTCTTTGGAGGCATAGTTGTAACACATTAATACGTCAGAGAGGGAATAACCTAATAACATAGCTCTATCGCACGATCTTAGAGTAAGAAGAATAGAAACCAATCCTAAATATCCGGCAGCCTCCTGGTATAAGTATGGTGCACAACATACCCATACTCAAGACTCTACAAGACACGGTCTGTAGACGTTCCGAGGACTAACTGCTCTGATACAACTTTTGTCACGACCCGACCCGACGGGCCGCGACTAACCGCCATAATGACGTCATTATACTAACCTATCACACATAATCCAACTAACCCTTAATGAGTCTGAAATCCGGCAGCATAACGCTGCAATAACAACATATGCCAGGGTAGGCAAGCCGACAAGGCTGCCTTTACCCAAGAATATACCTGTCTACTGAGGAAGCACAACTAGCCAATATAACATAACAAGCAAGCCGACAAGGCTGCCACCAGATAGTAACGTATATACATGGGAACACCCCAGCACAGAATACAATAACATGACTGACCAAATCAGAGTCATAACCCTTACATACGTACAACCCACCACTGTCTACAGACCTCTATAAGAAGAACAACGACATATGACGGGACAGGGCCCCGTCGTGCCCCTAAATACAAACATAAGTCTAAAAGAGGTTCGGTACCAAAATGACAAAGCTCTGGATCAAATGAGCTTCCCAACCTGCTGAGTAGGAACCTAGGCCTGAGGTTCACCAAACTGAAAACATGTACCTGCGGGCATAAATGCAGCCCCCCCCAGAGGAAAGGGGGTCAGTACAAAATAATGTACTGAGTATGTAAAACATGAAGCTGTAAAAGAGATCATAAATAGACAACAGAAACAGGAGATCAGTATAAAAATCATGATCCAAATCCAACTGTGCCATAAACCATAAAAGGCAGTTGTGCCTTATAAAAATGAGAGTCAAGTCAAGAAAACATGAATGTCTGTCCATATACATATATATACCTGTAACGTAACCCAGCCCACTAATGCGGGACTCGGTGGAATCATATCATAACCCGGCCCATGCTGGGACTCGGTGAAGTCATATCGTAACCCGACCCATGCTGGGACTCGGTAAAGTCGTATCGTAACCCGGCCCATGCTGGGACGCGGTAAAGTCATATCTCATCTATGGACCCATCCTACGTAATCCGGCCCTCTAGTGAGGGACTTGGTGAAAAATGCAAGGCTGTGCACGAACATAACCCGGCCCGGGACTCGGTGAGGTGACGTAGTAACACTTAGCATGAGTAGATATCATGAGTAACCATATGCAAGTAAAAATTATCATTTGACTCTCAATAAAATCATTATAATAATGTCATAATAAAATCTTTGCTAAAAAATCATAGGCACTTCTCATAACAATCCTCTTTAGGAATTAAACTGTATAAGAATCAAGTACGTCCGCCGTACTTTCATTAAATCATGCCAAAAGAAAGAAGTAAGGGTTTCACATACCTTTTAGACGAACTAATCCACCCAATATTAGAATATGCCTCGTTTTAGAACTTCAACCTTGTTGCCAAATTTATCTAAGTTTCGCGGGTCCTTGTAAGCCCCTATGAATTCTTATCTACATCATACGGATGATTTAAATCATAATCGACTCAACATACTAAAAACAGATTCAGTGGGACATTCTAGCGAACACCTCGAACGCGTAGAACCTATATTCCTTCTATATAGAAATCTAAACATAAAGCGAAACATCCAGTCCCCTTAATCCTTCTTCTTATACTACTACAATCTTCAAAATAGTACAACAATTTCACATGCAATTTCCAGCAACTCTCAGTAACGACAGTCCCAACAACACCCAACCCAAATTCGCATTTTCGACAATCGGCTTTAGAACTAATAACTAGAAATGACTTCTGATATTGAATAAAATTCAATAACAAAGAAGATTTCCTCTGTTAGACGCCGTGACGAGAATCGCCGGAAAACCTTACGCTTGCACCGGATTCTGACAAACAGAAATAGAACCAAAAATCGATTCGCGCCAGCATCCTTTCATACTCGAGGTTCTTGTAAAGCTCCTGAGTTTCTAAGCTTGTTAATGGTTCGGTTCTATTGGAATTTTAAACCCAGAATACCAAGAATTCTCCCTCGTTTTGGTTATAAGGAAGCTCCCGAAAACCCCCAATTTCGACCTCAACTTCTTAGAAAACCCATCAACTAATACTTCCTCTATCCGCTAGAAATGTGACCATTAATTCCTCACAGATTCTTGATGAAGATGATGGTTAAAGAAATGGAATTGAAGAAATGAATGAATGGAGAATAGAAGGGCTTATGGTTGCTGATATCGGTCGGTCGATTTGGGGCTTAGCCACCCCCAAATTGATTATAAGAACACACGTACCAAATCCCACTATAAATTGTCCCCTCCCTAATTAATTAATTATTAATTAATTATACACACAATTAAATTTCCGGTCTCCAATTATTGAAATCCCGACGATTACTAAAATCCTCTTATGTCCATATCATACTTCCCGTAATAAAATACCAGTCTATACTCTCTTCGGGGATACACAATTATTATTAAACTCCGTCGTCATACTTACTAAATCCCAAAATTATTTCTGGATCACGCCCTTTTATATAACGATCTACTTATTAATATACGCAAGTACAACGAAAATTTTCCTGGGTCCGGGTCTACTCACCTACGTTATGAGTTCAACCACTACCCGAAAATACAGGGCGTTACATGTTCCCCCTTGGGCGAATCTGTTGCCGACAACCCTCTATTTTTTCATTCTTTAATTCGGTGATCTGAATATTAGGCAACTCACTGAAGTTTATTAATTCTGCCAAGTTCTCATACACTGTTGTCCTAAACTTTGCAAATTCAGTATTTATGCCATGAATCTAGGTGATTATGTCTACCAGATTTTCAACATCCTCTGTCACAATGACCAGAGCTTCCAACCTTGCAACTTTCTCCCTCAATTTATTCATATTTCTTCCCCTAGCCATCACATGAGTCTAAACCATCTCCGCTCTGATACTAGTTGTCACAAGGGCAATTTTCAACCAGCAGACAAGCGAGGTTTTTCCCTGCGCGGCAGTCAAGCAGTGCCTTGACTCAGCCTATTCCAACACTTAGCCAAAATTCAGACAGTTTGGCTTGTCACTTGATTGTAGGAAGCAACACTTTAGTATGAACCTTAATCATTTTTAGGCAGCAATATATGGAAGAACTAACAACATAAAGTAAGAACAAGAGGAAACAATATACAGGAAACTAACTCCTAACTCGTATTATTAGACTGAATACAAGAACACTCAATTTTCGCACCAATCTTGGCACAAGATCCCCTAACCAACTGCTCTCTAGAATTTGCCCTAAAATTCTAACTTACAAAAACTTGAAAACGCACAAGTGTTCGGCTACACACTTATATTTTTGTGTGACAGCCAACTGCCCAACACTTGGCTTACAATGATAGGGCCAACTTGTCCCACTCAACCCCCATCCTAGACTAATGCACTTCACATCCCCCAACTACTAGTAATTACAAGGAATGCTGAAAATATAAAGGTAACCGCCTAAAATCACTTAGCCATTTTGGCTGAATACATGGGAAATGGATAAAACAGCCCAACTGTCGCGTGTGCCACACACATGCGTGCGTTCCCTCCAAATGCAGTCCCCAATGGTCTAATGTTTGCTCAAGTTTCCCGCCATTTTCATGCCTCAGCCGCACACACCCTCACCCATCACACCACCTTACTTTGCAGCACTATTTGCCTTGCCCTACTATGCCTTAGCCGCTCACAGCCTTGTCTTTGACATTCCTTTGTCCCACACTACCTTGCCTTGCCACAGCTTGCCCAACCATGGTCTTGACATGTATTGTTGCCCATGTCAACATGACGCCACCCGTTTTTGGGTCGTGACAAGGTCCATCATGTAAATCCCTTGCCACACACATGCCTTGTTTGATTACTTACGCTGATATTCTAACAGTGCCTTATATAAGGTTAGAGAAGGGGACCTAGCTATAATATTGAAACCCTAATGTGCCCACCCATTATGGGCCTCATTGAGTTAAGCCTACACTCACTGCCTTACTAGACCCATCAAGCACATAAAGTGTAGGCCCCAATATCCAATTATCACACTTATAATTGGGCTCAGGTTAGGGACTACCATACAACCCGGAATAGTAAAAATACAAAGAATTAAATAATGTAAGCCCATAAGACCAGGCTTCTGATAAACGTTGATTTTTTGCTAGCCCATCACTAACTCTTCGATATATTTCTTGCTGGAAGTACTCTGATCCCATTGATAATGAGTGGGCCCAAATAATTCAATCGGGGTATTTTCTAACATTCTCCAACTTGAGCTACATTTGCAAAAACTTTATTTTCAAAAACAAACAAACTTTGACTTTCTTAAAAAAAGATTTTCCGAGTTGATGAAAGAAAATATTGTGGCCACATTTTTAGAAAAATATCCATAAACTTTAGTCGACCTTTTCAATCTCAAAAATAAATCTCGGACTATGATGATCTTTATGTTCTTTGGAACATGAGACCTTTCATAATAAAAGTATTTTCAACTAATCTAACAAGATCATGGTCTAGCAGTGTAGTTAGTGTCACAAAATTATGTACTCAAGAATTATTACCTTACTGGTCCACCATATGCCATAAAAACATATAAATGATGCACATTTTGGGCGAATCAATTTCACCTCAAGATACCGTATTATTGAATTGCATCATATTCCATAAATGGATGCCCTCTTGAATGAACCAAATTTCATCTCAAGTTATCGTATTACTGAAATGCATCTAAAATATATAGCAACTAACATTGCAAACAATTTCTCATATGAATTACCTCTTGGGAAAAAAAATATCCACCTCAAGATATCAAAATGTGACTAACCAATAATGTGAACAATAATGATAATAATCATAATATAAAATATGAAAGTAATGCGCATTTTATTTCATATGATAAAAGAATACTACAGACTCCCACTAACTCAAAGAATCAAAAGACTCTAAGACATCCATATTAATTATATGACGTTTAAAGTCAATGGGACTGAGACCCTTAGTTAGTGGATCGTCTAGCATTGCATTTGTACAAATATTATGTATAATAATGTCACCTTGTCTCACCAAATCCTGACTGGCAAGAACTTAATCTGCATGTGTTTGGTGCCACTACTCATTTTATTATTCTTGGAAAAGAATATAGTTGCACTGTTGTCATAGTACATTACAATGGGTCTCTGAATAGAGTCAACAACTTTGAGTTCTCCAATAAAATATCAAAGTCAAACAACTTGTGTAGATGCACTGTAACAAGATATAAACTAAGCATCCATAGTAGAAGACGTGACCATTGTCTGCTTAATGCTTTTCCAAATATGGAACCACCAGGAAGTGTGAAAATATAATCAGAAGTGGATTTATAATCATCTGTGCACCGCCAAAATCGGCATCTGAATATCCAACAACTTCAAGACTATCAACCTTTCGATAAATCAACATGTAGTCTTTAGTATTTTGAATATACCTCGTGACAACTCAATGGTCATGACCAGGATCAGACAAGTATCTGCCAAGGAAATTCACAACAAAAGTTATGTCGGGTCACGTACACACCTTTGCATTCATCAAACTATCCACTACACTAGCATAAGGAATATCATCCATAGCTTTTTTGTCATACCCCAAATCGGAATGACGTGGCCGACACTCGGTGTCTTACTTTCTCGAGCATACACATCTATAATACTGAACATACATTACTCATATTTGGCCAACAAGGCCGAATCACATTAAAAGATGGAACTCTATAAGCCAACAAGGCTGCACTCAAGTCATCTGATTTATCATCTGTAAGGGGTCTTGGCCCAAAAACATAATTACATAAGTCCTCAAAGCCACCATGGATTTTGTAACTCAATCAAAAAAATAGTTAACCAATCAAGGCCGATAAGGCCATCCTATATAACCAAGATATAACATCAAGGGAAACAAGGACATACAATACATACTGGACATACACATGACACATCTACAAGCCTTTATAGAATGACAATTGTACTGTGGTCAGGACAGGGCCCCGGCCTACCCATCATCTCTATATATATATAAATACTCTAGACTTGGCATCTCTAAGTGACATAGAGCTTACCAATCAAGCTGAGCCTGACAACGCCTACTGAAGTGTCATGTCTATCTATCTCTCCAGACATGTACGCATAAAATGCAGCAACCTCGGTAAAGGAACATCAGTACGAATAAATATATTGAATATGTAAGACAACTAAATAACTGAAAGATGAACTGAAAGTATAAGGATAATAACTAATCATATCTGAGAGATAGAAAAGAAATTTGAGGATGTACCTACTTGTTCTCTGCTCGCATTATATTGTAATATAAATAACGTACCACGCCCTATCGGGGCTCTATGGATAAGTATAACATATCGGGCCTTGTCGAGGCTCTGTGGGAACGTATAATGTACCAGTCCTTAACAAGGCTCTATGGGAAGTATCATAAATCACACTGGGCCATTGGGGACATCTGTGGTGTACGCAACGTACTAGGCCGTAGCGAGGCTCTGGGGGATAAATATAATGTACCAGGTCATAACAACGCTCTGTGGAATAAGTATACGATGTACCATGCCTTATATAGGCTTTGTGGAATAAATAATAAGGTGCCAAACAATCAAACATAGCTCAAACCAGTAAACAACTATCATCAACCAAGGACTGAATCTATAAGATCTATATATGCTCAACTAATGAGTAGAATAAACTCTAAGGCAGAAAGTAATCCCGATAAGGATCAAACAATAGCATCTCAAGGATGTCTGAATAAGAGGCACAAACTCATTTTTTATACTTATTTTATACTTATCTATCAAGTACCATTTTAGAAACGGAATCATGCTATAGAAATAAGGGATAGCCATTACATACCTTTAATGTCAAACATGTACTAACAGTGTCAGAATCAACCTCCTCTACACCTTAATCGCGATAAAAAATGAAATGACGAGATCAAAGTGGTGCGCAAAATTCATATGTTGTTCTTGATAAGAATTACACGATCTCATGAAATAAAATTATGTGGATGTTTAGAGGGAGTAGTACGTTGTTGCTCACCTTTTTTCTTCCTCAACATAGAAATTACATTGCTAACAAGCTTTGAATTACAATCTGCCAATTGTAATTAAGTTTATAAACAAGATGTAAAAAATAAAGTACTCCATAGCTAATAATCCGTAGAAAAAAATACTCCCTTCCTTTGCACTAATTACTACTAGAAAGATATAAATATCTTATCCCTAGCATTAATGTCTAGTAGAATCAAATTCATCTTGGTGTCATCAAAACACCACATAAGAGAACATTAGTCACTTACTAACTTTGACTAACCCCTTATCCACTTAATTTAATTTAATATTGTATCTCCTCTACACTCCATATTTAATCAATTACACATATAATCAATTTCTTGATCCCATTATTTAAATATTAAATTAATGTTTTTAACACACTTCATATACTCATTATAGTGTTCATGTGATATAACATTAGTCCATAGCCTCTTTTAGTACATACAAAATATAATTTTCAATCACCATCGACACACTTTAAAGTCTTAAATCATTTCAAAACTTCATCCTTTTATACACCGGGCTCGTGATATTCACACTTAAATATGACCAAAATTCTTCGGGATTCGAGTCTACTTACATACATCGAGTGGTTCCAACAATAGCCTAAAAGTATGGGGGTATTACATTGATGAAAATTATTCTCACTCTCCAAGCTTACGTCGACTAACTTATAATGCAACTCAATGTATAAAAATATGGGATGTAACATCCCCCACTTTAAAAACATTCATTCTCGAATGTTAACTCTTAGAGAGTTGCGGAAGTTTTGCCAAAGTCTTCTTTGTAAACTGAACTAAAACCAACATGCACGCATCCAGAAAACACACTATACATGTTACATAGGTCCAATATCTATAAATGATAACACTTGGCCTCACACGATTGTCAATAATAAGTACTATAAGTCATAAATAAAAGTTCATCTCAATCTACTAGCTTGTACCATGTTATACTGTAATATCTCATATTCTAATCTTCTAGATTATCTCATTCTTGTAAATTTTTATGTTTAACTTGCCATATTAGCCCATTCACAATGTGATATTCTAATTGTTGTACTTCTGTGAAAGCTTGCACATTTCTATTTTAGCATAGCTTGTTCCAACTGATGCTTTTGAACTGAACGAGGCGATCTAGGGAGTCGTTCATTCATTTTATAATCTATATCCTGCAATCACCTTTGAAATACCGATCATATGATGTCACTCATCTTAAATTATATCTTATTATTACTGCAGTACTCTAGATCACAACCATGTTGTCTTCTGTGCTCATTACTCGAGTGATAAGAAGGATGCACTCTCGCCATGGTAATATCTTGAAGTCCCGCAACATTGGAGACATGTACTTAGCCTCAACATCTCCACTCTATATTTTATGATCTTCAAGTCTAGTACTCTTCTAACTGGGCTTCATCTTAGGGTTGTGTAGGATAGGGTCGTTGTACTGTCTTTCTTATACTTCTACCTTTGAACGTAATTCTGCAATATCCAGAGTAACGATTTCTATAATCATTTGGGGCTAATAATCGAAATTCTGATTTGCTTAACCGTTGTAAGTCTCGAGCTTCCTCTTCCTTCTCAGCCTTTTAAGTAAGTTTAAGTTGCCTTTAAATATGTGGCTCATGGCATTAGCTATTACATTAGCTTTTCATGGGTGGCATACGACATCTAGGTTATAACCTGCTAGAAATTTAAGTCTTTATCTGTGACGTGGACCCAACTCTTTCTTTAAAGGATGTACGGAAGCCCACTATAAGAAAGTCCACATGTATTCTGCATAGATAATATTTCAAAATTTTAAATACGTTCATAAAGCAACTAATTTTGGTCATAGGTCGAATAATTCCCTTCGTGCCTTCTCACCTATCTTGAAGCGTAAGCAATTACTTTTTTTGGTTCATTGTGCCACTTGCATCCTGGATACTTGTCTTATCTTAGTGCCCACACATCCTGATACTTCTTGTAACTCATATGATCTCGAATATCACTTTTTAATTTTTCTCTTCCGCTCATTAGCCACAATAGGTGCTACCTCATTATGGAATACATGCAATGTTCTGGTGAGGCTGTCATTACAAGATCACCTTTTCTTTTGTATCGGGTTCAGGTTACTAAGCTTAGATCGAAGCCTTCTTCCTTATTTCCTCGACTAGTTTTTCATTGTAGTATTTAGAAAGGACCCTCTTCTTCTTTTCTTTTTTATATCATGGTGGCACCTACACAATTTTTACCGGTAGTAGAACCACTCTCAAATCATTCACATGATATAAAAAAGAAAAGAAGAAAGATAACAAAATACTCGATAAAATTGTCTCATGTTATAAATGCAGAAATATAAGTCTGAGAATCAAACGCAACCCCCAAAATCTGGTCAATCATACAAGAGCACTAAAAATTTGATACAAGTCTGAATATGGCAACATAGGCCCAAAATCAAATAACATAATCTGAAATGGCTGACATGTCTCTCGAACATAATAAAAAGATAGAAAAATATAGGAGTCTACAAGGGTATGGCTCAGGTAGGATCCTCACCCTGAATACTGAAGTCTGCAGCTCGGACTCACACTCGAGCTCGCGAACTGGTAGAGGAATCTATATATGCATCAAAAAGATATGCAACAAGTGTAGCATGAGCACGCAACATACCCCTATAGACATCATAGGCTGACAACGACGAAAGATACGCAAAAAGAGATAAATATCAAGTTGACACCAAATAGTCCTATACTAAACAGTTCAATAAACCAAATAAGGTCACATTGTCCGCAGAATAGTTCACAGAATCATCATATCATCTTGTTCATATAAGATTTCATAATCACATAAGTCACCCAGTTCTAAAAGAGTTCAATATCAGTATCCCAACTATTAATGAGCAATTAACAATCCTTCTTATCCGGGAATCCAACCAAGTTATCAATAACCAAGCCATACTTAATCCATCAATAAATAATCAATGAAATGATGCAGGTATTATATGAATGCAATGCATATGGCGGGTATCTTTATCCTCCGGTATACATGCGTTCAAATTTTATGAACTACACACCCATGGGGGACCCGCAAAGTGGGGACCCGCAAAGTTGATATACTCCTTTGGAATTTCTTCACGGATCCCAGCTCTTGGCTATAATAACTATTGCAGGCGTGCAACCCATTCCCCAATGTATGATCATCATATCAGTGTTTTCATAATCTCATAAGTGGTCTTACCTTCCCGGTCTCTTGGACCCACATCAATTTCATACCACTCTCATTTCAATATCATCAGAATCATGAGTCTATGAATGCAAATGATAATACAAGGCAAGACATCATGGCGACAAGCCCAATCAATCAGCAATCAAAATCAACTTAAGGTTCATTCACCATCGCCCATCATCATAGTTCAATACCGGTACCCACTCAACCGTTCATCACAACCGTTTGAGTGAGACCCCCAAACACGCCCAATACCTCTCAATATTTATAACTAATTATGCACTTCTATAGGAGTCTTGTGAAAGTAAATTGTAGCCTACCTCTAGGCCGAACATGAGCCTCGAATAATCAAATCATTGCGCTAGCCTTGACCTTCCACTGCACCTCATGGTAATCAAAGTCTAATATGCATTTACTGTTCGTTAATATAAGGCTTACACATAATATAAGGACTTAGTCCTTAAACAAATCAAGACTTTCAAACCACCCCAGGCCTACGTCACCAAGACTTAAACTTTATTACTCCAAAAGCATGAACGCATACTAGGTAATCATATCCTTAAGTTAATTAGAAATCTAAGCTCATTTGGACCTTCAATTAAACCATTTAAGAAAAGCTCCAAATCATAAACCCTAGATTTTCCACTAAATCAAAAAGGGTTTCTATAATCAAATTAAAGGCTACAACATGATTATCTAACATATTCCATCACTAATTCACAACAATTAAAGTAAATTAATCCATAAACACCCTTAAATTAAGGATTCAACTCTCTTAATCTCATATGAAATCTATGACTCATCTTCCCCAATTCATATGCACACTATAACACCATTAAAGGACATTAAATCATGAAACCAAATCACAAAGGATGGAAATCTTACCCCAACTGAAGAATTTACTCTAAATATTCAGAATTTCACTTGTTGGCGGCTCTAGGTTCGAGGAAAACTATTTTGGACAAAGTGATTCGACCTAGAGAATTAAATAGGTTACCTAATACATCGATTTCGACCCAGTGGAATCGACTCTGCTAGCGTGGTCTCGCTCCTGCGTAAAATGACCTCGCTAGGGTGCAGTCACTTGATAGCTCGCCCCAGCGTCGAAGCAATCCCGACCCCACAGAGGCGCAGTAGCCCCTACGAAAAACCTTTCATCAAGGTGAAAACTCACCCTTCACCCATACCCCACTTTTGTGAGCCAACCCTCGTAGAGGCGGAGATGCAGTGGCGGACAACACTACCACTGGGGCGAACACCAGACACCAACAACATGGAAACTAGGTCAAACTTCCACCAAACATCTGAAACACTCCCGAGACCCTCTGACACAAACTATACATTCTCCCCCAAGGTAAACAGTGCTACGAACTCACTTGCGACCTCAGATATCCTATTTAACTAAGCTAAGACATACTTTTCTAAAGAATCGTCTAGAATAACCTAATATCCAAATATTACAAATAAGGCCACAAAATACATCTGATTGTCCTAGGAAGAAAACCAATGACTCGACTAAGTCATGAATGACCCTCCAGAACTATTGGAAGTGACAGAACCTGTAAACGAATCCATATGCTCAAATGTCAACTTAGAGTCAAACTATCCAACTCTAAGGTTCTTATTTTTGGTTGTTCATCTAAAACTCATATAAATGGACCTCGGGATCTATTCCACTCATCCCTGCATATCACAAACCCCATATAGAATTTATGGGAAAGGTAAAATAGTCAAATAATGGTATTTAGCTAAAAATGACTAGATGTGTTATTACATTGCATCCTTGTGTTCATAGGGTTACCTTTAAACCTAAATTCTAATTGTCTGCCTCTTTTGTAAGCCTCATGGCACTCTTCTTTACTTTTGTAACATTTATACGGTATCTTCATCTATTACAAATATTATCCGAATACTTCCCAATGATTACGATCTCATATCTATGAGACTGAATTTCCTATGTTGGGGTTCACTATGCTTGTCCTGCATAATATGATGATTTTTCTATGATATTATTATTAGGCAATGACTAAGATCTTCATAAATCAATTACCAACTATTCGTCGAGTCGTTCTCACACTTATGTTTCAACTAACCTCTCCTGAATTATATCTTTTATCTTAATTTGTCTTTCATACTAACACCTTATGTATCAAGTGTCCATCTTCTCTTGTCTTTTATTTTTATTAACTATAAACTTTGTCATACTTATCATACTCTGACTTACCATTATTACCTATTTATCACATCTTACTCGTAATGCTTCACTTATTCTTTTGCTAATATTTCTGTCTTTTGCCTTATTCTTAAAAACTTCAACAAGGCATTCTTTCACTTTTAGCTTCCCTAGATTCATATCACTTTATTCTTTGGATCTCCTAGTACTCTTCCTTTACTAGGGATGGGAATCATGCTAAGATTAATACTTATCCCTTCTAGGATTCAAATTCCTAGCTTCTGAACTTTTTAGACATTCTAGTAATCATATATGGTTGTATTGTTCTAGAGTGCACCACCTTGGAATCTCATAAAGGGAACTTTTATCACACTTGCAATATCATTCAAAGATGTCATCTAGTGCTACCAATCTATCCATAGCTCTGGGTTATTGTAACCCCAGCTTGATTCTGAAATCCCAGCCTTTTTTTAAACAACATTTATTATTTCTCATAAAGCATAACTAAGATGAGTGCAGCTAGTTGTTCGTACCCCTCGTACTGTCAAAAGTAGACTCACAATGTTTATATTTCCCTGCCTGAATTGTAGATACTTATAATCTTCACTAACTATACTTATAATTTTACCTTTCGATACTCTCATCGCCTTCTATCCGCGGAGGATTATTAGATGATCCCATCTTAAGGTCCTAAACATGAAATTTGCACCTTCGGTATACACAATCTGATAGGCCCTCGAACTGGATCATGTCATCTCGAATTTTCTCTACTACTACCCTTACCTGTTGTTATATTAGCCCTCTAGCTAGCTATATTCTTTTTTATCGCAAATATCTTTGTATCTCAATAGCAAACATAAGTCCTAACTCCAACTCTTATGACTCCACTCTATAGCCCAATTTGGATTTGAAAGAAAGGTAACAGACTCATAAATACCTTGTAGCTTCCTATTTATATAATGTGGTTTACAACAAACTTATAAATAAGACTCTACTAGACATGGCTTGTAGACATCCCTAGGACAGACCTGCTCTGATACTAAGTTTGTCATACCTTAAACTGAAGGGTTCATGGTCGGCACTCGATACCTTACTTGCACGGGCTTACCCATCTGTAATACTGAACGTACACACTCATATTTGGCCAACAAGGTTGAATTGCATAAAAAGATAGAACTCTTTAAGCCAACAAGGTTACACTCAAGTCAATCTGATTTATCATCTATAAGGGGTCTTAGCCCAAAAACATAATTCATAAGCGGGTTGTCAAGGGCATCATGTATTTTGTAACTCAAACAACACAACAATTAACCAATCAAGGCCATCCTATATAACCAAGACACAATGATAATTGTACTGTGGTCGGGACAGGGCCTCGGCCTACCCATCATCTCTATATATATATATATCAATACTCTAGACCTGGCATCTCCTAATGACATAGAGCTTACTAATCAAGTTGAGTTCGGCAACGCCTACTAAGGAGGTCTATCTATCTGTCTCTCTATACCTGCACGCATGAAATGCAGCACCCTCAGCAATAAGATATCAGTATGAATAGATACATTGAATATGTAAGGCAACTGAATAACTAAAAGTTGAACTGAAACTGTAAGCATAATTGCTAAACATATCGGAGATATACAAGAGAATCTGAGGATGTACCTATATATTCCCTGCTCGCATTATATAGTAATATCAACAGCGTACCAGGTTCTATGGGGGCTCTGTGGATAAGTATAACATACCAGGCCATGTTGAGGCTCTATGGGAACGTGTAACGTACCAGGCCTTAACAAGGCTCTATGGGAAGTATCATAAATCATACTGAGCCACTGGGGACATCTGTGGTGTACGCAACATACCAGGCTGTAGTGAAGCTCTGTGGGATAAATATAATGTACGAGGTCATAACAAGGCTCTGTGAAAAAAACAACAAGGTTCCAAACAATCAAACATAGGTCAAAGCAGTAAACAATTATCATCAACCAAGGACTGAATCCGTAAGATATATATATACTCAACTAATGAGGAGAATAAGCTTTAAGGCAGAAAGTACTCCCGATAAGGGACAAACAATACCATCTCAAGTATGTCTGAATAAGAGGCACAAGCTTATTTCTGATACTTATTTTATACTTATCTATCGAGTACCATTTTAGGAATAGAATCATTTAAGGAATAGCCATTACATTCCTTTAATGTTGAACCTCTACTAACAGTGTCGGAATCAGCCTCCTCTACACCTTAATTGTGACAATGAAAAATAAAATTATGAGATCGAAGTGGTGCACAAAATCCGTATGTTGTTCTTGATAAGAATTACACTTGATCTCATGAAATAAAATTACATGGCTGTTTAGATGGAGTAATACGTTGTTGCTCACCTTTTTTGTTCCTCTAAATAGAAATTACATTTCTAACAAGCTTTGAATTACAATCTGTCAACTATAATTAAGTTGATAAACAAGATGTAAAAAAGAAAGTACTCCATAGCTAATAATCAGTAGAAAAAGTACTTTTTCATTATACCAGCGGAAGCTCCGAGTAGATTTTTTCCACCAGCTATACTCTCCCTTTGCACTAATAACTACTAGTAGCAGCAAATTCATCTAGGTGTCAAAAATACACCACATAAGAGAACATTAGTCACTTACTAAATTTGACTATGGCTCTCTATGTGGACACTTGTACACATAACCCCTTATCCACTTAATTTAATTTAATGCCTTATTTTCACTATACTCCACATTTAACCAATTACACACATAATTATTTTTTTGATCCCATAATTTACATATTGAATTTGTTTAATACACTTCATATACTCAATATAATTTTTTAACACTAGTCCATATCCTCTTTTGGTACACAAAATATAATTTTCAATAACCGTCGATACACTTTTAAGTGTTAAATTATTTCGGGATATCATCTTTTTATACGCCGGGATCTTGACATCTACACTCAAATATGACTACAATTCTCTGAGGCTCGGGTCTACTTACATACGTCGAGTGCTTCCAATCATATCCTGCAAGTACTGGGTATTACATTGATGAAGCTTATTCTCACTCTCTGAGCTTTCGTCGACTAACTTACACCGCAACTCAACGTATAAAAATATGAGATGTAATATTTCTCTCTAAATCATTGTTGGGACATTGCGCCTTGCTTAATTTGTCTACTTTCGCTACTGGTACATCTCCACCCTTACAAGATTGCATATTAAATTTGGAAAGAACCCGATAAACTTAAGATTTCTGAGACAACCCAAGAATATTGCGAGATCTATCCCCAATGAATCTCTATGCCAAGTATAAAAGATTCTTCTCCAAGATCATTCATCTCAAAGTTTTCTTGATAAAAATTATTTGGTTTCATAAAGTAATCAATGATCACTACTAGCGAGAAAAATGACATCCACGTAGAGTACAAAAAAATGAATTTGCTCTTCCGATAGACACATTCATCAAATTTATTTTTCACGAAATCAAATGATGTCATAACACTATCAAACTTGAGATATCACTGACAAGAATATTGCTTTAGGTGATAAATAGAATTCTTCAATTTGCTCACTAAGTGCTCCTTTCCACTTTCAACAAAACCCTCAGGATGTTTCATGTAAATTTTCTCTGATAAATTTTCATTGAGAAAAGTTGTCTTGACATACATCTGGTGGAGCTTGAGGTCAAAATGAGCCATCTATGCTATAATAATTCAGAAAGCATCTTTAGTAGACACGGGTGAAAAGTGTCATTGTAATCAATTCTTTCTTTCTGAGTAAGGTCATTTGCTACCAAATGGACCTTAAACCTGTCAATATTTCCATGACTGTCTTTCTTGGTTTTATAAATCATTTATAACTGATCAGTTTGTTGCGTTGAGGCAACTCAAAAATATCCCAAACACCATTATCATACATGGATTATTGCCATAACTCTTGAGGATGGTATGGAAGTGAGGCTTGGTACCCAGGCCATCCAAAAAAGGAAGTTTCAAGTATCTTCAGTCTATTATTCATGAAAATGGGGAGATTGACGATGATGTTACACATCATATTAGTGCAGGGTGGATAAAGTGGAGGCTCGCATTAAGAGTCCTATGTGACAAGAAGATTCCACCAAAACATAAAGACAAGTTTTATAAAGTGGTGGTTAGGTCAACTATGTTGTATGAGATGGATTGTTGTCCAGTCAAAAACTCTCACGTTCAGAAGATGAAAGTAGAGGAAATGAGGATGCTGCGATGGATGTGTAGGTGTACTAGAAGAGATAGAATTAGAAGTGACGATATTTGAGACACAGTAGGGGTGACCTCAGTGGAAGACAAGATTCGAGAAGCAAGACTGAGGTGGTTTGGGAATGTGAAGAGGAGATGCATAGATGCCCCGGTGATGAGGTGTGAGAGGTTGGTTATGGATGACTTTAAAAGAGGTATAGGTAGGCCAAAGAATTATTAGGGAGAGGTGATTAGAAAGGACATGACACAGTTCCAGCTTATTAAGGACATGACTTTAGATAGAAGGTTATGAATGATACGGATTAAAGTAGAAGGTTAGTAGGTAGTTGAGTATAGTCCCACTTATCTTTCAATACTAGTAGTCGTAGTATCACTCTAGTGGTTTCTTACCCTTTGGTTAATGCTATTTTTTGTTGTTTTATGTTCTTTGACTATTGAATTACTTTGTGGATGTTATTGCTCCTTTTTTATTTATAGTATATTGCCATGGATTTTTCGTTTGCATTATTTCTTTTTTCACACTGATTTGATTTGCTTGTTCTTATGCCAAGGGTTTTCCTGAAACAACCTCTCTACCTCCCAATATAGAAGTAAGGTCTGCGTACACTCAACCCTAGAACTCACTTTGTGGAATTTCACTATGTATGTTGTTGTTGTTGTATAGAATCTAGCCATTTATCGGATTCATGATTATTAACAGCCTGAGTATAAGTCACAGGATCCTCAACTTGGCCAATATCATAATCAGCTTCACCCATATATACTTGATAATCACTAGAAATAGCGGACCTCCTATCTCTCTGTGATCTTTGAAGTAAAATCTCTTAAACTTCATAAAGTGATTCATCAGCTTGAACATTCTCATTTTATACTGTTATGTGAGAAATATAATATGCATTGCTACTGCTTCCCTTGGCTCATTAGATCGAGAATTACTTACTTCAGCAAAATCTAACTCTAGAAAATCTATCCTGCGAGATTCGACAATTCTAGCACTAAATTCCTATCCGTCTCACCCAAGTTTAGCCTATGGAATGGTTTGGATATCTCTTGCAATTACAACGTACAGTCCTGGGATCAGTCTTCTTCTGCAGCGGATACAATAATTTAAGTTTTGCAGGACAACCCCAAACCAAAAAATGATTCAGACCTGGTTTCTTGTAAGTCCACAATTCAAATAGTATTTTAGGAACAGCCTTACTCAAAACTCAATTCAGAATATAAGAATCGGTTTTAATGGATTCACCCAAAAAAATTCGAGCTTATTGGTTTGACTCATCATACTTCTTTTCATATCCATCAAAGTGCAATTATGTCTTTTACCACACCATGCTGCTCAAGATCTGCAAGCATAGTGACTTGACCAATAATTCCATTTTCTTAAAAATACTTGGAAAAAGGCTCGACGTGTTGACTTGTTTTAGTATATCTCCCATAATATTCACCTCCCCGATCATATCTCACAACTTTGATAACTTTTCACACTTGTTTTTCAACTTCATCCTAAAAATCTTTAAAATATCAAGAGAATCAGATTTCTCCTTAATCAAATAAAGATAAAAACAACAAGAATAGTCATCAATGAAGGTGATGAAGTATTTGTTGCCACGTAGAGTAGTAGAATATGGCCCACTGATATAATGAACAATCTCTAAAGGATCGTGACTTCGAGTCCCACTCTTTGTCATGTTAAATAGAATGGGTGTAAAGACATGTTTTATTACAAGAAGGTTGCAGACACGTCAACGTATGAATCAGGTCCTAGTAGTGGGTGAATCAGTTTGGTAATAGGTATCCACATCTGACCTGGTGACAAAGTGAATGAACTAGGTCCATGGACTTATGCTATCACAGACACAAGTACAGACAATACAAAGGAATGAGAGATGAGTCAGCCAAGAGAGAGCAACTCAATGTAGAATAGAACAAACTTTCAAACATGATCTCAAGAAGTCAATGAATGGTCGAGGGTAAAGAGATCAGGTGAAGAGAAACAGACACAGATAAACACATGATAGATGACACAGGACTGTCAACATGTTCCATCAAACAATCTGAAAGTACGTCATAGCTAGCTGGAGAATGTACGAGAGGATATTGAAGGAACAAGTATATGAACATGTTCCCGCTTAGATAGTCAGAAGATTTAGAGGCTGAAGTATCAGGTGATTGAACCAGGTCCAAGAACATGTTCCAAACAAATCCTGTAACGACTAGGATTTGTGTTATTTTTATGGTAAAGACTTGGCGTACAAGGCAATAGGATTCCGTGCTATACTTATCAAGAGTTCTCACTATATCTATCAAGATATTTTAGAGTCCTGCAAGGAAACTAAATATGTGAAAAGGTGTAAATATCCTACACCTCAAACCCTATTCTACCTAGATGGGCCGTATCAAGCAGGGTTCAAGTCAGTCGTAATTGATGAAGACAGTTGCTATATATACCAAGTCTTACCATGATGAATGTTACGCACTCACAAAGAGATAAAATCAGAAACTTGATCATATCAGCTGAGTATTATTGAGAGAGTTCTAATTCCAAAGTTGTGACCCTGATACAACAAATAAGATTGAAGGAATTGTTCTACTAAATAATGATTTCCAATTCTTAAGTCTAGATACTTGAATTAGGGTGTTTATTGAGTTGGACCTTTATCATCTTTCATAGAAGCATTTTCATAGGTATAAATATGGTCAAATTCAACTTCAAGTTAGAGTTTAAGTTGAAGGTTGCTTGCTAGTCTAGGTAGATTAGTGAGATAGAAATTACAGCGTAGTTCCTAGGTTACAGAGTTTGTAACTTGAATTGGTAGAGGCTCACCATTGTAGTGGAGTTTGGGATAAATCCTACAGAGGTGTAGGTCATGGTGTTTACTGCCCTTGTGAGTCGGATGGTTTCTACATAAAAATATTGTGTCTTTACTTTTATGTTCTTTATTATTCCGCAAGTGCTACGCATAGAACAGGTAGAGTAACGTGTTTCAACCTATAGGTGAAAATTAGGGGGTCGCATAGGTTAAACAACTAAGTGTGCAGAATATCAATGCACATGAAGGCACCTGTCAAGTTAGAAGTTCAGAAAGGCCATAGTGGCCACTGACTATGAAAACTTTAGGATGAAGCCTGGAGAAACAGTTACTGAGATGTGCACCAGGTATACCTCTATCATAAACGAGCTGACATCTCTTGGTAAGATCATTACCACCAAGGGCTCTGTGGATAATATTCTAAGAACTCTTCCAAATACTTTCAAGATGAAAATCACTGCAATACGGGAGGCTAAGGACATATGAAGTATGTCCCTTGATGAATTAGTCAAAAACCTAAAGAAATATGAAATGGATATGGAAAATTCTAGAAATCAGGAAGCAAATACAGGGAGGTCATTAGCACTCAAGGCTTTTGAAATCGAAGATGAAGAGGAGATGGTCTTGATCATGAAAAGCTTTAGAATGTTCCTAAAAAGGGAAAAATAATAAAGTGACAGTAGCTCATCTAAGAAGGGAGGGAGATCCGACAAGTCTCAGTTAGGTAGATGCTTTAAATGTGATAAACTGGATCACATGATTAAAGACTATATATTGTGAGAAATTGAGTGGAAGAAAAATAAAGCAGAAAAGGAAAAGAAGAAAGAGCAGACCCATGAAAAGAATGAGAAGGAGACTTCTAAGGTCATGATCGTTATGATGAATAAGAAGATGAAAAAGATCAGTATGCTCTTGTGGATATTGAAGACATTGGCTTTATTTAGGTAAGTGCTATTGAATTGAAATACAAATTGAATCTTTTTGCAAATAAAATATTCATGTCTTTAATGTTCACCATAATCGATGAGTATCAAAATATGAGCACCAAAAGAGTTGATTCTGTCGGTGCCTTAACCAATCTAAATGGAAGAACTAGTGGAAGTCAAAATAAGAAAAGCTATGGTTGAACAAGAAAATAACTTCCTGAAGAAATAGGTTTCTCAACTTGGTTTATGTGTCTCAGCACTTTAGTCTGAAGTCCTATCACTAACTATGAAATAGGGGAAAGGTGAGCCAGTTTCAGACAGCTCAGAGGTAAAGATGATATGACAATAGTAAGGAGAGATTTGAACTTTAAAAGGGAGAAATCGAGAGACATGAGCTTAAAGCTTTCCCAGTCGAGTTAGATTTAGAAAGAGAAAATTGTTGGACTTAATCCTCTCAATTGCTTTCAAATCTCACCAGTCAGACACACAACATTACCATTGGTATAGGGTATGATCTATGTGGAAGGATTGGTTATCTTAAGACTATATGCCCAAAGTATTTGAGAAATAAAAATACCAAGCAAATCAAGAAAGGTGCAACTGGTGTTGGAAACAAATTTCGCTTGGGCCTTGCCTAAATGGGCAAATAAATAATCGATCCATCCGATGGTCAAAGGAAAGAGACCCAAACTTGCCTGGGTGCCTTAAACTAACCCTTGATTGTTTTTGCAGGAAAAGGAGCAGAAGATCATGCTATATTGATATATGGAAAGTGCTTGCTCAAGTCATAAAAAGAGTTCACCATTTAATTTTGTTCGCTCTCAAAATAGAGAGAAGACGAATGTTGAAAAAATAAATTTGTTCAAACAAGAAAGGAATCAGACAGGGGGGATTTCGGGTGAAATATGCAGATAAACCTGTTTCATCACTAAAAGTCCAGCAAAAAATTCAAAGCAGGACTTCAAGTGAAAATCGAAGATGAAGATAAGTCCTCTTCTGGAGAAGATGCACGCCACAAAGACAAGGAACACATGATATAGCCATATTAAAGCAAATCAAGTTAGATGAAGAGTTATGCTTACAAGATACGAGTTTCAGATAAATGGGCTATGTGAAAAAGGGAGAAGGTTATTATCCACAAGTGAAAAATGGAGGATCATAGGAATTATGCCCGTTCGTGCCCTATGAAACAGGTTCAGGAACTTGTTCCTTCAAGTAAAGGAAGATGATCAATTGGAACAAGTAGGTCTACTATGGAAAATCAGGGCTGAAATTCATGATCATAGAAGAAGCAAAACCCAGAACACACATTCTTGGTAAAAGGAAAAATATGTGGTCAGGTTATGTTCTATGCTTGCTTTTGTTACTGTCAAAACTAAGGAGTGTAGCCCATCTATATCTTGAGTCTTCGCTCAAATATTGTTACTCCTAGAATTCCAGCTTAGCTCAATGTGCTATGTCATACTCATAGAGGGGAGTTCATTAATCCTATTAGCTGATCAATTTGAAAAGGTTTTCCCAAATGGCGTGTTATAGAAAAAAAACTATGTTAGTACCGGGAATGACTAAAGTTGCACATATGTTCCTTAAAATTGGCTAGGAAGGTTGTCTCAAACTATGTGATTTTTCAACTAATTAAAATATTTTACTCAGTCTTTTACATTTAGTTGTATCTCCTATACCAAAATAGGTTCATAATCTCTTGAAAGTCTAATATTATGACTATCACTGAAACATACCTTAAATTAAAGATAACATATGATTGTCCATTTATGCTTCAGGTATATATTCTTTTCTTTGAAATCATTCATTTACTCATATCATGAAACAACTTGGGCAACATGTATTACCTATCCTACTAAAATCTAGCCGCCATTGAGAAGAGAAAAAGTGAGTCATGATGATAATCTTAAAAAGCCACCACAATCAAATCACTCTCTTCCCAAAAAGACTCTTCAACTGTCATGTTTACGCTACCTTTTTCCATCATCGCCGCTACTTAAACCAGCCACAACTCCTCCAAATGAGTGACTGATTCTTGTCTTGTGTATATGTGATAGCACCAGTATCCATGAGTTCAATATCGACCATTAATTATTATCTATAATCTGAGTTAACTTTCTAATGATGGCAAAAGGGGGAGATGATCACTGTGCTTACTTGTTTTATGACTCTTGTACTACACGGGTTAATCTTAGTTCAAATTTGACGTTGTGAGTATGTGGAATAGGTTACCTCTGACGTAAAGAACATGGGGTTTGTCATCATCAAAAGAGAGAAATGTATTGGCATTAATACATCTGAGCCTTGCTGATGAGTTTTGATGATTGACAAAATGAATATGTAAGGTGCATAAACCAGGTCAAGATATATGTGATAAGTGAACTAATCTAGACAGATGGATGAGATACAAACAGAGATTTCAACACATGGATATGTCAGAAAGAGCGAAAATGCACAAGGTAAATTAAATGGGTCTAAGGACATGTTCTATTGCAAGAAGGTTGCAGGAACGTCAATGTATGAATCAGGTCCTAGCAGTGGGTGAATCATATTGGTAATAGGTATCCACATCAGACCTGGTGACAAAATGAATGAACTAGGTCCATGGACTTATGCTATCACAGAGACAGGTGCAAATGATACAAAAGAATGAGAGATTAGCCACCCAAGAGAGGGTAGCTCAATGCAGAATAGAACAAAATTGCAAACTTGACCTAGAGGAGTCAGTGAATGATCGAGAGTGAATAGATCAGGTGAAGAGAAATAGACATAGAGCAACACATGATGGATGACACAAGTCTGTCAACATATTCCATTAAACAATCTCATAAGCATGTCAAAGCTAGCTACAGAATGTACGAGAAGAGATTAAAGGAACAAGTATATGAACATGTTATCACTTAGATAGTCAGAAAATTTAGAGGCTGGAGTATCAGGTGCTTGAACTAGGTCCAAGAACATGTTCCAAACAAATTCTGTAATGACTAGGATTTGTGTTGTTTTTATGGTAAAGACTTGGCGTACAAGGCGGCATGATTCTGTGCTATACTTATTAAGATTTCTCACTATACTTATCAAGATATTTCATAGTCCTACAAGGAAACTAAATATGTGAAAAGGTGTAATAATCCTACACCTTAAACCCTATTCTACCTTGATGTGTCGTATCAAGCAGGGTTCAGGTCAGTCACGATTTATGAAGACAGTTGCTATATATACCAAGTCTTACCATGACGAATGTTACGCACTCACAAAGAAAGAAAATCAGAAACTTGAGCAAATCAGCCGAGTATCATTGAGAGAGTTCTGATTCCAAAGTTGCAACCCTAATACAATGAAGAAGATTGATGGAGTTGTTCTACTAAATAATGATTTCCAATTCTTAAGTCTAGATACTTGAATTAGGGTGTTTATCGAGTTGGACCTTTATCATCTTTCATAGAAGCATTTTCATAGGTATAAATATTTTCAACTTCAAGTTAGAGTTTAAGTTGAAGCTTGCTTGCTAGTCTGGGTAGATTAGTGAGATAAAAATTAGAGCATAGTTCCTAGGACGCTCACCGTTGTAGTGGAGTTGGAGATAAATCCTATAGAGGTGTAGGTCATAGTTTTTACTGCCCTTGTGAGTCGGGTGGTTTCTACATAAAAATATTGTGTTTTTACTTTTATGTTCTTTATTGTTCCGCAAGTGCTACGCATAGAACATGTAGAGTAACGTGTTTCAACCTATAGGTGAAAATTAGGTGTCGCATAGGTTAAAGAACTAAGGGTGCATAATATCACGATCTCAATATGAAATGAGTAGTTAAGAGCTAGACATATTTATATAAATCATGAACTAAAGGACAAATACCAATAGATTTGGAGTCAGAATATTTCAGCTTTATTATTACCAAAAGTCCTAACATAACCAGCCTTGTCCAACAATTGAATAGAAATTATATTTCTTTTAAAAATTGAAACATAAAATGCATTACTCAAAACAAGCTGAAATTCACTATCTAGCTCCAAGTGGAATGTCCCAACAGGCACAACATCAAAAAACGTGCCTCCACCAACTCTAAATTTTGCTTCCTTTAGACTTGCCTTCCTCTGATCTCTTACCCCCTGCAAAACAGTTCTGATATGATCAGTAGCACCACTATCCAACCACCAAGAATATTTTGGTGCATCATTTAAATAAGCTTTCAAACAAACATAAGCAAGCTCACCTTGACCGAACTTTTTATTCCCTTTGTAAGCCTTGAACTTAAAGCACTCTGCAATCTTGTGACCTTCCTTGTCTCAAAAATGGCATTTCACATAAGTACCTTTTTTGTTACCATTGCCATTAGTTTTCCTTTCGGATCTTGCTACTATTTCTTTCCTTTGAACGTGTTAGCTGGAAATTTGACCTGAGAAACCATGTTAGCAGATTTTACATTTTCATCAGTAAACACTATTGCTTCACATTTCACTTTTGCTTCCTTAGCATCACACTTAATAATGAGCTAATTGATAGTCCACGGTTGGCTTCTTGTATTATAAGTAGTCCTCATCATACAAAATTGTGACGATAACTGTAAAAGATCTTCATGAACAATAAAACTATCATGAATAGCTACATCTACATTCTTCAACTTATTCAGCATAGAAACCATTATCAAAATAAATTGATGGACTCCCAGTGTTTCATCATAATTTAAATTCCTTAGCTCACCCATCAATCTTGAGGTTTCAGCATTATTAGAGATTTGAAATCGCTCACCACCGCCTCAAAAGAATTCTTGCCGCTATCTATTTCTGGTAAGGACCTCAGTAAATGCTCAATAATTAACCTCTTTAAGGCCTTTAAGCACAACATGTTGCATCTTTTCTATTTGACATATTCATTTTTCTCTCTGTTTCTACTATCTTTAGTTGGTTCTGTCGGTGCATCTTTTAGGATAGCCATAGCCATCTCAACCAGTTCATAAGCAGATTTCACATCACGTTTCCACTTTTTGTAATTAAATCCATTTAGGATTTCAATTTTAGCAACATTATTGTTCTTTGTAAAGGAGATTGAAATAAATGTCACTTGATTAATTAAGGTAATATATTTTCACCAAAAATATATACAAGTAGTTTTATAATTATTAACTCTCCTTTGGGTAGAGAAAATAAACACATAATTGATCACACACCAGTTCATGGAGATTTAAATAATAAAATTGAGATATAGTAACTTTTGCAAAAATATCTCCTTTTGATAAATAAACTTTTCTAAGTCACACATCTCCACGATACATAAAATAAAATAAAATAAAATCTCCTTTGGGTGAAAAAAATTCTCCTATTAAATCTCAGCCTAAATTGCTCCATGATTAATCAATTCACAAAATTACCCCCTTTGGGTAGATAACTTCATAAATTATTTAATATGATTAATAAAATTTTAATGTTGTCTTTCATGCACACAACTCATGTATATCACACCAAGTTACAATTGGAACAACAATTAAATTATGAAATAGTTTTCTTCTAATTTCAACATAAAGAAACCTTAATATACTCTAAAAATTAGAGAATAATTACATAATATATGTTACATGCGTATGAGTCTATCATTATATTCAAAACGGCTCAAAATAATTTACAATAAAATTTCAGAATTTTTCATGACCAAATTATTTTCTGTAATTTTTCCATTTTTCGAAAGTAATAATTGAAAATAAAAACTTCCTGACATCAAAAATTACCAAAATATCAGAAAATTCAGAAAAATGTGAGAAATTTATGGTAAAATTTTCAGAAGCAAAGGACAATCAGAGCTAGGCGCGTGTGCCTCACTCTCCTCTTCCCGAAGGCTTTGTCCTTGACAGTTGGGTTGTCATCTCTCGTCTTCTTCAACCAGCGGGTTAGGGTTGCAAAAATTGGAAAACCCGTTTTGACCCGTTTTTAATTCCCATCTTTTCTTCAATTTTCTTTCAAATTAATACATAGAAATCAAGCAAATATGTATGTAGCCAGATTTGTGATAATTAAACACTCAAAAAACGTACAAATAAATAGTATTTAAAGCTTTAAATTTCATATTAATGTCTCTTAAAAATCCCAACTCTTGATTTTCCAAGCCCTTTTTCAATACAATAATAAAATCAATCATTAAAAGTATATCAAAATCGATCCATGCATCTATTTCCACAAATTAATCGGATTAAAAATAGATTTTATGAACCAAAATTAAAGTTTAAAACTTATTAATTTCCGGTCATATTAACTTTTTTGGCGACTCAAAAAAATACAATTTTTTCCAGAATCTAATGAACTAAAACATTCCTTACAAATTTCATTCGAAAATTACTGAAACCCTTCCAATATTCTTTACAAGACAATACTTTGGCAAAAAACCCTAGAAATAACCTTAAAGGTATTTTTTTACAAATCTGGAAATTGAGTCGTTCTTTGAGAAATTTCTTGCAATTGAAATACTTTAGACATCAACTACACCATAAACACAATCCATAACAAGATTTTAACGGATTTTACCAACAAATTAAAATTTTAGGAAGATTTCAAATGAGTTTGTTTATATAAACCCTAAAACTTGAAAATGCAATTACTCTCTCAATATTTACAGTTAGAAAATGAGCCACCTATCAAATTGAAGATCTCAACAAGAGGAACAAAAATCCTATGGTCCCAATCCGAATTTATAAAAAATTTGACACGAAATTACAGTAACCATATTCGGGTTTACAAAAACCTTAATCCCCATTAATCATGAAATTTCGATCCTAAATAATGTTATTTAGGCTCTGATACCAAATGTAATATAATTAACATGATAAATTTAAGATCGAACGTGATAATATGACACAAAATAAATCAAGATCAATAGGTTAGAGCAACACACTTGTTTGAGCCATAACGGAAAGTAGAACGGACTAGACATTCCTCCCTATTACCCTCTTCGTTAAGGTGGCGTCAATGGACATCAATATCACACATTTAGTCTCTCTATTGTGAAGATATAGAAGAGCCAAAGAGGTGCCTTATAGGGTCGGGCATATTTCGGTTCAAATCGAAAAAACCGATCGAACCGAATTTTTTTAAATTTCATTTTCGATTTTTTGGTTTGTTCAGTCGGTTTCAGTTTTAATTTTTAGAAATTCAGTTATTCTGTACGGTTTTTAGTTTATAAAAAAAATTGATTAAAACGAAAAAACGAAATTGTTGGTATTTGACATTCTTTATTTTGATTTTGTTAGAAGATAGATGAAATGTGAAAGCGAAAATAATTAGTTTATCTCATATGATATGATGCTTGGAAATTCGAGAATATATAGGTGCTTATATTATAAACGGATATAACAAAAATAGTTCAACACTTCTAGTGCAAGCTCAACTAGCTCATCATACAGTCTTTTTCTTAAGCATTTATATGACATCTATCTTCATCATTTCATCTTTGAATGTCATGAAATTTTTGGTGTTCAAATATTATATGATCGTCAAAATGTACTTGAGAGCCACATTTTTGTCTCATAAAAATTAATCAAGACGTTAGAAATAATAAGACCTTTGTCCAGGTCTGAAAGGATCGTTATTTATGAAAATAATAAAGAATAGAACAAAACAAAAAGAAATCTTCAACCATGATGGATCTACAATACTATTCATAAATAGGGATTTTAATCCGATCCATATTCCGACAGTTATACATAACTCAATACGAAAAACAGCCCATAAAAATGCCTTATGCCTAACCACGGTGATGGCTGAAAGGGCACTCCGTACAACAAGAGCATAATTGCCAGAATACTTCGGAACCTATGGTGATATGTACCAATATCCTTAATGGAATTTTACTGAAGAATTCTATTTCATTCTATCATTTTTTTTAAGTAAACCATACCATCGCAGAGCATCTCAGACAGTATAGGCCTATTAGCCTATCATACGAAATAAAAATAACAAAAGAGAAGAGGGGGGAGAATAGTACCTAAACTGTGTCCAAGAGAGAGAGAGTATACAATGAAAATTGAAATAATATTATTGAGAGAATTTGTACAGTGCTTGGTGATGTTGTTCCAAGGCTTCCTTTACAAATGAATGAGAGTCCCCTTTTATAGACGAAGGCGGACATCAAAACAGATTACAATTTACAAAATAAATAGTAAACGAATCTAAATAATTACAAAAGGACAAACTACTTTGAGGAAAGTAAAATCTTTACATAAAGTAAGATAAGAAAGTGACGTGTGTCGGGAATCTTATCTTTTAAAAAAAACCTTTATAAAAAGTTAAAACCTTTATTAAAGTCAAAAAGGACATTTGTCCTATCCGGCCATTATTGATTCTGCGTGGCCACCAGTGTCACTTCATTCTGATATTTTTGTTTTTCCTTTTGAATTGGTGTCCTCTTTCTTGGACCTGTGCTTTTGTTGGATCGTCTCTATTAGGCTATCAAACAGATCTTCTGTTGATGGATGGTAGGTATAATCCTCCAACGGCTATGAATCTTCCAGACAAGCATATTGATTGTCATTAGAGAAATCTTTCATGGATGTTGTAGATTCCTCGGAATATGGATTATCATCCACCTTTGTTTTAAAATTCTTTATGAAATCCTCTTTTACCTTATCAAGGTATGCAGACATGAGATCTTCATCCGATGCTTGGGGATTTTGAACTGTAATATTTCTTTCCAATTTGGAAAAGAAAGATGATTCATCTTCTCTAGTCTTTTTCTCCATATGATGGATATTTTTAAGACTCTTAACTAGCGAAGATATATCGCCTTCTAATTTCCATCCATAATGGCTAGTTTTGTGTTCTGGATCTTTATCCAATAATTTAGACCAGAACTTACAAAGAAATTTCCTTTTGAGACATATAATGCCTTGCTGGTTTCTACCTGCTTCTAGAATCCATTTCCATATCCAAGGGATTCCTGCCTGCATGAAGAAAGATAATGAAGCAGATCCTTCGATATAATTAGAAGGATTTTCTGGGGTAACACATGGTGTTACTTGAACCCATTCTTTATAGAAAGCCATATAAGGCTCCTGTAAAACCTGAATTTCAGGTCCGATGACACTCCACCATGGGAATATCCATCCTGGGAGTAATAAACCATTCTGGCTATTCTTAAAAATTTCAGGATTAATCTTAATCCACCAGGAATGACCATGTTTTCAATTTTCATAGTAGAAAACCTGCGTAAAAGCATTGATATAATCATAGTAATTAAATGTCATTTTAATGGTCGTTCGAGGAATTATGAATTCCTTTCATCTGAATGGACTAATTCCCCACTCATAAGGAGATATAATCTACTTAAGGTAGAATTTTGAAAATTCTTTTCTGCTCCAGGCTTATTTCCGGGAATGATGTGATTTCGGCAGTGCTGGTTGCAATAAGGATATATTCATAATACATCCAGTTTTTCCTTCTGGGAAAGGATTGTAAAAAAATTCTACATATTGATTCATTAGAATCCAAGGATCATTCAGATAATTTTTATCTTCATGATGCAGATAGAGAATTTTCTCTTTATGACCTTTGACCAAATATTGGTCACTATTTTCTTTCTCCGATTGTTCGAGTTTTTCAGCATATGAGCCTTGCTGTTGGCTACTAGAAGAGCCTTATTTGTCCACGAGTATTACTCTTGGAATATTGGAAATATTATTTCTAGTGGAGCTAGATCTGCCAGAGCCTCGTCCCGAGCCTCTACCTCTTCCTCTGCATCTACCCCTATTAGGAGTAGGTGGTGTCCATTCTGGACGCATCTTATCCCTGTAAATATTCACGAGTAAGAAAGTCAGGAAGTGAATTATCTTCCCCTTTAAGATATTATATTTCAAAATCAAGTAGGGCTAAATGTGCCTGCCATCTTGCAAATATTTATTTGGACACATCATGTTTAAAATCCTTCTGAAACATGAATTTGACTGCATTGCAGTCTGTTCTTATTAAGAACTTTGTATTATAAAGATCAACCTAGAATTTCAGGACGCACTTAACTATAGCAAGAATTTATTTAGCTATAGTGGCATAATTTTTTTGACTATTAGTCCATTTTCCTGAATTATATCGAACAAGATATTCTTGCTTGGTTTGGGATTAATCTGTTTAAGTATCCCTCCATAGCCGATGTCTGAAACATCAGTTTCAATAATCTTTCCCCCAATTTGGGTTAGCAAACATAAAAATGGCAAAGCTTGGACATTCTTCTTAATTTTTGTACCGCTTCTGTGTGGGCATTTGTCCACGGAGTGGTAGCTTTTTTCAACCTATCATATAAGATGGTTGCATCCACAGATAAATTCTTATAATAAGGAGAAATATAATTTAGACTCCCTAAAACCTTTGTAATTGGGTTTTATCAAGAATTTCATCAGGAAATTTAGAAGCAAATTCTATACTTCTAGTAATAGGAACAATTTTCCCTTGTTCAATATTATGACCAAGAAATTGAATTTTTGTTTGAAAAATATTCGTTTTAGGTTTTGATATAACCAAACCATTTGAAATAATAATTTTCTTAATGATTTCAAGATGCTTAATATGATCTTGTATATTCTTTGAAAAGACTAATATGTCATCTATGTAAACAATGATAAAATCACTATATGAAGTAAAAATATCATTCATGACATGTTGGAATTCTGATGGAGCGTTCTTCAGTCCAAAAGGGATGACGTTCCATTCATAGTGTCTGAATGGTACTGTAAAGGCAGTCTTATATCTGTCAGGTTCATTAACATGTATCTGCCAAAAACCTGATTTTAAATCAAATTTTGAAAATATGTTAGACTGGTATAACCTGTCAAGTAAATCCTTTTTATTAGGAATAGGATATCTAATCCACTTTAAAACTTTATTCAAAGGTTTATAGTTAATAACTAATCTGGGAACTCCTCGTTCATATTCAGCATGTTTATTAACATAGAACGTCGTACAACTACATGGAGAGTTTGAAAAGCGAATTAATCTCTTCTCAATAAGAGTTGCAATCTCTCTTTTGCAAATCTCTAGATATTCCATATTCATCTGGCAAGGCCTAGCCTTTGTAGGAATATCTGATTCATGGAATTCTTCTTCATATGGAATACTAACAATATGCTTTTTCCTGTTCCAAAAAGCAGTAGGTAAATCATTGCAGATAGAAATAGAAAAATCACGCTCTATTCCTTTTATTTTATCATGTAATTTAGGATTCTGCAACTGGTGTATGATATTACAAGACATTAGTTCTTGTTGCAGATAATCAAGATGTTGCTTCTTGTTCTGCATAAGATTAACAAGGCTTACTGTACTTGATGCAGGAACCCAAGGAAAAGTAATTGAATTATTCTCAAAGGTACCTATAAAAACCTTATTATCAATATGAGTAAGAGGCATTAGTCCATTAATAAAAGGTATACCTAAAATAATATCATGAGCCAAATTTTTTACCAAGACAAAAGAATGTTCCATACACATTTTGTCATGGCAAACATGGGCACTTGGTAATTTGTAGGAGACATTCATTTTGCTCCCATCTGCACTTCTTACTCTACAAGTAGACTTGGTAAAATATTTGGTAGGGATTAGTCCTTCCGTAATGCAATTAAGATTTGCCCCTAAATCAATTAATGTAGGGACATGTCTGTAGATTGTACCTCTGTCAGTTAACAACTTAACATGGGTAATCCATCTTTAGTGGGAATACAAATTAATGATTCCCATAATGTCTGCTTCTGTTAAATTACCAGAAGTAGTAGGTTGGTCGAGTATAGGAGTATAACCTAACTCTATAGGATGTCCTGATTCTAAAGTAGTAACCCTATCATCCAGAGTAGTGTGATGATGACGAATTGGAGTTAACTTTGTCTTGAGATCATAAATCTCATTCTTCAATTCCTGAATAGTGAGAGAACTGTTAGGACTCCGCTTTTTCTTTAATTCCTGAAGAACTTCAGAAACGTTGTAAGGAGGATCAATTCTTGATCTGATTTTTAGAGGAACCTTGTCCCTTCCCTGATCTTTAAACAAAGCTTCGATGACCTGTGCTTTCTGTGCTTTGTCCTAAATATTATCCAGTAGGTCACTGACTTTTTCTCCATTTATGACATTTATATTGCAGCTGAAGAATTGTGCTTGAAGTTTATAAAACTCATCATCTGTTTCACTATCCTTAATAACCTGACATTTATCTTTAGCAATACAGGTGCAATGAGTTTCATCTTCTGTAGAGGAGGAGTAAGGATCTTCATAATCCGAACTCATGGTCTCCTCTGAGTCACTAGACTCATCAGATGATACGATGATCTTCATCAAAGAATCTTTAATGCTTTCATCTACAGTGAGATTCTTGATTTTATCGATCTTCTTCTTTTTACACCTATTGGCGTAATATCCTTTTTCACCACATGCATAGCATGTAGGAGACTTCTTTTCTTTTTTAGGGATATAACCCTTCTTTGCATTCTTGGCTCTCTTCTTTGCAGCATATTTCTTGTAAGAGCCAGATTTGTACTTTTCATAATACTCATTTTTATGGGGTTTAACCTGGTTTTTACTCTTTTTCCAATTCTGGTGAGAGGCCGATTCATCGAATGCGAACTGTTGACAGAATTCTCCCAATTGGGTTTTTTCTGTCCCTTTCTGCTTTTTAAGCTGTTTCTGTAATTTCAGATCATTGCATAGAGCTAATCCCTCTTCCATCCATTTTCCTATTAGTTGTCCGTAAGAATAAAGATCCCATTGGATCTGAGAATCACCTGAATCTTTTCTTAGGGTCTCTTAACCTTTTCGGCGAAAAGTGAGGGAAGGCCATCTATAAATCTGGCTTTCCAGAAACTACTATTAGCTTTGGCGGGAATACAAATTAATGGCTCCCATAAAATCTGCCTCTTTAGGACTATCAGAGGTAGCTGGTTGATTGAGTATAGGAGTATAACCTAACTCTATATCAGGAAGAGAAGTATGACTAGTTTGTCCTGATTCTAAGGAAGTAACTCTATCATCTAGCGTAGTGTAATGATGACGAAGTAGAGTTAGCTCTGCTTTGAGATCACAAATCTTAGTCTTCAATTCCTAGACTATAAGAGAACTATTAGGACTTTGCTTTGTCTGTAATTCTTAGAGAACTTCAGAAAGTTATAACGCGGATCAATTCTTGATCTGATATTGAGAGGAACTTTGTCATTTTCCTGAGCTTTAAACAAAGATTCGATGACCTGCGCTTTGTCCTGAATATTATCCAGTAGGTCACTGACTTCTTCTCCATTTATGACATTTATATTGCAACTATAGAATTGTGCTTGAAGTTTATAAAACTCATCATCTTTTTCATTATCCTTGATAACCTGACATTTATCTTTTGTAATGCAGGTGCAAGGAGCTTCATCATCCCTAGAGGAGGAGTAAGGATCTTCATAATCTGAACTCATAGTCTCCTCTGAGTCATTAGACTCATCTGATAAGATGATAATCTTCATCAAAGCATCTTTAATGCTCTTATCTACAGTGAGATTCTTGATCTTATCGATCTTTTCTTTTTACACCTATTGGCGTAATGTCCTTTTTCACCACATGCATAACATGTACGAGACTTCTTTTCTCTTTTAGGGATATAACCTTTTTTTACATTTTTGGCTCTTTTCTCTGTAGCATATTTCTTGTAAGAGTCAGATATGTACTTTTCATAGTACTCCTTTTTATGAGGTTTAACCGGGTTTTTCCTCTTTTTCCCATTCTGGTGAGAGGTCGGTTCATCAAATGCCAACTGTTGACAGAATTCTCCTAATTGGGTTTTTTTTGTCCATTTCTGGTTTTTAAGCTGTTTCTGTAATTTCAGATCATTGCATAAAGCTAATCCTTCTTCCATTAATTTTCCTATTAGTTGTCCGTAAGAATAAAGATCCCATTGGATCTGAGAATCACCTGAATATTTTCTTAGGGATCTCTTAACCTTTTCAGCGAAAAGTGAGAGAAGACTATCTATAAATCTGGCTTTCCAGAAACTACTATTAGCTTCAGGGAGGTTTAACACTCTGCTAAGGAAAACATCCTTATACCACCTAAATGAAGTTAAGGTGGGGCACCTATGGTTTTGCAGAAGAGTTCTGATATTATCATAATTGGTTGAATAATTTCCTGTAAAGTGATCTAAAATGGTTAGAACGAGAGTAAAAACCGCATAAGGTTGAGCTTCATTACTCTCTTGCTTTACAGCATTCTGAATAGAATATTTTTGGTCCTGTGTGAGATAATTATCCCACCACGCTTTAAGCTGACCTGTAAATCCTGTAGTTATCATCTTAACGATGTGAGCATCGATTTGGTAATTACCTTTAGCTGCTACAACATACATAATGATTTGTGGCAAGTCCTGAAAATTTGACTGTCGGCGCCACCATCTATGTTCCATTCAACAATTTCTGTACCAGTATAAGCAGTAGGCTCATTCTTATAAGCTTGTTCTTCAATCAGAACATCCATGGGTGTAGGACTGGGTTAGTAGTAATTTTCTAAATTAAATTTGGGTTTCCATTTACCCTTCCTCATCGCAATAATTTGTGCGTCACTGTTAGGCTCAGAGAATTTATCTGCACTAATCATCGTAACAGTAGAACCATCTTTCTGGGAGATCTTCAACTTATTCTAAAATTGAGAGAGAAGATCCTCAAGATTTTTTACTAATGTTCTTTGGTCTTTTTTTCCAAGGAGATTCATTCCATTGAAGGAGGAGGCTGAATGTTTGCTGGAATTTCCAGAGATTTTGGAGGTTGGTCAGGAGCAACTTCTTTGACTCGTTGACTCTCTATAAGAGATCTGAGCTTGTCAACTTTATTATATAATAAGCTCAGCTGTTCACTAATAACTTTGAGATGGATATTTGTATGGTTATGCTGTTTGAACAGCGTATTGATAGGATCAATGGTAGGGCCATTATGAATGGTCTGATTTATAAGCTTCATAAAAGGCTAGACTTGTAAATCATTGTTACTGTTGTCCTTTTTCAATGAAAATGGTTCATCTAGAGGATATATACTCCTAAGGACCTTTCTAGAATCTATATGTCATTGTCTTTCAATAACATTGACATTGGGAAGAACATAGTCTTCAACAAACCATCTAACAAAAGGCTTATAATCCAGCTTGGTTTGCAATTCATCATAAAATTGATCTCTAATGGAACATGCTTCCTTATCAGTAAAAAATGAGAAGAACCATCTTCTGAAAGACGATAATCCTCACTCAGAAAGTCTTTCAAAATAATCTTTCTCAGACCTGAACCTGGACTATAATCCAGAGGTGAAGCACGAATATGATCGCTATCCATCCTTAAAATAATCCGTGAATCCCATTTCACTGGGAGTAGGATCAATATAAATTCCTACAGGAATTTGATTATCTCAATCTTCTCATCCTAAGAGATCTCTGAAGGAGTGATTACCTTATAAAGGTGATAGTTAACATGAGAGGTTGACGATCTAGCCATAGAAGGTCTGGGAATGTCATCGAGATGAGAGAGGTAATAATGAGATGACATTGATCTACCCGATTTAGACGGTTAGGTCGCGAATTAGAGATGGATATTTCCATTAGTAGTCTGAACAACCTGAGCAATACGAGTATCTATCCTAGGTTGGACAGGGATAGCGCTCTCAATTAGCCAGTCATCGGGATAATTAATTTCATCCCAACTGATAGGTCTTCTAGTAGTTATATTAGACCTTTTGGCTAGGTTGGTTTCTATAAGAATCATTTGCCTATTTCTCTTATCATCCATAATCTTACAATTAGGATTCATGGTGTCTAACACATGAAAATAGATATGATAACAGATGCACATAACTTCTATTTCAGGCATATAATTGTAGCCATGAGCTTTGACATATAAAGTTAAAGCATGCAAAATATTTGGATCAGATAAAGACAGTAATATTTGGTCTAACATCAAAATAAACTGGTCCATAGGCCAGAATGGATTGCATAGCACCCATAAAAGATTGCTTCCAATTTAAATTTCTAGCATCTCTTAGAATAGTCATAAAACTTTCAGGTAAACCTTTTAAAGTTAAAGGTTTAAATGCAATTTGCACTAATCCAATATGTAAAAATTTGTAATGTAATTTTTGATATCTTTCAATAACAGTATCAGAAAATAACTGTATAATTTTTTCTTGATTGTCCATTTGGACAGACTCTTCAATAGTCTTAATAACATGGCGATTTCGCAAGTTTTCAAAGATACCGAAATTATAAATTTCTTTAGTAGCAACAAATGGAATAGTCCATTTGTTTAAAGCATCTAAGTGATGTGGAAGTTCATGTTTGTTCGTTCTAGAATTCGTAATGCTATGCTTATAGCTTTTGAAAATATTCATGATCAAGAAAAATAATGTCTGCGAATACTCTTTGAAAATATGGCTCTGATACCAAAATAAGACCTTTGTCCAGTCTGAAAGGATCGTTATTTACGAAAATAATAAAGAATAGAATAAAATAAAATGAAATTTTCAACCATGATGGATCTACAGTACTATTCATAAATAGGGATTTTAATCTGATCCATATTCCGACAGTTATACATAGCTCAATACGGAAAATGGCCCATGAAAATGACTTATGTCTAACCACGGCGACGGCTGAAAGGGCACTTCGTACGATAAGAGCATAATTGCTAGAATACTTCGAAACCTATGGTGATATGTACCAATATCCTTACTGGAATTTTACTGAAGAATTCTATTTCATTTTATCTTTTTTTTTAATTAAACCATACCATCGCAGAGCATCTCAGACAGTATATGCTTATTAGCCTATCATACGAAATAAAAATAACAAAAGAGAAGAGGGGGGAGAATAGTACCTAAGCTCTTTCCAAGAGAGACAGAGAGAGTATACAATGAAAATTGAAATAATATTATTGGGAGAATTTGTACAGTGCTTGGCGATGTTGTTCCAAGGCTTGAATTTACAAATGAATGAGAGTCCCCTTTTATAGGCGAAGGCGGACTTCAAAACATATTACAATTTACAAAATGAATAGTAAAGGAATCTAATAATTACATAAAACAAACTACTTTGTGGAAAGTAAAAACTTTACATAAAGTAAGATAAGAAAGCGACGTGTGTCGGGGAATCTTATCTTTAAAAAGAAGAAAACTTTTATAAAAAAGTAAAAAACTTTATTAAAGTTGAGAAGGACATTTGTCCTGTCCGGCCATTATTGATTCCTCGTGGCCCCATCAATGTCACTTCATTCAGACATTTTTGTTTTTCATTTTGAACTGGTGTCCTCTTTCTTGGACCTGTGTTTTTGTTGGATTGCCTCTATGAGGCTGTCAAACAGATCTTCTGTTGATGGATGGTAAGTATAATCCTCCAACGGTTGTGAATCTTCCAGACAAGCATATTGGTTGTCATGAGGGGCATCTCTCGTGGATGCGGTAGATGTTTCTGAATATGGATTATCATCCACCTTTGTTTTAAAGTTTTTATGAAATCCTCTTTTACCTTATCAAGGTGTGCTAACATAAGATCTTCGTCTGATGCGTGGGGATTCCGAACTTTAATAGTTTTTACCAATTTGGAAAAGAAAGATGATTCATCTTCCTTAGTCTTTTTCTCGATATGATGGATACTTTTAAGACTCTTAACTAGCGAAGAAATATCGCCTTCTAACTGCCATCCATAATGGCGAGTTTTGTCTTCTGGATCTTTATCCGATAATTTGGATCAGAACTTGCAAAGGAATTTCCTTTTGAGACATATAATGCCTTGTTGATTCCTTCCTACTTCTAGAATCCATTTCCATATCTATCTTCATCATTTCATCTTTGAATGTCATGAAATTTTTGGGGTTCAAATATTATATGATCGTCAAAATTTACTTGAGAGCCACATTTTTGTCTCATAAAAATTAATCAAGACATTAGAAATAACACTTCATTATAATGTGATTTTTAAAAATTTTTTTGTACATGAACATGAATCAAATGATAAATTGAGTGGAATTCTGATAATGTGATTTTTAAAATATGTTTATTTTAAAAAAAATATTGACTTTCAAATCACAGATCTGAAAAGTTCAAGGTGATAATACCCAAATTTAAAAACTGAACCAAATTAAATCAAACCGAATTTCAGAAAATCGAACCAAACCGCATTAATTTTGGTTCGATTTCAGTTTTTACTTTTACCAAACCAAAAATCAAAAAACCTAATCGAACCGATCGAATGCCCACCCTTAGTGCCTTATATAGGGTTAAAGGAGGGAATCTAATATTAAAACCCTAATGGACCCACCCATTATGCGCCTCACTGAGTTAAGTCTACACTCACCGCCTCACTAGACTCGCCAAACACATAAAGTGCAGGCCCATTATTCAATTATCACACTTGTAATTTAGCTCATATTATGGACTACCATACAACCCGAAAAAATTAAAATATAAAAAAAATGTTTTAAATAATGTAAGCCCATATTTTCTAACAAAAGCAGGAAAAAAAAAAAGAAAAGAACAAAAACATTATAGAGAAACTATAAGGTAAGTATATGAAGAAAAAGAGTTTGTTGCATTTTGCATCCTTAATGTGTACACTATTTTATAATTCGCACCCTATCTTATTATTTTAAATGATTTAAACACTAATCTCTTTATTTCTTTGCAAAACAATAGAACCACCCTTTTTATAAAGTTTCCACTGGGCAAAATAGGAATACAAATAATATATCATTCTTTTCTTAAATTGATTTATTTTAATGTAGGATGCTAGATGAACTTAAAGTCTTTCCCACCATCTACCCCTTACATCGTGAGTGCAATGAGGTTAAGCTCTCCAAACATAAACATCATCAAAGGAAGCACCTTATTAAAGCATGCATCTAACTCGGAAATGGCAATTAGAAGTTTAGAAATAATTTTAAATGAAAAATAATAGGAAAATGTACTGACTGGAATGTAATTCAATGGCTGTTGTGTAGTTTCTTTCTTTTAATTCATATTTACTTATATAAAAAATTGGAAAATTAAAAGTTTTACTACTGTTTAAAGAAAGAGAAAATATCAAACGCATAAAATCACAAACACACCCTCCACCACACAAGAGTACAAATTTCCGCAATTTTTTTCTTCTAACAAATATATCGGGAATTTGACGTTTTGATACAACTAATACATAGTATTGGCATATTTTTAGCCCAAAACGTGTTAGCACATTTTAAGCCTTAAAAAATTGGCATTATATAGCCAAAATTTTCATCCGTGTATTTTTCCTGAGAAAATAGGAGAGAGAACATCTTTGTTTTCATTATTTCACGTTATTGGATCTTTAAAACTAGGGATCCAATAGCCATATTGTCCCTTTTTATTTGAAGTAAGTATTAATTAAAATACTCTAATTTTTTATTTGGAGTAAGTATTAATTAAAATACTCTAATTATACTTTTTTTCTTTCTTATTTCACGTTGGATATCCCTAAAATTAGGAATTCAATGATTTTGTTTCCCTTATTTCACGTTTTTGCAGCAACATTGAATTTTTTTCAATATCAATAAAAGTTTTGTATTTCTTTAACTTCATACCTTTATATCAGATTTGTGTAGAACTCATTCTGCATATTATTGTCTATTACGCGTTATATTAACGTATACATGTGTAAACGGACCAAAAGATACTAATGTATATTAATTTATTAGGTGAATACGGACCAATGGATAACAATGAAAATAAATGTATACAAATTTGTTAGGTGAATACGGAGCAATGTATACCAATGAAAAATTATAAAGGTACTAAGGCATGCAAATGTATAGCAATTCATTAGATGAATACAAACCAATGTATACCAATTTATTAGATGAATACAGACCAATGTAAACCAATATATTAGATGAATACAAATCAATGTATACCAATTTGTTAGGTGAATATGAAACAATGAATACCAATGCAAACAAATGTATACCAACTTATTAGATGAATACAAACCAATGTATATCAATTCTTATCATTTGTATACATAACAGAAGATGTCTTCACAATATGTATTTCCGAAGATTTGTCTACATCCAATTCTCATACTATATACATACAATTCCCATAACGTTTATATAGTACTCATCTTCTCCGTCGAATTCCCGAACTGTATACATGGTACTCTTATTTATCATCGAATTTCTAAAATGCATAGATGGTATTCTTTTTTATCGTTGAATTCCCAAAATGTATAGATGGTACTTCACATTATATATCATAATGTATACATGATACTTCACATTATATATCAGAATGTATATATGATACATCACAATATATATGAAATATATGCATGGTACTTCACAATATGTACCAGAATGTATACATGGTACATCATAATATATCATGATAGATTTTTTATTTTGATTGGATAAATTTAAGAAGATGGAAGGAAAAGAATAAAAAAGTGGAGGAGAGATACGCAATAACGGAGAGATGGAAGAATAAGAAAGAGAGAAACATTGGAGAGATTTCAGTGGAGGAGATACGCAATAATGGAGGGATGGAAGAATAAGAATATATATATATATATATATATATATATAAATATTTTTTCTATCTGGATTGATATATAATAATAAAATTATTAAAATTAACAAATTATAGTAAATTGTGCGAACGACGAACAAGTTCTCAAGTTGTGAAATTACTAATATTAATTAAGAGTAGAAGGTACGAAGATGAATGAGTGTGATTTATGGAGATGACTTTTTGAAATGAAATAAAAATATCACAATCTCAGATCATGGTGGCACCTACATTATCCCCCGATAGGCGAACCACTCCCAAACAAAGTAATCATTTCAAGACTTAAAAGAAGAAAAGAGAGAAGTAATACTAAAAATTGTCTTAACATAGATAATAAGTCATAAAAGTGTGGAAATCATACGACCAAGCTAGGATCCATTTTTCTGCAAATCAACCCAAAACCCTCAAATATCACAAATTAGCAAATAATGGCTCAAAACATATTTGAACGTCTCGAGAAGCGAACCAAAGACTCGACTAAGTAATAAATGATGTTCCAGATATACCGGAAGCGAGGAAACTCGGAAATGAACTCATATACTCAAAAGTCAAATTTGGGTCAACTATTTCATTTCAAAAATATCAAACTTAGAATTTTCCTCCAAAACCCTTTCTAATGCACCTCGGGAGCTGTGCTACCCATACCCGCAAGTCATAAACCTCACATAGTCTACCGAAAGGGTAATTTGGTCAAGTAAAGGTCTTTAGACAAAAATGACCGGACAGGTCATTACACAAATACAAATTAAACAAACGGTCATCCTCAAATGGAGAAAAATAAAAGGAAAAATGTACCAGAACCAGTAAAAAATGAGGGTATCTATTTTACATATCAGCCTCGGCCTCCCAAGTAGTATCCTCAATGAGGTGGTGCTTCCATTGCACCTTTACATAAGCAATCTCTTTTGATTTCAACTTTCTAACCTGCCTATCCAAAATGGCCACAAACTCCTCTTCGAACTCTAAATTCTGATCAAATAACACGGAGTTCCATTGGATAATGTTGGACCCATCAGCATGGTACTTCTTCAACATGGAAACATAAAATACATAAAGAACACCTGAAAGGCCTGGTGGCAAAGCCAACTCATACGCCACCTCTCTAACCTTCTAAAGAATCTCAAATAGCCCGATATACCTTAGACTCAACTTCCTCTCTTGCCAAATCCCATCACGTCTTTCATATGCTAGGGACCTTCAATAGAACCCTATCACCAACCATAAACTCATAGCTCAAAACTTCCAGACTGCATACTCCTTTTGTCTACTCTGAGCTGCTAGGAGCTTGTCCTAGATCATCTTCACTTTCTCTAAGGACTCTCTCAACAAATCGGTACCCAAGGCCTCGCCTCAAATGCATCAAACCACCCAATCGGAGAACGACATCTCCTACTGATGTAAATCAATCCTCATACTTAATTTCTTGAATCAATACAAGGGGTAGGACTCCAAGATCGCCCAAGATTAACCATCAACATACGAATGATAGCTTGAAGGTGTATGGGGTATGGAATGGCTTGGGTGACAACACTTAATCATCTAAGAGAATTAAACTTAATCGGCCTTACATGTTGGTTTTGGCCGAGGCCTTGTTTAGCTATTGTCATTCATTTGTTATCTTTACCTTCTTAGCTTAGCAACTAGTTTACTTATGACACCATCAAGTTATGTAATAACCCCTAGCTACACCTTAGGATACATTTAAGGAGGGACGGTGACTAGGATGAGAGAGTCCTCATCCAAGGGTGACATGTATACGGTAACAAGAAGAGAATACGTCATCTAGAAGTGTGGTCTTCAAGGTAAGCAAACCGTGTATAGATTTCCTCAAATGGAGAACAACAATACACGGTTTGGGAGTCACGATACATAGTTTGGGAAGCTGAAGAGTTGCTCGAATTGCTCTCTCTTCCAATGACTAGGGACCATGCATATCACACTCTCCAAAGATCTCATTCAAATTCCATCAAGGGAAGACTAGAACACATTGTACTTTGGCATAAAGTCTCACTCGACTGATGCCCTTTCCCCTTCCCCCGTTTCCACCTTATCCATGTAGTCCTAGGTTTATGTCTTTATAATTGTCTTTCTAGAAGGTTCTTTATCTTACTATAAAAGGAGCCCTTAGGATATTGTATTCATAGGTTGTTGTTGAATGAAAAACATGAGTGTTATCTCAATTTAGCTAAGCATTTCAATCCGGGATTGTTATACTTAGTTGATCCTTCGGGAGGGTCGTTTGGTTCTCCGGGAGAACGAGCCTTGTGTCGAAGGTTTCGATCACCCTTTCTAGTTTAGTCTTGAGCATTGCGGGCAGAAAACCTCAAGCTAGTCCTTGTGAAATTGATCACAACATCTTGGAGCCCACACGAGAAATTAACTCCTCGTGTTACCATCCAAGGACCCATATTGACCGAATTGTGACTTGGTTTGTGTCTCGGATTATTTCCAACAATTCGTATACAATCCGTGCTCCAGTTACTTATTTGTTTACATAACCACCCTCCACAATATCTCACAAGTAACCTACCAAATTTCAATACCCGCAAGCAACTACAAACACCCGCAAGTACCAACAACCACCCCAACGTCCCACCAAATCCTCTTTTCGGACCCTCACTGCCTTAGGTTTTGTCTGCAACCTTAGCTCCACTAAAATACCAATCCACCACCACCACCCTCTCCCGTAAAATCCCCGGGATTACCTCCCAAAATGCCAACTCATGCTTCTAAGCCAAGGAGCCCGAAACAGCCTTCAACCACCACACTACCTACCTTGCCAATAAACCGAGAACCTCATTTTCCTCACCTATTTTTGGGTCAAACAGAATCTCACTACCACCCGAATCACTTATCAACTCAAAGCCCTTCATACTTACATCAATTTAGTATGAGATCCAACCGTTCCCATCCCACCCAACAACGCTATGGCATACACTGAATAAACGTTTCAGAGGATAATGAGTAACAACTTACAAAGCACGTGCAAGCAATAAGAAAGGAAATTGCGGGATATGTTGTGAGTAAGAACATTTCTACAAGGGTTATACAAGACGATCCATGATATGAGAAGGAAAAACTTCACCATATTGAGGATATCGTTTCTACGTAGCAAACCAAAACCGATGAATGCCAAAAGAAAGGGCAAGATCATGCCTTAGTTACTAACCTGTTGTATCACACTGATATAAAGGACAATACTCCCCTTATGAATCCATTATGTGATTAGGAGAACGTGGAGACATGTGGAACCCCCATTTCTCGGCATGTCCTAAGTATTCAACTTGATACACACGAGGAGATGCAAAATGAACAATTCTTTTATACTCGGTGTAAGGTGAAAAGTCGTGTGTGAAACATAATCATTGATGGGAAAAGTTGTATCAACGTGGCTTCAATAGAGATGGTAACCAAATTGGACCTACAGTCTCACAACCATCCCTGCCCGTATGTTCTCCAAAGGCCAACCCCAGATGAAGAACTACGAGTAACAAGGCAAACGCTTGTTAGTTTTCGTGTTTGAGGATATGAAGATTGCATTTGGTGTGACATCCTATCGATGAATGTTTGCCATATTCTATTGGGCCAACCATAAAAACTTGATCGTAAGGCACAATACGATGAGAAGAGGAATAGATATTCTCTGTGGAGTAATAATAAGAAGATCCAGTTGATGTCTATGTCGCCTAGTGAAGTGAAGGACATGAGAGTCTGAAGGGCAGAAAAGCGCAAGGCAGAGGCTTAATTAGTTGATGTGCAAGTAATAAAGGAAGCAACCAACAATGGGAGTCTTTTAGACTTATTAGTCGGCAAGGAATACCTCATAAAAGACAAGGCTAAAGATACGGCCCCAAAGTAGATCAAAAAGAAATTGGCAAGAGATGTGAGCACGGAAGTTGTCACGACTATGCCACCATCCGCGGGACATAATACACGGGACGTAGAAATAATCTCATGGAGTTCGCCACCTACCATCAAGTCTATGGCCCCTACTTTGAAAAAAAGTGATACCATTGTGTAAGATGGAGTAAGTTTGATGCTCCAACACGTATTAAATAGTCAACCGGGGGAGCATGAAGAAACTCAAAGGGAGCAAATCTGCTACACCCGTTGCAAGGTGAATGAGAAAATATGCAACATGATTATAGACAGAGGTAGTAGTGCCAACATGATTTCCAATAGAATAATTGGTGAGTTGAAATTGCTAACCCGTATGCATCCTAACCCTCACTATCTTCGATGGGTCAATAAAGGAAATAGGGTCACCATAGCAACTCAAGCCCGTGTCAACTTCTGGATCAGTGAATATGTTGATGAATTGTGGTGTGACATCCTTTCGATGGATACGTGTCACATATTGTTGGGAAGGCCATGGCAATTCGACTGAAGGACATTGCACGATGGGGAGGACAACACCTATTCCTTCTATAAGGATGGCAGGGACTTTTGGTTACGACCTCTTTCACCTAGCCAAGTAAGAATGATAAAGCTTTAGAACGCAAGAAAATGTAAGGCCGAATATGAGGCTCTCCTGATTGAGGGGGAAAATGAGAGGAAGAGTTAAAGAAAGGGAGACCGTGGAATGTTTTGGGGCCACTACCGGTTATGTTGACCCAAGAAGGAAGTGACACTTGGTTCAGGAGTGTCACCAATCACAAGATTCTCAAATTGATCTTGAGGCGCGCACCGAGAGAGGTTGGGTATTGGAGTTTTCTTTCTAGGATAACATTGAGTGGTGATCAAGCGATGCTTTCCAAGAGACAACTTGATAAGTCTAAGTGGATTATGGAGTTATGTAGGGCGTATGTTGATCTAGGCTGCCCAAGAGAAAAAAAAGATTAGTCTGGGAGTTCAAAAAATAACTGAGGCCATGTAGTGGGTATTTCTTACCCTCGGGTATTCTGAGTCCACAGGCATGTTGATGCTCCTATCGCAACCATGGGAGAACATCTTCTAAAGGAACATAGAATTGATGCCAACTTAGGCCGAGGGCCGCAAGCCGTGGATGCCCCTGGGGAAGAATTAAAGGGTGAACATCATCATACGTGGACCTATGATTCATAGATCCAGTGGGAAACATATTTGCATAAAGGTCCCTTCAAGAGGCTGGCATAACTTCAAGGAAATTCTAGCGGGAAGCCAAGTCTAGATGAAAGCATGGGTACAATATGGCATGATCGAGAGTTATCCTCTTGTTTGATCCCTAAGAATTTGAGGACAAATTCTTCCAAAGAACGGGAGAATGATGTAAATCAATCTCCATACTTAATTTCTTAAATCAAGACAATGGTTAGGACTCCGAGATCTACCAAGATTAACCATCAACACACGAATGATAGCTTGAAGGTGTATGGAGTATGGAATGGCTTGGGTGACAACACTTAATCATCTAAGAGAATTGAACTTAATCGGCTTATATATTGGTCATGGACGAGGCCTTGTTTAGCTATTGTCTTTCATTTGTTATCTTTACCTTCTTAACTTAGCTACTAGTTTACTTAGGACACCATCAAGTCATCTAATAACCCCTAGCTACACCTTAGGACACATTTAAGGAGGGACGGTGACTAGGTCGAGAGAGTCCTCATCCAAGGGTGACATGTACACGGCAACAAGAAGAGAATATGCCATCTATAAATGTGGTCTTCAAGGTAAGCAAACCGTGTGTAGATTTCCTCAAATGGAGAACAACAATACACGGTTTGGGAGTCACGATACACGGTTTCGGAAGATGAAGAGTTGTTTGACTTTCTCTCTCCTCCAATGACCAGGGACATTGCATATCACACTCTCCAAAGAGCTCATTCAAATGCTATTAAGGGAAGTCTAGAACACATTGTACTTGGGCATAAAGTCGCACTCGACCGATGCCCTTCGTGTAGTCATAGGTTTGTGTCTTTATGATTGTCTTTCTAGAAGGTTCTTTATCTTACTATAAAAGGAGTCCTTGGAATATTGTATTAATCGGTTGTTGTTGAATGAAAAACTTGAGTGTTAACTCAATTTAGCTAAGCATTTCAATCCGGGATTGTTATACTTGGTTAATTCTCCGGGAGGGTCGCTTGGTTCTCCGAGAGAACCACCCTTGTGTCGATGGTTACGATCACCCTTTCTAGGTTAGTCTTGAGCATTGCGGCTAGAAAACCACAAGCTAGTCCTTGTGAAATTGATCACAACATGTTGGAGCCCACACGAGCAATTAAGTACTCGTGTTACCATCCAAGGTCCTATATCGAACGAATTGTAACTTGGTTTGTGTCACGGATTGTTGTTTCCAACAATCCGTATACAATCCGTGCTCCAATTACTTGTTTGTTTACATCACCACCCTCCACAACATCTCACAAACACCTCCACCAAATCTTAATACCTGCAAGCAACTACAAACACCCGCAAGTACCAACAACCACCCCAACATCCCACTAAATCCTCTTCTCGGACCCTCACTGCCTCAGGTTGTGTCTGCAACCTTAGCTCCACTAAAATACCAAACCACCACCACCACCCTCTCCCGTAACATCCCCGGGATTACCTCCCAAAATGACAACTCATGTTTTTAAGCCAAGCCACCTAAAACAGCCTTCAACCACCACCCTACCTACCTTGCTGATAAACGGTGAACCCCATTTTCCTCACCTATTTTTGGGTCAACTCGAATCTCACCAACAGTTGAATCAATTACTAGCTCAAAGCCCTCCATACTTACATCACCTACCATATAATGCCTCAAATGACACCATATCAATGCTAGAGTGATAAATATTATTGTAAGTAAACTCTGTTAAAGGTAAGAATTGGTCCCAATGACCACCAAAATTAATCATGCAAACTCGTAACATATCCTCCAAAACCTGAATGGTCCACTCAGACTGACCGTCCATCTAAGGGTGAAACATTGTGCTAAGATCTAAACAAGTACCCAACTCCTTTTGCAATGTCCTCCAGAAATGAGAAGTAAACTGAGTACCCCAATATGAAATAATAGAAATAGGCACCCCATGCAGCCGAATAATCTTTCTAGTGTAAATCTTGGCTAACTTCTCAGAATTGTAGGTCTTCTAGATCGGAATGAAGTATGCAGACTTGGTCAACCTATTCCCAATAATCCAAAAGGCATCAAACTTGGCGAAAGTCTTCGACAGCTTAACTAAAAAGTCCATAGCTATCCTCTCCCATTTCCACTAGGGTATGGGCATCCTTTAAGTCAAACCACCTAATCACTGGTGCTCGTACTTAATTGGAAATTCAAACACTGAGACACAAACTCAACAATGTCCCTATTTATCATACCCCACCAATAGTGCTTCTTCAAATCACAATACATCTTCATTGCACCCGGATGAATAGAATACCTGGAACTGTGAGCCTCCTCCATGATCAATCTCATCTAACCTCCCATATAAGTACACACACTCTCCCCTTGATCCTCAAGACTCTCTCACTAACAAGCATAACCTCCTTGGCTTTCCCTCACATCACCTTGTCCCTGATCTTGCACAATTTTACATCATCAAACTGCTGGGTCTTGATTTTCTTCAAAAGAGACGACGTCGCCTCCACACAAGCCAAAATCCTACTCGAATTTGAAATATCGAGTATTACAAAGTTGTTGGCTAAGGACGCTCATTAACAATCAAATAAGCTAAACTCCCTATACTCACTTCCTTTCGGCTTAAGGCATCCGCCACCACATTGGCATTGCCCGGATGGTACAAAATATTCATATCATAATCTTTGAGAAACTCCATCCACCAAAACTGTCTAGAATTCAAACTAAGATGACTGAATATATGTTGAAGGTTGTGGTGATTGGTAAATACCTCGCAATGAACCTCATACATATAGTGCCTCCAAATCTTCAAAGCAAAGACTAATGCTGCCAACTTCAAGTTATGAGTGGGGTAGTTCTTCCCATGCACCTTCGACTGCCTCAATGCATATGCTATCATCCTGCCCTCCTACATCAATACACAACCCAAACCAATCCACAAAGCATCATAATAAATGGTGAAGTCATTCCCCTCCACAGATAGGGCCAAAATCAGGGCTGAGGTCAAAAGTGATTTGAGCTTTTGGAAGCTCTCCTCACACTCATCGGACCACTGAAAAAGCACATCTTGCTAAGTCAATCGAGTCAAATGAGAAGCAATAAATGAGAATTCCTTGATGAACCGATGATAATAACTTGCGAGACATACAAAACTCCAAATCTCGATCACCAAAGTAGGCCTAGACTAATCCTTGACAGCCTCTATCTTCTTCGAATCCACAATAATACCTTTATTCGACACTACGTGCCCCAAAATGCCACGAAATTGAGGTAAAACTCACATTTTGAAATCTTGGCATACAACTCTTTCTCCTTCAACAAACTAAGAACTACTCGAAAAATGCTTCTAGTGGTCCTCCTTACCCTTAGAATAAACTAGATGTCATCAATAAAGATGATAACGAATGAATCCAAATAGGCTTGAATATCTCATTCATCAAATCCATGAAGGTTGTGGGAGCATTAGTAAGTCCAAAAGAAATTTCTAAAACTCATAGTGGCCATATCGAGTTCGAAAGGCCATCTTTGAAATATTCTCTATCTGATCTTCAACTAATGATACACAGACCTCAAATCAATCTTCCAAAATATAGAAGCACCATAAAAAGGATCGAACAATCATCAATCTGAGGTATCAGATACTTATTCTTGATGGTGACTTTGTTCAACTGCCTATAATCAATACACATTTGTAAGGTACCATCCTTCTTCTTCACAAATAGAACAGGTGCACCCTAGGGAGACACTCTAGGTCGACTAAAACCTTTGCTCAACAAATCCTGAAGCTGCCCCTTCAACTATCTCACCTATGTTGGAGCCATCCAGTATGGTGGGATAGAAATGGGATGAGTAACCATCTCTAAATCAATATAGAAATCAATATCTCAATCCAGTAGCATACCCGACAAATCCTTCAGAAAGACCTCAAAAAACTCACTTACTATAGGAACAGACTCAAGTGGAGGAGTATCCACACTCGTATCCCGAATATGCGCCAAGTACGCCAAATAACCCTTATCTACCAACTTCCTAGCCTGAAGGAAAGAAATAATCTTCTTTGGTGCAAGGCTTGGAGTACCATTCCATCCTAACCTAAGGATATACTGCATAGCTATAGTGACTGTCTTGGAGTGACAGTCCAAAATTGCGTGATACGGTGACAACCACTCCATGCCCAAAATAATATCAAAATCTACCATATTTAATGTAAACAAGTCTACCCAAGTATCATAATCCACTAAAGTAACCACACATAACCGATAGACTCGATCTACAATCACATAATCACCTACAGGGGTAGACACACAAATAGGCACAACAAGTATATCACACATCATCTACAGATCCACTTAAAAGTATGTTAACACATAGGAGAACGTAGATCAGGATCAAATAATATTGAGGCAGACCGATGATAGACTGAGAGGATACCTATAATAATTTCATCTGATGCCTCAGCCTCTATTCTACCAGGGAAGGCATAAAAGTGAGCATGTCTGCCCTCAGACTGAGTACCCTGATAACCACTGCAACATGTACGCGCTCCGTCTCTACCAGTCTGAGATCCACCTCTACTGGCTGATAACCATCACAACCCGATTAAGAACCCCATCTGCCAGACTGTACACCACCTCTAGAAGACTATGCAAGAGTCCTAGGTGTTTGAACTCCACCTGATCTAAATTTGGGATAATCTCTCCTGAAGTGCCTAAGGTCACCACAATTGAAATAAGTTTTTCCCGACATGGGCAGCTGAATGGATATGGAAGAACTTGATTAACCCTTGCATTCTGAGAACCGAGAGTAAGAACCTCTAAAATTCTTCCCTACACTATACCCACTCTGCCTCACAGAACCACCATCTGAAACCTGAAGAGCTGACTATATTGGGTGACCAGACTGAGAATGCTAAGGTCTACCATGCTGCACATAACCTCATAAAGAAGACCCATTATAGTAGCCATACTTGCAAACTCTCTTCTCGGACTCATTTATATGGAGTCCACCCCTCACCGACTCTACCATCCTGGCATGGTCCGCCACAGACTAAAATGAAGCCCCGGAGGCTACCACCTACGTTGCCAACTAGAGCAGAACAGCCAATCCTATCACGAAACACCTAACCCTTTAGCCTCAATAGAAAGTAGTGGCACTGCATAACGAGATAATGCATGGAAATGGGCCTCACACTCAGCAATTGACATCCCCCTTTGCTCCAATCTGGAGAACTCCTCCCTCTTGCTCACTCGCAAGAAGAGGGGAACATACTTCTCAAGGAAGGCCTCATAGAACCTAGTCCAAGATAAATGAGGTAACCCTGCCAGCTGACAATCAATATAAGATATCCACAATTGCTTCATATCATCCACTAGCTGAAGAGCAATAACAATGACTCTATGTGAATCAATAATGCCTGATGTATGGAGTCTCTCGTGGAAGCTTACTATGAACTCATAAGTGTCTTCCTCAAGATAACCAAAGAAACTAAAAGGCTTCATGTTGGAGAAATGGTCTCATTCTTCCGCTACTCACCATTCATAACAGCTCTAGTCACTAGCCGGAGACCAAACTCCTACGCTAGGATCTCATTGATATGGAGTGCCAAAGCAACAGCTGGTTGCCCCCCTGATGTACAGAACTGATCGAGAGTATGACCTCTCACTCGGGTCTGCGGCCCATCTGAAGTAGCTAGGAAAATACCCGCCTAGGCAAATCCATCAAGCAAACTCAAAATATGAGCCATAGTATCATGTAGGACCGATGTGGCTATAACTTCTGGTTGAGCATGGGCTGGCCCTAACTCATACTCATACTGATCATCTTGATGTTCCATCTCCGGCTTAGGGGATAAAGACCTACCACGAGCCTGACTGACTTTCTATGATCCACCCCTCGCTAGTGCTGGAACTTAGGCTCTACCCCGTCCTCGACCTCTACTATGACCGCGTACCACAGAGGCTGGTTCCGGTGCCTCATCTCTGGATGCGTGAGCACAAGTCCTCACCATCTGTGTGAGAATATGAAACAAGGTCAGATACTAATTTGATCAAACTTAGCACGAAAGGAATGAAAGAAGTGAAGTTTTCTAAATATCCCATAGTCTCTTGAAGATAAGTACAGACGTCTCCATACCGATCCGCAAAACTTTACTAGACATTGCTTTTGTACTTGTGAGACCGTTTAACCGAGAAATCTGATACCAACTTTGTCACAACCCCTTTCGAGTATCGTGATTCACTTACACTTTTCCCACCGATAGGCGAACTACTTCCCAACCCCAACAACATAAAAAATAAATAAAGCGAAATTAGAAGAAATAATTAATTAAATTGTCTTGCTGATATAAACAAAAGAGTAACATAGTTCTGAATATCTACATATTACATCTCTCAATGATCTATTCTGGTCAGTACACGAGCCTCTAATGCATAATAAGGATAAGTGTCTGAAACAGTCTCAATGGAACATAATAAAGATAGGAAGTAAGAAGAAGCATTCAGGGCATGCTGAGGATGTCTAGTCTCACCCCGAATACACGAATCTACCTAGTTTGGATTCAGCCACGTGGTTTGATATTGGTCGATGCATTTTATCTACATCCAAAAATAATATAGCAAGTGTAGTATGAGTAAACAACGTACCCCTGTAACGGAGGTTTACAGCTTATTTATAGAAGTATCTGAGTGTTTGGAAGTTAAACAGATTGAATAAAGTACGTTTTGTCGAAAAAGGAAAATTGGGCAACTTGTCGAGAAAGTTGACGGACTATCAAATTACCTAGCCTGAGCCATCGATCTTCCTGGCATTTTGACGGGGAGATTGATGAACCGTCAAAAGTTTGATAGTCCATTATATGGACTGTCGTTTACGTCGGTGCAGTTTTGGTTACGGTTTAAATTAGGTTTTTGATTTAGAACCCTCATTTGTTTTGCCCAAATCAGTCCCAATACCTCTCCTAAGCTCTCTCCATCATACCTCATCATCCTAATATGAAATTAAAGCTATAATCTGCAAGAATTATGTGATAAACACCGTGATTACCCTAATACTCATTTCCCCCGCACAAAGCCAATTTTAGAAAACCTTGAAAATGAGATTACTTGCTGTTTTAAGGAGGTTATGAGGTGTTAAGGTAATTATATCCTCTTCTATATATATTTATGGTTAATTGATGATTTGAAGAAAGTTATGAAAGGATTTTCATAATTAATACTTCGTAAGCTTATGAATTCTTCGTAGTAAGAGTTGTTGGACTGTTTCACTCTATGTATGAGTTAATTGGATAATTGAATGGTGGTATACATTATGTATTAAGGAGAATACAGGTTGAAATATTGTGAGATTGAACCACATAAGATTGTTTTCGTGTAAGAAAAGACTAAGGAATCATATATGATAGAATTGTCGAAAAATGCCTAAATGAGTTTTTATAGAATTGTATTTTTGATTGAACCGTGGGATTGAATTACGTAATCATCTCTTGTGAAGAGATCCAAGAACCTGAGGTGTTCAAGATTCTCAATAAGATATCTAAGTAAAGTGTTTCTATGAAATTTAGATTCGATATTGATATTACTTCCTTATATGACATAGATGATCATTTGTAAGAGAAGCATGGACTTGTAAAATGATTGTAGCAACAAGAACCAGGATGTAAGGCTATCCCTTTATTTCAAAAGCATGAATCCAAAGAGTTATCATTTTCGAAAAGAAATGTTGAGAATTTCACTCTATCGTCTATCAAAGTCTCCTATTGGGATGTGTTCATTGTTTATTCATATTCTCATAATTCTTATCATAAGTCTTCAAAAAGAAGCATTCTAAAGAGTTAATCATCAAATCGACCAAGAGTCGTGTCAAGGAAAAGTCTAAGAGTTTATAAGTTCCAAAGGAGGTCAAAGAGCCATGGTTATCACAGTATTTTCCACACTCCCGAGTCCTAGTAGTGATGATATGTTTCCGTTAGCATCTTATATCATTCCTACAATCATGATATAAATATTGGATCGAGGTGCACGTTCCGCTACATATACACATATTGGATCGGGTTGCACATTCTGCAATATATACCTATATTGGATCAGGTTGCACGTTCTGCAATATATACATATATTGGATTGGGTTTCACGCTCCACAACATATACATAAACAACATTGGATTGCATGTTCCGCAATATATATATAATGCACTGGGTTGCGCATTCCTCAACACATACATAAATTAGTGTGCATATTGCATTGCATATGTATACATGCATCTCATAGTATATCTGAGGGTAGTGACATGTTATACACCTGACACAGTAAGATGAGGATAGTTTATACAGTAAAGGCATATTCCTGACAGGTTGTATTTGAGTTTTAGAGTTTCATTATCCACCTTATACGGCGTCCAGGTTGCTTATACTTTTATTTACAGCTTATCGCTTCATATTGCATTTATGCCTTTCCTTACAGTTTACAGATTCATATTATTATTTATGCTTTACATACTCAGTACATTATTTCATACTGATGTCACTTTCTGAGGACACTGCAATTTCATGTCGTAGGTGCAGATAAAGATATAGATGCCTTCCTCACAGTAGGACTCGACTCAGCTGAGGTGTATTATGCTCCTCTCTTTCTGAAAGAAATAACCCCCTTGATTATTTTCATTGATTGAATAACTATATATACAAGTTACATATTTTCATAATAGGAAACTCCTTTTCCTATTCTACTTCTAAATCCTTATTCTACCATAATTCTAACTATACAATTATGGTAGGTGTATAACACTAATTAAGGTATCCTTTTCATTACAATATACTACAAATATATATACCATATATACAATATCCCATTGTTACTTGGATTTGCAGATCTGACCGAGAGGCCTACTGCCTAGGCCCAAGGCTGTTGGATCTCACTGCTTTGCTGCTCATTGCCGTTGCTGGGCCTGCTCTGTTGCTGGACGATTTGGGCCACTGCCCACTAAGCAGTGGGCTGCCCACTGCATTGTTGCTGCTTGTATACCTGTGATATATACTGTTGTATATTCAGTGTATATCACATGTATATTACCTTTGTTTAACACACCCCCGCAGTCATAGCGGGCGCTGAGACTGTCCCTAAAATCTTCAAAGAGAACCGCTGGGAGACCCTTTGTAAAGATGTCTGCAATTTGATAACGAGACGGGGCATGGCATACGCGAACGTGACCCTTTGCAACCTTTTCACGGACAAAGTGAATCTCCATTTCGATATGCTTGGTGCGCTGGTATTGAACTGGGTTACCTGATAGGTAGATGGCACTAATGTTATCGCAATACACCAAGGTTGCCTTCTGAATGGGATAATGAAGCTCCAAAAGAAAATTTCATAGCCAACATGACTCGGAGACCATATTCGCTACCCCTCGATATTCTGCCTCTGACCTGGATCGTGATAGCGTTGCTTGATGCTTTGCCGACCATGAGACCAAGTTGTTGCCAAGGAACATACAGTAGCCAGAAGTCGACCGTCTGGTGTCGGGACAACCACCCCAATCAGCATCCGTGTAAGACACGAGTGTGGATGTAGATGACGGATACAAGTGCAACCCATAGTCTAGTGTCCCCTGAATATACCGAATGATGCGTTTGATTGCATTCATGTACTCAACTCTGGGATCATGCATGAATAAACACACCTGCTGAACCGCATATGTAATATCCGGTCTGGTAAAGATAAGATACTGAAGGGCCCCTGCAAGACTGCGATAGCGGGTCGGGTCCTCGTATGGTGCACCTGCGGCGGCACTTAGCTTTGGGTTTGCATCAACTGGCGTGGAAGTGGACTTACATGATGACATCCCAGCCCTCTAGATAATCTCAGCGGCATACTTCCGTTGAGACAGAAATAACCCACATGAATGACGCTTGACGGCAATCCCCAAAATATAACTCAAAGGCCCTAAGTCTTTCATAGCAAACTCAGAGCTGAGCATGGTCATGATAGACTGACGCAAAGCATCGGAGGAGGCCGTCAAGATGATATCATCCACATACAACAGAATATAGGCCAATGACGAACCACGACGGTAGATGAACAAGGAATTATCTGGTCTGCTGTGAGTGAACCCAATAGTCGAAACAAAATCAGCAAATCGTGTATACCAGGCCCGTGGAGACTGCTTAAGCCCATAAATGATTTCTTCAATAGACAGACATGATTAGGGCGGTTGGGATCCCTGAAACCCAACGGCTGATACATATAGACTGTTTTCTTGAGGTCACCATGTAGAAAAGCATTCTTGACATCCAACTGATGAGTTGGCCAAGTCTTTGAAAGAGCCAAGCTAAGGCCAAGCTCTGATACCATGAAAGAAATAACCCCCTTGATTATTTTCATTGATTGAATAGCTATATATACAAGTTACATATTTCCATAATAGGAAAATCCTTTTCCTATTCTACTTCTAAATCCTTATTCTACCATAATTCTAACTATACAATTATGGTAGGTGTATAACACTAATTAAGGTATCCTTTTCATTACAATATACTACAAATATATATACCATATATACAATATCCCATTGTTACTTGGATTTGCAGATCTGGCCGAGAGGCCCACTGCCTAGGCCCAACGCTGCTGGATCTCACTGCTTTGCTTTCATTGCCGTTCTTTGGGCTCGCTCTACATTCTTGGACGATTTGGGCCATTGCCACTAAGCGATGGTGCCCTAACGCTTTATTCTTTGCTTGTATACCTGTGATATATACTGTTGTATATTTAGTGTATATCACATGTATATTACCTTTATTTAACACTTTCGAAGCTATGTAGTGAGATGAGAGGTATCACATATGTGCATATGTAAATAGTTGGGTATGGAGGGGCCCTATCCCGACCAGTTGTTGTCATAGTGCTCTTTAGAGGCTTGTAGATAGTTGTGTGTATCTGATAGTTGTGTGTGGCCTTTTATGCCTCCCCAGTAGATTTATTGTTCTTATGTCGGCCTTGTTATATATATGTGTATTGGTTGGGTCTTTTCTAAGTGTAGGGGGTTGCATCGTTTTTTAGTTAAACATGTGTCAGAGGCCTTGTCGGCCCATGAGTTATTATTTGTGTCACATGTATTAAGATTGGTACACTTGGCCTTAGGGAGCCGACCACATACACACACACACACACACACACACACACTCTAAGGTTAGGGTGTGACAAAGTGGTATCAGAGCAGGTCAACCCAAGGGGTGTCTACAAGTTGTGTCTACTGGAGTCTTGTTTATGGGTATGTTGCGCGCCACACTTATAAACAAGAGGCTACATGACATTTAAGATGTTACCTTTTTTGAAAATTTAGATCGTGCGATAGAAGCAAAGTTGTAAGTTACTAAATCCCTATCTTTTCATCTTAATCTTACTTTTCAGTAATAATGTCGAGATCTAGGGGAAAAACTAATAGCAGGAATTGGATCAGAAATATGGGAGAAAGCACTAGCCGACAACCACCTGTTAGTATGGATCCGAGGAACATAAGGACACCATAAAATGATGTAATTTATTATATGGAAGATGATCAGTCTATAGAAGAAGATCCGTCAGAAGATTCGCCTATGGAAGAAGACTCATCTGAGGCCACAGAAGAATCTCCATTTCGAGTGCCACCGATTCCAGAGGTGTTTCCAGATCATAGGAAAGCATGTACAAAGCAGAGGCCATCAGCACGGCGGACATTTTCGGTTGGGTTATGTAAGAGTGGTACAATGTACGCAACAGTGCCGCCAGTTATTTTCCCATAGAAAGGTCATGTTCAGATGCCCTAACAGGTTAGACCCTCCGAGAGACCGAGAAGTCTATTATCATGGAGGTCAATTAACCAAGGTTCGCCATTAACAAGCAAGAGTATGGAAGAAGTAACTAGTAAACAGACCAGAAGGTTTAGGATGGACGCATGTATCAAAGAGTTTATGTTGCGAGAAGAATCAGATGGAAGTTCCAGGGTACATATTAGGCAGACATCGAAAGACGTTGAAAGTAGTAGACTGCGATGTCAGCAATGTGAAGGGATACATGACAGAGTATGTTTATCCGACATTAGGTTATGTTCTGGATGTGGAGCTTTAGGCCATATGGCCAGGGAATGTCCCAAGATTTCAGTCACTATGCCATCAGTGTAGACATGTACATTATGGACAATGCCTAGGTGATTGGAAAAATGTTACTAGTGTGGGAGTAGGAGCCATGGAGTGTATAGATTCCCGAGGTTGAGTTAGGGAGAATAGTCAGTCCCGATGTTACTTATAGTTTTTCAAGCAATCAGATATGTTGGTAATTTTATTAAGAATAACTTTATTTTTCTTATGATCGGTCAATTACCATTGATATAGAAAGTGTCATATAGACATATATAGTTCGTGAACGGATAACATGAATGGAAGTTGGTAAGTGAAATTACCATTATGTTCAAGGCTCCAAGAAAGATAATTTAGAAAATGGGCAATTTTTAGCCACGTATGTACCCAACACCCTTAGGTTCTGTGGTGTGAGTAATACTAGAACGCAGATGTATAGACATGTGCTCAAAAGAGATTCAAGAAGCCAGAGGATAACGAGCAACCCCAGAAGCACGATAAAGAAAAAGGGTTCCTAGAAATAGACTACCTGAAGATTTGTTTAGAAAACAATAGGAAGAAAAAGGTATGCAAGAGATTATACATAACGCAGAAATCCTAATTCCTCCACAATGGCTAAACTATTTAAGGAAACTGCGAAAGAGATGAGGTTTGTCAATTAAAGGCAATCGATATACCTTATTCACCGTGAAGGGTGACAGGATTCTCGATAATTAGTGGAAATAATTTGCGATAAAGCTATGATTGACAGAGAAGCAACGACAAATGATAAATGGGTGCCTGATAAACAAGTAAAAGAGTTATGACAATTTAACAAATTTAGAGCATACACCTCACAAAAAGATCAATGGGAAAGCCGGTAATGGTAAGAATATCCATAATAATATTAGAGTGAAACTCCGAACAACAAGGCTGCCACTACTAGATAAGGACATTAATCAAGAGATTGTACTCAAGCTTTCTGAGCCAAAGATGTAATTTGTAACGTCCATAAACAAAAGCACTGGAAGCATACTAAGATATGGAATTTTAAAGAAATTCAGATTGTAATATATCAATGGGTTGATTGGACGATGAATAGAGAAGTATTCTAACACTAGTTAAGGGAAGGAAGCTCAAATCAGCAACAAGGTTGAACCCAACCACGAGTTGAAGCATCAGTCTCACCGCAAATATCAATAAGGTGCTTAAAGATATACGAGTAGGAGTAAGGACAAATGAAGCCCGATGTGAGTATATGATGAGATAGTAAAGAATGGTCTAAGACACGCAGTAAGGAATAAGAACAAAGAAGCAAGAGATAAACGGATCAGTGATGACAAATATTTTGACTGCCGAATGAACTAGAGTCCCCACAAGAAGGATAATACTATGATCGTAAAGTTAAGAACATTAGTACATAGGAAGCCAAATTAAGGAATAAAGACAACAACGTTGATGTAAGTATGGTAAATACGAAGGGATAAAAAAGGAGAGGGGAATGACTCCTAACATAAATGATATTGGAAGATGACACGAGTACGCCAAGGTTTGCTTCTAGGAAATAAGTGCACAAGAAATACCTAAAAATGAAGGGCCATAAGAATCTCATAGTTATGAAATGTGAGTATGAACTCCTAGCATAAAGGGAATGCTAATTATGAAAGATTGTAAATCTGAAGCCAATAAACATGGCAGACTCTCAAGATATAAAGTCGACAAAAGAAAAAAACAATGATGGATAGGAAAGAATGCTTTACTTTTAGTATTTAATGGAAAAAGGGAAGATACGAGAATTAACTAGGTAATGACGCAGATCGAGAAAGGATACTCGGGTGAATATTGATTAGAACTAAGGAAGGATGAACCTATCTTGGGGACATATATCATCGTAAAGGAAGTATGCAAAATTGAGGCGTTATGAAGAGTAAGAAGTCTTGATGTAATAAACAGGATGATAATGGACCATAGAATCACGTATTGTTGAAACGAGGGCCATTAAGGGAGTTACTAGAAGGAACTGTCCCAAAGAAGTAACAAGTGGCCAACCATAATAGAAGTCGGATTATACCTCTCGTAAGGCTATAAATAAAGAAATTATTCCTTATATTGGAAGAATAAGAAGCGACAAGGCAAAGCACTCCATCTAAAGCCCATCAGAAGGTATTGTGACTCGAAGTAAAAGTAAGATTAGAAGCTTTATTAGGATCCAAATATTAAGAATATCGATTAACAGCACTCAAGAAGTTCTGTCCTTCCGATTGAATTATCACATAAGGACTATTGAGTGGTCCGAAGATCATTATGGACTATCACATTATCATTAGAAACTATTTTGGTTTGGGATATTTGCACCTAAGTGACTCGCTAGTCTATACTACAATAACTAAATATGTCTATACAATTAAAGTTGATCAAAAGCTAATCTTGAGGGCTAACACCAACCATTATACAGTCGCTCGTTATGTTAAGCAAGCTAATGGAAGAACCAATTGAAAGAAGCTTTGGGTAGTCATGATTTCCTTTGCCTCGTCCTGAGGTGACCAATAGGGAACTCAATCTAAGCTACCTGACACGGGTAGTGAAAGAATGTATGAAACTTGGAAAGAGTATGAAATATGGATCGATGACCACTAAGGTGATATGTTACCAGAGCGATAAACAAAGATCTGTGCAGGACAAGAAAGAAAGACTCTTCTTAAGTCACCAAAAAGGGAATAGAAACCGAAATGATGATATAAGATTGAGAAAATAAATTATGAGAGAATACTCAGACTAGCAGGGAAATGAACTAAGAGATTTGACGTTAGAAGCAGGCTTCAGCTTGAAAAGTAAAGAAGATTTCATGTAAGTGTGATCAAGATCATAATATTGAATTCAGTTGTGAAAGACAGTAAACCACGAACAGACTCTAGTCTTAATTTGAGACACTTATCTATAAATTACTTCCAGTAAAAGTGGAAAATATATTTATTGATAAAAGAATTTTCAAGGCCGGTAGGCTTCTTAAAAATCATTTATTATATAGGGATATTATCAAGGAAGAAAGAATAAGAATAGAGAAATAAGTGCTTGGATTCAGATAACACTATTATTTCCGCGTTCTCGACTTTAGCATTCATCGTGCTATAATCATTCATCACCATCTCATGTTTCGTGTCTATGAATTATGCTATCTAAACTCCTTCTTAAGGTGAACATTGACAAAGTACAGCTAACAGACAATTATGTAAAAGAACTGTAAGACTATGTGAGAGTCAATGATGTACCAACAATGAAACCTGGTCGAATGACAGGTTAAAGTAATTTTGGTTTAAAATGGAATTTTATTAGACTAGTCACGGAATATAAGAATTGCTCTACTCGAGTGTATTCCCTTATTCTATTCTATTTACCAAGTTGGACCATGTATCTTAGGTAATCAATATTTCTGAAGCAAACATAGTGAGTACAACTTGGATGTCAACAAGAAGATGTTAAGGAAAGTTATGACTGAACCCTCTTTAATTTCTACAAGTATAAGAGGTCGTGTGAGGGCGATTGATGTTATTTTGAGATTGTGTTTCCCTGTGCGCATTGGATATATAATTGAGTTGCCTGAAAGGTTTTGGATAGTGCTATTTACAAAGAAAACTCTGTCAAAATTTCTATAAAAACTGAGAGTTAGGATATTTCTAACATTCGCTGACAAATGTTTCTAAAGGGAGAATGATGTTACACCCCATAATTACATGTTTTGCCGTGTCTCCAATGGATATCGAAGTCTCGGGAAGAGTTATGACCTTACGAAAGGATAATAGAGGTTTACAACTTGTTTATGGAAGTACTGAAGTATTTGGAAGTTAAACAGATCAAAGAAAGTACATTTCTACGAAAATAGGAAACTAGGAAACTTGATGAGAAATTTGACAGACCGTCAAATGTTTGACGGACCATCAAATTACCCATCCTGAGCCATCAATCTTCCTGGCAGTTTGACAGGGATATTAAAGGACCGTCATTTTACGTCGGTGCAGTTTTGGTTACCGGTTTCAATTGGGTTTTTTATTTAGAACCCTCATTATTTCGCCCAAATCAGCCCCAATACATCTCCTAAGATATCTCCATCATACCACATCATTCTAATACGAAATCAAAGCTATAATCCGCAATAATTATGTGATAAACACCGTGATTACCATAATAATCATCTCCTAGGCACAAAGTCAATTTTAGAAACCCTTGAAGATGAGATTACTTGTTGTTTTGAGGAGGTGTTAAGGTAAATACTATCATCTTCTATCTATTTTTATGGTTAATTGATGATTTGGAGAAAGTTATTAAAGGATTTTTCATAATAAAAACTTCATAAGCTTATGAAATCTCTGTAGTAAGAGTTGTTGGACTGTTTCATTCCATGTATGAGTTGAATTGGATAATTGAATGGTGGTATACGTTATGGATTAAAGATAATACAAGTTGAAACATGGTGATATTGAATCACGCATGATTTTTTTCGTATAAGAAAAGCCTAAGGAATCATATATGCTAGAATTGTCGAAGAACACCTAAATGAGTTTCTATGAAAATTGTATTTTTAATTGGACCGTGGGATCGAATTACGTAAGCACCCTTGTGAAGAGATCTAAAACCCGAGGTGTTCAACGCTGTCAATAAGATATCTAAGCAAAGTTTTTCTAAGGAATTTAGACTTGATATTGATATTAGTTCCTTATATGGTATAGATGATCATTTGTAAGGAAGCACGGACTTGTAAAACGGTTGTAGCAACAAGAACCAGGTATGTAAGGCTATCCCTTTATTTCAAAAGTATGAATCCAAAGAGTTATCATTTTCGAAAAGAAATGTTGAGAATTTCACTCTATCGTTTATCAAAGTCTCTTGTTGAGAAGTGTTCATTATTTATTCATATTCTCATGATTCTTGTTATTGGTTATTGGTCTTATCATAAGTCTTCAAAAAGAAGCATTCTAAAGAGTTAATCATCGAATCAACCAAGAGTCGTGTCAAGGAAAAATCTAAGAGTTTACGAGTTCCAAAGGAGGTCAAAGAGTCATGGTTATCACAGTCTGTTGTCCACACCCCCGAGTCCTATTAATGATGATATAATTTTGTTAGCATCTAATATCATTCATACAATCATGATGTACATATTAGATCGGGTTGGACGTTTCGCTACATATACATATATTGAATCGGGTTGCACATTCCGCAACATATACATATACTGGATTAGGTTGCACATTCCGCAACATATACATATAATGGATCGGATTGCGCATTCCGCAATACATACATAAATTAGTGTGCATATTGCATGCATATCCATACACACATCTCATAGTATACCTGAGGGTAGTGACATGTTATACACATCGCATAGTAAGACGAGGACAGTTTATACAGTAAGGGCATACTCTAGACAGGTTGTATTTGAGTTTCAGAGTTTCATTATCCGTCTTATACGGTGTCCAGGTTGCTTATGCTTTTATTTATAGCTTATCGCTTCATCTTATGTTTATGCCTTTCCTTACAGTTTACAGATTCATATTGTTATTCATGCTTTACATACTCAGTACATTATTTCGTACTGATTTCCCTTTCCAGGGACATTGTGTTTCATGCCGCATGTGCAGATAGAGATGCAGATGCCTTCCTCACAGTAGGACTCAACTCAGCTGAGGTGTGTCACGCTCCTCTCTTTCGAAGCTATGTAGTGAGCTGACATGTATGAAAAATGTGCATATGTATATAGTTGGGTATGGCGGGGCCCTATCCCGACTAGATGTTGTCATAGTTCTCTTTAGAGACTTGTAGACAGTTGTGTTGTATGTGACAGTTATGTGTGGCCTTGTCGGCCTCCCTAGTAGATTTATTGTGATTATGTCGGCCTTGTCAGCCTTGTTATATATGGGTTGGGTCTTTTCTGAGTGCAGGTGGTTGTATCATTCTTCTGTTTAAATATGTGTCAGAGGCCTTGTCGGCCCATGAGTTGTTGTTTACGTCACAGGTATCAGGATCGATATGCTTGGGTCTTAGGGTCCCGGTTATATACATTCTATCAGACTTTTTCATATAGTAATGACCCGTGGGGACCCTCGAAGTCCATATACCGCTCATAACCAGCCGGAAATACCTCGTTCTAGCTAGAGCCTTAGACTTATTTGTTGAGCCATATCAATTATCATCATCTCTGTATTTCCAAACCATCTCATAACAGTATTATTACCTTTATTTTTCCGCCCTCATGCAGTATTCCATACCACTCAATTCCAGTATCATAATAACATGAGTCTATGAATGTAATAATAATAAGGCAAGTAGTCATGAAGTATGAGATTCAATCAAGTTCAAGTGATGAATAACACATGCCTCAGAATTATCAATAACATATAATTGCATATAAACAGTTTTTCATATCATAAGACATACGTGATGAGTAATTTCAATAATGGCGATAAGCCCATATAATAAAGACAAGCCTGCATAACAACAGTCGAAATCAACCCTAAGGATGATCCCCCTAAATAGTTCAACACGATACCCACCCAAGCGCTCATCACAACCACTAAGGTGGGACCCCCGTCACACCAAATACCCCTCAATTTTTATATAAGTTACATGTTTCTATGGAAGTTTAAAACAGTAAAATCATAGCCTACCTCAAGGCAGAACAGGAGCCACGAACTTTCCCTCAACCAAGGTCTTTCCCTTACGAAGTGCCTCCGATCATTCATAGTCTAATATTATAGAATCTACGTCAACAAAGTATTCAAATACATACACAAAGGAATAACCTTTTAAAGAAACCGACTACCTGACCTGTAAATTGACCCCTAGCCCACAATGGTAAAATTGGAACTTTAATGTTCTAGAATCATGATAGCATTCTAGTAATGCATATCCTTAAGTTTATTAAGAATCTAGACACTTTTAGGCTTTCAATTGCCTTAATTAATAAAAAACCAATTAGGAAGAATCCTAGATTTTTCCCAAAATCAATAAATTGAAAATTGCAATAGGTCAATCTATCATTATCCAACTTACATCTACAATATCATAAAGTAAAGAACCAATATTGATCCTAATTGCATGACTTTAGGCCTCGTATTCTTAGTCATAAACCCTAGGTTTCAAACTACCCCAAACATGATAATAAACCTAGATTTCAATATAAAATCATGAACAAGAAAAATGGGTTAGAACCTTACCCCAAAGATGAAGAATGATGAAGACCTCTAAAATCCTCTCTCAATCGAGCTTAGGTCTCAAAAAGATGGAATATGAAAAGTGATTTCAAAAAGGGTCTTTTAATCTGGGTCTGATATAGCGATTTCGATTCTACAGAATCAACCTCGCAGAAATGGCTCGCTTCTGCAAAAAACTAATGTACCCAAAACTCGGAAAGACGGATAAAAATCCGTAGGGTGGATCGCCAATGTGCACAAAATTCCACAGAAGCAGACTTCCCTAACCTTCTCATGGCGCGCATCTGCGGACCAACTTCCGTATAAGCGGCCAATGGCTCGCTGGTGCGGCACACCAGAAACAAGCAACTATAGCAAAACTTACAAACTTCCATCAAACACCCGAGACCACCTGGACAAAAACCAAATATGCTACTCAAGTGTAAACAATGCTATAGACTTACTCGTGCACCCATAATTCCTATACGAACAAGCTAGAGTTCACTTTTCTACAAATTCACCCAAAATCCTCAAATAAGCAAAAAATGACTGAAAATACATTCGACCACCTCGGGAAGTGAACCAAAGACTCAACTAAGTCAGAAGTGATGTTTTGGACCTACCAGAGTGACGAAATTCATAAACGAACCCATATACTCAAAAGTCAACTTTGGGTCAACTATTTTATTTCAAAAATATCAAACTTAGGTTTTTCCTCCAAAACCCTTTCTAACGCATCTCAGGAGCGTTGCTACCCATCTTTGCAAGTCACAAACCCCACATAAAGTCCATGGATATGGTAATTTAGTCAACTAAAGGTCTTTAGCCAAAAATGATCGGATGGGTCGTTACATGTATAAACCGGTACAAGAGCGTCTACATAATAAGTACAAGTCTGAAATAGTATTGGCTTGGAAAGATAACATGAATGGAATAAAATGAGAGGAAGATCCATGGTTTCTAAATAACGGTGAGGCTCACCCTGAAGTCTCTAAATAAATAGTCTCGAACGTCATCCATGAAGACCAAAACTGGTAGAAGGCGTTGTATTTACATCCAAATAAAAATGCAATAAGTGTAGTATGAGTACATAACATACCTCCATAAGCATCATAGGCCGACAACAACAGAAACACATATAAAGATTGAGTCTACTTTAGGATTAACTCTCAATAGTCTACTTATTGTCTAACACATAAATCTCCTCAAAACATGGATAAATCATATAAGCACAAAACAAATAAGGTATGTGACTGGTAATATATGAAATGCATAGATGTAGTACACTATTTAATCAACCTGGTATACATATGCTACTGAATGTCTCCACATAGCTATGACCCATTGTGGACTCTGCAAGTCCATATACCACTCACAACCAACCGGCATGATTCCTCAGATTGGTAGAGCATCAAATCACAATCTCATTTATCAAGTCATCTCATATCAAATCCATTTTAGTATCAATATCATCTCATATCAACTCATTTACCTTTCTTCTCTAGTCTCATCGGACCAAATAATATATCATATCAAGACAAATATCATGGAAGTATGATATGGAAGTCATGTACATAAGACATGAATAATAACGTTCCTCAATATCATCAGTTTCACAACAATTTCAAAGATCAATCTTTTTACATATAAGAGACATAGATTGATGAGATAAGTCAATTCACACATCAAGTAGGAGTTCAATCACGGCTATCATAGCCCACATAGCAGTTGTCGGAACCAACCTAAGTATAATCATCCCCAACACCAATACATCGGTACCCAGTCGAGTGTTCATCACAATCACTAAGGTGGGACCCCCATCACGCCCAATACCTCTCAAAGATTATAAGCTATACATGTTTCTATCAGAGTTTCAACAGTAGACTGTAGCTTATCTCACTACCGAGCAGATCCCACGAACTCTCTTACGTCAAGACCTTGTCTTTTCGTAGTGCCTCTGAATGATTGTAGTCTAAATATTATAAATTATACGTTAACACATAATTCTAAATATAACCATAAAGATAAGTTTTTCAAAGAAACTGAAAAACGTAACCTAACCCCAAGCCGACGAGGGCAAAATTGGAAATTTAGCTTAGAAAATACTATTCATCACTCAAATAGTCATATCCTTAAGTTTTATGGAAAACTAATCACAATAAGACCTTCAATTTCATTATTTAACCCAAAATCCCAAATTAGGATGAACCCTAAATTTCATAATAGAATCATGGATTGCAATTAGAAATTCAAGCCTAGTAATAGTTTCCCCATGTATTACATAATCTAAATCTGAAGAATCAATAATAAAAGTCTAATTCTTGGCATTAATTTCATGAAAAACTATTTTAGAAACTTGGATTCAAACGCTACCCTTCTCTACCCAAAATAAGATTCTAATCCACAATATATGTGAGGAAACATGATAATATAAGTAATACATGGTTGAAAACTTACCCCCTAATAGAAATGGTCAAAACCTCTTTTATTCTCCCAAAAAATGAGCTTAGAAATAGAGTTTTTGGAAGGTGAAATCTAAAATTTGAAGTAGAGGTTTTAACATTCTGATTTCAATGATTTTCGCTTCTACGTACCATTCCTCGCAGAAGAGGTCTTGCTTCTGCGGAGAAATGGTCGCAGGAGTGGTCCTAATTTATCAACCAAAAGTGTGCAGATGCGGTCGAGGTCCGCATATGCAGCCGTGCACCTGCACCAAGTGTTCTGCAGAAGTGGCCCTTCCCAATTCTATAATCCCTCGCATCTGCGGACCAACTTCCACAGAAGCGACTTCGTAGGTAAGGCAAAATCTCGCAAGAGCGATTTCACCAGAAATAGCAATGACATAAAATAAGAAATTTTCAATCCAACACCTGAAACTCATCCAGACCTCCCGGATACGAACTAAATATGCTACATGAGTATAAACAACGGTATTAACTTGCTCGCTCACTCAAAACACCAATCCGATAATGCTAAGACTCTTTTTTTCCAAATCACCCTCAACATTCCCAAAATTCACAAATAGCAAACAAGGAATCAAAACACACGTGAATACCTCAGGAAGCAAACCAAAGACTCGAATAAAATGATATTTCGCACCTACCGAAAACGATAAAACTCAAAAACGGACACGTTTACCCAATAGTCCACTCTTAGTCAACACTTTCTATTTTAAAAACTTCTAACTTAGATTTTCCTCCCTAAACCTATTCAAATCACTTCGGGAAATGTGTCACCCATCCCCACAAGTCACAAACACTTAAAAGAGTCTACGGGAAGGATAGTTGGATAATAATAGGCAAATATGCCTAAAATGATCGGACGGGTCGTTACAAAAATGATATATAAAGCCAAAAAGGAGGGGGGAATATAATGCGATTCTTGGTCATAGAGAGGTGTCACACATCACCGTCTCTCTTTTTCTCTCTCTCTCTAAATATATTATATAATAATGACTAGTGTAATATGTTTTTAATAAGTAACGACTAGTGCATTAGGATTTTAAATAATCAAAATAATCATCTTTGAAATTAATATTGTAATGGCTTATCAAGGTGAAGGAAAATAAAATAATAAGTAGATAAATAATTTCCCAAAAGGTAGTTTGTGCATGCCTTGCAAACCAACACTTGTGTTCGCAAGCCTAATTCCTTTTTATTTTTCTTTACTAGCCGACTAGAAGAACAATTTTGTTGGGATACAATTGTTTTAAGGAACGGGAAGTAAGTAACTATTACAATGGTAGAAAGGATAAACTAACTATTACAATAAACTGGAAATCAAGAACTTAACAAAATGCTTGGTGATTTGCTGAGTCGAGTGATGGCACTCTGTCTTTAAGACAAGATTTCCCGGTATATCTCCTTTTACGGTGTTGGGCAATAGTCTCCCAAGATACAACAACAACTTAACAAATGAGCAAAGGGAACTCAAGTGTTACTCTTTAAGAACTTTGAGTATAGTAACTTTGCTAGAGAGGAAGAAGATGAATTCAGAAAATATGGAGTATTTTCTAAGTGTTGAGTGTGTTCTTCAATTAAGCCAAATGCCTCAATTTATAGTGTAAGGAGAAGACCCCTCAACTAGCCAATTAATGGCCTTCAATAGCCATGTAATGGAACTTGATTGAGGGGTTACATTCAGCCAAATAATGGTTGAATTCATATGCCAAGTAATGGAGAATCAATGCTCTAAAACCAGCACAAAGGTCAGATCTTTCCAACTTCCCGTCGCAGCATTCTGCCTCCGAAGCGTCGCGGCTCTGTGAATTAGTGTCGTGGCTCCAGTGACTGGCCAACCAATTAGCATCGCGGCGCAGCCTGGAAAGTATCGCGGTGCTCCGGCGTCGCAGCTACGACGGTGTGGCACCGCGGCCCTTCACAGCTCCGCGGCGATTTCTGACTTATTTCATCTTACACTTCTTCCTTCATTTACCAACGTGGAAAACTTTGTTATTTGGCCAATAACCATCCATCATTTTATGTCTCAAACGTATTACATACGTACCAATATCTCTTTCACTAATGAAATTTGTGATACTTGGCACTAATTGTTTGAGTCATAAATAATGGGATATAATTAATTCCACATTTAGTAAATTTCCAACAATCCCCTCTTGAAAGAGATTTTGGCGCACACACATGGTGCCTTTTCCAACTATCTTTCATCGGACCGATATTGCATCTGGATAGGTAGCATACGCTTTGAACCTTCCATAGTTGAATACCATCGGACTTACTTACTGCACGGTGAACGTGATGTCTTGAGCCGTCAGTATTTTGTGTAATCCAAGACAACGGTACCAACACAACAACTTCCTTTACTCAGTTCTTTGTAATATTTTATCCGTTGTGGCCGTGGACACTTCTTGGATTCTTAAGTGCGTTCATTTGAGGTGGCCTGTCCTCACACTTAAATAGGTGGTCTCCTACAAGGTATCGTGCTATACCCCACTTTACAAGTGTTAGGAACCATTAAAAGTTTCCTTAAACAAAACCTCAACCGGTGAGGATCATTAAAGGTTTTGGAAGCTTAACCTTTACCCACACTGCAGATAGCACTTATAGTCTATCGCGGGAACGGCTTTGGATTTGGTGTTCCTTTACAGAAATCACTATCCAAAGTGCTCATGCTTCCACCGAAGAGCTCAACTGAACCTTTACAACTTAGTTTTCCCATTGAACCTAATTCATGGGATCTCCAGTCAGTAAGGTTGGGTTACCACCGTATTGGTCCTTATACTTTGGGTTTTAAGCTCATTCCCCTAGACAAGCAGAACATTTGATCCATGGGTAAGCCATTTGTTAACGGATCCGCTATGTTATCCTTTGACTTTATATAATCAATGGATATTATACATGTGGTGATCAGCTACTTAACAGTCTTATATCTCCGTCGAATATGACCAGACTTGCCATTGTACATTGCACTATGTGCCCTTCCTAGAGCCGACTGACTATCACAGTGGATCATTATAGAAGGTACGGGTTTGTCCTAACAAGGAACATCCTCTAAGAAGTCGTGAAGCCACTCAGCTTCTTCTCCTGCTTTATCTAAAGCGATAAACTCTGATTCCATCATGGATCGGGCGATGCAAGTTTGCTTAGAGGATTTCCAAGACACAGCTCCACCACCAATTGTAAATACATACCCACTGGTGGACTTGGTGTTCTCTATATCAGATATCCAGTTTGCATCATTGTACCCCTCTAGTACAGTTGGATATCTCGAATAATGCAACTCGTAAGTTAGCGTGTATTTCAGGTATTGTAGTACCCGATTCAACGCCTTCTAATGATCATTACTCGGATTATGTGTAAACCTAGCCAAATTGTTGACTGTATAAGCAATATCAGGTCGGGTGCAGTTTGTTATGTACATCAAACTACCAATCACCTATGCATATTGCTCCTAGCATACGGGTGCACCACGATTTTTATCAAGCTTTTGATTTCTATCGAGTGGTGCCTTTATAGGCGAACTGCCAAACATCCCAAACTTTTTCAACACATCCTCGATGTAGTGAGACTAAAAATAAAACCAGTCCTTCAGATGTCTTAGAGATGTTTATCACTACGATGACATTTGTGATACCCATATCCTTCATGTCGAAGCATTGTTTCAACATGTTCTTAGTCTCTAGAATTATTATAGGACTGCTCCATATGATCAACATGTCATCTACATACAGGCATATCATAATGAATGAGTCAGAGTTACCTTTCATGTAGACACATTTGTTACACTCACTAATGGTGAAACCCTTCGATAGTAGAGTACTATCAAATTTTTCGTGCCATTGCTTCGGGGCTTGTTTCAGCCTGTACAGAGATTTGACAACCCAACAGACTTTCTTCTCTTGCCTTGAAACCACATACCATACCCCTCGGGTTGTTCCATATAGATTTCTTCTTCCAAATCACCATTTAGGAAGGCTATCTTAACATCCATTTGATGTATCTTAAGGTCACTCAATGCTGCGATAGCAATAAATACTCGTATGGACGTCATCCTAGACACCGGAGAGTACGTGTCAAAGTAGTCAAGGCCTTCCTTTTGTTGATAGCCCTTAACTATCAACCTAGCCTTGTACTTATCTATAGACCCATCGGCTTTATACTTCTGTTTGAGTATCTATTTATAAACCAAAGGTTTATTTCCCGGAGGAAGATCAACTAACTCCCAAGTATGGTTATGCAGAATGGAGCCTATTTCACTCTCAATAGCTTCTTTCCAGAGCGGTGCCTCTGGAGTTGACAATGCTTCAGCAATTGTCCTTGGTTCATCATCAACCATATAAGCTACAAAGTCAAGACCATAAGATTTATCCATCCTGGCCATTTTACTTCGCCTTAGTTCCATCTCTGGAGTCTCCAAGTTCTGAGAATCTGCAACACTAGATTCCTGATATTCAACCACTTCGAGATCCACTAGATCTGAACCATCTAGATTCGAGCCGTCAATGACTCCCGATTCCTGAGAGCTTTGTTTATAACTTCATTTGCGAGAGGTTATGTCTTTTTCCTTTCTAGGAAAGGTATCTTCAAAGAATTGAGAATTCTTTGATTCCATTATTGTACCCCCGTGAATATCTGAAATATCTGACTTATGCACTAAGAAGCGATAAGCACTACTGTTATTTGCATATCCGATGAAATGCAATATACAGTCTTAGGCCCAATCTTGACCTACTTTGGCTTGGGTACTTCGACATTTGCCAAACAACCCCACACCTTTAAATATTTATAGGTGGGTTTTTTTCCCTTCCATGATCCATATGGAGTTTTGTCCTTACCCTTATGTGGGACTCTGTTAAGAATCATATTAGCGGTAAGGACGGCTTCTCTCCACATGTTTTGGGGAAGACCGGAATTGATGAGCAAGGCATTCATCATTTCCTTCAATATGTGGTTCTTACGTTCCGCCACACCATTCTAATGAGGTGAGTATGGAGCCATCATTTGAGGAACAATGCCTGATTGGGCACAATATTCCTCAAATGGCGCTACGTATGCTCCCCCTCTATCGCTGCGAATGGATTTAATCTGCATGCTTAGTTGGTTCTCAACATCTGCTTTGTAACATCGGAACGCTTCAAAGGCTTCATCCTTACTTTTCAACAAGTAAAGGTAACAATACCTTGTGCTATCATCAATGAATGTCACAAAGTACTTGTTCCCCCCTCTAGTTTGTGTGAACTTCAAATAATATATATATGTGTGAATAAGTTCTAGATGAGCGGTATTCCTTTCGACGGATCGAAAAGGAAGCTTTGTGAGTTTTGCCTCTACGCACACCTCACATTTATGTTAAGGGTATACGTCGATAGACGGCAACAACTCCAACTTTACCAACCTTTGGATGGACTTGTAGTTGACATGTCCAAATCTATGATGCCATAAATTAGAGGACTCAAGCAAGTAAGAAGAAGCTTCAATATTATTGCTTGTACGTAATACAGACATGGCGTTAACTTTGAAGAGGCCTTCACAGATGAATCATCTTCCCACAAACGTTCCATTCTTAGTGATTACAAATTTATTGGACTCAAACACTAGCCTAAAACCAGCATTAACCAATAAATGACCTGAAATTAAATTTTTTCTAATCTCAGGAACATGCATCACCTCCTTCAGAGTGAGCTCCTTTCCAGAAGTCATCTTCAGGACTACCTTTCCTACCCCCAGCACGTCAAAGAAAGCGTTGTTTCCCATGAACAACTTCTTGTTTGCAACCGGTGTATAAGTGGAGAATGCATCTCTATTGAAACAGATGTGTCTTGTAGCACCTGTATCTATCCACCATTGCATGGGATTCTCAACAAGGTTTGCTTCTAGCACCACCGCTGAGAACTCCTCAATCATGTCATCCAGAAACTTGTCTTTGATGACGTTAACATGTGTTTTGCCCTTAGCCTTGGACTTCTCTTGTTGCTCAGTCTTGAGCTTGCGGCAGTCCTTGATCATGTGACCAGGTTTTCCACAGTGGTGACAGTTTCCTTTTAACTTCTCCGCCGCTTGGGTCTTACCGTCTTTCTGGAACTTGCGTTACTTGCTTGGGTTCCCTTTGGCCTCAGCCAGATTTGCCTTTGCCTCAGTGGGTAGTTTACCCCTAGGCAAAGCCTTCTTATTATCTTCCTGAATTTGGATTTTGATAATAAGTTCTTCAAATGTCATTTCCTTTGTTTTAAGTTTTAAGTAACTCATAAACTCATTCGACGAGGGAGGTAACTTTTCAATCAGTTATGCAACCAAAAACTGTTCATTTGGTTTCATTCCTTCCAAATCTAGGTGATGTAGAATCATTTGGAATTCCTGGACTTGGGACATCACTGTTTTACTATACACCATTTGAAATTTCAGAAATTTCCCAATGATGAATTTTTTAGTACCTGCATCTTGTGCGTTGTACTTCTTTTGTAGCTTCTCCCACAACTCTTTGGCAGTGCCTACGGTGTAATACACCGTGTAGAGAGGGTCTGACAAGCAGTTCAATATGTAATTCTTACACATGAAATCACTATGACTCCATGCATCAAGAACTATCTTCATGCCATTAATGACATGGATACCTAGGCCCCCTTCAGCCGTTTCAGAAGGCGAAGGGTCTATTTCATCTCCGGCATATGGAGGATCTTCTGTTAGGAAACGTGTCATTCCCATAACAGTCAGATAGAATAGCATCGTCTGTTGTCATCTCTTGAAGTTTGAGCCCATGAACTTTTCAGGGCGTTCATGGTGAAATTCAGTAGGTGGAGGAACGGCAACGTTCCCTTGGGCGGCAATAAAGGCATTGGATGAGCCTTAAGCAACCGAAAAGGCATTAGGGGTGCCTAGAGCAGTGGGGAAGGCAGAGGGATTGCCTTGAGTAGCAGCAGCAGCAGAATCAGAAGCAGTTTGTTCTCTTCCAGTCATCTTTCTAGGTACATACAACAAATCTTATCTTAAAATTTTTGGGATACAATTGTTTCATGGAATGGAAAGTAAGTAACTATTACAATGGTAGAAATGATAAACTAACTATTACAATAAACTGGAAATCAAGAACTTAACAAAATGTTTGGTGATTTGCTGAGTCGAGTGATGTCACTCTGTCTTTAAGACAAGATTGCCTTGTATATCTCCTTTTACGGTGTTGGGCAATAGTCTCCCAAGATACAACAGCAACTTAACAAATGAGTAAAAGGAACTCAAGTGTTACTCTTTAAGAACTTTGAGTATAGTAAATTTGCTAGAGAGGAAGAAGATGAATTCAGAAAATCTGGAGTATTTTCTAAGTGTTGTATGTGTTTTTCAATTAAGTCAAAGGCCTCAATTTATAGTGTAAGGAGAAGACCCCTCAACTAGCCAACTTATGGCCTTCAATAGCCATGTAATGGCACTTGATTGAGGGGTTACATTCAGCCAAATAATGACTGAATTCATGTGCCAAGTAATGGAGAATCAATGCTCCAAAACCAGCCCAAAGGTCAGATCTTTCCGACTTTCCGTCGTAGCATTCTGCCTCTGAAGCGCCGCGGCGCTGTGAATTAGCGCCGCGGCTCCAGTGATTGGCCAATCAATTAGCGTCGCGGCGCTGCCTGGGAGGCGCCGCGGCTCCGACGGTGTGGCGCCGCGGCCCTTCACGGCTTCGCGGCGATTTCTGACTCGTTTCATCTTACACTTCTTCCTTCGTTTACCAACGTGGAATACTTTGTTATTTGGCCAATAACCGTCCATCATTCTATGTCTTAAACGTATTACATACGTACCAATATCTATTTCACTAATGAAATTTGCGATACGTGTGCACGTGTGTGGAAACGACGTTTCCGACGTGCGGGTCCCCAATTGTTTGAGTCATAAATAATGGGATATACTTAATTCCACATTTAGTAAAATTCCAATAAATTTTTTATAAAGTAAAAAGGAAGCTTTTCCTAGGAATGGCAATAGGGCGTGGTAGGGCGGGACGGGGCAAATCTTGACCTTCTAAAATTTTAACCTGCCCTACCTCGTTAAGCATATTTTCAAAATTTTGTCTTGCCCCGTCCTGTTTCGTTTATATTTGTTCTCCTTATTATTTCATTATACATTATTTTATTTATCTATTTTTAACTTTTATTTTATTTTTCATTGAACTTTATATATTAAAAGTATCAAAGTTTATACAAAACAAATTGTATTTCATGAATAAAAACCGTATTATGTATGTTAGTTGATTTTTTTTTCAGTGGTGAGTTTTCCCACCCCCTATATTACTGCCTGGATCTTTTTCAATTGATTCATATACTAGTATTTATCAATAAAGGAATTACTTAAACCATCATTGCACTAGTATTAAATGGGAACAATAACTTACCATGACATGAAGAGAAAAAAGATTAGAAATGAAACAATAAAAAGAAAAAAAGAAATTTAATATGATATAGCAAGCTATAAATAACCTATGCTCTTTAGCTCAAGACTAACAGAGCAAACAAAATGTATGTAATCTTAAGAAATTGCTGAAATTGGACTTGTTTTATTTTGTGCTTTGAACCAGTTAGTCCTTCAATTTGAAAAGTAAATGATTTGCACAGTTATATTGTAATTTGTACTGATATAATAATGTGATATAACTGTCATATAGTTATACAACAACATATCAGTGAAATCCCACAACGTGAATCTGGAGAGGGTAGAATGTGCGCAAACCTTACCTCTACCTTTGTCAGACAATATAACTATATGGCAGAGCAAACAAACTGTCATATAGTTATATGTTCAGTAATTCTACTCGTCCTTTAACGTAGAGTAGCAGGAAATTATGTGCGCTCTTTGGGATGCTAATATAAAAAAGACTGCCTCTCACATACATTTGCTCTAATTTTTTCTTTCTAAAACCCCTGCTACCTGCCCTGCCCTACTTATTAGTTTCATAAAATGAGTTTTGTCCTGCCCTGCCCCGTTAAGGCTCCGCCCTGTCCTGCCCTATTGTCAACCTTAGCTTTTCCTAACCAATGAGGACACTCTTTTGAGATATATACGATTAATCTTTTCAACAAACGCCATATATCTCAAAAAGGATGTAATAAAAAATAAATGGTAATAATAATAAATTTGGACTAAGAACTAGACATAAATAAAATTATATTTATTTTGTAAAATTGAATAATTGATAAAGTTGATAACTTTATGAACCAAAATTCTATTTTTAAGTTGAGAATCTTAATTTATCACGTTATAAAGTTGGTAAGACAAAGTGAGTTCCGTAATTAGCGTAAGAAATCCATAACTATGTGCCATTAAAGTCAAAAACATCAGAGATAATGGTGTATAAAACTGAAAATGAGGAATGTCTTAAAAGTTGGATAACCTAGGACAAGAGATACAAGAAACATACGTGTGTTGCCGTTAACACGACTTAGAGAATGTTTATTGGTATACTGATGATTTTACATCTCAGTAATTTTGTTTATTTGAGAGGTAATAAGTGGGTGCATGAATCAGGATAGAATCCTCTAAAACCATCTATCTGTAACTTATTTTAGTTAAACAAGAAATAAGTTCATGTATGTCATGATTCCTATTTAATACTTACAATTTGTCATGCTCACCTAATTTATTATCCTTTTGCAACCTTTAAATAGTCGTTAAACAACCAATAATCTATCTCAAGATGTTTATAATGGGTATATATGAATAAAAAAAGGCAGTTCGGTGCACAAAGCATCCCGTGTTAGTTAGATCGGGAAAGGGCCGCATCCCAAGGGGTGTGATGTAGACAGAGACAGAGTCGTGATTTGAAGTTTGTAGGTTCAAAATTTTAAGACAGGATAACAGCCTCAAGCTATCATATAATAACCGTTAAACTAACAAACTAGTATCGATACTCAATATATCTATATTATATTAAAAGCACGAAGGGCCTTAGAAATGTTGATTGAAGTTTTTGTCCTTCATTAAAAGACTCCACAATAGACAAAATTGTCATTTACTATTTAAAATTTTGAAATTAATTAAAATTTTAATCATTTAATTATTTTCCTTATATTTAGGACTTCAAAATCAATTAAAATTTTAGTTATTAAATGTTTTCTTATTTAACTTAGGTAAGAAGTCCTATATTTAGAAATATAAAATCAACTAAGATTTTAGTTAATATTAATAATTTCCTTATTAAATTAATAAAATTAAAAAAATTAATAATTTCCTTATTAAACTAGAAAAGTAAAAAACTGCCCTTCCGAAACTAAATTTAGCTGCGTTGAAAATTAAATTTAGCTATATGGCAACTTGGAATTGTACTGTAGTTAAACTAGAGTTACCGATCCGAATTAAAATACCTAAGAAACCTAGCTCCTTTACAAAACTAATAATTATATTAGAAAGAAAGAGATAAATTAAATACAAACCAACCATGAATTTCGTATGTATATTAGGTTAGAAGTTGTATCAATGTGTCATCAAAATATATATAAACCTCCTTTTATAGGCATCACATGTACGTGTATGGTTGGACTATACTCGAAGAAATTCTCCCAAGTTTTAGTTGAAACAAACATCTTGAAAATAAAAATAACGTAAAAGGTCTTACTTGTTTTTGGAACATTCGAAAGGCAAGTAGACAAAAAAATCGGAGGAAAAGAATTTCATCTGTGTACACTTCTTGTTCCATAAGACTATGAACAAAAGATTCAAAAAATAATAGAGAAGTCATTAATTTTGAGACTAAAATCTTTGATTAAAGGTGAAGATTTGGAGATTTTAATTCGAGTCTAACTGAATACTTTAATAATTTCAGTATTTCAATAAAAGAAAAAAGGCATAAGAAGGAAAAATAATCTCAATTGAATATAACTAGAATTTGGACTTAGGTCAACAGAAACAATAATTAGAATTAAAAAAATTATGACTTAAATGGTAAATTAATTTTTTTGGTTGTGTTGCTAGACCTTTTGAAATTAGAATTTTAAAGAGGAATTGAACTTCTACAGAAGAAACTACCATTCTATTTATATATTCTTTAACCGTATTAGGTTGAAGGTGTGGTTGAAGCAAATAAAAAAAATAGTTTGACCTATTACACTACAGTAAGTGGATATTTTTTTACTAATTAAATGAATGTTATATTTGTTTTAAGGTCATTTGCTATTTGTGGATATTTTTTTACTAATTAAATGAATGTTATATTTGTTTTAAGGCCATTTGCTATTTTATACAATAACATACCAGTGAAATTCCACAAAATGGGATCTGAGAAAGAAAGAGTGTACACAGACCTTATCTTTATTTTGGGAGGTAGAGATGTTTGTTCCGATAGACCCTCGGCATAAGACCATTTGCTATTTTATATAATTTAATATTCTTTCACATAATTTTTTATTAATTTTAATTGGTTTTAGTGTGAGAAAGGAGTTTTAGATTTAGATACAAAGTAGTCAAAGTGACTGGACGTTTTATAAAGACATGTTAGGTGTGATATCACATAATATATTGGTATGTCATGTTGTATTTATTTTCATCATTTAAATGAATTGTGCATTTAATTTATGCCAATTTATTTTATATATTTTCTTATTAATTAATATGATACACACGTGCAACGCCTGTATACCAAAATTAGTATTTAAAAAATAATGAACCACTTAAGCACTGTATAAATCTGTATGTATTGCGGGATTGGATCTCCTCCGGTACCATTGTGTTCAATACTGCTCAATACATGATTTGATATCTGCCATGTGTACAAGAAAATAATCTGCGGCTTGGATTTATTTTAGTTTGCATGGTTCCTTAATCTTATCTTTTAATATTAGAAAGTGTGAAATTATTCCTATGAATTTCAAAATATTAATTGTTTTTGTTTTTATTTAATAAATATTGAGTTTACGTAGTAGCTTTTCAAAAGTTGTTTATAATTATGAGAAACTTATTCTACTCTAATTTCTCATAATTCTTGTTTCCCACCAATTTCCAATAATTTGCCTTTAATTTTCCTTAAATAATTTCATAAACCACTAAAAATATTCTCTCTTTGTTCAATATATAATAAAATAATGAAATTTATTATTTAATAAACTTTGAATAGCATTAAAGTTTTCTACAAAAAGAAAAGAAAGTCAACGTCAAATCCGTACGTGACTAATCTTTTATGTTGAAGAACATTCAGTTTGATACAACTAAACAATAATTAAAAAATACAAGATAATGCTTTTAAAAAAATCTATTAAAGAAACTGTTGAAGTTTTAAAAAGAAATTTGCACATATATATGCAGCTTTATGTTTCCTTAGCAAAAAAAAAAAACTACTAAAAGTAGGTTTCGGACCCACAGCCCGTGACACGAGCCCTTCCCCTCTCTTTTTTTTTTTTCTTTTTCTTTGATATTCAGTCAGACTATTCCTGAAGATAGTAGTTCCGGTCCCTCAGCACTGCTACCATTAAATCACGGTATGTGCCTGAATGACCAGGGTTTGAGAACAGAGCAACTGATATCAACTACAAGGTCCTACCCCAAAAGAGAACAAATTGTTCTCACCAAGGTTCGAACCCACGATGCAGGCCTCCAGCTGGATTTTAAGTTTCTCTCTTTTGTCATCCAGCTATGTCCGGAGGGACAACTCCCCTCTCTCTTTCTTACCACTGAATCATTTGCTTGTTTTTGTACGTGGATTCACACCGTAATAATTATATATAATTACTGAAATTTCTAATGCAAATACTATTAACACCCGAATTTAAAGATGAAAGTCATAAATTTCTACCCTAACTGGCTATGTCAGTGAAATCAAGGCTTGCTTTCATTAATTAAGAAAATGAATACAAAATGAGTTGTTTTTATCAAAAAATCAAAATCGGACATGGGTCGGGTTCCAAATGACTTATAATAGAAATAGGCCCAAATAGTAGCAGCAAAATTATGTGAAATCACCCTGGATCCAAATTTGTGTGTTCCACTCTATCGCCCCCCCACCCCCACCCCACCCACCCCAATATGGAGGGTGTGTGCACACCCAGCTTGCATAACATACGATGATGAGGAACTCTTGTGAGAGCCTTTGTGAAAACATCTGCAAGCTGGTCAGTAGTGGAAACATGCTGAAGAGAAATACAACCAAAAGAAAGAACATTATGAACATAGTGATAATCAACATCGATATGCTTTGTTCGTTCATGAAAAACAAGGTTGTGGGCAATGTGAAGAGCAACCTTACTATCACAAAATATCAAAATTGGAGAAGGTACATGACACTCATATCATCAAGCAAATGAACCAGCCATCACCTTCCTCAAGGCACGATATTCTACCTCAGAAGAAGAAAGAGACATTGTAGGTTGTTTCTTGGACTTCCAAGAAATATGAAAGCCCCCTAACAGAATGAAAACCCCAGTAACTGACCTTCGAGAAACAGGTCAAGCTGCCCAGTCGGAGTCAGAATAAGCTTTGATGGAGAAATTAGAAGAATTACTGAGTGCAGGATCATTTAGCAAATACCTCAACACATGTAAACTAACAAGCATGTGTGGTACCCTTGGAGAAACCAAAAACAGAATGAGATGTTGTACGTAATAACACATATCTAGTTTGGTATGCTGTAGAAAATTGAGTTTGCCCACTAACCTTCTATAGAGAGAAGGGTCAAGTAACAGCTCACTAGAATCAAGAGATAAATTGTGATGTGGATCAAGAAGGGTCAGAACATGATTCACATCAAGGCAGTGGAATTCAGTGATAAGATCTTGGGTGTACTTATGTTGATTCATCACATAACTTTGAGAAACCTTGGTAACCTCAAGGCCAAGAAAGTAGTGAACAGACTCAAAGTCTTTGATCTTGAATTGGAAGTCCAGAAAGGACTTAAGATCAAGCATTTGATTATCATTATTCTCAGCCAAAAGTATATCATCAACATAGACAGCCAGTAAAATAACGGAGGAACCAACAATCTTAGTGAAGAGACAAGAATTATTTTTACTAGCAATATAACCCCTAGACTAAAGACAATGGGATATATTGGAAAACCATTGCCTAGAAGCTTGTTTAAACAATAAATGGAGGATCAGTAGAAGAGGAGGAAACATACAAGCCAAGTGGAATTTTCATGTATACTTCTTCATGTAAGTTACCATGAAGGAAAGCATTATTAACATATACTTGATGTACAGACCAGTCATGTTTGATAGCAAGAGTGAGGAGATATTTAATAGTAGTAATCTTAATTACTGGACTAAAAAATCCATGGTAATCAACTCTATCTTTTTTAGAATCCACCCTAATCACTAGGACTTGAACCTTTCAATAGATACATCAGACCTTTATTTCACCTTGTAAACTCATTTAGAAGGGATGGTCTTTTTGCCAAGAGGCAAAGGCACAATGTCCCAAGTTTGATTGGCTTCCAAAGCCTGAAATTCCTTGAGCATGGCTTTCTGACATTCAGGATGGCATGCGGCTTGTTGATAGAATTGGGGCTCAAGAAAGTGAGCAACAATTGAAGATAACTTGGAACCAGGAAGGAAAAGTAGGGATAACATAGAAGCAAATGTACTCATTAAGGTATTTAGGTCTGTGAGAACCCCTAGTAGATTGTCTAGTAGGAACTGGGGTGGAGGATGTGCAGGAGGAGGAAGAACAGGAGGTGGAGGAAGGACAATGGATAGTTGAACAGTAGGTGAGGTGATTGTAGAAGATGGTAAGACTGCAGGTGGTAATGTATAAGCTGAAGAAGAAGGTGGAAGAGGAGTAGGAGGTGAAGGTGAAGAAGAAGAGAGTACAAGAGATGAAATGGAAACTAAGGTGATAGGAACATCCTCATAAAGAGGAGAAAAAATTTGGGAATGCATCAGGTGGAGAAGAAGAATGATATGGAAAATAGATTCATGAAAAACTACATCTTTGGAGAAAAGGATAGAATGGGTGTCTAATTCAATAGTTTGTAACCTTTGTTGCCTGTAGTATAGCTAGAAATACACAAGGAGAGTCTCTAGGTTGAAATATGTCTCCTCCTACCTTTGGCAAGATGGCAAAACAAAGGCAACCAAAAGTCTTCAATTGGGAATAAGAAGGAGAATAATGATAAAGTTTTCCGTATGGAGTCATATTGTTAAGAACAATGGAAGGGAACATATTAATGAGGTAGGTGGAGGTGAGAACACATTCACCCCAGTACTTAACAGGAAGTTTGGATTGGAACAATAAGGCTCTATATGTTTCTAGAAGGTGTTTGTGTTTCCTCTCAACCACCTCATTCTGTTGAGGGGTATGAGGGATTGTACTTTGGTGGATAATGCCAGAATCGGCAAAGAAATATGAAGCTTCCTATTCCATCATTTCCAGGGTAAACCGAAGTCAAGTGAAGTTAAGCCGAGTTTCAGAATTGGACCCAAGTTCAAAAGCATTATCAGACCTAATGGTCTGGACAGAAACATGAAACTGATTTTTCACCATAAAGATGAGGATTTTGTTACATGCCGTACTTTGGACGTAGTCTTTATCGTGGGTTAACTAACGTAAGATTAGTAAGGTTGAGATCCCATTACAAGGTTAACAAAGGTTTAGATGAGTGTTATGTATATTTCGTAAGAGTTTGGGGCTAAATGAATCAAACAAAGTAAGGTCGTTGAAATTCGGAGAAAACCGGGCAAAATTTCCGGACATGATTTTTGGCCCAACTTGTCGGGGATATATCTCCTAATATAAGGAATTACATAGTCCATAACCTATCTAAATTCAAGTTCAGAGAGTCTACTTTCCAATACAACAGACAGTTCATCAATCTGAGAAATAAAAATGATTTGACGGACTGTCAAATATTGTACGGCATATTTGACGGACCGTCAAATGGAACTGTCAAATGGGGTGGTGCAGATTTGGTTTCGGGTATAAACTATTCTCTTCGACTTTAAGACCTCATTTTCACCAAAATCCAACCCTAAATCCTCTGTAATATATTAGAATATCCTAAGACCAAATCCAAGCCATAATACGCAAGATTAACGTGATGAACACTGTGATTATCATGAGAATTGTCTTCTCCTTGTAGAACCGATTCTGGAAAACCTTGGAGGCATAGTAACAGATTGTTTGGTATAGATTATTGTGGGTTAAGGTAAGTTCTATCCACCTCGGCCTATTCTTATGGTTAATTGATGTTTTGGAACAAGTTATAGAAGGATTTTCATAGTCAAAACTTGTAAACTTTGAAATCATAAGTTGTAGGACTTGTTGGGCTATTTTACTTGAGGTATGAGATAAAATTGATAATCAAATTGATTGTAAGTGTTGTGGGATTAAGAAAAGCTTGGTTTGTAGGATTGTGGGATCGAATTACATAAGTTTTCCTTATAAAGAAAGCTCAAGAATCCTATGAAGTCAAGATGTTCAATGATATGCATAAGTGAGCTTCCTTATGGGATATGAATTCAATATTAATAAAAAGTCCCTTCATGATGTAGATAATCATCTATAACCCGTGCGAGGCTTCACAAGACGTAATTAGTTTCTTCAATAAGGTATGTAGGGTTTACCTTCTTTCTTCTTTTGGCATGATCTATATAAACGAGACGTGAACGTAACACTGCTTCATAATGACTCCACTCTTCGTAACTAGAATTCTCCATGTTGATACATGATCAGTCAATATTGCTTCCAGAAAGTTTATTCATGATTTGTGAATTTGGTAAAGTCAAGTAATGGTAATGATTAGTCTTATAATGATGATCAAAGGTGTAACGACCTTAAGTCACTCCGTAAGAGTTAATAAGTAGGCCATGTCCTTCATCCAGTCTTCGTACATATATATTATGCATTTACATTTCTCATAGAGGCCTACGGCGTTATATACATGGATATATAGATATGATATGGATTATATTGTCCTCAAAGGCCTATGGCGTTATATACGCAGCTTATACATTTATGACACTAGTGATATTTCCCACAGAGACCTACGACATTATATACGCAATTATTACACAAATCTATACAGTCTGATGCATTGTGACAATATGCGTTCCAGGTGGTATCTCATTTTTCCTTGATTATTGTTGGTTTATTTACAATTGATTATGCCCTACATATTCAGTCTATCTTTCGTACTTATGTTCTTTTCTGGCGATGTTGTGTTTCATGCCCGCATGCCTCATAGTAGGTGACTCAACTCAGCTAAAGGTTATCACGCTCCTTTCTTCTTAAGCTGTCTAGTGAGCTGATAGAGGTATGATGGGTGTATATACGTGTGTGTAGTGGGGTATGGAGAGGCCCTATTTCAATCATATGTTATCGTTATACTCTATAGAGGCTTGTAAACAGTCGTGTTGGGTATTATGGTCTTGTGTGACCTTGTCGGCCTATTCAATAAACTTGTTATGTTTATGTCGGCCTTGTCGGCCGCGTTTTATATATATGTATAGGTCGGGCCCTTTCTGGGTGCAGGTGATTGTGTCCTAGTTCAAATAATCATTTATCAGATGCCTTGACAGTCTATGAATTGTTGTATATGTCATAGGTATCAGGATCGGTACGCTCGGGCCTTAGGGCACTGGGTGCCGGCCACACACCCCCAAGGTTGGGGTGTGACAAACTTGGTATCAGAGCAGGTCAGTCCTAAGGAGTCTACAAGTCGTGTCCAGCAGAGTCTTGTTTATGGGTGTGTTGGGCACCACACTTATAAGCGAGAAGTTGTAGGGCATTTAGGAATGGTTTCTATTCTTTCCTCTCATAGATTGTGCAGTAGAGCTGAGTAGTGAAAATTCCAGTATAACTTATGCTTTACACTGTTTTAGTTCTGGCAATAATCAGAAAGACCTCGGTTGACTGATATTCATAGCCAGCCCATGAAAGATTCTGACCAAGATTATTGAGACGCTAGAGGTGCGAGTGTGGTATTGAAATTTAGAGTGTGAACGCCTGCCTCCTCCTCATATACGAAGAAAGTGATGTAGGTTCAAAAAGATAAAGTATTGACTTTAGAAATATATAAAGAGTAAGGTAGTGAATGTATCAAATGTCTGAAATACGGAATATTGTAACGAGATCGGAATTCAGATAGAGTAATGAAAGTTTTGATGTCTAATCTTCAGCAGTGATAGAATTACAGTGAGAATTAACTATTTTTATTATCGATTTATTAACATCAATGGATGTGGTTTCAAAAGAAGTGGGACATTTAGATCTAGTAAGGATTTAGCACGATCCTCAACATGGGCGGTACCGAAGAATAGTACGATTAGGTAGTGATACCCCTTTAGAGAATATGTACATAATGTACCTGGAATTATTAGCCATATGACCTTGAAAGGATTCCAAGATTAGCGGGCTAGGAATGAAGCCCTTTTCTGCGGAAGATAAACATTTCCCTCAGTAAGACCTCTGTCAGAAATGGAGAAGATGAAGACGTTAGACGTAACAGAGGGTTATATCATGAAGATATGGAAGAGGATAAAAGTGGAGTCGCATCGTCGATTGATAGAGGCATTCCAGGAAGTTATGTGACCAATACAAGAAGGGTAATATGAGCTTATAGGTTATCTATGGGAGTATCGGAGTGTATGGAAGCTACACGGATCATAGAAAATACATTTCGACAAAAAATTGCAGAATTTCAATTTGACTGACCGTATAAAATTGTATAGACGTCAAAAGTGGACCCTCATCGTAACTTTGGAGAACAGAGTGTATGGCCCATATTGACGGACCATATAAAAACGTACGGACCATCAAATTGAACCGTCAATTTGGTCGGTAGCCGACTTAGCTTCGGGTTTAAATAATTTTTTAGGCCATTTGTGATGAGAATAATGCCAAGGTAAATGAAATATTAGAATAAATACATGAGATGACGAAGAGTCACGAAATAAGGTATAGAAGAATGGCAAATCGTGGCCAATAAAGATAGAAAGAGATGAAAGCAATAGTGGTCGAGACGTTGAGTGAAGGTGTTATAAGACCAAGTACCTATTACGAGACTTGAGTAAACAAAAACAGATGGAATAGGCCATTAAGCATATTTAACCATTAAATCAAGAAACATCAATGTTGAGTTGATCCTCCATATAGGACGGAATAAGAGTTGAAGACTCCCGAGAGGATATAATAAGAGCTACCACTGAATGGCAAAATAAGTGAATGGGCAGTAAAGAAGTAATCTTTAAGTAAGTGCGATCCTTAAGGGTCAGTAAGGAATGAGCCCTCCATGGTTATTTGTTTTGTTACCGGAATAAGCGTGTCAATCGTGAACACATGATACCTTACTTATGCGAGCAATTCAGTGACCCTACTAAGAGGTGTTGAATTAAGGAAAGTTGTGAGTCGTTAAAGGATGGTAGATTATGAAGAACGTCTAATTGACAACCTGATATCTTAAGAGGGAAATTTCGGATGCGGGAGGAGTAATACATAAGAATATGGTGCATAAAAGAACCGACATAGACTCACACGATAATTTAGTAAGCAAATGCAAGGGTTACGAAGGGAAACTTTACAACGGCTAAGGTTGCGTTATCTAGATTTTGTGGATATGCCATGAATATCGACGGATATGTACGTATTTATAGGGATAACATAAAAAGAATGATAATGGTCTCCTAGTTAAAAGAGGTAAATGATGGAAAATACTATTAATTGTAAGAGATTCACTAAGGAAAGCATGATGAATAACTAGATATGAAAGCATACGCAAGCTCGAGAAGAGTATTCTGAATTTATGAATAAGAGGATAAGTCGAGCCTCATCGAGCAAGGATATATACGGAATCCAGAAGGAGATGAGTTTAACGGTCGGATAAGCCATCAGATTATGGTACACCTATATTAAGGGACAATTTTAGCATTTGAGATATTGACCTCGCAAGCTAGCGGTAGCGATTCTCAAGAAATATTTCGATCACGAAGTAATATGATAGGTTAATATAAGGTGACCAAGTTGAGGGGCTACGAAGCCTAAGAGTAAAAGCCAACCGTTATGGGTGATACCCACAAGTGAACGAGAAAGGATATGTAATGGTAAGAAGGATAAGCGATAAAATATTAGGAATATCCAAGACTTCACAAGAATATTCGATTACAAAGCTATTAGAAGCAAATGGCTGGTAAATATCGATTGAGGACAAGAGAACAATTTAATCTACATACCAATGAGAATGACTCACCGGTAATAGTGATGGTTGGGTAAGGACCAAGATTTCATTTCAAGTGAATCGTAAGACTAGATATAGAAGGAACCCTTGAATAACAGAGGTTGAGATCAGTCAATGCATTACAAAGTGTCAGCCTAGGAGAAATCATAGGACGAAGTTATTTACACCTAAAGCCTGGATGGGAAAATTAAGCCCATGACTTAGGGTCAACAACAGTGAGCCCATATTATAAATATAACTACAAGGATCTTTAGTGTAAAGCTGACACCAGTTTCTCTTACCAATAAGTAAAGGTACCCTCTTGGATGGGTCACAATGTTACAAAGAACTATGAGCACTCTTAGAGGGAATAATGTTCTTAAAAGAAGAAGAAAGTAAGTAAGAAAAAGTGAATTCAGATAATGTTGTAAAACGTGCTCCTCCTTAACAACAAGAGATTTTGAAAGTTAAACTTCAGCAAGTGAGTGTCCCACAAATATGTTGGAAAGATAAGAACATAACATTGTTCCAGCTGACGGATTAAGAATCCAAACATGGGACTAAATCAATGATAGTCATTATATAAAACTCGGTGGTATCCCACCTTTAGGGAGATAGAGTGGAAGATAACCATAAAAGGGTTAAATCCTATTATTATGAGGATTAAGATCGGCAGAACATCATAATGGCCTTCAGAATAACTAAGATGGGGTATGTAAATGGTTTAGCCTATATCGAGGCCTAGAAAAATGAAAGACTAGAAATGGAGCGTCAGCAGATAGCAAATTTAAAGATCCCATTTCAAGGTTCCAATGATAACAGAGCGATACACGGTGAATGTTAATGTCACCCCGATGGCAACAAAAAAAAGAAATAACTGAGGGAGAGTTATAAGTTGATACCGTTGGAAAATGAGGTTCTATGGTAATAGATCCAATCATGTGTCACACGTTTTGCTGAGTTATGAGATAAGATTAACAGTGGAGGTGCCTTGTTCCCACTATTCTGCTCATCTAGAAATGGGGAAGAAATATTATGATATCAAAGACAAATATTGTTATGATAATAGTAAGCAAAGCAATGCCAAGTTTTGGCATAGCACCCCAGTGGTCAGCATGGAGAGGCAAAGCATTAAAGGGCCAGAAGGACTATTACACAGAACTCAAATTCCCATCTAGAAATGATAACCCGGGTTAAGGATAAAACTCAGTAAGGGTTCGTATATGTTCTTATCAGAAATATTGCTCTCAATGGCCGATAATCAACATATTTTCAAGTTGACCCCATCCCTACTAAAACAAAATCTATTCATGTGTTGAATGATTTTGCTCGCAGTCCATAGATAAAAGGTTATAGGATCTCAGGACATTTAAATACTTTGTACCCCAGGTAGAAAGGTCTCGGTGCAGTACAATTCCAAGATTCTCCGAGGAAAGTTTAAGAGTGCAGAGAAATCCCTTATAGTTCTCTCCAAGTCAGGTGATCGAGCCGAGCACATAATTTAGACGCTCGAAGATACTATACATGAAGCCCTCAGAGTTATGAAAGAAGTAAAGTTCCAACAGGAGTAAGTCTCAATAGTCCATGATTTTGAAAAGTCAATCACCAGTGTGCGGTGCTGAGATAAGGGACGATGTTCATGATGACATGTCCTTGAGGACCTCACCCATAAAGATGTAACAAAAAATTGGCCAGGAAGGCAAGTCTAACTCCAAATACAGCAAACTATATAAAGTTACCCAAAGATTTATCCAAGAGACCTTTGCGCTTGAGATTACCTCCAGAATCAAAGGGAATTCACTCAGTTTTCACACATTGATATCACCGAAGTTTATAGGAAATTTCTCTCGCATATTGTCTATCAGGAATGTTTAGATTACTGAAGAAAAGGTCTTGACTATTATCCTTTATCATTAGGCCTAGAAGTTTCAAACTCATGAGATGACATTCGTTAATATACTACAAAAAAGTAATGGCATAAACATAATGATATGGGAAATTGAGAGGGGAGTAAGATCTAGATATTCTTCCATAGTCCGGACATCAGGTTCACGTAATGTTCATGCGATACGATCCCCTTAATTCCTACTCTATAGCAGCAAACTTCTTTCATACACCTGTACAGCTGATGAACACAACATAAATATGATAGACACAGCTCAAACGCTAAGATTTGGACAGTCGAGGTGAGTTATGTCTTACCCTTATGATTACCGTGGTAGATAGATGGTTGTGTAGGGCCGATATGATATTATATTACTTTGGATGGACCTGTGTGGCACTTGTGTTGGTTCTGGCTACTTGACATATTTTGGAATAGTCCTATTTACAGAGGAAACTCTGTTGAAATTTTTAAAGAATTCTGGGAGTTGGAAGTTCTAAATTGATGACCTCAACATTCGAAGACGAATGTTTCTAAAGGGGGAAGGATGTTACACCCCATACTTTGGATGATGTCTTTATCATGGGTTAACTAACGTAATCTTAGTAAGGTTGAGATCCCATCACATGGTTGAAAAAGGTTTAGATGAGTGACTTTTCACTGCAACTTATAGTTTGCCAATCTAAGAAATAAGGAAGATTTGATGGACCGTCAATTATTGTATGACATATTTGACGGACCGTCAAATGGGACGGTGCAGATTTGGTTTCGGGTATAAATTATTCTCTTCGACTTTCAGACCTCATTTTCACCCAAATCCAAGCCATAATACGCAAGATTAATGTGATGAATCCCGTGATTATCATGAGAATTGTCTTCTCATTATAGAACCGGTTCTTGTAAAACCTTGGAGGCATAGTAACGGGTTGTTTTGAAGAGATTATTGTGGGTTAAGTTAAGTTCTATCCTCCGCGGCCTATTCTTATGGTTAATTGATGTTTTGGAATAAGTTATGGAAGGATTCTCATAGTCAAAACTTGTAACTTTGAAATCATAAGTTATAGGACTTGTTTGGTTGTTTTACTTGAGGCATGAGATAAAATTGATAATGAAATTGGTTGTAAGTGTTGTGGGATCAAGGAAAGCTTGGTTTGGAGGATTGTGGAATCGAATTACATAAATTTTCCTTATAAAGAAAGCCCAAGAATCCTATAAACTCAAGATGTTCGATGATATGCTTAAGTGAGCTTCCTTATGGGATATGAATTTGTTATTAATAACAAGTCCCTTCTATAATGTAGATAATCATCCATAACGCGTGCGAGGCATGATCTATATAAACGAGACGTGAACGTAACACCGCTTCATAAAACTCCACTCTTAGTAACTAGAACTCTCCATGTTCATACATGATTAGTCAATATTGCTTCCAAAAATTTTATTCATGATTTGTGAATTCGGTAAAGTCAAGTAATGGTAATGATCAGTCTTATAATGATGATCAAAGGTGTAACGACCTTAAGTCACTCCGTAAGAGTTAATAAGTAAGCCATGTCCTTCAGTCATTCTTCATACATATATATTATGCATTTATATTTCTCACAGAGGCCTACAACGTTATATACATGGATATACTGATATGATATGTATTATATTGTCCTCAGAGACCTATGGAGCTATATACGCATCTTATACATTTATGACACTAGTAATATTGCCCACAGAAACCTACGACATTATATACGCGATTATTACACACATCTATACAGTTTGATGCATTGTGACGGTATGAGTTCCAGGTGGTATCTCTATTTTCCTTAATTATTGTTAGTTTGTTACAGATGATTATGCCCTATATATTTAGTACATCTTTTGTACTGATGTCCCTTTTCGGGGATGATGCGTTTCATGCTCGTATGTACAAGTAGGGATGCAGATGATTCCTCACAGTAGGTGACTCGACTCAGCTGAAGGTCGTCATGCTCCTTTCTTCCGAAGATGTCTAGTGAGCTGATAGGTATGATAGGTGTATATACATGTGTGTAATGGGGTATGGCTGGGCCCTGTTCTGATCAGATGTTATCATTATACTCTTTAATGGCTTGTAGATAGTCGTATTGTGTATTATGGTCTTGTGTGGCCTTGTCGGCCTATTCAGTACACTTGTTATGTTTATGTCGGCCATGTTGTATATATATGTATAGGTTGGGCCTTTTCTGCGTGTAGGTGGTTGTTTCCTGGTTAAGATAATCATTTATCAGAGGCCTTGATGGTCTATGAATTATTGTATATGTCATAGGTATCAGGATCAATACACTTGGGGCTTAGAGCGCCGAGTGCCGGACACACCCCCCCAAAGTTGGGGTGTGATAGATTTAGTGATGGAGAAAGCATTCCCCTTGCAAGACAAAAGATAAGTCCAAGTGTCTTTGGAAAAATCATCAACAATAGTTAGAAAATATCTTAATCCATCGTATGTTTTAGTGTTATATGGACCCCACAAATCTATATGTATCAACTGAAATGGATGTGTTGTATTAATAGAGTTGTCATAGAAGGGCAATATCTGTTGTCTAGCTAAAAGACACACAGGACAAATATAAGATTGTTTAGCAGATAACTTATTAGACAAAATGAAATAAATTTCATTATGTGAAATGACATATGCCCCAATCTTTGATGCCAAAAAAGATCTACTTTATTAATAAATGAAGAAGGATTACAAGTTGTAGTGCAAGCACTGTAATCACAACTAGGAATAACATATATGGTATTTACAGATCAATGAGAGATACCATTAGTAAAAATAAAATGAATGACATAGAGTCTATTGGTTTCTCTACCAATCTCCAATGGCCTCTTCAGAGAAAGGCCGTGAATTAAACTAGAAACCTTATTAAAAAGGACTGAACAATTGAATTTATCAACTATTTGAGGTACAGAAATTAAATTGCATTTGAAAGAGGGTATGAGAAGGACATTGCTTGAGACAAAGTCATTGCAAAGATGTAAAGAACCAATGTTGTTGACTTTAACCATATATCCATTGGGTAGAGTGACAAGATAAGGAAAAGGTAAATGTGTGATGTTGTGTAGTAGGTTTTTGTGAGGTGTTATATGGTTTGTAGCTCCTGAGTCTAGAATTCAAGTATTGTATTTCAACTGTGAAGCACAACTCAAAGCAATAGTATAAGTGGAAAAGCTACAAGCCATACCTGCAAAGACAGCTATAACATTGAGAGAAGAACCAGTGGAGACATCATCTCAGTTAGAGATATGAGATTTCTGAAATAGGGTGATGAGGTGTTGGTAATGTTCCTTGCTGAATCTATGAGCTAAGTCCATGTTAGAGACACTTTCATCAACTAAACTAGAAATAGAACCAGAGTCCATCTGAAAACAAGTTATTGACCTCTTTCCCTTAGTGAACTTGAAGTCAGCAGGGTAACCATGAAGTTTATAGCATTGGTCTACAGTATGCCCAGACCTCTTACAATATTTGCACATCAAGTTAGACTTTTGGGGATCAAAGTTGACTCTTTAATTAAAGGTCTTGTTCCCTGAAGCTAAAGAACCATGAGGGAATATATAAGAAGTGCTAGAGGATGAAGCCTTTGTAGAACTAGAAGCAAAGTTGGGAGAACCTTGTGTAGCCTTAGCATAATTAGACCTAAAATTTGAAAATTTTGAATGTCCTGGAGTGGATTTTGCATAGAATGATGTAGAATCTAAAAAGAATGGTGGTGCTGAGGACTAAATTTCTTTTTGATTTTCATCATAGAGAAGCATGGAGTAAGCCTTTCCAAGGGTTGGCACATGACTCATCATAAGGATGTTCTTCTCACATTCTAATAAGTATCATTAAGATCAGTTAGAAATTGAATTAGCTTCTAACCTTCACTACATATTGATTCAGCACCACATGTGCATGTTGGTCCAAAACAAGTAGTTTTTAGCTCATCCCACAGTCTCCTAAGCTTAGTAAAATAGCTTGTTATGTCTGAGGCACCTTGAGTAAGCCCATCAAACTCCCTCTGTGTTTGGTAGTACCTATTAGCACTAGATTGACCATATCTCTCTTCTATGTCAATTCAAATATCCCTAGCGGTTTGACAGTGTAACACACTCTCAGCACTATCCATAGAAAGCGACTTACTTAGCCATGTGAAAACCATATCATTGCACCTAAGCCAATATTCATAATAAGGTGAATCTGGATTAGGTTTTGCAATCCTATCATTTACTAACCCATATTTGTTCTTAGCAGACAAAGCAATGAGCACATTTTTCTTTCAGGACATCTATCTAGTGCCTGAGAAAGGGACTGGTATTAGACGAATTCCTGGATTATCGAAAGGATGAACGTACAGTGGATGGGAGGAATCTATTGAAACCGCAGATGGAATCGAAGTCTCAGAACTAGTTGGAACATGAGTATTGGTAGTTATTTCTGGAGCCATCGATTTATACCAACACGCGTATACTAGATGAACAACAACTGCACAAACACAATAAAATTGCTACAACAAAATATTCAAGCTAAAATATGCAGATATACTCCAAAAATTCACGAAATTGAAGCATAATATGTGCAAGATCTTCAAATCAGATAGTATATGACAAAATTCCCCAAAATCCACGAAATTAGGGCAAAGCTATGTAGAAGTGAGTCATAGTAGATGTTACTGTATCTCCTTCAAGAAACTTGAAGGAGTAAGAGCCTTTCTAAGTAACAGCAACAAAGACGAAGAAGAAAAATCCAGCAAAACGAGGCAATGAATTGACAAAAAATCACGAAATCATGAAAATCCTAACTCGCCGCCAGTTGATGAAACTGAGTGATTTTTGCGAAAACTGGTCGGAAAATACTAGATCGCGTCAAAGACTAGCCGGATCTATGGTCTGATACCAATCACCCAAAATTGAAGATGAAAGCCATAAATTTCTACCCTAGCTGGCTATGTCGGTGAGATCGGGGAGAGAGAAAAGAGAAGCCAAGGGTAAATAATATCTCTACTTTCATTAATTAAGTAAATAAATACAAAATGAGTTGTTTTATCAAAAAACTAAAACCGGACATGGCCTGGGTCCCAAATGACTTATAACATAAATGGGCCCAAATAGTAGTAGCCCAATCATGTGAAATCTGAATCCAAGTTTGTGTGTTTCACTCTATCAAATACAGGGTCTACGCAAAAGCTATTGGGTTCGTCCGAACCCCCATATTACACTGTAGCTTCGCTCCTGGATATATTTCTTCCACGGCACGAACCTAGATCACACGGAAATAACTTCACATTATTTCATGGCTCCCCTTGTGAATATCTTGTTTAATTCTCATAATTATGTTTTCTTTTTTCCTCCAGAAACCTAATACGTACAAATGAAAAACTTATTTAAAGGAAATTAATTGATAAAAGGGAGATATTATAAAGAAATATTTCGTGGGGTATGTTTTGATTATTGGAAAAGAGCAGAAAGTTTGCAAGAAAGTCATCTTCCAATAAGTTGTGTGCGTTTGATAAATGAGAAGTTGACTTTGTTGGAAATTAGCCTTTGGCGGGGAGATGCGTCCACCCATCTTTGATGAATTAAACACTAGTGTTCCGTATGTTGGAGACCTCGTCTCTTTACACATGCATGATCTACGAAGTGAGTAGATGACCGTAGGGCCAAGAATCGTCTAATTTCGTTAAGAAATGAAAGAGATATTGGTCCACGAAGTAAGGTGTTTGAGACATGGAAATATGGTGTGGGACAAATCTACCACATCGGTGGAATATAAAGAATTGCTCTCTATATAAGTCTCTAATTGGTAAAGGGTTTGGGACCCCAAGGGGTATCCCATGTGTTTAAAGGAGGGAAGACCTAGATGTGCTTGGGTTCAAGGCTAAGCCCACACGCGCGCCGCCGCCTCCCGCCCGTCCCGTCCCGTCCGATTCCGGTTCCGATTCCGGGTTCACGGTCGTGGGCTGTGGGGCTGTCTAATATTATCTTTTTGGACCAAAGAACTCTGCCAGATGTACAGTTTGATCCCTGAAGTTTCATATGTACACTTTGGACCAGAATTCTTTCATATGTACAGTTTGGTCCCTGAAGTTTCAATATTTACAGTTTGGTCCCCAGAATTTCTGGAGACTTTTTCTGCCTACTGTTGGACTGCATTTTGGAGCATTAACCAGCCATTACTTGGCTGATTAACTCCTCCATTAACAGCCCATTACTTGGGCAGTTGGGCAGCCTTTCAATGGCCATTAACAGCCATTACTTGGCTGTTTTAATGCCCTCCTAATGGCCATTAACAGCCATGTTTTGGCAGTTAGACAGCCCATTCTCCTTGATATATATTGAGCCTTCTTTTGGCTCAATTCAGTGGCAGAAAATAGATGAAAAACAGGCAAGAAACAGGCCACAAAACAGACGAAAAAAATAGAAAAACTGACTGAAATTCAGCACAAAACAGTGAGTGAAATTCAGCGAAAATCAGTGCAATTTTCGACTGAAAAACAGTGACCAAACCCTCACGTATACACAAGATATACACTACAGAGACACACTATATACACAGAGACAAAAGAGAAGAGTAGAGAGAAACTCTTCCTTCCTATTCCATATCTTCAGCAAGTCGAGTCATAGTTGTTTTCTTTGACAGGCTCAACCTATTGGCTTTGTAGTGTTGAGATTAAAGTGTTGTTTTATCTTGAGAGACTATTGCCCGCTAACGTAAAAACATATATACGGGGCAATCTTGTCTTAAGGATAGAGGGCTATCCTCGACTCAACACACAACGTTGTAACCATCCAGATTTAGTTGTTTCTTGATTTCAGGATATCAACATTCAAGACACAACAAACTTGCGACAGTTCTCAACATTGGCTTTGCAAGGTGATCAAGATTCAAGACACAACACACATGCGGCAGTTTTGAAGATTGACTATTTATTTATCCTTTCGAACATTTGTAATAGTTATTACTTCCCGTACTGCTCTATAAAGTACCATAGAATACCAACAAACTTAAGACAAGATTGTATTGTAATACTATTAGTGTTCGAAAGATGTCGGTCAAAAGTTGTGTGACCAAATCTGGATATGGTAATGGTTTTCTGGTAGAAGAGAGTGATGATGATGAACATGTTCATGGTGTCACCGCTACCAAGACTGGTGGGAACAAACGCTCTCGAGAGCCTGAGGATGTCAACTGGGACAAGAGGAGAAGACTGAAGATGTACTTCTATCTTGCAGCAGAAGGCTTGTATCTATCCCAGACAAAAGATCCGAATAATGGTAAGAAGGAAATGAACACTCAGTCTGATGAAGTGACTGAAGTGAGCCAGAATCCGAAATTGGGATAAGTAGTTTTTCTTACTTGTCAAGAATAAAGATTAAATGAGGTCTGATTAAAAATTGATTAAAGTAAGGAGGAATATGAAAATAATTTATATTCCTTACGCTTTAAAAATCAGAAGTTTAATCTCATCTTCTTTTCCGTTTAAAGATTGGATTGTAAAGCAACTTAAAAAGATCTGTTCTTTTAAGTGTAATTATTAAAAGTGAGTAAAGTATGTTCGCACATACGAGGGAGTAAGATCCACTGACTGTGCGAAAACTGTTACCACTCTTAAGTAAGCGCCAAGAATTATCTGGGCACTAATCATAACGGAAGAAGTCTAAAAGTTAAAGACGTTGAGCCTGTCATACTATTTGGCAGAAGATCCTTCATAGGATGATATTGGACACTCAGTCATATAAAACCTCCGGGCGACTGGAGTGGGCCAAAATTCCTTTGATATGATGATATTGGACACTCAGTCATATAAAGCCTCCGGGCGACTGGAGTGGGGCCAGAATTCATTTCATAGGAAAAGTAATGGACACCTAGTAAGGTGGGTCAGAGTTTCCAGGTCTGAAATGATTTGAAGGCCTAAAGAAAGGCAGAAAAGAAGTTGGACACTCAGTCTGCAAAGCAACTGCAGTGGGCCAGAGTATCCAGATCACATATGATCCGGTTACGCCCTAACCACGGGCAAGAGGTTGTTCATGTGAAGCAACGCCACCTCTAAAGTAGAAGGGGTTGAAGAGGTTGTCCTCAATAGGACTTCAGGGAATGGGATCACTCTAAGCTGAGGTGATACATGTTCCTAACTTGGTTTAAGGGACGTTGTTGGTCAAGCTGGTTTAAGACTAGTCCAACAGGTCTGTAATAACTAAGAATGGTACAGTATGTCTGTAGCCAAATGAATGATATATTTGTAATCTGTGCATCTATGCCATCATAGATTAAGACATGTTAAATAGCAAGTCATTCAAAAGCTAACGATGTTGAGATTGTTGCCTTCTGTCGACATAAACCCTCAAAATGAATGTGAGGTAGACGAATAGGCAAAATCACCTTTCCAAATTCCGTCAAAGGGAATAGCGAAAGAAGCGCCGCTCCTCTAGAACTTAGTCACACCTACTTGGGTGATTTGAAGTTTATACAAATTAGAGGAGGGGAGAAAAGTATGTTGTGACCTTCATTGATGATGGTACAACGTATGGAATCCTTTGTTTGTTAAAAAGCAAAGATGAAGCTGTTGAAGAGGATAAGAGCTACAAAGCAGAAGTTGAAAATCAACTAAGCCTACGAATTGAGAAATTCGTAGTGATAGAGGGGGAGAAAGTGAAGCATCGTTCATTAAACGACTGTTCATTTCTCACCTCAGTCCAACGGTGTTAGCCAAGCGCAAAGCTCGTACGCCCAAATTATGTGGGGTGGCTTGGTAAAAGTTGGAATACTGAAACAGGTCAAGTTGTACCTAAGACTGTAGATTGCATATCTGTCAGGATCTACAAATAACAGTAGTGTTGATCGCCTCTTGGCGTCAAAGAATGTTGAATTCTTTGAAGATAACTTTCCTTGAAAAAGGAAAAAGGAGTAATTGTTCAAGGTTAACAAGAACCCGCGAGGGCCTGACTGTCCGGAACTAGACGTTCCGTATCTACAGGACTCGAAAGTTGCTGGCTATCCGGAACTTAATATTCCAGATCTGCAGAACTCAGGGATTCTAGATGTTGAACCGAGACGGAGCAAAGAAGGGGACAAAGACTTGTTCCAGTCCTTCTAGCTTGTATGGCTAAGAATGAACCATGGACAATTAACAAATAATTGTCATCTCCAAAAGCGCTGCTTTGGAAAGAAGCTACAAAGAGAGAAATAAACTCTATCATATAGAACCATACTTGCGTAATGGTTGATCTTCCTCCGAAAAAAGAACCTTTGGGTTGTAAGATGTGCTCCCCTGTGAGTAGCTTCACATCCAGGGCCATTGCAGTCTTGCGTGGCATGAATGTTGAATTAACCTTCCCAATCGAAGAGTTGGAAGAAGAGAATCAAAGTTGGTTTTCTGGACTATTGGGCTTCTTCCTGAACTTTCATCTTGGTCCCTGAAATGTTTACATTTTGGTCCTGAAAGTTTCAGATAAAACAGAAATAATGAATCTGACCACAGAAACATTGACTCTGAAATTAGAAAGCCAACAGTTGGAGAATCAACAGTCTGAAAGTAAAAGTCATATTGAAACAAAGTCTCGATATGAAAGATATGAGTATCACAGATGGCATCTTAGGAATTAGATTTCTAAGACATCTAACGGACTGGTCGAGAGTTGACAGTCTCGTTGAAGCCACCAATGGATATGAATCATAGAATTGATTGGAATCATGGTGCACCCATAGACAAGGAGCGATATGCACAGGTCATGTGTAGTTCAATGTATTGTACATACTACAACCGACCTGGTATCGTCCTATTTAATGCATCAGTTGAACTAAGGTTCATCGATGATTTTAATACATGATCGGTAGGCGCGTTAACTGATATGGCGATATCCGAATTAATGCTTATCTACAGATTATAGTATTCTGGATGTCGATGGTTACGGGAGAACACAGTGATGCAACCGGACATCGATTCAAGAACACCAAAGCCACAAGTAAATGTGTATGGTGGGTCTTGGAAAATCCTCTAAGCAAACTTGCATCGACCGATTCATGATGGTATCGGAGTTTATCGCTTTATACAAAGCATGAAAGAAGTTGAGTAACTTCACGGCTCCTTAGAGGACGTCCCTGATTGGGAGAAACCCGCGTCTTCGCAGCTTATACATCGTGGCTAGTCGGTCGGCTTCAGAAAGGACACGGATGACGGCGTCTGGACATATCCTTCAGGAACTGTCGGAGACATAAGACCGTATGGCAGTTGATCATCACGGGTGTCACATCCTTGTGTACTAACTAAGGGACTACCCGGAGATCAAGTATTCTGCCTATCTAGGGGAATTGGCTTAAAACCCAAACAATACGAACCTTTGCGGTGGAAACCCAACCATACTGATTGGAGATCCCAAGAATGTGGTTCAATGGGAAAACTAAGCGGCAAAAGGTTTAGTTGAGCGCTTCGGTGGAAGCAAGAGCACCTCGGATGATGATTTCTGTAGAGAAACATGAATCCAAAGTTGTTCCCGCGATAGACATTAAAGTGCTACCTGCATGGTGGGTAAAGGTTAAGCATCCAAACCTTTAAAAGATCCTCAAACGGTTGAGGTTAAGGTTGGGGAAACTTTTAATGATTCCTAACACTTGAGAAGTGAGGTATAGCAGGATACCTTGTAGGAGATCACCTATTTAAGTGCGAGGATGGCCGCCTCAAATGAACGCACTTAAGAATCCAAGTGTGTCCATGGCCACAACGGACAGAAACGTAAGAAGGAAAATGAATAAAAAGAGTTATTGTGTTGATATCGTTGTCTTGGCTTACACTAAACACTGACGGTTCAAGACATCACGTTCACCGCGCAGTAAGTCAGTCCGATGGTATTCAACTAGGGAAGGTTCAAAGCGTAAGCTACCTCTCCTGATGCAATGTTCTTTTCGTTGAAAGATTGCTGAAATGTAGGCACCTTGTGTGTGCGCTACAATCTCTCTTTCATAGAGGGGATTGTTGGAAATTAGCCTTTGGCGGGGAGATGCGTCCACCCATCTTTGATGAATTAAACACTAGTGTTCCGTATGTTGGAGACCTCGTCTCTTTACACATGCATGATCTACGAAGTGAGTAGATGACCGTAGGGCCAAGAATCGTCTAATTTCGTTAAGAAATGAAAGAGATATTGGTCCACGAAGTAAGGTGTTTGAGACATGGAAATGTGGTGTGGGACAAATCTACCACATCGGTGGGAATAGGAAGAATTGCTCTCTATATAAGTCTCTAATTGGTAAAGGGCTTGGGACCCCAAGGGGTATCCCATGTGTTTAAAGGAGGGAGGACCTAGATGTGCTTGGGTTCAAGGCTAAGCCCACACGCGCGCCGCCACCGCCCGCCCGTCCCGTCCGGTTCCGGTTCCGATTCCGGGTTCCGGGTTCTCGGGTTCTCGGGTTCACGGGTTCACGGGGCGTGTAAATTTGTGTGAAATTTGTGGTGTGGGAGTGTCTAATATTATCTTTTGGACCAGAGAACTCGCCAGATATGCAGTTTGATCCTCAAGTTTCATATGTACAGTTTGGACCGTAATTCTTTCATATGTACGCTTTGGTTCCTGGTTTCAATATTTACGCTTTGGTCCCAGAATTTACGAGACTTTTTCGCCATCGTTGGACTGCGTTTTGGAGCATTAACCAGCCATTACTTGGCTGATTAACTCCTCCATTAACAGCCCATTACTTGGGCAGTTGGGCAGCCTTTCAATGGCCATTAACAGCCATTACTTGGCTGTTTTAATGCCCTCCTAATGGCCATTAACAGCCATATTTTGGCAGTTAGACAACCCCTTCTCCTTGCTATATATTGAGCCTTCTTTTGGCTCAATTCAGTGGCAGAAAATAGACGAAAAACAGGCAAGAAACAGGCCACAAAACAGACGAAAAAAACAGAAAAATTGAATGAAATTCAGCACAAAACAGTGAGAAAAACAGCCACAAAACAGTGAGTGAAATTCAGCGAAAATCAGTGCAATTTTTGACTGAAAAACAGTGACCAAACCCTCACGTATACACAAGATATACACTACAGAGACACTATATACACAGAGACAAAAGAGAAGAGTAGAGAGAAACTCTTCCTTCCTATTCCATATCTTCAGCAAGTCGAGTCATATTTGTTTTCTTCGACAGGCTCAACCTATTGGCTTTGTAGTGTTGAGATTAAAGTGTTGTTTTATCTTGGGAGACTATTGCCCGCTAACGTAAAAGAATATATACGGGGCAATCTTGTCTTAAGGATAGAGGGCTATCCTCGACTCAACACACAACGTTGTAACCATCCAGATTTAGTTGTTTCTTGATTTCAGGATATCAACATTCAAGACACAACAAACTTGCGACAGTTCTCAACATTGGCTTTGCAAGGTGATCAAGATTCAAGACACAACACACATGCGGCAGTTTTGAAGATTGACCATTTATTTATCCTTTCGAACATTTGTAATAGTTATTACTTCCCGTACTGCTCTATAAAGTACCATAGAATACCAACAGACTTCACATGCATTCTCTGGTGAGCCAATATTTTTCCTTGCAGAAATAACATAAGAAAAGGCAGAAAATCTGAACTGGCGATGAAAATATATTTTCCCCTTTTTGAGGGGGGAAAACAAAGTGTTATGTTGTCCATGATATTGAGGTCATTTTTTGAAAGCTTCGGCAATACTTATTTCAATCTGACAGCAAACTTTGGGTCAAGGGAAACGGGGAGCAGCTCTGCTCCAGTGAAAATATCAATGCTAGCTTAAAATGATAACACGTGTCCATATTGGTTTTAAAGGTTGGGATTGTTTTTGGTTTAATCTCCATTAATTGAGTACACGTTGTCGTTTAAAAATTGCATCACTATTTTAGCCTCTTTAATAGTTTATGAATTACTTAATTGAATTAAACATCAAATTCTACTTCTTTAGAAAATTTAAAATATTCTTTTATTAGAATCCATTAAATTAAATTATTAAGATAGAGAGACAAAAATCAAACTATCAGCGAATATTACTAATACATAAATAAACAAATCAGATTTTAAGTAATAACAATAAAATTTTAATAGACTATCATCATGCTTAATTAAGTCAAATAATTAATGAAATTAAATAAGAGGAAAAGAATAGTTCAAACATTTCAAATGCAACTGCCATAATTATTATTTTTTTCTAATTAAGTCATCACCTTAGGTTGGGGGATTAGGCTTGACCCCTATCATATCTATTAATGCAAAAAATTGCATATGTTAGAGGGGGACATGGACCAAAAAACATATATTTGTCATATCTTCTTCTCCTCATAGATGAAAATCCCCATTTATCCAGTTGAATAAAACCTTTAACCTATTGAGGAAATTGTTGGTAGGAGGTGTAGAAGGTTTCGTTTCCACTGGTTGATGCAAGTTTGGCAATCCTATTTGCCTCTATGTAGCAATGGATGAACTCCATTTGTCATTACCTTTGCTAGTCCCTTGGATGATGTTTTTCAGCTTCATGTTAGTAGTATGTCAATGATAAACTTGGAAATCCATCTCTAATTGTGCATATCTGTTGAAGCCATTTTCTATGCACCACTGGACACCTAAATTAGCTGCTCTTGCCTCGGAGTAGTTATTGTTGGAAATTTGTCTTTGGTGGGAGTTGCGTCCACCCATCTTTAATGACTTAAACACTAGGGTTCCGCATGTTGGAGACTTTGATTCTTCACACGTACATAATCTACTAAGTGAGTAGATGACCGTAGCGCCAAGGATTGTCAAATTTCGTTGAGAAATGAAAGAGATATTGGCCCACGAAGTGAGGTGTTTGAAGTATTAAAAATGTGGTATAGACCAATTCTCCCTCATCGGTGGGGGAAGGAAGATTTGTTTAGTTTAGAAGTCTCAAAATTGGCTAAGGGTTTGGGACCACAAGGAGTAACCCATGTGTTTGAAGGAGAGATGACCTAGATGTGCTTTGGTTCGAGGCTAAACCCACACGCGACGCAGTCCGTCCGGGCCGGGCTTCGGGCTGATATTATCTTTTTGGACCCAAATTTCTTATTTATAGTTTGGTCACTCAAGTTTCAGGTAAGATAAAATTGGACAGAGAACTTGTGCTTTTGTTGTTGGTTTTGGAACGTTAACCTCCATTAATATGCACATCAATTCAGTCATTACTTGGTTGAATAACTCTCACTAAAGCTCTAATCCGTTGCACATTAATTCAGTCATTTACTTGGCTGAATTACTCCTCACTAATTGTCATTACATGACCATTAACAACAATTAGTTGGGCAGTTGACAAGTCTCCTCCATGCATTATATATTGAAGCCTTTGGCTAAATTGTTGAAACTACACACAAACGAAAAAACATAATTCTTCCTACTACTTTCTAGCATCATTTCATTACACTAAGTTCTTCAAAGTAACATTTGAGTTTTCTTTGCTCATTTGTTGAGTTGCTGTTTTATCTTGAGAAACTATTGTCCAGAACGTAGAAATGATATATACAGGACAATCTTGTCTTAAAGACAGAGTGTCATCACTCGACCCAGCAAATCAAAGTGCTTGTAATCTCAGTTTCTTATTTTCAGTTTATTGAAATTTCAATTGTTATAATTTCATTTTATTGTAATACTTAACAGTTACTTATTTCTCGTTTTCTGCGATCATGGTTAACAACAGTTGTTGCTATGCACCACTGCAACGGCCATAATTTGTTTTTAAGTTCATGCCAATTAGATTATGGAGACTAAACCAAAACAATCTCAACCTTTAAAACTAATATGGGCACGTGTCATCTCTATTGGAGCTATTTTCACTTGAGCAGAACTGTTCCCAAGGAAACGGGGTGTCGTTCTCTAAAGCCAAAAGGGTAAGGGAGTAAAGTTGGATATACTAAATAGATTAGTACAGTACATCATATAGATAACAGTATCGAATTTAGTATTTTCACTCAGAGTGTTCCGAAAAATATCTAAATCATTTGAACTAGATTTTTATATTTATTCAGGATATTCAAAAATTAATATATATATGAACACAAAAAATCATCGTAAATATATACTGTAATTTTTTGTCTAGGTATTCACCAAAACACCCTGGGCCATGACTAAATCTGCCCCTGTTAATAGATATATTACTGCAGATGTAGAATCATGATGTTACTAACATAGTAAATTTCAACGATATCTTCCAAATAGCAAAATTAGCCCATAAATAAAAATATGTTCTGTTCACCTCGTTTAAGAACGGGTTAATGATTCGCCTGTCTATTAGCTCATCCATTTTTCCAAAAAAATTACAAATGATGAAGGAAAATATCTATTCATAAACTCAATAATTTTTTACTACTCATTCAAAGAAAAAAATTGTACAACTCCTCTACTATATTATGCTATATGAAAATAGGTAAAAACACCCTTATTTAATAATATTGCAAAACATATCCCCATATTGCTCAGACTAAAATTTTAATTAAGACATGATTTCAATAAATACAAAATTCTAAATAAATTTGGTTTTCTACTTCAACTTTGAATTATTCTTCCAGCTTCTCCCTAATTCATCAGTGTTGTTGTATTGGAGACTTCTCACCAATCTTCCAAAAAAATATTGTTTGCGTTGGAGCACTTTTCGTCAACTTCCGATGGTTGATGCACTCCTTATTAAATTTCAATTGTTAAAGCACTTCCCTCCCACTTTTAATTTGTTGATTCACTTCTTATCCACCATCAATTGTTGAAGCAATTTTTTTCAACTTTTAATTGTTGGTGTACTTCTATCCAACTTTTAAATTTTTATTTATATTAGAGCATTTCTCTTCAACTTTCAATTGTCACATCAGTTTGACACCAACACCGAATTTTGTTGATTCACTTGTGATCAACTTCTATTTTTTTGTCCACTTTTCTCTAACTTTTAGAAAAAAGTTTCTTCTTCTTGTGTCATATTTATTTGCACCTTGTAATATTTTTTGTTTTATCGTCTCAGCATGATTGATTTTCATGCATATATTATCGGCCAATTTTTGTTGATATAATTATTAGCTAGACGGATGATATGCCTAATTCAAGTGTTCGTTTTTAAAGAACAAAAAAAATTCTCATCAATAATCTACATGTAGAAAAAATTCTTTTCTATATTACATATACAACAACAACATACCTATTGTTCAATTTCACATATTTACTGTAGAATTTTTTTTTCTTTTCTATATGTACATACAGTCAAATTTTTCTATAATGACAACATTTGTTCGAAAATTTCATGGTTGTATAGTGATGTGTTGTTATGTATGTATACTGACATTTGACGTTTAGATCACATTTAACTGTTATAAACAAAAATACGCAAACAATTCTTTTTCTGTACTTTTTATGTTATAAGCGAACATAATATACTTGTTAAATTTAAAACCTCAGTTGATTTTCATATCTCATTAATTAAAAATTAAAAAACTAATAAATTATTAGTAAATTCATAACTAGTTACTCCCTCTGTCCCAAAAAGAATGTCACGTTTTTATATTTAGAAACAATTTAACTTTATGAAATGGTTTACCGCCACACAAATCTCTAATATTTATTTTGGACCACAAATTTGAAAAGTCTTCCTTCTTTTCATAAACTTTGTGCCTAGTCAAATGGTGCTACATAAATTGGGACGGAGGAAATATACCATACCGATAAAGAATTAAAATCTAAGGAACATATGGATTTAAAAATAGTTGAGAATTTAAATATATCAAGTTTGACGTAAGAATTCTATAATTGTAGGTTATTTCGTAAATGTCAGTTTCTTAGTAATAATATAATGCTTGAATTGATGAAGAATTTGTCCAAACTTTCAGTAAAAGTAAATTCAAAAGCATTCCTTTGAAGGTTGTGTAAGAGCTTAACAATTGACTCTTTTATCTGACCCCAAGTAGCAGTAGGTTGAACTCCATATAAGTGGTAGTATCCGCCTATTCGGTATGGCTGTTAAGTGGTAACAGTAGGTTGAACTCCATATAAGTGGTAGTATCCATTGCTTGATTGGTGTTATGAGATGCACTTTGAGCTATAAGTGATGACACACTACTAACATCCTCAACAAGTTCTAAATTTTCACTATTAACATTGGTATTGTCATCTGTAGGTAGAATTATGGTATTTCTCCAACAATGGAGAATGGTAGAGGTCTTAACATCATTTCATGCTTCTACAAGAGTGTTAATTGCTTGTCGTAAATCGAACTTGTTGTCATTAGATATCCTTTTAGATATTCACATTTGAAATTTACTATGTGCATGACATTAATGATGGTTATCATAAATATTTTAATATTTTATTTTTATAATAATATATTTCTTGCAAATATTATTACACAATATATAAATATGGTTGTTAAAAATAACTTTACAAAGAGTGTATCGCTATAATGAATGTCATTGTCATTATAGGCAGAATGTTGTTGTAGAGAAGTAAAATATAACATGAAAAATTAATTTTAGAGAAAATTAAATTGTTATAGTGTAATGTTATTATAACGAATGATGATTATAGAGATGTTTGACTGTATTTACTATTTCAAAAATATTTATATAAAAACGTGTCGGGCCGGTTCAAAATAAACCTGCTTCGGGTCCGAATTCAGCTAGCTCAGCTACATACATACGTCGATAAAGAAAAAGAGAACAGATTACACGTGTCACCATTACAAAAGGGTGAACACAAAACCAAAAAGTTTTTGTAGCTAAACCGCACACTTAACTTGAAATTTGTATACATTAGCTCAAAATAAAAAAATGAGAACCCCAAAATATGGCAAAACGTGTGTGAAAGGCTAAAAAATTGTTGTACTTAGGTTAACTATCTCACCCACCCTATAGCAATAACCTTCCAAGTATGGTCAACCCCATAAGCTTTTAAATAAGACACACCCCAAAAATTGCAAAACCCTGTTTTACAAGAAAAGTGACTGAAATCGAACCAAATATTGTGAAGACATAACATGAGAAAATCTCACCAAATAAAAACTGCTGGTTGTACAAACTTAAGCACGCCAACAAGACACCTTCTATATTTCTAGCACTAGAATCACACCAAAACTACCAGTCCATGCATAACTACAACATTTCCTATCATCTCAATATCATGAATATTTCACTTAGCACCATTAACATGACTTATTCCTCTTACTCCTCATCATCTTCATCCTTCTTTGCACAACATTTCAACCCGAACAATCTCTCGACAAGTTTGTTTCTCTTTCAAGAGATACAAATGATGGAAATATTCTTAGCCATTGTTGTTTTCGTCGGTATACATTCTTTAAGGCAAAGGAAAAAACAAGGATTACCAAACTGGCCATTCGTAGGGATGTTGCCTTCTTTGATTTTCGGACTACGAAAAGACATGTATGAATGGATTTCTGATGTTCTCTGCCGGATGAATGGGACGTTTACGTTCCGTGGTCCGTGGTTTACCAACCTCAACTGTGTGGTGACATCCGATCCCCGGAATCTTGAGTATCTTCTCAAGACAAAGTTCTCAAATTTTCCGAAAGGAGATTACTTTCGGAGCACTGTGAGGGACCTCCTTGGAGATGGAATATTTAGTGCAGACGACGAGATTTGGCAGAAACAGAGGAAAACAGCCAGCATTGAATTCCATTCTGCTAAGTTTAGGAACATGACAACAGATTCATTGTTGGAGCTTGTTCATTCTCGGCTCTTGCCTGTGTTGGAAGATTCAATCAAGCAATCAGTCCCCATTGATCTTCAAGATGTTCTCCTTAGGCTCACCTTCGACAACGTTTGCATGATTGCCTTCGGGGTTGATCCAGGGTGTCTCCACCCTGGCTTACCCAAAAATCCATTCGCTAAAGCTTTCGAATCAGCAACCGAGGCAACCATTCTCCGGTTTGTCACTCCCACACTTGTCTGGAAAACCATGAGGTGCCTCGGGTTAGGAACAGAGAAGATGCTGAAGCATTCGTTGAAAAAAGTGGATGAATTTGCAAATGAAGTAATCAGAACAAGAAAGAAAGAGCTTTCTTTAGCATCATCAGAAGATAGCAAACAAAGATCAGATCTTTTAACAGTGTTCATGGGGTTAAGAGATGAACAAGGAAGGCCGTTTTCGGATAAGTTTTTGAGAGATATATGTGTGAACTTCATTCTAGCTGGAAGAGACACTTCTTCAGTTGCATTAAGCTGGTTTTTCTGGCTCTTGAATCGTAATCCAGAGGTTGAAGAAAGGATTTTGGCTGAGATTTCTAAGATTTTGAATGAAAGGGAGGATGCTATTAAGGAAGAACCATTGATTTTCAAGCCACAAGAGATCAAGAAAATGGAGTATCTACAAGCTGCTCTTTCCGAGACTCTCAGATTGTATCCTTCTGTGCCAGTTGATCACAAAGAGGTAAAATTTTCTATCTTCAAGATAAAATGACTACTCCCAGTGACACTTTTCGTATCATGAGATCCAAACTATGTCAATTTAGACCAATATTTTAAAAGATTAATCAAATTAATCCTCCCAAAAACGAAAAATCTTACTTATTCAGCACTAAGATTGTCGATATCCCAATTTTTAAGCAAAATCACATTTATTAGCTATATTACTCGTGACTGCTTAAGTCTTGATGTTCCACTTTAGAGAAGTGGAGGTGTTTCTTTTCTCTTTTTTCTGTTTTGACCAGTAGAGGAGTAAGTTTTCTTAGGTTCTTTAATTACTACTCCCTCCGTCCATTTTTACTTGACAAGCCTATTAAGAAGTCAAAAAATAGAATGATAATTTTACTATATCATTCCTAATTATTGCTAATTAACCTAATATTTAAAATAAATAAAATGTACTTTAAAGGTCGTGCATAACCCCATAATAAATTATAAGGGTAAAATAGATATGAAATGATAAATTATCTCTTAATTTTCTAAAATAAACAAGTAAAACTGAACAACTATTTTTTAGAATAAATAAAACTGGACTGAGGAAGTAACAATTTGTTGGTGGAACCGAGATATTAATGTTCTAAGAAAAAGAGGTACGGCTTCCTGAAAATGTTTTATTAATTGGGCATCAAAGCTCCAAGATTAGAAACATTAATACAAGCTGTTCCCCATGCGTTATTAAAGTCAAATATAAAAACTGAACTTGAACGTAACAAACATGTCAAATTCCAAGTAAGCTTGTTTGGATGGGCTAAGCCAAAGCCTTAAAGTTAGAAATTTTTGGCTTATTTTTATTATCTTGTCCTACAAACAAGCGTTTCAAAGCGATTTTTTATCTTACTCAAACACTATAAAAGTGTTTAAAAGCTATTTTAGCTTAAAAATACATAAAACACTACAAGAAAGTATAGAATTGACAACAAAACTTTAACAACGATAAATATATTGTTGCTAAAAAATATAAATGGCAACATAAGCTTTAATACATTATTGTTAAACATAAATGGCAACAACTTTTTTCAACTTATTGTTGCGAAAACTTTTTGCATCGGAGGTTATTGCAACGGTATATAACAATTTTTATTGTTGCAAAAAAATACTTTTAGCAACGACATCCTACCTATGACAACAAAACATGTTGTCAAATGCCTTTCTTGTTGTAGTGAAATAAGCCAATCCAAACAGGCCCTAAGAACTAATTAAGGTCTTTGGAAGAATAACAGAGCAATTACCCTAAGAAAATTTAAAACAGAAAGAAAAAGCAGCACAAGAAGATAAGAAACGTGAAAATCCAAGTGTTATTTTCTCTTAATGAAGCCATAAAGCTTGGTGTTACCTTGTATCCTACAGGTTCAAATTTCTGACCCGTCCCCTTCTCCCTACTCAGGTCTTCCCCATCTTCTAGGACAATTAATAAGCAAAAATAAAGCTTAATCGACTAAAATTTTCACCTTATTTTATAGATTATTATTAGTTTCAACATTTTTACTTAAGCATGTAACTATTTATTTAAAATATTAATTTCGACTCTTAAAAAGTACTTTTCAACATTTGATTTTTATCATCTACTTTAAATTAGTTAAGGGAACGAGCTCTAATCACCCTCATCATACAACCAATTTGCAATAAGTTTAAAGACATGCTCAATGAAATCCTCCCTTTCTTCAGAACTAACACCAGCTTCATCTTCTTTTCTTCAACATTATGCTCCTGTTTGGACATAGATTTTATTTCACTTTTTTTTACAGAAGAAGTTGAAGACATTGTGACCAGTTGTTTGGTTAGTTTTTGAAGATACATTTTCAAGTGTCAAAAAGTGTTTAGACTAATTTTTCAAGTTTTGAAGTTTTCTATTCACAAAACTTGAACTTCTTTTTAAGTAAAATGCATGTCCACACAATTTCAACTTCCAAAATACCATTTTTCATCTCATCTTCAAAAACTCTATTTTTTCAAGTTTCAAACGCTAGCCATACATCCTTTGCTCATCGAATCTTTCGGATTGTCATCTAGGTTGTTGAAGACGATGTTTTCCCGGACGGGACGGTATTGAAGAAGGGAATAAAGGTGGTGTATGCAATCTACGCAATGGGAAGAATGGAAGGGATATGGGGGAAGGATTGCAGAGAATACAGACCAGAGAGGTGGCTGAGAGATGGGCGGTACAAGAGCGAATCTGCCTACCGCTTCAGTGCCTTCAACGGAGGACCTCGCCTTTGCTTAGGCAAAGATTTCGCTTACTATCAGATGAAATTCGCCGCTGCATCCATCCTCTACCGTTACCATGTCAAGGTAGTGGAAGGCCATCCAGTTATGCCCAAAATGGCTCTTACTATGTACCTCAAGTATGGACTACAAGTCAACCTCTCCAGGCGTCATCAATCCCACCTCAACAACAAATACTAATTACTTTCTCTAGCTAGCAGTGTAATGTTTGTTCCTTTCTCTTTTTGTATTTTTCAGTAATATAAAGAACACGTTGTATTGTGAAGAAAGAAACGAAAAGGTGGGTGAATAGTAGGACAGGGAAAGAAAAGAGATTGAATTAGGTACATAAGATGAGTGATTGGAATAATAGATTCTGTGTTGATGCTATGATTCTTTATTTTTGATATCCATTCTTCCAAATTCATGCTAATTTCCAATATTACGTTAGTATAATAGCGAATCTTACCATATATTCGCCGTATATTCTATAATTAATATTTGTGTGTAATTATGGTAAATATAGATCCTTATTCAATTATGATTCACCATTGTACCCACTATATATATTTGTATTAATGAGAAAGACTACTAAAATGAGATTAATACAATCTTACATGGTATCAAGAGCCAAACCCTAAAACTTTTGACCCCCACCCCTCTACCTCTCGGCCGATAGCTTCCCCCCACAAACCCTAATTTTATTCTCTTTCTCAACCACTCTCAGCACCTCTAATGGCTTCCATGGCTCATCCCACATCTCTTGCGACTTCCTCCTCCTCCCCAGTCATCATCCACAACCCCCCTCCCTCGACCACTTCTTCGTTCTATTCGACATTCGCCGTCACCAATATCAAGAACTTCATTCCCTTAGTTCTTGATCAAGAAGATGGTCAATATTCTTCATGGGTTGAACTTTTTCGTAATCATGCATGTGCTTATAACGTGCTTGATCATATTGATGACTCCTTCTCTCGCCCTACCAATGTCGACGACACGACATGGCGTAGCCTTGACGCTATCGTCAAGCAGTGGATTTATGGCGCCATATCTAAGGACTTGCTTTATACAATTATGAAGACCGGAGCCCCGACTCGTGAATTATGGGTCCGGTTGGAGGAGATATTTCAAGACAATAAATACACACGTGCTATGTACCTTGAGGAACAATTCAATAACATTCGTCTTGAAAACTTTGTAAAACATGTCCAACTACTGCAAACAATTGAAATTGGTTGCCGATCAGCTGTCTAATGTGGGCAATCTGATCTAAGAAACTAAGATGGTGTCGCAACTAATTAATGGATTAATAAAGGGCGAATATGACACCCTGGCAACAATGATACAACAGGCCGACCCACTACCTAGCTTCAACAAGGCCCGGTCACAATTACTTTTGGAAGAAAGCAGACGTGCTAAACAGGATGAACACAACCAAAAAGCATTGGTGGTTGATGCACCCGAAAACACCACTGCACCCACCGGCCCCACCGACAGCCAGCAGCCGCGGCAGCGACAAAGACAGAGGTCGCGGTGGCAGAGGCAAAGGCGGCTCGGGTGGTGGTCATCAAAATCGATGCGGTACCCGGTCTAATAGGCCGGCCCAATTCCATGACAGTTTCCCGGCGGATGGGCGGCACCATCCTGCCCATACCGAACTGCCGAGACCCACTGGAAGCAGCCCAGTCTTTTGGGCCCGGGTCCATCTCCTCGGATCTCGAGTCCCGCACAACAGGCCCATCTCACAGAGGCCCAACCGGGGCAGTCCCAGTCCGGTTTGCTTACCCCAACAGAATTGACCCAGGCCTACAACACAATGAATATACAGCAGCCCAACGATGCTTGGTACATGGACACGGGCGCCACATCCCACCTCATGCGCAACTCTGGTAAGCTTCCACGTATTTTTAATTTGCGCAGTCCTCAATCTATTTTGGTCGGCAATGGCAATCTCATTCCAATTTATAGGTATGGAACCACATATGTACCGAAGCCTCACCCTCTCTTCTCCCTACGTAACGTCCTTTATGGCCCCAATATCATCAAAAATTTAATCTCTGTTAGGAAATTTGCTATTGATAATTAGGTATCTCTTGAGTTTGACCCCTTTGGTTTTTCTATGAAGGACTTATGCACGGGGACACCTCTTGCGAGATAAAATAGTGTGGGGGATCTCTATCCTTTCTCATCCACCTCTCTCAGGTTGGGTAGTCAGGGTCGGAGAAAGCAAAGACTCATTACCTTTTGAGTGAGATTTTGAGAAGAGTTGCTCTTTGGAGAGCATAGTACGATGAAAGTTGTAAGCTGTGTTCGGGGGGAGTTATTGTCTATCGTTGGCCTCTATGGTAGAATCAGTCTGGGGACTTGAGAGGCGGTGGTTCCGCTGCCAGAATCAACCCTCATACATCCCTTGCCGCGATCTCTCCATCCACGTGGCACAACAGACTTGGACACCCCGGAGCTCCCGTTTTTAATTTTCTTAGAAGTCACTATTTTATTTGATGAATAAAGGGAACCTTGCCCCAAGTTGTTTTTCTTATCCTTTAGGTAATCATGTTAGACTTCCATTTATGTCTTCTTTAAGTGTTATTTTTTTCCCGTTTGACATTATTCATGCGAATTTGTAGACATCTCCTGTTGCTAGCAAACTTGATCATAAATATTACTTGGTTTTGTTAGATGATTTCTCGCATTTTCTATGGGTCTATCCGCTCAAATTTAAGTCACAAGTCTACCACACGTTTCTTGAATTCCACACATATATTAAAACTCAGTTTGAAAAGGACATAAAATCTTTCCAATGTGATAATGGTCGTGAATTTAATAATTCTCTTTTCCAAAAATTTTGTTCGGATCATGGCATGATATTTCACTTCTCGTGTCCTCATACCTCTCCTCAAAACGGTAAAGCCAAAAGAATTCTACGTACTATTAACAATATGATTCGTACCTTGCTCCTTCATGCTTCTCTCCCACTATCCTTTTGGGTATAAGCATTAAAATTGGTAGAATACATACTTAACATATTGCCTACCACCACTATCCAAAATCGAACCCCGACTGAAATTCTATTTCATCGTATCCCCACATATGGTCACATACGCACGTTTGGATGTCTTTGCTATCCTAATATTGCCTCCACGGCACCTCACAAGTTAGCACCTATGTCCATTCCTTGCATCTTTTTGGGCTTCCCGGCCAACCATAGGGGATGTCTATATTTCGATCCATCCATAAACATAGTCATTGTCTCCCGTCACGTTTGAGGAATCTATCTTCCTCTTTTCCAATATCTGTCAGTTTACCATCCCCGACTATGGATTTTTGATAATTCGGACAACTCCCATCTCATCCAACATATGCTACGTGGAACTCCTAATCCGGCTTCATGACCACCTCCTCTGGCATCCCTCCACCCACCGCCACCACCTGCCTCCCCCCGGTACACCCACACATCCCACAAACTCCCGCATCCTAAAATTCGATCCCGAAAACACCCACTGCCCACCCAGCTTTTCCGCCACTATACCACCTCGTCACAACCTTCAGCAGCCCTCCTCGCATCAGTATAAACCAACCCACCACTGTCCCGCCTCCCCCAAAGACAACCACCCACCCAACACTCTCTCAGAACCCACCCTAGACCCGCAGACACTGCATTCTCCTCGCCACGCATCGTCTGGGCCCCATACCATACTGCCCCATCTCGATAGACCCCACCCCCACACTGCCCCTGCCACACCACCCGCAACCTGTAACAAAACCCTCGTACCCACACACCAAATAGAAACCCGCACCAAACACGATATTTTTAAATTCCACTTCAACCTATCCACACAATCCATATCACTCATACCAAAAAACCCAAAACTAGCCAAACTTGACTCGAATTGGAATGTGGCCATGCGTGAGGAGTTTGATGCGATTACCACTCAGCGCACGTGGGATCTTGTTCCCAGGACAGAGGGGATGAATGTGATTCGTTGCATGTGGCTCTTTCGTCATAAGTTCAGAGATAGTAGTGATCTTGAACATCACAAGTCCAGACTTGTGGCAAATGGCACAGGGCAGTAGGAGGGTATTGATTGTGGTGAGACCTTTAGTCCGGTAGTTAAACCGACTACCATTCGCACTGTTCTGAGCATAGCTATGGGTAAGAACTGGTCGATTCATCAGCTTGATATGAAAAATGCGTTCTTACATGGGGATTTGAAAGAAACTGTTTACATGCACCAACCGCTAGGCTTTGTACATCTAGAGGCTCCTCATTATGTATGTCATCTACGTAAGTCACTGTATGGAATGAACAACCCCCAGGGCTTGGTATGAGCGTTTCGCTACTTACATTATGTCGATTGGGTTCATGTGCAGCAAATGTGACCATTCACTATTTTTTTTCATCGAGGTCGTGACATTGTATACGTGTTATTATATGTGGATGATATTGTGCTGACTGCCTCTTCTGATATGTTGAAAAATAAGATCATTATGCTGCTTAAATCCGAATTCGCTATGACAGACTTAAAAGAAGTTACTTCCTAGGGATTTATGTGACCAGATCTGCAGATACTATGTTCCTATGCCAGCGTAAGTATGCGGATGAAATTATGTACAGGGCTAAAATGGCAAATTGCAAAATCATGCTTACTTCGGTTGACTCGAAGTCGAAACTCAGTGCTGTTGACGGTGATCTGGTGTCCGATCTCACTCTCTATAAGAGTCTCGCAGGTGCACTTCAGTATCTTACATTCACTAGGCCTGATATTGCATATGTTGTACAGCAGGTGTGTTTATTTATGCATGCTCCTAGCGAGCCTCACTTTATAGCTCTTAAACGTATCATTCGATACGTTAAGGACACTCTTCATTATGGATTACATCTCTACCCCTCTGCACCGAGCAGGCTGATATCATATACGGACGCCGATTGGGCAGGAATTATTGAAGGGATGGGGCTCGACCTGAAGCCTTTAAATAGAGTCCCATCCGCCTCCCCGGTTCCTTTTCTTTCAGATCCTTTCCTTATATAATAAAGTCAAGCAGCCTCCGCGCCTAGCTTCCCTGACACGCGGCATTCCACATCAGGTGCAGAAGCAGAATATAGAGGCGTTGAACGTTGTAGCTGTGATCTGCTGGCTCCGAAACCTCCTCTTAAAGTTGCAGTGTCCCTTATGTAAGGCATCTATGGTTTAATGTGATAACATATCTGCGATCTATTTATCTCATAACCCGGTTCAACGTCATAGAACCAAGCATATTGAGATGGATATACATTTCGTTCGTGAGAAGGTTGCTATAGGTCATGTTAAGGTGTTGCATATGCCTTCTTTGTATCAGTATGCAGATATTTCCACTAAGGAACTACCTCGACAGTTGTTTCTAGACTTCACATCCAGTCTCAACATCCGACCTCGTCCCGCTCTGACTGAGGGGTGTGATAGCGAATTTTATCATATATTCACCGTATATTATGTAATTAATATTTGTGTATAATTATGGTAAATATAGATCCTCATTCAATTAGGATTCAACATTGTACACACTATATATATTTGTATTAATGAGAGACTCCTGAAGGAGGATTAATAAAATCTTACAATTACAAATATGTAAACATAATCTAATAGCTAGATTTTTTAACAAGTATCGTATTCTCCAAAGTACTGAACTTCTTCACAAGGAAAGAGTATAATGACTTTTTCTTTAGTAGTATTTTTTTATATAATACACAAATGCTTTTAGAATAGTATGTTTTGCTTATATACTGAACACAAGAAAACGTTATTCAAAAAACACATTTTCATTCGCACCAAACACATCCGTGGCCTCAATATCAACCTCTCAAGTCACATGCTTAATAAAATCTACGTAAAAGTCTTAAATATTTCAACACCGACACATGATCATTACAGAGTTGATTGGAGCAGGACCTTCGAGTCCAAATACAACCAACTGAAATGTTTAAACAAGATAGAAACAACACAACACCCACGAAGAAGACGTGAGAGGCACACCAGTGCATGATCATTGGTCGGGAGCAAGATTAACTTCTGAATCTGTAATGTAAAAGGCGAGGGGTAAGTCCACAAACCCGCAAAGAAAACCAAAGAACCTATAATGGTAGATATTAGTAAAATAAAACCAAAATTATCCACAGAAGTAGAAAAAACATTGGATAGTCTAGCGATATTAAATAAAAAAGGATAATTTTAATTGAAAAACAAGAACCTAGTGTACTTACATTTTAAAAAAAAAATGGGAAAAAGATAATAGAAAACGAAAGATATAAGTATGAACCTATAAGGACAAGAACACCAAAAGAAGATAAAAATTCAAAAGAAGAAAACATTTACTTAAAAGAAACAGAAAAAATAACCTATGAATATTTAAACCTAAAACTCGATAAACAAGTACAACAAATATGTGAGTTAAAAACAGAGAATACAAAATTGAGATCACATAATAATGAAGAATGGTATGAAAAGTATAAAAAATATAAACACAAATTTAAAGATACGAAGAAAATATTAAAGGAAACCAAAGTAGAATTAAAACAAACAAAAGAAGAATTAAATGAGGTAAAACAAGAATTAGAAGAATTAAAAGGGGAAATGGAAATCCTTAGAGAACAAATAAGAAGGTTAAAAGGAAAAAAAGAAAGTAAGGAAAAATACTAAAACAAGTGATGAAAGTACGACTAGTAGTAACGAAAAAACTAATAGTGACTCAGATAGCAACGATAAATTAACTAACCAAGAATTACAAGTAGTAGAATTTATAGAAGAAGTAGAGAACGAAGAAAACTCAGAAATAGTAAAAGAAAACAACCAGATAATAGAGGCTTTACAAAAAATGAAAAGAGTAAATGCAATCATAGAAGAACCTGAAAGTGATGTAGAAGATGAGTTTCATAGACCTATAGAAACAGAAATAGAAACAGATGATGTAATAAATGAAGATGCAAATGATTATCCTGAAGAAGAATTAGTAGACCCAAATTTAGAAATAATAGCAAGAAAACGGACTAGATTACCAAACCACATACCAATAGGACAACAAGCCGAATTTAAAGAATTTGTAGGATCAATGGCACAAGGAGTAAACTACAATGGATATTTTCTAGACCTAGATAATGTTTATGATGAACAAGAAATAGGAAGAAGGATAACTTATTGGAATCTTGGAATGTATATAGCACTAATGAACTCCACACAAATGGAAAACCTAGAATACATGTATGAATTAATATCTAAAACATTAATTGGAAATGTAGCATATTGGATAGAATCTATAGCATACCAATTAAGAGGAGAAGTACTTAGCCATGCAACGGATTGGAAATATATGTTAATAATATTTTATATTATATTAAAAAAGAATTTTTAGGAGAAAGATGGTTAGTAGCTAGAGAAAACGTACTTGCAGAAAGAAAAATTGAAATAGTAATGAATTTGAAAAATATGAAATGTTGTAAGATTAATAAATTACTAGAATATACAATTAGTTTTAGTAAGTTCTTTTATGAAGCAAGATTCTTACCACAAGAAGATTTAATATATCAACAACTTTATTATGACCACTTGCCAACACCTTATAACACTGAAGTATCAAAAAAATATACCCAACTAGAACCAAAAGAAAACACATTAGGAGAAAGAATAAGAGTATTAAGAGCATACCTAATGCGAAAATGCGAAGAATTTAGAATGCAACAAAAGATTAAAAAAGATAAGAAACTAGGATTAAGAGAAATATGTGGATTCACGAAGATTAATATTTGGATGTGATGATAAAAGAAAATATTAGAAAAGTAATAAAACATATCAAACAAAGAAATCTAAGAGATAATAATTATAAAAATTACAATAACAAACCAAATTATAATAACAAACCTTATTACAAACCTTATAGGAAAAATATATTTAAAAGATATAAAAATACCCCTGAAACCAGGAAGAAATTTAGATACAAGAGAAAATTTAGAAAAAGAAAATATGTGAAACCTGTAGAAGCAGAAAAGGTTAAAGAATGTAAATGCTGGAATTGTAATGAAAAAGGACATTATGCTAATAAATGCCCAAAGCTAAAGAAAAAATGAGTAAAATATTTAAATACGACACAATTTATAATGAGTTTACAACAGATCAGAGAAGATAATGATAAATGGTACGAATACGAAAACTTTTATGTTAGCCAAACTGATGAAGAAAGTGAATCGGAATTAGAAAATATTAACGATATTAACCAACACTCAGATAGTGAAAGTAGTTCTGAGTAAAATGAACGTACAAGAAAAAGAAAAAAGAAAATTATTAGAAGAAAGAAATTATTGGATACAATATGAATAGTATGTTCGCTATAAGCTTGTTACAACTACAACTACAAGTGAAACGGGAAATAAATATTATAATGATAGATATAACAAGGTTACTAAAAAACTTAGTAAGATAAGAGAAAGTTTGAGTGAAATAAATTGACAACTTATTAGAATAAGAAGGAATATAGAGGAAATAATGGAAGATAAAAACATTCGCCAAGAGGTAAGAGAATTAAAATAATATGAAAATCTCCAACAAAGATTAAGGGCAATGGATATCAGACAGAATACTAATACCTAATAAAATGGTAGCAATCTATATAGACTCCCATATAGAATATAAGCCTAATAAAATGCTAAAACAAAAAAATCTTTATAGATAGCGGAGCAAATTTATGCTTAGCTAAAAAGATGTACTAGAATCACACAGGTGGAAGAGAACCGGATCACATAGAGCAAGAATATCAGGATTCAATGAACAATCAAAAGAATTAGATGTAATAGCCGAAAACATGAGAACTGTATGAGAAAAAATAATATTCAGATTACCAATAATATATCAATTAAATAATATGAAACAACATGTATTATTAGGAAACAACTTCTTAGATTACTTTAAGACACATGTTATAGATAGCAATACTTTTAGCTTACAAACACCTTGTAATAAATGGATAGTATTAAAAAGAATATTACCAATACATACATTAAGATTATGTACTATAAAAACCGATAGGAATAATAACCTACAACTATTAAAAGAAAAATATCTTAATATACAAAAAATAAACTTTAGAGAAAATCCAATTCAACTATGGGAAAAACAAAAAATATATGCAGAAATTAAGCTAATAAATGAAAATAATACAATTAGATCCAAACCTATTAGATATAGCCCAACAGATCAAAAAAAAGGTTTGAAACCCAATTAAAAGAATTACTAGAATTAAAAATGTTACAAGAAAGTAAAACCCCACATAGTAGCCCAGCCTTTTTAGTAAGGAAACATAGTGAACAAAAAAGAGGAAAAACCAGAATAATAATTGATTATAGAAAACTAAATAAAAGACAATATTTGATGGATATTTTCTACCATATAAAAGAAACCTTATTAACAGATTAAGAAATAAAAAATAGTTTAGTAAGTTTGATTGTAAAAGTGGATTTTGGCAAATAAAATTAACAAAGGAATCAGAATTTTTAACAACCTTTAGTGCCCCCCAAGGACACTATGAATGGAATGTAATACCCTTTGAATTAAAGAATGCGCCACAAATATTTCAAAGAAGAATGGACCAAGTGTTTAGAAAATTAACAGAAGTTTGTATAGTATATGTTGACAACATATTAATATTTAGCAATAATTTAGACGATCATATAAAACATCTAGAAGAATTTATAGTAACTATAAAACAACACGGAATATGATTATCTGAAAAGAAATGTGAAATCTTTAACAAATATATTGAATATTTAGGATACATTATAGATAATGAAGGATTACAACTACAAGAACACATAGTAAATAAGATAAGAAATTTCAAAGAAAAGCTAGAAAGTAAAAAAGTACAACAGTTCTTAGGAGTAATAAATTATGTTTCAGACCATATAAAAAATTTACCACTCTTAAGAAAACCATTAAAATAATTAACAAAGAAAGACATAACCTTTGAATGGAAAGAAGAACATACTAAAGCTATGAAAGAAATCAAGGAAAAGGTAAAAACATTACCAAAACATAGAATACCAACAGAAAAAGATCAACTAGAGCATTTTACTGACGCTAGTGATATAGGATGGGGAGCAGTCCTCATAGCTTATGATAAAAGAGATATAGATAAAGAGAAACCACAAATTTGTGGATATGGAGGAGGAACATGGAAACCAAATGAGAAAAATTATCATATTAATGAGAAAGAATTATTGGCAGTAAAATTTGGAATAAAGAGATTTCATTACCACTTATTACCAGTAAAATTTGTTGTTAGAACTGACAACACACATGTAAGAGCTTTTATTACAAACAAGATAGATCATTTACCAGAATTGAATAAAAGGAGAAAATGTAAATCATTTTTTTGTTGTTATGATTTTATTGTTAAGAATATATGTGGAACTAAAAGTGTTTTAGCTTATTTTCTTAGAAGATATAACAATGTTGATCAACAGTGATAACCTTAAAGAATATATTACTACCGCCATGGATTCCATTATACAAACCAATGAAATCTTAATATTCTGATTACAAGAAAACACCAATCTTATAAACCAACTCAGAGAAGCCATACAAGACATGATAACCCTGAAAATTTTACAAAATGAAACCCAATCAAAATTACCTATCACAACACCTGAAAAATCAAAAAACCCTACTACTAAAACTCTACACCATTTGTATCAAAACTGGAAACTATACCATCTTCAATACCGTCCTCTTTATCAACATTATCAATGACCGACAAACTGAAATATACACCTGAATATATCAGTGCTTATGAAAAGATTAATAAATTTTATGATATAAAACTAACCCTCATATTTTACGCAGCGCTATACTGAGCAAGTATCCCAGATTCTTGTGCAGTGAACAGGCTAACCCGAAAATAGTTTCAAAATTATTCACTTACGGCATTATTGATAAACTAATAGTGGATGAGAACATGTACAACAATGCCAGATTATCAAGTATTATTGTAGAATCTACAAAACTGATGATGAAATCATTCGGAAGAGGAGTATATGTGATACAAATATTTGATGCATTAACAGACCTAACGGGAAAGCCCATTGTGATATGTCAAATATTCAAGACAGGAAAAAATAGTACTATCAGCGGAGATGATGAAAATTTGAACATGTAAATACCATGCACTTTGGGGAACTTCCAAGAATGGCTCAGTGCAAAAAGAACATTTGGATTATTAACCTTGAAAATCAAAATAGAGGACATGTTACGAGCAAAGAAAACCTGTATTATTGGCAACTCGAAAGGAGGAGCAGTGGAAGACATTATCACCTTGTATTACAACAATGACATTATGACACAAGATACCATGAAACTAACAGACATGCATGACAGAATTAAAAACCTGAAATATAAACATGCAAAAGAAATGATTGACCAATCCCAAAGGACAATTGAACAAAATAGAAGGCTTGTAATAAATACTAGACCTACTACTATTACTAATACAATAAAAAAAAGAAGGAAATTCTGATCCTTTTGCATAAGGATGTGAGAAATTACTACTTTTGGGGGGGGGGGGGATCATGTAGTTTTACTACTTGCAGCCCCAATTTACTACTCTGATAGGGAGCCTGTAGTTTTACTACTTGCAGCCCAATTTACTACCATGTATTACTACGTACTACCATGTATTACAACAATTATCAAAAGAATGACAAGAAATATACAAGAGAATCTGATGGAGATATCAACTCATTCCAAGAAGATATTATCAAGGAGGTCACCTAGAAAGCAGCCGAACAAATGGGACAAAAGAAGAAAGAGACAGCCTCGAAAAAAGGCTACAACAAAGACAAAAACTTTGAAAAAATCAGGCAATCATAGCAGACAAACTGTAGCACTTTAGACTTTTGGAAAAGTCATTACTATTTACTTTAAGACATTTGAGAAAGCAAGTTTGACATCTTATCAGCCGAGGTTATCTATATAAAGAGTCTCTTGTAACCATATAATTCATTCAAAAACTTTCTATACAAATCTTTGATTGAAAACTCTCTATGTCGAACTAAACCCCCTCCTTAGTCTATAATCCAAATCAATTAATAATATCATAATATCAGAGATAAAACACTTTGAAAGATTATAATTAGAATCATATCAGTATTTAAACCTACACCTTGATACGAATTTTAGAAGATAGTCTGTTGAGAACTCCAAGGCACCTATGCTAATTATCCCGCAATTTTGGTGGAAGAAGAAGGGGAGCTGGGCCAAGGGTGGGTTGATATCTCCGGTGATCTGAAATTCTGATTAAGAGGTATGATTTCTAGACTATGTGTTTTTAATTATGATTTTGATAAGTGTTAAACTGTGTAATTATGATGTTCATATTGGTTAAAGGTTATAGACTTTTATTTAAAAATGAATTTTGAGTTGATACTACCCGTTTCCTTACTACATGGTTATTATTCGATAAACTTAGATAAAACTTTATTAATATATCATCTATATTCCTACCCTTTTCAGGGTTACTAGATGATGAAAAGGGATTTCATTGGATATGTTGTTGTTGTACTTTTATCTCTCTTCAATAAATTACACTCTAATCAGTATTAATTACTTTTAAAATAATTAATATTTAAAGCAAAATAGGAGAGTTTTAATTTATTCTATCTTGAATTTGTCAATTAATAATAATTTTGAGATGCATATTTTCAGTAATATGGAGAATTAATATTTCATGAATAGTATTTGTTTGAATAAACAATGAAGATCATATGTGCTAAAGAAGGGTGGAGCTGCCACATAGGAATTTCTAGAGATGTGTCAGGCATTTATGACATCAGCAGTTTAAATGCCTTTATGAATATTGAAAAGAGGCTCCAACGTACACTAAATTTACAGAAATACGCTCCAACATATGCTGTATTTTATTACCAGATTAGGAAATAAAAAATGATTTAGTAAGTTTGATTGTGAAAGTGGATTTTGGAAAATAAAATTAACAAAGGAATCAAAATCTTTAACAAACTTTAGTGCCCTCCAAGGACACTATGAATGGAATGTACTGCCCTTTGGATTAAAGAATGCACCACAAATATTACAAAGAAGAATTGACCAAGTATTTAGAAAATTAACAGAATTTTGTATAGTATATGTTGACAACATATTAATATTTAGTAATAATCTGGATGATCATATAAAACATCTAGAAGAATTTATAGTAACTATAAAACAACACGAAATATTATTATCTGAAAAGAAATCTGAAATTTTTAAAAATAATATTGAATATTTAGGATACATTATAGATAATGAAGGATTACAACTACAAGAACACATATTAATTGTTGGGTCCGGGGCTACGGATAAGCAAGAATATGTAAAAATAAGACCATAACAGCTAGAACAATTAAAACAGTTTCTGGATGTTGCCTTCAATGTTGTGTCAACATCTGAGGCAACATTGTGATTAAACAGTTATAAACATTTATAGAGTAAATGCAACAGAAAAGTAAAGAGACATAAGGTTTATATTTTCAAGGGTATATATTAATATATCCCTTGATGGTCAATGACCAAAGAATTGTATAAATTATATACAATTACAAATGAATTTCTTTTTACAAGATTGAACAATAAATGCGAAAAAGAAATTACAAACAAAAGTGAAGTCACATATGACTTCTGCCTAAAGTTAAAAGATCTAAAAAGACAAATACAACATCTTCATTATAATTTCTTGAAATATAAGCTTGATCTAGAATCTGGGCAAAAATAGTAATGTGGGACTAGATGTTGTTATACTACTTTAGGCTAAGTGTCTTGATCCAGTTTCTAAGGTGAATATCCGAGAGCTCTCTTGGTAATTCTTCTCGTTCAATTCTAGATATCGATACTCCGAAGCTCCCCTCTATTTATAATGTGGAACCTCCCTTGAAATCCTCACTGATTGGTTACGGAGGTTGAGTAAAAGAAGGCTTCAGCTTGGACCGGTTCTTGCTCCTTAAAAAGCTCAACGTTCTGGACTTGGTCTTCACGTTGCTTCCTCTCCAAGCTTTGACTATTTCTTTTACCACGTTTTAAACATAACATCATTGTAAACTTGCGTAGGTCATTTTTTACTCACAGTAACACAACCTGTTTTGGCAGGAAGAATAGGCAAAATCGTTACAGAAATGTTGTCAGGAATGTTGTGACAACATCGTAGGCAACATTCTTATTTCATAAGATATTGTCCTGAGCATTTACATATGTTGTCACAACATCCATCCAACATCAACAATCTCCCCCTTTTTTCCTTTCTTCACAAAATTCCATACGAAGTGAAAATGAACATAGTCCTTACATTCCAAGAATCAGTAGGATCAGTGTTATGCTCCCCCTTAACCTGCAGTAGTAAATTTCAAGTAGTGTTGTATCGATGATTTGATTAGATAGTAGTTATGTACTATTAGTCGTGACTTAGTTACATCAACTGCGTAATCAGTCTATAGTAATCATTCATAACAATCCACATCAGGCAAACATATATAAACAGCTTTAGAAAGCAGTCACAATGTCTATAAGAACAGACCAAATATCCCAAAGTAAAATATTACAAACCAAAAAAATATTCCAAATGTCAATATATCCAATATTCAAATAAACAGAGATTATCAGCACTCCATTCATTATTGAATCAACACTCCATTCTATCAGCATGATCATCCTTGACTAGAGAAATCGAGTCATAGTAGCTTCCAGCCGCTTTCTGTGATCGGTCACTCTGTGCAACACCATCTTCATCTCCATAGCATCAGAAGTAGTCAGCAATCATCATCTCAACTCCTCTCCCCATGCATCATAGCTTGGCCTTCATCATCATCAGTAGCAGCTCCCCTGTCTGTCTGCTTCCAGTAGCAACATCATCAGCATCATCCTCTCCCCATTTTTGTGAAGAAAGTAAGCCCACATAATAGTTCCTAGCTCGCACTAGGTCTTGAATTTGCATGTCAAGTTCAGCAATGTGCTGTCGAAGCCAGTCTTTGGACATTGGGACCTTTCATTGACCAATGTTGCCAGGAATGTTGGCAGCATCCTTTGATGTGTCAGTGTCCCATTCATCTTTCTTCCAGGGCAGGTCAATAACCCTGTCCCTACTGTTCACAACTGCTCGCTGTACTGAGTAAACCTCTAAGGCTGGACTTAGCTTTTCTCCTTTTGGAGTCTTAAAACCTTGGTTGAGCAGGATTTGAAAAATCAAGGAGGGTATGGAAGGGCAGAGTTGCTTTGTCTTTCTGCCATGTTGGCAACATGGTTGAATATGAGGGTTCCTAAGTCAACTTTCTGATTCCTTCCAATCTTGAAAAGCAGTGATGCTTGATCAAGGGTCACTACTGTCTCATTGAGGGAGGGTAGCCAGTTTTATATAACAAGTTTGTGCAAAGTGGCAAACAAGGCAGTGAGTTTTGACACAGGACTGCGAGGAGCCCAAACAGTGATCAAATTCCCCGTAAGGTACTTGATCATCGAATTGAGTTCCTCCACAGTGGGGTTTGGTTGAGGTTCTCTTTCACTAACAATTATCCAAAGAGTGGAGTTGATGATATTAGGTGTAAAATTGTATACCTTGTTGTATAGGTACACTCTCCCAAATTTCTTCGAGGTTGTGTCCCTAACAGCAAGCGTCAGATTAGCATAGAACACCCTGATCACCTTCTCACAATAAGAATTCTTACCAGATACAGAGCTTAAGATCTTTCGACTACTTAAGAAATCAACTAAACCATTTATGGAGAATGAAGTTAGGTCAATCACCTTCTCCCCTCTAACTCCTCTATTTTTAAACCAATTCCAGTTACTGGAGCATGATTTTGTTTGAAATATGAAAGAGTAGGGAATTACCTTAGAATCTGTTTCAGATTCTGTATTTTCTTGTTCGGATGAGGTGGCTGCAGGTGTTGCCTCGGATGTTGGAGCAACATAGTCTGGGTCCATTTTCTCGTCTGTTGCCTTTGATGTTGAGGCAACATTTTTATCAAAATTCCAGTATGTTCTGCGGACCCCTTTAGGAATGAAATTCCGTAGAGGTATGTCATCTGACATCTCTTCTTCTTCTTTTCCCTTCTCAGTTTCTGCTTGTGGAGTGGAAGTTGATGGAGTTCTGGAAGAACTGGGCACACTGAAATCGGTGTCAGTGCCGCTTCTAGTGGTAGTATCAACAGGGAAAGTCGACTCTTTCCTGGATCTTTTGGCAGACTGATTGTCACCGAATTGGTTTTCGATAACTCTTTTTGACCTTCGCGTCGGAAATGTCGATTTTGACTGTCTTGAGGCAAGGTTTGAGAAATCAAATGTTACATCAACATCGATTGGGATTTCATTATCTCCTGTGTAGCTCACCTGTAATGGCTTATTTGAACCAAACAGGATCATAGCCTGTGTGCAGTACTCCTCGATCGGTTTCAAGTCATTGATGAAAGTATAATGCTTGTAAACCTTGTTACTATTTGCTGGACTAGTCGACATTGGGGAATAATCTTTGGTGTTGTGAATTTTGGGGAAATGGACATGGGAGAGGGTTTTGAAGAATTGGGCATGTTAGAGAAGCTTTGGGTTTTGAAGAATGACGGTGGTGTTTGGGCTGCCATGATTTGATGGATTGTAAATCGGCTGATGTGACAATTCCAAGACAAAAATGGGAGGTTTCATTATGGCAAAATATACTTACACTCAAACTCTTTTTCCTTAAATTTAGACTGTATAGAAGAATAAAAACTCTTTACTCACCTAAAATAAAGGATTTACACAGCACATAACATAATTTAAAATTTAATTAAAAACGGTCCTCCAAAATTTTTGGATTTTCCGTTAAAGACAGAGACGTGTTAAATACCAAAAAGAAGAATAAAATAAGATAAACCAGATTGATCAATGTACTGGAACACGACGTTGTTAACGATGTTGGCAACATTTCAAAGTTAAATAAGCATTATGAGACTCCAAGGATTTTCTGATTTGATAGATGATATTTCCGTAGATGTTCCCTATGAGACTGATCGCTGGACTAATGTAATATTTTACCACTGTCCTTAATCAACTTAGTTGAACACATACAGATTAAAAAATATTGAGGAATTTTCAACCTTTTTGAAGCACGTGGTACTCCTATAGAATATGAACGATATCAATCTTAGAGCTTTGCTCTTTTTGTATACATCCAAATCTTTTAGTAGAGGCTTCGCCTTCTTATGATACTCCCCTTATTTTTTATTTTTTATTTTTTATGATATACATAATTGTTTTATATATATATATCATCGCAGAGAATGGTATCGCATTCATATCTTGTCCTTTTAGAGTCATGCTTGAATCTTTTGAAAAACAGTGCAACATCACTACAACACTTATCCTGTATATTGACTCAACAGTAAATGTTACCCAGAATGTTAGGACAACATTTCGGACAACATCTACCTAGCCTATCTTATTTTCAAAGAAAACAGAGACCAAGAGATTTTTTCAATCTAGAAAATCTCTCATGATCTAAAGGTTTGGTAAAAATGTCAGCCAGTTGAAAAAAGAGTATCAACATGTTCGATTTGAACTAGCTGTTTTTCCACTAAGTCTCTTAAAAAATGATGTCTTATGTCTATGTGCTTTGTACGTGAATGCTGAACAGGATTTTTGGAAATATTAATAGCACTCAGATTATCACAGTACAAAATTATGGAGTTATTAGATATGCCATAGTCATCTAGCATATGTCGTAACCAAATCAGTTGAGCACAACAACTTCCGGCTGCCACATATTCAGATTCGGCAGTCGAGAGTGATACACAATTTTGTTTATGACTATACCATGAGACTAGATTATTGCCGATAGAAACACCCACCACTAGTGTTTTTCCTATCGTCTACATCACCGGCCCAATCCGAGTCACTATATCCTATTAGATTAGGATTAGTGTCTTTGGAGTACCAAATTCCCAAGTCACTTGTACCGGCAACATATCGAATGATACGTTTCACATCATTAAGATGAGATACCTTGGGACTGGCTTGGAACCTGGAGCAAACACATATGCTAAACATGATATCGGGGCGACTGGCAGTAAGGTATAAAAGGCTACCTATCATAGATCGGTACAATATTGGATCAACATCTTGTCCAACATCGTCTTTGCATACCTGTTGCGTAGAGCCCATTGGAGTCTTCACGTGTTTAGCATTTTCCAGACCAAATCTCCTAACAAGATTCTTGGCGTACTTGCTTTGAGATACAAAGATCCTATCTTCATTCTGTTTAGTCTGCAAGCCTAAGAAAAATGTTAGTTCTCCAATCATGCTCATCTCAAATGTTGTCGACATTGCTTTGACAAACGACTTCAAGAATGATTCTATAGTCGAACCAAAAACAATATCATCAACATAAATTTGATCTATTATTACATCTACATTGTGTCTATTAATGAATAATGTTCTGTCAACTTCTCAACGGGTAAAACCAAACTCAACAAGAAAGTCAGTTAGACGACCATACCATGCACGTGGTGCTTGTTTTAGTCCATACAAAGCTTTCTTGAGCTTGTACACATGATGTGGATGGTGAGGATCCTCAAATCCCTTTGGTTGTTCAACATATACTTCTTTGTCCAAGTATCCATTGAGGAAGGCACCTTTAACGTCCATTTGGTGCAAGGTAATCTTTAGTTAGCAAGCAATAGCAAAAAACAATCTTATTGACTCAATTCTAGCCACATGAGCGAAGGTCTCGTCATAGTCGATACCTTCTACTTGTGTATATCCTTGAGCAACAAGTCGAGCTTTGTTCCTAACAATCTTCCCTAACTCGTCTGATTTGTTTTTGAATATCCACTTGGTCCCAATAACATTTGTGTTGTTGGGTCGTGGTACCAAGTCCCAAACCTCATTTCGGGCAAATTGTTCAAGCTCCTCTTGCATGGCTTGAATCCAAAAATTATCTTTTAATGCTTCCCTAATATTTTTAGGTTCCAAAGTAGATGTAAGACAAGAAAGACTTACTTGTTGGTATATGGTGGACATGCACACATACCTTACTATTTCTTGGTAATTCACTGGCTCTTTCCATCTTGTACGTCTCTTCTCAAAAACTCCCCCTATCACCTAGTCGGGTGGATGGTTCCTTCTAATCCTCGATGGAGGGTCTCTTCTCACTTGATGATTCAGTTCAGTAGCAAACTCCTCCTCGACTTCGTCCCCTATGTTCTCTCTTTGAGGTTCAGATGTTTCTTCTGATGTCGGGACAACATCTGGGACAACATCTGGGACAACATCTGTTTCTTCAATGGGTTACTCCTCTTCAACTGCAACCACAATGTTTTTTTTAAAATCTACTAGATATATCCAACAGGTCATCAAAAATAACATTTACTGATTCCTGTATGGTCTTTGTCCGAAGATTGTATATTCGGTAAGCATGGCTATTATGAGAGTAGCCAACGAATATTCCCTTGTCACTCTTAGAGTCAAATTTAGCCAGTTGATCCATGTCATTAAGAATATAGCACACACACCCAAAGACATGAAAGTACCGCAATGTAGGTTTCTTTAACAGTTCATAGGGTGTCATTTTGGTCCCTGGCCTTAAATAGATTCTATTAGATATGTGACATGCCGTGTTCAAGGCTTCTGCCCAAAACCTCTTTGATAATTGCTTAGAACTTAACATAACTCTAGCCATTTCTTGTAAAGTTCTGTTCTTTCTCTCGGCAACCTCATTTTGTTGTGGTGTTTTTAGTGCCGAAAATTCATGGAATATGCCTTTCTTTTCACAAAATTTTGCAAAGGTTTGATTTTCAAACTCCTTTCCATGATCAGATCTAATTATGAAAATCGAAGAACAAAACAAATTCTTAATCCTAGAGTAAAGTGTTCTAAACATCTCAAAAGTTTGTGATTTTTCCTTTAAAAAATAGATCCAAGTGAATCTGGAAAAATCATCTACTATCACATAAGAATATCTCATCCCTCCTAGGATATCTACCTCGATTGGACCCATAATATCCATATGCAATAATTGGAAACAATGAGACGTACCTGAATGTTGTCCATCATGTTGGACAACATTATGAGAGACTCGGGTCTGCTTTCCTTTCAAACAATCTTCGCACAATGTTTTTATCTTTTGGATCCAGTCTGGAAATGCTTCTGACAACTTCAAATGAGATCAGCTTCTCCAAAGTACCGTAGTTGACATGTCCCAACTTTTGATGCCAAAGTGTCAAGTCACATACCTTTGCGGAGTTGCAAAACTCTTGTCTACCGACTAGATAGCAATTATCTCCAGTTCGAGTTCCTGACATGACATATTTATCTGCAGAATCTGTAATCTTGCATCCAAGCTTGTTGAATTTCACCTCGAGATCATCATCACATAGTTGGCTTATGCTAAGAAGATTAGGAACCAAATCTTCTACATGAAGAACATTTTTCAAGGTTGGTACATCCGGAACATTAAGAGTTCCTTTACCATTTATCTTACTCTTACTTCCTCCTCCAAAGGTCACGTATCCTCCATTGAATGCTCCATACTCCTTCAATAGACTTTTGGTACCTGTCATATGACGTGAGCAGCCACTATCGAAGTACCAAGAACCTATAATGTTAGTACGCAAATCAGTTATGCACACATTATATTTCAGATTTAGTTTGGGTACCCATTCCTTTTTCTTCCTTCTGCTTTCAGGCTGGTTGCTTTGAATGCTGTCAGTGATGTTGGGCAACATTGCTGACGACATTCTAGGCAATATTCTGAGTGTAGAGTTTTGAAGTTTGTAGCAGTAGGGCATAAGATGTCTTGAATTTTTACAGAAGATACATACAAACTTCGATCCAATCTTAGTGATCTGAGAATTACTCGGATTCTCTTTGACAAATTTTATCCTCTCAGTTTGACTATGGATTTTGGAAGTATTTGTTATGCTAGGAGATTGGTACCCAAGCCTAGCCCTTGTAGGTTTATTGAAGTTCAATATTTCATTCAGTTTGGAGGTTCCCATGTTGAGCCTTTGAAAGGTGGTCTCAGCTACGTTCAATCGTGCACGAATCTTACCAAGCTCTAGGTCCTTCTTGGTAAGTGTCACCTCTAATCGGTTGATTGTGCCTTTCAGATTGCTATTCTCAAAAGCCAATAATTTTGCTTTTGAGTCTAGTTGCTCATATTTAGTGATTAAGGCTTTACAAAGATTTTGTAATTCCTTTATCACATCGTATTTGGAGTCAACTAGATCCAAATTTACAGCCTCAGATGAAGACATAAATCCACTAAAACAATTTACATCAGAATAGTCAAAGTATACATACCTCTCTGATTTTGAAGATATTCCAGATGTTGAGTCTGATGTTGTTCCTGATGTTGTCGCAACATTGTCAACAACATCTTCATCATCGGACAGTGAGTGTTCGAACATGGCTGCCAGCATTGCCTGTGGTTCTTCTTCTTGATCTACTTCCTCATCTTAGTTCTCATCATCACTGAGAGTTACTCATATAACCTTACCAATTTTTCTAAGGGTGTTTGCACACTCATTAGTGTAGTGTCCCCAACCCGAGCATGCATGACACTGCACTCCCTCGAGTTGTTTGGGATTGAAATTGGTACTGTCGGAGTTAGATTTCCTCAGTGGATTGTGATTTCTTTGCTCAGAAGGTGACCTATTCGACTATTTATTGAAGAGTGGGTTTTGATGTTGTTTGTATTTGGCTTTATTGCGATCATTGTTGATCTTTCTCACCATCGAATTGAATCGACGAGTAAGTAAGGCAACAATTGCACCATTTCCCAGTTCCTCCAAGTTTTCTTCCTCGTTTTCCAATTCAGTTTCTGAGGTTTTTCCTTGGAGTGCCAAAGTCTTATCTTTATACATATCTCTTTGGTTCTTCATGTTCATCTAATATGTTTGAAAGATGCTCATCAAGGCATGTAGATCCATAGTAGCAAGATTATGGGCCTTTTCAATAGCACAAATCTTAGTATTAAATCTTTCAGGAAGAGATCTGAGAGCTTTGTCCACAAGTTGTGTGTTGGTTAAAGGAGAACCAAGCACTTGATACTGATTAGCAATGTCAATTAATTTTTCAAAATAGGATTTTATGTCTTTAGATTCTTCCATCCTTAAGCATTCGTATTGGCTCAAAATCATGTGAAGCTTTGTACGTCGTACGCTCGAGGTACCTTCACAGTGAGTTTGTAAGGTCCCCCAAGCGTCCTTGGCCGTAGTATAATTCTGGATGAGTTTAAGCATATAGAGATCTACCCATCCAAATATCGCATTTAGGGCCTTTTCATTGAAACTAGCACTGTTGATCTATTCCGCGGTCCATTCAGATTCGGGTTTGGTAAGTACATCATCATCCTCGTCTGCTGGGTACTTGGGAATCACATAACCTTCGCAAACTGATCTCCAAGCTCGAACATCAATGGATTTGATGTGCGAACGTAGTTGAATTTTCCAATAGGCATAGTTAGTTCCGTCAAGAATTGGAAGTCTACCAACGTTTGTATAGCTGAGTCCATAACCGTAATATTCAGAATCAAACACTTATTGTATCAAGTGTTGGCTCTGATACCACTTGTTGGGTCCGGGGCTACGGATAAGCAAGAATATGTAAGAATAAGATCGTAACAGCTAGAATAATTAAAATAGTTTCTGGATGTTGCCTTCAATGTTGTGTCAACATCTGAGGCAACATTGTGATAAAATAGTTATAAACCTTTATAGAGTAAATGCAGCGGAAAAGTAAAGAGACACAAGATTTATATTTTCAAGGGTATATATTAATATATCACTTGATGGTCAATGACCAAAGAATTGTATAAATTATATACAATTACAAATGAATTTCTTTTTATAAGATTGAACAATAAATGCGAAAAAGAAATTACAAACAAAAGTGAAGTCACAGATGACTTCTGCCTAAAGTTAAAAGATCTAAAAAGACAAATACAACATCTTCATTACAATTGCTTGAAATATAAGCTTGATCTAGAATCTGGGCAGAAATAGTAATGTGGGACTAGATGTTGTTATACTACTTTAGGCTAACTGTGTTGATCCAGTTTCTAAGGTGAATATCCGAGAGCTCTCTTGGAAATTCTTCTCGTTCAATTCTAGATATCGATACTCTGAAGCTCCCCTCTATTTATAGTGTGGAACCTCCATTGAAATCTTCACTGATTGGTTGCGGAGGTTGAGTAAAAGAAGGCTTCAGCTTGGACCGGTTCTTGCTCCTTAAAGAGCTCAACGTTCTGGACTTGGTCTTCACGCTGCTTCCTCTCCAATCTTTGACTGTTTCTTTTACCACGTTTTAAACACAACATTATTGTAAGCTTGCCTAGGTCATTTTTTACTCACAGTAACACAACCTTTTTTAGCCGAAATAATAGGCAAAATCGTTACAGAGATGCTGTCAAGAATGTTGTCACAACATCGTAGGCAACATTCTTATTTTCATAAGATGTTGTCGTGAGCATTTACAGATGTTGTCACAATATCCATCCAACATCAACATTAACAAAGATAAGAAATTTCAAAGAAAAGCTAGAAAGTAAAAAAGAAGTACAACAGTTCTTAGGAGTAATAAATTATGCTTCAGACCATATAAAGAATTTAGCACTCTTAAGAAAACCATTAAAAGAATTAACAAAGAAAAACATAACCTTTGAATAGAAAGAAGAACAAACTAAAGCTATGAAAGAAATCAAGAAAAGGTAAAAACATTACTAAAACATAGAATACCAACAGAAAAAGATCAACTAGAGCTTTTTACTGACGCTAGTGATATAGGATGGGGAGCAGTCCTCATAACTTATGATAAAAGAGATATAGATAAAGAGAAACCACAAATTTGTGGATATGGAGGAGGAACATGGAAACCAAATGAGAAAAATTATCATATTAATGAGAAAGAATTATTGGCAGTAAAATTTGGAATAAAGAGATTTCATTACCACTTATTACCAGTAAAATTTGTTGTTAGAACTGACAACACAAATGTAAGAGCTTTTATTACAAACAAGATAGAACCTTTTCCAGAATTGAATAAAAGAAGAAAATGGCAATCATTCTTTTATTGTTATGATTTTACTGTTAAGAATATATGTGGAACTAAAAGTGTTTTAGTCAATTTTTTTAGCAAATATAACAATGTCGATCAACAGTGATAACCTTGAAGAATATATTACTAACGCCATGGATTCCATTATACAAACCAATGAAATCTAAATATCCATATTACTAGAAAACACGAATCTTATAAACCAACTCAGAGAAGCCATACAAGACCTGATAACCCTGAAAATTTTACAAAATGAAACCCAATCAAAATTACCTATCACAACACCTGCAAAACCAAAAAACCCTACTACTAAAACTCTGGCACCATTTGTATCAAAACTGGCAACTAAACCATCTTCAATACCATCCTCTTTATCAACATTATCAATGGCCGACAAACTAAAATATACACCTGAATATATCAGTGCTTATGAAAAGATCAATAAATTTTATGATTATAAAACTAACCCTCATATTTTACGCAGTGCTAAACTGAGCAAGTATCCCAGATTCTTGTGCAGTGAACAGGTTAACCCAAAAATAGTATCAAAATTATTCACTTACGGCATTATTGATAAACTAATAGTGGATGAGAACATGTACAACATTGCCAGATTATCAAGAATTATTGTATAATTTACAAAACTGATGATGGAATCATTCAGAAGAGGAGTATATGGGATACAAATATTTGATACATCAACAGACCTAACGGAAAAGCCCATTGTGATATGTCAAATATTCAAGATAGGAAAAAATAGTACTATCAGCGGAGATGATGAAAATTTGAACATGAAAATACCATGCACTTTGGAAAACTTCCAAGAATGGCTCAGTGCAAAAAGAACATTTGGATTATTAACTTTGAAAACCAGAATAGAGGATATGTTACGAGCAAAGAAAACCTGTATTATTGGCGACTCGAAAGGAGGAACAGTGGAAGACATTATCACCTTGTATTACAACAATGACATTATGACACAAGATACCATGAAACTAACAGACATGCATGGCAGAATTATAAACATGCAAAAGAAACGATTGACCAATATCAAAGGACAATTGGACAAAATAGAAGGACAATAATAAATACATGACCTACTACTATTACTAATACAATAAAAAAAGAAGGGAATTCTGATCTGTTTGCATAAGGATGTGAGAAATTACTACTTTGGTGGGGATCATGTAGTTTTACTACTTGCAGCCCCAATTTACTACTCTGATAGGGAGCCTGTAGTTTTACTACTTGCAGCCCCAATTTACTACTCTGATAGGGAGCCTATAGTTTTACAACTTGCAACCCAATTTACTACCATGTATTACAACAGTTATCAAAAGAATGACAAGAAAGATAATAGCAAGAGAATCTGATGGAGATATCAACTCATGCCAAAAAGATATTATCAAAGAGGACACTTGAAAAGAAGCCGAACAAAAGGGACAAAAGAAGAAAGAGACAGCCTAAAAAAAAGACTACAACAAAGACAAAAACTTTGAAAAAATTAGGCAATCATAGCAGAAAAACTATAGCACCTCAGACTTTTGGAAAAGTCATTACTATTTACTTTAAGACTTTTGAGAAAGCCAGTTTGTCATCTTATCAGCCGAGGTTATCTGTGTAAAGAGACTCTTGTAACCATATCATTCATTCGAAAACTTTCTATACAAATCTTTGTTTGAAAACTCTCTATGTTGAGCTAAACCCCCTCCTTAGTCTATAATCCAGATCAATTATAATATCATAATACCAGAGATAAAACACTTTGAATCATTATAATTAGAACCATATTAGTCTTTAAACCTGCACCTTGATACGAAATTTAGAAGATAGTTTGTTGAGAACTCCCAGGCACCTAGGCTAATTATCCCGCAATTTCGGTGGAAGAAGAAGGGGAGCTGGGCTAAGGGTGGGTTGAGATCTCCGATGATCTGAAATACTGATTAAGAGGTATGATTTCTAGACTATGTATTTTTAATTATGATTTTGATAAGTGTTAAACTGTGTAATTATGATGTTCATATTGGTTAAAGGTTATAGATTTTTATGTAAAAATGAATTTTGAGTTGATACTACCCGTTTTCTTACTACATGGTTATTATTCGATAAACTTAGATAAAACTTTATTAATATACCATCTATATTCCTACCCTTTTCTGGGTTACTAGATGATGAAAAGAGATTTCATTGTTGTACTTTTATCTCTCTTCAATAAATTACACTCTAATTAGTATTACTTATTTTAAAAATAATTAATATTTAAAGCAAAATAGGAAAGTTTTAATTTATTCTATCTTGAATTTGTAAATTAATAATAATTTTGAGATGAATATTTTCAGTAATATGGACAATTAATATTTCATGAATAGTATTTGTTTGAATAAACAATGAAGAGCATTACCACTTATTACCAGTAAAATTTGTTGTTAGAACTCACAACACACATGTAAGATCTTTTATTACAAACAAGATGGATCCTTTACCAGAATTGAATAAAGGAGAAAATGACAATCATTATTTTGTTGTTATGATTTTATTGTTAAGAATATATGTGGAACTAAAAATGTTTTGGCTGATTTTCTTAACGATATAACAATGTCGATCAACAGTGATAACCTTGAAGAATATATTACTAACGTCATGGATTCCATTATACAAACCAATGAATTCTTAATATCCAGATTACAAGAAAACACCAATCTTATAAACCAACTCAGAGAAGCCATACAAGACCTGATAACCCTGAAAATTTTACAAAATGAAACCCAATCAAAATTACCTATCACAACACCTGAAAAACCAAAAAACTCTACTACTAAAACTCTAGCACCATTTGTATCAAAACTGGCAACTATACCATCTTCAATACCATCCACTTTATCAACATTATCAATGGCCGACAAACTGAAATACACACCTGAATATATCAGTGCTTATGAAAAGATCAATACATTTTATGATTATAAGACTAACCCTCATATTTTACGTAGTGTTAAACTGAGCAAGTATCCCAGATTCTTGTGCAAGTGAACATGCTAACCCGAAAATAGTATCAAAATGATTCACTTACTGTTTTATTGATAAACTAATAGTGGATGAGAACATGTACAACATTGCCAGATTATCAATTATTATTGTAGAATCTACAAAACTAATAATGGAATCATTCGGAAGAGGAGTAGATGGAATACAAATATTTGATACATCAACAGACCTAACGGGAAAGCCCATTGTGATATGTCAAATATTCAAGACATGAAAAAATAGTACAATCATCAGAGATGATTAAAATTTGAACATGAAAATACCATGCACTTTGGAGAACTTCCAAGAATGGCTCATTGCAAAAAGAACATTTGGATTATTAACCTTGAAAACCAGAATAGAGGACATGTTACAAGCAAAGAAAACTTGTATTATTGGCGACTCGAAATGAGGAGCAGTGGAAGACATTATCACCTTGTATTACAACAATGACATTATGAGACAAGATACCATGATACTAACAGACATGTATGACAGAATTATAAACATGAAATATAAACATGCAAAAGAAACGATTAACCAATACCAAAGGACAATTTGACAAAATAGAAGGCCTGGATAAATACTAGACCTACAACTGTTACTAATACAATAAAAAAAAGAAGGGAATTCTGATCCTTTTGCATATGGATGTGAGAAATTACTACTCTGATAGGGAGCCTGTTGTTTTATTACTTGCAGCCCCAATTTACTACTCTGATAGGGAGCCTATTGTTTTACTACTTGCAGCACTAATTTACTACTCTGATAGGGAGCCTGTAGTTTTACTACTTGCAGCCCCAATTTACTACTCTGATAGGGAGCCTGTAGTTTTACAACTTGCAACCCAATTTACTACCATGTATTACAACAGTTATCAAAAGAATGACAAGAAAGATAATAGCAAGAGAATCTGATTGAGATATCAACTCATGCCAAAAAGATATTATCAAAGAGGACACTTGAAAAGAAGCCGAACAAAAGGGACAAAAGAAGAAAGAGACATCCTAAAAAAAGACTACAACAAAGACAAAAACTTTGAAAAAATTAGGCAATCATAGCAGAAAAACTATAGCACCTCAGACTTTTGGAAAAGTCATTACTATTTACTTTAAGACTTTTGAGAAAGCAAGTTTGTCATCTTATCAGCCGAGGTTATCTGTGTAAAGAGACTCTTGTAACCATATCATTCATTCAAAAACTTTCTATACAAATCTTTGTTTGAAAACTCTCTATGTTGAGCTAAACCCCCTCCTTAGTCTATAATCCAGATCAATTATAATATCATAATACCAGAGATAAAACACTTTGAATCATTATAATTAGAACCATATTAGTCTTTAAACCTGCACCTTGATACGAAATTTAGAAGATAGTTTGTTGAGAACTCCCAGGCACCTAGGCTAATTATCCAGCAATTTCGATGGAAGAAGAAGGGGAGCTGGGCCAAGGGTGGGTTGAGATCTCCGATGATCTGAAATACTGATTAAGAGGTATGATTTCTAGACTATGTGTTTTTAATTATGATTTTGATAAGTGTTAAACTGTGTAATTATGATGTTCATATTGGTTAAAGGTTATAGATTTTTATGTAAAATGAATTTTGAGTTGATACTACCCGTTTTCTTACTACATGGTTATTATTCGATAAACTTAGATAAAACTTTATTAATATACCATCTATATTCCTACCCTTTTCTGGGTTACTAGATGATGAAAAGAGATTTCATTGTTGTACTTTTATCTCTCTTCAATAAATTACACTCTAATTAGTATTACTTATTTTAAAAATAATTAATATTTAAAGCAAAATAGGAAAGTTTTAATTTATTCTATCTTGAATTTGTAAATTAATAATAATTTTGAGATGAATATTTTCAGTAATATGGACAATTAATATTTCATGAATAGTATTTGTTTGAATAAACAATGAAGAGCATTACCACTTATTACCAGTAAAATTTGTTGTTAGAACTCACAACACACATGTAAGATCTTTTATTACAAACAAGATGGATCCTTTACCAGAATTGAATAAAGGAGAAAATGACAATCATTATTTTGTTGTTATGATTTTATTGTTAAGAATATATGTGGAACTAAAAATGTTTTGGCTGATTTTCTTAACGATATAACAATGTCGATCAACAAAGTGATAACCTTGAAGAATATATTACTAACGTCATGGATTCCATTATACAAACCAATGAATTCTTAATATCCAGATTACAAGAAAACACCAATCTTATAAACCAACTCAGAGAAGCCATACAAGACCTGATAACCCTGAAAATTTTACAAAATGAAACCCAATCAAAATTACCTATCACAACACCTGAAAAACCAAAAAACTCTACTACTAAAACTCTAGCACCATTTGTATCAAAACTGGCAACTATACCATCTTCAATACCATCCACTTTATCAACATTATCAATGGCCGACAAACTGAAATACACACCTGAATATATCAGTGCTTATGAAAAGATCAATACATTTTATGATTATAAGACTAACCCTCATATTTTACGTAGTGTTAAACTGAGCAAGTATCCCAGATTCTTGTGCAAGTGAACATGCTAACCCGAAAATAGTATCAAAATGATTCACTTACTATTTTATTGATAAACTAATAGTGGATGAGAACATGTACAACATTGCCAGATTATCAATTATTATTGTAGAATCTACAAAACTAATAATGGAATCATTCGGAAGAGGAGTAGATGGAATACAAATATTTGATACATCAACAGACCTAACGGGAAAGCCCATTGTGATATGTCAAATATTCAAGACATGAAAAAATAGTACAATCATCAGAGATGATTAAAATTTGAACATGAAAATACCATGCACTTTGGAGAACTTCCAAGAATGGCTCATTGCAAAAAGAACATTTGGATTATTAACCTTGAAAACCAGAATAGAGGACATGTTACAAGCAAAGAAAACTTGTATTATTGGCGACTCGAAATGAGGAGCAGTGGAAGACGTTATCACCTTGTATTACAACAATGACATTATGAGACAAGATACCATGATACTAACAGACATGTATGACAGAATTATAAACATGAAATATAAACATGCAAAAGAAACGATTAACCAATACCAAAGGACAATTTGACAAAATAGAAGGCCTGGATAAATACTAGACCTACTACTGTTACTAATACAATAAAAAAAGAAGAGAATTTTGATCCTTTTGCATATGGATGTGAGAAATTACTACTCTGATAGGGAGCCTGTTGTTTTACTACTTGCAGCCCCAATTTACTACTCTGACAAGGAGCCTGTTGTTTTTCTACTTGCAGCACTAATTTACTACTCTGATAGGGAGCCTGTAGTTTTACTACTTGCAGCCCCAATTTACTACTCTGATAGGGAGCCTGTAGTTTTACAACTTGCAACCCAATTTACTACCATGTATTACAACAGTTATCAAAAGAATGACAAGAAAGATAATAGCAAGAGAATCTGATGGAGATATCAACTCATGCCAAAAAGATATTATCAAAGAGGACACTTGAAAAGCAGCCGAACAAAGGGACAAAAGAAGAAAGAGACAGCCTAAAAAAAAGACTACAACAAAGACAAAAACTTTGAAAAAATTAGGCAATCATAGCAGAAAAACTATAGCACCTCAGACTTTTGGAAAAGTCATTACTATTTACTTTAAGACTTTTGAGAAAGCAAGTTTGTCATCTTATCAGCCGAGGTTATCTGTGTAAAGAGACTCTTGTAACCATATCATTCATTCAAAAACTTTCTATACAAATCTTTGTTTGAAAACTCTCTATGTTGAGCTAAACCCCCTCCTTAGTCTATAATCCAGATCAATTATAATATCATAATACCAGAGATAAAACACTTTGAATCATTATAATTAGAACCATATTAGTCTTTAAACCTGCACCTTGATACGAAATTTAGAAGATAGTTTGTTGAGAACTCCCAGGCACCTAGGCTAATTATCCCGCAATTTCGGTGGAAGAAGAAGGGGAGCTGGGCCAAGGGTGGGTTGAGATCTCCGATGATCTGAAATACTGATTAAGAGGTATGATTTCTAGACTATGTATTTTTAATTATGATTTTGATAAGTGTTAAACTGTGTAATTATGATGTTCATATTGGTTAAAGGTTATAGATTTTTATGTAAAAATGAATTTTGAGTTGATACTACCCGTTTTCTTACTACATGGTTATTATTCGATAAACTTAGATAAAACTTTATTAATATACCATCTATATTCCTACCCTTTTAAGGTTACTAGATGATGAAAAGAGATTTCATTGTTGTACTTTTATCTCTCTTCAATAAATTACACTCTAATTAGTATTACTTATTTTAAAAATAATTAATATTTAAAGCAAAATAGGAAAGTTTTAATTTATTCTATCTTGAATTTGTAAATTAATAATAATTTTGAGATGAATATTTTCAGTAATATGGACAATTAATATTTCATGAATAGTATTTGTTTGAATAAACAATGAAGAGCATTACCACTTATTACCAGTAAAATTTGTTGTTAGAACTCACAACACACATGTAAGATCTTTTATTACAAACAAGATGGATCCTTTACCAGAATTGAATAAAGGAGAAAATGACAATCATTATTTTGTTGTTATGATTTTATTGTTAAGAATATATGTGGAACTAAAAATGTTTTGGCTGATTTTCTTAACGATATAACAATGTCGATCAACAGTGATAACCTTGAAGAATATATTACTAACGTCATGGATTCCATTATACAAACCAATGAATTCTTAATATCCAGATTACAAGAAAACACCAATCTTATAAACCAACTCAGAGAAGCCATACAAGACCTGATAACCCTGAAAATTTTACAAAATGAAACCCAATCAAAATTACCTATCACAACACCTGAAAAACCAAAAAACTCTACTACTAAAACTCTAGCACCATTTGTATCAAAACTGGCAACTATACCATCTTCAATACCATCCACTTTATCAACATTATCAATGGCCGACAAACTAAAATACACACCTGAATATATCAGTGCTTATGAAAAGATCAATACATTTTATGATTATAAGACTAACCCTCATATTTTACGTAGTGTTAAACTGAGCAAGTATCCCAGATTCTTGTGCAAGTGAACATGCTAACCCGAAAATAGTATCAAAATGATTCACTTACTATTTTATTGATAAACTAATAGTGGATGAGAACATGTACAACATTGCCAGATTATCAATTATTATTGTAGAATCTACAAAACTAATAATGGAATCATTCGGAAGAGGAGTAGATGGAATACAAATATTTGATACATCAACAGACCTAACGGGAAAGCCCATTGTGATATGTCAAATATTCAAGACATGAAAAAATAGTACAATCATCAGAGATGATTAAAATTTGAACATGAAAATACCATGCACTTTGGAGAACTTCCAAGAATGGCTCATTGCAAAAAGAACATTTGGATTATTAACCTTGAAAACCAGAATAGAGGACATGTTACAAGCAAAGAAAACTTGTATTATTGGCGACTCGAAATGAGGAGCAGTGGAAGACATTATCACCTTGTATTACAACAATGACATTATGAGACAAGATACCATGATACTAACAGACATGTATGACAGAATTATAAACATGAAATATAAACATGCAAAAGAAACGATTAACCAATACCAAAGGACAATTTGACAAAATAGAAGGCCTGGATAAATACTAGACATACTACTGTTACTAATACAATAAAAAAAGAAGGGAATTCTGATCCTTTTGCATATGGATGTGAGAAATTACTACTCTGATAGGGAGCCTGTTGTTTTACTACTTGCAGCCCTAATTTACTACTCTGACAGGGAGCCTGTTGTTTTACTACTTGCAGCACTAATTTACCACTCTGATAGGGAGCCTGTAGTTTTACTACTTGCAGCCCCAATTTACTACTCTGATAGGGAGCCTGTTGTTTTACTACTTGCAGCACTAATTTACTATCATGTATTACAACAGTTATCAAAAGAATGACAAGAAAGATAATAGCAAGAGAATCTGATTGAGATATCAACTCATGCCAAAAAGATATTATCAAAGAGGACACTTGAAAAGCAGCCGAACAAAGGGACAAAAGAAGAAAGAGACAGCCTAAAAAAAAGACTACAACAAAGACAAAAACTTTGAAAAAATTAGGCAATCATAGCAGAAAAACTATAGCACCTCAGACTTTTGGAAAAGTCATTACTATTTACTTTAAGACTTTTGAGAAAGCAAGTTTGTCATCTTATCAGTCGAGGTTATCTGTGTAAAGAGACTTTTGTAACCATATCATTCATTCGAAAACTTTCTATACAAATCTTTGTTTGAAAACTCTCTATGTTGAGCTAAACCCCCTCCTTAGTCTATAATCCAGATCAATTATAATATCATAATACCAGAGATAAAACACTTTGAATCATTATAATTAGAACCATATTAGTCTTTAAACCTGCACCTTGATACGAAATTTAGAAGATAGTTTGTTGAGAACTCCCAGGCACCTAGGCTAATTATCCCGCAATTTCGGTGGAAGAAGAAGGGGAGCTGGGCCAAGGGTGGGTTGAGATCTCCGATGATCTGAAATACTGATTAAGAGGTATGATTTCTAGACTATGTGTTTTTAATTATGATTTTGATAAGTGTTAAACTGTGTAATTATGATGTTCATATTGGTTAAAGGTTATAGATTTTTATGTAAAAATGAATTTTGAGTTGATACTACCCGTTTTCTTACTACATGGTTATTATTCGATAAACTTAGATAAAATTTTATTAATATACCATCTATATTCCTACCCTTTTCTGGGTTACTAGATGATGAAAAGAGATTTCACTTGATATGTTGTTGTTGTACTTTTATCTCTCTTCAATAAATTACACTCTAATTAGTAATAATTATTTTAAAAATAATTAATATTTAAAGCAAAATAGGAAAGTTTTAATTTATTCTATCTTGAATTTGTAAATTAATAATAATTTTGAGATGAATATTTTCAGTAATACGGACAATTAATATTTCTTGAATAGTATTATTTTGAATAAACAATGAAGAGCGTATGTGCTAAAAAAGGGTGGAGCTGCCACATAGGAATTGCTGAGAGATGTGTTAGGCATTCATGACATCAACAGTTTAAATGCCTTTATGAATATTGAAAAGAGGCTCCAACATACACTGAATTTACGAAAATACTCTCCAACATATGCTGGATTTTATTAACAGGTTAGGAAATAAAAAATGATTTAGTAAGTTTGATTGTGAAAGTGGATTTTGGCAAATAAAATTAGCAAAGGATTCAAAATCTTTAACATTCTTTAGTGCCCTCCAAGGACACTATGAATGGAATGTACTGTCCTTTGGATTAAAGAATGCACCACAAATATTTCAAAGAAGAATTGACCAAGTGTATAGAAAATTAACAGAATTTTATATAGTATATGTTGACAACATATTAATATTTTAGCAATAATCTAGACGATCATATAAAACATCTAGAAGAATTTATAGTAACTATAAAACAACACGAAATATTATTATCTGAAAAGAAATCTGAAATCTTTAAAAATAATATTGAATATTTAGGATACATTATAGATAATGAAGGATTACAACTACAAGAACACATATTAACAAAGATAAGAAATTTCAAAGAAAAGCTAGAAAGTAAAAAAGAAGTACAACAATTCTTAGGAGTAATAAATTATGCTTCAGACCATATAAAGAATTTACCACTCTTAAGAAAACCATTACAAGAATTAACAAAGAAAAATATAACCTTTGAATGGAAAGAAGAACATACTAAAGCTATGAAAGAAATCAAGGAAAAGGTAAAAACATTACCAAAACATAGGGAGCCTGTAGTTTTACTACTTGCAACCCCAATTTACTACTCTGATAGAGAGCCTATAGTTTACTACTTGCAGCCCAATTTACTACCATGTATTAGAACGTACTACCATGTATTACAACAATTATCAAAAGAATGACAAGAAAGATAATAGCAAGAGAATCTGATGGAGATATCAACTCATGCCAAGAAGATATTATCAAGGAGGACACCTGGAAAGCAGTCGAACAAAAGGGACAAAATAAGAAAGAGACAGCCTCGAAAAAAGACTACAACAAAGACAAAAATTTTGAAAAAGTCAGGCAATCATAGCAGATAAACTGTAGCACTTTAGACTTTTGAGAAAGCAAGTTTGTCATCTTATCCGCCGAGGTTATCTATATAAAGAGCATCTTGTAACCATATCATTCATTTCAAAACTTTTTATACAAATCTTTGTTTGAAAACTCTCTATGTCGAGCTATACCCCCTCCTTAGTCTATAATCCAGATCAATTATAATATCATAATAATAGAGATAAAACACTTTGAAAGATTATAATTAGAACCATATTAGTCTTTAAACCTGCCCCTTGATAAGAATTTTAGAAGATAGTCTGTTGAGAACTCCCATGCACCTAGGCTAATTATCCCGCAATTTCGGTGGAAGAAGAAGGGAAGCAGGGCCAAGAGTGGGTTGAGATCTCTGGTGATCTGAAATTCTGATTAAGAGGTATGATTTCTATACTATGTATTTTTAATTATGATTTTAATAAGTGTTAAATTATGTAATTATGATGTTCTTATTGGTTAAAGGTTATAGACTTTTATTTAAAAATGAATTTTGAGTTGATACTACCCGTTTCCTTACTACATGGTTATTATTCGATAAACTTAGATAAAACTTTATTAATATACCATCTATATTCCTACCCTTTTCAGGGTTATTAGATGATGAAAAGAGCCGTCCAGAAATTGGTATCAAAGCTTTTATAAGGAATAGATTTGTAAACAATGAAAACACATCCATCGTTTATTAAAATTAATTTGTTAAATAAAATGTTATGGAAATGTTATGAGATGAAACAACTTTTAATAAAATTTAGAAAAGAAAATGAGATTATAATGGGGTTTCAAGATGAGATGTGAGCAACAAAACAAAAAAAGGATATAACTTATGAAAAAGAAATAGAAAAATATTCTGAAAATGAGATAGAAGAAATTAAAACACACATAGAAGATATTGTAGCAACATATAGAAGGATAATAGAGATAAATACAAGAATAAATGAACAAAAATTATGATATTATATTTAGAAGCAGATCTACGAATGGAAATAGAACACTATGTATGAATTAAAAGATCTAAATGATATTATAGAAGAACAATATAAGTACATTAACCTATTAAAATATGGATAAATGAAAAGAAATAGTAGAAGACTCTAAAGAAACATATTGTCAGATGAATACATATGAAGGAGGATCAAAACAAACATTAAGCTTTAAGCTAGAAACATATCAGAAGTGAAAGAAATAATCCCTTGATTATTTTCATTAATTGAAAGAGTATATATACAATTTACATATTTCTATAATAGGAGAATCATATTCATATTCTACTCCTAAAACCTTATTCTACTTGTACACTAACTATACAATTATGGTAGTACAAATATTATAGTAAGTGGACAATACTAATTACACCACAACATTACCTAAACTAGGAGACTAAAACATTATCTACACTATAGACTATATATACGGTCAAAGCAGCCAAACCGAGAGCCAATATACACGTGTATATCGTATGGATATTTAACACACCCCCGCAGTCATAGCGGACAGTCTTCGAACGCTGAGACTGTCCCTAAAATCTTCAAAAAGGACCGAGGGAAGACCCTTTGTAAAGATGTCGGCAATTTGATACCTGGACGGGACATGGCAGACGCGTACTTCACCCCCAGCAACCTTTTCGCGAACAAAGTGAATGTCCATCTCGATATGTTTAGTGCGCTGGTGCTGAACCGGATTACCAGAACGGTAGATGGCACTAACATTATCACAATAAACCAAGATCGCCTTCTTAATAGGACAATAAAGCTCTAACAGCAAATTACGTAACCAACATGATTCCGAGACCACATTAGCAACCCCTCTATACTCGTCCTCGGCACTGGATCGGGACAAAGTTGACTGACATTTCGCAGACCATGAGACCAAATTATTGCCAAGAAACATACAATAGCCAGACATAGACCGTCTGTTATCCGGACAGCCACCCCAATCAGCATATGTAACGAGACAAGTGTGGATGTCGATGAAGGATATAAATGCAAGTCATAGTAAAGTGTACCCTGAATATAACGAATGATGCATTTGAGCGCATTCATGTGCTCAACCCTGGGATCATGCATAAATAAACACACCTACTGGACGACATACATAATATCTGGTCTCGTGAATGTGAGCTACTGAAGGGCCCCTGCAAGACTGCGATAGCGGGTCGGGTCCTCGTATGGTGCATCGGCCGCAATACCCAATTTGGGTTTAGTATCAATGGGAGTGGAAGTGGACTTACAAGATGACATCCCAACCCTCTCAATGATCTCGGCTGCATACTTCCTCTATGACAAGAATAATCCACATGTATGACGAGTGACAACAATCCCAAAAAATAACTCAAGGGCCCCAAGTCTTTCATAGCACACTCAGAACTGGGCATTGTCATGATAGACTGGCGCAAGGCATCGGAAGATGCAGTCAAGATAATATCATTCACATATAAAAGTATATAAGCCAAAGATGAACCACGATGATATATGAACAAAGAATTATCCGACCTGCTGTGAGTGAACCCAATAGTCGAAACATAGTCAGCAAACCTCTTATACCAGGCCTGTGGAGACTGCTTAAGCCCATACAAGGACTTCTTCAATTAAAAAACATGGTGGGGATATTTGGAATCCCTAAACCCCAAGGGCTGATGCATATAGACTGTCTCCTAGAGATCACCGTGTAAGAAAATATTCTTCACATCTAACTGATGAATGGACCATGCTTTTGAAAGAGCCAAGATGAGCACAATACGAATGGTAGTCGGCTTGACCACCGGACTAAACGTCTTCCCACAATCCACACCAACCTGCTGAGTCTTACTATCATTCACAAGCCGAGCCTTATGCCTTGTAATGAACCGTCTGAATTGTCCTTATGAGCGAAAATCCACATAGACCTAATAATATTAATACCAGATGGACGGGGCACCAACTCCCACGTCTTATTATCAATAAGAGCATTATATTCATCAGTCATAACAATTTTCCACTTCGGGTCATTTAATGCGGACACAGGATTACGGGGTAAGGGTAATTTAAGAACATTAGAATGTAAATTAAAATGCCTTTTTGGTTTAAAAATACCCCATTGACTACGAGTAACAATCCTATGACTCGAGGAAGAATCGGGCGGATTTTGGGAAATATCGGGACACATGACGGACTGGCCAAAAGGCAGTGGGCCTGCTGGCCCAACACATAGACTGGTTGGAATGGAGATTTGAACAGGGACTGGGCTAGAATTGGAAGCAAGACTTGGGCTAGTACTTGACCCGTCAACTAGGCATGAAACTGGGCCAGAACTGGGCAAAATAGTTGGCCCAGTTGCTGGACCCAGAACTGGATGTGACGCTGTGGCTGGAGGACCAGTGGGCAGTGGGCCCACTGGAGGATTTGGGGTGCGGGATACGTTCAAAAAATGGTGAATAACGTACGGGGATATATCATCATTCAAAACATTATACGAACTAGGCACGGGAGTACTAACCTTAGCAAACGGAAATTGGGATTCATAAAAAATTACATGGCGACTAATGATGATTTTATTAGAAGATAAATCAAAACATTTGTAACCACGATGATTTAACGGATAACCCAAGAACACACATGGGGTAGAATGGGCCTGAAGTTTGTTAATTGTGGTGGACGGAAAGAGTGGATAACACAAGCACCCAAAGACCCTAAGATGTGAATACGAAAGAGTCTTATTATATAAACTTTGAAGGGGGGACGAATATGTCAAACCTTTGGAAGGAAGGATGTTAAGGAGATATGTAGCCATTTGTAGAGCATGATTCCAAAACGAAGAGGGTACGGAAGCATGAATCAATAAAGTGCGGACAATGTTATTAATGGTACGGATTTTTTGTTCGCCTTTCCCATTTTGTGAATATGTGTGAAGGCAAGAAAAATGAAAATTGATCCCATTATTTGCACAAAATTCCCGAAACCTCCCATTGTCATATTCTTTGCCATTGTCACATTGGGTATTTTTTATTTCTCGTTCAAATTGGGTTCTAATGAAAGCTCTAAATTTTAAGATGGAAAAAACTTGAGATTTTTTCGCTATCGGAAAAGTCCATAAAAATTTAGAACATGAGATGTCCATAAGTCGCTATGAATAATATCAAATCGCATTAAAGTATGAGAGTTAGAGTCTACAAAAGGCAACCTAATAATTTTTCCTAAAGAACAAGAATGACAATTCGGAGTACTATGCGTACCCTTACATGAAATAAAATTATTTTTATCTAAAGTAGACAAAATAGACGACCCCGGATGACCAAGACGAGCATGCCACAAGGAAGGAGCAAGGGTTGCAAGCGCTGACGGCAAGGCTTGACTCGATGGACCGGAACTGGGTGTGATAGGATAAAGATCTACCCTACTATCACACCTCATGAGAGGACTCCCCGTCTTTAAATACTTCATAGAGAAACCAAATGGATCAAATTCAATAGACACAGAATTGTCAGTGGTGAATTTACGGACATACACTAAATTTTTAATCAATTTGGGGGCATGTAGGGTATTTTTCAAGATAAGGGGTGGATGGGGGGAGACAAAGTTTTGATGACCATAACCACGAATTGGAACAGAATTACCATTACCAATGATTATGCCACGAGGGTTGCTCAAATTGGAATAAGACGAGAGAGTACATGAATCGGATGTCATGTGGGTAGTGGTACCTGTGTCCATAAACCAATTTGGGTTCGGAGGATTTAATCCAAACGTGTGCATTGCGGCTTCGATGTTTGTAGAAGTGGGGGCCACTGCATGATAAGCCTGCGGGGGTCGAAGCCCAAGTACCCCTGTTTGCTGCCTCGGCCCAGATAGACTACCAAAATTAAGCCACTGCATGTTGGGCAGCTACTGCTGCTGGCCAGCCCACTGCCAGTGAGGCTGCATCGCTGGGTTGCCACTGTTTGGCCCAAATTATAGGGCCCACTACCACTACATAGTGGCCCACTGTGTGGCCCAAAACTATTGCTGATGTTGACTCTTCCCTTTTTGCCGCCACCATTGTTGCGGTTTTGGCCCGAGTTGTTGGAACCGGTAGGATGAACAGTGGACTCGATCATCATGACCACGGGACTAGCATCGGTAGCCGCCTTTTTAGCCGTGCCTGCTTCTTCGAGTGTAAGCATAGAACGAGCTTGATAAAATTGTGGAAGAGGATTGCTTTGACGAAGAAGCATGCCAACACTACTATAGGCCTCGGAGAGGCCTGAAACCATTTGAAGGACCAAACGATCATTCAAAACCGGAGCGCCAACATTGCGGAGTTGGTCCGCCAATTCCTTCAATCTTTTGCAATAAGCCGAAACGTTAGGAAAATCTTCCATATTAATGTGGGAGAAATCCTGCTCAAGAGTAAAAGCTCTAGAATTTTGATTATCTTGGAATATATCACATAGTCTATCCCAAGTCGCCTGTGCCGTAGCGTCAGGTTCAATAATCGTTTGCAAAAGGTTGGTAGAAATTGTGGAATTTATCCACTGAAGGACGGTAACATCAAGAGTCGTCCACAACTTAAGATCATCCTCGCGTCTTGGCACCTCCGTATCCTCAGGATCCGTGGGGATTATGTGATGGATGACTTGATGCGAGCGTGTGTGAATTTTGAATAGTTCAGCCCACGTCGCATATTGGACGTGTTCTATTTCAAGAACAAGAGGGATGTTATTCTTGATGTTAGAAACTGTAAGGGCAGGATGAAACATGTTCCGTGATGTAGACATATTGATAAAACAATATGTGATTGAGGGATTTGGAAGAAAATTTTGGGAAAAGAAAGAAACACCGCCGGGCACGGAAATTGAGGTAAGGGAGGGCTCGAAAACAGAGGGAAGGGAGGGCTCGGAAACCGAGAGAGTTTGGATGGAATTTTGTGGATAAAAATATTAACCTAGACTTCTAATACCATGAAAGAAATAACCCCTTGATTATTTTCATTAATTGAAAGAGTATATATATAATTTACATATTTCCATAATAGGAGAATCTTATTCCTATTCTACTCCTAAAACCTTATTCTACTTGGACACCAACTATACAATTATGGTAATACAAATATTATATAAGTTTACAATACTAATTACACCACAACATTACCTAAACTAGGAGACTAAAACATTATCTACACTATAGACTATATACACAGTCAAAGCAGCCAAACCGAGAGCCAATATACATAGGATATACATGTGTATATCGTGTATATCCTATGGATATTTAACAAGAAGATACAAGATGAAAAAGAGGAATTATCTATTAAGAAAATATTTAAAACAAAATGGTTTGAAAGAAATAAAGAAATAAGATATATAGCACACAAACATGAAAATATAATAGATACAATGAGTGTAAATAGAAGAACAAAAATAAACTTGATTACAGATGAAGTAATAAAAAGAGAGTTAGCAAAACTATCTACTAGAGAAGCTAGAAAATATAAAAACATATACTTTGGAGGAGTAGAATTTACTATAAAAGAATACTTTCAGAAAAACATAGATACACCTATATAAATATACATATTAGATGATAGGATATTAGGAAATTTACAAGATGCTTTAATATCAGTAATAAAAGGAAATTTAATATATCAAAAACTAAAATTTACGGTACAACCAGACTTTAGTATATCATTAAAAGATGAACACAAAAATTGAGCCTTACCATTATATTATAAACTAGATGGAATAACAATGCCATCAGGAAGTAAAGTCATAAGCATTGAAATAAAAATGATATATGCCCTAACCGGAAACCACCATTTAAAGAAACAACACGAAATGAATATATTAGTACCAAGAATGTGCCAAGAAATATTAGAACAGATAGAACATAAAGAAATTCCAAAATCACTATACCAGAAGTAATATATATGGATTTTAATACCAGAACCCTTACACCATCAAAAAGATTAATACCAAAAATAGAAGGATCTAGATTGAGTATTACAAGAGAACCGATAATGTCATGACAGACTAACGTTATACAACCTAGAATATTAAATTTAATAAATATAAACACAAATAGATTGAAAATTAAGGTAATAATATTTAAAGGTATGATAACAACATATTGTATAGAATTTTCTTGTAAACGCTGATATCTTTCTTTTATTAGATCTATAGTCATTATGCAACTTACTATATGTTGGTTTATATCTCTATTAAATCACAATCATTTTCATTAATCTTACTTATATGTATAAAACTTTTAATAGCTCCAGTATTTATTTCAGCTATACAATCTGTTGTTATCATACCTTTAATTATTATTAGCTTAATTTTCAATCTATTTGTGTTTATATTTATTAAATCTAATATTCTAGGTTGTATAACATTAGTCTGTCGTGACATTATCGGTTCTCTTGTAATACTCAATGTAGATCCTTCTATTTTTGGTATTAATCTTTTTGATGGTGTAAGGGTTCTGGTATTAAAATCCATATATATTTCTTCTGGTATAGTGATTTTGGAATTTTATTTATGTTCTATCTGTTCTAATATTTCTTGGTACATTCTTGGTACTAATATATTCATTTCGTGTTGTTTCTTTAAATGGTGGTTTCCGGTTAGGGCATATATCATTTTTATTTCAATGCTTATGACTTTACTTCCTGATGGCATTGTTATTCCATCTAGTTTATAATATAATGTTAAGGCTCAGTTTTTGTGTTCATCTTTTAATGATATACTAAAGTCTGGTTGTAGCGTAAATTTTAGTTTTTGATATATTAAATTTCCTTTTATTACTGATATTAAAGCATCTTGTAAATTTCCTAATATCCTATCATCTAATATGTATATTTATATAGGTGTATCTATGTTTTTCTGAAAGTATTCTTTTATAGTAAATTCTACTCCTCCAAAGTATATGTTTCTATATTTTCTAGCTTCTCTAGTAGATAGTTTTGCTAACTCTCTTTTTATTACTTCATCTGTTATCAAGTTTATTTTTGTTCTTCCATTTACACTCATTGTATCTATTATATTTTCATGTTTGTGTGTTATATATCTTATTTCTTTATTTCTTTCAAACCATTTTGTTTTAAATATTTTCTTAATAGATAATTCCTCTTTTTCATCTTGTATGTTCTGACATGTTTCTGACTTAAAGCTTAATGTTTGTGTTGATCCTCCTTCATATGTATTTATCTGATAATATGTTTCTTTAGTCTTCTACTATTTTTTTTCCTTTATCCATATTTTAATAGGTTAATGTATTTATATTGTTCTTCTATAATATCATTTAGATATTTTAATTCATCATCTTTTCTGATTATTTCTCCTAATATTTCCTCCAGCAGTTTCAAATTTTCTTCTTTCTTTTGTCTCAACTTTTCGTCTTTTAATGCTATTATATTCCTTAATTCTTTAATAGCTTCTTCCTGTTCATATATTTGTTTAGAATTTTCTTGTAAACGTTGATCTCTTTCTTTTATTAGATCTATACTAATTCTGCAACTTACTATATGTTGGTTTATATCTCTATTAAATGTAAGGGGTTTATCTGCTATCATTCTAAGTTCTTCTAATTTATTTTGTTGTTCCATTAATATTTTTTCATCCATAGTGTTCTATTTTCATTCATAGATCTGCTTCTAAATCTAATATCATAATTTTTTATTCATTTATTCTTATATTTATCTCTATTATCCTTCTATATGTTGCTACAACATCTTCTATGTGTGTTTTAATTTCTTCTATCTCATTTTCAGAATATTTTTCTATTTCTTTTTCATAAGTTATATTCTTTTTTCGTTTTGTTGCTAACATCTCATCTTGAAAACCTATTATAATCTCATTTACTTTTCTAAATTTTATTAAAAAAAATTTCATCTCATAACATTTCCGTAACATTTTATTTAACAAATTAATTTTAATAAACGATAGATGTGTTTTCATTGTTTACAAATCTATTCCTTTTACAAGCTTTGATATCAATTTCTGGGCGGATCTTTTCATCATCTAGTAACCCTAAAAAGGGTAGGAATATAGATGGTATATTACTAAATTTTTATCTAAGTTTATCGAATAATAACCATGTAGAAAGGAAACGGGTAGTATCAACTCAAAATCCACTTTTACAATCAAACTTCTAAACCATTTTTATTCCTAATCTGTTAATAAGGTTTATTTTATATGGTAGAAAATATCCATCAAATATTGTCTTTTTATTTCGTTCTCTATAATCAATTATCATTCTGACTTTTCCTCTTTTTTGTTCACTATATTTTCTTACTAAAAAGGCTGGGCTACTATGTGGGCTTTTACTTTCTTGTATCATTTTTATTTCTAGTAATTCTTTTAATTGGGTTTCAAATTCTTTTTGATCTGTAGGACTATATCTAATAGGTTTGTATCTAATTATATCATTTTCATTTATTAGCTTAATTTCTGCATATAATTTTTCTTTTTCCCATAGTTGAATTGGATTTTCTCCAAAGTTTATTTTTAGTATATTAAGATATTTTTCTTTTAATAGTTGTAGGGTATTATTCCTATCGGTTTTTATAGTACATAATCTTAATGTATGTATTGGTAATATTCTTTTTAATACTATCCATTTATTACAAGGTGTTTGTAAGCTAAAAGTATTGCTATCTATAACATGTGTCTTAAAGTAATCTAAGAAGTTGTTTCCTAATAATACCTATTGTTTCATATTAACTAATTGATATATTATTGGTAATCTGAATATTATTTTTCCTAATACAATTCTCATGTTTTATGCTATTACATCTAATTCTTTTGATTGTTCATTGAATCCTGATACTCTTGCTGTATGTGATCTGGATCTCTTCCACCTATGTGATTCTAATACATCTTTTCTAGCTAAGCATAAATCTGCTCCGCTATCAATAAAGATTTTTTTATTTTATCATTTTATTAGGCTTATATTCTATATGGGCTTCTATATAGATTTCTACCATTTTATTAGGTATTAGTATTCTGTCTGATATCCATTTCCCTTAATCTTTGTTGGAGATTTTCATCTTGTTCTAATTCTCTTACCTCTTGGCGAATGTTTTCATATTCCATTATTTCCTCTATACTCCTTCTTATTCTAATAAGTTGTCAATTTATCTCACTCAATCTTTCTCTTATCTTACTAAGTTTTTTAGTAACTTTGTTATATCTATCATTATAATATTTATTTCCTGTTTCACTTGTAGTTGTAGTTGTAACAAGCTTATAGCGAACATACTGTTCACATTGTATCCAATGATTTCTTTCTTCTAATAATTTTCTTTTTTCTTTTTCTTGTACGTTCATTTTACTCAGAACTACTTTCACTATCTGAGTGTTGGTTAATATAGTTAATATTTTCTAATTTTGATTCACTTTCTTCATCAGTTTGGCTGACATAAAAGTTCGTATTCGTACCATTTATCATTATCTTCTCTGATCTGTTGTAAACTCATTTTAAATTGTGTCGTATTTATATATTTTACTCCTTTTTTCTTTAGCTTTGGGCATTTATTAGCATAATGCCATTTTTCATTACAATTCCAGCATTTACATTCTTTAACCTTTTCTGCTTATACGAGTTTCACATATTTTCTTTTTCTAAATTTTCTCTTGTATCTAAATTTCTTTCTAGTTTCAGGGGTATTTTTATATCTTTTAAATCTCTTTTTCCTATAAGGTTTGTAATAAGGTTTGTTATTATAATTTGGTTTGTTATTGTAATTTTTATAATTATTATTTCTCCTATATTTCTTTGTTTGATATGTTTTATCACTTTTCTTATATTTTCTTTCTTTTCTTTTATCATCACATCCAAATACTAATCTTCTTTCTGTGAATCCACATATTTCTCTTAATCCTAGTTTCTTATCTTTTTTAATCTTTTGTTGCATTCTAAATTCTTTGCATTTTCACATTAAGTATGCTCTTAGTACTCTTATTCTTTCTCCTAATGTATTTTCTTTTGGTTCTAGTTGGGTATATTCTTTTGATACTTCAGTGTTATAAGGTGCTGACAAGTGGTCATAATAAAGTTGTTGATATATTAAACCTTCATGTGGTAAGAATCTTACTTCATAAAAGAACTTACTAAAACTAATTGTATATTCTGATAATTTATTAATCTTATAACATTTCATATTATTCAAATTCATTACTATTTCAATTTTTCTTTCTGCAAGTACGTTTTCTCTAGCTACTAACCATCTTTCTCCTAAAAATTCTCTTTTTAATATAATATCAAAGATTATTAACATAGATTTTCAATCTGTTGCAGGGCTAAGTACTTCTCCTCTTAATTGGTATGCTATAGATTCTATCTAATATGCTACCTTTCCAATTAATGTTTTAGATATTAATTCATACATGTATTCTAGGTTTTCCGTTTGTGTGGAGTTCATTAGTGCTATATACATTCCAAGATTCCAATTAGTTATCTTTCTTCCTATTTCTTGTTCATCATAAATATTATCTAGGTCTAGAAAATATCCATTGTAGTTTACTCCTTGTGCCATTGATCCTACAAATTCTTTAAATTTGGCTTGTTGTCCTACTGGTATGTGGTTTGGTAATCTAGTCCGTTTTCTTGCTATTATTTCTAAATTTGGGTCTACTAATTCTTCTTCAGGATAATCATTTGCATCTTCATTTGTTACATCAACTGTTTCTATTTCTGTTTCTATAGATCTATTAAATTCATCTTCTACTTCACTTTCAGGTTCTTCTTTTATGATTGATTTACTCTTTTTATTTTTTGTAAAGCTTCTATTATCTGGTTGTTTTCTTTTACTATTTTTGATTTTTCTTCGTTCTCTACTTCTTCTATAAATTCTACTACTTGTAATTCTTGGTTAGTTAATTTATCGTTGCTATCTGAGTCACTATTAATTTTTTCGTTACTACTAGTCGTACTTTCATCACTTGTTTTAGTATTTTTCCTTACTTTATTTTTTCCTTTTAACCTTCTTATTTGTTCTCTGAGGATTTGCATTTCCTCTTTTAATTCTTCTAATTCTTATTTTACCTCATTTAATTCTTCTTTTGTTTGTTTTAATTCTACTTTGGTTTCCTTTAATATTTTCTTCGTATCTTTAAATTTGTGTTTATATTTTTTATACTTATCATACCATTCTTCATTATTATGTGATCTTAATTTTGTATTCTCTGTTTTAACTCACATATTTGTTGTTCTTGTTTATCTAATTTTAGGTTTAAATATTCATAGGTTGTTTTTTCTGTGTCTTTTAAGTAAATGTTTTCTTCTTTTGGTGTTCTTGTCCTTATAGGTTCATACTTGTATATTTCTTTTTCTATTATCTTTTTTCATTGTTTTTTAAAAACGTAAGTACACTGAGTACACTAGGTTCTTGTTTTTCCATTAAAATTGTCCTTTTTTATTTAATATTGCTAGACTATCCAATCTTTTTCTACTTCTGTGGACAATTTTGGTTTTATTTTAATAATATCTACCATTATAGGTTCTTTAGTTCTTCTCCACGCATCTATTTGTACTAATTCTGGTTGTTGAGTAGTAGTACTAGTTATTGTATTTTCTTTACTTGTATTTGGTTCATTATCTCCTGCTACTTGTTTACCTTTATTTTTCTCTTCTATTATCATATTAATTTTTTCTAATATTATCTTAAATGTTGGTATTTCAGATACATTCCATAGGTTAGTCAATTCTTCTCTTATCACTTGTTGTATTTGAGTTTGATTTTCTTTTATTTCATCCATTATTATCAATGTATTTTTTATTTTTTCCTTTACAATTATTTCTTCCCATAACTCATTAATTTTTTCGTTAGGGTTAGTCATTATTTATTCTCTTTTACCATCAATTTCCCATATCTATACATATTTTATCAAATTTATCACATTGTTGTTCTAATTGTTTTATCTTCTCTTCTAATTTTATTTCTTTTGCCTTGTATTTTAAATATTTTAGTTGGGAAAATATCTCTTCTCATAAAGCTGTCCTTATTACTTTTAATTTCTGTTTTTTCACTATTATTTCTCTTTGTATATTCATACTTTGTTTACGAATCTTGTTTTTCCTTGATTATTTATTTCAATTCCGTTATTATTTATCTTATAATTTATCATGGTTAAAAAATCACTTCCTAAAAGTAGTTCATTGAAACTGTCATATTCTATTACTCCTATATTTATCTTATATTCTAAATCTTGGATTTTGAATCTTAAATTAATACTTTTAGTGATTATTATTTATCTTTCATTTTCAGGATAATTATAACTTTGTGTGTCTATTAAATCACAATTATTTTCATTAAGAATCACTAAAAGTATTATTATTTCTCTTTCATTTTTATTTTTTATTTCCTACTACTGTATTTCGGTAAATTCAGCGTATGTTGGAGCCTCTTTTCAATGTTCATAAAGGCCTTTAAACTGTTGATGCCACGAATGCCTGACACATCTCTCAACAATTCCTATGTGGCAGCTCCACCCTTTTTGAGCACATATGCTCTGCATTGTTTATTCAAACAAATACTATTCATGAAATATTAATTCTCCATATTACTAAAAATATTCATCTCAAAATAATTATTAATTTACAAATTCAAGATAGAATAAATTAAAACTTTCCTATTTTACTTTAAATATTAATTATTTTTAAAGTAATTAATACTGATTAGAGTGTAATTTATTGAGAGATAAACGTACAATAACAACATATCCAGTGAAATCCCACAACGTGAGTTTGGGGTGGGCAGAGTGTACGCAGACCTTATCTCTACCTTGGTAAGTAGAGCGACTGTTTCCGAAGAAAGAGAATGGAATAATGTAATAAAATATATTTTTATCAATGAGTTTTTAAAGGAAGTGTAAAAAGGAAAGTGAACAAATAATATGAGACGGAGGAAGTATGAACTTCTTCGCATCTATAAATTGTCAAATAATATCACCTTTTAAAACTATTTTTAAATATGACTCAGGAAAAATAATAGGTATTAAAGAGAAGTGGCTTTTAATTTTTTCACGGTAAGCTGGCCTTAAATTTGCTCTAATTAAAACTACTTCGTTAATTATTTTTTTTATTCATTAGCAGGTTCAATCATTTACTTCAACATCATATTCTAACCAAAAATAAAAATAAAAAATTTCAGCACCATGCCAAAACAAATACGAAACTTGATCATAATATAAAAAGATATTTAGTATTTACTTTTAATACTAATTTAAATTGTCTTGTTGTATCAGAAGAAGGATAGCTATAATGATTCGGTACACTCTCAAGACGCTCTCGGTACAATATTGACGATCTCACAAAAATGTAATTTCAGTGAATTGTCATTTACTGATCTCATATTTTATGGAATCGATCCTCTTTAACTGTACAAGAATAATATAAGATATTATTATTAATGCATATGTAATATAATGTACGGTGTTTATTGGTATGTATTACGTTTAATATACTGATATGTAAGTTTTCTTTAAATATTATATAAATTAATAAATTTTCAAAGAAGAAACAAGTAAAGTTTACAATTCTCCCAATAATAAACCCCCAATTATGTTTTTAAAATTCTCAATCTAACAATTCCCAACTTTTCCTGATAAACTTTCAAAGCTTCATATAAATTCGATTATTTATATACCCTTCTCACACGAATTGACACAACATGATCACGAAGCGAGCTCCATCTAAAGTATTATTTTCGGATCATGATGGGGACCAATAAAACTGTAATACTTTCTCATTTTCAACAACTTTAGAAGATTTGTGATTAACTTTAGGATTCTTTGGAGATGGACATCAACACAAGAGTTTTTATAATAATATACTCTATTTTTAGCATATTTTAACCAAAAAAATATTTAGCAAATTGTTATTGGGCCCGTACGCAGCACAGACTATTCCTTACTAGTTATGTATACACCTTAAATAAGATAAGAAGAAAGAATTAAATATATTATATTCCTAATTGGGCAGAATGAGAAAAAAAGTATCAAAAAGATTAAATATGGTAAAAATTATAATTTTTTATAAAATAAAGACTATAAAGTAAATACATCAGAGACACGTATATAGAGAGAGACTAATATATTATTCAACTTCAAATTAATGTTCAAATGAACTGAATTGACTTCCTATTTATAGAGGAACTGAAATTGCTCTGTAAGCTACTTCAAAGAAGTTGTTGTGTTAGCTACTTGTAAGCTGCTGTGTAAGCTACTTGCAAGTTGTTGTGTAAGCTACTTACAAGTTGCATGCTTGATTGTAAGCTTATCCATGAGAAGTTGATGTGTAAGCTACTTGCAAGTTGTAGTGTAAGCTACTTGCAAGCTGTCTTCTTGATTGTAAGCTTATCCGTGAGAAGTTATTGTGTAAGCTATTTGCAAGTTGTCTGCTTGATTATAAACTTATCCAAAAACTATGTATTTAAATGGACATCCACAATACACGTGTATTTATAACACTCCCCCTTGGATGTTCATTATTAGATAGTGTGCCTCGTTAAAACCTTACTCGAAAAAATCCAGTGGGAAAATCCAAGTGAAGAAAAAAGAGTACACATCTAATAAAACGCATTACAAGTTACCTCATTAAAAACCTTACAAGGAAAACCCAATAGGACAAAACCTTGGTTAAGGGAAAAATAGTACGACGCATATTTTACTCTCCTTGATGAAGACCACGATTTAGATGTCGAAGTCTTCGCATTCCAGTCTTGGATACCATCTTCTCCAAAGTTGAAGTTGGAAAAGATTTAGTGAACAAATCTGCAGGATTTTCACTTGAATGAATTTGCTGCACATCAATATCACCACTCTTCCGGAGATCATGTTTAAAGAATAATTTTGATGAAATGTGTTTTGTTCTGGCTCCTTTTATAAATTCTCCCTTTAATTGGGATATGCATGCAGCATTGTCTTCATATAATACTGTGGGTATTTTTGTATCACCTTTCAAGCCACATATTTCTCTGATGAAATGTGTCATGCCCCAAACCTAGGCCTGGATATAACACGACACTCGGAGGTTGGCTATATGTGACCGAGCGAACCAATTGGCTGGCTGAATCAACATATGATTATCATAACATATTGAATGTAGAAAATAAACTAACACATGCTGTAAGTCTGAATGATATAAATAAAAGTGTGGAATAAGTCTAAAGTATATGAATGAAGCCGATATGGCTAACACACAAGCTTGCTAAGTACTGACTGACTATTGTTCTAGTCTATGAAGCCTCTAAGAATAATGAAGTATTGATTGTTATCGAGACAAGACCCTCGGCCTGACTGTCTGAAATAGCTAATGACTATAAATAAGATAACACCCCGAAAGACTGGGGCTCGCCAGATCAGTTGATACTGAAACCTAGTGAGTTGAGTCGTCAACCTGTAAATCGTGACCTACATCGCGAGATGCAGGTTCCGGGCAAAGGGACGTTAGTACATTTGAATTGCACTAGTATATAAAATTAACTGAAATAATAAATAGATGCGGGATGCTCGGAAAAGGGCAACCTAAATCAATAAATAGATATTGCGCATAAACTGAAACTGAAACTGAAACTGAACTGATAACTGATAATTAAAGTGAACAAAAGAAGTAAAGAATATGAATATTTCTTGTTCTGAAATGGAGAATCACATGTTTAACTGAAATAATAAATAATTGTCGCCTTAGGCCCAATATATGTGCATAAATCTGTGACCTCGGGCTCAAGTATATGTATACATAAACTGTGGCTTTGGACCCAAATACATGTGTCCTTGGGCCCAAAATACAAGTATTCAACATTAAATAATTTACTTAAGAGAAGCGGGAATCATATTGAAAGATACAATACTGATATATTGAGCAATGATTCATTGAGATATGTATTCATGAAACTGATTATGAGGACTGAAACTTTAACTAGATTACAACATGCTGAGTATTCTAGACTGAGACTCATAGGTATCAAACATAAGTCTATACTGATTACATACTGAGCTCACAATGTTCTGAATGAAAGTTATGAACAAATTTCGAAATTAGAGAATAGAGGTTTTGCAACTATTCAAGGAACTAAGCTTAACTATATTTCTGAGGCAATTCATAATGTTGTAAAAGAACGTGGTGTATGGAGTATCATTAACATTCCCAAACGTAGAGAGTTAGCCTCACATAACTGTAATCGCTCCTAGCAACGAACTATGTTGTTTTCTGATGAAGAACGCTCAAAACCCTAGCTTGAATTACTTGCAAAGGATTTTGTTGTTAATACTATGTTTTAGTTACAGGATCATGTTACTAATCATGATTTAATGCTAGAATTAATAAGAAATCGTTAGGAGCGAACTTACCTTGTTGTGGGAGGTTGAGAGGAGAGGAAAACGACTTCTAAGGGTTTTTGAATAAAGTGGGAGAAGTTTCAAGGAGTTAGAGATATTTAAAACTTGGAAAAATTCACATCTTGTTGGAAAATAGGTCTGGTGCGGCCATGCCCAAGGCGAGCGCCCAGCGCTAGGCTTATTTTGAATGAGCTGATTATGCTTGGTAAATCATGCGTAAATTTTCATACGGGTGTCCATTTGACTCTACCATATACCGTTGGAAAGTTATTTCAAAAATATACAACTTTCATGAAGGAAGTATTCCGAAATTCCTTATAGAATTTTCTGAATACTCGCTTGATGTGAGGCCTTGTGCAAACTCACTTGAAAATATGGTCCGTAGAGTAGTATACTTTTCCCAAAGACTCTTCTTATAACTTGATTAGTCTTCAAAATACTTTCTATACTCCTCATATTAGTACCAATACATTTCATTATACAGGTCAAACTTTATCCTAAAGGTACAAGGTGTTACAATATCTCCCCCTTGGTATCATTCGTCCTTAAATGATTGTTCATAGTTAGGAGTATGACTAACTCTGGAATTTTATAAAAAATTTGGCAGGGTTTCCTCTTTAAATAGGACTATCCCAAAAAAAATTCAAACATCTGCCAGCTAACCAAATTACAGCACAAGCCTCGCAGGGTATCCTGATTATTTTAGATCATCTAATAATCGTTGTAATCTAACTGAATACATTTCCCGAGACTTTGAACCATATGCTTCAAGCATCTTTAATCCTTCTGGAACTTTTATATAAATTTCATTATCAAGTGAGCTATAAAGGTAAGCTGTGACCACATCCATAAGATCTATTTCAAGGTTTTCATGTACGTATAAACTGATGAGATATCAAAATGTTATTGCATTCTTAACGGGTGAATATGTTTCTTCATAGTTGACACCGGATCTTTTGAGAGAATCCTTGTGCAACAAGGCATGCCTTATATCTCACAATTTCATTTCTCTCATTCCTCTTTCGCACAAAGACCCATTTATGGCCAACTGATTTTACACCATAGGCGTTTGGACTACCGGTTCAAAAACCTCATGTTTAGCAAGTGAATTCAATTCTTATTGAATTGCCTCTTATTATTTTGGCCAACCACATCTTTGTCGACATTCTTTGACACATTGAGTTTTCAGATCCTCATTGTCGTTCATAATATTCAGTGCAACATTATATGCAAAAAATTATCCACCATAACTTTCTATCGATTCAAATGTATCTCATCACCAATAGAACTTAATGATAGTTCTTTATGCACCTCAGTCTCGAATTCACTGATATCTTCAGAAATATTTTGATTAATCAAATCTTGATTCTCTTCCTGAGATTCTTTTATAGTGTTATTTTGATTACCTTTTGTTTGTCACACCCCAATCTTGGGGGGGGAGGGTAGCTGACATTCATCCCCTAGACGGTCTGAGTGTACCACATGTAACTTACGAACTCTAAACATACGTATAACAATCTGTAAGGCCACCATACTGATACACTGAATATACAGGACACGTCTATAAGCTTCTAAGAAGATTAAACTATACTGTGGTCGGGACAAGGCTCCGTCCTACCCATCATCTCTATATACACAAAACAATACCAATTTTGGACTTGGTAACTCCGGATGAAGTGGAGCTTACCAATCATGCTTATACTTAGCAATATCTACTGTGGTGGTTCCTCTATCTGTCTATCAGGACCTACATGCATGAATGCAGCACCGCCGGTAAAGGGACGTCAGTATGAAATAATGTACTGAGTATGTAAGGCAATTGAATAACTGAAACTGAACTAAATACATGATATACTAAATAAAAAAACTGAGAGTCAATAATAATTTGAAAACCTATCTAATCATTTGTCTCATGTTATGTATGCAATAGTGAATATAAACTATCTGGCCTCATGTGGTGTCCGGTGTGTAAAGGCATACCCCGAGGCAATCATTTACGATGAGATTTATGAAAATGGACCCACCGCTTCTTATTTTGGACAAAGGAATCCTGTCTAATTCACTAATAATGTGAGTGAATCGAAGGCCGTGCATAATGTCGCCCCCGTTTTTAACCCGCGAGGGTCTAAGCGGAGTGCAACGTATCCGGTGATTCCTGGGTATGATTAAGGAGTCGCCACCTAATTATTTATGGTGAATTAGGGCACCTAAATGTTAACTAAATGCTGCAATATAACTCCAATTCTAAGGTCTGCGAAACTAATGCGATTCTAAGTAAGGGTTCTTTATTATCCTAAAGGGAAGGGGTTAGGCATCCTTTAAGATCCGCTAACTTGCGGTTATCCGGTCAAACTAAAGTTAATTATTGTACTAAGTAAAATGCATGTTTAAAAATAGAAAGCTAAAATAATGTTGCCAGTATTTAGTAAAAGAATGCATTATTTTTTACAAGTATGCATTTGGGACAATTAATAGCAAAGAGAAAAACGAATTAATTATAATGCCAAAGAAGTAATTTTTGAAAATCATTTTGAGTTGTACAATTAATAAAGTGAGCAGAAGATGATCAAAGTTTGTTTTGAAAATTTTAAATATGCATGACGAGCCTAAAAATAAATAAACTAGCGGAGGGTTTCTAAGTTTGAATTAACCGAGCCTATAAGTAAATAAGTTAGCGGCGGGTCTTAATACCCTATTAACTATCCATTCATGACCTAATTATTCTAAATATCCTAACAATCACACAAACATTAAATAATTATTACATGCCCCAAAAATAGAAATAACGGAATTAAAGAGTAATAATAAAATGGGAACTAAGGCGGATGACGATGTCATCTAGCCCTATTTGTTTTGAAATCCCGAGGTTGGAGAATGCAAGGAATGTGGATGCGGGTCTTCGTTTGACACTAGCCATGATGAGTCTCATAAAGAGACTCTTCATTGCTCCCGATGCATTTCATGTAAATAAAGAAAAGAAAAGGATTAGTAAACGGAACATGAAAATATATACATATGTATAAGAAAATGCAAATAAATATTTTAAGCAAAATAAAGCAATATGTTGTTGGACCTCAAGCCCCAACAATTTCAAGATAGATGTGCATGAAATGGAATGCGGGGCCACAGGCCCACGGGACATGCAAAGGGAAGGGAAAAACAGACAAGGGAACTAGAGCCTGCCCCATAACTTGTCATAATAAAGAATAACATAAACACAGATATATAATTAAATGCAAGAATCAGGTAATAACAAAAGCAGAATAGGCTTAATTATGAAGCAGCCCATAACAAAATTAATTCGTATTGGGGATCTACAAGCACACGATACACGACAATAATAGATAGGCCCACTATAACGATTGTTACAAACAAATCAGCACAAATACACTATGAGACCAATACATTCACATTTTTATTTCAAACGCAGACAAACCCATATTTAACAGACCAGAGCTGATTTACCAAGTTCTCACAATGTATGTGATATACCCAAAGATATACACATATATATAAACCTATGTATACACCGGATGTATACTAGATTAGTATACCATGTATATTCCGAGGTATACCATCCCAAACAAGAAATCATCTAGGGGAGAAAAGTGACAAAACTCATATGCAGTGCAGATATGAACTAGATACAAAGAAGAATTAGGGGATTCACACAAGGAAAACAAAGAAAAATAGGCAGCAATGGACATATTCAGCTTTGATAAAAGGGGAGAGCAATGCACATGGCTCATAATCCAGAATAAAATCAGCACTCCAACTAAAACATAGTAGGCAAACAACCAGTAGCTAGACTCGTGATCATGTTTCTGTTGTTTTAACCATCAAACTGATATTCTTATATACCCAAAAATGTTTGTTAGACCAAATATGTATGTTTCCTTAAAGTAATCAAGTATGCAACAAAAGGGTATATTAACCTAGGCAGGACATACATGTTACCCAAATGGTTGTATAGGATTCAAAGAGCAAATATACTACTTGCTTAGACATACTCCCCTCTTTTAGCAATTAAAACAATCTTAACAACTTAGTGATTTAAAGTATATCTTATGCCATCACAAATATACTTGACACCCAAAACATAATACTGTTTGAGCATTCGACCACTTAAATAAGCAAACTATATGCAGCATCATGAAGTGTAGCTTCACAAATACATAAATAGTGAACTAATGCCAACATAGATAGGTACAGAACATATGCAAACAAAGGGAAAACATGGGTACAACAAGAAGATGGCCTGAAGGCAATAATCTAAGTGTTCTCAAACTAACAAAGTTAAGGAAGAAGTGTATACACATAGATGTGCATACTAATCCTTTGAATATGCAAGAATGGACTCAGGCATGACCTCCACACATCAAGTAATCATTGCACATGATAAATTAGTCATGAAAACTGTTAATACATGCAAACATGTGCATTTGGAGACATAATCCCAACTATGCAAGATTACAGTGATTAAATTAGACATATATGGCCTTATTCACACTATGTGAGGCAATGAGGCCTGATGACACTTCAAATTAAGCATGAAAAGTTAATGCATCTATCGAACAGACCTTAAACCAACAAATATTAGACTTCCAGGCAGAGACAACATCATCAATATTGGACTAAACATGACATGAAATCATAGGATAAACTAAATTGTCAAGCCATACAACACATTTGCCTAAAATCAGGACCTAAACCTTAGTATATTGGGACATAGATAAACAGGTTGCCACTACATTAGGACTTCTTAGTAAATTATATTTTCCACTAATACTCTACTATAGGTAAATTATGAGTCTATGACATCATCAAGAATTAAGGTTATCCTAAAATTCAAACAGTCATACAAATGCATTTTAACAGATTTTCTAACACTTTAAGCATGCTTCACTGGTCTGATAGCCGATTATGATAACTGAACTACGACGAAACATTTAATTCACATAAAGTCGATCATACACATCATTTTAAGCATACAACAGAGGACCTAATTTAGCAATCTAAACTAACAGAAATCAATCTAAACTAAGCTAAAGCATGCTAAATCAAATGATAAAACATAATTAATTGACAGAAATATGAAAAGGAAATAAGATCGAGAGGAATTCGAATTTACTGATCTTCTCCGGGCAGCGAACTGAGGCGTCGTTTCAAATCATCGACCCCGCTCGGAGAAGTTTTGTTTTTGCGATAGAAAAATAACAAAAGCTTAAATGTTTTTTGGCTTTGCCGAGCCGGAAACGAGAGTAGAAAGAAAGAGATTTTGAGAATCGAAAGTTGTTCAAGAGAGGGGTTTTTTCTGCCTATCTTTGCCTCTGAACAAGCCTCAGAAATGGTGAATTTTTTAGTTCGACTTTTGAAGAACCGAGAGTTTTCGTCCGAAAAACACCTCCCTCAAACACAACCCAAAGGGCTATATTTATAGCCAAAACTTGAGGGGTTTCAACAACTAGAATTTGAAATTCAAATTCAAAGAAAAGAGGGAAAAAGTGACGGTTCTTCTTTTTCTGATTCCGAAAAGAATAGATAATGATAAAGGGGTATGGATTCATGCCGTTACCCCTTGAATTTGAAGAAATAACCGAAGGGTTTTGGGTTTCCTCTTCACAGCTATTGTCAACAGCTTTGCAGGCCTCAAACGTCTTCAATAGAGGAAGAGGGATGAGTGATTGATGGAGGAGATGAGACGTGGTGCAGTGGCGTCGGTGAGGCGAATATCCGGTGGATTTTGTGGTTGTCGGTGGTTTTTTGGGCGTCTGGTTTTGGGGTCGTTGGTTTTGGACGATGGGGCCTTTGGGGGGGGGGGTTTGGTTGGGGCGATGGGTTAATGGGTTTTATGTTGGGTTTTTGGGTCGGTTCAGTTGATTGGGCTGGTCCGGTTGGGCCGAAAAATAAATGAGAGTTGTAGTTTGGGTCGGGCGAATTAGTTTTGGGCCACGGTTTGGGGTGTGCATTTTGGGCTGTAATTTGTGGGTTGGGTAGAATGTTTTGGTGAGGGGGAATAAAATGGTTTATGGGTTTAAAAATATAAAAGGGATTTAATATTAAAAATGCTTTGAATAAATGTAAATTACTTAGGATATAGTATAACGATGTGATAATAATAAAACATAATACTTGTGAAATGCTTAATGCTTAATTAAACTAAAAATACGATGTCGTTTTTTGCTAAAATAAAATAATATAGAATATTACAATAGAAACTACGATCATGATTTAAAAAGGCAAATGATTGTAGAAATACGAATAATAGTAATAATAATAATAATAATAATGATAATAACATTGAGAATAATAATATATATGTATATATATAAAAAATATATTTTGAAGTGTCAAAATATTTAAAATTGCGAATAAATCGGAAAAGACGGGACAAAATTGGGTGTCAACACATAACCCCGAAGGCAAATATAAATAGCCTTAAAGGCAAACTGTATCTCCATATAGCCTCAAAGGCAATGCACATATCTGTATCTAAATGGCCCCGAAGGCAAGTGTATCTTAATGGCCCTAAAGGCGAGTGCATATCTCCGAAGGCAAACTGTATCTGAATGGCCCCGAAGCCAAAACAAGGAAAATGGATAGCCTTTACATACTTGTCACTTGCTTGTCAACTCAAGGAGCTCAACTCGAGCAGCACTTTAATCTTATTTGACAAGAACTCTTCTTCTTCCACCTTACTTCACTTCGAAGAAAGCTTCGATGCCTACCAAACAGAAGAAAAGAGCTATGCCACCACCACGGGGTTAACGATGGGGGAAATTGGTCTCATGTCATAGGAGTCATTTACTAAAAAAGTACACTTTGTTTCATTAAATTTGAAGAAGAAAATTGTTGCATTGCACCATTTGCCACATCCCCGTTTCTAATGATTTCCTCGGCTTCGCGTCCTTCTTACTAAAGAGATAATGGATAGTTGCATGATCCGTATATACAATCACATGAGTCCCCACAAGATAGGACCAACATTTATCAAAAACATATACTCTAGCCAACAACTCTTTTTCAATAATCGTATAACTCACCTGAGCAACATCAAGTGTCTTGTTGGCATAATATATGGAATGAAATATCTTATTCTTTCGCTGCCCAAAATAGTTCCAACAACAATGTCGCTCGCATCACATATCAACACAAATGGAAGACTCCAGTCAGGCACAATCATTATTGGTGTAGTCACCAATCTCTTCTTAAGCTCATCAAACGCCTTCAAACAAGCATTATTGAAAACAAACTTACCTCCTTCTCTAGCAACTTACACATTGGACTTGATATTTTTTAGAAGTTCTTGATGCAGTGTTTGTAGAATCCCGCATGACCCAGAAAACTTCGCACCCCCCTCACACAGACAGGGGGTGGAAGTTTCTCAATTATATCAATATTTGCACGATCGACCTTTAAATCGTTCCTTGACACTTTATGTCCACGAACAATACCCTCTCGGAATATAAAGTGGCACTTTTCCCAATTTAGCAACAAGTTGGTTTCTTTACATCTAGCAAGGACACAATCTAAATTGCTCAAACATTCATCAAAAGAATTTCTGAACACTGAGAAATCATCCATCAATACTTCTGCGAAATCCTCCACCATGTCAGAAAATATGGCCATCATGCACCTTTGAAAAGTCGTTGGTGTATTACACAACCCAAATGGCATTCGCTTGAAGGAGTATGTACCGTAAGGGCAAGTAAAAGTAGTCTTGTCCTGGTCCTCTGGTGCAATAGCAATATGATTATAGCCCGAATATCCATCCAAAAAGTTGTAGTACTCATGTCCAATCAATCTGTCTAATATCTAATCAACAAACAGAATATGGTAATGATCTCTTCTAGTGACCTCATTCAGCTTGCGATAGTCCATACATATTCTCCACCCTATTACTGTTCTAGTTAGGATGAGCTCTTTTTTGTCTTTCGTCGTCATCCCTCCTTTAGTATCTTGTGTATGCAAAACGCTGGGCTAATCCCCTGAATATCAGATATCTACCAACCAAGTGTTCTTTTTTGATGTTTTAAGACTTCTAGAGACCTACTTATTTATGCATCATTGAGATCAACTGCCAATATAATAGGTAAAGTTTCACCTTCACCTAAGTACACATATTTGAGATGTGCGTAAAGAGGTTTCAACTCTAACTTCGGGGCCTCTTCTATCAATAGCTTTCGCAGTGGCCCAAGTGGTCTGTCAAGCGGATCAAACATCCCTTCTCGAATAAAAATGATGCTACAACAAGGATCTGAACGATCTCCACTACCTCAGCATCTCCAAAAATATCATCACCCACTAGAGCCCTTTCCAGCAGGTCACTAGACATAATGAGAGGTTTTATTATTGATCAGTACAATAATAGCTGACAGCTCCTCGTAGACTGCGGGCAATTTCAGGGGTTTGTGCACATTGAAAACTGACTTTATCGTGTACCCTCATAGTGAGCTATCCAGCAACAACATCAATTAAAACTCTTCTTGTGGCCAACAACGGACGTCCCAATATAAATGGGATTTCTGGATCAGGTTCAAAGTCCAAAATAATGAAATCTATCAAAAATATAAGGGACCCTACATTCATCAGTACGTCTTTAATAATCTCCTCGGGTCTTGCCAAATATCAATCTACACGCTGCAGAACTATAGTAGTGGGTCTTGGGCTTCCCAATCCTAGTTTCCTAAATATGGAGGATGGCATCAAATATATACTAGCACCAAGATCACACAGTGCTCATGCAATGACCTGCTTCCCTATAGTAATCTCAGTCGTGAAACTTCCGGTATATTGTAACTTAGTGGGCAACCTGTTTTGAATACGAGATGTGTACTCTTTAGTAAGTGCAACTGCGGGATACTCGATAAATTGGCTATTATTTGCTAAAATGTCTTTGATATACTTTGCACACTTTGGAATACCCTATAACATATCAACCAAAGGAACGATCACATGCACCTGCTTAAGCAAATCAAGAAATTTCTTATAAGTAGCCTCTTCTTTCTATTTTGCCAAATGTTGAGGGACTGAAGGAGGTGGCCTTGCAACCACTGGCTGCAGTTGTTTCACCACTGGAGTCTTATCTACCCTCTCTTCTTTAATTACTTTTTATGCGATGATCTATTTTTCAGATTCTGCCCGACTAGCTTTCTTTGGAGCAAGTTCCTCCAATTCTCTCTTGTTTCTGAGAGACACAACATTAAATGGTTTCCGGGTTAGGTTATTATCACTTGGAAGCACCCCATGTGGTCTATTCTTATATTGGTGTAGTCACCAATCTCCTATTAAGCTCATCGAACGCCTTCAAACAAGCATAATTGAAAACAAACTTTACCTCCTTCTCTAGCAACTTACACATTGGACTTGATATTTTTGAGAAAACCTTGATGAAGTGTTTGTAGAATCCAGCATGACCCAGAAAACTTCGCACGCCCTCACAGAGACAGGGTGTGGAAGTTTCTCAATTATATCAATATTTGCACGATCGACCTTTAAACCGTTCCTTGACACTTTATGTCCAGAACAATACCCTCTCGGACCATAAAGTGGCACTTTTCCCAATTTAGCAACAAGTTGGTTTCTTTACATCTAGCATGGACACAATCTAAATTGCTCAACCATTCATCAAAAGAATTTCTGAACACTTAGAAATCATCCATCAATACTTCTGCGAAATCCTCCACCATGTCAGAAAATATGGTCATCATGCACCTTTGAAAAGTCGTTGGTGTATTACACAACCCAAATGGCATTCGTTTGAAGGAGTATGTATCGTAAGGGCAAGTAAAAGTAGTCTTGTCCAGGTCCTCTGGTGCAATAACAATCTGATTATTGCCCGAATATCCATCCAGAAAGCTGTAGTACTCATGTCCAATCAATCTGTCTAATATCTTATCAACAAAGGGAATATGGTAATGATCTCTTCTAGTGGCCTCATTCAGCTTGCGATAGTCCATACAGATTCTCCACCCTATTACTGTTCTAGTTAGGATGAGCTCTTTTTTGTCTTTCGTCACCACCGTCATCCCTCCTTTAGTATCGTGTGTATGCAAAACGCTGGGCTAATCCCCTGAATATCAGATATCTACAAACCAAGTGTTCTTTTTTTATGCTCTAAGACTTCTAGAGACCTACTTATTTATGCATCATTGAGATCAACTGCCAATATAATAGGTAAAGTTTCACCTTCACCTAAGTACACATATTTGAGATGTGCGTAAAGAGGTGTCAACTCTAACTTCGGGGCCTCTTCTATCAATAGCTTTCGCAGTGGCCCAAGTGGTCTGTCGGGCGGATCAAACATCCCTTCTCGAATAAAAATGTATGCTTCAACAAAGATCTGAACGATCTCCACTACCTCAGCATCTCCAAAAATATCATCACCCACTAGAGCCCTTTCCAGCAGGTCGCTAGACATAATGAGAGGTTTTGTTATTGATCAGTACAATAATAGCTGACAGCTCCTCATAGACTGCGGGCAATTTCAGGGGTTTGTGCACAATGAAAACTTCGACTTTATCGTGTACCCTCATAGTGAGCTATCCAGCAGCAACATCAATTAAAACTCTTCTTGTGGCCAACAGCAGACGTCCCAATATAAATGGGATTTCTAGATCAGGTTCAAAGTCCAAAATAATTAAGTCTATCAAAAATATAAGGGACCCTACTTTCATCAGTACGTCTTTAATAATCTCCTCGGGTCTTGCCAAATATCAATCTACAAGCTGCAGAACTATAGTAGTGGGTCTTGCGCTTCCCAATCCTTGCTTCCTAAATATGGAGGATGGCATCAAATATATACTAGCACCAAGATCACACAGTGCTCATGCAATTACCTGCTTCCCTATAGTAATCTCAGTCGTGAAACTTCCGGGATATTGCACCTTAGTGGGCAACCTGTTTTGAATACGAGATGTGTACTCTTCCGTAAGTGCAACTGTGGGATACTCGATAAATTGGCTCTTATTTGCTACAATGTCTTTGATATACTTTGCACACTTTGGAATACCCTATAACATATCAACCAAAGGAACGATCACATGCACCTGCTTAAGCAAATCAAGAAATTTCTTATAAGTAGCCTCTTCTTTCTATTTTGCCAAATGTTGAGGGAATGAAGGAGGTGCCCTTGCAACCACTGGCTGCAGTTGCTTCACCATTGGAGTCTTAGCTACCCTCTCTTCTTTAATCACATTTTATGCGATGATCTCTTTTTCAGATTCTGCCCGACTAGCTTTCTTTGGAGCAAGTTCCTCTAATTCTCTCTTGTTTCAGAGAGACACAACATTAAATGGTTTCCGGTTTAGGTTATTATCACTTGTAAGCACCCCATGTGGTCTATTCTAATATTGGTGTAGTCACCAATCTCTTCTTAAGCTCATCAAACGCCTTCAAACAAGCAAAATTGAAAACAAACTTTACCTCCTTCTCTAGCAACTTACACATTGGACTTGATATTTTTGAGAAAACCTTGATGAAGTGTTTGTAGAATCCAGCATGACCCAGAAAACTTCGCACGCCCCTCACAAAGACAGGGTGTGGAAGTTTCTCAAATATATCAATATTTGCACGATCGACCTTTAAACCGTTCCTTGACACTTTATGTCTACGAACAATACCCACTCGGACCATAAAGTGGCACTTTTCCAAATTTAGCAACAAGTTGGTTTCTTTACATCTAGCAAGGACACAATCTAAATTACTCAAACATTCATCAAAAGAATTTCTGAACACGGATAAATCATCCATCAATACTTCTTCAAAATCCTCCACCATGTCAGAAAATATGGCCATCATGCACCTTTGAAAAGTCATTGGTGTATTACACAACCTAAATGGCATTCGCTTGAAGGAGTATGTATCGTAAGGGTAAGTAAAAATAGTCTTGTCCTGGTCCTCTGGTGCAATAACAATATGATTATTGCCCGAATATCCATCCAGAAAGTTGTAGTACTCATGTCCAATCAATCTGGCTAATATCTAATCAAAAAAGGGAATATGGTAATGATCTCTTCTAGTGGCCTCATTCAGCTTGCGATAGTCCATATTGATTCTCCACCCTAGTACTGTTCTAGTTAGGATGAGCTCTTTTTTGTCTTTCGTCGTCATCCCTCCTTTAGTATCTTGCGTATGCAAAACGCTGGGCTAATGCCCTGAATATCAGATATCTACCAACCAAGTGTTCTTTTTTGATGCTTTAAGACTTCTAGAGACCTACTTATTTATGCATCATTGAGATCAACTGCCAATATAATAGGTAAAGTTTCACCTTCACCTAAGTACACATATTTGAGATGTGCGTAAAGAGGTTTCAACTCTAACTTCGGGGCCTCTTCTATCAATAGCTTTCGCAGTGGCCCAAGTGGTCTGTCAGGCGGATCAAACATCCCTTCTCGAATAAAAATTCATGCTACAACAAGGATCTGAACCATCTCTACTACCTCAGCATCTCCAAAAATATCATCACCCACTAGAGCCCTTTCCAGCAGGTCGCTAGACATAATGAGAGGTTTTGTTATTGATCAGTACAATAATAGCTGACAGCTCCTCATAGACTGCGGGCAATTTCAGGGGTTTGTGCACATTGAAAACTTCGACTTTATCGTGTACCCTCATAATGAGCTATCCAGCAGCAACATCAATTAAAACTCTTATTGTGGCAAATAGCGGACGTCCCAATATAAATGGGATTTCTTGATCAGGTTCAAAGTCCAAAATAATTAAATCTATCAAAAATATAAGGGACCCTACTTTCATCAGTACGTCTTTAATAATCTCCTCGGGTCTTACCAAATATTAATCTACAAGCTGCAGAACTACAGTAGTGGGTCTTGGGCTTCCCAATCCTAGCTTCCTGAATATGGAAGATGGCATCAAATATATACTAGCACCAAGATCACACAGTGCTCATGCAATGACCTGCTTCCTTATAGTAATCTCAGTCGTGAAACTTCCGGGATCTTGCAGCTTAGTGGGCAACCTGTTTTGAATACGAGATGTGTACTCTTCAGTAAGTGCAACTGCGGGATACTCGATAAATTGGCTCTTATTTGCTACAATGTCTTTGATATACTTTGCACACTTTGGAATACCCTATAACATATCAACCAAAGGAACGATCACATGCATCTACTTAAGCAAATCAAGAATTTCTTATAAGTAGCCTCTTCTTTCTATTTCGCCAAATGTTGAGGGAATGAAGGAAGTAGCCTTGCAACCAATAGCTGAAGTTGCTTCACCACTGGAGTCTTAGCTACCCTCTCTTCTTTAATCACCTTTTATGCGATGATCTCTTTTTCAGCTTCTGCCCGACTAGCTTTCTTTGGAGCAAGTTCCTCCAATTCTCTCTTGTTTCTGAGAGAGACAACATTAAATGGTTTCCGGTTTAGGTTATTATCACTTGGAAGCACCCCATGTGGTCTATTCTTATATTGGTGTAGTCACCAATCTCTTCTTAAGCTCATCAAACGCCTTCAAACAAGCATAATTGAAAACAAACTTTACCTCCTTCTCTAGCAACTTACACATTGGACTTGATATTTTTGAGAAAACCTTGATGAAGTGTTTGTAGAATCCTGCATAACCCAGAAAACTTCGCACACCCCTCACAGAGACAGGGTGTGGAAGATTCTCAATTATATAAATATTTGCACGATCGACCTTTAAATCGTTCCTTGACACTTTATGTCCACGAACAATACCCTCTCGGACCATAAGGTGGCACTTTTCCCAATTTAGCAACAAGTTGGTTTCTTTATATCTAGCAAGGACACAATCTAAATTGCTCAAACATTCATCAAAAGAATTTCTGAACACGGATAAATCATCCATCAATACTTCTGCAAAATCCTCCACCATGTCAGAAAATATGGCCATCATGCACCTTTGAAAAGTCGTTGGTGTATTACACAACCTAAATGGCATTCGCTTGAAGGAGTATGTATCGTAAGGGTAAGTAAAAATAGTCTTGTCCTGGTCCTCTGGTGCAATAACAATATGATTATTGCCCGAATATCCATCCAGAAAGTTGTAGTACTCATGTCCAATCAATCTGTCTAATATCTAATCAACAAAGGGAATATGGTAATGATCTCTTCTAGTGGCCTCATTCAGCTTGCGATAGTCCATATTGATTCTCCACCCTATTACTGTTCTAGTTAGGATGAGCTCTTTTTTGTCTTTCGTCGTCATCCCTCCTTTAGTATCTTGCGTATGCAAAACGCTGGGCTAATGCCCTGAATATCAGATATCTACCAACCAAGTGTTCTTTTTTGATGCTTTAAGACTTCTAGAGACCTACTTATTTATGCATCATTGAGATCAACTGGCTAATATAATAGGTAAAGTTTCACCTTCACCTAAGTACACATATTTGAGATGTGCGTAAATAGGTTTCAACTCTAACTTCGGGGCCTCTTCTATCAATAGCTTTCGCAATGGCCCAAGTGGTCTGTCAAGCGGATCAAACATCCCTTCTCGAATAAAAATGCATGCTACAACAAGGATCTGAACCATCTTCACTACCTCCGCATCTCCAAAAATATCATCACCCACTAGAGCCCTTTCCAGCAGGTCGGTAGAAATAATGAGAGATATTGTTATTGATCAATACAATAATAGCTGACAGCTCCTCATAGACTGCGAGCAATTTCAGGGGTTTGTGCACATTGAAAACTTTGACTTTATCGTGTACCCTCATAGTGAGCTATCCAGCAGCAACATCAATTAAAACTCTTATTGTGGCCAACAACGGACGTGCCAATATAAATGTGATATCTAGATCAGGTTCAAAGTCCAAAATAATGAAATCTATCAAAAATATAAGGGACCCTACTTTCATCAGTACGTCTTTAATAATCTCCTCGGGTCTTGCCAAATATCAATCTACAAGCTGCAGAACTATAGTAGTGTGTCTTGGGCTTCCCAATCCTAGCTTCCTGAATATGGAGGATGGCATCAAATATATACAAGCACCAAGATCACACAGTGCTCATGCAATGACCTGCTTCCCTATAGTAATCTCAGTCGTGAAACTTTGGGTATCTTGCAGCTTAGTGGGCAACCTGTTTTGAATACGAGATGTGTACTCTTCAGTAAGTGCAACTGCGGGATACTCGATAAATTGGCTCTTATTTGCTACAATGTCTTTGATATAATTTGCACACTTTGGAATACCCTATAACATATCAACCAAAGGAACGATCACATGCACTTGCTTAAGCAAATCAAGAAATTTCTTATAAGTAGCCTCTTCTTTCTATTTCGCCAAATGTTGAGGGAATGAAGGAGGTGCCCTTGCAACCACTGGCTGCAGTTGCTTCACCATTGGAGTCTTAGCTACCCTCTCTTCTTTAATCACCTTTTATGCGATGATCTCTTTTTCAGATTCTGCCCGACTAGCTTTCTTTGGAGCAAGTTCCTCCAATTCTCTCTTGTTTCAGAGAGACACAACATTAAATGGTTTCCGGTTTAGGTTATTATCACTTGGAAGCACCCCATGTGGTCTATTCTAATATTGGTGTAGTCACCAATCTCTTCTTAAGCTCATCAAACGCCTTCAAACAAGCAAAATTGAAAACAAACTTTACCTCCTTCTCTAGCAACTTACACATTGGACTTGATATTTTTGAGAAAACCTTGATGAAGTGTTTGTAGAATCCAGCATGACCCAGAAATCTTCGCACGCCCCTCACAAAGACAGGGTGTGGAAGTTTCTCAAATATATCAATATTTGCACGATCGACCTTTAAACCGTTCCTTGACACTTTATGTCTACGAACAATACCCTCTCGGACCATAAAGTGGCACTTTTCCAAATTTAGCAACAAGTTGGTTTCTTTACATCTAGCAAGGACACAATCTAAATTACTCAAACATTCATCAAAAGAATTTCTGAACACGGATAAATCATCCATCAATACTTCTGCAAAATCCTCCACCATGTCAGAAAATATGGCCATCATGCACCTTTGAAAAGTCGTTGGTGTATTACACAACCTAAATGGCATTCGCTTGAAGGAGTATGTATCGTAAGGGTAAGTAAAAATAGTCTTGTCCTGGTCCTCTGGTGCAATAACAATATGATTATTGCCCGAATATCCATCCAGAAAGTTGTAGTACTCATGTCCAATCAATCTGTCTAATATCTAATCAACAAAGGGAATATGGTAATGATCTCTTCTAGTGGCCTCATTCAGCTTGCGATAGTCCATATTGATTCTCCACCCTATTACTGTTCTAGTTAGGATGAGCTCTTTTTTGTCTTTCGTCGTCATCCCTCCTTTAGTATCTTGCGTATGCAAAACGCTGGGCTAATGCCCTGAATATCAGATATCTACCAACCAAGTGTTCTTTTTTGATGCTTTAAGACTTCTAGAGACCTTCTTATTTATGCATCATTGAGATCAACTGCCAATATAATAGGTAAAGTTTCACCTTCACCTAAGTACACATATTTGAGATGTGCGTAAAGAGGTTTCAACTCTAACTTCGGGGCCTCTTCTATCAATAGCTTTCGCAGTGGCCCAAGTGGTCTGTCAGGCGGATCAAACATCCCTTCTCGAATAAAAATTCATGCTACAACAAGGATCTGAACCATCTCTACTACCTCAGCATCTCCAAAAATATCATCACCCACTAGAGCCCTTTCCAGCAGGTCGCTAGACATAATGAGAGGTTTTGTTATTGATCAGTACAATAATAGCTGACAGCTCCTCATAGACTGCGGGCAATTTCAAGGGTTTGTGCACATTGAAAACTTCGACTTTATCGTGTACCCTCATAATGAGCTATCCAGCAGCAACATCAATTAAAACTCTTATTGTGGCAAACAGCGGACGTCCCAATATAAATGGGATTTCTTGATCAGGTTCAAAGTCCAAAATAATTAAATCTATCAAAAATATAAGGGACCCTACTTTCATCAGTACGTCTTTAATAATCTCCTCGGGTCTTACCAAATATTAATCTACAAGCTGCAGAACTACAAAGAGTGGGTCTTGGGCTTCCCAATCCTAGCTTCCTGAATATGGAAGATGGCATCAAATATATACTAGCACCAAGATCACACAGTGCTCATGCAATGACCTGCTTCCCTATAGTAATCTCAGTCGTGAAACTTCCGGGATCTTGCAGCTTAGTGGGCAACCTATTTTGAATACGAGATGTGTACTCTTCAGTAAGTGCAACTGCGGGATACTCGATAAATTGGCTCTTATTTGCTACAATGTCTTTGATATACTTTGCACACTTTGGAATACCCTATAACATATCAACCAAAGGAACGATCACATGCATCTACTTAAGCAAATCAAGAAATTTCTTATAAGTAGCCTCTTCTTTCTATTTCGCCAAATGTTGAGGGAATGAAGGAAGTAGCCTTGCAACCAATGGCTGAAGTTGCTTCACCACTGGAGTCTTAGCTACCCTCTCTTCTTTAATCACCTTTTATGCGATGATCTCTTTTTCAGCTTCTGCCCGACTAGCTTTCTTTGGAGCAAGTTCCTCCAATTCTCTCTTGTTTCTGAGAGAGACAACATTAAATGGTTTCCGGTTTAGGTTATTATCACTTGGAAGCACCCCATGTGGTCTATTCTTATATTGGTGTAGTCACCAATCTCTTCTTAAGCTCATCAAACGCCTTCAAACAAGCATAATTGAAAACAAACTTTACCTCCTTCTCTAGCAACTTACACATTGGACTTGATATTTTTGAGAAAACCTTGATGAAGTGTTTGTAGAATCCTGCATAACCCAGAAAACTTCGCACACCCCTCACAGAGACAGGGTGTGAAAGTTTCTCAATTATATAAATATTTGCACGATCGACCTTTAAATCGTTCCTTGACACTTTATGTCCACGAACAATACCCTCTCGGACCATAAGGTGGCACTTTTCCCAATTTAGCAACAAGTTGGTTTCTTTACATCTAGCAAGGACACAATCTAAATTGCTCAAACATTCATCAAAAGAATTTCTGAACACGGATAAATCATCCATTAATACTTCTGCGAAATCCTCCACCATGTCAGAAAATATGGCCATTATGCACATTTGAAAATTCGTTGGTGTATTACACAACCCAAATGGCATTCGCTTGAAGGAGTATGTATCCTAAGGGCAAGTAAAAGTAGTCTTGTCCTGGTCCTCTGGTGCAATAACAATCTGATTATTGCCCGAATATCCATCCAGAAAGTTGTAGTACTCCAGTCCAATCAATCTGTCTAATATCTAATCAACAAAGGGAATATGGTAATGATCTCTTCTAGTGGCCTCATTCAGCCTACGATAGTCCATACAGATTCTCCACCCTATTACTGTTCTAGTTAGGATGAGCTCTGTTTTGTCTTTCGTCACCACCGTCATCCCTCCTTTAGTATCTTATGTATGCAAAACGCTGAGCTAATGCCCTGAATATCAGATATCTACCAACCAAGTGTTCTTTTTTGATGCTTTAAGACTTCTAGAGACCTACTTATTTATGCATCATTGAGATCAACTGCCAATATAATAGGTAACGTTTCACCTTCACCTAAGTACACATATTTGAGATGTGCGTAAAGAGGTTTCAACTCTAACTTCGGGGCCTCTTCTATCAATAGCTTTCGCAGTGGCCCAAGTGGTCTGTCAAGCGGATCAAACATCCCTTCTCGAATAAAAATGCATGATACAACAAGGATCTGAACCATCTTCACTACCTCAGCATCTCCAAAAATATCATCACCCACTAGAGCCCTTTCCAGCAGGTCGGTAGAAATAATGAGAGATATTGTTATTGATCAATACAATAATAGCTGACATCTCCTCATAGACTGCGAGCAATTTCAGGGGTTTGTGCACATTGAAAACTTTGACTTTATCATGTACCCTCATAGTGAGCTATCCAGCAGCAACATCAATTAAAACTCTTCTTGTGGCCAACAACGGACGTCCCAATATAAATGGGATTTCTAGATCAGGTTCAAAGTCCAAAATAATGAAATCTATCAAAAATATAAGGGATCCTACTTTCATCAGTACGTCTTTAATAATCTCCTCGGGTCTTGCCAAATATTAATCTACAAGCTGCAGAACTATAGTAGTGGGTCTTGGGCTTCCCAATCCTAGCTTCCTGAATATGAAAGATGGCATCAAATATATACTAGCACCAAGATCACACAGTGCTCATGCAATGACCTGCTTCCCTATAGTAATCTCAGTCGTGAAACTTCCGGGATCTTGCAGCTTAGTGGGCAACCTATTTTGAATACGAGATGTGTACTCTTCAGTAAGTGCAACTGCGGGATACTCGATAAATTGGCTCTTATTTGCTACAATGTCTTTGATATACTTTGCACACTTTGGAATACCCTATAACATATCAACCAAAGGAACGATCACATGCACCTGCTTAAGCAAATCAAGAAATTTCTTATAAGTAGCCTCTTCTTTCTATTTTGCCAAATGTTGAGGGACTGAAGGAGGTGGCCTTGCAACCACTGGCTGCAGTTGCTTCACCATTGGAGTCTTAGCTACCCTATCTTCTTTAATCACCTTTTATGCGATGATCTCTTTTCAGCTTCTACACAACTAGCTTTCTTTGGAGCAAGTTCCTCCAATTCTCTCTTGTTTCTGAGGGACACAACATTAAATGGTTTCCGGTTTAGGTTATTATCACTTGGAAGCACCACATGTGGTCTATTCTTATATTGGTGTAGTCACCAATCTCTTCTTAAGCTCATCAAACACCTTCAAACAAGCATAATTGAAAAAAAACTTTACCTCCTTCTCTAGCAACTTACACATTGGACTTGATATTTTTGAGAAAACCTTGATGAACGGTTTGTAGAATCCTGCATAACCCAGAAAACTTCGCACGCCCCTCACAGAGACAGGGTGTGAAAGTTTCTCAATTATATCAATATTTGCATGATCGACCTTTAAACCGTTCCTTGACAATTTATGTCCACGAACAATACCCTCTCGGACCATAAAGTGGCATTTTTCCCAATTTAGTAACAAGTTGGTTTCTTCACATCTAGCAAGGACACAATCTAAATTGATCAAACATTCATCAAAAGAATTTCTGAACACTGAGAAATCATCCATCAATACTTCTGCGAAATCCTCCACCATGTCAGAAAATATGGTCATCATGCACCTTTGAAAAGTCGTTGGTGTATTACACAACCCAAATGGCATTCGCTTGAAGGAGTATGTATCATAAGGGCAAGTAAAAGTAGTCTTGTCCTGGTCCTCTGGTGCAATAACAATCTGATTATTGCCCGAATATCCATCCAGAAAGCTGTAGTACTCATGTCCAATCAATCTGTCTAATATCTAATCAACAAAGGGAATATGGTAATGATCTCTTCTAGTGGCCTCATTCAGCTTGCGATAGTCCATACAGATTCTCCACCCTATTACTGTTCTAGTTAGGATGAGCTCTTTTTTGTCTTTCGTCACCACCGTCATCCCTCCTTTAGTATCGTGTGTATGCAAAACGCTGGGCTAATCCCCTGAATATCAGATATCTACCAACCAAGTGTTATTTTTTTATGCTTAAGACATCTAGAGACCTACTTATTTATGCATCATTGAGATCAAATGCCAATATAATAGGTAAAGTTTCACCTGTACCTAAGTACACATATTTGAGATGTGAGTAAAGAGGTTTCAACTCTAACTTCGGGGCCTCTTCTATCAATAGCTTTCGCAGTGGCCCAAGTGGTCTGTCAGGCGGATCAAACATCCCTTCTCGAATAAAAATTCATGCTACAACAAGGATCTAAACCATCTCTACTACCTCAGCATCTCCAAAAATAGCATCACCCACTAGAGCCCTTTCCAGCAGGTCGCTAGACATAATGAGAGGTTTTGTTATTGATCAGTACAATAATAGCTGACAGCTCCTCATAGACTGCGGGCAATTTCAGGGGTTTGTGCACATTGAAAACTTCGACTTTATCGTGTACCCTCATAATGAGCTATCCAGCAGCAACATCAATTAAAACTCTTATTGTGGCCAACAGCGGACGTCCCAATATAAATGGGATTTCTAGATCAGGTTCAAAGTCCAAAATAATTAAATCTATCAAAAATATAAGGGACCCTACTTTCATCAGTACGTCTTTAATAATCTCCTCGGGTCTTACCAAATATTAATCTACAAGCTGCAGAACTACAGTAGTGGGTCTTGGGCTTCCCAATCCTAGCTTCCTAAATATGGAGGATGGCATCAAATATATATTAGCACCAAGATCACACAGTGCTCATGCAATGACCTGCTTCCCTATAGTAATCTCAGTCGTGAAACTTCCGGGATCTTGCAGCTTAGTGGGCAACCTGTTTTGAATATGAGATGTGTACTCTTTAGTAAGTGCAACTGCGGGATACTCGATAAATTGGCTCTTATTTGCTACAATGTCTTTGATATACTTTGCACACTTTGGAATACCCTATAACATATCAACCAAAAGAACGATCACATGCATCTACTTAAGCAAATCAAGAAATTTCTTATAAGTAGCCTCTTCTTTCTATTTCGCCAAATGTTGAGGGAATGAAGGAAGTAGCCTTGCAACCAATGGCTGAAGTTGCTTCACCACTGGAGTCTTAGCTACCCTCTCTTCTTTAATCACCTTTTATGCGATGATCGCTTTTTCAGCTTCTGCCCGACTAGCTTTCTTTGGAGCAAGTTCCTCCAATTCTCTCTTGTTTCTGAGAGAGACAACAGTAAATGGTTTCCGGTTTAGGTTATTATCACTTGGAAGCACCCCATGTGGTCTATTCTTATATTGGTGTAGTCACCAATCTCTTCTTAAGCTCATCAAACGCCTTCAAACAAGCATAATTGAAAACAAACTTTACCTCCTTCTCTAGCAACTTACACATTGGACTTGATATTTTTGAGTAAACCTTGATGAAGTGTTTGTAGAATCCTGCATAACCCAGAAAACTTCGCACACCCCTCACAGAGACAGGGTGTGGAAGTTTCTCAATTATATCAATATTTGCACGATCGATCTTTAAATCGTTCCTTGACACTTTTGTCCACGAACAATACCCTCTCGGACCATAAGGTGGCGCTTTTCCCAATTTAGCAACAAGTTGGTTTCTTTACATCTAGCAAGGACACAATCTAAATTGCTCAAACATTCATCAAAAGAATTTCTGAACACTGAGAAATCATCCATGAATACTTCTGCAAAATCCTCCACCATGTCAGAAAATATGGCCATCATGCACATTTGAAAAGTCGTTGGTGTATTACACAACCCAAATGGCATTCGCTTGAAGGAGTATGTATCATAAGGGCAAGTAAAAGTAGTCTTGTCCTGGTCCTCTGGTGCAATAACAATCTGATTATTGCCCGAATATCCATCCAGAAAGTTGTAGTACTCATGTCCAATCAATCTGTCTAATATCTAATCAACAAAGGGAATATGGTAATGATCTCTTCTAGTGGCCTCATTCAGCTTGTGATAGTCCATATTGATTCTCCACCCTATTACTGTTCTAGTTAGGATGAGCTCTTTTTTGTCTTCGTCGTCATCCCTCCTTTAGTATCTTGTGTATGCAAAACGCTGGGCTAATCCCCTGAATATCAGATATCTACCAACCAAGTGTTCTTTTTTTATGCTCTAAGACTTCTAGAGACCTACTTATTTATGCATCATTGAGATCAACTGCCAATATAATAGGTAAAGTTTCACCTTCACCTAAGTACACATATTTGAGATGTGCGTAAAGAGGTTTCAACTCTAACTTCGGGGCCTCTTCTATCAATAGCTTTCGCAGTGGCCCAAGTGGTCTGTCGGGTGGATCAAACATCCCTTCTCGAATAAAAATGCATGCTACAACAAAGATCTGAACGATCACTACTACCTCAGCATCTCCAAAAATATCATCACCCACTAAAGCCCTTTCCAGCAGGTCACTAGACATAATGAGAGGTTTTGTTATTGATCAGTACAATAATAGCTGACAGCTCCTCATAGACTGCGGGCAATTTCAGGGGTTTGTGCACATTGAAAACTTCGACTTTATCGTGTACCCTCATAGTGAGCTATCTAGCAGCAACATCAATTAAAACTCTTCTGGTGGCCAACAGCGGACGTCCCAATATAAATGGGATTTCTAGATCAGGTTCATAGTCCAAAATAATTAAATCTATCAAAAATATAAGGGACCCTACTTTCATCAGTACGTCTTTAATAATCTCTTCGGGTCTTGCCAAATATCAATCTACAAACTGCAGAACTATAGTAGTGGGTCTTGGGCTTCCCAATCCTAGCTTCCTAAATATGGAGGATGGCATCAAATATATACTAGCACCAAGATCACACAGTGCTCATACATTGACCTGCTTCCCTATAGTAATCTCAGTCGTGAAACTTCCGGGATATTGCAACTTAGTGGGCAACCTGTTTTGAATACGAGATGTGTACTCTTCAGTAAGTGCAACTGCGGGATACTCGATAAATTGGCTCTTATTTGCTACAATGTCTTTGATATACTTTGCACACTTTGGAATACCCTTTAACATATCAGCCAAAGGAACGATCACATGCACCTGCTTAAGCAAATCAAGAAATTTCTTATAAGTAGCCTCTTCTTTCTATTTCGCCAAATGTTGAGGGAATGAAGGAGGTGCCCTTGCAACCACTGGCTGCAGTTGCTTCACCATTGGAGTCTTAGCTACCCTCTCTTCTTTAATCACCTTTTATGCGATGATCTCTTTTTCAGATTCTGCCCGACTAGCTTTCTTTGGAGCAAGTTCCTCCAATTCTCTCTTGTTTTAGAGAGACACAACATTAAATGGTTTCGGGTTTAGGTTATTATCACTTGGAAGCACCCCATGTGGTCTATTCTAATATTGGTGTAGTCACCAATCTCTTCTTAAGCTCATCAAACGCCTTCAAACAAGCATAATTGAAAACAAACTTTACCTCCTTCTCTAGCAACTTACACATTGGACTTGATATTTTTGAGAAAACCTTGATGAAGTGTTTGTAGAATCCTGCATGACCCAGAAAACTTCGCACGCCCCTCACAGAGACAGGGCGTGAAAGTTTCTCAATTATATCAATATTTGGACGATCGACCTTTAAACCGTTCCTTGACACTTTATGTCCACGAATAATACCCTCTCGGACCATAAATTGGCACTTTTCCCAATTTAGCAACAAGTTGGTTTCTTTACATCTAGCAAGGACACAATCTAAATTGCTCAAACATTCATCAAAAGAATTTCTGAACACTGAGAAATCATCCATCAATACTTCTGCGAAATCCTCCACCATGTCAGAAAATATGGCCATCATGCACCTTTGAAAAGTCGTTGGTGTATTACACAACCCAAATGGCATTCGCTTGAAGGAGTATGTATCATAAGGGCAAGTAAAAGTAGTCTTGTCCTGGTCCTCTGGTGCAATAACAATCTTATTATTGCCCGAATATCCATCCAGAAATTTGTAGTACTCCTGTCCAATCAATCTGTCTAATATCTAATCAACAAAGGGAATATGGTAATGATCTCTTCTAGTGGCCTCATTCATCTTGTGATAGTCCATATTGATTCTCCACCCTATTACTGTTCTAGTTAGGATGAGCTCTTTTTTGTCTTCGTCATCATCCCTCCTTTAGTATCTTGTGTATGCAAAACGCTGGGCTAATCCCCTGAATATCAGATATCTACCAACCAAGTGTTCTTTTTTATGCTCTAAGACTTCTAGAGACCTACTTATTTATGCATCATTGAGATCAACTGCCAATATAATAGGTAAAGTTTCACCTTCACCTAAGTACACATATTTGAGATGTGCGTAAAGAGGTTTCAACTCTAACTTCGGGGCCTCTTCTATCAATAGCTTTCGCAGTGGCCCAAGTGGTCTGTCGGGTGGATCAAACATCCCTTCTCGAATAAAAATGCATGCTACAACAAAGATCTGAACGATCTCTACTACCTCAGCATCTCCAAAAATATCATCACCCACTAGAGCCCTTTCCAGCAGGTCACTAGACATAATGAGAGGTTTTGTTATTGATCAGTACAATAATAGCTGACAACTCCTCAAAGACTGCGGGCAATTTCAGGGGTTTGTGCACATTGAAAACTTCGACTTTATCGTGTACCCTCATAGTGAGCTATCCAGCAGCAACATCAATTAAAACTCTTCTTGTGGCCAACAGCGGACGTCCCAATATAAATGCGATTTCTAGATCAGGTTCAAAGTCCAAAATAATTAAATCTATCAAAAATATAAGGGACCCTACTTTCATTAGTACGTCTTTAATAATCTCTTCGGGTCTTGCCAAATATCAATCTACAAGCTGCAGAACTATAGTAGTGGGTATTGGGCTTCCCAATCCTATCTTCCTAAATATGGAGGATGGTATCAAATATATACTAGCACCAAGATCACACAGTGCTCATGCAATGACCTGCTTCCCTATAGTAATCTCAGTCGTGAAACTTCCGGGATATTGCAACTTAGTGGGCAACCTGTTTTGAATACGAGATGTGTACTCTTCAGTAAGTGCAATCATGGGATACTCGATAAATTGGCTCTTATTTGCTACAATGTCTTTGATATACTTTGCACACTTTGGAATACCCTATAACATATCAGCCAAAGGAACGATCACATGCACCTGCTTAAGCAAATCAAGAAATTTCTTATAAGTAGCCTCTTCTTTCTATTTCGCCAAATGTTGAGGGAATGAAGGAGGTGGCCTTGCAACCACTGGCTGCAGTTGCTTCACCATTGGAGTCTTAGCTACCCTCTCTTCTTTAATCACCTTTTATGCGATGATCTTTTTTTCAGCTTCTGCCCGACTAGCTTTCTTTGGAGCAAGTTCCTCCAATTCTCTCTTGTTTTAGAGAGACACAACATTAAATGGTTTCCGGTTTAGGTTATTATCACTTGGAAGCACCCCATGTGGTCTATTCTAATATTGGTGTAATCACCAATCTCTTCTTAAGCTCATCAAACGCCTTCAAACAAGCATAATTGAAAACAAACTTTACCTCCTTCTCTAGCAACTTACACATTGGACTTGATATTTTTGAGAAAACCTTGATGAAGTGTTTGTAGAATCCTGCATAACCCAGAAAACTTCGCACACCCCTCACAGAGACAGGGTTTGGAAGTTTCTCAATTATATCAATATTTGCACGATCGATCTTTAAATCGTTCCTTGACACTTTATGTCCACGAACAATACCCTCTCGGACCATAAGGTGGCACTTTTCCCAATTTAGCAACAAGTTGGTTTCTTTACATCTAGCAAGGACACAATCTAAATTGCTCAAACATTCATCAAAAGAATTTCTGAACACTGAGAAATCATCCATCAATACTTCTGCGAAATCCTCCACTTTGTCAGAAAATATGGCCATCATGCACCTTTGAAAAGTCGTTGGTGTATTACACAACCCAAATGGCATTCGCTTGAAGGAGTATGTATCATAAGGGCAAGTAAAAGTAGTCTTGTCCTGGTCCTCTGGTGCAATAACAATCTGATTATTGCACGAATATCCATCCAGAAATTTGTAGTACTCCTGTCCAATCAATCTGTCTAATATCTAATCAACAAAGGGAATATGGTAATGATCTCTTCTAGTGGCCTCATTCAGCTTGTGATAGTCCATATTGATTCTCTACCCTATTACTGTTCTAGTTAGGATGAGCTCTTTTTTGTCTTCGTCGTCATCCCTCCTTTAGTATCTTGTGTATGCAAAACGCTGGGCTAATCCCCTGAATATCAGATATCTACCAACCAAGTGTTCTTATTTATGCTCTAAGACTTCTAGAGACCTACTTATTTATGCATCATTGAGATCGACTGCCAATATAATAGGTAAAGTTTCACCTTCACCTAAGTACACATATTTGAGATGTGCGTAAAGAGGTTTCAACTCTAACTTCGGGGCCTCTTCTATCAATAGCTTTCGCAGTGGCCCAAGTGGTCTGTCGGGTGGATCAAACATCCCTTCTCGAATAAAAATGCATGCTACAACAAAGATCTGAACGATCTCTACTACCTCAGCATCTCCAAAAATATCATCACCCACTAGAGCCCTTTCCAGCAGGTCACTAGACATAATGAGAGGTTTTGTTATTGATCAGTACAATAATAGCTGACAGCTCCTCAAAGACTGCGGGCAATTTCAGGGGTTTGTGCACATTGAAAACTTCGACTTTATCGTGTACCCTCATAGTGAGCTATCCAGCAGCAACATCAATTAAAACTCTTCTTGTGGCCAACAGCGGACGTCCCAATATAAATGGGATTTCTAGATCAGGTTCAAAGTCCAAAATAATTAAATCTATCAAAAATATAAGGGACCCTACTTTCATCAGTACGTCTTTAATAATCTCTTCGGGTCTTGCCAAATATCAATCTACAAGCTGCAGAACTATAGTAGTGGGTATTGGGCTTCCCAATCCTATCTTCCTAAATATGGAGGATGGCATCAAATATATACTAGCACCAAGATCACACAGTGCTCATGCAATGACCTGCTTCCCTATAGTAATCTCAGTCGTGAAACTTCCGGGATATTGCAACTTAGTGGGCAACCTGTTTTGAATACGAGATGTGTACTCTTCAGTAAGTGCAACTGCGGGATACTCGATAAATTGGCTCTTATTTGCTACAATGTCTTTGATATACTTTGCACACTTTGGAATACCCTATAACATATCAGCCAAAGGAACGATCACATGCACCTGCTTAAGTAAATCAAGAAATTTCTTATAAGTAGCCTCTTCTTTCTATTTCCCCAAATGTTGAGGGAATGAAGGAGGTGGCCTTGCAACCACTGGCTGCAGTTGCTTCACCATTGGAGTCTTAGCTACCCTCTCTTCTTTAATCACCTTTTATGCGATGATCTTTTTTTTAGATTCTGCCCGACTAGCTTTCTTTGGAGCAAGTTCCTCCAATTCTCTCTTGTTTTAGAGAGACACAACATTAAATGGTTTTCGGTTTAGGTTATTATCACTTGGAAGCACCCCATGTGGTCTATTCTAATATTGGTGTAATCACCAATCTCTTCTTAAGCTCATCAAACGCCTTCAAACAAGCATAATTGAAAACAAACTTTACCTCCTTCTCTAGCAACTTACACATTGGACTTGATATTTTTGAGAAAACCTTGATGAAGTGTTTGTAGAATCCTGCATAACCCAGAAAACTTCGCACACCCCTCACAGAGATAGGGTGTGGAAGTTTCTCAATTATATCAATATTTGCATGATCGACCTTTAAATCATTCCTTGACACTTTATGTCCACGAACAATACCCGCTCGGACCATAAGGTGGCACTTTTCCCAATTTAGCAACAAGTTGGTTTCATTACATCTAGCAAGGACACAATCTAAATTGCTCAAACATTCATCAAAAGAATTTCTGAACACGGATAAATCATCCATCAATACTTCTGCGAAATCCTCCACCATGTCAGAAAATATGGCCATCATGCACATTTGAAAATTCGTTGGTGTATTACACAACCCAAATGGCATTCGCTTGAAGGAGTATGTATCCTAAGGGCAAGTAAAAGTAGTCTTGTCCTGGTCCTCTGGTGCAATAACAATCTGATTATTGCCCGAATATCCATCCAGAAAGTTGTAGTACTCCTGTCCAATCAATCTGTCTAATATCTAATCAACAAAGGGAATATGGTAATGATCTCTTCTAGTGGCCTCATTCAGCTTGCGATAGTCCATACAGATTCTCCACCCTATTACTGTTCTAGTTAGGATGAGCTCTGTTTTGTCTTTCGTCACCACCGTCATCCCTCCTTTAGTATCTTATGTATGCAAAACGCTGGGCTAATCCCCTGAATATCAGATATCTACCAACCAAGTGTTCTTTTTTGATGCTTTAAGACTTCAAGAGACCTACTTATTTATGCATCATTGAGATCAACTGGCCAATATAATAGGTAAAGTTTCACCTTCACCTAAGTACACATATTTGAGATGTGCGTAAAGAGGTTTCAACTCTAATTTCAGGGCCTCTTCTATCAATAGCTTTCGCAGTGGCCCAAGTGGTCTGTCAAGCGGATCAAACATCCCTTCTCGAATAAAAATGCATGATACAACAAGGATCTGAACCATCTTAACTACCTCAGCAACTCCAAAAATATCATCACCCACTAGAGCCCTTTCCTGCAGGTCGGTAGACATAATGAGTGGTTTTGTTATTGATCAGTACAATAATAGCTGACAGCTCCTCATAGACTGCGAGCAATTTCAGGGGTTTGTGCACATTGAAAACTTTGACTTTATCGTGTACCCTCATAGTGAGCTATCCAGCAGCAACATCAATTAAAACTCTTATTGTGGCCAACAACGGACGTCGTAATATAAATGTGATATCTAGATCAGGTTCAAAGTCCAAAATAATGAAATCTATCAAAAATATAAGGGACCCTACTTTCATCAGTAAGTCTTTAATAATCTCCTCGGGTCTTGCCAAATATCAATCTACAAGCTGCAGAACTATAGTAGTGGGTCTTGGGCTTCCCAATCCTAGCTTCCTGAATATGGAGGATGGCATCAAATATATACAAGCACCAAGATCACACAGTGCTCATGCAATGACCTGCTTCCTTATAGTAATCTTAGTCGTGAAACTTTGGGGATCTTGCAGCTTAGTGGGCAACCTGTTTTGAATACGAGATGTGTACTCTTCAGTAAGTGCAACTGCGGGATACTCGATAAATTGGCTCTTATTTGCTACAATGTCTTTGATATAATTTGCACACTTTGGAATACCCTATAACATATCAACCAAAGGAACGATCACATGCACTTGCTTAAGCAAATCAAGAAATTTCTTATAAGTAGCCTCTTCTTTCTATTCGCCAAATGTTGAGGGAATGAAGGAGGTGGCCTTGCAACCACTGGCTGCAGTTGCTTCACCACTGGAGTCTTAGCTACCCTCTCTTCTTTAATCACCTTTTATGCGATGATCACTTTTTCAGCTTCTGCCCGACTAGCTTTCTTTGGAGCAAGTTCCTCCAATTCTCTCTTGTTTCTGAGAGACACAACATTAAATGGTTTCGGGTTTAGGTTATTATCACTTGGAAGCACCCCATGTGGTCTATTCTTATATTGGTGTAGTCACCAATCTCTTCTTAAGCTCATCAAACGCCTTCAAGCAAGCACAATTTAAAACAAATTTTACCTCCTTCTCTAGCAACTTACACATTGGACTTGATATTTTTGAGAAAACATCGATGAAGTGTTTGTAGAATCCTGCATGACCCAGAAAACTTCGCACGCCCCTCACAGACACAGGGTGTGGAAGTTTCTCAATTATATCATTATTTGCACGATCGACCTTTAAACCCTTCCTTGACACATTATGTCCACGAACAATACCCTCTCGGACCATAAAGTGGCACTTTTCCCAATTTAGCAACAAGTTGGTTTCTTTACATCTAGCATGGACACAATCTAAATTGCTCAACCATTCATCAAAAGAATTTCTGAACACTGAGAAATCATCCATCAATACTTCTGCGAAATCCTCCACCATGTCAGAAAATATGGTCATCATGCACCTTTGAAAAGTCGTTGGTGTATTACACAACCCAAATGGCATTCGTTTGAAGGAGTATGTACCATAAGGGCAAGTAAAAGTAGTCTTGTCCTGGTCCTCTGGTGCAATAACAATCTGATTATTGCCCGAATATCCATCCAGAAAGTTGTAGTACTCATGTCCAATCAATCTGTCTAATATCTAATCAACAAAGGGAATATGGTAATGATCTCTTCTAGTGGCCTCATTCAGCTTGCGATAGTCAATACAGATTCTCCACCCTATTACTGTTCTTGTTAGGATGAGCTCTTTTTTGTCTTTCGTCACCACCGTCATCCCTCATTTAGTATCTTGTGTATGCATAACGTTGGGCTAATACCATGAATATCAGATATCTACCAACCAGGAGTTCTTTTTTGATGCTTTAAGACTTCTAGAGACCTACTTATTTATGCATCATTGAGATCAACTTCCAATATAATAGGTAAAGTGTCACCTTCACCTAAGTACACATATTTGAGATGTGCGTAAAGAGGTTTCAACTCTAACTTCGGGGCCTCTTCTATCAATAGCTTTTGCAGTGGTCCAAGTGGTCTGTCAGGCGGATCAAACATCCCTTCTCGAATAAAAATGCATGCTACAACAAGGATCTGAACCATCTCCACTACCTCAGCATCTCCAAAAATATCATCACCCACTAGAGTCCTTTCCAGCAGGTCGCTAGACATAATGAGAGGTTTTGTTATTGATCAGTACATTAATAGCTGACAGCTCCTCATAGACTGCGGGCAATTTCAGAGGTTTGTGCACATTGAAAACTTCGACTTTATCATGTACCCTCATAGTGAGATATCCAGCAGCAACATCAATTAAAACTCTTCTTGTGGCCAACAATGGACGTCCCAATATAAATGGGATTTCTAGTTCAGGTTCAAAGTACAAAATAATAAAATCTATCAAAAATATAAGGGATCCTACTTTCATCAGTACGTCTTTAATAATTTCCTCGGGTCTTGCCAAATTATTAATCTACAAGCTGTAGAACTATAGTAGTGGGTCTTGGGCTTCCCAATCCTAGCTTCCTGAATATGAAAGATGGCATCAAATATATACTAGCACCAAGATCAAACAGTGCTCATGCAATGACCTGCTTCCCTATAGTAATCTCAGTCGTGAAACTTCCGGGATCTTGCAGCGTATTGGGCAACCTGTTTTGAATACGAGATGTGTACTCTTCAGTAAGTGTAATTGTGGGATACTCGATAAATTGGCTCTTATTTTCTTCAATGACTTTGATATACTTTGCACACTTTGGAATACCCTATTACATATCAACCAAAGGAACGATCACATGCACCTGCTTAAGCAAATCAAGAAATTTCTTATAAGTAGCCTCTTCTTTCTATTTCGCCAAATGTTGAGGGACTGAAGGAGGTGGCCTTTCAACCACTGGCTGCAGTTGCTTCACCACTGGAGTCTTAGCTACCCTCTCTTCTTTAATCACCTTTTATGCGATGATCTCTTTTCAGCTTCTACCCAACTAGCTTTCTTTGGAGCAAGTTCCTCCAATTCTCTCTTGTTTTTGAGGGACACAACATTAAATGGTTTCCGGTTTAGGTTATTATCACTTGGAAGCACCACATGTGGTCTATTCTTATATTGGTGTAGTCACCAATCTCTTCTTAAGCGCATCAAACACCTTCAAACAAGCATAATTGAAAAAAAACTTTACCTCCTTCTCTAGCAACTTACACATTGGACTTGATATTTTTGAGAAAACCTTGATGAAGTGTTTGTAGAATCCTGCATGACCCAGAAAACTTCGCACGCCCCTCACAGAGACAGGGTGTGAAAGTTTCTCAATTATATCAATATTTGGACGATCGACCTTTAAACCGTTCCTTGACACTTTATATCCACAAATAATACCCTCTCGGACCATAAAGTGGCACTTTTCCCAATTTAGCAACAAGTTGGTTTCTTTACATCTAGCAAGGACACAATCTAAATTGCTCAAACATTCATCAAAAGAATTTCTGAACACTGAGAAATCATCCATGAATACTTCTGCGAAATCCTCCACCATGTCAGAAAATATGGCCATCATGCACCTTTGAAAAGTCGTTGGTGTATTACACAACCCAAATGGCATTCGCTTGAAGGAGTATGTATCATAAGGGCAAGTAAAAGTAGTCTTGTCCTGGTCCTCTGGTGCAATAACAATCTGATTATTGCCCGAATATCCATCCAGAAATTTGTAGTACTCCTGTCCAATCAATCTGTCTAATATCTAATCAACAAAGGGAATATGGTAATGATCTCTTCTAGTGGCCTCATTCAGCTTGTGATAGTCCATATTGATTCTTCACCCTATTACTGTTCTAGTTAGGATGAGATCTTTTTTGTCTTCGTCGTCATCCCTCCTTTAGTATCTTGTGTATGCAAAATGCTGGGCTAATCCCCTGAATATCAGATATCTACCAACCAAGTGTTCTTTTTTGATGCTCTAAGACTTCTAGAGACCTACTTATTTATGCATCATTGAGATCAACTACCAATATAATAGGTAAAGTTTCACCTTCACCTAAGTACACATATTTGAGATGTGCCTAAAGAGGTTTCAACTCTAACTTCGGGGCCTCTTCTATCAATAGCTTTCGCAGTGGCCCAAGTGGTCTGTCAAGCGGATCAAACATCCCTTCTCGAATAAAAATGCATGCTACAACAAGGATCTGAACCATCTCCACTACCTCAGCATCTCCAAAAATATCATCACCCACTAGAGCCTTTTCCAGCAGGTCGCTAGACATAATGAGAGGTTTTGTTATTGATCAGTACAATAATAGCTGACAGCTCCTCATAGACTGCAGGCAATTTCAGGGGTTTGTGCACCTTGAAAACTTTGACTTTATCGTGTACCCTCATAGTGAGCTATCCAGCAGCAACATTAATTAAAACTCTTCTTGTGGCCAACAACGGACGTCCCAATATAAATGGGATTTCTAGATCAGGTTCAAAGTCTAAAATAATGAAATCTATCAAAAATATAAGGGACCCTACTTTCATCAATACGTCTTTAATAATCTCCTCGGGTCTTGCCAAATATCAATCTACAAACTGCAAAACTATAGTAGTTGGTCTTGGGCTTCCCAATCCTAACTTCCTGAATTTGGAGGATGGCATCAAATATATACTAGCACCAAGATCATACAGTGCTCATGCAATGACCTGCTTCCCAATAGCAATCTCAGTCGTGAATCTTCCGGGATCTTGCAGCTTAGTGGGCAACCTATTTTGAATACGAGATGTGTACTCTTCAGTAAGTGCAACTGTGGGATACTCGATAAATTGGCTCTTATTTGCTACAATGTCTTTGGTATACTTTGCACACTTTGGAATACCCTACAACATATCAACCAAAGGAACGTTCACATGCACCTGCTTAAGCAAATCAAGAAATTTCTTATAAGTAGCCTCTTCTTTCTATTTTGCCAAACGTTGAGGGAATGAAGGAGGTGGCCTTGAAACCACTGACTGCAGTTGCTTTACCACTGGAGTCTTAGCTACCCTCTCTTCTTTAATCACCTCTTCTGCGATGATCTCTTTTTCAGCTTCTGCCCGACTAGCTTTCTTTGGAGCAGGTTCCTCGAATTCTCTCATATTCCCGAGAGACACAACATTAAATGGTTTCGGGTTTAGGTTATTATCACTTGGAAGCACCCCATGTGGTCTAGTCTTCTAAGTAGTAGCTATTTGCCTAAGATGCCTCTCCAAATTTCGCACTGCTAGGTAACGATTTTGATTGTCTACTATTAACTTTTACAGATCGACCATCATCTTCTACATATCACCTATCATCTTTTTCATCATCTCTTCTATGATGTTCATGGGAGCCTGATTAACCAGTGTTGGTTGATAATTCTATTTCTGATTTCCTTGATGACCGCCCCAATTGAAATTTGGATGATTCCTCCAGTTTGGGGATTTTTTATTATAGTTCAATTGGAGGTTTAATTGTGTATATATTTTTAATTAATTTAATGATATGACTAAGTATGTAATAGAGGTTTTTGATTATTAAAGTTCGAGTCTTGGTAATGTGGGCCTGAGAGGGGTATTTAAAGTCTTATTTTATTGAGTTAGCTTTATATTAACAATGTAATATGCGTGAATAGACTTTGATTATCATGAGGCGCAAAGGAATGGAAAGACTATCGCAGAGGCTTGATTTTGTTGCGCACCTATTCGACTTTGAGGTAGGCTACATTTTAGTTTTTTGAGACTTTGATAGAAGTACATAATTAGTTATAAATATTCAGGGGTATTGGGCGTGTTTGGGGGTCTTACTCAGCCGGTTATGATGAACGGTTGAGTGGGTACCGGTGTTGAACTATGATGATGGGTAGATTCTAGGAATCGACCTCGTGTTGGTTTTTTTATTGTTGTTTATTTGGGCTTGTCTCCATGTTTGTTATTGTTTATTTACTCATCACACATGCTTTCGATTGATATCCTGATTTGACTTGGATTTGCCTATGTGTTGTTGAACTCTTGAAAGCATGTGTATGTCATCTCTATACTTGATTGCATCTCATTATATCATGATATTTTTCCTTACGTTGTCATTGCATACATATACTCATGGTTTGTGACTTGATGTGAGAGTCGTATGGATATGTTGTGGTCTAAGAGCTCATAAAGGTAAGGTTAATATGAGATTATGACACTTGAGATGATATTGATACACAGGGAGCTGAGTTGCACACCTGCAATATCATTGAGACTTGACAGATGAGTCATACTCTAGTCAGATTCGTGTGTGGAATTCCGGCTTGCTAAGGGTGGTATATGGATTTCGCAGGTCCTCCATGGGTGTACATATCATAACTAAACCTTGACGTATTGTATACCAGGTTGAGAAAGGTACTTTACATATGCATTACATCCATATCATACATATTTATGCCATGTCATTAATAATCTGTGATTGAGACTTGTCATTAAATGATTGTGAGTAATGTGGTTAGATTTCTGAACTTAAGGGATTATTCATGTTACTTGATACCCGATATACTGTTGAACTCTATGGACAACATGTTAATTATGTGACTTACTTGGTTATTGAACTGTTTGTATAGGAATATTTGGTGTCAACTCCGTATTGATCTCTGATTATTTATCTTCCGTTGTTGTCATCCTATGATGTCTATAGAGGTAGGTTGTGTACTCATGCTACACTGGAACAATTCTTTTTAGATGCAGAGTCAGTACCTTCCACCTCCGTAGGACCACGTGGCTGAGTCAGAGTTGTGATCCTCAGTATACATGGTGAGGATGCTCCTTCCAGCATTCCCTTGGATACTCTATCTCTACTTATTGTCTTTTGTTCATATTGGAGAGGCATATTCAGACTATGTATTCGGTTTTGGCCTATGTGCCCCCTTTTACTCAGACTTGATTGTTTTGATTAATGCTCTTGTATGCCCAGACTAGACCACTTGGTGTGTTTTTGGATGTTCAAACTCATTTTCCTTCCATGTTATTTATGAGACATATATTTTAGTATTTCCGCTTATTTATATCATTGCTTGTGAATGATTTGGGAGTGGTTCGCCTACTGGTGGGATTATGTAGGTTCCACCACGATTCCTATAAAAGGGGTCGTGACATGAGCTTGAAGGAACATGCCATGAAACATAGGAACTGAACTGACATGATTACATGAAAATATGAACATGGGGACATGGAACATGAGTACTGAATAAATGAACGTGAAACATAGATACACAATGGACATGGCATGATTACTGAAGGTATTTACCTTGATCATTTTCTGCTTTCTCCTCAAATAAGTGCGGATGTCTGAACTTCATATCTTCTTCGGCTACCTATATAGCCTTCTCAACATTCTAACTTCTCCACAACGCTTTCACTGATGCAACTTCCTTAGTTCTCAACTTTCGAATTTGACGATCGAAAATAGCCACATGAATCTCCTTATAGGTCAAACCATCGTTAACTGTAATAGAGTCGGTAGGGACAACCAAAGATAGGTCTCCCACACACATTCTCAACATAGACACATAAAACATTGGATGCACAACAACTAAGTCTTGTGGCAATTTAAGTTCATAAGCCACTTGGCCAATTCTCCTCAAAATCCTACAAGGTTCGATATATCTAGGACTGAGCTTCTGTTTCTTTCCAAACCTCATAACACCTTTCATAGGTGAAACTTTCAGAAATACCCAATCATTAACTTGAAATTCCAAGTCTCTACACCGCACATCTGAATAGGACTTCTGGCGCCTCTGAGCTGTTTTCAAATGCTCGTGAATTAACTTGACTATCTCCAAAGCCTGATAGACCAAGTCTGGTCCTAACAACTCAGCTTCACCAACTTCTAATTAACTAATTGGTAATTTACTCATTCGCCCATTCAGAGCTTCAAACGGTGCCATTTGGATATAGCATGATAACTATTATTATAAGCAAACTCAATAAGAGAAAAATGATCATCCCAATTACCTTTAAAATCGAGAACATATGCCCTCAACATATCCTCAAGAGTCTGAATAGTATGCTCTGCCTGGCTATCTTTCTTAGGGTGAAAAGTTATGATGAGATTTACCTTGGTACCAATCCTTTCTGGAAAGACATCCAAAATTGTGCTATGAACTGAGCACCACGATCTAAAATAATGGACACTGGGGTCCCATGAAGCCTGACAATTTCTTGGATATACAACTTAGCATAATCCTCAGCTGAACCTATGGTTTTGACTAGAAAGAAGTGAGCTGATTTAGTAAGTCGATCCAAAATCACCCAAATTGAATCATGCCTTTGGGCTGAACGAGGTAGATCTGTTATAAATTCCATATTTATCATCTCCTATTTCCGAATGGGAATATCAATATTCTGAGCCAACCCACCAGGCCTCTAGTGTTCGGCTTTCACCTGCTGACAATTTGGACACTTGGCTACAAAGTCTGCTATATTCCTCTTCATGTCGTTCCACCAATAAATCTCTTTAATATCGTGATACATCTTTGTAGAACCTAGGTGAATATAATACCTGGAGTTGTGCGTTTATACCATGATTCACTCTCTGAGTCTGTCCTTATTTGGAAGAAACAACCTGCTTCGGTACCTCAAAGTACTGTCACCTCCCCCTTGTTAAAAGTCATAGTCTTATGCTTATGAATCCCCTCTTTCAGCTGCAGCAAGTAGGGATCACTAAACTACTTTTCCTTTACCTCGGCTACTAAGGAGGATTCAGACTTGTTAACAACAACAACACCATCTTCGGAGTCCATGAGTCAAACCTCTAGACTGGCTAGTCGACGAATCTCCTTCGTCATAGTTCTCTTATCTTCTTCAACATGAGCTAAACTTTCCATGGATATCTGACTATGAGCATCGGCTACCACGTTCGCCTTCCCTAGATGGTAGAGAGTATCTATATCATAATCCTTTATCAATTTGAGCCATCTCCTCTGCCTAAGATTCAATTGTTGCTGCTTGAAAATATATTGAAGGCTCTTGTGGTATGTGAATATGTCAACGTGAACTCTATACAAATAATGATGCCATATCTTAAGTACAAAAATCATGACTGCTAATTCTAAGTCATAAATCGGATAATTCTTTTCATGAGGTTTAAGTTGTTTGGATGCGTAAGCTACAACCTAACTATGATGCATTAAAACACATTCGAGACCAATGCCTGACTCATCACAATATTCCACGAACCACTCGGTTCTCTCTGGTAATGTTAACACTACAGAAAAAGGCAGTCTCATTTTCAATTATTCGAAACTACGTTCACAGGCATCTAACCACTGAAATTTAACTTTCTTCTGGGTCAACTGGTCAATGGAGCTGAGATGGAAGAAAAACCTTCTATGAATTATCTGTAATAGCTTTCCAGACCCAAGAAACTCAGAATATCTTAGGCAGAAGTGGGTCTGGGCCAATTCTTAATAGCGTCTATTTTATGGAAATCAACCTGGACGTCTTCGCCTAAAATCACATGGCCTAAGAATGCCAGTTACTTAAGCCAAAATTCACACTTGGAAAACATCGCATAACGCTCGCTGTCTTAAAGTGTCCACAACACTATTATGAGATGTTTTGCCTGATCAGTCTTGTTACGGGAATAAACTAGGATATCATCAATAAAGACAAAGATGAAAAGATCGAGATAAGGCTTGAAGACCCTGTTCATAAGATCCATGAAAGCAGCTGGGGAATTTTTCAACCCGAACGAAATAACACAAAATTTAAAATGACCATAATAAAATGACCATAGAAAGCCGATAAAATAATGTTGTATTCTTAGACTTTACGTGATACCATCCATTCTACTCCACATTTTGTCCCATTTTAAGCATGTAATCAAAGATTGATGGGAAGTTGTTGGCACCCTTAACAAATATCATTTTGGCTTATGTTGGGAGTTTAAGTCCACATGATTTCTTTCATCACAAAGATCCATCATTCTTTCGAACAAACAAGACTGGTGCACCCCATGGTGAAACACTTGGTCTAATGAACCCATTATCAAAGAGATCTTTCAACTGGGCTTTTAATGCTTTTAACTCTACTAGAGCCATTATGTATGGCAGAATAGATACCGTTTAGTGCCGGGAAGTAGCTCAATTCTGATCTCCCTATCAAGAGTAACGCCGGGAAGATCTTCAACAATGACTAAAGAGTCGGGGTCTTGATATATGCCTCCTTAACCCGAACTAGATGGTAAATATACCCCTTGGATATCATCTTTATGTATTTAAGATAGGAAATAAACCTCTCTATGGGTGCTACTACATCACCCTTCCATTCTATGACTGGTTCACCAAGAAATTCAAATTTTATAATTTTTGTTCTACAACCTATTGTGGAATAACATGAAGACAACCGATTCATTCCCATGATTACATCGAAGTCTACCATTTCTAACTCTACCAAATTGGCTAGGGTAATGCGGTGATAGACTTTAACTAGACAACCCCTATATACCCGCATGGCTATAACTAACTCCCCAACTGGAGTGGATACTTCAAAAGGTTCATGCAACTTTTCTGGTTCTATCCCGAATTTCATAGTAACAAAAGGGGTTACATATGACAAAGTGGATCCAGGATCCATAAGGGCATAAACTTCAAAAGTGAAAATGGTTAATATACTTATGACCACATCTGCATGGGCCTCTGTATCATGACGACTTGATAATGCGTACCGTACATAGCTAGATCACGTCCTGATTGGGCCTGAGAATTTTGTGGAACTACTGAATTTGAGGACTGATCAATATTACCTCATATATCCTGCCTCACCGATGGGCAATCTTGCTGAAAGTGACCTCGATGGCCACACTTAAAACACACATCCATACCCAAGCGACACTCCCTTAGGTGCCTCTTACCACACTTTCCACACACTAACCTATGACTGGGACCCTGACGCTCTAAAGTTCTGCCTCTTGTTATCATTTCTAAACTTTAGGGCTGGGGCACTGGTTAAAGACGGAACAAGTATGGATGACCTGTTTTTGAAGAACTACCTGCCTCTACCTCCCCCATGACTGAAGTCACCTGAAGACTTAACTCTCTTATTAAACTCCATTTCTTTTTCTTTATGCAAGGCTTTCTCTTCCTTTAACCTGCTGTCATTACCCTGTATGAAAGCAACTATCGTTGTAATAGTCATCTCCCTATTCTGAGCTGTAATATTAGTTGCATCGTACAAATGAGGATCAAGATCGTACACAAAATACCTAACTCTGTCCCTCATGTCTGGAACCATAGGCAGAGCATACTTTGCCAAACACACAAAATTAAGATAGTACTCCTACACAAGCCTACCATTCTGCTTGAGCTTTTCAAATTCTATAGCATTTTCCTTCCTGACCTCAATTGGCAGAAAATGCTCAATAAAACTATTAACAAACTTATCCCAAGTTGTTGGAGATGCATATTCCCCGCGGGACTGTTCCCATGATTCATACCAGATATTGGCAACATCTTACAATTGATAAGATCTAAACTCTGCTGCCTCTACCTTAGTAAAATGCATAACAAAAAAGATTTTCTGCAACCGATCAATGTAATTATGTGGATCTTCTGTCTTTCTAGACCCTGTGAATACCGGAGGGTCAATTCGTAGAAATTCATGAGTCCTGGAGCTGGATGACTCTCATTTCATTCCCATACTTGGAGTTGTTACCTGACGCTGGGCTTGAGCAGCCACAAGTTGGGTGAGCAGTTGAATAACTCCCCTAACATTAGAGTCAGTAGAACTGGGCGGCAGAACTAGAATCTCCGCATGCCCTACTTTATCGGGTGGGGGTACTGTACCCGAATTGGCTCTCTGAGCCTGAGCATATTCCTCGCGAGCAACACTAGCACCAGCTCTCTTACTGGTAGTTGTTTCCCTTTTCACAAGCATTTTCTGAAATATGTAATACGCACGAGTTAGAAAGATGTCTTGAAGGTATAACTCTAACTGCACGATCTAGAGTATGAAAGAAGTGAGACAATCCTAAATGTCTTGATGGCCAACTGTTTACATGTGTGGGGCCCTCACATACATAAAAGTGACCCTACTGGACATGGTTTCGTAGACTTCCTAGGATACTTGAACCTAGTGCTCTAATACCAAGCTTTGTCACACCCCGAACCATGGCTTGAGAGAAATACGACACTCGGTGCCTGACTGCATGTGAGCGAACAAACCACATGGCTTGCTGATCAATATGGGCATAAAACATGTGATAATAATGATTTACAAAAACATGTAAAATATAATACTACATTTGTATTCTGAAATAATCATAGCAGAAATATTCTAAATATATGATAAGTCTGAAAAACCAACACTGACATGACATACTAAGCTAGTCTAATCTATGAAACCTCTGAACATGAGTCTGACTACAAAATTGTTTACCAGGACAAGGCTCGGGCATACCTCTACTAATAATGCATAATCATAAGAATAACTAAATTCATACCCTGAATGAGATGGAGCTCACCAGACATCTGATACCTAAGTAATCCTACTGAGCAGATCTGTCTCTCTAAAACTCAGCACCTACATTGTGAAGTGTAGGCCCCATGCAAAGGGACATTAGTACAATCGAATTATGTTGTTTGTAAAGCAACTGAAAGAATAAGTAGGCACATGAAATAATAGTAACTGAAACATGAACATAAGTATAATAGCATGTGTAAAATTTGTAAACTGTATATCTATATATATGTGGGGAGAGAATTAGTAAAACTGACATAAACCACCACGCGTGAACGTGGAGTCTAATCTTTGCCTGGTCAGCTAAGTCGTCTCGTACCTTGTCGGAGTACGAGATATGAACATGAACATGATGGATCCAATAATCCCACAAGGGGTAATAAGACAATATCATCCTCCAGAGGAGAAATCTTTATCCTACGTTAGCATATGTAGTTTCAGGCTGTCTGAGTCTTCTTGGTAATCTGTGCAACTCCCAAAATATGTACTTGAAAATAATTGGCTTGAAAGTCCATGAATTTCATTAGATAACTTGTAATCATAACTTGAAAATTTATAATTTAGCATGTGAAGAAATACATAATACAACTTGTAAAAATCATGGAAAACATATTATTTGACACATAATATTTACCCTCCAATAATTTTATTTAACTATTCAGAGTTCTTGAGTCACAGACGGAGTGAAATACACTTTCCACAAGGCGAATATGAGTTTACAAAAATTATTTCGAGAGTATATTGTCATTTCATTTGATAATATATATATATATATATATATATATATATATATATATATATATATATATATATATATATATATATATATGTATATCATATGCTAGTTTTATATAATTTTGATCATTAATCATGATTTTGGAATTTTAACCAATAATTATAATGTAATTGTCTCAAAAGAATTTTCAAAATTAAAAGATTAATGTTCCGCTCCATCAAAGTCTGAAAGTGACTAATTAAATATGATAAGGGAATTACACCTCAATTGTCATTTTTAAATTAAAAAACGTTTGCATGCTTTAAATTATTTTAATCTCCGATTAGTGTAAAAATTAGGCTTAAATTAAAGCTATTAACCTAATTTGGTTATATTTGAAATGTTTGGCTCTTCAATTGATTTAAAATATGACCACATTTTACAAAGTGACCACTCTGTTAAAAATTCTATTTAAAACAATGGACTTTTCCTATTTTTGTTCTAGTTAGCCGAGTCCAAGGCCATAAGGCCCAGAACTCGGCCCATATCCCATTGAAGCATAAAACAAGAAGGCAAAAGCCCCTTTCTCTCTTTGTTTATGAAACAAGAACCACAGTTGTTGCCTCTTTGCAAAAAATGGCACGACAAGCTTGTACGCACTCTTTTCTTCAGATTATGCATAATCCAAGAATGGTAACTGCCATCGTACCACCACCCCCTACAAGGTGAGGTCGCCCCTCTGTGTCTCTGTTTCTTTTTCTACAAAAACATTAATTGATTTCATCCGATTGTAATTTCAAACTCTCAACTTTGATTGGTTGAGAACCATTTTTGAGGGATTTCCCCCCCAAAACCAGTTCTCCCACATCGATCCTTTAGTCTTCTAGGGTTTTAGATGTCCCCTATAAATACATGCCTTATTCTTCATTTTAGGGGTCTGAAATTTGATTCTTGACTTTTGCATTGTTAAAAGCCATTATCAAGTTAAAATTAATTGATATTCTTAAGTTGGGATTTAGCCCATTGGTGGAACCCAGACCTAGCCGAATCGGTCTTCACAAACTAAAAAAACTTTTTGGTGTGATCTGCGAGTTCGAGGTCCCCGAAGTGCAAATGAGCTCACCTTCGATCTTACGATGGCCTCCACATAAGGTAAACTCAATTCCTTTTTGTTTTTGTTATTTAATTTGCATTATGTGATATGTATAATTTGATTATGTGTTGATTAAATGTTTTTAGCTTAATTTAGTTATTATTTAGGTCTGTTAGTTTCGTTTAAAGCATGTTTAAATGAATGTTAAGTGTTACTTGAGCCTATTAGGTTAATTATTATGTATGTTGGCTATATTATGAATGTTTTGAGTCATTAAGTGTATTTATCAAGTTGTTACTTACTGTTTAGGTCTACTAGGTTGAATATTAGCATGTTAAGGCCATTGTTGGTCTGCTAAGTTGTTATTAAGCATGATTAGTTAGGTTATATGCTATTTACATTCGTTCAGACCATGGTTTAAGTATAATGAATTAAGCTGAGACTACTTTTGGTTGTTTTCTGTGAGCATAGATGTTACAATGTCAGTTTAAGGTCATATTAGCCATATATGGATGTTTAAAGTGATAAAATTCATAACTAGGTTGATCATTGTTTAGTTTAGAATATTTATGTGGCCTCATTCATCATTATTGACTGTTGTGTGTGTCTTTAAGTTTAAATGGTGCTCCATATTGTCTTAGGAAACATATTGAAATTCATGTATGTTGTTTTAGTTGTTCTAATACTCATCTTGTTAGTTATGGAATAGTTAATTATGTGTCAGTTGTTAAGGTATCCTATATGGGAATTTCAAGTTTGTTAGGTAGCTTGTGGTAACCTAGCATGTTGTTAATGTGAACAGTTAGAACCAACATATTAGTTAACAAAAATATTTAGAAAAGACTGTGTTGGCTTGGTGTGCATTGATGAATTAATCTAATGTTCCCACTGATAGCTTGAGGCCTTTTTAATCATGAGTGAAACTGTGTTTATGCCCTGTTAAATGCACTATATGCTTAGTATGTTCAGTTTGAGCTTCTAGAGTGTGTGTTTCTATTTAGGTTGGTTTCTATGACTAAAATTATAAGCTTAGGAGTTTACTTTGGTAATATATGATATGTTGTAGTTGATTTTGGATTCCAGAGCATGTCAACTTGAGCTTGTCTGAGTTTGAAATGAATTGTTAAAGATAATATAAACTTATATGATGAGTGTGTTGGTTTCTAAGGTCCCAAATGGTTTGAAGATGTTGCGTATGACTTTTCTTGTATAACTTAGTCTCCATGTCTAGGTAAAATGACCTAACATGATGAGAGTTTGGTTCAGTTGGCATGTACTAATCAGAAACTTGTTTCGCTTAAGTGAGTATTTGTTTGCATACAAAAATGATGTGTGTTTGTTGCGCTGTCTGTTTCTTCTTGATTTGGAGTCATATTGAATCTTATATCTTCTGCATTACTGTTGTTCTTGAGAGTAGTTTGAGGTCTATATGATATGAGTGTTTGCTTTTGAAGTAAGCGAGTCATATATGTCATGTGCCTTTATGCTTATTCTTAACTATTTAAGTAACCTCACAAGATCAAAGAGGCTGGTTTAAGCCTGGAAATGCCATCTACTTAATTTGTGCATCCAGTATAGCTTAGCATAGGACTAGTTGTTCATTCTATGACATAAAACAATACACCACCTTCTTACTGCTAAAAAATGCATTATATTGGACATGATCTACTTATTTGGCCAAGTTTGTTACCTGCCTATTTGTTTTAACTTGCTTGATCTTGACTATTTAGTATACTCACCAGGCTATACATATACTCATATCCTGAAGAATTTAGCTAAGGATATAGATTTAACTCTCTAGGATGCTCAATATTAAGTTTGTTGAATTACTTTGCTAGCCCATTAGGAGGTTGTCAGCTTAGTTTAGTTTAGTTTTTGGGTCATCAATATGCATTAAGACAATCTTTTTGTGCCAGTAGCATGTTTGTTGTTTTATGCATATCGCATCAACCTTATTTCGTGTTTGCATTCACATAAGAAGTATAACAACGGATAGTTATGCTTTATCTCCGTTGTGTGAATATGAGGCTTGCTATATATCCCATACATATGGACCTGAATAAAAAATAAAATTAGCAAATGAGATGTTATTTTTGTTTGTAGGTTAAGTGAGAGACAATCATCCTTATTGTGTGATCATATTGAAACTGCTAGGATAAAGACCATTTGGACAGTAAAGTTTAAAACAAACCTTAGAACTTGAGTTATGTGTTCTTGGTATATGGTTTGTATAACTTGGTGCTTGTTAGATTAGTTTCAGGATAACCTTAAGTTAAGATGTTCATTTTCCAAGAGAACAATACTAAATGCTGCCATGTATACTTAATAAGTAAATGAACTTGGAGTGCAATATGTCTACCTATCTTCTGATCTGTCTATCTTCTTCTGTGCTACATATAGGGTAAAATAGTCATTTAAAGGTATTTAGGTAAAAACGACCAGATGAGTCATTACATTATGAGGCAATGGTTTAAATCAACATTTGGCATAATTATGCTTCAAACAATTAGAAAGCCTTAGAGTAATGAGGTTTAGAAATGTGAATATTATAACTGTTTATGTGGTTTTTGATATAAACTGTTTATGTGTTTTTATGTGTTCCTTATAAACTCTTGATTGGTCTCACATTACAGACACCAACCTAAAAGAAAAACACAAGAAAATACCAAAACTAACTAAATTTCACCTCCTCTTAAAGGTTGATTTTCTACCAATGGACACTCCCTAAAGCCAAAGTGCCATGTCACCAGTTGTTAATTTGGTCAGCGACGAAGAGACTAATGAGTTGTTTCGAGCAAAAATTCGCAAGGTAGACGCGAAGATTGACTTGGCAAGAGCCAAAATGAAAGAGTTTGATGAGATTCTAGACTTCGTAGGAAACCTCACAGACGAGTCCCCCGACGGGAAACCTCAATTCCAAAACCTCTCTGAGGAGGTCAAGAAAATGGTTGACGACTATGTCCCACATTGCAAGACACCAAAACAAAATTCAAAGTTGCCTGAGAATGATTTTGTACCATATGGGGAATCAAGTGGGGTACCTGAGTGAGTTACCCCGACTACTGATGAAGCTATCAACTACTGCTGGATGCCACAAGGGTATGAATGGTAATTCAGAGATGCAAGGAAAAGAAATTGGATGGATCAATCTCTGTTATATGAAGGAAAAAATTGGTATCTAACATGCTTGATATGTTATGTTGCAAGATGTACGAGGGTGGATGTCGTACAAGTCATAAAAGGTTAAGTTGTCTTCAATTTGGCAGAATTGAGATCGCGGAGTAGAATTAGTGGTTGTGAGTTCTTCCAGGGAATGATTATCTGTTTGAGATCAGGTGGAAATGTTACATATGATGAGTGAATCTTAATGGAATAAAATATCGTGTTTCTTTACCTAAGAGTGTGTTTGTGGGTTCACTTGGCATTTCGAGGTTAGTGATGATATGGGAGTTGTTGAGACCAATAGATGGTTGAGTTGTGAGTTATTTTGCAGTTGTTGAGTATCGAGTGAGTAAAAAGGTCATATATGCGTTGGTGTGTTGGACTCGTCGTAGGCTAATAGGAGCTAGTGATCGAGTAATAAGAATAACTCATGCGTTGGACGAGTGTGAGGTTCTATCGATGGATTACCGGGGGTTACATTTAGTTCTTGTATAAGATTTTTGGGCATGATATTTAAGTGTTGATACTTGAGAAGTTTGATAGTTACTGGTATAATGATTTTGCAGGTGACCGAAGGATATGGAAATTGCATGGTTAGTTGGATATGTTATGTTTTAGCAAGATAATATAAAGATTGGGTTTTTGCAAGCAAACATCGTATAGACTCTCGAATAAGGTGTAGAATTCTGTTGCCTGCTCATTTTGAGGTTTCCACCTTCGACTGTCACTTAATTTGGCTAAACACTTAAAAGTATTTTTGAGTGTTAACAATTGCCCCCTACATTAACTCGAGTGCGACTGTTGAGTTGGTGTATTAAAAAATAACCGTAATTTCGTGCGGCAGCCGCGGGTGTCATTTCAATCACTTTTGCCCTAAATGCATACAATGATGATTTTCTCTTAAAGTTTCTTCCTTTCAACCGAGGAGTCTCGGCTTCCACAACCGACTTCCAATGCATTTCGGCTGCACATTTGAAAGAAAGTAGTCCCAATGCATTTCAGCCACATCTCAAAAAAATATATTTTAAAGAGAGACCACCAGAGGTTTCTCACTTAATTTTCAGCCATTCCCAAATTCCTTTCCTTCTCCAAAGAACCCTATTTTCTTATTCAGAAAACCATGTCTTCATCTTCCTCTCCATCTCAGGGATCAGATAATGCCAATTTGGCTGCTGATGACCTAACCCCTACCTTTGCCTTCACCGATGAACAACTGGTCTTGCTCCCTACGGTACATCTGAATAGGGCGACCTCCTTCTTTCTCAGTATCTTAGCCCGGCAAACTATGGCCTTCTTATTACCTGCGATTGGTTTACCGGCGATCGCTGTCTGGCTAGCCTGCGTACCTGGCCAGCCAAGATTACCAACTACTCTGATTGGTTGGAATGAGTGAAGTCGGCCAGAGAGGCCGAATGGAGACACATGGGTTTCTATGATGCCACTGCGTTGTCAGAGTTTGACCTCTCTTGTAACATTGGTCTCATATACGCTTTCCTCGGTTACTAGTCGACCACTGCTTACGTCTTTGTTTTCCCCTGTGGAATGATGACCCCCACACTGCTCGATGTGATGGCGATACTTGGCCTTCCGATACTGGGAGCCGAAGCACCTGTCTTAAGTTATATAGATGTTGCCGACTTAGGCATCAAGGTCTCAAAGACTTTTTTTGGCTATGGCCACTTCATGACCAACAACAACCGAATATTGCCTCTTCCAATTGACGATGCCGAGCATCATGCTTTCCTGCTCTTTTGGTTTAGCCGATATTTTGTCTGCACATGATCTTGTGCAGTCATGAAGGAGCTGGAAATTTATGCGGCGCTAGCTGTTTTCGAAGAAAATGTCAGTTGGTCATCTCTCTTCATGACTTATCTTTATATGGCTCTTGGCGATGCCCAGACAAGGTTAAGGGACTCCAGAAATCTGGATACCTTAGCCGGTCCCCTGTGGTTCCTTCAGCTATGGATCACCCTATATTTCTCGGAGTTTATTTCTATTGATTTTGATGACCGTCGTTTTCCATTAAACCACCGGTGCTAGCCGATTCTCTTCGGAAAACACCCTTCGTGCCCCAGGACGCTTTCACTGCAATCTCCACCCTGCATGGTCTGTCTCGAGACCATTACACAGATTGGCAACCGGTCCTCAAAAGATGGGCCATCTCCGATTGGGTCTGTCAAGTAGCCGATGACAACCTTACATTCTCTCAGTGGAGAACTATGGCCCTCACATGGGGCGTATTCTTACGGCTAGGGATCTATTTGGTGGCTTAAAGCCCACCTCTAGGAACAATTGACCACAGAGCCCTATCAACCAAACTTTGTGGCAAGGAAATTCGGTCTCACTCAGCACGTACCATGGCCTCACCGCAGTATTGTTTGTTCAACCCAACATTACATTCTTGATGCAAAACAGGCAAGGAAAATAGCCGATCACAATCTTGATAGGCTCGCCCTATTTGACTGGCAACCATTTCCCCCGAGAGCAAATACTATTGTTGCTTTTGACTATTGGTGGAATACAGCCATGGAGAAATTCTTTCAGTCTCCTCTAGATGTCTACTATGATCGGCTGGTCCTGTCAAAGAAAAAGAAGACCCAAGAAACCTCTAAACCGTGGACGAAAGAGGCTCCTCTGAAAGCTGCTCCCCTTAAATCAGCTAGACCTGCCGCCTCAAGGTATTCCATGAGGTTGCGGCAAACAAAGAGAAAAGGTAAATTGCTTTCTAGATATGTGTCGGCCATATTATTCTTGTGAATTTCCGGCTAACATCTCTTATGTGTCTTTCACCAACTCAATCCCCCTAGTGTTTGCCGATTTGGAGACCACTTCTAACAATGAATCCCCGTCACCCATGAAATTTGTTCCTAAGAAATCCAGGCGAATCGGAGGGGTTGTCATCCGAGATCGTAGTGGGGAAGAATCCCACAGAACCAGAGTTCCTATTTCTGTTGAGGAAGATGAGGAAATCGAGGTATATCCCTTTTTTGGCTCAAATACCTTCGCATCGGCTATCTTTCAATATTTATGTTTTATGTTTGCCCTTCAGGGACCACAACTAACAAGACGCAGACGGCTGCAAAAAGCGTTCGATTCCCCTATTCATATTATAGGGTCGTCCTCTTCGGCTCATGCTTCCACGCATCCGCAGGATCCATTATCGGTTGTCCTTAAGGCCAAAAATTTTCTGTCGAGGCAACCGAAGATTTTTATGTTGATACAGCCATACAGGTATACCATTTATCTTATGTTTGGTCCTTCACTGTTTTCAAACCCTTGCCTCTATTTTGAACCTATCTTTTCTGTACAGGAGATGGCTGGAGATAATCACTCGACTGAAACCAACCCAATTGATGACTCAGAAGGCCAACCGAGATCATCCCTGAAGACGTGCTTCTGCAATATTTTGGCTCAGTCGATATTGCACCTTCACCATCTTCGCCTATTGGTATTCATCGAGAGCGAGTTGAGGAGTCTCTTGCCAGGGGAATCCCAACTAGCAAAGAAGAGTTCCATTCTTTGAGGGCTTCTATGTTCCGATAGTTAAAAGAAGTAAATGATTCCCTAGTTTTGGAAACCGCCTATAATGACATGGCTTTGGCTCTAAATGACTTATTTGCTTTACACAAAACGGCCAAAGATAGCCATGGTGAGGCGGTCACTACTCTGCAATACTTGGGGTCTCTGCGGCAAGAGAAGAACCATATTCAGACTCTTTTAATGAGGTGAATACATTAAGGCAACAAAATGTCAGCCGAATGAATGACTTGCAGGAGCAGCTGTCAAAACTGCGAGTTGATTTGGAGAGGATCCAGGCGGATATAAAGGCTATTACTCCGGCCATAGGCGCCTTGGAATCGATTATTAAGGCCCAAGATTCCTCCCGTTCTTCTTTGTTTCGGTAGGGCATTCATTTGGATAACAAGATCCGGGAACTTGGTAACCAACATGTGGTTTGGGAATTGGATCAGGAAGCGGGCAGTGAATGGCTGGCCCAACTGGAGAATGAGTGGACTGCGTGGAAAACAGACTTGCTCAAGCAATGCCAACACTCCCTACTAGATTTTTCGAAGTGTTATCCGAGGGAACTTATTCTTCGGTTATGACTACTATTGCGTTATTTTTATATGCTACGCAAGTGTACGTATCACAATTTGTAATAATTTCGGTAAACCCGAGTATCGTCCACATAGACTAATATATCAAAAACCAATTAACTAATCTTTAGTTTCTATTTGGAAAACGAATATAAGTTGTGATTTCTAAACTAAATAATTAACAAACTAAAATAGATTGCGGGAATAAAATAGCAGTGAAAACACACGAAATTTAATTCAGTAATGAAGGCAATTAGGGTTTTCAATCTCATCAACTTTCCACTCTATCATTCATTAATGCAAGACTAGCAATTCTACTTCTTATTAAGATAGCATGTTAATTGAGATGTTTTATATTCCGGTTAGGACATATAAAAACTCCACCTAAGTGAAAATTTTCTATATTTCTATGATAAATTCAATCACATAGGAGGATTAAGATCAATAACCTAAAAAAACTACACAGGCAATCGTGATACTCTAGTTTAAGATTAAATCTACGTCTAATCAACTATAGCATATTCAAATCTCCCTTTTCAGATCTTGATTTGAAATCATATAGGTAATTTAAACTAATGGCCAATTAATTCTCATTCAATAAACGCAAGTTGAAGAGATCTTAATAGATGAAGAAGAACATTAACAATGCATTAAATCATAATAGAGTTTCAAGTGATTCAATGGAAAATCCTAATAAAAGTAATTAGCTCATAGGCATGCAAAGAAAACTAATTAACTTAATATCCAACATGAACTGAATTAAAGTAAAGAAAATGAAAAGAACTTGAACAATAGATGTCTCTAATGACTTCTTGTTCTCTTGTTTCTTGCCTCCAATTGTCTCTCCAAAATGCGCCTCCTCCAGCATATATCACGAAAAACCCCAGAATGGACCTTTTTGCCTTGGTTAAAATTACGTTTTTTGCTGCCTGGACATCGCTGATGTCGCGGCTTTAATTAGCTCTGAAAATCAAATTGCTTTCTGCCAGTGGGGAGCCGCGACTCTAATGTTGGGCGCCGCATCGCCTTCGTCGATGTTTCAAGCGCCGCGGCTGTAACCAGGTAGCGCCGTTACTCTAATTCCGAGCAACTTCTTCTAGCCTTCTGCCTACATGGCGCCTCGACTTTTGCTTCCTCGGTCGTGGCCCTTCAGCGTTCTTCATCCAGAGTTTGTTTAAACTGTTTTTCGAGCTTCCCAGGGCTTCTTTGACTTATTACTTGTGACCATATATGCAAATTTGTCCTCAATAACCGCCTATTTCCTTTGGATTTGTCTTATTCCTTTTTGAATGGCTTAAAACCTGAAAACACAAAACAACATGCATAATACTGCACAAGATAACTAAAAGACAAACAAAAGACTCCCTAAAACAGTACTAAAATCTACCTAACAACTACTCATTTGCCAGTTGATTCCGTTGCTCAGTTATCAGCCGACATTCTCATGGATTTGCACTTCGAAGCCATCACTACTTATGTTACTCAAAAGGTATTGTCATAAGTCGAACAACAGCTAGAGGACACTCTAGCGGTCGACACTCAAGCTTTTACAGAGACCTCATCAGTTGTAGTGGCTGAGCCTTTGTTGGATGCGGAAATGGGAGTCCCAGAAGAAGTATGTGCGGATGAGGTAGTAGCCATTGGTGCGACTGAGGATGAGAAAGAGACTGCGGCTACCCAAGATGACCAAGCAGTCGTAGATTCGGCTAATCCAGAGACCTCTGTAACTGATGATGTAGTGCAACCTCTAGCTAGTGAAACGCCAACCAACTTGGCTTTCTAGTTTTATTGATCTCAAATCGAAGGGTCTGTTTTTATGACCAGACAGCCGGTCTGTGGTTGTTGTTTACTCATGCATACCCCAAATCGAAGGGTAATACATTTTTAAGTATTTGCCATTTACGTTTCTGTCAAGCTCTTCATCATGTATGTCTATTAGTCGGTACGCGTTGCCAGCAATCCATTTGCTTACTACAAAGGGTCCTTCCAAATTTGGTAACCATTTGTCAAATTTATGATCTTTTATTCCAAGCGGCAACACGGTTTTCCAAATCAAGTCTCATTCGGCGAACCTCTTAGGCTTAACATGTTTGTTGTATGCTTGGACATTTTTCGTTTACCGATTTCGTTTCTTTCTAGGTCTATCAGTCGATCTTCAACTAGCCGATCTAACTCCATTATCATGACCTGCTGATGTTTTTCTAAGCTTAAAGAATTATGTTTGGCCACCCATAATGACTTAGCATTAACCTCCAAGGGAAACACTGCAACTTGGCCATATGTTAGCCGATAAGGTGTTGTCCCAGTAGCTATAGACTCAGAATTTTTGATTGCCCAAATATCTTTATCCAAAGTGAGATGCCATACTGCCGGTCTATCCTCCACATTTTTACATATTATGTCCATAATAATCTTGTTAGCTGTCTTGGCTTGTCCATTCGCCTATGCATAATAAGGCTAGGATTTGATCATCTTGATCCCAAATTTCTCAGCAAAGGCTGCCACCTTAGAACCAGTGAACACCGTCCCTTGATCGGTTGTAATCGTCTCAGGAATACCATATTTATATATGATCTGGTGTTGGATAAACTGAATGACATCTGTTTGATGAACCCTCTTCATCGACTATGCCTATACCCATTTAGTGAAGTAATCGGTAGCCACAATAATGAAATTATGTCCTTTAACCGATTGCGGGTGAATCTTGCCGATGAGGTCCATAGCCCATCCTCTAAAAAGCCATGGTTTACGATCAGGTGCAACAACTCGGTTGGTACCCGTTGGATTGGTCCATATCTCTGACACTCTTCACACCCTTTTGCGTATTGAAAGCAATCGGCCATGGTGATAGGCTAATAATAGCCGTGGCGATAAATCAACCACTTCATCATTGGCCCGGCTCTGTGTGATCCATAAATTCCTTCATGAACTTCTTCCATGACTCTCAAGGCCTCTACCTTATCAATACACTAGAGTAACACTCCACTTATGCTCATTTTGTAAGGATCATCATTAATGAGCACATACTTCAAGGCTCTCCTCTTAATCTTAAGGTCCTTACAAGTGGAAGAATCTTTTAAGTAGTCGATTAACATATGCTTCCACGAGTCGATCTGGTCTATGGCTAGCACTTTGGCTGGTGGCTCATCATACTCTAGAGTGAGTAGAGATTTCCTAAATCCAGAAGCTTCTTGTGCTAAGTCTTTAGCCTCAACATTCATGCCCATGGGAACATAACTTAACGTAGATAATGCGAACCCACTAAGTAACCTACTAGCCATTCTGTAATGGGCCAACAAATTTGGATCTTTGCAGTCATATTCCCCGGCCAGCTGCTTGATAACCAGCTGAGAGTCTCCACGAATCTTGATGCACTTCGCCTTCATAGAGACTATGAGTTTGAGTCCCATGATGAGAGCATTATATTCATCTTAGTTATTTGTCAATTCAGAATCTAACCTATAAGAGAACCTCCACGTTTTATCTCTAGGATTGGTTATCGTTATTCCAGCTCCAGCTTCTTTCTGGGTTATTGACCCATTAAAAGTTAACGTCCAAGGGACGACATCCACACACAGTAGAGGGGACGCATGGATCCTCCACATCTACACAATGGTGGTATGCCAAGAAATCAGCTAACGCCTGACCTTCGATAGCCCTATGTGGCCTATACTCGTGAGAAAATGCAGTGAGCTTGATTTCCCATTTCATTAGTTGTCCTTGCAAAACAGGTATATTCAATAAGTACCGGACGATGTCAATTTTGCACAAAACGTGAACCATATGTGGTATTAAATAATGTTCAAGTTTTGTACAAACATAGAATAAGGACAAACAAAGCTTCTCTATAGGGGTATATCTAGTTTCAGCCACATTGAGCATTTGGCTAAGGTAATAAACTACCCTTTCGATTCCATCATCCGCATCTTGTGCTAACAGGCAGCCGATAGACAAATCTGCAGCCGAGATGTACAACTTTAACGGTTTCCCTGGCAGGGGAAGCACTAGCATATGAGGAGTTTCTAAGGCCTTTTTAATTTGGTCAAATACCTCTTGCTGTTCCGGGCCCCATACTAGCTCTTCTGACCCTTTAAGCCTAAGCAAATGTGAGTTAGCCTTCATTTTGCCTGCTGAATTAGATATGAACATCCTTAGGAAGTTGACTTCCCTAACAGGCTTTGTAACTTCTTCTTTGTTCTAGGTGGTGCAGATTCCATTATTGCCTAGGCTGTAATATGATCTATCTCAATACCATTCTTATGTACCAAGAAGCCAAGGAAGTTGCCAGCCGATACTCCGAACATGCACTTGGTTGGATTCATTTTAAGATTATGAATCCTCATTCTTTTTAGTGCTTGTTCAAGATCGGCTAAATGATCATTGAAGTCCTTAGACCTCACCACCACATCATTAATGTGGACTTCCACAGTCTTGTCGACCAAATCATGGAAGATGGTGTTCATTGCCCTCTAATAGGTAGCACCAGCATTCTTCAAACCAAATGACACAACTACCCACTCGTAAATGCCCAAGGCTCGTGGACACCTAAAAGTAGTCTTGTGAATGTCCTCCGCGGCTACTACTATCTGATTATAGCCGGAGTATCCATCCATGAATGTCAACACACCATTAGCGGTTGCCGAATCGACTAGCATATCGGCTATAGGCATGGCGTATTTCTTTGGGAATGGCTAGATTTAGGTTCCTGTAATCAATACATACCCGAACTTTTCCATTCTTCTTCTTGACTGGCATAATGTTTGCCAACCATTCCACATATCTAGCCGTTCTGATGAACCCGACCTTCAGCAGTCGTTCAATCTCAGCTTTAATTTGAGGTATCAGCTGAGGGTGATATCTTCTGGGCGGTTGTTTATGAGGTGTGAAACCCTCCTTAATTGGCAATCTATACTCTACCAAAGTACATGCCATCCTAGGCATCTCATGATAATCCCACGAGAAGCAGTCTTTATACTGCAGTAGAAGAGCTGTTATGCTTTGTTTATTCTCCTCCTTCAGCAAACTACTAATATGTGTTAGCCGAGGAACTTCGTCAATACCCAAGTTGATATTTTCCAAGGGATCCTAAGACTCAAAACTAGGCATAGCCCTTCTTATGGGCGATTCAAATTCCATTATCAACTCAATGTCATCGACTGCCAGTGTTGGTTCAGAACTTAAAGTAGTCATCTGATGCCACAGATCACGTATGATTTGGGTCTCCTCAATCATCTAACTCTTCCAAGGTAAGCCATAGTTCGGCTAATTATTTTATTTCAAGACCTCGTGGAGTAAGATTGCAGTATTCCAAATATCCTTCTTCGTATTGCTCCGCGACAGTTATGGGAGCCCCATAGGGTGAATATAAGACAACCTCCAAGTTCTTAACCCCTACTTGAAATGCGTTTTCATTGGCTGGGACGATTTCTATCTTGTCTCCTTACCAGAAAATGAGCTTTTGATGCATGGTAGAAGGAAGATATCGGCTGGTGTGAATCCAATGTCTACCCAACGAAATGGCGTAGGACGGCTTGCCATCTATTATAAAGAAGGCTAATCTAATCATTTTAGGACCTACAGTGATTTCTGCTACTAAGATCCCCAAAGCTGCAGAAGCGTCTCCCATAAAGCTAGCCATTTTCAAGTTAGTTGGGATGAGATCCTCCCTGATTTTGTTGAGGTTTTTCAAAGTAAGCATCGTCATAACATTCAGCACAGCCCCATTATCGACGAACACTCGCCTGATAGCTTTTCCGTTAATCTAAGCCTTAACATATAAGGGTTTGAGGTGTTTAACCATCTCTTCCGTAGGTGCACCAAATACAATGCTCAAAACGTCCCTAGATGTTGTATCAGATATAGTCGCCCATTCAGTGTCTTCCACACACACATCACCTTCTAGGCTATCCAGCGTAGAGCGGCCGACCTAGAACTCACATGGAATCAGGCTGACCATTTCAATAGCTGCCAAAATCTCATCGGCCGAATCATGCTTAAATAAATCAAAGATGGAGTCTCCCACCTCGTCCAATTCAGTTGACAAGAAGTTAATATCTTCCATCTCCTATAGACATATAAGAATCGACTGAGGTTCTAATGCTTGGATCCTTTGCGCGATCTGTGGAACAGTCTTGGCTAGGGATTCCTTCAGGATAGTAGTCTACCATCACGGTCCCTCTATCGGGTTGTCATCAGGCTGTATATTCAGCTATGGTTGGTCCAAAGCTTCTTCTTCATGCAACACTGTCTCTGAAGAGATTGAGTCGAATGCCCACTCGATAGCCTCAACTACGCAGACTCGGGAATTTCCTGCTTATCGGTCGCCTTAGCGCTAGATATCATGTGCAATGTTTGCTTCATCTGGTGCAAGGCTTTGGCATGCTGCATCCTTCTTTTTTTAGTCCTGGATACGACACTCAGTGGTGCCTTTTTCTTTCCAGAAGCTTGATTGACGAACCACTTCCCTTCCTCTATATTAGCGGTTGGCTTAATCATCCTCTAAGGTTTCAGCTGACCTTCATCTCTCATTGTGATACGCAAGGAAGAAACACATTCTTTTACATTCAACTCAGCCACCCTATGTTTAGCTATGGGGAGTAATTCCTCATCTATCTGGGGCATGCTCGACTTCTCATCGACTGGTAGCCATGCTTGCCCCCCAAGCCTACGCTTGGGTCTGCTGGGACCCTTTTGAATTTCGGGTACTGTTTGTGAGGTTCCCGAGTAATGTGCTTTGGTTTATAAGGGCAGTCACGAAAACTGCTTCCAGCTGGCTGCCTGTCCCTGTTTATGTCCTCATAGATATCACGTAAGTTGCCTAGCCGATCAAACACAGAGGTCCTTGTGGCCTCCTCCTTACTAGTGGGCTTCTTTAGGACCCATATATTTTTCATCGGCTGCTTTCCCTTGACATCCTTTGATTGATCTGGCTTAGCAAATGACACCATAGATAACGGTACTACGGGAAATGTGTCAGTATCAACAGACATTTCAGCTATGCTTTTATCGGCTAGCTTGAACCTCCCCTCCTTGATGCCCTTTTGAATTGCCTTCCTGAAGACCACATAATTAGAAGTTGCGTGGCTATATGAGTTGTGTCATTTGTAGTATTTCTTATCCTTGAGCTCTTCGACAGGCGAAATCCTATGGCCATCAAGCAGCCGAATCTGTTTATCTTTAAGCAGATGATCAAAGATCTGATCTACCTTCGTAATCTCAAACGAGTAACCGACCCTGTCATCAGTTGAACTCGTCTCCTTACCTTTCGTAGCTTTCAAGGCTGGGCAAGAACAAACCTTACCCTTGACAATCTCGGCTACCATTTCGTCTGTTGTGTAATCGGATGACTCTGAGTCAGACTCATCTGCCTCAATAATGGATACCAAATGGGAGCCTCGGTTTCAGTTAGCTCTTTTTTTCTCCTTCTCCTAGATATACTACTCTATTTGGCTATCCTTCTCAGATAACTAGCTTAAGTTAGAGAAGGATTGTCCCACTAATTTCTCTTTTAGCTGAGGATGCATGTTGTTGATTATCATGTGGGCGCATTTCGATTTAGGGAGTACAGTGCATTTCCTAACCTTCCTTCTGAATCTCTCGATATAATCGGTAGCTGACTCATCGACATGTTGTTTGAGATTCATCATATTAGTTACAGTAACCTGAGGTTGGGGCCAATAAAATCTATCATGGAAACAACGCTCCATGTCATCCCAGCTTTGTACGGAGTTGGGGGTCAAGGATTAGTACCAGGCAAATGTTGTTCTGGTTAGAGAAATGAGGAATAACTACAGCTTGTTATACTCATTCTGGCCAACCTCGCCACATTAGGCGGTAAATCTGCCGATGTGTTCAATGGTAGATTTCCCGTCATCACCCGAGAAGGTGGCGAAATAAGGAGGTTTTGAAGCCTCTTGGCAATTATGCTATCCGATCTACCCAATCGGGGTAGGGCTTCCTATAAACAAGCATGTCCAAGTGTTTCAGTTGGATGCCAAAGTACCTCTTCATGGTATTCGCGATAGTTTTAGGGTTCATCAATTGTGAAGTCTCCTGCCGATTCTCAGTTGGAACCGGCTGGTAGGCATTCTGAACTGGAGGCCTCCATTATGTACATTGTTGAGAAGGGTTTTGAAAGTTATAGGTATTCTGCTGGCCATTACCAATAGGTGTGGTATATCCCCATTTCTGCTGTTGGGTATAGCCACCAAAGCCTGCAACCTGAGCTCCTGGAACAGCCGACGGAGCCTTAGGATAAGGTGGAACAGTGTTCTATGTCTGCTCTCGCCAGACATTAGTCGTTCTTGGAAAGTTTGCGCTTCCTGGATGGTATGGATTGGGTACCGACTGTGACTGCTGGAATGGTGTCCCACTGTAGACAGTGTCACCAAATAGTCGAGCAGGGTCATTGCCAGGGGTCACCAGCTGCCAATTCAGCTGGCCAACATTGGTCGTATGTACTGTAGGGCCGTTTGAAGGAGCGTACAACATAACGGGCGGTAACCCAAGGTGTCCAGATGCCTGAACTGGTCTCCGAGCCATATTGATCTCCCCATACTACAGACTCACTTGGTCGAGTGGCACAGTTTGCCCCCCAGCATTTGGTGGCAACCATACAGTAGACTGGTTACCAAGTGACTGGTCTTGTGCTCCTAGGTGTGCTATCGGCATACTCATGACTGATAAACATTCGGCAGAGGAACAACACCCGGAGTCACAGTTGCATGTTGCACAACGCCACTCATCAGTAGGATGGCAGAACTAGCCGAACATTCTCCTGGATACAGTCAATTGTCTTCCGGTTCCCTCGCCTGCTCAAACCCATTATGCACCATTGGCTTGACAATGTCAGGCAACTGTTTGAAAACCTGGTACATAATGTTGTGGATGCCTAAGTCAATCTGATGTCTGATGAATGATGTGGTCATGACAGTTGGACCTTCAGGTTGGCTAAGCTCACCCACAGTTTGGGTTGATGGAGGAAGTGGAGGGGTATCAACCAATGTAGGCATACCTGAGGAAAATGGTGGCTCGTTGTTCCTTCTGGGAGGATTCTGTTTAGGATATGGACTGGACTCTGGGTTCATTTTCTTACCAGACCTTAGGCGCATATGTCAAGCGTGATCCTGACCTGGAGAATCAAACTTCGCTATGGAGTCACCTATGGTCCCACTTGGCGTGCCAAATTTATTCCCCTCCGAAATGTCTGCCGTCAATCGGCTGATGAAATCGGATGACAAATTGATTCCTTAACTAAGCGATTTCGGCTGGAAGCAGAACTCTAACTTCCAGCGATGGGTTCCCCAACTACTCCAAAAAGCGTTAGGACGGTGATTGAGTAAACTAAGTGGTAAAAAACATAAATACAGCTAGAGTGCAGTAAATAGGATAAAGATAAAATGAAGATATGTAAAATCAGTTGTTTGATTGATTGGTTGTGTTTTATTCTATACAAATGATCCTATATTTATAGTACAAGAAAAATAAAATGTAATCCCCCTATGTTAGCCATTAAATTACCCACTAAATCCACTAGCCAACTATGAAGAGGTGGTGCCAATTTTTACTCCTTGTTTTCCTCTTACACGATTAATGGCACTTCCTTCTAGCTGTTGCTGGTTGTTACCGTTTCTTGGGGTCTAGAAGATTATTTGACTTGGTCTTCGAGACGTCCAAATATGTGTGGGTCTCAGTCGTTCCTCGGAACTATAACTCGGCCAAGCTACTGTAATAGCCAATGAAGCTTCTCTAGCCGAGGGCTAGGACTAATAGATTCGGCTATGAGTCAGTTCGGTTATCGACTTAGAATTTTGTTGCCTGCTCATTTTGAGGTTTTCACCCTCGGCTGTCACTTGATTCGACTAAGCACTTACAATTATTTTTGAGTGTTAACATGGACTATTGTTTGTTATTTGTGTGAGTGACACATGATTTGCGAAGGATAAGTGATATTCCTTGACTTCTCATATGGAGTAAATGAGCTAGGATTGTTAGTTCTTTTGAGTTGATTCCTGAGGTTGGGTGATTATAGACGAGTGCTATATTTATTTTAAATATTTTTGGTATAAAAAGTTAGGGAGAGTTGTTTGAAAAGGTCGCCTTCTTTGTGGTGTAATTTGATTTCTTGAGGAAGAGCAATGGTTTAAGTGTGGATGATGGGCTAGAAACATGAATTTTTTGCTATATTTCATTTTTATTTATTACTATTTTAATCGTATTTGAGCGATAATATTATTACTTTATACTTATTACGTAAATTTTATTGTGTAGGACATAGCGGAACTAGACAGCCAAATCGGTGTTAAACGAGCAAGGAAACCACCAAAACGAGGAGTAAAGAGTTGCAATGATTGGCTCTCTAATCATTATGATGTAAATGAAGTAACATTTGTTATTAATGAACGCATGATGCCATGAATTGGCAATTGAAGGTGAAATACTTGGCAGCCAATAAAAAAAGGAGGCACGTTATATTTTGTCTATGTGGCATTGAATTGATCAAAAGCAACAATTGATCATTTGAAGCAGCACCTGAAAGGAAAGTTAGGCAGCAACCATTTTCACGTAACACTAATAATTTGGAAGAAAATAGTTGCGACGTGAGCAGCGAACCAAGCAGCGAACCAATTTTCAAGGGTATTTTTATCCCAATATTTTGGGGTATTCAATAAATACAAGAAAAACACGCTTTTAGCGAATTTTTGATCTAGAGAGCATTTGAGGCACGTAGAAGAGGACTTTACTTTCGAATTCATTACTTTCCATCACGTTTTGATTCAATACGAAAGTTTGGGTCAATCTTCGATTGTATTGTTTTCAAATTATATTTCTTATATGTTCTTTTATTCTATTATGGAGTAGTTTTATTTTACGGTTTTGATAGATTTGATGTATTGATTGCCGTTTTTAGATTCGATTCTTGTTTTATTGTTTGAATTCGTTAATGGAGTTTTGAATTGACTTGCGGAGTTATTTACTATTTTGTTTAATTGAAAGAAATAATTTGGTGAATATCCCTGCATTATTTTATTTGGTTTTAATTGGTGATTCTTCTAAATAATCGAAAGAGCTTCTTGAATTATTGGTTGGACCAAGAGAGGAAAATATTAGAGAGACGTTTTCCTTTTGAGAAAACCCATATTTTCTTGCATTCACAAGGCTTTTCATTAGTCTTAAATTCATGGATAGTAGTTCTACTTGATTATTGAGATATTCTTGAATGCTTTAATCCCAAGAAGTATTTTGTGAATTATCATAATATATATCCGATTTAGCTCTTGAAGACTCTTCAATAATTTATCTTGGGGTATTAGCTGACGGTATTCATGAGAAGTCATCTGATGATTTATTTCTATCCATAATTCTTGAACATTCTCAGGACTTGCATTAGTTTAATCTGTAGAATTTGAATAAACAATTGGAAGAGTTTTATTAGATTCTTGAGTAAATTAATTACTTATTGAATTCGAAAGACTCAATAAATATTTGAAGATAATGATAAAATGAATCCGAACTAATTGTTGAAATCTTACATCTGTCTTCTCTACTACCCTTACTTCTCATATTAATAGTAACATTTGCTTTCGTTGTCAATTCTCTTTAATTATGTTTGTAGTAAATAATCGTGGTTTATAACCACAGTAAACTCAAATTTTGATCACATGAGTTTGAGTAATTATTTATATCAATTCCTTTGAAGACGATTTTAAATTATACTATTTATGACTAGCGAAACGCTTAACTTATATTGTATTTAATCAATGGTGGGATGCTCAGGTGAATCATCATCTGAAATACATTTTCCAGGCTGTGCCAGCTATCACAGTGTGCATGGGAACTATGTAAAATGAGAAATTCCATAAGACATTGTGGGAAAGTGTCCAAGGTGAAGCTGATTTATCAAATCATGCATAATATTAAAATTTTCATGACGGTGAGAAGAAGAAATTTCAAACAGGTAGCCTATAATTGGAACACAATGGTGCAAACTTTGCAAGCATACGCCCCAAGAACTAAAGTGATTCAAGTTGTCTGGAAGCCACCAGATACTGGTTGGCTGAAATGCAATATTGATGGGTCTTCTACAGGCAATCCTGGACGAGGAGCATGAGGATTATGTGTGAGAAATGAGGCAGGAGATTTGATAGCTACTAAGGCAAAGGAGATGCAGGATCCTAATTGCAGTAATACTCAGGCACAAGGCATGTCCATAGTACAAGCTCTAAGATATATGGAGGAAAGGCAGTATCATCAATTTATAATTGAGACATACTCTCTTTTATTAAAAAATATCATTCTCAAAATTTGGGAGGGCCCTTGGCAAATAATTAAAATGGTGGAGGAAATCTGGAGCTTAATGAGTATTAAAACAGTTATGGTGATACATATAATGAGAGAGAGGAATATGTTGGCAAATTACCTTGCTAATTTTGCATTAGATCATGGAGAAGAGACCTAGGAATTTTTCCAAGAAATTGAAATTCAAGGGAGGAGATTGATACCATATTTGAAAATCAGACATTTCATGTCACAGTTATGACATTGATCTTAGAAAGTTCACATGCAAGTGCAATATGGGATTATAGACCAATTTCATGTTGTAATATAGTGGAAAAAATGATTTCCAAGATGTTGTGTAACAGACTAAAGAATGTACTGCCAGACATCACTTCTGCTAATCAAAGTGCATTTGTGGAAAGTAGAACTATAGTGCAGAACAGCCTGATCTGTCAGAACCTAATTAGGTTATACAAGAGGAAGAATACCACTAAGAGTCGCTTGATGAAAATAGACTCAAGAAGGCCTATGATTTTGTAGAATGGGTGTGGACGAGATGCTCTGTGGGTTTAACTTTTGATACAAGTTCATCAAATGGGTAATGGAGAGTGTGTCTTCACCATAGTATACTATTGCACTAAATGGTGGTGTGTATGGGTGCATAAAGGGTAGAAGAGTCTTGAGGCAAGGGGATCCAATTTCCCTCTCCTCTTTGTAATATGCATGGAATCTTCACAAGAGTAATTCAATGGGTGGCCACCTAGAAAGAATTTACTTTTCATACTAAATGCAAGAGTTTGAGGCTGACTCATCTATGCTTTGTAGATTATATGTTCATCTTTTGTAAAAGGGAGCTACAATCAGTGACACTAATGCTAAGAGGGCTCGAAACATTCTCAATGACCTCATGACTAACAACAAATGCAGCAAAGTCAAATATTTTCTCAGCAAACATGGACTAAACTGAACTTGATGATCTGTGTGAACTAACAGGGTATGAGAAAGGAGAAATGCCTTTCAGATACTTAGGGGAATGGGAAATGCTGATGGACAAGCAAACAATGAGGTGTCAGAACTTGGGTTTCCAGGAACTTGACATATAAAAGAAGAGTGCAGCTTGTCAACTCTGTGTTACTTCACATTCACTCCTATTGGTCTTCTATTTTTATCCTGCCATGGAAGGTATTCAACCGGATTATTGCAATTTGTTGGAACTTCTTGTGGACACGGCAAATACATACTAACAAGTCACTATTGGTTTCTTGGGAGCTGATTTTTAGAGCAAGGAAAGAGGGTGGATTAGGTATTAATGATAATAAGACCTGGAATGAGGAAACAATTGCTAAATATATGTCGCATGTGGAAAGTAAAACGGATAACCTATGGGTAAAATGGGTGAACCATGTGTATATGAAGGGCAAAGACTGGTGACAGTACTGTAATGACCCGCGGTTGAGACCTAATTTTTACCCTTCAATAATTTTGTTTAATTATTCAAAGTTGCTGGGCGGCAAACAGAGTAAAATATACCTTTTACAAGACGAATATGATTTTACAAAATTATTCCGGAATATTTTGTCATTTTATTTGACAAAGTATCATCTAGTCTATTTACTGTATATCATGTCCTATATTCGGATTATTTTGACTATTAATTGTAAATTTAAAATTCTTTTTAAAGATAATTGTGAAATTAATTGTCTTAAAATTCTCAATTTTAAAATATCAATACTTTACTCTGTCAAATCGCGAATTTATTTAATTAAATGGTATAATAGAATTATATCTCAATTTTAAAGCAGGTTCTTAAATTAAAAGGATTTTGTATGGCAACCTGTTGTGGTACGACTGCTCCTTGTAGGCCTGCATGGCCGAGAATGGCAAGAGCATTAATTGCTCTTGCCGTTTCTCACCCCCACGCCACCGTACCCCAACCCCTGGTGAGGCTACCCCTTTGCTGTTTCTTTTTCTATGATTTGATTAATAGTTTTTGTCTTGGTTTGATTTCAAACTCCTAGTTTCTATTGGCTAGTCGATTTATGGACGGATTCCCCCCCTCCTTTTACATATCCCACACCAATTTTCTAGGGTGTGGGAGTTCTATAAATTGAACCACATCCCTTCATTCTTGGGGGTCCAACTCGAATTCCTGGCTTTGGCTTTTTGATTTCTAAGAGTCGTCTTTGAGTTTAAAGTCGATTGATTGTTGCATAATAGGGATCCAAGCTCTTTGGTGGAACCCTATCTTGCCTTAAATCGATCATTACAAACTAAATTCATTTTTTCGTGTGATTTGCAAGTGTCCGAGGTTCAAAGTTTAAGATTCAAGCCCATTCGAGCTTTCAGCTGCCTCCACACAAGGTAATGCCACTCCCTTTTTAATTTTCTATTTAAAACATATGTTATAGTATGTATTTTGTACTTGAAAGTGAATTGATGTGTTTAAATTATGGTTTGGTACTGGTATCTGCTTATTTGGCTTAATCAGACATAGTTTAACTCATGTTATAGGTTTATCTGCTTTTGAATGATTGTTAATGATTAAATAATTCTTTAGAACAGATATTTCACTTATGAACATATCTCTATAATAAAAAAATATAAAGCAGGTTATAGGATTACTAAAAATGCATTGGTATTTGGTTTGAATCAACTTAAGGGATTTAGATTTAGTCTAAACCACTGTTGTAAACATATTAGGGTTCATCAGTTGCTTAAGATAGAAGATCTGCTTTAATTTAACTGATCTGTGTGTTTTGATAGTGTAACGACCCGTTTGGTCATTTAGGCATTTTATCCTTTTACTCTTGTTGACCGCTCCCCTAGCATCATTATAGTATATTCGACTTGCAGGGATGGGTGGAGCGATTCCCAAGACTTTCGGAGGAATTTTGTATAAGGAAAATGATATTTTAGAAATTCTTAAGTTAAGAAATGAAGAAGTTTGACCATAGTCAATATTGGGGGAAAATGCATCTTTTTCGAAGTTTTGTCAATTTCATAATCTCCGGAATGAAATTTATGACTTAGTCGAGTTATTAGTTCAGTTTCCGAGAGGTTCAGATGTGATTAAGGTGGTTGGTTGAGAAACTAGCTTTTGAAATGATTTGGAGTTGACCACGATCAACATTGAGTCAAGACATATCCGTTTGGGTGTTTTGAGAGTTCAAGTAGCTTTGTATGATCATTTGTGAATTGTAGGAACTTTCAGAATTGGATTTGGACATCGTTTGGTCAAGTTTAGCTGCTTAAGTCATTGGCATAAGTTGCTCGCCTTCGACACTTTAATATAACATTATATGCATTTAATGTTGGAATTAAGTTTTGATTATTGGAATAGATGTGTATCAAATTTTATGATCCGTAGCAACTTCAATCATCGAATTCTGACACCGTATGAGGCAGTTATGCTCATTTTAGTTTCGGGAAAAATTATTGGTTTCTGGTGTGCGCCGGGGCGGACATCCGGGCGCCGAAGCGGAAATGTTTGTGTATTAAAAATCAGACTGCGTCTATTTAGTATTTTGCACATAACTTGAGTTCTAGAGCTGTGATTGAGGTGATTTTTGAGGTGTTGTTCTCGTCTCAATAAGGGGGGGGGGGGAAGTATCCAATCTTTATTTTGACATTTCTTTAAGATTATTTCCGTTGGTTATCGATTTTATCAGTGTTTGGTTGGAGAAAATTGAGGGTTTTAAACCCTAAGTTGAAATTTTAGTTATCGTCAATTAATTATGGTTGGATTTGGTTAAATTCTAGGTTTATGGCTTGTTCAAACCTTGGGTAAACTATTTCTAACATAAATTTTGATTTCAATCTGGATTTTGCAACCATTCGATTTATGGGTTTTGACACAACGAGGGTTTTGACAGATTCATAAAATTGGAGGCTCAATTGGGGTTAGAATTCCATGAAACTTTGGATTATGACTAATTAGATTATGGGTAACGTGTCTCTAACTTAAAATTTTGATTTTTCCCTTGTGGGCCCGAGGTCACATTTTGGGTTTCGAACTAAAGTATAGTAATATGGTTGTTGTTAGATTCGTATGAACCCGTAGAATACTATTTATAATATTGAACTCGTTTTCTCAATAAAATTATCATTTTGACCCTTGGGGTCTGGATGAGGTTTTAACTTTACGTTTAACCCCGAGTTCCTTACTAGACATGTTTGGTAGTATTAGAATTATGTGTAATATAGAATTGGTCCTTATGCGTTGATTGAGTGTGTGCAGTAACATAGGAACTTCATGCGCTTGTTTGAACTATGACCGTCTGATATTCACTCGGGAGGAGTTGTGGATTCGGAGTTTGTGGCCCATGCTTAGCTTTGATATAGGCTACAATATAGTTTTTTTATACTCCAGTAGAAGTATGTAGTACTTATTTATGTTGAAAGGTATTGGGCGTGTTTGGGGGTCCCACTTAAATGGTTGTGATTAATGGTTTAGTGGGTACCGATGTTGAACTGTGTCTGGGTAATTTGGGGAATCAACCTTAAGCTGATTCTGACTGCTGTTATTTAGGTTTATTGCCATTATGTGGGTTCATCGCCATATTTTATATTGTCGTATTTATTCATCACACATGCTTTGATATGATATGTTAATTGTACTTGGATTATTTTGGTTGGACTATTTGGTATGATATCCTGATAGTACTTATATTATTGTGTTTGGACTGTTTGATATGATATCCGGATTGTACTTAGGTTACTTATTGTTCAATTATGAAAGCATGTGTTATTCATCTCCTATACTGGGTTACATATCATATATTCTGATTTCTTTCCTTGTATTGTCATTTGCATTCATACACTCATGGTTATGATTATATTGATATGAGAGTGGTATGAAAATGCTACGAGTCCAAGGGACCGAAAAAGGTAAGAACACTATGAGATTATGGCAACATTAAGATGATAATAATATGGATGGCTCGGGTTGCACGCCGCAATGGGTATGATGATGCGCAGTGATTGGGGTTGCACTCTTGCAACAAATATTATTACAGCCAAGAGCTGAGCTTCGATGGGATTTTGCGGAGGGGTATGGGTGTACGGATCATAATAAAACTTTGATGTACTGTATACCAGATTGATAAAGGTACCTGGCATTTGTATTTTTATTCATATCATACATACATCTATATATTGATTAATTATGATTTGGTAATGTGAAATGGTTGGTTATTAGAACTTGGGTGATACCCTTATTTACTAGGATTGAATTGAGTGTATTAGACCTGAATGGTGGCTATGATTGAGCTTATCTCTATGAATACTTGGAAATATAATTAATTCTACTGAATCGGGTTGATGGCCATTATTAGGCTGGTATCTATGAACACTTGGATAAATAGGTTGATCTTGTTGACTTAAATTAGTTGCCATGTGTGGCTTGATTTCTTGTGTATAAGTTTTATGGTTTATATTTTGTAAGTCTTTAAGTATTTTATGTCTACTACCACTATGATCGAAAATGTAATTATGTCAAGACTATTGTCTAGATCCAGGAAAAATATGTGCAATTGTAGGTTTTCTTAAAATTGACTCTGTGACTGGTAACGAGTCTAGTAAGGATCATGTGATAAACGTGGATATGGGGAAAGTAGACATGAATGATCTATGTGTGTCAAACGGTAGCTGTATAGAATCTTAACTAAGTCTAAGGATAATAATAATAATGGTGCTAATATCTTCATGTCTAATATAATTATAATACTTTGGGTAAGTATTCTTAAACGTTTATTATGATCTAAGTGTTTATTTGCTAATAGATGTGTTAAGTTGGGTATTGTAGGGTTAAGCTTGAATATTCCTTGGATAAGAGAGTACTAGTCTGTGGGTACTATGATAGTAAGGTCCCTGTATATGTATGGATTGATTGTACCAGACGGTGATTAGAACCTTATGTGAATAATCTGAGTTGATGAATCAGGGAATTGATACGTGTACAACATGACTTATATGGGCTGTTGAATTGTCTAGTATAGGCTTACCTGGTGTCAACCTGATATTTATCTCTGTTACATATCTTCTGTCATTGTCGGCCTATAATATCTACGGGGGTACGTTGTGTACTCATGCTATGCTTGTTGCATCTTTTCTGATGCAGATACATGTCCATCTACTAGTTCGCGAGCTCGAGAGTGAGTCCGTGTCAGAACCCGACCCGACGGGCCGTGACTAATCGCCCTAATGACATCATTATCCTGACCTGTCACACATAATCCAACTAACACCTAATGAGTCTGAAATCCGGCAGCATAACGCTGCAATAACAACATATGCCAGGGTAGGCAAGCCGACAAGGCCGCCTTTACCCCCAAATGTACCTGCCTCCTGAGGAGTCACAACTAGCCAACACAATACAACAGAGTACGATAGCATGACTGACCAAAACAGAGTTATTACCCTTACATAAGTACAACCCACAACTGTCTACAGACCTCTATAAGAAGGACAACGACATATGACGGGACAGGGCCCCGTCGTGCCCCTAAATATACATAAATCAAAATAATAGGGTTCTGTACCAAAATGGTAAAGCTCTGGATCAAAGGAGCTTTCCAAACAGCTGCGCAGGAACCTAAACCGGAGGGTCACCAAACTGAGCACATGTACCTGCCGGCATGAACGCAGCCCCCCGAGGAAAGGGGTCGATGCTGAAATAATGTACTGAGTATGTAAACATGAAATACTGCAAATGAGATCATAAGTAGCCAATGGATAACAAGAGGTCAGTATAAAAATCAGGATCTAAATCCAACTGTGCCATAAACAATAAAAGTCAGTTGTGTCTTATAAAAATGAGAGTCAAGTCAAGAAAACATGAATGCCTGTCCATATACATATATATACATGTAACGTAACCCGGCCCACTAATGCGGGACTCAATGGAATCATATCATAACCCGATCCATATTGGGACTCGGTGAAGTCATATCATAACCCGGCCCATACTGGGACTCGGTAAAGTCATATTTCATCTATGGATCCATCCTACGTAACCCGGCCCTCTAGTGAGGGACTCGGTGAAAAATACAAAGCTGTGCATGAACATAACCCGGGCCGGGACTCGGTGAAGTGAAGTAATAACACTTAGCACGAGTAGATTTCATGAGTAACCATATGCAATCAAAATTTTCATTTGACTCCCAATAAAATTATTATAATAATGTCATAATAAACTCTTTACTGAAAAATCATAGGCACTTCTCATAACTAACATCTTTAGGAATTAAACTGTATAAGAATCATGTACGTCCGCCGTACCTTCATTAAATAAAAATCATGCCAAAGAAAGAAGGAATAGTTCACATACCTCTTAGACGAATTAATCAACTCAATATTAGAGTACGTCTCATTTTAGAACTTCAACCTTGTTGTCGAATTTATCAAGTTCCGCGGGTACTTGTAAGCTCTAAGAATGATTATCTATATCATACGGACGAATTACATCACAATCGAATCAACATACTGTCGCGCCCGTTTTTGACCTGCTCGGGTCAAAGCGGAGCACAGACGTATTCGGTGATTCCTGGGTAAATGAATTGAGGAGTCGCCACCTAATTATTTTTTACGGTGAATTAGGACACCTAAATATTAAACTAAATGCTGCACTGTAACTCCAATTTTAAGGTCTGCGAAACTAGTGAGATTCTAGGTAAGAGTTCTTTATTATCCTAAAGGGAAGGGGTTAGACATCCTTTAAGATCCGCTAACTTGCAGTTATCCGGTCAAACTTAGGTTAATTATTACTAGGAAAATGCATGTTTTTTTTTTAAAAAAGTTTTGAGGAAAGGATATTGCACATAATTTATTTAAAAGAGACCTAAAAAAAAATATAAAATGAGTTTGTTAGCAAAGTATGTATTGCACAACTTATAAAATATATATGGGATAAAAAACACAAATGCATTTATGAGACATGACTTATGAGATGTATGTAGAATAAAAGTACATACACATATGAATTGATTTTGATGAAAGGTATGCATTATACCCATGAAGTATGCATTTTGTATATATATGTGTGAAGTTGATTTTGGAGAAGGCATGCATTTATTTTTTAGAATACAGGAAAAGCATGCATTTGTAAAGCATTATTTATAAAAAATACATATAGAGTTGAGAAAAGCATGCATTTCATAAGACACTATACATAACAAATAGATATAAAGTTCATTCGTTTACAAAAGTATGTATTAGGTGATAATAAAAGTAAATTCTATGAAAATCTTTCAATGTTGCAAATCGGATAAAATGCAAACCTTATTATTATTATTATTATTATTTTTAAAAGAAAGTGAATAATAGATAGCCAAATTATTTTAAAAGATATTAAAGCATGCATAACGAACCCCAAAAAATAGAGCAAAGTAACTAGAGGCTAAGTTTGGAACATACAAGACGGCCCTAAACAAATAAAGCTAGCGATGGTCTCCAATTCAAATGAGCCTAAGAAATAAACTAACGGCAGTTAGACTATCCTATTCATTCTTCTATTCGCGGCCTAATTATTTTAAGCATTCTAATGACGATGCATAATTAATTAATTATTACAACCCAAATAATAATGAAAGACGAATTTAACAATAAATAGAAGCGAGCGGCTAGGGGCGATGACGATATCATCGGCATCCTATTTGTTTTGAATTTCCGAGGCCGGAGGATGCAATGAACACAGATGTGGTTCTTCACTTTGGACGAAGTCATGATGAGTCTCATAACGAGACTCTTCGTTACTCCCGATGCATTTCATGTGAAAATAAAAAAGAAGAAAAAAAAAGATTAGTAGACGGGCGAAAATATCAACACATGAATATTCCTAATATATATATATATACATACACTAAGTATACAACATTAAATGTACATAGGAGCGAGTATTCATGGCATTATTTCTACATATCCTTAAGACATTTTTCAGATTTTGTACGTTAAAGTAGCCGAAGAAAGAATATATGCTAACACAACCGGTTCTAAATTTAAACAAGAATAAAAGAGGCAAGGAAGACCAATATACAAATTATGTATACATACATAATAAATTACATTGGACTAATCTTAATCTTTAAAGAAACATAACATTCATAAACTTAAACCAAGCGCACATACTATTATATTAAACACGGGTAATATATTCCTTTTGAAATTGCACATATTAATCTAGAATATGACATGTAAATATCGCCTTTTTAATCAATTAAAGTATGCTCGTTTTTTGATTTATTAGGCAGCCACCAAACTAACAACTTACACAACATACAATAATTTGAATATCAACAATCCGCTAGGTGTCCTAAGAGTATTTAATCAAGCCATAGCTCTTCCAAACACATATTAATCTTACATTATCCGTATTGCATTTAACCATGAACCCAAGATACCTTACTAAAGCTAATGACAATAATTAGTTAACCAAAATATCGAGGCAATATCATCTATCACGTATCAACTCCAAATCAGAAATATCCCAACAACATAAATACAATTATATAAGCAAAATCGTCTCATTATCATATTAATTAATCAAGACTACATTACTTAGCAAAATATCATACTAAATCAAGCATAAACAACACAATCAAATAAGCTTCAAGAAATATAGAAGAATTGGAACGAGTCTAACCTTTTTCGGGTAGCGAACCGAGGCGTGTTTTGAATCGTCGAATCCGCTCGGAAATGTTAGAATTCTGATTATATTTTTCTTTTGTAGATTTTTTGAATTCTGATTTTTCTGGGAATAGGACTCTGTTTTCTGATTTTCGGATGTTTGAACCGACCCGGAATGACCCGACCCGACCCGGCAGTGACCCGACCCGATTTGGATCGAAAAACAGTGAAAAAAATAGCTAAAAATCCAGATTCTTCAACACAAAAAAAAAAATTCAGAATCTTTAAGTTGAAGAACACATGCAAGAACAAACAAAGATTTCGGATTTTCTTAAATTTCGGACCTAAAACGACCCGAAAATTTCAGAATCCGACCCCCGAAATCAGTGAGCAAGGAAGGGTTTTTATAGATACTCCCCTCAACATTCAACCCCTCCTCATACCCCCTTAAAACGAATTCAAATTTCAAAATAAAGGGGAACAAAAATCTGATTTTTTAGGCGTGTTCTTGGGGCATGTGTTGCAGAAAGGTGATGGGGTAGATTGGTGGTGTCAAAGGTGTGGCATGACCGGGTGGTGTCAGCGTAGGGGTAGGGTGGCGGCGTGGGGGTAGGGGTGTAGCGTGGCGGCCGGTTGGGAGAATTAGGGTGTAGGTTTTTTTTTGTTTTTTTTGTTTTTGGTTTAAGGTTTTGGGGAAATAAAAGGGTTGGGGTGATGGGTCGGTTTTTTTCGGTTGGGCTGGGCGACGGGCTTTGTTGGGCTTGGGAGTTTTGGGTTGTGGTTTTGGTTGGGAGTTAAAAGGTTGTGGGCCGTCTGAATTGGGGTGAGGGGTAAAGGGAAAAAGGAAAGAGAATTGTGTTTGAGATATTGTTAGGCGGGTGGCCGATTGGGCCTTTATTTTGTGGGTTTGTGTATAAGAGAATTTAATTGGGGAGTTTGGTGTTGGGCTTGTTTTGGTGGGTTGATATTTGTTTGGGTAGAAATTGTTTTTGGGTTTAAAAAAAATATATATAAAAAAAGGGTTTTAACATAAAAATATTATTTGTAAAAGATGTGAATTATTTAAAATAACATAACAATGTGATAGTAATAAAATATAATATTTTTGCGAAATGTTTAATGCTAAATAAAAAATGGAAATGCGATGCAATTTTGCGAGAATAAAATAACATAGAATTTTTGGACAAAACTTATGATTATGATAAAAATGCAAATGATAGTAAAAAATGCGAATAATAATAATAATAAGATATATACACATATATGCCTATATTTTAAAATTGTTTTAAAAGTGTCAAAAAATATTAAAAATTACGAATAAAGTCATAAAAGATGGGACAAAATTGGGTGTCAACAGATGCCCCTCTTTGGACGGAGACGATGAAAGAGTTTTCGGCCAAAGAAGTTGACTGAGTAGCCAATTTTGTCCTGATCATCGGGACTTCATGGTAAGAAATAGAACCCTGAGGGGGTAGAGAAGTCGTTGAAAAAGTTGGCGCAGATTCAAGAAATATTGCCCCAGTGTCGAGTTATGATGACACTGGTCGCAAATGTAATAGAACTATTGGAAAAGAGCGGATTGACGTTCGAAGTAGGTCGTTGACCAAATTGCCTCAGTTCGCCGTAAGATATAGTTCCACGTTGTGCTGAAAGCTCCTGCCGATTCAAGTTCCTGTGGACTAGAGCTAAGATAAAAGTTAGTGCATAACTGTTGCATAAGATATGTATGTGAGAATATGACTTTGTAAGTTGAAACGATGTCATTGCTTAAATGTTATGCAGACGACGCCGTTGGTGGGCGCCGGTTTAAAATAAAGTACCCGCATTAGAAGGTGGGCGCCTAATTTAAAATAAAATACCCGCATTAGGAGGTGGGCGCCTGATTAAACATAAAATACCCGCATTAGGAGGTGGGCGCCTGATTAAACATAAAATACCCGCATTAGGAGGTGGGCGCCTGATTTAAAACATACCCGCATTAGAAGGTGGGAGCCTGATTTAAACATACCCGCATTAGAAGGTGGGCGCCTGATTTAAAACATACCCGCATTAGAAGGTGGGCGCCTGATTTAAAACACACCCGCATTAGAAGGTGGGCGCCTGATTTAAACATACCCGCATTAGAAGGTGGGCGCCTGATTTAAAACATACCCGCATTAGAAGGTGGGCGCCTAATTTAAAACATACCCGCATTAGAAGGTGGGCGCCTGATTTAAAACATAGCCGCATTAGAAGGTAGGCGCCTGATTTAAAACATACCCGCATTAGAAGGTGGGCGCCTGATTTAAACATACCCGCATTAGAAGGTGGGCGCCTGATTTAAAACATACCCGCATTAGAAGGTGGGCGCCTGATTTAAAACATACCCGCATTAGAAGGTGGGCGCCTGATTTAAAACATACCCGTATTAGAAGGTGGGCGCCTGATTTAAAATATACCCGCATTAGAAGGTGGGCGCCTGATTTGAAACATACCCGCATTAGAAGGTGGGCGCCTGATTTAAAACATACCCGCATTAGAAGGTGGGCGCCTGATTTAAAACATACCCGCATTAGAAGGTGGGCGCCCGATTTAAAACATACCCGCATTAGAAGGTGGGCGCCTGATTTATGTCGTCGTGTTGACGTAATGTAAAGTGTGACCCTATTGCCATGCCATGATAGTTAATCTGTGGACATAAGCGATGTGAAAGTTGAGTGGATGAGAATGTGACCCTGTAGGTCGAAACCTTCGCATAGACATAACACGGTTGGGAGCCTGTAGGTCAGCATGACGTCTTTGTACAGTCTCCAAACAGGAAAGTGATCCTTGTAGTGAGTTGTGATGCGGAGGCCCCTTGCGAATTTGCTCATAAATGTTGCAGCTTCCCTGCTGTTTTGGACCTGAAGAACCTGTACTCAAATAAATTTATGAGTTTGGGGAGGGGGAGTTGATTCGTGTTGACTTTGTAGCTTTGGCCTTGATACTTGTATGTCTCACGATTCGGACTGTAGCCCCTCTCTGGTTCCCGTATTGGATAGCCATTATCAAAACATTTGTTGAAAATAATTTGTTTGTAACAAGTATGCATATCAAGAAAATTATGTTGAACTTTAATGAAAATGTTTGTTAAAAATAATTTGCTTGTAAGAAAGTATGTATATGTACAAATGTCCGTCGAGCAAAGGACACGCGGTGAAACAAAACAAACGTCTTATCCAAAATTCTTCCTGGCTGGAGACTTATTTTGCCGTTGCTTTTCCATGTTTATCGGCGTCCTCTGGCGTTGATCCCTAAAAATGCCCCAGTTTTCGATATGTGAGGATGATGATCCTTCGAACGGACCACCGAGTCTTGTGTGGTTTGCTTGCCTGCCCTATCAGGGTGATCAGATGGGTGTATTTTGTCATATGTGGGATAAAGGAGAAAGTATTTCCTAATGGTGGGACCGGCCGATTTAGGCCGCCACGATCCCCATGCGGGAATCAGGTCATAACGTAGTTCATTACAAGCAAAAGGGGATTGTACGGATTTTCTAAAATGGGACCGGCCGATGTGGCGCCACGATCCTGCCGAGGGAATCAGGTCATAACGTAGTTCATGTTACAAGTAAAGGATATTTGGGGAAATTTGTGATCTAAAGAAACGGAACCCTACGTGGGTTCTATGCGTATCCCGCCGAGGGAGCGCAACTTTTACAACATAAGAAGTGCATTACATAAAAAAATCCTAAATGTAGTATCTTTTCGCGCATCGGCGTTGATAGCTTTTGGCCATACTTCACCGTCCATCTCGGCTAGAATTAATGCTCCTCCGATTAACACCGGTGGACCATATAAGGCCCTTGCCGATTAGGTGCGAACTTTCCTTTAGCTTCATTTTGATGTGGAAATATCCGCTTTAGCACCAATCGCCCGCTTTGAAAGTCCTTGGTTTTACTTTCTGTTGAAAGCTTTGGCCATTCTGTTTTGATAAAGTTGTCCGTGATGCATCGCGTTCAATCGCCATCAATCAACATCAATTGTTCGTGCCGACTCAGTATCCATTTTGCTTCGCCATTTCGGCTTCTTGGATAATTCTCAAAGATGGTATTTCCGCCTGTGGTAACACGACTACATTCCATAGACTAAAAGATACGGTGTTGCCCCAGTAGAAGTCCTGATTATAGTGCGATAGCCCAAAAGTGCAAAGGGCAAGTGCTCATGCCAGTGCTTGTAATTATCAATCATCTTTCGCAGTATCTTCTTGATGTTCTTGTTGGCTGCTTCGACTGCTCCGTTCATCTGAGGTCGATATGGAGTGGAATTCCGGTGAGTGATCCTAAACTTTCCGCATATCTCATTCATCAGATTACTGTTGAGATTGGCTCTATTGTCTGTTATAATCGACTCAGGAATTCCAAATCGACAAATGATGTTATTGCGGACAAAATCAACTACCACTTTCTTTGTCACTGACTTGTGGGACGATGCTTCTACCCACTTTGTGAAATAGTCAATTGCCACTAGAATGAATCGGTGTCCATTTGATGCGGCAGGTTCAATAGGGCCAATGACATCCATGCCCCAAGCTGCGAATGGCCAAGGAGAGCTCGTCACATTGAGTTTGTTGGGAGGTACCCTGATTAGATCGCCATGAATCTGACATTGATGGCATTTTTGCACAAAGTGAATGCAATCTGTTTCCATGGTCATCCAAAAGTACCCCGCTCTTAGAATCTTTCTTGCTAAAGTGAAACCATTCATATGAGGCCCGCACGTGCCTCCGTGTATCTCTTCAACTAAACTGCTTGCCTCTCGGGCATCGACACATCTTAGCAAACCTAGATCTGGAGTTCTCCGATAAAGGATTTCTCCGTTCAGGAAGAAATGGGTTGCTAACCTCCGGAGTGTCTTCTTTTGTGTGCTGGTTATGCTTTCTGGATATTCGCCTGCTTCGAGATACCTCTTAATGTCGTGATACCAGGGCTTCCCATCCAACTCTTCATCTATATGGGAACAATAGGCCGGCTGATCCGATAAGTTCACCTTGATGGGATCAATGTAATTCTTGTCCGGATGTTGAATCATGGAGGACAGAGTTGCCAGAGCATCAGCGAACTCATTTTGAGTTCGTGGGATATGCTTGAATTCTATTTCGCTGAACCTTTTGCATAATTCTTTCACGCAATGCAGATAAGGAAGTATCTTAACGTTCTTGGTGGCCCATTCGCCTTGCACCTGGTGAATCAATAAGTCTGAATCACCTATAACCAATAATTCTTGAATGTTCATATCAACGGCCATTCTAAGTCCGAGTATACAAGCTTCATATTCCGCCATATTGTTGGTGCACGGAAATCGGAGCTTCGCCGAGATTGGGTAGTGTTGGCCTGATTCTGAAATCAAAACTGCTCCGATACCAACTCCTTTGAAGTTTGCGGCTGGTCGAAGAACATTCTCCAACCCGGTATTCTTGAAATATCTTCCCAACAAACAATACCTCCTCGTCAGGAAAATAAGTCCGGAGGGGCATATATTCTTCGTCTACTGGTTTTCAAAGAAGATGGTCGGCTAGCGCTTGTCCTTTGATAGCCTTTTGGGTAACATATATGATATCGAATTCACTTAGCAAGATTTGCCACTTTGCTAGCTTCCCGGTGGGCATGGGCTTACGAAAGATGTATTTGAGTGGGTCCATTACGGAGATGAGATAAGTAGTATATGCAGACAGATAATGTCTAAACCTTTGTGCAATCCATGTCAAGGCACAACAAGTGCGTTCAAAGAAAGTATACCGAGCCGTAAGGTGTGAACTTCTTGCTTAGGTAGTATATAGCTTGCTCCTTCTTTCCTGTTTCATCATGTTGTCCCAAAGACGCATCCAAATGCATTTTCTAACACGGACAGATATAATAAAGAACGGCCTTCCGGTTCGAGGCACCAAAATAGGTGGGTTAGACAAATATTCTTTGATTCTATCAAAGCTTACGGCAATCCGACGTCCACTTGGTAGCAGCGTCTTTCTTCAAGAGCTTGAATATTGGCTCACATATCATCGTTGATTGTGCTATGAACCTGCTGATGTAATTAAGGCGACCAAGGAAACTCATCACGTCTTTTCGACTCTTTGGAGGAGGCAAGTCTTGAATAGCTTTTACTTTCGAGGGGTCCAATTCAATACCTCTTCTACTCACGATGAAACCTAGCAGCTTCCCAAACAGGACACCAAATGCACACTTTGCAGGTTTAATTTCAGGTTATACCGCCTCAGTCGGTCGAAGAACTTCTCTAAATCTGTCATGTGATCTGAAGTCCTTCGCGACTTGATAATAACGTCATCCACGTAGACCTCTATTTATTTGTGGATCATATCATGGAAAATGGTAGTCATGGCCCTCATGTAGGTGGCACCTGCATTTTTGAGTCCGAACGGCATCACCCGATAACAGTATACTCCCCAAGGCGTAGTGAATGCTGTCTTTTCCGCGTCCTCTTCATCCATCAAGATTTGGTGGTAACCACAAAGCAATCAACAAATGATCGCAATTCATGCTTCGCACGATTATCAATAAGTATGTGAATATTTGGGAGAGGGAAATCATCCTTCGGCTTGCCTTGTTGAGATCCCGATAATCCACGACACCCGTATCTTTCCATCTTTCTTTGGCACAGTACAATGTTGGCCAACCAAGTGGGGTATCTTGTGACTCGAATGACCTTTGCATCAATTGCTTGGACACCTCTTTCTTGACCTTTAAACTCAAATCAGGCTTGATTTTCCTTGGTTTTTGTTTCACTGGAGGGCATGATGGATCAATAGGCAATCTATGAGAAACAATATCCGTGCTTAGCCCTGGCATATCGTCATAAGACCAAGCAAATACGTCGATATATTGCCTCAAAAGATCCGTTAGCTCTTTCCTTTGTGCGGTGCTCAGATGGACGCTGATTCTTGTTTCCTTCACATATTCCGCATCTCCCAAATTTACTGCCTCAGTTTCATCTAAATTTGGCTTTGGCTTATTCTCAAAATGTTCCAATTCCTCGGTCAATTCTTCTGGCTGCAAGTCTTCCTCATACTCTTCGAAGTCCTGTTCGTTGTTTGGATTTTGTTTGTTTGTTTCATTACATGTCACATTCACATTATCGACAGATTTATTAGTTTGCATGCTGAAAGAGAAAAGAAAATTAGTAAACACAATAAATTTTGAAATAACAAAAGCAATGTGGATTTGTCATTTAAGCTTTCAAAAGATGGAGGCAAAACACATTAAAATGCATAGATGCGATTCAAGCCTCAATCAGAATCGCATTGTTTAAAAAAAATACTAAGATAATTTCTACCAAGCTTCCCGGAGAAACGAGGCCGGGGCACAGGTCCAATTTTTTAAAACATCTCCATGTTCTCAAGGCCCCAAATGGTTGGGCCTTCAAAGATAATCATCTAGAATTACATTGCATTCCATTTCTTCTCCTGCAATGAAAAGACTTTTAAATCCTTCAAATGAGATTGTCTGCATCATCTTCCTTTGACTCCTGAGCATCATATGCTTTGACAAATGACTGATTCAGAGGTGGAACAGGCTTTGGTAGGGGAGTGTCTCTTTTCTTTCGGAAGTTGACTGACACGACTTCTTCAGAAGTGGGTCTGTATCCGAGACCAAAAGTATCCTTCTTACTGAGCAAGTGAACAGGCTCTACCATACCTTCTAAATTCAATCCGAGGCCTTGACCGGGCTTAAAGCCATTTTTCAACATTTCCTGGGCCACCATTGTGAGAACCCGGGGTAATTTCAGTTTTTTAGCTTTTGAGGCACATGTAATTTCTCTGATGTGGAAGACGGACCCATCCAATATATCTACGCTTTCAACAGCAGGGATTTGTCCTTCGGGATATATTGAATTGCTCCCTTCTCCGTGTATCACGACCTCATGATGATCCCAGACAAACTTCAGGCTCTGGTGTAGAGTAGAAGGAACTGCACCCGCCACATGGATCCAAGGTCTCCCCATTAGCAGATTATAACCGGTAGATATGTCTAACACTTGGAATTCCACGACGAACTCTACGGGTCCTACTTGCAATGTTAAATCCATTTCTCCCATAACGCTCCTTTGGGCTCCATCAAAGCCTTTAACTCTCACATGACTTTCGCGAATCTTTCCAATGCTAATTCCCAAAGCTCGGAGAGTCGCCACGGGACAAATATTGACGGCTGAGCCTCCATCAATCAATACCTTAGAAATGAACTTGTTCATGCACTTTACCGTTATGTTCAAAGCTTTGTTGTGGCCCAAACCCTCAGGTGGAAATTCTTTGTCATGAAAAGAGACTTTATGGGCCTCTAAGATCTGTCCGACCAAGGCCGAGAGTTTCTCGCATGTGGTCTCTCTCGGAACATAAGCTTCTTTGAGTACTTCCAGTAAAGCACGTCCGTGGTCCGGAGAAGTCATCAACAATGATAGCAAAGAAATTTGAGCCGTTGTTTTCTTCAATTGTTCTACAACGGAATACTCCTTGGTTGGCATTTTCCTCCAGAACTCTTCCACTTCGGTCTCTGTTACAGCCTTTTTTGGATTGTCTGCAGGGGCATAACATCGTCCGGATCTTGTCATGCCAGCGACGACAACTTCTACAATTTGTTTCTCCTTTCCCCTGCTCCTTTCCCCAATCGAATAGCTCCAAGGGGCAGTTTTGGTATCAACAGATGGCGTCACTATTCGCGATTTCGGAGGAAGTATTTCCACTTCAAACGGTGCCCTTACCTGAACTGTAATTATAGGGGTGATCAAAGCCGATGATTCAACCTTTTCCTTTGTTCGGACCGGCACAATGGTCCCTTCCAAACTGTTTTCTTCATCAACAGTAATCATGTTTACATTGGCATCGTCATGATTTGGCAAAGGGTTATTATTTACATTAGGGAGAGGTCCTTTCAGTTGGATAATTCCTTCTTTGATCAAAGCCTCGATCTTGTCTTTGAGGGCGAAGCAAACTCCAGTGTCATGTCCGGTGATCCCCGAGTGGTACGCGCAATGCTTAGTTCCATCATACGATCTGGGAATAGGATTGGGGATATGCCCTGGGATGGGTTGGAGTATTCCTGCGGTCCTCAATCTTTCATACAACTGGGCTAGGGGTTCGGCTAAAGGTGTATATGTTTTGACTGGCCTTCTTTCGTGATTCGCACGGGGTCTGGGAGCATTTGGTGGATGGGCTCGTGACTGAGGTGGATATGTGAGTTGATACTGCGGGGAATTCGGATAGGTAGGTGCTCGTGGTGGACTGTATATTGGCTGGGTATGGTAGACAGGGTAGGGAGTAGGTGAGTGTTGGCAATAAGGCTGAGGGCTTTGTGTGCTTTGGCCATAGTAGGAGGGCTGAGGATTTTGGGTGTTTTGATTATAGTAGGGAGGCTGAGATGATGGGCTTTGGTAGGTTGACATTTGGTTGGACCTATGCTCCTGGACCGCCATGACAGGGGATGCTCCGTCCCTCCTTTTCTTAACCCCCCCTCCAAATGAATCTGACTGAATGGCCTTACTCGTCGCCTGCAATGCCGCCAAATTTGTGATCCTTCCCGTTTTGATACCCTCTTCTATGAAATCTCCCATCCTTACCATTTCAGAGAAATTCCGTCCGATGACGCTTATCATTCTTTCATAGTAAGTTGCATCCTTCATAGATTGCACAAAGAGCGTGGTCATCTCACTTTCTGCCATCGGGGGCTGAACCTTTGCTGCTTCCGCCCTCCACCTCATGGCATATTCTCTGAAGGTCTCTGTAGATTTTTTCTCCAATTTCATTAAATAAAATCTATCTAAGACTGTGTCAGTATTAAACCTGAATCTATCCACAAAATCTTGTGCCATTGTGCCCCAGTTATGCCATTTTCATGTCCGGTCAGGGCTTGTGTACCGGTCGGCGCTTCTCCTGTTTGCTTCCTTATGAATACCTTCATTATGATCGCCTGGTCCCCACCCACTCCAACCAGCTTGTCACAGTATGATCTTAAATGAGCGCGAGGATTTTCTTTTCCATCAAATAAGTCAAATTTCGGCACCTTATATCCGATAGGCAACTGAACGTCGGGATGCATGCAGAGATCTTCGTGCTCGAGTCCTTCATACCCCTTGCTGGTTTGAATGTTCTTAAACGCTTCTTTCAGGCTATGAATTTCTCTCGCCATACTTTCATCGCTTTTAATCCTTACTTGCCTTTCCATCTCTTCATATTGGTCTATCTCCTGAGGAGGTATGTTTGGTATGGTAGAAGTAAAGGGTTGAGCTTCCATTGCATATACTGGTGGCACATACTGCTTATTAGTGACATGGGCCATCGGTATTTGGTGGGGTGCCTGGAAAGTTTGCGTCGTAGGGATATTTTGGACTAGTGGGGTAGTTTGGGCAAGTGGAGCTTGAGGCGTATATGGAGCTGTGAAGGATACTGGGTCATTTTGTAGCGGGCTTTGTTGTGGACTGGCCTGTGGGTTGATAGGATGCGGATTGGTACGTTGTGGGCTGGCGAGTTGAGGATTGGTTTTGCTTAGTAAGGGATTTTGGGGAAGGTTCTGGGGAAATGGCGATTCAGGAGATAGAAAGGTTTGTGGTGCAGTCGCGCTCATCCCTTGTTCAGGGAGTGGAGTATTGAGGCTGATGGAAAGATTGGTAAGATTTCGGAGCCGCTCGATCTCAGTCTGCATGGTTGCCATTTGCTGCAACAGTTGGGCGAGGTATTCATCCTGGACGGTAGAATTTCTCCTTTCCGATGTCTCTGGTTCACCTCCCGGAAGAGCGACAAGTCCCAAACCGATTTGTTCGGATGCCCCTGAATCAGTCATTTTGTCGGACGATTGTGCTTTGGATCTCGTGAAGTAGGGGTGTTCCGCCAGTTTCAATCAACGCGAATCAACTTTTGGGAAATAAAGCGGGCAAAATAAACCTTCTTCAAAATGAAGCAAACCAAGTTAGTATGAGACGAGTAATTATTGCTTTGAATAACATGTATAGAGTGGAAAACAGTGAACAAGTAGGAAGCAGATTGTAGGGAAATTAAATGCGCGTCCTAATATGCATGGGGGCCTCTCTTATGCCAGAGGTGGGCTTAAACGCCAAATATGCAAGATATTGATAAATTGATTCAAGCCGTCAAATTTGGAATACTTTTGTTGGGAACAAAGTTAAAGGTTGAAATTTGCTGTAATAATAGTGCATACAATAACAGGGTTGATAACCAAGCTAAAATTTCGTTTGTGATTACATAGATGAAGATGGAGCCCTAACACTGCTAGGTCCGGCTCCTGCGTTTTCTAAATATTGCACTATGTCCTGCATTTGAGACCACATCTCAGGAGTAATAACTGTGTTTTTGAGCCGACAAGTCCTTATCCAGATTGTTGGGCCTACATCCTCGAAACCTGATTCTCCCTCGGGGCTATGATCCGAGTTGTCGTGACCTTCTTGAAGCCATGCACCATATTCAGGAGTATTCCCTGCTTGTCCATCTCCAACGTCTACTTTATCCACACTATTCCATTCATGGAGAATCTGCCTGGCTCTAGGGACAATGAAATTCGGTCCGAATTGAATTTCTGAAACTCTCATATTTGCTTGGAGAGGGATTATCTGCTTTTGACCAAACTGTTGCAGTACGCGTAGTGGCGCATATGGCTGGAGTCCTTTCAACCCGATGAGCTCGATGTAGTAAAGCCTTCTGCATCTCACGTAGGCTTTCTTGGCGTTTGGGAGCAATGGGTATTTCCATTGAATTTGATCACTAATGCGGGATGCTAGAAACTCATACCAATCCTTGGTGCCGATCGTGACAAAAATGTTTAGATCTGTCGTAAAGTGGCGGTCTTGTTTGACTCCATCAAGCAAATATCTGTCATGTTCGAACGCCGATAGAAATGTTCTATGGCCCACATCTGTAGGATAAGGTTGCAACCTTTGAAGAAATTTGTTTTGCCTCTTTTACATTTTCCAAGAGCAGGAGCATTTCGCCAAGATCATAGGGACCAAAGTGAGCTGCAGACCGTCAACTCCCTCAAAATTGCTCGAGCCACGTAACATATGCAAGTACTTATTTTCCCGTGCTCAAGCGGGAACACTAGAATACCCAAGAAAGCGACAAAGAATGCAATAGGGCTACTGGCTTGCCAAAGGGTCATGAGTGCAAGAGAATTCTTTTCTAAATGACTTGTAACTATCTCGACGACCATATCTCTCATAAAGGTATTCTAGGGAAACCCAGTTATTTTCAAAGCATCGGAGTTTTTTGGTGTTCTTTAACCCCAAATAGCGCAGGAATTTCTTTCCAGACTGGCCGTGAGGGATGATTTGACCTCTGTCTTGATAAATCAAGTTGGTGAAATAGTTGATTTCTTCCAAAGTGGGAGTGAGCTCAAAATCTTTGAATTTGAAGACAACCCGGTCTGGATCCCAAAGATGAATTAATGCTCTGACCAAATGTTGATCAGGAGTGATGTCAAATAGTGAAATGAGGCATCCCAACTTTCTTCTAATCGCCATTTGGCTGCCAAGGTCAAAATTCTCCCACCATACTCTCAGCTTACTCGGAGTGCTACTCACCATCCTAACTTCAGAGATTTGCGGAACTTGTTCCATCCTAAAAAATAGTAAAAAAAAGAAAGTATAATTTTCCCAATTTTGATATTTCAATGATTAGGCTTGTATCAGTTCTATCATTATCATGCTACACATAATATGATGATATGGTCGTTGGGTTGTAGAACCCGTTGACAATTTGGTGGATTTCTTAAATGTGGAGTCGATGCCCAGGATCGACCCACCTAAGGTGTATGCATGCATGACTTAAGATAAAGGGTGGTATAGCTCTATCCTAAATTTTCTAAGATTTGGCTGACTAGACACAAAGTTCCCAAGCGGACTGCTCGAGTGAGAAGGCTACGCGGCCAACCGGATGGTCCGGACGCTCCGCGCATATACCAACTCTCCTAAAAATTTGGTAATTTGAACGAAATTTGCGGGTGCGCAAAACACACCTCGCGTGTAATGTGTGATAGTGTCAATTTTCCGTTAATGAAGAAATATGAGCGGAATGCCAATTTAAGGAAAGCAGTAAGAGAATATAACATTTAAAGCAGTTATGCAAAATTTACAATGGAAACAAATCAAAGCATTAAATCAAATAAAGAGCAAAAAATAAAGCGTAGTAATAAGTAACCTGGGTTTGCTATGGTTAAGAACCTGAAAGTTTCCCCAGCGGAGTCGCCATGCTGTCGCGCCCGTTTTTGACCTGCTCGGGTCAAAGCGGAGCACAGACGTATTCGGTGATTCCTGGGTAAATTAATTGAGGAGTCGCCACCTAATTATTTTTTACGGTGAATTAGGACACCTAAATATTAAACTAAATGCTGCACTGTAACTCCAATTTTAAGGTCTGCGAAACTAGTGAGATTCTAGGTAAGGGTTCTTTATTATCCTAAAGGGAAGGGGTTAGGCATCCTTTAAGATCCGCTAACTTGCAGTTATCCGGTCAAACTTAGGTTAATTATTACTAGGAAAATGCATGTTTTTTTTTTTTTTTTAAAGTTTTGAGGAAAGGATATTGCACATAATTTATTTAAAAGAGACCTAAAAAAAATATAAAATGAGTTTGTTAGCAAAGTATGTATTGCACAACTTATAAAATATATATGGGATAAAAAAAAACAAATGCATTTATGAGACATGACTTATGAGATGTATGTAGAATAAAAGTACATACACATATGAATTGATTTTGATGAAAGGTATGCATTATACCCATGAAGTATGCATTTTGTATATATATGTGTGAAGTTGATTTTGGAGAAGGCATGCATTTATTTTTTAGAATACAGGAAAAGCATGCATTTGTAAAGCATTATTTATAAAAAATACATATAGAGTTGAGAAAAGCATGCATTTCATAAGACACTATACATAACAAATAGATATAAAGTTCATTCGTTTACAAAAGTATGTATTAGGTGATAATAAAAGTAAATTCTATGAAAATCTTTCAATGTTGCAAATCGGATAAAATGCAAACCTTATTATTATTATTATTATTATTTTTTTAAAAGAAAGTGAATAATAGATAGCCAAATTATTTTAAAAGATATTAAAGCATGCATAACGAACCCCAAAAAATAGAGCAAAGTAACTAGAGGCTAAGTTTGGAACATACAAGACGGCCCTAAACAAATAAAGCTAGCGATGGTCTCCAATTCAAATGAGCCTAAGAAATAAACTAACGGCAGTTAGACTATCCTATTCATTCTTCTATTCGCGGCCTAATTATTTTAAGCGTTCTAATGACGATGCATAATTAATTAATTATTACAACCCAAATAATAATGAAAGACGAATTTAACAATAAATAGAAGCGAGCGGCTAGGACGGATGACGATATCATCGGCATCCTATTTGTTTTGAATTTCCTAGGCCGGAGGATGCAATGAACACAGATGTGGTTCTTCACTTTGGACGAAGTCATGATGAGTCTCATAACGAGACTCTTCGTTACTCCCGATGCATTTCATGTAAAAATAAAAAAAGAAGAAAAAAAAAAAAGATTAGTAGACGGAACGAAAATATCAACACATGAATATTCCTAATATATATATATATATATACATACACGAAGTATACAACATTAAATGTACATAGGAACGAGTATTCATGGCATTATTTCTACATATCCTTCAGACATTTTTCAGATTTTGGCACGTTAAAGTAGCCGAAGAAAGAATATATGCTAACACAACCGGTTCTAAATTTAAACAAGAATAAAAGAGGCAAGGAAGACCAATATACAAATTATGTATACATACATAATAAATTCCGTTGGACTAATCTTAATCTTTAAAGAAACATAACATTCATAAACTTAAACCAAGCGCACATACTATTATATTAAACACGGGTAATATATTCCTTTTGAAATTGTACATATTAATCTAGAATATGACATGTAAATATCGCCTTTTTAATCAATTAAAGTATGCTCGTTTTTTTATTTATTAGGCAGCCACCAAACTAACAACTTACACAACATACAATAATTTGAATATCAACAATCCGCTAGGTGTCCTAAGAGTATTTAATCAAGCCATAGCTCTTCCAAACACATATTAATCTTACATTATCCGTATTGCATTTAACAATGAACCCAAGATACCTTACTAAAGCTAATGACAATAATTAGTTAACCAAAACATCGAGGCAGTATCATCTATCACGTATCAACTCCAAATCAGAAATATCCCAACAACATAAATACAATTATATAAGCAAAATCGTCTCATTATCATATTAATTAATCAAGACTACATTACTTAGCAAAATATCATACTAAATCAAGCATAAACAACACAATCAAATAAGCTTCAAGAAATATAGAAGAATTGGAACGAGTCTAACCTTTTCGGTAGCTTAACCGAGGCGTGTTTTGAATCGTCGAATCCGCTCGGAAATGTTAGAATTCGATTATATTTTTCTTTGTAGATTTTGAATTCTGATTTTTCTGGGAATAGGACTGCTTTTCTGATTTTCGGATGTTTGAACCGACTTAATGACCCGACCCGACCCGGCAGTGACCCGACCCGATTTGGACCGAAAAACAGTGAAAAAAATAGCTAAAAATCCAGATTCTTCAACACAAAAAAAAAAATTCAGAATCTTTAAGTTGAAGAACACATGCAAGAACAAACAAAGATTTCGGATTTTCTTAAATTTCAGACCTAAAACGACCCGAAAATTTCAGAATCCGACCCCCGAAATCAGTGAGCAAGGAAGGGTTTTTATAGATACTCCCCTCAACATTCAACCCCTCCTCATACCCCCTTAAAACGAATTCAAATTTCAAAATAAAGGGGGAACAAAAATCTGATTTTTAGGCGTGTTCTTGGGGCATGTGTTGCAGAAAGGTGATGGGGTAGATTGGTGGTGTCAGGCGGCGGTGTGGCGACTGGTGGTGTCAGGCGTAGGGGTAGGGTGGCGGCATGGGGGGTAGGGGTGTAGCGTGGCGGCCGGTTGGGAGAATTAGGGTGTAGGTTTTTTTTTTTGTTTTTTTTTTGTTTTTGGTTTAAGGTTTTGGGGGAAATAAAAGGGTTGGGGTGATGGGTCGGTTTTTTTTTTCGGTTGGGCTGGGGCGACGGGCTTTTTTGTTGGGCTTGGGAGTTTTGGGTTGTGGTTTTGGTTGGGAGTTAAAAGGTTGTGGGCCGTCGGGAATTGGGCTGAGGGGTAAAGGGAAAAAGGGAAAGGGAATTGTGTTTGGGATATTGTTAGGGGGTGGCCGATTGGGCCTTTATTTTGTGGGTTTGGGTATAAGGGAATTTAATTGGGGAGTTTGGTTTTGGGCTTGTTTTGGTGGGTTGATATTTGTTTGGGTAGAAATTGTTTTTGGGTTTAAAAAAAAAATATATAAAAAAAGGGTTTTAACATAAAAATATTATTTGTAAAAGATGTGAATTATTTAAAATAACATAACAATGTGATAGTAATAAAATATAATATTTTTGCGAAATATTTAATGCTTAATAAAAAATGGAAATGCGATGCAATTTTGTGAGAATAAAATAACATAGAATTTTCGGACAAAACTTATGATTATGATAAAAATGCAAATGATAGTAAAAAATGCGAATAATAATAATAATAAGATATATACACATATATGCCTATATTTTAAAATTGTTTTAAAAGTGTCAAAAAATATTAAAAATTACGAATAAAGTCATAAAAGATGGGACAAAATTGGGTGTCAACACATACTAAAACAGATTTATTGGGACATTCTAACCAACACCTTGAACGCGTAGAACCTATATTCCTTCTATATCGAAATCTATGTAAGTAGTGAAACATCCAACTCTCTTAATCCTCCTTCTTATACTACTACAATCTCCAAAACAGTACCACAATTTCACATGCAATCCCAGTAACTCCCAATTACAGCAGTCCTAACGATACCTAACCCAAATTCACATTTTTGACAATCGTCTTTAGAACTAATAGCAAGAATCAAGTCAAGAACTTGTACAAACTTATATAATAAGGAAGATTACCTCTCTTAAATACATCGACGAGTATCGTTGGAAAATCGCTTGCTCGAATCAGCTTCCGACCAACAGAAACAGAACCCAAAATCAATTCGCGCCCGAATCCTTTCGTACTCAAGGTTCTTGTAAAGCTTCTGAGTTTCTAGGCTTGTTTTCGGCTTTGATTCTACTGGACTCAAAGCCCAGAACACCTTGAATTTCTCCTTTGTCTTGGTTATATGAAAGCTCACGGAAATCTCTAATTTCGACCGAAACTTTCCAGAAAACCCATCAACCGAGACTTCCTCTTTCCGAAGGAAGTACGACAATCTCTCCTCCAGGGAAATATTTTTTGGAGAAACTGGATGAAAATTGGCTAAAGAGATGAAGCTGAAGAAATGGGTTTACTGGAGAAAGAAGGGAGCTATCGGTCGATCGGTTTGGGGGCTTAGTCACCCCCAAATCGTTTATAAGATCACACGTATCAATTCCCACTATACATTGTCCCCTCCCTAATTAATTAATCCCACAATTAATTAATTATACACAGTTAAATTTCCGGTCTCCAATTATTTAAATCCCAATGATTACTAAAATCCTCTCATGTTAATATATAATCCCTGTAATAAAATACCAGTCTATAATCTCTTCGGGGATACACAATTATTATTATTAAACATCGTCGTCACAATAACAAATCAAAAATTATTTCGGGATCACGTCCTTTTATAAACTAATTTCTTATTAACATACTCAAGTACAACATAAATTTTCCCAAGTCCGGGTCTACTCACCTACGTTTATGAGTTCAACTGCTACCAAACAATACGGGGTGTTACAGTCCGGGCAGGTGGATTTCGGTGTTCAAGGGTAAAGATACTTCTTCGTCATGCCTTGGATGCTTATTCTCTTATTGTCTTTAGATTTGGATTCAAAAGACGTAGTTAGACATTTTGATTGTGTTATTCAGTTTTCGCCTATGTTGCCTTCATTCAGAGTTGTATTCTGCATTAGTGATCTTGTATCATAGACCAGATCTTGGGGGTTGTATTGATGTTTTGAGTATATTTCTGCATTTCTTTCATATTATTTTGTTTATATGGGAAGTGGTTCGCCTACTTCTGAGAATGTGTAGGTGCCACAAATATACGAGCAATATCTAGTAGAGTCTCGCGGAACAGTGTGGAGACGTTCGTACTTATGTTCGAGAGACTATGGGACATTTAGGAAACATCGCTTTCTTCATTTATTTCATGCTAAGTTGAATAAAATTTGTATATGAACTGCTTCTTCGTATTCTATCACCGATGGTGGTAACACGCTTTTAAATTCATGCGTGAGTGGTTCGATATGATGTCACACGGTAGGGTATGAGTTGTGCTACCATGATACGAGCGCGTGATCAAGTTTAGTCTCCAGTAGTGATTTGAGGGTATGGTTGATTGGGTTAGGTTTGTGACTCTTCCATTCGGTGGTATCTTTGGAAAGTGGGAATGACAATTCAGAGATGTAAAAGAAAGAATTTGGATGGGTCAATCTTCTCTATATGAAGGGAAAAATTGGTATCTGACGTATTTGTTAGAAAAGGTTTCAAAGTGTACAAAGGTGGATGTCGTATAGGATATGGAATGTTGAGTTGACTTTGATTTGACAGTAATGTGATAGTAGAGTAGAATTAGTGGTTGTGAGTTCTTTCAGGGAATGGTTTTTATTTGAGATCAGGTGGCAATATTACTTTGATGAGTGAAGCTTGGTGGAATAGACAGTCGCATTTCTTCATCTAAAGAGTGTGTTCATGAGTTCACTTGGTGGGTTTTCTCCGCAGTAGAGGATTTCTTCACCAGGGTGAGCCTACTGCCACTGAGACATGTGTGTCGTGGTGATGGGTGAGGTGTCAAGTGGCACCACCCCAACAAGGGTCTGGTCCACCACAGCGGGTCCGCTTTAGCGAAGTCGATTCCACCAGAGCAGTAGTACTGTATCAGGTGCTTATAAATGTTTTTAGGTCAGAAATCCTTTCCTAAAATTAGAAACCTCGAGACCTGAGCCGTCATAAAAGTATTTTCAGAATCCTAGGAGAACATTCATCCTTGGGGTAAGTGATTCTTCCTTTGTGGATTAAGTTTATACTTTTAAGTTCATCATTAATGGTGATATAGTATGAATATAGATTGGGAAAGATGAGTTATGCATGTTTGTGAGATTAAGAGAGTTGTGTTGTTGATTAATGGAGATTTATGGATTAGTGTACTTATATTATCATGAATTAGTGTTGGGTTATGTTCACTTATCATGTATAAATGCTTAATTATATAGTAGGAACCTATTTCCTATTGGGGGAAATTCCAGAGTTGAAAAATTAGGGCTTTTTGATTATTGATCTATTGAGGTTTCAAATGTGTTTAGATTTCTAATTAACTTAATGGTATGACCACCTAATATGGATTGTTGGTTTTTGGATCGTAAAGTTTGAGTTTGGAGATGTGGGACCAGGGTAGGAATTTGTAGTCTTTCTTTGTTAAGGATTATGTCCTTGTTTGTTTTGTAAGCTTTATATTAATGAATAGTATATGAATGAATAGACTTCGATTTTCATGAGGCACATCGAAAGGCTAGGCTATCTCCTAGAATTGATTGGTTGGTGCTCTTGTTCGGTAATGAGGTAGGCCGGTTTAGATTTTCGAGACTCCGATAGAAGTATGTAGTAGTTATAAATATTGAGGGGTATTGGGTATATTTTAGGGTCCCACTCAAACAGTTGTGATGAACATTTGTGTCGGTATCGGTGTTGAACTGTGATGATGGGTGATTTGGGGGATCATCCTTATGTTGATTCTGATTGCTATTATTTGGGCTTATCGCCATTATGTGGGCTCGTCGCCATACTTGATATTATTATGTTTATTCATCACACATGCTTTGATATGATATTGGAAACATGTGATATTTCATCTCCTTACTTGGTTGCATCTCATTATATTAGGATATGTTCCTTATATTGTCATTTGCATTTATACACTCATAGTTTTGTGATATTGATATGAGAGGTATGGATATGTTATGGGCCATAGAGGCCTGGAAGGTAAGAACAATTATGAGATTATGGTAATATTGAGATGATGATGATACATATGGCTCGAGTTGCACGCTGTAATGGATATTGATATGTGGGGAAGGGAGTTGCACACCTACAACATGATATTATTCAGATAAATAAGTCTGGGGCTCTAGCCAGATTCGTGTGTTAAATTCTGACTGGATAGGAACGGTATATAGACTTCGCGGATCTCCCATGGGTGTACGATTCATAAATAACCTTGACGTACTGTATACCATGTTGAGAAAGGTACCTTGCATATGCATTGCATTCATATCATACATACATCTATACATTGATTAGTTGTGTTTTGTAATGTGTTATGGTTGGTTATTGGAACTTGGGTGAAATCCTGATTTACTTGGACTGAATAGATTGTATTGGATCAGAATGGTCACTATGATTGAGCTTGTCTCTCTGAATACTTGGAAATAATGATTATGCTGGTCTCTATGAACACTTTGATAAATGGTTGAGGTTGTTGAATTGATTTAGTTGTCGTGTGTCGTGTATGGGTTTTGGGGTTTAATAATTATAAGTCTAAGTGTTTGATGTCAAATACTACTATGTTCGGAAATGTAAATTATGCCATGACTATTGGCTAGGTCCATGGAATTATGTGCTTTTGTGTGTTGTCTGGTAATTGATTGTGTGACTGGGTAACAAGTCTAGTAAGGAACTTGTGATAAGTGTCACTAGTGGAAAGGTAGATGTGGAATGATATTTGTGTGTCAGACCGTAACTGTATAGAGATTTAACTAAGTGTAAATGGTATGGTTAATAATGAAGTTTACGTCATCATGTTTAGCTTAGGTGTAACTCTTTTGGAAGTGTTCTATAACGATTATTGTAATGTAAGTTTGACTCATTTATTTAATGTGATAAGTTGGGTAAGTGGGGTTAAGCTACTTGGACAAGAGAGTACTAGTCAGTGGGTACTATGATAGTAAGGTACATGTTTATGTGAATGGATTGATTGTACTTGATTGTGATTGGAACCTTATTTGAATAACGTGACTTGATAAATCAGTGAATTAGAATATGTACAACGTGACTTATTTATGTTGTTGAACTGCCTAGTATAGGCTTATCTGGTGTCAATTTGATATTTATCTCTGTTACGTATCTTCCGTCATTATTAGCCTATGATTTCTATGGGGGGTATGTTGTGTACTCATTTTACACTTGTTGCAACGTTTCCTCATGCAGATACTGATCCCTCCACCAGTTCGTGAGCTTGAGTATGAGTCTGAGCGGGATACTTTCATGGTTCGGGGTAAGGATGCTTCCATTCCGCATTGCCCTGGATACTCTTATCTTTATTCTTTTCTTTTATTGTATTCGAGAGACATGTATGACCATTCAATTATATATTCAGTTTTAGCACTTTGATGCCTTTGACTTTCAGACTTGTATAACTATATAATGCTCTTGTATTCACAGACTAGATCTTGGGGGATGTTCTTAATGTATCAGACTTGTAATTTTTCCGCTTATACTAGAGACAACTTATGTAGTATTTTATTATCTTCGGCTATAAATCATGTTATATCATGTGAATGATTGGGAGTGGTTCGCGTACTAGTGGGATTATGTAGGTGCCACAACGATCCCTGAAAAGGGGTCATGACAAACTTGGTATCAAAGCTTTAGGTTAAATGGTCTTAAATACAAGAGCAATGTCTAGTAGAGTCTTGCGGATCGGTGTAAGACACCCGTACTTATCTTCGAGAGGCTATGGGACATTTAGGAAACTTCGTATTCTTCATTGCTTTCATGCTGAATCAAATTGGTATCTGAACTTCTTTTTCCTATTCTATCACCGATGGTAGTAGCACACTCTTAAATTCGTGAGTGAGTGGTTCGAAATGATGTCGCGTGGTAGGGTATGAGTTTTTCTACCATGATATAAGTGTGTTACCAAGATTAGTCTCCAATGATAATTTGAGGGTATGGTTGATTGGGGATAGGTTTGTGACTCTTCAGTTCGGTGGTATCTTGGGAAGTGTGAATGACAATTCAGAGATACAAGAGAAAGAATTTAGATGGATCAATCTCCGCTGTATGAAGGAAAAAATTAGTATTTGACGTGTTTGTTGGGACAAGTTGCAAGGTGTACAAGGGTAGATGTCGTATAGGCTATGGAATGTTGAGTTGGCTTCGATTTGACAATATTGTAGAATTAGTGGTTGTGAGTTCTTTCAGGGAATAATTTTTTGTTCGAGATCTGGTGGCAATGTTACTTGTGATGAGTGAAGCTTAGTGGAATAGACAATCACATTTTATCACCTAAAGAGTGTGTTCGTGGGTTCACTTGGCATTTCGAGGTTAGTGATGGTAGGGGATTGCTGAAACAAAGAAATTGTCGATTTGTGAGTTAATTCGGAGTTGTTTAGTATTGAGTGAGTGTAAAAATTCGTATATACATTGGTATGTTTGACACATTGTATGCTAAATTTCTAGGTTTTGTTGCTTTCGATAGACTCGGAGGGTCATTTATGACCTAGTCAACTTATTGGTTCGCTTCAAGAGGCAATCAGATGTAGTATATGGCTTTATATGTAAACTTTGGATTTTGGTTTATCTCAGATGATTCTTAAGGAAAGTATGCCTTAACATGGTATTTATGAAATCCGAGGGTACGTGTGAGTTAATAGCACTGTTTACCATAGACGAGCATGTTTGGTTTGCCACGGCAGAACCAGCATCCGCTCTGACAGGTCCGCCTCGGCAAATGGTGAGGTGTTAAGTGACTCTTGCCCCAGTAAAGCCTTTTCTGCCATGGCGGGTCTGCTCCTGGAGAGTCGATTCCGCTGGGGTGGAAACACTGTTCAGGTGGCTATAAATATTTTTAGGTAATATTTTCTTTCCCCAAAAAGTAAACCCTCGTAACTAGTGTTGCGTAAGGATATTTTCAGAGCTTTAGGAGCATTTCCAGCTTTGAGGTAATAGATTTTCCCCCTCTTATGGCTTAAGTTATGATTATGGGTTCTTTTGATAGTGGTTTAGCATATTGTGTGAGTTGGGGAAGATGAGTTATGCATGTTGTGAGAATAGAGAGCTATATGAGTTATTTTAATGGAGATTTATGAATCAAATGTTGTTAATATCATGAATTAGGATTGGATTATGATAGATTATCATGTTATAAGTCTTAATTTGATTTTAGAAGCTTGTTTTGAAAATGGAAAAAATTATAGGATTTCAAATTGGGTTTTTTAATAATTTTTCAATTAAATTAGGGATATGATTACTTAGTATGTAATAGAGGTTTTTGAGTATTAAAGTTCGAGTCTTGGTGATGTGGGCCTGAGATGGATATTTAAAGTCTTATATTATTGTGATTAGATTTATATTGACGAATAATATGTACGTCGATAGGTTTTGACCATCGCGAGGCGCATCGGAAGGGCAAGGTAATCACTGATGCTTGATTTGTTAGCGCTCCTGTTTAGCAATGAGGTAGGCTAATTTTGAGACTCCGATAGAAATATGTAGTAGTTATAAATATTGAGGGGTATTGGGCGTGTTTGGGAGTCCCACTCAAACGGTTGTGATGAATATTTGAGTGGGTACCTGTGTTGAAATGTGATGATGGGTGATTTGAGGGATCAACCTTATTCCAATTTCGACTGATGTTATTTGGGCTTAAAGCCATTATGTGGGATCGTCACCATATTTGATATTGTTGTGTTTATTTATTACACATGCTTTGATATGATATCTTAAATATACTAGGATTATTATTGATGGACTACTTTGATATGAAATCCTATGTATTGGATGATGCATGTTTTATTGAACTTTTGGAAGCATGTGATATTTCATCTCCTTAGTTGCATCTCATTTTATCATGATATCATGCCTTATATTGGCATTTGCATTCACACACTCATAATTCTGTGATATTGATATGCGAGTGGTATAGATATATTATGGGCCTAAGAGGCCGGAAATGTAAGAACAATTATGAGATTATGGCAACATTGAGATAATGTTAATACGGATTGGCTCGGGTTGCATACTGCAATGGATATTGATATGCAGTGAACGAAGTTGAATGCCTACAACATGATTGAGACTCTATAAATAAGTCATAGGCTCTAGTCAGATTTATGTGTGGAATTTCAATTGGCTAGGAGCGGTATATGGACTTCACGGGTCCCCCATGGGTGTACGATCATAATTAAACCTTGACGTATTGTATACCAGGTTGAGAAAGGTACATTGCATATGCATTGCATTCATATCTTTCATACATCTATATATTGATTAATTGTGGCTTGGTAATGTGATATGGTTGTTATTAGAACTTGAATGAAACCATAATTTACTTGGATTGAAATGATTGTATAGGACAGGAATGGTCGTTATGATTGAGCTTGACTTCGTAAATACTTGGAAATAATGATTATGTTGGTCTCTATGAAAACTTGGATAAATGATTTAGGTTGTTGAATTGATTTGGTTGCCATGTGTGGCTTTCTTCTTCGTGTATGGGTTTTTTGGGTTTAATAATTGTAAGCCTAAGAGTTTATTGTCAACTACTATTGTGGTCGGAGATGTTGGTTATGCCATGACTATTGTCTAGGCCGATGGAATTACGTGTATTTGTGTGTTGTATGGTAATTGATTATGTGATTGGGTAACGAGTCTAGTAAGGAACATGTGATAAGTGTCACTAGTGGAAAGGTAGACGTGGAATCATCTATGGGTGTCAGACCGTAACTGTATAGAGACTTAACTAAACGTAAATGCTAAGGTTAATAAAGGAGTTAACGTCATCATATTTAGCTTAGGTGTAATACTCTTGTAAGCATTCTAAAATTGTTGCTGTGAAGTAAGTGTGGACTTTTTTATTTAATGTGATAAGTTGGGTAAGTGGGTTAGGCTTGAATATAACTTGGACAAAAGAGTACTAGTCGGTGGGTACTATGCTAGTAAGGCCCCTATAGGTGAATGGATTGATGGTACTTGACTATGATTGGAACCTTATGTGAACAATGTGACTTGATGATTCAGTGAATTGATATGTGTGCAACGTGACTTATATAAGCGATTGAACTGTCTAGTATAGGCTTAACTGGTGTCAACTTGATATTTATCTCTATTACATATTTTCGTCGTTGTCGGCCTATGATGTCTATGGGGGTATGTTGTGTACTTATGCTACACTTGTTGTATCTTTTCTGATGCAGATATATGTCCCTATGCCAGTTCGAGATCTCGAGTTTGAGTCTGAGCAGGTTGACTTCCAGTATTAAGGGTGAGGATGCTATCTTCCGACATACCTTGGATGCTCATTCTCTGACTTTGTCTTTTATTCCTATTTAGGAGACATATTCAGACTATGTGATCATTTTTGCTTGCGTGCTCATTCTCGGTCTTGTTTCGTGTTATGTTAGTCCTCTTGTATCTACATACTAGATATTTGGGGGGTATTTATTGATGTTTCATGTTTGTGACTTATTCCACATTTATAGTATGAGGAAACTTATGTAGTAGTTCGCTATCTTCCGCTTTTACTTATATTGTATAATGTTAATGATTTGGGAGTGGTTCGACTATGTGGTCGGATTATGTAAGTGCAACCATGATTCCCGAAAAGGGGTCGTGACAAAGTTGGTATCAGAATATTAAGTTAAACGGTCTTAAATACAAGAGAAATTTCTAGTAGAGTTGCAGATCGGTGTGGAGACGTATGTACTTATCTTCGAGAGGCTATGAGACATTTAGGAAACTTTTCTTCTTCATTCTTTTTGTGCTAAGTTGAATCAAATTGGTATATGAACTTCTTCCTTATATTCTATCACTCATAGTGGTAACACACCCTTTAATTGTGTGTAAGTGGTTCGATATGATGTCGCACGGTAGGGTATGAGATATGTTACCGTGATTCATATGCGTGACCAAGTTTAGTCTTCAACTATTATTTTAAGGTTTAGATTGATTGGGGTGATGATTGTGACTTCTTAGTTCAGTGATATCCTTGGAAAGTAGGAATAGTAATTCAGAGATGCAAGGAAACAAAATTAGATAGATCAATCTCCGCTATATGAAGGGACAAATTGGCATCTGACGTATTTGTTGGGACAAGTTGAAAGGTGTACAAGGTGGATGTCATATATGTTATAGATGGTTAAATTGGCTTCGATTTGTCATAATCGTGATAACATAGTAGAATTAGTGGTTGTGAGTTCTTTCAGGAAAGGGTTTTCTATTTGAGATTAGGTGGCAATGTTACTTGTGATGAGTGGAGCTTAATGGAATAGACCGACACGTATCTTTACCTAAAAGGGTGTTCATGGGTTCACTTGGCATTTCGAGGTTAGTGATGATATGTAGTTGTTGAGACCAAGAGATGGTTGAGTTGTGAGTTATTTCATAGTTATTGAGTAACGAGTGAGTGAAAAAGTCGTATATGCATTGGTATGTTGGACTCGTTGTAGGCTAATAGGAGCCAGTGATCGACTAATAGGAATAATTCTTGCACTGGATGAGTGTGAGGTTCTAACGAGAGATTACCAAGTGTTACATTTAGTTCTTGGATAGGATTTGTCGGCATGATATTTAAGGTGTTGGTCAATAGGAACATTTATGGTAAAGGGTTGACGACAGCTTGATCTACTTTCAGTTGTGAAAGGCTTTGGTATCGATGATCGGGTTGGTGAATGCATGGAATGGTATAGAAAGAGATTATTTCGGTCAAGGATTTTGGGCAAAGGTATTTTAATGAAACTATATGAGAGTGTTAGCGGGAATGTGTGTTCGGTAATTAGGGATCACTTTCGGATTATGGATTGGTTCAGTGATGGTTTAGGTTATTATTTGGGTACTAAGTGACTGTTGGTCAAAGTAACCAGAGTAGGTTGATGTCTTTTCCAGTCGAGGAATTTCACAAAGGATGGCACATGGAATGTGATGGATTTTCGGAGAAGTTTTCATGTTTAAAGGTTTGAGTAATGATCGGTTGTTTGCGGTGAACATGATTGGAATGAATGGTGGAAATGTAATAAATTTGATAAATGTGTGGTTGATCTGATTTGGATTGAGTAAGATGCATCTTTGAGATAGGAAAGGATTCAAATTTGGAATAATGGAAATTCTTGGGTTAGATGTGGGTTATGGTGTCATTATTTTCGCATCTTCAGGCTGGGTGAAATGGTTTGGTACACTCCGAGGAGTAGGTCTACCATAGTGGACTAAGTGTTATGATGGATGTTCCATGATAGTTGTGTTGGGTGACCGGTAGTAGACGGTGTTGAGGCATTGTTGAAGGATAGCATATATGTGTATTTCGGTATTAAAACTTGGAAGTAATTGTGCAATGAAAGGTAAATGGAAGGTAAGATTGATGTGTAAAAAATTTGTAAGGCTGGCAATTATCAAGATATGATAGATAGAGGTTCCACAAGGTGTCCAGAGTGTGGGCGAGTTTAGAAAAAGTACAAGGAAACTTTGATGTATTTTAGAGTCCGGTGTAGTTCTATCAGGCTTGCGTATCGGTATAATTTGAAGAACTTGGAGATTATAATCAAGGGTATGGTTCATCGGTGCTAAATTGATGACTCGGATAGAATCCAGATTTGAAAGTTGTAGGTGAAGACACGTGCTTGATTGTTCTTGAGGAAAGGAGATGGAAGAGATCATGCAATGTTTATAAAGATCTTACTAGTTCATTTGGAATCCATTCGGGTGGCTAACGATGATTTATAAATTGAGTATTTTACTCCAGGATAGATTTGTTCATTTAAGGCCAGTGGCCTATGTTACTTTGATTGAGGACTTGTGGTATTCTAGTAAACCACTTACAAGGATTTGAGGGATTTTATTTTGGAAACGGAAGTATGACGGTGTTACTAGCTCCCATCGAATTTTCAAGTAAGATTGATGACAATTTTCAAATGACAGCGATCCAGACAGTTCTAAGGGTTTGTACGTTATTTGGTATGCATTGAGGAAATACAATTGGTTATGAAAAATCTTTAGAGGGATCAGTCATTTTCTATGGATTTGGCACGACAAAGTAATCAGTAGGCATGTTTATAGTAAGGTTGTTTAGAAATTCGAGGGAAATTGGACTTGTGATGTGTGTTTATTTATTCTAAGGAATATTGGTGTGAAGGACATAATGATCGTTAAGAAGGAAGACTAGTATTATCAGACTATGTTATCAGTACAAGATGGATGACAATTGAGGCTGCAACTAAGGAATGTTAGTACTATTGTTATAATTTTGGATTCAATCAGGCGCGGATAAAGGTATGGCTATGATAAAGTTAGGGAATTAAATGGAGTCAATTCGTACATTCGAGAATCAGCTGTGGAGGCAATTTCGATTATGAAGGACTATGAAATTTGGGGTCTTTCGGTTATCAAGTTATAGCAGTTTTGATTGACTAAGAGAACAAGTGGTGCTATCGTGTCATTTCTGTCCTGTTGGGGCTCTCATGAGGCCTTCCTTGGTCACTCATCATCTTCTGCATGTTATTCCTCTCCGTTACGTTTGTTTAATCTGATATAATGACCAATCTGGTTATTTTTAGCTAAAGACTCTTATTTGACTATTTTACCATTTTACGTAGACTTTATGTGGGGCTTGTGATGCGTGGGGATGGGTGGCATGGATCTTGAGGTCCATTTATATGAATTTCGGATGAAAAGCCTAAGTTTGAGAACTTAGAGTTGGTTAGTTTGACTCAAAGTTGACTTTTGGCTAGATGAGTTCATTTCCAAGTTCCGTTGCTTCTAGTACACCCGGAGGGTCATTTATGACTTAGATGAGTAATTGGTTCGCTTCCTGAGGCACTTAGATGTATTTTGCAGCTTTATTTGTAAAGTTTGGATTTTGTTTTGTCTCAGATGATTCTTTTGAAAAGTATGCCTTATGTCATTTATTTGTAAAATCTGAGGGTACGAGCAAGTTTGTAGCGATGTTTACCATAGGTGAGCATGTTTGGTTTGTGTCCGGGGAGTTCTGTGAGTGTTTCGGGTGTTGGATGAAGGTTTTTGGCTATATTTCACTGTTGGTGTCCGCCATGGCGGAACCAACATCTACTCCGGTGGGTTAGCCTCGGCGAGAGGTTGGCTCGCCGAAGCGGAATATGGGGACTGAGGGGTTTCCGCTACAACGGAGTTGGGTCCTCCGTGGTGAAGGGTAAGGTGTCAAGTGACTCTCACCCTAGTGAAGCCTTTTTCACCGTGGCGGAAACACAGTTCAGGTGGCTATAAATATTTTTAGGCCAGATTTGCTTTCCCCAAAAACCAAACCCTCGAAACCAGTGCCACATAAGGGTATTTTCATAGCTTTAGGAGCATTTCTATCCTTGATGTAATAGATTCTTCCCCTCTTATGGCTTAAGTTATGATTATGGGTTCTTTTGATGGTGATTTAGCATATTGTGTGAGTTGGGGAAGATGAGTTATGCATGTTGTGAGAATAAGAGCTATATGGATTATTGTAATGGAGATTTATGGATCAAATGGTGTTAATATCATGAATTAGGATTGGATTATGATAAATTATCACGTTATAAGTCTTAATTTGATTTTAGAAGCTTGTTTTAAAAATGAAAAAATGCTAGGGTTTCAAATTGGGGCTTTTTAATGATTGTTCAATTGGGTACTCAAATGTGTATAGTTTTTCAATTAAATTAAGGATATGATTACTTAGTATGTAATAGAGGTTTTTGAGTATTAAAGTTCGAGTCTTGGTGACGTGGGCTTAAGATGGGTATTTAAAGTCTTGTTTTATTGTGATTAGCTTTATATTAAAGAATAATATGTACGTGGATATACTTCGACCATCACAAGGCACATCGAAAGGGCATGACGATCATCGAGGCTTGATTTGTTAACGCTCCAGTTTAGCAATGAGGTAGGCTATAATTTAGTTTTTTGAGACTCTGATAGAAGTACATAATAGTTATAAATATTGAGGGGTATTGGGCGTGTTTGGGGGTCCCACTCAAACGGTTGTGATAAACGTTTGAGTGGGTACCAGTGTTGAACTGTGATGATGTATGATTTAGGGGATCAGCCTTATACTGATTCTGACTATTGTTATTTGAGCTTGTCACCATTATGTGGGCTCGTCGCCATATTTGATATTGTTGTGTTTATTCATCACACATGCTTTGATATGATATCCTGAATGTACTGGGATTATTGTTGATGGACTATTTTGATATGAAATCATATGTATTGGATGATATGTGTGTTATTGAACTTTTGGAAGCATGTGATATTTCATCTCCTTACTTAGTTACATCTCATTTTATCATGATATCTTGCCTTATATTGTCATTTGCATTCATATTCTCATGATTCGGTGATATTGATATGTGAGTGGTATGGATATATTGTGGGCCCAAGAGGCCGGAAATGTAAGAACAGTTATGAGATTATGGCAACATTGAGATGATGTTAATACAGATAGCTTGGGTTGCACACTGCAACAAATATTGATACATAGGGAATGGAGTTGCAGGCCTGCAACATGATTGAGACTCGATAAATGAGTCATGAGCTCTAGTCAGATTCGTGTGTGGCATTTTGACTGTCTAGGAGCGGTATATGGACTTCACGGGTCCCCGATGGGGTGTAAGATCATAATTAAACCATGACCTACTATCTACCAGGTTAAGAAAGGTACCTTGCATATGCATTGCATTCATATCATTCATACATCTATACATTGATTAATTGTGGCCTGACAATATGATATGGTTGTTATTGGAACTTGGATGAAACACTGATTTACTTGGATTTAAATGATTGTGTAGGACCAGAATGGTCTCTATTATTGAGCTTGACTCTGTGAATACTTGGATATAATGATTATGCTAGTCTCTATGAACACTTGGATAAATGGTTGAGGTTGTTGAATTGATTTGGTTGTTGTGTGTGGTTTGCTTCTTCGTGTATGGGTTTTTGGGTTTAATAATTGTAAGCCTAAGTATTTGATGTCAACTGCTACCTTGGTCGGAGATTTAGGTTATGCCATGAATATTGTCTAGGTCCAGGGAATTATGTGCATTTGTGTTGTGTGGTAATTGATTGTGTGATTGTGTGATTGCGTAACGAGTCTAGTAAGGAACCTGCGATAAGTGTCACTAGTGGAAAGATAGATGTGGAATGATTTATGAGTGTCAGACTGTAACTTTATAGAGACTTAACTAAGCGTAAATGCTAAGGTTAATAAAGGAGTTAACGTCATCATGTTTAGCTTAGGTGTAACACTCTTGAAGCATTTTAAAATGGTTTTTCTGAAGTAAGTGTTGACTTGTTTATTTAATGTGATAAGTTGGGTAAGTAGGGTTAAGCTTGAATATGACTTGGACAAGAGAGTACTAGTCAGTGGGTACTATATTAGTAAGGTCCCCGCGTATATGAATGGATTGATGGTACTTGACTGTGATTGGAACCTTATGTGAACAATGTGACTTGATGATTCAGTGAATTGATATGTGTATAACGTGACTTATATGAGCGATTGAAATGTCTAGTATAAGCTTATCTGGTGTCAACTTGATATATTATCTATGTTATGTATCTTCTGTCGTTGTCGACCTATGATATCTACGGGGTATATTGTGTACTTATGCTACACTTGCTGCATCTTTTCTAATGCAGATACATGTCCTTCTGGCAGTTCGTGATCTCGAGTTTGAGTTAGAGCAGGTTGACTTCCAGTGTGCAGGGTGAGGCTGCTATCTTTCAGCATACCTTGGATGCTCATTTTCTGACTCTTACTTTTATTCGTATTTAAGAGACATATTCAGACTATGTGATCAATTTTTTTCCTGCGTGCCCATTCTCAGTCTTGTTTTGTATTATGTTAGTACTCTTGTATCTGCAGACTAGATCTTTGGGGGTATTTGTTGATGTTTAAGACTTGTGAATTATTCCACATTTATAGAATGAGACAACATATTCCACATTTATAGTATGGGGCATCTATGTAGTAGTTCGCTATCTTCCACTTTAACTTATGTTGTATCATGTTAATGATTTGGGAGTACTTCTCCTACGTTGTGGGATTATGTAGGTGCCACCACGATTTTCGAAAAGGGGTCATGACATCAATAACTTAACTTGTTCATCCATGATCCCTAAATGTAGAAATAGAATTAATAGGTACTTAGAAATGACCTCAAGAGGACTTCGAATAAATATAGGAGTCCTAAGTTGGCTAAGTAGGCCTTTACACTTAATTACTGGATTGCTTAGTGTTTTTAAGAAGTCATTCAAAGTTTGTTTAAGTTAGACGTGAGTTTGAATAGATTTAAAATGATGTTGTCTTGATATAAGGATAGAAGAACATGTTTGAACCTAAAAATCTTGGCATATAAGACTGATTGTAGTTTCCTTCTGTTTAAAAATGTATTGTTTATATCTGACCTTAGTTTAAATAGGTGGTTTATGTGAAAAAATGTGATGTATGTGAGTTAATGAGGTCTTAAAATGCTTCTCCTACTGCTTGGGTCTGTATGATGATTTCTTGGTATGATGAGGGTGTGAGGTTTGGTATTTGATAGTTGTAGTTGAATGTGTCCATCATATGCAAATTTGCTCACTACTTGCCTTGTCCCTGTGTATGTTCCTAAGGGATCCTTAGTCTGTGTTTATGAACTCTTTATAGGTCTGCTTGGCATTTGTTAATCTTGCTCTGTCTCTGTGTTCAGTTCCTTAGGTTATTTCACTCGTCTCTTGCATCAATATACTTCACTGCATCCTTGTCCAGTATTAAGTAAATACTAAGTCTTTCTTGTGTTTTATCAACCAAATCCTTGTCATGAATACTTTGAAAGGACTGTTAGCATGTTCTTCATGTGTGCCATGTTGTCACTACCCATCTATAAGCTTATTCACCTACTCTAAATGCATGTGTATGTTATGGATGAATGTTCAGAATCATTATGCTAGTTGTCACATGTTATTAACAGCTTCAAAATGATAAAGAGTAGGATGTTTTCACTATGCTAGTTTAAGGAACTGACTTCTGAGAGGCTATTAGAACCTTGAATGAATAGTTAAGTCTAAAATACAATTCTTTTCCACTTCTGTGACTACCCTTGCTTATATTTGCATTATAGGAGGTTGAATGATGACAGTTAATATGTGCATTTGTGCATCTTATTCATTGTGAGTTAGCTTTTAGGACTTAACACTTGGTGTGATGATCTTATATGGATTAGGATTTTCTTGAACCTTTCAGTTGTGTCTCTTTCTATTTAGTAAGAACCTATTAACATCATGTGTGTCCCAATAGCATGTTCACATCCATCTTCCATAACTTGTCCTTAGATTAAAACCGGCAGCATTAAGCATGTATCAACAACATGGCTATCTTCATCTTTTTGGTATTAAACTTTTTTTTAAAGCCCTGGTTAAATGCTTTTACTTATCCACTCACTGCTTGTCTAAGTTACTTTATTGAAGATATTGCCCCATTGTATCTGCTTAGGCCGAAAAAGAAGGTGGAAATGAGGAAATAATCATTCTTTTCCATCTTGTCTAATTTTCCAATCACATCTTTGTATTATTCATGACTCTGTGGTACTTGGGAACTATTTAGGTTGTCAACATGATTACATTCTGGCCTAAGAAGGGTTCTATGTCAGGATTTATCACCTGTTTTAAAATTAGAAGGTTTGTTTAACTCAATTGATGCTTTCTATGGTTTGAGTTGTATTGAAGTGTTATCTCCCTCTGTATACCTCTTTTTCACCTTTCTTATGTGTTTTCTAAGATGTGCTCTTGATATACACCATGAGATACAACTTATTTACTGAATATATTCAGTATACGAGGTATACAGGTGATGTATATCATTTGCGTATATTAATGAGAGGACTTTGTTTAAATGCCTTTAGGTCTGGCCCATTTTCTTCTCTCCTGTCTATGAATGTATCCTTGATTAATGCAATTGGGCGCAACCCAGTTGTTTACTGTATTCATGTTGTTGTTTATTGTCTTGGGCCGGGCTGCTTTCTCACTGTGTTTGTATGGGCTTTAGTTGTTTAATACATAGAACGATATTTCTTTAATCAATGCATGATATGTGAATGTTTAATTTAGATTAGTTATGTCTTCTAACTGATCTCTTTATTTTCCTTTCCTCTACTCCAACTTCTGATGCATATCGAGATGAGCATGTCATCTCTCCTCAACCAGTTGGGATGAGGTCCGATTAAACCTTTTGATCGAGTCCGATATTGTAGTTTCGCATTAAGGCCCAACTATGAGTGAGAATAGCTAACTAGTTGGCTTAGGTAGGCCCATCAGCTTAAACTTATCTTTCTTCAATTCATTTTATACTTGTATATATATGTAATATTACTTGTATAAAAAATACTTGTATATTATTGGAACCTTCTTATGGTTAAGACTTAAGATAGACAAATGCTATGTACATCGTTTAGAATAGAATCCCCACAAATGAGTTTCAAAATTTGATTAATTTTGAAATTTAAAAAAAATAGATTGTTTTGTACTTTAAAGGAATTGGAACAAAAAATGGATTTCTGAAACTTGGACTGGACTATTTTTGGACCATGAAATCAATTGGCTTGTTTTAAAACTTGAAAATAATTGGGATTGTTTTGGACGGGCTTTCTAGAGATCCCCAATGACTAATCCTCGCATGAATTGCTAAAGATCCAATAAGTCCAACATTGATTCCTTCAAATGTGTGAATTGGGCAAAATTCAGCTTAATGGGCTAAAATATTTGAAATGGTTTGTGTCTCCTTAGAACACTGGACTTTTGAAATCGCATCTGCTTAAGGGAAATTAACATAACATGAATTGCTGAAACAATTTCTGGCCTAAGTTTGGGCCAAACTAGCATTTTTGAAAGTTAGACTTTTGGGCCAAGCTCAACTCAAATGATTTTAAGGACCTAAAACACTTTCTTGGACTTGGGTCAAGATATGTATTTTGGCATATTGTGGACTATGTGACGACCTTTGGAACTATAGCATGAAAAGATAAATGAAAACCTATTTTAACAAAAACTTCACGTTTTAAATGGGTTGTACTCTTTTCAAATTACAAAAAGGTTTTTAAAGTGTGTGAAGTGATATGGATAATTTGTTGGACTAACTGTAGAGTTCTACATAAGTTAAACCTTGAGTGGTCTTAGTATGAAAGGAAATTGACTAAATCACACTTACGCAAATCATTTTTAGGCGGAAGTTAACTCCTTGATTTTCAAAACGTCACTGAGCTTGAAATGAAATCAAATGATATAAATTTTGCGGGAATATAAATACTTTTAAGAAATTTGTATAATTTAAAAATGCTATAAAACCCGAAGGTCAGCCGTAGTCTACGGATCCTTAATACCGGGTGTCTAACACTTTCCTGAGGATCACCAGAACCCACCATGACTCTGGTTTAGAAATGATTTTTTACGGATTTTCTGAATAAACCCTTTTAACTTGGTTTTCCTAATTTATCTATAAATTAGGTGGCGACTCTAAAAAACATTATTCGACTTAGAGCACCAATAACCTCCTAGTAGCTTTTATGCCTCCGCATAAAAGTGAACCGTAACACCCACTCGGTCGTTTTGCCTGCCTGCCATATATCGATCAACTTTCGTCTATTATTAAATATGAATTTGACATCGGGAATGTTATGGATGGACGAAACGTCCTGGTACCGCACCACAGTGTTATAAGAGGTGGGGGCATGAGGAGAGGCGTTTTACGTAGCACGGAGCGAGGCGTAAGCCCCGAGACATGGGGTGTATGTCCCATGGATCTATGGAGAATATGCCTTATGTATCTTCAATTTTCTAATTATAATACTAAAAAAATAAGCAAAAGTAAAATTTTCATTAAAATTCTGCAAAGAAATTCAAATAAATCACCAATATTATAAAGAAATTATTATATGAGAAAGGTAACAACACAAAAAATAATACTCCGTAATAGCCTAGATAATCTTTAAAATAAAATTTTCATCCACTTCATCATTAGTATACACTTTTATTAGTTCTTTCCACTCCCAACTGATATTTGAACTAATTTTTATTTATATATTTCAAAGAAGAAAAATGATGAAAAGTGTAATGGCAACGACAAAAACTGGAAAAACTTGCTTTAGCAACATAGTGCTATGAAATATTTATCCTATCTATTTCAGACATAGATATTTTAAAAAAAAATTATGGCAGTGTTATTTATATATTTTAGGAAAAATAACTACTAACATGAAAATATGATAACATAAAGTATAAATATCATTACTCCAATAGTAAAAATTATAATCCATAGCAAATATACTTTTAATTTTAAAAAATCAAATTTAACGGTTGGGACATACGCTTTTATGCCAGGGGATTACACTTTCGCGTGCGGGGATCACACCCAAAATTCTAAGGTGTACGCCTTATGGATCTACACCTTTCATTTGCGCCCCAAAGCATATTTGGTACGTCCCGCCCAGGGACTAACCCTGAAAATGCCTCTGGAAACACTGTCGCACCATGAGTCTCATTTTGTTCATGTGGCCATTGGATAGGGAGAGTCCTTGACTGTAATTATGTGCTAATTGGAAACATTAGGGTTCAGTGAGTCGTAAGAATATTATGTAAAAAGTTTCGGGGATACGCGTAAATCCAATCAGATAGAATGTTTGCGGAATTTGCCGAATCTATGTCAAAGTCAGTGGGATTTTAGGTTTTAGAGCTAAGAGATTCCTCCTGGGAGAGTTATTACCTTCACTTTCAGAGCCGACTCTGTGAGGTTGGTCCGCAGATGCGATAATATATGAAATAGAATAATTTTTGCTTTAGCGGTTACTTTTAGCGTATGCGGAGCCGCACCTGTGGCCGCTCCTTCGCTTCTGCGACTTGTTATAGGGTTTAATGAGATCGCTCTAGCAGACATCCTTTTCGCTGAGGTGGGCTGCTTCGGCGGAGGATGGTCATCAGATGCGGCGACTACAATACACAAAATTCTTTTTAGACCCATCTTCCACATTTCGAAGCCCCCATTTGGCAAGTGGACTGTGCGAGCTAAGAGCTAGTTGGGGAAGCCTTTAGAGTGGTCCATTCCTCCTATATCATTGGCTAACCTCTAAACCCACATTTTTATGATTAGTAATTGATTATTATTCTTATATCCAAGCTCTTAATTTGTTCATAGGGTAGAAGCATGACTAGGGTTTTGCTAAATATTTCAAAAATGGATTCCGATGAAATGGCTTGTCAATATGGAACTTTATTGATGTATGAAATGATAGTGAGTCTATATTAAGTTAAAACTAAAGTTAAGGAATAAAATTTCTAATTCGATTGCTATTTATTGATTAATGAAGTCTAGAGTTTTCCATGGAAAATGAGCCCTTTTCAAGTGATTTATCAAACCAAATACCATGGTTGATGGAATTACTAAAGCTTTAAAATTTGTTAGCATTTAGACCTTGGAACAATTTTTTAATTAAAATTCCCTTTTTTTCACCCTTATGGGTCCAGGGCCAGGTAGCGATTCCCCATATAGAAATGGTCCTTATGTGTTGATTGAATGTGTGGTAACCTAAGAACTCTATGCGCTTGTTTGAACTACTATTGTCTGATATTCGTTCAGAAGGATATATGGATTAGGAGTTCGTGGCACTCGGTAATAAGGTAGGCTACAATTTAATCTTTATAGACACTGATAGAAGCACATAGTTATTATAAATATTGAGGGGTATTAGGTATGTTGGGGGTCCCACCTTAGCAGTTATGATAAACGTTTGGGTGGGTACCAGTGTTAAACTATGTTGATGGGTGATTTGGGGAATCGGCCTTAGGTTGATCGACCGTTGTTATTTGGGATTGCCACTATTATGTGGGCTTATCACCTTGTTGATATTGTTATATTTGCTCATCACATTGCTTCTGATATTAAAATTGATTACGTTAAAATATGTGTTTTTGAGTTCTGAAGCGTGTGATATTAATCTCCTATATTTGATTGCATCTCATATATCCTGATTAATTATCTTATTATTGTTACATTCATACACTCATGATTTTGATGATATTGAAGGTGGAGTGGTATGGAAATTTTATGGGTCCAATGATACCGGAAATGTAAGGATATTCTTATGAGATGGTTGGAAACATTAAGATGATGAAAATGATTGATATGTCTCAAAAATGAGTCTTTGGCTCTAGTCAGATACGTGTGTTGAATTCCAGCTATCTAGGAGCGATATATGGATGGTGCGGGTCCTCCATGGGCCACGATTCGTAGAATTTGAATATGTATAGACCATATTGTGGAAAGGTACCTTGCATTTGCATTTGCATGAGCATTCATACCATGCACTCATAAACATTGAATACTTGAATGAATTGTACGTGATTGGATTGACTAAGGTGAATCGGGTTAACTATATCTGAACTGGGTTGATTTCCATTACTTGGCATGTTTGTTGTGATCTGAAGTGTCTAATTGCTGAAGTAGTAAGTAATTAAGGATAATCTACGTGAATAACTGCATTGGTTAGTGAATGATAGCGTTACTTGATAGAAAATCTAGTAAAGGAGTGAGTTGAGGTGTTGTGGATGTAAGTACCAACTTGTATGCTATACATATGCTAATTCCCACCCTAAATAGTGGATTCATGATGAAAATTCTTACTTAAACATAATGAGGATGTTAAATGAGCTAATATGAACCCATGTTATTAAATGTATGAATCGGAAACAAGTCTAAGAGTGAGAGATAATAATAAGTCAACATTGCTATGGTTAGACTATTTATAATGCTCCTTAAAAAGGATTGTTAAATGATAGTGTATACTAAGTGTCAACTTGTCTTACTTAAATTGTTAACTGAGTAGGTGGAGTCAAAATGAATGACTTAGGTAGAGATAAATGACTAGTGAGTATTATTTGTAAGAACGTTATGTGTATTATGAATTGGACCATACTTAATTGTTGATTTAACCTTTATGTGAACAAGGTGATTTAAGTAATTTATTGAACTTTGTAGAATAGGACTATGTGAGAGTCAACTTGGTATTTATGTCAGTTATGTGTCTTTCATCGTTGTCGGCCTATGTTGCCTACGAGAGTACGTTGTGTGTTCATGGTACGCTTGATGCATCTATTACGTGGATGCAAGTATACGATCAATTTAGGTTGCAGTTCGGAGCATGGGGAGGTTAAGGTAGGCCACTCATTCTTCAGAGGCCTTGGTCTTCATCCTAGTTAGACCGTCCATATTCATTCAAGGCGGTGTTGTTATCTTTCATTTTATTGTATCTTAGTATCCTTGTAGGAGACATACCATGTTTTAGGGAGAAAGTGTTGTAAGGGTTTTAATATATTATTGAGATTTGTTATATCTTGTATTCCTTCATTTATTTCTGCAATGTTTATGATTTTGTTTAAAGGATGTTGAGATAGTTTGCCTACCGGGAGGATAGTGTAGGAGCCACGCCGCCGCCCATGATTTGAGTCATGACAAAGTTGGTATCAGAGCTCTAGGTTCATCGGTCTCACGATTAAAAGGACAATGTTTAGTAGAGTCTCACGGATAGGTACGTAGACGTCCGTACCTATCCTCGAGAGGCTATAAGACATTTAGAAATTCTTCCATTCTTTCATTCCCTCATTCTATTATTTATACAGACCGTACAATTGGACCATCATTGTGAAGATTGAGGCTGAACGTTGAGTACTTAGTGTATTTTGAAGATTTCAAGAACAAGATTCCATCTCTTTGATCTTCTTTATTCAGTTGTAAGTTCCAATGAACACTTTATTTCTTTTCTTTATCATCAATATTATGAGTAGCTAATCTCCATACTAAGATTGTGAACTCAATGATGGGTGTTATGGAAATTGGTTTCTTAATCTTGATATATGAATAATGGGTTGTTAGTATTTATTTATCTCTTATTCGTTCATGTCGGTTAATGGTTGCAAACATTAGCTTAAGACATATATTCTGCGTTACTTGGGAAAGTGAGTAGGATTTGGTAGGGATAAATAACAAGAACTCGAGATGTTAACTCTCCTTTAATAAACTCACTTAGGAATAAGGGGAGTTTACTTGGAATAATTAATAGTTCTTAATTTCACTCTTTTATATTTGGGAAAATCACAAAGAGAAATACTTCCTAACTATTGGAAAATATTACGAAGTCACATAGAGATTAAGTGCGTACAATACAACAATACATTAGAAGTATATCACACTAATACCTAGAGCATAACATCTAATCTAGCGGGGACACAACCTTGGTTTCTTAATCATCTTATTTTACAATCAATTCAAGATAGCTAGTAGAAATATATCAACTTTTACAACCTTAATGGAATACGAACAAAGACCTAAGTTAAGTACAGTAGATACCTTTTCACACCCTATTCTCTATGGGATTCGACCCCAACCTAGTTGGATTACTATATTTTACAACGTCCGCTTTATGCCATTTAATAGGTGTAATTTGAGCATATGACATTTTGGCGTTGTTGCCAGGGAATATGGTTTGAAATTACTAAAGAGTGTTTGCTTTACTTCAAGTCTTTTTTCTTTTCCATCACACTTTGTTTTATTTTTCTGGTGAACTAGGTGATATGGAAGGTAGAAACGGAGGACGTGGAGGTAATGGTGGTAGGGGAGGAAATGTAATTTCCCCACCACCATAAATTGAAGATGAAGGAGAAAATGTATTCACTAATCTTCTTCATGAGGTAGAATATGCATCTGTTGTTGTTCCTCCAAGGGATGGTGCAAATTTGAAGATTGATAGTTCTCTCTATCAGTTACTCAAGCGTGAGGTTTATTTCCGAAACTCTATCTAGATTCACTCTAGCTACAGATTATAAAGTATTCATTGGCCGATGAAGCAAGGGTATTTTTTGAGAGGTTGCGTAATAATTCTATCCACACTTGGGCTGAGCTCATAAGCTTATTTCTGAAGAAGTGGTTTCCTCCTAGTAATAAAGCTTTGCTCAGAGACAAAATCTTCGAATTTAAACAACCTCAGGGGGAACACCTTTACGAGGCTTGGGAGAGGTTCAAGCTTTATTTGATGCAGTCTCCTAATCATGGGTTTCCTGAAAATATTTTGATGGATAATCTATATACTGGGTTGGATTCGATGACGCAATTTGTTTCTAACAATGCAGTCGGTAGATGTTTCATGGATAAGTCCTTCTCTTATATCACAAATTTGCTTGATCGATTGACAAAGAATAATCAAGAATGACATTCGGGTAACAGTGATGGAGTAGCATATGGTGCTCTCTTATTGAAAAATATAGTGAAGGAGAACCAAGAGAGAGATCAGACTATTCCTCAGCTGGCTACCAAAATTAGTCTGCTAACCAAGAGGTTTGTTAAAGATGACACAAAGAAATGAATGCATTTGATGAGATGCAGATACTGCCGAAGGGGATGTATCAGGAACATGATGGTCCATATTAAGAGGGACCATTGTGTAATATGAGGATGCTAATTATGATCACAACTCCAGGGGCTTATCAGAAGCAGAATTACCAAGGTTTCGATTATTAGAATCAGAATCAATGGAAACCACAATAATAGGGGTAAGGAAATCAGTATGGGCGAAATGACTATGGTGGTTCAAATAAAGGGAACTACAATAACAATGATGAATTCGGAAATCGGATTTCCAATGCTTATATTCCACCAAAGGGTCAATTGTCTAACTCATAACATTGGAGAGAGGGTCCTTCGAATGATTAAGGCAGAGCCAGATTGGAGAGCATGATCGAGTGGGTATTATCCAACCAAGAGAAAACTGATAAATCGATGAAGGGTTTGACTGAGGTAGTGGGTCTCATACTTCTTCAATCCAGAATCTTGAATCACAGATGAGAGATATTTCGAGTGAACAACATCTGAAATGGATAGGTCAACTCCCGAGCAACACAATTCATAATCTAAAGAACAATGAGGATGTCTTAGCTTATTGTCATGCCCACACTATTCGTAGTGGGAAACTATTCCAAAGTGAAGCTAAGAAATTGGTTGAGCTAGAGCCTGTAGAGAAGAATATATAACGCCCCAAACCATGGCCTGGGTGAAACACGACACTCGGTGCATAACTGCATACGACCGAGCAAACCACATGGCTTGCTAATTAACATGGGCATCAAAACATGCACTAATAATGATAATAAAACATGTAAAACATAATACTGAAAATATATTGTGGAAATATCTGAATAAAACATGATAAGTCTAAATACTGAATCTGATATGACATGCTAAACTAAATTAGTCTATCAAACCTATGAAACATAAGTATGATTGCAAAACTGTTTACTGGACAAGGCTCTGGCATACCTCTACTCTAAAATATAATGATGGAAAATAACCAACTGACACCCCGAATAAAATGGGCCTCCCCAATAGCTAATACAAGTGAAGTCCTAGCATGCAGATCCATCATCCCGAAACACAGCACCTCCACCATGAAGTGCAGGCCTCGGGCAAAATAGTCGTTAATACATTTAAATTGTACTGTATGTAATGCAACTAAACGAATATGCAGACATATGAAATAATAGGAGCATGAAAATGAAACTAACATGAACAAGGATATAATATGATATAAGTATGATAACATGCATAAAAGTTGTATAACTATATATATCTGTATATATGTGGGGATCGAATTAGTATAACCGACATGTAACCACCACGCGTGAATGTGAAGTATAATCTCTGCCCGATTAGCTAAGCCATCTCGTACTTTGTCGGGGTATGAGATATAAATATGACATGATGGATCCAATAATCCCAGAAAAAGAGTAACATGAAGGTAAAATCCTCTGGGCAGAGTGGTCTTTATCCTACATTGGCATACGTAGTTTCAGGCTGTCTGAGCCTTCTCGGTAATTTGTGCAACTCCCAAAATATGAACATGAATATAATTGGCTTGTAAGCCCATGAAGTTCATGAAAAAACTTGTAAAATATAGTTTTTAACTATAATTTAGCAAGTGAAGAGATACATAATATAACTTGTATAAATCATGGAAAACATGTATAATTTCATGGATTGAGTAACAATGATTCATGACAGTCATAATGGCATATCATGAATATAATTAATGAAGAAAAGATATAACATGAAATATAATTGTACACGTATAAAGGGTAATGATGAACTTGAGCAAAACCTTTGGTTATGGACATTCATGGTTTCATGTATATTTATGGCGTGGGGAAGAATAATGATGTTCTCACACGTAGATAGAAACTCTACATACCTTATTTTCTCCAAAACTTGTATTAAAAATCCGATCATTCGAGAAGAAACCCAAAGCTTGAACTTTAATTCCTTGATTAGAATGAGGATGAGGACTAATTGTTGGAACTAAGTCTGTGTATTTATATTGTTCAGTCGGTCGGGACTTTTACTGCCGGAATCAATGGTCCGTACATTTTTCTATGGTGTCCAGGTATGGATCGTGTAATTTTGTTCACCCAAATGCAACTTTCTAGTGACTTTCAAAAGCTGGAGGGAATGTTATGGTAAAAAAGGATGGACCGTATAAATTTATACGGTCTGTATAAGTTACTGTGATCGGTCATTTTCACCAATAAATTGTATGGTACATTTCAATGGTCCGTCTATTTCAGGCGTAAAATTGGGATTTCAGAATTAAACTAGTTTTTATACTTTAACTCCCTGCCTTGGTTTCCTAAACTCTTGAATAATGAACTAGGCTTAGTTTGGAGGTATGAAGTCTTACAATATTCCCCCTTTGGGATCATTCATCCTCAAATGATGGGTCATGGTTATGAATAAGACTAGACATGGCATGAGTACATGAATGTGAAGAAACCTGACATAAAACATGGGGACTGAATTGACACGATTACATGAAAACATGAACATGGGAACATGAAACATGAGTACTGAATACATGAATGTGAAACATGAGACATGAATAAACAAGGTATTTACCTTGCTCTCTTTCTTCTTGCTCTTCAAATAAGTGCGGATATCTGGACTTCATGTTCGCTTCGGCTTCCTATGAATCCTCCTCAACCTTCTGACTTCTCCATAACATTTTCACTCAAGTGACTTCCTTAGTTCTCAACTTGCGAATTTGATGATCTAAAATAGCCACAAGGATCTCTTCATAGGATATGTTATCCTTAACTATGATGGATTCGGTAGGGACGACAAATGATGGGTCTCCCACACACTTCCTCAACATTGATACATGAAATATTGGGTGTACAACAACTAAGTCTTGTGGCAGTTCATGCTCATAAGCCACCTGGCCAACTCTTCTCAAAATCTTGTATGGTTTGATATAGCTGGGATTGAGCTTCATTTCCTTTCCAAAACTCATAACACCTTTCATAGGTGAAACTTTCAGAAACACCTAATCATAAACCTGAAGCTCCAAGTCTCTATGCCTCCCATCCGAATAGGACTGTTGGTGACTCTGAGCCATTTTCAAATGCTCCAGTATCAACTTGACTTTCTCCATTACCTGATGGACCAAGTATGGTCATAACAACACTGCTTCACCAACTTCAAACCAACAGATTGGCGATCTACACATTCGCCCATCTGGATACAAATATGGTAACTGTTATTATAAGCAAATTCAATGAGTGGCAAGTGATCATCTCAATTACCTTTAAAATAAGGACACATGCCCTCAACATATCCTCTGTTTGAATAGTATGCTCTGCCTAGTCATCTGTCTGAGGATGAAAAGTTGTGCTAAGATTTACCTTGGTACCCAATCCTTTCTGGGAGGACTTCAAAAAGTGCGTTGTGAACTGAGCACCACAATCCAAAATACTAGACACTTGGGTCCCATGAAGCCTAACAATTTCTGAGATTTATAACTTAGAAAAATCCTTTGCTGAATCCGTGGTCTTGACTGTCAAGAAATGTGCTGATTTAATAAGTCGGTCCACAATAACCTAAATCGGTCATGCCTTCGGGATGAGCGAGGTAGACCTATTACGAAGTTCATTATAATCATCTCCTATTTCCAAACAAGAATATTCATATTTTGAGCCAACCCAACAAGCCTCTGGTGTTTGACTTTCACCTGCTAATAATTCAGACACTTAGCTACAAAGTTTGCTACAATTTTCTTCTTATCATTCCACCAATAAATCTCTTTAAGATCATGATACATCTTTGTTGAACCTGGGTGGATAGAATACCTGGAATTGTGCGCTTTTGCCATGATTTTCTCTCTAAGTCCATCCACATCCACATCAAAGTACCGTCATCTCCCCCTTTTTCAAAAGTCATAGTCTTATGCTTGTGAATACTCTCCTTCAACTGCAATAAGTAGGGATCAGTAAACTATTTCGCCTTCACCTCATCTACTAAGAAGGATTCAGACTTGTTCTGGATAATAATTCCACCATCTTCGGAGTCCGTGAGTCAAACTTCTAGGCTGGTTAGTCGGTAAATTTCCTTCATCATGGTCCTCTTTCCTTCTTCAACATGAGCTAAGCTCCCAATGGATCTCCAGTTGGGAGCAGCGTCTACCACGTTCACTTTCCCTTGATTATAGAGGACATCTACATCATAATCCCTTATCAACTCGAGCTATCTCCTCTTCTTGAGATTCAATTCCAACTGCTTGAAAATGTACTGAATGCTCATGTGATCTATGAAAATGTCATTGTGAACTCTATACAAATAATGATGTCAAATCTTGGGTGTAAAAATCACAGCTGCCAATACTAAGTCATAAGTTGGATAATTTTTGTCATGAAGTTTATGTTTTTTTGATACATAAGCTATAACCTTACCATGCTGCATTAAGAAACATCCTACACGAATTCCTAAAGCATCAAATATATGACAAACCCCTTGGTTACCTTTGGAAATGTTAATACTGGATGGTAGAGGACATCTATATCATAATCATTTATTAATTCGAGTAATCTCCTCTGCCTAAGATTCAAATCCTGCTGTTTGAAACTTTACTGAAGGCTCTTGTGGTCTATGAAAATGTCAATGTGAACTCCATACAAATAGTGACGCCATATCTTGAGTGCAAAAATCATGGCTTCCGACTCTAAGTCATGAGTCAGATAGTTCTTTTCATGAGGTTTAAGCTGTCTGGATACATAAGCTATAAACTTACCATGCTGCATTAGGAAACATCCTACACGAATTCCTAAAGCATCACAATATACGACAAACCCCTCGATTCCCTCTGGCAATGTTAGCACTTGAGATAAAGTCAGTCTTATTCTCAACTCTTCGAAACTACGCTCACACACATCTAACCACTAAAATTTGACATTATTCTGAGTCAATCTAGTCAATGGAGCTGAGATAGAAGAAAAACATTCTATGAAGTGCCTGTAATAGCTTGTCAGACCCAAGAAACTTCTTTTCTCATACTGAGGTAGGTCTGGGCCAATTCTTTACAACGTCTATTTTATGAAAAACAACTTGGATTCCTTCGCCTAAAATTACATGGCCTAAGAATGCTACTGCCTTTAGGCAAAATTCACACTTAGAAAATTTCGAATAGATCTTGCGGTCCTGAAGTGTCCGCAACACTATTCTGAGATATTCTGCAAGATCAACCTCAATATAGGAATAGACTAGAATATAACTGATGAAGTTAATGACGAAAACGTCAAGATAAGGCTTGAAGACCCTGTTCAAAGATCTATGAAGGCAGCTGGCGCATTGGTCAATCCGAATGACGTGACGCAAAATTCGACATGACCATAGCGAGTGAAGCGGTTTTCAGAATGTCAAGTTCCTTAACCTTAAGATGATGGTACCCTGATTTGAGGTCAATCTTAGAATATCATTGGGCACTCTGAAGTTGATCGAATAAGTCATCACTTCTGGGAAGAGGATATTGTTCTTAATGGTGGCATTGTTCAACTGCCGGTAGGCAATGCACATACGCAAGAACCCATCCTTTTTTCGATCAAACAAAATTGGCTAACCCCAAGGCGAGACACTTGGTCAAATAAATCCCTTATTAAGGAGATCTTTCAATCGAGATTTTTATTCTTTTAACTCTGTCGAAGCCAATTTTATTGTGGAATAGATATCGACTTAGTGTCGTGAAGTAAATAAATTCCAAAGTCAATCTCCCTGTCAGAAGGAACTTTGGGAAGGTCTTCTGGAAAGACTTCTAGAAACTCATTGACAACTGGTACAGACTATACAGTCGGGGTTTGTGCATCTCCATCCCTAACCCGAACTAGATGGTAAATATACCCCTTGGATATCATATTTTTGTCTTTAAGATAGGAAATAAACCTACCTATAGGTTCTACTGTATCACCCTTCCAATCTATGACTAGTTCACTAGGAAATTCAAAATTGACAATTTTGGTTCTACATCCTACTATGGCATAACATAAAGACAACCAATCCATGCCCATTATTACATCTAAGTTTACCATTTCCAACTCTACCAAATCGGCTACCGTAATGAGGTGGTATACTTTAACTAAACAATCGATATATAATCTTCTAGCTATAATTGACTATCCAACTGGAGTGGATACTTCAAAGGGTTCATGCAACATTTCTAGTTCTATTCCAAATTTCTTAGCAATGAATGTGGTTACATATGATACAGTGGATCCATGATCCATAAGGGCATAAACATCAAAAGTGAAAATGGTTAATATACATATGACCACATCTGCACGAGCATCTATATCTTAATGAAGTGATAGTGTATACAATCAGTTTGGACCTCCACCTGTGTTACCAGACTTAGCTGGACCACGTCTTGATTGGGCCTAAGAATTATGAGGAACTGCTAAATTTATGGACCGAGACACATTACCTCTTGTACCATGCCTCATTGATGGGCAGTCCCTTTGAAAATGACCTTGCTGACCATATCCATAATAGACATCCATACCTAGGTGACACTCTTCCAGATGTCTCTTTCCAAGCATACCACAAATTGGAATACTAAAGGTACTTTGACCCACACTGGCCTGTGACTGAGCGCCTGATGCTCTGATGTTCTGCCTCTTATGATCATTCCTAAACCTTGGGGTTGGGGCACTGGCTAAAGATGGGGCGGGTCCTTATGACCTATTTTTAAAGAACTGTCTACCTCTACCTCCCCCATGACTGAAGTGACCTAAAGGCTTATCTCTCTTATTGAACTCCCTGTCTTTCTCCTTTTGTAGCGCTTCCTCTTCTTTCATTATGCTCGTTACCCTGTACAAAAGCAACCATCTTGGTAATAGCCATTCATTTTTTCTGAGTAGAAATATTATCTACATTGTACAACTGGGGATCAAGAACATACACAAAATGTCTAAATCTGGCCCTCATGTTTGGAACCATATGTGGAGTACACTTTTCCAAAGAAACAAGGTGAATATAGTACTCTTGCACACTCCTGCCATTCTGCTTGAGCTTCTCAAATACTATGGCATTTTCCTCCCTTACCTCTATTGGAAGAAAATGTTTAATAAAAACATCAGCAAACTCATCCTAAGTTGCAGGAGGTACATCTTCCCTTCAGGACTGTTCCCATGACTCATACCAGATATTAGCAACATCTTGCAACTGATAATCTCCCATCTCTGCAGCCTCTATTTCAGTAGCATGCATAACATGAAAGATTTTCTTAAGCCCATCAATAAAATTCTGCGGATCCTCAGTCTTGCTTGACCATGTGAATATTAGAGGGTCCATACACATAAACTCTTAAGTCCTGAAACTGGATGACTCCCCATTAGCTCATGTACTCGGAGTTGTTCCCTGACATTTGGCTTGAGCAGCCACAATTTGGATGAGCAGTTGAATAGCACCCCTAACATCCGAGTTAGTGGATCTAAGCGGTAGAACTGGAATATTTACCTCCGCAGGCTCTATGGTATTTGGTAGGGGTGTTGTACCCGAATTGTCTCCCTGAGCCTGAGTATCTTCCTCATGAGCAACATTAGTAGTAGCCCTCTTGCTTTTAGTTGATTTTCTTTTAGCAGGCATTTTCTGAAATACACAATTTGCAAGAGTTAGAAGGATGTCCTGAAGGTATAACTCTAATTGCATGATCTAGAGTATGAAAGAAATGAGACAATCCTAGATGTCTTGGTGGTCAACTATTTATATATGTGGGCATCTTACACATATAAAAGAGACCCCACTGGACACGATTTCATATACTCCCTCAGACACTTGAACCTAGGCACTAATACCAAGTTTTGTAATGCTCTGAAAACATGGGCTGGATGAAATACAGCACTCGGCGCCTAATTGCATGTGACCGAGTGAACCACATGGCTTGCTAATCAACATGGGCATCAAAACATGCACTAATAATAATAATAAAACATGTAAAACCTATTACTCAAAATATAGTTTGAAAATATATTGCGGAAATATTTGAATAAAACATGATATGTCTAAATACTGAATCTGACATGACATGCTAAACTAGACTAGTCTATGAAACCTCTGAAAAATGAGTATTATTACAAAACTGTTTACCAGGAAAAGGCCCAGGCATACCTCTACTCTAAAATATAATCATGGAAAATAACCAACTGACACCCCAAATGAAATAAGGTCCACCAATAGATGATACAAGTGAAGTCCTAGCGTGCAGATTCAGCATCCTGAAACTCAGTACTGGCATCATAAAGTGTAGGCCCGGGGAAAAAGGGATATTAGTACATTTGAATTATACTGTATGTAAAGAAACAGAAGGAATAAGAAGGCATATGAAATAATAGGAGCATGAAACTGAAACTGAACATGAACATGGATATAATCTGACATGAGTATGATAACATGTATAAAATATGTATAACTGTATATATATATATCTGTGGGGAGAGCATTAGTGTAACAGACATGTAACCACCACACGTAAACGTGGTCTAATGTCTTTCCGATCAGCTAAGCCATCTTGTACCTTGCTGAGCTACAAGATATGAACATGACATGATGGATCCAATAATCCCACAAAAGGGGTAACATGAAGGTATCATCCTCTGGGCGGAGCTATCCTTATCCTACGTTGGCATACCTAGTTTCAGTTTGTCTGAGCCTTCTCGGTAATCTGAGCAACTCCCAAAACTTAAACATGAATATAGTTGGCTTGTAAGCCCAACAACTTCATGAAAACAACTTGTAAAACATAGTTTGTAACTATAATTTAGCATGTGAAGAGATACATAATTTAACTTGTATAAATCATTAAAAACATATATAATTTCATGGATTGAGTGACAATGATTCATGACTTGATATTTACGAACTCATGTATTTCAAAACATGGGTTCACGGATTACAGACAGGCTCATGACAATCATAATGGCAAAACATGAATACAATTAACGAAGATAAGATATAACATGAAATATAATTTTATATGTGTAAAGGGTGATCATGAACTTGAGCAAAACCCTTGGTTATGGAAATTCACGGTTTCATGGATATTTGTGGCATAGGGAAGAACAATGATGTTTCCACACGTAGATAGAAGCTCTACATACCTTATTCGCTCAAAAACTTGTATTAATATTTTTATATTTGGAGAAGAAATCCAAAGCTTGAACTTTAATTCCTTGAGTTGGGTTTTCTTGAAAACCCTAGGTTAGAAATAATGAATTATACTTGGGAAATGAGTATACTTGATTAGAATCATATGAAAATACATGGAAATGACTTACCTTGAGTTATGAAGATGATGGAAGAAGAGAACTTCATTCTAGGGCTTGAAAAAATAAGAAAAATGATTTTTGGAAATAAGTTTGCGTATTTATATTGTTCAGTCCGTCGGGACTTTCACGGCCGGAATAGACGGTCCGTACATTTTTCTACGATCTAGGTATGGACTGTATATTTTTTTACGATTTGTATAATTAGACTATTACCCAAATTCAACTTTCCAGTGTCTTCCAAAAGTTGGAGGGAATGTTACAGTAAAAAAGGACGGGTCATATAAATTTATACGGTCGGTATAAGTTACTATGATCTGTCATTTTCACCAATAAATTGTATGGTCCATTTTGACGGTCTATAACACTTTTACTGTCCATCTATTTTAGGCGTAAAACTGGGATTTTAGAACTTAAACTGGATTTTCAACTTTAACTCCCCGCCTTAGTTTCCTAAACTCTTGAATTAAGAACAATGATTAGTTTGGATGTACAAAGTATTACAATAGAGGCACTAGTTGATTTGCTTAGTTCTGTTGAGAAACCACCTAACAAAGATCTGATTGTTGTTGAGGTTGACAGTATTCCAGAAACTCAAAGGCTCAAGTAGTGAGCACTGAAAAGGGCAAAGGCAAGGTGACAGAGGCACTGAAACCATTGATACAACTGTTTAAATCTTCACCTTCCTTCCCTCAAAGATGGTGAAGAAGACTGAAGATGCTAAATTTTAGAGGTTGTATGATAAGTTGAAGCAACTTTCGATGAATATTCCGTTCATAGATGCCTTCCAAGAAATTCCAGGGTTTTCCATGTATTTGAAAGAGTTGATAACCAAGAAGAGGATAATTAAACATGATAGAGAGTGTGAGTCACCCTGTTAGTTTGATTATTTCTACCACCAAGGTCCAAAAATGGATGATATGGGGACCTTCACTATTCCTTGCACAATCAATTAACATGATTTCGCCAGAGCCCTTTGTGATAATGGGGCTAGTACTAACGTAATGCCGCTTGCTATCTACAAACAATTAGGTATGCCGAGGCTGACTAGTATGAGATTGTAGATGGCTAACTGATCAATAAAGAGGTCGGTGGGTGTGGTTAATGATGTACTTGTTCGTGTTGGTGAGTTTGTTCTTCCTACAAATTTTGTGATCCTTGATTGTGCTATTGACAAAGACCTTAAGAATATATTGGGTTGACCCTTCCTTGCTACTGAAAGGGCACTCATGGACTCAGAGAATAACGATATCAAGTTTCAAGTAAATGATGAGGAAGTCACATTCCAAGCGAGCAAGGGGATGAAATTGCCGACTAATTACGAGAGTATTTTGGTTATTGATACATTGGATGTGATTGAAGAAGATATCGAATTCAAGATGGAAGAAGAATCTCTAGAAGAGGCTCTAGCTGCGATTTCAATAAATTTTGATGGTGATGATATGGAGGGGTGTGTAGAGACTGTGAATTCGCTGGTAGGATTGGGCTTATATAATTATCAACCGAAGATACTTTCTCTTTATCTAGAGAATCGGACGACTCTTCCGGCAAAACTGCCTATTATTGAACCATCAAAGTTAGAGCTAAAGCATTTTCCATCTCACCTGAGGTATGAGTTTCTTGGGCTGAATAATAATTTACACGTCATTCTTTCTATATTGTTAAGTGAAGAGCAGGTGAAAAGGGTACTGGAAGTGTTGCAGAAGTACAAACGAGCTATTAGTTGGACCATAACTGATATTCTGGAAATCCCCTCTGGAATTTGTGAGCACAAACTCCAGCTTGAAAGGGATAGTTCACCAAGTGTGGAACATCAGAGAAGGTTAAATCCACCAATGCAAGAGGTGGTAAAAAAAGATATTATCAAATAGTTGGATGTTGGAGTTGTTTACCCGATCATAGATAGTACATGAGTTAGTCCAGTGCAGTACGTTCCAAAAAAGGGCGGCATCATAGTGGTGTCAAATGCAAAGAATGAGTTGATCCCATAAAGAACAATCACTGGATGGAGAGTGTATGGATTATAGGAAGATGAATGTTGCAACTTGCTGAGACCATTTCCCTATACCTTTATTTTATCAAATGCTTAATCAGTTAGCAAGTCCTATTATTTTTTCCTGGATGGGTATTCTAGCTACAACTAGATTAATATTGCTCTTGAAGAACAGGAAAATATAACATTCACCTGTCCCTATGGGACCTTCGCTTTCGGCCAGATGCCCTTTGGGTTGTGCAATGCTCCGGCCACGTTCCAGTGGTGTACGATATATATCTTCTTAGATATGGTTGAATACTTCTTAGAAGTTTTCATGGATGGCTTCTTAGTTGTAAGAGATTCATTTGATGATTGTCTTGATATCTAGGTCAAGTGTTGAAGAAGTGCGAAGAGACTAATCTTGTACCGAATTAGGAGAAGTGCCATTTTATGGTGAAGAAGGGGATTGTTCTTGGCCCCAAAATCACTGGAAAAGGAATCAAATTTGATCAAGCTAAAATTTAGGTGATTTCCAAGCTTCATTTGCCTATCTTTATTAGGGAGTTTGCAGCTTTCTTCGACATGCTGGTTTCTATAGACACTTCATTAAGGAATTTTTAAAATTGCCAACCTAATGTGCTAGGTTCTTGAAAAAAAGTCTAAATTCATATTTGATGAGAATTTCCTTAAATCTTTCGAAGACCTAAAGGAGAGAGTCAACTTGGCTCCTTTTATTACTTCTCTAGATTGGTCACTACCATTTGAGTTGATGTGTGATGCTTGGTGAAATTCACAATAAGATCATGAACCCGATCTACTGTTGTATAAAAACACTCAATGCTTCCCAGATGAATTACACGATAGCAAAATAAGAGTTATTGGCAATTGTGTATGCATTCAAAATTTTGAGTGTATCTGTTGAGATCCAAGGTGATTTTGTATACAGATCATGCTGCTTTGATATATCTCATCGCAAACAAGGAATATATGGCTAGGTTGATTCATTGGGTTTTATTGCTACAAAAGTTGACTTTGAAGTCAAGGACCGGAATGGGTCAGAAAATCAAGTTGTTGATCATCTCTCCCAGCTTGAAAATGTAGGTGGTTTGAAGAAAGAGCTGGAAATTGATGATGTTTTTCCTGATTAAAGTCTTATAGCCTTGTCCTTTGCCACAACCCCATGGTATGCTGATATTGTCAATTATTTGGTCACTATTCTCATTCCTGATGAGCTCAAATCCTATCAGAAGAAGAAACTATTATGAGACTGCCGCCAGTATCATTGAGATGAGTCGTACTTATTTATAACAAACGCTAACAACATCATTCGGTGGTGTGTATCTATCATACCCCAAACTTGGGGGGGTCGGCACTTGGTGCCCTACTTGCTCGAGAGTACCACTCTAATGACCAGACTTCTGTATGAGTAGATCTTCTGGCCGGCAAGGCCGTACTAGAGTATAACACAACAACAACATTAAACAAGGGGAAACAACCCAACATATGTACATAAACAGGATCGACAAGGTCACAACACAATTAAATAAAAGACAACCTAGCTAACAAGACTATACATCATCAACTGTACACACCAGACAAGTATATGAACCTCTATGAATAACTATATTATAATATAGTTGAGACAGGGCCCCGACCTACCCATATTGTACATAAGTTCTGCAATACATACTCAATATCTAACCAAGATGCTCCGAGAAGAATGAAGCTTACTTGCTGATGGCTGAAATCGACAACTCCTATTGTGATGGCCAAGCAGAGCCCCTATCAGTTTCTGTGGCATGAACACATAGTGCCCCGACAAAAGAGATGTTAGTACGAAAGAAATGTAGCAATATGTAAAGCATGGATAACAATATGAAAATGTAAGTTGTAAAAGCAATCAAAGAGAGAAGTTGCAAAGGAAAGCATAAAGCAACCTGGATGCCATATAAGGCAAATAATGAAACTTTGAAATTAAAATAAAACCTGTATGGGTAGGAGTTACTATATAAATTTCCCTCGGCTTATAACTCTAGGTGTAAAATATGTCACTTCCCTCCGGTATACTCTGAGGTGTATGTATGGATGCATATATAAGTTCCAACCCAGCTGACTATAGCGCTACGCCGTGTGTAACATGTACATGTACAGCTGCCCATCGACTATTTACAATGGTGGTGTGAGTAATATATATGTATAGTAATAGTAGCACTTAAGGCCTCTTAGGAAATCAGAACTCTTCGACTTTACCTTTGGAATGACTTTTAATTGACTCTAACAATTAACTCTGTGAAACACTTCTTTCCAAAGGTGTATGATAAGGTAAACCAGTAACAACTTCATTCCATTCACTTTACCCATGGTGAGGTAATCCACCTCTTAGCGACCAATGCATACGTGCGAAGTCCCATTCTCTTTCGGCATCAACAGGGCAGGAGTTGTGTAGGGGCTAAGGACTTTTAGGTCATAGCCTTCACCTAAAAAATTTTGTTCGTGGCCTTATAATCCCTTAGTTTCTTCCGGATGGCATCCATAGTCTTGGTAAGTAGACAACAAACTTCTTGAAAATAAATCAAGAGCAAGTTCACCATCTTCCATCGATAGTGTTCCGAATGCAAGATCATTCGCACATACGTCTTCTTATTCCTCCAAAAGTTCATCTGAATCATCATCTATAGAATTCCCCTTCTTAAATTCTTCCTCTATCTCTTGTGCATCAAGTGAGGGGTCTCGGGTTCTTCCTCTTCTTCACGTGGTACACCGACTCATGTCAGAGTACCAAACTTTCATCCTCCTACGAAAGGGTGACAACTTCCTCTATTTCAGATTTCTCAAAAAAAAGGAATTATCATTATCTTGATATTCTTTAATTGTCATGACTCACGGATTGGGGCATTCCTTAGCAAAGTGCCCTAGTCCTTGGCACTTGAAACACATCTTTCTCTTTTTATCTAATCCCTTTGTAATTTCTATACTTTTGTGGTTATACGAAGGATTAGTAAAAGAGTTGCTACCCATTTCTACATTTTTATCTTTCTTTGCACTTTCGTGACGATACAAGGGGTTAGTAAAAGAGATACTGCCCTTTGCTTTAACATTTGTGGGCCTTACAAAGGACCTTAGGGTACCTTTCCTTTCAAGCCTTGGACTATTTTGCACAACCCTTGACATGGCATTATTACTCACAGTACGTCCCGCAAGTTCTCTTTTCACGGCCCGCACATGTTCCATAAAAATATCACTTACGATCCTCCTTACTCTTCTTTGTTTACGTGAGTCATAGCGTCAAAAAGCGTGGGATGGAATGGCCTCACTTTGATACCAATCTGATGTATATAAGGAGGGGTGTAAGTGAGTAAGTGGGTCAGAGATTGGTTATAATCGGGTCGACCCAAAAATCGGACTCAAAGTGGGGTTCTCGGGTGGTGTGTTTCTGCCGGGCAGTGTGGTGTTGTGGGGCGTGTTCGGGTAGTTTAGGGTAGAGTCGGACTTAGGTGTTTGATGGGGGTATTCCGAGTATAATGAGGGTTGTCTTGATGATCGGGGTTTGGTGGTTTGATAGTGGCAAGGTGGCAGAAGTTGGCTGAAACAGTGAGGTCTCGGTACGGGTTGTCTTGTGGACTGTTTGTGGTTGTCGGGCTTGGATGGGAAGTTGTGGGTGGTTTCGGTCAGTGAGCTTTCCTGGGGATGTTTGGAACGTATTATGGAATATGGTGGTGGGAAGAATGAAGTGGTTTGGTAAAAGAATAAACATGGGATGCTAGGTGCAAACCCGAGTACAAAGAAAGCATAGGACGGTCGATATAGCAAGGATAATGGCACGAGGGTTTTAATGCTCGAGTCGACACCAAGATGAGTTTGGCCAATTGGACAAGGTCTTGACCGAGGTTGCTAAGTACAAGCTCGTGAAAAAGCCAAGTGAGGGTGGCTAGTAACCTTATGATAGACCCTAGGCCTGGGTTTGGTTGGATCACACAAGTTCCAATGTCCACTTGCACCAATAGGTTCCTTAAGCTTGGGTTTGATTAGATCACACAAGTTCTAACCAAGACTTACACCGAAGGGACCTTAACTTGGGTTTAACTAGGTCACACAAGTTCTATCTTCAACTTACACTAAGGGGTTGGTTCACATAAGAATCGAAGGCCCACACAACGACCAACTAAGGTAGACAACACATAAGTTGAATACTTTAGCATTTGAGTAAAACTCAAGTTTTTCTATTCATCAACTCTAATTTTTACAACGTCCTAAGGGCCCTATTTATAGTTGTACATGGACCTTTCTAGAATACAAATTAACATAAACTATCTTGAACATTTCGGCCAAATGGAGACAAATGGGAAAGGGTTCGGGTTTTCTTGATAACCAAGGGTGTTCTTGGTCTATGGGAATAAATGGGAAATGTATTGGCTTTACTTGGGGACAAAGGATGAACCCAATCTTTTCACACCCCTTTGTTGATCCCATGAAGAATAATGCATGAACTTGGCTCCTAAAAAATCTCATCTTCTTGGAATATGTTTGGAAGCTTCCATTCCTTGCATATGTCCTTGGCCGAATGTAGATGGAAGAGCATTTCGACCACCCCTTCATATTCTTGGTATCTTCCATGCAGCCAAATACATGAATTGTCCTCTTAGAAGCCTCATCTTCAAGATCATTCTTGTCCCTTTGTTACCTTCGGCTTAATCCTAGTCACACGGCCTAGTCATCTCATTCCCTTACATATTTATCCTAGTCACTTTGTCCTATTACATGGTACATTAACTATGTCCTAAAAATAACTAAAAGCTAAGCTAAGAATTAAATATAAGCTAAAAGGAAAACATGGTCTCTGCCAAGACCAACAAGAAGGCCGAAAATAATTGACTTCTTCTTAAAATATTTAAGTCCAATCTTCAATCCCGCTCCTTATTCCATGCCATTTTAAGCATATTATCATCAGATGATCAACTATCTTTGGAACTCCGAGCTTATCACCTTGAGTATCAAATTGTAACTTTAAGCTCACAAAGATTTTTACATCAGACTCCCCTTCTTCAACGGATAGTGGGGTGGAGGGTGAGTAAACTTGAGTATGGGAAGTGGAATGAGGGTTTTTATGCTTGTGGGGAGTGAAATGGGTTGCGATAGTGGGGGGGGGCTTTTTGGGAGTTGTGTGAGGTGTTTGAAATTCTACCCGTCCTTATTCTTGCATTTTACACTAATTCCGCCTCTCTGGAAATTGGCCGCCTATGCATTGATGCCTCAATGATACATTTTGCACCTCAGTGGGGTCTAGCACTGTGATTGTTGGCTACTTCGGTGGAAGATCATCCACCTCCGCAATGACGCCACCGTGATACTATTTCCACTTATGTGACAATTGATCCTTTATCTTAAAACCGCTTTGAGATTCATCGTACTAACTTAGCGATCTCGCACCTGCGAAGTTAGTCTGCAGATGCGCTGTACTTGGTTGTAACTGCCCAAAATTTTATTGTAATCATTCATATTGAAAACCTAGTGTCACTTTTCATGACAATGTTTTTTGAAATGTTATGAATCATCTTGGCCTTTCAACAAGTTTACTCAGCGTAGTATTATATGAGAGTTAAACCAGATCATTTGATGGGTTACATTACGAATGTTAAGAAACATTTTGAATGGGTCGTAACGCTCGATCTTTTATGATATTCTTCTAGTGCTGTCATCCCTAGTCGGGATAGATGATACCTTCTGACTATTTCTGCAATTTCATGAAAGCCCGATTATTATAGGTTTTGAGTCAGACTTTTTCTTCCCTTCACCTTCTAACCATTCGAGAATGAACGTTTGTTTAATTGGTATCTGATAAACAACCCACTCAGATGTTTTGCCTTCTTGCCATTTCTCGATCAACTTCTGTCTATTATCAACTCTAAATCCAGCATCAGGAATGTTATGGATAGATGAAAAGTCCTGACACTGCACCGTAAGTCTCATTTCGTTCCTATGGCTATTGGATAGGGAGAGTCCTTAACTGTAATTATGTGATAATTGGAAACATTATAGTTCAGTGAGTCGTAAGAATGTTATGTCAAGAGTTTCGGGGATACGCATAAATCTATTCAGATAGAATGTCCATGGGAAATGTATAGAATCTATATCAAATTCAGTAAGAGTTTACATTTTAGAGCTGAAATATTCTACCTAGGAGAGTTATTACTCGCACCTGCGGAGCCGCCTCTGCGAGGTTGGTTTGTAGATGCGATGGTATATGAAACAAAATAAGTTATGGTTCAGCGGTTACTTTTACGAGTGTGCAGTGCCGCACTTGCGGCTTCTCATTTGCTTCTATGTTTTGTTATAGGGTTTAATGAGATCACTCTGGAGGACATCCTTTTCGATGAGACGGGCCACTTCGAAAAAGGATGGTCCATAAAGGTGGTGATGACAATAGACATAATTCATTTTAGACCCATCTTCCCCATTTCAAAGCCCCTATTTGGCAAGAGCCGGTTAGGGATGCCTTTTGAGTGTTCCATTCCTTCTATATCATTAGGTAACCTCTAAAACCACCTTTTTATGATTTGTAATTGATTATTATTCTTATATCCAAGCTCTTAATTGGTTCATGGGTAGAAGCATGACTAGGGTTTTGCTAAATATTTCAAAAATAGATTCCTATGAAATGTCTTGTCAAGATAGGAACTTTATTGATGTATGAAATGATAGTGACACTATATTAAGTATAAACTATAGTTTGGGAATAAAATCTCTAATTAAATTGCTATTTATTGGTTAATGAAGTCTAGAGTTTTTCATAAAAAAAGAGCCCTTTTCAAGTGATTTATCAAACTAGAGGCCGTGGTGGGTGGAATTAATAAAGCTTTAAAATTGGTTACCATTAACACCATGGGAACGATTTCTTAATTAATTCCCCTTTTTAACCTTTATGGGTCCAGGGTCTGGTAGCGATTCCACTTGTAGAAATAGTACGTATGTGTTGATTGAATATGTGGTAACCTAGGAACTCTATGCGCTTGTTTGAACTACGACCATCCGATATTCATTTAGAAGGATTTTTGGATTAGGAGTTCGTGGCACCCGCTTGGCAATGAGGTAGGATACAGTTTAATCTTTATAGAATCTGATAGAAGTATGTAGTTGTTATAAATATTCAGGGTTATTAGGCGTGTTGGGGGTCCCACCATAGCAGTTGTGATGAACGCTTGGGTGGGTACCAGTGTTCAATTGTGTGGATGGGTGATTTAGGGAATCAATATTAGGTTGATTTTGACTATTGCTGTTTGGGTTTGTCACCATTGTTGATATTGTTGTGCTTACTCATCACATTGATTCTTATATGAAAGACTAATTACATGAAAATACATGTTTTTGAGTTTTGAAGCATGTGATATTCATCTCCTATATTTGATTGCATCTCATATATCCTTATTGTCACACCCCAACCTTGGGGGTGTGGTTGGCACCCGGCACCCTAAGGCCCAAGCATACCGATCTTGATACCTGAGAGATATATAACAACTCATGGGCCAACAAAGCCTCTAACACATACTCAAGTGAATAAGGATATAGCCACCTGCACTAAAAAAGGCCTAAAACATATATATAAATATAACAAGGCCGACATAAGTATAATAAATCTATTGGAGAGGCCGACAAGACCACACACGACTATCACACATAACATATTATCTACAAGCCTCTAAAAAGTGTACTGATAACAATTGGTCGGGATATGGCACCTCTATACCCAACCATATACATATGCACATCTATCATACTTGTCAGCTCACTACACAGCTCCAAAAGAAAGGAGTGTGACAACCTCTAGCTGAGTCGAGTCCTACTGGAGGAAGGCATCTGCATCTCTATCTGTACCTGTGGGCATAAATAAGTGTCCCCGGAAAGGGATATCAGTATAAAAGATGTACTGAATATGTAAGGCTGAAATTATAAATAAGTACAATACTATAACTGAAACATAAATTGAAACTGTAACTAAATGTATAACTGTAGGGTAAAGTTGTGGAAATAGAACTTCTACTCTGAGTGCCTTTATGGGCCAGAATATGCATAATGAAATATAATCATGTATATAACGTCGTAGACCTCTGTGGGAAATATCTTCAATTTCATAGCTGTATAAACTGTGTATATAATGCCATAAGCCTCTGTGGGAAATATCTTCAATATCATATCTATGTAGCTGCTTATTTAATGACATAGGCCTTTGAGGGTAATATATATATATATATATATATATATATATAATGCATGAATATGATGACCTCTTAAGGATTACTGAGAGATATACAATAAATCATGGGTCAATGAGGCCTCTGACACATACTTAACTGAATAAGGATATAACCACCTGCACTCAAAAAAGGTCCAAAACATATATATATATATATATATACATATAACAAGGCCGATAAGGCCACACATGATTGTCACACATAACACACTATCTACAAGCCTTTAAAGAGTGTATCAGCAATAATTGGTCGGGACAGGGCCCCACCATACCCAACCATATATATATATATATATATATATATGTTATACCTATCAGCTCACTACACAGCTCCATGTGAAAGGAGCGTGACAACCTCTAGCTGAATCGAGTCCTACTGTAAGGAAGACATCTGCATCTCTATATGTACCTGCGGGCATGAACGTAGTGTTCCCAGAAAGGGACATCAGTACGAAAGATATACTGAATATGTAATGTTAAAACTGTAAATATGTACAATATTGTAACTGAAAGATAAACTATAAATAAGTACAATGTTGTAACTGAAACACAAATTGAAACTATAATTGAATGTCTAACTGTAGGGTAAAGCTGTGGAAATAAAATACTTGTACTCTAATTGCCTCTGTGGGCCAGAAAATGCATAATAAAATATAATCGTGTATTTAATGTCGTAGTCATCATAGTTGTATAAACTGTGTATATAATTCCATAGGCCTTTGTTGGTAATATCATCAATATCATATCTGTATAGTTGTGTATATAAAGCTATAGGCCTCTATTGGAAATATAGATATATAATGCATGCATATGATGACCTCTTAAGGATTACCGAATACTTTTGGAACTCGTTAGAGTGACGTAAGGTCGTTGCACCTCTGATTAACATTATGAAACTAACATCATCAACATAATTTACTTTGAAGGATCAACATGCTAGAATATAATATCACTATCATTATATGGAAGTAAAAAACGTTAGATTCTAACATATCTAACAGTGGGTCCATTATGAATATCGTTCGTTTATATTTGTTTTATTCTGATCATGCCAAAAGAAGGAAGAGTAAGCCTTAACATACCTGGTCCACATTACCACAATTATTCTACAAGTCCTCGCTCCTCTTACGAATGATCATCTATATCATATAAGGAAGTAATATCAATATTGAATCTTAATTCCATAAAAACTTTGCTTAGATATCTTATCAACATCCTTAAACACTTTGGATTCTTAGACTTCTTTAGAATGGATGTTTATGTAATTCAATCTCACGGTTCAATCAAAACTACACTTTCCATAAAAACTCATTTAGGTGTCCTTCGATAATTTTAGCATATATAGATCCCTTAATCTTTTCTTATCAGAATAATCTTATGTGATTCAACTTCCTAGTCCTTCAAACCAAACTTTCCTTAATCCATACATACATAATTAATTCCATCATCTAGTTCAACTTATTCTTAGAGTAAAATAACTCAACAATTCATATTACGAATATTTCATAATTTTGGGATGTTTTGATCACAAAAACTTTTTCATAACTTTCTCCAAATTAACAATTAATCATAATCATAAGTAAATATGGGTAACACTTACCCTTACGTACCAAAATCTCCTCAAAATAGTAGAGTATCTTGCTCCAAGGGTTTTCAAGAATTAACTCCTCAAGAGGATGGAAATTCGATAATCCCGGGGCTTATTATAAGATTCTTGCAGATTATGGCTTCGATTTCAACTTGAGGTGTTGGGGTATGATTGAGAGGATGTAAAGAGAGTATTAGGGATGGGGTTTGGGGCGTAAAATGAGTTAAGATTTGAAATTCCCAAATATAAACCCGTAATAGATCTGCACCACCGTGAAAAGACGGTATATTTGATGGACCGTCAAACTTCCGACATTCCATCAATCCTCCCCGTCAAACTTTCTAGGAGATTGATGGCTCAGGCTGGATATTTGACAGTCCATCAAATAGTTTGACAGTCTGTCATCAGCTCCGTCAAGTTGCCCAGTTTCCCAATTTTGTTGAAACGTACTTTCTTCGATCCGTTTAATTTCAAAACACTTCGAAACTTCCATACTCAAGTCATAAACCTTCATCACCTTTTTGTAAAGCCGTACCTCTTCCCATAACATCAGTATCCCATCAACGTCATGATAGAATATGAAACTATGAGGTGTAACATCCTTCTCCCCTTAGGAATATTCGTTCGCAAATGTTGAAAATATTCTAACTCCCAAGTTTTCCAGAAATTTTGGCAGAGTTTCCTTTGTAAAAAGGACTATCCAAAACTTGTCAAGCTGCCCAAACATATATCTAATGCCACACAGGACTACATGATATCAAAATAACATCAATCGGCCTCACACGACCGCTTATACTTGTAGAAATTAAAAAGGGTTCAGCCATAACTTACCTTAACATATTCTTGTTGACATCATGGATACACTCGTTACATTTCCTAAAAAACATTGGTTATAGAAGGTACATGGTTAAAATCGATAAATCGAATAGAATAGAGAAATTATATCGCACGAATACTAATATGAGACTAGAATATGGATTACTTGAGTAGAGCAATTCTTAGGTTCTGTGACCATTCTGATAAAGTTTTTGCAGACTAAGGACTGTCTTGTTGTGTCATTCGATCAGATTACAATGACATACATTGCTGGTATATTCTCAATTTTTCACATAGATGTACTTCTCTTTTACACAATTGCCATATGGTTGTACCTCAACTGGGCCATTGTATTCTGACCTTTGGTATATATCCTTCTTTTCTATGTTATAATGTTCATCTTATGATGGATTTTATATGTCCGTGTTCATAGGCACGAAGCGTAAGATGATGATGAAAGATTGTGGCACAATGGTCGCCAGAGTCGGGGATATGTGAATTCACGTATTTCACTATTCATCTTCTTTATTTCTCGGCAATATCCTTACATAGTTCATGAATTTAGAGTAGCCTACTGTCCTTGAAAGTTCTTTTATCGACAAATTTCTTTCTCCTTTCACTTGAAACAGATGCTAAGTGTCTCTGATTGAGACTATACTTTGTTTGTGGGTTAGTGCCTTTCGCAACTAAATTCGGTATTATGATCCTGATCATACATAGATGAGATCTTTTTTTCTTGTCAAGTTGATTCTTGTTTTAACATCAAATCTCTTAATTCGCTTACCCATTGATCTAAGTATTTTTTATACTTCTTTCCTTAAATCTGGTATCGTTACTTTTGGTCCCTTTTTTGTGATATTGATAAGAGTTCTATTCCTTTTCCGTGTGTAATTCTCTATTCACCGATCTGGTACTATTCCCCTCACTAGTCATCAATCTTTATTCAAACATCCTCCAAACTTTATACGTTCACCCTCGGCCTGGGTCCGATATTCCGACCTGAAATCTTCATTGGTCATCATAATACCTCTATGTCCCATTTTTAGGACGGGAAGATGGAAGTTCTGAATACTTAAGGCTTCTTTTAACTGGTCCTTAAAAATCCCCGGTTTATTCAATAATCCATACGTAATACCTCTATTTCACAAGCAACACTTCTTTGAATGCTGCTACTAGATACTCTTAATCCTCGGACCTTGATACAGTTCTCGTTATTATCTTTACTCCATCTCACAATACTTCTTTAAGGGGCTTTAGATTAGATGATTCGTCTTGACACTCATCAATTCCTAATATAAGGAAGAATTTGTTTACCTATAGCTCCAAGGGAGGTATCAACAAGTTTCTATTATGGTTGGCCACATGTTACCTCTTTTGTGGGGCGGTCCTTCTCTGTCGGTTCCATAGTGACTCTCATTGTTCAATGATACACAACCCTATGATTCATTACAATGCCTAGAGTTCGTATACTTATTTGGCGATGATATGTATTTCAAGATGAATTCATCATTTCCTTAGTTATGCCACATATTTGCTCAAGTATTCTCCCCTAATTTATATCGTTCCTCACATACTGAAAATAAGGCATTTTCCCTTTTTTTATGTAGTTCCTTATTCTGTTGACCTTATTACTAGAGCATCTACTATACTCACTGGATCCAGATTCATGATCTTCTAAAAATGATATTTCCTTCATACTAAGAGCGCGTACTAGCTCCTTGTAACTTCAAAATCCCTTATATTTCACATTCGACTGTTCATTCATTAGGTATTTCTAATACACCTGTTTTCTTCCCGAAGTAAATCATTGACATCCTCGGGTTAATTTTTGAATATTCATTATGCTAGGGGTTGTCCTACACCCTTTTTCTTTGAAGGGTTTACTTTTACAAAGTGCTACACATTCTTGTTCCCTTTATGGTTACTGCCCTTGAATCAATACTGTTGTCTTTATCTCTCTATTTCAGTCTTATTTGTAACTGATGTCTTTATCCTTATGATCATTACATTACCTTTCTTGTAAGGTTACTGGTGTACTCGTCCATCCAAATTTACTATCACTCGCTTGCTCATATCATGCTCCTTTATTCTTATTCTTTAGCTTTTTCCTTATTGTTTACTTTAAATCACCTTTTAGTTGCTCCGTTATATACTCACATCAAGTTTTACAGGTTATTATTCCCACTCATATATCTTTAAACACCTTATCAATATTCACGGTGAACCTATGGCTTCACATATTTAATTCGAGTCACAACTAAATTCATCTTTGTTGTTAATTTTGGGTTTTCTCCCCTAAATTGGTGTTAGAATTATTTTCTATCCACTATCTAATTACTTCAACTTGATGATTGTCGATTTGAATTTCTTCAATGACTCCTTGTCTTAGCGTACTTTGGTATCATCTTTTTCAGACGTCATAACCTAGATCTTTAGTTCTGGAAACTTAAATGTCACTCCTTTACTTATACCCTTATCCTTTACTGGTATTCATTTTACTTGGAAGTCCCACTCCAAACTTTTTTATTTCCATCCTTACTATTTTCAATTTTCCACTAATCTATTTGTGTAAGATATATCCTTCAAATCTATTTAGTTGTCATAACGCTCTTACTTGTGTCTACCAGACACCCATTTATCATTTTCACTGCTTCTCTATTAGTCACACTTTCATCACAAATTATTTCCACTTAATGTCGAGAACAAATCTCATCTCGTTCGACAATTCCTTTTTACATGGTTTACGCTTGTGGAGAGATTAGGATTACTCGCTTATGTATAACTTTTCACGTCTTTTTTCTTCCTTCAACTGTCTTCTGAACAAAGCCCCAGGTAACTTGTTCTTGGAAATCCATTTTGTTTATTACTCTTCTAGGTTTTCCTAAATTCTTTGAACTCGTGAATCCCCCTTATTCGGGTCATGATCATATGACCTCGGTGTTCCTGTATTAATCATGCTACATAGTCTAAGAGTATTGGATATGTCCATAATCAATAAATGGCTGATCTTAAATTATCATACTTATATCCTTGAACATAATAGGAATTTCACTTACCACCTTCAACTCCTAGTGTTGATTTACGGTTCGTATATGTCTTGTAATGACGCAATCCATATATCACTAATAACGGACTATTCACAGATATAAACACAACTATTCTTAATAAAGTTATCAACATACATGATTGATTGCATAAGTTTAGGTAACATCAGAACCAGCTAGTCTCCCTGACTCAACCTCGGGCATCAATACACTCTATGGATCATGCTCCCACACCAATAACAGCCCACAAGATCACCTAGGCATGGCCTATAATGCATCTATCCATACTGATGGCACAAAGAATGAAATATCTCGGGACATTCTCTGGCCCTATTTCCCAAAGATCCACATCCAGAACATAGCTCGATATCGGATAAATATGCCCCATCATGCCCCTCTCCACATTGCTGACAATGTGGTCTACTACCTCCAATATCTTCTAGTGTCTGTCTGATTTCTACCCGAGAGCTTTGATCTGAAACCTCTTAATATCAATTATTCAGCATCTACGTCCATCCTAAACCTTCTGATCTGTTTACTGGTCACTTCCTCCTCACTTCTACTCGTCAGCGGCGAACCTTGGTTAACTGACTTCTATGATATTTGGCTTCTCAGTATCTCTAAAGGTCTATCCTGTGGGGGAACTTGAACATGACCCTACTATGGGAATATAACTGGAGGTGTTGTTGCATATACATGACCACTCTCACCTAACCTAAATGGAAATGACTGCTACACTGATGGCCTCAGTATAACTTGGCACCACTACTGGAATTGAGGGTACTTGAAAGGATGATTTCTCTGGGACCTCAGATGTGTCTTCCTCCATAAATGGATCCTCAGATGAGACTTCCTCTATAGACAAGGGTCTTCTTCCATAGAATAACTTACATTTATTTCTGGAGTTATTATACCCCTCAGATTCATATTAACGGGTGGTTGTCGGCTAGTACCTTCTCCTGCATTTCTAACCCACTTTTTGCTATCAGTACTTACCCTAGATCTTTGCATTACTAAAAGAAAAATTGAAGATGAAAATATGGGAATTCAGTGACTTACGACTTCGCTTCAAACACACGATCTAAATTAATAAGGAAAGTAACATCCTAAATGTCATGTAGCCTTATGTTTATAAGTGTGGTGCACAACACACCCATAAGCAAGACTCTACTAGACACGGCGTGTACACACTCCTAGGACTAACCTGCTCTAATACCACTTTGTCACACCCCAACCTTAGGGGGTGTGTCTAGCACCCGGTGCCCTAACGCCTGAGCGTACTGATCTTGATACCTGAGAGATATATAATAACTCATGGGCTAACGAGGCCTCTGACACATACTCAAGTGAATAAGGATATAGCCACATGCACTAAAAAGGCCCAAATATATATATATATATATATATATATATATATAACAAGGCTGACATAAGTATAATAAATCTACTGTAGAGGCCGATAAGTCCACACACGATTGTCACACATAACATACTATCTACAAGTCTCTAAAGAGTGTACTGACAACAACTGATCAGGACAGGGCCCCTCCATACCAAACCATATACATATCTGTCATACTTATCAGCTCACTACACAACTCCAAAATAAATTAGCGTGACAACCTCCATTTGAGTCGAGTCCTACTGGGAGGAAGACATCTGCATCTTTGTCTGTACCTGCGTGCATAAACGTAGTGTCCCCAGAAAGGGACATCAATATGAAAGATGTACTGAATATATAAGGCTGAAATTGTAAATAACGACAATGTTGTAACTGAAACATAAACTAAAATTGTAACTAAATGTATAACTGTAGGGTAAAGCTGTGGAAATACAACATGTACTATGAGTGCCTCTGTGGACCAGAATATGCATAATGAAATATAATCGCGTATATAACGTTGTAGGCCTCTGTCGGCAATATCATCAATGTCATAGTTGTATAAAAAATGTAAATAACTCCATAGGCCTCCGTGGGAAATATCATCAATATCATATCTATATAGATCCATATATAACGACATAGGCCTCTGAGAGCAATATAGATATATAATGCATACATATGATGACCTCTTAAGGATTACCGAATACGTTTTGAACTCATCGGAGTGTTGTAAGGTCTTCGTACCTCCGATTAATATTATGGAACTAAGATCATCAACATAACTTACTTTGAAGGATCAACAAGCCAGAACATAAGATTACTTTAATTATACGGAAGACAAAAATGTCAACTTCTAACATTTCTAAGAGCTGAGACATTATGAATATTGTTCATTTGCATTCGTTTCATTCTGATCATGTGAAAAGAAGTAAGAGTAAGACTTAACATACATGGTCCTCATTACCACAATTATTCTACAAGTCGTCACCCCTCTTACAAATGATCATCTATCTCATATAAGGAAGTATTATCAATATGGAATCTTAATTCCATAAATACTTCGCTTAGATAACTTATCAACATCCTTAAATACTTCGGGTTCTTAGACTTATTTACAAGGGATGTTTATGTAATTCAATCCCATGGTTCAATCAAAATAACACTTTTCATAGAAACTCATTTAGACGTCCTTCGACAATTTTAGCATATGTAGCTCCAAAAAGCAACTCGACTATAAGGAGAGGGGTGTGAAAAGTGGATACTTTAAGTAGGCCCACCATTGATGCTAAGAGATAGACGAGCTACCATAGATCCCTCACCGACGAATAGCCTACTTTCCTCTTAGAATATCCCTTGATTAAAGGGATGAACCACTTGAGCCCTTAAGCTTTCCTTATCTAAAAAATCGTATGTGATTCAACTTCCCAATCCTTCAAACCAAACTTTCCTTAATCCATACATATACTATTAATTCCATCATCCAATTAAACTTATTCTTAGAGTAAAATAGCTCAATAATTCATATTACAAAGATTTCATAATTTTGCGAAGTTGTGATCATGAAACCTTTTTCAAAACTTTCTCCAAATTAACAATTAATCATAATCACAAGTAAATATGGGTAACACTTACACTTACATAACAAAATATCCTTAAAATAGTAGTGTATTTTGCTTTAGGGGTTTTCAAGAATTAACTCCTCAAGAGGTGGAAATTTTTCGATAATCACGGGCTTATTATAAGACTCTTGAGGATTATGGCCTCAATTTCAAATTTGGGTGTTGGGGTATGATAGAGAGGATTTCAATAGAGTATTTTTTTTATAAGTCCACTAGGCTCGTAGGCCTAGGGCGCATTTATTTATAATGAAAAAAGAAAAACCCTAAAAGGGAAAGTACAAGTAAGGGGGGCTAAGCTTTACCTTACGATTCCTAATGAGGATAAAGACTAACCTAATACGAATGTAGAAAAAAGGAACTTGAAAAAATAAAGTATTCTATGATCATCATAGAGTTTATAATACACTCGATGATGATGTTACAAATGATGATACTAACATAATGCGAAAATAATACAAGTACAAAGATATGATCATCTACCTCTGGACTTATAAAATATTCCACCTGTTGTATCTTGTCCTCATCCTCTGCTAAATATTCTTGAAACTTGATCATTTATTGCATCTTCTGGGGTATGATCTTCTTCCTGGCCTTTTGACCTTAGTCAGGTCAAAAAATGTCATGATCCTATCCCCTGCATAATTTTGAATGATTTCCTAATACTCAGGGGTTAGATTCTACACGTATAGAAATTTTGTTACGTCTGTAGGACCCTCATCCATATCTTCCTCCATCTCTACATCCGAATCACCGTGTTCCAATATTACTTTAGGATCTGAATCAAACTCATCATCTCTATCTTCGTCTATTGGATCACATTCACTACTAGATGAAGGAATTTCATCACATGCTTGATTCAGTGTAGCCACTTCCTCATAAGGCTGGGTCTGAGGGGTATTACAATTTTGAGTGAGGCTCGAGTTAAAGGAGGCCAAAATTTCAGGGTGAAAAATTTCAAAGATGGGCCGTATCGGCTGTGGGCTTTGGTAGTAGGGTGATTGATATGGGCTCGGGTTGTAGGATGGTGATATAGGGTTCGGGATTGGGCTCAGGTGGGGTGGTGTTTTGGGCTCGGATGAAGGAGGTTGCGGGTCGGGTGGTGTGTCAGGTTGTCGCCTGGGTTGTGTTTCGGGCTGTAGAAGCGGGTTCATTATTAGGGTTTCTAGGTCGGGTTGGGTTAGGATTTCGAGTAGGGCGTTATTATGGTTTTGTAGGGTTAGGGTTGGCGACGGGTTGGATTTTTCCTGGTTTGGGGGATTGTTTATCGGTGAACCAGTGGAGTTCCCAATGGGGTTTTCCGGAAGGGTTGCTGGTAAACCAGTAGGGTTTTCGGCGAGGGTGGAAATTTGGTTATCTTCCGAAATAGTGTTTTGTGTTTTGGGTTGAGTGGTATTAGGGTTAGGGTTTGATGAAGTGGCTTATGGCGGGGGTATAATAGGTAATTTAGAATTAGGGTTTTGCAAATTAGGGTTAGAGTTTGGCGGCGGCGCGCCGCCAATGGTGTTGCTAGGGTTTTTGATGGATTTCTGTCAGTTTTTTCTCGGTTGTCAATCGGCGTTGGGTGGGGTTTATTATTTTTGGTGGTTTTCCGTCATTTTGTGACGGTTTTCCATTCAGATTGGGTAGGGTTGGGTTCGAGGAGGAAGATAGGGAAGTAGGGTTTTGTGACTTACCTTGGCCACCATCAGTCGCCGCCACACCGCCGCTGCCACCACCAGTTTTCTTCATCGGCCTTAACCCCGGATGATGTTTCCAACACCCATTAACATCATGCCCTTGTAATTTACAAGGAGTACAATATTTGTGCAAGAAGTCATATTTAATCTTATATGATTTAGACTTAACTTCTTCCCCTTCTCCTACTAAAATTACAATATTCTTTCGATGATTTTTGAGCAAATCAACTTCCACCTTGACCCTGGCGCAACTAGGTCTTGTTTTATTCCTTGTTGCCCCATCAATGGATATCGGCTTACCCACGGATGCCGCCAAGGAAAAAAGAGTTTATTCACCAAAGTAATGAAGAGGCAAACCTGGGAATGAAATCTATCTATAGCAAATATAGTCTCCTCCTCCGAATTGAACGAAACATCCCATTTGAAAGTTCGCATCAAATAGGGCTTGTTCTTCTCCTTAATTTCGAAACTTTGTCTTGAAGTCAAAGTGTCATAATCTTCCCCAATACTACATCGAATAAAAACATGTCTATCCCAAAGAAAACCAGTACGTACCTCCGCTTTCAAACCACATTGCTTAGGGATTATCGTTCTCAAAAAATTGATATCCGGCCACCCATGGCTAAATTTTCCAACAACCGCGAGATTTAACTCTTGGTGTTGAATCATCACTTCCACTTCCTTCCTAGCAAACCTAATTGTTGGTTCACCATGTAGGTAAACAATTGGCTTGATTAGAATTGACATAGATGCGGAAGATATAAGGCCGAGAGTATTAGAACTCTCACCATTGGGGTTTTTCGTAAACTGGTTGGGGTGTTTGAAGATGATTTGAATAAGTTGGAGTAGTCTAGGGGGTTCGCGGGGTAGGAGGGGTCATTGCCGACCTCAGAAGGAGGCCGACCGGTGGCTGTAGAGGCCATAACTGGCCGAAAAATTGAGTTCGCTAGGTATATCGCCCAAATCGCCTATCACTTAGAGAGAAGCCGTGGGTTTTGGGTTTGGGGCTGGGGTTGGGGGGAAAATGAGTTAAGAATCGAAATTCCCCAATATAAACCCATAACAGATCTGTAGCGCCATAAAAAGATGGTACATTTGATGGACTATCAAACTTCTGACGGTCCGTCAATCCTCCCATTAAAACTTCCTGGGAGATAGATAGCTCAGGCTAGGTATTTGACGGTCCGTCATCTGCTCTGTCTAGTTGCCCATTTTCCCATTTCGTCGAAACATACTTTCTTTGATTTGTTTAACTTCCAAACTCTCCGGAACTTCCATACTCAAGTCGTAAACCTTAATTACCCTTTTATAAAGTTGTACCTCTTTTCGAAATATAGGTATCCCATCAAAGTCATAATGGAATGCAAAACTATGAGGTGTAACAATTATTGCTTGCCCTATTATTATTGCATTCATACACTCATGATTCTGATGATATTGAAGGTGGAGTGGTATGGAAATGTTGTGGGTCCAATGAGACCAGAAAGATAAGGATATTCTTATGAGATGGTTGGAAATATTAAGATGATATCAATGATTAATATGGCTCGAAAATGAGTCTTCAGATCTAGTTAGATACATTTGTTGAATTCTGACTGGGTAGGAGCGGTATATTGACGACGCGTATCCCTCATGGGTCACGATTTATATAATTTGAATGTATGTATAACAGATTGTGTAAAGGTACCTTGCATTTTCATTTTCATTTTTATTAGCTTTCATACCATGCCCTTATAAACATTCAATACTTGATGAATGGTACGTGATTGGATTGACTAAGGTGAATTGGATTGACTATATCTAAAGTGGGTTGATTTCCATGATTTGGCGTGTTTGTTGTAAATTCATGATCTGAGGAGTCTATTGCTGAAGTAGTATGCAATTAAGGATAAGTTACGTGAATAACTGCATTGGTTGGTGAATGATAGCGTCCCTTAGTAGACCATCTAGTAAGTGAGTGAGTTGAGGTATTGTGGTTGTAAGTACCGACTTGTATGCTATACATGTGTTAATTCCTACCCTAAATAGAGGATTCATGTGAAATTTTTTTCTTGAACAAAATGAGGATGTTAAATGAGCTAATATGCACCCATGCTCTTAAATGTATGAATCGGAAACAAGTCTAAGAGTCAGATAAAATTATAAGTCAACATTGCGATGGCCAAACTATTTATAATGCTCCTTAAAAAGGATTGTTAAATGATGTTGTATACTAAGTGTCAACCTATCTTACTTAAATTGTCAACTGAGTAGGTGGAGTCAGAATAAATATGACTTAGGTAGACACAAATGAGTAGTGAGTATTACTTGTAAGAACCTTATGTGCATTATGAATTGGACCGTACTTAACTGTGGATTTAACCTTTATGTGAACAAGGTGTTTTAAGTAATTTATTAAACTGTGAAGAATAGGACAATATGAGAGTCAACTTGGATTTATGTCAGTTATGTTTCTTCTATCATTTTCAGCCAATGATGTCTACGGCGGTACGTTGTGTACTCATGCTATCCTTGTTGCATCTTTTACGTGGCTGCAGGTATATAGTCAAATCAGGTTGCAGTAAGGAGCACAGAGAGGTTAAGGCAAGACACTCATCCTTCAGCGGCTTTGGTCTTCATCCTAGTCAGACCATCCATATTCATTCAGGGCGGTGTTGTTATCTTTCATTGATGTTCGACCTAAAATGCTATATTTATTCATTGTTTTCCTCACATTTTATTACTTTTCATTGTTTTTGAGTATTGATTATATAACTTTGTGCTTAATATTATATTTTACTTTTTTAGGAATAATACGGTATGAAATTGAAGAGATTTTGAGCAAAATTGAATAAAACGTGGAAGAATAGGAAATGAAAAATAAAGTGGAGCCAAAGTGGGGGACAAGATGATTATGTAATGATTGAAGGCTTAAATTGTGCAAAAGAATTAATAGGAAGTCTTACCTAGCAACACATGGAATTGACGTGGCAGCAAGGCAGCAAAGTTCAACAAATTGGAGGCTTTAGCATTGTATGTTGATGTTGCATCGCACATGGACAGAGAGACTTTACTGTCTTTGAATTTGTTTTTCCTTGCGTGCTGCATGCGCGACGCAGGACTGACGCGGACCCCGTGATTTTTCCCTGTCCGAGTTGGATTTGATTTTTGAAAAGTCTAAGTCTATTGGTATCTTATAAATACATATTTTACACAGTTTTTATATAACTCTGGAATTACTTTAACTCAAGAAAATCAATAGGTGTAATGATTGAAAGACTTAATTGAATTATTAGTGGTCATAGCCCTCTATCTCTTCTCCAATAAATATTCTTTTTTTCGTGGTTAAAGTTCATATTTTGTTTTCTTTTATTTTTGGGTAGTCTATAAATATAACTTTGGATTTTAATTCTTTGTATATATAATTAGCATTACTTTAATTTATTATATAGTTAATCACAAGTCCATATGGGTACAATATCTGAACTTAAAATCCTATATTACTTGTACGACCGTATATAATTATGTGTGTTTGGGAGCAACAAGTTTTTGGCGCCGTTGTCGAGGACTTAGAAATAAACTATTTATATAGATTATACTTTTTTTGTCTATTCATGTTTTTTGAATTTATTTTATTTTATTTTATTTTTCATTTAATATTTTATTATTTTTCTTGACATGGCCTTTTGGGCTTGTCATGACCTGACATCTTGGAAGTCTGAATTTGAATATAGGAGTAAGGGTTGGTATTTTCATGAATATTATCGATTATGGGAATGTAATGCCCTGAACCATGGCTTGGGAAAAACACAGCACTTGGTGCCTGACTTCATGTGACCGAGCGAATAACATGGCTTACTAAATCAACATAAACATCAAAAGCATGCAATGATAATAAATAAAACATGTAAAACAAAATACTGAAAATATAGTCTGAAAAATTGTATTGCGGAAATATTTGAAGTCATGATAAGTCTAAATACTGAATCTGACATGACATGCTAAACTAGACTAGTCTATGAAACCTCTTAATTATGAGTCTGACTACAAAACTATTTGTCAGGATAAGGCCCTGACATACCTCTACTCTAAAACATAATCATGAAAAATAATCAACTGACACCCCGAATGAACTAGGGCTCACCAATAGCTGATACAGGTGAAGTCCTAGCATGTAGATTCATCATCCTGAAATACAGTACATGCACCGTGAAGTGCATACCTCGAGAAAAGGGACATTAGTACATTTTATTGTACTGAATGTAAATCAACTGAAGGCATAAGCAGGCACATAAAATAACATGAACATGAAACTGAAATTGAACAATGAACATGAATATAATCTGACATGAGTATGATAACATGCATAAAATTTGTATAACTGTTTATCTGTATATATGTGTGAGAGCATTAACAAAACTGACATGTAACCATCACTATGAACGTAGCGTCTGATCTCTTCCCGATTAGCTAAGTCATCTCGCACCTTGCCGGGGTACGAGACATGAACATGACATGATGGATCCAATAATCTCACAAAGGGGTAATATGAAGGTATCGTCCTCTGGCGGAACGATTCTTATCCTACGCTGGAAAATATAGTTTCAGGCTATCTGAACCTTCTCTGTAATCTGTACAACTCCTAAATACATGAACATGAAATATAATTCGCTAGAAGACCATGGTTTGTAAAATCTTGACTTGTAAACATGGCTGATAAGAATAGGATATAGCATGAACATAAATACATAATATACTTTGCATGAAACATAGAAAACGTGTAGAATTCATTAAATTTCATAATATAGGTTCAGGACTCGTGTTTAAGGACCCATGGAATGCAATACATGGGTATTCATTGACTACAGACGGATTTCCAATAACCATAATGGAATATCAAGAATACAATAATGAATTAGTAATACAAACATGGGGTATCATGATACATATAGTTTAGGATTATCATGAACTTTGAAATAAAACCCTACGTTATGTAAATTCATGGTTTCATGAATGAACGTAGTGTGCGAAAGAGAATTATGTTCCCACATATAGATGGAGGCTTTACGTATCTTAGTTGATCCAAAAATTGTAATAAAAATTTGAACTTGGAAGAAGGAACCCAAAGCTTAAACTTTAATTCCTTGAGTAGGGTTAGGTTAGAAATAATGAATTTCACTTAGGAGTTAATTATACTTAATTAGAATCGCATCCAAATACATGAAAAATGTTTACCTTGAGTTATGAGGATAATAGGAGGAGAGAACTTCGTTCTAGGGCTTGAAGATTATGAAAACTAATTTTTCAAGACTAAGTTGCGTATTTATACTGTTCAGTCCGTCAGAGGTTTTATGGTCGTATTATATGGTCTGTAACGTTTTCTACGATCCAGACATGGGCCATATAATTTGGATAGTCTGTATCACCCAAGTGTCAATTGTATGGTCTGTAACGTTTTCTACGATCCAGACATGGACCATATAATTTGGATAGTCTGTATCACCCAAGTGTCAATTTCCAGTTACTACCAAAATCTTAGGGTAGTTTTACGATTAAAAAGGATGGGTTATATAATTTTATATGGTATGTATAAGTCACTGCATTCTGTTATTTTCAATGACAAAATTTACGGTTTAATTCGACGGTCTATAATAAATTCTACAATCCGTCTAATTCAGGCGTAAAAATGGGATTTCATAACTGAAATTGGTTTTAAACATCAAACTCCTCGCCTTGATTTCCTAACTCTTCAATCATTAACATGGATTAGTTTGGAGGTACGAGGAGTTACAATATCTCCCCCTTGGGATCATTCATCCTCGAATAATGGGTTATAGTTAAGAATAAGACTGGTCATGGCATGAGTACATGAACGTGAAGAAACATGACATGAAACATAGGGACTAAACTAACATGATTATATGAAAACATGAACATGGGACATGAGTACTAAATACATGAACGTGAAACATGAGACATAGATACTCAAAAGACATGACAATGAATACTGAAGGTATTTACCTTGGATGCTTTTTGCTTGCTCCTCCAATAAGTGTGGATATCTAGACTTCATGTCTTATTCAGCTTCCCATGTAGCCTCCTCAACTCTATGACTTTTCCACAACACTTTCACTAAGGCAACTTCCTTAGTTTTCAACTTTCGAATCTGACGATCCAAAATAGCCATAGGGATCTCTTCATAGGTTAGACCATCCTTAACTGTAATGGATTCCGTAGGGACAGTAAATGACGGGTCTCCCACACACTTCCTCAACATGAATACATGAAACACCAGATGCACAACAATTAAGTCTTGGGTCAATTCAACCTCATAAGCCACTTGGCCAATTCTTCTCAAAATCATGTATGGTTCGACATATATGGGACTAAGCTTCCCTTTCTGTCCAAACCTCATGACACCTTTCATAGGTGAAACTTTTAAAAATACTCAATCATCAACTTGAAACTCCAAGTCTATGCCTCATATTCGAATAGGACTTCTAGTGACTCTAGGTTATTTCAAATGCTCCTGAATCAACTTTACTTTCTCCATAGCCTAATGGACCAAGTCTGGTCATAACAATTCTGCTTCACCAACTTCAAACCAACCAATTGTCAATCTACACCTTCTCTCATACAGAGCTTAGAACAATGTCATCTGGATACTAGCATGATAACTGTTATTCTAAGCAAATTCAATTAGAGGAAAATAATCATCCCAATTACCTTTAAAATCAAGGACACATGCCCTCAACATATCCTCAAGAGTTTGAATAGTACGCTCTGCCTGGCCAATTGTGTAAAGATGAAAAGTTGTGCTAAGATTTACCTTGGTACTCAATCTTTTCTGGAAAGACTTCCAAAAGTGTCATGTTAACTGAGCACCACGATGCAAAATAATAGACACCGGGGTCCCATGAATCCTGATAATTTATCAGATATACAACTTAGCATAATCATCTACTGGATCTGTGGATTTGACTTATAAGAAGTGGGCTAATTTAGTAAGTCGATCCACTATCTCCCAAATCGAATCATGCCTTCGGTATGATAGAGGTAGACATGTTATGAAGTCCATGTTTATCATCTCCTATTTCTAAATAGGAATATCAATATTCTGAGCCAACCCACTATGCCTCTGCTGCTCGGCTTTCAGCTACTGACAATTTGGACACTTGGCCAAAAAATCTGCTATATTTCTATTCATATCATTCCGCCAATAAATCTCTTTAAGGTCATGATACATCCTGGTAAAACCTGGGTGGATAGAATACCTGAAATTGTGCATTTCTGCCATAATTCACTCTTTGAGTCATCCACATCTGGAATACATAACCTGCCTCAATACCTTAAAGTACTATCATCTCCCCAATAATGTTCAAAAATTGCAGTGTTATGCTTGTGAATCCCCTTTTTCAGTTTTAATAAACAGGGATCATTAAACTGTTTCTCCTTTACCTCGGCTACTAAGGAGGATTCAGACTTGTTCTTGAAAGAAACACCACCATATTCAGAGACCATGAGTCGAACTCCTAGACTGGCTAGTCAGTGAATTTTCTTCGTCATGGTCCTTTTTTCTTCTTCAACATAAGCTGAACTTCCCATGGATCTCTGACTAAGAGCTTCGGCTACCACATTCGCTTCTCTTGATGGTAGAGAACATCTACATCACAATCTTTTATCAACTCAAGCCATCTCCTCTACCTAAGGTTTAACTCCTGCTAGTTAAAGATTTACTGAAGGCTTTTGTGATCTGTAAAAATGTCAACGTGAACTCCATACAAATAGTGGCGCCATATCTTGAGTGCAAAAATCATGTCTTCTAATTCTAAATCATGAGTCGGATAGTTCTTTTCATGAGGCTTAAGTTGAGTAGATGTATAAGTTATAACCTTACCATACTACATTAAAACACATCCGAGACTAATGCTTGATGCATCACAATACACTATGAACCCGTTGGTTTCCTCTGGCAATGTTAACATCGGAGCAGAAGTCAGTCTCATTTTCAATTGTTCGAAACTACGCTCACAGGCATCTGACCATTGAAATTTGACTTTCTTCTAATTCAATCTAGTCAACGGAGCTGAGATGGAAGAATAACCTTCTATGATGTGCCTGTAATAGCTTGCCAAACCCAAGAAACTTTGTATCTCAATAGCAGAAGTGGGTCTGGGACAATTGTTTACAGTGTCTATTTTTAAAATCAACTTGGACGGCTTTGCCTGAAATCACATGGCCTAATAATGCTAAATTCACACTTGGAAAATTTCACATAGAGCTTGCGGTCCAAAAGTGTCCGTAACACTATTCTGAGATGTTTTGCATGATCAACCTCACTACGGGAATAAACATAAATATCATCAAAAAAGGCAATGGCAATTAGGCTGAAATAAGGCTTAAATAACATATTCATGAGATCGATGAAAGTAGTTGGTGCATTAGTCAATCCGAACAACATGACACAAAATTTGAAATGACCATAGCGAGTTCTAAATGTGGTTTTCGGAATATCAATTTCCTTAACCTAATGCTGATAGTGCCCTGATCTAAGGCCAATCACAGAATAACACTGGGCACCTTGGAGTTGATCAAATAAAGCATCAATTCTAGGAAGAGGATATTTGTTCTTAATAGTGACCTTGTTCAACTGCCGGTAGTCAATGCACATACGCAAGGATCCATCCTTCTTTCGAACAAACAAGACAGGTGCACCCCAAGGTGAGACACTTGGTCTAATGAATCCCTTATCAAGGAGATCTTTCAACTGGACTTTTAATTCTTTTAACTCTGCTAGATCCATTCTCTATGGTGAATAGATATAAGTTTAGTGCCAGGGATTAAATCAATTCCAAAGTCAATCTCCCTATCGAGAGGGACTCTGAGAAGGTCTTCTAGAAATACTTCTGGAAACACATTGACAACTTGCACTAACTGAAGAGTAGGGGTCTGGGTGTCTGCATCCCTAACTTGAACTAGATGGTAAATGTACCCTTTGGATATCATATTTTTAGATTTTAGATAGGAAATAAACCTACATATGGGTGCTATTGCATCACCTTTCAATTCTAGGGCTGGTTCACTGGGAAATTCAAAACTGACAATTTTGGTTCTACAGCCTACTATGGCATAACATGAAAACAACCAATCCATGCCCATTATTACATTGAAGTCTACCATTTATAACTCTACCAAATTAGTTATGGTAATACGGTTATAGACTTTTACTGGAAAACCCCTATATACCCGCCCGACTATAACTGACTCTCCAACTGGAGTGGATATTTCAAAGGGTTCATGCAACTTTTCGGGTTCTATCCCAAATTATTTAGCAATGAATGGGATTACATATGATATAGTGGATCCAGGATCCATAAGGGCATACATGTTAAAAGTGAAAACAGTTAATATACATGTAACCACATTTCCACGAGCCTCCTTATCTTGACAACCTAATAGTGTATACAAGTGGTTTGGACCTTCGCCTGTGTTACCTGACATAGCTGGACCATGCCCTGATTGGGCCTGAGAATTACAAGGAACTGCTAAATTTGTGGACTAAGCCATGTTACCTCATGTACCCTACCTTGCTGATGGACCATCTCTCAAAAACTTACCTCACCCATAACAGACATACATACCCAGGCGACAGTCCCTCGGGTGTCTCTTACCACCACTTACCACAAACTAGGTTATTAAAGGTCTCCTAACCCATAATCACTTGTAATTGGGAGCCTGATGCTCTAAAGTTTTATCTCTTTTGATCGTTGCAGAACTTTGGGGCTACTGCACTAGCTGTAGATGGAGCGGGTCTTGATGACCTATTTTTTAAAAAGTATTTGCCTCCACCTCCCCCATGACTGAAGTGACTTGGATACTTAGCCCTCTTATTGAACTTTCTGTCTTTCTCTTTCTGCAATACTTCTTCTTCCTACATTCTGCTCTCATTACCCTAAACAAAAACTACCATTTTGGTAATAGTCATTTCCTTGTTCTGAGCATTAATATTAGCAGCATCAAACAACTGGAGATCAAGACCATACACAAAACGCCTAACTCTAGCCCTCATGTCTGGAACCATATGTGGAGCATACTTTTCCAAAGAAACGAAGTGAAGATAGTACTGCTGCAAACTCCTGCCATTCTGCTTGAGCTTCTCAAATTCAATGGTCTTTTCCTCCCTGACCTTAATTAGCAAAAAATGTTCAATAAAAGCATCAGCAAAATTCATCCTTAAGTCGCAGGAGGTGCATCTTCCCATCGGGATTGTTCCCATGACTCATACAAGATATTAGCAATATCCTGCAACTGATAAGCTCCAAAATCTACTGCCCCTACCTCAGTATCATACATAACACGAAAGTTATTCTGAAGACCGTCAATGAAATTCTGCAGATCTTTCTTTTTATTAGACCTTGTGAACACTGAAGGTTCCATGCGTAAACATTCCTGACACCTGAATTTGGATGACTCTCCATTAGCCCCCGTACTTAGAGTCGTTCCCTGACGTTGGGCTTGAGTAGCCACAATCTTGGTGAGTAGCTGAATTACTCTCCTAATATCTGGGTCAGTAGAACTAGGTGGCAGATTTAGAGTACAAACCTCCACAGTCCCCCTGGTGTCAGGTGGGGGTACCATGCCCATATTGGCTCCCTGAGCTTGAGTATCCTCCTCCTGAGCAGCATTATCAGTTGCTCTCTGGCTAGTAGCTGAAGTCCTCTTGGTAGACTTTCTTCTTGCAAGCATTTTTTGAAATATGTAATATGCGTGAGTTAGAAGAATATCCTAAAGGTATAGCTCTAATTATACGATCTAGAGTATGAAAGAAGCGAGACAATCCTAGATGTCTTGGTGGTCAACTATTTACATGTGTGGGCACCTAACACATATAGAAGAGACCCCACTGGACACGATTTCATAGAATCCATTAGACACTTGAACCTAGGCTTTGATCCCAAGTTTTGTAAAGCCCCAAACTATGGCCTGGAGAAACACAATACTCAATGTCTGACTGCATCTAACCGAGCGAACCACGTAGCTTACCGAATCAACATGGACATCAAAGGCATGCAATGATAATAAATAAAATATGTAAAACAAAATACTGAAAATATATTCTAAAAATTTATATTTTAGAAATATTTGAAGTCATGATAAGTCTGAATACTAAATCTGACATGACATGCTAAACTAGTCTTGTCTATGAAACTTCTGAAATATAAGTCTGACTGCAAAACTATTTACAAGGACAAGACCCTTGCATACCTCTACTCTAAAACATAATCATGAAAAATAATCAATTGACACCCCAAATGAACTACGACTCCCCAATAGCTAATACAGGTGAAGTCCTAGTGTGTAGATCCATCAACCTAAAACTCAGTACATGCACCGTAAAGTGCAGTCCCCAGTCCAAGGGATGTTAGTACATTTGAATTGTACTGTATGTAAAACAACTTAAGGAATAAGCAGGTACATGAAATAACATGAACATGAAACTAAAACTGAACAATGAAGATGAATATAATTTGATATGAGTATGATAACATGCATAAAATCTGTATAAATGTTTATCTATATATATGTATATCTATGGTAGAGCATTACCAAAACCGACATGTAACCACCACATGTGAATGTGGCATCTAATTTTTGCTCGATTAGCTAAGCCATCTCGCACCTTGCCAAGGTATGAGACATAAAAATGACATGATAGATCCAATAATCCTATAAAGCGGTAACATGAAGGTATCATCCTCTAGGTGGAGCGATCCTTATCCTACACTGGAAAATGTAGTTTCAGGCTATCTGAGCCTTTTCGGTAATCTGTGCAACTCCCAACACATGAACATGAAATATAATTGGCTAGAAAGACCATGGTTTGTAAAATCATGAATTATAAACATGGATGATAAGTATAGGATATAGCATGAACATAAATACATAATATATTTTGCATAAAATATGGAAAATATGTAGAATTCATGAAATTTAATAATATAGGTTCATGCCTCATGTTTAAGGACCCATGGAATGCAAGACATGGGTATTCATGGAATAAATACGGATTTCTAATAACCATAATGGAATATTAAGAATAAAATAATAAATTAGTAATACAAAAATAGTGTGTAGTTTAGGATTATCATGAACTTTGAAATTAAACTCTAAGTCATGGAAATTCATGGTTTCATGGATGAATGTGGCATGGGGAAAAGAAATAATGTTCCCACATGTAGATAGAAGCTCTACATACCTTAGTCGCTCCAAAACATGTAATAAAATTTGAACATGGAAGAAGGAACCCAAAACTTGAACGTTAATTCCTTGAGTTGGATTTTCTTGAAAATCCTAGGTTAGAAACAATGAATTTCACTTAGGAATTGATTATACTTGATTGGAATCACATGGAAATACATGAAAAGGGCTTACCTTGAGTTATGAGGATGATAGGAGGAGAGAACTTCATTCTAGGGCTTGGAGATTATGAAAACTGATTTTTCAAGACTAAGTTGCGTATTTATACTTTTCAGTCTGTCAAAGGTAGTGTCAATTTCTAGTGTCTACCAAAAGTTGAGGGGATTTTTATGGTTAAAAATGATGGGACATATAATTTTATATGATCCGTATAAGTTACTGCACTCAATAATTTTCAACAAAAAAATTTACGGTTCAATTTGACAGTCCGTAACCAATTCTACAGTCTGTCTAATTCAAGCATAAAACAGGTATTTCATAACTGAAACTAGTTTTTCAACTTCAAACTCCTCGCCTAGATTTCCTAACTCCTCAGTTATATTCATGGATTTTTTTGGAGGTACGAGGTGTTACAGAAAATATGCAGAACAACATTGTTTACTAACAATGTTGGTGAATGATTGGTCTCAGGAGAAGGCTGATCTTGCACAAGAAATTGACAGGTTTGGCTTAGTTGTGCTCAACTTGGATGTAGATTTAAGTGCAACGGTTGCTTCATTTAAAGCCCCACAATTTAGTGATGAGTTGTGTGAAGCTGAAAAAGATCTTCTAGGCCAAATTGAGGAGCTAAAACAAAAATACCAATCATCAGACCATATTTTTGTTGATGATGATGAGGTTAAGGGGGTATGTACTAGTGAGGATGTGAATTATATAATGCAGTTTTGGAGTCAGAGCGTGTTGGTATTCATTCTAAACATTTCTCTACATTATGCTTGGTTGGCGACATGGAAACCGAGCCTTTTGAGAGATGTACAGATGAGGAACAAGACCCTTACATTCTAAAATTTGCCAGACCAAAAAGACAAAACGACATTCCTTACTTAAGGGCCAAGAAGTGCATGATGCGATACCTCCTCAGAAGTGTGATAGAAAATTTGATGCAAAATTGGAGGCACAATTCATATCCTCGCATCGTTCCACGACGTTAAATCAAGCGCGTGTTGGGAGGTAACCCAACTTGTATTTTATTTTTATTTTATAGTGTTGCATTTTGTTTTGTTTTGTTTTTATTTTGCAGATTAGGGGAAGTCTGAGTACCCGAAGTTGAAGCTGCAGAGCATGTTTGGGCGTAAGTGTGGAGTCATGACAACCCTTGATGTTGAGGATTATGTTGCTAGCTAGGTCCTAGAGGGTCTCAGGGAGTATTTCTCACCCTTGTTTTATTTTTTTCTCTGTTATGCATGCATTGAGGATAATGCATATTTTTAAGTATGAGGTGGGGTACTTTCAATACTTTTGAGGTCGAGGATGATTATTCCATAGGATCTTTTTTGTTCCTTAGTTTTTTTATTTATAATATATAAAACAAAAATAGAAAATCAAGAAAAATTCAACAAGATTTTATTTTTGTCTTTCTTTTATTTTTCAATTAGTCTTTTGTTTTTTTATTAGTGGCATTAATCATCCACCCATTTTTTTATTATGTCGGTTCTTTTTCAAAGGGGGGATTTGAACCGGGTAACTTTTTTATTTTTTAGGATTAGCTTTTTTTAGGAGTAGTAAAAGAGAGGGAAGAAAAACCCTTGTGACTTGCTTGATACTAGCATATATAGGCCTGAGTTTGAGTATTACTTTCCTGTGAGTACTTCAGTAATAAAAAAGATAGCAGACTTTCTAACCCCTAGGCTTAGGGTAGTGACTCTGTATATATCATAACCTTATTTTGTAGTTCGTTATGACTCAGTTTGTCTTAGAGTAGAATTAATCCATCTTGATTGATACTTATACCATGTGGTGAGAATTTCTTGCATACTCAATAATTTGCATCTTAGTCTAGAACTTGCCCTGCATGTTATTGAAGCGAAATAAAAAGTGTTGCTCTATTTATAAGATGATAATAGGCTTTCTTTGATATGTCTTGTACGATTTTAGACTTTTCAGTTATTATACCACTAGTTAGCCATTTGATCTTGTAGACTTTTGTTTTAAAGCCGTATTTTTGCCTTCATCCTTTTGTTAATCCCTAGTTTTTGCACCCTGCTTCCTTAAGCATTGTAGTTAAAACTGTGTTATAGTTGTAAAATCTGAAGAAAAGGGATGGTCAAGTGTAAAAGGTGACCAATGATGGCTGCAAAGTGATGAAAAGACCCTCTTAAAAAAGAATATGACAATAATAAAAAAGAGAAAAGATTACATGAAAAATAGAAGAGTTCTTGATATGATGATAATTACTAGTGAAAATAATTGATGAAAATAGGACTGAAAAGTAAAGTTAAGAGATGAAAATAATGGGTGATGAAGTCTATAAGTGCAAAGTGCTTAGGGAAGTAAGTGTAAGTCACTATTATATAAGTTTTCCTACCGTCCCATAGCCAACATTACAATCCGTTAAAGTCCTATTTGATTTTATTTGAGCACGCTTAATTAGTGAAAATGTACATAATGAGCAAGCATGTGGCTCATTGTTCATACATATCAATTCTTTTGTGAGTATGAGAGTTGTTCTTTAATGCTAAGTCCTTAAATTACATTTGATTCTTTGATTTGAGTGTATGGACTATTTATTCTTGTGAGGGGACTTGTTTCAGGATAGACATGTGATGTTATTATATTTTTTTGACAGAAGAGGTGAGCGAGCTTAAATTTGATGAGTTAGATTTTGTCTCTAAGGTTAGAAGGTTAGACGTTTGTTGTTTGATTATGTTAACTTGTTTATCTTTCATAATAATCGGGAAGTGTACTTGATATCATGAGTTTCTATACGGCCTAATTGTTGGTATCAATTAAAGTAGTGGTGTTCCTAGGCTTGATTTATTGAGTGTGGTTTTAGTGCTTTCTCGAGGACGAGCAAAAATTAAGTGTGGGGTGGTGATGTTTTGCCTAAAAGGCTATATTTATTCATTGATTGCCTCACATTTTATTACTTTCGATTATTGATTATATAATTTTGTGCTTAATATTATATTTTAATATGTAGAAATAAAATGGTGTGAAATTAAAAAGATTTAAAATAAAATTAAATAAAATGCGAAAGAATAATAAAGGAAAAATAAAGGGAGACAAAGTGGGGGACAAAATGATTATTTAATTATTGAAGGCTTAAATTGTGCAAAAGCATTAATAGAAGGAAGTCTTACCTAGAAGCACATGGAATTGACGTGGCAGCAAAGTACAACAAATTGGAGGCTTCAATGTTGTGCATTGATGTTGCATCGCACATGGACCGCGAGACTTAACAATCTCTGAATCTGTTTTGCCTTTTGCGCTGCATGCGCGATGTATTTTATATAATTTGGTTTCTTAAAAATTCAAGCTTTTTGGTATTTTATAAATACATATTTTACACGATATTTATATAATTTTGAAATTACTTTTCATCATGAGTTCAAAACTTTGGACCGAGAGAGAGCTTGGAGTCATCATAGAGGCTGGAGTTATAGAGTTTTACTTTTTCTTCTCTTTAATTTGTTCTTTTTACTCCATGTCTATGTGGAGCTAAACTATTTAGTTCTAGGGTTTTGATCCAAACACGAAAGTTGACATTTGGTTATCGTTTATATCTTTTGGTTTTCCATCTTTGGGTTATTTATTTATTATTTGCTTAATTATTTGATTATCTGGCCAATAGTTAGACACTATCTATGGCATGTGAAATGAACTAGGGATAGAGAATTTGCATGCGTAATAAGAATAAATAGAGCTTGTTCTTATTAATACGTTTTGCTAATGAGGATAGTAATATATCATTTAGCCTTTCTTAGTTGAATACGGAGATTTAAATGTGTTCTTATTATTTTCTGATGACCATAGGGATATAAGCGTTAGGGTAGCATCTACAAGCTTGTGAGCAATTCGGAAGATACTCATAAAGTTAACATCAACTCGTCAACTAGTAACTCAGAGAAATCAATAGGTGTAACAATTGAAAGACTCAACTGGATTGTTTGTGATTCCTTTAGTTCGTGGTTGAAGTTCATTTTTTTCTTTTCTTTTATTTTTAGGTAGTCTATAAATATAACTTTGGATTTTACTTCTTGTATAGATAATTAGCAATAGTTTAATATAGTAAACAATTAATTACAAGTCCCTGTGGGTACGATATCTGGACTTAAAATCATATATTACTTGTACGACCGCGTATACTTGCGTGTGCGTTTGGGAGCAATATTTGTTCTATTGTATCCTATTGTCCTTGTACGAGTCAGACCTGATTTGGGGGAGAAAGTGTTGTTAGGGTTTTAATGATATTATTGAGATTTGTCATATCTTGTATTCCTTCATTTATTTCCATAGTATTTAAGATTTTATTTAGGGATGGATTGCCTACAGAGAGGATAGTATAGGTGTCATCACGACGCCCGTGATTTGGATCATGAAAAGTACACAGCTCCTGCAGACTCATGTTGGTATTGGAAGAAAATCTGTGACATCAAGCTGTATTAGAAAGTTGATATGTGCAGAATGGGTGGCTTGCACCTAATGGGAAATATACAATAAATAGTGGATACTCTTGGAGAAGATGAGTAGGAGAGGAATGAAAACATTGGAGGGTTGTCTGGAATACAGCTAGTGTTCCAAAATACACATTCATAGGATGGCTAACAATGCAGAACAAATTGAAGACCAAGGATAGGATAAAGAAGCATGTCTTCTTTGTGGTAGTTAAAATGAGAGTATTGAGAACTTGTTCTTCCAAAGTCAATTCTCACAAGAGTGCTTGGCAAGATACTGCAGTTCGATATGTAAAACACGTACGGGAATAGTAAATAACTATTACAGTGATCGAAAGAATAAACAACAAATATTATAACAACAAGTTGTCAATATCTTGATCTTGAATTGAAACTTCAAATTTGGATCTTGTATTCAGAAATACAAGAACATGAACTGCTACACTTGTGGCTTGTAAAACCGCTGAGAATCCAAACGGTTAGAGTCCTTTGAGAATCAAGTTCACACCTGAAACACTTAGCAACCAATTAGATAATCACAACACTACCGGCTGGATCGAGAGATGGCTCTCTGTCTTTAAGACAAGATTTCCCCTGTATAGGCTTTACAGTGTGGATAATAGTCTCCCAAGATGAAACATCAAACTATCAAATGTGCAAAGCCTACACAAATGATCCCAGCGAAGAACACGAATAATAAAAATTTCTAAGAGAAGGATTGCTATCAGGAAAATCTGATCTCTTTGTGGTATTGTTAACTTGTGTGTATGTCTATAGAATTGAGCCAAAGGCCTCAATTTATAGGTATGCAAGATGTCTCTTCATATGCCCATGTAATGGCCCTTCAATGCCAAGTAATTTCCATTGAATCCCCATGATGACCAGCCAAGTAATGGCCATTTAAATGCCATGTAATGGCCCTTCAATGCCAAGTAATTGTCATTGAATCCCCATGATGACCAGCCAAGTAATGGCACAAGTAATGGCCATTTAAATGCCATATAATGGCCCTTTAATTCACCAATTAATGCAGCCAAATAATGGTTGATTTATGGAGGAAAAACTGTCATTTAATGCTCCAAAACCTCTCCATAATCAGCCAAACTTTTGGAATTCCATCCGGGTGGTGTCTCGACCCTTTTCGGTGCCGCCTCATCTTACACTTTGCACAGTCCTTCCTTCGTTTACCGATGTGGAACACTTGTTATTTAGCCAATAACCGTCCATTATTCTATACCTCAAACATTTACTTACGTACCAATATGTCTTTCACTAACGAAATTTACGATACTTGGCACTACGAGTGCACGTGTGTGGAAACGACGTTTCCGATATGCGGGGCCCTAATTGTTCGAGTCATATATAATGGGATAAACTTAATTTCACATTAGTAAATTTTCAACAATCACCTCTTGAAAGAGATTTTGGCGCACACACAAAGTGCCTACTTTCTACAATCTTTTAGCGAAAAGATATTGCATCAGGAGAGGTAGCTTCCATTTTGAACCTTCCCTAGTTGAATACCATCGGACTTACTTACTGCGCGGTGAACGTGATGTCTTGAACCGTCAGTTTTTAATGTAAGCCAAGACAACGGTACGAACATAATACCTCCCATTTATTCGTTTTTTTTATTGTTCTGTCCGTTGTGGCCGTGGACATACTTGGATTCTTAAGTGTGTTCATTTGAGGCGGCCTATCCTCGCACTTAAATAGGTGATATCCTACAAGATATCTTGCTATACCCCACTTCACAATCGTTAGGAATCATTAAAAGTTTCCCAAACCTTAACCTCAACTATTGAGGATCATCAAAGGTTTTGAAACTTAACATTTACCCACCATGCAGGTAGCACTTAACGTCTATCGCGGGAATGACTTTGGATTTACGTTTCTTTACATAAATCATAATCCAAATTTCTCTTGCTTCCATCAAAGCGCTCAACTGAACCTTTTACAACTGAGTTTCCCATTGAACCAAATTCTTGGGATCTCCAGTCAATATGGTTGGGTTACCACCATAAAGGTTCGTATTGTTTGGGTTTTAAGCCCATCCCTAGATAGGCAGAACTCTTGATCTTCGGGTAGTCCCTTAGTTAAAGGGTCTGCTATATCTTTTGATTAGTAATCAAGGAAGTGACACTCGTGATGATCAACTGCCCAACGGTCTTATGTCTCTGACTAATATGTCCATATGCCGTCATCCGTGCCCTTCCTGAAGCCGATGGCTAGTCATAGTGTATAACTGACGAAGGCACGAGTTTCTCCAAATAAGGGACAACTTCTTTTCATGCTTTGTCCAAAGCGATAAACTCCCATTCCATCATAAATCGGCCGATGCAAGTTTGCTTAGAGGATTTTCAAAGGCACACCATACACATCCACTTGTGGCTTTGGTGTTCTTCAAGTCCGATGTCTAGTTTGCATCACTGTGTTCTCCCAGAACCGCTGGACATCCAGAGTACCATAATCCGTAGATAAGCGAATATTTCAGATATCGTCATATCTAATTTAACGCCTTCTATCGATCATTTCCAGAATTACGAGTGAACCTTAGTTCAACTAATCTACTTTGTAAGCTGATACCAGGTCGGTAGTAGTGTGTAAAATACATTGAACTACATGTGACCTGCACATATCGCTCCTAGTATATGGGTGAACCATGATTCCAATCAATTCTATGATTTGTATCCATTGGTGACTTCAACGAGACTATCACATACCTCACAAATATGTTTGGAATTAGACTAGTCCGTTAGATGTCTTAGAAATCCCAATTCCTAACATGTCATCTGTGATGCCCATATCTTTCATATCGAAACTTTATTTCAATATGACTTCCACTTTCAGACCGTTGTCTTTCTAACTTCAGAGTCAATGTTTTTGTTGTCAGATTCATTATTTCTATTTCATATGAAACTTCCAGGACCAAAATGTAAACATTTTAGGGACCAAAAAGAAAGTTCTGAAAGAAGCCCAACAATCCAACAAACCAACTCTGATCCTCCTGTTCTAACTCTCCGGTTAGGAAGACTGTCTCAGCATCCATGTCACACAAGACTGCAATGGCCCTGGATGTTAAGTTATTCACAGTGGAGCACATGTCCAAGTAGCTGAGGCCTTATAATCGTCAGTAGATCCATCTATTTTGTACTCAATTTGAGTATCCATTTTTACAACTCAAAGGTTCTTTTCCCGGAGGAAGGTCAACCATTAGACAAGTATGGTTCTATTCGATGGAATCTGTAGATTCTTTCCAAAGCCACGCTTCTGGAGATGACAATTCTTTGTTAATTGTCCATGATTCATTTCCATCCATACAAGCTAGAAGGACTGGAATAAGTCTTTGTCCCCTCTTTGCTCTATCTCGGTTCAACATCTAGAATCCTTCAGTTTTGTAGATCTGGAACATTATGTTTCGGACAGTCAACAACTTCCGAGTCCTGTAGATCTGGAATGTCTGGTTCCGGATTATCAGGCACTCGCGGGTTCTTGTTAACCTTGCACAATTATTATTTTTCCTCTTAAGGAAAGATGTCTTCAAAGAATTCAGCATTCTTTGACACCAAGAGGCGATAAGCACTACTGTTATATAGATCTAGTGGATATTCAATATACAGTCTTAGGTCCAACTTGACTTGTTTCAGTATTCCAACTTCTACCAAGCCACCCCACATCACAACATTTGTAGGTGGGATCCTTTCCATGTTTCACATGGAGGGTTATCCTTATCCTTATGCGGAGTTCTTTTGGGAATTGCATTAGCGGTAAGGATCGTCTTGCACCACATATTTTGGGCATACGACTTTGCATTTGGCTAACACGGTTAGACTGAGGTGAGTAAGGAGCAGTCGTTTGATAAACAATGCTTCATATTCTCCCCCTCTATCACTACAAATTCCTCAATCCGTAGGCTTAGTTGATTTTCAACTTCTACTTTGTAGCACTTATCCGCTTCAACAGCTTCATCTTTGATTTTCAACAAACAAAGGATGCAATACGTTGTACCATTATCAATGAAGGTCACAAAGTACTTGTCTCCCCCCCTCTATTTTGTACAAACTTCAAATCACCCATGTAGGTGTGACTAAGTTCTAGAGGAGCGGTACTTCTTTCGTTATTCCTTTGATGGAATGGAAAGGTGATTTTGCCTCTTCGCCCACCTCACATTTATTTTGAGGGTTTATGTCGACAGAAAGCAACAATCTCAACTTAGTTAGCTTTTGAATGACTTTCTATTTAACGTGTCTTAATCTATGATGGCATAGATGCACGGATTACAAATATATAATTCATTTGGCCTGTTGGACTAGTCTCAAACCAGTTTGACCAACAACGTCCCTAAAATCAAGTTTGGGACATGTATCACCTCCTCTTAGAGTGATCCTATTCCCTAAAGTCCTTTTTAAGAACAACATCTCCAACCCCTTCTACTTTAGAGGTGGCGTTGCTTCACATGAACAAAATCTTGCCCGTGGTTAGGGCGTACCCGGATTATATGTGATCTGGATACTCTGGCCCACTCCAGTGGCTTTTGCAGACTGAGTGTCCAATATCTTCTCTGCCTTTCTTTTGGCCTTCAGATCATTTAAGACCTGGAAACTCTGGCCCACTCCAATCGCCCGTAGGCTTTGTACGACTGAGTGTCCAAAACCGTTTCTCCTTTCTTTTGGCCTTCATATCATTTAAGACCTTTTGGATTTTGGCCCACTTCAGTCAGATTGAGTGTTCATTTCCTTCTTACCATAATTCGGATCCTTTGTCTAGGACTCATATAGGCCTTCTACTATAAGATAGAACACTAACTTCAGCCTTATCCTCCTATCCCAGTTGACATCCTCAGCCTCTCGTGGGCGCTTATTTCCACCACTCTCGGGAGCGGTGACACCATCAACACCTTGACCGTCAACAACGTGATCAGCATAAGCGCTCTGAACCTCAGCTTCAGAACCATTGTCTAGTTTGTTGATAGAAACAGTGTTACTGTCAACAAAACTGTTAATGGAACTGTCTTCAACCAGAAAACCACAACCATAGCCAAATTTGGTCACACAACTGTTGACCGACATCTTTTGAACACTAGTATAATCTTATCTTAAACTTGTTAGATATGTAAAGTACGTACGGGATTAGTAAATAACTATTACAGTGATCGAAAGGATAAACAACAAAGATTACAACAACAAGTTGTCAATCTCTTGATCTTGAATTGGAACTTCAAATCTGGATCTTGTATTCTGAAATACAAGAAGATGAACTGCTATACTTGTGGCTTGTAGAACCGCTGAGAATCCGAACGGTTAGAGTCATTTGAGAATCAAGTTCACACCTGAAACACTTAGCAACTAATTAGATAATCACAACACCACCGGCTGAGTCTAGAGATTACTTTCTGTCTTTAAGACAAGATTGCCCCCATATATAGGCTTTACGGAAGTGTGGACAATAGTCTCCCAAGATAAAACAACAAACTATCAAATGTGCAAAGCCTACACAAATGATCCCAGCGAAGAACACGAATAATGAAGATTGCTAAGAGAAGGATTGCTATCAGGAAAATCTGATCTATTTGTGGTGTTGTTAACTTGTGTGTAAGTCTATAGAATTGAGCCAAAGGCCTCAATTTATAGGTGTGCAAGATGGATCTTCATATGCCCATGTAATGACCCTTCAATGCCAAGTAATGGCCATTGAATCCCCATGATGACCAGCCAAGTAACGGCACAAGTATTGGCGGTTTAAATGCCATGTAATGGCCCTTTAATTCACCAATTAATACAGCCAAATAATGGCTGATTTATGGAGGAAAAACTGCCATTTTAAAGTTCCAAAACCTCTCCATAATCAACCAAACTTTTGGAATTCCGTCCGGGTGGTGCCGCGGCCCTTTCTGGTGCCGCACCATCTTACACTTTGCACAATCCTTCCTTCATATACCGATGTGGAACACTTGTTATTTAGCCAATAACCGTCCATTATTCTATGTCTCAAACATTTACTTACGTAACAATATGTCTTTCACTAATGAAATTTACGATACTTAGCACTACGAGTGCACGTGTGTGGAAACGACGTTTCCGACGTGCGGGGCCCCAATTGTTCGAGTCATAAATAATGGGATAAATTTAATTCCACATTAGTAAATTTTCAACAACTGCACTAGTGGAATATTACTATAATCAACCAGGACATGAATGGATGGTGGACCAGAGTTGAAAGAAGAGCAAAAAGAAAGGTAAGCAGAGCTTTTCTGTGGGCAGGAACAGCATCACTCATTTCATATATGAAAAAAAAAGGAATGATGCTCTCTGGAATCAAAAAGTGTCAAGACCAGAGAATGTTTTAATGAAAATTCAAATGGAGTGCAAGTATAGGATACTAGACATAATACACAGGAAGAAGAACTGTAGAGATAGGATATGAATAGAGGACATACTTAATAGAATAAATGTATAAGAGGTAGAGTAGTGGTAGATAAGGGAGAAAAAGCTCAAGGCTAGCAGGATTGTATTTTTATTTACGTTACCAATAAGAAAATGTTGGTTCTTTCGACCAAAAATGAAATCAAATAGACAAATGAAGGCAAAGAACAAGACATTGAAGTTACCAGATGCACAACAACACATACCGAAAATTTGGGATCTCAACTGCCTCTTCATAATTTTGGAGCATGCTTTAACTCACCATCTTCATCAGCTCCAAGGAATCACCATGAATTGAAGACAAATTAAATGGGTTTTGATATGGAGTCAAATTCAAAAGACAAGCTTCAACACCGGCAGCTTAGTTTCCAATTTAAGGATTTTATCTTTGCATTTTGCTTTTTTACTCTTTGCTTAGGATACACTTATTTTGTAGCTGTTTACCGGTAAAATGGTATAGTTGAATTTATATATATGGTCCAGGACATATGGATCTCAAGTGACTGATTTGGCAATAATATTAGGCAGAATATAGTGTTAGTAAATAAGATTAAGACAAAGTAAGGTAATAGTTAGTCTGAGCCTTGTGTTAGCTTCTTGACAAAGCATCCGTGACTAGTATGAAAGCGTAAGAATCGAGAGTGATATTAAGAAGTATATTGTAATAACTTGCATATGATAATGTACAACTAAACATTGTTTCCTGTTTATACATGAGCTCACGGGTACACACCCCACGATATATGTCCTTATTAATACAAGAGAATGAATGTTAAAATAATTGGACAATTAGTGTCTATAAATGTCATTAATGCACCGTTGGAAGATGTGTGACCAGACTAGTAACAGACATTTGTTGGGATTTAAATAGTTTACCTGATCTTCAGAATTACCAGTACCATACGTATGCACGACGTCTCTCCGGTCCTGCTTATGTTTTACCAATAGCACCATAGGCTGACATGGACCTAACTCAATATCATCTGCCATGTGTCACAACATAATTCACCTAGTTGTATTGTACAAATATTGGCCAATATAGATAGTGCTCGCACTTTCCGCGTGTCCTCGTGCGCCCAGGAAGTGGATTGAAATACCGAACTGATCAAAGCCCTATACTTCGGCGGGAAATTTGAAATGCAATGATTGCAAAAAATGTCAAATGTCACATATCTTTAATGCTTCTAAAATGGAGGCAACTGACCATTTGCTATGATTGACGTGAAATATTGTAATGACAATGCATGTCTTTCCATTTCCCAAATGTTATATTTTCATACCATAAATAGATGCCCAAAATCTTTCATAGAGGGAAACAATAATCTTCTCCAAACTCATAAACCTCAGAGATCTTCCTTCCTTTTGCATACCTATTTTCATAATGTCATCAGCTAAGTCTTCTCCTTCATATTCTCCCAACAACAATGAGGGTTCTCCTCCAAAACATCCCCACACCATGTCATCCTTGAAAGTCGAGAAGTTGACTTGTACTCCCTTTCTGCAAAGATTTTTCCCTCTCCTTTCAATTTCTCAGGAGACCTTCGTGTTCAAGAGAACTTTGAACATGTTGAAGATATAGAATATTTGATAACTTCTAATATTCTCCCTGAAGTCATGAAAAATTGTAACTTCAACTCCAACAATGTCTTTAGAACAATAGACCTGATTTACCGGATGCACCATCATGTTGAAGGGTTTCCAATGGCATATACATACCCATTTACTATCGACTTTAAACTCCATGTTCCAAAAATTATCGACATTTGTCATCGAAATAGAGTTTTCTTGAGGCAAGTTGTTCCTAAAATTTGGAGATTGGTGTACTGTATACAGATGCTGGCCGATTGTGCCAATGCACCATTCACAATTGACCACATTTTCCTTCTTTACTACCCTAGGGTTTTCCATGGTGGTATTATCCATTTGTACCCCCATGAAATCCGTAGCCTTATTAATGCTAAGGATGACTTCAACCGAGGTTGGTCAACCAAGTTTATAATGATCAATACAAATCAAATCCATCAACCTTCCTCCGATCCTTTCCAAGAAGAATGGAACTCCTCTCGTGAGTATATTTAGACACAAAATTGTTATTTTTTCTTTGAACACATAAATTATCTTCTTATATATAAATATTGTATTTTTACAGTCGTTTTAGTTGAGCCACAACTGATTGATCGGATTTTCAAGTGGGTGGTTTGTCTTCTCCGTGCTTCACCCAATATCACCCGGTCATGGAAAAACATTACTTCCAAGTGGTGCAAGGAAAACCATCACGGTATGTTTGACCCTAATATGACCCATTATCTACGTTTATTCCTCAGTTTCCGCAGGATTCTTTCTCATTCAACTCATTTCTTCTGTAGGGCTCCCAGCAAAAAAACCTGCTGCCCAAAGAGTGCCTTCTCATGCAGCCGCCTTAACCTACATACTCCAATCTGCTTCTAGCTACCAGAAGTGAAAAACTTAAGAAGAGACTTTTGAGGTCCAAATGGGGATTGGTTCTCAGGTTAGGAATAGTCGCCAGCTTACTAAGCTTTGGGAAGAAGCACAAACGAGTGTTATTCAAATTGACGATGAAGAGAAAGAAAATGATAGAGGCGTTAATCCAGAGAGTCCCCCACATGATGCTCCGGTGAATGAAAAAACTATTCCCCCATCTGATCCTTCTAAATATATCTCGATTTGTACCTCCAGCACTGAAGTCGGGTTATCCGCTTCTTCTCCCCGGAAGTGCCTTAATGCTACTTTAGAGGCTTCTCTTACACATCTCACAAATTTACTTCTGATGTAAGATATTTCATCTTTTTAGCTGTTATTGCAACTTTGCTATTTTATTGACACACCATCATTTATTCAGGGGCACGCCATTTCTCTTTCCACAATGGATTTAGCTAGAGCGATAGCTCCCTCTCATGAGGAAAAGATGTTGTTAGAGAAAATTCAACACCTTAGAGTCGAGGTTGAAAACCTTAGGGCCAACATCAGGGATTCTAACTGTCTTCAGGCTTCCCTTAGGTTACGTTTATAAAATGTCATTGATTCATTGAGGGACCGAGAGAATTCCTGCTAAGTCTTGACATCTTCATATGTAACCCTTCAAGGGAAGATAGCTAGGCTGGAATAAGATTTGGCCACGGACTAAGAGCAATTCATCACTTCCGAAAATACCATCACTGAGCTCAAGGACAAATGTCAAAGGTGGAATCTTCATAGGGACCTAGCCATCCTAAAGACTCGTGTGGATACCCTTGAGAAAGTCAGCAAGGTAGGGATTAATATCCCTTATGAGATTTTGGACTCAAAGATCGATCTTCATAATGTGGAACTATTCTAGAACAGTTACGCGGAGATAGAGATAACTCAGATGTGGAAGCTAATGATGACCCCCTTGCCTGACCTATCAGTCTTTTTATCCTGACAATATCACTTAAAACACCCCCGGCGGACCATGGAGTGAGCGTATGGTAACCTTTCACGAGGGTTTTATTTTTATTTTGTTTTTCAATTATTAGCGGGTCACTTTTGGGAATGGTTATTCTCTTTTGTAACCGTGTTCGTTTCAACCCGCTAAAAATATGAATGAATTCCTTTTTTTTGCAATTTTCTCAAGGTTTTCATTTCATACTTTTGTTTACATAAGTAAATTTTTAGTCCTTCTATAAATTTATCTGATGATTATGATTTCATCATTACTTAATAAACCAAGTAATAATTTAAAGCTCATTTTATTATTAATAAATTCTAAGCCTTGATGTTTTTAGACAAATTCCTATCAAACATGAATTTATTCTAAAAGATGTATATTTTCATCTTTTATCGGGGCTTTACATGGCCTTTGTAGTTGGTCCGGACTTACCTTAGTTCTGGTCAACTTAGAACTCTGGTACTTTGAGTAATCGGAGCCTTTACGTTTTATTTCTATTAAGGTTTTTAATGAGAGAGGGCCTTTATTTTTAATGGTGATATAGAAGAGGATGTCTCTTGTTCATTATGGCATAAAAATTTTGATATGTTTATAACAACACACACTTTTATGCTCTTGATGGCCAAGATTTATTAATCAGAAAAGAAAATATTTATTGATTCTTTTAACTTACAAATGTGAAGACAAGTGCAAGAATAATCAGGCTGACATCTAGTATGGCCAGTCCGATTATATTTATGTAATTGTTTGATGTTCCAGGAAGTCCCCAGTAATACATGCTTTTCCTTGAAGCTTTGAACTCACCTTCTTATACGGGTGTATATATCCCCACAGTTTCTAGTGTTCATACTATGTGGACTCAGACACTGGATAACTTCCTTCAGTAGCAGGACTCTTAACATGCATTTTATCGGTGTTGCCTCATTTAAAACCTTGCCGGAAAAACCCAATTGGGATAAAAACCGAACAAAGAGAAAATGAGTGCAGCGCATGTTTTTCTTACTAAACATAATACTTCTTTAAATGGCTTACATTCCAATTACAAGGATTTTTGTTCCCTTGTTGGTCTGCCAATTGATAATCTCTTATACTGGCAATTCTGGTGACGGTATATGAACCTTCCCAGTTTGCGCCTAATTTCCCTGAATGATGCTCTCGTGTGCTCTGAGTCACCCTCCAAAGTACCAAGTCCCTGAGTTTAAAATGTCAGAGATTTGTGAGCCGGTTATAGTATAACTCCATTCTTTTCTTTCGGGCAACCATCCAGACGTACGCAAGATCACGATGTTCTTCGAGTAAATCTAGATACACGGACATTGACTCTTCATTAGACTTCTCCTCTGCCTAGAGATACCTCAAGCTTAGAGTACCAACCTCTACCGAGATCAAGTCTTCCACATCGTAACCAATGAAAAAGGAGTCTCACCGGTACTCATTTTTTTCATTATCCTGTATGCGTATAATATCTCTGGTAGCATCGAAGGACAATTTCCTTTTGTTGCTTCTAACTTTTTCTTCAAGTTATGGATTATAGTCTCGTTTGTTGACTCTGCTTGACCATTTGCACTGGGATGATATAGAGTGGAGGTGATACGTTTGATGTTCAAATCATCCAAAACTTTGTAACTTTGGCACTAATAACATTCCGACCGTTGTCACAAGCTATCTCATTTGGGATGCAAAAATGACAAATGATGTATTGCCAAATGAAGTCAATCACCTCCTTCTCCCGAAGCTTTGTATAGTTCTCAGTGAAAGAGGTCTCGAGTCAAGGAAGAAAAACCAAGCTTTGTCAGTCAGACCCTAGATGGTGTCGGAGTAAAAGATCATCAACAAAGGCGTTCTAGTGCGTTGTAGATTCGTATCCAAGACTTGTATCATTTGATGATGTCATGTGAATCGCTAGAAACATGTGAAGTGGGGTTGCCTGAAAATAGAACTGATTTGACTCCAAGTCCTGACAACCAGGTTTGGAAGCAGCAAACCATAGAGGCTTTCAACAAACATACAAAGTGGACCGCAGTTTGGCTGACCCTCTTCTTCCCAAAAACCGGAAGGATGGGCTTTTGGGCACACGGAAAATTAGAAGTGGGTGGAGTGTGCTTCTCAGCTAGAGTTGGGGGTGGGGTCGCTATAAGGATTTAGGGACTAGGCCTATTGAGGAACTGAGATGATTCATCTTAGTCTTAGTATGCCGGGTATGCTTTGTCCAAGCGCAGAGATTGACAAATCTATAGTTGCGGGTCTATCTTCTTCTAGGCTTCAACCAATTTAGAAAAATAGTCAGTCATAACTATAATTTGAGATACATGTCCTGATGCCGCGGGCAAGGGTTTGACTTTATCCATTCCCCATTTCATGAATGGCCATGGGGATATAACTGGATGCAATTCTTCTCCTAGTTGATGTAGCAGTTGTGCATGACGGTGACATTTATCGCATTTCTTTATGAACATTTCTATGTCTTCCACAATTCGGGGCCAATAATAATCAGCCTTCATGAGTTTTCTCATTAAGGATTCCGCTCCCGAATGATTTTTGCATATGCCTTCATGCACTTCCCTCATTATGTAATTAGCTTCCTCGGGGCCTAGGCACTGGGCTAAGGGGCCATAATAACACCATCGATAAAGTTTTTCATCTACAACATAGTACCGGGCGGATTTGGTCTTTAAATCTCCGGATGCTTTTAGGTCCTCGGGGAGCTTCCCATTCACGAGGTAGTCTAAGAATTCATTCCTCAGTCCCATGTTAGAATGATTGAGTTCACCCCATCGTACCCTTCTAAATCTAGTGTTGAATGTAGCAGCTAAACAACTGACTCAACTTTATGACCTTCTACTTCCGTGCTGGAACCCAAGTTTGTGAGTGCATCTGCTTTTATATTTTCATCTCGGGGGATATGTACCACCGTCCACTCTTGAAACCGGGAAAGAAGCTTTTAAAACCTACTCGAGGTATCTTCACATGTGTTCCTCCTTGGCTTCAAAAACTGCATGAACTTGGTTCACCACTAGTAGCGAGTCATATTTTACTTCAATTATTTGAGATCTTAAGCATCGAGAAAATTCCAGACCTACAACCAAATCCTCATACTTGGTTTCATTGTTTGTCAAAGCATAACTATGAATTGTTTTCCTTGAAACTTTCCCAGTAGGAGTATGCAACACTACTCCAAGACCAATCCGTTTGACAATGGAGGCTCTATCCATGTGAATCGTCCAGACCCCGAGGGCAGTCCTCGAGACCAAAATGTCTTCTTTTCCGCATGAGGGATTACTCCCGGACTGAAATAGGCCAACAAATCCATGAGGACTTGCGACTTTATCATAGCCAAATGCCTAAAAGTTCAGTCTTATGTAATATGTTCTTAAGTGGAACCGTAGTTACTACAACAATTGGGTGGCAATGAAAATATGGTTGAAGCTTTCCTGACGACATAACTAAAACAAAAGCCAATATTTCGGGTAACGGGTAATGGGTTTTGGTCCCTAACATTACTCTACTTACATAGTAAACAGGAAATTGTGTACTTTTTTCTTCCCGTATAAGAACTGCACTTACCTACCTCCAAGACATATAGATATATAAGGAGTTGTTCTCCGTCCTTTGGCTTTGACATGAGTGGAGGAGTGGACAAGTAATATTTCAGGCCCCGTAGGGCCTGCTGGCATTTGGGCATCCATACAAAGTCGTTCTTCATTTTTAGAAGTGAAAAGAACCTATGGCACTTTTTTGATGACCGGGATATAAGCCTGCTTAGAGCTGCCACACGCCTGGTCAACCGTTGTACTGCTTTTACGTCTTCAAGCATGTCTGGTATGTCCTCGATGGATTTTCTTTTGTTGGGGTTTATCTCAATTCTTCTTTGAGAAACCCAAGAATTTTCCGGAACTTACCCTCAAAGCATATTTCTTGGGGTTGAGCTTCATATTAAATTTTCTCAGCACCTCAAAAGTTTCCTGCAAATGACTTAAATGGTCCTCTGCACGAAGACTCTTAACAAGCATAGTGTCTATAGACACTTCCATAGTCTTTTGTTGCGTTATTTCTATATGCTATGCAAGTGTACGTATCGCAATTTGTAATAATTTTGGTAAAACCGAGTATCGCCCACAAAGACTGATTTATCAAGTACCAAACTAATCTTTAGTTTCTATTTGGCAAACGAGTATAAGTGGTGATTTCTAAACAAAAGAATTAACAAACTAAAATAGATTGCGGGAATAAAATAACAGTGAAAACACACAAAGTTTAATTCAGTAATGAAGGCAATTAGGGTTTCCAATCTCATCAACTTTCCACTCTATCATTCATTAATGCAAGACTAGCAATTCTTCTTCTTATTAAGATAGCAGGTTAACTGAGATGTTCTATATTCCGGTTAGGACATATAAAAACTTTACCGAAGTGAGAATTTTCTATATTTCTATGATAAATTCAATCACATAGGAGGATTAAGATCAATAATCTAAAAAAACTACACAGGCAATCGTGATACTCTCGCTTAAGATTAAACCTACGTCTAATCAACTATAGCATATTCAAATCTCCCTTTTCAGATCTTGATTTGAAATCATATAGGTAATGAAAACTAATGGCCAATTAATTGTCATTCAATAAACACAAGTTGAAGAGATCTTAATAGATGAAGAAGAACATTAACAATGCATTAAATCATAATAGAGTTTCAAGTGATTCAACGAAAAATCCTAATAAAAGTAATTAGCTCATAGACATGCTAAGAAAACTAATTAACTTAATATCCAACATGAACTGAATCAAAGTAAAGAAAAGGAAAAGAACTTGAACAATAGATGTCTATAATGTCTTCTTGTTCTCTTGTTTCTTGCCTCCAATTGTGTCTCTCCAAAATGCGCCTCCCCCAGCATATATCATGAAAACCCCCAGAATGGACCTTTTTGCCCTTGTTAAAATTAGGTTTTTCGCTTCCTGGACGACGTCGACGCCGCGGCTCAGCTATTAGAGTGTCGCGACTCTAATTAGCTCTGAAAATCAAATTGATTTCTGCTAGTGGGGAGCCACAGCTCTAATATTGGGCGTCGAGGCACCTTCGTCGATGTTTCTAGCGTCGCGGCTGTAACCAGGTAGCACTGCGACTCTAATTCTAAGAAACTTCTTCCAGCCTTCTGCCTACATGGTGCCTCATCTCTTGCTTCCTTGACCGTGGCCCTTCAGCGTTTTTCATCCAGTGTTTGTTTAAACTGCTTTCTGAGCTTCCCAGGGCTTCTTTGACTTATTACTTGTGACCAGATATGTATTTTTGTCTTCAATAACTGCCTATTTCCTTTGGATTCGCCTTATTCCTTTTTGAATCGCTTAAAACCTAAAAATAAAACAACACGCATAATACTGCACAAGATAACTAAAAGACAAACAAAAACTCCCTAAAACACACTCTAAAACAGTACTAAAATCTACCTAACATCTTTCCTATTTGTTTTTCAAATATTTTATTTACTAACCTTTGATAAGTAGCTCCAATTTTTTTAATCTGAAAGGCATAACATTATAACAATAAGTACCGAAAGTAGTTAAAAAATATGTTTTCTCTTGGTCTTCCAGGTGCATCCTTATTTGGTTATACCCAGAATACGCATCAAGGAAACTCATTATCTTGTGTGCAGTCATAGCATCAATCATTTGATCTATGTTCGGCTATGGAAATGAGTCGTTTGGGCATGCTTTATTTAAATCCTCATAGTCAATGCACATCCTAAATTTGTTCCCCTTTTTAGGTAATATGACTATGTTTGCTAACCAATTCGGATATTTTAATTCTCGGATCGATCATATATTAAGTAATCTAACTACCTCTTCTTTCACAAACATATTGCAGAGTTCAGCAATGGGTCACTTCTTTTGCCACACGGGAGGGAAACTGAGATCTAGGCCCAACATATGAGTTGTGAATTCTGGAGGGATGCATGTCATATCCTTATGTGACCATGTATAGCAATCACTGTTAGCTGCAATATAATTGGAAATTAAATCCCTGAGCTCCGGGGTTAATTACATGCCCAGGTATACATTCCTGTTGGGAGTTTCCTTGTGCAGAGTTATCTACTCAAGCTCTTCTACTATAGATCTGGTGGCGTCTGACTCATCTGTTATGCAAAAATATCTAGGCACCTGGTACCGGTCTGGATAGGTTGATTATATTTCTACTGGCAGAACCTGACAGATATCTTCTACTATGAGCTCCTCTGCCTTTAATTTCTATTCAGGATATAACGTTGCCTATGGTTCCTCTACGGCATATATCTCCCTAGTAGCTAGTTGTTCTGTCATGTCCCAGACCGGAGGGACGTGATGGGCACCTGGGCCCCACCCGCTGGATACCGCTAATCGTACAACCAACTCCTAATCACAATTGAATACGGACTGAGTCAAAAAAGATTATAGAAAATCTTAATCAGAAATTCAATTTTCATATATACATACCCATACCAAGGCCGACAAGGCAACACATGATAACTAACCACAGGACACCTGTCTACAAGGTTCTAAAGAATACATGACATCAAAAGGACGGGACATGACCCCGCCATACCCATATGCAGATGCAAAAATACTATACCACGACCAACTGCAACTCTTAAACAAATAGAGTGCTACAACATCAGCTGAACCAGCAACCTACTAGCGTGAACCGTCACCTTCTTTAACTGAACCTGCGGGCATGAAACGCAGCATCCCCTGAAAAAAAGGACGTCAGTTCGACTGATATACTGAGTATGTCAGGCATGAACAATAGTATAACAAGGATTTAACAACAACTGAAAAAGAAACATCTAACCAACAGTAAATGCCTCTGAGGGCCCTAATACATATGCCTAAATGTTATGCACCATGCAATATACATATCCATCGGCCTCATCGGGAACCTACCTTACCAAAATAGTCTATGTGGGCACCATACCATGTAATGATTAGTGAATGTATGCATAATGCATATGAGGTATACTAATGTCCACACATGAATCCTCCCATAACCGCCTCTGTGGGCATCAGGTTATATCGCCATACAAGGGCATCACATCATCACATCATATTGGCCTCTTCGGGCTCTTTCGTGATAGTTTGTACCAGCTGCAGGTGGTGTGCGTATATAAAGCCTTTCCCTTTTCCCACATCCCCTACATATATACAATATTTACCATATAGTAGTGTGCATAGCACAAGTGGTCCAGGGTAATATATGAATGTAATGAAAATGAAAATGCATGAATAACATTAAAATATCATGAGTGACATAATGTCCTTGTACCTTTGGCTAACACAGTGTATATCAACATCTCTTCCGGTGTTCCTCAATAAGGTCTTAGAAACATATTTAGACATGCTTTTAGCATACGAATCAATAACATGAATATTCTTAACTACTAGGAGTAGAATAAATTATGGAGCAATATCACGGTTATATTTCGTTACATGGAACATGCCAAAAGAAAGAAATAGTTGCCTTAACATACCTCGAATATTGTCCTGTCAATAATTCTTATATTTGAACTTGCTGGAACGTTGCCTCAAGAACATCACTGCCCAATTTCTCCCCTTTTAAATGACCCCAAGGCTTAAGAACTTACTGCACTTGCACGATTTTTCTCACTCAAATTCCTAATACTAACGTGAATTGCTTCTAAATGGAATAATTGTTGAAGTCTCATTTTGGTCTCATTTCTTTATCATAACCAACTACTCATTAAATGAAATGTTCTCCAAAATGAAGTTACACGTTGCTGAATCATTTCTTTGTCTTCAACGAATTCTTCAAACCAAATTATAAATATAATTCCCCCTCCCCCTAATCATGAAACCAATCTATTCCCATAATGGTGTCTCCCACCAGCCTATTTATTGGCGGTGGGGAGCATTGGTGGTCGACACATACCCCTTAACATGCCTCCGTATAATTTATCAATCACACACTTAATTAATTCCGTGATTCCAATTCACTTAAATCCTGATAACTCATAAGACTTTCATATACTCAATGTCATAATTTCCTAATATGTCACTAGTCCATAACCTCTTTGTGCACGCACCAAATTTATTTCTGCTTTCCGTCGTCATACTTCTTACGTCTAAAATTATTTCGAGGTTTAATCCCTTGTATATACTGATCTCTTTATTATCATACGTAAATATACCACAAATTTCCCGACGCTCGGGTCAAGTTACACATGCCTAGCGATTTTACATACGCTTAGTGATTCAAAACCGTGATCTGAAAGTACGGGATGTTACATCATTCCCCCCTTAGAAACTTTCATCCTCGAATGTTGGGGTAACATATCTAATCCCCGTCACGTAGCCAGAATATACAATTACTTTTTCACAACCATACAATGTATCATGTATCATTACATCAGACCTCTCATTATCTTCAAGTATTAATTATAATACCATGAGATAGAACGTTAGTCAGGAATAGGTATGGATATTTGTGCGTCATTTCCTCTTCCGCCTCCCATGTCATCTCTTCCACATTCTTATTTAGCCAAAGAACTCTCACGGAGGCTACTTCTTTAGTCCTCAACTTGCGGGCTTGTCAAGCTTTCTTGTCTTATCATTTTTATATCTTCCACCGATCGAGTGCTCATTCATCTTACCATTACATTTCCGTTTCAAATTGCCTTGGAAAAAATCTCTTATCTCTAAGTACCTCTCATACTCCCTTCCTAAACACTAGAGAATCGCCACATTTGGCCGAAGAGTTCCTTCTGTCCCTCCTCCATCATTGATCCTTATGCCGTTCTAGAATAATCATACATTTGTGAGACCTGCATAACCATAATCTCATTCACCTTTATCTTTCTTATTGTAATTATTCATTCTATTTGTCACTAAGCAGAAAACATTTGAACCTTTATACTTAATCATATCATTCCATTAACTGTTTTCATATTCCCTACCACCATTATTTGAGCATAACACTCGTATTTACACTCAATCCAACTTCAATCTCCCTGCTAATCATAATCCTTCTGGAAGAAGGTACTGCTGTAATAGTAAATATGATAAAGTCTACAAAGAAATATTCTTACAATCTCCTGCGTTCCGATGCTTAGTACTTCATTTACCTTACTAAATATTTTGCTTTCCAGGATTGCATTGTTTCTTCCATCTTCCGTATATGACTGAGATAACTTGTCATAATCTCGAATTTTAACAATAATACTGCCCTTCTGGCGTATCAACCATCTTGGTAGAAATCGACCATTTACTGGCTACGAGTATAAACTAACCGAAGTCTTTTTGGTAACTGGCAGTCCTGAAATCGTAAAAGGCATGGGTTAAACTCAAATTCTTATAACTCAGCTCTACTACACGATCTATGACGTGAAGAATGGAAACCATCCCTAAAATGTCAGATAGCCTCCTGTTTATAAGTATGGTGCACAACATACCCACAAACAAGACTCTACTAGACACGACTTATAAACTTCCTAGGACAGACATGCTCTGATACCAAGTTTTCCACGACCCAAACCGGAGGGACGTGATAGGCACCCGGGCCCTACCTGCTGGGTACCCTAATCGTACAACCAACTCCTAATCATAATTGAATACGAACTGAGCCGAAAAAGATTATAGAAAATCTTAACCAGAAATCCAATTTTCATATATACATACCCATACCAAGGCCGACAAGGCTACACATGACAACTAACCACAGGACACTTGTCTACATGCCTCTAAAGAATATATGACATCAAAAGGACGGGACATGACCCCGCCATACCCATATACAGATGCAAAAATACTATACCACGACCAACTGTAACTCTGAAACAAATAGAGTGCTCCAACATTAGCTAAATCAGCAACCTACTAGCATGAACCGTCACCTTCTTTAACTGAACCTGCGGGCATGAAATGCAGCATCCCCAGACAAAAGTATAATAGGGATATAACAACTGAAAAAGAACACAACTGAACAACAATAAATGCCTCTGAGGGCCCTAATACATATGTCTATATATTATGCACCATGCAATATACATATCCATCGGCCTCATCGGGCACCTTCCTTACCAAAACAGCCTTTGTGGGCACCATACCATGTAATGATTAATGAATGTATGTATAATGCAAATGCGGTATACTAATGTCCGCACAGGAATCCTCTCATAACTGCCTCTGTGGGCATCAGGTTATATCGCCACACAATGGCATCACATCATATTGGCCTGTTCGGGCTCTTTTGTGATAGTCTGTACCAGCTGCAGGTGGTGTGCGTATATAAATCCTTTCCCTTTTCCCATATCCCCTACATATATACAATATTTACCATATAGTAGTGTGCATAGCACAAGTGGTCCAGGGTAATAAATGAATGTAATGAAAATGAAAATGCATGAATAACATTAAAATATCATGAGTGACATAATGTCCTTGTACCTTTGGCTAACACAATGTATATCAACATCTCTTCCGGTGTTTCTCAATAAGGTCTTAGAAACATATTTAGACATGCTTTTAGCATATGAATCAATAACATGAATATTCTTAACTACTAGGAGTAGAATAAATTATGGAGCAATATCACGGTTATATTTCGTTACATGGAACATGCCAAAAGAAAGAAATAGTTGCCTTAACATACCTCGAATATTGTCCTTTCAATAATTCTTATATTTGAACTTGCTGGAACGTTGCCTCAAGAATATCACTGCCCGATTTCTCCCTTTTTAAATGACACCAAGGCTTAAGAACTTACTGCACTTGCACGATTTTTCTCACTCAAATTCCTAATACTAACGTGAATTGCTTCTAAATGGAATAATTGTTGAAGTCTCATTTTGGTCTCATTTCTTTATCATAACCAACTGCTCCTTAAATAAAATGTTCTCCAAAATGAAGTTACACGTTGCTGAATCATTTCTTTGTCTTCAACGAATTCTTCAAACCAAATTATAAATATAATTCCCCCTCCCCCCTAATCATGAAAACCAATTGATTCCCATAATGGTGTCTCCCACCGGCCTATTTATTGGTGGTGGGGAGTATTGGTGGTCGACACATGCCTCTGTATAATTTATCAATCACACACATAATTAATTTTGTGATTCCAACTCACTTAAATCCTGATAACTCATAAGACTATCATATACTCAATGTTATAATTTCCTAATATGCCATTAGTGCATAACCTCTTTGTGCACGCACCAAATTTATTTTCGCGTTCCGTCGGCATACTTCTTACGTCCAAAATTATTTCGGGGTTTAATCCCTTTTATATACTAATATCTTTATTAGCATACATAATATACCATAAATTTCCCGACGCTCGGGTTTGTTTACACATGCCTAGCAATTTTATATACGCTTAGTGATTTAAACCGTGATCCAAAAGTACGGGATGTTACATGTTCTCCCTTAATTTGTTGGATCCCTTCTAGTGTCGGAACCTTCACCAGTAGATGTAATGTTGTCAATATCGCTTTCATATTATATATCCCTGGCCTCCCCAATATAGCATTATACCTCATGTCACCGTCGATGACATAAATATTTGTTACCAATATGAATCTCATAGCATCCACCAGCAAGTTGATTTCACCCTTAGTAGTATTGCTAGACATGTTGTAACCTGAGATGGTTCTGGCAGCCGGAACAATCTTGTCCACCATATTCATTTCTTCTACAACTTTCAGTCGGATAATGTTAGCAGAGCTTCCAGGATAGATCAAAACTCTCTTCACCTGGAAGACATTAATAGGTACCAAAATTACCAATGCATCGTTATGCGGGAAGCTCACACTAACATCGTCTTCTTCGGTAAAAGTAATAGTATGTTCATCTAGCATATCCCATAATCTCTTCTTACGGGTTATTGAAATTTTTGTTTTCTTAGTTGTATTGAAGGGTGTAGCGGCAATCATTGAACCACCAAAGATCATGTTTATCACATTAGGTGGTACGATAAGATTTGATTTGTCCTTGGAAGGTTGTCCCCGCTAGTAGTCGTTACAAGCTCTTTTGCTAAAATATTCTCAAAGGTGGCCCCTACCTAGCAATCCTGCCACCTCTTCTCGGAGATCTATGTAATAAGTAGTCTTATGTCCGTGCGTGCCATGAAAGTCATACCACACAGACTGATCTCTTTTATTTAGATCTAACTGTAATTGTTTTGGAGGTCGGGATACTAGATGAGTTCTCAGTACCGCCACTATTTGGTCTTCGTTGATGCTGATGTTGTATTCAGATAATTTCGAGTATTCGGGACCCTTTGCGGAGGATTTGGATGAATTTCCTTTGTTGAAATTCACCAATCCTTGATTTTTTCTTTCGGGGACTCCTTTGCTATTTTTTTTCTCAAGGGAGCAAAAATTATGTCCACCTCCTTGCTTTTCGGGAGCAGGATAAGGTTAGAAGTGGTTCATCGAGGAGTTCTAATCTACTCTAGCTCATTTTTCTAATTTCTAAAAAATACTCTCCGTCTGAGTCCCCAGCAAATCATCTTCTATTCGGATATTAGACTCATATTGGTTGTGTACATCATCCCAGGTTGTAGCCTGGAATTCCAAAAGATTTTCCTTGAGATTTCATGAGGCGTTTGAACTCAAAGGATTCATACCATTTGTGAAAGCCACTATAGCCCACTCATCCGGGACTACGGGTAGCAACATCTGCTCCTTCTGGAATCATGAAACAAAGTCCCTAAGGAGTTTCATTTCTCCCAGCGCAATGCGAAAATATCCGCCTTTTGCATCTTCATCTTTTGCGCATAAGCCGTTATATGTTCCTGTGGATCAGCAGTTTCATCGTACTTGGGTATAAATGGCATTTTGAACCTTTTGGGGATCCGTTCAGGTGCAGCTTCTAGCTTATACGCCAACTGAATATATCTCTTAGCATTCAGTCCTTCAACCACATGAAGGCTCCCGGTATTTGATTTAACCAGTATCGGAATTCCTTGGAATTTTTCTCCTCCTTCTCTACGATGGTATCCACTTGGCTTGTCATGTCCTTCATAAATTTGAGAACCTGCTCCTAGAATGGTTTTACTTTATGAAGAACCATCATTTCTCGATCTATTCTAATCATTTTTCGCAGCTCTGGTGGTGTTTGGTGGAGGTATTGCTATGGCTATTGAGGTACTGCCAGCGTTTTGGACACGAAATCGGAGAAAACATGCATCAGTTGGTCCAACTGTCTGCTCATAGCAATATTTTGTGCCTTTAGGTTTTGTATGGATTCCTAAGGTATCTCATCATTGGGAACATCCTCTTCTTGAGTCTGTCCACCTTTGGAAGTGGCTCCGTCTGCAACCATCAGATCCTCTGGTACTGGAACTTCTACGGGTAAGCCATATGTTCCGATTGGGGAGTTGTTTGTATTGTCACCTGTGTAAAGACTTCCTCTGTGCTCTTCTACTCCTGTCATATGTTTGTTCTGAACAAAAAATCAAGACTTGGAAAAATATTAGATCGGTAAAAAGGGGTCACTTATGACACCACAATTGTTCAGGCCCCATGGTTGGCGCCAAATTGTTTACCATAAAATGGTATAGTTGATTTTTTATATATGGTAAAGGATATGTTGATTTCAAGTGATTGATTTTGGCAATAATATTAGGCAGAATATAGTGTTAGTAATTAAGATTAAGACAAAGTAAAGAAATAGTTAGCCTGAGCCTTGTGCTAGCTTCTTGGCAAAGCCTCCGTGACTAGTATGAAATTGTAAGAATCGAGAGTGGTATTAAGAAGTATATTGTAATAACTTTCATATTATGATTTACAATGGAATAATGTGTCCTAATTATACATGAGCTCACGGGTACACACCCCATGATATATGCCCTTATTAATATAAGAGAATGAATGATGTAATAATTGAACAATTAGTGTCTCTAAAAATGTAATTAATGCTCTATTGGAAGATGTGTGATTGGACTAGTAACGGTCGTCTGTTGGGATACAAACGGTTCACCTAATCTTCAGAATTACCGATACCGTACGTACGCACAACATCTCCAGACCCGCTTATGTTTTATCAGTAGCGCCATAGGCTGACATGGACCTGACTCAACATCATTTTCTACGTGTCATAACATAATTCACCCAGTTGTATTGTACGGATTTTTCCATTTATAGTAGGATTTCTTGTAAATTGAAAAATAGCCTTTGGGGCCTTAATCTAAAAAAATAGACATTGGGCAAGTATCCTGAGAAAAATGAACTAAAGGTACTCTTTGAGTCTTGAAATTAAAATTTGTGACAACTTTGACCAGCCAAGGTCAAAGCTCACTTAAAATCTAATTAAGTTAAATATGGTCTGAATTAGAATTTTTAAAACTTATTAAACTTTTGTAAAATATAAAACAACCCACATTTTAATCCCCCAACCCCTAAGATCTCATTCCATTTATTTTAAAAAACAAAACCAATCGTTGTTGCTCTTCTATCCTCTTCTCTCCAAATTTGTGATTTACTCTCTTCTTCCTCCATTGTTGTTGTTGTTGCCACTGCTACTCGTCTTCTCCATGTTTGATCATCCTTCTCTTTTCTCGTCGTATCTGCAACTTGAAAGGTAACAATTTTCTTATTTCTCTTTCACATCAATTCAAAGGTAAAAGTTTGGGTTTTGAAATTGTGGACTGCAAATGATGATTTTTGTTAAAGAAGAAGAATATGGGTTTCTCTTCAATGTTGTTTATTTTGTAGTTCCATGCTTGAGAAACCCTGATTTGGGATATTTGTTTCACTTTTTTGTTGATGTGTGTTGGGATCTCATGTGTGTTTGTAAATAGTGTAGGTGGTTATGAAATAATGGTTTTTGCTGGTGTTTTTGTTCTTGTTTTACTCTAGGATTATGGAAATAGGGCTTGTACTTTTGTTGATCTTTTCAACAATTGTTGTTGTTATTGCAATATGTTTAGCACATGTTTGACAAAAACAAATATTTGTTGAGGTTACATGCTTAAAACCCCTTTATTTGGTATATTTTGTTTATGTTTTGATGGTTGTGTGTTAGTAAATATCTCACACTGATAGTGAAATAGATGTTTTTGTTGTTGTTGTTCTTCTTGTTGTCCTTGTACGATTTAGTAAAAAGGGTCTTGGTTTTTTTTTATTTTTATCCAATAGCTGAGTAAGTTATTACAACATATTCCTATTATGTTGATAAAAATCCAACAACTGTGGAGTTTGTTGCAATAGTTGAGTAAGTTGTTGCAACAGATTCATAATCTGTTGGAGAAAATCAAAATAGTTTTTGAAGAAGCTATAACAACTCTTTTGTTTTTTTCTAACAGCTGAAGAATCTGCTGCAATAATTTACTCAGCTATTGCAACAACTTCCTCATTTGTTGCAACAACTCACTAAGTTGTTGCAACATATTTATCAATTGTTGCAACGGATTCTTCAGTTGTTGAAAAATTCGATTACTTGTTATATTTTGTTTGATAAACTGATGCAGTTCTTTTTCCCTATTTACTATAAATGATGCACAAATCAATTGAAATTGTTTTTGTTTATCTGTTATATGCAGATAAAATGGAAAAAACCAAAAGAAAAGGAGATAAATCAACTGAGGAATCTAGAGAGAGTAAACAACCCAAGGGTCAAATAACATTATAAGAGCTTGCTGAACAAGCTATTTCACAATCAGCAAATGTGCACTCAACCAATGGTCAAAATGAACTACAATATTCTAATAGAAAGGAGGGACCAGAGTACAAGGAAACCTCTGAAGTAGAAGTGTCTTGAGATGGCCATAATGAACATCCTGAAGATGCCCAAGAATCAGGAGATAAAACTGTAGAGAATGAAGAAGATAAGGAAGATGAAGAGAATGATGAAGAAGATAAGGTAGATGAAGAAGATAAGAAATATGAAGAAGATAAGAAATATGAAGAAGAGAAAGAAGATGAAGATGTAGAAACTGAAAAGAGTAATGAAGAAGATGAAGAGGAAGAAAAAAATATAGATAAAAGGTCTACGATCGTACGTGAAATAAGACAAAAAATCTATATAATGTAGATGCTAATATTGTTGAGTATTCTAGTGTTAGTATAGATCCTAACAGGCCTTCCAATGAAGATGTAGTAAAAAACTTTAGTATTGACAATTACGGCGTAAGAACGTCATTTGATGACCATAATGATTTGACTGGTGATATTGTGGTCAAATGAGGCATGGGAAAGAGTTTTGATAACTTTAGGAGCACACTCAAAGAATTTTAGTTGGAGGATTTCGTTAGGGCTAGCTATTTTGGGTATTTCTTAGATTTTTTAGAAGGAACTGTTGAACGGTTTTAGATGAAAGTGGTGTATGGGATTTTGAAATGTAGGATTATTTCTACATCAAAGGATGAGGTTTGGATAAATTTCTGTGGCATGCCAGTTTGTTTTGGTATTGTTATGGGCTTGAGATGTTATCCACCTCCTGAGCCTCTTCCTACTTTTATATTAAAGAAGACAGCTGGGACAACCAAGCAAGCACCAGCCAAGAAAGCAAAGGGTGCAAAAGGTAAGAAGGATGTTGATTTGGTGGATTTAGTGGGAAAGAGCTGCAAAGAGAAGCACTTGCGTGAATATTTAAAGTCCAGAATTGTGGTCAGAAAGCACAAGGAGTCTCTTTGCTTAGTTTTATTTGTCCAAAGTGTTCTTTGGGCAAGATACATAAACCTTAACATACCACTTGGTTTGTTTAAACTTGCGGAGGACCGGGAGGCATTCAACAACTATGCATGGGGTTTTGAAAGCTATAGGTTGACTGCTGATTATTTGTTGAAAGAATTGAAGCCAACTGTGAACACGGTCAACTTATATGGCTTCTCTTGGACTTTCATGGTAAAAAATTTCAATGTTTTATCTTTTATCTTTTTTACATTTTAATCATTATTCTGATTTTTGCTGGCATATATTTTTCTACGCTTGGACATTTGAAGTCATTCCTCATCTCCGGCATCAAGTGAAGGGCTACTCCAAAAAAGTTTCTTGTCCAAGGATCCATAGATGGCTGGCTGCCAAAAGCAACACTAAATTGAGTGTTGATCTTTTTAACCCCCTTAAGGATGAGGTACGCCTCAGTAACACATTTATATAAAAAAAATTTACTTCTATAGCCCTGAATATTTTACAATAGGTAACTAGTTGTTGCAATAACTTTTATAATCTACTACAACAACCTCTATATCTGTATCTGTTGGACAATGTCCAACAAGTATGACATCTATTGCAATAGATTGTAGTATTTGATACTATGTTGACATTTGAATGTTTCACAGCTACAAGTAACTAATTTTTACAACAAGTACCAAATTTGTTGCAATAACCTCTTAATCTATTGGATAATGTCCAACAAGAATGACACCTATTATAACAGATCTTATAAATTCTTTTAAATAGGTGTTGCCTTTCATGATTTAGCACCATTTTAATATATATGCTTTCTTGTTGTAGGTAGTGCACATGTGGCTTGTCCCGACAATTGGACAGTTAATGATGTCATTCATTGCTTTCTTTGTACCCTTAGAATTTGATCCTAACATATTGATTGATCGGTTCAAAGTAGAATTGGCTAGAGTGACAGCCATCACAACAGAATCAGGTGGTGTTAATGGTGCTACTGGTGATGGTAGTAGTAGTGGTGGTGGTGGTATTGATGGTGTTGGTATTGGTGTTGGTCTTGGTATTAGTGATGGTGATGGTGATATTGTAGATGATAGTGTTGGTGGGGTTGATGATGTTGTGGCAGGTACTCTCGGTGAAAAAAAGAGATGATAAATGGTGGTGGAGTTGGTGGAAATACTCCGCTTAGTGCTATATTTTCTTTTGTTGGGATCGGTACCTCCAAAGTTCCTTCATGTGCTTGTTAATGTGATATTGTAATAATAGAATGAATGACTTGATTGTGAAGGTTGAGGAGTTGACCAATGCTCAAAATGACACTAATGCTCTCATCCAATATATAATATCTAAGAGGGGTGTCAATCCGTCTAATCGGCCTTTAGAGCCACATACTCCTATTGGGATTTAGAAGAAGTGGAGAGCACTTACAAGGGCACTTGCCAATATTAGCTCAATAAAATCTGTGCAAAAGAATACTCCTCAACCTCCACCTGTTAATGTTGGGCCAGTTGTGTTGAAATACGTTGATATTTACAAGAACGTGAATTCCCAAAAGAAAAAAGTTCCTGCCATAATCAATTCCAAAAAGGATCCTTAGCTCTACTCAATGCATTTATTTTGCCTCAATGACTTCAGGGTGATGACAACCATGCATGAGTGGTGGCTGGACAGTGTAACTCTCGGAATAATACTTGAGGTATTTGTTGCAATAGATCAAGCATTTGGAGATGACAGTATGACGATCATAGTTTTTTATATCATAATTCTTATACACCCGCCTAATAATTACAAGTTCACCTACAGGCGTAGACACTTCAAATGACTTATGTAATAATTCAGGCTCTTTTCCACACTTACCAGCGACAAAGGGTGTAATATAAGACAAGGTGGAACCCAGATCTATAAAAGCATATATGTCAAGAGAGAAAATGGATAATATACTTCTAACCACATATGGAGATGACTCAGGGTTCTATCAACCTGACAAGGCATAGATGTGGTTTTAGAGACTGCTCAAACTAGCTGTTGCTCCTCTGCCTCTACCCTTGCCAGCCGATGCATGTGTGCCCTGCCCCGAAGGGCGTACTGATGAAGAAGAAGTTGCTTCAGACCCTCCTACCCTCTTTAGGGTTATTAGATGATGAAAAGATCCGCCTGAAAATTGGTATATAGATGGTATATTAGCAAAGTTTTATCTAAATTTATCAAATAATAAGCATGTAGTACGAAAAGAAGCATTATCAATCCAAAATTCATTTTTTAAATAAAAGTCTATAATCTTTAATCAATATAAATATCATAATTGCAGAGTCTAACACTTATAAAATTTATAATTAAAAACACATAGTCTAAAAATCGTACCTCTTAGTAGAATCTTAGATCACCGGAGATCTCAACCCACCCTGGTACTATTTCCCTTTCTTCTCAGCAATAACGGGATAATTAGCCTAGGTGCTTAGGAGTTTCTCAACAGACTCTTTCTGAGATTCTTATCAAGATGTAGGTTTATAGACTAATATGGTTCTAATTATCTTCCTTCAAAGTGATCTATCTCTAGTTTTTTGATATTATAATTGATCTGGATTATAGACTAAGGAGGGGGTTTAGCTAGACATAGAGAGAATTTTCAAAGAAAGATTTGTATTGAAGTTTTTTGAATCATCAAAATGTTTACAAGAGACTCTTTATTCTCGTTCTCTGATTGTAAAATAGTAATATGATAACAAAAAGTCTAAAAGGCTACAGTTCTTTGTTTGCTATGATTGTCGCTTTCTCCAAAGTTTTCTGTTTTGTTGTAGCTTTGTCAAAGTTGTCATCTTTTTTTTTGTCCTTTGTCTGGCTGCTTTTGCTGAGTGCTTTCCAGCTGTTTTTCATCAGATTATTTGATAATATCTTCTTGGCATTTGTCTTCATCTTCTTTTTCTTTTTGTAATATGTGGTAATATATGGTAGTACATGGGCTTACCGTAGTTAGACTACGTTAGGCCATAATATGATATTATATTCGGCTCCAAGTAATAAAATTACATGGTCCCTGTCATAGTAGTAATTTGGGCTGGAAGTAGTAAAAATACATGCTCCCTGCCATAGTTGTAAATTAGGCTGCAAGTAGTAAAACTACATGCTCCCTGTCATATGATATTACATTTTTATGCAAAAGGATCAGATCCTCCTTCTTTTTTTATTGCACTGGTAGTAGTAGTATTTTTAGTATTTATTATAGGCTTTTTCTTCTGTCCAATTATCATCTGGTATTGGTCAATAGTTTCCTTTTCATGTTTGTGTTTCAAGTTTATAATTATATCATGCAAATGTGTTAGTTCCATAGTATCAAGTGATATGATGTCATTTTTGTAATACAAGGTAATAATCTCTTCCACTTGTCCTCCTTTAGAGCTTCCAATAATGCATGCCTTTTTGGCTCGTAACATATATTCTATCCTGATTTTCAAGTTTAATAATCCAAATACTCTTTTTGTACTAAGCCATTCTTGGAACTTCTCCAGAGTACAAGGTATTTTCATGTTCAAATTTCCATCATCTCCGCTAATGTTGCTATTTTTACCAGTTTTGAATATTTGGCATATCACAACGGGTTTTCCTATTAAATCAGTTGATGCATCGAACATCTGTATTCCATAGACACCTTTTCCAAATGCGTTCATCATGAGTGTTGTAGATTCGACGATAATACTTGGCAATATGGAAATATTGTACATGTTCTCATCCACTATTTGTTTATCAATAAAACCATAAGTGAATAATTTTGATACTATGTCTGGGTTAGCCTGTTCACTGCAAAAGAATCTGGAATACTTGCTCAGCTTAGCACTATGTAAAATATAAGGGTTAGTTTTATAATCATAAAATTTATTGATCTTTTCATAAGCACTGATGTAGTCTGGTGTGTATTTCAATTTATCGCACATTGATATTGTTGTTGATACTTGGGAAGAGGATGATATTGAGGATGACATAGTGGCAAGTTTTGATACAAAAGGTGCTAAAGTTTTAGTAGGGTTGTTTGGCTTTTCAGGTGTAGTTGTAGGTGATTTTGATTGAGTTTCACTGATTTGTAAGGTTCTCAGGGTTTTTAAATCTTGTAGGGCTTCTTTGAGTTGGTTTACAAGATGGGTATTCTCTTGTATTTTGGATATTAAGGTTTCATTGGTTTGTATAATGGAATCCATGACATTGGTAATATATTTTCTTCAAGGTTATCATCGTTGATCGACATTGTTATATCTGCTAAGAAAATCAGCTAAGACATTTTTAATTCCATATATATTCTTGACAATAAAATCATAACAACAAAAGAATGATTGCCATTTTCTTCTTGTGTTTACTTCTGGTAAAGGATCTATCTTGTTTGTAATAAAAGCTTTTACTTGTGTGTTATCGGTTCTAACAACAAATTTTACTGGTAGTAAGTGATAGTGAAATCTCTTTATTCTGAATTTTACTGCTAACAATTCTTTTTCGTTAGTATGATAGTTTTTCTCATTTGGCTTCCATGTTCCACCTCCATATCCACAGATTAGTGGTTTTTCTTTATCTATATCATCTTTTTCGCATGCTAATCACTAGCATCAGTAAAAAAATTCTAGTTGATCTAGTTCCATTGGTATTCTATGTTTTGGTAATGCTTTTACTTTTTACTTGATCGTATTTATAGCTTTAGTATGTTCTTCTTTCCATTCAAAAGTTATATTTTTTGTAGTTAATTCTTGCAATGGTTTTCTGAAGAGTGGTAAATATTATATATGGTCTGAAGCATATTTTATTATTCCTAGGAATTGTTGTACTTCTTTCTTACTTTCTAATTTATCCTTGAAATTTTTTATCTTTGTTACTATGTGTTCTTGTAGTAGTAATCCTTCATTATCTATAATGTATCCTAAATATTCGATACTATTTTTAAAGATTTCAGATTTCTTTTCAGCTAATAGTATTCCATGTTGTTTCACAATTTTTATAAATTCTTCTAAATATTTTCTATGATCATCTAGATTATCACTATTTATTAATATATCATCAACATATACTATACAAAATTTTGTTAATTTTTTGAACACTTGGTCCATTCTTCTTTGAAATATTTGAGGTGCATTTTTTAATCCAAAGGGTTAGTACATTCCATTTATAGTGTCTTTAAGGTGCACTGAAGGCTGGTAAAGATTTTGATTCTTTTGTCAGTTTTATCTGCCAAAATCCACTTTTACAATCGAACTTACTAAACCATTTTTTGTTTCCTAATCTATTAATAAGGTTTCTTTTATATGGTAAAAAATATCCATCAAATATTGTCTTCTTATTTAGTTCTCTATAATCTATTACCAGGAATTGAAATAAATGACCAAGGAAAAATGAGATTTATCAATAAGATATGAATATAAAAAGAATAATAATAAAGAAAAAACAAAATTAAAAATGATAAAAACAGCCTTAAAAGAAAAAATATTTTCTCAACTTAAATACCTAGATTACAGTGCAAAAGAAATAAAATTAGAAAATAATATAAAATAATTGGAACAGCAATGGGAAAAATTTAATAAAATATGGATAGATATGGGAAACGGATGGAAGAAAATGATAAACAATCCTGACTAACCCTGACGAAAAAATAAATGCAATATGGGAAGCAATAATAGTAAAAGAACAAACGAAAAATACACTAGTAATAATGGATGAAATAAGAGAAAACCAGACACAAATGCAACAAATGATAAGAGAAGAATTAACAAAAGTATGAAATGTATCTGAAGTACCAACATTTAAGATTATATTAGAAAAACTTAATATATTAGTAAAATAAATTAATAAAAGAAAAGGTAAACAAGTAGCAGGAGAAAATGAACCCAGTACGAGTCAAGACAATACAATAATTAGCACTACAACTCAACAACCAGAGTTAGTACCAATAGATGCGTGGAGAAAATGTAAACGTGTAAATATAGGAAACAATATATTCCCTACCCATAATTAGAATATTTCCATATATTATGTAAATATAATTATGGTAAGACTAGGATTCCTCTTTTGTATAGGCTTAGGATTCCTATTGTATAAGGGATGAATATTGTACTCTATATATACCTTGATATTAATGAAAGACTCCCCAAGGGAGATTAATAACATCTCACATGGTATCAAGAGCCAAATAAACAAAACCCTAAAAACCTTTCTCTTCCACAACCGACGGCTGCCTCTCCTACGCCGCGGCCCTCCCGGATTTTCTTCTTGTTTTTCTGGTTTTGTTCTTCCTTTCTTCTCTTCTCTAAATGGCTATACCTGATTCTTCCACACTATATGATGCCTCTACCTCCACAAATCCTACCACAAAGTCATCACCCCCATTTCATCCCGCCCTTACTGTTTCCAACAACAAGAACCATATTCCCATTATTCTTGATCAAGAAAACAACCAGTATTCTCCCTGGGTTGAACTTTTTCGCAATCATGCATGTCTCTATAACGTGCTTGACCATATTGATTATACTATTCTGCGCCCTACGGAGGTTGATGATTCTATCTGACATCGTCTCGACGCCGGCGTCAAACAATGGATATATGGTAGTATCTCTCAGGATTTTCTCCTTACTATCATGAAATCTGACTCCACAACCCTTGACTTGTGGAATCGTTTGGAGGAAATTTTTCAGGACAACAAGCACACTCGTGCTGTGTATTTGGAAGAACAGTTCAACAAAACACGTCTTGAAAACTTCTCCAATGTCTCTGAAATCGCAAGCAGCTTAAACTTCTAGCGGATCAACTCTCCAACATCGGCACGCCTGTCACTGACGATAAAATGGTGCTACAAATGATTTCTGGCCTTACTAAGGGCGAATATGATACTTTGGCCACCATTATTCAACAGGCAGATCCGCTACCGAGTTTTAACAAAGCTCGCTCACAATTGTTGCTCAAAGAAACCCGCCGTGCTAAGCAGGATGAGCACGCCCAGCAGGTGTTAGCTGTCGACACGCAATCCCAAGATCAGACGCCACCAGACAACTCCCAACAGCGGGACGGCCGCGGCGGCAAGGGTGGAAAAGGCCGTGGTCGTGGCAAGGGTCGCGGTCAACAGAACCAACAGCAGCAACAGCAACAGAGATCGCAGAACAACTGGGCCACGGCTCCTCAACAGTTCATCTACAGCGCCGCGGCGCGCCCCAGTATAGAGCCGCAGCGCCCCAATTCAGAGCCACGACGCCAAGTCCATTCCATACCAACAGCCATACAATCCGTATTCTTACCCCGATTTGTTAGGCCCCGCTACAGCCCTACAGCAGGACCACTTCATGCAAGGTCAGGTCCCGCAGCCCTTCTCCAGCATGACACCCACTGAGTTGGGTCAGGCGTTCAACACCCTCTCTATGCAACAACCTGACAATACTTGGTACATGGACTCAGGCGCCACATCTCACGTCACCCAGTCTGCAGGTACTATTCCTAAACTGTTTCGGTTAAAGCATCCTCAATATGTTACAGTTGGTAGTGGATAATGCATTTCAGTTAAGGGTTATGGTACCTCATACACACAACCTCCTCATGCACCCTTCTCCCTCAAAAATACCTTATATGCCCCACACATGATTAAGAACCTCATATCTGTCCGCCAATTTAATCGTAATAATTCTGTCTCCGTGGATTTTGACCCTTTTGGTTTTACTGTGAAGGATCTTCATACGGGGACACCTCTTACGAGATGCAATAGCACGGGGGATCTCTATCCATTCACTTCCACCTCCGCTGCCAGATCTTGCTCTCACATCACTCTAGCGGTTGTTTCTTCTTCAACTTGGCATAATAGGCTTGGTCATCCAGGAGCCCCAGTTTTTAATTTTCTTAGAGGCAACAATTTCATTGCTTGTAATGGGAAACTTGCCCAAAATTGTGTTTCTTTCTCTTTAGGCAAACATATTAGTCTTCCATTTAAATCATCTACTAGTGTTACATTTGCTCCTTTTGATATCATACATGTCGATTTATGGACATCTCCTATCTCTAGTTATCTGGGTCATAAATACTATCTTGTATTGCTTGATGATTTTTCACACTACGTTTGGTTATACCCTCTTAAATTTAAATCGGAAGTGTTTGTCAAATTTCTTGAGTTTCGCAAGTTCATTCAAACACAATTTGGAAAAGGGATAAAATCATTTCAGTGCGATAATGGTCGTGAATTCAATAACTCTACGTTTCACCGCTTTTGTACCAATAATGGCATGGTCTTTCGCTTCTCCTGCCCTTATACCTCACCACAAAACGGTAAAGCTGAAAGAATCATCCGCACCATTAACAATATGATTCGCACCCTATTGATTCATGCCTCCCTCCCTCCACCCTTCTGAGGCTATGCTGCTAAAATGTCAGAATACACTCTAAATATTCTCCCTACTAGCACTCTTCACAATATGACCCCTACCGAAATCCTCTACCATAGAATCCCCTCTTATGATCATCTACGGATTTTTGGTTGTCTGTGCTATCCCAACCTTAGCTTCACCGCCCCTCACAAGCTCGCTCCTAGGTCCACTCCATGTGTCTTTCTAGGATTTCCGCCGAACCATAGGGGCTATCTATGCTATGACTTGTCGACTCGTCAGATCCACATATCTCGTCACGTCACATTCGACGAGACCACATTCCCATTTTCGAGTCTTCTAAAATTCCAAAAACAGGACTACTCATTTCTTGACGAGTCTGCCATCTCTCCCCTCATAATCGAATAACTCATATCCTTTGTTCCATCGTCAGAGCCGCGGCCTCAAGAGGAGGCGCCGCGGCGCCTGATTTCCAAAGAGCAATCTTTTGAAACACTGTCGACAGCGCCGCGGCCCTGTGCTGAGGCGCCGCGGTGCCCAAAATTCAGAGAAGCCTGTCAACCTTCTAGCGCCGCGACTCTCGATCCAGGAGCTGCGACGCCTCTGACGGCTTCGCCCCCACCTTCTCCTTATCCGACTTTACCCCCCGTCTCAGACACCACTCCGCCACTCACTTTCCCTACCCATCCAATGGAAACTCGTTCAAAGCATGGAATCTTCAAACCCAAAGTCCATTTCAACTTGTCTGCCCAAACCATCTCTCCACTTCCAAAGAATCCAAAATTGGCCAAACAAGACCCTAATTGGAATGCGGCTATGTATGAGGAATTCAATGCTTTAACTAAACAGCACACGTGGGATCTAGTACCTAGAATTGAGGGGGTGAATATCATTCGTTGTATGTGGCTATTTCGTCACAAGTTCATAGACAATGGGGATCTTGAGAGGTATAAGGCCCTTCTTGTGGCTAATGGCACAAATCAGCAGGAGGGCATTGATTGTGGTGAGACCTTCAGCCCGGTTGTCAAACCGGTTACCATCCGCACAGTTTTGAGCATAGCCATGGGCAAACACTGTCCGATCCATCAGCTTGACGTGAAAAATGCATTCTTACATGGGGATCTGCGAGAGACAGTCTACATGCATCAGCCACCAGGGTTCACCCATCCAGCAGTTCCTCACTATGTGTGCCGTCTCCGTAAGTCACTATATGGCCTGAAGCAGGCCCCCCGTGCGTGGTATGATCGCTTTGCCAGGTATATCTTGCAGATTGGGTTTGTATGCAGCAAGAGTGATACATCACTTTTCATTTTTCATTGAGGTAGTAGCACTGCGTACTTATTACTTTACGTGGATGATATTGTTCTTACTGCCTCCTCCGACGAATTGAAAAATGAGATTATTGTCTTGCTCAAGTCCGAATTTGCAATGACTGATTTGGGGAAGCTGAGTTACTTTTTGGGGATATCTGTGACCAGGTCTGCCAATCATATGTTCTTGTGTCAGCGTAAGTATGTAGAAGAGATTGTGTACAGGGCTAAGATGGCGAACTGCAAAGAGGTGCCTACTCCAGTTGATTCCAAATCTAAGCTCAGTGCTATGGATGGTGCTCCAGTCTTTGATCCTACTCTGTATAGGAGCCTTGCATGTGCACTTCAGTATCTCATATTCACTAGGCCAGACATAACTTATGTTGTTCAGCAGGTGTGCTTATTCATGCATGCCCCAAGGACTCTCATTTCACTGCTCTTAAGCGTATCATTCGATACATTAAGGGCACTCTTGATTATGGTTTGCACCTATATCCCTCTGCACCAGACAGGTTGCTTTCATATACTGATGCAGATTGGGCAGAGTGTCCGGACACGCGACGCTCCACCTCCGGCTTTTGTGTTTTCTTAGGGGATAATCTGATTTCTTGGTCTGCCAAGCGACAGGCTACCCTATTTTGCTCCAAAGTCTTAGGTGAGTCTGAGGCGTTGCAAATGTAGTAGCTAAGATTTGTTGGCTCAGAAATTTACTGTTAGAACTTCAGTGTCCTTTGCGTCAGGCATCTATTGTGTATTGTGATAACATCTCTGCCATCTATCTCTCTCATAATCCGGTTCAACATCAGCGAACCAAGCATATATATAAAGAACCTATAATGGTAGATATTAGTAAAATAAAACCAAAATTACCAAAAGAAGTAGAAAAAACACTAGACAGTCTAGCAATATTAAACCAAAAAGGATAATTTTAATGGAAAATCAAGAACCTAGTGTACTTACGTTCTTAAAGAACCATGGGAAAAACATAATAGAAAGAGAAAGATACAAGTATGAACCTTTAAAAAAAAAACTACACCAGATAATGATCACGATTAAAAGGTGAAAACATTTACTTAAAAGACACAGAAAAATGACAAATATGTGAGTTAAAAACAGAAAATACAAAATTGAGATCACATAATAATGAAGAATGGTATAATAAATATAAAAAATATAAACATAAATTTAAAGATACAAAGAAAATACTAAAGGAAACTAAAGTTGAATTAAAACAAACGAGAGAAGAATTGCATGAAGTAAAACAAGAATTAGAAGAATTAAAGGAAGAATTACATATCCTTAGAGAACAAATAGGAAGGTTAAAAGGAAAAAAGAAAGTAAGAAAAATTACCAAAACAAGTGATGAAAGTACAACTAGTAATGAAAAAACCGATAGCGATACAGATAGAGAAAGCAACATTGAATTAGCTAACCAAGAGATACAAGTAGAAGAATTTATAGAAGAGATAGAAGAATAAGACTCGGAAATAGTAAAAGAAAACAACCAGATAATAGAAGCATTACAAAAAATGAAAAGCATAAATGCAATCATAGAAGATGAACCTGAAAGTGATGTAGAATATTAATTTAATAGACCTATAGAAATAGAAATAGAAACATATGATATAATAAATGAATATGCAAATGATTATCCTGAAGAAGAATTAGTAGACCCTAATTCACATTGTTGTTCCAATTGTTTTATATCATTTTCTAATTTTATTTCTTTTGCACTGTATTCTAGGTATTTAAGTTAAGAAAATATTTCTTCTTTTAAGGCTATTTTTATCATTTTTAAATTTTGTTTTTTCTTTATCATTATTCTTTTTATATTCATATATTATTGATAAATCTCATTTTTCCTTCGTCATTTATTTCAATTCCACTATTATTTATTTTATAATTTATCATGGTTAAAAAGTCACTTCCTAATAGTAGTTCGTTAAAAACTGTCATATTCTATTACTCCTATATTTATTTTATATTCTAGGTCTTGTATTTTGAATCTTAAATTAGTACTTTTGGTAATTATTATTTCTCTTTCTTTTTCAGGATAATTATAAGTCTGTGGATCTATTAGATTACAATCATTTTCGTTAATTTTACTTATATGTATAAAAATTTTAATAGCTCCGGTATTTATTTCAGCTATACAATTTGTTGTTATCATACCTTTAAATATTATTACCTTAATTTTTAATCTATTACTGCTTATAGTTATTAAATCTAATATTCTAGGTTGTATAACACTTAAGCTGGCTTGTCGTGATATTATCAGTTCTTTCATAATACTCAATCTAGATCCTTCTATTTTTGATATTATTCCTTTTTATGGTGTCAAGGTTCTAGTATTAAAATCCATATATATTTCTTCTATTATAGTTATCTTTGAATTTTTTTGTGTTCTATTTGTTCTAATATTTCCTGGTACATTTTTGTACTAAAATATTCATTTCGTGTTGTTTCTTTACATGATGGTTTCCAGTTACAGCATATATCATTTTTATTTCAATACTTATAACTTTACTTCCTAGTGGCATTGTTATTCCATCTAGTTTGTAATATAACATTAAGGCTAAGTCTTTGTATTAATCTTTTAATGATATGCTAAAGTCTAGTTGTACTGTAAATTTTAGTTTTTGATATATTAAATTTCTTTTTATTACTGATATTAAGCATCTTGTAAATTTGTTAATATTCTATCATCTAGTATGCATATTGTATAGGTGTATCTATGTTTTTCTGAAAATATACTTTTATAGTAAATTCTACTCCTCCAAAGTATACGTTTCTATATCTTTTTGCTTCTTTAGTAGATAATTTTGCTAACTCTCTTTTTGTTACTTCATCTGTTATCAAGATTATTTTTGTTCTTCCGTTTACACTTCCTGTATCTATTATATATGCATGCTTTTGTGCTATATATCTGATTTCTTTATTTCTTTTAAACTATTTTGTTTTAAATATTTTCCTAATAGATAGTTCTTCTTTTTCATCTTGTATTTTCTTATACGTTCTGGTTTAAAGCTTAATATTTGTATTATTCATCCTTCATATGTATTCATTTGGTAATATGTTTCTCTAGAATCTTCTGCTATCTCTTTTCCTTTATCCATATTTTATAGGTTGATGTACTTATATTGTTCTTCTATAATTTCATTTAGATCTTTTAATTCGTTATCTTTTCTGATTATTTCTCTTCATTTTTCTTCCAATAGTTTCATATTTTCTTCTTCTTTTTGTCTTAATCTTTCATCTTTTAATGCTATCATGTTTCTTAAGGTTTTAATAGTATTTTCTTGTTCATATATTTGTTTAGAATTTTCTTGTAAATGTTGGTCTCTTTCTTCTATAAGATCTATACTTATTTTACAACTTACTATATGTTGGTTTATATCTCTGTTATATGTAAGGGGGTTTTCTGCTATCATCCTGAGTTCTCTTAGCTTGTTTTGTTGTTCTATTAGTCTATTTTCATCCATAGTGTTTTGTCTCCATTCGTAGATCTGCTTTTAAATCTGCTATAACAAGATTTTGTACATTTATTTATGTGTTTATCTCTACTATCCTTCTATATGTTGCCAGAACATTATCTATGTGCATATTGATTTCTGTTATTTCATTATCAGAATATTTTTCTAATTCCTTTTCATCAGTTATCATGTTTTCTGACTTTCGTTTCTCTACTAACACTTGATCTTGATATTTCATTATCATTTCATTTTGGTTCCTCAGTGTTATTAAAAGATGTTTCATTTCTTTACATTTCCACAACACTTTATTTAACATATTAATCCTAATAAACGACAGATGTATTTTCATTTTTATAATACTATTCCTTTTACAAGCTCTGAAACCAATTTTCGGATGGGTTGTCCCATACCTCCCCCACCACTCGTTGGACAATCCCTAGCACTTCGAGTAACCATAAGAATAACATATATCTAACTCTTGACGTCATTTCCCTGGATGGGCCTTTCTACACTGAGCGTATTAGGGTAATGGTGGCCTAATCTAGCTCGAACCTCCCCTATACTGTAGGCCTGGTGCCCATGAACTCTGACTCTAGCTAGAATAAGTGGTCTGGTCATGATGCTGGCCCTGGAAATATGATAGTGCACTAGTCGTCTCATAAGATGGACGTCTATGAAACTGAGGTCTAAATCCACCACGAATATCCATGTATCACCTACAGACCGGGCTCTGTTAGGTTGGCCCCTATCATGCTCTCGACTAGCTCGCTACTGCCTCTTACCGTCCTTTAAATTCTGTGTATAGGCCTGAATGTGGGAGATATCCATATACAGATTTAAAGAGGTTATGGTACACTTATTCACCAAATGTGGCCCCAAACCATTAACAAACTGATGTACCTGGTCACTAATATCAGCAACAGTCATGGGAGCATACTTAGACAAGGAGTTAAACTGCAAGCTATACCATCGGACGCTCATATTATCCTGCTCCAAGTGTAAGAACCTATATTGCCTATCTCATTGAAGCTCGACCGGAAGATACTGCTGTAAAAATTCTTCGGAGAAACTCCTTCCAGCCCATGGGTGGGGCTTGGGGTCCCGGAGTCTGCTCCCAAGTGTCAAACCAGGTCTCGGACATATCCTGCAATCTATAGGAAGCCAACTCTACTATCTCAGCATACGTCCCATGCATAACTCTTAAGGTCTGTTGCATCTTATCCAGAAAGTTCTTTGGGTCTGAATGGGATCCGCCTCGGTAAATAATTAAAGGTCTAAGTTAACGAAGTCCCAAACTCTTGCACATATAGCCCTATCAGCAACACCAGGAGTATGGTATTGGGTCTAAGAGGTCATAAGTCAAGTCAATAGATGCACCGTACTCCACATATCTAGATCTTGATCAAGGGCAACCAGAGGAGGAACTAAAGGTACATCAGCTCCCCTCTGTCCCTCAGGAGGTGGTGGTGGGGTGGAGTCCTAGAGGCTCGAGATACTACCTCATCTTGGTGCTCCTTTCTCTTCGAGTCAGCATGTGGTGCTTGACTGGAACCCTCTCCCACCTCCTCATCTACTCATCACAGAGCCTCCTGTCGTCTAGTAATAGTAGGAATGACTGAAAATATAAATGAGAGAAAGATTAGGAATGAACACTTATAGCTCAGCACTACCGCACGATCTAGATTAGGAAGAAAAGTAACCATCCTAAATATCATGTAGCCTCCTTCTTATAAGTGTGGTGCACAACACACCCATAAATAAGACTCTACTAGATACGGCCTGTAGACTCCCTAGGATAAACTTGCTCTGATACCAAGTTTGTCAAACTCCAACTTTTAGGGGGAGGGGGTGGCTAGCACCTAGTGCTTATCTGAAATTTGAAATCTGAAATATGAAACTCAGGCTAACAAGGCCTCTATACAAACTCGGGCCAACAAGGCCTCCATACAACCATAAAAGACAAGACTATATGACAACCTGCACGTAAAAAACTCCCAGCAGGATATATATATATATATATATATATATATATATATATAGAGAGAGAGAGAGAGAGAGATATCCAAAGACGACAAGGACACTAGATGAGTACACTACTAACAAAAAGGGTTTGACTAGGCCACGACATACATACGCCTATTATGCACAAGTTTGTAAACCTCTAAGAGTTACATACTATATCAATAGTTCTGGGACAGATAATCGCCATACCCAAAACTCTAGTAACATATATAACAGTACCTAAAGACTCTTGTATTGTAACTCCGAGAAAAAGGAGTGCGACAATCATAATTGAGAAGATCACCTATTGATGAGGAGCGCCGCTCTATCTATCTATACCTGCGGGCATGAACACAGTGCCCCAGAAGGGACATCCGCACGAAAGATGTATTGAATATGTAGGGCATAATCAATTGTAAATAAATCGACAATAACCAAGGAAGTGAGAGATACCACCTGGAACTTATAATGTCACAATGCATTAGACTATATAGATGTGTATAATAATCGTGTATATAACGTCGTAGGCCTCTACGGGCAATATCATCAATTCCATATATGTATAAGTTATTTATATAACACCATAGGCCTCTAAGGGTAATATAATCCATATCATATCTATATAGCCGTGTATATAACACCGTAGGCCTCTGTGGGTAATATAAATCCAAAGTATATATGTATGGAGACTGACTGAAGAACATGACACACTTACTAACTCTTCGGAGTGATGTAGGGTTGTTACATCTCCGATCAATGTTATGAGACTAACGTCCTTATCATTACATGACTCTATCGAACTCACCAATCATGAATAAACTTTCTGGAAGCCATATTATCTAATCATGAATGAACATGGAGACTTCTAGTTCCTAGGAGTGGAATCGTTATGGAGTAGCATTATGTTTACGTTCCATTTGTATAGATCATGCCAAGAGATCAAAGGAAGCAAGCCCTACATATCTTACCGAAGAAGCTAGCTACATCTTGTGAAGACTCACATGTGTTATGGATGATTATCTATATCATATAAGGGACTTGATATTAATATCGAATCCATATCCTATAGAGAAGCTCACTTAGGCATAACATCAAAAAATTTAAGTATATAGGATTCTTACACTTCTTTTACAAGGAAAACATATGTAATCCGATTACATAATCCTCCAAACCATAATTTCCTTAATACTGAAACACATACAACTAGTTCGATTATAAATTTCACCTTACACTTCAAGTAAAACAGCCCAATAAGTTCTACAACCATGATTTCACAAGTTTACAAGTTTTAACTATAAAGATCCATTCACAACTTGTTTCAAATCATCTATTAACTATAAGAATAGGTAGAGGAGGATAAAAAATACCCTTTCACACCATAATCTCCTCAAAACAGTTGGTTCTTCGCCACCAAGGGTTTTTCGGAATCGATTCTATAAGGAGAAGATGATTACTACGATAATTATGGGATTTATCATGTTGATCTTGCATGGTTTGGCTTCGATTTGATCTTAGGATGTTAGGGTATATTAGAGAGGATTCAGAATGAGTTTTAGGGTCTATTCCTGGTGAAAATAAGGTCCCGACTTATACCCAAAACAATTGGCACCGCCCAAAAGGACAGTCCATTTTGACGGTCCATATAATTTGCATGGTCCATATAATTTGCATGGTCCATCAATCTGGACCGTCAAACCCAGATTTGTGGCCAGGCATTCTGCAAGCCATTTGACGGTGGGCCGGTCTATTTTGACAGTCTGTACAATTTTATACAGTATGTTAATTATGACCGTCAAATCAGGAATTTCGTCGATTTTATCAAAATGTATTTCCTTTGATCCGTTTAACTTCTGTACACTCCGACATTTCCGTAAACAAGCCATAACCTTCATTATCCTTCCATAAGGTCACACCTCCTTCCGGGGCATTAGTATCAATTAATGATAGGATGTAACGCAAAACTACGGGGCGTAACATTTCCTATTTGCTCCATTATATTAAGTAACATCTTAGAAAATTATTGCAATAACTGATGATTTTGTTGCAACAAATATAGAAGTTGTTGCAATCAATCAAACATCTATTACACCTATTTAAACAAGTAATAAATCTGTTATGACAGATATTGTAGTAGTTGCAAAAAGTTTCTTAATATCTATTGCACCTATTTAAACACTAATAATTCTGCTACAACAAATACTGTAGTAGTTGCAACAAGTTTCTTAATTGTTGCAACAGGTAACTAAACTGTTGCGATAATGTAATTAGTTGTTGCAACAATGTACTTAGTTGTTGTAACGTTTTTAGTCTATTGATCACTAAATATCATTAATTTCAATTGTTTATCTCTAAATATGGGTGAATCAAGTATTTCACATCAAATCATTCTTATGATCACTCGTTTTAGTGCATAGTCACGTAGTTGATCATTCGTCCCGACACAAAATACCATCAAATTGATTAAGTATCATTAATTTCAATTATTTATCATTAATTTCAATTATTTATCATTAATTTTAATTGTTTATCTCTAAATATGGGTGAATCAAGTATTTCACATCAAATAACTCTTATGATCACTCATTTTAGTGCATAGTCACGTAGTTGATCATCAGGCCTGACTCAAAATACCATCAAATTGATTAAGTATCATTGATTTCAATTATTTATCACTAATTATTATTGATTTAAATTTTTTATCTATAAATATGGGTGTTAAAGTATTTCACATCAAATCACTATTATGATCACTCATTTTAGTGCATAATCATATAGTTGATCATCCTTCCTGACTCAAAATACCATCAAATTGATTAAGTATCATTGATTTCAATTGTTTATCACTAAATACCATTTATTTTAATTGTTTATCACTAAATATCATTGATTCCCTTTGCAGATCACTAAAAATGGGTGAATCAAGTAGAATCTGTTGCAATAAGTACCAAATCTATTGCAACAACTTAGCTATTGAACAAGTCATATCACTTGTTCGATAAAACACAACAACATACCTAGTTACTGCAACAAGTCTTTTTACTTGTTGGAAAAACTCAAATAACCAACCTAGTTGTTGTAACAAGTCATGTCACTTAATTGATAAACCCCAACAAGTAACTTTGTTGCTGCAATAGATTGGATACATCTTAAAAACTTCCATTTGTTGTAATATGTTCAACAACTTACTAGTTGCTACAACAAGGCTTGTCACTTGTTGGAAAAACACCAACAAGTAATAAAGTTGTTGCAACATATTCCTTACTTGTTGGAAATTATTTAGCAATTCATTAACAATAGAAATGTCAATAGAAAATACATTTGTGATTTAAATAAGATAAACATCTATTATAAATCAGGTTTACAAGCACCAACAACAGAGTTTATCATTACAAGAAAGAACAAAATTAAAATGTCTTAAAACCCAAGTTCACAAACACCAACAAGAGCAATTACTATTATAAGATAGTGCAATATTAACAACTATGGAGCAGCTCGGGATGGGCATGTAGTTGTTTTGTGGCCAACTGTTTTGCATATGGAGCATTTGTTTTTCCTCATTGCTTGGGTCAACATATGGAGGAGGTATTTCTCTCTATAATTCCTTCCCAAGATTCTTCAAAAGGCACAGGATGAATTTCCTCATAGTATGCAATTATGTATTTCCCCACCGTATAATATGGAGATGAGTACTCATAAATCTTCTTTCTAAAGTCTTCACCATACACGGTATTTTGTCAAAGTCAAAAATACTATATGTACAAGATCTCATTTGAAGATTCACTGTTGCAACTTGACCATGACCGGTGACGCTGAACCTATAATTGACAATTTGATGGGCCAATAACTTGTTCCCCAAGTTTACATTGATATTTTTCCCATTGAAGGAACAAAGATGGTTGGTGAGTCTATGAACTCCATACGTCTCTCATGAATTTTTTCTACAAACCTCTTATTGATGGAATCAAATAGAGAAGTAATGTGAAATTCTCTTTTAACATTGAACATTGTGTTCACCGACTCAACAATGTTAGTCGTCATAATATTATACCTGTTAAAATAAATAATCAACTATTCTAAAATTTTAAAAGTTAATTAATAGACGAATCAAAAAACACAACAGTAACATAGTTGTTCCAACAAGTCCTGTAACTTGTAAATATACGTATTTGTCGAGCAGAATACCCTGCTCCATCTGTGGAATCCAGCACGTTCAACATGATCGGTGGCCCCAACTACCATATCTCCAATTTGATTGAAATGGTCATTGAAAATATTTATCTTGTATGCTTTTGCTGCTTTATAAAAATGAGATACGACCTTATCACTATGAAAGGTGGTTCTGATATTTTCCCCAAGGTGTCTCATACAACAACCATAATGAGTTATAGGGTAGACAATCGAAACCACATTTTTGATACTTGGATGCCTATAAGAAATTATGCACAACTCAGGGGTATCATCTACATAACTTCTCATTTGTTCAATGAACTATTTGTATGAGGCATCACACTCCTTGTCCACTACACAAAATGTCATTAGAAAAATATGATTCTCCGCATCATGTGCCACAACCGAAAACAACACTCGTTCATACTTACTCTTCAATAATGTCCCATTGACAGCTATAACTTTTCTCATTTGTGCAATACCAAGCATGCAAGTAGCATAGGCTACAAAAAAAGTACTTCAAATTCTAATTTTCATCAACCTTCAATGTCGTCTTACTTCCTGGATTTATGAACCGAAGTATATAACGGTATGCATCAAGCACTGTATACCCGTTCTCATGTGTCTCCCTAGTCATAGCCTTTGCAATCTCTATGCCCTTATAAACTTTCCAATAACTAACCTTACAACCCAATTCTGTACGCATTGAATGACTCATATCTTTTAAAGATGGGCCTTTACCATCGGGAAACCTATCTTTAAAGTATTCACCAATCACTTTCGTTGTAACGTGTGGATTATGGCTCGTAATATGCTCAGAACCACATGTGTGGTACTTTATGTAAGTTCTGATATAGAATCTATCAGAACATATAAGCTTCACAGTCCTTATCCACCACTTGCACTCCAGATGTACACATCAAAAATAATACATAGTATGCGAATTAATCACCTTCTTGAGTCTAAAATCCTTCTTCATACAAGAAAGTTTCAACAAAGTTTCTAGTACTTCCTTGTTCTTGAATGACATTCCTTTATAAAAACATGTTTCATCTTCTTGAACATGGATGAAATGTGTTTATTGTGTAGTGCTCGGTGTATTGCTTACAACTTTGGGTATAGGAATCTGGTCACCCCTACTACCATTATCTGGAATATCCATATCCAAGCCATCCAATTCATCATTTAACATATCTTGTTGGTCCTGTTTTAAATTGTGGTTCACTATCGGGCTTCTAACCACGTATACAATTAAAATAGGCCTACCTTCATCATTCAAATAAGCACGCAAATGAACCTGATTGATTATCTTAAATGGAGCTACCCTTTACTTTTCAAAAGAGTTGTGCATGTAAGTGTAATGACCCATTTAGTCGTTATGATCTTCTCGCCCGATTTTTGGGTATAAATCTTCTCCCGGCATTCATCGACAACATTTATAATATAAATCATGTGTAAATTAATTCCCAAAGATGAAAAAGAAGACTATTCGAAATGAGAAATTCTGTAAATAGCCATTTCTGTCTCAGTGAACTCGTTTCCACTCTAGTGAAGCATGCCCTGGCGTGAATCTGTCCACATTGGCGCATGAGCGATGTATCAAGTAACTCCTCTTCAGCAGAACCTTCCTTCTCCATGACGCATCCACCCCAACAGAATCAAATTCGTCGCGGCGAAAACACTGGCAGTCAGGTATAAATAAATACTTAATGATAAGCACATCATCCCAAAATGGTATTTCTCGAGCTGGGGGCTCCCTTAATCAGTTTTCAACATTCGTGACCTAAGTTTCCCCGATGAAAGGTAATCCATTCCTTCTCCTTGTTATGTTTCCTTAATATTCTAGTAGTTCAGGGTAAAAGCTTGAAGATGGAGTTTAATAGTAAGAAATAAATAGTGGGCATCTTTAGGTAATGATTTTGTAATAAAATTGAATGGGTTAAGAATGATTTCTTTAAAATAATCTATAATGTGGGTAAAATAATCTTGTTGTATGATTAATTTGATTATATAAAACTCTTTCTTAAATTGGGGAAGAACCTAGGATTGCAAAATGGGTTTTCTATGGTAACATGGAATTAATGCACTAAATGAAGTTATTATTCAAATTAACTTTGGGTTTTACCTATAAATCACATTTAAAGCTTTTTTGAATAATAAATTATGGATTTTGACATCGTGGACCCGATATGGAGGTATAGGTGTCTAATGTTGGTTGAGGAATAAGTACTTGTGTGCTTGTTGTTATTTTAATATGTAGAACTTATGTGTTAGATTAAGTTTGCTATTGGGAGTTCCAAGGAGTCAAACACGTGCATTAAGGATTGACCGTTCATAGCTTCCGGTCGGCATTGAGGTAGGCTACAGTTTAGTTTTTTAAGACTCCGATAGAAATACGTAATTAGTTATCATTATTGAGGGATAATGGGCATGTTTGAGGGTCTCACTCAGCCGGTTGTGATGAACGGTTGAGCGGGTATCAGCATAGAACTGCGACGATGGATAGATTTGGGAAACCAACCTCGTATTGATTCTAACTGCTGTTTATTTAGGCTTGTCAACATATGGTGTCTTGTCTCCATGTTTGTTATTATTGTTACTCATAACACATGCTTTCATTATGATATCCTGATTTGACTTGGATTTGCATATGTGTTGTTGAACTCTTGAAAACATGTGTATATCATCTTTACACTTGATTGTATCTCATCAAATCATGATATATTGCCTTGTATTGTCATTGCATACATATACTCATAGTTTTGTGACATTGATATGAAAGTAGTATGGATATGATGTGGGCCTAAGAGGCCAAAAAAGTAAGAACACTTATGAGATTATGGCAACATTGAGATTATGATGATACAGATGGATCGGGTTGCACGCTGCAATGGAAATTAATGCGGGGATCAGAGTTGCACGCCGGAAACATGATATATTTGAGATAGATGAGTCTAGGGCTCTAGCTAGATTCATATGTGAAATTTCGGCTGGCTGGGAGCGGTATATGGACTTCGCAGGTCCCCCATGGGTGTTCGATCATAATTAAACCTTGATGTATTGTATACCAGGTAGAGAAAGGTACCTTGCATATGCATTGCATCTTCATTCTTTCATGTATGTCATACATATTCATACCATTTCATTGCCAGTCTGTGTTTGTGTTCACAATTGGGAGATTTTGATAACTTATCTAGATTCTTAAATAGAAGGATTATATTTGTTACTTGACTCTTGGATTGATCATGAGTGTATATATGAGGGAATGGGTGGTGGCTTCTTGTAGATTTGATGTATGGGTATATGTCACTAGTACACAAAAGGGTGTATTTCATGCTAATTGGTGATGGATTCACTCAAGTCTGAGATTAAGGGTAATAATTGTAAACAACGTGGTTCAATCTAATGGTTATGATTAAGGTTTGGAAGTAGTAAGGTGAAGGATTGTGGTGTTAATTGCTTGTAGTGTCAACTGTTATAATGAGTCGATCTTGAATTTGGTATTATTGGGTCTATGTGGGAGTTTTGGGGACTTCTAGGAATTGTCCCTTATATGTGATTAAGTGTTCCATGACGTACTAGTGTCGGCAATAATATGACTTGAATAACTTAGTGCAATTATTGTCAATCTAAGATGAGAGTCTTGATAAGGTAAGCCTTGCCTGTTCGTGAACTATATGTGAATAGGGTGTCTTGGTACTTATTGAACCTTAAAGTATTCGGTATAACTTAGTAGAATTATTAGATTGTTAGTGATGGGTTATGTGGGTCAACTTGGTATTTATTTCTGATTATTTATTTTCGGAATTGTCGACCTATGATTTTTATAGGGGTATATTGTATACTCATGCTACACTTATTGTATCTATACTGGATGCAGGTATTCAGTCTATCAGGTTACATATTTGTGCAAGGGGAATTGAGACAGACTATCTTATCCAGTGACCCTTGGTTCCTACCTTATATAATTATTCTTTTCATTTGGACAGTGTTGTATTTTTCTGCATTCTGAAGATGTATCTTAGAGTCCTTGTATAACTCAGGCCAGGTTCTGGGGATGAAAGATTGTTTTACGAATTCATTGTTCTTATGCTTTCATGGAATTCGTACAATTGTAACCTATTTCCATCCGCATTTACTTAAAACATTTTAAAAGCTATTTTTGGGAAATTAGTTTGCCTACTGGGGATTGTGTAGGTGCCACCATGACACCCATGATTTGGATTGTGACAAAGTTAGTATCAGAGCTCCAGGTTCACCGATCTCACGAATACAAGGACAGTGTGTAATAGAGTCTCGTGGAATAATATGATGACATCTGTATCCATCCTCGATATGCTATTAAGCAATTTAGGAACTATTCCCTTCTTTCACTCATATCGTGCTTACTCATTTAATTTCTATACTTGGTTGACTCAAATTGTATCTAGTCGATTCCAATTAGTATCTGGTCGTATGTGTAATTATATGCAATGGCTAAAGCAAAGTTTAGAAGTTGTAATCTTGATTTCCTATTCTGGTTCAGAGGTTTCGCCCTAGCGAAAGCAATTCTGCCCCTACAGGTCTGCACTAGCGAATGGTGGACCGCAGGAGCGATTCCCTATTGTGATGCTGAACCCACCCCGACGAAGTACTGTCTACCTTGGGGAATTCACTCTTGTGTAACATCCTACTCTGTAGCACAAATCTGATCCATGTTTGAAAACCTGCCCCTGCGTAAAAATTGTCCGCCTTAGTGAATATCATTTTCGCCCCAGCAGAATCACTAGGCAGAAAGCAGAGTGTTCTTTCTATGTTTGGATACATTTTCACCTATGCATTGATAAATATATACCAAGCAAAAACCAACAAGAAATTTTAGATAGCCAAATACTCGATATCCGATAATAACTACCAAATAAATATGAGAAATTAGCTATGAATATCCCAACACGAGCTAACCACAAAAATTATCTTGAGGTGATGATTTTGTAATGAAATTGAATTGGTTAGGAATGATTTCTTTAAATAAGCTATAATGTGGGTAAACTGGTCTTGTTGTATGATTAATTTAATTATATAACACCCTTTCTTAAATTGGGGAAGAACATAGGGTTGAAAAATGGCTTTTCTATGGTAACATGGACGTGAAGGACTTAATGAAGTTGTTTTTCAAATTAACTTTGGGTTATACCTAGGAATCACGTTTAAAGCATTTTAGAATAATAAAATATGGATTTTGAAACTGTGGGCTCAAGATGGAGGTATAGGTGTCTTATGTTGGTTGAGGACTATGTCCTTGTGTGCTTGTTGTTATTTTAATATGTAGAACTTATGTGTTAGATTAAGTTTGCTACTGGGAATTCCAAGGAGTCAAACATGCGCGTTAAGGATCGACCGTTCGTGGCTTCTACTCGGCGTTGAGGTAGGCTACGATTTAGCTTTTTGAGACTTGAATAGAAATATGTAATTAGTTATAAATATTTAGGGGTATTGGGCGTGTTTGGGGGTCTCACTTAGCCGGTTGTGATGAACGGTTAAGTGGGTACTGGTGGTGAAATGTGATTATGGGTAGAATTGGGGAACCAGTCTCGTGTTGGGTCCGACCGCTATTTATTTGGGCTTGTCGCCATATGTGGGTTTGTTTCCATGTTTGCTATTGTCGTTACTCATCACACATGCTTTCGTTATGATATCCTGATTTGACATTGATTTGCCTATCTTTTGTTGAACTCTTGAAAGCATATGTATAGCATCTTAACACTTGATTGCATCTCATTATATCATGTTATCTTGCCTTGTATTGTCATTACATACACACACTTATGGTTCTGTGATATTGAGATAAGAGTGGTATGGATATGATGTGGGCCCAAGAAGTCAGAAGGGTAAGAACACTTATGAGATTATGGAAATATTGAGATGATGATGATACAGATGGATCGGGTTGCACGCTGCAATGGAAATTACTATGCGAGGATCGGAGTTGTACGCCTGAAACATGATATATTTTAGATAGATGAGTCTGGGCTCTTTCTAGATTCATGTGTGGAATTATAGCTAGGAGCGGTATATGGACTTCACGGATCCCTCATGGGTGTATGATATTCATACCATTTCATTGCTAGTTGTGTTTGTGTTCGCAATTGGGTGATTTTGATAACTTATCTGGATTCTTAAATCAAAGGATTATATTTGTTACTTGATTCTTGGATTGATCATGGGTGTTTATATGAGGGAATGAGTGGTGGCTTCTTGTAGATTTGTTGTATGGGTATATGTCATTAGTTGGCACTCGTTGATAGTCTTGTCATTCTAGTGGGTAAAGGGTGATGTTGCTTAGTGGTTATTGTGTCATTTGAGAGAGAGTCTAGTACACAAAAGGGTGTTTTGCGTGCTAATTGATTGATGTATTTGCTTAAGTATGAGATTAAGGGTAATAATTATAAACAACGTGGTTCAATCTAATGGTTATGATTCAGGGTCTGAAAGTAGTAAGGTGAAGGATTGTGGTGTAAATTGCTTGTAGTGTCAATTGTTATAATGAGTCGAGCTTGAATTTGGTATTGTTGGGTCTATATAGGAGTTTAGGGGACTTCTAGGACTTGTTCCTTATATGTGATGGATTGCTCCATGATGTACTAGTGTCGGTAATAATATGAGTTGAACAACTTAGTACAATTATTGTCAATCTGATATGAGAGTCTTGAAAAGGTAAGTCTTGCATGTTCGTAAACTATAAATGAATAGGATGTTTTAGTACTTATGTGAACCTTAACGTATTCGGTACAACTTAGTAGAATCATTAGATTTCTAGTGATGGGTTATGTGGGTCAACTTGGTATTTATTTCTGATTATGTATTTTCGGCATTGTCGGCCTATGATGTCTACGGAGGTACGTTGTGTACTCATGCTACACTTGCTGCATCTTTTCTGGATGCATGTATTCAGTCTATTAGATTGCAGATTGGAGCACGGAGAACTGAGGCAGACTATCTTATCCGGTGGCCTTTGGTTCCTACCTTATATAAGTATTCTCTTCATTTGGACAGTGTTGTATTTTTCTACATTCTGAAGATGTATCTTAGAGTCCTTGTATAAGTCAGACCAGGTTCTGGGGATGAAAGATTGTTTTACGAATTCATTGTTCTTATGCTTTCATGGAATTCGTACGATTGTAACCTATTTCCTTCTGCATTTACTTAAAACCTTTTAAAAGATATTTTTGGGAAATTGGTTTGCCTATCGGGGGGATTGTGTAGGTGCCACCAAGACGCCCATTAGTCGGGTCATGACAGTAAGTGATGACAAAATCTTTCGATTCACAATTTAATTCACAATAGGCGATAAGTAGGTTCACAAAATCATCATACATGACATCTCTTTGGACAGTCATCGCTATCGTCTCTATAGATGTTGTAACACCCTTCCAATGCCAAATAAATTTATTGTTGTTCTCGATCCATTTACCATGGCAATCAATTTCTAATGTTATTGAGTCCTCCATCAATGATGTTAGAGGCACCTGAAGATATTTTGATTTTAAAAATTGGTCATTACAGTAGATACCAAAGTATAACAAAATAAAACAGTTGTAGAGGTTGCATCCGATAGATTAGCGAGTTATTGCAACAATTAGTAATCTGTTATAACAAGTAGATTATTTGTTGCAATAACTCACTAATTTGTTGGAGGCAACTTCATTTTTTTGGGTTTTGCTTCATCCAAACATTACAGAAAATGTCCAACAGATAAGTGAGTTGTTGCAATAACTCACTTATCTGTTGGACATCTTCTGCAATGTTTGGATGAAACAGAACCCAAAAAGTTGAAGTTGCCTCCAACAGATTAGTGAGTTGTTGCAACAACTAAGCTACTTATTACAACATATTACTAATTGTTGCAACAACTCACTAATCTGTTGGGTGCAAGTTCAGTTTTTAGGGTTCTGTTTCGTCCAAAGCCTATAGAAAATGTCCAACAGATTATGTAGTTGTTGCAACAATTAGTAATTTTTTGTAATTGTTGCAACAACTATAACAGCTGTTGCATTAGCTTTATCAGTTGTTGAAGTAACTAGGGTTGTTATTGCAATAAATTCAGAAACACATATATAATAGCTTTAGCACTTGTTGCAACAACTCAAATTATTGCTGTAAATTGTTTGAAAATTAGTAGCTATACCCATATGAATTATTGAAACAAAAAAACATTGTTTTACTTGCCAAATAGCGAAAATCACCAATGAAGTAATGCGCAGTGCTCCACGAACCAAATTCAGTCCAAATATTGCATAAATCGAGTGGATTCTATTTTTTTCTAAATGAATAACAATGCTTTAAGGGAGGAAGAAGACAATAATGGTAGCAGTAGCAGCATCGGACGAAGAAGAACAAGGAAGAAGAAGAAATAAGGAGAAGCAGCAACAATGATCAAATAAGCAAGAAGAAGAAGGAATAAGGAAGAATGAAGAGCGCTGTCGTCCGCAACAATGCTTTCGCGCATTTTTTTGACCCTTTTAGGTTTATATCAATGCAGCCAAAGTGTAAAAATTAAAACTTGGGGACATGTTCGAAAATGAATCAAAAATGTGTGAAAGTAATAACCCTGCAAAATAAAGTACTAAATATTTAAAAAACGACCGTGGAAAAAGATTGCAGCGCTTCTCTAAATGTCGGATTTCATCATGTTTGAAGAATCTTCCTATCCTCAGTTGGATACTTGCTTGTATTTCATCTAAATCCAAGTCTTCTAATCCTATCTCATTTATTAATTCTTCTTCTTCTGAATCTGATGACTCTGTTTAGGTTTTTTTCATATCCACATTCACTATGAAATATATAATTTCATTGTCTGACATATATTTATCTACGTTTATTAGAGTTTCTTGAAAATCTTCTATCAACGGTGAGTTTCTTGTTTTATTATTAATTCTTTTTGGGCAAGTATTTGCTAGATGTTCTATTTTCCCTCAAGTAAAACATTCTAATTTATTTTTATAATTCCTTTCTGTTCGATATTTTCCAACATGTCTATTTCTAGTTATATAGGGGTTTTTAGCTGAAGGTTTTCTAAGATAATATTTCTTTCTACTATAATTTCTATTATATTGTGGTTTGTATTTTCTACATTTTTTATTTTTATAATTGTTTTTATCATAGCTTTGAGTTGTGGATACTACATTTTTACAAAATAGTAGCGAATATTCTCTGTATATTTTGTAATTATGATAGATGTATATTTAAGGTAACTTTGGATTCTAAATATATTAGGAATCAACCTTTGTAAGGTAAGTTAGGATTCGTACCATATTAGGAATCAACCTTTGTACAGCTATATATATTATGATAATGAAAGGAATCCCTAAGGGAAATTATTCTATCTTTCATAGTATCAAGAGCCTAAAACTTAAACCCCACTCTTCTCCCCTCTCTTCCTCATTCTCGGCCAAAACACAGAAATTTCTCGGCCAACCAGAAATTTCTCGGCCAAGGCAACCAGAATTTTCCCTTCAACAAAGTCTTCCACCACAAATTCCAGTTCATCCACTGGCACACTTGACAACCCCTCTCAACGTTCAGTATTTTCTTTTCATCAGGCATTCGCCGTTAACAACATCAAGAATTTTATCCTATAATTCTTGATCAAGAAGACTGTCAATATTCCATGTGGATGGAACTATTCTACATTCATGCATGTGCATACAACATGCTCGATCATAGTGACGAATCTATTCCTCGTCCCACCGATGTTACAGACTCAATCTGGCGTCGTCTTGACGCCATCGTCAAATAATGGATCTACGGCACCATCTCCAAAGACCTATTGTGCACTATCATGAAAACATGTGCTACGGCATGTGAACTTTGGGTCCGGCTAGAAGAAATCTTTCAGGACAATAAAAATACTCGGGCCGTGTATTTAGAAGAGCAATTCAACAATACCCGCCTTGAGAATTTTAACAACATGTCCAAATATTGTAAGCAACTGAAACTCATAACCGATCAACTATCCAACGTCGGGACATCTGTTTCAGAAACCAAGATGGTGCCTCAACTTGTTGCGGGTTTATCGAAAGGTGAATATGACACACTCGCAACAATGATTCAACAAGTCGACCCTCTCCCAAGTTTCAACAAGGCACGTTCACAACTATTGTTGGAAGAAACTAGACGTGCTAAACAAGAGGCCCATAATCAAAAGGCGTTAGCCGTTGACGGGATGGCAACACCTGCGACCAGCAGCAACCAGCCACCACCACCAGGCCACCAACAGCAGCAGTCCATCAGCAAAGGTCGCAACAACAAAGGCAAGGGCCGCGGAAAAGGCCAACGCAACGATGGATCGACAAAGAAGAAATGCAAAGAAGCGGCGAAGTGGTCCAACCAACAGCAGCAGTGGCCCAACCAGCAGAACTGGGCCTCGCCTGCATGCCCATACCCGACTGCAGAGGCCCAGTTCCAGCATCCCTGGTCGACTGGCCTCTTGGGCCCTGCCCCAGCCACCAGGCAGGCCCACCAGCAGAGCAAAGAGCTCACCTGGTTGCGGCCCAAAGAAGAAGAATAATCGCGGCAAGAATTACACGAAGAGCAGCAGCCGACTGCCCCGACTGATTTGGGGAAGGCCTACACCACTGTGAACCTTCAACAGCCTGACGACAATTGGTACATGGACACCGGAGCCACTTCTCACCTCACTCGATCGTCAGGTAACCTATCTCAACTACGTCGGTTAAAGTGTCCTCAATTTATTACTTTCGGCAATGGTCATCGCATTCTAATTGAGGGTTACGGTAACACACACACCAAACATCCACACCCGCTTTCTCCCTAAACCACGTCCTATACACATATAATATCATTAAAAACTTAATATCTGTTAGAAAATTCACTAGCAATAATTCTGTGTCTGTCGAATTTGACCTTTTTGATTTTTCTGTGAAAGAACTCAATACGGGGAAAATTCTTACACGCTGCAATAGTGTGGGAGACCTCTACCCATTCACTCAATCTTCCGCTGTCAGACCGCAAGAACCTCTATCCCTTGCGACGATCTCTCCCTCCACTTGGCACAACAGACTCGGACACCTTGGAGACCCAGTTTTTACTTTTCTTAGGACTTCTAAGCGTATTCAATATAATAATGGAAAAATTGTCCAACACTGTTTTTCTTTTCCACTAGGCAAACATACTCGTCTTCCATTTATGTCATCAAACAGTGTTACTTTTTCTCCATTTGATATTGTTCATGTTGATTTGTGGACATTCTGATTGTTAGCTCTTTGGGTCATAAATTCTATCTAATATTCTTGGATGATTTTTCACATTTTGTCTGGATTTACCCACTGAAATTCAAATCTGAAGTTTATATAAAATTCCTCGAGTTTCAAAAATTCATTAAGACACAATTTGAAAAACCTATTAAATCCTTCCAATGTGATAATGGACGTGAATTTAATAACTCGGCATTTCACAATTTCTGTTCTAAACAAGGCATGGTTTTCCATTTTTCTTGTCCCTATACTTCTTCCCAAAATGGAAAGGCTGAAAGAATTATACGTACCATCAATAACATGGTCCGCACACTTCTGTTTTGTGTCTGCCTACCACCGCCTTTTTAGGTCTATGTAGTCAAAATGGTAGAATCCCTTCTAAATATTTTACCAACTAGCACACTCCAAAACAAGACCCCTACAGAAATCTTATACCATAGGCAGCTATCATATGATCACCTACGAATTTTTGGATGCTTATGCTACCCCAACATAGCCTCCACTGCATCCCACAAACTTGCCCCTCGCACTCTGCCATGTGTCTTCCTTGGTTTGTCTCCTAATCATCGGGGCTACTTGTGCTATGACATTGCCACTCGCAAAATCATCATCTCCCATCACATCACCTTTAATGAGACAACCTTTCCTTTTTCAAACCTTTGAAAATTCCAAACAACGGATTACACTTTTCTCGATGAGTCTCCTATGTCTCCTCTACTCCAGTCGATGTGTCTCCGGCAAAGGACAGTACCACTGCCATCTGTTCCGGCAGTGGACACTGCCCTGTCCCTACCACTGCTACCTCCATTTCCCTGCCATCAACCTACTGCACCCCCCGCAGTTTTTCCTGTACCAACAAAAGCCAGTCCCGCAGTCTCCCAGTCCCACAGCCCAAAGAACTGAAGCTGCCCACCGGGTCCGTAACGATGGACCAGCAACCTCACAGTCCCGACCCACCACTACTGCCTTCTCATCGCATAGAGACTCGTGCACAACATGGGATCTTCAAACCCAAGGTTCACTTCAATCTCTCCACACAAACATTATTACCCATTCCAAAAAATACAAAACTAGCAAAACTGGACCCAAATTGGAATGCGGCCATGTGCGAGGAATTTAACGCTTTAACCAAGTAGAACACTTGGATTTGGTACCTAGACCATCTGGTGTGAATGTTATCCGGTGTATGTGGTTATTTCGTCACAAGTTCAGAGACAGTGGTGACTTAGAGATGTATAAGGCAAGACTAGTTGCCAATGACACTAATCAGTAGGAGGGTATTGATTGTGGTGAGTCATTCAGTCCGGTTGTTAAATCGGCCACTATTCAGATTGTTCTCAGTATTGCTATGGGCATGCATTGGCCAATTCATCAGCTTGATGTCAAGAATGCGTTTCTTCATGGGGATTTGAAAGAGACTGTGTACATGCATCAGCCTCCTGGCTTTGTTCATCCAGCAGCTCCGCAGTTTGTGTGTCGTCTCAGGAAGTCATTGTATGGATTGAAATAGGCACTCCGCGCTTGGTATGATCGGTTCGCCAGATATCTTCTGCAGATTGGTTTTGTATGTAGCAGGTGTGATACCTCTCTCTTCACTTTTCACCGAGGTAGCAGCACTGCATATTTGCTATTATATGTCGATGACATTGTTCTTACTGCCTCATCTGACGGGTTGAAGAATGAAATCATTGCTCTACTCAAAACTGAATTTGCTATGACTGACTTAGACAAGCTAAGTTATTTTTTGTGTATATCGGTGACCAGATCTGCAGCCACTATGTTCGAATGTCAGTGTAAGTATGCAGAAGAGATAGTGTACAGGGCTAAGATGGCAAATTGTAAAATTATGCTAACTCTGGTGGAATCAAAATCCAAGCTTAGTGCCAATGACGGTGAGCCAGTTTCTGATCCCACTCTATATCGGAGTCTAGCAGGTGCTCTTCAGTATCTTACATTCACTAGGCCTGATATTGCATATGCCATTCAGCAGGTGTGTCTATTCATGCACAACCCCCGAGAGTCCCATTTTTCCGCCCTCAAACGTATTATCAGATACGTTAAGGGCACACTAGACTTCGAATTACATCTATACCCCTCTGCCCCAACCAAGCTACTTGCCTATACGGATGAAGATTGGGCAGGATATCCTGACACACGTCGCTCCACCTTAGGGTACTGTGTATTTCTTGGGGGATAATCTTATCTCATGGTCCGCCAAGCGGCAGGCCACACTTTCCCGTTCGAGTGCTGAAGAAGAATATCGCGGTGTTGCTAACGTAGTTGCTGAGATCTATTGGCTCCGAATCTTCTTTTGGAACTCCAGTGTCCACTCCGCAAGGCGTCTATAGTCTATTGTGACAATATATCTGCCATCTATATGTCTCATAATCCGGTCCAACATCAGCGGACTAAGCATATTGAGATGGATATCCACTTTGTGCGAGAGAAGGTTGCCCGTGGTAAGGTCAAAATATTACACGTGCCTTCCTCTTATCAGTATGCAGACATCTTCACAAAGGGACTACCGCGACAGCTCTTCACCGACTTCCGATCCAGCCTTAGCGTTCGGCCTCCTCCCGCTCCGTCTGAGGGGGAGTATTAGTGAATATTCTCTGTATATTTTGTAATTATGATAGATGTATATTTAAGGTAACTTAGGATTCTAATTATATTAGGAATCAACCTTTGTAAGGTACGTTAGGTTTCATATCATATTAGGAATCAACCTTTGTACAACTATATATATTGTGAATACTGAAAGGAATCCCTAAGGGAAATTATTTTATCTTTCACAAAAAACTCATTTCATTTTATTTTAAATGTTTCTGTATTTGCATGTGTGTATATTTTTCTTGTAAGATTTCCATTACATGTTGTATTTTGTGTTCTATGGATCATCTTGCATTTGAATTTTATATTACTCGTCTTTTATTCCATCTTTCTTCTATTTCTCTGCCTAGAGCTCCTGGTTACTTTATTGAATAACTTCTTTTCTAATTCTTGATCAAAAGCAATTTCACTAATAGTACAATAATAAAAATAGTCATTTAAGAATTTTTTTAATATGAAATTAACTACTTATACTTAATTGTTCTAATTTTATTAACACATTTCTTTGTAATATGACTATTTGGATCATCTCCTGTGATTAAACTATGTATTTTATTTGTAATGTTGTAAGGATTTGGTCCCATAGCTATTAAAGCTTGAAATTCTTATGGGAATTCGAATTTGTAAGCTTCCCATAATCCTTTTGTTGATTCTCCTAAGAAAGTTTCCATATGCTTATACATAGTTTATGCATTTGTATCTTGATAAGATTTTATATAGTCTGCTACTACTAGTCCTGTATCTTGATAAGATTTTATATAGCCTGCTACTATTAGTCCTTTTCAGAGGTCTATTACTGAGTTCCACATTTGTGGATCATGAGCTGCTATATTTAATATTTTACCTTTATTTTCTTCTTCTTGTAATCTAATAGATTCTTCTATTGGAATTCTTTTTCCTGTTGGTTTTTGTTGAATCCTATGTATTGATTCTTAGAATTGCAGATTAGCTGATGGCTAATCCTCCATCGAAAAGGCACAGAAGATGAGAGAAAACAGATGTAGTTTTTTATGCTCAAAAGTGAGCTTCACTTGTATATATTTCTATACAATTTACACTACTCCACATCACTACTATATATACATACACATACCACTCATCACAAATATCTACTAACCAATTTTAACCAACCAACTAACTCTTCTAACTATCTTAACAAACATAACTCTTCTAACTAACTCAACCATAATAATAATAATATGTACTCCTCCTCATGGCACCCTTGTGCACTTCTCTAATACTTCCACACACACCCCCTCAAGCTAGGAGATACGAATATATTCTTCATTCCTAGCTTGGACAGCAAATAGGCATGATGAACACTGCTAAGGGCCTTGGTGAGTATGTCCTCTGGCTGCTCAGCAGATGGCAAGTAAGCAACATGAATGAGACCTTTTTGAATCCATTCCCTTATAAAATGACAATCTATGTCGATGTGTTTAGTTCTCTCATGGAAGAGAGGATTAGCGGCAATCTGAATTGCAGAATTACTATCAGTGAAAACAGAGACTGGCAGCTGAACCTGTACACCAAGTTCCATGTAGGAGAGGGCAAAAAATCCGGAGAACCGAAAAAACCGAACCAAACCGAAATTCAGTTCGGTTTTTTCTCGTTTTTTTTTAAAAAAAATTGACTTTTTTGAAAAACTGAACCGAATCAGGATTTAGTGATTCGGTTCGGTTTTTTAATTTTGGATACAAACCGAATCGAAAAAACTGAATTAAATATATAATTATTCTTAGTTTTTATTTTAGGCTACTACTATCTCTTGAATCATAGCCATTGAAGTCAATCTATGAAGCTTTATGGAAGTCGAATGCAGCATGAACTTGATTAACTTATCACGGAAGCATTGACATAAAATGTAGGGAGAGAAAGTAGTTGTAAATTGCTGAAACTTTAAATGGTCATAACTCTGGGCTCGGATGTCTGTATTACCCGATTTTTTTTTATTTTGGGTATTTTTTCGAGACGGGGCCGGCCCAAACTGCCACAAGGCGGTTTGGCACAACCAATTTTTATGAAAACGTCCGTTTTCCCAATCAATTTGTGTTTTCCCCTAAATCGGTTTCTAATTTTCCTTTTTCTTTAGTAAACATCTCACGATACACAATAGATTTCAACGTCGAAATTCCATGATAGTGTAGGTGTGAATGTCAATTTCAGTTTTGGAAATTCAATTTTTTTTAAAAAAATTCCTCTACCCGGCCAACTAGAAAAAACTGATATAATCCGATACGATCGGTGATATAAACCGAACATATCATTTTATTTTTTAAAAAAAAAGTTGTATTCGATTTTTTTTAAAAAAACTAATTTTTATTCGGTTCATATTTTTCGGATACAAAACCGAACCGAACCGATATACGCCCACCCCTAGTTCCATGTACAAACCAGTTAGCCAGACCACTTCTGCAACTGAGGTTTCCATGGCTCTATATTAAGCCTCTGATGAACTCCTCGAGACAGTTACTTGCTTCTTAGACTTCCAGGATACAGGAGAATGCCCAAAGATCACTAAGCACCCAGTGATTGATCTTCTGCTATTTACACATGAGCCCCAGTCTGCATCACAAAACACCTGAAGCTGAGGATTGCTAGAACTAGATAAAAGAATCCCTGATCCTGGTGCTTGCTTAATATACCTGACCAACCTCATGCCAACTTCCAGATATGATCTTTTAGGGGCTTGCATAAACTGACCTAAGCATTGTACAACATATGCTATGTCAGGCCTTGTATTTGTGAGATATAATAATCTTCCAATCAGTCCCCTATAAATACTAGGATCTGCTAGTGGTAAGTCAGGCACTAGTGGAGAAGCTGCAGTGTCTGAAGTGGACTATGAGACTGCATGTTGATCATATGTCACAGTTGTGAGCCGCATGTTCATTTCCATAGGGGAGGAAACACTCTTACTACCTGCTAATCCCATGTCAGATATAAGCTCCAAGGCATACTTTCTTTGATGCATAACGATGCCCTGGGAACTCCTTGCAAATTATATCCCAGGAAATACCTGAGCTCTCTTAGATCTTTAATTTTAAAAGCTGACTGAAGTGTTTCCTTAGCAGTTTGGATAAGAGTGGGATCATTCCCAGTGATAAATAGGTCATCTACATACATAAGCACCACAACTAGCTTATCACCTTGCTTCTTGATAAATAGAGAATAGTCTCTATGACTCAGGACAAAACCAGATAATACCAATGTTGAAATGAGTTTGATATTCCATTGCCTTGAGGCCTGTTTCAACCCATATAAGGATTTCAACAACCTACAAACTTGTTTATTACCTCTAGTAGTATTGAAACCCTCAGGCAGTGCCATATACACTTCTTCATATAGGTCTCCTTGTAAGAATGCATTGTACACATCCATCTGATGGACTGTCCACTGTTTAGCTTCTGCAATAGATATAACTGATCTCACAGTAGTCATCTTGACTACTGGTGAGAATGTTTCATGATAATCAAGACCTTCCTTTTGCTTGTATCATTTGGCCACCAATCTAGCTTTGAATCTCTCCACTTCTCCTGTTGCTTTGTATTTTATTTTCTATACCCATCTGCATCCAATAGGCTTCTTCCCTTTTGGGAGTTGTACCACCCATGTTTTGTTGTCCTCCAGTTCTTGAATCTCAACTTTCATTGCTTCAACCCATCTGTGGTCTGCTACAGCCTCTGAATAGGTGTGTGGTTCAATGTCAACTGAAACTTGTGCCATAAAGTTTTGATAGGTGGATAAAAGACTTGTGTAATTTAATCCATCAGATATTGAGTACAAGCATTCGTTGGAGTCACTCTTAGTCATATAATCTCTATGCCATATAGGGGGCCTGCTGCTTCTGGCAGACCTTCTAACATCAACATCAGATGATGATGTTGTTCCAATCAGCAGCTCATCAAGTTGATGTCTTGGACCATTAACTGTAATGGGAACACTGTCATGGTCTGGGTCTGCACATGAATTTTGCACCTCTGGACTACTGCATACAACTTCTATGTTCTGTGGATGAATTAGATCATCAAAGTTGAAATGCTCATGGGACTTCATAAGCCCAGATTCTTCATCTAGATCATTCCTGAAAGGAAAAACATCCTCTTGGATACTATGTCCCTACTCATGAAAATTATTCTATTCTCCAGATCATATAACTTGTAACTCTTTTGAGCAGAACCATATCCAAAAAGGACAGTTCTCACAGCTTTAGGGCCAAGCTTGTAATTTTTAATCATATTAGTGGCAAAGCATAGACATCCTATCACTCTCAGATGAGAATGTGACGGCACTTTATTATACAGTAGCTCATAGGATGATTTGTCACCTATAACAGAATTAGGAATTCTATTCATTACATATACATCACCTTCCACACAGAAGCCCCATAATCTATCTGGTAAATTAGCCTGAATCTTAATTGTTATTGATGTTTCAAGAATATGTCTGTGCTTCCTTTCCACAACACCATTTTGTAGTGGTGTATGTGGGCAAGAGCTTTCATGCACTACACCATACAACTGAAATAGTTCCTTGCATATTTGATTAAAGAACTCTGTCCCATTATCTGATCTTACCCTTTTAATTTTCACATCAAATTGAGTATGTACTTCAGTAAAGAAATTTTTAAGCAATGTGACTACATCTGATTTTAGCCTCATCAAAAAAATCCAAGTCCATCTAGAATAGTCATCCACTATGGTAAAAAAATACTTCATTCCATTATATGTGTCAACTTTGTAAGGTCCCCATACATCCATATGTAACAACTGAAATGGTCATGTCTTCCTACTAGTACTTCTAGGGAATGGCTTCCTTGTTTGTCTAGCTATAGGACACACTTCACAATTATTTAAAAAGAAAGAAGAATTATCATCCTTGAAACATGATATTTTCTTCAATACATGCATAGGCACATGACATAATATGTGATGCCATATGGCTGCATCAACATGCTGAGTCACTGTCAGGCACTTATTCATCTCCCCTGCATTATTCAATGTGTCCAGACAAAGTATGTATAGTCCTTCTTCCTCATTACCAATTGCCCTCACCTTCCCAGATTAGAGATCCTGAAATACGCAATATTTTGGAAAAAATGTAACACTGCAATGTAGTTATTTTGTCACTTTAGAAACTGACATCAGATTGAACTTAAATGTTAGCACACACAGAACATTTTCAAGTACATCACCTTCTCCTATATGACAATCACCAATGTGTGTGATTTTAGCTGAATCTCCTATAGGCATTTGTACCTTTCCTGCATCTTCTATCACATTTTTGTTCTGTAAGTATTTTTGATTACCAATCATATGATTGGTTGCTCATGTATCCACAATCCATTTTATCATTCTTCTTATATTAAGGTTAGATATAACTGCATGTTTGCCTTAGCACTTGTTTCTCCAATTGTATCCTTGATGTTAAGCATATTGAGAAGTTGTTGATGTTGGCTGGGAGTAAATTGGCCAACGGTCACATGTGTGTCCTGTTGCTGCTGATATGTGTTGTATCTAGGTACAAAATATGGTCCTTGTTGGTGATTGTATGTCTGTGATTTGTGTGCTGTTGGTATTCTTCCAAAGCATCACTGCATATCCTTCTCAGACTGCAAATTCAGCACATGTTGGTATTCTTGAGTTTCATCTTCTTGTCTAGTATCTTCAAATTGCACATTTCCTCCTGTCACAATATTTTCTTTCCTGAAAGTAGTTTTTCCTTTAAAATTCTCTAGATATCCAATGAGCTTATAACAACCTTCTTGCACATGACTAGTCTTGTGACATAAATCACACTTCATTAGTTTGTAACAATCTATTTTCAAGTGTCCCCTACCATGACAGAAGTCACACATTGCATTGGATTGTATGGCTTCTTCTGCCTAGGTCTCCCAGTTCCATGTTCCGCTGTAAACATGGTTGATGGCTCCATTGTATCTTGGATCATTCTCTGTCTTTCTTCCTGATTAATCATTGCATAAACTTGATTTAAGTTTGGCACTTGCTGCATCATTATCACTTGACTCCTGGCCTGGCCATAACTATCATTGAGTCCCATAAGAAATTATAGCACTCTGATATTGTAAATGATCCACAAATTCTTTAGATCTAGGACAACATGAAGGTGTTGATATAATTAAACCATACTCATTCCAGAGGTCCTTAAGTTTGGAATAATACATGGAAATTGATGAATATCCCTGTCTTAATGTAACTATCTCCTTATGCAACAGAAAAGCCCTTGAACTATTTATCTTGTCAAACCTGTCCCTCAGATCCTCCCATATCACATACGAATCTGAATTGAACAACATACCAGTGAGCAGATTTTTGCTCACATTTTCCATTAACCACGACAACACAATAGCATTGCATCTATCCCAAAGTTTAGCTAATTCACCATTAAAGGCTTCTCTCCTTACTGTTTCATCTATAAATCCAATTTTATTCTTTCCTAATAGGGCTAATTTCATTTCCCTACTCCATAAAGTGTAATTGTCCATACTTGTCAATGTTTCTCCAACCGATAGTGAACCCGGTGCATCTGATGGGAATAGGTACAATGGATGGTTATGGTTGATGTTTACTGTTGTTGTTGCATTTATGTTAATCATATCTTCTTCAATTGCTCCCATTGTTATCGAGTTTTTTGAATCTTCAGACTTCAATTTCTCGATTTGCAGTTCTCTAGAAATGTCACTGCATGTAACTAATTTTGCCTCAATCCACACTGTATCGATCTATCTTATCTACTATAACACTCCGATATGCTTCGCAGTTCTCAGATTGTGATGCAAAACATCTGGACCTCTTGGGCTTTCCTTTGCATGTAGAGAAAACACCCTCGATTTGCGTTGAATCACTCCGATTTGTGTTGTATCATCACTGCTTTGATACCATGTTGAATCCTATGTATTGATTCTTAGAATTGCGGATTAGCTGATGGTTAATCCTCCATCGAAAAGGCAAAGAAGATGAGAGAAAACATATGTAGTTTTTGGTGCTCAAAAGTGAGCTTCACTTGTATATATTTATGTACAATTTACACTGACTTCACTTGTATATATTTATGTACAATTTACACTGCTCCACATCACTACTATATATACATACAAATACAACTCCTCACAAATATCTACTAACTAATTTTAACCAACTAACTAACTCTTCTAACTAACTCAACCATAATAATAATAATATGTACTCCTCCTCATGGCACCCTTGTGCACTTCTCTAATACTTCCACAGTTTTATATTTTTTGTTTCTTTTTCTTGCCCTATTCTATATACTCTTCTTCTAGGTACATTTCTTGTACTAGTGTCTACCGTATTTTGTTGTGTCGTTCTCTGAAATGGGCTAGAATTAGTTGACTCCATTAATTCCTTTTGGCTTATTATAGAATCTAGTTCTGTTTCTTCATCACTATCCTGGATTTTATTAAGACTTTCTAGTTTTTTTTGTGAAGTTATTTCAGCTCTATATCCCCAATTGTCTGTTCATAGTTCACATTTCTTAAAATGTTCTTCTGTTTCGCTTAATGTTAACCTTCCTAGTTTACATCCTTTACATTTAAATGTTATATTTTTATTGTTTTTAATAGTTTCCCTTGCTTTTTCTAAGGCCATATCTACTTCAAAGTCTTTTATTATTTCAGTGTTCGTAAAGTCACCTTGTTCTACTGTACTTTCTGTTTCATCATCTAATTCCTTCTGAGTAGTGTAGGTGTAATCAGTGAACCTTATTGAAGTTTCTCCTTTAGAATTGATATACATTAGATGAGATTCCAGTTTTAATATTTTTTTCTGATTAAAATCTTCTAAATTCCATTCTAGTCCCGCATATTCTTCAGGGATTATCTTGATTGGTTTTATTAATTTTATTCCTCTATTTTTCATTAACTCTATTACATCGTCTACTTTAATTTTAAATAGTGTTACTATTAGTTGTCATTTTTCCTATAGATCCTACACACATTAATAAATTATTGTCGTTATTCATTTCTTCATATCCTTTAGTCTGTATACCTATTTTAATATTTTTTACAAATTCTGTTAGAGATATCATAAAATCTGGACTTATATAAAAATTTCCTTCATTATTTGTCATATCTATTAATGTTAACCCTATTATAGATTTTTTTAAATCTGACCATCTATCATCGTAGATTACGACCAATACTTTAGTTCCTATTTTTTTTCTAGTTAGTCCTTTTAATCCTATTACTATTAATCCCATATGCATTAAACTCTTTTTAGAATTCTTTATTTGTCATACTGATTCAGGATTAATTAAATTTATTATTGCAACATTACTTTCTATAGCTGATAATTGTTCTTCTGTGTAATATCTATATAATTTTGAAGTACCTGAAAAATGTCCTACATTATATAATGTTTTTGAATTAAGTAGTCTTAATTGATTTTGGTGAAAAATATGTATATCTTTGTCTATATCTATTAGTCCGTCTAATTGTTGATCTTCTTCTTGTCTCTTCCTAGTTAAAATTCTTGTTAGTAGATTATTACTTATTTTTTTGTATGAGAAACTTACTCTTGGTCTTTCTTCTACGGTTGTTCTTGACCTACCTGTAATAAGGTCCATCATTGAGATTTTCTAATTGATAGAATTCATGAAAGTCTTTTATTCATAACATGAATTCTTACAAAGCAATACCAAGATAATAGAATAATGTTATTCTTGAGAGCTAAAAATGCAAGTAAAAGAAAAGCAAGTAAAACCCTTTATATAGGGTCTATTACATGAGATAGAAATGTGTTTTCCAATGTGGGACAAAAGCAATGTGGGAAAGAGTTAATGCTAATATCCCCTCTCAAACTCGCGATGGTGTAGACAGAAGCATCGAGAGTTTGCCAAGAAAGAACCGGTGACATTTTAAGGTATGCGCCATTGTGAAGAAATCTGCAAGTTGCATCGAAGATGAGACAAATGGCAAGGATAGAGTGCCCTGCTGAAGATGATATCGAATAATATGACAATCAATCTCAATATGCTTGGTACGTTCATGAAAGACTGTGTTGTGCGCAATCTGAATAGAACTCTTATTATCACAGTACATCGGTGTTGGTTCAGAAAGAGAGACACCCATATCAATCAATAACCTACGTAACCATACAATATCACACGTAGTAGAAGCCATAGCATGATACTCTACCTCAGTTGAAAAGCGAGAAACCACATCTTGTTTCTTACTTTTCCATGAGATGAGTGAATCTCCTAAAAATACACAATAACCAGTAGTTGATTCCCGATCAGTTAGGTCACCAGCCCAATCTGCATTAGAAAATGCACGAAGCTCCAAGGATGAGGTCGATGGAAAAAAGAGACTCTGATAAATCATTCCTCGAAGATAGTAAAGAATACGCATAACTGCAGCTCAATGTACAAATGTAGGAGAGCAAACAAACTGACTGAAAATGTGAACAGCATATTCAATGTCAGGGCGAGTAATGGTGAGGTACACCAGACTCCCTACAACTGAACGATATAAAGTGGGATCAGGAAGATGATCCCCGTCACTAGGTGTATATCAAAAATTAACCTCAAGAGGAGAGTCAACTATACGAGTATCTATGAGACGGGCTCGCTCAAGAATATCTGCAGTGTACTTAGACTGAGAGAGAAGATATCTCTTCTCAGAATAAGCTACCTCAATGCCTAAAAAGTAACGTAGATGACCTAAATTTTCATCTCAAAACGGCGAGACAAAGTAGATTTTAGGTTTGCAATACCATCAATATCATCACCTGTAATGATCATGTCATCAATATACAACAAAAGTAAAGTACAACCGACAGGGGATGATTTAACAAATAACGCCGAATCATGAAAGCTGGAAATAAACCCAAGAGATGATACTACAGTGGAGAACTTGTCGAACCAAGCTCTTAGAGGTTGTTTGAGACCATACAAATCTTTCTTGAGTCTGCACACATGTCCTGGACTATGTGAAACACCGGGTGGATGGACCATGTAGACTTTTGCTTGAAGATCCCCATTCAAAAAAGCATTTTTAACATCCATTTGTGAAATATGCCAATGACGAATAGAGGCCAATAAGAACCCGGACAGATGTCATATTTGCAACAGGTGCAAAAGTCTCTTCATAATCCATACCATATTCTTGAGCAAAACCCTTTGCAACCAAACGAGCCTTATATCGCTCAATAGAACCATCAGACTTGGTCTTAATCTTATACACCCATCGAGAACCAATAGTTTTCTTACCAGTCGGTAGAGAAACCAAATCCCAAGTACCAGTTTTGTTCAAAGCAGTCAGTTCCTCATTCATAACCTCTTGCCAAAGAGGATCACGAGCTGCCTCAGAGTAGGAGGTAGGCTCACAGAGATATTAATAAAAACTAGAAAGGAAACGAATGATGGAGCATAGCAAGAATAATCAAAATCGGATACTTGAGTAGATCGCAGAGTGCGTTTAGGATAGCGAGGTAGATCTGGATCTGTAACCACAAGAGGTTCTGAAATAGGCGTAGGATGGGGTTGAGTATTAATATCATGGGACCTGCCAGAAGACTGAGAAGGAACAAATGATATAGATGTAGAATCAGATGGGCAATCAACATCAAAGGGATCAATATCAATAAGGTCAGATTTTGTCATGCCATGTGAGGTAGGTGGGATAGAAAAGAAAGGAACATGCTCAATAAAGGAAACATTACGAGACACATACAATTTTCCAGAAACTGGATCATGACAACGATAACCTTTCTGCCCAACCCCATATCTAAGAAAAACACAAATGGCGACACGAGAAGATAACTTAGTACGCTCTGCATGTGGACATAGAACAAAACATGTAGAACCAAAAATTCTCAAATGGGAATATAGTGGGGTGTGACCAAATAGTCTAGCATACGGAGAAATTTTAAAATTATGAGAGGTACGGATCCTATTAATAAGATAAATAGATGTAAGGACAACTTCTCCCCAAAATTTACTAGGTACACTAGCGGACAAAAGCATGGATCTAGCGGTCTCAACAATATGCCTATGCTTTCTCTCGGCTACCTCATTTTGTTGTGGTGTATCAGTACAAGAAGACTGATGTATTGTACTATCAGCTTTGAAAATACTAGAAAGATTCCACTAGTATATTCACCTCCTAAATCAGCCCGAAAACATTTAATAATGGCAAAATGTTAAGTTTTCACATAGGCTTGAAACTCAGCATAAGTATGAACAAAATCAAAACGTATTTTATACAAATAAACCCAACAATGACGAGTATAATCATCAATAAAGGAAACATAATATTTGAAGCCTCCCTTAGTAGGGATAAGTGCTGGCCCTAAAAAATCTGAATGAACTAGATTAAATGGTGCAGAAGAAGTAGAAGTACTAATATTAAAAGGCAAAGTAGAAAATTTTCCAAGTTTACATCCACTACAATCAGAAATATCATCGGATTGTAAATCACCAAGAACACCAGTATTACACATAAAACGCAGGCGATAGCCTAATACATGACCAAGTCTAGAGTGCCACAAATAAAACTTCAAAGAGGAAGGTGTTAAATGAAAAGAAGACAATTTAACAGGCATAGCTATTGCGTGAGTAGGAAGATGCAGCTCATCCAAAACATAGAGACCTCTCCCCTTTCTACGCCCTGTCCCAACCACTCTCTTGGATTTTAGATCCTACACATAACAAGAATTATGGAAAAGTCCAATAAAACATCCAGAGTCACATATTTGACCAGCAGAAGTAAGATTCATATGTAATTTTGGAATGCATTAAACATCAGGTAATGATATAGTGGATGTATGAATGGTGTCAATGCCTGTCAATGGCATAGGTGTGCCATCAGCAGTCACAACAGAAGTGGAAGGGAGGTCAGAAGACATAGATACAATGACGGAAGAATCAGGAGACATATGATTTCCTGCTCCAGAGTCCAAGATCCAAGAAGACGAAATGATACATGAACCAATAGATGGTGATGAGCCGGAAGGAGATGAAAGAGCATAAGACTGGAAATTCTTTTGAAACTGTTGGAAGGCGAGGAACTTCTAAAATTGGTCAGCTACAAAATCAGTAATGTGACTCACAGAGGCTCCTGAAGCTGGGTGATCAAAAGAGGGCACAAAGGCAGCCTGAGTCGATGGATACGAGTTCTGGAATTCACCCCCAGAATATGACTTCTGTTGAGAAGGCTTTTGTCCTTGTCCCGAATGTGGAGACTTAGAACCTGACGTCTTCCTTAGCTCAGGACATTGATTCTTCCAGTGTCCTGGTTTCTTGCAATATTTACAATTACCCATGATAGATGTTCTATATTGGTGTGCTGCAAGGACCGGTGTAGATGAAGGAGCTGCCAATACGGAAGTAGAAGCCTTATGTACCCCTTTTAGAGTTTTCAAACATATTTCTTCAGCCATAAGTTCATTTACCACATCTTCAATAGATGGTAAGGGTTTACGGTGCAACTAAGTTGAACGATAATTCTCAAATTCTTACCGAAGACCCATCAATAGCTGAACAAGACGGTCTTCATCTCTGCATTTAATATAAGCATCGCATGCTTGCAATTCAGTAGATTGGGTCATAGCTAACTGATCCCACAAAGTGGTCATTGCACAGAAATAATCTTGAATGCCCAAGTCATTCTGTACTAGTCACGAATTTCAGATTATAACTGATATTTAACAGTAAAACTATTCTGCACAAACAATCTTGACAGATAATCCCAAATCTCTTTAGTAGTTTTGAACTTAGCCAATTGAACACCAATTCTTTGTTCAATGGAGTTATTAATCCAAGTAATAATCTTTGAATTATTGATCTCCCAAGTTGTAAATAATTCATCAAATTTTTCATCTCCAACTTTAGGGCATTTGGCTTTTCCAGACATATAATCCCAAAGCCCCTTTCCCTTCAAAACATTTACCATGACATAGGCCCAATAGGAATAATTTTTCCATCTAACCGAATACCAATAGTTTGCAAAGAATCATCACCTCCAGCCATTATGAATTTTAAACAAAAAAATCTCAAATAACAAGCAATAATCCCAAATAACAAGCAACAAAATAATAAAGGGCAGATCTCACCAATCAGATGCGGAAGCCAAGAAGATGAAATCCAGATGCGGAAGCCAAGATCAGAACGAGCACGAGCAGCCAAAACGAGCACAAGCTTCCAAAACAAGCCAAGAACAAGCCAAAAAAAAATTAACTGATACCAGGGGCGTGCTGCATGCGAACCCCCAACTAACTCACCGCGAAGTTGGATACGCGATCAAGCTAAAAATATTAACTTGCGCTCTTGCCTTTGATACCATGATAGAATTCATGAAAGTCTTTTATTAATAACATGAATTCTTACAAAGCAATAACAAGATAATAGAATAATACTATTCTTGAGAGCTAAAAGTGCAAGTAAAAGAAAAGCAACTAAAACCCTTTATATAGGGTCTATTACATGAGATACAAATGTGTTTTTTCAATGTGGGGCAAAAGTAATGTGGGAAAGAGTTAATGTTAATACTAACTATCATAATTCTTTCTTTTTGAGGTGTTATTTATACCCTTTTTAATTGTTCTATCAAATTTTCCAATTCCGTATTTTTTGAATCTTTGTTGTTAATAATTTTGTCCAGCTTTTTGTTGATTTCTAATAGTAAAGCAATTATCGTGTTATTCTGTTTATTATTAGTTGATCTGATTTAACTTGGGGGAGTGATCTGAAAATCCTTCCGGGTTAGTCTGAAATTGAGCTGTTAATTTTAAAACTTTATCATATAAAGAGAGGTCTCTTTTAATTTTTCTATTATTTCTTTTAATTTGTTAATATCCCTAGTTAATGTTTCTAATTATTCTGTTATTTTTTCGGCTAATTTAGTTGTTTTTACTTCTAATTCTTTAGGCTTTTTCTGTAATAGTCTTGATTAGTTTCTCTATTTCATTTTTTGTAGGTATCTTTTCTATATTAAATTTATTATTTAAAAACTGATTTTTTTTATCTATTTCTAGTTCTTGTGATTTTAAAAAGTCAAAATTTTGTTCTAACCGTTCTAAAAAATTTCTTTGTTTATTTTGTGAAATTTCTACTACTTCAAGTGTTCTTATTATACTTTTTGTATTTTTTTGAGATTTTTCACTAAAGTTTATTATTACATTTATTAAAGTATTGTATTGTCTGTCTTCACAGTGTAGTATATGTTCTTCGCTACTAAAATTGCACTTTATGATTGTAATTTTTTTTTAATATTCTATACTTCTTTTCTGGGAATATTCTTAGATCTAAATACATCTAAATTCTTTAATTTATCTATTGTACCTGATTTATTCCCACTATATATATATATATTATATCTTTTTCACACTTTCTTACTAATATGTTTGTTTATCCTAATGGTATCCACACCTTATCTTCTTTTTTAAAATTTTATTCTAGTATCGATTCTTCTATATATTCAGCTATTCCTTTTATTTCCCACTTTATGGCAGATATTGTATAATTGTTTATAATATTTTGGATTGATGATAGTGATTCTTCTGTAATTACTTCTAAAAATGTTTTTAGAGTCTTTTCTATTTTCTTTAATTCTCTTTTTCGTTCTATAACTCTATTTAGATAATCAATAGTTGAGTGCTATTTGTTTAGTCAATGGGTGTTGCCTCATAAATATAACTTAGTAAGGTCTAAAATGCGTTGTTATCTGTTTCTTATCTATTTTTCTTGTTTTTAAATGTCTCAATAGTCTATATTCTAGTGCTGATATTGTCTCTATTAATTCTTCCAATTTTTGTGGATTATTTTTTGTTCTAGTTAGTCTAATGTATTCCGGATATAATCTATCTATTTCGTTATTACTGATTTGTAAGAATCTATTTCTAACATGTATTATCCTAATGGAAAATATCTTACCTATTGCTTTATATTTTTATAGATTCTATTCCTCTTTTTATTTCTTCTGCTGAATCTTGGATTTTTTAATTAGAAAATTTCTAAAATTATGAACTTCTATATCGGTTTCTAATTCTAACTGATAGTCTAATTCTAACTTATTTAAAACTTCTACCAGCTCGTTCTTAGGATTTTTAGTGTTTTAATTCTTTATGATGTAAGATGTGTGATTAGACACACAGAGAAACACTATTTAGGCATGAATTACGGGTATGAAACAGTCCTATCAGGGCCGTCTTAACTCAAAACAAATCCAAAAACACCCTAACGCCACCATGGCTAAGCGGGATACAATAGGATCATTAGCCTGAGTTTCAGACATTCCGTCTGGACTGTTCTCTGCCCAACCTTAGTTTCTTCTCACATGAATCATCCGCTATATTATAGCATTTGTTCCATGATTCCAAGCAGATTAGTACAACATAGGTTCAACACTTAAGGATTTAGCCGATCATGGGCTAATCCTGGATAATATAAATTAAAAATAAAAATAAAATACAAAAATTTAAATATACCTAAGAAGAGGCGGTTGTGCTCAGTCCCGGAGGAGATGTATAGCAAACTTAAACTTTTATTTAGAGGGAGTTTTTACAAAGCAAAATTTCTAAAATTGTGAACTTCTATATCGGTTTCTAATTCTAACTGATAGTCTAATTCTAACTTATTTAAAACTTCTATCAGCTAGTTCTTAGGATTTTTAGTGTTTTAATTCTTAATGATGTAAGATATGTGATTAGATAATGAAGTCTTATATATCTAGTAAAACTATGTTGTCTCATAAAATGTATTGTCTCATCCATATTCTTTGTCACTCACAATATATATATATATATATATTGCGCGAAAGCGCTAGTGTGGGACAATCTACTTTGACTCGTTTTTATAGTTTACACACTTTTTGTATTGTCGTTTCTTACTGCCGTATTTAGGTTAATGCACTTTCCAATGATACTTAAACAAGGTATTTCTGGGCCTTTATAGAGAAAAGAAAAATATATCCTAAATATTATAATCATTCATTTATCACTTGGTGGAGGAATATATAGTATTTCATTGCTACAAGTATGGATTATTGAAAATAATAATACATGGATTTGGATATTTCCATTTAACTATTCATGTCAACTAACCCGGGGGATTGAAGGGAATTTTGTGAAGAGAAAATGGATTATCGGAGTGTGTGACTTGAACTATTGATTGGTCTGTGTAGATATATGCTTGCCACATGGGAATTCACAACCAAATGTGTCTTTTTTTCAATCGCCGTATAAGCCTTATACAAAGGATAAACTGGTTCGCTTAAAGAGAATCTTTTCTATGATCAGGTGCGAATTATGTTGTACATGAGTAGGCTCTGTAAGATCCAGTATAAGTGAATTAGATTAAATGGAATCTTGATTCCGCTTTATCTAGTTCACTTATAAGATTTAATAGTATATAAATGTATTCATTTCCTCTACATTGACACGATCAATACTACTATAGGAGTGAAACAAGGGATCTAAAGAAGAAGAGAGGCTAGACTATATTAGTAACAAGCAAACCTTGTATGTGTATCTCCAAACATTTTGGAGATAAATACCAATTAGAAGGCCTGAGACGACTCAGAAAGCACATGATCATATCATGATTTGATTTTGTAAGCCTACTTGGGTCTTGATAGAAGGTCTGATCGAATTATTGGGCCGAGCTGGATTTGAACTAGCGTAGACATATTGCCATATATATATACATATATATGTCTGCGTACACTCCATCATTTCAAGACCTCACGTTGTGGGGTTTCACTAGGTATGTTGTTGTTGTTGTATATATTTATGTATGTATCTTGTGAAGGGGAGTCTTGGAGTAACGGATAAAGTTGATGTCATGTGATCATGAGGTCATGGGTTCAAGCCGTGGAAATAGTCTCTTGCAGAAATGTGAGATAAGGCTGTGTACAATAGGCCCTTGTGGTCCGGCCCTTCCTCGGATCCCGCGCATAGAGGGAGCTTAGTGCAACGGGCTGCCCTTTATATATGTCTCTTGTTTTTAGTATATATTGAAGAACACTGGAAAATTTATAGGCAAAAAAGTCATTTCTTAGTGATGATAAGTCTAAAGGTTTCAAAATCAATGATAGAAGCCATTAAATATCATTCTAATAAATGATATGTTGGAATAGTTAATGGGTGTAATAAATACTAATCAATTGTCAGATAATGGCTCATGAAAGGTTCATAAATGATCTTTACCATTGTAACATTAGGATAGAATTCAAATAAAGAAAATTTGGAGTGTAAGTTCAGTGGAGTAACGCGAGAGACTAACGTGGAAGTAAGGCTTGATACACATGTCCTCCAAAATAAAAGAAGTTTCAAGTATATTGGGTCTATTATATAAGGTAATGGAGAGATTGACGATGACATCACAAATCATATTGGTGCGAAGTTGATGAAATGGAGGCTCACATCCAGAGTCTTGTGTGATAAAAAGGTACCACCAAAACTGAAAGACAAGTTCTACAAAGTGTGGCTAGACCAACTATGTTGTATGGGGCGGAGTGTTGGCTAGTTAAGAACTCTCATGTTCATAAGATAAAAGTTGCGGTAATGAGGATGTTGTGGTGGATGTGTGGGCATATTAGGAGTGATAGAATTAGAAATTAAGATATCCAACGTGGGAGTGCTCTCGATGGAGTACAAGATGCGGGAAGCGAAGCTAAGATGGCTCGAGCATATGAAGAGGACATGGGTGGATGCCCCAGTGCGAAGCTATGAGAGATTGGTTATGGATGGCTTCAAGAGAGGTAGAGGTAGGCCGAAGAAGTATTGAGGGGAGGTGATTAAATAGGACATGACACAGTTGCAGCTTACCGAGGACATGACCTTAGATATGAGGTTATGGAGGACACAGATTAAGGTAAAAGATTAGTAGGTAGTAGCATGTTGTCTCACTCATTCTTCCTTACTAGTAGTCGTGGTATTTCTTGTAACATCCAGTACTTTCGGGCCATGGTTTGAATCGATAGATGTGTATAAATAGACCCGAGCATTGGAAAAATTTTGGTCATATTCACATACGCAAATGAAGAGCTTAGCATATAAAAGGATAAAACCCCGAAATAAATTTTGGATGTAACAAGTGTGATGACGGGGATCAAAAATAATATTTGGTATGTGCATAAAGAGGCTATGGACTAGTGCTATATCACACGATTATGACATTGAGTGTATGAAGATTTTATAAGTCATCAATATTTAAGTGAATTGGGATCAAAAAAGTAATTATGTGTGTAATTGATTAAATGTTGGAGTATAGTGGGAGATTAACGAATTAATTATGGTACTTATTATGATTAAATGGATACGTGCTTTTTATTGGCTACCGCATGGCATTAGCTAAGTCAAAGGTGCCACTAAAGGGGAATAGATGTTTCATAAGCACTTGAAGTGCATGGTTGACATGTGTATAGTGGGAACATGTTAACTTTGGACCTTTCCCACAAAGGAAACATATGTAGCAAACGTTCAACAATATTGAGCTTATTTCCATTTTTAGATTTTCAATGCAACAAAAGTATTTTAAGACAACAACGTGAATTCACTTGGCAAGCAGCAAGATTTTATTCTATTTTAAGCGGATCAGAGATTTCATCGTAGTGATGTAAGGTGACGGGAAGATCTAAAGAAGGCATAGTTCTTGACATCAAGGTATGTTAAGGTAAATTATTTCTTTCTTTTGGCATGTTCCATGTCACGAAACGTAAACGTAATATTATTCCATAAATTATTCTACTCTTAGTAGTAAAGTACATTCATGTTATTCATTACTATTGTCAAAGCATGTCTAAATATGTTCCAAAATCCTTATTGAGATATACAGGAAAGATGTTAATATTTCCAATGTTAGCCGAAGGTACAAGGATATTATGTCATCCGATAAGTTCAGAATGTTTTATTGTCACTCATGCATTTGCATTATATTCATGTATTACCCTGGATTCACATGTGTTATATACACTACTACATGGTATGAATTATATATATGTAGGGGATAGGGAAAAGGGAATGGCGTTATATACTCAACACCACCTGCATCTGGTACAGATATCACAAAAAAGAAAGATGACCAATGAGGCCAATATGATAATGATTATGCCCACAGAGGCCAAAATGATATGATGCCCACAGAGACTGTTATGGGAAGGAAGATACATGTGTGAGGCCAATATATATATATATATATATATATATATATATATATGTATACCGCATTTGCATTGTGCATGACATTTAGGCGTATTATGGCCCTCAGAGGCATTCACTATGGGTCGGTTATTACTGTCAGCTGTGTCTGTCGGCTGTTGCTTGTCGGATGTTTCTGTCGGCTGATACTGTTTCAGTTTATTCTTGTATTCCTGTTATGCTATTGTTCATGCCTGACATACTTGGTACATCAGTCGTACTGACATCCCTTTTGTCGGAGGACACTGCATTTCATACCCGCAGGCTCAAGTAAACAGTGAGACGGATCGCACTAGTAGGTTATTGGTTCAGCTGATGTTAGAGCACTCTATTTGTTTCAGAGTTGCAGTCTAGTCTTAATATGATATTTTGCATATGCATATGGGTATGGCGGGGCCCTGTCCCATCCTGGTGATGTCATGTATTCTTTAGAGGCTTATAGACAGTTATCATGTGTATAGAAGTTGTGTATGACCCTGTCGGCTGTGATGTATGTGTCAACCGAATATTTGGTAATGGCCCTTATGGCCATGATTGATTTCGGTTAGCTGGTAAGTATGTAAAGAGTGGTTCTCGGCAGGTAAGTTCCGAGTGCCTGGCATGGCCCTCCGGTTTGGGTCGTGACAAACTTGGTATCAGAGCATGTCTGTCCCAGGGAGTCTGCAAGCCGTGTCTAGTAGAGTCTTATTTATGGGTGTGTTGCGCACCACACTTATAAACAGGAGGCTGCAATGCATTTAAGGATGGTTTCCATAATTTGATATCATAGATCATGCAGTAGAGCTGAGTCTTAAGAATTCTGATTTAACTCGTGCCTGATATTGTCTCAGTAAGGACGGTTGTCAAAAAGATGTGGGTTGGTTCATATTTATGGCCAGTAAATGAGTGACTTCTACCAGACGATTGATAAGCCAGAAGGGCTGCATTATGTCAAAAAAAAAACTTGAGATTATGAGGAATTGTTTCACTCATAAACGAAAGAGATAATGCAAGCCTGGAAAGCAAGATGTTTGTTTTGGATACTGGAAAAAAAGAGTAAAGAAAAGTAAGTACTAAGCACCTGAACGTAGAAGATTGTAAGGATTCTCTCTTAGACCTTATCATGTTTATGATTACAGCAATGCCTTCTTCTAGTAGGGATATGACTAGCAGGGTGATTGAAGTTGGGTTGAGTGTAAATACGAGTTGTATGCTCTCTATTGAAACAAATCCGTCAGAGGATATGAGTAAGTTGCTTTTCTAGGCACGACTTCAGGCTAGAGCATCCGATAGAGATAGGCCCTTGAGGGGTCAGTGAGCTCATAACCTAGGGAATTTATCAGTTATGGATCGCCGATATTTAAAGGGTTCAAAGAAGCCAATATCTCAGGTTCAAAGTTGTAAAGGTCAAGTGAGACCGTCCTGGCCGTCTTGTAGTCATTGTGGTCTAGCGCATGATGGATTGTGCCGCAAAGGTACAGGGGGTTGGCTTTGTATGGCAGCCATGGCCACAACGTTCCGAAATATCCCAAGTTGATGCGTAAAAGTGAGGATAAGATGAGTATGAGTTGTACAGATAGAAAGCAGAAGACATAATTGGAAGATTTAGTAGGTTATGAAAATCTACATATTTTACATTGACTCATGCTGATTGGAATATGGGAATATGTTAGGTACGTGCAACCTAAATTGTGATATCTTACTTGGAATAGATCGAAAATTGTCCAAGGATATTATTAACGATAATGGATTGCCACAATCGAATCGCTTGAAGAGTGACCATCAGTAAAATTTAAGGAGATCACGTAAAGTGACATACCCAGAATAGTGAGCCCAAGTCATATATAAGGACGGAGTTATCCACGATAGTGGGAGGGGACTCGTTCGTGCGTAAAGGGAGATACCGCTTATTACTGAGAATTACATGTATCGATGTTGGTAAGATAAGGCCTGATATAAGTATTGAACTGGTAAAGTCTTCAGCTTCATTGGGTAGCATATTACAATTCTACATAACCTCTGGATAACAATAGGGGAAATTGAGGATGAGAACTATGGAATAATCAAAGAATGGTTGTAAGAAATATGAAGACAATTAATAAATATGAATGGAATGGTACGATCAAGTATTAAGACAGAAATGTTTTTCATTTAATGACGAGTAGTAGGAAGGATTACGACAAGAAGGATAAAAGTGAATGAGATTATAGTTATGCAGGTTTCACAAAGGTATGATTACCTCAGAACAACGTAAGGACCAATGATGGAGGAGGGATAGTAAGAACTCTTCGGCAAAAGGTGACGAACCTCTGATGTTCAGGAAGATAGTATGAGAAATACTTTGAGATAAGAGACACCCAAGGTAATTTGAAACGGAAATGTAAAGGTAAGACGAATGAGCACTCGATCGATGGAAAATCTAGTAATGATAAGACAAAAAAGCTTGATAGGTCATTGAATCAGGTAACACTGTGAATTGGATCTAAACATACGAAGCATCGGAGCTCGAGATTAGCGCCTAAATAGGTGAAAAGAGGCCAATGACGCCTATGGATACAAGATAGACATTAAAGATATATGTTATGAGATGATGATATTATAATGAAGATAAAATATCATGCAAATACGAATGTCTATGTGCATTTTTGAACCGACCAAAGGTTCTACGAAGTAGATAAAGTAATGGGTTTATAGCTTAACGAGATCAAAGAAATCGTCTCCCAAAGTGCCATTGACAGAAGTCTTAGCAATGAGGCGAGTGAAGGAATTCGAATCTACGTATAGTGACCAAACTTGGATATAGTAGGACAACGTCATGTAATGCAAATTCTTCAGAATATTTCACGTACTGAATGAGGGAATAGGTTAACAACTCATCTTTTAAGGGGTAGTAACGCCAAGGAATGGAATCAGGATCAATGTTTGAGATTACGAATGTGTACCAGAATATTTTAGAACGAAGACGGGTACAACAAGTAAGAAAATGAGCTTACAAGTGTCAAAGGAAGTAAGAAAGGAAGTTGTTTATAATTACAAGTAGTGAGAAAGTACAAAAAAAAGGGAGATTTCTTTCAGGCCAAGAATAAGAGTTAACTACGATGATACGTGCACTTCAGATTTGATGACATTGTCCATAAAGTATTCGCGATTGAGATACTACAAATATAAAAGGTTTCAGCACACCAGTTAATAAACAACACTAAGTTGACAATAGAAGCATCCACCTACAAGTGGCTTGACTAATGTGAGGACGAATGAGAGAAGTTGACCTGAGGGGAACACATCAGTTAGATAAGCGGGAGTCCAATTGGAGGATTCAGATAGTGATAGCCCTATAATTCAGAATACAACAAGGTCATCCCTCATACGGGAAGAAAAGGAACGTCATGATGAAGATCTCATTGTTAGAGAAGATTGGGAAAGATATTTAGTAAAAGAGTACCGTAACCTTCGAGTATAATGGGAGCGGGACCCCCAGGTGAGAGATCTATTTGTGTATTCCTAAGGTAGCAGGCTTATGAGACAAAATTATGACAGAGGTTCATTGCTCGCAAAATTTCATTTACCCTAGATTTATTAAAATATGTTATGATATCAAAGGTATGTACTGATGGAACGACATAAAGAGGAAGATTGCGGAGTTTGTAGCTCAGTATCCTAATTATCAGCAAGAAAAAAAGAGCACCAAGAACCAGACGGTTTGACTCAGAACATTGAGATCCCGATGTGGAAATGAGGAATGATTAGAATGGATTTCATTATGGGTTTACCTCGCTCTTATCATAAGTTTGATTCTATTTGGGTGATTGTTGATAGACTGATAAAATTAGCTCAATTCCTGGCAGTCAAAACTACCTACACAGTCGAGGACTACACAAAGTTGTACGCCTTCATGATACGCCTATTTATATTATATCTGACCGAGGTATGCAGTTCACAGTTAATTTTTGTAGATCATTTCAAAAAGAATTTGGATACTCAAGTTAATCTTAGCATAACTTTCCACCCTCAAACAGATAGGCAAGCTGAGCGTACGATTCAAACGATCGAGGACATGCTACGAGCTTGCGTATTGGACTTCAATGGAAGTTAGGATGATCATCTATCCCTTATTGAGTTTGTGTACAATAACATCTATCATACTTGCATTGAAATGACTCCATACGAGGCTCTATAGGGACTAAAATGTAAACCTCCTATCGGATGGTTCGAAGTAGGCGAATCAGAATTATTTGGGCATGATGTAGTGCACCAAGCTATAGAGAAGGTGAAGTTTATCCAAGAATGGTTGTTAACCGCTCAGAGTCATCAGAAGTCATAATCAGATATGCGATGGTGGGACTTAGATTTCCAAGTAGATGATTGAGTCTTTTCAAAGATTTTTCCTATGAAGGGTGTAGTGAGGTTGGGAAAAAAAGAGAGGGGAAAACTCAATCCAAGGTACATTGGGCCATATCGCATAATTCGACGAATCGATTAAGTGGCTTACGAATTGGAATTGTCTTTGGAGTTAGAGGTTGTTCATCCGATTTTCCATATTTTAATGTTAAAGACGTGTGTTGGGGATCCCTCCCGGATTGTACCAATTGATGTATATTATATTATATGGCATGTGAAGCGGTGGATGTGTTTTTTGACTACGTGATAGGAATTAGATATGCCACCCCAACATTCGAGGAGGAATGTTTCTAAAGAAGGGAAGAATGTAACATCCCGTACTTTCGGGCCATGGTTTGAATTGCTAGACATGTGGAAATAGACCCGAGCGTTGGAGGATTTTTGGTCATATTCACGTAGGCAAATGAAGAGCTTAGCATATAAAAAGTATAAATCCCAAAATAAATTTTGGATGTAACAAGTGTGATGACGGGGATAAAAAATAATATTTGGTATGTGCATAAAGAGGCTACGGACTAGTTCTATATCGCACGATAATGACATTGAGTGTATGAAGGTTTTATAAGTCATTAAGATTTAAGTGAATTGGGATCAAGAAATTAATTATGTATGTAATTGATTAAATATTGGAGTATAGTGGGTGATTAACGAATTAATTATGGTACTTATTATGATTAAATGGATAAGTGCTTTACATGGGCTGCCACATGGCATTAGCTAAGTCAAAGGTGCCACTAAAGGGGAACGGATGTGTCATAAGCACTTGAAGTGCATGGTTGACATGCGTATAGTGTCATGTCATCCATCATATTGATCCGCAAAAGAGATATGATAGTAGAAATTTCGATCGTAGAGAAATATTTCTTTTTTGTTTTTTCCCCCGAAAATAAACAGTGTTTTTCGCCCAACGTGTCATAAGCACAAATCTCTTTTCTTCTGGCGTTGTTCCTTAATCCGAGAAGAAAAGTTTTGTCCTCTTTATCCTTTCTTCACCGAAAATAATTCACTATAATGACTTCTCCCACACCGTCCAATTCTGGAGATCAATTTTGGGCCTAATTTCCTGGAGCCTATCAATCTGCTCCAGGCCTCACCCAACCCAATTTAGGCCTGACTTTCATAACATTGACTCCTCGACAGCGCGATAATGCGTGGTATATGGATACGGGTGCCACGTCTTACCTCACCAACAATTCTGGTAATCCTCCTCAACTGCGAAGTTTGAGAAGGTATACCCTGGAGAGACATATACTCCACAATTTATTATGGTTGGAAGCGATCATCACATTCCAATTCAAGGGGTTGGCCACACTCTAACCCCACCACCACATCCCCATTTCTTCCTAAATAATGTTCTCTATTCCCTACACATTATCAAGAACCTAATTTCAGTTAGAAAATTTGTTATAGATAATTCAGTCTCAATTAACTTTGACCTGTTTGGGTTTTCTGTAATGGACCTACGTACTGGGAAACTCCATACACGATGCAATAGTGAAGGGGACCTCTATCGTCCGCTGCCAGTGTCACCCCTCCCACATCTCTAACTGCCCAAGTCACTCCTCCCACAACCTTAGCAACAATATCTCCGTCTACTTGGCAGAATAGACTTGGACATCCCGGAGCCCCTGCTTTTAATTTTCTTCGGAAAAAAATTTAATTCATTGTTTTAGTGGGGTACCTGCCCAACAATGTTTGTCTTGCCATCTAGGAAAATATGGTCACCTTTCTTTTCAGTCTTCTGTAAGTATTACGTTTTCTCCATTTGATATTGTTCATGCAGATTTATGGATATCTCATGTTATTAGTTCATTGGGTCATAAATTTTATCTTGTGTTGTTAGATGAATTTTCGCACTTTATATGGATTTACCCTCTAAAGTTCAAGTCTGAAGTCTATACCAAGTTTCTTGAGTTTCATAACTTTATCAAAACACAATTTAAAAAATCCATAAAATCATTCCAATGTGATAACGGTCGTGAGTTTAATAATTCCGCGTTTCATAATTTTTGCACCAATAATGGAATGGTCTTTCATTTCTCCTATCCCCACACCTCACCCCAAAATGGAAAAGCCGAACGAATCATCCGTACTATCAACAATATGGTCCATACCTTTCTTTTCCATGCCTCTCTCCCCCCCATCATTTTGGGCCTATGCAATCAAAATGGTAGAGTATATCCTTAATACCTGAACCTTGCCTCCACTGCCCCTTATAAATTAGCACCTCATACCACCCCGTGTGTCTTTGTAGGCATTCCTTCTAATCATAGGGGCTATATGTGTTATGACTTGTCATTCATAAAATTCACGTCTCTCGCCATTCCTATTGTCAAAGAATGTCTAAATATGTTCCTAAATCCTTATTGAGGTATACATGAAAGATGTTATTATTTCCAATGTTAGCCGAAGGTACAAATTTATTATGTCATTTGATAAGTTCATAATGTTTTATTGTCACTCATGCATTTGCATTATATTCATGTATTAACTTGGACCCACATATGTTATATACACTACTATATAGTATGAATTATATATATGTAGGGGATATGGAAAAGGGAATGGCGTTATATACGCAACACCACCTACAGCTGGTACAGATATCACGAAAAATGAAGATGCCCAATGAGGCCAATATGATAATGATTATGCCCACAGAGGCTGTTATGGGAAGGAAGATGTACTTGTGAGGTCAATATATATATATATGTATACCGAATTTTCATTATGTATGACATTTAGGCGTATTATGGCACTCAGAGACATTCACTATAGGTCGGATGTTACTGTCAGTTGTTTCTGTCGGCTGTTATTTGTCAGCTATTTTTTTCGGCTGATACTGTTTTAGTTTATTCTTGTATTCCTATTATGATATTGTTCATGCCTGACATACTCGGTACATCAGTCGTACTGACATCCCTTTTGTCGGGGGACGCTACGTTCTATGCCCACAGGCTAAGGTAAACAGTGGGACGGTTCGCGCTCGTAGGTTGCTGGTTCAGCTAATGTTGGAGCACTCTATTTGTTCCAGAGTTGCAGTCTAGTCTCGGTATGATATTTTGCATATGCATATAGGTATGGTGGGGCCATGTCCCGTCCTGGTGATGTCATGTATTCTTTAGAGGCTTGTAGACAGTTGTCCTTTGTATAGAAGTTGTGTATGACCCTGTCGGCTGTGATGTATTTGTGAGCCGAATATTTGGTAATGGCCCTTGTGGCCATGATTAATTTCGATTAGCTGGTAAGTATGTAAAGAGTGGTGCTCGACAGGTAAGGTCCGGGTGCCCGTCATGGCCCTCCGGTTTGGGTCGTGCATTTCTCCTATAGTTTCTTATCTTTTTATTTTTGATATTATTTACTGTCTCTTGTTCTTCGATTAGCGTACTGTTTTATTGTAGTTTCATTTTTTCTATTTGACCTGATTTGTTGTGCTTTATTCTGAGCCGATGGTCTTTATGAAATAGCCTCTCTACCCCCTCAAGGTAAGGGTAAGGTCTGCGTATACTCTACCCTCCTCATATCCCACTTGTGAAATTACACTTGGTATGTTGTTGTTGGCTAATAATGGTAAGGTGATTAATAGGAATATGTTTAACTTATTTTGAGATATAAAAATATTTTTTCCAATAATTTTAGCCTCTACTGAATCTTATTGTGAATGAAATATTATTACATTGAATTTCTTTCTTAACTAAAATCTTTTTTATTTGACATACAAAGAAACTATGGATCACAAGTCATGAAATGAAGAATACAGTCTAAATCTGGTTGTGTCCATCATTATCAGATCATCATGTAAAGGTCCAAATCAAATCCTCATGCAGTCTCACCCGTGACACCTTTCACATGTGATCTTCCCTTGTCCATACTACTAATATTAATCTGGAAGACCTTGCCTGTCGCATATGCCTAGATCACATTTGACTCGTAAAGAGTACTGAAAACCTTAAGTTTCTGAGTTTTAATTTCAATCATAAATAGTTAATTTTTCTATCAAGTTATATTATCTGACTCTATAAATGATTTGTTTTGATAGAACTTAAGAGGGGTTTAGTCACGATGTACAACAACAACAACATATCCAGTGCAATCCCACAACGTGGGGTTTGGGAAGGGTAGAGTGTACACAGACCTTACCTCTACCTTGGTAGGTAAAGCGGATGTTTGAAAGTATGTATGTCCTAGAGACAATCATTATTAGGGACAAATGTACTTGAACACATTCGTATTATTAATAAGATTAATATTTATGGCATTTTGCGATTATTCAATTATTATTTGATTGTTTGTAATTATTCATTAATGTGCATCACTTGAGCTTAAGTTGTCATTGATAGAGTGAGATATTGATGATAGAGCGTAACTCTTAAAGTAGGCTCAACTAATGATCATCGAGAATGGGATATTGATGATATATGATAAGTAGACATGTGGTCTTCATCACATCCTTAGAGGATGTAGTATGTCTCACCTGCTACGAGTAATGGCTACTCGTGATGGATACATGGATACTTTGAAAGTATTGGTATACCCTACTAATATATTGTTTGTTATACTTGTCTAAAGTATGATCAGCGCGTGGGAGATAGAAGTCCTTAGACTTGAGGTCAATACGCACCTTGTCTACAAAGTAATATACTTTGATCCTGTCCTAAGATCAAATGCCTTATAGGTTGAGATACGGATTGTATTGGGTACATTACGATGTGGATTAAAGGTGGTAGTTGAGCCAAGATTAGGATTCATTCCTCGAATGTATATTCGAGACAACATTCAGATTCTCAATGATATTATGTTGACTAAGTCATTGGCCAACGCAATAGACATATTTAGAATATGGTCTAGTTTTCAACTAATATAGATGCGATACAATGATTAAGCCATTTGGATAGACACTTGACAAATCCTAAGCTTGATCGGGTGTGTCGTGAATGAAAGGATTTTATCTTACCACATAGAGGTTAAGTTTCTTTGGATTAGGTAAACGTACTTCACATATTGAGTTAAATCTTCTTGGCCTTGATCAAGGAGTTCCGCATAGACCTTAAATTTTATTAATGTCGATATGTGAAGGCATGTAGGGTCACACTATGTCGATTTTCTTTTGGATCTAAGGATGTATTGAGAGGGTATTAAATATTCGATTTAGAATCGAGATATTTAAATGAATAATGATTGTTTTAATTAAGTCAAAATTGGATTTTGGATTTAGTTAAGAATGTGCGGAAAATAAATTGAGACGGTGTAGGAACACGTCGGGCTCCGCGGCGCCCACACCATAGGGTCGCGACGCTAATGACCTAATCTGTCTCGATTTATGGGCCAGGCCCAAGGTCAAGCCCTAATACGGTTTTGACCTAACTTCCACCTATAAATACAGAAATTCCCTTCATTATTCTACACACTAATTTTTAGATTATCATTCTAAGTCTTAGAGACTTAGAATCTAAACACTCTCTCGAACTTTTGTCGGATTTCCTAGCTTTCCGAAGGAGAAGAACATTGAAGCTTGGAGCTTGCAATCGAAAGGCTTGTCGCGTGTCCACCCTTTAGTAAAGATTCCAGATAATACAACCTGTAAGTGTTTATTCTTTATGTTACAAGTTTTGATTGTCATATAACCATACCAGAAGTAATTGTTGGAGTAAGTAAGAATAAATTTTTAAACTTCCGTTGTGCCTTACTTATGTATTTTTGAACCCAACAAAACTCTACAGTGGTATCAGAGCCCAGGCTAGTTCAATGGTTATATAACAATTGAATAAAAAAATAATATGAGTTAAACATAAAATTGGATTAAAACGAGGCTTCTTAAAATCCTACATGTCTTGACCGAATGTTAACCTTTTGATATCACCCTAAATTATCTCATACGCTAACTCGAGGAAGTCATTGCGCTCTAACTCGAACTAAGCCAAAAGTGCGTTGTCTGGCTCATTGCATGGTGAACGGCTAAGAACAGATGATGGTCGATATGGGCGTTATTGATAATGATGGGTGATGATAAAGGGTATGTGATTTGATCCCTAAATTAGATTCAGGGATCGAATGATTTTGAAAAAATCAACACAAAAATGTTTTGTCAGGACATCGGCGTCGCGGCGCTAATGCTTCGTTTCAAAATTTGGACTCACTGGACAGTAGGCGCCACAACTCCATGGTGGAGCACCGCAGCGCTAATGCACTTGCAGAAACCGAAAGGTTTCTACCTCTGAAGTGTCGCGGCTCCATGGTGGAGCGTCGCGGCGCTAATGCTTCATTTCAAAATTTGGACTCACTGGACAGTAGGCGCCGCGGCTCCATGGTGGAGCGCCGCAGCGCTAATGCATTTACAGAAGCCGAAAAGCATTTGCCTCAGTGGCGCCGCAGCCCTAATGATTAGCGTCGCGGCCCTAATGATTAGCGTCGCGTCCCTAATAATTAGCGTCGCGTCCATAATGATTAGTGACGCGGCCCCACCTGTCAAGAAACAAAAAAAAAATTCAGAGTTCTGAATGTTTAACCCAAGATTATTATAATATAGTATATTTGATAAGTATAATGTTTATGTGCTAAATATCAAATCGTTTGTCATTTCAATTACTAGAATAGCGTCCGCTATAACTGTCTGGGCAGGCGGCACCCAGTATTTGATTAAGCCATCATGTATCATACATATTGGGTTGACGGTTCCCAACTATATGTGTCATTAGTTTTGCATGATATTAAGATGTCATATTGGATATGGCGTAAAAGAGTTGATCTTGGTTAAAACTCTGAATTAAAATGTTCCCTAAAATTTTAATACAAGTCTCATTTGAAATGAACGCGTCGTCCGTTATAATTGATTGTACTGCAAAATCCTTTTCGGCGAGATGAGTATTTATGCCACAGCATTTGCTCTAAGTCTACGAGGACTCAGACTCTTTCATAGATGCATGTTAAATGTAGAAGTGGGTGATAAACCTTCATGAGTATTTACACCGCAATGTTTGCTCTATAAGGCAAAACTCACTTAGATACATAATTGCAGTCACATAACGGGATTGACTTGCTAGGATGTCTTGGCGCCACAGTGTCGGACAAGCCGAGGGACGCAGATCAATTGTTTAGAACATTCGGTCAAACATGAATTACAAATTGTTTGTAATTGGTTTAGAGACCTATCAGGTTGTATTGTTGAAGTTGTCAGCCACAGCAAATGCGGAGATAGCATGAACCTGGATCATGACCCATTATGACCATATTTGATATTAGTCTGTATTCTTCAATGGGGTCGAAGAGTATGTTAAAATAGTGGGAGCTAATTAAACTAAATGTCATATTAATTAGTTAACGATTGTGTTCAATAGAAATTATATTAGAGTTTAATTTCAAGTCTATTTGTTTCTTCAGTCGTATAAAATGTCGAATCTATCACTGAAAATGTTGGTCGAGACAAATAAGTTGACTGAATCAAATTACCCTGACTGGTTAAGAAATCTGCGATTGGTGTTAAGACTAGAGATAATTGAGTATGTGTTAGACATATGTTCCCCACAGTCCCTGCTGAAGATACTGCTAAGTATGTCATGTTTGACAAGGTGGCTTATCAGAAACATCTAGATGATGCTACCTCGGCACAATGTGTAATGTTGTTCTCCATGACCTTGGAGTTACAGAGGCAACATGAAAACATGGGCCCCAATGAAATGCTAGAACACTTGAAGAGTCTCTATGACTCACAGTCTCAGACAATAGAGTATGAACTGTTGAGGGACCTTTTCAAGTGTAAGCTGAACGATGGGGTTCAAGTGTCAGCACATGTTCTAAAGATGATCGGGTTAATAGAAAGATTGGCTTCGATTGGAATGAAGCTGCCTATAAATGTCTCTGTCAACCTGATCCTGAATTCACTTCCTGGTTCATTTGAGAATTTCATTATAAATTTCAATATGAATGGGACCAAGGCAAGTTTTTCAGAGCTTCACAACATGTTAAAGACCTTTGAATCATCTACCTCTAAAGGTAAAGTTATGCTCATGGTGGGCTCTTCGAGCAAATTCAAACCCAAGGGTAAGAACATCCAGAAGAAGAAGGGTAAGACAATTATTGCACCTACAGTCATGAAACCTAAAGGAAGTGTTCAGAAGAAAGCAAAGGTAGCTTCGGATGTGTGCCTCAACTGCAAAAAGAAAGGGCACTGGAAGAAGGACTGCACAGCTCCAGGAGGAGGCAAAACACTAGGTGCTCCTGGCTCTACTGGACAAGGTATATTTGTCATTGAAATAAATATGTCTATAAGTAACTCTCACTGCTGGGTATTAGATACCGATTGTGGCTCATACATTTGTAATAATGTGCAGGGTCTGATTGACAACAAAAAGGTTGGACCTTGGGAGGTAGACATGCGCGTTGGAAATGGAGCACGAGTGGATGCTGAACGTGTGGGAACTTATAGACTAGATTTACCTTCAGACTTTTGTTTAGAACTGAATAATTGTTATTTTGTTCCCTCATTGACGAGAAATATTATTTCTATCCCAGTGTTAGACATTGAGGGGTTTTCCTCATTTATTGCCAATGGCAGTTATGTACTGTCTTTTAATGGTTTTGTTTGTGGAAATGCTCCACTTGTGGATGGTTTGTATGTTCTAAACTATAGTCGTGAAATTTTTAATGTGCAAAACAAACGAGCTAAGATAATTAATCCAAGAAACCCCACATACTTATGGCACTGTAGACTTGGTCACATCAATGAATCAAGGATAGCAGGATTGAGAAAGTTAGACTACCTGGAACCATTTGACTTGGAGTCCTATGGTAACTGTGAATCTTGCTTGAGAGAAAAGATGACCAATAAACCACTTTCTGGGAAAGGGGTGCGAGCCAAAGAGGTACTTGAGTTGGTCCATACTGATGTATGTGTGCCATTTTCAACTCAAGCTAAGGGAGGCTTCCCTTACTTCATCACTTTTATAGACGATTTTACAAAGTTTGGGCATGTGTATCTTATGAAACACAAGTCCGAAGCCTTTGAGAAATTCAAGGAGTACAAGTCAGAAGTAGAGAAGCAACTTGAAACAAGTATCAAGACACTTCGATTAGATCGAGGAGGTGAATACTTAAATAAAGAATTTCTGGATTATTTGAAGCTTCATGGAGTCCAATCACAATGGACACCTCCTGGAACGCCACAGATGAATGGTGTTGCTGAAAGGAGAAATCAAACCCTATTAGATATGGTTAGATCCATGATGAGTTTTCAGCTCTACCAACATACCTTTGGGGCTATGCATTGCAAAGCTCAATTTATATTCTGAATAGGGTTCCTTCAAAGTCAGTAGAGAAAACTCCATATGAGATATGGAATGGCAAGAAGCCAGCACTTAAACACATGCGACCCTGGGGGTGCCCTGCATATGGAAAGAAGATGCTTACTGACAAGTTGGAATCTAAAAGTGAGAAATATTATTTTGTTGGGTATCCAAAGGAAACTAAGGGATACTATTTCTATCTTCCTAGAGAACATAAGGTCATTGTTTCCAGAAATGCAACTTTTCTTGAAGAAGACTATGTCTACAAGGAACGGAGCTACAATAAGATAGAACTTGAAGAACTTCAAGAACCATAAGATAACACAGAAGTTGAACCCTTGTCAAAAGACCTAGACAAGGATTCAGTGGGAGTATTTGGTGAAGATTGGGTACTTAGAGTACGCCCTTCAGCCAGTAGGAGTGTTGTGAGAGATAGTACAGAAATGCAAAGCTCTCATACACAACCAATGGAAGATGATACAATGGGTGTACATCATTCCATTCAGGAAATACATGAAAATGACATTCCTGAAAGCTCTCAAGGTGATGGATTGTCCAGCACACAAAGACCTTCTCACAATCAAAACACAACAAATATTGAAACGCAGAATAATCAACTCCGTAGGACCACTAGGACTCATTGTCCGCCTGAAAAACTTAATCTCCTTGTTGAAACACATAATGAGATAGATATTCCTGAAGACGATGAACCTACAACCTACAATGAAGCTATGTTAGACATTGATTCGCAGAGATAGAAAAAAGCCATGAAATCTGAGATGGACTCGATATACATAAATCAAGTTCGAAACTTGGTTGATTTGCCAACAGGGGTTAGACCCATAGAATGCAAATAAGTCTTCAAGAAGAAGATTGATACATATGGCAAGGCACAGACTTATAAGGCAAGATTGGTGGCTAACGGTTATAATCAATGGTCTGGGGTCGATTATGATGAAACCTTTTCACCTGTTGTGAAAATTAAGTCCATTCAGATTTTGCTTGCAATGGCTGCATATTATGACTATGACATTTGGCAGATGTATGTCAAAACTGCTTCCCTTAATGGTAATCTAGTTGAGGAGGTGTATATGAAACAAACTGAGGGTTTTTTGCTTGAGTCTAAACCAAATGTTGTATGCAAGCTATAAAAGTCCATTTATGGGCTTAAGCAAGCCTCGAGGAGTTGAAATATTTGCTTTGACAAGGCTATCAAATTATTAGATTTCGTCAGAAGCAAAGAGGATCCATGTGTTTATAGTAAACTCAAGGAAGGGAGTATTGTCTTCATTGTTATATATGTAGATGACATATTAATAATGGGAGATAATAAGACTCTCATGGAATCAGTCAAGGAATGGTTATCCAGCACCTTCATGATAAAAGACTTGGGTGAAGCCTACTACATTCTTGGAATTAGGATCTATAGAGATAGACCTAATAGATTGTTAGGGCTGTCACAGTTCACATACATAGACAAAGTGCTGAGACGATTCTCTATGGAAAACTCCAAGAAGGGAAATCTTTCTATGGTTCAAGGGATCAAGTTATCAAAGAAGGATAGTCATTCTACTGTTTCAGAACTTAAACGCATGCAAAGAATCCCATATGCTTCAGCTATAGGATCTATCATGTATGTCATGACCTATACGAGGCCAGATGTGGCCTATGCACTTAGTATGACTTGCAAATTCCAGCAGAATCCTGGGGAAGAACACTGAAAAGCAGTCAAGAGTATTCTTAAGTATCTTAGATGAACTAAATAATATTTCTTAGTCTATGGTGGACAAGAGAAGTTGGTGTGTACTGGGTACACTAATGCTAGCTTCCAGACAGATCTTGATAATTTGAAATCTCAATCTGGATATGCCTTCATTTTCAATGATGGAATAGTGAGTTGAAAAAGTTTCAAGCAAGCTACAACTGTTGATTCGACAACTGAAGCCGAGTACATTGCTGGATCGGAAGTGGGTAAAGAAGTTGTCGCGATATCTGAGTTCCTGAAGGAACTAGGGGCTGTTCCAAGTGTCACTTGTCCAATAACGATTTATTGTGACAACACTGGTGCGATTGCACAAGCTAAGGAACCAAGATCAACAAACAGAAATAAGCATGTACCGAGGAAATACCACATACTCAGGAGATGGTGGAAACTGAAGAAATAAGATTAGACTATGTTCCCACAGATGATAATCTAGTTCATCCGTTTACTAAACCATTAAGCTTAGTTAAACATAATGGTCATTTTGAAAACATGGGAATTAGATACATCGGAGATTGGCTCTAGGCCAAGTGGGAGATTGAAAGTATGTATGTCCTTGAGAATCATTATTAGGGACAAATGTACTTGAACACATTCGTATTATTAATAAGATTAATATTTATGGCATTTTACGATTATTGAGTTATTATTAGATTGTTTGTAATTATTCATTAATGTGCATCCCTTGAGCTTATGTTGTCATTGATAGAGTGAGATATTTATGATAGAACGTAACTCTTAAAGTAGCCTCGACTAATGATTATCGAGAATGGGATATCGATGATATGTGATAAGTCAACATGTGGTCTGCATCACATCCTTAGAGGATGTAGTATGTCTCACCTGCTATGAGTAATGGCTACTCATGATGGACACATGGATACTTTGGAAGTATTGATATACCCTACTGATATATTATTTGTTATATTTGTCTAAAGTATGATCAGCGTATGGGAGATAGAAGTCCTTAGACTTGAGGTCAATACGCACCTTGTCTACAAAGTAATATACTTTGATCATGTCCTAAGCTCAAATGCCTTATAGGTTGAGATACGGCTTGTATTGGGTACATTACGATGTGGATTAAAGGTGGTAGTTGAGCCAAGATTAGGATTCATTCCTCGAATGTATATTCGAGAAAACACTCAGATTCTCAGTGATATTATGTTGACTAAGTCGTTGGCCAACGCAATAGTCATATTTAGAATATGGTCTACTTGTCAACTAATATAGATGAGATTCAATAATTAAGACATTTGGATAGACACTTGACAAATCCTAAGCTTGATCAGGTGTGTCGTGAATAAAAGGATTTTATCTTACCATATAGAGGTTAAGTTTACTGGATTCGTGTAAACATACTTCACATATTGAGTTGGTCTTGCGACGCCGTTTAGGAGTTCCGGGTAGACCTTAATTTGATTAATGTCGATATGTGAAGGCATGTAGGGTCACACTATGTCGATTGTATTTTCGATCTAAGGATGTCTTGAGAGGGTATTAAATATTCAATTTAGAATCGAGATATTTAAATGAATAATAATTTTTTTAATTAAGTCAAAATTAGATTTTGGATTTAGTTAAGAATGTGAGGAAAATAAATCGAGATGGTGTAGGGCCACGTCGGGCGCCGCGGCGCCCATACCATAGGGCCACGGTGCTAATGACCTAATCTGTCTCGATTTATTGGTCAGGCCCAAGGTCAAACCCTAATTCGGTTTTGACCTAATTTCCACCTATAAATACAGACATTCCCTTCATTATTCTACACACTAATTTTTAGATTATCATTCTAAGTCGTAGAGACTTAGAATCTAAACACTCTCTCGAACCTCTGCCGAATTTCCTAGCTTTTCGAAGGAGAAGTACATTGAAGCTTGGAGCTTGCAATTGAAAGTGTTGTCGCGTGTCCACCCTTTAGTAAAGATTCCAGTTAATACAACCTGTAAGTGTTTTTGCTTTATGTTACAGGTTTTGATTTTCATATAACCATACCAGAAGTAATTGTTGGGGTAAGTAAGAACAAAATTTTAAACTTCCGATGTGCCTTACATATGTGTTTTTTAACCCAACAAAATCATACACTGTTTCCGAGAGACCCTCAGCTCAGGACAAGCAAAGCAGAAAAAACAAATGAAAATATTTGTAATGGCATTTTCATTATTTATTAATCAGGATTATTTTATTTTTTGTATTTTGTTAGAGCAAGACCGATTTGCTACATGTTGTGCTGTGAAAGATCTCTTCCTATAAAACACATTATAGAACAGTAAGAGGTTATAATATAAAGAAGATTGCTATAAAACTAATGTTGTTAAGAGTAAGATTTTGAATTTTGACCAGCTCTCAAACATGTATTCCACAATTTGTTGAACATTCTTCGGGATTTTTGGGTGTAAACAAATTCTCCTCGGAAATATTTATTCTACTTACTTACATTCTCGTCCTACTGTCCCTAGTATTAGCAAGTGTACCATGTTTATATTTACCATATTTAGTGTTATATAATTATGATAGAATTATGATCCCTTGTTGTATAAGGACTCCACGTTGTACACTTATATATATTTTGTATTAATGAGAAAGGATTCCCAATGGAGATTAATACAATCTTACATGGTATCAGAAGCCAAAACCTAAATCCTACTTTATTTTCTCAGTCGTCGCAGCCCCTCGGGTTCTGCAAACTTTCTTTGTTTTTCACCATTTTCCCTCTGTTCCCGAGACCTGTGCCGAGGCCTGTCTGCGTGTCCCCTCACTGTCTATGCATGCTGCCAATTGCAGCCTCACTGTAGCATGCCCTCTAATTTCTCTCTGCATGATGCCAATTGCAAACATTGCTATCACTAGCTATCAAAAGCGCTCTGCCAATTTCTTTTACCCGAGACTATCAACAGTTCTTTTTTGGTTTTCCCCTGAAAACAAACAATGTTTTTTGCCCAACGTGTCATAAGCACAAATCTCTTTTCTTCTGGAGATGTTCCTTAATCCGAGAAGAAAAGTTATGTCCTCTTTATCCTTTCTTCACTGAAAATAATTCACTATAATGACTTCTCCCACACCGTCCAATTCTGGAGATCAATTTTGGGCCCAATTCCCTGGAGCCTACCAATACGCTCCAGGCCTCTCCCAACCCAATTTGGGCCCGACTTTCGTAACATTGACTCCTCGCCGGCTCGATAATGCGTGGTATATGGATACGGGTGCCACGTCTTACCTCACCAATAATTCTGGTAATATTCCTCAACTACGAAGTTTAAATACTCCACAATCTATTATGGTTGGACTCGATCATCGCATTCTAATTCAAGGGGCTGGCCACACTCTAACCCCACCACCGCATCCTCACTTCTTCCTAAATAACGTTCTCTATGCCCCACACATTATCAAGAACCTAATTTCAGTTAGAAAATTTGCTATAGATAATTTCATCTCAATTAACTTTGACCCGTTTGGGGTTTCTGTAATGGAGCTACGTACTGGGAAACTCCATACACGATGCAATAGTAAAGGGGACCTCGATCCTTTCCTATCCACGTCCGCTGCCAGTGTCACCCCTCCTATATCTCTAACTACCCAAGTCACTCCTCCCACAGCCTTAGCAATAATCTCCCCGTCTACTTGGCAAAATAGACTTGGACATCCCGGAGCCCCTGCTTTTAATTTTCTTCGGAAAAATAATTTAATTCATTATTTTAGTGGGGTACCTGCCCAACAATGTTTGTCTTGCCCTCTAGGAAAATATGTTCGCCTTTCTTTTCAGTCTTCTTTAAGTATTACATTTTCTCCATTTGATATCGTTCATGCAGATTTATGGACATCTCATGTTATTAGTTCACTGGGTCATAAATTTTATCTTGTGTTGTTAGATGACTTTTCGCACTTTATATGGATTTACCCTCTAAAGTTCAAGTCTGAAGTCTATACCAAGTTTCTTGAGTTTCATAACTTTATCAAAACACAATTTAAAAAATCCATAAAATCATTCTAATGTGATAACGGTCGTGAGTTTAATAATTCTGCGTTTCATAATTTTTGCACCAATAATGGAATGGTCTTTCATTTCTCCTGTCCCCACACCTCACCCCAAAACATAAAAGCCAAACAAATCATCTGTACTATGAACAACATGGTTCGTACCTTCCTTTTCCATGGCTCTCTCCCCCCATCGTTCTGGGCCTATGCAGTCAACATGGTAGAGTATATCCTTAATATTTTACCTATCAGTACTCTTCACAACAAAATCCCCACCGAAATTCTCTACCGTCGGATCCCCTCATATGACCACCTTAGAATTTTCGGCTGCCTGTGCTACCCGAACCTTGCCTCCACTGCCCCTCATAAATTAGCATGTCGTACCATCCCGTGTGTCTTTATAGGCATTCCTTCTAATCATAGGGACTATATGTGTTATGACTTGTCCGCTCGTAAAATTCACGTCTCTTGCTACGTCATGTTTGCTGAGACCATATTCTCATTTTCGAACATCCAAAAATTCCAAAAACCGGACTATACCTTCCTTGACGAGTCCGACATCTCCCCCGTCATCCTCATGGAATTGTGCCAATCAGACTCTACCAGTTCAAATCCGCCACCCATTGTCACAAGTTTCTATGTAATTGGAAACAAATAATTAGGTCAGATTTTGTTGGGATGAAGAGTAACTAGCTTCTTTTCATTGTCACATGCAAATTCTTTGATAAACTTGATAAACTCTTAGAAAACTTTATCAACCTACCGTCTATATTCCTACCATCTTTAGGGTTATTAGATGATGAAAAGATCCACGATCGAATTGGTATCAGAGCTTGTAAAAGGATTAAACTTGTAAGATGAAAACGAATTATGCGTTTAGAAATGTTAACTTGATGAATAAACTATTATGGAAGAGATATGAGATTAGACATTTTTTGATAAAGTTTAGAAAGGAAAATGAAAAATTGATGAGAATCCAAGAAGCAATATTAGCTGTAAAACGTAGAAAAGATCTACCATATGAAGAATATTCTGACAACGAGTTAGAAGACATAGGCACACATTTAGATGATGCTATGACAACGTATAGAAGGATGATAGAAATTAACACTAGAATAAACGAACAAGATGCTATGATATATGATTTAAAAGCAGATATAAGAATGGAGATAGAACACTATGGATGAACAGAGAATAATAGAACGACAGAATAAGATGCAAGAACTCAGAATGGTAGTAGAAAAACCACTTAGGTATAATAGAGATATAAACCAACACATAATAAGTTGCAGAATAAGTATAGATTTGATAGAAGCAAGAGATCAACGCCTACAGGAAAATTCCAAACAAATAGAAAATCAGAAAGAGATTATTAGAGAATTAAGAAATAGACTAGCATTAGACAACGAAAGGTTAAGACAAAAAGAAGAAGAAAACACGAAGCTACTAGAAGATAAATTAAGAGACATAATCAGAAAAGATAATGAATTAAAAGATTTAAATGATATAATAGAAGAACAATATAAGTACATAAACTTACTGAAATATGGATAAAGGAAAAGAAATAGGAGAAGATTCTAAAGATACACCTATCCAGATATACATATTAGATGACAGAATACTAGGAAATTTGCAGGATGCATTAATATATGTAGTAAAAGGAAATTTAATATATCAAAAACTAAAATTCACGGTACAACCAGATTTTAGTATATCATTAAAAGATGAGCACAAAGACTTAGCCTTAACACTATATTACAAATTAGATGGAATAATCATGCCACTAGGAAGTAAGGTAATAAGTATTGAAACAAAAATGATATATGCCTTAACAGGAAATCACCATTTAAAAAGACAACATGAAATGAACATAGTAGTACCAAGAATGTACCAAGAAATATTAGAACCAATAGAACATAAGGAAAACTCCAAAATAACTATACCAGAAGAAATATATATGGATATTAATACCATGACCCTTACACCATCGAAAAGATTAATATCAAGAATAGAAGGATCCAAATTAAGTATCACAAGAGATCAAAATAGGCCACGACAGCCTAGAATACTAGATTTAATAAACATAAACACAAGTAGATTAGAGGTTAAAGTAATAATATTCAAAGGAATAATAACAACAGATTGTGTAGCAGAAATAAACACTGCAGCTACTAAAAGTTTTATACACATAAGTAAGATTAATGAAAATGATTGTGAATTAATAGGCCCACAAACTTATAATTACGCCGAAAATGACAGGGAAATAATAATTACTAAAAGTATTAATTTAAGATTCAAAATCCAAGATCTAGATTATAAGATAAACATAGGAGTAATAGAATATGATAGTTTCAACGAATTACTTTTAGGAAGTGGATTTTTAACAATGATAGATTATAAAATAAATAATAATGGAATAGAAATAAACAATCAAGGAAAAACACGATTCATAAACAAAGTATGAATATACAACGAGAGATAATTGAGAAAAAACAAAAACTAAAGGAAATAAGGACAGTCTTATCAGGAGAAATATATTCCCAACTAAAATACTTAAAATACAAAGCAAAAGAAATAAAATTAGAAGAAAAAATAAGGAAATTAGAACAGAAATGCGATAAGTTTGATAAAATATGGATAGATATGGGAAATGGATGGATAAAAAGAATAAATAATCCTGACTAACAATAATGAAAAATAAATGAACTATGGGAAGAAATAATAGTAAAAGAAAAACTGAAAAGTACAAATAACAATGATGGATGAAATAAAGGAAAACCAAACACGTACACAACAAATGATAAGAGAAGAACTGACTAACCTATGGAATGTATCTGAAATACCAACATTTAAAATAATACTAGAAAAAAACTTAATATGATACTAGAAGACAAAAACAAAGGTAAAGAAATTGCAGGAGATAATGAACCCAACACGAGTAGAGAAAATACAATAGTAAAAACTGACATCAGGAAACCTGAAATAGTACCAATAGATGCATGGAGAAGAAGTAAAAAACCCGTAATGGTAGATATTAGTAAAATGAAACCAAAATTAACATCTCAAGTACAAAAAACATTAGAAAGATTATCAATATTAAATAAAAAAGGAGAATTTTGATGGACAAACAAAAACCTAGTATACCCAGTGTACTTACGTTTTTAAGAAATAATGGAAAAAAATCATAGAAAAAGAAAGATATAAATATGAACCTATAAGTATACGTACACCAAAAGAGGATACAGATTCAAAAGAAGAAAATATTTATCTAAAGAATGTAGAAAAAATAACCTACGAATACCTAAACCTAAAGTTAGATAAACAAGAACAAGAAATATCTGAATTAAAAACAGAAAACACAAAGTTAAAATTACATAGTAATGAAGAATGGTATGATAAGTACAAAAAATATAAACACAAGTTCAGAGATACGAAAAAGATATTAAAAGAAACAAAAGTAGAAATAAAACAGATAAGAGAGGAATTAAACAAAACTAATAAGAAACTAGAAAAACAGAAGAAACAAAACAAGAACTAGAAGACTTAAAAGAAGAAATGCAAATACTTAAAGAATAAGTAAGAATGTTAAAAGGAAAGAAGAAGATAAGAAAAAACACAAGCGATGAAAGTACTAGAAGTAATGGAAAGACTAACAGCGATTCAAACAATAGCAATAAATCAGACAACCACGAGATACGAGTAGTAGAATTCATAGAGGAAGTAGAAAATGAAGAAAACTCAGAAATAATAAAAGAAAACAATCAGATAATAGAAGCCCTACAAAAAATAAAAAGAGTAAATGCTATTATAGAAGAAGAACCTGAAAGTGATATAGAAGAAGAATATAACCAACCCGAAGAAACAGAAATAGAATCAGAAGATATAATAAATGAAGATGAAAATGACTATCCTGAAGAAGAACTAATAGATCCTAACCTAGAGGTAATAGAAAGGAAACGAACAAGATTACCAAACCATATACCAGCAGGACAACAAGCAGAATTTAGAGAATTTGTAGGATCAATGGCACAAGGAGTAAATTACAATGGATATTTTCTAGACTTAGATAACGTCTATGATGAACAAGAAATAGGAAGAAGAATAACAGATTGGATACTAGGAATGTATATAGCGATAATGAACTCTACACATACGGAAAACCTAGAATACATGTACGAATTAATATCAAGAACATTAATAGGAAAAGTGGCATATTGGATAGAATCTATCGTTATCAGCTAAGAGGAGAAGTAATGAGTCATGCAACAGATTGGAAATCTATGCTAATGATATTTGATATTATATTAAAAAGAGATTTTTAGGAGAAAAATAGCCAGTAGCCAGAGAAAACGTATTTGCAGAAAGAAAAATTAAAATAATAATGAGTTTAAACAATATGAAGTGTTGTAAGATTAATAAATTACCAGAATATACGATTAGCTTTAGCAAATTCTTTTATGAAGCAAGATTCTTATCCGAAGAAGGTTTAATATACCAACAACTTTATTATGACCACTTACCAATACCTTATAATACTGAAATAACTAAAGAATATACTCAACTAGAACCAAAAGAAAATACCTTAGGAGAAAGAATACGAGTATTACGAGCATACCTAATGAGAAAATTCAAGGAATTCAGGATGCAACAAAAGATTAAAAAGATAAAAAATTAGAATTAAGAGAAATATGTGGATTTACAGAAAAAAAATTAGTATTCGGATGCGATGACAAAAGAAAAGAGAAAAAATATAAAAAGCGTAACAAAAGATATCAAACAAAGAGGTATAGGAAAAATAATTATAAAAGCTATAATAGACAGGATTATAACAACAAACCTTATTACAAACCATATAGAAAAAAGAGGTTTAAAAGATAGAAAAATATCCCAGAAACTGGGAAAAAATTTAGGTATAAGCGAAAGTTCAAAAAGAGAAAATTCGTAAAACCTATTAACACAGAAAAATGAAAGAATGTACATGCTGAAATTGCAATGAAAAAGGACATTATGCGAATAAATGCCCAAAACTAAAGAAAAAAGAAATAAAATACATAAATACTACACAATTTATAATGAGTTTACAACAGATTAAAGAAGACAATAATAAATTGTATAAATATGAAGACTTTTATATTAGTCAAACAGATGAGGAAAATGAATCAGACCTAGAAAATGTCCAATTCATTAACCAACAATCAGAAAGTGAAACTACTTCTGAATAAAATGAACGTATTAGAAAGGGAGAAAAACAAATTATTAGAGGAAAGAGATTATTGGATACAAAGTGACCAATATATTAGATACAAATTAGTGTTAACTTCAACTACTAGTGAAACATGAAACAAATACTATTTGGATAGACATATAAAGGTTACAAAAAACCTTGGAAAAATAATGGAAAGAATAAGCGAAATAAACTGGAGACTTATTGAGATAAGAAAACAGATACAAATACTAATGATCGATGAAGATATTAGTCAAGAAGTAAGAGAATATGAACATGATGAGAACCTCCAACAGAGGTTAAGAGAAATGAATATTGAATAAATGGTAGCAATCTATATAGAAGCCCATATAGAATACAAGCCTAATAAAATGATAAAACAAAAGATATTTATTGATAGCAGAGCAGACTTATGCTTAGCTAGAAAAGAGGTATTAGCATCACATAGATGGAAGAGAACCAGAACACATAGAGCTAAAGTATCAGGATTCAATGAGCAATCAAAAGAATTAGATATAATAGCAGAAAATATGAGAATAATATTAGGAAAAACCATATTCAGATTACCAATAATATATCAATTGGATAATACGAAACAGCAAGTGTTGTTAGGAAATAACTTCCTAGATTACTTTAAAACGCAAGTTATAGATAGTAACACTTTTAGCTTACAAACACCCTGTAATAAATGGATAGTATTAAAAAGAATATTACCAATACATACATTAAGATTATGTACTATAAAGAGTGATAGGAACAATAACCTACAATTATTAAAAGAAAAATATCTGAATACCTTAAAAACAAACTTTGGAGAAAATCCAATCCAATTATGGGAAAAAGAAAAAATATATGCAGAAATCAAAATGATAAACGAAAATGAAATAGTAAGGTCAAAACCTATCAGATACATCCCAACAGACCAAGAGGAATTTAAAATCCAACTAAAAGAATTATTGGATTTAAAACTAATACAAGAAAGTAAAAGCCCACATAGTAGCCCGTCGTTTTTAGTAAGAAAGCATAGCGAACAAAAAAGAGGAAAAGTCAGAATGGTAATAGACTATAGAGAACTAAACAAGAAGACTATATTTGACGGATATTTTCTACCATATAAAAGAAACCTCATTAACAGATTAGAGAATAAAAAATGGTTTAGCAAATTTGATTGTAAAAGCGGTTTTTGGCAAATAAAACTGACTAAAGAATCAAAACCCCTAACAGCCTTTAGTGCCCCTCAAGGACACTATGAATGGAACATACTACCATTTGGATTAAAAAATGCACCACAGATATTCCAAAGAAGGATGGATCAGGTGTTTAGAACATTAACAAATTTTTGTATAGTTTATGTCGACGACATATTAATATTTAGTGATAATCTAAATGATCATATAAAGCACTTAGAAAAATTTATAACAACCATAAAGCAACATGGTATACTATTATCAGAAAAGAAATCCGAAATATTTAAAAATAGAATTGAATATCTAGGATATATCATAGATAACCAAGGATTACAACTACAAGAACATATAGTAACAAAAATAAAAACTTCAAAGAAAAATTAGAAAGTAAAAAAGAAGTACAACAATTCCTAGGAATAATAAATTATGCTTCAGATCACATAAAAGATTTACCACTCTTAAGAAAACCACTACAAGAATTAATAAATAAAAACATAACCTTTGAATGGAAGCAAGAACATACTAAGTCTATAAAAGACATCAAGGAAAAGGTAAAATCATTACCAAAACACAGAATACCAACTGAGGAGGACCAATTAGAACTTTTTACTGATGCAAGTGATATAGGATGGGGAGCAGTCCTCATAGACTATGATAAACAGGATATAGATAAAGAAAAACTACTTATTTGTGGACACGGAGGAGGAACATGGAAACCAAACGAAAAGAATTATCATATAAATGAAAATGAATTATTAGCGGTAAAATTTGGGATAAAGAGATTTCATTACCACTTACTACCGGTAAAGTTTATTGTTAGAACTGATAACCACAGGTAAATGCTTTTATTACAAATAAAATAGATCCCTTACCAGAATTGAATAAAAGGAGAAAAATGGCAATCTTTTTTTTGTTGTTATGACTTTATTGTTAAGAATATATCTGGAACTAAAAATGTTTTAGCTGATTTTCTTAGCAGATATAATAATGTCGAACAATAGTGACAAGATCGAAGAATACATTACTAAAGCCATACAATCCATTATACAAACAAATGAAATCCTGATAACCAGATTACAAAAAAATACCAACACTATCAACCAGCTCAGAGAAGCTATAAAAGACTTGATTACTGTGAAAAACATACAAATTGAGTCTTCATCATCCAGAACACCTACTACCACACTGAAAAAACCAGAAAACCCCACCATAGGACCATTCATATCAAAATTAGCAACCATGCCATCGAATATACCATCTTCTTCATCCATATCAATGGCAGATAAACTGAAGTACACACCTGAGTACATCACAGCTTATGAGAAGATTAACAAATTTTATGATTATAAGACTAACCCTCATAATATACGAAGTGCAAAAATGAGCAGGTACCCAAGATTCATATGCAGTGAACAAGCAAATCCAGAAGTGGTATCAAAACTATTCACCTATGGATTTATTGACAAACTGGTAGTCGATGAGAACATGAGCAATATTGCTAAATTACCGAGTATTATTGTGGAATCCACGAGATTAATGATGGAGTCATTCGAAAAAGGAATATACGAAGTACAGGTATTTGATGCATCTTTTGATTTAACTGGTAAACCGATTATAATTTGTCAGATATTCAAAATGGGGAAAAACAGCACAATCAGCGGAGACGATGAAAATCTGAACAAAAAGATACCTTGCACTTTGGACAAATTCCAAGAATGGCTAAGTGCGAAAAGGACATTCAGATTAATCACTTTGAAAACTAGGATAGAAGACATGCTGAGGGCAAAAAAAGGCATGCATTATTGGGGACTCAAAGGGAGGAGAAGTTGAGGAAATTATTACCCTGTACTATGACAATGATATTATGACTCAGGATACCACAAGACTAGGTATCATGCACGAGAATATAGTCAATATAAAATATAAGCATGCACGAGAAACAATTGAACAATATCAAAAAATAGTTGGACAAAATAAAAGACCTGTGATCAGCACCAAGCCTACCATTCCTATTAATGTGATAAAAAGGGAAGAAAATTCTGATCCTTTTGCATAAGGATCTTATTGATTATCAAAATACAGGGATCATGTAGTTTACTATGTGAAACCCAACAGAACTGGGAGCCTGTAGTATTTACTACTTGCAGCCCAAAAAATGATTACTCTGAACAGGGAGCCTGTAATATTTACAACCTGCAGCCCAAAAAATGATTACTCTGAACAGGGAGCATGTAGTTCACACTACTTGCAGCCCAAAAAATGATTACTCTGAACAGGGAGCCTGCAGTTTACACTACTTGCAGCCCAATTTTGAATACCATGATTATTACAAAAAACAAAAACAACGGAGAGCATATTACACCTGGAAAGTAGAAAAGCATTATCAACAGAAGATATTATCAAAAAACAGAAGGAGACAACCAGCTTTTGAAAAAGAAGCAGAAGAGGACAACCAACTTTTGAAAAAGAAGCAGAAGAAGACAAAACAGCATTTGAAAAAGAAGCAGAAGAGGACAAAACAACTTTTGAAAAAGAAGAAAAAGACAAAACAGCTTTTGAAAAGCAGCCGACAAACTATAGCAATTACTATTTACTTTACGACTTTTGAAAAAGCAATGAATAGTGAATAGCCGAGGTCATCTATATAAGGAGCCTCTTTGTAACCTGAAAATTCATTCGAAAAATTAGAGAACTTCAATACAACTCTTCACTTGAGAATCCATATGTCTAGCTAAACTCTCTCATAGTCTATAATCTAGATCGGTGAGATTATCATAATACCAGAGAAGAAAATACTTTGAGAGATTATAATTATTACCATATCAGTCTCTAAACTAACACCTTAGTGAGAATCTCAGAGGATATTCCGTCGAGAATTCCCAGGCACCCAGGCCAATTATCCCGCAAGTCCGAGGAAGGAGAAGGGAGGCAGAGCTAGGGTAAGGTTGATATCTCCGGTGATCTGAAATTCTGATTAAGAGGTATGTTTTCTAGACTAGTATGTTTTTAATTATTATCTGGATAAATCTTTGTTGTTAACAAATGTAAGATCCATCTAAAAGGAAGAAGGGATGGACTTATTTCTAAAGCTTTAAGGGTGGATGGCAACATCCCTGGAGTGGACCAAACAGTTCCCCAACTGATCTCTCTCTTCAAATCCAAAGGGCTGTCTTCTTTAGACATGGTGGCCTTATCAGGTGCTCATACCATTGGCTTCTCCCATTGCAAGGAGTTCATGTCAAGAATTTATGGTTTCAACAAAACTTTTGATATCGATCCAACAATGAATCCGGCATTTGCACAACAACTCCGTCCGTGCCCACCCAAAAACCTCAATCCAGATGTTGTTGCCCTACGACGTGACTTCACCATTTGCATTTGATATTGCTTATTATCAAAACCTTCAAAAGGGTTTAGGGTTGCTTGCAACTGACAAAGGGTTGTTCATGCACCCAGCAACACGGCATTATGTAAGCCTAATGGCTAAAGATCAACAGCTATTCTTCAGTTACTTTGTAGCAACCATGATTAAATTAGGTAATCTTGGGGTTAAGACACGGACCAAAGGGAAGATTAGACATTAGACACGTCTGTGGTGTTTTCAATGCATAGAAGTTGTTCTGTGACCTTTTTCTAGAAAATATTGTGCCTTAGAGTAACCGGTAAAGTTGTTGTCATGTAACCAGAAGGTCATGGGTTCAAGCCGTGGAAACAGCCTCTTGCAGAAATGTGAGGTAAGGCTGCATACAATAGAACCTTGTGGTCCGGCCCTTCCCCGGACCCCGCGCATAGCGGGAGCTTAGTGAACCGGGCTACCCTTTTACTGTGGTGTTTCTAATGCATAGAATCAGTTATTCTATAACCTTTTCTAGCAATTATTCTTCTGCTAAAAGGCTGGAAGTTATGCTTGATGACTGCTCACGAACATCCCATGTCTTAATGAACAAAAGCAATATAATTTCAACAAACAAAAGGGAAATCAAATCCTAAATCACAATACTGATTAGGGCAACTAGGTCATGGCATTAGAAGTAAGTTCTTCTGTCCATAGCATACTAACAAAAAGCAGCAACCAAAATAAATAAATCAGAAGTGACATGAGGAATTATTTGTTAAATAACAGAACATGCGAAAGTCTTTTCGGCTACATGCTAAGTAATGATATCTACAAGAACTAAATAGCACTACACACCTCGAATTCTAGAAGGAACATCTTTTAATTTTTCTGCCAAATAAAAAATAGAACTTACTTGACAAAAAGTTTAGGGGTTCAGTGCTACACAAAAATGAGATTATATATCAACAAATATACAGTAGTACAAATACTCTAAAATTCATGAATAAATGCAATACCTCACAAATCGTATCTCAGAAGTACTCTTCAGCATATATAAGGCCATTAAGAAGATTGGTAGAAGAATCACTTCACAGATGGAATACTAGAAGGAACCCGCCTAGCATAATCCTCATATTCAGAACCAAAAAACTCCCTTAGGAAAAATTCCTCATAAGGTATTCGTCGGGTTCAGTGATCCTTAAAAAATGAAAAAAAGAGTTTTTATTCTGTATTAAAAAAAGTTTTTATCCTAAAAAATCCAAAAAGAAAAGTTCTTTTTAATTCCTTATCAAAAAGAATATCCCAGAAAAAGGGTTGTTTACTTTATTTTTAACTTTCCTAACTACGTCTGACCTGATTCTTGTTTTAACAATATTCCATTTGTGTTAAAAGAACTGAGATGACAGAGAGGACCAACTTTATTGCGAACCATAGATTCATTTGGCACCTCTTGATTGTACCTAGGTAACACTTGAGTAATTATTTTGCTAAAAGTTAGGGTTAAAATGAATCCTACCTCATTATTTCATGTGCATTGTGTGGTGAGCTTTAGATTGAAAATTCAATGAAATTGCTTTGTTGATCTAGAACTTGGCCCGAATATTTGTTGAGGAAAACGTTTGAGCAACACTTGATTTGAGAAATGATTGTAGGCTTTCTTTGATCCCATTGTGCACTTCAAGCCTACCAAATGACATACGATCCCTAGTGTTACCCTTTTGTGCCTAAAGTCTTTTTATTGGATAACCACATCTTATCATATATCCTTTTGAGTGCTTAAATGCACTGCCTAACCCTACCTCCCTGACTGTACTGACAAAAATTTAAGTTGGGTGACAGAGCGAAAGAGATGAAAGATGCAAAAGTCAAAAAAAGAAATTACAAAGACAAAAAAAGCAACTGCAAGAAATAAATAACCCCAAAAGAAGTTGGAGAAACTCAAAAAGAGAAGAAGTAGCAGAGCAAATGAATATCAAATGCGAAAGCACAAACCATTGAAAGAATAGTGCAATGCTCAAGGAGGGAATAATCAGTTTATCCCAAATAAATATCTTTCACATCCTTAAATCTACATTACAAGCTAATGACAAGTCCTACTTGATACTATTTTTAGTATTCTCACATTAGTGGATACTTACATGAAGTCCAAGCATATGGTATATTGATTGCATACATTGAACATCCTTCTGAGTGTGAGCTTACTTCTCGAACGTCCTGAATGCTTCTACTATGTTTGAATTAGGACTTTATTTGTGGTAAGGGCACTTGAAATATGAGGATATAAAATTCAAAACCTCTAATTGATGCAAGATAAATAGATCATGTCAATACGTAAGTGTGTTTGAGGTACCACTTGAAACTATAGGAATTACTCCTAGGTTGACCTCGAAATTTATGTGGAAGTAATTGGTGGTGATTTCTATGCATATTACTAATTGTTGGGACCAACTGAAGTTAAGACATGCTCAACCAAGAAATTGGTTTCTCTTTTCAAAATACACCCTTTTGAAAAAAACAAAAAAGGAAAAAAATCTGTTTTGTAGTTTTTTTTATGAACTACGTTCGACCGACCTGATTCCTGCTAAGGCAAGATACGTAGGCAGTCCTAAAATGGGCTTGGTCTCACCCAAAAAAAAATTCATGTCCCCCCAAAGGTAAAAACTGGGGCATTAAAAAAAGGAATGAAGTTATAAGTTTACTTATTGAAATACATCAGTAGGTCCATAGATTAACTCACAACCACATGTGATCTCATTTTAAGCTTTTGAAGAAAGACGCCACTGTCAGGTGGACAGACGACTGTCAGCTAGCTTTTGAAAAGATCAAAGAATACTTATTCAACCCTCTAGTGTTGGTCCCACCGAAATCCGGTAGGCCTTTTTCAATATTTTCCAATGATGGACAACTCTTTTGGATGTGTTCTAGGTCAACATTATTCCACGAGAAGAAAGGAAAGAGAAATCTACTACTTGAGCAAAAAAGTTCTCTTGCTATGAGGCCCAGTACACACTCCTGGGAAGGACATGTTGCACCCTAACTTGGGTCGCTCAAAAGCTGAGGTACTACCTTTTGCCCTACATGATTTATCTTAAATCCAGAATGGACCCTCTGAAGTACATCTTTCAAAAGCCAATATCAACTAGCAAGCTCGCAAAATGACAAATTTTTCTCACATAATTTGACATTGTCTATGTCACCCGTACTGCAATTAAAGCACAAACTTTGGCGGATCACTTAGCAGAGAACCCAGTCGATGATGACTATGAACCATTAAATACGTACTTCCTGGATGAAAAAGTCAATTCAATCGAGAAAAGTGAATCCAGATGATAGACATGCTTTGAAATCGTACTTTGGCGGAGCAGTCAATGTAAGGATAGGGATTGGAGTAGTCAATATATCACCCACTGGGCAATATTACCCCACAACAGCACGACTTTGTTTCTTCTGTACAAATAACACATCAGAGTACAAATTTTTCATCATGGGTCTGAACATGGCAATAAACTTGGATGTGCATGATTTGATAGTGGTGGGTGATTCAGACTTTCTTATTCGGCAACCTCAATGTGAATGGGAAGCATGTGTTAATCAGCTGCTTAAAAGATCCATCCACATGTAAAGACCTTAAGGTTAAGAGGAGAGCCTTGAAGTATGTACTCATTGATAATGATCTTTACAAAAGGAGCGAAATGGAGTGCTACTCAAGTGCATTGATAAGAGAGAAGCCTTAAGAGTCATAGGGAGGTTCATGAAGGAATTTGTGGATCGCACCGAGCTGAGCCAATAATGAAGTGGTTGATCTATCTCCATGGCTATTATTAGCCTACTATCACGACCGATTGTTTTCAATATGCAAAAGGTTGCGAAGAGTGTCAGATACATGGACCAATCCAACGGGTACTAGCTGAGTTGCTGCACCCGATCGTGAAGCCCTGGCCTTTCAGAGGTTGGGCTATAGACCTCATCAACAAGATTCACCCACAATCGGCAAAGGGCCATAATTTTATTATCGTGGCTACCGATTACTTCACTAAATGGGTGGAGGCACAGCTAATGAAAAGGGTTCATCAGACAGATGTCATTCAGTTTATCCAACTCCAGATTATATATAGATATGGTATCCCTGAGACGATTACAACTGATCAAGGGACGATGTTCACTGATTCTAAAGTGGCAGCCTTTGGTGAGAAATTTGGGATAAAAATGATCACACTCTCGCCTTATTACGCACAGGCGAATGGGCAAGCCGAAGCAGCCAACAAACTTATTGTGGACATAATTAGTAAGAACGTGGAGGATAAACCAGGAATGTGACATCTCACTCTGGATGAAGTCGTTTGGGCGATTAGGAATTCTAAATCTACAGCTACCGGGATGACACATTACCGGCTAACCTATGGCCAAGATGTAGTGTTGCCGTTGAAAATTAATGTCAAATCCTTACGGGTGGCCAAGCAGAACTCTCTAAGTTTAGAGGAGTATCAACATGCCATGTTAATGGAGTTAGACCAACTAGATGAATATCGACTGATGGCCTTAGAGAAAATGGAAGCCGGTAAACGTAAAATGGCTAAAGCATACAATAAACATGTTAAGCCTAAGAGGTTTGCCGAAGGATACTTAGTTTGGAAAACCATTTTGTCGATTGGGATGAAAGATCGTAAATTCGGCAAATGGTCACCAACTTGGGAAGGAGCTTTCGTAGTAAGCCAACGGATCGCCGGCAACGCATATCGACTAATAAACATGCATGACGAAGAAATGGACAGGAATGTAAACGACAAGTATCTAAAAAAGTACTATCCTTCGATTTTGGGCATGTATGAATAAACGACAGCCACAGACCGGCTGCCTGGTCGCACAAAATATGCTAATTCCCTCCGACGGGAGATGTATGGCTAAATGACAGCCACAGACCAGCTGCTCGGTCACAAAATACATAGAAAGTCATTTCTTTCACATGTCTGTGTCGTAAGGTTGGTCTTACTGCTCGAGCGAAGAAATGCCATACCAAGTGGTCAAAGATAATAGCCCATCAAATCTGCGGGATTTATTCTAAATTTGCTCAAGAATGCTGAGAGCAATGCTGAAGTTAAAGGATGGGATATGAATTCCCACATCCAAGTAAACCAAGCACAAAAATAGAGGCGTCGCACATACCCGAACCCGACGTTACAGCGAAAATCAAATTCCGATAGTGCGGCGACATCAAAAGGACCCATGCACCTCCATTCGACTTGTGTGACCAACTTTACTCGGTCCAACCAAACCGAATAATGAGCGACCTTAGCTGACCAAGTACGAAGGTTGGGCGAACAACGGCCGCCGATGAACCATGTCACAAGTAGAAAGAAAGTCATGGTTTATCGGGCTGAGGTACTGCAACAAGAGAGAATCACATTGTTCCGGTCCACCGTATGGAGTCAGAACTAGTTGTTCATCAACGAAGGCCAAGGCAGGGGTCAGGTCACTATCGGCTCGAATAAGTTTTCCTGATCTTCGAGATAAAAAAAATATAGAGCCATGGTTTCCGACTAAGAAAAGGGCCAAAGGTAAGGTGAGAAACCTATGGGGATACCTCTATTTAAATAACCTTCAGAGGCATGGCTAAGATTAATTTATTATTTTCAAAAGCACGACCAAAAATCATCAGAGCCAATTCGTGGTAATGGAGACGCCTCGGTTAAAGGGGATACATATTTTAAGAAGTGATCATCATTGTATGCACTGGAGACGAGACGATTGAAGTGACATGCACGACTATCAGACTGAAACGATGGCTACTTTCGGATACATCAACTCAACAGTCACACTCGAGTTAATGTAGGGGGGGAAATTGTTAACACTCAAAAAATAATTGAAGTGTTTAGCCGAATTCATTGACAGTCGAACTGTTCCAGAGCCGAATTTACTCCTAGCCCTCGACTACAAGAATTTCATCGGCTACTAAGGTATCTTAGCTGAGTTGTTAGTTAGAGGTACGGTTGAGACTCACTCAGATGCAGACACCTCAACGACCGAGTCAAAAGGGTTTTCGGACCCCTAAAAGCGATAACGACCAACAACAGCTAAAAGAAAAGGCCATTATTCGAGCAAAAGGAGTAGAGGGCGAGAAAATCGGCACCACCTCCCACATAGTTGGTCATTGAACTTAGTGGGTTACTTGATGGATGACATGGGGGGGGGGATCACATTGTACAGTTTCTTTTTCTTTTTTTTGTACTATAAATAGGATCATTCTTTGTATAGAACACCTAACCAATCAATCAAACAACTCAATTTTTATCTATCATTATCTGTTTACTTCATTTTATCTTTTACTTTACTGTACTAAACTGCATTCATGTTTTTTACCTATTAGTTTACTCATACCACCGTCTTAACTCTTTCTGGAGTAGTTGGGAAACCCATTGCTGTAAATTAGAGTTCCGTTTCCAGCCCAAATCGCTTAAGTTAAGGAATCAATTTGTCTCCCGATACCGTCAGCCGATAAAACGACAGAGAACAGAATTCGGAGCGAGAACAGAACTATTGCAAGTAGATACTGTCTGCTGATCAAAAGCGAACAAAGAGTTATGTTTAACTTTCCATGAATGGAAATTGCCAGAATATACTCAGAAGTATGGAAGAAGATTACTGAAAAGAACATTTGTGATAATTGTCTCCGTGCTGTGTAGCCAAAAAGCTCTTCCATTTCAGGCCAATAAGTCAAGCAAACCTCTCCTTGGAAGTTAAAAAGATGAGATTTCGATATGAGTCATAAAATGCATAGTACTCATGAAACAATATTTTCCGATTTCAACTCCTGACCTGAAGAGGCTGATCAGCTCTGTATAATTAGCACCTATCAACAAAAAGCACCATAAGTCAATGCCTAGTAGATACTACTTTCTAATAAGCTACTACAAGCTAAAAAAGAAAACTTTGTTAGAAAAGATTAACTACTAAGGGTGTGTTTCGTTCGAACAAAAATGTGTACCACGGAAAATGTTCTCTTAAAAAATGTGTTTTTTGAAAAACAAGTGAATTTCTTATTTTCTAGTGTTTAATAAGTAAGCGAAAAAATATTATCCAAGAGTATTATGTAATCTAGCAAAACGGGTGGGATAAGATGGAGAGTGGGGGTTCCGGGGTGGCGAGAGGTGGAATGGCGAAGGGGTGGGAGTTGGGGCGTTGGATGGATAGGAAGTAGACAATGAACCTGGATGTCCTTTATGAACTTGTTTTTCCTAATTCCGACAAGTCATTTTCCTCATTTTTTAAGTAACTTATTTTCCTTGAAAAAATGTTTCTCAAAATATTTTGGTCAACCAAACATGTGAAAATTAGAACGTACCAAAATAAACTGATAAAAGATTTAACCTTTTTAACACCTTCTTCATCTTGTCTTTTTTGTTTTCCTTTTTTTATATTTTTTTTTCAGATAAATGCAGTAGAATTCTGATTAGTACTAAAATCAGAAGCACATAGGACCGGAACCAACTTGTGAAAGACCTTCCAAAAAAAGCGGAGCTGAGCCTACATTTATGCAGTGATAGGCATTAAAAATTTTGCAATTCAATTTCATAGTTAGTGTTATACCAATTAGAAACAGGATCAGAGTTTTTCTAAAATATGGAAAGGCGGGGAGAGAGAAAGAATCGTACACATTGAGAAATTGCTGAGAAGTGGCCGGCGACGAATTGTTCAAATGGAAAAGGGTCACATACTCACATTTGCTCCTATACTTTGAAAAAAAAAAAATGTGTTCTTATTACATAGGGCATGAGAATGAGAAATGTAGAGGGCATTATAAGGTGGGATTCGAACCCTCTCACCAATAAGATAAGGTGAAAGTCTAGCCAATCAACTTAACTACTCTTTATACAACTTCGGTTCATATTTACCCCTGAATTGTTTAATTTCATTGTTCTCATCTTTATTATCACATGTGACGTCTACTTAAATATTTATTTCTCACAAATTAAATTTTGTCAAACTTAAACCCGACCCATTCATATTAAACTGACCCGTCCACCGTAAATAGACCCATTTGAATCTTCTGCTCCTTCTGCCGCTTGGTGAACAGCAACTTGCAGTGTGAAATGATTATCATTAATTCAGGTAGATCAAGGATGATTATAGTTCAATCTAGATTCAAAAGAAAATTGGCCTCAGATATGGTGCTCATCTTTTTTTCCTTTTAAGGAAGTCATAAACTTACAATGTTAGGCAGAGCTAGTGAGTATTGTCAAATTGGAACAGTGTGCTTAACCATAAAACAATTCCACAAGCTATAGAAAATTTCCTTCCCTCGTCGAACATGCTTGAGCTTGTTAAATAAGGCAATATACACACAATATACATGTGTATATTGCCTTATTGAGCATCTCAGATTCTGCCCAGATTGGGCTCTCGGTTTTGCTATGTTATGGTAAATAGACAATGTAAGAATATTGTATATTAGGAAAATATATGTGTAGTTTATTGTAATGTATTTGTTACCTAAATTAGGATTATACACTACCATAATTGTAGAGTTAGAATTATGGTAGAATAAGATTTTAGGAATAGAATAGGAATAGGATTCTCCTATTTTGTAACTTGTATATATACTTATTCAATTAATGAAAATAAGCAAACGGATTATTTCTTTCATGGTATCAAGAGACTAGGTCTAAACAAAAGTTTTCTCTCCCAACTTTTGCTCTCTCTTGGCCGAGACCCCCCCCCCCCCGCTCGGGTTTCTCTTCCAAATTTCGTCTTCCGCTCTCAAAAACCTCTCTTAAATTTCCCCTCCTTCTTTGTTCTTTCAATATGTCTAAGAACAATTATCATCCTGCCCTTATGGTTTCTAACGTCAAGAACAGTATCCCTATTGTACTTGAAATGAAAAACGTCCAATATGCGACGTGGACAGAATTGTTTAAAATAAATGCTATCTCCCATCAAGTTATCCATCATATCATTCCTCCCGCTACACCTCTTTCCGTGGAGGATCCTCAATTATGGATTACGCTTGATGCTACCGTTCTCCAGTGGATCTATTCCACTATTTCGGTTGACCTTTTACAGACGATTATTGAGTCGGATACCACGACTATGGCTACCTGGAATAGATTGCGTGACATATTCTAAGATAACCAACATTCAAGTGTCGTCACACTCGAACAGGAATTCTCTCTAGTTCGCATGGAAGACTTTCCAAACGTATCGGCATATTGTAAGAAACTCAAGGAGTTGGCGCATTAACTCCATAATGTTGGCGCACCTGTAACCAATAATCGTCTAGTTCTACAATTGGTTGCCGGCCTTTCAGAGGCCTATAATGGCGTTGGAACTCTCATTCGTCAAAGCAACCCTCTTCCCGCCTTTTATCAAGCCCGCTCTATGCTTACTTTGGAAGAAGCCGGTTTGGCTAAAAAGGCGGCTACCGGAGCAAGCCCCATCGTCATGATGGCGTCCTCCCCAAGTTCTTCGGGTTTTGTTGAGAATTCGGGCCAAAACCGTACCCATGGTGGCGGCAAAAATAATCGCAAGAATAATAACAAAAACCGTGGGGGAAAACGCGGCGATTCCGGTGGTCAACAAGCAGGTAGTGGGCCCCGTCCAGTGAACAGTGGCCCACCACCCCCTGGTCCCAGCAGTGGGGCTGGGGCCGTGGGCCGTGGGCTAGCAGCCCCTACTACCCAGCGAATTTCAGCAGCCAGTGGGCTGGCCAGCCTTTAAGGCCCAACAACCAGTAGTGGTGGCCCACTGGCCAGTGGCCTAGCAACGCTAGTTCCAGCAGTTACTGCCCAGTTCAGCCCCGTCCTGGAATACTTGGGCCCTGACCTCCGCAAGCCCATCATGCAGTAAGCCCCACTCAGACCGATATCGAGGCCGCGATGCACACATTGGATTTGACTCAACCGGACCCAAATTGGTATATGGACACCGGTGCCACTACTCATATGACTTCCGATTCAGGTACTCTCTCATCTTATTCCAATTTGAGCACCCCTCGGGGTATAATTATTGGTAATGGAAATTCTATTCCAATTCAAGATTATGGTCAGAAAACGTTGTCTCCCCCAATCCACCCCTTATCTTGAAAAATACTTTACATGCCCCCAAATTGATAAAAAATTTAGTGTCTGTCCGAAAGTTCACCACTGATAATTCCGTTTCTGTTGAATTTGATCCTTTTGGTTTCTCTGTGAAGGATTTCAATACGGGGAGTCATCTCATGAGGTGTGATAGTAGGGGGATCTTTATCCTATCATGTCCGGTTTCAGTCCATCGAGTCAAGCCTTACCGTCAGCTTTTGCAGCTATTTCTCCTTCCATGTGGCATGCTCGCCTTGGTCATCCGGGCTCTTCTATTTTATCAGTTTTAGATAAATATAGATTTATTTCTTGTAAGGGTACGAGTCGTACTCAAATTTGTCAATCTTGTTCGTTAGGAAAAATTATTAAGTTGCCATTTGTGGACTCAAATTCTCATACTTCACAACCATTTGATATTATTCATAGCGACCTATGGACGTCTCCTGTTCTAAGTTCGTTAGGTCATCGATATTATGTTCTATTTCTGGATGATTATTCTAAATTTTTGTTGACGTTTCCAATTGCCTATAAATCTCAAGTGTTTTCTGTCTTCATAAAATTTAGAGCATTCATTAGAACACAATTCGAAAGAGAAATAAAAAATATTCAGTGTGATAATGGGAAAGAGTATGACAATAGGGTGTTTCGGGAGTTCTGTGATAATAATGGGATAAATTTTCGGTTTTCGTGCCGTCATACATCTTCTCAAAATGGAAAAGCCGAACGCAAAATTCGTTCCATAAATAACATTTTCCGCACTCTCTTACTTCATGCTTCCGTACCCCCGTATTTTTGGCATCATGCTCTGCAAATGACAACATATCTCCTTAACATAATTCCGTCCAAAGGCCTGACATATTCTTCCCCCCTCCAAATCCTATATAATAAGAACCATTCTTATTCTCATCTTAGGATTTTTGGGTGCTTGTGTTATCCGTTATTCCCATCCACCACAATTAACAAACTTCAGGCTCGGTCTACCCCGTGTGTATTTTTGAGTTATCCGTCTAATCATCGTGGTTATAAATGCTTTGATTTATTCTCCCAGAAAATCATAATTAATCGCCATGTCATTTTTTATGAAACTCAATTTCTTTTTACGAAAGTTCATACTCCCGAGTCTAGGTCGTATAATTTTTTGGATGACCAAATATCCCCGCATATTATTCGGCATTTTTCGGACATCTCCCGTACCCAAAACTCTCCAGCGGGCCCACTGCCCACTGGCCCCATTACCCGCTGGCCCCACTGTCCCGAATCCAGTTTTAGAGCCGATCAGCCAAATTGGGCGACCCAGCCACTGAACTGGTCCATTCGACCACCGATTCTCGATTTGGGCCAAGAAAGCCCACCGTCACGCCACCGTCCCGAGCCCAGTAAATTCCCAAAATTCACTCAATTCTTCCACGAGTCATAGACCGGTCACTCGTAGTCAATGGGGTATTTTTACACTTAAAAGACATTTTAGTTTACATTCTAATGTCTCTAAATCCTCCTTACCCCGTAATCATATGTCCGCCTTAAATGACCCTAATTGGAAAATTACTATGACTGATGAATATAATGCTCTTATTGATAATAAGACGTGGGAGTTGGTGCCCCGTCCATATGGCATTAATGTTATCAGGTCTATTTGGATTTTTGCTCATAAGGAGAATTCTGATGGTTCATTTGCTCGACATAAGGCGTGGCTTGTGGGTGATGGTAAGACTCAACAGGTTGGAATATATTGTGGGGAGACGTTTAGCCCGATAGTCAAGACGGCTACTATTCGCACTGTGCTTAGCTTGGCCTATTCATCAGTTAGATGTCAAGAATGCTTTCCTACATGGTGATCTCAAGGAAATAGTCTATATGCATCAGCCGTTGGGTTTTAGGGATCCCAACCGTCCTCATCATGTCTGTTTGTTGAAGAAGTCCTTATATGGGCTTAAGCAGTCTCCACGGGCGTGGTATACGAGGTTTGCTGACTTTGTTTCGACTATTGGGTTCACTCACAGCAGGTCTGATAATTCCTTGTTCATCTACCGTCGTGGTTCGGCCTTGGCCTACATTTTGTTGTATGTGGATGATATCATTTTGACTGCCTCTTCCGATGCCTTGCGCCAGTCTATCATGGCCATGCTCAGTTCTAAGTTTGCTATGAAAGACTTAGGGCCCTTGAGTTACTTTTTGGGGATTGTCGTCAAGCGTCATTCAGGTGGTTTGTTTTTGTCCCAAAGAAAGTATGCGGCTGAGATCATCGAGAGGGCTGGGATGTCATCCAGTAAGTCCACTTCCACTCCAGTAGATGCAAAACCCAAGCTTAGTGCCGCGGCAGGTGCACCATACGAGGACCCGACCCGCTATCGCAGTCTTGCAGGGGCCCTCCAGTATCTTACCTTTACCAGATCGGATATTACGTATGATGTTCAGTAGGTGTGTTTATTCATGCATGATCCCAGAGTTGAGCACATGAATGCAATCAAACGCATCATTCGGTATATTCAGGGGATACTGGACTATAGGTTGCACTTGTATTCTTCATCTACATCCACACTTGTCTCGAACACATATGCGAATTGGGGTGGTTGTCTGGACACCAGACGGTCTACGTCAGGATATTGTATGTTCCTTGGCAACAACTTGGTTTCCTGGTCTGCAAAGCGTCAGGCGACTCTATCCCGCTCAAGTGCAGAGGCAGAATATCGAGGGGTAGCTAATGTGGTCTCAGAATCATGTTGGTTACGTAATTTGCTTTTAGAGCTTCATTGCCACATTCAGAAGGCAACTTTAGTATATTGTGATAATGTTAGTGCCATCTACCTCTCAGGTAATCCGGTTCAGCACCAACGCACTAAGAATATCGAAATGGACATTCACTTTGTCCGTGAAAAGGTTGCTCGGGGCAGGTACGCGTATGTCATGTCCCGTCAAGATATCAAGTTGCAGACATCTTTACAAAAGGTCTTCCCTCGGTACTCTTTGAAGATTTTAGGGACAGTCTCAGCGTTCGAAGACCGCCCACTATGACTGCGGGGGTGTGTTAAATAAGGCAATATACACACAATATACATGTGTATATTGCCTTATTGAGCATCTCGGATTCTGCCCAGATTGGGCTCTCGATTTTGCTATGTTATGGTAAATAGACAATGTAAGAATATTGTATATTAGGAAAATATATGTGTAGTTTATTGTAATGTATTTGTTACCTAAATTAGGATTATACACTACCATAATTGTAGAGTTAGAATTATGGTAGAATAAGATTTTAAGAATAGAATAGGAATAGAATTCTCCAATTTTGTAACTTGTATATATACCTATTTAATTAATGAAAATAGACAAGGGGATTATTTCTTTCAGAGCTTAATACATTTTCAAGCTGAATAATTATTTCCGAAAAACAGAAGAAAGAGAACATGTTTTAGTTGCAAAAAGAGAATACATGCAGCAGATATTACATATCTTGATTCCTGATATCCTATTCGAGGTCAAGATTTCACACATGAAAGATCCTCCAGATGCAGTTAATCTTGTGGTGGGTTAATTTTGCAAGTTGGGTCGGTTTATAGTGGATGGGTTCGGTTCAATATGGATGGGTCGGGTTTAATTTGTGAGAAACAAATATCTACGTAGGCACCAATATTAAGGGTGGCAAACGGGCGGATCGAAAGTGAGTTAAACAAAAACAAATCAATTATCCGATCTGCTCATATTTAACATGGATAAAGAATGGGTTAACCCGACGGATAATATGGATATCCATATTATCTAAAGTTACTTTAAATATGTTGGCTTCATGTAGTTAATATGGAAAAAATTAATTTACTTTCTTGTCCACAATCATAGTACATAGTTGCACCTCAACATTTGCGGGAAGAAGAACTTCGAAGTTTTTCAATGACAAGACCTCCAAGAAAATATTTTTCGAAAAATACTCACCCAAGCCCCACCATTTCACCCACTCCCCAACCAAATCTCACCCCAACCCAACCACCACCCTCAAATTCACTTCATCTTTACTCATCCCTATCTCACACCACTACCCACGAAACCTCACCCCACCCCACATCACCGCCCCACTCAACCCCTCCCAAATTTTATACTTCATACATTTATTTTACTTTTATAAAAATAAAAACTTACCCCCACCAGCCCCTTGATCCCCCCCCCCCCAAATCACAATCCACCACTTATCCCACACCAAATTTAACCATGTAAATTTCTCATTCTTTATAAATTTTTATAAAAGTAAAATAAGATATATGAAATAAAAAATTCGGGAAGGGTAGGAATGCCGCACCACATAGGCGCTACGTAGAATAATAAAGATGGGGACAAGAAAACTAACAATTCAGGGTAAATATGAAACCAAAATAGAATGAGAAAGATAAATATATCAAAAAAATATAACGAATGATAAATATAACTTTTTTATGAGATTACAGGAATAAATCTGACCCTTTCCGTTGTTCAAGTATATGGTAATTTGCGTTTCAATTTGAAGTCTATTCGTTTGGGGGCAAGTGCACGGATCATCAATTTTAGGCCCTATGCAGTTGTCTAAATTTTGGAAAAATACATAAAATTCTCCCTAAATTTGTCCCCAAAATTATTTTATAGGCATTTAGGTGCCCCTTAAAACATCTTTCAAACTCGCCCTTGCCCAGACCAAAACCAACGCCTGTACTGTTCAATCGTTGTTGGGTGTGTTATTCACTTACTTTTAACTATTATTTTTTTGAAAAGAAAATAATATTTTAAATTGAATCCAACGGCAATATCCATTTCCTAAAGCACACCGACCCAATTTCAACTCCCACACAAGAACCCTAATCTCCCTCAACTTCAATATATCCTGACAACTAGAAAGAGTACTTTCACTTAGGTGGTGTAATCCACCAATTTTTTCCAAGAGAAGCAATTGTGCAATAGACCCACGAACTAAAACATTGAAACAAATAAACCCAAGATCCGAAAATGAAAATTCAGTCACGTTGAAATCAATATGGATACATTTTGAAGCTTTCTCGGTATGTTTGTGACCGAACTTGTCACGCCTCAAACTCGACCCTAGACGTAACAGACATTTGATGCTATGGATAACACCCAAAGCACCTTATGAATCAATATGCATCATTTTCCTTTTTAATAATCCTTCATCAATTACTTCAACAAGTTATAAATAGCTGATTAACTCATAAACACTATTGTAAAATAAAGTCAGCGGAAGTCTAATATAAATGCATTGTCAAGAAATGTAGCAACACCCAAAGAGTCAAAAATAACTTCAACAACTATCCACATAATCAACGTTTATCTATGGAGCATCTAAGATGATAAATAAAGCATAGTCTAACTTAGGGACGCAGCCCGAAAACTAAAAGTAATAACTAAGATAAGAGTGTCCCACGAACAAGAGTGTAGGCTCACCAAAAGTCGGGAAAATAACAAGCTCTCCTAGTTCACACGCGTATCACGAACTTGCTCCTCAATGTTATCTGACACACCATAAAAACAACAATGGTATGTTTGAGTATTGGGTACTCAGTGAGTATCTCCGGGACAATAGTTAATATAACAAAATAATATAAGAAGGATCGGTAAGATGGTGTCAATTAAAGCAGTTTGAAATTCAGAGATAAAATAAAGCATCAACTTAATAAAATCATCAATGAAAATAATTTAAGTAAAAATAAATCAAACTCAACTCATTATGTCGTTTATCACATTTAAGTCTTTTCAATAATGAATTCAAGATCATCAACAAGTTACTCACAGGCAACCAAAGTATAACACATATCAATACATGCCCAAATCAATATAACGAAGGGATGAACATTTAAGGTTTTCTAAACTGCATAGAAGCCCCACATTATTAACCCCAGTGGCTACTCTTCCTCCCGAATAACTAGGCAGATACCACACGAGGTTACGAACCCTCGATGACCATTCTTCCTATGGAATGGCTAGGCTAACCCCACTAGGATCCATAATGACTACCCTTCCTCTCGAGTAGCTAGGCTAAACACTAACAATAGAAATCATGGCATAATAGCAGAATCACAATCATAGCATAGAAGTTGAATCACTCATTATAGGTTATGTTCAACATCCTGTTAATAGGGGTGCGTCAAGTCATAAATAGGTTGAGAAACTATGTTCAAGTCATTAAATAAGTGTCAACTTCAACAAAACCCGTTCATAGGGAAAAACACATTAAAACCCCAAGCTTTAGAAACCAAGTTCAATCATTCCATAGTAGGAAAACTCATTTTTGAAGATTATCACTTTAGAAGTAAATTTGATCATCTCATAGCAGGGGAAAACAAGTTTAAACCATCGCTTATAGGGGCAAAATATATTCAACGAATAAAGCTCTATAATTCAGTCTCAATAATCCTTTGATAGGAAGAATCACAAACACACACACACACACACACATATATATATATAGTATGATACACCTAAGGTTCCATGAGAGTTTGTCCATCACGCACATGAAACCTTGCTAAAGAAACCATTTTTAAAGGTTAAAAAAATATGGTCGAAAAGAGACATACTTCAAAAGAATTTTTCAAAAGAGACATACTTCAATTCCCGCTATAATGCTATCAAACGGGTTTTTTGTGGTTCAACAATCACTCTACAATTGATTTAGATGACAAATATTAGAACTTTAAACCTTTTTCCTAGAATTCCCACTTTTTTTGAAAATAAGTGTTTTTAAGCCAACATTCATGTTATTTCTTTCATATGATTTATCCATGGATTCTAATCACTTGTAATAGCCCACACTAGTCTCAATCCATTCAATAAGCATCATTAGAGGTCAAATACCTTACCTTTATTGATATTTCCCCAAAAGTTCTCTTCAATTGCTCCTCCTTTCATTCTCAAGAATCTATGAATTGGAATGATAATCTACTGTTAATCCTTATTATTTTGATGTGGTTTAATCATAGGATGGTTAGGAACTCACCTCGTAAGGTTTTAAAGATATTTTAGGGTCTTTTCTCCTCCAAATGTCGGCCAAGAATGAAGTGGGATTGAAAATTTCAAGAAAATCCCGCTCTTATACAATTTCTGCGCAGTTAGGAATGCTACGTAGGATATGCGGTCGCATTCTGAGTTTACGGCAGCATTCTGGTTGCATACGCAAACCAGAAATATTGACAAATCGGCCTGAAATGCAAAGTGAGTTTGCGGGGTCGGATTCTGAGTTTGCGATCGCATTCTGGGTTTGCGGCCGCATTCCCGTCGGCATCCCAGACAGGCTTCAGTAAAACGGGCATAACTCTCTTGTCACAGCTCCGTTTGAGCTCCACTGTATATCATTGGAAAGTTATTTCACAGGGATAAAACTTTAATGTTTTAAGTTTTCTCAAATTCGCATCGTATCTTCATGTAAATAGGCTGACAGTCAGGACTACCGAAAACTTAGTTGATTTTGTCGAACCTTACGCACCCCACTATTCGTATCGATCTTAAAACAACTATTTTCACCCAAACTCATCTCGATGGTACTTCATATGTCTAAAATTCTATACTAACTCTCATTTAACACATTCACACCTAATTTGAATTTATTGTTACACGGACTTCTTTCCATTTGCAACTGAGCTGCCCAGACTCGAGGGACACCACGAAAATGCATTTTGACAGGACCTGATTTGAAAGGGTATGAGAGAAAATGAGGTGAAGGACTGTGAAATTAAGAAGCCATTGTTTCACCATTATCGTCATCTTCTTGAGAGTTGCTTCAGCTTTGAGGATTTTTCTGTGGGATAATTGTGGTATGTGGATAAGATTGTCGTTTTCTTTTACTTTTGCTGGTACACTATGTTAAAAAATAATTCTTGTATCTCAAAAATAAATTAAACATATTCTTTATTCTTAATTAGTCATGGTTAATAGCCATTAATCCCCTCACTTTTATTAGCCATTATTTTGACAATAACTCCAACGTTAGCTTTCAAAGGTGACTATTCTTTTCCAGCCACTATTAGTCATTAAATTAATTGTTGGCTATTTACTCATATTTATTCTATTAATAATACTGAATAACATTAATGGCTAATTTTCACGATCCAAATTACTAAGTCGTGCGGGCACCTACCATTCTCACCTCGGTAGGTGAACTCGTCCCTTAAAGATTCACCCAAAACATAAATACATAAGAAGAACAGTAGAAGTCCAAAAACATAGATATGTAAACATGTGGAACACAACAATTATCCAATGAATTTGGTCTGAATAGTACAAGAGCTTCTAAGCATACAACTTGAATAAAGTTGCAACTACTACCTGAATATACTGCTATTTAGAAAGAGGATTAAACAGAAAAATCTAGATGAACTCCATGAGATCCTTGAAGGCTAATCAAACCTCGCTGAAGTTCTTGCAACAACTCTACACCCCGAAAAGAGTTTAGCAAGAGTAGTATCAGCACAAACACTATGTACTGGTAGGTATCATATGCTGACAACAGTTAGCTAACATATATAAAGGAAGAAACTGAAGAATAGACATGCTCGCAATCAAGTACAAACCCTATCACGGTCTAAAAGTAAACAACCAAGTATCAAGTATCCAGTCAGAATCCAAGGAATACGGAAATGAGGTAATAACTAAGCACACCCACGTAAGGCTTGCAATAAGGTGAATTACACTAGGTCTCAGTAGTCTACAGTCATAGTCTTGGCGGAACCTCTAGTCCTCAAATTCATCGAGTGCCTAAGTAAGAGATTACAAGCAACCACCATCTCAAGTGTATTAACAATTAAGGAATCAAGGCTGAACCGCATCACACAATACCATGAAACAATAACCAGAATTAGAGATATGAGTGGATGTAATGTGAATGTATATGTGATGCAATGCAATGCAATGTAATGCACTAGCCAACTATCTCCTGTTGTACATACATGCTCCGAACATAATATATCATCTTCCAAGCAGTCATGACCCATAGGGGACCCGCAAAGTCCATGTACCAGTCACTCCGTATCACACAGCCTAAAGTGACTCTTCCATCCACCACACCGCTAGTCATTCAGTATCACTCAACATAGAATGGCTACGCAAATAATATGTCATAAGAATCAATGTTGTTTTTTTATCACTTATCACCATCACGCCAATCATAGGTAATATCAACGTATCGCGGCATCACCATCACGCCAATCTCATGTAATGTCAATGCATCATGGAAACAAGGATGAATACATGTATGAATGTCAAATTCAGCACTAATCATGAGATGAATAAACTTAACAGCATCCTTAAAACAATTATAAATTTGACCTTATTCCCAAATTTATACAATGCCACCTCCGGAACACTTTTCCTTCGGACTACATCGGTAACAACAATTATACATGCAAGGGAGGCCATACAAAATAAGCATATAGCAAATACTATAATAGGAAGCCTCCGGTGTTTCACTTTCTCTCTTACCATTTTTAATGTCAAAACTACTTCACAACAATGATTCATGTATAATTTGTATGAATGATATGCATGTATCAATCTCAAGTGTAAATCATAACCAAATCCCAATTGTGCCACATATGTACACATATCACAATATCAGTATCAAGTCAAGTATGTTTCTCTATCCATGATAATACCAAGATGAATGAAAGACAAATATATCACAGTATGGCAACTACGTACAAGTCCAGCAATCACAAAGAGACAACAAGTCACAAATGGTCAACATTATCCAACCTAAGTAATCCATCCCAACTTTATACTCGAAGGCTTACATGCTTTCTCCAATAGTATTTAACTATACATATGCTTCGCTAACTGAATTCTAAGGTCGAATAGGCACCATGAACTATCTAATTCGAGCTTTGTTCTTTCGAAATGCCTCAAAATAAGCAAAATCTAACAATTATGAATTTTACGTTAACACGAGATTCGAAGGATACCCATAATAGTCTTAGGAGAATTTTGGATAGAAAAATTAGTTTACAAAACCCATTTCCAACCTCGAGGGGAAAAATAGTCATTTCTTAGGAAAATCAGGTTCAATAAGGTCAAAATATTATTTTAGAAAGTCATACGAATCCAATGGTACCCATATTGGCATACTTTAAAATTGAACCCAAAAAGTCACTCAAAATAGTAGCCTAGCCATGAAGGGCAAAGTAGGAAATTTAGTTCAAAATTAATTTACCCATGACTCATAGAGTCTATATACCAAAAATAGTCGAAATCCAACCGCTAATTCATGTTTAACCGAAGAAAACCCAATTTCAAGCCTAAAGTTTCAAATCTCCATTTTACCTCCCTTAAAAGAAAGAAACTAAGCATGAAAAAACTTATTAAACATTGGAATAATCATGAAAAGGTGTTTGGAATCTTACCCAAATGATAAATCTAACAAAAATCTCTTCAAGTCTCCCAAAATCGAGCTTCTAAGTGGAAAATATGAGAATATGAAGTCAAATCCCAAAGTTGGGATTTTAAGTTTGATTCTGAATAGGCCTTCCTCGCGATCGTGAGAAGGCCCCCTGAACGCGAGCCTACCCAACCCAATACCATCGCGAATGCGACAGGACAGTCTCGAACACAATGAGCAACCCTAAACCAGCCTAGATCCTGACCAGCCTACGTTAACGCGAGCCTTACCTCGCGAGTACGACCCCACCTGGTCTTTCTTCTTTGCGAATGCGAAGAAGGAAACCAATTACCTGAACACCAAAAAATCTGGTTTCCCCTAATTTCAACTAAACACTCGAAACTCACCCAGAACCCTCCGGACACAAACCAAATATGCAACCTAACATAAAAATATGCTACAAACTCATCTGCACACTCATAATCATCATACGAGGTCCTGTTGACCAAGTCAACCCCCAATGGCCTAAATATGAAAACTAAATCGAGAGACAGAAATGCCCTCAAGACTCAGGACCCGAACCAACCACGCTCCTAGGAATAAAATCACCTTCCGGACCTATTAGGATCATAAGAATTCCAGTCTGGACACAACAATACAAAAATAAACTACCAGTCAAATAGTTCCAATCAAAATAGACTTAGGGACTTCTAATCCTCAATTTCAACTAAAATCACAAATAAGGAGTTATCGGAGGGCATTTTGGGAAAATTAAGCGAAAGACCAGCAACGATGGAATGGGTTGTAACACTAATGAATATAAGTCAGCCATGAATGGCTTTTACAATGCTTCTGATCGTTTGAGATCTTAGTCTTAGTTTATTCCATTCCCTATATAAATCTTCTTGTTTCGCATTGAAGAGGGAAGACTAGAGACAAATTATTTCATTTCATATTCTATTAGAGTTATCATACCCCAACCTTTGGAAATGGGGGGGGGGGATAACCTGGCACTTGAACGGCCCGAGTGTACCACCTGAATATCATCACGTGAACGTATAACCGTCTGGGCCGATAAGGCCTCAAAATTCTAACTATAAAAATAACATGACATAATATCCTGCAAATAGAAGAATCCAACATGTGCATATATATACATACTAAGGCCGACAAGGCCAACATAATCTCTAGCCAACCTCCCGCCCTACAAGGTCATACCGAACAAACTATACAACACAGAACATGTCTACAAAGCCCCTTAAAGAGAACATCGACACAATACATAGGTCAGGATAGGGCACCCGACATATCCAGGATACAAAAAAAACATAAACATGACCCTGACTCGATAATACTCCAGGAGGAAATGTTGCTCACCAACAAAAGTTGATATCTGGAGGCGATCTACAATGACGGATCCTCTCCTCGCCTACCTGAACCTGTATGGCATGAAACATAGCATCCCCAGGAAAAAGGATGTAAGTACAAATAATGTACTAAATATTTATGGCGAAAGTAAAATATAGAAATACATAATCATAGAAAAGAGGGATACGAATCAACCTGAACCTTTGAAATGTCATTGAGTCATAATATACATAACAATAATACCTATATTGTAACCTTATTCTATACTTCCATATTAACGTCATAACTCTAACCGTTCAACTACTCAACTGATCAGTGGTAACTGCCTAACCAGCCATAACCCGGTGGTGAATATGTGTCTGCCCAATCGATGGTAAATAATGATACATAACTGCCCAAGCAGTGGTAATAACGATACATAACTGTCCAACCGGTGGTAACTGCCCGATCGGCCGTAGCTCGATGGTAAATATGTGTCTGCCCAACCGATGGTAAATAGAGATACATAACTGTCCAACCGGTGATAACTGCCCGATCGACTGTAACTCGGTGATAAATACGGAGTATCATAATGATGCTCTTTTAGGTATTGTACATATGTATATAATGTTATTACTTCTCTTATATGTAAACATTAGATCCACACACAGACTCATACTATCTTGAAGTCATTAGGAAACGTCATGAACTCATCGGGGTGACATAAGCTCATTAAACTCTCGAGTATCATTTTGGAACTATTATCAACAAACTCTCACTTTATATAGAAGCCAAAGGAACCTTTTATCATGGATATATAACTCATATGAGACTATAAACAAGAGCTCCTAATTAATTAAGGATAGGGTCGTTACACTTCCAACTGACATTATGGAAATAACATACCATTTTACTCTTTCCTACAAATTAACCAGACAATATTCATCATTTCTAGCTTTTGAGAAACCAACATAGAGCTACAAGATGTCAATATAGACAAGACGTTATAAAGTTCAGAAAGTATTCCCGACAAGGGATAAATAAGGTCATGAATTACTACAATGGAGAAGAAGACATAGGCATTTCAAACTCAACAAGGATGGAGTGTTTTAAAAGATGTTTCATTCTGTTTTCATTTCTTTAACAAAATCATGTCAGGAGAAAGAGGAAACCTTAACATACCTTGTTTCTTTGCTTATATGAATTCCACAAGTCTTCGAACATTCTACGCGCGATTATCTACATTATATAAAAGATTGATATCAACAACGAATTCAAAAATTATAAGAAAACTCGTTTAGACATTTCTTCAAACACCTTATGTTCATGAGATTTATATGATCTTTTACATCAACTTTACATGAATCTCATTCTATAAATCCTTCCTCCTTAATCGTACAACACACACAACAAGTTTAATTATCGTCTCCATCTCAAACTCCATGTAAAATAGCCCAACAATCCATACAACTTCTAGTTTCAAAGTTTATAATCTTGGTTTATGAAGATTCTTCAACAACTTATTCCAAAACATCAAAATAATAATAAGAATAGGTAGAGGAAGATGAAACTTACCTTTACACACAGGAACTCCCTCAAAACATAGGTTACTTCACCTCCAAGGATTATTTGGAATCAAAACAACGAAGAAGAAGAGGATATAATGATAGCCGCAGAATTCTCTATGTTGAATTTACGTAGTTTACCTTTGATTTCTAGTCTAGGATCATATGGAACATTCTTGAGAGTGTTTAGGGTTATATGAGATATGAAAAGTGTAATTTATGAAGTCCATGGTCGATCCAAATGAATATATACACAAAAGAAAAATCCCATTGCCAAGATGTACGCTCGGAAAGTACGGGTCGTACATTCTTTGTACGTACATTACATTTTTGTACAGGCCGTATATGGCAACATCCTTCTCCGATTGGTGATCTGTCTATTGAATTGGAAATAAGTCTCTATAAAATTGAATTTACATAGGTTATGCATCTCATAATTCCTTATACACTAGGAGATATACCTCCCGAAAGTTGGGCCAAAATATTATCCAGAATTCTGTCTAATTTCCCCGAGTTTTGACGAACTTAATTTCTTCGATCCTATTAATCCCGAATACTTATGAAACTTACTCAACGCTTCCATAAACCTTAATTAGTCTCTTGGAGGAGTCTTGCCCTTTCCGAGCTTATGTCGGATCACATTACAATAACTACGTCGCACAAAACACGGGGTGTAACAAGAGTGTTGGGTTTTACACTAAAATATTTTTTGTTAGATTCTGGCTCCTAGTTTTATACTAGAAGAGCTTGTTGAATCCTGGAGGATACACATACACCGGGTGCAATATCCTTAAGGATAGTGTCCTTGAACACGCCTCAAGCTTTTAAGAATTTCTTATAGTGTTCGGCATCAAGTATTTTTCATAAGATTTTCAACAATATTAAGGATATTTCTCATTTTATTCTTACGAAAAATTGAAAGAGAATAACTTAGTACAATCTATCTAAGTTTCATGTATGTTTCTGTCTTGCTAGATTGCTTTATTGATAATTGAATTATGTTATGATCGAAAATTATAATTATCTAAAAGGAAAAATAGTAATATTTTTTGATAATCTGATTCTTATGATTAATTTATATTTAAGCTTTTATTCAAGACTTTTAAGTGGTGCATGAATAGCTAAAGTTATTATTATAATAATACAAGCTTACATGTATTTGCTTATGTTCTAGATTATTTGATTATTTTGCATAAAGTTTAAGTTGAGAAAATTTGTTTATTAAATTTTTTTGAAACCTCAGTAATTTGAGATTCTTATAGCGACAATATGTACATTTGAGAACTAAAGTACATTGTATTTTTTTGTGGAAGTTCTATATGATCTAGAAATAATTGTTGAATTACTGCAGATTTAATTACTATATAAACATGTTACCATTTTTACGGGCGGATTTTTTCATCTTCTAACAACCCTGAAAAGGTTAGGAATATAGATTGTATATTAACATAGTTACATGTAAGTTTATCAAATAATAAACATTTAGTACGGAAGCATGTATTATCAACTCAAAATTCATTTTTTAAATAAAAGTCTATAACCTTCTATCAATATTTAACATCATAATTGCAGAGATCTATACTTATCAAGATCATAATTAGAAACACATAGTCTAAAAACATACCTCTTAGTAGAATTTCAAGATCGCGGAGATACTCAACCCACCATGGCTCTGCCTCCCTTTTTCCTCACTGGATTCGACGGGATAAATGGCCCAGGTGCTGGGAGTTGCTTGATATATTCTTTCTTAAAATTTCTTTTAAGAGATGGTATTTTATGGACTAGTATGGTTCTAAGTATAAGCTTTCAAAGTATCAATTATCTGATATTATGATATTACTCTTGATATGTGTTATAGACTATAAGGGGGTTTATCTAGACACGAGAGAGAGTATTTCAAAGATTTGAAGTTATTGTATTTACAATGAGGCTCTTTATATAGATAACATCTTTGATTGCTTACATTATTGCTATGCTGCAAAAGTCTAAAAGCAAATAGTAGTTGGTTACAAAAGTCTATAAGTATCTTTGCAAGCTGTCTTTTTATAAGCTATCATCCTTGTCATTAATTCTTTGTGGGTCAGTTGGCTTTTGTAATTTGTTGAGGTCGGTTGCTTCCTTCCACAAATATCTTTGCAAGCTGTCTTTTTATAATAAGATGATTTTTTTCCTTTGATACTCCTATAGAATATGAACGGTATCGTTTCAATTTTTTCAATAGATACTCCTATAGAATAGGAACGATATCTCTTTTAGTAGTAATACTGGTAATATATGATAATATATGGGCTTGTTGTAGTTAGACTACATTGGGTCGTATCAATTTGTTACATTGTGGCTTTCTGTAGTTATACTACATTGGGCCGTTTCATGCGAAAGGATTAGAGGATCCTTCTTTTTTTATAGTAGTATGAGTAGTATTGGTATCATTTTTTGTACTGATAACATGCCTTTTCCTGTGGCCTATCAGAAGCTTGTATTGTTCCATAGTTGCACTGGAGTGATTGTGTTTCAGGTTTATGATCCGGTCATGCATATTTGTAAGCTGCATGGTATCTTGAGATAATACGTCGTTGTTGTAGTATAGGATAATAATTTCTTCAATTTCTCCACCTTTGGAATTTCCAATAATGCTAGCTTTACGTGCTCTTAAACATATCTTCAATTTTTTATTTTAATGTTAATAGTCCAATAGCTCTTTTCGCACTCAGCCATTCTTGAAATTTTTCCAAGGTACATGGTATTTTCATCTTGAGATCTTCATCATCTCGACTAATGTTGCTATTTCTTCCAGTTTTGAATAACTGTCATATTATAATAGGTTTTCCAGTTAGATCTGTTGAGGCATCAAATAGTTGTATACCATAGATACATTTTCCAAATGATTCCATCATTGCTTGAGCAGATTGTATTATAACAGTAGGTAATTTAGCAATATTGTAAAAAGTTTCATCTACTAGTATTTGATCTATAAAACCATAAGTAAATAGTTTTGCAACGACATCAGGGTTAGATTTTTCATTACATAAAAATCTTGGGTATTTGCTAAGTTTTGCACTTCGTAAAATATGAGGGTTAGATTTATAGTCATAAAATTTATTTATTTGTTCGTAAGCTGTAATATATTCAGGTGCAAACTTCAATTTGTCACTCATTGATACTGCTATTGGATTTTGAGAAGATGATGCTGTTATGGTAGAAAGCATAGTGGATGGCATGGTTTCAAGCTTGGATGTAAACGTTTTTGGTTTTTTTGTAGTAGATAGAGGAGTTTTTAGGTTTTATAGGTTTTTGAAGTCCCGAAAGGCTTCTGTCAGTTGATCTACCAGATGTGCATTTTCTTGCATTTTGATTGTAATTGTTTCATTGTTTTGCTTGATGATTTTTATAACACTGGTAACATATTCTTCAAATTTTTCATTGCTGGTTGACATCGTTATACCTGCTAAGAAAATCAGCTAGAATATTTTTAGTTCCAGATATATTTTTTCTTTCTCCCATAGTTGCATTGGGTTTTCTCCAAAAATTATTTTTAATATATTGAGATATTTTTCTCTTAGTAACTGTAGGTTACTATTCCTATCTGATCTTATGTTACATATTCTTAGTGTGTGTATTAGTAGTACTCTCTTTAGTATTATCCACTTATTACAAGTCGTTTGTAAGCTAAAAGTATTATTATTTATCACTTGTGTTTTAAAGTAGTCTAGGAAATTATTTCCTAACAATACTTGTTGTTTCATATCATTCAGTTGGTATATTACTGGTAGTCTAAATATTATCTTTCCTAATATTATTCTCATATTTTCTGCTATTATATTCAATTCTTTTGTTTGTTCGTTAAAGCCTGATACTCTTGTTCTATGTGTTTTAGATCTCTTTCATCTGTGTGGTTCTAATACCTCTTTCTTTGCCAGACATAAGTCTGCTCCACTGTTAATAAAGATCTTTTATTTTATCATTTTATTAAGTTTGTATTCTATATGAACTTCTATATAGATTGTTACCATCTAATTATCATTTTGTTCCAAATCTATCTTTCCTAATCTTTGTTGAAGCTCCTCATCTTATTCCATTTCTCTTACTTCCTCTAGTAGTTTTTTCCATCTTATTTCACTCAATCTTTCTCTTATTCTGCTAAGGTTTTTAGTAATCTTTTTGTATCTAAGATTATAATATTTATTTCCTGTTTTACTAGTAGTTATAGTTGTAATAAGCTTATGTCGAACATGCCTTTTATATTGTATCCAGTAATATCTTTCCTCTAATAATTTTCTTTTTTCTTCTTGTAATTCCATTTAGTCAGAACTACTTTCGCTTTCTGAGTTTTGGTTAATAAAGTTAATATTTTCTAATTCTGATTCACTTTCTTCATCAGTTTGACTGACATAAAAGTCTTCATATTCATACCATTTATTATTGTGTTCTTTTATTTGTTGTAGACTCATTATAAATTGTGTTGTATTTATATATTTTACTTATTTTTCTTTAGTTTTGGGCATTTATTAGCAAAATGTCATTTTCATTGCTATTCCAACATTTACATTCTTTAAGTTTTTCTTCTTCTAATGGTTTTATATATTTTCTTTTCCTAAAATTTCTCTTATGTTTAAATTTTTTCCTGGTTTCAGGGGCATTTCTGTCTTTAAAATTTCTTTTTCCTATAAGGTTTGTAATAAGGTTGTTGATTTTTTCTATTGTAATTATTATATCTTTTATATTTCTTGTGTTGATACCTCTTTTCATGACCTTTCTTATATTTCTTTTCTCTTCTGTTATCATCACATCCAAATACTAGTCTTCTTTCTGTAAATCCACATATCTCTCTTAATCTTATTTTCTTATCTTTTTTAATCTTTTGTTGCATTCTATATTCTTCACATTTTCGCATTAGGTATGCTCTTAGTACTCTTATTCTTTCTCCTAATGTATTTTCTTTTGGTTCTAGGTGGGTATATTCTTTTGATATCTCAGTATTATAAGGTATTGGTAAGTGGTCATAATAGAGTTGTTGATATATTAAACCTTCTTGTGGTAAAAATCTTGTTTCATAGAAGAACTTACTAAAACTTATTGTATATTCTGGTAATTTATTAATTTTACAACATTTCATGTTATTTAGATTCATTATTATCTCAATTTTGCTTTCTGCAAGTATGTTTTCTCGTGCTACTAACTATTTTTCTACTAAAAATTCTATTTTTAGTATAATATCAAATATTATTAACATAGATTTATAATCTCCTGCATGACTAAATACTTCTCCTCTTAATTGGTATGTTGTAGATTCTATCCAATAAGCTACCTTTCCGATTAGTGTTTTAGATATCAAGTCATACATATATTCTAGATTTTCTGTTTGTGTTGAGTTCATTAATACTATATACATTCCAAGATTTCAATCATTTATTCTTCTTCCTATTTCTTGTTCATCATAAACATTATCTAAGTCTAAAAAATATCCGTTGTAATTTACACCTTGTGCCATTGATCCTACAAATTCTTTAAATTCAGGTTGTTGTCCTACTGGTTTATGATTTGGTAATCTAGTTCATTTTCTTGTTATTATTTCTAGATTAGGGTCTACTAATTCTTCTTCAGGATAATCATTTGCATCTTCATTTATTATATCATCAGTTTCTATTTCTGTTTCTCTATGCTTATTAAATTCATCTTCTATATCACTTTCAGGTTCATCTTCTATGATTGCATTTACGCTTTTTATTTTTTGTAAGGCTTCTATTATCTGGTTGTTTTCTTTTACTATTTCTGAGTCTTCTTCTTCTTCTATGAATTCTGCTACTTGTTCTCTTGATTAGCTAATTCAATGTTGCTATCCTCATCTGTATCACTCTCATTTTTTTCATTACTAGTTGTACTTTCATCGCTTGTTTTAATAATTTTGTGCAAGTCATGCTTTTAACTTTGTAGCTTTTGTATTGAGAGAAAAAATATTTTGGTATTTGAGTATGAAAACGAAATTGACACTAACGATTTTTTTTAATCATGAGGTGGGCTTGACAATGTCGATTTCTGGGGTCAAACATTTGATATTGAGATTCTACAAAGCTAATAATCAAACCTTCAATGAAAATAATATTATTTTAGTGTATGGCAAAATAAGTGAAAGAAATAATCCTCTTCCTTATTTTCATTAATTGAAAGACTATATATACAAGTTACATGATAGGAGATAATCCTATTCCTAAAATCCTATTCTATACATTTATGGTAATACACTAATTATGGTAATACACTACTAATTATATTACAACAATACCTAAACTAGGATACTAAATATTTATCATAAATTATATTGACTAAACAGCCAAAATCGAGAGTCATTATGGGAGCAAATCCGAGATTCAATATACACAATATACACATGTATATTGTGTATATTTAACACACCCCCGCAGTCATAGCGGGCGATCTTCGAACGCTGAGACTGTCCCTAAAATCTTCAAAAAAGACCGAGGGAAGACCCTTTGTATAGATGTCTGCAATCTGATATCTTGACGGGACATGACAGAAGCGTACCTGACCCCGAGCAACCTTTTCACGGACAAAGTGAATGTCCATCTCGATATGTTTAGTGCGTTGGTGCTGAACCGGATTACTAGAAAGGTAAATGGCACTAATATTATTGCAATAAACCAATGTTGCCTTTTGAATTGGAACATGATTCTGAGACCACATTGGCTACCCCTCGATATTCAACCTCGACACTTGAGCGGGATAGAGTCGCCTGACGCTTCGCAGACCAGGAGACCAAGTTGTTGCCAAGGAACATATAGTAACCAGACGTAGACCGTCTGGTGTCTGGACACCCACCCCAATCAGCATCTGTGTATGAGACAAGTGTGGATGTCGATGAAGGATACAAGTGCAACCCATAGTCCAGTGTCCCCTGAATATACCGAATGATGCGTTTGAGTGCATTCATGTACTGAATTCCGGGATCATGCATGAATAAACACAGTTTCTGGATAACATACATAATATCCGGTCTGGTAAAGGTAAGTTACTGAAGGGCCACTGCAAGACTGCGATAGCAGGTTGGATCCTCGTAAGGTATGCCGACCGCGACCCCAAGCTTGGGCTTAGTATCAACTGGAGTGGAAGTGGACTTACAGGATGACATCCCAGTCCTCTCGATGATCTCAGCTGCATACTTTCATTGAGACAAGAATAATCCATTGGAATGACGCTTGACGGCAATAAAAAGTAACTTAAGGGCCCTAAGTCTTTCATAGCAAACTCAAAGCTGAGCATGGTCATGATAGATTGGCGTAAGGCATCGGAAGAGGCAGTCAAAATGATATCATCCACATACAATAGAATGTAGGCCAAGGACGAACCACGATGGTAGATGAATAAGGAATTATCTGACCTGCTGTGAGTGAACCCAATAGTCGAAACATAGTTAGCAAACCCTGTATACCAGGCCCGTGGAGACTGCTTAAGCCCATATAAGGACTTCTTCAACAAACATACATAATGAGGATGGTTGGGATCCCTGAATCCCAACGGCTGATACATATAGACTGTTTCTTTGAGATCACCATGTAGGAAAGCATTCTTGACATCCAACTGATGAATAGGCCATGCATTTGAAAGAGCCAAGCTAAGCACAGTGCGAATGCTAGCCGGCTTGACCACCAGACTGAACGTCTCCCCACAATCTATACCAACCTGCTGAGTCTTACCATCACTCACAAGCCGCGCCTTATGTCGAGCAAATGAACCATCTGAATTCTCCTTATGAGCAAAAATCCACATAGACCTGATAACATTAATACCATATGGACGGGGCACCAACTCCCACGTCTTATTATCAATAAGAGCATTATATTCATCAATAATAGCAATTTTCCAATTCGGGTCATTTAAGGCAGACACAAGATTACGGGGTAAGGGGGATTTAGAGACATTAAAATGTAAATTAAAATGTCTTTTAGGTGTAAAAATACCCCGCTGACTAAGAGTGACCGGTCTATGACTCGAGAAAGAATTGAGTGGATTTTGGGAATTTCTTTGGGCTCAGACGGATGGCCAGCGAGGCGGTGGGCCTTGGCCCAACTCGAAGCGTAAATCGAGTCGAAAACAGAGGCTGGACTGTTCGGTGTTGGGCTGGACTGACCCAATTGCTAAAACTAGCCCAGTGAAAAGACTGGGCAGAGATGACCGAGATGGGCCAGTGGGATCAACGGGCAGTGAGCCCGTTGGAGAATTTTAGGTGAGGGAGATGTCCGAAAAATTCTGAATAATATACGGGGATATTTGTTCATCCATAAAATTATACGAACTAGGCACGGGAGTATGACTTTTAGCAAACTGAAATTGGGATTCATAAAAAATGACATGGCGATTAATGATGATTTTATTTGAGGATAAATCAAAGCATTTGTAGCCACGATGATTAGCTGAAAAACCAAAAAACACACACGGAGCCGACCGGGCCTGAAGTTTGTTAATTGTGGTGGACGAGAATAACGGATAACACAAACACTCAAAAACCCGAAGATGTAAATATGAGGGAATTTTATTGTATAAAATTTGAAGGGGGGAAGAATATGTCAAACCTTTGCAAGGAGTTATGTTAAGCAGATATGTAACCATTTGAAAAGCATGATGCCAAAAATATGGGGGTACGGAAACATGAATTAATAGAGTGCGGATAATGTTATTTATGGAACAAATTTTATGTTCGGCTTTCCCATTTTGTGAAGATGTATGAGGACAAGAGAAACAAAAATTTATCCCATTAGTAGCATAGAATTCCCGAAACACCTCATTATCATATTCTTTTCCATTATCACACTGAATATTTTTTATTTCACGGTCGAATTGGGTTCTGATGAATGCTCCAAATTGTAGGGAGACGGAAAAAACTTGAGATTTCTTCTCTATTGGAAACGTCCATAGAAATTTAGAATAATCATCCAAAAAAGAACATAATACCGATGACCCGCAGAACTAGGAACAGGAGACGTCCATAAGTCGCTATGAATAATATCAAATGACATTAAAGTATGAGATTTTGAGGCTACAAACAGAAACTTAACAATTTTTCCTAAAGAACAAGATTGATAAATTGGAGTACGACTCGTACCCTTACATGAAATAAAACTATTTTTATCTAAAGCTGACAAAATAGAGGACCCGGATGACCAAGACGAGCATGCCACAAGGAAGGAGAGATGGCTGCAAAAGCTGATGGCAGGGCTTGACTCGATGGACCGGGACTGGGTGTGATAGAATAAAGATCTCCCCTACTATCACACCTCATGAGAGGACTCCCTGTCTTGAAATCCTTTACAGAGAAACCAAATGGATCAAATTCAATAGAAACGAAATTGTCAGTAGTGAATTTACGGACAAAGACTAAGTTTTTAATCAATTTGGGGATGTGTAGGGTATTTTTCAAGATAAGAGGGGGATGATGGAGAGATAATGTTTTATGACCATAACCCTGAATTGTAACAGAATTACCATTACCAATAATTATACCGCGAGGGTTGCTTAAATTGGAATAAGATGAGAGAGTACCTGAATTGGATGTCATATGGGTAGTGGCACCGGTGTCCATATACCAATTTGGGTCCGGTTGAGTCAAACCCAGTGTGTGCATCGCGGCCTCGATATCGGTCTGAGTGGGGCCTGCTGCATGGTGAGCTTGCGGAGGCCGAGGACCAAGAATTCCGCACTGGATCTGGTCAGAATCTTTGAGCTGGAATTATGCGGGCTAGTGGGCGTGGGCGTTGGGGGGCTTTGGAAAGCCCACCGCCGACATCGAAATTATTGTGGAGGTGGGCCGTAGGGCCACTGTCCACTGGTCCAAGTCCACGGCCCAGAGGCCTAAGGTTGAGACTAGTGGGTCGGTGGCCCACTATAACCTGGATGGGGTCCACTTCCACTACTTTGGCCACCGTGACTGCTGCCGGAGCCGCCGCGTTTGCCCCTGTGATTTTTTCCATTATTTTTCCGGCCATTCTTACTGCCCCGTGGGATCGGTTTTGGTTTGAATTGTTACCAAAATTTTGAGGACTAAGGGAGGAAGTCATCATGACCACGGGACTAGAATTAGTAGCCGCCTTTTTAGCCAAACCGGCTTCTTCCAAGGTAAGCATGGATCGGGCTTGATAGAACCTTGGAAGAGGATTATTTTGACGAAGGAGAATTCCAACACCACTATAGGCCTCAGATAGGCCAGCAACCATTTGTAAAACAAGACGATCTTCACTAACTAGCGCACCAACGTTGCAGAGTTGGTCCGCCAATTCCTTCAACATTTTGCAATATGCTGAAACGTTCGGGAAATTTTCCATGTTGACGTGGGAAAAATCCTGTTCAAGAGTAACAACTCTAGAATTTTGATTATCCTGGAATATGTCACGCAGTCTATCCCATGCAGCCATCGCCGTAGCATCTGGCTCAATAATCGTCTGCAATAGGTCGGTGGAGATAGTTGAATAAATCCACTGAAGGACAGTGACATCAAGTGTTGTCCATAACTTAGGATCATCATCGCGTTTAGGCATCTCTGTATCATCAGGAGCCGCAGGGATTATGTGATGGATGACTTGATGCGAACGAGCGTGAATTTTGAATAACTCGGCCCACGTCGCGTATTGGACGTTTTCTATTTCAAGAATTAACGGGATATGATTCTTGATGTTAGAAACAACAAGGGCAGGGTGAAACGTGTTCTTTATTTGTAAGAGAGATTTTGAGAGCAGAAGAACAATTTGGTAAACCCGAGGAGGGGGGGGGGTCTCGGCCGAGAGGAATAATAAAAATTTGTGAGAAAAATTTTGTTTGACCTAGACTTGTGATACCATGAAAGAAATAATCCCCTTCCGTATTTTCATTAATTGAAAGGTTATATATACAAGTTACATAATAGGAGAGAATCCTATTCATATTCTATTCCTAAAACCTTATTCTATACATTTATGATAATACACTAATTATGGTAATACACTACTAATTATATTACAACATTACCTAAACTAGGATACTAAATATTTACCATAAATTACATTGACTAAACAGCCAAAACCGAGAGTCATTATGGGAGCAAATCCGAGACTTAATATACACAATAGACACATATATATTGTGTATATTTAACAATAAGTCATCTTGTCCTTCAATGTAAAAGAAGATTGTGAGAATATGATAATTCTGCTAAGTAAAATAAATTTGATTAAGCAGATGATCTAATTATTGTGGTCATTTCTCAAACGAATCTTATGATTAATGTGAGACGTTGGGCGTTAGACGACTTTGGTGCTAGTAACCGCATTTGTGCTAGCTAAAATTATTTGTGTTCTACACCCAAATTGAAGGGGGAGAATTTTATTTAATTTGGTAATTCAAAAACTACTCTAAGTTCATTGAAAGAAAAAATTCTTCTCAAACTCACATATGAAAAACATTGACATTAACTGAGGTGACATACTCCTAAAATCCTAACCAATTTGGTAATGAGGAATTATTAGAAACTGATAAAGTGAAGAAGATTGTATTATTAAAAATATTGTGGGTTGTAGATAACGTAATCATGATTTCTCTGTGCTTAATATTTTTTCATGTTAAGAATTAAAAAAATAATTGGATTTGTGCTTACTTGATTGGCTCATGTAATTGTTGCGTGCTAGACTTAAAATAAATCATGACTAAAAATGACAAAATATACTATGTCATTTTGGTAGATGTTTTTTCTTTATATACGTACGTGTTATTGTTGCGTATTTTAAATAAATTTTTTGATATGTTTTAAATATATAAATCTGAAGTAGAAAGTGGTAGTGCTTTGTGGTGTTCAAACGTCGGAAACAAAAAGACTTTTTAATGGCTATGGAAAACTTTTATTGTTATTTTAAGAAGGTATAGGGATAAATATTTGTTGATGATGAAACAGTGTGGTAACCATATATAATTGTTTGGGTGAAGATATATTATTAGCTTGTTATTTATATGATGAAATGTCTTATGAGAAATTGATAATACTTCTTATGAGTTATGAAAATATTATCTACTACTTTAAAATTTTAAAAATTGTGGGGGTCACAGTGTTTTTCTAGAGTTATGTCGAGCGATTTTTCCTTAATAGTGATACTATTTCATTCGGTATTGCTACTTCAAATAATTTTGAAAATGAGAATTTGAGGAGAAGCAAAAGTATAAGGAATGAAAAATACTTTGGTGATGATTTTTGTACTTGTTGATAATGATCCTATGGTATATTATGGTGTTATTCTTCTCTTGGTGAATTATTTGATGTCACCAATGATAAAGTGTTATATTTCTAAATAAAGTGAAATATTTGTTGTACTAGAGGCGTACAATGATACAAAGTGAATATCAAAATTCAATAGTGGTTATGTGTCTACCCTTGATGAGGGTGTATGATGTAAGTAGGGAGGGGTGTTGATGTGTAAGTGGGTCGGTTCTTGGATATATTCGGGTAAACTCAAAAATGGATGCCAAAGTAGGGTTCATGGTTTGGTTGGACAGTGTGGTGTTTGATGACTGTTTCGGGTAATTTGGTGAGGAGTCGGGCTTAGACGCTTTTTGCGGTCGTTGAGGGTGATTGTGATGGTCGGGGGTTCAATGAGTATATGGTGGCAAGGCCACGAAATAGAACCTGAAACAGTGAGGTTCTCGGTTTATCGGCTAATGTCGGGCAGTTGGGATGTGGTAGCTGTTTCGGGTGGATTCAGGGAGAGTTGGATTTAGGCGTTTAAGGATATTGTTATAGATATGTTGAGAGTTGTAGTGGTGATTCGGGTTCGGTGGTTTGATGGTAGAAGGTGTCGGAACTGAACTGAACCAGTGAGGTTTCGATAAGGGTTGACTTTGTGGACTGGTTGGTGTTGCTGGGTTTGAATAGGGAGGTAAACTTGGTTTCGGGTGTTGGAGTTTGTTGTGAGTGTTTATGAGAGATGAGGGTGATCAGTATTTCGAAGTATGGACAAGGATTGAACACGAGCCGCGAATAGCAACCTCGGGTGAGTTTAGGATTGATTTGATTAAGTGTTTGATCGGTAAATATGGCTCAAGAGAGATACGGTCAATATGGTAAGTATAATGACAAGGGATTTTTAATGCCCAAGTCGACACCTTGATGAAGGTGACTAATTTAACAAGGACTAGATCGAGGTTGCTAAGTACAAGCCCGAATACTAACCGGGTAAGGTTGACCGGAAACCTTAAGATAGACCCAAAGGCTTGAGTTTGGTTGTGTCACACAGTCCCAACGTCCACTCGCACCAAAGGGGTTCCTTAAGCTTGAGTTTAGGAAAGTCACAAAGTCTTAACAAAACTTACACAAAAGGGAAACCTTAGTTTAGGTTTTACTAGGCCACACAGTCCAAACTTCAACTTGCACCAAGAGGTTTCACTCACACAGAACCAACTAAGAACTTACAATCCCAGATTGAAAGACTTAGCAAAATGAGTAAAACTCAAATTTATATCTCAATCAAACTCTTAACATTTACAAGTCCTAAGGGTCCTATTTATAGTAGCAAATGCACCATTCTAGAAGATAAACTAAAGGACACAAACTCTAACTACTTTCTCGGCCTAGTGGGAACAAATGGGAACGGGTTTGGGTTTACTTGGTGACCAAGAGTGTTTCGACCAAACCAAGATAATGGGAAAGGTCTTGGATTTTCTTGGGGACAAATAATGAATCTTTCACGCTCCCTTTGTGGATTCCAAGTAGAAGAGTGGATGGATTTGGCTTCTCAAGACTTCATCTTCTTGGAACTAGTTTAGAAGCTTCCATTCCTTGACTTGTTTGATGAACCATTTTGTCCAACTCTTCCTCTCCCTTTGGCCGACCTTGAAGTCTTCATTATTGCCAATTCATGAACTTGTTAGTTCATAAATTCTTCCTTGAAAGCCACATCTTCTAGATGTCTCTTGTCCTTGCTAATTTATCCTCTAACTCACGACCTAGTCATCCCTTTGGAAGTCCTTTTGGATTAGTCACCTTATTGGAAGACTCCTAAGCTGAGAGCTAAAAGCTAAGCTAAGAAATAAAGATAAGCTAAAATAAAACATGATCTTCGGCCAATACCTACATACAAAGCCGAAATAAACATGCTTCTCGGATCTTCATGTGACAACTCCAACTCCATTCCATTTTCCATGCCATGCTAGGCATCTAAGTGTAGAATGACGTGCCATTGTTGGCACTCTTAGTAAAATTCTTCTCGATTTATGTTGAGTGGTTTGGCCCGCGGGCTTACTTTCATGAATCTCCTCTTCTTTAAAAGAATTTGCCTCAAATTCACGCCGTCTAAATGTGAATTTTTTTTAACAAGTGTTGATCCAAAATTTCCACCATTAGATAGGACCAGAAGTTTTATCTTGTAGGTGTCTCCCTCAATTGTTTTCAATTATGGATCCGAATACAAGTCCCATGATTTTGACTTAAAATGGTGCCCGTATTGTTTCACGAATTCCATAACATGTAATTTCGTACTACAGGTAGAATAATGACATCATGCGTCATTCATTTTTGTGCTATAGCAAAACGTAACACCTACTCTAGTTTCATGTTTGGTGTCCAACGACTCTTCCCGGTTTGGCATGGTTAGGGCCGAGGTTTCACAAATATTTTTCCTCAACGCTTGAAAAACCTTTGTTGCTCATCGGAACCATTCACACTCATCTTTTGTAATTAGTTTTTTGGTAAGGGCAGCAAGGTCACAACAATTCCGTAGGACATGACGAGAATATGAAGCCGAACCAAAGAAACTTTTTACCGCATTGGGTCCCGTAGGCTCGAACCATCCTTTGGTAGGTTCCGCCTTGGGTGGGTTGGCATCAATGTTCTCGGAAGATATTAAGAGCCCCAAGTATGAACGTGACACCTTGTGTAAGGAAGATATTGGGATGTCACACCATCCAAATGGCATCACAAACCATTCGCCCAAATCAAACTTAATTCTGAGGGTCATATTCCATTCAACTTTCTCTCGGATTCCCACTTGATAATAGCCCCTTTTGAATTCCATCTTGATGAACTATTTGGCTCCACTTAATACATAAAAAATGTCATTCAACCTCGGCATAGGAAATTTGTTCCCTATGATGAAGTTGTCGTCCTCTCGGCTTTCAACACACGGGTACCAAGTTTCATTTTCTTTTGCCTCCATTAAGATCATTTCCTTGGCCGTATTGTGTGCATATGATTTAGGGTTGTGAATTGAACTTCTTGGAAATAAACCAAGAGAATACTCACTACTTTCCATCGGTGATGGCCCGGTTGCAAGAACATCCGCACATATAACATCCAAGGGCTCTTTTGGGTCAGCAACTACAGTGCTCCCCTTCTTAGATTCTTCCTCTATCTATCCCCATTGTTATATCTACAACTCATTGATCATACAATGGATTAGTAAAAGAAATATTACCCTCTTTTACCCTTTGATCTTTAATTTCGTGATCAAACAAGGGGTTGATAAAAAAGGTATCGCCCATTTTCTCGACATTGTGGGCTTTATGTAAGACTTTGGGGTACCTCTCCTTTGTGGTTTCTCAACCATGCCTCCAAAGGTGCGGCATGACGCCACTTCAACTTTTTCTTGGCGGCGTGTGTGGAGCTTTAAGGATAGACTTTGGTCATACTCCCTTGGAAAGAATTTCCTCTTCAAATGTTTCTTTAAATTTTCCCAAGAGTCAATCTTGGTCTTGCCATATCTCTTCCAACTTATTTTTAAATTTTTGTACCACACGGATGCGGAATAATTCAATTCTTGTGTAGCCACCTTAAATCACTTACGATCGTCGTATTGATTGGACTCAAAAAGTCTCTCAATGGCCCTTAGCCATTCAAGAAACTCCATCGGGTCCATGTCCTCTTCAAACGTAGGAAGCTCAAACCGTAAGGCTCGACTTTCTTACCTTTCTTGTCTTGGGCTATTTTGTACAATGCTTGACTTGGTATTTTTTCTTACGTCATATCCCACAAGTTCTTTTTCAAAGCCCGCACTTGTTCCGTAAAAATATCACTTACGGGCCTCCTTAGTTCTTTTTTTATGTGAGCTATATCGTCAAAGCGTGGGATGGGATGGACTCGCTTTGATACCAATCTATGTAAGTAAGGAGGGGTGTTGATGTGTAAGTGGTTCGGGTCTTTGATATAATTGGGTTAACTCGAAAATGGATGTCAAAGTAGGGTTCTCGGGTTCTTGGTTTGGCTGGACAGTGTGGTGTTTGATGACTATTTCTGGTAGTTTGGTGAGGAGTTAGGCTTAGACACTTTTTGGGGTCGTTGAGGGTGTGCTGAGGGTGATTGTGATGGTCATGTTTCAATTTGTATATTGTGGCGAGGCCACAGAATAGAACCTGAAATAGTGAGGTTCTCGATTTATTGACTACTATCAGGCAGTGGGGATGTGTTGGCTGTTTCGGGTGGAATCAGGGGGTGTTGGGTTTAGGCATTTAAAGAGATTGTTATAGACACGTTGAAAGTTGTAGTGGTAATCGGGTTCGGTGGTTTGATGGTGGAGGGTGTCGGAACTGAACTGAACCAGTAAGGTTCCGAGAAGGGTTGTATATGTGGACTATTTGGTGTTGTTGGGTTTGAACGGGGAGGTACACTTGGTTTCGGGTTTTGGCATTTATTGTGAGTTTTATGAGGTATTGTGAGAGGTGAGGGTGATCTGTATTTGGCGGTATGGACAAGGGTTTAACACGAGCCGCAAATAGCAACCTCGGGTGAGTTTAGGATTAATTTGATTAAGTGTTTGATCGGTCAGTATGGCTCAAGTGAGATACGGCCATATGGTAAGGATAATGACAAGGGGGTTTTAATGCCCAAGTCTACACCTTGCTGAAGGTGACCAATTTAACAAAGACTAGACCGGGGTTGCTAAGTACAAGCCCGAAAACTAACCGGGTAAGGTTGGCCGGAAACCTTAAGATAGACCCAAACGCTTGGGTTTGGTTGGGTCACACAGTCCCAACGTCCACTCGCACCAAAGGGGGTTCCTTAAGCTTGAGTTTAGGTAAGTCACAATTAACCAAACTTACACAAAAGAGAAACCTTAGTTTAGGTTTAACTAGGCTACATAGTCCTAACTTCAACATGTGCCAAGAGGTTTCACTGAAACAGAACAAACTAAGAACTTTCAATCCCAGATTTAAAGACTTAGAAAAATAAGTAAAACTCAAGTTTATATCTCAATCAAACTCTTAATATTTACAAGTCCTAAGTATCCTATTTATAGTAGAAAATGGACCATTCTAGAAGATAAACTAAAGGACACAAACTCTAACTACTTTCTCGGCCTAGTGGGAACAAATGGGAACGGGTTTAGGTTTACTTGGTGACCAAGAGTGTTTTTACCAAACCAAGATAATGGGAAAGGTCTTGGCTTTTATTGGGGACAAATAATGAATCTTTCACACTCCCATTGTGGATTCCAAGTAGAAGAGTGGATGGATTTGGCTTCTCAAGACTTCATCTTCTTGGAACTAGTTTAGAAGCTTCCATTCCTTGCACTTGTTTGATGAACCATTTTGGCCAACTCTTCCTCTCCCTTTGGCCGACCTTGAAGTCTTCAATATAGCCAATTCATGAACTTGTTAGTTCATAAATTGTTCCTTGAAAGGCTTATCTTCTAGATGTCACTTGTCCTTGCCAACTTGTCCTCTAACTCACGACCTAGTCATCCCTTTGGAAGACCTTTTGGCTTAGTCACCTTATTGGAAGACTCTCGTCCTTGTCACTATTTACATGGCCTATTAATTGTGTCCTAAGGTAGATATTACCTGGCATACTATGTCCTAAGCAAATAGCTAAAAGCTAAGCTAAGAAATAAAGACAAGCTAAAATAAAACATGATCTTCGGCCAAGACTTACATACAAAGCCGAAATAAACATGCTTCTAGGATCTTCATGTGACAACTCCAACTCCATTCCATTTTCCATGCCATGCTAGGCATCTAAGTGTAGAATGACGCCATCGTTGGCACTCTTAGTAAAATTCTTCTCGACTTATGTTGAGAGGTTTGGCCCGCACGCTTACTTTCATCAATCTAATCTTCTTTGAAAGAATTTTCCCTCAAATTCACGTCGTCTAAATGTGAAAAAAAAATTCAACAACAAGTGTTGATCCAATATTTTCATCATTAGATAGGACCGGAAGTTTTATCTTGTAGGCGACTCCCTCAATTCTTGTCAAATATGGATCTGAATACATGTCACATGGTTTTGACTTAAAATGGTGCCCGTATTGTTTCACGAATTCCATAATATGTAATTCCGTACCATAGGTAGAATAATGACACCGTGCGTCATTCATTTTTGTGCTAGAGCAAGACGTAACACCTACTATAGTTTTATGTTTGGTATCCAACGACTCTTCTCGGTTTGTCATGGTTAGGGCCGAGGCTTCCCATATATTTTTCCTCACGCTTGAAAAAATTTTGTTGCTCCTCGGAACCATTCACACTCATCTTTTCTTATTAGTTTATTGGTAGGGGTAGCAAGGTCACAATAATTCCGTAGAACATGACGAGAATATGAAGCCGAACCAAAGAAACTTTTTACCGCAACAGCTCCCGTAGGCTCGGACCATCCTTTGGTAGGTTCCGCCTTGGGTGGGTTGGCATAAATGTTCTCATAAGATATTAAGATCCCCAAGGATGGATGTGACACCTTGTGCTAGGAAGAGTTTGGGACGTCACACCGTGCAAACGACATCACAAACCATTCGCCCAAATCAAACTTAATTCTGAGGGTTATATTCCATTCAACTTTCTCTCGGATTCCCACTTGATGATAGCCCAATTTCAATTCCAACTTGATGAACTATTTGGCTCCACTTAATCCATCAATAAGGTCATTCAACCTCGGCATAGGAAATTTGTTCCCTATGCTGAAGTTGTCATCCTCTCGGATTTCAACACGCAGGTACCAAGTTTCATTTTCTTTTGCCTCCATTAAGATCATTTCCTTGGCCGGAATGTGTGCATATGCTTGAGGGTTGTGTAATGAACTTCTTGGAAATAAACCAAGAGAATACTTACTACTTTCCATTGGTGATGGCCGGTTGCAAGAATATCCGCACATATAACATCCAAGGGCTCTTTTGGGTCGGCAACTATAGTGCTCCCCTTCTTAGATTCTTCTTCTATCTTTTGTACATAAAGTGAGGAGGTCTCGGAATGTTCCTTGGCCTCAGATTCTTCAATGGACTTCCCACCATCTTCATTCATCAACACTCGAGGGTTAGGACATTCCTTGGCTAAGTGTCCCGATCTTTGACATTGGAAATATTACTTTTTTTTTTTGTCTATCCATGTTGTGACATCTACAACTCCTTGATCATACAATGTATTAGTAAAAGAAGTATTACCCTATTTTACCCTTTATCTTCAATTTCGTGATCAAACAAGGGGTTGATAAAAAAAGGTACTGCCCATTTTCTCGACATTGGTGGGTTTTATGTTAGACTTTGGGATACCTCTCCTTTGTGGTTTCTCAACCATGCCTCTAAAGGTTCGGCATGAGCCACTTCAACTTTTTCTTGGAGACCTGTGGGGAGCTTTAAGGATAGACTTTGGTCATACTCCCTTGGCAAGAATTTCCTCTTCAAATGTTTCTTTAAATTTTCCCAAGAGTCAATCTTGGTCTTGCCATGTCTCTTCCAACTTTTTTTAAAATTTCCGTACCACACAGATGCGGAATATTCCAATTCCTGTGTAGCCACCTTAAATCACTTACGATCGTCGTAATGGTTGGGCTCAAAAAGTCTCTCAATGGCCCTTAGCCATTCAAGAAACTCTGTCGGGTCCATGTCGTCTTCAAACGTAGGAAGATCAAACCGTAAGTCTCGGCTTTCTTACCTTTCTTGTCATGGGCTATTTTGAACAATGCTTGAGTTGGTATTTTTACTTACGGCATCTCCCGCAAGTTCGTTTTCAAAGCTCGCACGTGTTTCGTAAAAATATCACTTGCGAGCCTCCTTAGTTCTTTTTTTTTATGTAAGCCATGGCGTCAAAGCGTGGGACGGGATGACCTTGCTTTGATACCAATCTTATGTAAGTAAGGAGGGGTATTGATTTTTAAGTGGGTCGGGTCTTGGATATATTTGGGTTAACTCCAAAATGGATGCCAAAGTAGGGTTCTCAGGTTCTCGGTTTGGCTGGACAGTGTGGTGTTTGATGACTGTTTCTGGTAGTTTGGTGAGGAGTCATGCTTATACACATTGTGGGGTCATTGAGGGTGTGATTAGGGTGATTGTTATGGTCATGTTTCATTGAGTATATTGTGGCAAAGCCACGGAATAGAACTTGAAACAGTGAGGTTCTCAGTTTATCGGCTACTGTCGGGCAGTGGGGATGTGGTGGCTGTTTCGGGTGGATTCAGGGGAAGTTGGGTTTAGGCGTTTAAGGAGATTGTTATAGACACATTGAGAGTTGTAGTAGTAATCGGGTTCGGTGGTTTGATGGTGGAGGGTGTCAGAACTGAACTGAACCGGTGAGGTTCCGATAAGGGTTGACTATGTGGACTATTTGGTGTTGTTGGGTTTGAACGGGGATGTACACTTGGTTTTGGGTGTTGGCGTTTATTGAGAGTGTTTATGAGGTGTTGTTAGAGGTGAGGGTTATCTGTATTTGGAGGTATGGACAAGGGTTTAACACGAGCCGCGAATAGCAACCTCTGGTGAATTTAAGATTGATTTGATTAAGTGTTTGATCGGTCAGTATGGTTCAAGTGAGATACGGTCGATATGGTAAGGATATGACAAGGGGGTTTTAATGCCCAAGTCGACACCTTGATGAATGTGACCAATTTAACAAGGACTAGACTAGGGTTTCTAAGTACAAGCCCGAATACTAACCGGGTAAGGTTGGCCGGAAACCTTAAGATAGACCCAAAGGCTTGGGTTTGGTTGGGTCACACAGTACCAACGTCCACTCGTACCAAAGGGGATTCCTTAAGCTTGAGTTTAGTTAAGTCATAAAGTATTAACCAAAGTTACACAAAAGCGAAACCTTAGTTTAGGTTTAACAAGGCCACACAGTCATAACTTCAACTTGCACCAAGAGGTTTCCCTCACACAGAACCAACTAAGAACTTACAAACCCAGCTTGAAAGACTTAGCAAAATGAGTAAAACTCAAGTTTATATCTCAATCAAACTCTTAATATTTACAATTCCTAAGGGTCCTATTTATTGTAGCAAATGGACCATTCTAGAAGATAAACTAAAGGACACAAACTCTAACTACTTTCTCGGCCTAGTGGGAACAAATGGGAACGGGTTTGGGTTTACTTGGTGACCAAGAGTGTTTCGACCAAACCAAGACAATGGGAAAGGTCTTGGCTTTTCTTGGGGACAAATAATGAATCTTTCACGCTCCCTTTGTGGATTCCAAGTGGAAGAGTGGTTGTATTTGTCTTCTCAAAACTTCATCTTTTTGGAACTAGTTTAGAAGCTTCCATTCCTTGCACTTGTTTTATGATCCATTTTGGCCAACTCTTCCTCTCCATTTGTCCGACCTTGAAGTCTTCAATATAGGCAAGTCATGAACTTGTTAGTTCATAAATTATTCCTTGAAAGGCACATCTTCTAGATGTCTCTTGTCCTTGCCAACTTGTTCTCTAACTCACGACCAAGTCATCCCTTTGGAAGAGCTTTTAGCTTAGTCACCTTATTGGAAGACTCCTAAGCTAAGAGCTAAAAGCTAAGCTAAGAAATAAATACAAGCTAAAATAAAACATGATCTTCGGCCAAGACCTACATACAAAGCCGAAATAAACATGCTTCTGGGATCTTCATGTGACAACTCCAACTCCATTCCAATTTACATGCCATGCTAGGCATCTAAGTGTAGAATGACATTCCATTGTTGGCATTCTTAGTAAAATATTTCTCAACTTATGTTGAGAGGTTTGGCCCGCGCGCTTACTTTCATCAATCTCCTCTTCTTCGAAAGAATTTGCCCTCAAATTCACGCCGACTAAATGTGAAAAAAAAAAATTCACCAACAAGTGTTGATCCAATATTTCCACCATTCTATTGGACCAGAAATTTTATCTTGTAGGCGTCTCCCTCAATTCTTGTCAAATATGGATCCAAATACAAGTCACATGGTTTTGACATAAAATGGTGCCCGTATTGTTTCACGAATTCGATAACACGTAATTCCGTACCATAGGTAGAATAATGACACTGTGCGTCATTCATTTTTGTGCTAGAGCAAGACGTAACACCTACTCTAGTTTCACGTTTGGCATCCAATGGCTCTTCCCCGTTTGGCATGGTTAGGGCCGAGACTTCACAAATCTTTTTCCTCAACGTTTGAAAAACCTTTGTTGCTCCTCGTAACCATTCACACTCATCTTTTATTATTAGTTTGTTGGTAGGGGCAGCAAGGTCACAACAAGTCCGTAGCACATGACGAGAATATGAAGCCAAACCAAAGAAACCTTTTACTACAACGGCTCCCGTAGGCTCGGATCATCCTTTGGTAGGTTCCGCCTTGGGTGGGTTGGCCTCAATTTTCTCGGAAGATATTAAGAGCCCCAAGTATGGATGTCACACCTTGTGTAAGGAAGAGTTTGGGACGTCACACCGTCCAAATGGTATCACAGACCATTCGCCCAAATCAAACTTAATTCTGAGGGTCATATTCCATTCAACTTTCTCTCGGATTCCCACTTGATGATAGCCATTTTTCAATTCCATCTTGATGAACTATTTGGCTCCACTTAATCTATCAAAAAGGTCATTCACACTCGTCATAGGAAATGTTTTCCCTGTGATGAAGTTGTCATCCTCTCGGCTTTCAACACACGGGTACCAAGTTTCATTTTCTTTTGCCTCCATTAAGATTATTTCCTTTGCCGGATTGTGTGCATATTCTTGAGGGTTGTGTAATGAACTTCTTGGAAATAAAACAAGAGATTGCTCAATACTTTCCATCGGTAATGGCCCGGTTCCAAGAACATCCGCACATATAACATCCAGGGGCTCTTTTGGGTCTCAAACTATAGTGCTCCCCTTATTAGATTCTTCCGCTATCTTTTGTACATCAAGTGAGGAGGTCTCGGAACCTTCCTTGGCCTCAGATTTTTCAAAGGACTTCCCACCATCTTCATTCATCAACACTCGGGGGTTAGGACATTCTTTTTTTGTCTATCCTCGTTGTGACATCTACAACTCCTTGATCATACAATGGATTAGTAAAACAAGTATTACCCTCTTTTACCCTTTATCTTCAATTTAGTGATCAAACAAGTGGTTGATAAAAAAAGGTACCGACCATTTTCTCGACATTGGTGGGTTTTATGTAAGACCTTGGGGTACCTCTCCTTTGTGTTTTCTCAACCATGCCTCCAAAGGTGCGGCATGACGCCACTTCAACTTTTTCTTGGCGACGTGTGGGGAGCTTTAAGGATGGACTTTGGTCATACTCCCTTGGCAAGAATTTCCTCTTCAAATGTTTCTTTAAATTTTCCCAAGAGTCAATCTTGGTCTTTCCATGTCTCTTCCAACTTGTTTTCAAATTTTCGTACGACACGGATGCGGAGTATTTCAATTCCTGTGTATCCACCTTAAATCTCTTATGATCGTCGTAATAATTGGACTCAAAAAGTCTCTCAATGGCCCTTATCCATTCAAGAAACTCCGTCGGGTCCATGTCGTCTTCGAACGTAAGAAGTTCAAACCGTAAGGCTCGGCTTTCTTACCTTTATTATCTTGGGCTATTTTGAAGAATGCTTGACTTGGTATTTTTACTTACGGCATATCCCGCAAGTTCTTTTTCAAAACCCGCACTTGTTCCGTAAACATATCACTTACGAGCCTCCTTAGTTCTTCTTTTGTTATGTGAGCCATAGCGTCAAAGCGTGGGACGGGATGGCCTCGCTTTGATACCAATATTATGTAAGTAATGAGGGGTGTTGACTCAAAAATGGATGCCAAAGTAGGGTTCTCGGGTTGTCGGTTTGGCTGGACAGTGTGGTGTTTGATGACTGTTCCTAGTAGTTTGGTGAGGAGTCAGGCTTAGACACTTTGTGGGGTCGTTGAGGGTGTGTTTAAGTGATTGTGATGGTCATGTTTCAATGACTATATTGTGGAAAAGCCACGGAATAGAACCTGAAACAGTGAGGTTCGCGGTTTATCTGCTACTGTCGGGCAGTGGGGATGTGGTGCCTGTTTCGGGTGGATTCAGTGGGAGTTGGGTTAAGGAGTTTAAGGAGATTTTTATAGACACGTTTAGAGTTGTAGTGGTAATCGGGTTCGGTGGTTTGATGGTGTAGGGAGTCGAAACTGAACTGAACCAGTGAGGTTCCGATAATGGTTGACTATGTGGACTATTTTGTGTTGTTGGGTTTGAACGGGGAGGTAAACTTGGTTTCGGGTGTTGGCGTTTATTGAGAGTATTTATGAGGTCTTGTGAGATGTGTGGGTGATCTTTATTTGGCGGTATGGACAAGGGTTTAACACGAGTCGCGAATAGCATCCTCGGGTGAATTTAGGATGGATTTGATTAAGTGTTTGATCGGTCAGTATGGCTTAAGAGAGATACGGTCGATATAGTAAGGATAATGACAGAGGGGTTTTAATGCCCAATTCGACACCTTGACGAAGGTGACCAATTTAACAAGGACTAGACCGGGGTTGCTAAGTACAAGCTCGAATACTAACCGGGTAAGGTTGGCCAGAAACCTTAAGATAGACCCAAAGGCTTGGGTTTGGTTGGGTCACACAGTACCAACGTCCACTCGCACCAAAGGGGGTTCCTTAAGCTTGAGTTTAGGTAAGTCACAAAGTCTTAACCAAAGTTACACAAAAGGGAAACCTTAGTTTTGGTTTAACAAGGCCACACAGTACTAACTTCAACTTGCACCAAGAGGTTTCTCTCACACAGAACCAACTAAGAACTTACAATCCCAGATTGAAACACTTAGTAAAATGAGTAAAACTCAAGTTTATAACTCAATCAAACTCCCTTTGTGTATTCCAAGTAGAAGAGTGGATGGATTTGGCTTCTCAAGGCTTCATCTTCTTGGAACTAGTTTAGAAGCTTCCATTCCTTGCACTTGTTTGATGAACCATTTTGGCCAACTCTTCCTCTCCCTTTGGCCGACCTAGAAGTCTTCAATATAGCCAATTCATGAACTTGTTATTTCATAAATTGTTCCTTGAAAGGCACATCTTCTAGATGTCACTTGTCCTTGCCAACTTGTCCTCTAACTCACGACCTAGTCATCCCTTTGGAAGACCTTTTGGCTTAGTCACCTTATTGGAAGAATCCTAAGCTAAGAGCTAAAAGCTAAGCTAAGAAACAAATACAAGCTAAAATAAAACATGATCTTCAGCCAAGACCTACATACAAAGCTGAAATAAACATGCTTCTCAGATCTTCATGTGACAACTCTAACTCCATTCCATTTTCCATGCCATGCTAGGCATCTAAGTATATAATGATGTGCCATTGTTGGCAGTTATAGTAAAATTTGTCTCGACTTATGTTGAGAGGTTTGGCCCGCGCGCTTACTTTCATCAATTTCCTCTTCTTTGAAAGATTTTTCCCTCAAATTCACGCCGTCTAAATGTGAAAAAAATTTGAACAACAAGTGTTGATCCAATAATTCCACCATTAGATAGGACTGGAAATTTTATCTTGTAGGCGTCTCCCTCAATTCTTGTCAAATATGGATCCGAATACAGGTCACATGGTTTTGACTTAAAATGGTGCCCGTATTGTTTCACGAATTCGATAACATGTAAATCCGTACCATAGGTAGAATAATGACACCGTGCGTCATTCAATTTTGTGCTAGAGCAAGACATAACACCTACTCTAGTTTCACATTTGGTGTCCAATGGCTCTTCCCCGTTTGGCATGGTTAGGGCCGAGACTTCACAAATCTTTTTCCTCAACGCTTGAAAAACCTTTGTTGCTCCTCGTAACCATTCACACTCATCTTTTCTTATTAGTTTGTTGGTGGGGGAAGCAAGGTCACAACAATTCCGTAGGACATGACTAGAATACGAAGCCGAACCAAAGAAACTTTTTACCGCAACGGCTCCCGTAGGCTCGGACCATTCTTTGGTAGGTTTCGCATTGGGTGGGTTGGCCTCAATGTTCTCGGAAGATATTAATAGCCCAAAGGATGGACGTGACACCTTATGTAAGGAAGAGTTTGGGACGTCACACCGTCCAAATAGCATAACAAACCATTCGCCCAAATCAAACATAATTCTGAGGGTCATATTCCATTCAACTTTCTCTCGGATTCCCACTTGATGATAGCCCCTTTTCCATTCCATATTGATGAACTATTTGGCTCCACTTAATCCATAAAAAAGGTCATTCAAACTTGGCATAGAAATTTTTTCCCCTATGATGAAGTTGCCGTCCTCTCGGCTTTCAACACACGGGTACCAAGTTTCATTTTCTTTTGCCTCCATTAAGATCATTTTCTTGGACGGATTGTGTGCATATGCTTGAGGGTTGTGTAATGAACTTCTTGAAAATAAACCAAGAGAATGCTCACTACTTTCCATCAGTGATGGACCGGTTCCAAGAACATCCGCACATATAACATCCAAGGGCTCTTTTGGGTCGCAACTATAGTGCTCCCCGTCTTAGATTCTTCCTCTATATTTTGTACATCAAGTGAGGAGGTCTCGGAACCTTCCTTGGCCTCGGATTCTTCAAAGAACTTCCCACCATCTTCATCCATCAACACTCGGGGGTTAGGACATTCCTTGGCTAAGTGTCCCGATCTTTGACACTAGAAATATTTCTTTCATTTTTTGTGTATCCCTATTGTGACGTCTACTACTCCTTGATAATACAATGGATTAGTAAAAGAAGTATTACCCTCTTTTACCTTTTGATCCTTAATTTCGTGATCAAACAAGGGGTTGATAAAAAATGTACCGGCCATTTTCTCGACATTGGTGGGCTTTATGTAAGACCTTGGGGTACCTCTCCTTTGTGGTTTCTCAACCATGCCTCCAAAGGTGCGGCATGACACCACTTCAACTTTTCCCTTGCGACATGTGTGGAGCTTTAAGGATAGACTTTGGTCATACTCCCTTGGCAATAATTTCCTCTTCAAATGTTTCTTCAACTTTTCCCAAGAGTCAATCTTGGTCTTTCCATGTTTCCTCCAACTTGTTTTTAAATTATCGTACCACACGGATGCAGAATATTTAAATTCATGTGTAGCCACCTATAATCACTTACGATCGTCGTAATGATTTGACTCAAAAAGTCTCAATGGCCCTTAGCCATTCAAGAAACTCCGTCGGGTCCATGTCGTCTTCGAACGTAGGAAGCTCAAACCGTAAGGCTCGGCCTTCTTACCTTTATTATCTTAGGCTATTTTGAAGAATGCTTGACTTGGTATTTTTACTTACGGCATATCCCGCAAGTTCTTTTTCAAAGCCCGCACTTGTTCCGTAAAAATATCACTTACGAGCCTCCTTAGTTCTTCTTTTATTATGTGAGCCATAGCGTCAAAGTGTGGGACGGATGGCCTCTCTTTGATACCAATATTATATAAGTAATGAGGGGTGTTTATGTGTAAGTGGGTTGGGTCTTGGATATATTTGGGTTAACTCAAAAATGGATGACAAAGTAGGGTTCTCGGGTTCTCGGTTTGGCTGGACAGTGTGGTGTTTGATGACTGTTTTTGGTAGTTTGGTGTGCAGTCATGATTAGACACTTTATGGGGTCATTCAGGGTGTGTTTAAGTGATTGTGATGGTCATGTTTCAATGAGTATATTGTGGCAAAGCCACGGAATAGAACCTGAAACAGTGAGGTTCTCGGTTTATCAGCTACTGTCGGGCAGTGGGGATGTGGTGGCTGTTTCGGGTGGATTCAGGGGGAGTTGGGTTTAGGAGTTTAAGGAGATTTTTATAGACACATTTAGAGTTGTAGTGGTAATCGGGTTCGGTGGTTGATGGTGTAGGGTGTCGGAACTGAACTGAACCAGTAAGGTTCCGATAAGGGTTGACTATGTGGACTATTTTGTGTTGTTTGGTTTGAACGGGGAGGTAAACTTGGTTTCGGGTGTTGGCGTTTATTGAGAGTATTTATGAGGTCTTGTGAGATGTGAGGGTGATCTGTATTTGGCGGTATGGACATGGGTTTAACACGAGGCACGAATAGCAACCTCGGGTGAGTTTAGGATAGATTTGATTAAGTGTTTGATCGGTCAGTATGGCTCAAGAGAGATACGGTCGATATGGTAAGGATAATGACAAGGAGGTTTTAATTCCCAAGTCGACACCTTGATGAATGTGACCAATTTAACAAGGACTAAACCGGGTTGCTAAGTACAAGTCCGAATACTAACCGGGTAAGATTGGCCGAAAACCTTAAGATAGACCCAAAGGCTTGGGTTTGATTGGGTCACACAGTACCAACGTCCACTCGTACCAAAGGGGATTCCATAAGCTTGAGTTTAGGTAAGTCATAAAGTCATAACCAAAGTTACACAAAAGCGAAACCTTAGTTTAGGTTTAACAAGGCCACACAGTCGTAACTTCAACTTGCACCAAGAGGGACCCTCACACAGAACCAACTAAGAACTTACAAACCCAGCTTGAAAGACTTAGCAAAATGAGTAAAACTCAAGTTTATATCTCAATCAAACTCTTAATATTTACAAGTCCTAATGGTCCTATTTATAGTAGCAAATGGACCATTCTAGAAGATAAACTAAAGGACACAAACTCTAACTACTTTCTCAGCCTAGTGGGAACAAATGGGAACGGGTTTGGGTTTACTTTGTGACCAAGAGTGTTTCGACCTAACCAAGATAATGGGAAAGGTCTTGGCTTTTCTTGGGGACAAATAATGAATCTTTCACGCTCCCTTTGTGGATTCCAAGTGGAAGAGTGGATGGATTTGTCTTCTCAAAACTTCATCTTCTTGGAACTAGTTTAGAAGCTTCCATTCCTTGCACTTGTTTGATGAACCATTTTGGCCAACTCTTCCTCTCCCTTTGGCCGACCTTGAAGTCTTCAAAATAGCCAATTCATGAACTTGTTAGTTCATAAATTCTTCCTTGAAAGGCACATCTTCTAGATGTCTCTTGTCCTTGCCAACTTGTTCTCTAACTCACGACCTAGTCATCCCTTTGGAAGACCTTTTAGCTTAGTCACCTTATTGGAAGACTCCTATGCTAAGAGCTAAAAGCTAAGCTAAGAAATAAATACAAGCTAAAATAAAACATGATCTTCGGCCAAGACCTACATACAAAGCCGAAATACACATGCTTCTCGGATCTTCATGTGACAACTCCAACTCCATTCCAATTTCCATGCCATGCTAGGCATCTAAGTGTAGAATTACATGCCATTGTTGGCATTCTTAGTAAAATATTTCTCGACTTATGTTGAGAGGTTTGGCCCGCGCGCTTACTTTCATCAATCTCCTCTTCTTCGAAAGAATTTGCCCTCAAATTCACGCCGTCTAAATGTGAAAAAAAAATTCAACCACAAGTGTTGATCCAATATTTCCACCATTATATAGGACTGGAAATTTTATCTTGTAGGCGTCTCCCTCAATTCTTGTCAAATATGGATCCGAATACAAGTCACATGGTTTTGACTTAAAATGGTGCCCGTATTGTTTCATGAATTCCATAATATGTAATTCCGTACCATAGGTAGAATAATGACACCGTGCGTCATTCATTTTTGAGCTAGATCTAGACGTAACACCTACACTAGTTCCATGTTTGGTGTCCAACGACTCTTCCCGGTTTGGCATGGTTAGGGCCGAGGCTTTCCATATATGTTTCCTCAACGATTGAAAAAACTTTGTTGCTCCTCGGAACCATTCACACTCATATTTTCTTATTAGTTTGTTGGTAGGGGTAGCAAGGTCACAACAATTCCGTAGGACATGACGAGAATATAAAGCCGAACCATAGAAACGTTTTACCGCAACCGCAACCGCTCCCGTAGGCTTGGACCATCCTTTGGTAGGTTCCGCCTTGGGTGGGTTGGCATAAATGTTCTCGTAAGATATTAAGAGCCCCAAGAATTGACGTGACACCTTGTGTAAGGAAGAGTTTGGGATGTCACACCGTGCAAACGACATCACAGACCATTCGTCCAAATCAAACTTAATTTTGAGGGTCATATTCCATTCAACTTTCTCTCGGATTCCCACTTGATAATAGCCCCTTTTCAATTCCATCTTGATGAACTATTTGGCTCCACTTAATCCATCAATAAGGTCATTCAACCTCGGCATAGGAAATTTGTTCCCTCTGCTGAAGTTGTCGTCCTCTCGGATTTCAACACACGAGTACCAAGTTTCATTTTCTTTTGCCTCCATTAAGATCATTTCCTTTTCCGGATTGTGTGCATATTCTTTAGGGTTGTGTAATGAACTTCTTGGAAATAAACCAAGAGAATGCTCACTACTTTCCGTCGGTGATGGCCCGGTTCTAAGAACATCCACACATATAACGTCCAAGGGCTCTTTTGGGTCTGAAACTATAGTGCTCCCCTTATTAGATTCTTCCTCTATCTGTTGTACATCAAGTGAGAAGGTCTCAGAACCTTCCTTGGCCTCATATTCTTCAAAGGACTTCCCACCATAATCATTCATCAACACTCGGGGGTTAGGACATTCCTTGGCTAAGTGTCCCGATCTTTGACATTGGAAATATTTCTTTCTTTTTTTGTTTATCCCCGTTGTGACATCTACAACTCCTTGATCATACAATGGATTAGTAAAAGAAGTATTACCCTCTTTTACCCTTTATCTTCAATATCGTGATCAAACAAGGGGTTGATAAAAAAAGGTACCTCCCATTTTCTCGACATTGGTGGATTTTATGTAAGACCTTGGGGTACCTCTCCTTTGTGGTTTCTCAACAATGACTCTAAAGGTTCGGCATGATGCCACTTCAACTTTTTCTTGGTGACGTGTGGGGAGCTTTAAGGTTAGACTTTGGTCATACTCCCTTGGCAAGAATTTCCTCTTCAAATGTTTCTTTAAATCTTCCCAAGAGTTAATCTTGGTCTTGCCATGTCTCTTCCAACTTTTTTTAAAATTTTTGTACCACACAGATGCGGAATATTCCAATTCCTGTGTAGCCACCTTAAATCACTTACGATCGTCGTAATGATTGGACTCAAAAAGTCTCTCAATGGCCCTTAGCCATTCAAGAAACTCCGTCGGGTCCATGTCGTCTTCGAACATAGGAAGCTCAAACCGTAAGGCTTGGCTTTCTTACCTTTATTATCTTGGGCTATTTTGAAGAATGCTTGACTTGGTATTTTTACTAACGGCATATCCCGCAAGTTCTTTTTCAAAGCCCGCACTTGTTCCGTAAAAATATCACTTGCGAGCCTCCTTAGTTCTTCTTTTTTTTATGTCAGATATAACGTCAAAGCGTGGGACCGGATGACCTTGATTTGATACCAATCTTATGTAAGTAAGGAGGGGTGTTGATGTGTAAGTGGGTCGGGTCTTGGATATATTTGGGTTAACTCAAAAATGGATGCCAAAGTAGGGTTCTCAGGTTGTTAGTTTGGCTGGACAGTGTGGTGTTTGATGACTGTTTCTGGTAGTTTGGTGAGGATTCAGGATTAGACAGTTTGTGGGGTCGTTGAGGGTGTGTTTAGGCTGATTGTTAAGGTCACGTTTCATTGAGTATTGTGGCAAAGCCACGGAATAGAACTTGAAACAGTGAGGTTCTCGGTTTATCGGCTACTTTCGGGCTGTGGGGATGTGGTGGCTGTTTCGGGTGGACTCAGGGGAAGTTGGGTTTAGAAGTTTAAGGAGATTGTTATAGACACGTTGAGAGTTGTAGTGGTAATCGGGTTCGGTGGTTAGATGGTGGAGGGTGTTAGAAATGAACTGAACCAGTGAGGTTCCGATAAGGGTTGACTATGTGGCCTATTTGGTGTTGTTGGGTTTTAACGGGGAGGTACACTTGGTTTCGGGTGTGGTAGTTTATTGAGAGTGTGTATGAGGTGCTGTTATAGGTTAGGGTGATCTGTATTTGGAGGTATGGACAAGGGTTTAACACGAGCCGCGAATAGCAACCTCGGGTGAGTTTAGGATTGATTTGATTAAGTGTTTGATCGGTCAGTATGGTTCAAGTGAGATACGGTCGATATGGTAAGGATAATGACAAGGGGGTTTTAATGCCCAAGTCGACACCCTGATGAATGCGACCAATTTAACAAGGACTAGACCGGGGATGCTAAGTACAAGCCCGAATACTAACCGGGTAAGGTTGGCCGAAAACCTTAAGATAGACCCAAAGGCTTGGGTTTGGTTGTGTCACACAGTACCAACGTCCACTCGTACCAAAGGGGATTCCTTAAGCGTGAGTTTAGGTAAGTCACAAAGTTTTAACCAAAGTTACACAAAAGGGAAACCATAGTTTAGGTTTAACAAGGCCACACAGTCCTAACTTCAACTTGCACCAAGAGGTTTCGCTCACACAGAACCAACTAAGAACTTACAATCCTAGATTGAAAGACTTAGAAAAATAAGTAAAACTCAAGTTTATATCTCAATCAAACTCTTAATATTTACAAGTCCTAAGTATCCTATTTATAGTAGCAAATGGACCATTCTAGAAGATAAACTAAAGGACACAAACTCTAACTACTTTCTCGGCCTAGTGGGAACAAATGGGAACGGGTTTAGGTTTATTTGGTGACCAAGAGTGTTTTTACCAAACCAAGATAATGGGAAAGGTCTTGGCTTTTATTGGGGACAAATAATGAATCTTTCACACTCCCATTGTGGATTCCAAGTAGAAGAGTGGATGGATTTGGCTTCTCAAGACTTCATCTTCTTGGAACTAGTTTAGAAGCTTCCATTCCTTGCACTTGTTTGATGAACCATTTTGGCCAACTCTTCCTCTCCCTTTGGCCGACCTTGAAGTCTTCAATATAGCCAATTCATGAACTTGTTAGTTCATAAATTGTTCCTTGAAAGGCTTATCTTCTAGATGTCACTTGTCCTTGCCAACTTGTCCTCTAACTCACGACCTAGTCATCCCTTTGGAAGACCTTTTGGCTTAGTCACCTTATTGGAAGACTCCTAAGCTAAGAGCTAAAAGCTAAGCTAAGAAACAAATACAAGCTAAAATAAAACATGATCTTCAGCCAAGACCTACATATAAAGCCGAAATAAACATGCTTCTCGGATCTTCACGTGACATCTCCAACTCCATTCCAATTTCGATGCCATACTAGGCATCTAAGTGTAGAATGACATGCCATTGTTGGCACTCTTAGTGAAATATTACTCGACTTATGTTGAGAGGTTTGGCCCACGCGCTTACTTTCAACAATCTCCTCTTCTTCGAATGAATTTACCCTCAAATTCACGCCGACTAAATGTGAAAAAAAAATTCACCAACAAGTGTTGATCCAATATTTCCACCATTCTATTGGACCGGAAGTTTTATCTTGTAGGCGTCTCCCTCAATTCTTGTCAAATATGGATCCGAATACAAGTCACATGGTTTTGACTTAAAATGGTGCCCATATTGTTTCACGAATTCTATAACATGTAATTCCGTACCATAGGTAGAATAATGACACCGTGCATCATTCATTTTTGTGCTAGAGCAAGACGTAAAACCTACTCTAGTTTCACGTTTGGTGTCCAATGGCTCTTCCCCGTTCGGCATGGTTAGGGCCGAGACTTCACAAATCTTTTTCCTCAAAGCTTGAAAAACCTTTGTTTCTTCTTGTAACCATTCACACTCATCTTTTCTTATTAGTTTGTTGGTAGGGGCAGCAAGGTCAGAACAATTCCGTAGGACATGACGAGAATATGAAGCCAAACCAAAGAAACTTTTTACCACAATGGTTCCCGTAGGCTCGGATCATCCTTTGGTAGGTTCCGCCTTGGGTGGGTTGGCCTCAATTTTCTCGGAAGATATTAAGAGCCCCAAGGATGGACGTGACACCTTCTGTAAGGAAGAGTTTGCGACGTCACACTTTCCAAATGGTATCACAGACCATTCGCCCATATCAAACTTAATTCTGAAGGTCATATTCCATTCAACTTTCTCTCGGATTCCCACTTGATGATAGCCACTTTTCAATTCCATCTTGATGAACTATTTGGCTCCACTTAATCTATCAAAAGGTCATTCACACTCGGCGTAGGAAATTTTTTTCCTATGATGAAGTTGTCGTCCTCTCGGCTTTCAGCACACGGGTACCAAGTTTCATTTTCTTTTGCCTCCATTAAGATCATTTCCTTTGCCGGATTGTGTGCATATTCTTGAGGGTTGTGTAATGAACTTCTTGGAAATAAACTAAGAGATTGCTCAATAATTTCCATCGGTGATGGCCCGGTTCCAAGAACATCCGCACATATAACATCCAAGGGCTCTTTTGGGTCCAAACTATCGTGATTCCCTTATTAGATTCTTCCGCTATATTTTGTACATCAAGTTAGGAGGTCTCGGAACCCTCCTTGGCATCAGATTTTTCAAAGAACTTCCCACCATCTACATTCATCAACACTCGGGGGTTAGGACATTCCTTGGCTAAGTGTCCCGATCTTTGACAATGGAAATATTTCTCTCTTTTTGTCTATCCCCATTGTGACATCTACAACTCCTTGATCATACAATGGATTAGTAAAAGAAGTATTACCCTATTTTACCCTTTATCTTCAATTTAGTGATCAAATAAGGGGTTGATAAAAAGAGGTACCGCCCATTTTCTCGACATTGGTGGGTTTTATATAAGACCTTGGGGTACCTCTCATTTGTGTTTTCTCAACCATGCCTCCAAAGGTGCGGCATGACGCCACTTCAACTTTTTCGTGGTGACGTGTGGGGAGCTTTAAGGATAGACTTTGGTCATACTCCCTTGGCAAGAATTCCTATTCAAATGTTTCTTTAAATTTTTCCAAGAGTCAATCTTGGTCTTTCCATGTCTCTTCCAACATGTTTTTCAATTTTCGTACCACACGGATGCGGAATATTTAAATTCCTGTGTATCCACATTAAATCGCTTATGATCATCGTAATGATTGGACTCAAAAAGTCTCTCAATGGCCCTTAGCCATTCAAGAAACTCTGTCGGGTCCATGTCATCTTCGAACGTAGGAAGCTCAAACCGTAAGGCTCGGCCTTCTTACCTTTATTATCTTGGGCTATTTTGAAGAATGCTTGACTTGGTATTTTTACTTACGGCATATCCCGCCAGTTCTTTTTCAAAGCCCACACTTGTTCCGTAAAAATATCACTTACGAGCCTCCTTAGTTCGTATTTTAATATGTGAGCCATTGCGTCAAAGCGTGGGATGGGATGGCCTCTCTTTGAGACCAATATTATGTAAGTAGTGAGGGGTGTTGATGTGTAAGTGGGTCAGTTATTTAATATATTTGGGTTAACTCAAAAATGGATGCCAAAGTAGGGTTCTCGATTTAGCTGGACAGTGTGGTGTTTGATGACTGTTTCTAGTAGTTTGGTGAGGAGTCAGGCTTAGACACTTTGTAAGGTCGTTGAGGGTGTGTTGAGGGTGATTGTGATGGTCATGTTTCAATGAGTATATTGTGGCAAAGCCATGGAATAGAACCTGAAACAGTGAGGTTCTCGGTTTATCAGCTACTGTCGGTCAGTGGGGATGTGGTGGTTGTTTCGGGTGGATTCAGGGGGAGTTGGGTTTAGCAGTTTAAGGAGATTTTTATAGACACGTTTAGAGTTGTAGTGGTAATCGAGTTCGGTGGTTTGATGGTGTAGGGTGTCGGAACTGAACTGAACCAGTGAGGTTCCGATAAGGGTTGACTATGTGGACTATTTTGTGTTGTTGGGTTTGAACGGGGAGGTAAAATTGGTTTAGGGTGTTGGCGTTTATTGAGAGTATTTATGAGGTCTTGTGAGATGTGAGGGTGGTCTGTATTTGGCGGTATGGACAAGGGTTTAACACGAGCCACGAATAGCAACCTCGGGTGAGTTTAGGAATGATTTGATTAAGAGTTTGATCGGTCAGTATGGCTCAAGAGAGATACGGTCGATATGGTAAGGATAATGACAAGGGTGTTTTAATGCCCAATTCGACACCTTGATGAAGGTGACCAATTTAACAAGGACTAGACCGGGGTTGCTAAGTACAAGCCCGAATACTAACTGGGTAAGGTTGGTCGGAAACCTTAATATAGACCCAAAGGCTTGGGTTTAGTTTGGTCACACAGTACCAACGTCCACTCGCACCAAAGGGGGTTCCTTAAGCTTGAGTTTAGGTAAGTCACAAAGTTTTAACCAAAGTTACACAAAAGGGAAACCTTAGTTTAGGTTTAACAAGGCCACACAGTCCTAACTTCAACTTGCACCAAGAGGTTTCGCTCACACAAAACCAACTAAAACTTACAATCCCAGATTGAAAGACTTAGTAAAATAAGTAAAACTCAAGTTTATATCTCAATCAAACTCTGAATATTTACAAGTCCTAAGGGTCCTATTTATAATAGCAAATGGACCATTCTAGAAGATAAACTAAAGGACACAAACTCTAACTACTTTCTTGGCCTAGTGGGAATAAATGGGAACGGGTTCGGGTTTACATGGTGACCAACAGTGTTTCGACCAAACCAAGATAATGGGAAAGGTCTTGGCTTTTATTGGGGATATCATGAATCTTTCACGCTCCCTTTGTGGATTCCAAGGAGAAGAGTGGATAGATTTGGCTTCTCAAGACTTCATCTTCTTGGAACTAGTTTAGAAGCTTCCATTCCTTGCACTTGTTTGATGAACCATTTTGGCCAACTCTTCCTCTCCCTTTGGCCGACCTTGAAGTCTTCAATATAGCCAATTCATGAACTTGTTAGTTCATAAATTCTTCCTTGAAAGCCACATCTTCTAGATGTCTCTTGTCCTTGTCAACTTGTCCTCTAACTCACGACCTTGTCATCCCTTTGGAAGACCTTTTGGCTTAGTCACCTTATTGGAAGACTCCTAATCAAAGAGCTAAAAGCTAAGCTAAGAAATAAAGACAAGCTAAAATAAAACATGATCTTCGGTCAAGACCTACATACAAAGCCGAAATAAACATGTTTCTCGGATCTTCATGTGACAACTCTAACTCCATTCCATTTTCCATGCCATGCTAGGCATCTAAGTGTAGAATGACGTGCCATTGTTGGCACTCTTAGTAAAATTCTTCTCGACTTATGTTGAGAGGTTTTGCATGCGCGCTTACTTTCATCAATCTTCTCTTCTTTCAAAGAATTTGCCCTCAAATTCACGCCGTCTAAATGTGAAAAAAAATTCAACAACAAGTGTTGATCCAATATTTCCACTATTAGATAGGACTGTAAATTTTATCTTGTAGGCGTCTCCCTCAATTCTTGTCAAATATGGATCCGAATACAAGTCACATGGTTTTGTCTTAAAATGGTGCCCGTATTGTTTCACGAATTCCATAACATGTAATTCCGTACCATAGGTAGAATAATGACACCGTGCGTCATTCATTTTTGTGCTAGAGCAAGACGTAACACATACTCTAGTTTCACGTTTGGTGTCCAATGGCTCTTCCCGGTTTGGCATGGTTAGGGCCGAGACTTCACAAATCTTTTTCCTCAATGCTTGAAAAACCTTTGTTGCTCCTCGGAACCATTCACACTCATCTTTTCTTATTAGTTTGTTGGTAGGGTCAGCAAGGCCAAAACAATTCCATAGGACATGACCAGAATATGATGCCGAACCAAAGAAACTTTTTACCGCAACGGCTCCCGTAGGCTCGGACCATTCTTTGGTAGGTTCTGCCTTGGGTGGGTTGGCGTCAATGTTCTCGAAAGATATTAATATCCCAAAGGATGGATGTGACACCTTGTGTAAGGAAGAGTTTGGGACGTCACGCCGTCAAAACTGTATCACAGACCATTCGCCCAAATCAAACTTTATTCTGAGGGTCATATTCCATTCAACTTTCTCTCGGATTCCCACTTGATGATAGCCCCTTTTCAATTCCATATTGATGAACTGTTTGGATCCACTTAATCCATCAAAAAGGTCATTCAAACTCGGCATAGAAACATTTTCCCCTATGATGAAGTTGTCGTCCTCTCGGCTTTAGACACACGGGTACCAAGTTTCATTTTCTTTTGCCTCCATTAAGATCATTTCCTTGGCCGGATTAGGTGCATATTCTTGAGGGTTGTGTAATGAACTTCTTGGAAATAAACCAAGAGAATGCTCACTACTTTCCGTCTGTGATGGCCCGGTTCCAAGAACATCCGCACATATAACATCCAAGGGCTCTTTTGGGTCGGAAACTATAGTGCTGCCCTTATTAGATTCTTCCTCTATATTTTGTACATCAAGTGAGGAGGTCTCGGAACCTTTCTTGGCCTCAGATTCTTCAAAGGACTTCCCACCATCTTCATTCATCAACACTCGGGGGTTAGGACATTCCTTGGCTTAGTGTCCCGATCTTTGACATTGGAAATATTTCTTTCTTTTTTTGTCCATCCCCGTCGTGACATCTATAACTCCTTGATCATACAATGGATTAGTAAAAGAAGTATTACCCTCTTTTACCCTTTATCTTCAATTTAGTGATCAAATAAGGGGTTGATATAAAAAGATACCGCCCATTTTCTCGACATTGGTGGGTTTTATGTAAGACCTTGGGGTACCTCTCCTTTGTGTTTTCTCAACCATGCCTCCAAAGGTGCGGCATGATGCCACTTCAACTTTTTCTTGGCGACGTGTGGGGAGCTTTAAGGATAGACTTTGGTCATACTCCTTTGGCAAGAATTTCCTATTCAAATGTTTCTTTAAATTTTCCCAAGAGTCAATCTTGGTCTTTCCATGTCTCTTCCAATATGTTTTTCAATTTTTGTACCACACGGATGCGGAATATTTCAATTCCTGTGTATCCACCTTAAATCGCTTATGATCGTCGTAATGATTGGACTCAAAAAGTCTCTCAATGGCCCTTAGCCATTCAAGAAACTCCGTTGGGTCCATGTCGTCTTCGAACGTAGGAAGCTCAAACTGTAAGGCTCGGCCTTCTTACCTTTATTATCTTGGGCTATTTTGAAGAATGCTTGACTTGGTATTTTTACTTACGGCATATCCCGCAAGTTCTTTTTCAAAGCCCGCACTTGTTCCGTAAAAATATCACTTACGAGCCTCCTTAGTTCTTCTTTTATTATGTGAGCCATAGCGTCAAAGCGTGGGACGGGATGGCCTCTCTTTGATACCAATATTATGTAAGTAATGAGGGGTGTTGATGTGTAAGTGGGTCAGGTATTTAATATATTTGGGTTAACTCGAAAATGGATGCCAAAGTAGGGTTCTCGATTTAGCTGGACAGTGTGGTGTTTGATGACTGTTTCTAGTAGTTTGGTGAGGAGTCAGGCTTAGACACTTTGTAAGGTCGTTGAGGGTGTGTTGAGGGTGATTGTGATGGTCATGTTTTAATGAGTGTATTGTGGCAAGGCCACAGAATAGAACCTGAAATAGTGAGGTTCTCGGTTTATCGGCTACTGCCGGGCAGTGGGGATGTGCTGTTTCGGGTGGATTCAGGAAGAGTTGGGTTTAGGCGTTTATGGAGATTGTTATAGACACATTCAGAGTTGTATTGGTAATCGGGTTAGGTGGTTTGATGGTGGAGATTATCGGAACTGAACTGAACCAGTGAGGCTCCGATAAGGGTTGACTATGTGGACTTTTTGGTGTTGTTGGGTTTAAACGGGGAGGTACACTTGGTTTCGGGTGTTGGCGTTTATTGTGAATGTTCATGAGGTATTGTGAGAGTATAGGGTGATCAGTATATTTTGGTATGGACAAGGGTTGAACATGAGTCGCGAATAGCAACCTCGGATGAGTTTAGGATTGATTTGATTAAGTGTTTGATCAGTCAGTATGGATCAAGTGAGATACGGTCGATATGGTAAGGATAATGACAAGGGGGTTTTAATGCCCAAGTCGACACCTTGCTGAAGGTAACCAGTTTAACAAGGACTAGACCAGGGTTGCAAAGTACAAGCCCGAATACCTTAAGATAGACCCAAAGGCTTGGGTTTGGTTGGGTCACACAGTCCCAACGTCCACTCGCACCAAAGGGGGTACCTTAAGCTTGGATTTAGGTAAGTTACAAAGTCTTAACCAAACAAACAAAAAAGGGAAACCTTAGTTTATGTTTAACTAGGCCACACAGTTCTAACTTTAACTTGCACCAAGACGTTTCGCTCACACAGAACCAACTAAGAACTTACAATCCCAGATTGAAAGACTTAGCAAAATGATAAAACTCAAATTTATATCTCAATCACACTCTTAATATTTACAAGTCCTAAGGGTCCTATTTATAGTAGAAAATGGACCATTCTAGAAGATAAACTAAAGGACACAAACTCTAACTACTTTCTCGGCCAAGTGGGAACAAATGGGAATGTGTTTGGGTTTATTTGGTGACCAAGAGTGTTTCGACCAAACCTAGATAATGGGAAAGGTCTTGGATTTTCTTGGGGGCATAATGAATCTTTCACGCTCCCTTTGTGGATTCCAAGTAGAAGAGTGGATGGATTTGGCTTCTCAAGACATCATCTTCTTAGAACTAGTTTAGAAGCTTCCATTCCTTTCACTTGTTTGATGAACCATTTTGTCCAACTCTTCATCTCCCTTTGGCCGACCTTGAAGTCTTCAATATAGCCAATTCATGAACTTGTTAGTTCATAAATTCTTCATTAAAAGGCACATCTTCTAGATGTCTCTTGTCCTTGCCAACTTGTCCTCTAACTCACGACCTAGTCATACTTTGGAAGACCTTTTGGATTAGTCACCTTATTGGAATACTCCTAAGCTAAGAGCTAAATTCTAAGATAAGAAATAAAGATAAGCTAAAATAAAACATGATATTCGGCAAAGACCAATATACAAAGCCGAAATAAACATGCTTCTCGGATCTTCATGTGACAACTCCAACTCCATTCCATTTTCCATGCCATGCTAGAAATCTAAGTGTAGAATGGCATGCCATTGTTGGCACTCTTAGTAAAATTCTTCTCGACTTATGTTGAGAGGTTTGGCCCGCGTGCTTACTTTCATCAATCTCCTATTCTTCGAAAGAATTTGCCCTCGAATTCAAGCCGACTAAATGTGAAAAAAAATTCACCAACAAGTGTTGATCCAATATTTCCACCATTAGATAGGACCAGAAGTTTAATCTTGTAGGCGTCTCTCTCAATTCTTGTCAAATATGAATCCGAATACAAGTCACATGGTTTTGACTTAAAATGGTGCCCGTATTGTTTCACGAATTCCATAACATGTAATTCCGTACCATAGGTAGAATAATGACACTGTTCGTCATTCATTTTTGTGCTAGAGCAAGACGTAACACCTACTCTAGTTTCACATTTGGTGTCCAATGGCTCTTCCCGGTTTGGCATGGTTAGGGACGAGACTTCACAAATCTTTTTCCACAACGCTTGAAAAACCTTTGTTACTCCTATGAACCATTCACACTCATATTTTCTTATTAGTTTGTTGGTAGGGTCAGCAAGGTCACAACAATTCCATAGGACATGACCAGAATATGAAGTCGAACCAAAGAAACTTGTTACCGCAACGGCTCCCGTAGGCTCGGACCATTCTTTGGTAGGTTCCTCCTTGGGTGGGTTGGCCTCAATGTTCTCAGAAGATATTAATAGCCCAAAGGATGGATGTGACACCTTGTGTAAGGAAGAGTTTGGGACGTCACACTGTCCAAACGGCATCACAAACCATTTGTCCAAATCAAACTTAATTCTGAGGGTCATATTCCATTCAACTTTCTCTCGGATTCCCACTTGATGATAGCCCCTTTTCAATTCCAACTTGATGAACTATTTGCCGCCACTTAATCTATCAAAAAGGTCATTCAAACTCGGCATAGGAAATATTTTCCCTATGATGAAGTTGTCGTCCTCTCACCTTTCAACACACGGGTACTAAGTTTCATTTTCTTTTGCCTCCATTAAGATCATTTCCTTGGCCGGATTGGGTGCATATGCTTGAGGGTTGTGTAATGAACTTCTTGGAAATAAACCAAGAGAATGCTAACAACTTTCCATCAGTGATGTCCCGGTTCCAAGAACATCTGCACATATAACATCCAAGGGCTCTTTTGGGTCACAACTATAGTGCTCCCCTTCTCAGATTCTTCCTCTATCTTTTGTACATCAAGTGAGGAGGTCTCGGAACCTTCCTTGGCCTAGGATTCTTGAAAGGACTTCCCACCATTTTCATTCATCAACACTCGGGGGTTAGGACATTCCTTGGCTAAGTGTCCTGATCTTTGACACTGGAAATATTTCTTTCTACAATTCCTTGATCATACAATGGATGAGTAAAAGAAGTATTACCCTCTTTTACCCTTTGATCTTCAATTTCGTGATCAAACAAGGGGTTGATAAAAAAGGTACCGCCCATTTTCTCGACATTGGTGGGATTTATGTAAGACCTTAGGGTACCTCTCCTTTGTGGTTTCTCAACCATGCCTCCAAAGGTGTGGCATGACGCCACTTCAACTTTTCTTGGTGATATGTGTGGAGCTTTAAGGATAGACTTTGGTCATACTCCCTTGGCAAGAATTTCCTCTTCAAATGTTTCTTTAAATTTTCCCAAGAGTCAATCTTGGTCTTGCCATTTCTCCTCCAACTTGTTTTTAAATTATCGTACCACATGGATGCGGAAATTTTTGTACCACATGTATGCAGAATATTTCAATTCCTATGTAGCCACCTTAAATCACTTACGATCGTCGTAATGATTGGACTCAAAAAGTCTCTCAATGGCCCTTAGCCATTCAAGAAAGTTCGTCGGGTCCATATCGTTATCAAACGTATGAAGCTCAAACCGTAAGGCTTGGCTTTCTTACCTTTCTTTTCTTGGGTTATTTTGTACAATTCTTGACTTGGTATTTTTACTTACGGAATATCCCGCAAGTTCTTTTTCAAAGACTGCACTTTCTCCGTAAAAATATCACTTACGAGCCTCCTTAGTTCTTCATTTTTTATGTGAGCCATAGCGTCAAAGCGTGGGATGGGATGGCCTCGCTTTGATACCAATATTATGTAAGTAAGGAGGGGTGTTGATGTGTAAGTGGGTAGGGTCTTTGATATATTTGGGTTAACTCAAAAATGGATGCCAAAGTAGGGTTTTCGGGTTCTCGATTTGGCTGGACAGTGTGGTGTTTGATGGCTGTTTCTGGTAGTTTGGTGAGGAGTCAGGCTTAGACACTTTATGGGGTCGTTGAGGGTGTGTTTACGGTGATTGTGATGGTCATTTTTCAATGAGTATATTGTGGCAAAGCCACGGAATAGAACCTGAAACAGTGAGGTTCTGAGTTTATCGGCTACTGTCGGGCAGTGGGGATGTGGTGGCTATTTCGGGTGGATTCAGGGGGAGTTGGGTTTAGGAGTTTAAGGATATTTTTATAGACACATTTAGAGTTGTAGTGGTAATTGGGTTTGGTGGTTTGATGGTTGAGGGTGTCGGAACTGAACTGAACCACTGAGGTTCCGATAAGGGTTGACTATATGGACTTTTTGGTGTTGTTGGGTTTGAACGGGGGGGTACACTTGGTTTCGGGTATTGGCGTTTATTTCGAATGTTTATGAGGTGTTGTGAGAAGAGAGGGTGACCCGTATTTGGCGGTATGGACAAGGGTTGAGCATGAGTCGCGAATAGCAACCTCGGATGAGTTTAGGATTGATTTGATTAAGTGTTTGATCGGTCAGTATGGCTCAAGAGAGATACGGTCGATATGGTAAGGATAATCACAAGGGAGTTTTAATGCCCAATTATACACCTTGATGGAGGTGACCAATTTAACAAGGACTAGACCGGGGTTGCTAAGTACAAGCCCGAATAATAACCAGGTAAGGTTGGTCGGAAACCTTAAAATAGACCCGAAGGCTTGGGTTTGGTTGGGTCACACAGTCCCAACGTCCACTCACACCAAAGGGGGTTCCTTAAGCTTGATTTTAGTTAAGTCACAAAGTCTTAACCAAAATTACACAAAAGGGAAACCTTTGTTTGAGTTTAACTAGGCCACACAGTCCTAACTTCAACTTGCACTAAGGGGTTTCGCTCACACAGAACCAACTAAGAACTTACAATCCCAGATTGAAAGACTTAGCAAAATGAGTAAAACTCAAGTTTATATCTCAATCAAACTATGAATATTTACAAGTCCTAAGGGTCCTATTTATAGTAGCAAATGGACCATTCTAGAAGACAAACTAAAGGACACAAACTCTAACTACTTTCTCGGCCTAGTGGGAACAAATGGGAACGGGTTTGGGTTTACTTGGTGACCAAGAGTGTATCGACCAAACCAAGATAATGGGAAATGTCTTGGCTTTTCTTGGGGAAAAGAATGGATCTTTCACACTCCCTTTGTGGATTCCATGTAGAAGAGTGGATGGATTTTGTTTCTCAAGACTCTATCTTCTCGGAACTAGTTTAGAAGCTTCCATTCCTTGCACTTGTTTAATGAACCACTTTGGCCAACTCTTTATCTCCCTTTGGCCGACCTTTAAGTCTTCAATCTATCCAATTCATGAAATTTTTAGTTCATAAATTCTTCCTTGAAAGCCCCATCTTCTAGATGTCTCTTGTCCTTGCCAACTTGTCCTCCAACTCACGGCCTAGTCATCCCTTTGGAAGACCTTTTGGCTTAGTCACCTTATTTGAAGACTCTCGGCCTTGTCACCCTTTACGTGTCCTATTAATTGTGTCCTAAGGTAGTTATTACATGGCATACTATGTCCTAAGCTAAGAGCTAAAAGAAAAGCTAAGAAATAAAGACGAGCTAAAAGAAAACATGGTCTTCGGCCAAGACCTACATACAAAGCCGAAATAAGCATACTTCTCGGATCTTCACGTGATAACTCCAACTCCATTCCATTTTCCATGCCATACTAGGCATCTAAGTGTAGAATGACATGTCGTTGTTGGCACTCTTAGTAAAACTCTTCTCGACTTATGTTGAGAGGTTAGGCCCGCGGGCTTTCTTTCATTAATGTAATAATATGAAAATCAGCTAAATAAACCATAATATAATACGAGTTTGAGGTTTTTAGTTGGCTGGTAGTGAGACTAAAAATACTTCTTAGCGAGTATTGAGGTTGAAATAAAACCTATTGTTTACCCCAAAAAAGGTACAGTTCAATTTGTTAGTGATTTTAAGGATACGTGGACTGATTTGATATAAAAAATAATGTACAATTAGCAATAAGTAAACAAAAGAAATTATTAGCAATAGAAATAGCCTGAACTGTCTCGAACCCAGATGAATTTCCTAAGTAAGATAGGTCCGAGCTATAGTGATCTTTAATAGTATAACTTCAGTTATAGACAAGAAATAAGAACAATCTTTAGAGCCTATGAAATTATACGCGTGAAGTCCAGATTGTGAGAATTGGATGCCTTTCCAACATGAAGGTTGAGCTCCTTATATAGCTATGAAAATATGGCATTGATGCCTGAGAATTCCTCTCAAAGTAAATGTCATCAATTCTAATAATAGCCTCTTAATGACTTATAAGTAACGGCTGGCGCCATATCCGGATAGGATATACGTTGAATATCTTCGGAACTCTACTCGATGTCAACTGGCTCGATTGTATCCGAATTTACCTCAACTGCTATCTTGTACTGATCATGACTCATAATCCGATATCAAACCTATCTAACTACCTCGAACCCTTGTTCCAATCTTGCCACGTGTCATGCCGGATTTCACCATATACAAATAGTCCTTACATTTCTAGGATCTAAGTTTACCGTAGTGATGGGAAATGAAAATTATCCTTTCATTATCTTCGTCTGGAAGCTTCTTTTAAATTATACCGAAAAAGTGAGAAAATGAATTGTTTCCCCTTCTCCAAATTCTGACTCGTGTCCCATTCTTCTAAAATTTCGGACACGTGTCATTCCCTGATCCATCCAATCGGTTTCCATTCCGAAGCATTTTCATAATGATGGCTTTTTGAACTATAAAACCTCTCTTTTCTTCTTCAATTAACCCTTCTACTACAACTTTCCTCTTAAATCCCATCTCCTCTTGTTCAACTTCTAAATGAATCTCCATCCTTGTTCTTTCTTTTTCCGTTCAACTAAATCGCCAGAAAATTCTCTTTACTTTTTCATCATGGCCAAGACTTACACGCATTCTACTTCCTCCGCTTTGAGGAATTCCTCTCTGTTTCCTTCTTCCCCGCTGGCAATCGCTGAAACCATCGGTGCTAGCAATCCTTCTGAAACTCAGGCTCCTCCTGAACCTAGAGCCTTCAACATTCTCCCATCCACTTTTAACTTTGATAATGAGTTCGTCATTCTTTCTCTAACTTCCAAAAGTGACAGGGTGAAATGGCGAAGAATTATCTGACTTTCATCACTGCTTCCATTCTAGGAAAAGTCAGAGTTGATTGTGGTTGGCAAAATCTTTCCAAAATCATTATCCCCGGACCTAACGATGACATTACCACTCCCAGGACGGGATATTCCAATGTTTATACCTACCCCTTTACTCTCGAATTCGATCATCTAATAGATGAGGTGATTTTGGAAATGTGCAAGGCTTACAACGTGTGTCTTGCACAAATTGTCGGGTCTTGGCTAAAACTACCGACCTTTAAGTTACTCTGGATCATTTGATTCGTTTATACATTCCAAAAAAATTCCATGGTGGAATTGTCACCATATCCAAGCGAGGAAAATTTCTCATCCTTTCCAACACCGACGGAGATCATGATCAAGGTTGGATGAAGTGCTTCATGGCAGTTCCTATTGCTGAAATTATTCCAGAAGGTTATATGTCCTTTTCGAAGACATGGAATTTAACCCGTAAGTATAATTCTCCTTCTTGCTTTTTTACATCACCTGTGATTCATTTTGCTTAAAACCTCTTTCTTTTCTTTAGCTATCTCCTAGACTCCAGCAACTCTCACGACCCTTAATGAATGGATCTAGGGAATTTTAAATATTTCACTGCACAAAGATCGATCATGAAATGTGATTTCCAAAGATCGATGGAAAGCAAAAAACCACAGTTAGTACTTCCCGAACTTGTTCTTCATCATTATTTTTTCACACGCAAATTTTCATTGCTTTTTTTATTTCTAATGGATAGGTCTGCCAAAAGGCTCCTCTCTCCCAAGGATAGCATTGACTAATCCGGTAGCTTCCGCTCATTGTATCGCCCAAGTACCAAAAAAGATGAAACAACTAAACCTCCACTGTCTCCCTTGGTTCCTTAAAATGAAAGAGGAACCTGGTGGAAGGTGGCCCCTCCGGTGTTAAGGAGACACAAACGTCAGTGACTCCATGCCACCTCCTACTGAACAACTTCCCGTCGTCATAGAAGATGACGACAAAGGGACGGATGATGAAGTTCCATTAAAGAGACCAAGGACTTCAACTCCTCCGCCCGAAACAAATCCTCTTTCAAGCTTCGGGCAAGATGATATTGATCATCTTTATAGTAAAGTTGAAGCTGCAAATCCGGTGTCTCCAGTGAATACCTCCGGTTTTTCACATCTATCAATTCCTTAGCGACTCTCTTCATCTTCTCAGACTCTACAAAATCACTCTTCTTCTCGAGCCAAACTAGTGAACGTATTCCCAACTCCAAGTGTGAACCCAAATAAGCTACAAACTGCAATCCATTCCTTCCCTGAAGACACTAATTTCATATCTCGGCCTATCAGGGTTGCAAACTACTTGAGGCCTTTGATATCAGAGCCGACAAGGAGAAAATGAAGGAAGTCTCTTAGAAGTTCCTTATAAATGAAGGGATGCATGCATCTAACCGGGTATATTCTTTGAATTCCTCTAATTACATTCACACTTTCTCTAATTTATTCTAATTTACTCATATTAATTTTTTGCAGGCAGTTGTTCTGACCGAGGAAGGTTTCCGTCTTTTCCTTGATGAAAAGGAAGACTGAAAAGGTCAGCTAGATTTCCAAGAAAGGAAAATCACATTCCTTCGGGAAAGCATTCGCCGGAAGGACACCAAATTATCCGGTGACGTGCCCGTTGTGAAAGCGGAACTTGATCAGGTAAAGAAGGATTCCTTACAGGCCATGCATGACCTCGAGCTTGCCAATGAAGAGAATATGGCTCTAGAGAAAGAGTCCAACCAACTCTACAATGGTCTCCAAAGTCTCCACCAAGAGCTTCAAATGCAGGATGAAGTCATGCATTTTAAAATGCAAAAAGAAGACTTTCTTCCATCCGAAGTTGATCGCCTTACCACCAAGCTCTCTGTTATTGATGCAGAGCGAGCTGCTGAACAGGCTGCATTGAAGCAGATTTTGAACGAGACTTATAAGTATCTCAAGACCAAGTCCGTCAGCAATCTCAAACCATCGAACATTTGAGGATTGAACTCAAGGTTTCTACTCAGATAAACGTTGAGATTTCTACTCAACGAGATCAAGAAATGGTTGAATGGGATCAAGCTTATGCTGATCTAGAGGCTGAAGAAGCCCGGTCAGTCTTGAGGTCCGAGCACACAATCTGGAACGGCCGGAGGTTCACTCTGGAGCAAGTTCGAGATGGGCTTACGAACTTGGATGAAAAAATCACTGAGGAAAAAGTTCTTAAACTCAAAGCCTTTCGTCAGATGAACACTGATAGCTCAGAGGAAGACCCCAAAGATTCTGACACTAAGTCCGACTAATTTGTAGGCTTTTAAGCCTTTGCTTTTTATACTTTCTTTTTGGGCCATTTTTGTCCTTGTGTATGAATGAAGTATTTCAACTTTTCTTCTTAACTTGTGCAATATTTCCTTATTTTTTTATCCATTTTTGCATTCTTGTTCTAGATAACAAAAAAAATGTAATCTAAACCGGGAAAATTACTTTCTGCTTTAGACTTTAATTTTTAACAAAACAAACGATCACTTAGTTAGCTTTAAATTGGGAAAAAGCCTTTCTGATTAAACTTTGGATGACAAAACAAAAGTGATCTAAACCGAACAAAATTATTTCAGTTTTAGACTTTAGATAATTTTTAACAAACATTCATTTGGTTTCCTTTAAGCGGGGTAAAGTTCTTCTGGTTTCAGGTCATTTGATGACTAAATATAAGAGCCTTATTTTTATGCTTATGAACAAGACGTATCTCATTCATTTCTGGCATAATTGTTGAAACTTTATTTATTCTCAACTTTTAGATGATTCAACATCTTTACAATAGGCTAGATTTATCTAATCTTGTGCCTTTGAAACATGCCTTAGAACATTATTCATTTTGTTTGAACTTCTTTTATCGACGACAGTCCCCAATTAAAGAAGTAACAATTTCAGTTCGAAGGCTTAACAACTTTAGCAATCTTAACAAGAAATATTCATATAGAAAAACATGAAGACAAACTTTCGGTGCAAAATCTTGGATGAAGTATACGATAAACCTTTCATTTATGCCTTGCTCGAAATAACAAATGTGCAAGATTCATTCGATCTTTTTGCCTTTAAATAACTCTTTGTAATCACTAACACTTGGACAAGATTCATTCGATCTTTTACCCTTACAAAATTTTGTCTAAGAAAAAATTTAGAAAGTTTGAATAGCAACATATGTGCAGCAACTGCAAACTTTTCCTTTGACTCTCATCCGAGGGTATTCCCCTAGTGTTTGTGTTTAAAGTATGAGAACTCAAATACTATTTTAATTTCTGACTGTCAGGCAGTCCCAATGTTGTTGTATGATGATAATTCACACCTCTTATTTAGTAAGACTCTTTACATTGTTGCCTCATTAAAAACCTTGTTGGAAAAATCCTTTTTGGATAAAAAATTGGGCTAAGGAAAAAAGAGTGCAACAATTGTTTTTAGTCCTAGTGATAATCCTCCGAATAACATCTTGTAACTTTGGCTTCTTCCCCACAAAAATTAGTAACTTCGAAACACATGTAATTTAACCAATTAACCAATACATACCTTAGCAATAATACCACTTCAAATGGCAGATGTTCCAATTGTCCAATTGACTAATACGAGCCTTTTTTGGTTATTCCTGATACTTTATAGGGTCCTTGTCAATTCGGACCTAACTTCTCTTCATTGGGGGTTTTAGTATTAGTGGTTAAATTTCATAGAACGAAGTCCCCTATTTGAAAGTGCCTAAGATTTGTTCGCCGGTTGTAATATTTTTCCATCATTTTCTTTTGAGCAACCAACCGTAGTAATGCTAACTCTCGGTGTTCTTATGTTAAGTCGAGCTTAACCGCCAAAGCCTCGTTATTTGCCTTTTCGGTGGAAAGTCTAAATCTCAAGCTCAGCTCCCCATCTTCCACAGGAATTAAAGCCTCTGCCTCGTAAACCAAGAAAAATAGTATTTCCCCGGTGCTAGCTTTTAGTGTCGTTCTATATGCTCATAATATCTCCAGGATTATTTCTCTCCACTTTCCTTTTGCCGACTTTAGTCTTTTCCTTAAGTTCTGAATAACTGTTTTATTTGTCGACTCCGTTTGACCATTCACACTTGGGTGATACAGAGCAGAGACTATCATTTGATCTTCAATTCATCAAGGAACTCCATTACCTGATTTCCCACGAACTGACGACCGTTGTCGCAGGTAATTTCCTTCGATATTCTGAATCAGCATATGATATGGTCCAAAATGAAATCGATGACCTCCTTTTATCTAACCTTCTTAAAAGCCATTGATTCAATCCATTTAGAAAACTAATCAGTCATAATCAAAATGAATCATACCTTTTCGGGTGCCGCTAGTAATGGCGTCCCACAATGTCCATTCCCCATTTCATGAATGGCCATGGTGAGACGATCGGGTACTTCAATTCCGCTGGTTGATGAATCATATGAGCATGTCTTTAACATTCATCACATTTTTGGATAAAGTTTTTTGCGTCCTCCTCCATTTGTGACCAATAATATCCGACTCTAATTAACTTTTGGATCAAAAACTCCGCTCCTAAGTGATTTCCACAAGTTCCTTCATAAACCTCGTACATCATATAATTTGTTTCAGCGGGACCCTAAACATCTTGATAAAGGTCTATAAATGGACCTTCTGTACAAGTGAACATCAAACAAGCAGTATATGTCCGCCTTCATATGAAGTGCCATTGATTCCTTCGGATCACTAGGTAGATTCCCATACCGAAGATAATCAATGTACTTATTTCACCAATCCCAAGTCAATCTTGTGGAGTTCACCTCGCCATGGCACTATCTATAGCGGAATTCACAAGTTGCACCACCTTTCTGCAGTTAAGTCCCTCAGCATTCATGAAGATCCCAAGTTTACCAAAGTATCCGCTTCACTATTATTCTCATGAGATATATGCTCCATTGTCCATTTTTTTAAACGGTGCAACAATACTTGAATTTTAACTAAGTATTTTTGCACTCTTTCTTTTTTTACATAGAACACACGGTTCACTTGATTTACCACTAGAAGTGTATCACATTTTTCTTTGATAATTTCTACTCCCGGACTCCTTGCCAATTCTAAACCTGCAATCATAGCCTCATACTCAGCTTTATTATTAGTCAATTTCACAATTCTTATAACCTGACTAATAACATCCTCTGCAAATGTTTTGAGTAATACCCCTAACCGTGACCCATTTACGTCAATGCTCCATTCATATATAAGGTCCAGATTCCCGAGATTGATCCCGAAATTATTATAAGTTCTCTTTCCACTTTGGAAATCATTCCGGGAGTGAAATCTGCTACGAAATCTGCTAAAACCTGAGACTTTATAGTCGTTCTAGGTCTATATTCTATGTCATATCCACTAATTTCTACCACCCATTTGGATAACCTACCTGACAACTCCAGTTTATGCATTATGTTCCTTAACAGATAGGTTGGTACCACACAAATAAGATGACATTGAAAATATGGCCTTAATTTCTAGCAGTCGTTATCAAAGCTAATGCTAATTTTTCTAAGTGAGGATATCTAGTTTCCGCACTAGCTAATGTTCTACTCACATAGTAAATGAGAAATTGTGTACCTTTTTCTTCCTGAACCAACACAACACTTACTGCTACTTCGGACACCATCAGATACAAAAATAATTGCTTATCTGCCATTGTCTTATGCAATAACGGTGGGCTGGAAAGACACTTCTTCAAATCCCTTAACGTTTTTTGACATTCCAGAGTCCACTCGAAGTCATTCTTCTTTTCAATAATGAAAAACACTTGTGACTCTTCTCCGACGACCGAGAAATGAATTGACTTAAAGAGGCAAATCTCCCGGTAAGTCTTTGCACTGCCTTCACATATTTTATCACCTCTGGTGTTTTCTCAATAGACTTGATTTTGTCCAAATTGATTTCTATTCCCATGTTTGACACTAAAAAAATTAGAAACTTGCCCAAACCAACTACAAAAGCGCACTTCTCCGGATTCAGCTTCATGTTATACTTCCGAAGTATATCAAATGTCTCCTGAAATGCTTTAAGTGGTCCTCTGTTTCCAGGGACTTAACTAAATGGGACCAGGTAAAACAATCAGCCTTAGCTTTAAGAAATTCAATTAATTTACGCCTAAGCTCCGGTGATAACCCATTGTCCAGGTATACCTTTCTATCCGACAAATGGACGAACAACACCACTTGCTCTAGTTCTTCTATGGTTGACTTTGTAGCGTCTGAGTTATATGGTATAACAAATGACCTCGGGACGCGATAGTAATCCTCATCTTCCCCTTATTCTTTTTTTTCACCTTCTTCTTTCCTCGAACTTGATACGCTCGAATCCTATAATTGCTATTCAACCCATTTACCACTCTTTTAATCCTTCACATCTTTTTGTCTTTCTACCGACTCCTCTATCACAAACATCTCCCTTGTTATCGGTTGCTCTCCTCGAATTTGCTTAATTCCTTCTGGAGTCGGGAACTTTAACATCATATGTAATGTTCATAGTACATCTCTCATATCATGTATCCAGGGCCTGCCGATACCTCATTTCTCCCTCAATAACATAAAACTTCATTTGTCTGATTATTTCAGGTGCATTGATTGGAAGAGTAATTTACCCTTTCATTATTTCACTAGACATGTTTAATCAGTTCAGAACTCAATAGCCGAAATAACTTTATCCAGCATCTCCATCAACTTTACCACCTTCCACCGGATGATATTGGCCGAGCTAGATCAATTAAAATCCGTTTAATTTAAAAATGATAAATAGAAACAGAAATTACCTACACATCACTTTGAGTTTGAATGATTCCATCCACATCTTTTTCGCTAAATGAAATCTCCTCTTCTTATAAGAAATCCCTAGACCTCTTCTCATGAGTTATCGATACCTTCGTCTTCTTTGTGGTAATGATGGATGCTCTCGGAACATCCATTACTTCAATGATCATATTTTTGACATGTTGTGGCTCAACTGGATCTGCATGTTTTCTTGCTTTTCTATTTTTGTTGAAGTTTCCCTTAGCTCGATTGCTCAAAAATTCTCGTAAATGGTCATTCTTCAGTAATCGGGCCACTTCATTCCTAAGTTGTCGACAATCCTCTATTTGGTGACCGTGTATCCCATAAAAATCACACACCAAATTTGAATCTCTTTGAGATGGATCTGACCGGAGTGTCATAGGCCACCTTATTTCCTTGATATGCCCAATTGTTGATATTAGTTCGGTTGCATCAATAATAAAGTTGTATTCGTCCAATCTTTGGTTTTCTACATTGTTAGAAAATATACCACCGAACATCATGCCTAACTTGTAAGCCTCTACTAGTAGACCTTCAATCATTGCATTTGTCTCCTCCTCCTCTTTCCGATGAGAAGTTAAGGTTATTGCACCCTCGATCCGATCTAAAGTTTGACCTCTCGGGGGGGACCTATGGTTTGTACCTATCCCTCAGAGACCTTAGCTCCAAATCAGCAACCCTATTTGATTTATCATGGTCTTTTCTCCGACCCATTGATCCTAACGGGAGTTCAAACTGATCATCTTCTACCTGGATCTTTGATTCATATCTATTGTACACATCTGTCCACATCACTACTGGAAACTCTAACAAATTTTCCTTGAATTTCAATGATGCACTGGAACTCCGAGGGTTTAACCCCTTAGTGAAAGATTTTGCTGCCCATTCATCCAGTACCAAAAGAAGGAGCATCCATTCCTTTTGAAATATCTTCAAGAACTCTAGCAACATCTCTATATCTTTTTGAGCATTTTTGAATATCTCCGCTTTTCTTGCTTAGACATTCTTCGCTCTGACATGTGCCTTTATAAACGCATCTGCAATCATTTTAAATGAGTTAATAGAGTGTTGAGGTAGTAAAGAATACCAAGTCATCGCCCCCTTGGATATTGTTTCGCTAAATTTCCTCAGCAAAACTAATTCTATCTCATCTGGCTGCATATCGTTGCCTTTCACCGCAAAAGTGTATGATGTTACATGCTCATGTGAATCTGTGGTTCTATCGTACTTTGGGAGATTTGGCATTCTAAACCTTTTGGTATCAGCTTCGGGGCCGCACTTGGTGGAAATGGCAACTGGATGTATCTCTTCGAATCTAGTCCTTTCAGGATTAGAGGTGCTCCTGAGACATGATTTATCCATGAATTAAAGGTTTCAATCTTATTCTTATTACTATCCATATGATTAGTCAGAGCCTAAGGCAATTTCAAGACCTCCGATGACTTATTTTCCTCCGAACTATTGACATTTTCTTCGACTAGATCCTCAGTGCGAACTGCATTATTTTCATCCGCTGCTCTTTTTGTGCAACTGAGTAATCAACTCCTGCTGTTTCTCCAGCATGTCAAAGATTCTAGCCAAATTTGTTTTAGTTACCCACACTCCATCATCTGCTTCCTCATCATCATTTGGTATTCGTTCACCAGTTCTCCTAAATTCTCGGGGTGAAACAATTGGTTCATTTTGAGTTTTTCCAGATACTGGATAGATGATTGGGGCATTGTTGTTGTTGTTGTTAGCATCAACTTGAATATCACTTTCAGCCACCTCGTTAACGTATGGTGTATTGACCTATTTACAAAATCTCAAAAGAAACAAGTGAAATTTGAACAAATCAACACAATTATCCTTAGTCCCACAGTGGGCGCCAAATTGTTTACCCCAAAAAAGGTATAGTTGAATTTGTTAGTGGTTTTAAGAATACGTGGACTAATTTGATATAGAAGATAATGAACAATTAGCAATAAGTAAACAATAGAAATGATAAGCAACAGAAATAGTCTGGACTTTCGTGAACCTAGATGAATTTCCTAAGCAAGATAGGTCCGAGCTAATAGTGATCTTCAATAGTATAACTTCGGTTATAGACAATAAATAAGAACAATGTTAATATCTTATGAAATTATGAGCGTTAATATGAAAGTTGGACTCCTTATATTGCTATAAAAATATGGCATTGGTGTTTGAGAATCCTTCTCAAATTAAATGTCATTAATACTAATAATGGAGTCTTAATGACCTAAGAGTAATGGTCGGCGCCATATCCGGATCAGATTCACGTTTAGTATTTCTGGAACTCTACTTGGTGTTAACTGACTCGATCGTATTCGGATTTACCTCGACTGCTACTTTTTCCTAGTCATGACTCAAAATCTGATATCAAGCCTATCTAACTACCTCGAACCCTTGTTCCAATCTTGCCATGTGTCATGCCGAATTTCACTATATACACCTATGTGTCTATATATTGTGGTTGCTAAACAACGTTAGATGTAGTGGAAATATAAAAGTTTGAGTGACAATAAAACACATGTGTTTGAGACATAAAGGGATAAAACAACATTTGTATGAGATGAAATTATATCGATAAATTATATGAAGTCAGAAGTGAATTTTTCCAATCCTCTAACTAAATCTTTGAGAAGAAAATTAATAAATGAAGCTTCAACGGGAATGAGACTTTTATCAGGTTGTATATTGAACATGATGGTAATCCAACCTATGTGATTGGATATCACATGAAGTAGGTTCATATGGGTAATAACAAGTCATTGTTTGATCTTTTGCACTATAAAATTTGTCCCTTCTGTGATCTATTATTGTGTATATAGTGCAAATCTACAAGGAAAGTGAGACTGAGTTATAAACTCTTAATCCATTGTCATATCCTTTATAGGTGGTGTATTGATCTGCATAATACATTTGATGGATGGACCTATATGAGTGTGGAGTAGTGTCGCTCCTATAAAATAGTGATAGATTTCTAGAGCACTCATAAATACCAGGACACACACATGGACTCTTAGCACAAAACCGCAATAATGACAAATATTGTGCGAGTATAATGTGATAGATAAGACCCTTGGCTTACAAAAGAGTTCTTGGTTCATAGAAGTTTTAAACTTCACCAATTATTCTGTGAGCTTAAGCTTATTTTTTTAAGGTCTGGTTCATAGTCTATGCGACACCATATTCGATGCATTGTACTCATATGTGAAAACCCAGTAAAATGTTCTTTCTCCTTCTTTTTCTTTTATGATATATGAAAATCCAGCAAAACTTTTTATTTCGTTCTATTCCTTAGTATTATTTTGAAATATGTGAGGGATTGTTGAAAAATAATTCTTGTAAATCAAAAATAAATTAAACATATCTTTATTCTTAATTAGTCATGATTAATAGCCGGTAATGCCCTCACTTTTATTAGCCACTATTTTGACAATAACTCCAACGTTAGCTTTCAAAGGTGACTATTCTTTTCCAGCCACTATTAGTCATCTAATTAATTGTTGGCTCTTTACTCATATTTATTCTATTAATAACACTGAATAGCCTTAATGGCTAATGAATATAATTCAGCCATGAATGGCTTTTACAATGCTTCTGACCGTTTGAGCTCTTAGTCTTAATTCATTCCATTCCCTATATAATTTTCTTGTTCGCGTTGAAAAGGGAAGACTAGAGACAAATTATTTCTTTTAATATTCTATTAGAGTGCTGAGTTTTACACTAAAATAACTCCTTGTTAGATTCTGGCTTCTAGTTTTATGCTAGAAGAGCTTGTTGAATCCTAGGAGATACACCTACACCGGGTGAAATATCCTTAAGAACAGTGTCCTTGAACACGCCTCAAGCTTTCAAGAATTTTCTACAGTGTTCGGCATCAAATATTTTTCATAAGATTTCTATCACACTAACACGTACGACTAGTTAGCAAATTTAATTTAATTAACAGTTCTTCTTCTTTCTTTTTTCTATAACTAAACATTAACACTTAGCAGTTCTTCAAGATTTGAGTATCCCAATTTAGGGGTATTTGCTGGGCAATGGATCGGGTTTTTATTTTGGGGGATAGGTTGGGCTTTATTATAATTGTTTTTTAGTTTGGACAAAATTATATGAAAAAACTCATTAAATGATGTACGAATTAAAAAGTGAGTGACTTAACAACACACAACTTTCAACTGGTCTAGGCAAAGATAGGTTGAACAAAATTCACTTGAACGTTATTTAGGGGTACATAAATGTTAGTAAAATTGAATTGGTAAAGTGAGTTTTGGAGACAAGTTAAGGGGAGATTTTATGTATTTTCTCCTAATTTTTTGTAAACTAACTATTTTATTTTGGTGCATCACTTCGACACTAAACAAATTAAATATTATCTTAATAGATTTGCGACCTATTAAGATTTTACTTAACATCTCAGTAGAATTACTTTTCAATGCTCTTTTCAGGTTCTTACGACTGTATCTACTATCAACGTAACAAGAAACTATGAAATGTAAATAAGACAGGTGTTTTTACGTGGAAAATATTCTTGGTCAAGAAACCACGACCCACCTATGGGATTTCTCTCAAAAACACTTTATTAAATAATGATCAGTTTCAGATTGTAAAACAGTTATAACCTAAGAGACTAAATCTTAGCCACTTAACAGCCTACAATCAATGAGGTTATAGTTATGACAAGTGTACAATACTAATTACACTACAATATTACCTAAACTAGGAGACTACAATATTACCTAAATATCTATACTATACTCGGTTTCTATACACAATCCGAGAGCCCCATATACACACAATATATATGGGGTATATTTAACAAAGCTAAACTCTTAGCTCAGTATAAAATGTTTTTCACTAAAACGACCTTACAATAATGCTTCTCAAATAAGCAAATGAAGTTACAACTTGAAACACCTACTACAAGATCTAAGCAAGCTAAAGAAATAAACTGCATTCTATTGATTGTACATGGTTCTTTAGTTGATCTCTCTTGCTCAAAGAAATAACTATTTGACTTCCAAAACTAATCAACTCTCTTATAAATTGGGATGGAGGGGCTAATACAAATCTCAATCTATTAAGGGATAGGAGGATGGGTGATCAGATCATCAGGTTCTTCCGAGAGACTTTCAAGAATTACACGCGAAAAATATGCAATTCCGCGGATATGCATTTTCATCGGTTGTATGTCCTCTCCAAGCCCATGAAGAGAGCTCTATGTCATTTATCAGGAGGAATATGTCGGGTGAAGGGCGTTTATGGCGATGATGGTGATGGTGTGGTGGTAGAGCCTTAATCCTTCTCGTCATTTTCTTCTGCATAGTGGCGTTGTGAACCATTATCATTAAGGACTTTCCCTAGCTACTTCTTACCATTTTTCTGATTTACATACAAGCAATAGAGTGTCGTTGGCTAACACATGAGGCTCTCCATTGATGTACACAACTGATTCTGGGTGACCGCTTGTGTAATTGCTTCAGCAGGTTTTAAAAAATTAACATAATTCAAACCATCAGGATTAGTAGTAGCGGATTCAGTATTAGAAGTGGTAGGTTCTGATGAAATTAATGGTTGGGTGAGTGTTGGAGTTGTTTGTATTGGTGGCTCAACCCCAGTAGGGGTTGTCCACCGGTCGGATTGACCATATTGGCCGGCGGCGGCGCTGTAGATTGTTAGGTTAGTTCTTTAACAGTTCTCTCATCTCCCAAGAGTAAATCCAAAGGTAAATACCTGTGTGTAAGAATATTATATAATTATATATTTTTTAGTATATATACCTACACATTATATATTTTCATACACCTACATATATAATGTACATGTCTTTTGTATATAAGTGTATAACATTGTATAAAAGTATTTTTGGGTTATATTTTTACAACGTAAGTTTTGGCTATATTTTTGTAATGTATGTCAGCAAAGGGTACTTTATAAAAATTTCTCCTTAAATAATTGAGCTTAAAGTTTCTCTTTTTTTTTATTTTTCATTCGGTGTTCGGCATCCATATTGGAGTCCAATTATATTCAGATTCGCGCTGCGTAAGGCCCCATTTGAGGGGAAGCACTCCCTACTAATAATTTTTTCATACTCAGAGCTTGAACTCGATAGCTCTGGTTAAGAGACACTTTGCTTTAAACAAAAATTATCACATCATTGATGGTACAGAAAAAGGTCATATACACACTTGTACTATCGGAAATATCTTATAATTATCCCTGTTACTTTTTGCATAGACAAGACCTTATCATCATACTTTGAGACACATTGGCTTTTCAGTCGTTACATGACTCGATCCTAACTTAAAAATACATGTGATTAGCTTGAGATCAATTTTAAGACCCGATTTATTTTAATCAAACCCATCCAAATCCATTCAAAACTCTTATTTTAAATCTTCATCTTCAATGCTTTTGCCTTCATTAATTTAATCATCACCTTTTTGTGATTCATACGAAACTTGTTAATTTTATTTTTTTCTAAAGACGCACTTCAAAATAATATTTAATTAATATCTTTTTTTTGGTACGCGATATTTAATTAATACCACCCCTATATTAACTTCACTCAACGCATTCATTTCATTAAATTTATAGCGACTTGTCAACAAAATAGACCCCAAAATCAACGGTATATGATTCTCTATTTCTCTTATTCCTGCGTACAATTTCTTAATAGAATAAAAATATTAGTGAGTAAGTTAAAAGTCATTTTTAACACGACTTTATAAAACAAATCCTTCTGAAGGTCTCTCGAAAACAGCCGTTCTACCTATCAAAATATATGTAAAGTCTGCATACACTCTACCCTTTCCAGCCTCCACGTTGTGAGATTTCACTAGGTATGCTGTTGTTTTATTGTTGTTGTTTATAAAACAAATCCGTTATTTTTTATACTCAGTTTTGTAATTAAATGCAAAAATGAGCGGTGATAAAGGTTTTAGACTCATAATCACAATAATTAAAATAACATGATTACGTTTTAAAATCGCACCAATTATAAAAATAAAAATAAATTCATAATCGAGCGATCCGCATTTCAACTGAATCCCTGCATGAATACACAAAAGAAATACCATATCAAAATAAATCTACCAAACTTACAGAATATTGAAAACAATATTACAGCAAACACAGATAACTTCTTTTGCATTTTTATAGTTATTTAATTCAATTTATTTGGTGGGACCAATAGCAGCTTTAAATATGGAGTACATTCTTTCTCTTGGTAGTTCTTTCTAGCTTTAAAATGAACAAACGGCCCACTATTTATAACAACAACATACCAGTGAAGTCTCACAACATGAGGTCTGGAGAAGGTATAGTGTACACAGATCTTACCTCTACATTGGTAAGTAGAGAGGTTGTTTCCGAAAGACCATCGTCTCAAGACAAAGCATAAGAACAATCAAAGCAAGAGAAACTGTCAGATCCGTACAAGAAATTTAAAACAGTATGACAATGAGAGTAACAAAAGCGAATAAGCCATGATAACGCATTCTGAAAAAGAAGCAGTAACTAACGCATGTAAATAAGATAATGAAAGAAATAATCCGCTTGATTATTTTCATTAATTGAATAGGCATATATACAAGATACAAAATAGGAGAATCATATTCATATTCTATTCCTAAAATCGTATTCTACCATAATTCTAACTCTACAATTATGGTAGTGTATATTTCTAATTATGGCAACAAATACATTACAATATACTACACATATATTTTCCTAATATACAATATTCTTACCTTGTCTTACTATTCACAATTTGCCAAAACCGAGTGGCCAAATCTGGGCAGAAACCGAGAGTAATATAAGGCAATATACACATGTATATTGTGTGTATATTGTCTTATTTAACACACCCCCGCAGTCATAGCGGGCGGTCTTCGAACGCTGAGACTGTCCCTAAAATCTTCAAAGAGACCGAGGGAAGACCCTTTGTAAAGATGTCTACAACTTGATGTCTTGTCGGGACATGACATACTCGTACCTGCCCCCGAGCAACCTTTTCACGGACAAAGTGAATGTCCATTTTGATATGCTTAGTGCGTTGGTGCTGAACTGGATTACCTGAGAGGTAGATGGACTAACATTATCACAATATACTAAGGTTGCCATCTGAATGGGGCAATGAAGCTCTAAAAGCAAGTTACGTAATCAACATGATTCTGAGACCACATTAGCTACCCCTCGATATTCTGCCTCGGCACTTGAGAGGGATAGAGTCGCCTGACGCTTTGCCGACCAAGAGACCAAGTTGTTGCCAAGGAACATACAATATCCTAACGTAGACCGTCTGGTGTCCGGAAAACCACCCCAATCCGCATCTGTGTACGAGACAAGTGTGGATGTAGATGAAGGATACAAGTGCAACCCATAGTCCAGTGTCCCCTGAATATACCGAATGATGCGTTTGATTGCATTCATGTGCTCAACTCTGGGATCATGCATGAATAAACACACCTGCTGAACAACATACGTAATATCCGGTCTGGTAAATGTAAGTTACTGGAGGCCCCCTACAAGACAGCGTTAGCGGGTCGGGTCCTCGTATGGTGCACCTGCCGCGACACTAAGCTTGGGTTTTGCATCAACTGGATTAGAAGTGGACTTACAGGATGACATCCCAGCCCTCTCGATGATCTCAGCAACATACTTCCGTTGAGACAAAAACAAACCACCTGAATGACGTTTGACAGCAATCCCTAAAAAATAACTCAAAGGCCCTAAGTCTTTCATAGCAAACTCAAAACTGAGCATGGTCATGATAGACTGGCGCAAGGCATCGGAAGAGGCAGTCAAGATGATATCATCCACATACAATAGAATGTAGGCCAAGGACGAACCACGACGGTAGATGAACAAGGAATTATCTGACCTACTGTGAGTGAACCCAATAGTTGAAACAAAGTCAGCAAACCTCGTATACCAGGCCCTTGGAGACTACTTAAGCCCATATAAGGATTTTTTCAACAAACAGACATGATGAGGATGGTTTGGATCCCTGAAACCCAACGGCTGATGCATATAGACTGTTTCCTTGATATCACCATGTAGGAAAGCATTCTTGACATCCAACTGATGAATAGGCCAAGTCTTCTAAAGAGCCAAGCTAAGCACAGTGCGAATAGTAGCCGGCTTGACCACCGGACTAAATGTCTCCCCACAATCTATCCCAACCTGCTGAGTCTTACCATCACCCACAAGTCGCGCCTTATGTCGAGCAAATGAACCATCTGAATTTTCCTTATGAGCAAAAATCCACATAGACCTGATAACATTAATATCATATGGACGGGGCACCAACTCCCACGTCTTATTATCAATAAGAGCATTATATTCATCAGTCATAGCAATTTTCCAATTAGGGTAATTTAAGGCGGACACAAGATTACGGGGCAAGGGGGATTTAGAGACATCAGAATGTAAATTAAAATGTCTTTTAGGTGTAAAAATATCTCGTTGACTACGAGTGACCGGTCTCTGACTCGAGGAAGAATTGAGGAAATTTTGAGAATTTCTGGGCTCGGGACGAATCGGCCGGCGGTGGGCTCTTGGCCCAAATCGTGAAATGGTGTGAAGCTGGACCAGTTCGCACCGGATCGCCCAATTGGAACTGCTATGGTCAAACCGAGCACGCGATCGTGGGGCCGGCCGAGCGATGGGCCATTGGAAAATTTTGGGTGTGGGAGATGTCCAAAAAATTCCGAATAATATACGAGGAGTATGAACTTTCGCAAAAGGAAATTAGGTTTCATCAAAAATGACATGGCGATTAATTATGATTTTCTTGGAAGATAAGTCAAAGCATTTATAACCACGATGATTCGACGGATAACCCAAAAATACACACGGGGTAGACCGAGCCTGAAGTTTGTTAATTGTGGTGGATAGGAATAACGGATAACACAAGCATCCAAAAATGCTAAGGTGAGAATAAGACGGGTTCTTATTATATAGGATTTTGAGGGGGGAAGAATATGTCAGACCTTTAGACGAAATTATGTTAAGAAGATATGTGGTCATTTGTAGAGCATGATGCCAAAAATATGGAGGTATGGAGGCATGAATTAAGAGAGTTCGGACAATGTTATTTATGGAACGAATTTTGCGTTCGGCCTTCCCATTTTGTGAAGATGTATGAGGACACGAAAAATGAAAATTGATCACATTATTCGCACAGAATTCCCGAAACTCCCTATTGTCATACTCTTTCCCATTATCACATTGAATATTTTTTATTTCTCTTTCGAATTGAGTACGAATGAACGCTCTAAATTTGATGAAGACGGAAAACACTTGTGATTTATTCGCAATTGGAAACGTCCACAAAAATCTAGAATAATCATCTAAAAAGAGAATATAATATCGATGACCTAATGAACTAAGAACAGGAGACGTCTATAGGTCGCTATGAATAATATCAAATGGCATTGAAGTATGATTATTGGAGTCTACAAATGGCAACTTAATAATTTTCCCTAATGAACAAGACTGACAAAGTGGAGTACGACTCGTACCCTTACAAGAAATAAAGCTATTTTTATCTAAAACAGATAAAATATAAGATCCCGGATGACCTAGGCGAGCATGCCACATGGAAGGAGAGATGGCTGCAAAAACTGACGGCAAGGCTTGACTCGATGGACTGAAACGGGACATGATAGGATACAGATCCCCCCTACTATCACACCTCATGAGATGACTCCCCGTCTTGAAATCCTTCACAGAGAAACCAAAAGGATCAAATTCAACGGAAACGGAATTGTCAGTAGTGAACTTTCGGACAGACACTAAATTTTTAATCAATTTAGGAGCATGTAAAGTATTTTTCAAGAGAAGGGGTGGATTGGGGGGAGACAACGTTTTTTTACCATACCCTAGAATTAGAATAGAACTGCCATTACCAACAATTATGCCCTGAGGAGTGCTCAAATTGGAATAAGATGAGAGAGTACCTGATTCGGAAGTCATGTGAGTAGTGGCACCGGTGTCCATATACCAATTTGGGTCCGGTTGAGTTAACCCTAATGTGTGCATCGCGGCCTCGATATCGGTTTGAGTGGGGCCTGCTGTATGATGGACTTACGGAGGTCAGGGCCCAAGAATTCCTGTCCGTGATGGAGCTGGGCCGTAGCTGCTACTGTCGTTCTTCTTTGAGCCAGCTTGATGGGCGCCTTCTGCTGAGTGTTGGGCACTGAGCGTTGGCAGCCCAGGCGGCATTGGAATTTCTCTTGAATAATAAGGGTTGCCCCACTGCCATGGGCTCCACTGCTGGGACCAGGGGGTGGTGGGCCACTATTCCCTGGTTGGGGCCCACCGCCTACCTGCTGACCACCGAAACCGCCACCAGAACCGCCGTATTTGCCCTCGCAATTTTTGTTATTATTCTTACGATTATTTTTGCCACCACCATGATTATGGTTTTGGCCCGAATTATTAACAAAACCCGAAGAACTTGGAGAGGACGCCACCATGACGACGGGGCTTGCTCCGGTAGCTGCCTTTTTAGCCAAACCGGCTTCTTCCAAAGTAAGCATGAAGCAGGCTTGATGAAAAGCGGGAAGAGGGTTGCTTTGACGTGGGAGAGTTCCAACGCCATTATATGCCTCCGAAAGGCCGGCAACCAATTGTTAAACCAGACGATTATTGGTGACAGGTGCGCCCACATTACGAAGTTGATCTGCCAACTCCTTAAGTTTCTTGCAATAGGCAGATACATTAGGAAATTCTTCCATGCGAACAAGGGAGAATTCTGTGACGGCACGTGAATATTGGTTATCTTGGAATATGTCACACAATCTATTCCAAGTAGCCATAGCCGTGGTATCCGGCTCAATAATTATTTGTAGAAGGTCAATTGAAATAGTGGAATAGATCCACTGGAGAACGGTAGCATCAAGCGTAATTCATAATTGAGGATCCTCCTCGGGACGAGGTGTAGTAGGAGGAATGATATGATGGATAACTTGATGGGAGATAGCGTGTATTTTAAACAACTCCGCCCACGTCGCATAATGAACGTTTTCCATCTCAAGCACAATCGGGATACAGTTCTTGATGTTGGAAACCATGAGGGCAGGATGATAATTGTTCTTAGACATCTTGAAAGAACAAAGAAGGAAGGGAAATTTAAGAGAGGTTTTTGAGAGCGGACGATGAATTTTGGAAGAGAAACCCGAGGGGGTGGGTGGGGTGTCTCGGACAAAATAAAGAGAAGACAAAAGTTGGGAGAGAAAAACTTTTGTTTTAGACCTAGTCTCTTGATACCATGAAAGAAATAATCCCCTTGATTATTTTCATTAATTGAATATGTATATATACAAGATACAAAATAGGAGAATCCTATTCCTATTCTATTCCTAAAATCTTATTCTACCATAATTCTAACTCTACAATTATGGTAGTGTATATTCCTAATTATGGTAACAAATACATTACAATATACTACACATATATTTTTCTAATATACAATATTCTTATCTTGTCTTACTATTCACAATTTGCCAAAACCGAGTGGCCAAATCTGGGCAGAAACCGAGAGTAATATAAGGCAATATACACATGTATATTGTGTTTATATTTCCTTATTTAACAGATAAACACAGTACACGAAAGAACATACAACAACAGAAATCAAAAGACATGGAACTATAAAACAATATTGCGCCTACTAGTATGATATGCTAAGCAGGGCTACAATAATAACACTACAACTACCAGTATGTAAGCGTAAGTAGGACTACATTCAACTGCCTACTACCCTTCTACCTTAATCTATGTCCTTCACAACCCCCTATCTAAGGTCATGTCCTCAATAAGTTGCACCTACGCCATATCCCTTCTAATCACCTCTCCTCAATACTTATTCGGCCTACATCTACCCCTCCTAAACCCGTACATAGCCAACCTCTCACACCTCCGCACTAGGGCATTTGTGTCTCTTCTCTGCACATGCCCGAACCATCTCAACCTCACTTCCCGCATCTTATCCTCCACCGAGGCCACTCCCACTCTATCCCGGATATCATCATTTCTAATTATATCCCTCCATGTATGCCCACACATCCATCTCAGCATCCTCATCTCCGCAAATTTTATCTTTTGGATGTGCGAAGTCTTGACTGGCCAACACTTCGGCCCATACAACATAGTCGATCTAACCACCACCCTATAGAACTTGCCTTTAAGTTTTGGTGGCACTTTTTTATCGCACAAAACACCAGATGCGAGCCTCCATTTCATCCACCCTATACCAATACAATGTGTGACATCGTCATCAATCTCTCCATTCCCTTGGATAATAGATCTGAGATGTTTGAAGCTTCCTTTCTTTGGAATGACCTGAGTACCAAGTCTCACCTCCACGCCTGTCTCATAGTCGCTCCCGTTATTGAATTTACACTCCAAGTATTCTTTCTTGGTTCTACTCAGCCTAAACCCTTTAGACTCCAGAGTCTGTCTCCAAACCTTCAGCTTATCATTCACTCCGCTGCGAGTCTCATCAATCAGGACTATGTCCAAACGGCCCACTATTTATGTGTCAAAAAAATAATGGAATTTCACACACTTTTGTGGGTTGTGCCTCAATCATAATAAATTTTTTCTAATATTACAACGTGAATTTGTCCGTTCGATGTTCTGACAAGGTTCCTTTTGAAGACGCTCAAAATCATACGAACCTAAGGTGCAAAAACTTTTTTCACCTTTTATTTTTTCATGTGGTAAGATGAGATATGGACAAAAGAATATCTATTCATTAGCCATCAAGATGCCTTTTAAGTTTTGTTGTCTTAAACATGTCCTATACAATGTTGGAATAATAAAATTATCAAATATAGAAATATTTTTTTAAATAAATTAAAAAAATAAGTAAATCACTTAAATTGAATCGAATGGTGAAATACTATTGCTTTCTTGATTACTCTTGCTTTCCTGGTATTTTTTTTATCCTAAAGATTAGTTTAGTTACCACCAAAGGATGTGACGCAGCGAATGGGGCTGCTACTCCATTAATCAAAGATCTCGGATTCGAGCCCTGGGTATGAAAATTAGTAAGGAAAGTTGTTAAGAGTCCCACATCGAAAATAGAATGGAAACATAGACTACTTAGATGGACTTGGACAATCCTCACCCTATAAGCTAGCTTTTTGGATTGAGTTAGTCCCAAGATCTATTCTTTACATGGTATTAGAATCATGCCCATTCCAATTCTATGTTCACCAATATTAGGTCCCCAAATTATATTGTCCACGCTCCAGTTAACGAGGTCTGGCGTGCGTGGGAGTGTTAAGAGTACCACATCGAAAATGGAATGAGAAAATGGACTCCTTATATGAATTTGGACAATCATCACCCTACAAGCTAGTTTTAGGGTTGAGTTAGGCCCAAAATCCATTCTTTACAAATGATTCCCCCCCAAATGAGACCCTACGCGGCTCCAATCCGGATATAGTCGGGCTCCAATGCGGATATCGGATATCCGGTGAGAAATAAAAAAAATTAGCCTAGTTAAACCTTCAAAGTACAGGGAGCGTTACAAGTTACAAAAGAGCTGGAGCTTGCAGAAGAGCCTAAACCAAAAGTGTTCTCAAGACTTTGCCATTATAAGTTTGATTCAATTAAAAATTGCAGGAGCTTAGAGTTATATCGATATATATATATATATATATATATATATATATATATATATATATATATATATATATATATATATATATATATATATACTGAGTCAATTAGACCGGTGAGCATAAGGAAACGGAATGATGACACAGGGAAATGAAATGATGAATATGGTATTCCTTCTGGTTTAATTTATATGACGTGTTGAGTTTCAAAGTTTAAGCAAAACCAGAAAATGTTATGCATTCTTAGTCTTAAAACATATAATATTTGAATTGTTATAAAGTTGTTGAAACTAATAGAATACTTGCCGAATATTTTTTCATTAATTGTATATCTGTTATTTTAGGTAGAATTGTATTTCTATTGTAAGATCTCTTATTTTAGGTAGAATTGTATTCTTATTGTAATTAGATCCTATTTTAGGTAGAATTGTATTTCTATTGTAATTAGGTTGATTAGTTACCTAGTTTAGATATTCTTGTACTATTATATATATTGTACATTATTGATGAATAAAATCAAGGAACATATTCCTTTATGGCATCAGAAGCCTAACCCTAAATATCCCACCCTAGCCGCCGACCTCTTTTCTCGGCAGCCACCCTTCACACGTCAGAACCCTAGCCGCTGACTTCATCTTTCAGCCGCCCCCTTTTCCCCACGATAGAACACTAGTTGTTCCGGCCATTCTCCCTCACTCTTCCTCCTAAATTTCCTCTTCCGTGGCTGACAAAACCAAATTACATCATGTACTTGCAGTCAACAAAATTAAAAACTTCATCCATGTGACTCTTGAGATGAAAAGGGGTCAATATCCTCGTGGGCGGAGCTTTTTTACGATCCACTGTCGTGTTTACGAAGTTATCGACCACATCATCCCTCCTACACCAAAGTCCACAGACCTACCCTCGGCTTCGACTTCTGATGATGCGCTCTGGTCTCCTTTGGACGCAACCGTCCTCTAGTGGATATACGACACAATCTCTAATGATTTGTTGCACACCATCATTGAGACCGATTCCACTACCCGCCAAACGTGGAAACGTTTGGAAATTATTTTCCATGACAACAAAACTCAGCGAGCTTAATACCTTGAAAATCAATTCACGGATGTTCATCAGTACGATTTCTAAAATGTCTCTGGATACTATCAAGAACTCAAGATGCTTGCCAAGCAACTCTCCAACATAGGCGCACCAGTCACTAATCAGTGATTTTTCATGCAACTTATTGCAGGCTTGAACGAATCCTATGACGGCATTGCCACTATCCTTCAGTATTGCACGTCGTTACCTCCATTTTATGAGGTCCGTTCAAAGCTTATTCTTGAGGAAACTCGGAAAATTAAGCGCAACACCACTCAACAAGCATTGCCGACACCGCCTTTACCACCACCGTCGGTCCCTCCGTCAATGACAGGGCCTCCAATTCTAGCAAACAGAATCACCGGCCTAAGGACCCGCAGTAGCCCACATCCACCCTTAATAACCGCCGGAGCAGGCAGTCCGGCAAGGGCCGCAGTGGATGGAATTTCAGCAATAACAACGGCGGGAAGGGGTAGTCCATGCCGGCAGGAAATAGCCAGTAGCGACCGCTGCAGTGGCAGTAGCCTCCGCCATAGACTGCCTACCCGTCGTGGGCTGTGTGGCCCCCACAGTCATAGGCCTCTTCTCCTTGCCCATATCCGACATTCTCGTGGACTCCACGTCAGAACCGACAGGCCCACCCTGACATACTCCTCACGCGTCCATAACAGGCCTACACAGCATAGGCCCCCGCCCTCAACTAATGCATCGAATGGCATTCAGGCAGCTATGAACATAATGTCACTCAACGCTCCAGACGAAAATTGGTATATGGACATAGGCGCCACATCTAACATGGTGGTATCACAAGGTACTCTATCGTCTTATTCCGATTTGAGTAATTTAAATCAAAATATTATTGTTGGTAGTGGACAAGGCATTCTCATTCGTGGTTTTGGTCATTCGTCCTTATCCCCACCACATCCACCATTAATCTTCAAAAATGTCCTCCATGCCCCTAAACTTATTAACAATCTAATCTCTATGTGACGTTTCACAACTGATATTAGTGTTTCCCTTGAATTTAATCCTTTTATTTTTTTGTGAAAGATTTTAAGACAGGGAGATGAATAATGAGATGTGACAGAACTAGAGATCTCTACCCTATTTCAAACACAGTCAACAATCCAGCCTCAGTTCCATCAACATTTGCTGCTTTTTCATCTTCCTTATGGCATTCTATATTAGGACATCCGGGAGATTCTGTTTTACACTCCCTTAGGAAAAATAATTTTATTAATTGCAATCGTATTTTTAGGACTCCTATATGTGAATCCTGCGTTTTGAGAAACATGTTAAATTACCACTTTCTGCATCTACAAATTGTATTTTACTGCCTTTCGATATCATATATAGTGATTTGTAGACATCCCCTATTTCATGTACGGCTGACCATCGATATTATGTGTTGTTTTTTAGCGATTTTTCCAACTTTCTATGGACTTTTTCAATTGCCAATAAATCTCAGGTATACCCCATTTTTTTCTCATTTAGTACTTTTGTAAAAAACACAATTTGAAAAGAGTAGTAAATATTTTCAATGTGACAATGGCGATGAATTTAATAATAATCAATTCAAATAGTTTTGCTCCAAAAACGGTCTTACCTTTCATTTTTCCTGCCCTCAGACCTCCTCCCAAAAAGGTAAAGTCAAATGGAAAATCTGAACCATAAACAACCTAATTTGTGCCCTGCCTGCTCACGCCTCAATTCCCCCTCAATTCTGGCATTACACACTCTCCATGGCCACCTATCTCCTAAACATAATTCCAAACAAGTCTCTAGCTCAACAATTTCCCACTCAAGTTATGTTTCGTAGGAACCCCTCCTACTAACACTTGCGTATCTTTGGATATCTCTGTTATCCTCTCCACCCGACCACTCACAAACTCCAACCCCAGTCTTTCCCGTGTGTATTTCTGGGTTACCTCACCAATCATCGTGGTTACTCCTTCTATGACTTGTCGAGATGGAAAATTATTATTTCATGTCATGTCCTATTTGATGAGTCTCAATTCCCCTTTGCCTCCCTAAACTCGCCACCTCGGAATTCTTACGACTTCCTAGATGACGGCCTGAACCCTCTTCTAATTCATCATTTACATAGTCCACCATCTCAGACCCCGACACCCCCCACCTCAGACATTTCGAAACACACTGCCCACCCGATTCTGCCGGCGGTGACCCAGAACAACCCACCTCAATGTGCTTCCGCAACCCTCTCTCGGCAAACCGAGCATCGGCCAGCCGGTCTCGTCACCCCTACCCTTCCTCATCTTCTAGACAGTTTTGCGGTACACCCCTCCTATCCCATATCCTGAGACATGCTCTCGGACCATGAAAACTTGTGTCATGCACGAAATTCATAAACCTAAATGAGTGTTTTACCTATCTGTTTTAGTTGTCCCTTCTCTTGTCCCTCGAAATCCTAAGGATGCCTTGTCTGACCCTAGTTGGAAAGCCGCAATGATTGACGAATACAATGTTCTTATTGATAATAAGATGTGGGACCTAGTACCCCGTCCACCTAATGCTAACATTATTCATTCCATGTGGATTTTTAGACATAAAAAGAAATATGATGGTTCTTTTGAGAGGTACAAGGCTCGTCTTATAGGTGATGACAGGTCTCAACAGGTGGGAGTGGACTGTGATGAAACGTTCAGCCCGATCGTAAAGCCCACAACCATTCAGACCGTCCTCAGCATTGCCCTATCAAAGTCTTGGCCCATTAATCAGCCTGATGTCAAGAATGCCTTCTTACATGAGGATCTTCATGAAATGGTATACATGCATCAACCTATGAGTTTCAGGGATCCTATTCATCCGGATTATGTGTGTCTGTTGCGAAAATCGCTCTATGGACTGAAACATGATCCTCGGGCATGGTACCAGCGGTTCGCCAATTATGTCTCCTCTATCGGTTTTTCACACAGTAGATCCGACCATTCCCTGTTCATCTACAACAAGGGTACAAACATGACTTACCTATTATTATATGTTGATGACATCATCCTCACCACATCATATGATGCTCTCCGCCAGTCCATTATGTCTCTCATTTTCTCTGAGTTTGCTATGAAGGGTCTGGGCCCCCTGAGTTATTTCTTGGGCATATTTGTCACTCCACGTTCTGGTAGCCTATTATTGTGTCAGAAGAAGTACGCAAAGAGATCCTTGACTGTGCAGGCATGCCATCTTAAAAACCATCCCACACACCAGTAGACACCAACTCCAAGCTCAGCACTGACTCCGACCCTCCATAATCAGACCCGACTCACCATCGTATCCTGGCTGGGGCTCTGCAGTACCTCACATTCACGAGACCTGACATATCCTATGTCTTGCAATAAATCTGCTTATACATGCACAATCTGACGGAAGCACACATGCATGTCGTCAAACGTATTTTACGATACGTCCAAGGTACACTTCACTTCAGATTACATCTATACATGTCCTCACTCACTGGTCTCACTACTTATTCTGATACTGACTGGGGTGAATGTCCTGACACCCGAAGGTCCACGTCTGGTTACTGCATTTTCTTCGAAGATAACCTATTGTCTTGGTCTTCCAAAAGGAAACCTACACTATCCCGATCTAGTGCCGAAGCAGAGTATAGAGGTGTCGCCAATGTCATATCTGAGTCTTGTTGGATTTGTAACCTTCTACTTGAGCTTCACTGCCCGATTCAAAAGGCAACACTAGTCTACTACGATAATATTAATGCGATATATCTTTTCGAAAATCCCGTTCAACATCAGCGCACTAAACATATTGAGATGGACATTCATTTCATTCGCGGAAAAGTGGTTGTGGTCAAGTTCGTGTCATTCATGTTCCTTTCAGATATCAGATTGCCGACATCTTCACCAAAGGACTTCCGCGTATACTATTTGATGATTTTTGAGCCATTCTCAATGTTCGTGAACCTCCCGCTTCGACTGTGGGGGGTGTAATAGAATATTTTCCGAATATTCTTTCATTAATTGTATATCTCTTATTTTAGGTAGAATTGTATTCCCATTGTAATTATGTCTCCTATTTTATGTAGAATTGTATTCCTATTGTAATTAGGTTGATTAGTTACCTAGTTTAGATATTCTTGTACTACTATATATATTGTACATTATTAATGAATAAAATCAAGGAACATATTTCTTTAGAAACTTATGATCTTAAATATGTCATAATGTTTGTGTGATAAATGAGAAGTTTAAAGTTATATTGTTGTCAAACTAACCTGTAGTGTAGCATAGAATCTCTTTTTATTTATTTTTGGATCAGACTAATAACGAAATAATATCAATGTACTTAACCGGAGGGTGTATAGTATATGAATTGCAAGAAAATCGTAATAGACGTAATAGAGCTTAAGTTTTGTGCACTGAAAATGTAAAAAAATAATTATATAATTAGGTCATTTAAAAGATAATTGGAGGTAACTTTATTAAATACTATCATTGATTGATAATCTTTAATAAATGGTAGATAACCTATTGCTATAATTTATAACAAGTTAAATTACAATAGTGTAAAAAGTTCATTACGCAATTGGTGAAACAAACATATAGAAATAATAAGGTGCTAGTAGTAGCAAACGACAGCCATAGAATGAGTGAGAGGCTATCTATGATCCATAATCTCATCCACTGTCTTGTTCTCTCCATCCTATCTTCACTAAATACATGTGCTCCTGCATTCCTTACTGACCTGCTTGTGAATACATAACAATCATGGCTTCGACTGCTCTATCAGTAGCCAATTCTTCTCTCCAGGTCACCAACAAAGGATCATTCTCAGACTTCACTGGGCTACGCACCTCATGTGCCCTTCCATTCGGAAGGAAAGCTAACGATGACTTGCTCTCTCTTGTTGCTTTCCAGACCTCTGTTGTAAGTAATAGAGTACATTTTATCTTGGATTTAACTTATATACATTTCATTATGTAAAGATTTTTATACTAAATTTACCTATCGTAGCAAGTTACCCGCCTTATTTTCCAGCCTACTAATTCCATATATCATGGAGTTAATTACCTGTACTGTAGCATAAATGTTACATTCATCTAAATTTGAGTGACTGGGATTCGTGTGCAACAATATGTTTGTTCTAGAAACCAACAATAATACTACTAGTAAGAAGAAAATGCTTCTTTCAGTGTATTGGGAATCAAGAATTTATTTCTAATATGTTCTTGCGTGTTGCATATATGTGTGTCTGTTTGAGTTTGAGTCTTGTTTTTCATGCATCTTTTCCATTTGAGGATATTCAGTACTACTACTAAATAATTTCTTTGCATTGTTCATTCCAACTTTAAAAGAATTTGATTATTTTGATTAAAAGTTGAAAATCTTTTTGCTGCAAGCTAGTGCTCGTTGATATTTGAAAAAGCTTAAGTTCTATTTCAACTAATTAATCACAAATTATTTGGAAGTTCAATTACCATGAAGTGCGACACTCTTGTTTATCTGTTATTGTTTGGTGGAATTTACTTGGAATAAAACGTAGATTGGTGGAGGAAAGAACAAGAGGGGAGTAGTTGAGGCCAAATTGAAAGTAGCCATCAATGGATTTGGAAGAATTGGAAGGAATTTCTTGAGGTGCTGGCATGGCAGGAAAGACTCTCCCCTTGATGTCATTGTCATCAATGACTCTGGCGGTGTCAAGCAAGCCTCTCACCTCCTCAAGTACGACTCTACCCTCGGAATCTTCGACGCTGACGTTAAGCCTGTTGGTACTGATGGCATCTCTGTCGATGGAAAGATCATCAAAGTGGTCTCTGACCGTAACCCCATTAATCTCCCCTGGAAGTAAGTCCCTTTTCACCAACATTGCAGTGATAGGGTCTTTCTTATGTACACTTTTGTTAGGAAAATAATTTTGATTGCTCAACACTATATAAGGAGACAACAACTGTAAGTTTTGTACTAACGTAGTAGTGATCCAGGGATCTTGGCGTTGACTTGGTGATCGAAGGTACCGGAGTGTTTGTGGACAGAGAGGGTGCCGGGAAGCACATCCAAGCTGGAGCTAAGAAAGTGCTGATCACTGCCCCCGGAAAGGGTGATATTCCTACCTATGTCGTCGGTGTCAATGCCGATCTTTACAGCCCTGATGAGCCCATCATCAGCAATGCTTCTTGCACCACCAACTGTCTTGCTCCTTTTGTCAAAGTCCTTGACCAAAAACTCGGTAATACTTCTTCTCTCTATGTATATTCCATATAAGCACAATTAATAGTATTCCCTTTAATTCAATTTATACGTGATATTCTTTCCTTTTTAGCCAATTCTAAAAAAATTAACATTCTTTTACCTTTAGTAACAATATTGTTTTAAAATTAACATTTTATCCTTAATGAGATAATTTACATCACACAAATATCTATGACTTATTTTAAATTACAAGTTTCAAAAAACTGCCTTCCATTCTTAAACTTTGTGTCCAGTTTTGGAACTGAGGGAGTATTAATGTCACGACCCAAATCGGAGGGCCGCGACGGGCATCCGGACCCCACCCGCCTGGTACCGCTAATCGTATATTTAACATCTAATCATAATTAATTACATATTAAGCCGAAAAACATTATAGAAAATCTTAACCAGAAATCCAATTTTTCATATATACATACCCATACCAAGGCCGACAAGGCCACACATGACAACTAACCACAGGACACATGTCTACAAGCCTCTAGAGAATACATGACATCACAAGGACGGGACAGGACCCCGCCATTCCTATATGCGTATGCAAAAATATGGTACCACGACCAGACTGCAACTCTGAAATAAATAGAGTGCTCCAATATCAGCTGAACCAGCAACCTACTAGCGTGAACTGTCACCCTCTTTAACTGAACCTGCGGGCATGAAACGCAGCGTCCCTCGGCACAAGGGACGTCAATACGACTGATGTACTGAGTATGTCAGGCATGAATAATATCATAACAGTGATATACCAATAACTGAAATAGAAACAGCTGACCAGCAGTAAATGCCTCTGAGGGCCCTAACACATATGCCTAAATGTTATGCACAATGCAGTATACTTATACATCGGCCTCATCGGGCATCTTCCTTACCATAACAACCTCTGTGGGCATCATTTCGTGTCGGCCTCTGTGGGCGTCATACCATGTAATGATTAATGAATGTATGCATAATGCAAATGTGATATACTAATGTCCACACAGGAATCCTCACATAACCGCCTCTGTGGGCATCAGGTTATATCGCCACACAAGGGCATCACATCATCACATCATATTTACCGCTTCGGGCTCTTTCGTGATAGTCTGTACCAGCTGCAGGTGGTATGCGTATATAACGCCTTTCCCTCTCCCATTCCCCGTACATATATATCTATATATATATATATATATATATATATATATATATATATATAATATTTACCATATAGTAGTGTGCATAGCACAAGTGGTCCATGGTAATATATGAATGCAATGCAAATAAAAATGCATGAATGATAACACAATATTTCAATCTCAATGGATGACATAATACCTTTATACCTTCGGCTAACATTGGAAAATCAACATCTCTTCTGTATGCCTCAGTAAGGACTTAGAAACATATTTAGACATGTTTTTAGCATAGGAATCAATAATATGAATATTCTTAACTACTAGGAGCAGAATAAATTATGGAGCAATATCACGGTTATATTTCGTTACATGGAACATGCCAAAAGAAAGAAATAATTTGTCTTAACATATCTTCGTTTCGCTAAAATGGAAGGAAAAACAATATTGCTACTTGCCAAGAAATACCAAATAATGATGCTGGCCAATTTCCCTTTGTTTTTACCTTCTTTAAAAATTGCTTTGCTTCCTATATTCTACACGATCCTACACTACTACTGCTACTTCGTACTCCCTCTTTCTTTTCCAAATCAAAGCAAAATGAAATAACTCTATTTTCTATTCTACAGCAAAACGAACTGACTTTATTTTCTAACCCAAACAAAACAAAATGCTTCCTAACTTGCTAACTTACAAGTAGTCTTTAGTAGAAATCCTAGACCCCTAATCCCTAATCACACGACACACACCTTAGTTAGGCTTAGTGATTTAGGAGATTTGTTGCAATGTTTACACGTGATGTCCCCCACTAACTTTGTCCCCATAATTATTAATTGATCCCACAATTAATCAATTATACACATAATTAATTCTAGATCCCACTTTATTTAAATCCTAAAAACTCATAAGACCTTCGTATACTTAATGTCATAATTTGTAATATGACACTAGTCCATAATCTCTTTATGCACACACCAAATTATTTCCTTTCCCCGTCGTCACACTTGTTACGTCCAAAATTATTTCGGGGTCTAATTCTTTTATATTCTAGTCTCTTTTTTAGCATACGTGATATCACATAAAATCCCGAGGCCCGAGTCTACTTATTATGCTTAGGTGCTCAAATCATTGTCCAAAAGGGACGTTACAATTAACTTGCTTAGCAAAGAGAAACTACAGTATGAATAGATTCAGAAAAATAATGTACATCAATTTTCCTTGGCTAGGCATAATAAAGGGGACCATGACAACTACACACTCGTACACTGGTGACCAAAGGCTTCTTGATGCAAGCCACAGGGACCTTAGACGTGCAAGAGCTGCAGCTCTCAACATTGTGCCAACTTCAACTGGTGCAGCTAAGGCTGTGGCCCTTGTCCTCCCAAGCATGAAGGGGAAGCTCAACGGCATTGCCCTGCGTGTGCCCACCCCAAATGTCTCGGTCGTGGACCTTGTCGTTCAAGTATCCAAGAAAACATTTGCGGAGGAAGTGAATGCTGCATTCAGGGAGGCTGCTGACAATGAGCTTGCTGGAATTCTCTCCGTCTGCGATGAGCCCCTCGTTTCAGTTGACTTTAGGTGCTCGGATGTTTCATCAACTGTTGATGCTTCACTCACCATGGTCATGGGAGATGACATGGTTAAGGTTATTGCTTGGTATGACAATGAATGGGGTTACTCACAGAGGGTGGTTGATCTCGCTGACATTGTTGCCAACCAATGGAAATGAAGTATATGAACATGGTGTTATCTGTTTAATATTATTAGCTTAACTTTTTGCTTTATCTGTAGAGTATGTTACTTCCCTTTTCTGAAGATTGTAACGAGAAGCCAGACAGATTTATATCCTAAATTGTGTAATCTCATCAATTAATTATATCAACGTTATTGCTGTATATCTTGTTTTAAGGTTTTGGGTCATGTGTGTTTGTTTTCAATTTTGACCCAAGTTTTGTGCGTAATCTAATTCCTTTTATCTTCTATTCTATGTATATCACTGCATTTGAGGGTCCAAAATGGATTCTGCCCCGTACCTGCATTCTCTTGTTTTGGCCCAACACCCCATTTCATGGAGTCTCGTAGCCAAGAAGGCCCACTTCTCAAGCAAAAAAAAGTAGTGGGTTATTTGTTTTAAATTTCGGGCCTAAGCCCCAAGTCTTTACATTTTTGGTTTTATTTATGCATATGTATCGTGATTTGTATGTAATTAATATTCTTGAAACCTTATTGAAACTTGGATAAAACCTTTGTAGGGGAAATGGCGAGTCGTTTAGATAACACGGTTTTCAAATGGGATGTTCTTGGAACTTTCAAGGTTTAAAATTGGATTCGATTAATCCCGCACGAGGGACACAATGATTTTCCAAGAAATAATTTGGTGCCTCTCAAGTCTTTTGATCTCAACTCAATTTTGTTGAAATGATTATTCAAAATTGGTTTAAGAAAGAGTTTGATTTTCTTTTATAATTTTTTTTGCCCTAGATTTCTTTAAATATGTGTCATTTTAAATCAACAAACGTTTTGGGATGTCTTCAAGTTTCTAAAGCAATAAAAATGGATTTCCAGGCCAAGCGGGAGAACGAACGAACGAAAAATGGAAGTTTTGGCGGGCCTTGGCCCAAAAGAGGTCATTTTCTGTCACGACCTAAAATTTAAAATCGCGATGACACTTATTCTCAACCCGAAAGGATTAACAACCGATTCATTTTAAGTTAAACAAGCGGTAATTAAAATGAAAAAAAAATCATAACCAAGTCTATATAGTGATCAAAATGCGGAAACAACCGAATATACCACCCAATACTGAGATCATGTGTACAAGAGCTACTAAAAATACTAATACAAGTCTGAATCGACCAAATACAATGTCTAAAATATAAGAGACAGAAATAAATAAAGATAGAAAGAGTCTAGCACTGCATATCATCAGCAGCTCATCACTATATCTCCCGAATCAACAATCTCGGACTCACAATTTTTCAGGTCCATCTTTTGTGTCTGATGCTTTGGCATCATCTTCATTTTCTTAATTTTTTTATCTCAATTTAAGGAACACGGTTTTGATTTATCGAGTGAACTTGACCTTTCGGAACAACATGTAAATATTCTTATTTCTACTTATAGAAAAAGCACCGACTGACCTGATAAGAAACTGTTAAATATACACAATATACATGTGTATATTGTGTATATTGCTCTCGGAATTTACTGTATATAGAGTATATATTTAGGTAATATTTAGTCTCCTAGTTTAGGTAATATTGTAATGTAATTAGTATTGTACACTTACCATAATAATTGTATTACCATAAATGTATAGTTAAAATCCAAGTAGAATAAGGTTTTAGGAGTAGAATAGGAATATGATTCTCCTATTATGAAAAGATGTAACTTGTATAAATAGTCTTTCAATTAATGAAAATAATCAAGGGATTATTTCTTTCATGGTATCAAGAGTCTAGGTCTTAAAATCCTCTCCAAAATTTCTTGCACTTTACCGTCCTAAGTCTCTAAAATCCGATCCCTTCTTCTTGGGTTTTGTGTCGACGGTTCATCTTTCTCCCAATTTTTTCTTCCAAATCCCTCAATCACATATTGTTCTATCAATATGTCTACATCATGGAACATGTTTCATCCTGCCCTTACAGTTTCTAACATCAAGAATAACATCCCTTTTGTTCTTGAAATAGAAAACGTCCAATATGCGACGTGGGCCAACTGTTCAAAATTCACGCACGATCATATCAAGTCATCCATCACATAATCCCCGCGGCTCCTGAGGATACGGAGGTGCCAAAACACGAGAATGATCCTAAGTTGTGGACGACTCTTAATGCTACCGTCCTTCAGTGGATATATTCCACAATATATACCGACCTTTTACAAATAATTATTGAGCCTGACGCTACGGCACAAGCGACTTGGGATAGGCTGCGTGATATATTCCAAGATAATCAAAATTCTAGAGCCGTTACCCTTGAGCAGCATTTCTCCCACGTCAATATGGAAGATTTTCCTAATGTTTCAGCGTATTGCAAAAGATTAAAGGAATTGGTGGACCAACTTCACAACGTTGGCGCGCCAATTTCAAACGATTGTTTGGTCCTCCAAATGGTTTCCGGCCTATCCGCAATTTTATCAGGCTCGTTCTATGCTTACACTCGAAGAAGCAGACATGGCAAAATGAGCGGCTACCGGTGCTAGTCCCGTAGTCATGATGACCGAGTCCACGGTGTATCCTACCGGTTCCAACAACTCAGGCCAAAACCGCAACAACGGTGGCAACAAAAAAGGTGGAAATAAGAAAAATAATTGCAAGAACCGCGGCGGCAGCCGGAAGAATGGTGGCAGCGGTGGGGGTCCTCGCGATGGTCAGCAGCAGCAGCAGCAGTTCTGGGGCCCACAGTGGCCCCCTATGCAGTGGTAGTGGGCCCCACAACAGTAGTTTAGGCCCAGTAGTTTGCCTCCCAGCGGTAGTTTCAGCCCAGCAACTTTCAGCCCAACTAGCAGTGGACGGGCTTAGCAATAGTCCAGGCCCAATTCGGCCTGGTCCACCTACAGCCAGCAGTTTGGGCCAAGACTGCAAGTAGGGGTGCTTGGGCCTCGGCCCCCGTAAGCCCATCACGCAATGACACCCACGCCTACCGACATCGAACCCGCAATGCACACGCTTGATTTAAATCCTCCGGACCCAAATTGGTATATGGACACCGGTGTCACTACCCACATGACATCCGATTCAGGGTACTCTCTCGTCTTATTCCAATTTGAGCAACCCCCGTGGTATAATCGTTGGTAATGGTAGTTCTATTCAAATTCGTGGTTATGGTCATAAAACGTTATCTCTCCCTCATCCTCCTCTTATCATGAAAAACACCCTACACGCCCCCAAATTGATTAAAAACTTAGTCTCTATCCGTAAAGTCACTACTGACAATTCTCTTTCTATTGAATTTAATCCATTTGGTTTCTCTATGAAGGATTTCAAGACGGGGAGTCCTCTCATGAGGTGTGATAGTAGGGGGGATCTTTATCCTATCACCCCCAGTTCCGGTCCATCGAGTCTAGCCCTGTCATCAGCTTTTGCAGCCATTTCTCCTTCCTTGTGGCATGCTCGTTTTGGTCATCCGGAGTCCTCTATTTTGTCATCTTTAGATAAAAATAATTTTATTTCATGTAAGGGTACGAGTCGTACTCCAAATTGTCAATCTTGTTCTTTAGGAAAAATTGTTAAGTTGTCATTTGTAGACTCAAAATCTCATACTTTAATGCCATTTGATATTATTCATAGCGACTTATGGACGTCTCCTGTTCTTAGTTCTGGGGGTCATCGGTATTATGTTCTCTTTTTGAATGATTATTCTAAGTTTTTATGGACGTTTCCGATAGCGAAAAAATCTCAAGTTTTTTCCATCTTCCTAAAATTTAGAGCATTCATCAGAACCCGATTCGACTGAGAAATAAAAAATATTCAGTGTGATAATGGCAAAGAATATGACAATGGGGTGTTTCGAGAATTCTGTGCTAATAATGGGATAAATTTTTGTTTCTCTTGTCCTCTTACATCTTCACAAAATGGGAAAGCCAAACGCAAAATTCGTTCAATAAATAACATTTTCTGAACATTATTGATTCATGCTTCCGTACCCCCGTCTTTTTGGCATCATGCTCTCCAAATGGCTAACTATCTCCTTGACATAACTCCTTCAAAATGTTTGACATATTCTTTCCCCCTTCAAATTTTATATAATAAAATTCCTTCATATTCACATCTTTGGATTTTTGGGTGTTTGTGTTATCCGTTATTCCCGTCCACCACAATTAATAAACTTTAGGCCCGGTCTACTCCGTGTGTGTTTTGGAGTTTTCCGTCTAATCATCGTGGCTACAAATACTTTGATTTATCCTCTAATAAAATCATCATTAATCACCACGTCATTTTTGATGAATCCCAATTTCCATTTGCTAAAGTTAATACTCACGTGCCTAGTTCGTATAATATTTTGGAGGAACAAATATCCCCGTATATTATTCAGCATTTTTCGGACATCTCCCGCACCCAAACTTCTCTAGCGGGCCCACTGTCCGCTGGCCCCACTGACCCGTTACCCCATGTCTATCCCAGTACCTCCACTGGACCAGTTCCAGCGATTGGGCCAGTCCAACCCAATTTTGGAACGGGTCCAGTTACTGCTCCAGTATACCGTGTTGGGCCAGCAGGCCCACTGCCTGCTGGCTAGTCTGTCCTGAACCCAGCAAATTCCCAAAATTCGTCCAATTCTCCCTCGAGTCATAGACCGGTCACTCGTAGTCAACAGGGTGTTTTTAAACCAAAAAGACATTTTAATTTACATTCTAATGTCCCTAAATCTCCCTTACCCCGTAATCCTGTGTCTGCCTTAAATGACCCGAATTAAAAAATTGCTATGACCGATGAATTTAATGCTCTTATTGATAATAAGACATGGGTGTTGGTACCCCGTCCATTTGGTATTAATATTATTCGATCTATGTGGATTTTTGCTCATAAGGAAAATTCAGATGGTTCATTTGCCCGACATAAGGCGCGGTTTGTGGGTGATGGCAAGACTCAGCAGGTTGGTATTGATTGTGGTGAGACGTTTATTCCGGTGGTCAAGCCGGCTACCATTCGCATTGTGCTTAGCTTGGCTCTTTTGAAGGCATGACATATTCATCAGTTGGATGTCAAGAATGCTTTCCTACATGGTGATCTCAAAGAAACAATCTATATGCATCAGCCATTGGGATTCAGGGATCCTAACCATCCTCATCATGTCTGTTTGTTGAAGAAATCCTTATATGGGCTTAAGCAGTCTCCACGGGCCTGGTATACACGGTTTGTAGACTATGTTGCGACTATTGGGTTCACTCACAGCAGATTGAATAATTCATTATTCATCTACCGTCGTGGTTCATCCGTGGCCTATATCCTATTATATATGGATGATATTATTTTGACAGCCTTTTTCGATGCCTTGCGCCAGTCAATCATGAAACTGCTTAGCTCTGAGTTTGCTATGAAAGACTTGGGGCCCTTGAGCTACGTTTTGGGGATTGCTGTCACTCGACATTCCGATGAGTTGTTCTTATCTCAACGGAAGTATGCAGCTGAGATCATCGAGAGGGCAGGGATGTCATCCTGTAAGTCCACTTCCCCTCCAGTTGATACTAAGCCCAAGCTAAGTGCCGCGGCCGGCGTACCCTACGAGGATCCGACCTGCTATCGCAGTCTTGCAGGGGCCCTTCAGTATCTTACCTTTATGAGACCGGATATTACATATGATGTCCAACAGGTGTGTTTGTTCATGCATGATCCCAGAATTGAGCACGTGAATGCACTCAAACGCATCATTCGGTATATTCAAGGTACACTTGACTATGGTTTGCATTTATATCATTCCTCAACGTCTACACTTGTCTCGTATATAGATGTTGATTGGGGTGGCTGTCCCGACACCAGACGGTCGACGTCAGGCTATTGTATGTTTCTTGTCAACAACTTCTCCTGGTCTGCAAAGCGTCAGTCAACTCTATCCCGCTCAAGTGCCGAGGCTGAATATCGAGGGGTAGCTAATGTGGTCTCAGAATCATGTTGGTTATGTAATTTGCTTGTAGAGCTTCATTGTTCCATTCAGAAGGCAACCTTGGTTTATTGATATAATATTAGTGTCATCTACCTTTCTGGTAATCCGGTTCAGCACCAACGCACTAAGCATATCAAAATGGACATTCACTTTGTCCCTGAAAAGGTTGCTCGTGGTCAAGTTCGTGTATGCCATGTCCTGTCGAGATATCAAATTGCCGACATCTTTACAAAGGGTCTTCCCTCGGTCCTTTTTGAAGATTTTAGGGACAGTCTCAGCGTTCGAAGACCGCCCGCTATGACTGCAGGGGTGTGTTAAATATACACAATATACATGTGTATATTGTGTATATTGCTCTCGAAATTTACAGTATATAGAGTATATATTTAGGTAATATTTAGTCTCCTAGTTTAGGTAATATTACAATGTAATTATTATTGTACATTTACCATAATAATTGTATCACTATAAATGTATAGTTAGTATCCAAGTAGAATAAGGTTTCAGGAGTAGAATAAGGTTTCAGGAGTAGAATAGGAATAAGATTCTCCTATTATGAAAATATGTAACTTGTATAAATAGTCTTTCAATTAATAAAAATAATCAATAAATTATTTCTTTCAGAAACATTAACAGAGAAGAAAAATGAACATAAGTTTCACCATTCCATGCTATGTTGAAGGCTAATCATATTCAAGACAAGTGTCACTAGAAACAAGATTTTCCTTCTTACTTTACATATATTCCTATTTCATTTTACATTTAAAACGAACTAAACACAAGTCCTCACAGATAACCATAAAACAACGGTGGTGATTATATTATAATTGTCATGAGATACTGCATAATTGAACTGCCCAGATCAAAGTCAGGCCGTATAGCAAAGTGGATAACCGTCGGAACGGTGTGTCACTTGTCCATAAAATAATGAAAGATAGTTGAGAGTTTGTAGATAAATGTATCATCTAATTTGAGAATAGCAGTTTGTTCAAGTGTTCACTGTTGTGCAGAGCCGAATCTAAGATTTCAAGAGGATTGGTGCATCATTGCTTTAATGGAAATAAAGTACAGTAAGTTGGGTTCGATCCCTCGTCCTTAAAGAATTAAACTCAATGCTTAACCAGTGCACGACTCAGTCTCATTTGATCAGGTGTTTCATCAATTAATATAGATATATATACACATAATATACCAAATTTAATCGGGTAACCATGGTTCACGTGACCCAATTTTTCTACATAACCTTGCCTCTACTGGTGTGCATAATTAAAATGAAGTTATGATGTTTGATGCCATGATCATGAAGATAGAAACCCTACCACGAGTTCTCAAGAGCAGCAGATGCATTCATAATTTATCTTTTTCAGAGTGAGGACTTTCAAAAGCATCAATCACTATGTGAGCTTATGGCTGGCCAACGGGATGGGTTCGGGGCGGGTCCCGACGGGACGGGGGGCCGGTACTCGGGCGGGACTGGCGGGTTCTGCTAGTGTCCCGTCCCGATTCCGGTCCCATAGGAAAAGGTCCCGGTATTTATCAGGTCGGGATCGGGTTTTTCATTTTTTTTTTTGCACTTAATTTTAAAAAATAATATATATAGAAACACCTCAATAATTAAACAAGATAGTGTAATAAAAATATTCCAAGACTGTTTTTGTGCCTCTTATATTATTTAATAGAAATATGATTTTGTTTTGTAATACAATTGTCAAAATTGCAACTTTGTGGTGTTGAAAGTTGCAAATAACATAGTAAAATTGCAATTAAAAAAATTACATATTTAAAAGCACCTTTTTTAGTTTCTTTATAATTTCTTGTGGTTCTTCGGTTGAAATTGATATTTGTTGGTCAAATTGCTCGACGTCGCTTCCACCTCCGTCGGATAAGATGTCATTGTAGTTTTAGTCTTCTTCTTCATTGATCTCCAGTTGATCGCACCTTCTCCGCTCCGCTCTTATCCAATCTCTGAATAATACTGCAATCTACAAGTTGTCTCCCGCTAATGAGTGCCTGTGCTCTCCTATTTGAAATCTGCCGGCAGAAAAAGCGCTTTCAGACGCTGTTGATGACGCTTGAATGATCAACACATCTCGGGCCATCTTTGATAGTGTCAGAAATGTCTTCTTATTCTCCCTCCAATATTTCAGCAAGTCTTCACGTCCTTCTTCATTGAGAACTGCTTGGTACGGTACAACACCCTGCAAAACAAAAACATCGAACTCGCTAACTTGGGTAGTAGTGTTACCACTATACATTCTACTTCTAAGGCTTTCAATACTAGCCGCAGAAACATCATGTCTTTTTTGAGGTTGTGTTGAACAAGAAGAAGATGGTATGGAAGCCGGTTGGTTGCTAGCACTTTCTTGTTGGTAATACCTATATACTTTTTTGCATTTATCTTGTATGCTAGACAACACCTCTTCTTTAGTTTGTTCAATAGGTGGTGGGTCATTTGGATTTTTGGGAGTTGGAGGAGGTAGTACTGCTATACAATCATAAATAGTTTCAATAAGTGTTTTACAACCGTCTATTTTAATAGTCGGATTTATAATCTTTTCTTCGTTGTATTCTATTACTTTTAAAAATAAATTTTATAGCAAATTGTATTTTATTAAGAATGTCTGCAAAAAGTGTTAGACCATCATTTACAACTAAGTTATATATATGGCACACACATTTTATATGAAAATGATTTGAAAAAGATGGAGTTAAAAGATCTTTATTAGAAGAAGTGTTATCTAATGTAATAGTCATAATTTTATCTGTTATTCCGTAATAATCGCAAACTTGATAAATATTTTCTGAAATAAAAGTACCAGTGTGCATATCATCTATATATCTATACGCTAAAATACGTTTTTGCATAGACCATTTATAATCTATCCAATGACATGTTACCGTTAAATAATCATGGCCGTTAGTACTACGGCCTATATCAGACGTGATAGATACTTTACCAGGAAAATGATATAAGGAATAACGTAAATACTGTTGATATTCATGTGCAAATTTAAATACATCTCTCTTAACAGTTGATCTAGAAAAACCGTTAAAAGCAGGATTATACATATCTCTAATATAATGAATAAAACCAGGAGAGGAAGGAAATTAAAAAGGCAAACCCTCCACATAAACTAATTTTGCTATTACTTCCCTATCTCTATGTTTATCGTATTTAGGGCCTACAATTCCCTCGTCATAGGGTTAATTTGACCCTATACTTGGTTCGGGACAATATGTGAACCTTATCCCGACTGAGAGGGCATTGGCTCACCCAATTTTTCAGCCAGGTGTTGGTTCCACCTAGCTTTGTGAAAGTTTTGTACATGTCTCAATAAACCCCCCGTCCCACCCTGACCTTTTCCCATTTTAAATTTAAAAATATTTTTACAAATTTGACATCTAACTACTTGATTATCTTTGTCCCTATCAAAAAAATTCCATGCATCTGATTTTAATGGTCGTTTTGTTGGGCCTCGACTCATACTAGGGGGAATAGGAGTCGTTCCAGTTGGAGGTGCACTAGTGGGTGTGTCATCTACATTAGTGGGTGTGTCATATAGATCATCTTTTAAATTAAAGTCTTGTTGAGTTCCAGAAAATATCTCATCGTCTAAATCTAATGGTATTTCAGAAAAAAATTCAGTATCAACCAAATCATCCTGTCTAGGAGTAGGATGACTAGAAAAAGTATCCTTGCACTTGTTACCCCTACTGGAAGAAGCCTGACCATTACCCGTAATCATATATTTCAATCCTTCCATTTTAATTATACAAATAAATAATTAAAGTAAATAAAATTAAGTGCGCTAAATAAAAGAAAGAAAGAATAATAATTTAATGAAGGAACGAATGTACCAAACACCGACGTGTAATCGAGAGGTTGAAAATTGAGACTTTGCTCGATGGAAGATCCTCAAGCTAGTTGCCAAATTCACTCCCAAATGAATAAATAAAATTGAATATTTAGTAAACAATGTAGACTTGTAGAGAGATATATTGAGAGATTAGAGAGATTGTAAGTGTTTAGGGTTTTTGTCCTGATTTTCTTATCATATTTGAGTTTAACTTTTCTTTTGAAAGAAAATTAAATTATAAACATAATTGCTTTTACTTTTCTGAAAGAAAAATATAATTCTCTTATATATTTTGCTATTTCTTGTCTGGGAGGAAAAGTTTTGGACATTTATAAATTGAAGACGTCTATCCCCCAACTACAATACAATAACATCCACAATGTAATCATTTAAAGAGTCTTGTTGTAACATCCCGTACTTTCGGGTCATGATTTGGATCGCTAGACGTATGTAAATATACATGAGCGTTGGAGGATTTTTTTGTCATGTTCACGTATGCAAATAAAGAAGCTTAGTATATAAAAGGATGCGGTCCCAAAATAATTTAGGACTTAAGAAGTGTGACGACTGAAAGTGAAAATAATAGTTGTATGTCCCAAAAGAGGTTATGCATTAGTGATATATCACACGATTGTGATAATGAGTATATAAAGTGGGAATATTTAAACCATGGAGATCAAGAAATTAGTTAATTCATTAGTGGATAGGTATTAAAGTAAATATCCACCTGTGACTTAGCCAAATGGGTAGCAAAGTGAGTAATACAAGTTTATGATCCTTTTAATGACACATGGATATAAATGGCTTTATCTTATTTTGGGAAACAATGGGAGGGGCGGCCACATTCTATTAGGGATAGGAACTTAAAGATAGAGTTTTAGCTAAATATCTCATATGTTGAGAAATGGGGCAGCAACGTACGAGACCATTTTCTCTCTTGAATTTGGCACTTAGTCCTTAAAATAAATAAGCAGCAACAACATTTTGCTCTTCATTATGTTGCGTGTTCTTGAAATTTCGGGGTAGAATACATGGATTCTTACTTGTATAAAATTAAGGTGTTGTACGGACTGCCTTGTGGTGTTGTCAAGCAAATCGACGAAAGGTATGTTACGGCAAATTATTTATTCTTTTGGCATGTTCTAAGTACGAAAACGTAAACATAATACTGTCCTATAAATGATTCTACTCTTAGTAGTTAAGAATGTTCATGTTATTTATTCCTATTGTCAAAACATGTCTAAATATGTTCCTAAATTCTTATTGAGGTACATGAAAAAAATGTTAGTATTCATAATGTTAATCGGAGGTGAAGCAATATTACGTCACTCCGATAAACTCAGAATATTTTGTTATCGTTCATGCATTTTTATTCATGCATTATCCTGGACTCACATGTGTTATATACACTACTATATGGTATGCATTATATATATGTAGGGGATGGGAAAAGAGATGCGATGTTATATACGCACACCACCTAATCAGCTGGTATATTATGATGATTATTCCCACAGAGGCCGAAATGATATGATGGGAGACGATGTTATATATATATATATATATATATATATGACCGCATTGTGCATGACATTTAGGCATATTATGGCCCTCAGAAGCATTCTACACAGATATGATACTTATGCATATTATGGCCCTCAGAGGCATTCTGCACAGACATGGTACTTAAGCATATTATGGCCCTTAGAGGCATTCTCTACTGGTTGGTTGTTCTTGTCTCAGGTCACTTTCAGGTTTTTATTATGCTATTTTTCATGTCTGACATACTCGGTACATTATTGTACTGACGTCCTTTTGTCGGGGGACGTTGCGTTTCATGCCCGCATGCTTAGGTAAAGAGGGCGACGGTCCGTACTAGTAGGTTGTTGGTTCAGATGATATTGGAGCACTCTATTTGTTCCAGAGTTGCAGTCTAGTCATGGTACGATATTTTTGATATGCATAGGGGTATGACGGGGCCCTATCCCGACCTTATGATGTCACGTACTCTTTAGAGGCTTGTATAGAAATGTCTTGTGTATAGTAGTCATGTATGGCCTTGTCGGCCTTGGTATGTATATGTATATAGGTTGGGTCCTTCTGGTTACAGGACTTTACATAGCTCTTTTCCAGTCTATATTTTTTATATCAGCAGGATATCTCGTGGTGACCTCGTGGGCCATGCGAAATTACGGATATATGCTAAGTATGTGATTAGTGGTACTCAGTAAGTAAGGTCCGGGTGCCCGTCATGACCCTCCTGTTTGGATCGTGATACTTGCTTAGGGGGATATTATTCTCTCACTAGTTTTATGCTTTTTATATTAACTTTCTCAATATGTAGATCAATTGATCAAACAATATTAAAATATTATGCCTCATTCAATATGTTATTCTTTGTTGTCTAATTTATCGTCGTTTAAAGTTTGCAATTGTTAGCTTCCGCATGATACCCTGATTATTTCAATCCCAACAGTAAGTACTATTTTCCCGGTTTATAGATCAATATGAAAATTTATAATTTTAGAATATAAAAAGAAGAGAGAAACATGTTATATTCTGTCTGATCTCACAACTTTTAAGTGGTTTACTTTTCTAACTGTTATGTAGTCAGCGGTCGCTGACTTGGTCCCATCGAAAATGTGATTACAGAGTTGCTAGTAGTTCTTCTGTCCACCCACTACTCCAATGCCCAAAGTCCAAACACTATCCTAAATAAATACTTTCTCTAGGTAATATTCGTGGGGACTCTTTGAAAAAAGCCCAGAGAATAGTTGCACATAATTTTATTTTATTTTATGTTATTGGATAGTACTACCTATTTAAAGTGATTTCATGGAATAGAAAGGTCACATGATCCTATATGGTTGTCGTTAATGATTCTTTGAACCTACTATTGTGTTCCACTAATAAAGATACATTGTGGACTTTACTCTTTATGTTTAAACCTACTCCTGCTTCTCACCCGAGCAGGTTGTATGGGGTAAAATTCGTATTGAACAAATGAACGAATTATATCATGACATGTGGCTGAGAGAATGAGTCAAATTTAAATCAACCGTAAGTGGCCCCGGAAGTGTCGATATTGAATCCGGGGCATCAAAGAGACACCGGTATCGAAAAACAGAAGGCTAAGGGATCAGTTGAATCCCAATGGGCGGCCGTTTCTAATATGTTTTTACACCTCCCAATAAAGCACTAAATACATTTATGGACATTCTAATTGTCTGGTAATTACAATATTAGTGTATGAATATTATTAGGGGAATAATTCATGGAATGTGTATCCATGAGTCCAAGTATAAATAGCATCAATTACTTCATTATAAGGGATCATATTCTAGAATTATAATACATACTCATCGATTGCACTATTTTTTAAGTTCTTATCTCATTTTAGTATTCCAACACTATTGACAACAACTTGCTTAGAAGTCACGATACAAGGTTTCTCCAAGAATCAGGCTAATCCGATCTTAATCTTTCTTTTAGATTCAATTGTTAATTATCTTGATATTTTGGTCACTTAAGATCCACGTGTCATTGAGCACGTGTATAAATTCAACTGTACCAGTTTATGGGTAAACAATTTGATGCCCATGGTGGGTTGGACAGTAGTGGTGTCACAAGCGACCTTGTCTCTTACTCTAACTATTTATTTAGTCTTGTATTGCTTAAGCAATAATTTTCAGGTATGTCGCGACTCGATGACAACCAGATTCCCGAGAACACTGCCGAGAACAAGCATGTCGGGCTGAATAGCCTTCCTATCCCAAATCCTATACTGGAAAATCCAACAGATGCGGAAGGATCCACTTCAGGGCACGGTCATCCCCGGAGGGACTAGACTCCCACTGATGAGACTCCTGAAGAGGCTATGTAAAACCTGAGGGCACAAAACTCCATAATTAGGGAGGAGTTGAGCGGTATAAGGCAATTCCTCTCTTTATTCGCATCCAATTTGGCCGGCACTTCAGCGCCAAGAGCCGCGCACCAGCACCTCTTGCAAATGACAATAATGTTGTCGGGAGCGGCCAAATGGAGGCAAGAAACGATGACGCTTCAGGGAGAATATCGGTTTATAAAAATCCATTCCAAGCATAGATGTTGAAATTTATGAAGGAAAAACTAACCCGGACGTCCTGCCACACGTTATAAACATGATCTTTGGAGGATCAATGATCGCGACACATCCCGCACGGCAGCCAAGAAGATGAAGATTTTGGTATTACGAGAAAAGAGATTTCGGGAGGTACCAGATGAAAGTACCATTAACTTCACTAACGAGGATGCAGCCGACCTCACTTTTTCACACAATGACGCTCTAGTTATCACTATTTCCATTTACTGCTTCCAGGTAAAAAGGGTGTTGGTTGACCCCCAGGAGTTCTGCCAATATCATCGATGGAAAGTGGTCGAGGAGATGAAAATATTCGATAAAATTGTACCAGCTGCTAGGACACTCAGCGGTTTTAATATGGCGAGTGAAACCACCAAGGGAGAAATTCATTTACCGGTGGATGCCAAGGGAGTTATGAAAAAAATTAGTTTTATATCATTGATGGCGACATGAGATATAACGCAATATTTGGGAGACCATGGCTTCATGATATGAAAGCGGTTCGTTCAATATTACATTTACTGGTCAAGTTTCCGACAAAGAAGGAATCAAATAAATTAGGAGAGAGTAACCTGCGACCAAGAAAATGATCGACATCAAGGAATAGAAGGTAATCACATATCAAGAATAGCAATTAAAGTAGGCAAAACAGGTCTCGGATTCAGTTCAGCAGACTCCGCTAGTAGAAACAAATCAGACAGATCCTGAGGATGAACTCCTAGACAGGCACCAGTTCCCTAGATATTTCCAGATGCCGGATAAGTCCGACGCCACCAAATCGACGGCCGAGTAACTTAAGTAAATCGTTCTGCACGAGGAAACTCCGGAAAGAAAGGTATACCTGGGCACGGGGCTAACCCCGGAGCTCAGGGAGTCTATCCTTCAATATCTTATAACTAATAGTGATTGTTTTGCCTGGTTCCATAAAGATATGACATGCATCCCTACAGATGTGTCAACTCATAAGTTAGGCCTAGATATCAATTTCCCTTTAGTGCGGCCGAAAAAATGGTCAATTTCCAAGGTCCACAATAGGTTTGCAGAAGAATAAGTATCTAGACTACTTAACATAGGGTCAATCCGGGAAGTCAAATACCCAAATTGGTTAGCCAACATAGTTGTAATACCTAAAAAGGGAAACAAGTTTAGAATGGATATCGATTTTAAAAACCGTAGTAAGGCATGTCCTAAAGACTCGTTCCCACTGCCGAACATAGATCAAATGATCAATGCTACGGCCGGACACGAGGTCATGACTTTTCTCGATGTATATTCCGAGTATAATCAAATTAGAATACACCCGGAAGATCAAGAGAAAACATCTTTTCTAACTATCTTCGGGACTTATTGTTATAATGGCATGTCTTTCACACTAAAAAATGCCAAATCCATCTACCAGAGGCTTGTAAATAAAATATTTTTAAAATAGATTAGAAAAACTATGGAAGTATATATAGATGATATGCTTGTTAAGAGTCTTCGTGTAGAGGACCATTTATGTCATTTTTAGAAAACATTTGAAAATTTGAGAAGGTTCAACATTAAGCTTAACCCAAAAAAATGCGCCTTCGGAGTGGACTCCGGAAAATTCTTGGGATTCTTGGTCTCTCAAAGAGGGATTGAAGTAAACCAGGATAAAATTAAAGCCATTGAAGAAATTTCTTACACTCTTGACAACGTGAAGGCGGTGTAATAGTTGACCGGTCGGATAGCAGATTCATATCCTGATCTTCGATAAAATGCCATAAGTTCTTTTCACTTCTTAAAAAGAATGACTTTGTGTGGACGCTCGAATGTCAACAGGACCTTCGCGATTTAAAAGCTTACTTGTCCAGTCCTCTGCTCATGTTAAAGTCAAAGGATAGAGAACAACTCGTGTACCTAGCTGTCTCAGAAGTAGAGGTAAGTGCGATTCTAATACGAGAGGAAAAACGTACGCAGTTTCTAGTTTATCATGTTAATAGGATCATCTCAGGGGCTGAGACACGGTACCCACTTCTTGAAAGATTGGCCTTTGTGTTAGTAATGTCATCATGAAAGCTCCGACCATACTTTTAATGCCACCCTATAGCCGTAGTAACAACATTTCCCCTGTTACAGTTCACTTTTACGCGGGTAAATGCATAAGAGCTACTATGAATTTGTGATGGTACTCTAAGTCGGATAATTATTTTAGAGTTGTCACCTAATTTATAGGTAAATTAGGAAAGCAAGTATGAAAGGATTCATTCAAAAACATTTGAAAAATCCTATCTAAACCAGAGTCGAGGTAAGAGTTCTGGTGATTTTTGAAGAAGGTGTTAGACAACCCAGTATTAAGAATCCATATAATATGATTGACCTTCGAGTTTCATTGCATGTTTTATTGTGATAAATTGCTTAAAAGAGTGTTCAAATTCTTGCAAAAAGTACCGAGTATGTCATATGCGAATAACATACACTATGGTACCTCCCCTTGGATTTGTCGTGTCAATCTATCAATCACCAAGGCAAATAGGAATGTGCTAAGAGCTGATCCCTGGTACAATCCCATCATCACTGGGAAGTGCTCCGAGTCTCCTCCTACTGTCCGTACCTTAGTCTTGGCTCCATCATAGATATCCTTGATCGCCCTAGTGTACGTCACAGGTACACCTCTAACCTCCAAACATCTTCATAGAACCTCCATAGGGACTTTGTCGTATGCCTTTTTGAGGTCGATGAAAACCATATGTAAGTCTCTTTTCATCTCCCTAAACTGCTCCACCAACCTCTAAATAAGATGAATGGCTTCCGTAGTCGATCGCCTCAACATGAATCCAAACTGGTTCTCATAAATAGACACGCCTCTCCTCACCCTCATCTCCACGACCCTTTTCGAAACTTTCATAGTGTGGCTCAACAACTTGATACCCCTCTAGTTGTTGCAACTCTGGATATCACATTTGTTTTTGTACAAGGGAATCATTGTACTCTGCCTCCATTCTTCGGGCATTCTTGTAGTGTTAAAAATGATGTTAAACAACTCAGTCAGCCTCTCCAAACCTGCCCTACCTGCTCTATTTCAAAATTCAACTGGATCTCATCAGGCCCGGTCGCTCGTCCCCTGTGCATCCTGCGAACAACACCTTTAACCTCTTCAACCTTTATGCTTCTACAATACCCAAAATCCCGATACCTACCAGAATGCTCCAGATCTCCCAACACAATATCTCCATCTCTTTTTTCATTCAAGATTTTATGAAAGTAATACTGCCACCTCCGCCTTATATGTGCTTCTTTCACGAGCAGTCGCAGCACTGCCCATGCAAGTCGGGTTTAGTAACGAAATCATGATCACAATTATGAAATAAAATAAGCGGAAATCTATTATAAATATGTTGTCATAATAATAGCAACACCCAATGAGTCAACAATGACTTTAACATCTACCCATATTATAAACGTCTATCTATGGAGCCTCTAATTCGAATAAAGATGTAGTCTAACTTTAAGATACAACCTAACTATAACAATAACTAAGGTAGGGGTGACCCACGAACAAATGTGTGGGCCTACCAATAAGTCTGGAAGTAGTAAGCTCTTTTAGTCCGCACACATATCACGAACTTTCTCCTCAATGTTACCTAACACACCATCAAAAATAACAATGGTATGCCAGAGTACTGGGTACTCAGTGAGTGTCTCTGGGATAACAGTTAATTGCAAAATATATGAGTAATAAGTATAATTGAACAGTTTTGAGAAATAGTTCAAAACAAATGATAATATCTCATGAATATCCAATATAAGACAATGATGCAGAAATAATCACTTTAAATATGTATGTCATTCTCGTTACCTTATTTTCTTAACAATTTGAAATCCACAAATAGAGTAAGCTAGTAAACTCAGTAAAATCCAATACCACAGGAATATATCAATTTCAACTTATTACACCATTTATCATGTTAAGTCTTCTCACTCATGAACCCAAGGTCATCAACAAGTCACTCACAGACAACCAATAGATCAACACATGTTAACTCATAGGCGAGCAATCATTCAAAACACCAGGGCTATTATCCCACGGAGGTTAATCTTCATCTGGACTAGCACAACAATAGATGTACCGGGCAACACACCTCGGAGGTCAATCGTCATCTGGACTGACACAAATAGATATACCGGGATACGCACCTTGGAGGCCAATCATCCTTTGGACTGACACAGTAATGCTCAAATGTGATACGTTTGGATCCATAACGGCTAGTCGTCATTTGGACTAGCACAACTTTCCCATACAGGCCCAAACACAAATAAATACAAGTCATGACATATTATCTGAATCATACATCATAGCACAGAAGCCGAATCCCAAATCATAGCAGGGAAGACGAATCACAAGTCATATCTTGATAGCCAAATTATTCATTATGGATTATGTTCATTATCACATTAATAGGGTATATCAAGTCCTTAAGCGGTTTAGAAATTATGTTCTATCATTAATCAACTTGTGACTTACCAAAACCAAATCATAGGGAAAACACATTAAAAACCCATATTTTAGAAACCAAGTTCAATCATCACATAATAGGGGCAAAATAGTTCGAAGATCATCTCTTTCAAAATCAAGTTAAATCATCCATTAGAGGGGAAATCGTGTTCAATGTTTAAAGCTTTATAATTCAATTCCAATAATCCTTTGATAGAAAAAATCAAGAATACATATATATATATATATATACAACGATACACCAAAGGTTTCATGAGGGCTTGTCCCTCACACACATGAAACCTTACCAAAGAAACTATAGTTAAAGGTCGAAAAGTATGTTTGAAAAAGAGACATACCTCAGTTCCCGCTAAAACGCTACCCAACTGATTTTCCGAGATTCAACAATCGTTTTACAATGAATTTAGATGAGAAAGATTATAACTTTAATCATTTCTACGAGCATTCCGTAAATTTTGAAAACTAGGGATTTTCTAAGCCTTAAAAACTAGTTCTTGAACCTCATATGAATCAATCGTACATTCTAATCGCGTAGTATAATCTATACTAGCCTAAAAGTCATCAATGAAATCAGGGAAACCGAAGTTCATACCTTTTAGATGAATTTCTACACGTCCCTTCTTCTCATCTCTTGAGTTTTCAAGAATCTATGGTTTGGAGATATGAACTAATGTTAGTTTGATGTTATATTGATTTAGTACTGAGAGGATTGATCAAGAACTTGCCTTAGAGGTTTGGGGAGGCCTTAGGGTTGTTTTCTCTCTAAAAGATGGTTTAGAATGAAGTCTAGAATGTGAAAAATGACATAAAATCATCTAATATTTGTATACATAGTCCTGCACATTTTGGACCCCCTGGCTTGCCAAGCGAGCTCCAAAGTGAGGGGTGACGTCGCTTTGAGCTTCGCTCACCCGTCTAATTTATACTTAGCAAACTTTTTTGAATATTTTTCACTTTTGGACCCTATACCTCGCTGAGCAAGATCTATAGCATGACCCTATCTCGCTTTGAGCTTAGCTCAGCGAGCTCCTAGGTCTATTTTCACACTTAGTCAAAATTTTACACTTTTCAACTTTATCGACAACATTCTGTAAAATGGCATAACGCCTAGCATTTGATCTCCTTTTGAGATTCACCATATATGGTTTGAAAGTTATTTCAAAGACCTACAACTTTCATGTTTTGAGTTATCTCAGATTCCCAACGTAAATACCCGAACACTGGTTATAAGTGAAAACTATCTCAGACTTAGAAAATTTAAGAACTTTTACGAACTCCCTTGTTTGGTTTGACTTCGAAATGACTATCTATCACCAGAATTCATCCCGAAGTGATTCACATAGCTAAAATAATATTTTAACACCCATTTAATTCATTCACACCTAACTCAAATTTACGAAATGTTACAACATTGCTATTGAATGAAGAAGAATAAGAGAAACCTTTAAAGACTTGAGTTTGTAGAAGGAAAGAAAATTTTGGTCGAGTATTTGGTCAAGATTTTGGCCCCTTTATAAAGAAAGAAGTAGGTAACGATCGAAAAAAGAGGAGTCACAATTGTCACAACCCTCTTTTGGGAATCTTGGTGGCACCTACATAATCCCACCACGTAGGAGAACCACTCTCAATCATTCTCAAGACATGATATATATATAGAAGTGGAAGAAATATGAATACCCTAAACACGGTATTATAACATAATAAGCAGAAAGCAGTGATAGTCTGATACATCCAACAAACGCCGCCAAAAGATTTAATCTGGGAATACAAGAGCACTAATAAAACCATAACAATTAGAGGAAAAGGGAACACAGGCCAAAACTGAAATACATAGTCTGAAATGTGTCTCTCAAGTAAGAACAAAAGACCATAAGCAGAGAAGAGTATCCAAGGCATGCTGGAAGGAGCATCCTCACCCTGAATACTGAGGATCACAACTCTGACTCAACCACGTGGTCTTGTAGAGGTGGAAGGTACTGAATCTGCATCCAAAAAGAATTCAGCAAGGGTAGCATGAGTACATAACATATCTCCATAGACATCATACGCCGACAATGATGGAAGATACATAATTAGAGATAAATACCAAGTTGACACTAAATAATCATACGCTAACAGTTCAATAACCCAAGTATGTCACATAGTCAACATGTTGACCACAGAGTTCAGCAGTATATCAAATATCAGTAACAATAAATAACCTTTCAAGTACAAAATCCAATCATTGTGTTCATAATCACTCAATATACAATACATCACAATTCATCAATAAAATGGCATAAGTATGTACGATATGAATGCAATGCATATGCAACATACCTTTCTCAACCTAGTATACAAGGTTTAGTTATGATCTGTACACCCATGGGGGACCCGTGAAGTCCATATACCGCTCCTAGTCAGCCGAAATTCCACACATGTATCTGACTAGAGCCCATGACTCATTGTCGAATCTAAATCATGTTGCAGGCATGCAACTCCGCTCCCCGCATATCAATATCATCTCGAGTGTCATAATCTCATATTACTCTTACATTTTCGGTCTCTTGGACCACAACATATCCATACCACTCTCACTTCAAGTCACAGAACCATGAGTGTATGAATGCAATGATAATACAAGGCAAGATATCATCATATAATGAGATGCAATCAAGTATAGAGATGATATATACATGCTTTCAAGAGTTCAACAACACATCAGCAAATCCAGTCAAATTGGGATATCAAACGAAAGCATGTGTGATGAGTAACTAGACAATAACCAATATGGAGATAAGCTCACATATGGCGACGAGTCCAAATAAACAACAGTCGGAACCAACACAAGGCTGGTTCCCCAAACCTCATCATCACAGTTCAACACCGATACCCACTCAATCGTTTATCACAACCGACTGATTAGGACCCTCAAACACACCACATACTCCTCAATATTTATAACTAATTAAGTACTTCTAGCAGAGTCTCAAAAAGCTAAATTGTAGCCTACCTTAAAGCCGAGCGGGAGTGCTACCAAATAAACCCTCAAATACAATCTTGCTCTTCCTTCTTGCCTCACGGTAATCGAAGTCTATTCACATGTATTACATAGCTAATAATAAGCTTAACACAACAAAAGCAAGACTTTAAATACCCATCCCGGGCCCATGCCACCAAGACTCGAACTTTAATACACAAAACCCGAGTAATACAAACTAGACAATCATATCCTTAAATTAATTAAAAATTTATTCATATTTGATCCCCCAGTTAGAAAATAATCAAAAACACCAATTTGAAACCCTAGAAATTTCCCCCAATTGGAAACATGCTTCTATAACCAAATTAAGACTTATAACATGATATTCTAACACAATCCAATCTCACTTCAAGATATTAACATCATTTAATCCATAAACCCCATTAAACATATAACTCTCTTAATCTCACCATAAGCATAACTCATATTTCCTAACTTACACAATATGCTAAACCACCATTAAAATGACTTATTATCATAACTTAAACGATAAAAGGGAAAGAATCTATTACCACAAGGTTGGAAATACTCCTAAAGCTCTGAAAATACCCTTATGCGGTGCTGGTATTGAGATTAGATATCTTGGGAAAGAATTTTCTGACCTAAAAGTATATATAGGACACCTGAACAATGATCCACCCTAGCGGAATTGACTCCGCTAGAGCGGACCCGTTGCGGCAGAAAAACCTTCACTAGAGCGGATATCATTTAACACCTCATATCTCACCATAGTGGACCCGACTCTATTGTGGTGGAACTCCCCAATTTCCATTCTTTCGCTTCGGTAAGTCAATATTCTGCCAAGACGGACCCGCCGGAGCAGATGCTGGTGCCATCGCGGCAGACACCAGACACAGAAGTGGAAACATGGCTAAAAACCCCATCCAACACCTGAAAAACTCTCGGAACCCCCTGGACACAAACCAAACATGCTTGTCTATGGTAAATAGTGCTACAAACTCGCTCATACCCTCGAATTTCACAAATGATCGAGCCAAGGCATACTTTTCTGAAGAATCGTTTGGGATAAAACCAAAATCGAAACTTTTCAAATAAGGCCACAAATACATTTGATTGCTTCGAGAAGTGAACCAATGACCGACTAAGTCATAAATGACCCCCCAGAACTACTGAAAGCGACAAAACTTATAAATAAACCCATCTAGTAACAACTCAACTTTGAGTCAAACTACCCAACTCTAAGTTTCTAATTTTGGGTTTCATCCAAAACTCATATAAATAGACCTCGGGTTCCGTTCCACCCATCTCTGTGCATCACAAACCCCATAAAGAGTCTATAGGAATGGTCAAACAAGCAAATACGGGTATTTAGCAAAAAATGACCAAGTCGGTTGTTACATCAGATACCAATTAAAATAATATTTATCCTCGAACGGAGAGAAATAAACAAGGGGAATGTACCAGAAGTAGTGAACAAGCTTGGTTATCTACTCCGCATATCAGACTCAGTCTCCCAAGTCACCTCCTCGATAGGATGATGCCTCCACTAAACCTTTACTGAAGTTATCTCCTTCGATCTCAACTTCCTCACCTGTCTGTCTAAAATAACCACATGCTCCTCCTCGAAGTCTAGATTCTGATAAAGTAGTATTAAATCCCACTGGATAATATAAGATCCATCGGCATGATACTTCTTCAGCATAAACACATGGAAGACGGGATGAATGCCTAAAAGACCCAGTGGTAGAGCGAACTCATATGCCACATCTCCCACTCTATGAAGAACCTCAAATGGTCTGATATACCTCGGACTCAGCTTCCCTCTCCTACCGAATCTCATCACACCCTTCATGGGTGAAACCTTCAGAAGAACCTTACCACCCGCTATGAACTCTAAATATTGGACCATCCAGTCCACATACTCCTGCTGCCTGCTCTGCGCTGCCAGGAGCTTGTCATGGATCACCTTCACTCTCTCTGAGGACTCACTTAACAAATCAGTACTCCAAGGACGGACCTCGAACACATCAAACCAACCAATCAAAAATTGATATCTCCTGCCATATAAGGCCGCAAATGGTGTTATACCGATACTAGAGTGATAACTGTTGTTGTACACAACTCTACCAAAGATAAGTACTAGTCCTAATGACTACCAAAATCAATCACGCAAGCCTGTAATATGTCCTCCAACACATGAATAGTCTATTCAGATTGACCATCGATCTAAGGGTGAAATGATAAACTGAGATCCAAGCAAGTACCCAACTTTCTCTACAAAGTTTGCTAGAAATGTGAAGTAAACTAAGTACCCCAATCCGAGATGATAGAAATACGAACTCCATGAAGATGAACAATCTCCCGGATATAGATCTTAGCCAACTTCTCTACATTATATGTCATCTGAACTGGAATGAAATGCGTAGACTTGGTCATCTATCAACAATAACCCAAATCGCATCAAATTTGCCCAAAGTCTTAGGCAATCTCACAACAAAATCCATAGCGATCCTCTTCCACTTCCACTAGGGAATGGGCATCCTTTGAGACACACCACCTGGACGTTGGTGCTCATACTTGACCTGCTAGAAATTTTGACACCGAGACACAAAATCAGCTATGTCTCTCTTCATCCTCCCCCACCAGTAGTGCTACCTCAAATCGTGATACATCTTAGTAGCACCCGGATTAATTGAATACCTAGAGCTAAGGGCCTCCTCCATAATTAATCTAATCAAATCTCTCACATGAGGTACACACACTCTATCATTAATCCTAAGAGCACCCTCGCTATGAATCATAGCCTCATTGGCCTCGCAACTCATCACTTTATCTCGAATCTTGTACAACCCCATATCATCATACCGGTGAGCCCGAATTTGGTCCAAAAGAGATGATCTCGCCTATATACTAGCTAGAATCCTACCCGAATTTGAAATATCAAGCCTTACAAAATTGTTGGCTAGAGTCTAGACCTCTAATGCCAAAGGACACTCGGAAACAACCAAACAAGCTAAACTCCCCATGCTAACCGCTTTTTCGCTCAAAGCATCTACCACCACATTGGCCTTGCCCGGATGATACAAAATGGTCATGTCATAATATTTCAACAACTCCATCCATCAATGTTGCCTAGAATTCAAGTCCCTCTAATTAAACATGTGACGGAGATTGTAGTGGTTAGTATACACCTCATAATGGACACCATAAAGATAATGCCTTCACCTTCAAAGCAAACACAACGGCAGCCAACTGCAAATCATGAACAGGATAATTCTTCTCATGCACCTTCAACTGCATCAATGCATAAGCAATAACCTTACCCTCCTGTATCAACACACATTCTAATATAATCCTAGAAGCATCGCAATACACAATAAAGTCCTTCCCCTCTACTGAAAAGGATAAAATTGGGGTTGTGGTCAATAAAGTCTTAAGCTTTTGAAAGCTCTCCTCACACTAATCGGACCACTAAAATAGAAACTCTTTCTAAGTCAAATACGTCAAATGAGAAATAATAGAATAGAACCCCTTGATGAACCGATAATAGTAGCTAGCAAGACCTATAAAACTCTGAATCTTTATCAAATAAGTCAGTCTAGGCCAGTCCCTGACTGCCTCTATCTTTTTAGAGTCAACCATAATTCCATTATTGGACACCACGTGCCTCAAGAATTCCACAGAACTAAAGCAAAACTCACATTTCGAGGAGGCTCAACAAATCGTCTACTTAAACCTACGGGCATAGAACACAACGTCCCCCGACAAAAAAGACATGAGTACTAAAGATGTACTGAATATGTAAGGCTGGTAAACATGTATATAAGAATGTAATAAGAGTAAAGAGTATAGAATGTCAACCTGGGACTCAAAACTGCTACTGAGGGTGAACAACAGACATACTCATGATCATATGCATAACCTTTGTAAAACTTGGTCCTCTATGGAGCCATATCATATCAGGCCTCTCTGTGGGACATATCATAACATACCTGGCCATAATAGGACTCGGTAACATTGTACCAAACTGCAGTGGTGTGCACATATAAGTGTCATACCCGATCGACTATAGCGTGGCTCAGTAGAAAATATATATATATCCATATATATATAAGACCTCAAGGGACATCATAAACATAGTTGGAGTGACCTATGGTCGATATCCTCTGACTATCGTTATGGTCGCTACGTTCATCAGCTGCCAACCAATCAACAAGAGAGATATAGAATGCGGAAAGTACTCCCGAAAAGGGAAAAATAAGGTTTAAGGACATTTCAATAGAATGTAAAACAAGCATATCATTCATGAATAAGAATAGAGTCCTTTTTTAGGGACATTTCGTCTATGTTATGATCATATATAGATCATGCCAAAGAGAAGGTAGAGTAAGCCTTAACATACCTTATTGTATTAGTTATATTGATTCCACAAGCCCTCAGACAATCTATGAGCAATTATCTACATTATACAAATGATTGGTGTCAATGACGAATTCATAACTTATAAGAAAGCTCTTTTGGGCATTTCATCCAACACCCTATGTCCATGAAGTTTACAAAAGCTTTTACATCCAGCCTTTACATGAATTCCAACACTACAACTTCGTACAAACTCTCCTCTATGTACACAACCTCATCAACATCTCAACAACTTCATAGCATACTATTAATTCACATAATTCAGCCCAACAATTCTTACACCTCATAGTTTCACGTCTAGTCATGTCGTCGATTAAGATCGGTATCCTAAGAAGATATGAGACCTCACGGAAGGGTAATAAGGGTTTTAAACTTGTTTATATAAGGATTAGTATGTATAAAAGTTAAACAAATCGAAGAAAATATATTTTGATAAAAAATTGCAATTTTTTTAAAAGTACCCTAAATTGTATGGACCGTACATTTTGCTCATGGGACCGTACCTTAATTTTGAGATTTTCAAGTTTTTGCCTAATACCTACGATCCAAATGTACGGACTATACATTTGCACCATACATCTTGGCGGTGGTAATTAGTTTTCATGTATATATACACTTTGCTCGACCATGTACTCCATATTTTCTCATATCAAAAACCCTCAAACATTATGTACACTCTCTCAAAGATCTCCAATCACCTTAGACCTAAATATGAAGATATATTATGCAAGTTTGACATGGCGAATCCCATGAACACCCATAGATCATTTTCTTCCTTGTGCAACGATTTCAGAGATAGCTTGGTGGTGAAGTAAGCTAATAATTGAAGTGTTATTTGTGGATTAAGATAAGTTTCACCTCCTACATTATGTTCTTAAGATTATACAAGTGGTTATGCTAAGATTTTGGAGAATTATTGAAAAAAACTTGTGTTAAGGACTTTGAGATTTAGTTGTTGTTGTGGGCTATTTTGGTGTGATTTAAGATTGCTATATGAAGTTGTGAAGCTAGGATAGAGTTGTGGTGATGAGTAGGAGTTGTAGTAAATATTGTTGTATTGATATATGTCAAATTCAAGCTATAAATGATCTTACAAGTTACTCACACAAGTTGTTCAAAAATGTCTAAGTGAACTTCCTTATAAGATATGAATCCAATATTGAAACGAATCATATGTATAATGTATATAATTTTTCGTATAGCTTACAAGGGCTCGTTGAACTTAAATCACTTTGACAACAAGGTATGTAAGGCTTTTCCCTTCTTTGGCATGATCTTGTTTTAGAACAAAAGTGAAACGAAATATCATCGAATGATTCCATTCTTGGTAGCTTGGTTGTCTTGTGTTTCCCTTCCTTTATTGCTTATGATTATAGTATGTTCCTTGTCGGAACTCTCATTCACATCTTGTGATATTCCTTGAGAAATGATTGATTTAAAGAACTATGATTAAATAGTAATGTTCGTTGTATATAATTCCATAACGATAGTCAGAAGATAATGATAATAGGTCACTCCAACTATATTCATGGTGTCCCTTAATGTCTATCTTGCATTGCACTTATATATATGTATCTATTTTCTTATCGCACCATGCTATAGTCGGTCGAGAAGGCACTTATATGTGCATACCACTGCAGTTAGGTAGTTATATAGCCCTAGAGAGTGGCTTGTTGATGATATTACCCTCACAGATAGGCTTGATATTATACTATATGGCCCCATAGAGATGCTTAATTTTACGTATATGCATATATTCATGGTTATGACCGTTGTATGCCCTCAGAGGCTTTTCTGAGTTTCAGGTTGACTTCTGTACCATTCTCTTGTATTACATTTCTTATTTGTATATTTTACCTACCTTACATATTTAGTACATCTATCATACTGACTTCCCCTTTTGGGGCACTGTGTTTTATGCCCGCATGTACAGATAGATAGACTGACTTACCTCTAAAACAGGGTATCTGCTTCCAGCTGTTTGTTATTGCACTCTACTTTTTCGGAGTTGCTATACAAAGTTGGTAGGCGCTATTGCATATGTATATGGTTATTAGTATGTCGGGGCCCTATCCCAACTTGATGACATATGTTAGTACTCGTACAAGCTTGCAGACTAGAAGTTGTTGTACATATGTTTTATGTGGCCTTATCAGCCTTTGTCAGATGTTGATACACTTATGATGGTCTCGTCTTCCTTGGTTTATGTATATGTATATATATTTTGTTGGGCCTTTTCTATGTGCAGGTTATTTTTGCTTTCTATCTTATAATTGTCATTTGGAGGCCTTGTCGGCCTAGGATTCATGTTAGGTGGTTCAGATATCACAGTTGGTATGCTCGGGCCTTAGGGTGCCGGCCACACCCCCAAGGTTAGGGTGTGAGAAACTTGGTATCAGAGCAAGTCCGTCCTAGGGAGTGTGCAAATCGTGTCTTGTTTATGGGTGTGTTATGCACCACACTTATAAGCAAGAGGCTACAGGGCATTTATGATGGTTACTTTCTTTTTTATCTAGATCGTGTGATAGAGCCGAGTTGTAAGTGTTCAACTCCTAATTCTCATCTTGTTTATATTTTAGTAATGCCTGTGATTAGATGACAGTCAGCTATTCAGGGGTTGGATGTTGTGGCAAATGAGGGTGCCAGTCAGGTACCACTCATTAATCTGGAGCAGCAGGAGCATCAAGATGAGGCTGTATCTCGATCCTCCTGGACTACACCCCCTCCAACTCTATAGGAGCTGATATACCCCTAATTCCTCCCCAGGTTGCTCCTGAGCAGGATATGTATATGTGAAGTGTTGTTCAGCTATTGACTCGACTAATGGCCTTTCAAGACCAGCATTAGACCCTTGGTTCCTCTGATAGAGTAGTCAGTGTGAAAGTTTATGATTTCATCAATCTAGACCCTATGGTATTCATGGAATCAGACCTAAATGCGGACTCGTAGAACTTTCTGGATTAAATGCAACGTACTTTATGGGTAATGCATGCCACAAATGTTGAGTAAGTAAAGTTGGCTTTCTATAGGTTGTGCAATGTTATTGTGACATGGTATGAGATTTGGGAGAAGACTCGAGGATCCTGTGCCCCACCATCAGGATGTAGAGAGTTCTTTGAGGCATTCTTGCAGCAGTATTTTTTGGTCGAGCTTCAATGAGCCAGGTGAGATAGGGTTTTACGTCTGGAGTAGGGTAACATGAGTGTACAGTAGTAAAGCTTACATTTTAACTTTTTGGCTAGATATGCTCCTACGATTGGGGCAGAGATGAATAACTGGGTGCATCATTTCATTAATGGTTTGGGGGCGTACTTGGTTAATAAGTGCACTATAGCTTCTCTGCATCTGAATATGGATATTTCCCATATTCAGGATTATGCACAGAATTTAGAGGACCGTAATAGGCAGCAGCGGGCTGATCGAGAACATGATATGGGCTAATATAAGAGGGCCCGGTCCGCAAGTGATACAGGAGAGTTTTGAGGTGGGTTTAGGACACAGTTTTCTAGGCGTCCATATTATCCAACAGCCAGTGCACCACTATAGTTTCAGGGCCAGCATCACGATCAAACCATTTATTCTGGTCAATGTCAGAGTTCATGGGAACTAGGGCCGCAGTATAGAGAGGATTCCAGTCAGATGAGACGTTCGATGTTGTATTATGGTCTATATGGTAGAGCTCATTCTGGGAAATGCCATCAGGGTTGAGATGTGTGTTATTCTTGTGGGCAGCCAGGTCATATTATGAAATTATCCGATGAGAGGTAGAGGTGGTATGGTGCAGCCGATAGAATCTGTAGCTATTTCTTCTTCATTTTTGTACCCTCCTAGGAAAGGTTCATAGACATCATCTGGCAGAGGTAGGTCAGAGGTGGAGTGTATAGCTCAAAAGATTATAAAAAACGCATATATACGTTATCGGGTCGACTGGATTTAGAGTCATCTCCCGATGTGGTTACAGGTATATTATCCATCTTTTCTCTTGATATATACATATTGATAGATATAGGCTCTAGTCTATTGTATATTACTCCCTTTGTTTCTGGTAAGTGTGGTAGGTAACCCGAGTTATTGCTTAGGTTGTTTAAAGTGTCTATGCCCATTGGCGAATCCCTGGTTGTTAGGCAGGTATATCAGAGTTGTGATGTGATAATCTATGATCATCATACTTTAGCCGACCTAAATAAATTGGAAATGGTGGATTTTGATGTTATTATGGGTATGGATTGGTTGGCTTCTTGCTATGCTAACGTATATTGCTGGACGAAGGTTGTTCGCTTTAATTTTCCAAGCGAGTCCATTATTGAATGGAAGGGTAATGCTACAATGCCTAAGTAGAGGTTTATTTCCTACCTCAAGGCACGAAAAATGATTTTTGATGGATATAACTATCATTTAGTGCAGGTGCAAAATGCAGAACCAGAATCCCCGACTCTTCAGTTTGTCTCTGTTGTTAAAGAATTTCCCGATGTATTCCTCGATAAACATCCAGGCATTCCTCTCGAAAGGGAAATTGACATTGCTATTGACATACTTCTAGATACTCAGCCTATATCTATTCCTCCATATATGATGGCCCAGTTGACCTAAAATAATTGAAAGCGCATTTGAAGGACTCATTAGAAATAGGCTTTATTAGGACCAATACTCGCCATAGGATGAACTTGTATTGTTTGTTTGTAAGAAATATGGTACACTGAGGATGTGTATTGATTACCATCAGCTGAATAAGGTCACTATCAAGAACAAATATTCGCTTCCCAGGATCTATAATTTGTTTGATCAGTTGCAGAGCGCCAAATATTTTTCAAAGATCGATCTTAGATCCAGATACCATCAGTTAAGAGTTAAGGAGAAGGATATTTTGAGGACTATTTTCAGGACCAGATACGGTCACTATGAGTTCATTGTTATCTCCTTTTGTCTTACTAATACACCAACGACTTTCATGGATTTAATGAATTGGTTGTTCAAGACATTCCTGGATATCTTTGTAATCATGTTTATAGATGATATTCTGGTATATTCTCAGTCAGAGGTGGAACATGCGAATCATTTATAGGTGGTGTGACAGACGGTCTAGGATCATAAGACATATGCTAAGTTTTCCAAATATGAGTTCTAGTTTAATTTGGTGGCCTTCCTTGGGCATATTGTATCAGACGAGGGTATTAAAGTTGACAGCCAGAAGATTGAGGCGGTGAAGAATTGGTCGAGGATGATAACTCCTATTGAGGTGTGTAGTTTCTTGGGCTTGGCAGGTTATTATCGGAGATTCATATAGAATTTCTCTTCTATTATCGCTCCCTTGACAAAGTTGACTCAAAAGGTGGCTAAGTTTCAGTGATCAGATGCCTATAAAAGAAGTCTTTAAGAATTGAAGGATAGGTTGGTATCAGCACCCGTCTTAGCACTCCTAGAAGGTTCAGAAGGTTATATTGTCTATTGTGATGCCTCTAGAGAATGGTTTGGGTTGTGTTTTAATGCAACACGGTAACGTTATTACATATGCTTCAAGATGATTGAGGATGCACAATTAGAATTATCCAACGCATGATCTTGAATTGATAACTATTATTATTTGCCCTGAAGATATAGCGACACTATCTTTATGGAGTTCATGTTGATTTATTTACTGATTATAAGAGTCTATAGTATATTGTCAGGCAGAAAGAATTGAATCTGAGGCAGCGGAGGTGGCTAGAGTTGCTGAAGGACTATGATGTTGATATCTTGTACCACCATGGTAAAGAAAATGTAGTAGATGATGCGTTAAGTCGTAAATCCATGGGCAGCTTGAAGCATGTGGAAGCTAGTAGGCTGGAGATGACCAAAGATCTATATCGTTTAGCCAACTTGAGTATACGATTGTTTGACGTCGGAGACAGAGGTACCATAGTTCAGAATGCCACAAAATCATCATTAGTTGCTGAAGTAAAGGCAAAGTAGTTTGATGATCTAGAGTTGGTCAGAATTAGGGAAGGGATTCCCTTTCAAAAGAAGCAGTTGTTTGAGCTGTCAGGATATAGAGTTCTTATGTATAAGAGCCGGTTGTGTGTACCTAATGTTGGGGGACTTCGAGGGAAAATTATGGTAGATATTTACCAGTCCATGTATTCTATTCATCCTAGTTCCACTAAGATGTACCATGACCTTCAACAGATCTACTAGTGGAACGATATGAAAAACAATATTACGGAGTTTGTTACCCAATGTCTAAATTGTTAGTAGGTTAAAATTGAACATCAGAAGCCTGGAGGGCTACTTCAGAATATTGATTTCCCGACATGGATGTGGGAAGTGATTAATATGTATTTTATTACAGGATTAACTATTTCTCATCGAAAGTGTGATTCCATTTAGGTTATCGTGGATAAACTTACGAAGTCGGCTCATTTTCTACCTATCAGAACTATTTACTCTGCCAAAGATTATGCTAAATTATATGTCAGGAGATAGTTCGACTGCATAGAGTTCTACTTTCTATTATATTTGATAGAAGTGCCCAGTTTACAGCTAACTTCTGGAGGTCCTTTCAGAAACATTTGGGTACTTAAGTTAATCTCAGCACAACTTTCCATCCATAGACAGACAAAACATGCCAAACACACTATTCAGACGCTCGAGGACATATTATGAGCCTATGTCCTAGACTTTAAAGGAAGTTGGCAGGATCATTTACCGCTTATTGAGTTTGCATATAATAATATTTACTATTTCAGCATCAAGATGGCACCATATGAATCCCTATATGGACGAATGTGTAGGTCTTCTATCGGCTAGTTTGACATAGGTGAAACAAAGTTATTGGGGCCTGATTTAGTACAGTAAGTGGTGGAGAAGGAAAGTTTATTCAGGAGCGATTGTTAACTGCTCAGAGTTGTCAAAAGTCTTATTTAAATAATCGGCGCCGAGACTTAGAGTTTGTTGTTAGTGATTGGGTATTCCTGAAAGTATCGCATATGAAGGGTGTGATGAGATTCAACAAGAAGGGAAAGCTTAGCTCCAGATATGTCAGTTCATATACGATTGTACAGAAAATAGGCCAGTAGCCTATAGGATTGAGTTACCCCTAGAGTTGGAGGCATTCCATCCAGTATTCCATGTATCTATGCTTCAAAAGTGTATAGAGGATCCCTCTCATATCACCCCTGTAGAGGATGTCCAAATCATAGAGGAATTATCATATGAAGAAATTCCTATTGCTATCTCAAATCATCAGGTCTGTAAGTTGCGGACCAAAGAAGTATCCTCTGTTAACGTTCTTTGGAGAAATAATAATATGGAAGAGATGACATGGGAGGCGGAAGAGGATAAGAAGTCCAAATATCAACACTTGTTTCAGACTTTAGGTTTATATCGACACTCGTGCGATACGACTTTCCTATTTCTATTCTATTTGTTGAGCTTATCTTATATATATATATATCTTATTTAGGTAATGTTATGGCAATATATTTGGCAGATGCAACTCAGGGTTCTAACATTTGAGGTGAGTTATGGTTAACCCTTTTGATTTCTGAGTAGATAGATTGTCGTGTGAGGCCAATATTATTATGATTTGGTTATTTGTGGCCCCGTGTGGCATTGCATATGTGTTTTAGGTTGTTTCACAGGTTTTGGATAGTCCTGTTTATAGAGGTAACTCTGCCAAAATTTTTAGAAAATCCTTAAGAGTTAGGATTCTAAAGATATGTTACCCCTACATTCGAGGAAAAATGTTCCTAATGGAGGAAGGATGTTACACCTTGTAGTTTCACGTATAGTCATGCCGTCGATTAATACCAGTATCCCGAAAAGATATGAGACCTTACGAAAGGGTAATAAGGGTTTAAAACTTATTTATAGAAGTATCGAGATGTATAAAAGTTAAACAGATCGAAGAGAATACATTTCGACAAAAATTCACAAACTTCTTAAAAGTACCCTGAAAAGTACGGATCGCACAAAGTTGTACGGACCATACATTTTGCTCATGGGACAGTACCTTATTTTTGTGATTTTCAAGTTTCTGCCTAAGATCTACAGTCCAAATGCACGAACCGTACATTTGTACCGTACATCTTGGCGGTGGCTATTATATTTCAAGTATATATACACTTTGCTCGACCAAGGACTCCATATTTTCTCATCTCCCAAACCCTCAAATATTATGTACACTCTCTCAAAGGTCTCCAATCACCTTAGACCTAAATCTAAAGATAGATTACACAAGTTTGACGTGGGGAATCCCATGAACACCCATATATCATCTTCTTCCTTGTGGCAACGATTTCAGAGATAGCTTGGTGGTGAAGTAAGCTAATAATTGAAGTGTTATTTGTGGATTAAGTTAAGTTTCACCTCCTACATTATGTTCTTAAGATTATACAAGTGGTTATGCTAAGATTTTGGAGAATTATTGAAAAAACTTGTGTTAAGGACTTTGAGACTTAGTTGTTGTTGTGGGATATTTTGGTATGATTTAAGATTGCTATATGAAGTTGTGAAGCTAGGATGGAGTTGTGGTGATGAGTAGGAGTTGTAGTAAAGATTGTTGTAATGATATATGTCAAATTTCAACTATAAATGATCTTACAAGTTACGCACACAAGTTGTTCATCAAAATGTCTATAATCATCCGGATAATGTATATAATCATTTGTAGAGATTACAAGGACTCGTGGATATTAAATAGCTTCGACGACAAGGTATATAAGGTTTTTCCCTTCTTTGGAATGATCTTGTTTTAGACCAAAAGTGAAATAAAATATCATCGAACGATTCCATGATTGGTAGCTTGGTTGTCTTGTGTTTCCCTTCCTTTATTACTTATGATTCTAGTATGTTCCTTGTCGGAACTCTCATTCACATCTTGTGATATTCCTTGAGAAATGATTGATTTAGATAACTATGATTAGATTGTAATGTTCGTTGTATATGATTTCATAACGATAATCGGAGGATAACGACCATAGGTCACTCCGACTCTGTTCATGGTGTCCCTTGAGGTTTGTCTTGCATTGCACTTATATATATATATATATTCTTACTGCACCGTGCTATAGTCGGTCGGGAAAGCACTTATATGTGCACACAACTACGGTTGGATAGTTATATAGCCCTAGAGAGCGGCTTATTGATGATATTTCCCCACAAAGAGGCTTGATATTATACTATATGGCCCCATAGAGTGGCCCAATTTTATGTATATGTATATATTCATGGTTATGACTGTTGTATGCCCTCAGAGGATTTTCTGAGTTTCAAGTTGACTAATCTACCCTTCTCTTGTATTACATTCCTTATTTGTATGCTTTACTCGCCTTATATATTCAATACATCTTTTGTACTGACGTCTCCTTCTGGGGCATTGTGTTTCATGCCCCCAGGTACAGATAGACAGACAAACTTACCTCTACATTAGGGTATCTGCTTCCAGTTGTTGGTTGTTGCACTCCACTTCTCCGGAGTTACTATACAAAGTTGGTAGGAGCTATTTGCATATGTATATGGTTATGTTGTGTATGTCCTGTGCCGACTTGATGACACATGTTAGTACTCATACAGGCTTGTAGAATAGAAGTTGTTGCATATATGTTTTGTGGGGACTTGTCAGCCTTTGTCAGATGTTGATACACTTGTGACAGCGTCGTCGGACTTAGTTTATGTATATGTATATATGTTGTGTTGGGCCTTTTCTGCGTGCAGGTTGTTGTTGCTTTCTATCTTATTATTGTCATTTGGAGGCCTTGTCAGCCCAGAATTCATATCAGGTGGTTCAGGTATTATAGTTAGTACGTCAGGCCTTAGGGTGTCGGGTGCCGGCTATAGCCCCAAGGTTGGGTTGTGACAACAATAATACAACTCTAGTTCAAAGTTTCTAGGATTTGGTTTACGAAGATCTTTCAACAATTTACTCCAAAACACTCATATGATCATAAAAATAGGTAGAGATGTATTAAACTTACCTTTAAACACGAGGATCTCCTCCAAACAAGAGTTACTTCACCTCCAAAAATTTCTTTGAAATCGATACAACAAGGAGGAAGAAAATACCACGATAACTACGGGATTCACCATGTTGGATTTTCTTTATTCCCCTTTGGATTTAGGTCTAGGATGATAAGAGAACTTTAAGAGAGTGTATGAAATATTTTAGGGTCTAGAAATGGTGGAAAATGAAGCTCCAAGTCGAGATGGGTGAATTATATAAGAAAAATAATTCTCCACCACCAAGAAGTACGGACGCATGTACGTACATAATTGTACGGACTGTGCATTTGATATGTACTTCCCGAACATGAAGTCTCCAAGATGGCAAGGCTAGGTACGACCACTCTATCACAAATGTATGGTTCGTACATCAATGTACGATCCATACATCCTACCGTAGATGTGTAGTTTTGTCGGAACTTCGCGAAACGTATTCTCTTTGATTCGTATAACTTCCATGCTTCCCGATACTTCTATAAAGAGTCTTAACCCAATATTACCCTTATGTAAAGTCTCATACCTCCTCAAAATACTAGAGTTAGTCGACGACATGACTTGACGTTAGACTACGAGGTGTAACATCATTCCTCCCATAAAAACATTCGTCCTCGAATGTTGGGGTATCATATCTCTAGGATTTCAACCCTTAAGGATTTCTAGAAATTTCGGCCGAGTTTCCTCTATAAACAGGACTATCCAAAACACATATATGTTGCCATACAGGTCCATATAACAACATAACATAGCAATATTTGCCCTACACGACCATCTATTTATCCAGATTTCGAAAGAGTTAACCATAACTCACCTCAACTGCCATATGCCAAAGTTTGGGTTGCATTTGCTACATCTGTATAAAAAACATTGCCTATACAAGGTATACGAGATAAGGTTAACATGCATAATAGGAATAGGGAAATCGTATCGCACAAATATTGATATAAACCTATGATCTAAAACAAATGAGGGAATCTGGATTTCATATCTTCCTCAGCCTCCCACATCATTTCTTCCATATTATTATTCCTCTACAATACTTTGATAGAGGCTACTTCTTTAGTTCGTAGCTTGCAGACCTGACGAGCTAAAATAGCAACTGGAGTCTCATCATATGATAAGTTACCAGTAATCTGAACATCCTCTATAGGGGTGATACAAGAGAGATCACCTATGCATTTCTGATGTATAGACACATGAAATACTAGATGGACTGCCTCCATCTCTTAGGGTAACTCAAGTCTATAATCCATCTGACCAATCTTCTGGATAATCTTATATGGTTCGACATATCTAGGGTTAAGCTTGCCCTTCTTGCCAAATCTCATCATGTCTTTTATAGGCGATACCTTTCAGAAATACTCAATCGCCAATAGCAAACTCTAGGTCTCGGTGTCGATTATCTGAATAGGACTTCTGCCAACTCTAGTCAGGCAATAATCGCTCTTAAAGTAACTTTATTCTTCCTTCAATCTGATGTACCAAGTCTAGTTTCAATAACTTTGCTTTAATTACCCATGCCAATCGATAGGAGATCTACACATTCACCCATACAACACTAATCTTTTAAAAAGGAAAGAAAATCCAGTTCTCATCCTTTTTATTCCAATGGTCCCACCATATTTTATTTACATAAACTTGGCTTCCTATGGAGTCGTTTTGATACTAGGATGATAACGTAAGTTCAATAAGCGGCAAATAACTTTCCCAATTTTCGTGTAAAGTTCTGATACAAGCTCATATCATAGCTTCGGACGTATGAATCATAGGTTTGATCTGCATATCATTTTTAGGGTGGAGCTAACCGAAGTGTCCATAACTCTTCTTGAAATGATTTTCCCAACTTAGTTATAAACTGAGTACCTTTGTCAAATGTCAAAAAATCCAAGATACCATGAAGGTGAACCGTCTTATTAGTTGTAGAATTTTGCATGGTTTATGTCAATAAAGTTAGTTGACTTATTAACAATTACTTGGATACACATCAACCTTATGACAGAAATGAAATACGCCCTAAATTAAACCCATATTAACCAGTTTTCACTCCCACCAGGGCCTTAATATTTTGAGTCTACCCACCGGCTTCTGGTGCATAATCCTGGCATGCTGACAATTAATTTACTGGGTATAACCTCTATGCAATTTGTTGCTCCTAAATTCACACACAAGTATACGTGGTCGTACAAGTAATATAGTGATTTTAGAAATCGAATGTCGTACCCATAGGGACTTGTGATTAACTATTTACTAAATCAAATGATCCTAATTATCTAAACAATATATGAGATACATAGGTTGTATTAAAATAAAAAGAAAATAAATAATGAACTTCGACCAAGAAAGAGCTGGTTTTATATTAACAATAGTATGAAATCGATATAGGGCTATGGGGTATCTAACAATCACATTGTATTCTTCAATTGATTCAATTTCTTAATTTATCCAGTTTACTGATTGACAGGTTTGATATTATGACTAGAAATCTCTCGAGTCCTCTAGTCGTCTATTTGTATTGCTTCCACGCATATATATCTATGGTCATGAACCTTAACATAAATGCATTTATAGTTCCTTTATTCTAACCAAGAATGGCCATCTCGGTATATCTCTGTCCTAGCCTCAAATCCCTGCCCCAAATTTCATGGATGAGATCCTGCTCTATTAAACCCTATTTCAATCCTAGTATTCCTCTCTCGAGTTCAACCTAAGAATCAAAGATAATATTAGATTGGTGATAAAGCAACCAAATAATTAAGCTCAAGATTAAATAAATAAACCAATACGATAAGCTAATTAATTGAAATCAATATCTGAATAACAACGTTCATGAAAGAACCATAACCCTAGAACGAGAAGTTTAGCTCCACATAGACATGGGAAAAAATAACAAATTGTCTAAAGAAAATTTAAAAACTAGTATATGGAGAAGAAGAGATAAAACACAATCAACTCTGGCCTTCACGGCACCTCCAAATTCTCCCTAGGACAAAAGCTCTGTAAAAACCATGTAATATATATATTTATAAAGTACCAATAGACCTGTTCTTTTTAAAAACCTAATCCCAATCAAAATAGGAAAATCGCTGGCAATCGTGCCTTGGTCGTGCGACGCACAAGCATGGCACGTGGGCTTTTATCGTTCATTAGAACAACTTCAGCATGCCAATATTCGTGCTATAAACGTGCAATGTACAAGCATAGCATGTCACTCTGTCATCCCTAATTTCCCATCTTCAGAGAGTCGCTCCACCAGCCCTATGCATGTGACGTAATTGCATAGCACATGGCCCTTCAGTGATCCAATTTTTTCACTAAATCTTTCGCAATCTCTCCCTCATCTTGCCCATTACGAAAGCCTTGGGAATCCATCAAAATAGCTCGGTTTTAGTTCATTTGTTCACGTTGTACCTATACACAAGATACACAAATATAAGCTCAAATACAACGACTCCAACATAATATAAGCAATTAAAGCACTAAGATACGAGATAAAGTGATGCTCAATATTAGATATTTGTGCCAAATATCACCACCCCACAATTAGACTTTGCTCGCCCTCGAGCAACCCACTTGCAACTACTACATTCATCAGACACAACAACCACCAATCAGAACAAGTCTACTCGGGCTTCGGCTAACATGACACTTTCAAAAATGATTTTTTTTCAAACCATCATTCGAGAAAATCCTCACTATACTCATGCCAACATATTTACACATATAAATCACAAACAACCTCCTCAAAACAACTCAACCTCACAAACTGACTCAATGACACCACTTCAAGCAAATTGATCATGATACCCACAGAGAAACCAATACTTCACCTATCCTAACTCAATTATGCGCCCTCACCGAAAGAGAGTTATCCATATCTCACATGAGTTTCATTTTTTAACCAATTTAAATGGACAGAATCAATCAACAATTTACGCTCACTCTCACAAAGAAGCTCATGTGCAATATATGACGAACCATAAGCTTTCCCTTAATGTAACCGCTTCACTAATACAAGTATGATAACTCTAGAATCAAGGAGGACTTAACGGGTTGTAATGTAGGCTAAAGAAATGGTAGGATACATTTTGGATGAAATAGTGACTATCCTCCCTAAACACTTTAATACATCTAACTTTGGCAATAATTCACACTTCTTCATTAACCACACACAGCTCAATCAACCAACGCACATTCATCCCAATCACACCCAATTTTTATTTCTTACATTTAAGCATCTTTTATTTTCATACAAGCTAGACGGGAAAATCTTTCAATATTTCACAAACTTCTTCTTTTTTTCAAACACTCCCATCTAGCAAGTATTTTTTTTATTATCTATGTGCACGCATAGACTATTTGCAGACGTCAACTAACAAACCATCCCATTTTCTTTTACTTTTATACTCCCTTTAGAGATAATTATATCATTAACGCGCTTAGGGAGTAAGAAAGATCAAGTTAAGGTCAAATAGAATTAATTATGCTTATCAGTAGTTAGCAAAGAAAAAGTCCAAAGGCTCGATAGGGCTGACTAGGGAAATTATTCACAAACATGCTATTTAGGCAAATTTCCGACTAATAAAGAAGGCCTCTTTCACTTCCTAGATCAACAACTTCATTTCTCTTCGCGAACACACCAGGCAAGTTCTAGACATCAATCCAAAGCACAGAGTACACAAAAACACCTTACACACACATGGAATATAATTAACTCAAGATGGATCCATATGAGTCCTCAAATCAGGCAAACATAAGATAATTCAAATTAACCTCAAACGGGTCATTTAAGAGTCATGAATTCGAGCCTAAGTGTCTCAAGGAAGGTTATTTTCTCTCTTTTTGTTGAGCATGCTTTTCATTTTAAACACAAAGAATTGTTCATTATCGTATTTTACCTAACCCGAGTACCTAGCATTCGACTGGCTTTGGGTTTTTGGTTCAATGGTTTTCTAAAAAAAATAGCTAGTTCAAAGGTCCCCCCCCCCCCGAAAAAGAACCGAGGCCATAAGAAATCCCAAGGGGCAGGTGATGTATGCCACTAATGAGAGACTTAATAAACTACTAAAGAAAAGAAAAGAAACAAAATCTTTTTGAAATTTTCATTTTTCTATTTTTTTAGACTCTAAGACTCAAAAACTACTAAAACAAATCCTACGACATATTTCTTATCACCCTTAACCTCAAAATTTTTACATTATATAAGGACGTATTTCCCACCCCACACTTAAAATATGCAGTTCCCTCAATGCATTACAAACACAATAAACACAAGTAAGGTAAGAAATACTCCCTGAGACCCTATAGGGCCTAGCTAGCAGCATATTTCTCAACATAAAGGGTTGGCACGACCCCACACTTAAGCTCAAGCATGCTCATCAGCTTTAACTTTGGGTACTCATACTTTCCCTAATCTGTAAAACAAAAACAAAACAAAACCTAACACTATAAAAATAGAAATCTAAAACTGTTACACATTGGATTGCCTCCCAATAAGAACCTTAGTTAACGTCGTGGCACGACACCATCACTTTCACCACTTTTCCTTCCACTTTGAGGATTTGAATTGCACCCCAATTTTGCATCAAATTTTCTATCACGTTCAATAAAGGACCCAAGCAATATGTGTTGCATCTTACACTTTTTGGCCGTTAAGTGAGGAATGTCGTTTTGTCTCTTAGGCATGGGAAATTTTAGGATGTAGGGGGCCTTGTTCCTCAGCTATACACTTCTCCACAGGCTTGGAAGACTCAATTTCTATGTCGCCAACCAAACATAATGTAGAAAAATATTTAGAATGAGTTCCAACCCGCCCCAACTTCCATATTGCTTTATTTTTTATATCCATAATAATATATATTCCCTAAACCTCGACATCATCAATAAAAACATGGTCTAGTGATTGGTATTCTCATTTTAGCTCCTTAATTTGGCCTAGAAGATCTTTTTCAGCTTCACACAACTCATCACTAAATTGTTTGGTGTTACACGCATCAACCTTTGCACTCAAATCTATATCCAAGTTGCTCATACTTGGAAATTTCTTGTGCATGATCAACTCTCTCCTTAGAATAATCATTCATCAACATTGTTAGTAAACAACGTCAGTCTGCATATTCCCATAATTGATAATATTCATCACAATACCAACCCTTACTCTCATATTAAAATTTAGACTTCCAAGATGTCAGGTCATGACAAGCCCAAAAGGCCATGTCAAGAAAAAAAAATAACAAAATATTGAATGAAAAATAAAATAAAAGGAAATAAAAACAAAAACTTAAATAGACAAAAAGAAAAATCCTAATATATATAAACAGTTAATTTCTAAGTCTCCGGCAATAGCGTCAAAAACTTGTTGCTCCCAAACACACATGCAAGTATACGTGATCGTACAAATAATATAGTGATTTTAAAAATCGGATGTCAAACCCATAGGGACTTGTGATTAGCTATTTACTAAATCAAACGATCATAATTATCTTAAAAAAGAGATGAGATACGTAGGTTGTAATTCTAAACTAATTAAAATAAAAAGAAAACAAATAATGAACTTCAATTAAGAAAGAACGAGTTTTATATTATCAGTAGTTTGAAATTGATCTAGGTCTATGAGCTACCTAACAATCACGTTGTATTCTTCAATTGATTCAACTAGTTAATTTATCCAGTTCACTGATTTACATGGTTGATATTACGACTACGAATCTCTCGAGCCCTCTAGTCGCCTATTTGTATTGCTTCCACGCGTATATCTATATGATCATGAACCTTAACACAAATACATTTATATTTTTTGTATTCCAACCAAGAAGGGCCATTTAGGTATAGCTATATCCTAGCCTCAAATCCCTACCCCGATTTCCAGGGATGAGATCTTGCTCTATTAAACCCTATTGTTGTCCTAGTATTACTCACTCGAGTTTAATCTAATAATCAAAGATAGTATTAGAATGATTATCAAGCAACCAAATAATTAAGCTCGGGATTAAATAAATAAACTAATATGATAAGCTAATTAATTGAAATCAATATCTGAATAACAACATCATGAAAGAACCATAACCCTAGAATGAGAAGTTTAGTTTCACATAGACATGGAGGAAAAACATCAAATCATCTAAAGAAAATATAAAAACTAGTATACGGAGAAGAAGAGATAAAACCCAATCAACTCTGGCCTCCACGGTTGCTCCAAACGCTTCCTAGGTCAAAAGCTCTGTAAACGCCATGTAAAAAATATATTTATAGGGTACCAAAAGGCATGGGCTTTTAAAAAGCCAATTTCCTAATCAAAACATGAAAATCGCTGGCATTCGTGCCTTGGACTTGTGATGCACAAGCATGGCATGTGGGCTTTTATCAGTCATCAGAACAACTTCAGTGAGATATTATTCATGTTATGTATATGCGACGCACAAGCATACCATGTTGCTTTGTCATCCCTAATTTCTCATCTTCAGAGAGTCGCTCCACCAGCCTTGTGCATGCGATGCAACTACATAGCACAGGGCCCTTCAGTGATCCAATTTTTTCACCAAGTCTTTCGCAATCTCTCCCTCTTCTTGACCATGTACAATTGCCTTGGGAATCCATCAAAATAGCTCATTTTCAGTTCATTTGTTCACATTGTACCTAGATACACAAGATACACCAAGATAATATCAATACAACGAATCCAACATAAAATAAGCAATTAAAACACTTAAGATATGAGGTAAAGTGACACTCAATATTATATATTTGTGCCAAATATCTCAATTCCTTCTCATGTCTCTTCATTAATGTGCTCCCTGATGTCTTGATACATCTTAGGATATCTTAGAGGGGATATTACAGGCGATGGAATTTTGATCGCAATCCTGCCTTGTAGTTCTGCTATGTTGGGAATATACATGTGTCTATGGTGCCCGATGGTTTCTCTTCTATTAAGCTCAAGGATTGCGGATTTCTTTCGTTATGTATCCTTTCAAACTTCCCTAAATTGGGTTTTTATCCTGATGTTCCTTATCTCTATATATGAAGGATTGCTCTATTGAGTCTTAAGTCTCGATAATATCGTCTTTTGAATTCATTAATCAAGCTTCCATTAAATTGACTGACACATTCTTTAGACTTATTCATTTTCTTAACTTTTACCCTAGAAGCGGGTACATGGTTGGTTGTACTGATTACAATACTATAGGATTATCGATACATGAGATCTTTTTAGAATACTTAACCCTTCACTCCCTTCATGAACTTAGCCTCACTTATCGATCCATGTTTTAGAACTCTTATGGTTCGTAGTGCTTCAGTCGTGCTTACTCTATAGATAATATCATCAAAACTCACATTCAGTGTTTGGAGGAAAAACCTTTTCGTACTTTCTCATTACTCGTGGCTATAAGCGACCTTCTTCTTTTACTTCTTTTAACACTTGCCCATTCCTTCGCTTACTCTCATTCGTCATTTATTCTAAAACGTCTTGGGCATACAGTCGTAGTCTCAAACATTATTGTAGATTATATCTTTGATGTACCTATCTTGTAAAGTGTGTCGTTAACTTATGCCCTGATAGAGTCCAAGCTAGATTCTAGAGGATTCAATATTCGGCTATACCCCAAACTGGGATATCGTACTTAAATCTGAACTACATCATTTTCCCCACAGCTAAGACCTTCGAAACACTGTGAGACAATGTTTTCTTAATCACGTTGAGCTATAAGCTCGTTACTCTACTTTTCTAGTAAAACCTTGGTCGATTCAAGAATGCTTGCAGATATCTTTACTTGCTTGACATTGTCTTTTCTATCAGGTAATTTCCCTTGATGTACCTTTCCAATAACTACTTGGTATTCTTAGTCTCTTTGGCCCCTTCTCTCGCATCTTTATATGTGTATCTCTAGATTTTACTCACTGTTACCTCCATTTACATACTTCCTGAGAGTCGTCGCACCTTTCGGTCCAATTTGAAGCGTTACAACATCTAATTATCAAATCTCTCTATCTTGCCATAATCAGGTCTTCTACCAACCAATTGTTCAACCATCTTACTTTTACTTTTCCATTTCAGGTTATCTCAGGAGGGTATCTTGCCTTTAATGTACTCCTCACACGAATATCAAAGGTTTAGTACCTCTAGTTGAAGAATCCTTATTGTCCATTTCTTTCTATGGGTTCTTACATTCTTCAGAGTACTCACATTTTTATGACACTTATATAACCATATCCCCTTTCACTTTTATTCTCCTCATCATAGTCCACCCGTTTGTCATTAGCATACCCAGTTCAGTCCCAACACTTCGTCATGTCATTCCTTTCATACTTATTGTCCATTGCAGGATTCTCCCAACTATTTCGATTATCCCAAAGCTCTCCTCATTATTTGTCTTCCACATTGTTCCTACCCAGTGGTATCTAGGACTATGTCATGTTGCCCGGTAACTTTGAAGGTCTTGCCAATTTATTATTCATAGCACACTTTGGCTTACTATCACCACAATATATAATCCCTCATGGTAAGCGATGTGACTTATTTACGACTAGACAAAGGGTTTATACCACCTCTCATTATCGTGAACAAACTAATCCTTTATCTGACTTGGGGTCATGGTTCCGGGTGCATCCTCCTACAACATTTTCCTTACACTTGTCCACAACCAACCTTACACCACCTTACTTGGGGAAATCCATCCTTATAAATTATATCATGGGGTCATCCCCAATTCCTTAAGCAATGAGTGATTACTTGGATCCATAAAATATCCCCTTGTTTACGCCGATGAAATTCACCGTGAAACGAGTTGATCCACATAACCTTCCTAAATATTCCAACCATACTTCCTACATCCCAGCGTCACAACTCATCTTCGCCCAACCAACTTTCCATAACACTTGGACTTCCGCAAAAATCATCGGGGTAACATAACGCCGTATGTTCAAGACCCACCTAGCATGACTTATCTAAAAAAGAGAATCACATTACATACTTTATCACAGTATCATGTGGGGTTTCATATTCTTTCAGCCGTATCAGCATACATACATCTAGTAAGTCGAAGAAACACCACATAATTTCCACATTAAATCATTTTATGTCATAATAAATCTTTGCTTATTTTCTCATTTTTAAACTAGTATGCCGGAGTGATGAAATCGTATGCACAGATAAAACAGTCGTATAATAAATAAATATAAAGTGTGAGCATCATACCCCAATCACAGATCTGTAGGATAATACTATTCTATCAGCTAATGCCCAAAGCATGACATTCAAACTATCTACACAATTTAAATTTCACAAGTACCCACAGTATGACATCGGTACCCTATACAAGTGCTCGTCACCTCACAAATATCGGGACCCCCTTATTATTCTCATTTCACCCTTTTAATTAGTTTATTTGACCAACTACAACGCTTTAAATAAGGTATAAAATCTCAACATGTCTGATTTAGCAGTCTGACGGTCCTTGTAGTGTCTTGCGTTTCCGTAAAGCTTCTGAATGATCAAGTCTATCAAATATGAATTCTATGTAAAAATATGATTACATAGACATCCATATTTCTATAATAACTTCAGAACCAAAATTAATCCAAAAAGTTAATATTCGAGCCTCGGGGAAAAACTATAATTTATCCATAATTTTAGAATATTATTATCTAAATAATATTGTACACGATTATACGAGTCCAATGACATCCATATTGATATACTTATTTTTCGGACTCGGAACCGCCACCGGAACAGTGAAATGGGAACCACATGGCGAAACTGAAATTTTATTTTAGAAAATTGTTGCCCATAATCTCAGATGCTATATTCCAAATTTTAGTAAAAATCATCCATGAATCGACCTTCAAATCTAAGAAATACTAAATTTCCAATAACTCCAATTTTTCATCCTAAATCATGATTTCTACGATAAAATCTCAATGTAATCGAAGATATAATTGTATTAGGATGATTATAATCTTACCCACTTTCAGAAATCCGGTCGCTAAAAGTCAGAAATCCAGTCGCTAAAAGTCTCACCAGCATGTTTTGCACCAGCCAACACGCTCATACATCTCAGAATCGAGTTATTCTAGTTGTTGTAGTTCCGAAATTACGATACATATCTAATGGTTCAATCAAAAGAAAAATCAAAGGCCGTTTGCTCAATATGGTACCCTTACTTCCCAAATAAACGACACTTAAACATCAAATATGAGCATGTCATAACCCAAATCTATCCGAAACTCGTTGGAATCTTACCAAAACTTGTGGATAAGTCCAAAATCATCAAACGAACCTGCTCGAATTCTCAAAACACCAACCTGACATCGGTAAAATACATTTTAACAGAAAATCTCTTAACTTTCTCAAATTCAAAGTTTATGCAACTTGCGTTTCAAAACACACCCGGATGCCTCGGGACCCGAACCAAAGGCTCAATTGATTCATAAACGATGTTCCGGACCTCACGGAATCGATGAAATACAGTTTTGGACACGTTTACCCAAAAGTCAACTTTTGGTCAAACTAATCTCATTTTTCAACTTAAGAACTTCTAGAATTTAACTTTCTTATCTGAAACTCACCCAAATCACTCTGTACCCGTTCCAACATTCCATCTAAGTCAAAAATCACGTTCCCTATCTAACGTAATCATCAGAAATCAATTCCAGATGCATTAACTCAAAAGTCAACTCTTAGTCAAACTTCTCAACTTAGAACTTTCAATTTTTTAAAACATAGATTTCTTTCCACGATTTTAATTTGATTGCTTTGGAAATCGTATCATCTATCTTCACAAGTTATAAACATAAATATGAAGCTAACGGAATCAACAATTTTCCAATCTCATTTTTATTCCTTCTATTGACCATCTTTTTACCATAAATAGGCATATTAAATACCAAAATCGATTTAATTGTGAAAAACTAACCAAATGAACTCAAAATTTAGTTCCGTAAATTTCTACATGTCACAAATATTATTACAAATCCAATGAAATCTTCAGATTGCCAATTAGAGCATGTTTTCTCCAAGCTACCAATTTATCTAGATAATTAAATATTGAGATTCCCAAAATGAAACTTTCTCCTATAGTAGATCAAATGCTATCCGTTTGACTTCAAATTTTGCAAGAAAGTCAAAATAATTATTACTGAGCTTCTGGAATAGACGACACATAAACTAAAGCATCGGTTCTCAAAATGACCAATCGGATTGTTTATCATCCACCACTTAAACACACATTCGTCCTCGAACGTAAAGACAACAAAGGGTATCTAAACTATTGTAAAGATGGAGATATCCACTCCACATGTCCAATTTGATCTCCTAAGTAGCCCTATCAACCAGACGATGACTTTATTGAATTGTTATTGAAACTATCTTTTTGAATCCCAATTTTCAAATATGCCCACTCAAATAGCTACCAACTCTTCTTCCAAAAGTCAAATTCTGATGAAGCAACACTTAAACCACATCGAATCACATAAGCACCATTCAAATGGTACTTTGTGAGCATCAACATATGAAATATGGGGTGAACACCCAACAAACCAAGTGGAAAATCTAACTCATAGGTCACCATGCCAATATGTTGAACAACCTCAAAGGACCATTTTATCTCGGGCTCAACTTGTCCTTTTTTTTAACCTCTTCACACCCTCCATGGGTGAAACCTTAATCAAAAACCCACTTGTCAACCATGTACTCCAAATCAAAGACATTCCGATCTGCATAGGTCTTTTGTCTACTCTGAGTTGTGAGAAGCCTATCCTGAATCAATTTGACATTATTCAAATAATCCCTCAAATAGTCTGCACTCCAAGTCCTAACCTCGAACACATCTAAAAATAATCGGAGCACGACACCTCGTACCATATAATGCCTCAAAATGGTATCATCTCAATGCTCAAATGATAACTATCATTGTAAGCAATTTTACAAAAGGCAAGAATCTGATATATATAACCACTAAGGTCAGTCATACAAGCCCACAACATATCCCCAGGGACTTGAATAATCCGCTCCGACTAGCCATATATTCAAAGTGAAATAATGTGCAGTTTCATCTAAGTTATAAGCAATTTGATCCGGTACAAAAAGATCCAACTTAGTAAAATGGTCCACAATGACTCAAGTAGCACCAAACTTCCCCAAAGTTCATGACAATACTATAACTAAGCCCATAGTAATTCGCTCACTCAATTTGCCAAATCATCTTTTAACTTAGATCAATAGTCTGATTCTCACATATTTGATTCGGCTCCACTTGAAATACCAAATTTTAATTTTAAATACAACTTCAAACGGAATTGGTTGATTCCACCATTTTTATCATAGTTGCAACAATCATTTAGTTGAAGCCACAACTCATTATCAAACTTATACTCGTAAAGTACCCTGATTCTACTCATGTTTCTTCCAAACCTTTCAAGTCGGCCTTCGTACGAGTAATCCATAGAATCACATTGTCACACATCACGAGTCTAAATATGACCCCATCTAACCAGGAAAGAATTTGTTCTTGTACTGTTTTAAGCATTTCTGTCTGAAACTGACCTAATTCAAAGCCGATTTCTTAAATTCCAAATTTATTAGCTTTTTTTCTGATGAGATGAAACTACTGAGTCGACACTTATCATTCAATTTCGCTTAACCCTTCACTAATATAACATTTACATCATTATCTTATCGTGCCAAATATGTACAAATCAACTGATCACCCCAAAGACTTCTCATATTCATCGTACCTCTTCGAAAATATCACCAAGTATTCACATAAACCATTAGAACTTTCATATAGCTGCTATTAATGAAATTGTTGACAAACCACTTTGTTAACGCCAATAACGCTCGGTAAAACATGTCCGTCTATTCCAAATTGAAATCCATCAATTATTCAGAAATGGGATACTAGAGTAGCCATAAATCTTTCTGGTAATATATCCTTAAGCCACCTGACTTTAAATAAATAGACCTGACCTGATTAAAAATGCCAAATTACTTAAATGTCATTAATAATCACCTGAACAGTTTTCAAACCTTTATAAAATGAAAGTAAGCCTTTCATAAATCTGGGATGACCCATTTTAGTCTATTGCTCCAAACCTCAAATGCTGAAATGTGCCCAAGTCGTCAACCAAGTACCAATGAACTATACAAATGTATATAAGAAGGGGCGAGTGAGGGTGAGTTGTTCAGAGTTTGATTGGAAACGGATTGACACAAAAATGGGGGTGAGTGGAGGTTGTCGGGTGGGATGTTTTTGCCGGGCAATGGGTGTTTGGAGGGGTACACGGGTAGTTTAGGATAGAATTGGGCTAAGGCACTTTGTGTGGTTGTTTTAGACAAGTTGAGGGTTGTATTGGTGGTCGGTGTGTGGTGGTTGGATGATGGTAAGGTGGTGGAAACTGGTTGGAACATTGAGGTTATCGGTAAGGGGTGTTTTGCGGACTGTTTGATGTTGTCAGAGTTGGACAGATATGTATGGGTGGTTTCGGTTAATGGCATTTGATGTGGGTGTTTGGGAAGTGTTATGGTGTATGATTGTGAAAGGAATAGGGTTATTTGCACAAGGAATGGACACGAGATTGCTAAGACCGGGTACAAACCAAGTGAGGGTCGGTCGAAATAGACAAGGATAGAGACGCGAGGTTGCTATAGGCAAGCTTAGGTCGAAAGCAAGTGAGTTAGGCCAATTGGACAAGAAATTGACCGAGGTTGATAAGTACAATCTTGAGAACAAACCAAAAGAGGGAGGTCGATGACCTTGTGATAATAACCGAATAGGCCCTTGACTTGGGTTTGGTTGGATCACAAAAGTTCCAACTTCAACTTGTACCAAGGGGAGCCTTAGTTTGGGTTTAGATAGATCACAAAAGTTCTAACTATACTTGCACCAAGGGGTTGACCCACAAAAGGATCGAGGTTTATACCACAAAAGGACCGATGCCCACAAAAAGATCAACTAAGATAAACAATACAAAAGTTGAGTAACTTAGCAAATGAGTAAAACTCAAATATTTTTCGTAAATCTTTCACAACTTTTTACATCAACTTCATGTCCTATATATACAAGTATTTGGAAACTTCTAGAAGACAACTCAATATCCATAAAACTAGAACCACTTCGGCCATAATGGGAAAAAGAGTTTGGCCGAATGGGAAAGGGATGGGGTTCGACCAACTCTTGAGGTTCTCTAGGCCATTCCTTTGTATTTTTCATGTAGATGAATGCATGAACTTAGGCCACTCATGAATCATCCCCTTGGAATACGTTTGGAAGCTTCCATCTTTAGCATGTTTCTTGGCCGAATGGAAAGGGGAGAATACTCGATCACCCCTTCATGTTCCCTAGGCCATTCTTGAGGTCTTCTATGTAGATAAGTGCATGAACTTATTAGTTAATGAATTATCTCCATGGAATATCTTCTTCTAAATGATTGTCCTTGTCACCCGATCCTCTTACACGGCCTAGTCATTACACGGCCTAGTCATTACACGGCCTAGTCACCTTATTACATGGCCTATTAATTATGACCTAAGGAAACTAGTAGTTAAGCTATGAATTTAAAGACACGTTAAAAGAAAATGGTCTTGGCCAAGACCTACATAAAGGCCGAAATAAATATGTCTCCTTTAATCTTCAAGTGATGTCTTCAATTCCACTCCATATTTCATGCCATTTTAGGCATCTAGCCGTAGATTGATGGTTAGTTGTTGGCACCCTTGGCAAATCACTTAACGGCTCAAATTGCGTGTATGGACATCTTCCTCGGCATGCCTTGGGTTTTTTGTGCAACTTCTTCCCTGGATTCGACATCATGAATCACAACACGCTCTGCAAACTCTCTTCTCAAGAGTTGCATTTGTTCCGCAACAAGTTTACTTACAACCCTCCGAAGATCATCATTTAAGTGAGACATAGCATTAAGGCGTGGGACGAGATTGACTTGCTCTGGTACCAATTTGATGTGTATAAGGAGGGACGAGTAAGGTTGAGTTGGTCAGAGTTTGGTTGGAAACGGATTGACATGAAAATAAGGGTGAGTGGAAGTTGTCGGGTGGGACGTTTTTGCTGGGTGGTGGGTGTTTGGAGGGGTACATGGGTAGTTTAGAATGAAAGTGGGCTAAGGAATTTTGTGAGGTTGTTCTTAATGAGTTGAGGGTTGTATTGGTGGTTGGTGCGTGGTGGTTGGATGATGGTAAGGTCGCGGAAACTAGCTGGAACAGTGAGGTTATCAATAAGGGTGTTTTGTAGACTGTTTGATGTTGTCGGGGTTGGATGGATATGTATGGGTGGTTTTGGTTAATGGCATTTGGTGTGGGTGTTTAGGAAGTGTTATGGTGTATTATTATGAAAGGAATAGGGTTGTTTGCACAAGGAATGGACACCATGTTGCTAAGTGCAAGCCCAGGTACAAACCAAGTGAGGGTCGGTCAAAATAGACAAGGATAGAGACGCGAGGTTGCTATGGGCAAGCTCGGGTCGACACCAAGTGATGTAGGCTAATTGGATAAGGATTTGACCGAGGTTGATAAGTACAAGATTGAGAACAAACCAAGAGAAGGAGGCCTATGACCTTGTGATAATAACCGGATAGGCCATTGGCTTGGGTTTAGTTGGATCACAAAAGTTCCAACTTCAACTTTCACCGAGGGGAACCTTAGTTTGGGTTTAGCTAGATCACAAAATTTCTAACTAGACTTGTACCAAGTGGTTGACCCACAAAAGGATCGATGGCCCACAAAATGACCAACTAAGATAAACAACATAAAAGTTGAGTAACTTAGCAAATGAGTAAAACTCAAATATTTTTCATAAATCTTTCACACCTTTTTACATCAACTTCATTCCTTATTTCTAATAGTAATTGGACACTTCTAGAAGACAACTCAATAGCCATAAAACTAGAACCATTTTGGTCATAATGGAAAATGGAGTTTGGCCGAATGGGAAAGGGATGGGGTTCGGCCAACTGTTGAGGTTCTCTAGGCCATTCCTTTGTATATTTCATGTAGATGAATGCATAAACTTAGGACACTCATGCATCATCCCCTTGGAATACGTTTGGAAGCTTCCATCTTTAGCATGTTTCTTGACCGAATGGAAAGGGGAGAATACTCGGCCACCCCTTCATGTTCCCTAGGCCATTCTTGAGGTCTTCTATGTAGATAAATGCATGAACTTGTTAGTTCATGAATTATCTACTTGGAATCTCTTCTTCTAAATGATTCTTGTCCTTGTCACCAGATTCTCTTACACGGCCTAGTCACCTTATTACATGGCCTATTAATTATGTCCTAAGGAAGTTAGTAGTTAAGCTATGAATTTAAAGACAAGCTAAAAAAATGGTCTCGGCCAAGACCTACGTAAAGGACGAAATAAATGTGTCTCCTTGCATCTTCAAGTGATGTCTTCAATTCCACTCCATATTTCATGTCATTTTAGGCATCTAGCCGTAGATTAATGGTTAGTTGTTGGCACCCTTGGCAAATCACTTAACGGCTCAAGTTTCGTGTGTAAGTTCGTAAGCCTTTCATAAATCTGGGGTGACCCATTTTAGTATATTGTTCCAAACCTCAAATGTTGAAATGTGCCCAAGTCATCAACCAAGTACCGATGAAATATACCTTATAACTTTAACTTCTCATCGTAAGGTTTCTTCTTATCATTCCACTCTAACCCATCATTTCAGGGATGTCATTGAATTACCCAATCTTGTAATGCATAAGTTACCTCCTCATAAATTTTTCATTCGCAAAGTCCTAGTGGTCCTTGCCACACACTAAATTAATTTGTCCATCGACTTCCTTCCTCAATCATACTTACCACCTTTCATCCTATTTGAATGATATATTATAATATCATCATAACCCATATATGGTTCAAGTAGTCATGATGCTTCAAATTCAAGTCTCATGAACCTCACTCCTCTAAATTGATAATAGGATAATTGTACCTTAATTTTTTAATTTATATATTCCATTGAAATCATATTTATCAAAATCAACCGAAAATCACTCAAGCTCATGTGTGGAGTAGACCGAAATATAACACATATTTAAATTTGCTAAGTCAAATATGGAAGTAGTAGTAACCCATAATATTGAGTATCTGAAAGTTTCCCTTGCCTTACTCGAACCTTAAAATTTGAACATTCTTCTAAGACAAATGCACCACATATAGAACCTCCACGTTCCGTATCCAATTCAGGTTCAATAACCGATAACTCTTAAGTACTTATATTCTCACACTCATCCATCATTAGAGTCATTCCTAAAATCGGTCACTATTTCCCATAAGCCTACGGCGTAGTCAAACTTACTGCCCGATTCACGTTTCTTAACATTCACTTCTTAAATAGAGTAGTCCTACCGAATCAACAATCTTATAATCCAAAATCACTTTTTCTTACTTCCATATTTCTGAGATATCAACGAACTTGCAAACATGACCTTTTACTAAAAGATGAGACTTGACTTTCTCTACAAGGTTAATTTATCCATAGTAACCTTTTGCCAGACGAGCACATCTACCACTTGTGCTCGTCTCATAACTGAGAAAGATCCAATTGAATTCACGAGCACATCCACCACTTGTGCTCATCTCACAACTGATAAGGATCCATTAAAATTTCTTTCATTACATATTTGTGTTATCAAGTAGCTGAAGATTCTTCACACTCACCCCAATACAATTCCTACTCCATCAAACCTTATCACAAAAAGTCATCTTCTATGTTTATATTCCTTCCAAACTTTTCTTCATGATTTCATCAACTATTCTTCTAGCTTGATCCATTGATTTCTCCAAAATTTTCCTTTATCTTCAAAACATTAGTACATGCCCCATCTCATTGCATCTCCAAAATTCTCTATGTTATGTCCAAACCTTTTGAGCGAAATCTTCAAGCCACACGGTTATCCCGCTAACAGAGCCATTTAAAATCATCAACCCACTTCTCATTACTCCTTATGTCATAGATACACTCCTCTAATTTCTAAGAAACTAGTTATAGAAGACATGTAGGTCAATACAATCCTTCGCACTACCGGTGACACATCTCTTACCATACCACACAACATCACATCTAACCACTCGTATGCAAATCCGGGAACGTATACTCACCATCAGTGAGAGATTGGATCAATGAAGATTAGACCTTAACCAAAGCACATACGCACGATAACGAATGAAGAATGGAATTTTTCTAAGTGTCCCATAGCCTCTCGAAGATAAGTACAAACGTCTCTGTACCAATCCGCAAGACTACTAGATTTTACTCGTGTATTTGTGAGACTGGTGAACCTAGGACTCTGATACCAACTTTGTTATGATCCTAACTATCAAGTCGTGATGGCACTAACTTTCTCAAGTCAGTAAACCAAGACAATCCATTTAACCCATATTTGATTAAGTAAAAATAATACGGAAAAGAAAATCCAACCCTCAAAACCTGATCTCACTAGTACAAGAACGAACTAAGAATTACAAGCCTGGGAATACATCCCCAATATATATAAATATGTCTAGAAGTAAAAGGACAGAACCATTTTCCATCAGACATAAAAGTAACCGTCCATCACTTCACCCGGAACAATTTCCCATCGGGCCATAAAAGTAACCGTCCAGAATCATTTTCCATCAGACATCAAAAGTAATTATCCGGAACCATTTCCCATCAGACATCAAAGTGACTCAAATATGTGCCATGCAAAATTCGAAACAATTTTCCGTCGGACTGCATATGTATCATCAAGTAACATATGCGTGTGATATTATGTGAAAATGAATGTAGCAAGCACAACAAATCAAAAGCCAAAGAAACACCACATAATTTCCACATTATATCATTTTATGTCATAATAAATCTTTGCTTCTTTTCTCATTTTAAAATGAGTATACCGGAGTGATGAAATTATAAGCACAGATAAAACAGTCACGTAATAAATAAACATAAAGTACGGGCATCATACCCCAATCACATATCTGTAAGATAATACTATTCTATCAGCTAATGCCCAAAATATGGTATTCAAACCATCTATACAATTTAAATTTTACAAGTATCCACATTATGACACCGGTACCCGATACAAGTGCTCATCACCTCACAAATATTGGGACCCCTTATTATTCCCATTTCACCCTTTTAATTAGTTTATTTGACAAACCACAATGCTTTAAATAAGGTACAAAATCTCAACATGCATGATTTAGTAGTCTGACGGTTTTCGCAGTGTCTTGCCTTTTCGTAAAGCTTCCGAACAATCAAGTCTATCAAATATGAATTCTATGTAAAAATATGATTCCATAGACATCCATATTGCTATAATAACTTCAGAACCAAAATTAATCCAAAAAGTTAATATCCGAGCCTCGGGGGAAAAACTGTAATTTATCCATGATTTCAAAATATTATTATCTAAATAATATTCTACACAATTATACGAGTCCAATGACACCCATATTGATATATTTATTTTTCGGACTCGGAACCATCACCGGAACAGTGAAATAGGGCCCACATGGCGAAACTGAAATTTTATTTCAGAAAATCGTTGCTCATAATCTCATAATACTATATTCCAAATTTTAGTAAAAATCATCCATGAATCGACCTTCGAATCTAAGGAATACTAAAATTCCAAAAACTCTAATTTTTCATCCTAAATCATGATTTCTACCATGAAATCTCAATGTAATCGAAGATATAATTATACTAGGATGATTAGAGGTTTACCCACTTGAAAAATAATGAATAACCCCGCAAAATCTCCCAAATCCGAGCTCCCAATGTTCCAAAATCGGAAATGAAAACTGAAGAATGAAGGAAAAAAATTTATATATTCCCATCCGATCGCTAGACATAACTGGTTGGTAAAAGTCAGAAATCCGGTCGCGAAAAGGTCGCACCATCAAGCTATGCACCAGCCAACATGCAATTTGGTATTTTGACCAAAAGTCGCTCATACGATCTCGAAATCGAGTTATTCCAGTTGCTATAGTTCCGAAATTACGATACGGATCTAACGGTTCAATCGAAAGACAAATCAAAGGATGTTTGCTCAATAAGGTACCTTTACTTCCCAAAGAAACGACACTTAATCATCAAATATGAGCGTGCCATAACCCAAATCTATCCGAAACTAGTTGGAATCTCACCAAAACTTTTGGATAAGTCCAAAATCACCAAACGAACCTGCTCGAATTCTCAAAACACCAATCTGACATCGGTAAAATACATTTTACCAGAATATCTCTTAACTTTCTCAAATTCAAAGTTTATGCAAATTGCATTTCAAAGCACACCCGAATGCCTCAGGACCCAAACAAAAGGCTCAATTAAGTCATAAAGGATATTACGGACCTCATGGAATCGATGAAATACAGTTTCGGGCACTTTTACCCAAAAGTCAACTTTTGGTCAAACTAATCTCATTTTTCAACTTAAGAACTTCTAGAATTTCACTTTCTTATCCGAAACTCACCCAAATCACTCTGTACCTGTTCCAACCATCCATCTAAGTCAAAAATCACGTTTCGGATCTAACAGAATCATCAGAAATCAATCCCGGATGCATTAACTCAAAAGTCAACTCTTAGTAAAACTTCTCAACTTAGAACTTTCAATTTTTCAAAACTTAGATTTCCTTCCACGGTTTTAATTTAATTGTATCGAGAATCGTTCCATCTATCCCCACAAGTCATAAACATTAATACGAACCTAACGTAATCAACAATTTTCCAATCTCATTTGTATTCCTTCCATTGACCATCTTTTCACTATAAATAGGCATATTAAATACCAAAATTAACTTAATTATGAAAAACCAACCAAATGTACTCGAAATTTAGTTCCGTAAATTTCTACAGGTCATAAATATTATTACAAATCTAACGAAATCTTCAGATTGCCAATTAGAGCACGTTTTCCCCAAGCTATCAATTTCTCTAGATAATTAAATATCGGGATTTCCAAAATGAAACCTTCTCCCATAGTAGATCAAATGCTATCCGTTTGACTTTAAATTTTGCAAGCAAGTCAAAATAATTATTATTGAGCATCTGGAATAGACGAGACGCAAAATAGAGAATCAGTTCTCAAAATGACCGAGCGGGTCGTTACAGAAACATAATCAACATCCACTAAAATATATTTGCAACTGTTTGAAGGAGGAAAACGACCCATAAAGTCAATTCCCCACACATAAAATATTTCACATACCAAAATAGAGTTAAGAGGCATCTCATCCCTTTTTGAAATGTTACCGCTTCTTTGGCATTTATCGCAAGTGGCGACATAATTTGTTGCATCTTTGAACAGAGTAGGCCAAAAAAAGCCAACTTCAAGTACTTTCGCGACTGTCTTTCTTTCTCCATAATGTCCTCCTACTGCTCCATCATGACAATGACTTAAGATGTTATTCATTTCTGTCTCTGGTATGCATGTCCAGATTATTTCATCTGCACAAAATTTAAACAAGGATCTTCCCAATAGAAATGTATTGCATCTTTCTTAAGTTTTTTTCTTTGTTCATAAGAAACATCTTTTGGGATCCATCCTCCGACCAAATAATTGTCGATGTCGGCAAACCAAGGTGGTTGGTTCATAACTGATGTGATTGCATAGATATGTTTATTGGAAAATTCCTCCTTGATATCAGATATCTCAGTAGGAGGGTTTTCCAAACATGAAAAATGATCAGTAACCTAATTTTTTTGATCATTTTTGTCTTTCATTTCAAGATCAAATTCCTGTAAAAGAAGTATTCATCTTAGTAATCGAGGTCTAGCATCTTTCTTTGTTAAGAGATACTTTAAAGTTGCATGATCACTGAATAGTATAACATTCGTTCCTATCAAATAGGAATGGAATTTGTCAAACGCAAACACTACTGCCAGTAGTTCCTTCTCAGTTGTGGTATAATTTATTTGAGCTTCAATGAGCGTTCTACTGGCATAGTAGATGTGCCTGAAAATCTTGTCCTTCTTTTGTCCCAATACGGCTCCAACTATTGTGTCACTCGCATCACATATTATTTCAAATGGTTGACTCCAATCAGGAGAAACAACAATTGGGGAGTTGGTCAATTGTTCTTTGAGGATCTCAAATGCTTTCCTGAAATCATTTGAAAATTCAAACTTCATATCTTTCATCAGTATGTTAGTCAATGATTTTGAAATTTTTGAAAAATCTTTTATAAAGCTTTTGTAAAAACCTGCATGCCCTAAGAAACTTCTAATGCCTTTAACAGTAGGAGGAGGGGATAATCCTTCTACAAGATCAATTTTTGCCTTATCCACTTCTATCCCTTTAGCAGTTATTTTATTTCCTAAAAAAATTCCCTCTGTTACTATAAAATGATATTTTTTTCCAGTTAAGAACTAAATTTGTCTCCACATATTTTAAGTACCAAAGTTAAATGATAGAGACAATCTTCAAATGTCTTACCAAAAAGTGTGAAATCATCTATGAACATTTCAAGGAATCTTTTTGTCATGTCTGAAAAATTACCGACATACCATGCTGGAATGTAGTAGGAGCATTACAGAGTCCAAATGGCATTTTTCGGTAAGCATATGTACCTTGGGGCATGTAAATGTGGTCTTATCCTGGTCTTCTAGAGTAATTGATATTTGATTATATCCAGAATATCCGTCAAGAAAATAGTAAAAACCGTGACCTGCAACTTTCTTAATCATTTGGTCAATAAACGGTAGAGGAAAATGGTTTTTTCTTATGGCCTCATTAAGTCGTATGTAATCAATACATACTCTCCATCCTATGATTGTTCTGGTAGGTATGAGTTCATTATTTACATTTTTCACTACCGCTATACCACCTTTCTTTTGTACTACATGAACATGAATTACCCAAGGATTATCAGATATGCAATAAATGATACATGCTGCTAGAAGTTTCACCACTTCTTTCTTGACAACTTCTTGCATTGCTGGGTTCAGTCTCCTTTGGGGTTAGACTACTAGCTTGTAACTATCCTCCATGAGAATCCTATGCATGCAAATAGATGGATTGATTCCTTTGATGTCAGTTATAGTCCACCCTAAGGCTCTTTTGTGCACTTTCAACACTCCAATTAATATGATTTCTTGTTCTGTAGTCAAAGAAGATAAAATGATCACTGGCAATAATTCATATTCAAGAAAAACATATTTCAAGTTAGAAGGAAGAGTTTAGAGTTCAATTTTTGGTTGAAATTCTTTTGGTGAGATTTCCTCATTTTCTAAATCTTTCTCAAGTGTTTCATCTTCTTCTTTTATTATGGGGGATCATTATCACTTGTGTAACCTGACCTGGACAAACATCTTTCCAAAGAATCAGTGATCAACTGATCATCTTTGTATTTATCTGCAAGGTCATTTAGCAAGTCAATTTGAAAACACGAAGATGATGACTCATCCTCAGGAAATTTCATTATTTTCTGCATGTCAAAAATCACTCTTTCCTTATCAACTCGTAGTATCGATTGTCCTTGATGGACATCAATTATTGCTCTTCCTGTAGTGAGAAATGGTCTACCTAAAATTAATGGTACCTCGGTGTTTTCTTCCATTCCAAGTACTATAAAATCTAATGGGAATATAAATTTCTCAACTCTTACAAAGATATTTTAACTACATCTTTCGGGTTTTTAGTACTTTGGTTTGCTAATTGAAGAGACACACCAATGTCTTTCATTTCAACAAGTTCTAATTTTCTGAAAGTTGAAAAAGGCATTAGATTTATTGAAGCACCTGAATCACATAATGCTTTTTTTCAAAATGAACACCTCCCAGAGTTTAAGGAATTGTAAAACTTCCTGGATCACCAAGTTTCTGTGGAAGCATATTTTGAAGTATAGCACTACATTTTTCTATAAGCTTAATAACAGAAACTTCTTCCAATTTTTTTTACTTGATAAAATATCTATAAGAAATTTAGCATATAAAGGCTGATGTATATAATAAGGGGAATATATGGGTAGGTTGGTCGAAGTTGGATTGGAACCGGATGGACACGAAAATGGGAGTCAAGTGGGGGTTGGCGGGTTCGGACGGTTTATCGGGCAGTGTTGGATTGGGGGGTGCGGGTAGTTTAGAGTGGTGTCAAGTTAAGGAGTTTGGAGGGGGTGTTCTAAACACGTTGTGGGATATGTTGGTAGTCGGTACTTGGTGGTTGGATGGTGGTAAGGTGGCAGAATCTGGTTGGGGAAGTAAGGTATGACGGTGGAACTCGATAAGGACGGTGGAGTAGTTGGTTGGAGTGTTCGGCTGGTTTTGGGAGGTTTCGGTTAATGGCCTTTTTGGTGGAGGTTGGTGAAGTGTTGTGGTGTATTGGGGTTAAAGGAATTAGGAAATTTAGATAAGGATCGAACACGAGATTGTTAGACAAACTCGGGTATGAACAAAGTAATGAAAGCCGAGAAGACCTTCAATGTATTTGTGACAAGTAACCAGATAGAACCTTAGCTTGGGTATAGTTAGATCACAAAAGTTCTAACTAGACTTGCACCGAAGGTTTAGACCACAAAAGGACCAACTAAGATAAGCAACACAACAGTTGAATAACTTAGAAAATTGAGTAAAACTCAAATATATTTCATATAACTTCAATGTCTATTTACATCAACTACATGCCCTATTTATACTAATGCTAGACCTTCTAGAAGAGGCAACAAGAAACACACAAATAATGTACCATCCCTAATAGGAGGGGGGGTACCCAACTCTTCATGTTCTCTAGGCCACCCTTTTGTGTCATCCATGTAGATAAGTGCATGAACTAGCTAGTTCATGAATTACCTCTTTGGAAGCTAGGTTCGGCCGGGAATGGGAAAGGAAACGACCAACTCTTCATGTTTTCTAGGCCACCCTTTTGTGTCATCCATGTATATAAGAGAATGAACTAGTTAGTTCATGAATTACCTCCTTGGAAGTTTCTTCTTCTAGATGGTTCTTGGCATTGTCACCTTATTCTATTATACGACATATTAATTATGTCTTAAGGAGAACTAGTAGTTAAGCTAGGAATTAAAAATAAAATAAAAGATAGTGATCTCGGTCAATACCTAGATAAAAGCCAAAAATAAACATGTTCCTTCTTGGATCTCCATGTCCAATCTTCAACTCCACTCCATATTATATTCCATAATAGACAGGTCACCCTAGGACGGTCGACAATCTTTCGCACTCCGAGCAAATCACCTTATGACTCATTTTGGAAGCTTAAGTTCACATCCTTTCTTTCATCAATCTCCCCTTCTTTAACAGAATTTGCTCTCAAATTCTCTTCAACTCCATGCAATCTTACCACTTCCTTCAAAGGTTGGGATATCAAATCATAATGTTCGGTCATCTTCCCTTTTAAGTATGCAATATGTGTTGCATCATTGGTCTTGTGACAAGCAATGAAGTGAGCCATCTTTGAGAATCTATCCACAACCACCATGATAGAGTCCTTGCCCCATTGTATTCTTGGTAAGCCGAGGATGAAATCCAAGCTCACACCTTCCCATGGTCACTTCGGAACCGGTAAAGAAGTATACAATCCTTTGTGGAAGAAACAAACACCTAGTTACCACTCCATTTATATATTTATTCACTCGTGGCCAGTAAAAGTGTTCTTGTAGAATCTCCAAAGTTTTCACTATCCCAAAATATCCAGCGTGCCCACCCGAATGTTTGGGGTACATTTCATGTACAAGTAATTCTTTCATGGAACATTTGGGTACACACAATTTGTTCCCTTTAAAAAGAAAACCTTCTACTATAGAATAAGAACTGTGAACTTCATTATTACATTCTATCAACTCGGGATCTCGTTCATAGAATTCCTTTGGCACTTCAAATCCCATAAGTTTTTGTTCAAGAACGGACAACATTACATACCTCTGGGAAAGTGCTTCCGCAACTATGTTGGCCTTGACATTTTTGTGTCTTGTAGAGAATGTGAAAGTTTGCAAGTATGCTACCCACTTAGCATGCCTTGGATTCAAATTTCTTGGCCTGTGCAAATACTTCAAGGATTCATGATCCAAATATAAGAAAAAAGGCTTTGGCCTCAAATGATGTTCCTATTGGACCAAGGATCTCACAATATAAATTTCCTTGTCATAAGTAGAATAATTGACTCGTGCACCACCAAGGTTTTCACTAAAAAAGTAACGGATCATTTGTCTTGAATGAAGACGGTACCAACACAAATTCCACTAGCATCACATTCCATTTCAAATAGCTTATCAAGGTTTGGAATAGCTAGAGTCGGTGCTTCACATATCCTTCCCTCCAAGGTTTCCAAAGCTCTTTTTGCTACTTGGTGCCATTTAAACTCATCCTTTCTCCTTAGTTCAGTGATAGGGGAAGCAAGGGTACAACAATATCGAATGAAATGACAAGAAAAAGAATCCAAAGCACGGAAACTTCTTACCACACTTCCATTCGTAGGCTCGGGCCAACTTCGGATAATTTCCACTTTGGGTGGCCCCACAAGAATGCCCTCGGATGATACTATGTATATCATGAATTTTCATAGTGCCCCGTGCATGAGCCTTATGAAAGATCTAGGAGCATTACACAACCCAAACGGCATCAGAAGCCATTTGTACAAACCATACGGGATGTTGAAAGCCATCTGCTAGTCATCTCCCTCTCGGATCCTCATTTGTTGGTAGCCACTCCTAAAATCTATTTTGGAGAATAACTTGGCCCAACTTAATTCATCCAAGAGATCATCCAACCTCGGCATAGGCAACTTGTACTCCACGGTGATGTTATTTGTCTCTCGGCTATCCATACACATGCGCCAAGTTTCATCTTTCTTTGGCACCAACAAGGTGGGTATCACACATGGACTAAAGCTCTCTCGGACAAAGCCTTTGTTTAGCAATTCTTGAACTTGTCTTTACGACTCCTTAGCCTCCTCCGGATTGTATCTAGTCTTTTATTGGAGGTAATCCGAGTGCAAGATCATCCGTCAACACATCTTCTGGTTCTTTTAAGAGTTCCTTCGAGTCAGCATCTTCAACCGTATCACCCAAAAGACTCTTCTTCTATTCGCGCACCAATATATCTATAGAACTCCCCTTCTTCGACTCCTCTTCTATCTCTAATACATTGAGCAAGAGGGCTTCAGATTTCTCCTTGCATTTCTTGGCATTTTTTATCTTTATTTTCTTCACTTAACTAGGTGACAATGGTATCAACTGGATCTTCTTATCATCCTTTTGAAAAGAATAGACATTCTTTTATCCATCATGTTGCACCTTCTGATCAAATTGTCATGGACTACCCAATAAAATATGACAAGTATCCATAGGTAGGACGTCACATCATATTTCATCTTCATACCTGCCAATCCAAAAACTAACAAGAGTTTGTTACATTACCTTTAACTTTTCATCTTTGTTCACCCATTGGAGATCATATGGTATAGGATGGTTACATGTAGGCAATTTCAATTTGTCGACCATTTCCACCGAGGCCATATTAGTAAAACTTTCTCCATCAATGATCACATTGCATACCTTGTTATTTACCTTGCATTGAGTGTAAAATAGTTGATCTCTTTGCGTCTCCTCATGTCCTTCAAGTTGAAAACTCAGCGCATGTCAAAGTACTAAACTTTTACCTTTCTTCGCAAGATCAACATTTTCCTCTAAGACCTCCTTGACTTCGAGTTCCTCAATAACAAAGGAATCCCCACACTTTTGATATTTTTCCCTCTCATGCCTTCGAATGTTTTGTACAACCCTTTACTCAACATTATTAATCACGATACACACTGCAAATTCTCTTCTAAAAAATTGCGCTTGTTTCGCAAAAAAGTCACCTACGATCCTCTAAAGTTCTTTTACGTTAGCCATAGCGTTAAGGCGTATGACGTGAATGCCTTTCTCTGATACCAAACTGATGTATATAAGGAGGGAAATATGTGGGTAGGTTGGTCAAAGTTGGATTGGAACTGGATGGACATGAAAATGGGAGTCAAGTGGGGTTGGCGGGTTCAGACGGTTTACCAGGCAGTGTTGGATTGGGGGGGTGTGCGGGTAGTTTAGGGTGGTGTCGGGTTAATGCGTTTAGAGGGGGTGTTCTACACACGTTGTGGGATATATTGGTAATTGGTACTTGGTGGTTGGATGGTAGTAAGGTGGTGGAATCTGGTCCGGATAGTAAGGTATAATGGTGGCACACAATAAGGACGGTAGAGTAGTTGGTTGAGGTGTTCGGGTGGTTTTGGGAGGTTTTGGTTAATGGCCTTTTGGGTGGAGGTTGGTGAAGTGTGGTGGTGTATTGGGGTAAAAGGAATCAGGTAATTGGGATAAGGATCGAACACGAGATTGTTAGACAAACTCGGGTACAAATAAGGTGATGAAAGCCGAGAAGACCTTCAATTTATTTGTGACAAGTAATCGGATATAACCTTAGCTTGGGTATAGTTAGATCACAAAATTTTTAACTAGACTTGAACCGAGGGTTTGGACCACAAAAGGACCAAGGGGTGACCCACAAAATGATCGAGGTTCGTACCACAAAAGGACCGATGGCCCACAAAAGGACCAACTAAGATAAGCAACACAAAAGGACCAACTAAGATAAGCAACACAAAAGGACCAACTAAGATAAGCAACACAAAAGGACCAACTAAGATAAGCAACACAAAAGTTGAATAACTTAGCAAATTGAGTAAAACTCAAATATATTTCATATAACTTCAATGTCTATTTACATCAACTACATGCCCTATTTTTACTAATGCTAGACTTTCTAGAAAAGGCAACAAGAAAGACACAAACAATGTACCATTCGACTGAATGGGAAAGGGGAATTGGTTCGGCCTATTGGGGGGGGGGGAGTACCCAACTCTTCATGTTCTCTAGGCCACACTATTGTGTCATCCATATATATAAGTGCATAATTAGCTAGTTCATGAATTACCTCTTTGGAAGCTAGGTTCGGCCAAGAATGGGAAAAGGAACGACCAACTATTCATGTTTTCTAGGTCACCCTTTTGTGTCATCCATGTAGATAAGTGCATGAACTAGTTAGTTCATGCACCTTGGAAGATTCTTATTCTAGATGGTTCTTGGCCTTGTCACCTTATTCTATTACATGGCATATTAATTATATCTTAAGCAGAACTAGTAGTTAAGCTAGAAATTAAAAATAAGCTAAAAGATAGTGGTTTCGGATCTTCACGTCCAATCTTCAACTCCACTCCATATTCCATTCCATAATTGGCATGTCACCCTATGATGGTCGACAATCTTTTGCACTCCGAACAAATCATGTCGCGACTCATTTTAGAAGCTTAAGTTCACGGCCTTTCTTTCATCAAAGGCATTTATGTCAAAGCATCTGTGAAAGGTATGTTAATATAAAGTTGTTTCAAAATCTTCAGAAACATTGAAAATTGTTTGTCAATTTTTTCTCTTTTCATCTTTTGGGAAAAAGTAAGAGGTACATAATGAGGATTTGTAATCAATTCATTTTCTTTCACTTTTTTCCCTTTATCTTTTTGTTCTTTTGAAAGCTCAGGTTCTTCTTTATTCTTACCTTCATTGACCTATTTTGTCTCACTTGGAGTTCTTTGTCTATCTGAATATGGATCATCAAGAACTTTACCTGAGCATAGAGAGATGTCTTTGAAATGCTCTTTTGGATTTCTCTCAGTATTGCTTGGTAGAGCACCTTGAATATGTCCTGGTATGAGAGTTACTAATCGGCTTACCTGGATCTCTAAGTTCTTGTTGGCTAAATGTTAACTTTCGACCTTCTCATCAGTAGCCCTAATGTGTTTGTGTATCAGGTCATCAGTAGTCTTGATATGTTTATATATCAAGTATTCTATGCCTGATCGATGATTCATTTGGGGCTGTTGTTGATATTGTTGAAAGATTTGTTGTCCTCTGTTTTGATTTTGAAAACCAGGTGATCCCTGTACTTGCTACTTTTGATTAAAAATTATTTGAGGATTTTCAGCACTATTAGAATTACTCCATTGGAACCCCAGATGTTTTTGTGTCATGGGACAACTAAATGGGTAATTATTATTATACCCAATAGCATTTATATGCTCCTTATTTTGCATTGAAGCTTGACACTCATGATTACCTCCGCACACATCACAATTCTCAACTTGAGAATGTGATTGAATATTTACCTGGAAAGCTTCAAACCTTTGTGATAAAGTTGCAATTTGTTGTGACAATGAATTCAAAGCTTCAACCTGGTTGACTCATGATGCCTTCTTGATGGTCATTCTGTCGGATGGCCATTGGATAGCATTTTTTGAAATTTCATTCAGCAATTGTGTGGCTTCTGCAGTGGTCTTTCCCATTATAGATCCTCCTGATGTTGCATCAATTATACTTCTAGAAGAGGGTTTAAGATAATGATAAAATATATACAAAATATCAGGGTCTTGAATACCATGATGTGGACATTTTTTTAACATTGATTTTAATCTTTCCCATGCTTGATATACATATTCAGTATTTGTCTACAAAAAATTATTGATTTCTTATTTCATTTTAATCGTTTTTTGCAAGTGAAAATAGTTGTTAAGAAACGTTTGGGTCATTTGGTCCCATGTAGTAATGGAACCTCTTTGTAAGTCTCGCAACCATGTATTGGCATCTCATTTTAGTGAAAAGGAGAAAAGCCGCAACCTGATAGTGTCTGTTGTGACTCCATTGTACCTGCAAGTTACAACTAATTCAAGAAAATCAATTAAGTGTGCATGAGGATCTTCACTTACCTCGCCAGTAAACTGACATGAATTTTGGATAGTCTAAATCAAGCATGTGCGAATTTAAAAATTATTTGCCGCTATTGGTGATCTCCTTACGCTTGATTCTCCTTCAAAATGATCTGGTCTTGCATAATCTCTAAGAATCTTGTCACGTCGTGGCACTATCTCATCAAATTGTTCTTTCAATTGAAGTGGTGGTGGTGGATTGTTATTAATGTTAAGCTCATCGTTTTCCATTTTTTAGTGAAAATTTTGAGATCGCGAGACATGTTCTTTTGTAACAACCTTAAAGGTTTTTCAATTTCAGGATCATATTTGACTAGTTCTCTTGAAGAGGAACGGGTCATATACTTTCTGAAATTTCTATTGAAAAAAATATATATAATAACTAAAAGGAAAAAAAACTCAAATTAGTATTAAAACAATTAATATGTAGTAGAGTTTGTCAATTCCCGGCAACCGCGTCAAAATTTTGACGAGTGTCTAACGTATATAAAATTTAAACTCGTACTTTGTCAAATTATTGTATAAAAAGATGTCGAACCCACATATATCGATTTATCTATTCTATGGACGTTTCTTATTTTAATTACTATTTGAGAAATCAGAAAGAGTTGAGTGGTGAATTAACTAAATAATAATCCATAAAAAGAGAAATATAGAAATTGCTTTTGTTTTTTCACAAATATAATAAAAGGTATTGGGATCATGACTTCACTTGATATATCTATTATAAAGTAAATAATTTATTCATCAATATCTATTTCTCACAATGTATAAATGTCTCTCACGATTACATTTATATATTATTACCTAAGTTGAACAAATTAGTTGCACTCCTCTCGGTTATACAGATTAATTGTCAAAGTAGTAATATTAAAGCACCAGAAATATATATTTGAACTGAAACATGCTCTTTTTAGTAAGTCCCTTTCGGTTACCTTACTTGCTATAGTTAATTACTACACTATTCACCTCTTTCGATTACAAATAAGTGTAGAATTAATTATAACATAAAAAATAGATATTATTAAATCAATATTAACAATCTATCAATACCTCAATCAACAGTATTATTTCTTCTGCTTCTTTTGATTACAAAATTAGTAACACATTATTTTGTAGTATAAAATAAATAGATGTTGATAAAATTTAATAATATCTAATTTTAAAGTGGATAAAATAAATAGAAAGCTTCATCTCAAACATGTGAAATTGAGGAATAATATTTATTATTATATAGAGATATCAAGATGTGTCATTTTTCCAACACACAAAAAATTACTCCATATTGGAATTAGTACAACTCACGGAAATATTCTTATACATTAATAAGAAAATAGAAGAAATATTCAAAAAGAATAATTTCGCTATTTAATTAAAAGCATGAACTAGAATAATTTTCTATGCTGAATAATTGAAGAAATGGCAGAAGAAAAAATATGAAAACTATTGTAATTTCACTCACTGAACTTGTGTTTAGAGCAACTCCAATTGATGCTATTTATAAGTCATTCCCAGTGCAATTATAAAAAGGCAGTGAAAATACATTGCCATTTTTGACAAGTTGAAATTCAACCAATACTAATTTCAAATGTAGCCTACAATTTTAATTGTGTTCACAATTTTTTTTATTTTTCAAACTTAAAATGCTGGCTGATTGTTTTCCTTTCAAATTGTCAATTTGATCCTTCTTTCCTTGTTCACTTGCTCACAAATTCAAAATAGGTTACAGGTGAACTTCTTCAACTTGAAACTTTTTCTTTCAATCATCTTCTTGATCTTTTTACCTTTTTGCTCTTTTGATTTATTTGTTTTATTAAATCATGATATTTCCTCTAAAGAAAAAAATATTAATATTAAAAATTAAATAAGAACTTAATTTATTCATGATATTTTTCTCTTATCAATGCATTGCCATGGGGTCATAGACCGTCAAGACATGAGGTAGTCAGCTTAATGGGTCCAAATACGTCTAAAATATTCAAACCTATCTAGTTCAAAATGTGCTAGTTCAATAGGGATTTGGCTTTGCTCTATCCTAGTCAAATTAGAGTGGCTTAGCAAATGACTAAGGAACCCGAGCGGACTACTCAGGGTGAACCGTTGTCGACTATTGGATGATCGCAAACCAACTTCGTCTTTAACGTGTTCCAAAGAAGTGATTTTAGTTTTTTACTGGAGGATGATTGTGAAATCCGCATAATCATCTTTGTGCACTGATGTAAGTGTGTGTGCATGTCATTTGGAGGAATATGAGATGCATGAATGACAGTTATAATTGCAAAACTTAAACACATAAGCAATTTATATCATTTAAAAAGATGTTGTATTGGAACCCTTATGGTTAGAACCAAGGTTTATCCCCAGTGGAGTCGCTATCTGTTACGGTTCACTTTTACGCGGAGGCATAAAAGCAATTAAGAGGTTGTTGGTGCTCTAAGTTGGATAATAATTTAGAGTCGCCACCTAAAACCAAGTTAAAAGAGTTTATTCAAAAAATCAGTGAAAAATTCTTTCTAAATCAAAGTCAAGGAAGGGTTCTGGTGATCCCTTAGGGAAGATGTTAGACACCCCGATATTAAGAATCCATAGAATACAGTTGACCTTCGGATTCTATAGCATGTTTAAAGTTTATAAATTGCTTAAAATGTTCAACTTTCCGCAACCATTTCATGTCATTCATTTATCTCAAACAAGTGTTTTGAAAACCAAGGAGATAAATTTCACCTAATAATGATTTGTATAGGGGTAATTTAGTCAACTTATTTTTGGACTAAGAACACTCAAAAACTAATTTAAGTAGAACTCCAATATTAGTCCAATAAATTATCCAATATTTCTTACACTTTTGAAAATGATTTAAGTTTTAAAAAGAGTAACCCATTTAGAAATGACAAATTTGGATTTTAACAAGAATACAAAACAGATCTTTTACATGCTACTTTCCCAAAGTCAATTCATATTCTACAATATTCTAAAATTTCATAACTCAACTCAAGTCCTAAAAAGGAGTTTGGTTCTTTTAAAATACTTTCAGTTGGGCTTAGCTCATAAAACCAGTCCATTAAATGTCAAATCCAAGCCCAGAACCAGTTTTGAAAACAAACTTTAAAATCCCAAGTTTTCGTTCAGAAATTCTTGTCAATTTTCCCCTTAAAACAGTCCACTTAACATTTGTGAAATAAAATCCAGATTTCAATAAGGAGTACACGATCCAATTTAATCCATCTGTCTGTCAAGTTAAAGCCCAAAAGCAGTCCAGTTTGATTTTAAAAGCCCAAAATAGTTCCGATTAATTTCAAAGCTCAATTAAGTTCCGATTTCTCATCAATTTGAAAATGTGAGGTCAAGCATTTTGAAGTTATTTTATGGCAACTCTAACTAAACGATGTACGTATTGTTTGCCTATCCAAAATCGTAACTAAAAAGGTTCCAATAATGTATACGAAGCATTTTTAATACAAATAGTACATATAGGTATACATACACATGAAAAATGGAAAGAAGGAAGAGTTTAGGCTGGTGGGCCTACCTAAGCCTACCAGTTACTATTTGTATCCATAGTTGGGCCTTCATTGCGCAGCTACATCAAACGAACTCGATCAAAGATATATGCATTTGGATGGGCCTCAGCCCAGCCAGCTGAAGAATGAAGAGGCCCAATAGGGACATCTCGTCATGCATGGCCCAAGAAGAGAGGAGGGGGGGAAACAAAGATGCAAGTTAGAACGTACCTATAATCATCTACTTAAATGCAAGTAATCTAAAATTAGTCATACTCATGTCACACATTGGTTTAAGAAAACAACACAGATTTAGCATTCAAGGCCCGTAGTATGATCAAATAGCTAAAAGCAGCCCATACTTCGGCATATTCAGACAAAAGAAAAGACAATGAATTGGGCTTGGCCCATATTAAAGAGCAATCTATAATCATGCAGAAGCAGACATACAGATGGGCCTAGCCCAGTCTTTGCAAAATAAAAAAAATGAAAAGAGGCAACATGAATGGGCCAGGCCCAGATGAATTTTAAACTGGGATTCCTCCATTTGATATATACAAGCAGTATACCACGCTTGTATACAGTGTGTGTTCATAGTACACAGCCCGTATACTGTAGTGTATGTCCAAATAGACTTGCCAAATGACAGATTAGAAAACACCTATCACATATTTCAGGCTCATACATATATCTAAACTTGGGCAATAGATACAACATTCATAGCTTAGCACAGAAACATGGCAACTTGATTAATCACAAGCACTGTCCTAATCAACTTAGCACTTCCCAAACAAAATCATGATTGAATATATGTTGGTTATCTAGGGATGTATAGTAGTTTTTAGAACTCAAGGGAGAACACAGGTCATGCACTAGAAGCTACAGAAGATAAGAGTCATGTGATTCAGCTTTCCTACTAAGCTAAAACACATCAAACATCTTGAACCACAGCCAACAAGTAGGCATGCATTTCTTCGGTTAACACAAGTCCAAGTTAAATATTCATTAGCTAGATGAGTATAAGACAATGTAGACATGTGCAAACAAGTACAGAGAGTTGCCTTTGACCACATAACCAAGTTAAATAACTTAATCCTAACGAAATGAGGCACAGAGAAATATGTCACAGGGCATAGCAAACTCAACAAATATATGCAGGGCTCATGCTAAGGTCCTTGACTTATTAACATTAGCAGCATCTCACAATAGACAGGGCACTTTTAAAGCAAATTTACATATTCATTCAAATGAACTACCCAGATTCTAATTCAAGCCACCATTCATATCACTTAAGAGATAAAATAAAATCAGAGGAGTAGATGTCGTCCTATCCTAGGCAAAGGTCATGAACATTAGACAGTATACAGGTGGTTCAGCTGATTCCAAATCACAATTAAATAGATATGTCATGAATACATAACATTTATCCTGAGTATGTGATTTCAAAATGCACAAACAAGACTTCAAAGAAAATATGACAAGGTCTAGGTTGATATGCAAAATGATTTGACCTAAGACTACCAACTGTGACCTCTAAACAGGGTGTAGACAGATTCAAATAGGTTCACCATATGATCATACATGACTCCCAAAAAAATGCACATGCATTTATGGTCAAGAAGAGGTAAATAAAGCTGGCATACAAACTTATATATATCATATATTAAGGCTATAACAACCTAAAATGTTATTTTCTCATGTTTCTATCATAGGCTAAGAAATACAAGCAAAGCAGGACCATAGAATGCACCTAAAAACAAATGCCAAGCATCCAATATCTCACATTAAGACAGGAAGAGTCACTTTAGATACAACAAACATATCATGGATCCAAACAACACAAACAGTCACTCTTGAGTTCATTTTTATCTTCCACACCCTGAAGTTAACATGACACTTCTGAAATAAACTCACATAGTACTACCCTTTAAGTTCAAATCTTAACTACACCACTCTTTTTAGTTAATCAGATCAGGCAAACCATTATTTTTCCAAGGTTTGAAAATAAATAAGTGTTCTAAAATGTCTTCAGACCTATTTGTTATTGGTTAAATCTTACATGTCTTCCAAATTATACTAATACCCACTTGTTATATCTAAGACTATTTCAAACAGAAGCATAGGCATGTTGAACATATTTTACTCAAATTCTATTTAATCATGAACATAGAGAGCAAATAGAGATGGCAAGTTTCATGTTTTTGCTACACAAGCACAAATCACTGGTAAACTAAACCATTTTAGTTCATATTAACATTTAATATCTCTAAAATAGCTCTAAGGGTTCCTTAACCATTTGATGAGAGAATATCATTATCTAAACAAATTTGTGAACTGATTTTAGGCCTATACATACTTTAAGCAACATATAAGGGATATTCACTAATCTAGCAAACTAAGAGCCATTTAAGTTGGGGACAAACACCTAAATCACATAACTTAACTATTATCATCTGCTAGTCATATATTTTATGATCTTAATGGATTCATATTAATCTTAGGATACATTAGACAGTCATGAGCACATAACAAGCTAAATCAAACCTAATCAAACTGAAATGAACTAACAGTACATTATATAAACTTAACATTTTAACTAATCATGTACACATAATACAAATAATAAAACATAAATTAAGAAAGAAAATTAAAAGGAATTCAAATTACATTGTGTGGAGGCATCCTAAAGGTCAAAGGGGAGCTCGATTCTTCAATCCGTATCTTGAACACTCCTAATAACACGGAATAAAAACATTTCAGTTGTAATCGATCAATTAAGCTAAGTATGGATTCCACCAAAGTGCTTGAATCCCAATCAAGCAAAACTGATCGAAAATATAACTTGAGAGTGGCTCTTAACAATGCAAAAGCCAGAAATTCAAGTTCGGACCGTTAAAATAAAGGCAAAGGGTCTCAATTTATAGGATCACTCAAACCCTAGCAGACCCGATTGAAATCAGTGTGGGAGAACAAGTTTTGGGGGGGAAATCCCTCCAAAAAGGTTCTCAACCAATGGGAAACAATTGTTTGAAATCACAAATGGACAAAAACCATTAAGATCGTAATAGTAGAAAAGCAGAAATCAGAGGGGCGATCTCACCTTAGGGTGGTGGGGTTGCGGTGGCGTGGAGGAGAGTTGGGATGAGCAACAACTGAGGCAAAGCGTCGTACGCATTGAACTTGCCATTTTTGGCACTGAAAGTGACGAAGACGACCTTTAGGGTTCCTCTGATTTTGGGCGTAAAAGGGAAGAGGGGATTGGGGTGTATTGTGAATAAGGAGAGGTCTGAGTCTTTTGACTTGTGCCTGGCCGATTTCCCAATAATACAAGAGCCTAAATGATTTTCTTTCAAAGCTTAATAAACAACGAACACGTTTTGCAAATGTGGAAGGCAATTTAAAAATAGCCTAATTGGATTTAAAAGCTTCATTTTAAGCCTAAATTTTACACTAATTAAAATTTAAGAAATTTAAATTATGCAAAAAAATCTTTTAATTTAAAAACATGCTTTGAAATTAAGATGTAATTCAATTATGCCATTTAATTAGTCAATTTCCTGATTTTAACGGAGTAAAATATTGATTTCTTTAAATTGGGGATTTTAAGACAAATTAATTTCATAATTATATTTTGCAATTAATGATCAAAAGAATATGAAAACAGGATATGATAGACAATAAATACACTAGATGATATTTTGCCAAATGAAATGACAAAATATTTTTGGAATAATTTTTGTAAAATCTTTTTCGTCTTGTAAAAAGTATATTTCACTCCGTCTGTAACTCGAAAACTTTAGATAATTAAATAAAATTATTGGAGAGAAAAAATTAGGTGTCAACAAAGACTACATCTTTTGAACAGGGGGGAGATGATAGTACCTTGAGGTACCGAGACAGGTTATGTGTTTCAGATATGGATGGGCTTAGAGAGCGAATCATGGCAGAAGCGCACAACTTTAGGTATTCCATTCACCAAGGTTCTACAAAGATGTATCATGATCTTAAAGAGATTTATTGGTGGAACAACATGAAGATGAACGTAGCAGATTTTGTAGCCAAGTGTCCAAATTGTCAGCAGGTGAAAGCCGAGCACCAAAGGCCTAGTGGGTTGGCTCAGAACGTTGAAATTCTTGTTTGGAAATGAGAGATGATACACATGGACTTCATAATAGGTATACCTCGCTCATCCCAAAGTCATGATTCGATTTGGGTGATTGTGGACCGACTTACTAAATCAGCACACTTTTGCCAGTCAAGACAATGGATTTAGCAGAAGATTATGCCAAGTTATATATTCGAGAAATTGTCAGGCTTCATGGGACCCAATGTCCATTATTTTGGATTGTAGTGCTTAGTTCACAATGCACTTTTGGAAGTCTTTCCAGAAATGATTGGATACCAAAGTAAATCTCAGCACAACCTTTCATCCTCAGGCAGAGCGGACTATTCAGACCCTTGAGGATATGTTGAGGACATGTGTTCTTGATTTTAAAGGTAATTGAGATGATCACTTGCCTCTCATTGAATTTTCTTATAATAACAATTAACATGCTAGTATCAAGATAACACTGTTCGAAGATCTGTATGGGCGAAGGTGTTGATCGTCAATTGGTTGGTTCGAAGTTGGTGAAACAGAGTTGTTAGGACCATACTTGGTCCATCAGGCTATGGAGAAAGTCAAGTTGATTCAGGAGCATCTGAAAATGGCTTAGAGTCGCCATAAGTCCTATTCAGATGTAAGGCGTAGAGACTTGGAGTTTCAAGTTGATGATTGGGTGTTTTTGAAAGTTTCACCTATGAAATGTGTCATGAGGTTTGGAAAGAAAAGGAAACTCAGTCCCAGGTATATCAGACCGTACATGATCCTGCAAAAAATTGTCCAAGTGGCTTATGAGCTTGAATTTCTATAAGATTTAATTGTTGTACATCCAGTGTTTCATGTATCCATATTGAGAAAATGTGTGGGAGACCCGTTGTTGGTTGTTCCTATCGAATCTATCACAATCAAGGGTGGCCTAACCTATGAAGAGGTCTATGTGGCTATTCTGGATCGTCAGGTTCTCAAGTTGAGAACTAAGGAAGTTTCCTCAGTGAAAGTGTTGTGGAGAAGTCAGAAAGTTGAGGGGGGCCAGGTGGGAAGCCGAAGAGGACATGAAGTCCATATATCCGCACTTATTTGATGAGCAAGCAGGAAACATACAAGGTAAATACCTTCAGTATTCATGTCATGTCCCATGCATATCCATGTCTCATGTTTCACATTTATGTATTCATTACTTATGTCTCATGTCCCCATGTTCATGTTTTCATGTCATTTAGTCCCCATGTTCCATGTCATGTTTCCTCACATTTATTCACTCATTTCATGTTCAGGCTCATTCCTAACCATGATCCATCATTCGTTCAAGAATGATCCCAGGGGGGAGATATTGTAACACCTCATACCTTCAAGCTAAGTCTTGTTCATAATTCAGGAGTTTAGAGAACCGAGATGGGAAGTGTGAAGTTAAAATCTATTTCAATTCAGTGACTCGTGTTTTATGCCAAGATTTTACAGACTGTAGAATGTTTTATGGGCCATGGAAATTGCACCGTACAATGACTGTCGAAATGCAATTAAATATGGTGGCTTATACAGACTGTTTAAAATTATACGGACCGTACCTTTTAACCATAGGAGGACCACAGACTTTTAATGCTCACTGGAATTTGCAACCCGATGACGGCCACTTTATACGGACCGTACGTTCCGCCATACAAGTTGTACATATCGTACAATCTAGGCGTAGAACCCCCGAAGATTATGCCACATATCTTTTAAACCTTGTTGAAATGAATAGGAAGATTATTTCATTCACTTTCTCTGGACATTCTTCATTCATCTAGAATATTCTCCATACCTTCTTCTTGCTTTCTTAATTTGTTCAATCATCTTTTCCGCTGTGGGATTGAATTGCATAAATTTCCCATATAAGAAAAGCCTAAATAATCATATATGCTTAAGGTTGTCGAAGAACATTGAAATCATATATTCATGATTTTCAGCCTTTTAAATTATTTTTCAATTCATCCAAGCCCTAGCACAAAGTTCCTCTCCTTCCAACATTCTCCTACATCAAGGTAAGCCTCCAAGTGATTCTAACATCATCCTCACGAACTCTAAGCGAAATTATTGATTCTTAATCTAGAGTTTTCAAGAAAACCCATCTTAAGGGATTAAGGTTCAGACTCTGGGAATTCTTCATCTAGTTCATATTTTTATTACAAGATTAGGGGGGAATCAGGTATGTAGAGATTCTATCTATGTGTGAAAATGTTATTGTTCTTCCCCACACCACGTTCATACATGAAAATATGAAACTCCATAAGATTAGGATTTTTTCTCAAGTTCATAATGACCCTATATACATGTACAACTATATATCATGCTTATATTCATGTTTTCGTTAATTGTATTCGTGATATGTCATTGTGATTGTCATGAACCTATCAGTAATCCATGAATACGTGTCTTGAATCCTATGAGTTCTTAAATACAAGTCAGGAATCATTATTACTCAATTCATGAAATTATACATGTTTTTAGGTTTCATACAAGTTATATTAGGTATCTACTTACATGCTAAACTGCATTTACAAATCATGTTTATAAGTCATATTTATTAAATCCATTGGCTTACAAGCCAAATATATTCATGTTCATGTGTTTGAGAGTTGCACAGATTACTGATAAGGTTTAATACCTAAAACTACATATGCCAACGTAGGATAGGATCGCTCTGCCCAGTTAGGATGATTCTTTCATGTTACCAATTGCGGATTATTGGATCCATTCATGTCATGTTCATGTCTCGTACCCCGGCAAGGTACGAGATGGCTTAGCTGATCGGGGCAGAGATAAGATGCCACATTCTCACATGGTGGTTGCATGTAGGTTATACTAAATCTCTCCCACTTAAAATTATTTATCATATTTTATGTTATATTATGTTGGATATTATACATGATCATGCTCAGGTTATAGTTTCAGTTCCTATTATTTCATATGTCTGCTTATTCTTTCAGTTGCTTTACATATAGTATAATTGTAAGGACCCATTCCGTTGTTACTGGTATTTTGCTTACTTTTCCCAAAATGCCTCTCCGATAAACTCTTATCATTTTTTTGGTTGAAATTGAGGATTAGAAGTCCTTAAGTTTATTTTGATTAGAAATGGTTTGACTGGTAGTTGCCTTTTGCATTGTTGTGTCCGGGCCGGAATACGGATGATATAGTTAGGTCCGGAAGTTGATTTTAGTCTTGGGAGCGTGGTCAGTTCAATTTCCGAGGACTTAAGGACATTTCTGTCTTTTGGTTTAGTTTTCATATCTTGGACATTGGGGATTGACTTGGTCAACGGGACCCCATTTGGGAATTCCGAGGGAATGAGTGGATTCGTAGTACCATTTACAGTCAATTTGTATATTTGGTTTGTGTCTAGGAGGTTCCGAGTGTGTTTTGGGTGTCAAAACCAAGTTTTAAAAAAATAGGAAATTTTTGGTGCCAGTTCTAGTTTCCTTCTTCGCGATCACAAGGAAGGTGGTGCAATCGCGAAAATAATGGGGTCAGGCCATCGTGATCGCATGGTGACCTCTCGCGATAGTGAGCGTATGCGTGTCGCTGAGTGTGGAGTCGTGCTTCATCGCTGTTGCGAGCCTCGTCTCTTGATCATGACTCTTTGTGGGTCGGACCCTTGTGATCGCGCGGTCTTAGACCGTGATCGCGAAGAGGAGTCGGGTTCAATTGGTATTTATTCCCCAATTCCAATTTAGACTCCATTTTCATCATATCTTATGTTCTAGAGCTCGGATTGGAAAAATTTCAAGTCCTATTTTCAAGAATCTTTGTGAGGTAAGCCTTATATCATCCTTTTATGGATTATATCATTAAATTATTGAGTATTTTATGCTAGAATCCATGCTTAGGATGAGGAATTTTCATGGGTATGAACCCTAATTAATAGAAGTGGATTTTTCTTGATTAACCAAGGCTAATTTGTGTAGAATTTCCTTATTTAAATACTTGGGTAAACTATTTCAAACACCAGTTTCGAATTCCATCCAAATTCTAATGGTTTGATTTTAGGTTTTGACAAAGTGAGCAATTTTGACTAATTTCTTAAAATTAGGGGATTAAATTGTAATGAAAACCCATGAAACTTTGGGTTATGACTATTTGGGGTATAAGTATTATTTTTTCAACTTAAAGGTCTGATTTTGCCTTTGTGGGTCCGGGGTCACTTTTTGAGTTGTGTCTTAGTTTTCTTTTTTGTATGGTAATATGGGTATCATTGGATTCGTATGACTTCCTAGAAGAATGTTTTGACCTTCTTGAACCCAATTTTCGTACAAAATGACTATTTTACCCTTTGAGGTGGGGAATGGGTGTTCGAAATAACTTTTCAACCTGAAACTTTCCAAAGACTTTTATAAGTATCCTTCGAATCTTGTTTCAACGTAAAACTCATAATTATTAGACCTTACTTATTCTTAGATGCTTCGGAAGAAGAAAGCTCAAGTTGGATAGTTCGTGGTTGTTCGGCCTTTCAGGTAGGTTACGGCTTACTTTCTTGTTAGACTTCGATTAGCGAAGCATATGTATAGTTAGATACTGTCGTAGAAAACATGTAAGCCTTTGGATATGAAGTTGGGATGGATTACTTAGGCCGGATAATGTTGACTATTTGTGACTTGTTACCTCTTTGCGATTACTGGACTTGTACGTAGTTGTCATACCGTACTTGTGATATAGTTATCTCTTATTTATTTTGGTATTATCATGAATAGAGGAAAGGACTCGACTTGATACTGATATTGTGATATGTGTCCATGTGTTGCATGACTGGGATTTGATTTACACTTGAGAATTGATACATGCATATCATTCATACACATATTACATGATACATGGTTGTGAACTGTATTTTGACATTAAAAATGATAAGAGGGAAAGTGAAACATTTGAGGCTTTCTATTATAGTGTTTAGTATATGCTTATTTCATACAGCCTCTCTTGCATATATAATTGTTGTTACCTATGTGGTCCGAAGGAAAAGTGTTTCGGGCGTTGCATTGTACAGATCTAGGAATAAGTCCATATTGGTAGTTGATTTACGGATGTTATTATGTTCATTCATCTCATATTGATACATTTATACCTGCATTCATACACATTTCCATGATGCATTGATATGATCTATGATTAGCGTGACAGTAATAAATGAGAAGGAAATCACAGTGATGCTTACTACATATTGATTGCGTAGCCATTTTATGTTGATTGATACGGAATGGCTAGCGGGGTGTTCGGTGGAAGAGTCATCTCTAGGAGAAGTGATATAGAGCGATTGGTACATGTACTTCATGGGCCCCCCATAGGTCATGACTATTGGGACAATGATATATCCGCCCGGAGCATGTATGTATGAAGATTACATTTTGCCAGTGCATTACATTGCTTACGCATTCATCCTCATCATCTCATTTTTACATCTATAGATCGTATTTATTGATTGTACTTGTGTTTGTGATTATTTTGAGAAATTATGGAAAACTTGTGAGACTTGGGTTTAGGTGCTTCACCTTAGGCTATGACTCGGTTATTGATCTTCTGTACTTGAGTGGTTATTCTTGGACTGTGATATTACTTGTACTTGATTGCGAGCATGTCTATCTTTCAGCTTCTTTCTTATGCATATGTTAGATAAATGTTGTCGGCCTATGATATCTACCAATGCATAGTGTTTGTACTGATACTACTCTTGATATACCCTTTTGGGGTGTATAGTTGCTGCAGATACATGAGCGAGGTTCGATTAGCCTTCGAGGATCTCGTGGAGTTCATCTGCACCTTTCTGTTTAATTTTCATTCTAAATAGAAGTTGTATTCAGGTTGTCCTTATAAATTTTATTCCATTTGTAAACTTAGAAGCTCGTGTACTATTCAGACCAGATCTCTTGGGTAGTTTATGTATTCTGCATTTGATATTCATGATATGAATTAGACTTCTATTCATTTCGCTTTATTTACTTTATTTTGTTGAATTAAATATTAAGGAAAGGGTTCTCCTACCGAGGTGGGGAAAAGGTAGGTGCCCGCATGACTTAGTAATTTGGGTCGTGACAAGTTGGTATTAGAGCCCTAGGTTACCTGATCTATAAGTACAATAGCAATGTCTAGTAGAGTCCTACTTATTGGTGTGTTGCGTGCCACACTTATAATTGGGAGGCTATGGGACATTTAGAAAATTTTAAATTCTTTCGTGCTACTTCATTCAAATTGGTATCTAGTCGATTCTAATTGGTATTTGAATATCCTTGTTTTACTCTCTCCCGGATGGTGGGAACTCGTGGTTAAATTCTTATGCAAACGGTTTGGGATGGGTTATCCTAATTTAGATGCATGACCAAGTTTAGTTTCTAGCTTTGGTTTGGGGATTCAATTGTGGGGGTTTTATTGAAAAATATGAGAGATGATATGGAGGGTCAAATGAACTCTATGTTTTCAATGTTGTGGTTGCTCAAAAGTTACAAAAGTACATTTATGTCTTAACAAGAGTGATTTGTTCGATGACATGATCGGTTTTGGGAAAAGTTTCAACTTTATTAAGGAATTATGATGGTGTATGTGGCACGGGTGTACTAATGGTAGATCAACGATTCATTAGTGGCAGGGTATTAGATGTTGATATACGGGGACGAGTATAAACTTGATGAGGATCATCGTATTTGGCAAACGTATAGTGAACGCGTGTAATAAAGTGGAGTGGTTGAGAATAAATACATAAAAGATGACTTTTGTAGGAAACATGTAGCGAAGTAAGACTTCTTAGGACCGGATGGTAGGAGTACCTATTTTCCCTATGGGACGGAGGCGTAAGAAAGAGAATTTGGGAGTATCAATCTCCGCTATAGGAAGGGAATAATTGGTATCTGACGTGTTTGTTGGGATAAGTGAAAAGGTGTATGCATGTGGATCTCGTACAGGCTATAAAATGTTGAGTTAGCTTCGATTTTACAGTATTGTGGTAGTATAGTAGAATTAGTGGTTGTGAGTCCTTTCAGGGAATGATTTTCTTATCGAAATCAGGTGGCAGTGTTACTTGTGATGAGTGAAGCTTATGGGGAATATACAATCGCATTTCTTCACCTAAAAGTGTGTCGTGGGTTCACTTGGAATTTTCGAGGTTAGTGATGATATGTGATTATTGAAACCAAGAGATTGTTGATTTGTGAGCATTTCGCAGTAATTTAGTATTAAGTGAGCGTGAAAGTCATATTTGCGTTGGTATGTGGGACTCGTTGTAGGCTACTGGGAGACAATGATAGACTAATAAGAATAACTCTTGCGCTAGACAAGTGTGGAGGTATATTTGAAGGATTATCGGGTGTTGCATCTAGTTTTTGGATGAGATTTGTGGGAAATGGTATGTAAAGGTTATTACTTGAGAAGTTCTATAATTACTGATATAATGACTTGGAGTTGACCGAAGGACAGGGAAAAATTTCACAGTTGGTTGGATGTGTATGGTCCGGCAAAATAAGGTAAGGGTTGGTTCTTCGCAGGTGAGCATCATTTAAGGACTATCGAATAGGATATTGGTCGATGGGGTTATTTACGGTAACAAAGTGACGATGGTTTGACTAATACTAATGGTGAAGAGCTTTTCGGAGATTGATGATTCGGTCAGTAAACTTATAAACTAATATAGAAGGAAGATTATTTCGATTAAGGATTTTTGGCAAGGGTACTTTGACGAAACAATATGAGAATGTTAGCAAGTTTGAGCAGTGATCGGTCATTAGTGGTGGTTATGATTTGAATGAAAGGTGTAAACTGAGAAATTAAGATAATTTGGAACGAGTAAGGTATATTTTTGAGAAAAGGGAGAATTTGGATTCAAAGCAATGAAAAATTCTTGAGATGGATGTGAATTATGGTGGCGTTGCTTTCAAATGGGGTAAAATTGTTAGTACACTCGAAGGAGTTGGTCTACGATAATTACATAAGTGTTATGACATATGTTCCATGGGATTGGTGATTGGCGACTGAGGAGAAGTAAATTTCAAGTGACAGATGTGATAGGATATATGGATTGGCGGTTGGTGATGTATCAAATAGGTAATCTCACGGCGTTCATAAATTAATAGTTTAGAGTGGATTAATAAGAGGGAACCTTGGATACTATTAATGGTGTGACTTGTGATCTAATATTGGATTAGTATTGAGAGCCTTGTGCTTGTTGTGTAAGTTTCGGCCAGTTTCTACTACTACTGGTGTAATATTCGGTGGAGATACAATAGGACTTTAGTAGGATTGTGTATGTGATACGCTGGATCTAGAAAGTATTCAGTTTTAGAGTCGAGTGGGTTTGAGAAATGGTTAGACGGTGATGATGATTGTGATTTGATTGGAATCGGGGAATCGAATAGTCTAAAAAGAGTATAATTAATCGAGAATCGGTAAACAATAAGGTACATTTTTTGGATTACTTTGATCATCATGGTTTGTGGTGTTGTTGTCCTGCTTATTTCAGACGAGGTGTGATTGTTGAGTATGCTTAAGGAAGGGATTCCACTGAAATGGACTAAGTGATATGACGGAGTTCAGTAGGGTTTCATGATCAGCTACTAGTGGGAAGCAAATTTCAGGTGACTAACATGTTAACGCTTATGGAAGGGGCTTGTGTGGTACACAGTTGGGTAAATTCATAACACTTTTCAGTGGATGAGTTAACATGGATTAAAAGAAAGGAATTGTAGAATTCCCTATTATGTGGAGGCTAGAGTTATATTTTCAAGATAAGACTGTATTTGTAGAAGTGCATTATGATGCAAGTAACATTGACTGTATGACTTGGGGGAACACTTTTGGATATTAAGGACTTGGGGTAGTTGCATGAGATTTAGAGCGGTAGTTGTAAGATTTCATACTTTCGGAATTGTTATGGGCATACTGAGGTATTACAATGAGAGATTCCATGGTTAAAGGGGTATTACATAAGGCTACAAGTTTTTGCATTGAAAAGTTTGGAGTTTTATCAGATTTGCGTATCGGATAGGAGTTGAGAAACATGAAGATTGCAATCATAAGGTATAGTTCTTCGCTACTAAGTTGACAACTTGGATAGGACTAAGCTTTTGGAGTCGAGGGTGACTGGCGTGATTGATTACACATGAGAAAGAGTTTGGAATTGGCCACCACAAATGTGTGGTAGGACTGTGATTGGTTTCAGAAAGTTGGAGTTAGTTCCAGTGAATACTGTATTCAATGGTTGTGCATTCATTCGGGTTAGAATGGTTCGATTAGAGCTTGATGGACTATGCTTATATTTCTAGGAGGTACAATGGTTGCGAGAGGTTTTTAGAGTGATCAGATGGTGTCCTACAAATTTGGCTCGGCGGGGTATTCAGCGGTATGCTTATTGTATTGTGATTTGAAGGTTTAAGAAGACTTAAAACTAGCGAAGTCATCTATGATTAAGATCAGTTTGATGGAATTGCTTAGAGTTGCTCCGATAAAGTAAGAATTTCTTTCGGGCAAGAGTAAGTTATAGTTTCGGGCTTGTGTTTCTAAGAAATCATAGTGCAAAGGACGGTTGTGGAAGGGTGAAATAAAGGCTAGCAGAATCAGAATATTTTACCAGGTCAGAGAGGGCTATGATTGTGCCTATATCCAAAGGTTTGTTTTCTTTTGAGAAATGTGGCGGGACTTATCAATCGTGTTTAGAGGTATGGTTATATCGAACCAGATAATTGCAGCCAAATCAGCTCTTATATTCGGGAATTGATGGTGAGAGAAATTAGGGCATGGAAATATGGAATTAGGTCTTTTAGCTAAGTTAGAGGAAGTTTCAACTAGTAAGGCGAGAGGGTAGTGATTTTGGCGCACTTTGTGTTGTAGAGGCTTCCGTGTTGTTATTAAAGATTCATTGGTTACTGTCAGCTTTCATACTCTTTTTCTTCGTTTGAGAAAGAACGATTGTTTAATTGGTATCTAATGTAAGGACCCATTCCGTTGTTACTGGTATTTTGCTTACTTTTCCCAAAATGCCCCTCCGATAAACTTTTATCATTTTTTTGGTTGAAATTGAGGATTAGAAGTTCCTAAGTTTATTTTGATTGGAAATGGTTTGATTGGTAGTTGCCTTTTGCATTGTTTTGTCCGGACTGGAATACGGATGATATAGTTAGGTCCGAAAGTTGATTTTAGTCTTGGGAGCGTGGTCAGTTCGATTTTCGAGGACTTAAGGGCATTTATGTCTTTTGGTTTAGTTTTCATATCTTGGACATTGGGGGTTGACTTGGTCAACGAGACCCCATTTGGAATTCCGAGGGAATTAGGGGATTCGTAGTACCATTTACAATCAATTTGTATATTTGGTTTGTGTCTAGGAGGTTCCGAGTGTGTTTTGGGTGTCAAAACCAAGTTCGAAAAAAAATAGGAAATTTTTGGTGCCAGTTCTAGTTTCCTTCTTCGCGATCACAAGGAAGGTGGTGCAATCGCGAAAATAATGGGGTCAGGCCATCGTGATCGCATGGTGACCTCTCGCGATAGTGAGCGTATGCGTGTCGCTGAGTGTGGAGTCGTGCTTCATCGCGGTTGCGAGCCTCGTCTCTTGATCATGACTCTTTGTGGGTCGGACCCTTGTGATCGCGCGGTCTTAGACCGCGATCGCGAAGAGGAGCCGGGTCCAATTGGTATTTCTTCCCCAATTCCAATTTAGACTCCATTTTCATCATATCTTATGTTCTAGAGCTCGGATTGGAGAAATTTCAAGTCCTATTTTCAAGAATCTTTGTGAGGTAAGCCTTTTATCATCCTTTAATGGATTATATCATTAAATTATTGAGTATTTTATGCTAGAATCCATGCTTAGGATGGGGGATTTTTATGGGTATGAACCCTAAATAATAGAAGTGAGTTTTTCTTGATTAACCAAGGCTAATTTGTGTAGAATTTCCTTATTTAAATACTTGGGCAAACTATTTCAAACACCAGTTTCTAAATCCATCCAAATTTTAACGGTTTGATTTTAGGGTTTTGACAAAGTGATGACTATTTGGGCTATAAGTATTATTTTTCCAACTTGAAGTTCTGATTTTGCCCTTGTGGCCTGGGGTCACTTTTTGAGTTGTGTCTTAGTTTTCTTTTTTGTATGGTAATATGGGTATCATTGGATTAGTATGACTTCATAGAAGATTATTTTGACCTTTTTGAACCCGGTTTTCCTACTAAATGACTATTTTGCCCTTCAAGGTGGGGAATGGGGTTTTGAACTAACTTTTCAACTTGAAACTTTCCTAAGACTTTTATGAGTATACTTCGAATCTTGTTTTAACATAAAATTCATAATTGTTAGACCTTGCTTATTCTGAGTTGCTTCGGAAGAAGAAAGCTCAAGTTGATAGTTCGTGGCGCCTGCTCGGTCGTTCAAGTAGGTTACGTCTTACCTTCTGGTTAGACTTCGATTAGCAAAGTATATGTATAGTTAGATACTATCAGAGAAAACATGTAAGCCTTTGAATATGAAGTTGGGATGGATTACTTAGGTTGGATATTGTTGATTGTTTGTGACTTGTTGCCTATTTGTGATTACTGGACTTGTACGTAGTTGCCATACCGTACTTGTGATATAGTTGTCTCTCATTTATTTTTTATTATCATGAATAGAGGAAAGAACTCTACTTGATACTGATACTGTGATATGTGTCCATGTGTGGCATGATTGGGATTTGATTTACACTTAAGAATTGATACATGCATATAATTCATACATATACTGCATGATACATGGTTGTTAACAATGATTTGACATTAAAACTGATAAGAGGGAAAGTGAAACATCTGAGGCTTCCTATTATAGTGTTTGTTATGTGCTTATTTCGTACGACCTCTCTTGCATATATAATTATTGTTACCTATGTGGTCCGAATGTAAAGTGTTTCGGATGTGGCATTGTACAGATATGAGAATAAGTCCATATTGGTAGTTGATTTACGAATGTTTTTATGTTCATTCATCTCATATTGATACATTTATGCATGCATTCACACTCATTTTCATGATGCATTGATATTATATGTGATTGGCGTGACAGTGATAAATGAGAAAGAAATTATAGTGATGCTTACTACATATTGATTGCGTAGCCATTCTATGCTGAGTGATACGGAATGGCTAAAGGGTGTTCGGTGGAAGAGTCGTATCTAGGCTAATTGATATGGAGCGACTGGTACATGTACTTCGCAGGTCCTTTATGGGTCATGACTGTTGGGACGATGATATATTCCTCCACGAGCATATATGTACAGAGATTACATTCGGCCATTGCATAGCATATGCATTCTTCCTCATCATATCATTTTTGCATATATGAATCAGATTCATTGATTGTACTTGTGTTTGAGATTATTATGAGAAATTGTGGGAAACCTGACAGACTTGGGTTTAGGTGCTTCACCATAGGCTATGACTCGGTTATTGATCTTCTATACTTTAGTGGTTATTCTTGGACTGTGATATCACTTGTACTTGATTATGAGTATGTCTATCATTTTGCTTATTTCTTATGCATATGTTAGCTAACTGTTGTTGGCCTATGATATCTACCCGTACATAGTGTTTATACTAATATTACTCTTGCTACTCCCTTTTTGGGGTGTAGAGTTGTTGCAGATACATGAGCGAGGTTCGATTAGCCTTCGAGAATCTCGTGGAGCTCATGTAGAACTTTCTGTTTAATTTTCATTATAAACAGAAGTTGTATTCAGGTTGTCCTTGTAATATTTATTCTATTTGTATACTTAGAAGCTCTTGTATTATTCAGACCAAATACCTTGGGTAGTTGATGTATTCCGCACTTGATATTCATGATATGAATTAGACTTCTATTTATTTCGCTTTATTTACATTATTGTGTTGTATTAAAAATTAAGAGAATGGTTCGCTTACCGAAATGGGAAAAAGGTAGGTGCCCGCACGACTTAGTAATTTGGGTCATGAAAATAATTCAAATGTACTTACATCCCTTTTTGCCCGGAGCCTGCACTTCACGGTGCAGGTACGAAGTTTCAGGACGATAGATCAGTTCGCTGTGATTTCTATCATCTCAGCTATTAGTGAGCCCCATCTTATTCAGGGTGTTGGTCTATTTATTTTACATATCAGATTATGCAGTAGAGGTATAACAGGGCCTTGTCATGGTAACCAATTTTTGGCAGTCAGACTCATGTTCAGATGTTTCATAGACTAGTTTAGCATGTCATGTCAGATATTCAGACTTATTATGTTTTTTAGATTATCCCCGCAATATAGTTTTAGACTATATTTTAGTATTCATAATATATTTATTTTACATTACTATTGCATGCTTTTGATGCCCATGTCGACACAACAAGCCATGTATTTCGCTAGGTCACATGCAGTCAGGCATCGAGTGTCGTATTTCACCCATGCCATAGTTCAGGGTGTTATAATCTAGATGCTAGATTTATGTGCATCCTCTTCAACACCTCATATATTGGCAACTTGAATTTCCAACATATCCATAAAGAAAGATATTTTTAATGGTAACCATTTAATCCACATGAACTTGTATACTTCATTCTCCTACCCCCTCAATCTTAAGTATTCCCATGCTGATTTGACATAAAACTGGCCCATATTGCTCAACACCCACCAAGGTCTATCCTCAACTCCACTGTCTCTTGGAGGTTTTATTGTATCCATTATGTGTTGTACTATGTCCCCATGTAATATATTCTCCAGTTTGTCAATGTCCCATCCCCAACCTTCACCATTTCTTTCACATTCTGTATTGTATCATCATAGATATCCCTTCCTTATGCATAATACAAAGCCCCAAACCATTCCAATTGTCATACCAAAATTGAGCATTTCTCATCTTTGTCTGCCACCAGATGTGATATTCAATGATGTCCATGGCTTGCAACATTTTCTTCTAGTTTTGAGATCTATACTTCCAATGCATAATTACAGGGTTACTCTTTTTACAGTATTTGTTACTGATAAAAGCACTCCATAGAGATCTATGGAGTGGTTCTAAAATTTCACCAAATATTATAATATAATGCCACCAAATCTTACAATCCACCAATCCTCCGTCTTTTTCTGGAACACATAAGTGAAGCCAAGATGACCAATGTCTGCTCTTTCCTCCTACTGTATTACTCCAAAAGAACTGTGCAAACATTTTATGCATTTGCTTTATCACACCATTGGGAAGATTTAAAGTAGATAGCAAATGTATAGGCATAGCATGTAAGACATGTTTAATCAACAATGCCCTACCTCTAAATGATAGCATTTTCCCCTTCTATGATTGAAAGGCGACTCACTCGTGTCCTCTGACAGATCTGTCTCAATAGGAGGCGTACATCTCGCATCCCCTCTCAACTCATCCTCATTCTCCCTGCTAGTCATAGTTCTACTAGAAGAAGGCGTTATAATCACAAGCATGATAAAGGCTACGTAAAAAACTCTTATGACTCATGTATATAGCTCGATTCTAGATCAAGAAGAAAGGTAACCATCATAAATGCCCTGTAGCATCCTATTTATAAGTCTGGTGCACAACACACCCATAAATAATACTCTACTAGACACGGGTTGTAGACTCCCTAGGACAGACCTACTATAATACCAAGTTTGTCACCCCCCAGCTTCAGGAGGTGTAGCCAGCACTCGAATTTTGGATGGCCCGAGCGTACCACCTGTATATCATCGTAGAACATATAACTATCTAGGCTGACAAGGCCTCAAAATGACAACCACAATAGTTACTGAATAAGATGAACTATAAGAAGAGACATCAAAACCAACATATATACATATTTCACAAGGCTAACAAGGCCACCACTAACAACAGAAGGCCTACAAGGCTATAAAATTGTACCAACAGACTAGCTAGAGGTCGGCAAGGCCATACAAAATGATTGTACATATCATTCACTAGTATACCAGCCTCTAAGAGTAGTACAACATAACATCAGGTCAGAATAGGGACCCGCCATACACAAAATGCATAACAACATATAAACATACCCAAATACTCGATCAACAACTCTGAAAAAAGAGAAGTGCACCAACTTAAGCTGAATAGTGAACCTACTAAGGAGGCTAATCATATCGTCTACCTGAACCTGTAGGCATGAAATGCATTATCCCTTGACAAAAGGGACGTCGGTACAAAAGATGTACTCAATATGTAAGACAAGTAAACATGTATATAAGAATGTAATACAAGTGAAGAGTACATAATGTCAACCTGGGGCTCAGAACTACCACTAAGGGTAAACAACATGCATACTCATGATCATATGCATAACTTTAGTAAAAATTAGGCCACTTTATGGGGCCATATCATATCATATCATATCATATCATATCATATCATATCTGTAACACACCCCAATTGGTCGTCCTTAGCTAAAGGCCCTTATTGCTTATTTGACCCTTCTCGTAAACTTTTCATGGGGTTTGTGATGTGTAGGGACGGGTGGCACAGATCTCAAGGTCCACTTATATGAGTTTTGGATAAAAAACCCAAAACTAGAAACTTATAGTTGGTTAGTTTGACTCAAAGTTGACTTATGGCTAGATGGGTTTATTTTTGGGTCCCATCGCTTCTGGTAGTTTTAGAGGGTTATTTATGACTTAGTCGAGTCATTGGTTCACTTTTCGAGGCAATCAAATATATTTTGTGGATATATTTGTAAAGTTTGGATTATGGTTTTGTCTCGAATGATTTTTTAGTAAAGTATGCATTGGCTCGGTTATTTGTGAAATCTGAGGGTACGAGTGAGTTTGTAGCACTATTTATCATAGACGAGAATGTTTGTTTTGTTTTCGGGGGGTACTATGAGTGTTTTGGGTATTGGATAGGGTTTTTTAGCCATGTTTCCAATGCTGGTGTCTGGTGTCTGCCACGACGGCACCGGTATCCACTCCAGCGGGTCTGCCTCGGCGAAGGGTTGGCTCGTTGAAGTGGAAGATAGGGAATTGGGAAGTTCTACCACAGCAGAGTCGAGTCCGTTGTTGCGAGGTATGAGATGTCAAGTGACATTCGCTCTAGTGAAGGCTTTTCCGCCACAGCAGGTCCGCTCCAACGGAGTCAATTCCACTAGGGTGGATCACCATTTAGGTGTCATATATATACTCCTAGGTTAGAAAATTCTTTCCCAAAATAGCTAATCTCGATACCAGTGCCGCTTAGGGAGTATTACCATAGTCCTAAGAGCCATTTCAACCCTTGGGTAAGAGTTTCCTTCCTTATTTGGTTTAAGTTTATGATTCTAAGCCGAATAATAGTGGTGTAGTAATTGGAGTTAGAGAAAATTAGTTATGTATGTGGTGAGATTAAGAGAGTTATAAAGTTGATTTTAATGGGGGCTTATGGATTAAATGATGTTAATATCATGAATTATGCTTGGATTATGTTAGAATATCATGTTATAAGTCTTAATTTGGTTATAGAAACATGTTTTCAATTGAGGAAAATTTTTAGGGTTTCAAATTGTGGTTTTTTTATTATTATCCAATTGATGGATCAAATGCGAATAGACTTTCAATTAACTTAAGGATATGATTGTCTAGTATGCCATCTTGGGTTTTGTGTATTAAAGTTCAAGTCTTGGTGGCGTGGGCCCGGGATGGGTATTTAAAGTCTTAATTTTGTTGTGTTAAGCTTATTATTAACTATGTAATACGCGTGAATATAATTTGATTATCACAAGGCAAGAAGGAAGTCCAAGGCTATATTCGAGACTTGATTTGGTAGAACTCCCGCTCGGCTTTGAGGTAGGCTACGGTTTAGCTTTTTGAGACTCCGATAGAAGTACTTAATTCGTTATAAATATTGATAGATATTGAGCTTATTTGGGAGTCTCACTTAGTCGGTTGTGATGAACGTTTGAGTGGGTACCAGTGTTGAACCGTGATAATGGGGTTTGGAGAACCAACCTTGTCTTGGTTTCGACTGCTATTTATTTGGGTTTGTCGCCATATGTGGGATTGTCGCCATGTTTGCTATTGTTTGGTTACTCATCACACATGTTTTCAGTTGTTATCCTGATTTGACTGGAATTGCTTATGTGTTGTTGGACTCTTGGAAGCATGTGTACATCATCTCTATACTTGATTGCATCTCATTATGTCACGATATCTTGCCTTGCATTGTCATTGCATTCATACACTAATTATGTGACTTGATATGAGAGTGGTATGGAGATGTTGTGGTCCAAGGGACCGAAAATGTAAGAGTAATATAAGATTATGACCCTTGAGATGATACTGATACGCGGGGAGCAGAGTTGCACGCCTGCAACATGATTTAGACTCAATAATGAGTCATGGGCTCTAGTCAGATTCATGTGTGGAATTCCGATTGGTTAGGAGCTGTATATAGACTTTACGGATCCCCCATGAGTGTACAGATCATAATAAAAACATGGTGTACTATATACCAGGTTGAGAAAGGTACCTTGCATATGCTTTGCATTCATATCATACATTCTTATGCCTTATCTTGATATACTGTGAATGAAAACTGTCATTGGGTGATATTGAGTAACTTGGTAGAACTGTGAAGTTGAAAGGGGCTATTGTTGCTATTTGATATTTGAGATACTGTGCACTTTATAAACATCTTGGTGATTACGTGATATACCTGATTATGTATCTCTGATTAGGATTATTTGGTGTCAATTTGGTATTTATATCTGATTATGTATTTACATCATTGTCGGCCTATGATATCTATGGGGGTACATTGTGTACTCATGCTACACTTGCTGCATTCTTTTTGGATGTAGATTCAGTACCTTCCATCTTCGCAACACCGCGTGGTTGAGAGTTCGAGTTGTTGATTCCAAGTATTCAAGGTGAGGATGTTATCTCCAATATACCCTTGGATACTCTTCCACTATTTACTGTCTTTTACTTATACTTGAGAGACATATTCAGACTATGTTTATAGTTTTGGCCTGCGTGCCCACTTTCTCAGACTTGTTTCGTATTATGTTAGTACTTTTGTATCTACAAACTAGATCTTAGGGGTATTTGTGGATGTTTCAGGCTTATTACTTATTCCGCATTTACGGTATGAGACAACTTATGTAGTATTTCGTTATCTTCCATTTTTACTTATATTATTTCATGTTAGAGATTTGGGAGTGGTTCGCCTACTGGTGGGATTGTATAGGTGCCGACACGATTTATGAAAAGGGTCATGACAATATCAAGCCTCTCTATGGGGCAAATCATATCATAATGTACCCAGCCATAATAGGACTCGATAATATCATACCCTACTACAGTGGTGTGCACATATAAGTGTCGTACCAGGCCGACTATAGCTCGACTCGGTAGAAAATACACACACACACACACACACACACACATATATATATATATATATATCCTCAAAGGACATCATAAATAGAGTCGGAGTGACCTATGGTCGGTATCATCCGACTATCGTTATTGTCGCTACGTTCATCGGCTGCCAACCAATCAACAAGAGAGATATATAATGTGGAAAGTACTCCCGACAAAGGACAGACAAGGTTCAAGGACATTTCAATAGAATGAAGAACAAGCATATCTTCCATGAATAACAGTAGAGTCTTTTTGACGGATGTTTCGTCTATGTTACAATCATTTATAAATCATGTCAAAGAGAAGGAATAGTAAGCCTTAACATACCTTATTGTCTTAGCTATATAGATTCCACAAGTCCTCAGATGATCTACGATCGATTATCTACATTATACAAATGATTTGTATCAATGATAGATTCATATCTTATAAGAAAGCTCTTTTGGGCATTTCATCAAAACCTTATGTCCATGAAGTTTACAAAAGCTTTTACATCTAACTTTTACATGAATTCCAACACTACAACTTCATACCAACTCTCTTTCATGTCCACAACCTCATTAACATCTCAACAACTTCATAGCATACTCGTAATTCACATAGTTTATCCCAACAATAATACAACTCTAGTTAATAATTTCTAGGATTTGGTTTATGAAGATCTTTAAACAATTTACTCCAAAACACTCATATGATCATAAAAATAGGTAGAGATGGATAAAACTTACCTTTAAACACAAAGATCTCCTCCAAACAAAAGTTACTTTACCTTCAAGAATTTCTTCGAAATCGATACAATGAGGACAAAGACCATACCATGATAGCAACGGGATTTACCACATTGGATTTGCTTGATTTACCTTTGGATTTAGGTCTAGAATGATAAGAGACCTTTGAGAGAGTGCCGAAAATGTTTTAGGGTCTCGAAATGGTGTGAAATGAAGCTCCAAGTTGAGATGGATGAATTATATAAGAAAAGGAATTCTCCACCGCCAAGAAGTATGGCCGTCTGTACGGATCGTACATTTGGTCCGTACTTCCCAAACAGGAAGATTCCAAGATGGCAAGGCTAGGTACGACCAAACTATCACAAATGTATGAGTCGTACATCAATGTATGATCCGTACATCCTACCGTACATGAGTAATTTTGTCAGAATTTCACAAAATGTATTCTCTTTAATTCATTTAACTTCTATGCTTTCCGATACTTCTGTAAACAAGTCTTAACCCATCATTATCCTTCCGTAAAGTCTCAATACCTCCTAATGATACTAGATTTAGTTGATGACATGAATTTACGTAAGAATACGAGGTGTAACAGGATCTGACACTTGCAAGTGGATGGAGACTTAAAACACTTTTTGAGGCCGAATCTGCCTAAGTTATTTAGTTTGCGAGAAGCAGATGATCCCAGTACTTTATGGATAATACTTTCAAGGCTCTAAGGGAAATGAAGGCTCATGGTTATGAAGTTATGGAATTTATAACATATTAGTTGAAGGAGGGTGCTCATGTTTGGTTTGAATTATGGGAGACTGAGCGAGGTACCAACGCTCCGGCTCCTACTTGGGATGAATTCAAGAAGGCGTATATGGTGAGGTTTCAGTCTGATGAGGAGCAGTTTGCTCTGGCTACTAAGTTTGACAAAGTTAAGCAAGGTATCATGTCTGTTCGTAAGTATAGTTTGAAGCTTACTCATTTGGAAATATACGATATGTATATGATCCTGACTAAGAAGCATAAGTTGAGAAGGTTTGTGCGTGGTTTTGTGCCACTTAAAACGTCTGCATGTGTTGCTGCTGCTATGTCCCCTACTTGCACATTTCTATCATTGGCTGAGTTCGCTTAACAACAAAAGAATTGGAAAGGTGAAGAGAGGTTAGAAAGGGAACAAAGTAAGAAGTATAGATCTGTATGTGGTTTCAATGGTTTGCATAATAGAGGGTAAATAAAGGGTATTATGCACCTACACAGTCTGACACTAATTCTAATGCCAGTGTTCCATCTAGTAGACAAAGGCAGAGGAACAACAATCAGAACATATATTTATAAGGTAGTAACCGATAATCGTCTGGATGGAAGGATCGTATTTGCCACTATTGTGGTATAATGGTCCATATCAAGAGGGAGTGTAGGAAGTGGCTACGTGAAATGGAAAACTCTTCAGGCCAGAGAAATAATTCATCTTCTCCTACTGCTGCTAAGAATCTGCCTCCTGGTAATGCTAATAACAACATTGCTAATGCTCGTGGGAATAGAGGAGGTAAAGTGTTTGCTAACATCGCTAATAGAGGGCAAGCTCGACTTTATGGTTTGGCTTATAGGGGTGACTGAAGCCTCAGATGTTGTGGTCACAAGTATCCTAACTATTTATCCCTTAATGCATATTGTTGATCGATCCGAGTTGGAATCTTTCTTATGTGACTTCTTACTTTGCCCTTGATTTTGGTGTGGAACCCAAACAATTGTTAGAACCCCTTTTCTATGAATACCCTGCTACCGTCTCTGTTATTACTCCTAGAGTGTATAGAGACTGTGTAGTTATATTTAAGGGTCATGAAAGAACTACTGCCTTGTTTGAATTAACAATGATGAACTTTGATGTGATTGGGGATAGCCGGTCTTTCCAAGTGTTATGAAACTTTGGATGGTCAGTAAAAATAGTTAGGCTTGATTTTTCTGATGAACTCATTATAGAGTGGAAGAGTTTTATTATTAAAACCTCGAGATAGACTTATTTCGCATCTTAAAAATCACAAAATGAACTCGAAGGGGTGAAGTTATCATCTAGACGATATTAATAACACTTAGGCCGTAATACCCTCACTTATTCCCCATTCCAGGTATGTGTGGACCTTTTAGTTATCAAATTCGTGTGATAATACAGATTAAAGGTGTGAATCCCTTATTTCATGCTTAGGCTTATTTGTTGTAGATGTGGGAGTCCCTATGAGGACCATATGGTTATTATTAGAGTGTTATTATGGGATATCATGCAATACAACAAACCTCTAGCAAAAAATCTGAAAACTTGAGGTCTAGTGAAAACCTTAGGCCATAACTCTTATCCGAGGACGAATGATCCCGAGGGGGGGGGGAGTAATGTAACACTCTATAAATTTGGATTAGGTGTGAATATGTTAAATGAGTATTATTGTGATATTTTAGATATATGAAGTCCTATCAAGATGAGTTTGGGTGGAAATAGTTGATCTAAGATAAAGACGAATAGTGAAGTGCATAAGATATGATAGAATCGATTAAGTTCACGGTAGTTCTAACTTCCAGCTTGTATACGTGAACATCCGTTAGGAATTTGAGAAAATATAAAGCATTAACGTTGTAGCTCTTTGAGATACCTTTCCAACGATATATGACCCAACTCAAACATACCTTTGTGCGAGAAGTTATTCCCATTTTACCAGATATTATTGGTTGTCGCAACACCCGTACATTACGCGGGTGGCGCGAGCAGAACCCATCTTTGAATTTTTTTTGCCTTATGTGATATGCACATGACGTAGAGCTATTGTACGAGCAGTGATGAGCGATGGGGGTGCGACGCGGAGGTGCTACACGACCCAGTTTTTCTGATTCCAAACCCTATAAGTTTTAAACTAGCACCCAAGGGTGTGGCCTGTTGATCAATGAAGTGGGTTGAGCACCATAAGGTCACATATTCAATTCCCAGCAGAGGTAAAAATATTAGGTAATTTCTTTCCATCTGTTCTAGCTTTGGTGGATAGCGTTATCTGATACATGTTACTGGTGAGAGGTGGTAAGTATCCCGTGGAATTAGTCGAGGTGAGAGTTGATCCGGACACCACAGTTATTAAAAAAAGTTTAAAACTCCATTATAAATTTTCCCCACTTTATTTGGACGATTTTTTGAGAGAAAACAAAATAACCCTAAGGCTTCCCCAAAACATCTATGGTAAGTTCTTGGTCAATTCCTATCATTACTACATCAATCTAACATTAAAGTAATACTAGTTCATCCTTCAAAATCATAGATTCTTGAAAATCGAAGAAAGATAAATCGAATGAGACTTTGGGAAATATCTCAAAGGTATGTTCTTTGATCTTTACTGAGATTATTTATAGGATTTATACTAGTGTAGAGTATTAGAAACAACGAGAATCTATGGGTGATTCATGGGAAATTCAAGAACACATTTTGGGCATGAAAAAGCCCTAGTTTTTTTACAAGGGTGGGAACACTTAGAAATTGGTTAAAGTTATGAACTTTATCATTAATAGTCATCGTAGAACGATTGTTGAACTTGTAGGAACACGTTTTCTAGCTTTTAGCGGGAATTAAGGTATGTCTTTTTTTTAACATACTTTTCAGTCTTTAAAATGGTTTCTTTGGCAAGGTTTCATGTGCGTGAGGGACAAGCCCTCATGGAACCTTAGGTGTATCATACTATATATTGTATTCATGATTTTTCCTATCAAAGGATTATTGAAGCTGATTTTAACTTTAAATATAATTTATCCCTATAAGGGACGCTTTAAACTTAATTTCGAAAGCTTGGATATTTAATGTGTTTTGCCCGGACTTTGTTGAAGTTTAAACTTATTTAATGACTTGAACATGATTTTTCAACCTATTAATGACTTGACGTATCCCTATTAATGGGATGTTGAACATAATTCATAATGAGTGATTCAACTTCTATGTTATGATTGTGATTCAGCTAATATGCCATGATTTCTATTGTTTATGTTTGGCCTAGCTACTCTGTAGGAAGGGTAGTCACTATTGACTATGAATCCTAGTGGGGTTTGCCTAGCCATTCGAGAGGAAGAGTGGTCATCGAGGGTTGGTAGCCCGCCCTGGTGTGGTCTTTGCCTAGCTATTTGGGAGGAAGGGTAGCCATCGAGGGTTGATAGCCCCTATGTGGTGCATCTATGCAGTTTGGGGAACCTTAAGTGGTTATCCCTTCGTTATATTGATTGGGCCTGTATTGACATGTGTTATACTTCAGTTGCCTATGAGTGGATTGTTGATGACCTTGAGTTCATGAGTGATAAGACTTAACGTTATAAATAAATGGATCATGGGCCTAACTCAACCCCAAAACCTAGCTCATAGGGTGAGGATTGTCCAAGTCCATATAAGGAGTCAATGTTCTCATTCCATTTCCGATGTGGGATTCTTAACACTCATCCACATGCCTAGACCTCGTTAACTAGAACATGAACAATATAATTTGGGGGCCAACATTGATGAACAAAGAATTGGAATGAGCCTGCCTCTGATATCATATAAAGAAATGGATCATGGGCGTAACTCAACCTCAAAATCTAGCTCGAAGGGTGAGGATTGCCCAAGTCCATATAAGGAGTCCATGTTCTCATTCCATTTTCGATGTGGGACTCTTAACAAACGTGATAAACTATACAATAAGTTGAAATTGAGATATTTATGTGTCATTGGCTTTTACTGGTGATGTTACTAAAGCTACTAGATTATTCTATCCTTGGATTTCGAATTATTTTTGAACTAACTTAAGGTAACAAGAACGACTTAAGAATTAAAAGTGATTATTTCTTTATCATTGACTTATATTGAATATTCATGAGATGTTATCATTTGTTTTGAACTCTTTTCCCTTACTGTTTTCAATTACACTTATTACTTATATATTTTGCTACTAACTATTATCCCGGAGACACTCACTAAGACTCAGACATACCATTATTATTTTTAATGGTATGTTAGGTAACGAAGAAGAGCAAGTCTGTGATACGTGTACAGAGTAGGAGAACTTGCTGCTTTCCAGACTTATTGGTGAGCTTACACCCTTGTTCGTGATACACCCCTCTCTATCTAGTTTATTGCTTTAGTTTCTGGATTGTGTCCCGAAGTTAGACTATTGTTTATGTATCATAGAAGCGCCATAGATAGTTGTCAGATTTGTGGGTAGATTGTGGAAGTTTCGTATGATTTGTTGGGCATTTTGCCACGTTCTATGATTAACTATTTATATTAAACTTTCGCTTATATTTATTAGTATTACTATGCTTTCATTTAGTCATAAATGATTGTTTAAATAAATATTGAAAGATTATCAAAAGATATTAGACGTTTATTGATTTTATAAGGTGCTTCTGGTGTTGTGTTCATAACATCAGATGTCTATTATGTCAAGGGTGGATTTTGGGGGCGTGACATTACTCTACACTTGCTGCACCTTTTTGTGTGTAGGTTCAGATCCGAGCTCGATTAAAAGACGAGACCCCGACGACCATTGAGGCGTACCTTAGAGTTTAGGGTGAGATGTTGGTTGTTCCGCAGCACTAGACCCCATTGCTATCTTTATTTCTGTCTTTGTCATTTTAGACAGTATATGTAGTATTTCCAGACTTGTACTCTGTATTTAGTAGCTCTTGTACTTATGACTTCTGGGTTTTGGGAAGATGTATGACTGACTTATTTATGACTATTATGAGTTATGAGACTTATTGTGTGCTTATGTGTTGTTTTCTTTTATGATTTCACTTTTATCTTATAATTTGAGATTTTGCTTTAATTTTGGTTCGCCTACGAGTATGGGCAGGTACCTCTGATGACACATTGAAATTTTGGATCGTGACAAAAAAATCACAACTAACCTCGATGAATCCCCTAAAAATGATGTTGCCTCCCATCTTCGCTATTGTCTTTTCCACCCATCCACCACCATGACTTTACCTTCATTTGTACCAGTGAAAAGTAGTCACTATAAAAACTTAATTTTTCAGTCACACTAGCAGTGGACCTGATTTTATTTAAGGAAGAAGAATATTTTGATTAAATTCTAAAATAAAAAATTATGGTTTGAATAGTGGAAGGGTAATAAAAGGTGAAGAAAGAAGAAGAAAAAGTGGAATAATATTTAAGTATGAAATACGCGTGTCAAGCGCTTGTGTTTCACCACTTTTCACAGATCTGATTGTGGCATTTTAGGGGGTAACAATTTTATTTCAAAATAGTTCGATGATACTAGGATCCCTGCAAAGATGAAGTGTGTAGTTGAAAATCTGGTAATAGATTGAATGGGGCATTTGGCCATTTCTCTAATTTTATTACTAAGAAAATGAACAAAAGTATTTTCATTAAAATTCTGCAAATAAATTTAAATAAATCACCAACGATAAGGAAAAATTATTATTTGAGAAAGGTAATAACATAAAAAATGATGATAGCCGAGATAATCGTTAAAATGAAATCATCATCCACTTCATCATCAATCTCCACATCTACTTGTCCTTCCCATCCGCAACTAATATTTTATAATAATTTTTGTTTATATATTTCAAAGAAGGAGAAGGGTAAAACGTGTAAGAGAAATGATAAAAGATGAATAAAGTTGCCTCAAGACTAGAACATAGTGTTATGGAATCACTATCCTTTCCATTCAGGCATAATTATCTAAAATAATAATTTATGATAGTGTTATTTTCTATGAGAGTTGCTTTCTTTATTTATATATTTTAGGAAAAATCACTACAACATGAAAACATGATATCATAAAGTATAAATATCATTACACTAATAATAAAAAACATGATCTATAACAAAACTATTTTTAAACAATAAAAATTAAATTTAACTTCCGGGCGTACACTATAACGCCGCGGACTTACGATTTTGCGCTCGAGGCTTACGCTCCAAATTCTAGGACGTATGTTCTATGAACTTACGCCTTTTATTTGCGAATCGAAGCGTTTTTGATACGCCTTGTCCCGGAACACGTCCTGAACTCGCCCTTTGAAAACACCGATGGGTGATTCATGCATAACACTCACTATATTATATTTATAGTCTAACAAATTTTTTATATTATCATACATTACATATCAAGCTCTATGCAACTAATTGGTTAATCAAGAGACTCCTTAAGGAGAAATAAATTTCTCATGAGAATTACTAGAGACTGCAAAATATTATTTTGTGAGTTAAGAAATGACTATAATTATTCTGAAGGTGTTTATAAGCAAGACCAAAAAAAAGAATTATAAAGACAATTCAGAAGCAAAGCCCATTTTTAAAAGGAAGGGAGCCCATTTGCCGCCCACCTAAAAGGGACAAGTCTTAAGGCAATGTGGTTGAATCACAGCCGTTGATCTCTGTCCAACAGCTCAAATTTTAAACGGGTCCAAACAAACAGTTGCACCTTTGACTCCCTCTCTCCACCGGCTTTACTGTTGTTTGGTGCTCTTTGGGTCAAATTAAATATGGTATTGAAATTGTAACACTTGCAAATTTATTTTTCATTATGTCAATATTGCCCTCCAATTTGTGTTTTTGCAATATATCCCAAATCTTCTCTTTTTAAATTTTATATTTACATAAAACAAGAGTCAGTCTAATTTTTTTATTGGACTAACATAAGAAGTTTTTATAGAAAAAATAAATAAATTACAACAATAAGTTAATGTTACATTTCCAACATTTTCCATTTTCTTGTGTAATCTTAGGTTGATCTTTTTGTAGTATTTAGTTTTGTAGTCAGCATGCATAATAAATATTAGTAGTCAAAAAAGTAAAACAATCTAAACGAAAAGTTTGCTTGTTGAAAGGCACATGCATTAATAGTCAAAGTATATGAAAAATGGCATAGATCATAGAATGAGATTGATGCTAATGCCCTATTTTCAGGTGTTATAATAGAAGGAGCGGTGACACTTTCACATTCTTATATGCAATTGTCTATGTTCGATATCCGTATTGGAGTCTTACTATATTTGAATTCGCGTCGGATATAGCCTATTTTTTGGGAAAACGCTCCTTATTAAAGATTTTTTTCATATCTAGAACTCGAACCTGAAATCTCTAATTAAGAAAGGAGTAGTCTCACCCCACATACTCTTTAAGTTCAAATCATGATTTAGTAACAATAAATTTTAAACGTTTCTTATTTATACTGGATGACCAAACTCGACGTTGATCACTCTATGACATTGTCCCATTCTCTTTCATATAGGAGTTATTAAGCATATTTTTGGGACAGGTAAATAGAGACAAATGGCATAGGTACATACTCACCTCATAAAATAAACAAAAAACTAAATCCAAATTTTTATGGTTCAAAGAGTGTGAAGACATTATAGTCATTTCACTACCTTATGACATGTGAATTTGAATATATTTTAAATTATGGTTGGTGTTAAAAAAAAAAATTGAATTTTGGAGGCTATCACGGTGACACCCCCCCCCCCCGTCCTTCCCTTTTTATTCAAAATCAAAATGCAGTGTTGTGTTCAGTGAAAGACCAAACATTCACACAAGGAAAAAAGGGAAAGAGAATAAAGTAAAGCAAAAGCTGTTGTCTATTTTCCATACCCCCTTAGATTTACTTTTGACCCTTTCTCTCTTCTTTGCTGTAGAACATCTTGGGTTTACTTTAATTTTAATTTTTCATTTTTGTCATATTTTATTGGGTGCTAGATCCATCTTGGGTTTGCCCTATTCTTGTAATACAACCATTAGATTTCTTGGTTTTTGCTTAGTTCAGTTTCGTTTGTTGTGCAAAATTGAATCTTTCTTTGGTATTATAGTAAATTTGGGATATTTTCTTGGACCCCAATTATTATTTATTATAAATTGGAAATGATGTTGATATTGGTGAGTATGGTGTGATTGCCACTATTTGTTGTTTGGTTGAATGTTATAGCTAGATTGTTATGGACCCCTCCATTAGGTTTGGCAGATAAGCACACTGGGACCTTTTCAAGAAAGAAAAAAAAAGTTAGCTTTTTTATTCAATTATTACAATCTTGATTGTGTTGTTAGAGCTTTATTACTTCTTAAGAAGAAGAAAAATGGCACAGAGAGTTAAGGGTGTGCCATCCCTTCAGTCCATCAAATCACTGCCAGTAGGATATGCATTTGATTCGAATAAGTCAGAGACTGTGAATCATAGAATGGCATCCAAGATTGGAGTATTGTTGAGTGAGTCTAATGGTAATGCTGATGGGTATAATGAAGAATCCCCTTATAGTAGATTGAACTTTTCTGTAGAGGAAAGCGTGTCTAATGGTGATGATGATCTGAGCGCCAATGCATTTCCCTCGTCTCGTGTAGAATCGAAATGGAGTGACACCACATCTTATGCCACAAATAAGGTATTGGATAATCACTGTGCTTGTAGATTTGAAGTTCTGTTTGTCTGTTGGTTGCCTGATTGAATTTTAGATAAGCCAGCATATTCGGTTCATCAGTAATGCCATCAGCCTGATGAAAGTCACTTATTCTTGTACACCCTGATGTGATTTGTGGGAATGGTTGAAAGCTGATTCTTAGCCTGCACTTTTTGAGTTATCAATAGCTTCTTGGGAAGGACAACTTTGGTATGATTTTCTTTCAGGAAAAAGCTAGTTTTAGAACTAAAAACTAAAACCAGCAACAACAACATACCCAGCGTAACCCACAAGTGGGGTTTGGGGAGGGTAGAATGTATGCAAACCTTACCTCTACCTTTGTAGAGTAGAGAGGTTGTTTCCAATAGACCCTCGGCTCAAAAGAAACATAGTAAATGCTGGAATCCAAATAAAATAAGACAACAAGATATTACGATACCAAACAAAGAAGCAACACATAGCAATACACACATACAAGTATGTATCTACGCGAAACCTAAATAATGCTACAAAGAAACGGAGAAGAGAAGGTGAAGAGGTGAGAGAGGTAGGGGGCTAACCTCTTCACCTTCTTATTTAGATGTAGAGTACGAAAGTTCTGCCCTGTAAGATCTTGAAATTCTTTTCTATAGAAATATTGGTAGTGATGCCGAATTGTGGAAGCTAATTATATCATATTCTCGATTCATAAATGAAGAGGGGTTATATTAAAATTTCAGTCTTTTAGTTAGGATATTCTGATTAATAACGTGATGTAGGCCACAAATCAGCACCAGATCATCTCTTTTCTTGTGTTGTCACCTTTTTCGCACTGTTGCTGTTGTTCGGAGTTGAGTGATGCGCATTCGGTGGATAGTAATTTTAGCTGCTTTTTCTAAACATGAAGAGGCATCATTATACGAATTTTTGTTTCTGGTAGTTCACAATTTATCTGTTTATTTATTTATTTATTTTTGCTGCTAAATTTTACTATAATTGTTTGAACAAATCCACTGGATATGTTGTTGTTGTTTGAACAAATCAATTTTCTCCCTTTTATTAACTAATCCAGAAGAATCGCCTTTTTGGGGCAAACTTCTCCCATGGTGGACTTAGTGTATATATCAAATTGTTATCTTACCTAAAGAAAATTTAGGAAATTCAAGATCACATGTTTCTTATGAGTATCATAAATATTCAAAGATTACCATTCCGTAGTAAGTTCATCTTTTACCTATGGACTCCTATCATTTGATTGGAATGCAGTACTATTTTATAAACTAGACTGTTATGACATGGGTAGTATTTAATTCACTCAAACTAAATGGTAGATAAATGCTCTTTGAAGAATGTTGCCTTTTCAAATCTTATACAACCGCGTAGTTGTTCATTACGAAAGAAACAGTAGACAGTGCGGAGGAACAATGGAAACATCCTTTGTAATTACAGAAGCATTTCATACAATGGATGACTCGCCATAAAGGAATGAAAATTTAGAGGGGTTGGGAGCATTTTCTCCAAGTATGTTGCCTTACAGTTTGAAAATTTTATCTGATCCGTATCTTGGAAGGGAGCATCCAGAGAGATTCTTTTTTTTCCAGTATCCAGAGAATAAAATGGTTAATGAACAATGAGATATATCCTTTTTGTGATTAAGAGTAGTGTTTCCTAATATGGATGACTCACCAAGGAAAGGAATTTTACAAGGGATGGTGACATTTTCTCCAATGCGTTGCCTGTTAAAGGTTGAATTTTTCTTCGATCTGGTTGCTAGAAATGAAGTCCCCAGAGGTGCTTATGTTATCTTCATAATCTGGACAAAGAAGAATACTTATTCAGCAACCGTACTTTCTGTTCCCAAGACGATGACTTAGAGGTTGAGGTATGGGAGTATCAATCTGATGTGACTTGGTGTGAGACCATCTGCTTCAGCCTCTATGAGCAAGATCCTTAACAACCTGTGCTTGTGGCTTGATAGGTTGTCCAGTGACTAGTTGAGGTGTTTACAAGTTGGCCCGGAAACCATCTATATCTGCAACCTTTCTAATGGGATTTGGTTAAGCTACTAGATTGAAAACTCACTTGCTTCTGCTAGTAACTATTTTTTTGGAAACATTGGCTTAAGTAGGAATGTTTTTCTGGAGTTTCTCTTCTGTGTTACAGTTTGGAGATGATCAACTTACCATACGCAGTGTGAAAATAATCTAATTAAGTTTCAGCACGTAGAGGTTACCTATTCCTCTTTCTTGTGGAATGAAGTATGGATTTGCCATCATGTGAATAGCAGAAGAATCAAACATAACGCATGCTGCATCTTTTGTTCTTAGATAGAAGACTATTCCCTTGTTTCTCATTATGTAATTGGCTTGTGAAATATGAGAGATGCGTTTGAGAAAGGCTTGGTGATTCGAAACTGTCTATATGCTTACCAAGGAGTATGGGACTATACATATTGGTCGACTTGCTCACTAAAAGGACACAATTTGTGAGTACAGTAGAATGTGTGTAGTAGACTGATTGATTTGGGAATATCTTGACAGGACTACAGAACTTTCTGAAGGAAAAGCCGGGGCTTTAACTTTTCAATAATTTTTGGTGTTGTGAGTGATTGTAGAGTATTTCTTCTGGTGTGCAAGTTCGTGGTTATGCTCTTAGATAAGTCTCTAGTCATACTAACTCGTGTGCACTCCTGTTTCAAAAGATTCATGCTTAAATCCCCTCTTCAGAGTTCCAGTACAATTGGTATTTCCCCAATCAATTTAAAGGCCATGCAAATGGATGGAGTTTGTGAACAAACAAGTTATCCTTTTTGGAGTTTGTTGAAGACATTATAAAATAAATAATAGTGTCACCTAACAGTTTAAGCTTTTAAATGAGTTAGTAACATATTTCAACATGGTACCACAACAGGCGTAGGTCCTGTTTTGAAGTCTCACCACTACCTATTATCAGAAAGAATTTTCCCGTTCTTAGCTCATGTAAAAGAATCAAGCCTGCACGTGACGGGCATGTTGAAGACATGATTAAATAAATAAAAAAGTCTTCCCTTTTTAACAACTTAAGCTTTTAGATCAGTTGTTGAATGATTCCAAAGTCCCTATGAGAGGGCTCTGGAGACTGGAATTGGGGTGGGGGGGGGGTTACAAATGAGTAGGAGCAGTTATCACCCATTCATGAAGCTTGCAAACAGAGGTTGTTTTTTGATTTTGTGATGCTGCACCTAAGTTAAACTTGCATCTCACTGTTTCTGTGCAACCTGTAAATTTAGACATAATGTAACCAATTACAGGGATTTTGTTAATCCGGATGTATTTTGTTGGTTCTTGACAAGTGCTATACGGTGTTGGATCTTGTGACACGGCTGGTGGCTAATTATTTACAAAACCATTTGTTGGTGTAGCTTTGGCAAAAGGCAAAAGATGGCCTAGTTCATCTCACCTGTGGACAGCTTTTAATAAAATTCTTAGACTTGAAATAGTGAATTACACCCTTCAAATTGTTGTTCTTGCTTGTTTGAATTCAAGTTGTTTTGAATTTTATATTGGATTTGGGTTGCGATGTAATACAAGTAATGTTCAACATGTGCAATTATTTACCTTTACAATGATTTCAAATAGAGGATAATCCCCCATTTACCTCCCTCAGATTTTATGTATGGGGTTGGCTGATGAGATATTTTCTACTGGCTTGTAGTTATCATATGAGATATTCTCCCTTCTGAACTTTTGGTGTTGACTTGTTGCAGAAGCTTCATTCATGGTTTCAACTAGCTGATGGGAGCTGGGAGCTCGCAACATTCATTTCGAAATCTGGAAATGAAGTTCTCATATCATTGTCCGAAGGAAAAGTAAAGCACTTTGCTAAGATTATTTCATCTTTTTGCTTACAGAACTTTCTGGTAAAAGAAACAAACTGTTTCGGCAGTTCTCTTGTCAATCTGTTCAAAAAGTTGCAAAAAAGGGACGCCTTAGAAAATAAAAAGAAATATGTTTATTTATATATCACCCATCTGTCCGCTCTTGTTCTCATCTGTCCGCTCTCATTCATTTCCTCATGGCCTATGTGCACCTTACCCTTGTCCTGCTCCAACCATTTTTCTCCCTCCCCAGATTCCCAGTCCCTTCGACACTTATTCCTAATACAAGGGCTCTACATCTTACCTGTTGAACTTTCTCGATGTTCTTGTTCCAAATTTGTTTACAAACACATTTCATTCTTCTTAAAATTAAAAGACTTTACATGCTTACTGAGGGTTCAAGTTTATGATTTAATCTCACACCTTGTTTGTTCTTGGTCAAAGCAGGTCTTAAAAGTTAAAGCTGATGATTTAGTACCTGCAAACCCTGATATTCTTGATGGTGTGGATGATCTTATGCAATTGAGTTATCTAAATGAGCCATCAGTGCTGTACAATCTTCAGTACAGATACAGTAGAGATATGATATATGTATGCACAAATTTCCCTAATTGAATTGTAGTTAACTTTTTATTGAGTTTTCTTATTCTTATGCCTTTTTATTTCTTATCCTCTTCACCTCTTTTAGACAAAAGCTGGTCCAGTTCTTGTTGCCGTGAATCCTTTTAAGAAAGTCGCATTGTATAGCAATGAGTACATTGAAGCTTATAAACGTAAATCCGTTGAGGGCCCACATGTATATGCCATCACAGATATGGCAATAAGAGAAATGGTTCGAGGTACTGACATTATGTATATCCAGTAATAATGATTGAGGCTGAACAACTTTCCTGGCAATCATGAAAAATCTTACGTAGTTCTCTCTTTTCTGCAGATGAAGTGAATCAGTCTATCATTATAAGGTCAGCTAGTTAAATGCCTCTTTAGTTTTCATTTTGTTTGTTGTCTTCTAATATCCACTTTCTTCTTGTATCTTCAGAGCTGAATCTCATCTAACTAATATGCACTACTTTAACTTCTTTTTTTGTAAATGTTCTTTGTCCCATTACTTTATTGCCCCAACTTGTGACAGGGAGAGAAGTTATCTTGAAAGACTTAAAATCTCTCGGAATCCATGTGAAATTAAATAAGTATAGAACCACGTTAAAAAAAAGGCAGCCTGGTGCACAAAGCATCCACATTGATGTTATCAAAAGAATAGAACCACTTTGGAAGCAAAGAATCCATTAAGGCGAACCAATTAGTTTGAAATGCTGTATCATTTACATGCTTATTGTTTCTCTTGCTCCCACAGATCAATCTGACTCAAGCTATTGTATGCACAAGTTTATAAAGACTTCATAAAAAAATGATATCCTTTATAATAGCTGGTTCGGGGAACAATCTCTGTGACTGCTGTCTTTCCGTATCAAAGTGGAAGAAAATGCTAGCCATGTTTTACTGTACTGAGGACGGTCAGCAGATTGATGGTTGTATGCTGCCAAAATACTTAATTATTCGTCTTTTGCTAGGGAAGGTTTGGATAAATCAAGGAAATGATAGTGCGACAATCAGGTCCTATTTTTAAATGTATGTCTCATCAAATTAAGTCAGTTTTAAAATGCATGTTTTCGTACATATGGTTAGAGAGAGAGGCCCCGGAAACAGCGTCTCTACCTTCCCAAGGTAGAGGTAAGGTTTGCGTACACGCTACCCTCCCCAGACCCCACTTGTGGGATTTCACTGGGTATGTTGTTGTTTTTGTTGGTTAGAGAGAAAGAGAACTTTTCAACGAGAAGTAAAGGCTGTTTTTAAGGCCTGGATTGTCTGAACTTCCTTTTTGATTGGTTTAATGAGAAGTTACCTACTGAATCCTATATTTTTCTGAATTTTCTGAAGGAACTTCAAATTGTACAGCCCCCCATTTTTACTTAAAAAAGCAGAAGTTAAATGCTGATTATCTAAGTGCCGCCCTCTTCTCTTTGTTATTGTTTCACTACATATTATATATTACTAGGTGCAGTCATTTTTTCTTAATACTACTGTTTCATTACATATCATTATAGTGAAATGATAGAATCAAGATGTGGAAAATGTGATCCATATGCACTTTGGCATAAATAATATCACTAAGGATATTCTTTTTAAGTTAAGAAAAAAAGAAGTAATAATAAGGAGATTTCTTTTGGTAAAGTCAGAGTGGAAAGTGGATGTTTAGTTGGGTAATTTGGTATTCTCACTTGGTGTCTTTCATGAAGGCATACATTGTTATCGTTTAAGCTGATTGGCATTTTCTAGTGTGCTTAATTCCTGCTAGCTGGACTTAGACTAATGTACATGTTTTTGTTTTGACATCTTTTCCAACTATTGCCTGATCTATACACCAACTATTAATTATATTGACAATACTCTTTGATTATTACAGATGATCCTCTTTGATTTCCTATAATGCATGTGTTATATCTTGATTTTTAAGATTTTCGTTAGTAGTAATTTATTGCATTAAGCCATCTTAGATAATCTATATCCTATAGTAATCCTTGGTTTGTTCATACCCAGTGGTGAGAGCGGAGCTGGCAAAACTGAAACAGCAAAGATAGCAATGCAATACTTGGCTGCCCTTGGAGGTGGTAGTGGAATAGAGGATGAGATTTTGAAAACAAATCCGATTTTAGAAGCCTTTGGTAATGCTAAAACTTTAAGAAATGACAACTCAAGTCGATTTGTAAGTAGTTTTCTTATTACCGGAACTGGATTTTGACTTTGTATCATATTTCAAGATTTCTGTTCCAAGTATTTGAGAAACTGTTAACAATTTTTTGACAGGGGAAGCTTATTGAGATTCACTTTAGTGAGACTGGAAAAATATCAGGGGCCAATATTCAAACATGTAAGACAGCAACCTGTATGAGTTCTTTGAAATGAAATTTTTATATGAAAGTCAAATCAAGTGGCTGACATGTATTTGTACTTTTCCTTTGGCTGCTGGGATGGTTTCTTGATCTTCACAGTTTTACTTGAAAAGGTACTTTTCCCTTCGATTTGCCTTGATTGACAGCAAATCTTATTTATCTGTTTTCTTGTAATACAAACTTAATGAATAAGTTCTATGGAACAGTCCAGAGTGGTTCAATGTAGCGAGGGAGAAAGGTCATATCATATATTTTATCAGCTCTGTGCAGGAGCTCCAGGGGCTCTCAAAGGTATGAACTGATATATCTATACGAGGATGAGATTTTCGTTGTATGATCTCTCAATACATCTTCTCTAGATGTTTTACCTTTAAGATGCGGCTATTATATGTTTGCTCCATATTTTTGGTTGGCACTTCCATTGTTTATAGTAAATGTCATAGAAACTATTAACTACTTGTGGATTATCTTCAGAGAAAGATAGTTCACCTTAGTTGCAATGCACATTGGTAATCTTTATTTCGGCTTCCCCCCAATCCTCCTTACAATCCTTTCCTGAAAAATGTGTATGTGCTTGAAATGAGGATCGAAGTATAGCACATGCTTATGCAGCTTCATATCAATATATGAGAGGTTTCGGACGATAATTGCATGTACAAAGCAGGTACAGTTCAACAAAAAGTGAAGTTGGATTGAATGATAGTATGTGCTAGATTTACAGTGGTTTCTGATCAGTACTATACCTAATTTAAACTTAAATCCGAGTACTTTGTTTTGAAGTTACAAATTATTACTATATTTGTCAGACATTTGGGTGTTATTTCATTTCTCCTCGTGTCTCATCTGCAGAGAAATTAAATTTGAAGGATGTGAGTGAGTATAACTATCTGAGACAAAGCAATTGCCACTCAATTTCTGGGGTTGATGATGCTGAACAATTTCGTATTGTAATGGTAATATTCTTCTGGTCTTGCAAGTCAAGTTTGATCCTTATTCCACGAAAAAATGATATCACTCTTTATCCAATTGACTTTGGATCTTGTTTGTTTCTTTAAAACATGTTGAGAAGCTAAATATGGTGTGTTGTTTTAGGAAGCACTCGACGTTGTCCATATCAGCAAGGCGGATCAAGAGAGTGTTTTTTCGATGCTAGCTGCAGTTTTATGGCTTGGAAATATCTCTTTTACAGCTGTCGATAATGAAAACCATGCTGAGCCAGTTGTGGATGAAGGTAATGTTGAAAGTACAAAGATACTCTCTTCAGCTATTTGTGGCCTTTCCAGTTCCTAGTAGGCAGTGTTTTTTTTTTCTTTTGGCTAATGTCTGTTAGGAATTGTTTGCAACTATTTCCTTCTGTCACTCTAGTCTATTCTCTCTTGGACACCTTCCTTTCCGCTCTTTGATATGTAATACTTTGGTTGACTCAAGTTGAATTTTGTAGTTAACTATGAGACATAAGAAAAGTAAAAAGTTTGATAAGGAAAAGTCACGTAATCATGCACTTTGGATGTAATGTAACCGTTTGATACTAGACTAACTTTTAGACTTTGCATAACCACTTTAGAATCCTTAAGGGATTATTTACTATTGCCTCCCTCAACTTACATAAAACACTAATTTTCAACTTAAAGTTGTAGTCATTCATAGAGCGCAGCAAATTCCAAGTTCGGATAAAGATGAGGATTTGGGTTCTTCTACTTCATATTTGTTTAATATGAATATTTTCCCTCGTTTTTTTACTAGCTTCAAAATTATCAGATTAAGAATCATCATCATAGTAAATGGATATAGAATATAGAGGAAAGTATAAAGAATGGATCTTGGGCCTAACTCAACCCCAAAAGCTAGCTTTAAGGGAGGAGGGTTGCCCAAGCCATATAAGGAGACCAAAGACCACTTATCCCACCGATGTGGGAGAACTCAACACCCCGCCTCATGCCCAGGGCTGAACATCTGGAGCGTGGACAATATAAGAGGGGGGCCCAACATCGAAAACAATGAATTGGGACGGGTTTGGCTTTGATACCATGTAAAGAATGGATCTTGGGCCTAACTCAACCCCAAAAGCTAGCTTTAAGGGAGGAGGTTTGCCCAAGCCATATAAGGAGACTAAGGACCACTTATCCCACATCGGGAGAACTCAACAGAAAGCTCAATGATCTACAATCTCACGGAATCAATTCCGCTTAGTTAAGAACATACCACAATGAAAAAAAAAAGAATGTGAACATTCAATCAAAACCTTAAGGCTGTTGGTGGAATGACCCATCCCCTTAATAAACCTCTTTGGATGCCTTTTACGCCAGATGTTGGTTCAATTTGAATTTGAATGCTGACTTATTAGTACATGGATGGGCTTACCAATAGTTGGTTCCAATATCATATGAAAAAAATTGAGTATCAACAGAAGTGGATTGGTATATTACCAGTATAAATCCTTAGGGTGTAATTTTATACCTATGTGGGACCTGTAACTCAACAAAGGATTTATATGAGCAGTATCAATTTGTGACATATTTAGTAGTTTGCACTTACATTAAGTCGATGTTCAGGAAGGAGTCTTTCTAGACTAATTAAATCTTTTTAAGTAGGGTAGGCCTAACAATTAGTGATAGAATAATTAGAGTAGAATGGCTATAGAAGTTTCATGTAGCTAACTTAAACTAGTTTGAGATTAAGACGCTGGTGATTTATATTGTATATCAATCTAAAGTATGTTAGGAGAATCTTCTTATCTTTGTCAGTTAGAAGTTAGAACTGTCTAGTTTCGCATGAAACTACAACGGTATCATGCTATATTGTTGACTCTTTGATGTTATTATTTGATGTCTAATTCTGCAGGCCTAACAACTGTTTCCACTTTAATCGGGTGTGGTGTGGAAAATCTAAAAATAGCTTTATCAACTCGAAAAATGAGAGTAAGAAATGATGATATTGTCCAAAAGCTAACACTATCTCAGGTAATGATTTATTATATGGCCTGCTGAAAGCTTGTTAGTTGCATTTGACCGAATGGTCCATTTAAGAAGTCCTTGAACAATTGATCTTTCTGTCAATTTGTTAGGCTACTGACACAAGAGATGCATTGGCAAAATCAATTTATTCTTGTCTGTTTGACTGGCTCGTTGAACAAATAAACAAGTCACTTGCAGTAGGCAAACGTCGAACTGGAAGATCTATCAGCATTCTCGATATTTATGGTTTTGAATCATTCGAGGTATTGGGTTTATAATGCTTGGTTCATTCATCTTTCTTTTATTTCTAATTATGCTGACTTTGATATCCTTTCCAGAGGAACAGCTTTGAGCAGTTCTGCATTAATTATGCCAATGAAAGGTTGCAACAACACTTTAACCGTCACTTGTTCAAGTTGGAACAGGAGGTTATGACCCCTTTACTTAATCCTTTTAGAAACTGATGCTTTGTTGAATATATTAGTTATGCTCTTGATACCTGTTAATTAAGTATCTTCACTTGAGGCACATGTCATTTTTTGTTTGTTTTCTTCCTCCAATCTGTTACCTGTAGTGAATGCAAAGGCTTTTGCTTTAGGGCAAAAACATGTAAGAGCAACGGAGAAAAACTCTCAGCATGCTTATTGGGGAAAAGGAGATTATTCTGCTGTTTAGATTGTTCTCCTGTTACTCTGTTTCTTTGTTTTGGCTTTGACTCTGTTACTTCCTCCTGTCTGTCATCTTGTGCAATGTTCAGACCAAACTTTTAGCTCTTTTATCATCCTGTCCAAAAGATATTTTGAAAGGAAGCTCCAAGTTTGTAAATCTCCCCACCTCTAATTTTTTGAACCCTGATGATTTAGTAGTTTCTCTCGTGTAAAGAATGGGATGGAGATAGCTTTAGTTTGATGCTGACTTGTCTTCTTCAAATTGAGTACTCAAAGCGGTATTCTTATATCATTCCCATCCTGAATTTGGTTCCTCTTCCTGAGGTGATAATCTCCCATCTTCCTGACACCCTTATCTACATTCGCTTTCTCTTTTGTGATATCCACCTTTGATTTAGTACAGCTATAAAAATGCTGTCTTATCTCTTTTTGTACCATTATTTTATCCCAAAATAAGTTTTTACACTGAATGATTAAAGGGTTGCCATGTTTGATAGTATTCTGAATGAGAGAATTGTTCTCAACCTTATTTTTGAATCTCAAATGCATGACCCTTCAGTCATCTCTTCTTATAACCATAGTTGACGAGATTAGCAGAAGCAGGCCTTTTTAATGGCTTACAGAAAGTTTGTGGGAGAAACGGGTGTGTTACTTGATTATATTTTCTCCTGTTTGGTTTGGTATGTAATTTTGTGACGGAATATGGTGGGTTTTATTATTGTTGTTGATAACAAATTGTCTTTAGTTCTTTTTTAATGTACTAAAGGATATAAGTAGGTTTGCTCCAAACATTTTAATTGTCACAGCATTTCTCAAAAAGTAATTAAATAAATAAATAATTGTGACAGCAACATGCTGACCTTCTAGGGGGTTTGTTTGATTTGATTCTACCTGCCTCGGTTCTTCTATATTTTCTTCTACGTACTAAAAGCTTATTTAGCATGTTGATCATTAATAACAAAAATACTGATTTGGCACTCCCTTAGCTGTTAGCGTAAGAAGTCTTGAAGCTTATGGTGGAATAAGGATATTTTGGTGTTAAACATAAATACTGTTTGCTACTTTTACTCTGATATGCATGACCACTGCATTTGCCAATTAGGCAACTCAAAGGATGCTTGTGGCTGTGGGTTAGTCAATTTCCTGGAGCTTTAGTTTGTTTTATTTGTATATAGCCATATTTAACTCTTCATTAACAGCTGATTTTCTTTCCAGGAGTATATTCAAGATGGCATTGATTGGACTAAAGTTGATTTTGATGACAACCAAGATTGTCTAAATCTGTTTGAGAAGGTTCGTATGCAGTCTCTTCATTAATAAGTCCAAGTATATATCCTATTTCAGCTGAACTTGAGCATATTGAAACTTGTCTTTTATGCAGAAACCACTGGGTTTGTTATCTCTGTTAGACGAGGAGTCCACCTTTCCTAATGGCACAGACATGTCATTTGCCAACAAACTGAAGCAGCATCTAAATTCTAATCTTTGTTTCAGAGGGGAACGGGGGAAAGCATTTACAGTAAGCCATTATGCAGGGGAGGTATGACCTACTTGTTTTGTTCCCCCAAATAACTTCGTGATGTGAATGGCTTGTTTATGTTTACCAGGAAATGAATAGTTGTTTGTTACCAGGTAACTTATGATACAAGTGGATTTCTTGAGAAGAATCGTGATTTACTGCACTCGAATTCAATTCAGCTTCTATCTTCTTGCAAGTATCACCTTCCTCAAACATTTGCATCAAATATGCTTTCTCAATCTGAGAAGCCTGTTGTTGGCCCATTGTACAAATCTGGTGGAGCAGAGTCCCAAAAATTAAGCGTTTCCACAAAATTCAAGGGACAATTATTCCAACTAATGCAACGACTAGAGAACACGACTCCACATTTCATACGTTGTATAAAGCCCAACAATTTTCAGTCTCCTGGAAAGTATGAGCAACGACTTGTATTGCAGCAGTTACGATGTTGTGGTGTCTTAGAAGTAGTTCGGATATCAAGATCTGGCTTTCCTACCAGAATGTCCCATCATAAGTTTGCTAGAAGGTAGGAATTATCACTAATGCTTTATTATCTGGGTTTCATTCCTTGACTTCTTACTTACTGGAATTCATTCTGCATGCATCAGGTATGGATTCCTTTTATTAGATCATGTTGCATCACAAGATCCACTCAGTGTCTCAGTTGCAATATTGCATCAGTTCAATATTCTGCCTGATATGTACCAAGTTGGGTTCACAAAGTTGTTCTTCCGAACTGGACAGGTGAGCAAGACCACCAATTATCTCCTTCGGTAATTATTTCTCCAAACTAAAGAGCATTGTTCCATATACTAATTCAAATACCTCTTTTCAGATTGGAGTTCTGGAAGATACCAGAAACCGCACACTCCGTGGCATCTTACGTGTTCAAAGTTGTTTTAGAGGTCACCAAGCTCGCCGACATCTCAAACATTTTCAAAGAGGAATTGCTACACTTCAGTCATGTGGGTTACGTTTGATTGAACTTTGAACTTTTTGCTTTACTGTTATTGGATTATAGGACGTAGGGTTTATGACTCATGCTAATTCTCTGTACAGTTGTACGTGGTGAGAAAGCTAGAAAAGAATATGCAAACTTACTAAAGAGACACAGAGCAGCTGTGTGTATACAAAAGCAAATAAGAGGCAGGACCAAAAGGAAGACTTACGGAAATGTTCATGATGCATCAATTGTCATACAATCTGGTAATTGCTCAATTTTTCAGACATGAGTAACTTGTTTTATTTTGCATAATCGACAGATATTGGCTGTAAGATAGATTTGCACAAATAGCTGTACGTTTTGGGCTTTGTAGTGTTATAGACTACTCTAATATGCTAATATAATATATTTACTATATGAATTTTGTCTTGCTCATCCAATAGTTTTATCTGCATTTTAAAACTTAATGTTGTAGATTTTAACCTCTTTGAATTATTTCTCCAGTGATTCGTGGCTGGTTAGTCAGAAGATGCTCAGGAGATATTGGACTGTTACAATTTGGAGGCAGAAAGGTAATCATGGGTGGCTTTAAATTGGGATGACAACGTCTCTTTTTTGTGCAATATATTTCACTCACTGCTTATTCAAGTTTTTTAGTTAACGTTGTCAAAAGCATACCATTAGCGATGGGCCCATTCTCTTCTAATCCTGGTTAGCTTCTTGATTATAGGGTAATGAGTCAGAAGAGGTGCTGGTGAAATCTTCTTTCCTGGCAGAGTTACAACGTCGAGTCCTTAGAGCTGAAGCTGCTCTACGAGAAAAAGAAGAGGAGAATGACATACTTCACCAGAGACTACAGCAGTATGAGAATCGTTGGTCAGAGTATGAGTTGAAAATGAAATCCATGGAAGAAATATGGCAGAAACAAATGAGATCGCTGCAGTCAAGTCTTTCCATTGCAAAAAGGAGCTTAGCCCTTGATGATTCCAGCAGGAGGAACTCTGATGCATCAGTCAATCCAACTGATGACAAAGAGTCTAGTTGGGAGACAGGAAGCAACAATAGGGCCCGAGAGAGCAATGGAGTAAGACCAATGAGCGCTGGTCTTAGTGTCATAAGCCGATTAGCCGAGGAGTTTGAGCAGAGGAGTCAAGTATTTGGTGACGATGCTAAGTTCTTGGTGGAGGTAAAATCAGGTCAAGTAGAGGCTAACTTGAGTCCAGATCGTGAGCTAAGGAGGTTGAAGCAGATGTTTGAAGCTTGGAAGAAAGACTACGGGTCAAGATTGAGAGAAACAAAGGTCATTCTGAATAAACTGGGGAGTGATGAAGGAGGCAGCAGCGACAAAATGAAAAAGAAATGGTGGGGAAGGATGAACAGCACAAGGTTTAACTAATATTGCCTTCTTATTTTTCATTGAGTTGGATCAAAGTTTTTGCTTTACATACCAGGCAGGTGTTGTGCAGTGAGCAAGTTTGTGTATAGAAGTGAAAGGGATGTTAGTATAATGTGAGACTCCTAGTATGTAATTTGGAAATACAGCGTTTCTGTAAAGTTAATCATTGTTTATGATTATTCAATACATATTTGTGTTCAAGAACTCATTCTTTAGTAGCAAAGATAAGGTTACAAATATCATATGGTATGGAAATTGATGGTTCTGCTAAGAACATTTAGAATAGATTATTGAAGCAGAAACTGATGTACAAATAAAATATTAAAGTGATATGGGGTAATTGGCAGAAGTTTAGAGAAGATGGAGTTTTCCTTAAAGCCAATTACCAAAGGTACATCATATTACTCTCATACAACTTCTTTCGTTCCATATAAAATGATGCACTTTGACTTGCACGATGTTAAGAAAGAATGAATTGTGCTTAGTTTGTTGGTAAGCAACTTGTAGATTTAGATAAGCCATCATATTCGAAAGTCACTTATGCTTGTACACCCTTATGTGATTTGTGGGAATGGTTGAGAGCTGATTCGTAGCCTGCACATTTTGAGTTATCACTAGCTTCTTGAGGACAACTTTGGTATCATTTCTGATAAGCTAGTTTTAGAATTAAAAACTAAAACCAACCCTTATCTTTATTTAGATGTCCTAATCAACATGAGAAAGGTGAGAGTAGATTGCAGAGAAATGAAAAGTAGAAGCTTGGGGAAATTTAGTAGTATTACAATGGCCAACCAACGATTTTTAACATTTGGATAGAATTAAAAGACTATAGACGATACTGCATTGCATGGCATTAATTTATACAAGGATCCATTCCTCGTCTGAGCCAGGTCCGCATATTAACAGACAAAGCTAAGAAGCATCTTATTAAGACCTTCGCGGATGAAAAGGCCACAGAATATTCTCTTCAGATAAGCATAATCTGGTTCATCCTCAAACCGGAGAGATCGACAATAATGGAAATATGATGCAAATTCAGTAGGATGACCCCGACATAAGTCCTGCAGAAACACACACACATCAGCATCACCATATTTGAGAATAAATTACCTCAATAGATGTTGAAACCTTCTTGTCTCCAATTTTCTTATACTTCTCCTTCTTAGTTGGTGCGGTGATCCCTTGTCAAGGAAGACTGCAATAAATAGACGTCAAACACATGCAGACAAAGGCAAAAAGAAAGAGGACAGATTGCAGCAAAAATCACCTTCCTCGGAGGAAGTACACAAGAACTGAAAGATGGAATAATTTCCCTTAGGGATTCCTTTCATTATTCACAATATATATAATTGTACAAATGTTGATTCCTAATATGGTACGAATCCTAACTTATCTTACAAAGGTTGATTCCTAATACAATTAGAATCCTAAGTTACCTTAAATATACATCTATCATAATTACAAAATATACAGAGAATATTCGCTAATACTCCCCCTCAGACGGAGCGGGAGGAGGCCAAACGCTAAGGCTCGATCGGAAGTCGGTGAAGAGCTGTCGCGGTAGTCCCTTTGTGAAGATGTCTGCATACTTACAAGAGGAAGGCACGTGTAATATTTTGACCTGACCACAGGAAACCTTCTCTCGCACAAAGTGGATATCCATCTCAATATGCTTAGTCCGCTGATGTTGGACCGGATTATGAGACATATAGATGGCAGATATGTTGTCACAATAGACTATAGACGCCTTGCGGAGTGGACACTGGAGCTCCAAAGAAGATTAGAGCCAGCGGATCTCAGCAACTACATTAGCAACACCGCGATATTCTGCTTCAGCACTCGAACGGGATAGTGTGGCCTGCCTCTTGGCGGACCATGAGATAAGATTATCCCAAAGAAATACATAGTACCCTGAGGTGGAGCGACGTGTGTCTGGGCATCCTGCCCAATCTGCATCCGTGTAGGCAAGTAACTTGGTTGGGGCAGAGGGGTATAGGTGTAATCCAAAGTATAATGTGCCCTTAACGTATCTGATAATACGTTTGAGGGCGGCAAAATGGAACTCTCGGGGGTCGTGCATGAACAGACACACCTGCTGAACGGCATATGCAATATCATGCCTAGTGAACGTAAGATACTGAAGAGCACATGCTAGACTCCGATATAGAGTGGGATCAGAAACTGGCGCACCGTCATTGGCACTAAGCTTGGATTTGGAGTCCACCGGAGTTGGCATAATTTTACAATTTGCCATCTTGGCCTCGTACAATATCTCTTCTGCATACTTACGCTGACACAGGAACATAGTGGCTGCAGATCTGGTTACCGATATACCCAAAAAATAACTTAGCTTGCCCAAGTCAGTCATAGCAAATTCAATTTTGAGTAGAGCAATGATTTCATTCTTCAAACCGTCAGATGAGGCAGTAAGAACAATGTCATCGACATATAATAGCAAATATGCAGTGCTGCTACCTCGGTGAAAAGTGAAGAGAGAGTTATCACACCTGCTACATACAAAACCAATCTGCAGAAGATACCTGGCAAAACGATCATACCAAGCGCGGGGTGCATGTTTCAATCCATACAATGACTTCCTGAGACGACACACAAACTGCGGAGCTGCCGGATGAACAAAGCCAGGAGGCTGATGCATGTACACAGTCTCTTTCAAATCCCCATGAAGGAATGCATTCTTGACATCAAGCTGATGAATCGTCCAATGCATGCCATAGCAATACTGAGAACAGTCCGAATAGTGGCCGGTTTAACAACCGGACTGAGTGTCTCACCACAATCAATACCCTCCTGTTGATTAGTGCAATTGGCGACTAGTCTTGCCTTATACCTCTCTAAGTCACCACTGTCTATGAACTTGTGCCGAAATATCCACATACACCAGATAACATTCACACCTTCGGGTCTAGGTACCAAATCCCAAGTGTTCTGCTTGGTTAAAGCGTTAAATTCCTCGCACATGGCAGCATTCCAATTTGGGTCCAGTTTTGCTAGTTTTGGATTTTTTGGAATGAGTGATAAGGTTTGTGTGGAGAGATTGAAGTGAACCTTGGGTTTGAAGATCCCGTGTTGTGTACGAGTCTCCATGCGATGAGACGACAGTGGTGGTGGGTCGGGGCTGAGAGGTTCTTTGGTCCAGTTACGGACCCGATGAAGCGTGATTAATTTGGACTAATTTTTGGACAAGTGTCTTTGGGTAGTTTCGGGCAGTGTCTTTGGGTGGTTTCGGACAGTGTCTTTGGGTAGTTCTTTGGAGTGATGAGCATCAGTGTCGCTGGTGGTGCAGGTGACTCGACTGGGGGTTGTAGAGGTGAGCAGTGAGCTATTGGGGTGGTGCCGGACAGTGGAGAGACTGTCGGAACAGTGGGCTGCTGTTGGTATAAATTTTGGATGACCGGGGACAGACTTGGTTCATCGAGAAAGATGTAATCGGTGGTTTGAAATTTCTGGAGATTTGAAAAAGGAAAGGTTGTCTCATCAAAGGTGACGTGACGGGAGACGATAATTTTGCGAGTAGTAATGTCATAACACAAGTAGCCCCGATGATTAGGAGATAGACCAAGGAATACACATGGCAGAGTGCGAGGGGCAAGTTTGTGAGGTGCAATGGATGCCATGTTGGGGTAGCATAAGCATCCAAAAATATGTAGGTGATCATATGATGGTAGCCTAAGGTATAAGATTTCGGTAGGGGTCTTGTTTTGGAGTGTGCTAGTTGGTAAAATATTAAGAAGGAATTCTACCATTTTGACAGCATAGACCCAAAAAGGCGATGGTAGGCAGACATGAAACAAAAGTGTGCGAACCATGTTATTGATGATACGTATAATTCTTTCAGCCTTTTCGTTTTGGGAAGAAGTATAGGGACAAGAAAAATGGAAAACCATGCCTTGTTTAGAACATAAATTGTGAAATGCCGAGTTATTAAATTCACGTCCATTATCACATTGGAATGATTTGATAGATTTTTCAAATTGTGTTTTAATGAATTTTTGAAACTCGAGGAATTTTGTAAAAACTTCAGATTTGAATTTCAGTGGGTAAATCCAGACAAAATGTGAAAAATCATCTAAGAATACTAGATAGAATTTATGACCGAAAGAGTTAACAATCGGAGATGTCCACAAATCAGCATGAACAATATCAAATGGAGAAAAAGTAACACTGTTTGATGACATAAATGAAAGACGAGTATGTTTGCCTAATGGACAAGAAGAACAGTGTTGGGCAATTTTTCCATTATTACATTGAATACGCTTAGAAGTCCTAAGAAAAGTAAAAACTGGGTCTCCGGGGTGTCCGAGTCTGTTGTGCCAAATGGAGGGAGAGAATGCCGCAAGGGATAGAGGTGCTTGCGGTCTAACAACGAAAGATTGAGTGAATGGGTAAAGGTCTCCCACACTATTGCAGAGTGTAAGAATTTTCCCCGTATTGAGTTCCTTCATAGAAAAACCAAAAGGATCAAATTCGACAGACACAGAATTATTGCTAGTGAATTTTCTAACAGAGATTAAGTTTTTAATGATGTTAGGTGTGTATAGGACGTGGTTTAGGGAGAAAGGTGGGTGTGGATGTTTGGTGTGTGTGTTACCGTAATCTTCAATTGAAATGCGATGACCATTGCCGACAGTAATAAATTGAGGACACTTTAACCGACGTAGTTGAGATAGGTTACCTGACGACCGGGTGAGGTGAGATGTGCCTCCGGTGTCCATGTACCAATTGTCGTCGGGCTGTTTAAGGTTCACAGTGGTGTAGGCCTGGCCCAAATCAGTCTGGGCCAGGCCATTTGGGCTCTTCTTTGGGATCGCAACCAGGTGGTCTTCTTTATTCTTCTTGGTGGGCTGCCAGTGGTGAGGCAGGGCCCAAGAGGCCAATCGACCAAGGCTGATGGAACCGGGCCCATGCAGTAGGGTACGGGCATGCAGGCGAGGCCCAGTTCTGCTGGTTGGGCCACTGTTGCTGCTGGTTGGACCACTGCTGCTGCTGTCCAGGCCACTGGTTGTGTTGGCCTTTTCTGCGGCCCTTGCCTTTGTTGTTGCGACCTCTGCCGCCACGACCTCCGCCATCGCCCTGCTGGCTGCTTTGGACATCTTGTGATGGTTCTTCTTTGGCGCAGGTGTTGCCATCCCATCAACGGCTAACGCCTTTTGATTATGTTCCTCTTGTTTAACACGTCTAGTTTCTTCCAACAATAGTTATGAACGTGCCTTGTTGAAACTTGGGAGAGGGTCGGCTTGTTGAATCATTGTTGCGAGTGTGTCATATTCACCTTTTGGTAAACCCGTAACAAGTTGAAGCACCATCTTGGTTTCTGAAACAGAAGTCCCGACGTTGGATAGTTGATCGGTTATGAGTTTCAGTTGCTTACAATATTCTGACATGTTGTTAAAATTCTCGAGGCGGGTATTATTGAATTGATCTTCCAAATATACAGCCCGGGTATTTTTATTGTCCTGAAAGATTTCTTCTAGCCGGACCCAAAGTTCACGTGCCGTAGCACCTGTTTTCATGATAGTGCACAACAGGTCTTTGGAGATGGTGCCGTAGATCCATTGTTTGGCGATGACGTCAAGATGATGCCAGATTGAGTCTGTAACATCGGTGGGACGAGGAACAGATTGGTCAATATGATCGAGCACGTTGTATGCACATGCATGAATGTAGAATAGTTTCATCCACATGGAATATTGACAGTCTTCTTGGTCAAGAATTATAGGGATAAAATTCTTGATGTTGTTAACGGCGAATGCCGGATGAAAAGAAGATACTGAACGTTGAGAGGGGTTTTCAAGTGTGCCAGTGGATGAACCGGAATTTGTGGGGGAAGACATGGTTGCCGCCTGCCGAGGGAAGGGAATTTTCTGGTTCGGCCGAGAAAGGGAGGAAGAAACCAGATTTTTTTTTCTGTGAAATCAGAAAAAAAAATGATGATTTCGGCCGAGAATGAGGAAGAGAAGGGATTTAGGTTTTAGGCTCTTGATACCATGAAAGATGGAATAACTTCCCTTAGGGATTCCTTTCATTATTCACAATATATATAGTTGTACAAATGTTGATTTCTAATATGATACGAATCCTAACTTACCTTACAAATGTTGATTCCTAATACAATTAGAATCCTAAGTTACCTTAAATATACATCTATCATAATTACAAAATATACAGAGAATATTCGGAGAATATTCGCTACTCTACCATTCTCTCACCTTCCCTAAAGAAAACATTGTGTTGTGAATAACTCTTAGAATTGTAGGTACAACAGAGGGCTGCTCTCTTGTGTGTTGGAGGAGTATGCCCAAGCATTAGCGTACGTTTTTTAATCTTATTATGTCAGTTAGTTTACATGGGTATTTGGCCATGCAGAGAGAACAAACACTTGGCAAGCACTCCAAGATATGCTAGCATGAACACTCACCTTGCTATTGGTAAGTGTTGTTATTCTTTAGACTTGGTTAGATGAACTTTACTATCTTTTGACTATTTTGGTAATTATGAACAAAGCAGGAGGGATGATTTGGAATCTCTTGGATATGTTCTTATTAGCGAATATTCTCTGTATATTTTGTAATTATGAAAGATGGAATAATTTCCCTTAGGGATTCCTTTCATTATTCACAATATATATAGTTATACAAAGGTTGATTACTAATAAGGTACGAATCCTAACTTACCTTACAAATGTTGATTCCTAATACAATTAGAATCCTAAGTTATCTTAAATATACATCTATCATAATTACAAAATATACAGAGAATATTTGGAGAATATTCGCTAATAGTAACTTTCAAAAGTTTAAGTACAAATCATCAGTCTCCTCGAGGGAGTGGCACATCGTACATTTCACATTATAGACAAGTCGGAATATCGCACCATCATATTAAAATCTAAAAACAACTGTGTATTTGCCTAGTCTTGTGTATAATCGAAATGGAGGGACACCACCTTCATTTTGGTCATGTTGTCCTTTTTTAGGATAAGTATATTGCATCGTGATGTCCTCATTGCAAGGGAATTTTACACATTAGTTTGTTTTCAATGCTAAAGCCAACTCAAAGCTTTTAAAAAAACAAGGGAAAAGAACACAAGGAGCAAGTGAGAATTTACTACATCCTTGGATAGAGCATTTTAAAGTGTCAAGAAATATAGGCACTTAATATCCTACCAAATGAGCTCGGAGAGTATAGTAAACGTGCTAGAGAGAGAGGAAGAAGATGAATTCAGAAATTCTGTAGTATTTTTCTAAGTGTTGTCCTCAACAATTGAGCCAAATGCCTCAATTTATAATGTAAGGAGATGACCCCTCAACTATCCAACTAATGACCTTCAATAGCCAATGTAATGACACTTATTGAGGGGTTACATTCAGCCAAATAATGGCTGAATTCGTGTGCCAAGTAATGTAGATTCAATGCTCCAAAATCAGCCCAAAGGTCAGAACTTTCCAAATTCCAGTCGCAGCATTCTGCCTCCGAAGCGCCGCAACTCTGTGAATTAGCATCGCGGCTCCAGTGACTGAAGACCCAATTAGCGCCTCGGCTCCGACGGGGCTGCGCCGCGGCCCTTCGTGGCGATTTCTGACTCGTTTCATCTTACACTTCGTACACTTCTTCCTTCGTTTACCAACGTGGAATACTTTATCATTTGGCCAATAATCGTCCATCATTCTATGTCTCAAACGTATTACATACGTATCAATATCTCTTTCACTAACGAAATTTGCGATTCTTGGCACTACATGTGCACGTGTGGAAACGACGTTTCTGACGTGCGGGGCCCCAATTGTTTGAGTCATAAATAATGGGATATACTTAATTTCACATTAGTAAATTTTCAACAATCCCCTCTTAAAAGAGATTTTGGCGCACGCACATGGTGCCTTTTCCAGCAATCTTTCAGCGGACCGATGTTGCATCTGGATAGGTAGCTTCCGCTTTGAACCTTACATATTTGAATACCATCGGACTTACTTACTGCGCGGTGAACGTGATGTCTTGAACAGTTAGTGTTTAGTGTAAGCCAAGTCAACGGTACCAACACAACAACTTTTCTTACTCTGTTCTTCTTAATGTTTTGTCCGTTGTGGCCGTGGACACTTCTTGGATTCTTAAGTGCGTTCATTTGAGGCATCATATCCTTGCACTTAAATAGGTGGTCTCCTACAAGGTATTCTGCTATACCCCACTTCACAAGTGTTAGGAACCATTAAAAGTTTTCTCAAACCTAACCTCAACCGGTGATGATCATTAAAGGTTTTGGAAACTTAACCTTTACCCACACTGCATATATCACTTATAGTCTATCACGAGAACGACTTTGGATTCTGTGTTTCTTTATAGAAATCACTATCCGAAGTGCTCATGCTTCCACCGAAGCGCTCAACTGAACCTTTACAGCTTAGTTTTCCCATTGAACCTAATTCCTCTGATCTCCAGTCAGTAAGGTTGGGTTACCACCATATTGGTCCTTATACCTTGGGTTTTAAGCCCATTCTCCTAGACATGCTGAACATCTGATCTTTGGGTAAGCCCTTTGTCAGTGGATCTGGTATGTTATCCTTTGATTTTATATAATCAATGGATATTATACCTGTGGTGATCAGCCGCCTAACAGTCTTATGTCTCCATCGAATATGATGAAACTTGCCGTTGTACATAGAACTCCTTTCCCTTCCTAGAGCCGACTGACTGTCACAGTGGATCATTACAGAAGGTACGGGTTTGTCCCAACAAGGAACATCCCCTAAGAAGTCGTGAAGCCACTCAGCTTCTTCTCCTGCTTTGTCTAAAGTGATAAACTCTGATTCTATCATGGATCGGGTGATGCAAGTTTGCTTAGAGGATTTCCAAGACACAGCCCCACCACCAATTGTAAACATATACCCACTGGTGGACTTGGTGTTCTATATATCAGATATCCAGTTTGCATCACTGTACCCCTCTAGTACAGCTGGATGTCTCGAATAATGCAACCCATAAGTTAGCGTGTATTTTAGGTATCGTAGTACCCGATTCAACGCCTTCTAATGATCATTACTCGGATTACGAGTAAACCTAGACAACTTGTTGACTACATAAGCAATTTCAGGTCGGGTGCAGTTTGTTATGTACATCAAACTCCCAATCACCTGTGCATATTGCTCCTGGCATACATGTGCACCATAATTTTTATCAAGCTTTTGATTTCTATCCATTGGTGACTTCATAGGCGAACTGTCAAACATCTCAAACTTTCTCAACACATCCTCGATATAGTGAGACTGAGATAAGACCAGTCCATCAGACGTCTTAGAGATCTTTATCCCTAAGATGACATTTGTGATACCCATATCCTTCATGTCGAAGCATTGTTTCAACATGTTCTTAGTCTCTAGAATCAAGCTAGGACTGATCCCTATGATCAACATGTCATCTACATACATGCATATCATGACGAACGAGTCAGAATTACCTTTCATGTAGACACATTTGTCACACTCATTAATGGAGAAACCCTTCGATAGTAGAGTACTATCAATTTTTTTGTGCCATTGCTTCGGGGCTTGTTTCAGCCCGTACAGAGATTTGACAAGCCGACAGACTTTCTTCTCTTGCCCTGGAACCACATACCCCTCGGATTGTTTCATATAAATTTCTTCTTCTAAATCACCATTTAGAAAGGCTGTCTTGACATCCATTTGATGTATCTCAAGGTCACACAACGCTGCAATCGCAATGAATACTCGTATGAACGTCATCCTAGACACCGGGGAGTACGTGTCAAAATAGTTAAGGCCTTCCTTCTGTCGATATCCCTTGACTACCAACCTGACCTTGTACTTATCTATAGACCCATCTGCTTCATACTTCCGTTTGAGTATCCACTTACAACCCAGCAATTTATTTCCCGGAGGAAGATCAACCAACTCCCAAGTATGGTTATGCAGGATGAAGTCTATTTCATTCTCAATAGCTTCTTTCCAGAGCGGTGCCTCTGGAGTTGATAATGCTTCAACAATTGTCCTTAGTTCGTCATCAACCATATAAGCTACAAAGTCAGGACCGAAGGATTTATCCTTCCTGGCCCTTTTACTTCGCCTTGGTTCCATCTCTGAAGTCTCCAAGTTCTGAGAATCTGGAACACTAGATTTTGGCTATTCAGCCACTTCAAAGTCTACTAGATCTGAACCATCTAGATCCGGACAGTCAATGACTCCCGGTTCCTGAGAGCTTTGTCCATAACTTCATTTGCGAGAGGTTATGTCTTTTTCCTTTCCAGGAAAAGTATCTTCAAAGAATTGAGCATTTCTTGATTCCATGATTGTACCCCCGTGGATATCTGAAATATCTGACTTATGCACTAAGAAGCGATAAGCACTACTGTTATTTGCATATCCGATGAAAATGCAATCTACAGTCTTATGCCCAATATTGACCTGCTTTGGCTTGGGTACTTCGACCTTTGCCAAACAACCCTACACCTTTAAATATTTATAGGTGGGTTTCTTTCCTTCCATGATTCATATGGAGTTTTGTCCTTACCCTTATGTAGGACTCTGTTAAGAATCGTATTAGCGGTAAGGACGGCTTCTCCCCACATATTTTGGGAAAGACCGTAATTGATAAGCAAGGCATTCATCATTCCCTTCAATGTGCGGTTCTTACGTTTTCCACACTGTTCGACTGAGATGAGTATGGAGCCATCATTTGATGAACAATGCCTGATTGAGCATAATATTCCTCAAATGGCGCTACGTATTCTCCCCCTCTATCGCTACGAATGGATTTAATCTGCATGCTTAGTTGGTTCTCAACTTCTGCTTTGTAACGTCGGAACGCTTCAAAGGCTTCATCTTTACTTTTCAACAAGTAAATGTAACAATACCTTGTGTTATCATCAATGAATGTCACAAAGTACTTGTTCCCTCCCCTAGTTTGTGCAAACTTCAAATCACATATATCTGTGTGAATAAGTTCTATAGGAGCGGTATTCCTTTCGACGGATCGAAAAGGAAGCTTTGTGAGTTTTGCCTCTACGCACACCTCACACTTATGTTGAGGGTTTACGTCGATAGACGACAACAACTCCAACTTAACCAACCTTTGGATGGACTTGTAGTTAATATGTCCTAATGTATGATGCCATAAATTAGATGACTCAAGCAAGTAAGAAGAAGCTTCAATATTATTGCTTGCACGTATTACAAACATGACGTTAACTTTGAAAAGGCATTCACAGATGAAGCCTCTTCCCACAAAAGTGTCATTCTTAGTGATTACAAATTTAGTGGACTCAAATACTAGCCTAAAACCAGCATTAACCAATAAATGACCTGAAATTAAATTTCTCCTAATCTCATGGACATGCATCACCTCCTTCAGAGTGAGCTCATTTCCAGAAGTCATCTTGAGGACTACCTTTCCTACCCCCAGCACGTCAGAAAAAATATTGTTACCTATGAACAACTTCTTGTTAGTAACTGGTGTATAAGTGGAGAATGCATCTCTATTGGAACATATGTGTCTTGTAGCACTTGTGTCCATCAACCACTGCATGGGATTCTCAACAAGGTTTGCTTCAAGCACCACCGCTGAGAACTCCTCAATCATGTCGTCCAGAAGTCTGTTTTTGAGGACGTTAGCCTGAGCCTTGCCCTTCTCTTGTTGCTCAATTTTGAGCTTGCGACAGTCCTTGATCATGTGACCAGGTTTCCCACAGTGGTGACAGTTTTCTTTGAACTTCTCCGTTGCTTGGGTCTTGCCGTCTTTCTGGAACTTGCGATTCTTGCTTGGGTTCCCTTTGGCCTCAGCCAGAATTGCCTTTGCCTCAGCGAGTTGTTTACCCCTAGGCAAGGCCTTCTTATTATCTTCCTGAATCTGGAGTTTGATAATAAGTTCTTCAAAGGTCATCTCCTTTGTCTTGAGTTTTAAGTAACTCATAAACTCATTCCACGGGAGGTAACTTTTCAATCAGTGATGCAACAAAAAACTGCTCATTTGGTTTCATACCTTCCAAATCTAGGTGATGTAGAATCATTTGGAATTCCTGGACTTGGGACATCACTGTTTTACTATCCACCATTTGAAATTTCAGGAATTTCAAAATGATGAATTTCTTCATACCAGCATCTTGTGCGTTGTACTTCTTCTGCAGTTTTTCCCATAACTCTTTGGCGGTGCCTACGGTGCAATACACCGTGTAGAGTGGGTCTGACAGACAGTTCAAAATATAGTTCTTACACATGAAGTCACTATGACTCCATGCATCAAGAACCATCTTCATGCCATTAATGACATGGATACCTTGTCCCCCTTCAGTCGTTTCATTAGGCTGAGGGTCCACTTCATCTCTTGCTTGTGGAGGATCATCTGTTAGGAAATGAGTCATTCCCATAACAGTCAGATAAAATAGCATCTTCTGCTGCCATCTCTTGAAGTTGAAGCCCATGAACTTTTCAGGGCATTCAAGGTGGAATCCAGCGGGTATAGGAACGAGAGAGTTCCCTTGAGAAGCAGAAAATGCATTTGGATGAGCCTTGAGCAACCGAAAAGGCATTTGGTGTGCCTTGAGCAGTGGGGAAGGCAGATGGGTTGCCTTGGGTAGCAGCAACAGCAGAATCAGAAGCGAGTTATTCTCTTCCAGTCATCTTTCTAAGCACTTACAACAAATCCTGTCTTAAAATTGTGGGATACAACAATTGCAGGGAACGGGAAGTAATTAAATATTACAATTGCTAGAAAGGATAAACTAAAGATTACAACAAAATTGGAAATCAAGAACGAAACAAACTCCTTGTGTGATTTGCTGAGTCGAGTGATGTCACTGTGTCTTTAAGACAAGATTGCCCCATATATCTCCTTTTACGTTGTCGGGCAATAGTCTCCCAAGATACAACAACAACTTAACAATTGAGCAAAGGAAACTCAAGTGTTACTCTTGAAGAACTTTGAGTATAGTAAACTTGCTAGAGAGGAAGAAGATGAATTCAGAAATTTTATAGTATTTTTCCAAGTGTTGTCCTCAACAATTGAGCCAAAGGCCTCAATTTATAGTGTAAGGAGATGACCCCTCAACTAGCCAACTAATGGCCTTTAATAGCCAATGTAATGACACTTATTGAGGGGTTACATTCAGTAAAATAATGGCTGAATTCATTTGCCAAGTAATGGAGATTCAATGCTCCAAAATCAGCCCAAAGGTCAGAACTTTCCAACTTCCCGTCGCAGCATTCTGCCTCCGAAGCGCCGCGACTCTGTGAATTAGCACCACGGCGCCGCAGCTCCAGTGACTAAAGACCCATTTAGCGTCGCGACGCTCCCTGGGAGGCGTCGCGGTGCTTTGGCGCCTCGGCTCCGACGGGGCTGCGATTTCCGACTCGTTTCATCTTACACTTCGTACACTTCTTCATTCGTTTACCAACGTAGAATACTTTGTCATTTGACTAATAACCGTCCATCATTCTATGTCTCAAACGTATTACATACGTATCAATATCTCTTTCACTAACGAAATTTGCGATTCTTGGCACTACGTGTGCACATGTGGAAATGACGTTTTCGACGTGCGGGCCCCCAATTGTTTGGGTCATAAATAATGGGATATAATTAATTCCATATTAGTAAATTTCCAACAATAACTAATAATAAGTCAAATATACTCTATTCATTAGACACAACCTATATATCCAATGCTAATTACTAAGTCCAATATTTTTATATTTGTTTATTTTCACGATGACTAATACCTTTCAGATTTTATTTGTTGTCATTTTTAGCATATTCTATATTTGACATTTTTTTTACTATGTTGGACTTATTAATTTATAGGACCTTGTTAATGCTTCAGTTGCATTTCTTTGATAATGATTTCATTGCTTATATGAATACTTTATTTGGATGATTGAGGTGCGAATGAGAATTATTAAGACAATGTGATATGGATATTTTATTTGAATGTTCAGGAGGAGGAGGAGACTCAGAATACATAACCTCTAATATAAGATCACAATTTTGTAGTATTTCGTGCGCCCCCATGTGTATTTTATATCAATTAGTAAAAATATTTTTAAATCACATATATATTATTGTTAAATAAATGTGTGAGGTATACATTTAAAATAAAAGAGAATTAGTTGAAGCTCAAAATGATGAAAAGAACTATTAATGTATATTCTAAAATATATATTCCATATATTTTGTAATATTTAGTGTTATATAATTATGGTAGATATAGGATCCTTATTGTATTAGGATTTCACATTGTACACACTATATATATTTGTATTAATGAGAAAGACTCCCCAAAGGAGATTATACAATCTTACATGGTATCAGAAGCCAACAATCCTTCCCACCACAAAACCTAATTTCGGTCGTCCTCTCCTCCCTTTTTCCGGCGCTGAACCGACCGTATACCACCGGTATACCTTCAATATACGCTGATATACAGCTGCCCAGACTTCCAATTTTGCTAACAGCCCCGTATACCACCGGTCTACTGCTGATATACATCCCTCCTTCCTTCTCTAGCTCTCCAACAGGTCGTATACCCCTCGTATACAACCTATACACGCCAATATACACTATGTATATGGAATTTATACCCTCTCTGCCTCTATATACTACCCATATATAGCCTCCCTACGCCGGTATACACCTCGTATACGAGCTGAATTAAGATGGATATACAAACATATAAGTACATAAAGTGATAAAGAAAAGAATCTTTTCGTATCATCCATTGTCGCGAAAGACGTCAAATTTAACCTATAAAAATATATTTGGCCCTCTGATTTAATTCAGCTCGTATATTTGACATCCTTAATACTTTGTAAGCGAGCCTCTATGAGTATATTATTTTGAAACTGTTGATTATCCATGCAATAATGATATGTCAAGTTATATTTTCTGATCCATTTAAACCACCTTTTTTGAGATTCTACCAATTACTTTCACTTTCTGCTCTGCAAAATCTTGCATTCCCTTTCCAAACACAAGCATCGATTATGTAATTTCCAAATGTGGCCACAAAGGGTGGTTATGACCAATCAATTTTTATTTTTCCATTATCAGTTGCCCAAGTTTCTCCATTCCATATATTGATAAGGAGTTTCATTGGCGGTTAACGAGGATATTTAGCTCCTTTATCTGCATGATTCAGTATGTTTTAATAGGTTTCCAATCAACCATCACTGTTTTATCACTTTATAATATTTTTTTTCATTTAATGCTAGAATAACATGAATTCAAATAGGGCGAAATGTATACAGATCATTCATATAATCAATTTCAACTAGCTAGTTTGCGACTAAAATGTAATTTATGTTGTGTTTGTAAGTGATATTAGTAAAAAAAATAAAGTTAATGCGATGATCTGGTTGTGATGGTGTTAATGCTAATAAGGACGCAAAATTATAACAAGAAAATAGAAGAGTTACACAATTTGGATAAGGTTGCATAGAATAGAATAAGTGTGGAAGTCTTGGGTTGGATCAAACCACAAATTGATTCTCTCTTCTCTATCGTCCGATCCGTCAACAGAAATATTCGTTTGAAGAGTAATAGGTTTCCCAGCCACACTCCCCAGAAATTCAAATTCTACCTGGTCATGATTTGGTTGATCCCAAGCTAACTGTCTATGCAGTAGTTAAAATTTTAAAGAAATATATTTAAAAACTATAATTTAGTTTCTACATACATAAAATTATAGGGTTTTGTTGGGTTCAAAACACATAAGTAAGACACAATGAAAGTTTAAAATTTTTGTTTCTTACTTACCCCAACAACTTATTCTGGTATGGTTATACAACAATCAAACCTGTAACATAAAGCATAAAGACTTACAGGTTCTATTATCTGTTATCTTTATCTACTATAGAGATGACACGCGATTGCCATTCCGATTGCAAGCCTCAAGCTTCAATGTATTTCTCTTTCGGAAAGCTAGGAAATTCGGCAGAGGTTTGAGAGAGTATTTTAATTCTAAGTCTCTAAGGCTTAGAATGATAATATGAAAATTGGTGTATGAATAATGAAAAGAATGCCACTATTTATAGGTGAAAATTATGTCAAACCGGATTAGGATTTGACCTTGGACCTGGCCCAAAAATTGAGCCAGATGCGCTACGGTCCTAGGGTATGGGCGCCGCGGCGCTCGACGTGTTCCTGTACTGTCTCGATTTATTTTCTGCGCATTCTTAATTAAATCCAAAATCCAAAATCCAATTTTGACTTAATTAAAATAATCATTATTCATTTAAATATCTCAATTTTAAATCGAACATTTAATTACTCTCTCAATACATCCTTAGATCGAAAGGACAATCGACATAGTGTGACCCTACAGGCCTTCTCATATCGACATTAATCAAATTAAGGTCTACGCGAAACTCCTAGACGGTGCCGTAAGACGAACTCAATATGTGAAGTACGTTTACGCGAATCCAGTAAACTTAACCTTTATGTGGTAAGATAAAATCCTTTCATTCACGACACACCTGATCAAACTTAGGATTTGTCAAGTGTCTATCCAAATGGATTAACCATTGTATCTCATCTATATTAGTTGACAACTAGACCATATTCTAAGTACGTCTATTGCGCTGGCCAACGACTTAGTCAACCTAATATCACTGAGAATCCGAGTGTTCTCTCGAATATACATTCGAGGAATGAATCCTAATCTTGACTCAACTACCACCTTTAATCCACATCGTAATGTACACAATACAAGCCGTATCACAACCTATAAGGAATTTGAGCTTAGGACGGGATCAAAGTACATTACTTTGTAGATAAGACGCGTATTGACCTCAAGTCTAAGGACTTCTATCTCCCACACGCTGATCATACTTTAGACAAGTATAACAAACAGTATATCAGCAGGGTATACCAATACTTCCAAAGTATCCATGTGTCCATCACGAGTAGCCATTACTCGTAGCAGGTGAGACATACTACATCCTCTAAGGATGTGATGCAGACCACATGTCGACTTATCACATATCACCGATATCCCATTCTCGATGATCATTAGTCGAGGCTATTTTTGAAAGTATATTTATGTCCTAGAGACAATTTGTATTAGGACAAATGTACTTTATACACATTCGTATTATTATTAATGGAGATTAATATTTTGGCATTTGCAAATTATTGAATTATTAATTGATTGTTTGTAATATTCTATAATATGCATCCCTGGAGGTTACGATGTTATTAATAGTGTGAGATATTAATATTATAACTCGTAGCAGGTGAGACACACTACATCCTCTAAGGATCTGATGCAGACCACATGTTGACTTATCACATATCATCGATATTCCATTCTCGATGATCATTAGTCGAAGCTATTTTAAGAGTTACGTTATAATATTAATATCTCACACTATTAATAACAGCGTAACCTCCAGGGATGCATATTATAGAATATTACAAACGATCAATTAAGAATTCAATAATTTGCAAATTCCAAAATATTAATCTCCATTAATAATAATACGAATGTGTATAAAGTACATTTGTCCTAATACAGATTGTCTCTAGGACATAAATATACTTTCAAAAATGCCACAACCGTGCCTGACGAATCTCCTAATATCAACTTAATTTTAATGTCGAATTAACCAAATAAGTAAATACCATTTGAAGCAATCCTTGAACATGAAAAAGTTGATACGAAAAAATAAATAAAATATTTAACAAACATTACTTTCGGTAGCAAAAAGAAACTAGAAATATAGAAATTTTACATTTCATCAATGAATTATCAGAATCCTTATCAAATATCAAGCTTCTTGTACATACATCAGCAGAAGTGTTTACATGAGTAGGATACCATATTACGTGGAAATCCTTATTAATATCTCCTGTAGAAACTATAGAAGCTAATGTTATATGAAATAAATAAATAAAGTGGCTAAGAAAATAAGTCTAGAAATTATTAATTATTTCTCTTGGAAATTATATCAAGAATGGAAGATGAGGAGATAGGGATAATGGAAATAATATATAAGTAATTGCAGGGGTACTGCGATATGTTTGGATTAGGCTAAATTTGAAATTATTGGTATTGTCTGTGCTGGAAGAGTTAATTTTGAGAAATGGCCTTCTGAATTGTTTTACGTACGTTTTCACCAAAAACAAGTAATTGTTTATTGTAATGCTAGTTTTATGGTAACTCAGATCAACATGTATAATCTTTCTAAACTATACAAATATTATTAAACTATGTATAACATTGAGGTGTAGCCGTAATGTGATGTGTGAAAATCATACCAGTCATATATGTGTACATCAAAATAACATTATTTTTTATTTAACTATGAAAGTTTTGAAAGTATATAAAAAATAAGTTTTTGTGTGTGCTTTTTGTGTGTTGCGCGCATATTCCCTGCATTACACGTGCATCTAATGACAATTAGTAAGAAACAAAATCACATATATACGCTATATGGTTGATAGAACAAAATTAAAACTTTATAAAACTTATATTACATTAATAGAACAAGAATTTAGTTTCTACATACAAAAAATATCACAACAGTGCCTGCTGAATTTCCTGGTATCAACTTAATTTTCATGTCGAATTGAACATATAAGTAAATAGAATTTGAAGCAAATCCCGAACCTGGAAAATTTGATACGGAGAAACAGAACAAAAAAAATTATCAAACATCACTTTCGGTAGCAAAAAAAATTAGAAATATAGATTTTTTATGCATTTTATCAATTAATTACCAGAATCCTTGTCAAATATCAAGCTTCTTGTACGTCCATCAGCAAAAATATTTACATGATTAGAAGATCATATTAGGTGGTAATCCTTATTAAAATCTCATGTAGAAACTATAGAAGCTAATGCAATATGAAATAAATAAATAGCAAAATGGCCAAGAAAATAAGTCTAGAGAAACAATTCATTTTTTCTCTCTGGAAATTATATCAAGAAGGGAAGATGAGCAAATACGGAAATGGAGATAATATATACTCCATATAGGTGTTGCAGTGATGTTTTTACATTTTTATTTTAAAATAAATGGTGTTTTCCAAAATTAATAAGTTTTTTGTTTCAATTTTAACCTTATTTATATAAATGAAGCTTTACTTAACCAACAAATCATTAGAGTTACTTTCTTTTTCAAGAAATTTGATTAAGGATAAACTAGTAAATTACTTATTACTTTCTAGAAGTGAGTAATTTTGAATAGGAGTGAGCGGGTCCGGGTACCCTAAATTTTTTGAACTACCCGGACCCTACCCCGTAAATGACCGGTTCCTAAATCTACTACCCGGAACCTACCCATAGCAATCATTACCCGGAATCTACCCATAACAATCATTACCCGGAACCTACCCGGACCCTGCGGTTCCGGGTAGGTTCCCGGGTACCCTGTAAACCATTTATGTCGTAAATACTACTCTGCATAATCCAAAAAGTTTACATAATCTGAAAATTTGGATCTGCTTTTGAGCTTAAAATGGAGAAAATCAGTGACGGAAAATCTGAAATGTGTCTTCCGTGACTGAAATCAGTGACTGAAATGGAGGAATATGATACAACACAATCACTAAATGAAGAATACATTGCAAAACGACTTTACATAATCTAAAAAGTTAGCATAATCTGAAAATTTGGATCTGCTTTTGAGCTTAAAATGGAGGAAATCAGTGACTGAAAATTTGAAATGGGTCTCTCGTGACTGAAATCAGTGACTGAAATGGAGGAACATGATACAACACAATCACTAAATGAAGAATACATTACAAAACTCCAAATAAACATAAAACAAAAATACATCTTCTAAAGAAACAAGAGATGCCAAAAAATTAAATAAACGTCCATAAATGCCACACGTCCACTTGCATACTAATCCGCCATTATGTCTTCCGTGACACAACTAAGCTCTACAAAAATAAAATGAAACTATTGTGAGATTCCAAGACAAAAGATAATACACAAAAATAAAAATTCTAAATAACTCAAATCCATAAAACAAAAATAAAGAAAGACTTAGTGACTTACCTTCCTCATATTTTTCGGCATCTTCCATATATTGCTCAACACTAATGGGATTTGAAGATGAGCGCAACCAATCTTGGCAACAAATCAAAGCTTCCACAAATTTAGGAGTTAGAGAGCTGCGAAATTGATCAAGCACTCGACCAGATGTGCTAAAAGCTGATTCCGAGGCTACCGTGGATACGGGGATGGCTAAAATGTCTCTAGCCATCAAACTGAGAACCTTGTAAGTTGACTTCGCAGCATTCCACCACATCAATAAATCAAATACTTCATTTTTGGGCTCACGAGGACTACTAAGGTACCTTTCCAATTCAGATCTTAAATCCCCACCAAGTTCATCTTGGTCATCCTGGTACCAATCTTTGACAAGTGTAGCTGGATCAACATAACCAAAATTTTCTCCACCAACACTGTCAATAGAGCCTTGAGACTCGTCCAATGAACTAGAATCAACCATAGAAGAATGATTTTTTTCATAGAATGCAAAAAGACGTTCCAATACATTCATTACCTTACTAACCATCAGTTCTATTTTAGCATCATCAACACCAATCCTTCGACAACTCCAATTAAGAAATATCAACTTATATCGAGGATCTAGTACTACGGCTATCAACACCATCATGTTTGTTCTCTCAATACTCCCATAATACTTGTCAAATTTGGCTCTCATTTTCGTAGCCATCGCCTTAAGGTTTTCATTATTATTTTGTCTTTCACATTCATTTAATGTTGAAAACATGCAAATAACTTCATGAAAATAATGGTTAGTTGTCACATAGAGACTTCCTGACATCCTAATAGTAGCCTCATAGAAATGTTTCAAAAATAAAGACAACAATGATGCATTTTTTCAATCCTCATCTTTCGGGACACCACAATCAAGCTCAGTCACAAATGCCATATAATCGTCTTCAAGTCTTACAAATGCTTGTTTGAACTTACTAGGACTTTCTAACATAAGATATGTAGAATTCCACCTCGTACTAATATCAAGACAAAACGAGCCCTTATAAGTTATGCCATCTTCAGTTATACAACTTTGGAATTGTTGTGCTCTACTTGGGGAACTCCTAACATACTTAACTGCAGCTCGAATTAACTAATTGATTCACGAACCTCACTCAACACATCTTTCACAATTAAATTCAATATATGAGCTGCACATCTCATATGAAAAAACTCACCCCTCAAAATAAGGGTATTTATTAACTTGTCCTTCAAATAAGCAACTGCCACATCATTAGAGCTCGCATTATCAACTATAATTGTTGATATACGATCTCTAATTCCCCACTCAATTATACATTTTTCTACCATCTTACCAATATCCCTACCTTTATGGCTAGGCATTACAACAAAGTTTAGCAATCTCTTATGCAAATTCTAATTTTCATCAATAAAGTGAGCGGTAACACATAAGTAGCTCAAATTTTGAATGGAAGTCCAACTGTCAGTGGTGAGAGCAATCCTAGATTTAAGAGATGACAACGTATCTTTTAAGCATGAGTTTTCACAAACATAAAGTTTTATGCAATCCCTAGCAACTGTGAATCTTGAAATATGCTTAAATAAAGATTGTAATGCAGACACAAAACCCCTAAAACCTTCACGTTCAACCGTTATAAATGGTTGCTCATCAATAATAATCATCCTAGCCAACATGTGCCTACAAAAATCTTTATCATATTTCCAAGTGCTAAGCATATGCTCATTATCTCCATTTATACTACCTTTAAAATGAGCACCAAATAATTTTTGCCTCTTGTCAATATTGTGAGGATACTTTTTGCAACTTCTCAAATGTTTCCATATGAATGAGGTATCATTGTTAACAATATAAGCTAAGCTTTCATTGCAATAATTACAGATAGAAACAATATTACCAGTTTTCTCATCTATTGCTTTAACAAAATGCTCCCAAATTACAGATAGAAACAACATTACCAGTTTTCTCATCTATTGCTTTAACAAAATGCTCCCAAGCCTCAGATTTTGTTGCCTTTTTTTTCCCCGATGGTGCACGAGTTGTGGATGTCGTGCTAGCCTCATCCATCTACCAAAAAAGTATCAAAATAAAACATTGTCAATAACTATGACGTACTAAGAAAGAAGGATAAACCAATTAGCCATATAAATATAAACTAATTTATCTATAGAAATATAAACTAATCACACACAACAGAGGATCTAATTTAGCAATCTAAACTAACAGAAATCAACCCAAACTAAGGATCTAGGAGAATATATGAATATTCACAAATCGACACTAGTATATAAAGGAGATGTAGATGCATATATTCATTTAGACAACAAAAGGTTTATCGATTAGGAAAAAAAATCGATGGGGAAATAATTTCTGAGCTTCTTTTCATCTTCATGCCCCTGCTCTAACTATGCATTCTGGCCTAAATAGAGCATTATTGACTATAGAGTTCATTTTAAAACCTCAATCAATTATCATATTTTTAAATAACATTTACTTGTAAAGTAGAAAAACAAAAGCAAAGGAAGACCGCAACCTTTGTATTGAATCATTAGACTATTCAGACTATTCTCTACTGAATCATCAGAAAGCTAAACTATTTAACACACACAAGACTAGATCTATCTCATGCAGTTTTGATATTAAGCCAATACATGCAAAAACCTAATGTTCTTCACTATGCAACAACTTTAAAGGTTATTCATTATCTTTAACAAGACCGAGAGGAATTCGAGCGCAATGCCGCAACCTTTGTCAAGCTTCTGGAGTGAGGAATAATGACAATAAGAGAGGAGAGGCTGCGAGTGCGAGGCTACTGCGAGCTGCGTAATGGCGAGGCTGCGAGCTGCGTAATGGCGAGGTTGCGAGCTATGTAATGGCGAAGTTGCGTAGTGCTTAATGATAAATTAGAAACTGAAAAGTATGAAAATTAGGGCGTCAGTTGTGTATTTCTGTTTTAGTTTAGAAAGAGAAGTGGGCTTAGGGGTTGGTCGGACCCTATCAACCGAACTAGGCCAAAAAATTAAACGCCCCAAAGCCCAAAACTAAATAATTTAAATGAGGGGTGGGTTCATAGGGTCCGGGTACCCGATCTCTATTTTCCGAAACTGGACCCGACATTGATCGGTTTTTAATTTTACTACCCGGAACCTATCCGTTATTATAATATATCTATCCGGAACCTACCCGTTAGTGTCAGTTCCAGTCGGGTATCTGGGTACCCTGTACCCGTGCTCACCCCTAATTTTGAAGTGTGCCCAAATTAAAAACATCATTTATGAAACGGAAGGAGTACTTAGTCGCACTATAAAGGAATACGTCCGTAAATATTTTTGTAAAGTTCTTCTCTTTTAGTATAAACTTATTCTAGAATAGAACTTTTACTGACCATATTTGAACTAGAGAAAAATAAGAGAGCATGATAATTATCTCTCCTATTATTTATATGAAAATGTATCCCCCCTACACTATATTTGTCAAATGACTTTAATAAATACTAGTAGCTTCTAAGTGATAAGATGAAAATCTCGGAGAGAATGGTCAAGTTGAAAATGAGGAAAGGTATGTGTATCTCCGAAAATTAATTTGGATTCATGTCGGGGCGATCGACTACAAAAGCTATCCATCTTGTAAAGAGACCGATGGAGAAATATAGGGACAAGAAGAGAGACCTACACATGATATTCATTGACCTATAAAAGGCGTATGATAAAGTCTCGAGAGGTTTTCTTTTGAGATGTATGGAGTCTAAAGGTGTGTATGTAGCTTACATTAGGGCTATTAAAGACATGTATGATGAAGCTAAGACTCCGGTTAGGACAGTGAGAGGTGACTCTGAACACTTTTTGGTCATGATGGGGTTGCACCAGGGATCGGCCCTTAACCCGTTCCTATTTACCTTAGTGGTAGACGAATTGACATAGCATATTTAAAGGGAGGTACCGTGGTGTATTTTATTCGCATATGACATAGTTTTGATCGATGAGACGCGCGTGGAGTTAATGATAGGTTAAAATTTTGGAGAAATACCTTAGAGTCTAAAGGTTTCAAGGTAGGCAGGACTAAAATGGAGTACCTAGAGTGAAAGTTCAGTGGCGTTGCGCATGAGACAGAAGTTGTAGTGATGATAGAGGAACAAGTCATACCTAAGAGAGGAAGCTTCAAGTATCTTGGGTCTGTAATCTAGGGAGACGGGGAGATTGATGATGATGTTATTCATCGCATTAGAGTGGGATGAATGAAATAGAGGCTTGTCTCTAGGGTACTGTGCGATAAGAATGTGTCGTCAAGGCTTAAAGGAAAGTTCTACAAAGTGGTGGTTAGACCAACATTGTTGTATGGTGCAGAGTGTTGGCCAGTCAAGAATGTCCACGTTCAGAAGATGAAGGTAGTGGAGATGATGATACTCAGATGGATGTGTGGGCATACGACGAGAGATATGATTAGGAATGAAGTTATATGGGACAATGTGGGGACATTAGTGATGGACAAGATGAGGGAAGCAAGACTGAGGTAGTTCGGGCAAGTGAATAGGAGGAGCGATGATGCACTAGTAAGGATGTGCGAGAGGTTAGCTGCAGCTGGATTTAAGAGAGGTAAAGGTAGGCCAAAGAAGAATTGGGGATAGGTGATTAGACAAGACATGACACAACTTCATATGACTAAGGGTGGCCAGTGGGCCGGGACGGCCCGACCCCGACCCGACCCGACTCCTCTAAAAAAAAAAATGTTGGCGGGCCTCGAACTCGGGACAGGACAATGTCTCGTCCCTCGAGATCCGAGCCCATCCCAGACCCGCCCGACCCGACCCCGCCCCGACCCCATCCCGAGCCCGACCCCGACCCCGTCCCGACCCCGACCCCGACCCCGCCCTTTGTCCCCCCTTTGCAAATATGTCCGTTGCACCAACGACCATTTTAGATTTTGGCCGTTGGCCAACGACCATTTTAGGCCTCCCCCCTACCCCTTAATATTTATTTTTAACCCATAAATTATTATATTTACACTTTAACCTAATTTTCCAACTATAAATAACTCATTTTCTCTTCATCTTTCTCACAAATCTTCCTACAATATCTCTAATCTCTCAATATATCTCTCTACAAGTCTACATTGTTTACTAAATATTCAATTTTATTTATTCATTTGGGAATTGGGAGTGAAGTTGGCAACTAGCTTGAGGATCTTCCATCGAGCAAAGTTTCAATTTTCAACCTCTCGATTACACGTCGACGTTACGTCGGCGTTTGGTACATTCGTTCCTTCATTAAATTATTATTGTCTGTTTATTTTATTTAGCGCACTTAATTTTATTGTCTTTAATTATTTATTATCATAATTAAAATAGAAGGATTAAAAGGTATGTTTAAGGGTAAGGGTAAGGGTGCTTCTTCTAGTAGGGACAACCAGGGCAAGGGTACTTCTTCTAGTCATCTTATTCCTACACATGATGATTTTGTTGATACTCAACATTTTCCTACAATACCATTAGATTTAGACCAGGAGCTATTTTCTGGAACTCAAGAAGACTTTAATTTAGACGATGATCTAGATGATACACCCACTAATGTTGATGACAACACACCCACTAGTGCACCTTCAACTGAAATACCTCATATTCCCCCTAGTATGAGATGAGGTCCAGCAAAACGACCATTAAAATCAGATGTATGGATATTTTTTGATAGGGACGTAGAGAATCAAGTTGCTATATGTAAAATTTGTAAAAATGTTTTAAAATTTAAAACTGAAAAAGGTCACGGTGGGACGGGGGGTTTAATTAGACACGTAGTAAGTGATCATCCAGCTAGGTATGCCCAATACCAGCCTTCAAAACCGGGTGCGCAAACGCCCGCTCCATCGGGACAAGGTTCACATACTGATACTGTCCCGGACCAAGTACATGGTCAAATTAACCCTATGACGGGGGGGGGGGGATTGTAGGCTCTAAATACAATAAACATAGAGATAGGGAAGCAATATCAAAATTAGTTGCTGTGGAGGATTTGCCTTTTTCATTTCCTTAATCTCCCGGTTTTATTCATTACATTAGAGATATATATAATCCTGCTTTTAACGATTTTCCTAGATCAAATGTTAAGAGAGATGTATTTAAATTCGCGCATGAATATCAACAATATTTACGTTTTTCATTATATCATTTTAATGGCAAAGTATCTATCACGTCTGATATAGGTCGTAGTACTAACGACCATGATTATTTAACTGTGACTTGTCATTGGATAGATTATAAATGGTCTATGCAAAAACGTATTTTAGCGTATAGATATATAGATGATAGGCACACTGGTACTTTATTGCAGATAATATTTATCAAGTGTGCCATTATTACGGAATAACCGATAAAATTATGACCATTACATTAGATAACACTTCTTCTAACAATTACGCAATTACAATTTTAAAAAATAGTTTAACTCCATCTTTTCCAGATCATTTTCATATAAAATGCGCGTGCCATATATATAACTTAATTGTAAAGGATGATCTATCACTTTTTGAAGACATTCTTAGTAAAATACAATTTGCTATAAACTTTATTTTTAAAAGTAATAAAGTACAACGTAGAAAAGAATATAAAAAAACTTGTCAGGATTGTGGACTACCTTATAGAAAAATTCCACAAGAAGTATCCACTAGGTGGAATTCTTTATACGAGCAACTACTTGTTGCTTAATAAAAATCTAGCTGATATGATTTTAGATAGTGATTGGGTAAAAATTTCCGAACTTATTGTATTTTTAAAGAAATTTTTTCAAGCAACAAAAGAATTTTCCGGTATATATTATCCTACTATTTTAACTATGTTGTTTTATATAACTCTAATATTTTTATTACTTAGTGAATATATGGAAAAACCAGCTTATAAGGCAGCTATTAAAAAAATGTTTGTCAAAATAAAAAAATATTTTTTTCCTATTCCCACTATTTATATTATTGGTTCTGTATTAAATCCTACTATTAAAATAGACGGTACTAAATCACTAATTGAAACTATTTACGATTGTATAGAAGTACTACCACCTCCAAGTCCCAAAAATCTAAATCACCCACCACCTATTGAACAAAGTCAAACTAAAGAAGAAGTGTTGTCTAGCGTAGAACACCAATGCAAAAAAATATAGTAACTTACCGGCTTTCATACCATCTTCTTCATCTTCAACACAACCTCACAAAAGACATGCTGTTTCTGAGGCTAGTATTGAAAGCCTCAGAAATAGAATGTGCGGCCGTACCTCTACTACTAACCAAATTAGCGAGTTGGATATTTTTATTTTGTAGGGTTTTGTACCGTATCAAGAAGTTATCAATGAAGATGGACATGATGACTTGCTGAAATACTGGAGGAGGAATGAGAAGACCTTTCCGACACTTTCATTGATGGCCCGAGATGTTTTGAACATTCAAGCGTCATCAACTGCGTCTGAAAGCGCTTTTTCTGCCGGCAGATATCAAATAGGAGACCACAGACACTCATTAGCCGGAGACATCTTGGAAATTGTAGTATTATTCAGAGATTGGATACGAGCGGAGCGGAGAAGGTGCGGTCAACCGGAGATCAACGAAAAAGAAGATGAAAACTATAATGAAATCTTAACCGAAGGTGGTGGAAGCGACGTGGATCAATTTAACCAACAAATACCAATTCCAATCGAAGAACCATAGGAATCATCAAGCAATTAGAACAGGTTTTTTTGAGAATATAATTTTTTTAATTGCAATTTTATTATGTAATTTGCAACTTTTGGACAACACCACAAAGTTGCAATTTAGATTTTAGACAATTGTATTTGTAATTTTGTATTACAAAAAAATCATATGTCTATTAAATAATATAAGAGGCACAAAAATAGCCTTGAGATGTTTTTATTACACTATCTTATTTTGTTTATTGAGTTTTTTTTATACATATGTTATTTAAAAAAAAAAAGGAAAACCCGCCGGACCCCGCCCCGAGCCCGACCCCGACCACACCCCGCCCCGAGCCCGACCCCGACCACACCCCGCCCCGCCCCGATACCGACGGGATCAGGATCGGGACGGGACTGGAGCAAGTCCCGCCAGACCCGACCCCGCCAGACCCGAACCCGGCCCACTGGCCAACCCTACATATGACCGAGGACATGACTTTAGATATGAAGATATGGAGGTCTAGGATTAGGGTATAAGGCTAGTAGTAGATAGCTAAGTGTGGGGATGGAGGGAATGGGTTTTCCTCCTCTCCTCTTTTCCTTTAGTAGTAGTTGTCAGATATCACATTGTTTTTATTTTCTTGATATGTATTACTATACGTTTTCATGTTTATTTTATATCTTGTTATTTGTTATCTCCTTTCATATATTTCTGCGACAAGTACTTTTCTTTTGAGCCGAGGGTCTACCGTAAATAAACTCTCTACATCTCAAAGGTAGAGGTAAGCTATGTGTACATCCTACCCTCACCAGACCCCACCTTGTAGGACCACACTGAGTTTGTTGTTGTTGTTGACCTGAATTATTTGTCAATTTACAAAATCAAGATATAATTAATTAAATCTTTTCTCATCAATATCATGTGTTCTTGAAAATAATCAATATTGATTAGAATACAATTTATTAGAGAGAGATAAGGGTAAAATAGTAAAAATACATCTGTCATTTATGATTTTTAAGTGACATGTAAAGGAAAAATTGGACAAGTAATGTAGGATAGAGGAAGTATAAGGTTAAATGTATTGGAAAGGCATATATCATACAAGTGGCATAACAAACATAATTAGAAGAACAAGCAGACCTATAATTTAAAGATTTAATTGCACACTCTTCTTCTAGGCCGTGGCTTTAACCATTTATTTCACCTACTTTTCAGTGAGATTGCTTACCGATCTCCTTTCCTGTTTCAAATCGGAATGTTGAGTTTCGATTTTCTAATCTTTTTGGGTCATCATGTCTAAGATTTTCCTTACCGCTATTTTTGTTATATGACTTGTAGAATTTCTATTATTATAATGAGTTAACAAATGGAGGGTCCAAGCTTATCGGGCATGGCAGAGGCATCACGATTTAAGGAGCCGCATATGCATTAAGTCTATTTTAAACACGTGACAAAAGTAAAATATATATGAGATTTTAAAAATATATTGTTCTAAAACACGCACACATAAGTATGCACTGATAGAATATTACCATATATTGTATATTACCATTGATAGTATATTACTATATTTTGTATATCTTTTATATTAGGTAAATTTATATTCCAATTGTAATTAGAAAGATTTAGTTACCTAGTTCGTAATTATGTAACACTATATATATTGTACACAATAATCAATGAAAGGCAAGAAACATATTCCGACATGGTATCATAAGCCAAACCCTAACTTCTTTTTCTCCATAAGCCGCCGCCTGCCCCCCTAGGCAACCCTCTTCCTCGACAGCCCTCTCACTTATTTCTTCAACTTTCCCCTCTTCCTCTCCAATTTTCAATGGCTGAACAACCTAAATTACATCTTGCTCTTGCAGTTAACAACATCAAGAATTTCATTCTCATAACTCTTGAGATGGAAAATGTTCAGTATTCATCTTGGGCGGAATTATTTAAGATTTATTGTCGTGTATATAAAGTCATCGGCCATATAATCCCTCCAAAATCAAAGCCCCTAGAAAGACTTGATGATTCTGACGATGAACTTTGGTTCCCCTTAGATGCAATTGTCCTACAATGGATCTACGGTGCGATCTATAACATGCAATCATTGAAACTGATGCCACTGCATGATAAATGTGGGAGCGCTTGCAAAGTATTTTTCATGATATCTGAAAAATCATTTTCAGGCCATTCAGCAAGACGATTTTCCTAATATGTCGGCCTATTGTCAAAAACTTAAGATGATTGCCGATCAACTTTCCAACATCGGTGCACCAGTCACTAATCAATGATTGGTGATGCAACTTATTGCTGGTTTGAATGAAAATTATGGTGGCGTCGCTACCATCCTCCAACAAAGAACGTCATTTCATCCGTTCTATGAGGCTCGTTCGAGACTCATTCTTGAAGAAACCCGAAAAACAAAGTGAGCAGCGACTAATGCCAACAGAGCCGACTCCTCCCTCGTAGCCATCGAACGCAACCATGCTGATTCGAGAGGCTCGACTCCTACTCCATCCCACATGCAAGCCAACGATCCGACACGTGGCTCACATTTCCGGAATAACAATAGAGGAATAAATTTCTGGAACAGCCGCGACAACGCCGGAAACAGTGGCAACAGTGGTAGGAGGCAGCCCCCGCCGGCTGGCAACCACCAACAACGGCAACAACAGTGGCAGCAACCTACGTCGTGGGCTGCCTACCCGCCATAGGCTGCATCCTTCCCCTACCCGACGTCCTCTTGGGCCCAACATCATCTTGATAGGGCCTGTCCGACATCTTTAGCGCACGTTGACAACAGGCATACAATGCACATATTTTCATGCTTCAACCTATGCACCAACGGATATTGAGGCATCTATGAACATGATATCTTTCAATGTTCTTGACAATAATATGTACATGGATATTGACGCCACATCTCATATGATGGCATCCCAAGGTACTCTCTCGTCTTATTTCAATATGAGCAATTTAAATCATAATATTATTGTTGGTAGTGGACAAGACATTTCCATTCGAGGTTATGAACAATCATCTCTTTCCCCACCACACCCCCTGTTAGCCTTAAAAATGTCCTTTATGCCCTGAAACTTATCAAAAATCTAATCTTTGTGTATCGTTTCACAACCGACAATAATATTTCCCTTGAATTTGATACTTTTGGTTTTTCTGTGAAGGACGAATATAATACTCTTATTGAAAATGAGATGTGGGATCTAGTACTCATCCTCTTGATGGTAATATTATTCGTTCTATATGTATTTTTCGACATAAAAATAAATCTGATGATTCTTTTGAGAGGCATAAGGCCCGTCTTATACGTGATGACAAGTCTCAACAGGTGGGAGTGGATTGTGATGAAACTTTTAGCCCAGTGGTGAAACCAATGACTATTCAGACCGTTCTCAATATTGCCTTATCCAAGTCTTGGCTTATTCATCAACTTGACGTCAAAAATGCTTTCTTATATGGAGACTTTCATGAAATCGTATATATGCATCATTCTATGAGATTCAGGGATCTGACTCATCCAGATTATGTGTGTCTTTTGAAGAAATCACTATATAGACTGAAACATGCTCCTCATGAATGGTACCAACAGTTTGCTGATTTTGTATCCTCTATCGGGTTTTCACATAGCAAATCTGATCATTCACTGTTCATCTATAGCAAGGGTAATGACATGATATACATTCTACTATATATTGATGATATCATCCTCACCACATCGTCTGATGAACTTCGTTGATCTATTATGTCACTCACTGCCTCTGAGTTTGCTACGAAGGATTTAGCCCCCTAAGCTATTTTTTGGGCATCGCTATTATGAGACATGCAAGTGTCTTATTTCTTTGTCAAAGGAAGTACGCCGAAGAAATTCTTGACCGAATAGGCATGACGTCTTGCAATCTGGCCCACACACTGTTGGACACAAATTCCAAACTCAGTGCCTCTTCGGGTTCTTTGTATGCCTACCCGACTCACTATCGCAGTATATCAAAAGCGTTACAATATCTTACTTTCACGATACCAGATATATCCTATGTCGTGCAACAAATATGCTTACATATGCACAACCCGACAGATGAACATATGAATGCCCTCAAATGCATTTTGTGATATGTACAAGGTACTCTTCATTTTGGCTTACACATGTACAAGTCCTCACTCTCTGGTCTCACATGTTATTCTGATGCTGACTGGAGTGGATGTTCTGACACTCGTAGATCCACGTCGCGTTACTGTGTGTTCCTCGGAGATAAATTGCTTTCTTGGTCTTCTAAAAGACAACCTACTCTATCTCGATCTAGTGTCGAAGCTAAGTACAGAGGTATAGTGATTGTTGTTTATAAGTCTTGTTGGATACACAACATTCTACTTGAGCTTCATTGCCCACTCCATAAGGCTACAATGATTTACTGTGATAATGTAAGCGCGATATATCTTTCCGGCAATCCCTTTCAACATCAGCGGACAAAACACATTGAAATGGATATTCACTTTGTACGTGAGAAAGTTGCTCGTGGACAAGTTCATGTTCTTCATGTTCCTTTCCGATGTCAAATTGCTGATATATTCACTAAATGACTTACGCACATACTCTTTGATGACTTCTGAGCTAGTCTCAGCATACGAGAACCTCCCGCTTCAACTGCGGTGTGTGATAGAATATTACCATTGATAGAATATTACCATATTTTGTATATCTTTATATTAGGTAACATTATATTCCAATTGTAATTAGGAAGTTTAGTTACCTAGTTTGTAATTATGTAACAGTATATATATTGTACACAATAATCAATGAAAGGCAATGAACATATTCCTACATGCACAATCAACAAATAATAAAATTAAATATCGTATTCACTAAGACCTATAATCAACTATTAACTAGATTAAACAATTTCTAATTATCTAAACAAGAAAAGTTGGTTGGTTGATTTTATATTCTAATTGAAACTAATGACGAGAATTATAATTAAAGGAAATATATTTTTTTTATGACAAGAGAACCCGTAGCCGTTATTCTTTGGATGCACACCCTGCTCTTGTGCAATAGCCTACAGTCACAAAGGAGAAATAACTCGCACTAGGCAAGCCCCGTGCGAACTAAAGGGTATAGTTTGATCCTAATACTCAAATAAACCTTTTGGATATCAATGAGAGAAATATTTCAGGTTATGGGAAACCTACTAATCTTATTGAATTCTCCAGTTAATTTGACTAGTTAATTTATTTGGGTTACTAATCAACATGGTTAATTTTACTCGTATGAATATTTTGATTTCCTACTTCCCTATTCTTATGGAATTAGAATTAAAAGCATAATTTTGCAAATCGGACTTCTTGTTATTGGTAAAATATTGGGGAACTTATTTTAATATTTTATTAAGTTTCAAGAAAGGGTCATCTAGAAAAATTCACAGAATTAAAGAAAATCCTATTTTTTTTCAGAACTACTAAAATAAAACCTACATATTCGTTTTCTGTTTGAGGCCGCAGCTTTTATTATCTCCGGGGGACTTTTAGCGATTTTATTTTCAAAATATAGTGACATTTTTCCTACCATATAGCTTTGGTCAACTTACCAAATATATTATTGAATTATTAAATATTATTACTTCCTTCTATAATTATTGTTTTCCCTTTTCATGATCAGAATGCTTCTGAAAGAAATAATTCCTTGATTATTTTAATTAATGAAAGAGTATATATACAATTTACAATTTTCATAATATGAAAAATTCTATTCCTATTTTACTCCTAAAACCCTATTCTAGTTGTACAAGAATCCTACAATTATGGTAAGTGTACAATGCTAATTACATACAAATAATATGTTACCAAAATAGGGATATACACGGCTGTGTATACCGTGTATATCCTTGTATATTTTCACACCCCCACAGTCATAGCGGGCGTTATTCGTACGTTGAGACTGTCCCTAAAATCTTCAAATAGGACCGAGGGAAGATCCTTAGTGAAGATGTCTGCAATTTGATACCTGGAAGGAACATGTAAGACGTGTACTTGTCCACGAACTACCTTTTCGCGAACAAAATGGATATCCATCTCAATATATTTAGTGCGCTGGTGTTGAACCGGATTCCCAGAAAGATATACGGCACTAATATTATCACAATATACCAAGGTAGCTTTTTGAATGGGAAAGTGAAGTTCCAAGAGAAGATTACGTAACCAACATGATTCAGAAACCACATTGGCCACCCCTCGATACTCGGCCTCTGCACTGGAGCGGGATAAGGTAGCTTGTCGTTTGGCAGACCATGAGACCAAGTTATCAACAAGAAACATGCAATAACCAGACGTGGAGCGTTTGGTATCTGGACAGCCACCCCAATCAGCATCGGTATAAGAGACAAGTGTAGAGGCCGATGATGGATATAGATGCAAGCCATAGTCAAGTGTCCTATGGATGTATCGGATAATGCGTTTGAGCGCATTCATGTGCTCCACCCTAGGATCATGCATAAACAAACACACTTACTGTACGACATACGTAATATCCGATCTCGTGAACGTAAGATACTGAAGAACTCCAGCAAGACTGCGATAGTGAGTGGGGTAAATATAGAAACTAATCATCTTACATTAATTACTTTCAAGGAGAATCAAAAGAACAGATCGCTTTATTCTTCTCAACCCCATCGATTGAGTGTTAGCAACAGAGATAAAGAGAAAGAAAAAGTTGTTATTTATACGTGGATTACAATTACTAAAATTAAATAGCAAGTACTTATTATTTATGAGCAAAAAAAATAAAAAAGGCAACCAAGGAATGAATAAATTAATTATTGAATTTTATACGAAGAATAAATCTCCTTAAATCCTATTGAAATGGCTATTTAACTAATGGCAGGCATGTTTGGGGGTAATAATAAACAAGTAATTCTCTGTATAAATATTAATTGATAAAGTGTAATCCCACACGTAGGGTGTAGGAGAATATCAAGAATAACTTCATACAAGAAGACCAACAATAACATAGGCATGTTCATCGATCGAATTAGATTTAGCACATTTAGAATTATAATTTTGAATTTTGTAAGATGCAATCCAATTCCAATCCAAATTAACATCAGATCAGATTTTTGACATTTAGTTCGGGTAAACATTTTGTATCTTCGGATCGGATTGTACTCCTTATTAAGATGCTTATAGCACTGTTGCAGCACGCCAAGATCCCAACACCTAGTTCATAATCTTCCACAATTATTATAAAGTTCATTAAACAAAATCATCAACAAAATAAACTTCAATCATCAACAACGTAAACTGAAATTCCAAACAAATATCTAATAACTTAAAATGAAAGTGTATCCTTGTACTAGATCCACATATTCGAAATTTTAAAATACATAATTCATATCCGAATCAAATATCCAAAATCTGAAATCCAAATAGCACAGATCAGTTCAAATTCTCGGATATATCCGAACAATGCACAATCCTACAACAATATATTCAATGTAATCTCATAAGTGCGGTATGAAAGAGGGTGTGTACGCATTGATAGTATAAAAAAGTATTTAAATTATTATTAGAAATAACATAAAAAATCCAATAAATAATGGTTAAAGTAACTAAGTTTTATTGAAAATTGGAAGGAGTATGCCGCATAGCCGCGTAGGGAAAATATATACGTATTGTTTTATATATAGACGCTAACGAAGTTAATATAGTAGTATTAATTACTCTCCAAGAAAATCAAATGGAGAAGAAAAGAAGTAGGGGACGACAAAAGATAGCAATAGAGAAGATATCAAAGAAGAAGAGCTTGCAGGTAACATTCTCGAAGCGTAGAGCAGGTCTTTTCAAGAAAGCAAGGGAACTCAGCACATTATGCGGTGCCGAAGTTGCCATCATTGTCGAATCTCCAGCCGGTAAAGTATTTTCCTTCGGTAACCCTTCTGTCGACTCTGTTATCCATCGATATGAAACTGGGGATTTCTGCCCTCAAGAAGATAGTAGGAAAAAGTATTTGGATTCCATGGAAGACTTGGAAGAACACAAGAAGGAAAAGGCTATGGGGAAATCTAATTGGTGGGAAGATTTGTGTGTGGAGAATTTAGGATTAGAAGAACTTGAAGAATCTATGGCTGCCATGCAAGTTTTGAGGAATAATTTATTGATCCCTAACCTGACTTTAGACCAATTTGGAGTATTATGATATGGGAGGACGTGATTCCTTCAATCAAAATATACTAGTTATGTTGACTATTTTACTGCTAGATCAGTAGTTGTTGATTTCTTATTTCATTTTTTGTTTTTCTTGATTTCAACTCATATATTAGCAAGAAAGCGAATGATGATCTAAGCTTTGTGTTTTTTCCGGTTTCATTTGTTGTCCAGTTTGTTTATGATGTTGTAGATTTATTTTCTTAATTTTAATGCAGAGGAAATTGCAGTAGCTTATGTTGTGTTTTATACCAATATTTATGATGTGGACATTGTTCATGGAAAAGTCACAATCACCTCCATGCTACAGTGTGTGTCCTGCTGAAATAAGAAGAAAAGAAGCTATTGCAATCTTCTGGGTGGTACTGCCTTTTTTCTACATTACTTCTTCTCTGGTTGAGGCATAACATGACGTCGGGGAGTTCATGAGCATAACAAACACTGGACAGGACAAATGACACACTTTCAACTCATAATGCATAGATTTAAAGGAGAGAACAGTAAGGAGTCTCTTGAGCAAGACCTTTCCTCATATCACAGGAAAGGCTTCTGTGTCTTACTCCAAAACAACTAATGTCATTGTAATGACGAGATCATTGCACTTCTTCAAGCAAGCAACGTTCGTCTCTTGCTATCACAGGTGCTATGATGCATTTAAATTTCTCTTTCCATTCACTGACTACAATTTGTTCATATTTTACAACGACGATATGGATATATACACTTTGCAACAAATAATCAAATAATTTGAACATATTTTGCACCAACGATACGAAAATAGACAAGCTACTACTAATTCGACTTTGGACATATTTTGCAACGACGATATGAAAATAGATAAGCAATGCTCGTACCGAGGAGAAGGGTCAACAGCAAGATTATCAAGTAAATTACATAAATAAAGTATATTTTGGGTACAATGCAACAATTCTGTTGCTGAGAGACCACAGAAACAACTAAATTGAATTTGAATGAAAAAACTTAATCCTCCTTATGTATATGTAACAATCTACACCAATGTACTGTAAATGTATATCTGCTTTAAAGTTGGAAAACAGAAGCTTTACGAAGTATTTAGTTAAGGTGAGGGGAGAAAGAATCAATGTGGTTAGGAATTATTGTTTGCAAGAGCTTAGAACAGAGTCCTCTAGAAATTGGGTAAGCTGTGAAGTATACAATTCTGGGTCATTTCTGAAATGATCAACATGAGGTGTAGAAATGAAGTTGCAAGCTCTAACGTTGCGACCACTTCTTCGTTGCTCTTCTACGAAGGACTCAACAGAAACCGCAGGAATGACTCTGTCTGCACTGCTGTACATGTATAATTGTGGGCAACTTGGTTGTCGGGATGTCAATAGATCTAGAACGTCAGAAAGCCTCCTGCAATTTCATCCAAAGATCGATCTGAGTACAAATATTTTCGCACTTGCTCTATGCACTAATGACTCAAAAATGTAATTACAATCCATTGGTTCTAATATTGGTACTTCTGTTAAAATACTGCAGGCTTAAAAACATGTTTATACAACCCTTCACAAAGAAAAGTAATTCTGGAAACAGAGATTATGTGAAGACGTGTCCTTACCTATTTACGGTGGGAAGGTTCAAAACGACCTCAAAGAACTTCTCCAGTACTAATAGCAATGCTGCTTCAGTGACTGCAGGCTTAGTTTCCACAAAAGTTTTGGCTTGTATTGTCACATCTGTGTCTCTGTCGCTTAAAGTCATGATGCGTTTTGTTGCAACACTATTCTTTTTCAAAAAGGCAGCAGAAAATCCAGAAGCCCAGACCTTGACAGAAGCAACTTGACAAAATTAGTTTAAACTTACAAAAGCAAAGATTAACATTTATTATATGCAGGCAGCTACACAGGTACTAGCTCCCCCTCCCTTGGAGAAGGGGTGCAAGAGACTAAATCAAGAATAAACAACTTCTGCATTATCAAGTATATAAGAATATTTTGGCTGCATGGTTAAGGCCTAAGATAGAAGAAAGCAAATAAGGGAACAAACGACTGAACAATTCTGAATGGCTAAAACCTAAGTATATATGACACTTGTAATACTTATCCAATAAAAGCATGATACGGTTGGATTACAATAGAAATGTATGGCTCTTAACAATTGCTCTGCATTAACCTTCAGAAAAATAATACTAATCACTCTTCTGACACTTGCACATAAAAAAGAAATCTTATTTCTGAGGCAGCAATACCTGTGGATCCGGAGCTGCTACAGGGGCAGAATCAACAATACAACCCTTGATCCTTGTCATTAAAGCATGATCTTGTTTCTGAAACTTTTCCAAAATGACACCATAACTGTAAGGCCAAGAATAAAACAACTGAGTCAATTATTAACAGAAGAAAAATGTGTTTGTAGTAAATGAGTGGTGTCATAAAGAAAGAACTCACGTTAACCATCCAGTATTACTGAAAGTGTGGAAGACCAAGTTCTTTCCATGCTCTTCTTCTTCCAACCAATCAGCAAGATGATTCACAAGTTGTTCGATATCCTGCTCTGCCTTTCCCCCGACTTGATAGCTGAGTATCTCAGACATTGGGAAAGTAAATGTAATGACATGATATCCTCTTGATGCATACCACTCTGCATATCTCTTTAGATGCTTTTGCTTTGCACCTAACCATCCCAACAATACTACCACAGTCTTAGACTTTACTGGTGAACAATTCCCAACAGCAGCATTTGGCTCTGGTAAGTGCCATCTATACAACACCTCAGAAGGTGAAGAAGAAGGAAGTGTAGTATATGTATATGTCGATGGATTAGCAGACTTGGCCAATGCTGCTGATTCATAAAAATTGACCAACACAGAAGAAGAACAAGGGCCAAAAGAAGAACCCGAAAGGGAACTAGAACTGGTGCTGGGACTTGGAACATTTAAGTTAGGCACAGGAACACGTATTCTGCTGACAAAGGACAAATCAGCTAGCTTAGAAACAGATATCTGAGACACCCATGATGTTTTCTTTTCTTGCAATGCAGAGGAAGAAGAATTATCCAATGACTTAGATTTTTCATGAAGATCAGTAGATACAGCAGCTATAGCAACTGCAGATGCTGCAACAACCGGTCTTTGGAGGATTCCAGACAAGCAAGCCATGAGAAGCTATAGCAGTTGACAGGAAATATCTTTGTTGAAGTTGGTCTTGGAAGAAATTGGGCTGCCAATATAGATGTATTATTTTGACAGCCCCACCAACCACTCTATATAGCTGTCACCTTAGAAGTCAAATTTTGTGTTGTCATTAGGCCAATATTATAGAGAAGAAGATGTGTGAACACAAAGCACCACTTACCAGGAGAATAACCTTTTGTAAGAAAAGAAACTTAAAACTAGTGGTTATGAGACCTGACACATGGCTAATTCATGTTTCTTTGACTGGCCGACCACTAAACAAAGACAGAAAAGCATGCTTAGGTTTGGTAATAATAATAATCCTAGTAGGATACGAATTCTAGTCTAGGAGAATATTCCAGCATAATAATTGGCTATTCAATGGTTGTCAATTGGGATCTTCCCCTTTCTAATCAGAATTGTAATCATCCACCATAAGATTGGTCTAATTCAACACTTGTGGTAGATAGCTCAAAGCCTAAATAACTTGGGAGTATATCAAATTTATTCGTCTAAACTAAAAACTGTCCCTAACAATTAACAGGGGCAAAAAGGGAAAATGATCCAGTTGATTTAATGAAGCCTCAAAACGTGACCCTAACAAATTACTCCAGTCTCCACACGGTTTGTTTTAGGAAAAAGACAGTTTTGACCCCCCCCCACCCCCCCCTACAGGCGGCGGTGATATCCCAATCCATCAATGGAGGAAGTATTGTCCCCTCTCAATATCAGAAACACAATCGACGAGGAAAAGGAAAATCAACATATGATTTCTATATAAACAGATAAGATACATTGTAGGAGACAAAAACAAAACAACAGATCCATACCTGAAAGATGAATAAAAACAACCGTCCCTTATAATAATAAAAATCTCTTCTTTATGATTATGATGATAAGAAAAAAGAGAGAGAGGGGAAGGAGGGTTATTGTGAAGTTTTGTAAATATAAAAAGATTTCCCACGAGATTCTTGGAGCAGGGACGGGGCGGACACAAGGGTCTTAAATGCCTGCTTCACCTCTCCTTTCCCCAATCATTTTTCTTCTCTTTTTCTCTTTATATCTCTTTCTCTCCTATAAAAATAGGACATACGGGAGTATATACTATGCTACTTAAATGTGAGGATATTTTATTTAGATACTTAAATTAAATTAAATTAATTTAAAAAAAATAAAAAATGGTTATATAAATTAAATTGATTCTCTACTGTAATGATTTGAGCATATTGAGAAGAGATATGTGGATGCTTTCGTGTGGAGGTGTGAGCGGCTGATTATGGATGGCTCAGGAGGAGCAAAAGTAAGCCGAAAAAGTATTGAGAATAGGTGATTAGACAAGACATGATGCAGTTGCAGCTTACCGAGGACATGGTCGTAGATAGGTGGTTGTGGAGGACACAGATTATAATAGAGGGCTAGTAGGTAGTAGGTGTCTCGCTTATTTTTCTATATTACTAGTAGTCGTAGTATTTCTCTGGTAGTTTCTTGTTCTTTGATTTCTATTGTTATTTACTATCTCGTGTTCTCCGCTTGACATACTGTTTTGTTGTAGCTATTGCTCCTACCTTACTATTAGTCGTACTATTTCTCCTGTAGTTTCTTGTCCTTCGATTTCTGATATTATTTACTGTCTCTTGTTCTACGCCCCTCTTTCCTATTTAACCTGCTCTGTTATTGCATTATTATGAGTCGATGATCTATCGAAAATAGTCTCTCTACCTCTCGAGGTAGATGTAAGGTCTGCGTACGCTCTATCCTCCCTAGACCCCCATTTGTAGAATTTCACTGAGTATGTTATTTTTGTTGTTGTTGTATAAATTAAAATGCAAGATAAGAGTAATTAGTTAGATCTAATAAATGCTCCAGTTGAAAACTAAAATTTGGCTCCAAAATTATTGATTTTTTACTAAAATATATAATGATAAATAACCTATATATAATATAAAGTTAGGCATAGAAAATGTGGTGTGACACCTCTCTTTGACCAATCTTATTTATCTTTTTTCTACTTTTTGGCTTTTTCCTCTCATTATCCTCAATTATTTTATTTAAAAATCATCTCCATAACTAAATGCATATAATAATAATATTAATATTTGAATTTGTATAATTAGTCATTTTATGATGAATTACATATTCTAATTTAAATTTTAGTCCTTCTTTTAATACCATTTTATTAGATAAAACGTAAATAAGTTATATTGGTAATATATAATTAACTACACATAGTATTTAAGCTTTTAGTGTAAATAAACAAAATTTATGAATTAACCAAAATGTAAGTCAATAATGTGTTTTTCCTCCCATTAAATAGGGATAATTTCTAATTCATATATTTTTAAAAATTTATTGATGTCTTTCAAAACTTTATGAATTTACTGATATTTTTTAGACCGCGAGAAGCACGGAAACGTTCACTAATATAAAGAGCAACCTAATAGTCTTTTCGGTCCATAGTATATGGTGTCTTTAGCGTGGACACATCCTTAAGAAATCACGTACCCTTAAAAAGTAAAAAGTATTTCACTAAATTACCTTAATTAAATAGTACCAATTTAATATTAATTCTTTGATTATGTAAAGATTTCGCTTATCCAACTAATGATAAATTTGGTAAAACACTATTAATATCATCTTGATTATATAAAAAATAAATTTTAGAAACTAAATATAAATACTTAAGATACATATAATATGAACCGAAGGAAGTCACGGGCAATAGATTCACAAAAAGTTACTACAATTCAATATACACTAATTACATGGCCTCACATAGTAGGAATGGACTTAAAAAAGAATGAGTGCAAAAATTGAGAATAGGCAAGAAAATTACAAAGCAAAACCACGTGTAGCAGCATCAAAGGATCAAAATTCCCGTGAGAACTACAAAATATTGTATCCTTCCTTATATATAGTTATAAATTACAATACATATCTAGTACTTAATTACTTTGATTTCTGAAGTTTTTACTCAAGATTACCTTTTTTAAGACTAAAATGAATACTCATTTTCCGTATCGTATAAGCCACATCTTATTTGACCATTTTCAATTTTACATAGAATACATGAAAATCTCTAGCCATTGCAGTTCAATGTTTTAAAAAGTATTTTTTGGGCTAGTCTCGAAGCTAGCCCCGAGGCAAGGTGTGTCAAGAATATCTCGAGCCGTATTGGTAGAGCGTAATCTCCAACCTTCCGAGCGTTAGTCCCAACATTCTGGGCGTTCATTTGGGACATATATGAGCCTCGAGAATCTTTTTAAATTTTGAACCAAAATTGCTTAGTATTTTTTTTAAAAAAGTTAAATATTTAAAAAATTCACAGTAAATTCTCAAACTAAAAATTCTCAAAAAGTTAAAAGTTTTTTCTAATTATTTATCTTAGTTTCATAATCTTTTCTCTTTGTTGTTTACAAAGTAACAAATACACTTTAGATTTTTGTATGCAAAGTACAAACAACAAAGCTAATTAAGAGTTTTGTCCTCCAATTTGTACTATACTTATTTCATAATCTTTTTCTTTGTTATTTACATAGTAACAAATACACTCTAGACCTTTGTATGGAAAGTACAAATTAAACTACAAAGCTAAGAGTTTCGTCCTCCAATTCTTACTATACTTCTATGCTTGCATTTTTCTTCTTTATTCTTTATTTTCTGCAAGATACTTTTAGCATTCTTCAACTTATCTTTTTCAAGATAGTTTTTAATTTTAGAATTTCTTTTGATATTGCTCTAATTTAGATAATGTTTTGAAGACTCTATTATGATTATTCATAATATAATGAGTATTAATCTATTATCTAATTTTAAGTTTTAAAACAATAATTTTATGTTGTTGTCATTTCTATATGTGAATTATTAGGATGGAATATCATTTTTACAAACTCTAATTATATTTCATCTTAGTCATGTTATTGGTAATAATGCATCTTTTACGTCATTCACTTTTTCCAAACATGCACATATTAGTATGTTAACAATATATTTTATAATTTTAATGTATTTTTTATTTATATATTTATTTTATTTATTTATAAAATATTAAAAATTAAATATTCATAGGGCTTACGCCCCTTGCCTCGGGGCTTACACCTCGCTGAGGTATATGTGAAACGCCTCGTCTTACACCCGCACCTTTTAAAGCACTGTTACAATTTTTTTTCATGGTATAAATTGGAGATTTTCCTTATTTGAATCAGATAATTTATAGAGAAAATAGGATTTTAAATTCCAATAAACTACAGAAAAATACAATTGAAGATAGACCACACCTAAGATTATACCAAGGCGCTAACTGCTAATAAAGCTAATATCCACCGGCTTCTTAATATTAGAGAAAGTAGACATTACTTTACTAATAAGTATATCACTTGGATGGATTTATTTCCTTTTGCTGTCTGGAATCTATGACTTAATCGCAATCATAATAACCAAAATATTACTTGTCAACACTTATTTATATCTTCTGTGGTTAATGCTGCTACTGAGTACAAGCTCCTGACTAGTGAAGAAGACCACCTTAGACGATAAAATTCTCGTCGAAAAAATAATAATCAAGGCAAAAAAATATCGTAACAATCATAGTATTGAAAGTATATTTATATCCTAGAGACAATATGCATTTGAATAAATGTATTTTATACACATTCATATTATTATTAATGGAGATTAATATTTTGGCATTTGTAATTATTGAATTATAATTTGATTGTTTGTAATTATTCATTAATGTGCATCCCTTGAGCTTACGTTGTCATTAATAGAGTGAGATATTAATGATATAGCGTAACTCTTAAAATAACCTCGACTAATGATCATCGAGAATGGGATATCGATGATATGTGATAAGTCGACATGTGGCCTGCATCACATCCTTAGAGGATGTAGTATGTCTCACCTGCTACGAGTAATGGTTACTCGTGATGGACACATGGATACTTTGGAAGTATTGGTATACCCTGCTGATATACTGTTTGTTATACTTGTCTAAAGTATGATCAACGTGTGGGAGATAGAAGTCCTTAGACTTGAGGTCAATACGCGTCTTGTCTACAAAGTAATGTACTTTGATCCCGTCCTAAGCTCAAATGCCTTATAGGTTGAGATACGACTTGTATTGGGTACATTACGATGTGGATTGAAGGTACTAGTTGAGCCAAGATTAGGATTCATTCATTGGATGTATATTCGAGAGAACACTCGGATTCGCAGTGATATTAGGTTGACTAAGTCGTTGGCCAACGCAATAGACATATTTAGAATATGGTCTAGTTGTCAACTAATATAGATGAGATACAATGATTAAGCCATTTTGATAGACACTTGACAAATCCTAAGCTTGATCGGGTGTGTCGTGAATGAAAGAATTTTATCTTACCACATAAATGTTAAGTTTACTGGATTCGTGTAAACGTACTTCACATATTGAGTTCGTCTTTCGACGTCGTCTAAGAGTTCTGTGTAGATCTTAATTTGATTAATGTTGATATGAGAAGGCATGTAGGGTCACACTATGTCGATTGTCCGTTTCGATATAAGGATGTATTTAGAGAGTAATTAAAATGTTCGATTTGGAATCGAGACATTTAAATGAATAATGATTATTTTAATTAAGTCAAAATTGAATTTTGGATTTAATTAAGAATGCACGAAAAATAAAGTCGAGCGCCGCGATGCCCATACCCTAGGGTCGCGGTGCAGTGCAGGCGCATGCCGAGCACCGCGACGCCTCAGCTTCGATTTTTGGGCAGGGTCCAAGGGCAAACTTTAATCCGGTTTTGACATATTTTTCAACTATAAATAGAGGCATTCACCTCATTATTCAACACACCGAGTCTGAAAAACATTCTAAGCCTTAGAGACTTAGAATCAAATACTCTCGAACCTCTGTCGGATTTTCTAGCTTTCCGAAAGAGAAGTACATTGAAGTTTGGAGCTTGCAATCGGAAGGGCAACCGCGTGTGCACCTTATAGTAGATAAAGATTCCAGATTGTTATAACTTGTAAGTAAATGTTTTATGTTACAAGTTCCATTGTTGTATAACTATACCAGAATTATTGTTGGGGTAAGTAAGAAACAAAACTTTTAAACTTCCATTGTGCCTTGTACCCAACAAAACCCTACAAGTATTTGATTTCAAATATTACAATCTCATGAATCTTCTAATTCATCTTTTCGATAATAAATTCAAGGGTCTTAAGCTTGATCTTGAATCAGGTAGTCTTGATCTTGAACTTGTACTTGGATTCAAGGGCTTGAAGCTTGAATCTTCGTCTTAATCCCTAGAATTTGTAGAGAAATATTTGAATGCTTGTAGCTTGTAGAGAAATATGCGGCTTTGATCCAAGAGCTTTCTCTGGCTTCTTGTTAGAATTCTTGGTCCCTTTTTTGAATTATGAGACCCCTATTTATAGTTGTAGGATGGAGGAGTTGTGATAAGGACAGACTCCTTTCAGCCAATCAGATTTAAGTTGACATGACGATCTTTGATTAGTCGGAACACGTCACATGTACACAGGGCATTTTCATTGACCTTTGATTTGACTAGGCATGCTGCATTATTTTGACACATGGCCTGATCCTATTAGCTCCCTCGTTTGACTTGACGTGCCACGTCATTTGACACGTGACACCGATTTGGGCCTCTAGGATAGAATGACATCTTGGGCTTGGCAAGGTGGGCTCATCACTTGTAGCCCAAATCAATGGACTAGCCCAACGAAATTGGACTTTAATTAAATTCATATTCATTTGACTTAAATAATTAATCCAATTATATTAGCCATGACTAATATATATTCAATTTAATATAATCTGAATTTCTTGTGGATTTGAGCCGAGGGTCTTTCGGGAACATCCGTTCTACCTTTCAAGGTAGAGGTAAGGTTTGCGTACTCTCTACCCTCCCCAGACCCCACGTTGATAGGACTTCACTGGGTATGTTGTTGTTGTAAAATTTCGTCATCGATAAATGCCCCCTACTTCAAGACTTGTCGAGGCGTAGATTATGTTGAAATTTAAAGACAAGATTTGAAGTATCTATACTTGAACACTTGTACAGATTGTAATTTGCTTGTCAACGGACAAAGCTACCACCACATTTCTCTATGTCCCTTGTGAGTCAATGCTAGGGACCTTCTAAACATGGACACTATGCAGTTGTTGCTTCCAACAAGGGAACACACAACTCATTTGCTGCATTGTAACTTTATGTAGAAAAGATCGGAGCTAAAAGATTTCATGTAGTGACTCATCCGTGCTCTTTCGGTTCTAGTTGATTATGGACGAAGGTAACCGCCAGTAGTCTTCTAATAGATTAGGATACAGTTATTTACTCCCTTTCGAACTCAGATTGCCGTCGACGAATCCTATTAAATTTAGAGATGGACACCACCACTCTTTACTATAAATAGGGAGCATGCTCTCCATTATTTTGGCACCAATTGCAAGAGTCGCGAGTCACCACGGGATAGCACAATATCAGGTACTTTTCTACCTCTTCTCTTTTGATTTTCGTCATTCTTCTTATTGTTCAGCACACCTTTGATATAAAATTCATATCTTGATGTAGAAACGTTGAAATCATGATCCGTTTAAATTTTTCAGAAACTAGACTTCAAGATCTACAACATATTCAAATTTCAGAATTAAACACCTTCAATATAGTTCTAGATAAATTTTTGAAGTTAGCTTTAAATTTGGTCATGCTGAAAATTTCAGATTTGCGCGGCTTCGCCAAACAATTTGTAACTTGATGGAGGAGCGCCCGGAATTGAAATCCGTTTTACACGAAGGGCTACGACATACCCAAAATTCAGAATTAAAAACCTTGAGGATATTTTCAGATAATAATGTGAAGTCGGATTCTGATTTTGACACGGTGAAAGTTTCAGATTCACGCAACTACACCAAAAAATTTGTATCTTAGTATAGGAACGGCGGAATGTGTAAGATTGTAATAATTTCTCTTGGGGAGTATTCTCATTATTACAAAATATATATAGTGTGTACAAGAGAGGAATCCTAATTGGGTAAGGATCCTAATATACCATAAATATACAATATTCATAATTACACAATATATGACGAATATATGGAGAATATTTGCTAATACACCCCCTCAGTCTGAGCGGGAGGAGGCCGGACGCTGAGACTGGATCTGAAGTCAAGTAATAATTGTCTGAGAAGCCATTTTGTGAAGATATCTGCATATTGATATGAAGAAGGCACATGCAACACTCTGACATGACCTAGCGCAACCTTCTCACGAACAAAATTGATATTTATCTCAATGTGTTTGGTTATCTGATGTTGAACCGGATTATGACCCCAAATAAGGTATTTCTTAGGCCGAGCCAAAGGTAACACGGGGACCTATCACTATACCAAGTTTCCTCTAAAAATACTTAGTGTAACTAGTACAAATTCACGCAAGAAACAACCCTATGAAAACAGTCTCGCCAGAGTTTTTTTGTAAAACAAGACAACCTTAAAACAATCATAACTTTTTATCCGTAAGTCGGATTAATCTTTGTAAAGTCTCAAACTGTCTATAACAGAGAAATCTAGAACTTTTATTCAGCACAACTTTTCATAATCCTCACCAAAACGTTCAGTTCTTTATTTTAACAACTCTCAGAAAACTATTTCGCCAGATTCATTGTAAAAGAAAGTCACAATCTTAATACAGTCATAACGTTTAATCCGTAAGTCGGATTAATCTCTGTAAAGTCTCAAACTGTCGAGAACAGAGAAATCTAGAACTTTTATTCAGCACAACTTTTCCGATTCCTTACCGATTTGTACAGTTTTTCGGTTATACTTTCTGCCTTCCGGATTTCGGTCGATCCGAGATAAAAACTTTAAACTGCAATAACTCTCAAACAGTATGTCGGTTTTAGCCCCACTTGGACTCAATATGACCGCGAAAGAGAGATGTACAACCCTGTAAAATAGCATCCAATTCCAACGAGTATAACTCAGCGAAAACAGTTCGTAAAGTTCTGCCTTCCGGATTTTGGCCGATCCGAGGCAGAAACTTTACAATGCGATAACTCTCAAACCGTATGTCGGTTTTAGCCCCGCTTGGACTCAATCTGACTGTAACAGAAAGATGTACAACTCTGTAAAATTTCATCCAATTCTAACAAGTACAACTAAGCGAAACAGATTGTAATTTCACAGCCCAAACTAATTATTAAACAACCTATAAATCATAATTTCATGTTCATTCTTTCAATATCCGGATTATATTCTAACATGTATTGTAACTTAAAAATAAAGGATTTTACTAAGAATTATGAGTGAGAAAACTCACCTTTTGTTGCTTCGTACTGCAAATGAACTTTCAAACTCCAACTAATCATTTCTCTTCTTGCTCTCTTGGTATTTTTCTGATTGTTGTTCTTCTTGCTCTATTGATATTTTTTCTGATTTTTGTTCTTTGTGCTAAGTGCTTTGTTTTGTACCATGTAGAATAAATAGTGAGGTGTGTGTAACTTGATTATTATTATTATTATTATTATTATTATTATTATTATTATTATTATAACAAATCAGGATTTTACATTCTCCCCTCCTTAAACAACGTTTGTCCTCGAATGTGAATAAGACCGTAACACAAGCATATAGACACAGAAACATCACACACATGAAACACAACTTAACACATTTTATTACCTTATTCAAATTTGACTTTCATCGCGTCTCGGCTTCGCATGTGGCTTCTTTTGTGGAGTGATTTCTGCACAAGACCTTCACGGAAGCGATATCTTTATTCCTTAGGCGCTTAACCTGTCTATCCAGTATTTCCATCAGAATTTCTTCGTATTGAAGCTCTTCATTCAGAACTATCTCTTGGGGTCAGATGACGTGGCTTGGATCGTGCAAGTATTTCCGTAACATTGACACATGGAATACCGGATGCACCGCTTCTAATTCTTGTGGAAGGATTAGTTCGTAAACCACATTCTCACTTTTCATAAGATCTAATATGCTCCAATAAACCTTGGGCTCAACTTCCCTTTCTTGCCAGAATGCATCACTACCTTCATTGGAGAGACTTTTAGAAACACTTTCTCCCCTTCTTGAAATTCGAGATCTCTTTTGCGATGGTCCGTATAAGATTTATGGAGGCTATGAGCTGTATTGATTCGCTCCTGAATTATCTGCACTTTGTCGTTTGTTTCTTGAATGGTTTCGGGTTCAAACAATTGCGTCTCACCCACCTCGAACCATCCAAGTGGAGATCTACATTTTCGCCCATACAAGGCTTCAAACAGAGCCATCTGTATGCTAGAATGGAAACTGCTATTGTAGGCGAACTCAATTAGACATAAATGGTCCAACCAGTTGCCCCGAAAGTCCAATATGCAAGACCACAACATGTTCTCTAATGTTTGAATTGTTCATTCAGCTTGTTCGTCGGTTTGCGAATGGAAAGTCGTACTCAACTTGACATTCGTCCCGAGGCCCTGTTGGAAACTTTGCCAAAAGTGTGAGGTGAACTGGGAACCCCTATCGAAAATAATTTGTAATGGAATCCAGTGTAACCTCACTATTCCTTTCAAATAAATTTGCGCATATTGTGGCGCCCGATATGTAGTCTTGACAGGTAGGACACCTTCCAACAAACTCTGCAACATCTCTCTTCATTCCGTCCCACCAGTAATTTGCCTTGAGATTCTGATACATTTTCGTTGATCCTGGATGAATGGAATACCTGGTATTGTGACCCTCATCTAAGATCTTTCTTCTTAGATCCCTTACCTTAGGAACACATAACCTACCCTTATACCGAATGGTACCGTCATTTTCTCCTAATGTAAACTGTGAAGGTTTTCCACTTCATATCCTCAAACTGACTTTCTTTTATTTCCGAAGCTAAGACAGACTGAGAGGTATCATGCACCACCATTCTGCCTTCACCGGCCTCAGTTAAACTAACCCCGAGGTTTCCCAATTTCTGTACCTCACGGACAATCCCCTTCTTTTGTATTGCCAAGTAGGCCAAGCTGCCCATTAAGCTCATACTGAATGCGTCAGCCACCACGTTAGCTTTTCCAGGATGGTAAAGAATGCTAAGGTTATAATCCTTAAGCAACTCTAACCATCTTCTTTGTCGGAGATTCAAATCCTTCTGCATGGTTATGTACTGTAAACTCTTGTGATCTGTAAATATATCTACATGCACCCCATACAAATAGTTCGGGCTTCTTCACGTCATAGATGCTCAAGAGTCGATTGATTACCAACTGAGAGTCACCAAAGACTTGCAACTGCAATTGCTTCATGTCGACAACCATTTTGAGTCCAAGTATTAATGCTTGATATTCAACAATATTGTTGGAGCAACATTATGTCAAAGTAAAGGAGTATGGTAGCACCTCCCCTTGTGAAGTAACAAACACTACTCCAGCACCAGCTCCACCGCGATGTGCAACACCATCAAAGTACATCTTCCATGGAGGTTGGATTTCAATGACCATTGCATCTTCATCAGGAAGTTCATCTATTAGCTCCCAATCATCTGATATCGCGTGATCAACCAACAAGTCAGCCAATGTTTGTCCTTTTATAGCCCTTTTAAGGGATATATGTGATCTCAAACGGTTGAAAATGGAGGTATCACCTTGTTATTCGGTCACTGAGGACTGGTTTTGAAATCCCATCATTGATGGAATTTGCTCTAGAAATATGAAAATGATAAGCTTGAAAGTAGTGCTTCAAATTTTGAATCGAGAAGACTAGCGCCAAACACAACTTTTCAATTGGCGAGTAATTCAACTCATTTGGTCATCATTCTACTCAAGTAATAAAGAGAATTTTATTTCCCTTCACTATTTTCTTGGGCCAACACTCCAACCGATCTCTCTTGTGCTGAAATGTATAGTATCAATGGTTGTTACGATTCACTTTTACGCGAAGACATAAAAGCTACTGGATAACTCGTGGACTCTTGGAATTATTTATTTTTTAGAGTCGCCACCTAATTTATATGGAAAACTAGGAAAACCATATTTTTAAAAGGGTTTTTAAAAGTAAATAAAAATCTTAAATTTAAGTCAGAGTTCGAGTAAGGATTCAAATGATCCCCGTGGAAGGTGTTAGGCACTCTAGTATAAAAGATCCGTAAGATACGATTAACCTCGGGTCGTATATAATAAAAATTTCTTTAAATTGCTTGATATGTTTAAAATATTGTGAAGTATAGTCATTCAAATCATTTTCGCCAAAAATAATTTTTTTCACACAAACACTTTAAAAGTGAGTACAAAAATCCTCCTAAAATTTCCTTCTTTTTGGAAAGCAATTTCCTTTATTTCTATCAAAAAGTGATAAAATACTTATTTTTTTCCTTCATGTAAAATGGAGTATTAGAGAAAACTTTAACAATTTTTTTATTTATTAAAAGAGGTAAACCAATAAAGGGCTTGTTCCCTTAACCCAAACTATAGCTAATAAAGGATTTTTCTATTTTTATTGGGAATAATTACAAACTTGATTAAAACAAGTTAATTCGAAATTGATTTAAAACTCATGTCAAAATGAAGAAAAATCATATTCTTTTCTCTTTACAAATTTGAAACAAATTATTTCAAATCAAGTTTTCAAGGCTAGATACAAAGTTAATTTGAGGAAAAAATCCACTTATTTAAACAAGTAATTTTTGGAATATTAAAACATCATTTTTTATTTCTTATCCAAAGTGAACCATTATATTTAATTCAAAGGCATGAAATGAGGACTCTACATAATTAATTCTACTGTAGGGCTTCAATAATAATTAAAGTTTTTACACATAAGTAAATACGTTTAAAAATGAAATAAAGCAATGAGTTGGCGGGTATACCGGCCCACCAACTACTGTATAAAAGAAAATCCTATTATTCTAGGCTATTTTTACTCATGGCTGGGCCTTCTACCATTTTTATCCATGGTTGGACCTTCTACCATTTTTATCCATGGTTGGACCTTCATTTCTGCCGGACTCAATGCAATAATGTGTTATTGGGCCCTCAGGCCCAACAACTCAAACAGTCGGGAAATCAGTCAGATGTGCTCCCACATGCCCACGAAACATGCACGAGGAGAGTGAAAAACACAAATATCAATTAGCAAGTACCCAAAGGTTATCAGATATGAATAAATACTGACAATTTAAGTATCTAATCAGTTAACAAACCAAATGAATACTCAGCAGACCCAAAGAAATGAAAATCCGAGTATTTTACTCAATATTGGGCTTAGGCAGAATATATAATGCGCGCACACGGAGGGGCAAGACCAATAACTCTCATTTCAAAGAGGGGAGGAGAAGATGAGGCCCAAAAGCATGTATCAATCCAATCTCAGTGGTCTAACAGATATACAGGCCTATACTCATATAATGGAATGATATATACAGAAGTTATGCCAAGTGTGTGTGGTATACCTGACGATATACAAAGTATATAATCTGAATATACACATGATTTATATCCAGGCATATATACTCTATATACCTCTGAGGTATACCATCCTAAATCCAACAAAAATCGAACAAGAAAGAGTCCATTATGGACAAGTTCATACAGTAGCAAAACAGGGATATTATATATGATCTGCACAGACTACAACAATCCCAACACAAAGGAAACATGCTCGGGTTCAATCCATAAAAAAGAAGAAATACATACACCTCAATACCAACCACATGGATAGCAACAGATTAAGCACCTAATGTATTCAGTTTCTAAACCTCAAACAATGATAATAAAGCAACACAAGTTATTTGAAAGGCAGCATGAAGAGATTAAGCTTGGATAACTTAGTCAGTCATGCATGTATATATATATATACTTAGATCAGTAAGCATATGAGCGTGATAAGTTCCAATTCAAAATGGGCAAAGAGGCAATTTCATTAATAGGGGTATACCTGTGTCACAGTGGGGGGTCCTCTTTCTCCATCTGGTCATGCAAGAAAACGTGGAGGAGTAGTAGTACTCTGTGCCATTGCCATTTTCAGCAACAGAATAGCGACGTCAAGAGAAAGGAGAGAGTGACGGCGGCTTAGGGTTTAACCCTAGATACTGCGTAAAGGAGAAATGAAAGGGAAAATGAGGGCTTTTTCCCTTATACCACCAACTGGGCCGGGTCTGGTCCATTGTTTGGACTCGGCTCGGCCGTTTTTCAAATGAGATGGACTAAAACACATAAGTAAAGTCGTTGGGGATGGGAGTCCATTTTTGCAAATGTGGCTACGCGGTCAAATAACAAATAACCACATTTAATTTTAATTGTGGCCAAAATAACCAATTAAAACCAAATTGAGATTAAAATTAAAATTAAAATCCGCCTTTAAATAAAAGCCATAGAAATGTAAAACCTTAAAATTTGAGGTATAAAAATGTGATCTTTTTGATACTCTATTTAATTAATCAAAATTCCTTAATTTCACGGAGTAAAATATTTATCAATTTAATATAATTAATTTAGACAAATCAATTAAATAATTATCTTCTTAAATATATAAAATTAAAAATATAAAAATAGGCAAATGATATAAAATAATATATTTGATGATATTTTGCTAAATAAAATGGTAAATGTCCCTAAGATAATTTTGTAAAATTATTTTCTCTCTGTAAAAATGCATATTTTACTTCGTTCATGACTCGGAAACTTTTAATACTTAAATGAAAGTATTGGATGGTAAACATTAGGTGTCAACAATGGTTTTTCAGATACACGGGCTTCTAGAACTAGATGCTTCATTAAGTATGACTTGATACTCTTGAAGGCATTTGTACAAGTTTCATCCCACCTGAAAGGAATACCCTACCGACTGAATGGTTGGTATCTTCTACATAGATTCGAGATGAATCTCCTAATATATGCTAGCTTCCCCTGCAGACTCTTTAAATCATGAATATTTCGAGGCTTGGGCATTTTCAAAATCGCATCAACTTTGGCTTGATCAATTTCAATTCCTCGATGTCGAACAATGAAACCAAGGAACTTTCCAGAAGTAACTCCAAAGACACATTTCAATGGATCCATTCAAAGTTGATATCTCTGAAGTCGCTCGAACACCATTCTCTGGTCTTGCAAGTGATCGCTCATCTTTCTTGATTTTACCACTAAGTCATCGATATAGCATTCAACATTTTTGTGGAGCAAGTCATCAAAGATATTCTGCATAGCTCTTTGATATGTGGCACCAACATTCTTTAAATCAAAAGGCATGACCTTGTAGTAATAAATGTCCTTGGGTGTACGAAATATAGTAAGCTCCTCATCTTTTGGTGCCATGCGAATTTGGTTGTAGCCAAATGAACCGTCCGTGAAAGACATTGCTTCATAACCAGTGGTAGTATCAATCAACTCTGGAATAGGAAGCAGGAAATCATCCTTAGGGCATGCATTATTGAGATCTCTGAAGTCAACACAAACTCAGATTTGGTCGGTCTTCTTCCATACGGGAACGATACTCGAAATCCATGTAGGATATATAACTTCAAGAATAAATCTAGCTTCAATGAGTTTGTTCACTTCATTTTTAATCAAAGGAATCAAGTCTAATCTGAAACGTCTCTGGCCTACTTAATAGGACAAGCACCATTCTTGACTGCAAGATGATGGACTACTACTTTGGGATCTAAGTCAGGCATTTCTTTATAACCCCAAGCAAACACATCCTTATATTCTTTGAGTGTCTCCATGTAAGTGTTTTCTTCATCAACTGTTAGAAAAACACTTAGGTAGGTGGGCCTTAGATCTTCCTCAGTACTAAGATTAATTTCTTTCAAGAAGTGTACAAAATGGTCTTCACCCCTTCTTCAAGTTATGGCGGAGCTTCTCCAGCATCTTCATCCTCTTGAGGATCTCCATCATTGAAAGATATGTGGTAATACCAAGAAATATCCCCCGACTTCTCTTCAACCTTCATTTGAGATGAGATATCTTGATCACTTTACGTAGTAACATGATATGAAGAGCCTACACTTTCCTCGTCTTCGTCACGCTCCTTGGTATAAACCACAATGTGCAACTTTGATTTTAGTACCTCCCTACATGAAACCACAAGTTTTATTTGTCACCTCATTCTAGAAGGAATCAAACTTTGGATATCCTTAGAGGTTTTAGGTGAAGCAGGCATTTTCATGCTTTGATACTTTCTGTGGAACTTGTTCTTCATCTTCATGTTCAATAGCCCTAACCTCTGAAATATATAAGCGTTTGCGGTTAGCTTTCCCAGTTGATCAAACAACAAATGACTTTTGTTGGAAGCAACAAACTCATCTTCCATAGTGATGTAGTTGTTACTAGCCCTTCTTATAGAGATGCGGACTGGCGGAGGTTGTTTGTATCCCAAGCCTTCACGTGATTGCATCATGGCGGCTTCTGCTGGAAATTTCCCTAACTTTGATGGCTCGTTGGGGTTGTACCCAACCTTGATAAATAATTTGTAAGCATTTGGATAAAAGCCTTCATTGGTACGTTTCGTAGGGAGTGCCACATTTTGCGGTGGATTCTGAGCCACGAACTTTCCAAGCAGCTTTGAGGATAAATTTATCATGTCAATTAACTTGATAGGAAAAGTTAGCCCCCCTAACACATTTCCTTGAGTGTCAGATAATTGGCCTTCATCTTTCTTCACCTTTGGAACGTAGCGGAGCACATGAATTATATTTCTTTTTGAGGACACGATATTCCCTCTATTCGGATTGGAGTGCAGCTTTTCAATGCCAATTTTAACTTTTCCAGCAGCTGCCTCAGCTTTTTTGGTTGCGGTCTTTTCATTGTTGGCCATTGTAACATCGTCAACTTTTACTTCCTTAACAATATAGTTCTTAAAGTAGAACTTTGCATTAGCGAAGTGTGAATCAACTTCTGTAAATGGCTTATCATCACCAACTACCTTCTTTTCGATGTCGCCTTCAAGATACTTCAAACATTGATAGTATGAGGATGGGACAACTTTGTTCTCGTGTATCCATGGCCTACTGAGCAACATATTATATGAAGTATTTGCGTCAATCACATGCATCTATGCACCTGATTGCAAATATTCAATGGTGATCTCCAATTTGATAGCACCTATGGCTCTTTTCCCTCCTTGATTTAATCCTTGAATCATCAAACGACTTTTAGAATGTTCTTCGGTTGTGATGCCAAGTTCCTTCATTGTGTGAATAGGAAGAATGTTAACTCCATATCCATCATCTATTTAAATTCTATTTATCCTCTTCTCGAGTGCACCATCCACCATATACAAATGACGATTGTGCATTGTTTCACTAAGTAGAAGATTGTCATCAGTGAATGTGATTTTTGTATCACATGTGTGCACTTCTGAGAAAGAGGATTCATCAAGCTTTTCAGATGATGATGGAGACAACGTTGATAGTCTCATTCTTCATTTCTTGTTCATCGGGATTGAAGTATGATTCCTCGACGCTGTCTCGACCAGTCGTAGTAATGAACCAACTTGGTAAGAATTCCTCCAAAGCCACGAGACGTCGTGGTTTTTGGTAGTGGTTTGCCTCTACTTTTTTCTTCTTCGGATGCTTAACTAGTTTTTGATTACTTGGTATTCTCACCATCCTCTTCCTAGTTGGTTGTTTAGGAGATTTTTTTCATGGACTTGTTTTGTAGCGCCTCTACCGAGTCACTAAAATCCAACCTTATCATTGCCTTCATCAACTGGGGTTTTATCTTCCTCCAACAATCTTTCATTTATATGTTCTTCAAAACTGTATATCTGGACCGGATCAAGAGAGCCAAAGTTGATAGAGACTTGATTAGAGCTTGACTTCTCATCGTCGAGTAGATTTTTCTTTTCATCAGCCAACTGCATAACTTTATCCTTGAAGACAAAGCACTTATCAAGAGGGTGACCCATAGGTTGATGATACTAGCAATAGTGTGGGTCGTTTGTTCTTCTAGTTTTATCAGGCCAATTCATCTCTGGTAACTCAATGAGTTTTAGCTCGAGTAGTTCATCAAAAATTTCGGGGACATCAAAATCTAGGAAGGGTTATTCTCTTTCTTGCATCTCCTTCAAGGTCGCTTTTTGGCTTGTGTTGCCTTGGTAGGAAGTTGCTTTCATACTTTGCTTTTTGCTCATCTTCGTAGTAAACTTTATAGGCAAAGCATTGATGTTCATGGATTCTTTATTGTCACTCTTGTGTATGAACTTGCTCCACATCTTGGCTTCTTGCTTGTCCTTTCCATTGCGCGGGTTGTAGATAGGCATCACTTCGCTTCCGATGGAGGACATACTCAACTCCATGTCATGAGCGCGAGTAGCTAGTTCTTCAAAGGACCTTGGCTTAATACCTTGCAAGATTTAGAGAAGTCCCCAATGCATCCCTTAGATGCACATCTCTATGCCAGAAGCTTTGCTGAGCCTATCTTTGCAGTTTAGGCTTGTATTTCTTTATCGATTGATGAAGTCGATAATTGGTTCTTCCTTCTTTTGGTGGGTGTTGGTAAGTTCCACCATGCTCACAATTCGCCTTGTGCTATAAAAGCGATTAAGGAATTCATGCTCTAGTTGCTCCCAACTATTGATAGAATTAGGCTCGAGGTCTGTGTACCAATTGAAGGCATTCCCTTTGAGGGAGAAGACGAACTGCTTGACAAGATAGTCTCCATAAGTTCCAACTTTTTTATAGGTTTTAACAAAATGCTCAACATGTTGCTTTGGATTTCCCTTGCCATCAAACTGCTAAAATTTAGGTTGTTGATAACCAGCAGACATCTTGATATTATTGATCCTTGTTGTGTAGGGATTTATATACGTAAGATATGACTTAGCAGCAACTTCATACTTGTTCTTGATAGTCCATTCGTTGAACTCCTTCAGTTGGTCAATTGAAATAATCCCTTCAGAAGAAACTGGAATTTCCTTTGTAGGCAGTGCTTGTTTTGTAGGAACTTCAATCTCTGAGCTTCTAGTACTTTTCCTGGTGTGTGGCTGGATTCTCCCTCCATCAAACCATCTATATTGTCCATCAACTTGTCAATCTAAGCGTCTTGGTTTTGCACATGCTTAGCCAAGCCATCGATTACCTTTGACCATCGCTTGCATGATTGTTGGGGATGTTGGAGAATAACATGGATTGTCAAATAGGTTAGTATTCGACTAGCTTGCTTCATGTGGTGTGAGTGTAGAGGACCCGTCGCTTGAAGTATCATCATCTTTCTTCACGAAAACGTTCTTGGATCTAGAGAGATCGAGTATAGCTAGAGTCTTCTTATACTATTCAACAACACCACTTCTTTTTTCTGATGCATTGGTAGAGGATCTCGTTCCTTTTGAGGATGAAGATCGAAAACATGAGTCATGCGGATGATCTTTGGAGTGTTTATTGGCCCAACATGCTTGTTTTGCTCCTCGTTATTAGTCCAACGCTTCCAAAGGTAACACCGAGGATGATTTTCACATCAACAGAGAACTTGGAGTCTGCAACCTTAGAGGAAGTTGGCTTAAAGTTGATCTTCGTTGAGGTCATTTCGATGTTCTTGAACTTTAATGATCGAAAAGTTGAGATGAGAGGTAGAGATTGTCCCACTGAGCATGCTAGAGCTAGAAGCACTTCATTGCAAATCTTCGATGGTGATCTCTAATTTGATAGCGCCTATGGCTCTTTGCCCCGTTGATTGAATCCATGAATCATCAAGCGGCTTTCAAAAAGTTCTTCAATTGTGATGTCAAGTTCTTTATTGTGCGAATAGGAAGAATGTTAAATCTGGATCCGTCGTCTATCAAAATTCTATGTATCCTCTTTTCGAGCGCATGACCTACCATACACAAAGGGCGATAGTACATCATTTCACCAAGTAGAAGATCATCGTCCGTGAAAGTATTTTTTGTATCACATGCGTGTACTTCTTGAAAAGAGGACACAACAAGTTTTCCAGATGATGATGGAGACAACGTTGATGGACTTTCATTCTTCGCTTCTTCTTCATCGGTATTAAAGTCTGACACCTCGATGTTGTCTCGGGCAGTCCTGGTGCAAAACTAACTTGGTAAAAATTCCTCCAAAGTTATGGGACATCGTGGTTTCTGGTAGTGGTCCACCTTTGCATTTGTCTTCTTCGGATGCTCAACTAGTTTTTTGCTTCCTTAGTCTTCTCACCATCATTTTCCTAGTTGGTTGTTTAGGAGATTCTTTTCATAGACACGTTTTGTAGCGCCTCTGCCAAGTCACTAAAATCCAACCTTCATCATCACTTTCATCGACTAGGGTTTTATCTTCCTCCAAATGTCCTTTTTCTTTATGTTCTTCACAACTGTATATTTGGATCGGATTGAGAGAGCCAAATGTGATAGAGACTTGATTAGAACTTGCCTTCTCATCATCGATCAGAATCATTTTTCATTAGCCAACTACATAACTTTATCCTTGAAGACAAAGTACTTATGAAGAGGGTGACCCATGAGTCGATGATACTTGCAATAGTTTGGGCTGTTTGTTCTTCCAGCTTTATCAGGCCGCTTCATCTCTGGTAACTCAATGCGTTTCAGCTCGAGTTGTTCATCAAAAATTTCAGGGACATCGAAATCCAGGAATGGGTATTCTCTTTCTTACATTTTCTTCAAGGTCGCTTTTCATCTTGCGTTGCCTTGATAGGAAGTTACTTTCATACTCTACTTCTTGCTCACATTCGTAGTAAGCTTTATAGGTGAGACATTGATATTCATGGATTCTTTGTTGTCACTCTTGGGTATAAACTTGCTCCACCTCTTGGTTTCTTTCTTGTCATTTCCATTGCGCGGGTAGTAGACATGCATCACTTCACTTCCAGTGGAGGACATACTCAACTCCATGTCATGAGCACAAGTAACTAGTTCTTTAAAGGACATTGGCTTAATACCCTGCAAGATGTAGAGAAGTCCCCAATGCATTCATTGGATGCACATCTCTATGACAGAAGCTTTGCTGAGTCTATCTTTATTGTTTAGACTTGCATTTATCCACCGATTGATGTAGTTGATAACTAATTCGTCATTCCTTTGGCGGGTGTTGGTAAGTTCCACCATGTTCACAGTCCGCTTTATGCTATAAAATCGGTTAAGGAATTCCTACTCTAGTTGCTCCCAACTATCGATAGAATTAGGCTCGATATCCGTGTACCAATTGAAGGCATTCCCTTTGAGGGAGTGGACGAACTTCTTGACAAGATAGTCTCCATAAGTTCCAGTGTTTTTAGAGGTTTCAACAAAATGTGCAACATGTTGCTTTGGATTTTTCTTGCCATCAAACTGCTGAAATTTGGGAGGTTGATAACCGGCGGGCATCTTGAAGCTGTCGATCCTTGTTGTGTACATCTTTACATATGTAAGAGAGGACTTAGAAGCAACTTCATACTTGTTATTGATAGTCCCTTCAATGAACTCCTTCAATTGGTCAATTGAAATCATCCCTTCAGAAGATACTAGAATTTCCTTGGTGGGTGGTGCTTGTTTTGAGCGAGGTTAAGTCCCTTGTACTTCTGGACCTTTTCCTGGTGCGTGGTTGGATTCTCCTTACATAAATTCATTTATCTTGTCCATTAACTTGTCAATCCGAGCATCTTGGTTTTGCATATGTTTGGCCAAGACGTCGATTACTTTTGTCAAGTTTGCTAATGTCTCTTCCATAGATGAAGCGTTAGTCACCATTGTTTGCATGATTGTTAGGGATATTGAAGAATATCATAGATTGTCAAATAGATTGGTACTAGACTGGCTTCAGTCATGTGGTGTGAGTGGAGAGGATCTGTCGCTTGAAGTATCATCATCTTTCTTCATAGAAGCGTTCTTGGATCTAGAGAGATCAAGTAGAGCTAGAGTCTTCTTAATCTTTTCAGCAACACTGCTTCCTCCTTCTGATGCATTGGTAGAGGATCTCGTTCCTTTTGAGGATGAATATCCAAAAGCGAGAGTTGATGCATATGATCCTTGGAGTGCTTGTTGTCCCAGTATGCTTTCTTTGCTCATCGTAATTGGTCCAAAGCTTGCAAAGGTAACACCGAGGATGCTTTCCACATCAACAGAGAACTTGGAGTCAACAGCCTTAAGGGAAATTGACTTGGAGTTGATATTCTTTGAGGCCATTTCGATGTTCTTAAACTTTGATGATCGAAAAGTTAAGATGAGAGGTAAAGATTGTCCCACTGGGCGTGCCATAATTTGTAGATAATAAAATTTACGTTGAAAAAATAATAATCAAGAAAGAAAAATATCACAACAATCGTAGTATTTGATTTCAAATATGAGTGTTACAATCTTTATAAATCCTCTGATTAATCTTTTCGATAAAAAATTCAAGGGCTTTTGAGTTTGTTATTGAACTTGATAAATTTGATCTTGACTTGTACTTGAATTCAAGGGCCTGAAGTTTGATCTTGAATCTGTTGGTCTTGATCTTGAACTTATAGAGAAATATTTGAATGCTTGAATGCTTGTAGACAAATATGTGGCTTTGATACTTGTTAGAATTCTTGTTTTTTTTTTCTGAATTATGAGACCGCTATTTATAATTGTAGGATGGAGGAGTTGTGATAAGGACAAACTCCTTTCGTCCAATCAAATTTAAGTTGACATGACGATATTTAATTGGTTGAAATATGTCACTTGTACACGACACATTTTAATTGGCCTTTGATTTGACTAGGCATGCGGCATCATTTTGACACGTGGCCTGATCCTATTGGCTCATTCGTTTGACTTGGCGTGCCACGTCATTTGACATGTGGCACCAATTTGGGCCTCTAGGATAAAATGACATATTGGAATTGACAAGGTGGGCTCATCACTTATAGCCCAATGAAATTGGACTTTAATTAAATCTATATTTATTAGACATAAATAACTAATCCAATTATATTAGCCAATAAACTTGCTAAAGGTTGAATAATATATATTTAATTTAATATAATATGAATCTCTTGTGGATTTAAATTGAATAAAATTTTGTCATCCATAACCACAAAAATCAGATACTTGGTATAGCAATCTCTTGGCATAAACTTGCTAAAGGTTGTTATTGTAACAAATAACTGATACCATGTAAATAATGGATCTTGGACCTAACTCAACCCCAAAAGCTAGCTTATAAGTTGAAGATTGTCCAAGTCCATTGGAGTCCATGTTCCCATTCCATTTGTGATGTGGAATCTGAACACTACCCGTACGCCAATACATTGTTAACTGGAGCATAAACAATATAATTTGGAGGCCCAACATCGATGAACAAAGAATTGGAATGAGTCTGGCTCTGGTATCAGGTAACAAATAATTCACAACTCAAAGAGCCAAGATACATCTTTAGCTATATAAGTTGTACATGTACACAGAGACGTGATATTAGATAAAGCAAATTCTAAAGACTCCTACAAGTATTGGACTAGGAGTCCTAACTCCTACAGGTACTGGGATATGAGTCCTAATAGTTATAAGCTGAATGTGGATACTAGCTTCAATCAGTCGAAAATGATTACTGATTCTGGAGGAGTAATCTGCAATAGTGAAGGTCAATGGGTTGATGTATTTCAATTGAATAGCAACACTTATTCACCACGTCAAGATGAATTTTTAGCCCTGAAGTTAGGTCTGGAAATGGCAAAAATCCACAACCTCATGCCACCAGAAATTGAGACTGATTCGACAGAGGTAATAAAATACATTGATCAAATAACCTATGCTAACATTATCCATGAATGCATATTGTTAGTGCTCTAATTGAAGATCCTGATGATCAAGTATAATTTTCGACAAGGGAATGAAGTAACTCACCTGCTGGCTAAAAAATCTCTCAACAAGTCCAACATAGATAATGCTATATCATACAAGGCCTCCAAATTTTGCTGAAGGAAAACTAGAAGCTGATAGAATAGGAGGATCTACTTTTGTTAAGTATGTTAGTGTACAGACATGTAATAATCTAGCTACTTATGGTAATCAAAATTTCAGTGACATCAACTTTAGGTCTTGGAATGATCCTAGTACTCTAGTAACAAATATTGCTCCACGAAGCCATACTATGGCATGAAATATTTTGCAAGTTTAAGTAGTAATATAATATGCATATTTCCTCAACAAAAGCTAAACCTGGATGTTTCTTTTCTATATACAAACAACAACAACATAACTAGTGTAATCCGACAAGTGGGATCTGGGAAGGGTAAGATGTACGCAGACCTTACCTCTACCTTTTCAGGATAGAGATGTTGTTTTCGATAGACATTCGGCTCAAGAGGAACGTAGTCAATGCAGGAAAAATAAGATAGAAAAAAAATCAAGAGACAAAACAAATGGTGCAACATAATAATACCCACATAAACATAATGATCTATGTGATACCAAATTACTACAACTAAGAAAAGGAGACGATGATATGGGAAGGCTAGCCCCCACCTATCGCACTCACAATGTGATAAACTCAAATACCTATTAACATTTTATCATAATTCTCGACCTGCAGGTCTTCCTATCTAAAGTCGTCAGCTGGAGCTGAGCCATATCCTGTCTAATCACCTCAACCCCCCCCCCCCCCCCAACTTTTTTTCGGCTTACCTCCACCTCTCATACCTCCTATGACCACCAATCTCTCACACCTCCTAACTGGAGCATCCTCACCCATCTTCTTCACATGCCCGAACGATCTCAGTCTCACTTCCCTCATCTTGTCCTCCACGGAGGCCACTCCGACCTTGTCCCATATATATTTATTTCTAATCATATCTCTACTAAAATAACCACACATTTATCTCAACATCTGCATCTCCGTTACCTTTATCTTCTGAACATGAACGCTTTTGATTGACCATCACTATGCCCCATACAATGCTGGTCTAACCACCACTCTGTAGAACTTACCTTTCAGCCTAGGCGCGACCTTCTTATTTCAAAGCAACCCAGAGGCGAGCCTCCATTTCATCCATCCTGCTCCAATATGGTGGACGACATCATTATCAATCTCCCCGTTCCTTGGATAGTAGACCTATGATACTTGAAACTCTCTCTTTTGGGTATAACTTGTGCCTCAATCTTCACTTCTACATCTATCTCTTGTGTCACGTCACTGAACTTGCACTCTATGTACTCAGTCTTTTTCCTGCTCAACCTAAAACCCTTAGACTCTAAAATCGTTCTCCAAACTTCCAACCTATTGTTAATGCCACTATGCGTCTTGTCAATAAAAACTATGTCGTCTGCAAATAACATATACCACGGCACCTCCTCCTAAATATGTTGTGTCAATTCATCAATCACTAAGGCAAATAGAAATGGGCTAAGGGTTGATCCTTGGTGCAACCCCATCAGGACTAGAAAGTGTTCTGAATCACCTCCAACTGTCCTAACCCGGGTCTTGACACTCTCATACATGTCCTTAATTGCCCTGATGTAGGCCACATGCACACCTTTAGGCTCCAAGCATCTCCAAAGGACCACCTGAGGGACTTTATCGTATGTCATCTCCAGGTCAGTAAACACCATGTGTAAGTCTCTCTTCTTGTCTTAATACTGTTCCACCAATATCCTGACAAGATAAAGAGCTTTTGTAGTCGATCGGCCCGGCATGAGTCTGAACTGGATTTCAGATATCTACACATCCCTTCTCATCCTCAACTCGACCACCCTCTCCCTAGACTTTCATAGTGTCTTAGTAATGTAATAAGCCAAATTAAATTAGGAATATTTTTGTCATTACCGAGGGAAAAGAAAAAAAACAATTAAAGTTTTTTCTTAAAGAAGAGGAAAAACCAAAAAGGAAAAGGAGTTAAGTGGGCTAAGCCCAAAAAGGAAAATTGAAAATAAAATGGCTTCTAAGCCATCTGCTCGTGAGAGAGCAGCAACATAAAAGAAAAAAAACAGCACGTACAAACAAAAAAATGCAGTGGAAGGAAAGAAAAGAAAGTGAGAAAAAAATGAAAAGAGGTGAGAAAAATAGAGATTTTCAATCCAAATCATCAAGGTAATGATTGTAATCTTTTATTTAAATTTATTACTTAATTATGGATGAATTTTGCGGTGAAAATATGGGGATATTTTGAGAAATTGAGAAAACTTAGTCCTAGGGTTCTTCAACCTAAATCATTAATTTGAAGGGGCAAATAATGTTGGATTTTAGACTTTTATATATCGTTGGAATAACCTCGTCGAGAACTTTTTGAAAAAATATGTCTTGTTAGGTTTTGAACCCATTGATCAGAGGGTGTTTTCGTTATTTAAAATTTGATTTTGACCGTTTATGCCTCTAAAAATATAGAAGTGGTTTATTATAAGGATTTTGACCATTGTAAATCCATTTTTTTGTAGTTTGAGGTGATCCGTAGACTTGAGAATGCATTTGTAATTTATTGGGAAGTGTGCTTGAATTATGAATTTGAGGTAAGTAAAACTTTAAGCTTTGATACTTGCTTTTCAAAACCTGCTTCAAAAATATGTTTTTTTCTGCCTGGTCCATGTGTTTGGAAAAGCGTGTGATTGGCAGAATCGATGGTCTTTGACCAGCCGCGGATATGTTATTTTGAGAAGAATATTAAAATTGATTTTACGAGTGGTTTGTGGTGTGGCGTGGTCTCATACTATGGCGTTGGGGCATTAGATATCATTCCTTTGTTGTCGTTGTATATTTACTAGGGGCTTACATACACTGCAATATTATGTTAGGTGCATACATATGTTGCCGTAATATATTAGGGGCCTTGTACTTGCTGTCGTAGTATAATTTGGGGCATTATATATGTTGTCGTGGACTTGTCGGGGTGTTAGGTTAATCTCCTTCGCTGTCGTTTATGACATGTCCTGAGTGTAGAATGTGTGTGTATATATATATATATATATATATATATATATATATATATATTATACTTGTTGAACATTGGTTTGGATCTTATTAAGCAACATATTATATGATATACTTTTGTGCATATGATCTCTGTGCTTGTATTTTCTAACACTTGTTCTAGGTGTATTTAAAGAGGCGGGTTGAGGATCTTACTGATTATATTTACGTATAGCTCACTCCTTACATGTATGTCGATGCATATACTGTTGCTGAGGGTGAGACTAGTGGCTGACGAGTTCATTCGCGTAGATCCTATTACTGAGGTGAGCCTTCGCATTGTTCGTGGAGGTTGTAATTTCAGCTCTATCTAGTTTATAGCATTTATTTTCTTTCCTTGGGTTTGCATGCCCATCAGTTAAACTCATGTTACTCTATTAGATGCTTCATGATATTAGTGTGGGATTTGGGCTAGAGAATATTATTTGATGATCATTGGATTTCGGAAATTCTTACATTATTTTGGTTGAATTATTATTTCGTATTTAATGATTTTTGATGCGTTTGGACTTGCACATAGCTTCTCTCAATGCTTATAGAAATAGTAAAGTTTATAAGGAATTAGTTCGCCTGACGGGTGGTGTTAGCGGGTGCCAGTCGCATCTAAGGGGTATTTTGGGACGTGACAAAGTTGGTATCGGAGCTTAGATTTAAGTCACTGGTCATGGAGCAGTGTTTGATAGAGTCTTGTTCATGAGTATGTAGGCGCTCATACTTATGACATTGAGACTACTGAACATCAATGATGGTTTCCCTTCGTTCATTATTTATTCGTGCGTTGAGGTGAATCAAGTTAAACCTTGGGAGTCCCTTTCGCAGACGGCTAGGACACGTATCCTTCTCTGCTGGACTTTACAGTTACTTGAAAGTCTTATAATATATGTTCGACTGAGAGTGTCCCTGAGAACACGTAACGTTATGTGCATTGGTTGCAACTGAGATTGGAGAGGGTGTAAACTTTTGAGATAACTCTAGTTATAAAGAAACCTCAGTCAAATTTGTAAGAAGTATGGGAAATGGTCAAATTTTACCTTTAAACATTGAGAATTTGTGTGAATATTGGTAGAGTGGCCTAAGGATATGTTTTTACCTAGGAACGACTTATTGAACATTCAAGATTATGGATATGGCTCTCCATTATGTGTTTGATCAGGTGAGGGAAAGAGTTGAGTGGAAAAGTAAGAAGTATAATAGCTTAGCAACGTCTAGGCAGTTGGAATATGTGGTGAAAGATGTTTTGAGGAAAGTGCTTATGTGATTCTACACTTAATTTCAAGTAATTTGCTATTATTAGTGATATCTTGGAAGTAATATTATAAGTGTGACTGTAACGTGAATACATAATTCAAGTACATTTAGTATGAGTATGATAGTAGCACTATGAGATGCGCAACATGTTCATGGAGCATGTCCTTGGATAAATTCCAGTTTGTGAGAGTGAATAAGATTTAAGTATAAGGCTTTATAAACCAATATGGTAAGTGTTTGAGTATTAATATCGGTGCACAATAGAATGATTAGAGGATGAAGTAAGGGTAAGACGTGGAGTATTGAGACTTCCACAACCATGACGAAAATAGATGAACCATAAAGGAAGTTGAAGCACTAAAAAAATGAAATGGCATGTTGTTCAGGAGATAAATAACTAGTTTATTATATGGTTCTATTAACATACATTGTGTGGGAAAAAGCATATGTTGACCAAGATGAGCAACACGTTAATGGGATGATAGTGTAGATGAGGAAAACGAAAGAACCTGATTACTTAAACATACTATTTGTTGTTTCTACCCAAGTGGGAGTCTATTATAATTGACCGATATATCAAACATGTGTGGACACAATTCATAGTCATGATATGCTTAAGTATTTTTATAACCTGGCATAATTAACCTTGAGGTTATCTTCGGTCAGGAGACGACTTCGTCTTGCATTACGTTTGATTTCCATGGAAAGGCTGTTGGATTTTTCATTTCAATTGAGCCTAGTATTAAATATAAAGGATACAATTTGTACATTTAAGGGATAAGCTACCCCATCAGTAAAAGTTCTATATATGATAAATGAAGAGTATTTGTTGTATTAAATTATAATTTGGCGTATCAGGGTGAAGAAACAGACTATTGAGTTAGTCTCAGTGGTTAATGAGTCTTCGAATGTGTTTTTGAGAGCCTACACAATATACCACCTAATAGGGAGACAGACTTGGGTATAGATATATTGTCAGAAATATAATGTATTTTTATTCGGTATCACAGAGTGTCTTTGTGGAGTCAAAAGAATTAAAACGATAAGTTGCACGACTTTGTGATTAAGATATCAGCAAACAAACTATAACATCTTGAGGTGGTTAATTTTATTCGTTTAGATGAATAGTGAATCTATGTAAATGTTTATCGATAGTAAAAATGACTTAGTGCCATGAAGGGCACGTATCTTTTTCTTTTGCCACAACTACATAATTTGTGCCTTCAGTTATAGAGTGTTACCACTATTCTAAGATACACTTGTGATCAAGATACCACGAGTAGAAGGAGAAAAGGTTGAATAATCTAAACACACATACCAAGAATTAGTATGGTTAGTGTGAATTTTTGATCATATTTTTTTAATAGCCGAATGCATTAGTAATTGACATGCAGTAGAGGATTCGAGTATTCAAAATATTCCTTAGCACTCTTGCTATTATATTTATTAATGACATATATGAATATCTTCATAGTCAATAGAAGAATATGCAATAGTGGAAAAAGGGTTTCATGGACGTAAAGATAATGTTGATATATACCAAAGGTTACAAGTGTGAATTTTAATTTTTATATCGTGATATTTTAGCCTTGTTTTTTTTTTGTTGACGAAGGAACCCGCAGCCGCTACTTTTTCGAGTGCGCACAGGGTAAACCCCTGACTGACGCAATAGCCAGCAAACCACGTCAGCCGATTAACCACACTTGGCAAGCCATGTGTGACAGGCTCAACCAAGAAGGTTTATGCAGGGGATCGAACTCGTGACCTTGCGGTCTCGCGCTCTACTGCTACACCAACTTGGCTACCCTTGCGGGTATATATTTTAGCCTTGTGTTGTTTAGTAAACGGGTGATAGATTGATGGTATTATGTACACTAATATACTAGCATGTGTGGTGTTACAGTTGTCTTTGTTTTAGTAGACGAAGTTCATCGGTACGAGAGTCATGGCCTTATTGGGGGTTGTGATAATATTTGGAGGCAAGCCTACTTGATAGTGAACGAAAAGGAAATATCACATCTAAAGAAACGAATGTGTGTGCACCTGTGGTGGTTGACTTAAGGAGAATTGTACTCGAAGAGACATAACATTTACCATCAATACTTTCAAGTTTCGCATATATGCATTGGGATCAGAGAAAGAGATCTAACATTGGTAGATAGTGATACGAGGTATTACAAATGTTGTTCTTCGGTATTCGAACTGTTCATATGTTAAATATGAGTGTTAAAGAATCGAAAAATTTTCGCAGACATGATTATCTTCGAGAAAACAAAATCACTATAAACTTTGTAGCTGATCTACACGTTTATTCAAAAAAGTTATGGTCATAGTTTGGATGATAAGAACACCTGGTTCAAGCTGAATTTCTTATACATCATACTAGCCTACGTGACTATATGTTTGAGAGATAGTGTAATTACAAGAAATGTCAATATCGTCATGTGTGAAAATAGTAGAAATGCATGAAACGTCTACGTAGAGTTGTATGGATATGTTCTAGCATTGTGGTATATAAGAGGGTTATATATGGGTATATGAATATGTTCAACATCGTCGTACATATGAGAGATATGTAAAGGCATAAGAATATATTCTAACGATAACGTACGTGATAGCATTATGTAGGAATGGTTGGATGTGTTTCAACACTATCGTATGTAAGAATGGTAAATATGTTTTACTATAGGACTGTGATCGTGGCGCTTGGATGTGTTCTCGTGCGATAAAACATAAAAGAATGTGGGTATCCAGTCTCAACACGATTCGAATAGATATGACATTGCAAGTGGTTCGTGATTAGTTGTTTTGGCTGAGTTTGTACCTCATAATATTTACTAACTTGGTATGCAAATCTTGTTCTGTGAGGCTTTATATAGAGACAGGTGTTGTTCAGCAGTTGAATGACTTGAAACTACTAAATCAGAACTAATAGGTCCAGATTTGGTTCAACAAGCTTTGAAGAAAATTGCATTGACACAAAATAGATTCATACAACACAAAGCAAACAAAAGTTATATGCAGATAAGAAAGTCCGTAATATGAAATTCGTGTCGGCTGAAAGTTTTCTCTATAAAAAAAAGTAATGAGATTTGGCCAGAAAGGTGAGTTAAGTCCTAGGTATATTGGTGTAATGAGATTTTGTATAAAATTGGATGGAGATAGGTGGACTTGCCTTACCTTCGAGATTGTCTAATGTTCATCATGTGTTTGCATACTTAAGACAGTTGTTCATGATGGTAGTCATATAGTTCAACCCGAGAAATTGAATAATGACAACTTGAAGTTCGAAAGAGGTTCAATATCTATTGTTACTAATAAGTGCAACAATTGAGATTGAAGATGGTTCTTTAAGTGGTAGTATTGTGCGCAAACCATTGGTTTGAGGCTTTATATGGACATCAATGTCATCCACTAGTTGAGTAGCTTGAACTTTGAGAAGACAAAGCTAATATATAGAGGAAATTAGTGTGATAAACTTCTTGTAACCAAAACGAAAACCCCATGGATCAGCAAAGGCTTGTTCTGGACCACTAGCCCTTGGATAAGGTCGATTTGAAACAAAAACACTTTAATACAGCTCGTAGAAGGTAAAGGCTCTTTTCAGATAAGAGAAATTCATGACTTCAATTTATGGTGGGTAACCGTGTGTTCATTGACAGTTTTTTTCACCATGAATGGTATTGTTTGAGATATTGAAAGAAGGATAACTTGTAGGGTTCAAGCATATTGTGGATAAGGTTTTAGGCAATAGGTTGTTGTCAGAGATAAGAGACTTGTTATGCTATCAAAGATACATGTTGTATTATGAGAATGTGTTTTGATAATACATTTATGACCCAGCCCATGTTATGTTACTGAGATAGTATGTAAATGAGAAACGCGCTTTTGAGGAAGTTACTAATGCATATGAACATATGACTTTGTTAGCTAAGGATGACGAAGCATTTTGTGATTAAAGTATTGTGGTAGATCTATCTGCTATAAAGACTATATGAGAGTACAATGTTGACTTTCCAACAATTTGAGAAAGATTTTGAGCACGTTCGAGGAAGAACGTTATTTTAAGTGGAAGAGAATGTAATAACCCAAATTAAATTAGGGATATTTTTGTCTTTACCAAGGGAAAAGAAAAAAAAAGAATTAAAGGTTTTACTTAAAGAAGAGGGATAAAAAAGAGGAAAATGAGTTAAGAGGGTTAAGCCCAAAAAGGAAAATTGAAAATAAAATGGCTTCTAAGCCATCTGCTCGTGAGAGAGCAGCGACATAAAAAGAAAAAGAGGCAGCACGCACAAACAAAAAAAACGCAGTGGAAGGAAAGAAAAGAATGGGAGAAAAAGAGAATAAAAGAGGAAGACAAATAGAGATTTTCAACACAAATCATCAAGGTTATGATTGTAATCTTTTATTTAAATTATTACTTAATTGTGGGTGAATTTGTGGTGAAAATATATGGATATTTTGAGGAATTGAGAAAATTTAACCATAGGGTTCTTCAACCTAAATCATTAATTTGAAGGGGCAAACAATGTCATATTTTAGACCTTTATATATCGTTGGAATTGTCTTGTCGAGAGCTTTTTGAAAGCATATATCTTATTGGGTTTTGAACCTATTGATCAGAGGACATTTTCGTCCTTCAAAATTTAACTTTGACCGTTTAAGCCTCTAAAATATAGAAATGGTTTACCCTAAGGGTTTTGACCATTGTAAATCCATTTTTGTATAGTTTGAGATGATCCGTAGACTTAAGAATGCAATTTTGATTTATTGGAAAGTGTGCTTGAATTGTGAATTTGAGGTTAGTGAACTTTAAGCTTTGATACTAGCTTTTCAAACATGCTTTAAAATATATATTTTTCTGTCTGGTCCATGTGTTTGGAAAAGCGTGTGCTTGGCAGAACCGATGTTCTTTGACCAACCGCAGATATATTATTTTGAGAAGAATATTAAAACTTATTTTACGAGTGGTTTGTGGTGTGACGTGGTCTCGTACTATGGCATTGGGGAATTGGATATCATTCCTTTGTTGTCGTTATATATATTCTACGGGATTACATACGTTGTCGTAATATGTTAGGGGCATACATATGCTGCCGTAATATGTTATGGGCATTGTACTTGCTGTCGTAGTATAATTTGAGGCATTATATATGCGATCGTGGACTCGTCGGGGTATTAGGTTGATCTCTTTCGCTGTCGTTTATGACAAGTCCTGAGTGTAGAATGTGTAGAGATATATAGTGTACTTGTTGAACATTTGTTTGGATCTTATTAAGCAACATATTATCTAGGGGTATTTAAAGTGTCGGGTCGAGGATCTTACTGGGTTATATTTATGTATAACTCACTCCTTACCTGCATGTTGATGCATATATTGTTGCTGAGGGTGAGACTAGTGGCTGATGAGTTCATTCGCATAGATCATGTTGCTAAGGTAAGCTTTCGCATTGTTCGTGGAGGATGTCGTTTCAGCTCTATCTAGTTTATAGCATTTATTTTCTTTCCTTGAGTTTGCATGCCCGTTAGTTAAACTCATGTTACCCTATTAGATGCTCCATGGTCTTAGTGTGGGATTTGGGCTAGAGATTATTATTTGATGATCATTGGATTTCGAAAATTCTTACATTATTTTGGTTGGATTATTATTTCATATTTAATGATTTTTGATGCGTTTGAACTTGCACATAGCTTATCTCAATGCTTATAGAAATAATAAACTTATTGTGGTCCGGACCCTCCCAGACCCCACGCATAGCGGGAGCTTAGTGCACCAGACTGTCTTTCTTTTATAGAGAATATGTTTGCTTGGCGGGTGGTGTTAGCGGGTGCCAGTCGCGTCTAAGGGATATTTTGGGATGTGACAAGCAACTTAATACCCTGTAGTTATTGCAACTCTGAATATCGCTCTTGTTATTTTACAATGGGACCATTGTACTCCACCTCCACTCCTTTGGCATCCTAGCCATCCGAAATATGATATTAAACAACCTAGTCATCCACTCTATACATGACTCCCCTGCGCTCTTCCAAGAGTCTACCGGGATCTCATCAGGCCCGGTCGCTCTTCCCTTCCTCATTTGACGGATAGCCTCCTTAACCTCTACAGTCCTCAAGATCTCTACAACTCTCGAAATTCTCTAACTCCCTCAGAATGATACGTCAGTCCCCTTTTTCATTCAAGAGCTTATGAAATTACATCTGCCATTTCGCCTAGTGTATGCATCGTCTACCAACACTTCACCATTTTCGTCCTTGATGCATCTCACCTAGTCCAGGTCACAAGACTTTCTCTCTCTCATCTTGGTAAGCCTATACAACTTTCTATCCCCGCCATTGCACTCAAACTCCTTATACAAGTGCTTAAAGGTTGTTGTTTTAGCCGTCGTGACCGCTAGTTTCACTTTCTTCTTCACTGCCTTATACCTATCCTTATTCCTCCTCTTATCGTCCTCATCGACGCTCTTCACTAGCACCATGTACGCAGCTTTCTTGGCTTCTACTTTTCCTTGTACCTCTACATTCCACCACCAATCCCTTTTACGTCTACCTGGGTTGCCCCTCGAGACCCCTAGTACCTCTCTAACTGCTTCCCTGATGCATTCAGCTGTCCTAGACAACATGCTATCAACGTCCCCGCCACTCCCCCAAGCCCCTATCGCCCTCAACTTCTCCCTCAACTCTAGAGCTTTAACCTCAGTCAGGCCTCCCCATCTATTCCTTGGTCGTTCATGAGCAACCCTCTTCTTCTTCATCTTGATTTCTAAGTCCATAACCACGAGCTTATGTTAGGTTGTAAGATTCTCGCTTGGGATAACCTTGCAGTCCTTGAAAACCCTTTGTCACCCTTCCTAAGGAACAAGTAATCTATCTGAGTCTTAGACACCACACTACGATAGGTCACCAAGTGCTCTTCCATCTTCCGGAAGCTCAAATTAGCTATGACCAACTTAAAAGCATTCGTGAAATCTAAGAGTGAAATTCTTCCCTCATTTCTATCCCCATAGCCGAACCCGCCATGTACGTCACCATACCCTCTTGCATTAGACCCTATATGACTATTAAAATCTCCTCCTAACACTAATTCTCGGTCTGTGGGATACCCATCACAACCTTATCCAACTCCTCCCAAAAATGCCTTTTGTCCTCTTCTACCAAGCCAGCCTGAGGCGGATATGCACTAATTATGTTAAAGGTTAACCCTCCCAAAACTAGCTTAATGGTTATCATCCTATCATTCACCATCCTAACCTCTACTACTTGGTCCCGGAGTTCCCTATCCACTAAAATTCCTACTCCATTCCTACCCCTTGTGCTCCCTGAGTACTACAACTTATACCCATCTACCTCTATAGCCTTAGTCCATACCCATTTGGTTTTCTGAACACAAGCTATACTGATCTTCTTTTCCTTAAGAATCTTCACTAATTCTATCGACTTCCCCGTCAGAGTATCTATGTTCCAAGACCCAACACGCAACCTATGAGCTCCCTTGGTCCCCGTACCACCCCTGCCCCCACCCCCAACTGAGGACACAACCTCAAACTACCATCATGCCTGAAGCCACTAACGCAATAAAATAAAGGAAAGGAAAGGGTAGTAATAATACTAGTAATCAAGTGTAGCAAACTAGTAAGCAATATATTACAAATAGGGAAATTATCGACAAAGAAATCAAACAAATTCAACTAAGGGCAAAATTGAACAAAAATCAACTCCTAAGGATTGAACACAATGCATCTTAAAATTGTATGTCAACCGAAACAAATACAAGAAAGCAATACAAGAATCTAGAGGCAAGAATCTACAGTAATAAAGAGTGTGGAATGATAGAACCTGGTTATTACTCATGTATGCCAAGGCATTGTTGTTGCTCGAAGATGCGCGGAGGCAGATCTAGTCTGGACTATCAGGATTCCGACTATTGAGCATCGGAAACATGTCTGGATTATCTGCAAACATAAAGAAAGAGGAAAAGAAACAAAAAAGATGGAAGGGAGGACCTCCGATGAATTTAAATGTCGGAGTTGTCGGCGGGAAGGCTGCCGGCGTGAGCAGTGGTAGTCGGTGTGGAGCAGTGTGCGAAAGCAATCAATACCCCAGCCTGCTAGGGTTTAGCTCAGAAATCGCGACTTCGCTGGAGACTCGCCGAAAGATAAACGACTCATAGAGAACCGCCGGAAAATGGCGAAATACAAGGAAGGAAAAGATAGGGAAGAAGGAGAAGGAGTGAGAGAGAAGAGGAAGAGAGAGAGTGAGGAGGAGAGAGGGCAGAGACTCTTACGTGGTCGCCGGAGAGAGGAGCCCGCCGACGGTCTACAAATTAAGAGAAAAGTGAGAAGTGAGAGAGCAATGATCAACTATCATCTTCACGAAAGGTCTTCCTCGACAGCTATTCCTCGACTTCAGATCTAGTATCAGTGTCCAGCCTTTTCCCGCTATGACCGAGGGGGTGTATTAATGTGTACTCATATGTAATAGAATCCCAATTCAATCCCACCACCATAATTAGAATATATCTCATATATTGTGTAAATATTCAGTGATATAGAATCCCAATTCAATCCCACCACCATAATTAGAATATATCTCATATATTGTGTAAATATTCAGTGATATAGAATTATGGTAAGTGGAGGATTCTTATTGTCTAGGGTTCTACACATTGTACACTATATATATTTGTATTAATGAGAAAATCTCACTAAGGGAGATTAATACAATCTTACATGGTATCAGAGCCAAACCCTGAAACCCTAATAATTCTTTCTTTTTCCGCCGCCCACCTCGGTCTAGCAACCACCGACGACTTCTCCTTGGCCGAGAACTACCACCCTTGTTCTTCCTTGTCTCATTCTTCCATAACTATAATCCACTATAATGACCCCCCTCCCCACAACTCCCACAGCAGCCTCAACCTCATCCATCGTCACCCCTAACATACCAAAATCATCATTTTCACTATTAGTTCATCCAGCCCTCACCGTCACCAACATCATGAACTTCATTCCCATAATTCTTGATCAAGAAAACAGGTTCAGATGCTGCTTCAGGTGTGGCAACATTTAGGGCAACATCTGATTCTTCTGCAATATGTTTATTTTCCACTGAAACTCTCATGCAATCTTCACAGACTGTTTTACCTTTGGGACTCGGTTTGGTAATGCCTCTTACTGCTTCATATGAGATCAATCTTTCTAAATTTCGGTAGTTGACATGCCCCAACTTTTGATGCCACATTGTTGTGTCATCGATCCTAACATTACTGCATATTTCTTGTCTTGCAACAAGATAACAATTGTCACATGTCCTCGTACCTGTTATGACACATAAGTTAGCTCCATTCGTAACTTTACAGGCATTCTTATTAAACTTTACCTCAAGATTGTCATCACACAGTTGACTTATACTCATCAAATTTGCCATTAAGCCCTCAATGTGTAAGACATTTCTTAGTGCTGGAAATCCAGAAACATTCAAGATCTCTTTTCTAAGTATTTTGCTTTTACTGCCACCTCCATAAGTTACGTTACCTCCATTGGATGACTCATAGTTCTTTAGAAACTCCTTTGTACATGTCATGTGGCGAGAACATCCACTATCAAAATACCAAGAACCTGAAATGTTAGTTCTTAATGCAGTTATAACAACATTACATGTTACATCCTTTATGGGAACCCAAACTCTCTTAAAACATTTTTTACCTTTCGGCTCAGAAGTGTTGCTTCGAATGTTATCCGAAATGTTGGACAATCTTTTAGGCAACATTTTGCTCACTGAATCTTGAAGTTTGAAACAGTATGATTTTAAGTGTCCATGAGAGTTACAGTGATGACATACAAACTTCATACTCTTTGACATATATGAGAACCTATTATTTATTCCTTTTTCCATTACAAAGCAAATCTTCTCATTTTTATCAAAGAGATTTGAGCATATGCTTTTGAGAGAGTTTTTGTACCCAATTCCTACATGTGAAGGTTTACTAAAGTTGAGTATTTCATTCAATTTTGAAGTTCCCGTGTTGAGCTTACGGAAGGTTGCTTCAGCTAAATCCACTTTTGCACTGATCTTACCTAATTCAACGTCCTTTCTGGTAAGCGCAACCTCTAGTCAGGTTATTGTGCCTTTTAGATCTACATTCTCACCAGTTAAAGATTTTACATCTTGTGTCAAGATGCTTGGATTCTATGATTAAGTCTTTACATAGATTTTGCAATTTCTTAATCATATCATCTTCGAAATCACCTTGATTCTCACAATCACTCTCACTAGTAGAGATAAAACCACTAAAGCAATTAACATCAGAATAGTTAAAGAATTCGTACCTCTCGGATGTTGCTGGGGATGTAGATGTCATTGCTGATGTTGAGGCAAATGTTGTGACATTTGAGACAACACTGTCCGTGACATTTACATTGTCCGATAAAGACTGTTCAAAAATAGTAGCCAGTATTGCTTGTGATTTAACTTCTTGATCTCCTTCATCTTCTCATTCGTCGTCACTCAGAGAAACCCATAGACTCTTACCAAATTTTCTCAGAGTATTTGCACATTCATTAGCATAATGACCCCCAGCCCGAGCATGCATGACATTGCACGGATTCGAGTTGTTTAGGATCAAATTTTGAACGATCTGAGTTGGTTCTCTTCAGCTGATTTCCTCTTTGAACAATTGGAAGGGATTTGGTAGACTTTTGATTGAAGTCTTGATTTTGGTGTTATTTGGATTTGAACTTATTTTTGTCATTGTTGAATTTCCTCACCATCGAATTGAATTTTCGAGTGAGGAGGGCAACATTAACACCGTCACCAACTTCTTCAAGGTTCTCATCCTCTTATTCAATTTGATTTTCCAAGGATTGGACTTGAAGTGCTACATTAATGTTCTTGTACAATTCCCTTTGATTCTCAATGTTCATCTCATAGGTTTTGAGAATGCTCATTAAGGTATGAATGTCCATTGTAGAAAGATTGTGAGCTTCTTCAATCGCACAAATCTTTATATTGAAATTTTTAAGAAGTGAACGGAGTGCCTTTTCCACAAGTTGAGTGTTGGTTAAAGGAGCACCAAACTCTTGACATTCATTAGAGATGTCAATCAACTTTTCAAAATAGGATTTGATGTCCTCTGTTTCTTCCATCCTTAAACGTTCATATCTACTCATGAGCATGCGTAACTTCGTCCGACGAGCACTTGAGCTACATTCACAATGAGTTTATAAGGTATCCCATGCGTCTTTAGCCGTAGAGCAGTTTTGCATGAGTTTGAACATGTAAACATCAACCCATGCAAAAATTGCATTTAAGGTTTTCTCGTTGAAGCTTGCATTATTGGTTTCTTCTGCAGTCCATTTGGATTCAAGTTTAACAAGAATGTCACCTTCCTCATCCGGTGGCAACATAAGAACAACATATCCATTGGTTATAGATCTCAATGCTCTAATATCAATTGATCTGATATGAAAACGTAGGCGGATCTTCCAATAGGCATAGTTTGAACAATCTAAAATGGGAAGCCTACCAATCGTTGGATTTGCCAGATCCATAGCTTTAAATAACATGACCAAACACTTATTATATTAAGTGTTGGCTCTGATACCACTTGTTAGGTTCGGGTATGCTATGGAACAATAAGAACACACTGGAAATCTAAGTCGAATGCCAATTCAATTTCTGAATGTCGGCGATAATGTCGTCCGGCACCAATGATAACACTTTAGTAAAAACAGAAAACTTTAAAGAGCGACCCAGCGAAAATTTAAAGAACACAAATGTTTAAAATTTACATAGGTTATATATATCATATGACGGTCAATGATCGAAAGTATTGTATATATTTCTTATATACAAAAATTATAAATTCTATTCTTTACAATTTTACAAGATGAAACGGAAAGGAATTAAATGTTGAAGTCGCAGATGACTTCTTCCTGAAAAATCTAACTAAATAGACATAGACAACATCTCATTACAATTGCTCAATACAAAGCTAATCTAGAATCTAAATTGCAATTATAATATTGGACAGAATGTTGTCGACACGCTCAAGCAACACTTGTGATCCAGTTTTCTGAGATGAATTCTCGAGAGCTCTCTTGATATTTTTGCAATCTGTTTTTTGATATCGATTCACCCTTGTAGCCCTTGAAAAGCTCATCGATCGGTTGAGAAGGTTGAGGGAAACGTGGGCAGCTTATGTGTTTGTTAGAGAAGATCATGGAGTCGAAATCTCTCAACACCTTTGACTTGTTCTTCACTCGACTTCTTCCCCAAGTTTTTGTAGGGAATTTTAAAGCAGTACGAGAAGTAAATAAATATTATAAGTATTCGAAAGGATAAACGAATTGCCAATATTCTGAACTGCCGCAAGCTTGTTGAGTCTTGAATCTTAATACCCTGAAATCAAGAAATACTAAATCTGGATTGTTATAATTGTGTGCTGAGTCGAGTGATGACACTCTGTCCTTAAGACAAGATTGCCATGTATATATGTTTTTACGTTTAACGGATAATAGTCTTCCAAGATAAAAAAAATATTATAATCAACACTACAAAGCAAATATGTTGATTCTGACGAAGAAAACAAATATGAATCGACTTGCTGAAGAAATGAAAAAAGAAGGAAGAGTTTTATGTTTTCGTCACAACGTTATTGCTCACGTTTTGGACAGTGTTTAACTCTTCTGTTTGTCTCTGTGTATATATTTCTGTCTCATTTTTCTGTCTCTGTATTGTGTGTTTTCGTGTCACGTTATTGAGCCAAAAAAGGCATCAATATATAGCATAAATGAGGCTGCTCAACTGCCAAGATATGGCTGTTAATGGCCATTAGTGAGGGCTGTTAATGGCAGGTTTATGGCCATTAGTGAGTCTGTTTATGGCCATTAAAGGAGGGTTATTTATGGAGGAGTTAATCAGCCAAGTAATGGTTGGTTAATGCACACTAACGCCCCCAAAAATAAACTTCAATGGAAGGCAGAAAGTTTCTGCCTTCCGTCTTTCCCAAATTTAACTTTTTAGAAACTCTAGGGACCAAACTGTAAATATTAAACAATTTGGGGTCCAAAGAGAAAATACCAGAAGAAGCCCACGACCCGTGAACCGAGCCAGGACCGGACGGGACGGGTTGGCGGCGGCGGCGCGCGTGTGGGCTAGCCTTGAACCCAAGCACATCTAGGTCCTTGCTCCTTTAAACACATGGGATACCCCTTGGGGTCCCAAACCCTTAGCCAATTTAGAGACTTATAAAGAGAGAAATTCTTCATTTTCCCACCGATGTGGTAGATTTGTCACCTACCATATTTCCATGCCTCAAACACCTTACTTCGTGGACCAATATCTCATTCATTTCTCAACGAAATTTGACGATTCTTGGCCATACGGTCATCTACTCAATTAGTAGATTATGCACGTGAGAAGAGACAAAGCCTTCAATATGCGGAACCCTAGTGTTTAATTCATTAAATATGGGTGGATGCACCTCCCCACCAAAGGCAAATTTCCAACAATCCCCTCTTGAAAGAGATATTTTGGCACACACACATGGTGCCTACTTTCAGCAATCTTTCAGCGAAAAGATATTGCATCATGAGAGGTAGCTTCTGCTTTGAACCTTCCCTAGTTGAATACCGCCGGACTTACTTACTGCGCGGTGAACGTGATGTCTTGAACTGTCAGTGTTTAGTGTAAGCCAAGACAATAATACCAACACAATAACTCTCCTTATTCATTTTCATTCTTATGGTTTTGTCCGTTGCGTCCGTGGACACACTTGGATTCTTAAGTGCGTTCATTTGAGGCGGCCTGTCCTCGCACTTAAATAGGTGATCTCCTACAAGTTATCCTGATATACCCCACTTCACACGTGCTAGGAATCATTAAAAGTTTCCCCAATCTTAACCTCAACCGTTTGAGGATAGTTAAAGGTTTGGAAGCTTAACATTTACCCATCATGCATGTATCACTTTAATATCTATTGCGGGAACATCTTTGGATTCATGTTTCCTTACAGAAATCATTATCTGAAGTGCTCTTGCTTCCACCGAAGCGCTCAACTGAACCTTTTTACAGCTTAGTTTTCCCATTGAACCAAATTCTTGGAATCTCCAATCAGTATGGTTGGGTTTCCACCGCAAAGGTTCGTATTATTTGGGTTTTAAGCCATTCCCCTAGACATGCAGAACACTTGATCTCCGGGTAGTCCCTTAGTTAAAAGGATTTGCTATATCCTTTGATTTAGTAATCAAGGAAGTGACACCCGTGATGAACAACTTCCATACGGTCTTATGTCTCCGACAAATCCTGACAGATATGTCCAGACGCTGTCATCCGTGTCCTTCCTATAGCCGACCGGCTAGCCACAATGTATAACTATTGAAGGCACATGTTTCTCCTAATAAGGGACGTCCGTCCTCAAGGAGTCGTGAAGTTACTCAACTTCTTTCATGCTTTGTATAAAGCGATAAACTCCGATTCCATCATGAATCGGCCGATGCAAGTTTGCTTAGAGGTTTTTCCAAGACCCACCATACACATTTACTTGTGGCTTTGGTGTTCTTCAAAACTAATATCCAGTTTGCATCAATGTGTTCTCCCAGAACTGCTGGACATCCAGAATACTATAATCCGTAGATAAGCGAATATTTCAGATATCGTCATATCCGACTTAACGCCTTCTACCGATCATTTTTAGAATCATCAGTGAACTAAGTTCAATTGATCTGCTTTGTAGGCCAATACCAGGTCGGTTGTAGTGTGTAACATATCGCTCCTTGTAAATGGGTTCACCATGATTTCAATCAGTTATATAATTCATATCCATTGGTGGCTTCAACGAGACTGTCAACTATCTCACAACTGAGTTTGGAGTTAGACCAGTCCGTTAGATGTCTTAGAAATCCAATTCCTAAGATGTTATCTGTGATACCCATATCTTTCATATAGAGACTTTGTTTCAATATGACTTCCATTCTCAGACTGTTGGTTTTCCAACTGTTGGCTTTCTCACTTTAGAGTCAATGTTTCTGTGGTCAGATTCATTGTTTCTGTTTTATCTGAAATTTCCAGGACCAAAATGTAAACATTTCATGGATCAAAATGAAAGTTCAGGAAGAAGCCCAACAGTCCAGCAAACCAACTCTGATTCTCTCATTCTAACTTTCCGGTTAGGAAGGTTGTTTCAACATCCATGCCACGCAAGACTGCAATGGCCTTGGATGTTAAGCTATTCACAGGGAAGCACAAGTACAAGTAGTCGAGGCCTTATACTCGTCAGTAGATCCATTTACTTTGTACTCACTTTTGAGTATCCTTTTTCACAATCCAAAGGTTCTTTTCCCGGAGGAAGATCAACCATTACACAAGTAGTCGAGGCCTTATACTCGTCAGTAGATCCATTTACTTTGTACTCACTTTTGAGTATCCTTTTTCACAATCCAAAGGTTCTTTTCCCGGAGGAAGATCAACCATTACACAAGTCCATTCTATATGATGGAATGTATTTCTCTCTTTGTAGCTTCTTTCCAAAGCAGCGCTTTTGGAGATGACAATTACTTGTTAATTATCTATGGTTCATTCTCAACAATACTTCTAGAAGGCCTGGAACAAGTCTTTGTCCCCTCTTTGCTCCGTCTCGATTCAACATCTAGAATCCCTGAGTTCTGTAGATCTGGAATATTAAGTTCCGGATAAACAACAACTTCCGAGTCCTGTAGATACAGAATGTCTAGTTCAGGACAGTCAGGCCCTCGCGGGTTCTTGTTAACCTCGAGCAATTACTAATTTTTCCTTTTCAAGGAAAGTTATCTTCAAAGAATTCAGCATTCTTTGACGCCAAGAGGCGATAAGCACTATTGTTATTTGCAGATCCAGTGGATATGCAATTTACAGTCTTAGGTCCAACTTGACCTGTTTCGGTATTCCAACCTCTACCAAGCCACCCCAAATCACATCATTTGTATGTGAGATCCTTTCCATATTTCACACAGAGAGTTATTCTTATCCTTATGCAGAGTTCTGTTGAGAATCGCATTAGCGGTAAGGATCGCCTTGCCCCACATAATTTGGGAGTACGACTTTACACTTGGCTAACATCGTTAGACTGAGGTGAGTAATGAGCAGTCGTTTGATGAACGATGCTTCACATTCCCCCCCTCTATCACTACGAATTCCTCAATCCGTAGGCTTAGTTGATTTTCAACTTCTGCTTTGTAGCTCTTATCCGCTTCAACAACTTCATCTTTGCTTTTCAACAAACAAAGGATACAATACGTTGTACCATCATCAATGAAGGTCACAACGTACTTGTCGCCCCCCCTCTATTTTGTATAAACTTCAAATCACCCAAGTAGGTGTGACCAAGTTCTAGAGGAGCGGTGCTTCTTTCGCTATTTCTTTGACGGAATTTGGAAAGGTGATTTTGCCTCTTCGCCTACCTCACATTAATTTTGAGGGTTTATGTCGAAAGAAGGCAACAATCTCAACTTCGCTAGCTTTTGAATGACTTTCTATTTAACGTGTCTTAATCTATGATGTCATAGATGCACGAATTACAAATATATCATTCATTTGGCTACATACATACTGTACCATTCTTAGTTATTACAGACCTGTTGGACTAGTCTCAAACTAGCTTGACCAACAGCCTCCCTTAACCAAGTTTGGGACATATATCACCTCATTTTAGAGTGATCTCATTCTCTAAAGTCCTATTGAGGACAACCTCTCCAACCCTTCTACTTTAGAGGTGGCGTTGTTTCACATGAACAACCTCTTGTCCGTGGTTAGGGCGTAACCGGATCATATGTGATCTGGATACTCTGGCCCACTCCAGTTGCTTTGACAGACTGAGTGTCCAATTTCTTTTCTGCCTTTCTTTAGGCCTTCAGATCATTTAAGACCTGAAAACTCTGGCCCACCACACTAGGTGTCCATTACTTTTCCTATGAAATGAATTCTGGCCCCACTCCAGAAGCCCGTAGGCTTTGTATCACTGAGTGTCCAATATCATCCTATCAAAGGAATTTTGGCCCCACTCCAGTCGCCCGGAGGCTTTATATGACTGAGTGTCCAATATCATCCTATGAAGGATCTTCTGTCAAATAGTGTGACAGGCTCAACGTCTTTAGCTTTTAGTCTTCTTCCTTTATGATTGGTGCCCAGACAATTCTTGGCGCTTACTTAAGATTGGTAACAGTTTTCGCATAGTTAGTGGATCTTTCTCCCTCGTATGTGCGAACATACTTTACACACTTTTAATAATTACACTTAAAAGAACGAATCTTTTTAAGTCGTTTACAAAATCCAATGATTAAACTTCTGATTTAAAGCGTAAGGAATATAAATTATTTCGGAGAACATTTTCATATTCCTCCTTACTTTAAGACCTTTTTAATCAAACACCATTTAATCTTATTCTTGACAAGGAAGAAAAATTACTTATTCCTCCTTACATTATTCGGATCCTTTGTCTGGGACAAATATAGGCCTTCTGCTACAAGATAGAACCACATCTTCAGCCTTCTCCACTTGTCCCAGTTGACATCCTCATCCTCTCGTGAGCGCTTTTTCTCACCACTCTCAAGAGCGGTGACACTATGAACACGTTGACCTTCAACATCATAATCATCATTCTCTTCTACCAGAAAACCACAGCCATATCCCGATTTGGTCACACAACTTTCGACCGACATCTTTCGAACACTAATACAAAGCTTGTCTTAAACTTGTAGGAAGTTGTATAGCAATACGGGAAGTAAATAAATATTACAAGTGTTCGAAAGGATAAACGAATTGCCAATATTCTTAACTGTCGCAAGCTTGTTGAGTCTTGAATCTTGATAACCCAAAATTAAGAAATACTAAATCTGGATTGTTACAACTGTGTGTTGAGTCGAGTGATGACACTCTGTCATTAAGACAATATTGCCCCGTATACATGCTTTTACGTTTAACGGGCAATAGTCTCCCAAGATAAAACAACACTTTAATCAATACTACAAAGTAAATAGGTTGATTCTGACGAAGAAAACAAATACGAATCGACTTGCTGAAGAAATGGAAAAAAAAGGAAGAGTTTTCTGTTTTCGTCCCAACGTTACTGCTTACGTTTTGGACTGTTTTAACTCTTCTGTTTGTCTCTGTGTATATATTTCTGTCTCATTTTTCTGTGTTTGTATTGTGTGTTTTCGTGTCACGTTATTGAGCCAAAAAGGCATCAATATATAGCATAAAGGAGGCTTCTCAACTGCCCAATATGGCCATTAGTGAGGGCTGTTAGAGCGTAACTCTTAAAATAGTCTCGACTAATGATCATCGAGAATGTGATATCGATGATATGTGATAAGTCGACATGTGGTCTGCATCACATCCTTAGAGGATGTCGTATGTCTCACCTTCTACGAGTAATGGTTACTCGTGATGGACACATGGATACTTTGGAAGTATTGGTATACCCTGCTGATATACTGTTTGTTATACTTGTCTAACGTATGATCAGCGTGTGGGAGATACAAGTCCTTAGACTTGAGGTCAATATGCGCCTTATATACAAAGTAATGTACTTTGATCCCGTCCTAAGCTCAAATGCCTTGTAGGTTGAGATATGGCTTGTATTGAGTACATTACGATGTGAATTGAACGTGGTAGTTGAGCTAAGACTAGGATTCATTCCTCGAATGTATATTCAAGAGAACACTCGGATTCTCAGTGATATTAGGTTGACTAAGTCGTTGGCCAATGCAATAGACATATTTAGAATATGGTCTAGTCGTCAACTAATATAAATGAGATACAATGATTAAGCCATTTGGATAGACACTTGACAAATCCTAAGCTTGATCGAGTGTGTCGTGAATGAAAGGATTTTATCTTACCACATAAAGGTTAAGTTTACTGGATTCACGTAAACGTACTTCACATATTGAGCGCCTTCCGGCGCCATCTAGGAGTTCCGTATAGACCTTAATTTGATTAATGTCGATATGAGAATGCATGTAGGGTCACACTATTTCGATTGTCCGTTTCGATCTAAGGATGTATTGAGAGAGTAATTAAAATGTTCGATTTGTAATCGAGACATTTAAATGAATAATGATCATTTTAATTAAGTCAAAATTGAATTTTGGATTTAATTAAGAATGCACGAAAAATAAAGTTGAGCGTCGCGGCGCCCATACCCTAGGGCCGCGGCGCCTCTGCCTCGATTTTTGGGTCAGGCCCAAGGTCAAGCCCTAATCCGGTTTTGACCTATTTTTCAACTATAAATAGAGGCATTCACCTCATTATTTAACACACCAATTTCTGAAAACATTCTAAGCCTTAGAGACGTAGAATCAAATACTCTCGAACCTCTGCCGGATTTCCTAGCTTTCCGAATGAGAAATACATTGAAGCTTGGAGCTTGCAATTGGAAGGGAAATCGCGTGTGCACCTAACAGTAGAAAAAGACTCCAGATTTTCCAACTTGTAAGTATATGTTTTATATTACAAATTTCATTGTTGTATAACCATTCCAGAACTATTGTTGGGTAAGTAAGAAAATAAAATTTTAAACTTCCAATGTGTCTTACTTACATGCTTTGTACCCAACAAAACCCTACACTAACTTAGTTTGGGATTTTGTTAACTTAGTTTGGGATTTTGTTAACTTAGTTTTGGATTTTGTTAACTTAGTTTTGGATTGGATGTTTGTGCAAGATTGATGTGTCCAAACTTGGATTTTTATTTCTTTTTGAAACAATTTGGTAGTTGTGTATAAGTTTAAGTACTATTATGTTAGCTTTAGGGAACACTTGTGCACCATTTTGAATGAATTGAATGTTGTCTTTGCACTATAAATGTTGTCTTTGCAATGTTACTTAGCTTATACAGTTGCAAAAATTTGTTAATTTCTACTTTGAACATAAGACTGGACTTAATAAATACAAGAACACAAGAATATCTAGCCAAAACATTATATATTCATTCCGTTCATAAAAATGGTCATATACAATTACACAAAACCACAAAAATAGGCCATATACAATTGCACAAAACCCCAAAATTTGGCCATCTTTGTGAGATCAACTTCATCTTCCTAGTAGAACAAAACACTATATACAAATTTCGTACAATACGCAAATTGGAACCAAATTGCAAACACCAACACTAGACTTCAAAGAATAAAAGAAAGAAGCTTTTTGAATTAGTTACGGGGAAAATTAATTCTAAAAGCAATGAATGAAAAACACTATAATTAGTATACACTTACCTCATCAGTTGGCCACGAAAAGAATCTCCTTCCTATATTATTTGGACTCCATGAAATTTTAAAATCGCAAATACGCCCACATCGGCAAAACTCGATTCTTGGAGTATTAGCCATTGTTGAATAAAGATTTCAAAAGAAAGGAGAGAGAGTGTTAAAAAAAAATGCTTTATTTGACTGGAAAGTTGAGGATTTTGGAGCAAAAATGGTTGTTGGACTAATTAGGGCTCAGATTTGGATTGGGGAATAAGATGAAATGAGTATATGTAGTTATTGGGTGGGGCTCCATAATATTACCGTTGTGGGCCATTTGAACGTTACATTTTGCCAATTCAGCATATTTTCGCTAGTTCACACATCTATTTGGAGTTTAGTCCACGCGGTGTGCCAAACTGGCCCGACATGCTCAAGTGGCACACTAAAAATTATGTTGGAGGTTCAGATGGTAGAAATCTCAATTTAAGAATTTAAATGGAATACACTAAAAAGTTGAATGGTATGTCTATCACTTCAACCTTCTCGAAAATAGATTAGATGTTGTCTATTTTCAAAACATCACATAAAAGATGTAAAAATTATGAGGGATTTGACACCAGTGTCGTGTTTTACTTAAAATCCAAAAGAATGATATCGCAGTAGTATAATAAATGCATGGGACCATTATGTGTTAAAAAATAAAAATAGTACTTCATTACCAATATAAAGTACAATTTTAAGAGTTCTATTCTTTTATGTGCAGAGAAGTTTACATTGTCTTCTTTCTCTGACGGGTCATTCGACCCACTAAACAAACCCAAATCAATTTTCACCATATTAGATCCCAAAAATCATATATAAAAGCATGAAAATATTAAAAATTTGTATCCTTATGATTTACAACACTAATTTGTATCAAAATTCAAAAATTATAGATTCAAAAATCAGAACACCCTTTTCGAACGAATTTGCAAGCTTTGAAATACAATAACGCAGAGATAAAACTAGTGCTCTGATACCAAATGTTAAACACTTACATGATTTAAAGCATGTAAACTCATGTATAAAGCAAAATTGCAGCGGCAAAAGTAAATTGACATACCTCTCGTCATTGTTATGAAGTTTTTGACGTCGACGGTGTCGATTCCTTATAAATCATGTGAGTCTTTTAAGCACTATGAATTTCTCACTATATGGTGTAGTTTTTAAGGAGATATTTTTTGTGTCTAGGGACCAAGATCTGTGGCTTCACTTTTATATTGTTCTCCCATCAAGAATAGTTATGTGGGCAATTTCATTAGACAAGGACGACAATTTTCCCAAGATTATGGGCAGTTACAAGGCATGGAGAAGTTGGGAGTTCATCTCCTTTCTATACGGACCATTATAAAAGTTGAAGTTTAACATCTTTTTCACCAAACACCACAAAAAGTATAAACTTCATTAAAATCTCTATCAGCCACTAAAAACTATAAATCTTGAAATTTGAAAATCTGATCTTTTCAAATCTGGGTGTTCTTCCACTTGGCTAGGAATAATGGCAACACACAGAGATTTTTACAAGCTAATCCTAATGGTTCATTCTTAGTAAATTTTTAGAAAGAGGGTATGGAAGATACTGGGTCATTTGCTTCATGTCGTGGATACCGTAATGTACTAACACTATCGCAAAACTAATGGCTTTCATGTAGGGATTAAAACTAGCTTGGGACAACAAAATGCTACCAATAGAAGTGGTAACTGATTCACTAGAGATAATACACATGATTAATGAGGGATATCTAGTCTTTAAACTAATTATCTCTGAGTGCAGGACATTGAGAAGAAAGATGGGGAATTCAGTCCTACTACACAACAACATAGAACATAACAGGGTAGATAATTCGCTAGCAAAAGAAGCAGCACAACAACAAATTTTTGAGAGCCTAAAAATTTTGTTTGTTCCTCTATCATTGATACAGACATTCTTAAATCTATATTTAAGAAAGTTTTGAGTTATAATATAAAAAATAATATAGTAGATTACTCAAAATAATGGTGTGGCCAAAATGCTACACACAAAGTGTAATTGTGTTTTGTGAATTATCTATATTATATAATATAATCTTCATAAAAAAATGTGATTCAGTTTTCAAAAGAGGAATAAAATTAACCATTACATTTTACATGCACGGTGGAAAAGGAGTTATGGGACGAGTATATATTCTAGGAATTTGAATAATCGAAATTCAAGAAAATGTAAAAATGTTACACCTTAAATTTGAACATATATTAAGGGTCTGTTTGGAAAGCCAGTGTAATTACTACACTGGTATTTACACAAAATAATAATTATAGTGTCATGTTTGTTTGCTACATTATAATTTCAGTTGTCATATTTGATTGCACAAGTGTTATTACATAGTTAAAAAAAATTCCAGATTGACATATAAATAAGTCTTACTGTGTGAAAAATATTATATACACACATAATAAATATCAAATGTTAATTTATTATAAGGTATTTAAAATAAGTATTTCTATGTAAGAATATATTGAATAATAGATTGACCAAGTCCGCGCATTTCATTCCAGTCCAGACAACTTATAATGCAGAGAAGTTGGCTAAAACCTACATTCGAGAAATTGTGCGTCTTCACTGGGTTCCTATTTCTATCATCTTTGGTCGGGGTACTCAGTTTACTTTACATTGTTGGTGGATTTTGCAGAGAGAGTTGGGTACTCGCTTGAATCTCAGTACATCATTTCACCCTCAGATCCATGGTCAGTCTAAGCAGACTATTCATGTACCGGAGGACATGTTACGAGCCTGCGTAACTGATTTTGGTGGTCATTGGGAACGGTTTGTGTTCTTGGCAGAGTTTACGTACAATAACAACTATCACTCCAGTATCGATGGCACCGTTTGAGGCTTTATATGGTAGGAGATGTTGTACTCTCATTAGTTGGTTTGATGCGTTCGAGGTTCGTCCTTGGGGTAATGATTTTTTTAGGGATTTATTATAGATGGTGAACCTGGCAGCACAGAGCAGGCAGAAGGAGTATGCGGACTAAAAGGTCTGAGACTTAGAGTTCATGGTTGATGTCAATGTTCTTCTGAAGGTATCACCCATGAAGGGTGTGATGAGATTCGGCAAGAGAGGAAAGTTGAGTCCGAGGTATATCGACCATTTGAGATTCTTTAGAGGGTTGGAGAAGTGGCATATGATTTGGCTCTGCCACCAGGTCTTTCAAGCGTCCATCCAATTTTCTATGTGTTTATGCTGAAGAAGTATCATACTGACGGTTCTTATATCATTCAGTGGGACTCTGTGTTTCTTGAACAGAATTTGGAGTTTGAGGAGGAGCCTGTGGCTATTTTAGACAGGCAGGTGAGGATATTGAGATCGAAGAAGATAGCTTCAGTGAAGGTTCAGTGGAGGCCTCGCCCTGTTGAGGAGGTGACTGAGGAGACAGAATTCTACATGTGGAGCATATATCCTGACTTGTTTACTACTTTCAGTACGTTTCCCCTATTTATTTCTCTCTGTTCGAGGATGAACGTTTGTTTAATTGGTATCTGATATAATGACCCATTCAGTCGCATTTAGATAAAGACCGTGATTTACCTATTTTACCATTCTTGTAGCCTTTATGTGGGGGTTTTGATGTGCGGGGATGGGTGGCACGGATCATGAGGTTCAATTTCATGAGTTTTGGATGAAAAACCCAAAACTAGAACCTTTGAGTTGGATACTTTGACTCAAGGTTGACTTTTGAGTAGATAGGTTTGTTTCTCAGTTCTGTCCCTTCTGGTAGCTTCGGAGGTTCATTTATGACTTAGTCAAGCTATTGGTTCGCGTCCAGAGATAATCAGATGGATTATGTAGCCTTATCTATAATATTTGGTTATTTGACTTTCCCGCATAATTCTCTAGAATAGTATGCATTATATCAGTTAAATGGGAAATCCGAGGATATGAGTGAGTTTGTAGCACTGTTTACATTCGACAAGCATGTCTAATTTATGTCCAGGGGCTCTCGGGAGTGTTTCGGGTGGTTGATAGGAGTTTGGTATTGATTTCCCTGATCTGGTGTCCGCCTTGGCGGTACATCCGCCCACTTCTATATGTCCGCCTCAGCGAGAGGTTGGATCATAGAAGCGGGGTCTTGTATTTTGTGGAATTCCCGCCTGGGTGGATGGGACTTCCACATGGGCGGGTGCGCCTCTGAGGAGTCGGGTTTGTCGTGGCTCTAGGGCGAGTTGTTAAGTGACTGTGCCCTAACGAGTGCTTATTTTGCAATGATGGAGCTGCGCCAGCAAGGTCGATTCAGCTGGGGTGGAATCACTGTATTAGATGTCCTATTTATCTCCCTAGGTCAGATTTGATTTCCCAAAATAGTATATCTCGAACCTAGCGCTGCCATAGAGCATTTTCAGAAGGTTAAGAGCAATTTCATCCTTTGAGGTAAGAGATTTCCTTCCTTTATGACTTAATTACTTGCTTCTAAGTCCTTTAATGGTGTTATAGGATGTTTATGAGTTGGGGAAGATGATTTATAACTCTTATGAGATTAAGAGAGTTATGTTATTGATTTAATTAGAGTTTTATGGATTAAATTACTTAGATTATTATAAAATAGTGAGGGATATTGATAGATCATCATGTTGTAAGGCTTAATTTGAGTATAGAAACCTATTTCCAATTGGGGGGAAATTCTAGGGTTCCAATTTGGAGATTTTTGTATAATATTAAATTGAAGGTTTGAATGTGTTTAGTTTTAAAATTAACTTAAGGATATGATTATATAGTTTATGTATCTTCCGTCGTTGCCGACCTATGATGTCTACGGGGGTACGTTGTGTACTTATGCTACACATGCTGTATCATTTCTTGATGCAAATATAGATCCGACAACTAGCTCGAGACCACGTGTCTGAGTTCGAGTAGTTGATCCCCAACATTCAGGGTGAGGATGTTATCTCCATCATACCCCAGATTTGCTCTATATCTTTATTGTCTTTACTTCTGTTATAGAGACATCTCTACAGATTTTCATATTATGTATTGGTTTTGGCATCTTGTTGCCCTTACTTTCAGACTTGTATCGTTTCTATAATGCTCTTGTATCTACAGACTAGATCATTTGAGGGATGTTATGTTGATGTCTAGACTTATATCTCTTCCGCATTTATATTATGAGATAGTTTATGTAGTATTTGCTATCTTCCGCTTTATTTATATCATATCATATTAGTGATTCGGGAAGTGATTCGCCTACCAATGGGATATGTAGATGCCACTACTGTCCTTGAAAAGGGGACGTGACAATGAGGGTTGGATTGTTTTATCGTAAAGATAGAGTATCATGCTAGTAAACTGATAATTCTATCGTAAAGAATGAATTTAATTGAATTAAAAAATTTGCGCACAGGCAATTTTTTAGTAGATTCAATTTTATATTATTTGTGTCTTATTTGTTAAGCATGCACGTATATTTTTGTAGCTATGCAACCTGCAAATTTATATGATATTTGTTATATTCTCGAACTGAATGGTGAGAACTATAAGATCTGAAAGGAGAGAACTCTCCTTCACTTAGGTTGCATGGACATTGATTATGCTATCAGGAAAGACGAACCGCCTATTAATGAACTCAGTACTCAAACTGAGTCTGTTCTTCATGAACAATTGGAGCGCTCGAACCGTTTGAGTGTTATGTTCATTAAGACCAAAATCTCTGCTAGTATACGTGGTTTTGTCGAACAACATAACAATGTCAGGGCATTACTGAAGGCTATTGATGAACAATTCGAGACTTCAGATAAAGCATTTGTCATCACTTTGATCATGAAATTCTCATCAATGAGGCTCACCAGTGTGATAGGTGTGCGCGAGCATACATGAAAATGTGAGACTTAGCAGTTCAGCTAAAGACTCTTGAGGTTGAAATGTCTGAAACTTTCCTTATGCACTATATTTTGACTTACATCCATCTACAATATGGCCCCTTTAAGATCTCTTATTACACACATAAGGATAAAATGGTCTATTAATGACTTATGGCCATGTGTGTTCAATAGGAGGGTCGATTGCTGATGGAAACAGGAGAAAGTGCATTCATGGCTACTCAAGGAAAGAAGACATATCAAGCCAATAAGAAGTGGAAAGGAGAAGCACCACTTGAAATTGAACCTTTATATCAAGAAAGAATCCAAGTGGCACTTCTGTAGAAAGTAGGGGCATATAAAGAAGGATTGCATCAAGTATCATAAATGGCTTGAGAAGAAAGGTACTTCAATCTCTCTTGTATGTTATGAAGCTAATATGGATAATGGTAATCATAACACGTAGTGGATTGATTCTGCTTCTACAATTCTTATTACGAATTTATTGTAGGGATTAAAAAACCTACGGAATCCAGTAGGAGCTGAGCGAAGCATCTATTCTGAAAAAAAGATGTTGTGTGTGGATGCTATTGGAACATGCACTTTAGTTTTAAGTAGTGGTTTCATTTTAGAGTTAGAAAAGACCTTTTATGTTCCTAATTTTCTAGGAATTTAATTTTAGTTTAAAAACTTGTACCCCTGGGATATTTCTTCTTTTAAAAAGTTATTCTAATCTATTTTATAAATCTAAATTTGTTGGAAATGGTACATTTTCTTATAACCGGTCTTTTCTCTCTTGATTTACAAAATGATTCTACTCATAATGTTATGCATGTCCAAACTGGTATTAAACGTTGTGTTATGAATAAAGATTCCTCTATTTTATGGCTTCAGTGATTGGGACATATCTCCATAGATAGAATTAAGAGATTAGTAAATGATGAAGTACTTAGTACTTTAGATTTTATTGATTTCGGTACTTGTGTGATTGCATTAATGGCAAACAGACCAACAAGTCAAAGAAATGTGCCAAGAGGAGTGCAAGCATATTAGAAATCATACATTCAGATATGTGTTTTCCAGATATGGATGCATATGTTCAGAAATACTTTATCACATTTATAGATGATTACTCAAGATACAAGTATCTCTACATGCTTTATACTAAAAGTGAAACATTAGAAGCCTTTAAAATTTTCATGGTTGAAGTAGAGAAACAATACGGAAAACAAATTAAGGTTGTGAGGACTGATAGATGTGGTGAGTATTATGGTAGATACAATGATGATGGATAAACACAAGGTCCATTTGTGAAGTTTCTTCAAGAAAATGGAATTGATGCCCAATACACTATGCCGGTTCTCCAGACCAAAATGGTGTAGCAGAAAGAAGAAATCGAACTTTATTGGACATGGTGTGTAGTATGATAAGTAGCTCTAAGCTACCTAAGTCCTTGTAGATTGAAGCTCTTAAGACTATATATTAAATCGAGTTCCAAAAACAATTGTCCCAAAGACACCTTTTGAGTTGTTCAAAGGTTGGAAATTGAGTTTGACACATATACGCACATGGGAATTCACGTCTGAAGTTAGAATCTACAATCCATAAGACAATAAACTGGATCATAGGACCATTAGTGGATATTTTATTGGATATGCTGAAAGGTCAAAGGATTACAAATTCTATTGTCCATCTAATAGCACTAAGATTGTGGAATAAAAAATGCAGAGTTTCTTGAGAATGACTTAATTAGTGGGAGTGATCAATTTCATAATATAGTTTCTGTAAGCGATCAACCTTCTACTTCAAGAGAAAGATTGGTTATCATTCATAACACCCCTTAAGTAATACCGGGTGTTGAGCATCCGATCAATGATATTCCATAAGTTGCTGAAAATATTCTAGTAGATCAAGTTGTTCAAGAAATTCCAGAAATTATTGAACAACATGACCCTCAGGAAAATGTTGGCACAACATTAAAGAGAACTACTAAAGAAAGAAAATCAACAATTCCTAGTGACTATGTTGTGTATCTGCAAAATTCTTACATTGGAGTTGAAAATGATCCTGAGTCTTTTTCACAAGCCATGAGTTGCAAAGAGTCAGAATTATGGTACAATATCACGAAAGAAGAGATGAATTCTACGAAAATCAACGTAGTTTGGGATCTTGTCAAGTTGCCTAATGGTGTAAAAGCCATTGGATGTAAATGGATCTTTAAAACTAAAAAGGACTTATAGGGCAACATAAAAAGATATAAAGCAAGACTACTAGCTAAAGGTTTCACTCAAAGGGAAGGAATCAATTATACAGAGACTTTTCTCCTGTATCTTAAAAGGATTCCTTACGCATCATATTGGCATTAGTAACCCATTTTGACTTAGAATTACAACAGATTACAATGACACGTCCGGTCATTTTTAGCTAAAAGCTCTTATTTGACTATTTTACCCTTTTTGTAGACTCTAGTAGGATTTATTACTCATGGATATGGGTAGGACGGAGATTGAGTTTCATTTATGTGAATTGTGGATGAAATCCAAAATAGAAATCTTAGAGTTGATTAATTTGATTCAAAGTTGAATTTCGAATATATGGGTTCATTTCTGGGTTCCGTCGCTTCCGGTAGCTCCGAAAGATCATTGTTTCAATAAGTTGAGTCATTAGTTTGCCTTCTGAGATAATCAGATCTACTTTGTGGCCTTATTTGTGAAATTGTGATATTTGGTTATTTTGGACGGTTCTTTAGAAAAATATATCTTAGACTGGTTAAATGAGAAATTCGAGTACACGAATGAGATCATAGCACTGTTTACCTTGGGATAGCATATTTGTTTTGTGTCTGTGGGTCTCAGGAGTGTTTCGGGTATTTAGTGGAAGTTTGGGAAAAAATCCATTTTGTTGATGTCTGGTGTCCGCCCCAGCATGTTAGTTGTCCGCTCATGTATATCCTCCTCTGTGGAGGTTGGCTCGCAGAAACGGGTCTCGGGATTATGTTGAGTTTCCACCCTAGTGGGGGTTTTTTACGCATAGGCGAAGGTGCCTCTGCGGGTTGTGTTTCTGCTTCTGCACTGAGGAAAATTTGTCAAGTGACTGCGCCTCAGCGAGCTTCTTGTCCACCGAAGTGGGACCGGGTCTACAGAGTCAATTCTCCACGACCGTAATTGCTGTTTCATGAAGTTTATTAAATGTCCTAGCTCAAAATCACTTTCCCAAAACATCTTATCTCGGTATTTGAGCTTGTTAAGGGGAAAATTCTAAAGTTGTGCTTAAATTCATCTTGGGAGGTAAAATCCTTATTTGGGGAAGATGGGTTCTTAAGCTTCCATAGTAGAATAAGAGGCTTAAAGCTTTGATTTAAGGGTATGATATGAGTTAGTTTACTTTAATATTGTGAATAAATATTGATTTATGATAGATGATCATATTGTGGTGGTTAATTTGAATATGGAAATCCTTTTCTATTTGGGGAAAATTTTAGGGTTTGTTAAATTGGGACGTTTCTCAGATTATGCAATTGAGGGTTCAATTGGGGTTAGATTGCAAATTAACTTAAGGATATAACTAGTTAGCATGTTTAAAGCTTTTTGAGTAATAAAGTTCGGATTTTGGTGTCGTGGTCCGGGGGTTTGTTTTGGGTGTCTTTGATATGTTTGAAGGACTAATTCATTGTGTTGTGTAATAGCTTAATATTGATATATAATCTATATGTGTTAGACTACGACTACTACGAGGCGCTCCGGAAGGGCAAGGCCAGCATGGAGAGTTGATAGCACGGCACCTGCTCGGCTTTGAGGTAGGCTACGATTTATTCTTATTAGACTACGATAGAAGTACATAATTAGTTATAAATGTTGAGGGGTATTGAGCGTGTTTAGGGGTCCCACTCAAGTGTTTGTGATGAATTCTTGGGTGGGTACCGGTATTGAACTATGATGATGGGTGATTTGGGGAATCAACTTTAAGCTAATTCCGACTGTTGTTGATTGGGATTGCCGCCATTATCCTATTTTTGTATTTATTCATCACACATGCTTTGATATGATATCCTGATCATACTTGTATTACATGTTATTAAACTCTGAAAGCATGTGACATTCATCTCTTATACTTGGTTGCATCTTATTACATCATGATTTCTTGGCTTGTATTGTCATTTGCATTCATACACTCATGGTTCTGATGATATTGATATGATAGTGGTATGAAAATGTTCTGGGTCCAAGAGACCATGAAGGTAAGAATACTTATGAGATTATTGGCAACATTGAGATGATGATGATACGCGGGGGAACAGGTTGCACGCCTGCAACAATTATTATTCAGCCAATAGCTAAGCTCCGTTGAGAACTTTCGGAGGAATATATGGACTTCGCGGATCCCTTATGGGTGTGCAGTTTATAGAATTTAAACGTCTGTATACTTGAGGATAAACGTACCTAGCATATGTATTGCATTTATATCATACATACATCATTTTATTGATTACATGTTGATGGATTTAGTGTTGGATTGGTTATTGATGACTTTGTTGAATTCCTGGATAAAGAAGGATTGTTAATTGCTCATTTGATACTTGGAATACTGTTATTGAACTCTTCTGGAACTGGGTGACTTACGTGATTATGAAATCTTATATGAACAAGGTGATTTGTCGATTCTGTTAACTATTCTGTGGACAACATGACTTGTTTGGGTTATTGAACTTTTTAAATAGGATTATTTGATGTCAACTTGATATTTATCTCTTTTTGCGTATCTTCCATCATAGTTGACCTATGATGCATACAGGGGTACATTGTGTACTTATACTACACTTGTTGTATTATTTTTTGATGCAGATACATATCCTTCTACCAATTCGATAACTCGAGTTTGAGTTTGAGTAGGTAGATTATCAGTATTCATGGTGATGATACTACATCCGGCATGCCTTGGATGCTTCTATCTCTTCCCTTGTATTTATTTATGTTCTAGAGACATGTTCAAACTAGGGTTGTCTAGTGGGATAGGTCGGCCCGATCTTGACCCGGCCCGTCCCGCTACCCGCCCTGATTCCCAATAAAAAAACATTGTCGGTGTCGGGGTTTGAACTCGGGACAGGGATTGGAATTGTCCCGCCTGTATCGATCCCGCCCCGCCCCAACCCGACCCCGTCCCTCCCCGTCAGTCCATCAGCCCATTCCCCCCCCCCTTTTTGCAAAAATAGTCATAACGACCAAATTTCGACTTTGGCCGTTGTGCAACGGCTATAACGACCATTTTTAGCCCCTCCCCTCCCCACCCCATAAACCCTCCACCCCCTTAATATTTATTTTTAACTCCTAAGTTAATATATTTACACTTTAACCATGTTTCTCAACTATAAATATCTCATTTTCCTCTTCATTTTTCTCACAAATCTTCATGCAATCTCTCTAATCTCTCAATTTATCTCTCGACAATTATACATTGCCTACTAAATATTATATTTTTTTGCTCATTTATATCGAGGTTAAAAAATTGGGAGTGAAGTTGGCAACTAACTTGCGGATCATCCATCGAGCAAAGTTTCAATTTTCAACCTCGATTACACATCGATGTTACGTTGGCGTTTGGTACCTTCATTCCTTCTTTAAATTATTATTGTTACTTAATTTTAATTATCGCACTTAATTTCATATACTTTAATTATTTTTTTGCATAATTATAATGGAACGCCTTGGACGTATGATTAAGGGTAAAAGCAAGGGTGCTTCTTCTAGTAGAGGTAACAAGGGTAATGGTACTTCTTCTAGTAATCATATTCCTAGTCTAGATGATTTCATTGATTTCACTCATATAGATGAAACTTTTATTTTTAATGATATACCATTAGATGATGAGGTAGATGAACCAGACTTTAATTTAGACGATAATCTAGATGACACACCCGCTAGTGCACATCAACCTCAGGCTCAGACTGAGTCTCAGCCTCAAACTGAAACCGGAATGCCTCCTATTTCCTCTAGTATGAGTCGAGGCCTACAACGAAAATTAAAATCAGCTGCATGAGATATTTTTGATAGGGACACAGAGAATCAACTAGCTAGATATAAAATTTGTAAAAATGTTTATAAATTTAAAACCGAAAAAGTTCAAGGTGGGATGAGAGGTTTATTGAGAGATGTACAAGGCGAGCACACATCTAGGTGGAATCAATATCAGGCTAAAACATTGGGTGTACCAATGTCATCTGAGTTGGGATAAGGTTCACATAGTGTCCTCAACCAAGTACAGGGTCAAATTAACCCGATGACAGGGGGAATCTTTGGTCCTAAATATGATAAAAACAAAGATAGGGAAAATATGACAAAATTAGTTGCGGTGGAGGGTTTGCCTTTTCATTTCCTTCCTCTCCTGGTTTTATTCATTACATTCGAGAAATATATAATCCTGCTTTTAATGATTTTCCTAAATCAACTGTTAGAAGGGATATTTTTAAATTTGTAAGTGAATATCAACAATATTTACGTTATGCATTATATCATTCTAATGCCAAAGTGGCTATCACTTCTAACATAGCCCGTAGTACTAACGGTAATGATTATTTAACGATAACATGTCATTGGATAGATCAAAATTGGTTTATGCAAAAACGTATTTTAGCATATAGATATATTGGTGATAAGCACACTGGAAGTTTTATTGCACAAAATATTAATGAAATTTGTGATTATTATGGAATAATTGATAAAATTATGACTATTACATTAGATAATGTTACTTCTAATGATTATGCTATAAGACTTTTAAAAGTTCGATTAACTCCATGTTTTCCTAATCATTTTCATATAAGATGTGTGTGTCATATTTATAACTTAGTTGTAAATGATGGCCTAAAACTTTTTGAAAGCATTCTTGATAAAATACAATTTGCTATAAATTTTATTTTGAAAGGTAATAAAATACAAAGACGCAAAGAGTATAAAAAAACTTGTCATGATTGTGGATTACCGTATAGAAAAATCCAGAAGAAGTTTCGACTAGGTGGAATTCTCCGTATGAGCAACTACTTGTTGCTTACGATTATAGACAACCTATAACTTTATTATTTAACGGCCATAATAAAAATCCAAGGGATATGCTTGTAGATAATGATTGGGAATTTTTTTTAGAACTTAATGGATTTCTAGAGAAATTTTTTCAAGCTACTAAAGAATTTTACGATATTTATTATCCTACTATTTTAAATATGTTATTTTATATAGCTCTAATATTTTTGTTACTTAATGAATATATGGAAAAACCATCTTACGCTCCATCTATTAAAAATATTTATAAAATTAAAAAATACTTTTTCCTATTCCCACTATTTATATTATTGGTGCTGTATTAAATTCGACTATTAATGTAGACGGTTGTAAAACACTTGTAAAAATGATTTATGATTGTATAGAAGTACTTCCAACATTCCCAACTGAAGAACCAACTCACAAACCAACTAAAGAAGAAGTTACATCTAGCATACACACTGAATGCAAACAACTATATATGTATTACCAACAACAAACTGTAAATAATCAACCGGCTTCTGTACCATCTTCTACTACTTCGCTGCAACCTTATAAAAATATGCGGTTTATGCTGCTAGTATTCAAGGCCTTAGAAATAAAATGTTTAGTGGTTCAACTTCTTCACAAGTTAGTGAATTTGATGTTTATGTTTTGCAGGGTGTTGTACCGTACGAATTAATTGTCAATGATGAAGGACATGAAGATTTGCTGAAATACTAGAGGCAGAATGAGAATACATTTCTGACACTAGCAAAGATGGCCTGAGATGTGTTGAACATTCAAGCGTTATCAACAGCGTCTGAAAGCATTTTTTTCTGCTGGAAGACTTCAAATCGGAGAGCACAGACATTTATTGGCGGGATACACATTGGAGATTGCAGTTCTATTGAGAGATTGCATTCGAGTGGAGCGTAGAAGGTGCGATCAATCAGAGATCAACGAAGAAGAATACTACAACTACAATGAAATCTTGTCCGAGGGAATAGGAAGTGACGTCGAACAATTTGACCAACAAATTCCAATTCCAACCGAAGACCCTCAAGACATTGTGAGGAAATTAGAAAAAGTGTGGTTAACTATGTAATTTTTTAATTGCAATTTTACAATGTGATTTGCAACTTTTGAACAACACCACAAAGTTGCAATTTTGAAATTGTATTACAAAAAAATCATATTTCTATTAAATAATATAAGAGGCACAAAAACAGTCTTGAGATGTTTTTATTATACTATCTTATTCAATTATTGAAGTGTTTATATATATTAATTTTTAAAATTAAGTGGCAAAAAAACCCCCAAAATCCCAATCCCGACCCAATCCGTCTCGTCCCGTCCCGTCCCTCCAAATCCTGGCCCATCTTTCAGCGGGATGTGGGATAAGACATGACCTCTTCTCGTACCGCCGGAGCCTGCATCCCGACCCTTCCTCTCGTCCCGTTGGGGCCCGCCCCGACCCGCCTTATTGGACACCCCTAGTTCAAACTACTAGACTATGTTCCATTTATTTGGTTTATGTATTGACAGTTAGACACTATTGTATTATTGACCAGATCTATGGGGTTGTATTGGGATCATTAGACTTATCTTTCCTCTTTTATATTATGATAGACATAGTTATTAAGTATCTTGTTAATTTTGGATTTCTTATTATATTCATATTGTTTAAATGAGAAGTGGTCCACGTACCGGTGGAAAAACTGTAGGTGCCACCACAATTCCTAAAAGGGGTCATGATACAATTGGATATGAAAATCGTATTTCTCAATGACGATCTAAAGGAAGAGATTTGTATGAAACCACCTGAAGGATTCTCCTTTAGTAATGGTGAGCACTTGGTATGCAAGCTAAAGAAATCCATAAATGGACTAAAATAAGCCTCCCGTCAAATGTATTTAAAATTTCATAATGTTATCTCTTCATTTGACTTTGTTGAGAATATTATGGATCAATGTATATACCAGAAGGTCAGTGGGAGTAAAATTTGATTCTTAGTTCTATATGTGGATGACATCTTGCTTGCATCCAATGATAAGGGAATGCTACATGAAGTGAAATAATTTCTCTCTAAGAATTTTGATATGAAAAAGATGGATGATGCGTCTTATGTTATTGGAATTAATATTCACCGAGATAGACATCAAGGTACCTTAGGTCTATCTTAAGAAGCCTATATCAATAAAATTTTAGAGGTTTCAGATGAAATATTGTCCACCAAGTGTAGCTCCCATTGTGAAGGGTGACAGATTCAATTTGAATTAGTGCCCAAAGAACAATCTTGAAAGGGAACAAATGAAATATATTTCATACGCTTTTGTTGTTGGAAGCTTGATGTATGCTCAGGTTTGTATACGACATGATATTGCATTTGTTGTTGCAATGTTAGGAAGATATCATAGTAATCCAAGTTTTGACCACTGGAGAGCTGCAAAGAAAGTCTTAATATATCTTTAAGGGACAATGGACTATATGCTTATGTACAAACGATCAGATATTTTAGAAGTCATTAGCTACTCTGATTCAAACTTTATTGGTTGTGTTGATTCACGGAAATCAACATTAAGATACATTATTATGTTGGCCGGTGGAGCCATATCTTGGAGAAGCGCCAAACTGACTCTAATTACTACTTCCACTATGGGGGATCTAACAACCCGTTTTGTCGTTTATTACTTTTTGAATTATTTCCCTGAAAATCACTCTTGCTATAGCTTAAAATTAGAAATTATAACTTTTGAGAGGTGTGGCACGCTTCTCGAGGTAATCGGGCCCGTTTTGGAAAGAAAAGTGCTAAGTTAAAAAATCTTAAAATTGAAAATGAACTAGTTTGACTCAAAGCTGACTTTTGGGTAAACGTATCCGAAACTGTATTTCGTCGATTCCATGAGGTCCGAAATGGCGTTTATGACTTAGTCTAGCCCTTGGTATGGGTCCCGAGGCGTTAGTGAGAATTTTGGGTACTTAGTTAGTTAAAATGGAATTATGAAAAAGTTAGGTGATTATGATGGTCAATGTATTATAACGTTGTCAGATGAGTGTTTTGAGTGCGCGAACAAATTCGTAGAATCGATTACACTTAAATAACATATTTGGTTTGTGTCCAGAGGGTTCCGTGTGAGTTTTGGGTGTCGGATCAAAATTTGAAACACCAGAAAATTCTCGTGTTTAGTTCTGGTTTCCTTCTTCAGATCGCGAAGAGGGGACCGTGAACACGAAATCCCTTAAAGCCAAGCTATCGATCGCGAATAGCAGATTGCTCCACGATCGCATGAGGCCCTTCGCGCTCGCGAATGCCATTTTTAGGGTTGCACGCATTTGGTCTTCGCGATCGCGAGAATCACTGTAGCAACCAGTTATATAAAATCAGAATCTGAACCCATTTTATGCCAACTTTATTTTCACCATTTTTGGACGTTAGGAGCTCGGTAGAGGGAAATTTTGACGGATTTTGCAATGAACTTCAAGTGGGTAAGCTTCTGATCATCCTAATACAATTATATCTTCGATTATGTTGAGATTTCTTGGTAAAAATCATGATTTAGGATGAAAATTTGGGGTTTTTGGAATTTTGGTATTTCTTAGATTCATGGATGATTTTTGCTAAAATTTGGAATTAGCATCCTGAGATTATGAGTAATGTTTTTTTGAAATAAAATTTTAGTTTTTCCATATGGGCCCCAGTTCATTGTTCCAGTGGCGATTTCGAGTCTAAAAATAAATATATCAATATGGATGTCATTGGACTCATATAATCGCGTAGAATATTATTCTAAATTATTGACAAATTACTATTATGTCCCGAGGCTGAGAAATTAACTTTTTGAATAAATTTTGTGACCGAATTTCTTATAGCAATATGAATGTCTACGGAATCATATTTTCCGTATTTAAATAGATTTTGATCTTTCGGAAGATATTCAGAAAGGAAAGGTATAAGTCAGATAGTTCATGGCTCCCGCTCGACATCGAGGTAGGTTACGACTTACTTGAGTTAGACTTTGATTAGAGAGTCGTATATATGTCGTAGAAATGAATACAACATGATAGACTTTCGGGTAGGGATGTGGTGATAAATTTCACTAGTTTGGTATTGATGTTGTTTGCGTGGGCTTGTCGCCATATGTGTTATATCTTGTAATTATTGCTTGTCTATTTCTCTGCCACATACTAGCTCACTCATCTCATGAAAAGCAAGAGTAATAATGATTTACTGAAATGTGAATGGTAATATGACTTGTACTTGTTGATTAATTTTTGGCGATACTGTTGATATTGATATCATGCATGACATGCTTCACTTATTACTCTGAAATGGTCATGATGGTGAGAGGAGTGATTGAGATACTCCGAGTGTTATTTATGTGGGCTTGTCGTCATGTTTGCTACACTTGAAAATAATTGGTTGAATCTATTCTTGACACTTGAATTCTCACTTACCTCATGAAAAATGAAGGATAATATTAATGATTTGAGTTGTGATTCGTATCTATGGCATGTAGCTTCTAATTCTGGTTCTGAACCTGAGACATTGTATTGTTGTTGAGATTGACTCTATGCATGACATACACTCCATATTTCATTGTGATTTGATTTGTTGGTGATTTGAAATGATGGTAAGTGAGAGAGTGTAGCCTCCGAGGTCATTATTAGAGAGCGTAAAAAAGAGAGAGAGTGCACGTGATCCAAGGTATTTACCAATGTGAGATGAAGGCTCGTGATCTAAGGTCATTTACCGGAGCGAGAGAGTGCTCGTGTCTGAGGTCATTTGCCGGAATGAGGGTACATGGACTTCGCAGGTCTCCCATGCATCATGGCTCAGTAGACTTTGTCCTGCGCATGTGTGTACAAGAGTGGAGTGAGAGAGGTGACTATTGCATTACATATATCCATTATTACATTCTAGATTGTTCTGTTTGTGAAACTATACCTATTTGGGTGACTCCTGAAATTATGGATATTGGACTTGGTATTGATAGGTGATCTTACATGTTGGCTCTATGTACTACTTGTTGATTTCTGCTGCTATTGCGTTATCTAATCTTAGTCGGCCTATGATGCTTACCAATACTAGTGTTATACTGATACTACTCTTGCTGCACTTTTTGTTGAGTGCAAAGTTTGATCCAGGATCTAGTTCTAGGCTCTGTGGTTGATACGCGTGGGTGACATCCTTTGGTCATTCAGGGTGAGCTACTTGGTCATCCGTGGCCCCTGAAGGACCTTTTTTTAGTTACTTCTGTATTTGTATTCTACAGAAAGTATGTAGCCTTTGGGCATTTCCAGACTTATATTTTCCGACTGTTTTTAGTGCTTGTGTACCCTAGGCCAAATTTTGGGGATGTTGGATCTATCTAGTTATGATAAGGATTTAAGACTCGATAACTTATTATTACTTAATTTTCACTTATATAATTTGTGATTTCAAAATATTGGGATGTGATTCGCCTACCCGGGGGAATAGTGTAGGTGTCACCATTTGGGTCGTGATAGAGGTTGAGTTCGTTCCTTGTTTTGAGGCTACCTCACATGGTGTATGTTTGAAGAATTTCATTTCTGGGCTTAGAATTATCGACTCTATCTCTAAGTCATTAAGGTTATATTGTGATAATTCAACTGCTATTTTTGGCTAAGAATAACAAAAGTGGTAGTCGAAGCAAGCATATCGACATCAAGTATCTAGCCATAAGAGAACGTGTTAAAGATAAGAAGTGTTCATTCAACACGCTAGCACTAAACTAATGTTAGTCGATCCTTTAACTATAGGCATGCCACAACAAAAAATTAAGTATCATGTAGTCACAATGGACTTATTTTCAATATGTAAAATTTCGTTATAACAACGAATTTTATGAAACTTTATTTAATATGATATTTCTCGTATTTATTACTCTGTGCACATTCAGTTTATTTTGAGAAATATTGCTAAAGTTTGAACATAGAATAAACATTGAGTTTATTCCTTAAGTAATATAGGCTAAGGCTTTGAAGCATAATGCATTGTAATACATGGAAGATACTACTCGCTCTTAGAGGAATTATCGTCATGACTGATTCTCTTAAGTACCTGTAACTTTGGGCATTATGTATACGGACCAAGTGAGAGAATGTTAGCTAAAGTTTAAACTTCAACTTTTGTAATGGTCCGTATGGAAAGGAGATGAACTCCCAACTTCTCCACACCTTGTAACTACAATAATCTCAGAAAAACTATCACCATTATCTGATGAATTTTCCCACGTAACTGTTCTTGATGGGAGAATAATATAAAAATAAAGCCACATATCTTGGTCCCTAGGCACAAAAAATATCTCCTTAAAAACTACACCATCTAGTGAGAAATTCTTACTGCTTAGAAGACTCACATGATTTATAAGGAATCGACGCTGTCGACGTCAACAACTTCATAGCAATAAGATATGAATGGCGCGTACTAGAACCTTCAGAACTTCTTGTTCTTCGTTCGATTTATTATTTCCGTTGTGATTTCACTCTATACATGAGTTTACATACTTTAAATCATGTAAATATCTAACAAAAGAAAAATGAGGGAGAAAAAATGGGAAAATTAACATTGGAGTCTAATTCCTTATGTTCCTAATTATTTTGCTATAATTGATAAATTATTGTTATAGTTTGCAAGTGTAAGTAGCCTAAGAACTTGTTTGATTGAGTTTATAACTTATTATTTATAAGTAAAAAACGATAGGTTAGAAATTTTAACTTGGAAACAAATTCTATTTGAAATGGATGGTGTGAGTTTGTCAAATGTTGGACAAGTCGCTACATTATAGTGGCGCATAAACTATGTTCGTCAATCAAGTTTGTTCAATGGTTGTAATCTTATCAATTTGATCCAAATTCTCCATTTTGATACTATGACTTTTGGCAATCTTATCAATTTGATCCAAATTCTCCATTTTGATACTATGACTTTTGGCGTATTTTTGTTGTTTTAACTTAAAAACAAGTGTTTAAAAATATTGTTACCCAAATATTATAAAAATGTTTAGAACCAGTTTGGATTGGCTTATTTTAGGTATTTTAAGCCAAAAATAGCTTTTAAACACTTTTGGAGTGTTTGAGTAAAATAAAAAAGGGCAGTCCAGTGCATTAAGTTTCCGCTATGCGCGGGATCCGAAGAATGTTTGAGTAAAATAAAAAAATATTTTTAAGCACTTGTTTTTAAACCAAATACATAAGCCCATCTGAACGGACTCTGGATAATTATACCAAACGGGCTCTAGATAATTATAATTTAAAAATAACTCATTCGCGTAAATTTCTTTTGCCATTTTACAAATGGCACTTTAGTATTTTAATTTATTATTTCAACATAAGAGTAGTACATTGTTTCAATTTGTTTTCTTGAAGTTTGTGTCCAAAGTCCAAACCACGTTGGATTGTGGGCATGGCGGTCGGTCGGTCCATGTGAAGGTATTATCTATTGCTCTTTTATTAGTGTGGAGGTTAGAGTTATGAAATTCTGGAGAACTAGGTTTCAACTTTTCTTTGTGTTGAACAATAGATATATATGGAGCATAGTGAGAGTGGTTTCTTTGGGCAAACGAATTTGGGCACATACGGCCTTCTTTATTGTTATAGCACCACATTTTATTTAATTCAATTCAATTACACTTTTTCATTTTGTTTCATCAAACAAGATGTTAGTTAGTTAGCTCTTAGCTGCACCTTCGATTTCAGCTCTGTTAAACAATAAATAGTCCAAAAAGACTAGAGCTGATTAGCAGCCAGGATAAGGAGGATAATGCTCTAAGATGATGTTTAAGTAGTCTCGTTATTCAAAATGACTGGCCAAGCATCACTACAACAACAACTATCAGTATAATCCCACAAAGTGGGGTCTGAGGAGGGTAAGATGTAGGCATAATCCTTACATTTGTGGGTTGAGAGGATGTTTCTGTAGACCCTCGGCTTGAAAGAAAAGAAAACATTTGAAGCAAGATAACAAGTAAAAATATGACAAAACATTGGTTTTCCAAACATCACTGTTGTAGTCTATTTCGGTTTTCCAAAGATCCCTTTTGGCTTCCTTCAACAGTTGGACTGAGACGATTTTTCTAACTCTCACGTTTTGCTAAATATCTTAGAATGTTATTTTATGGAGGTCGGCTGGAAGATGCAATTCCATTTTTTTATTGTTGAAGATGCATTCTAATTTAAAAAATGTTTTAAAACTTAAAGAAAAGCTTCGGGAATCTTTCACAGATGTACAAGTTTTCCTGACCCTTTTCTATCCCTAAAACTAGTTTACACCTGGTAGCCCATTAGAAATAACACCCGGTAGTCCATTGAATTCTTCTTCATCCATTTCCGCACCACCACAAAGACTCATTTTCTCCATGAATCTCCACCAACAATGATTTGTCGTTAATACCCTCCGATTTTTGGTGAATAGTTAAAGAAAGCATCCGCATCCACCAGTAAGTAGGGTAAAAAAATTCATGATTACATTTGTGTTTGTTGGACTAATGAACATTGATCATTTATTGCTTGTATTATTAGATACGTAGAAGGATGTCCCGTTCACACCGTAGGGTGAATCCATGGAAGGAGTTTCCTCATCGGAATCCTCTATGAAGAATTGGTGATTCATGAGAAAGACTTCAACCACCTAGACAGGGGAGGAATTGTTCAAAAATTATATCATCGAACATGCAAACAAATTGGTGTAACCGAAGTGCAGGCATTGTGTGAAAAGTTTAGAGACGAGACAAAGCAGTTCATGGATCTGTTACAAGTTATTGGTTATGAATGGAACCCAAATAACAACAAAGTAACTTGTAAGGATGAGGCGTGGGAAGATATTGTTGGAAATTAGCCTTTGGCGGGGAGATGCGTCCACCCATCTTTGATGAATTAAACACTTGTGTTCCGCATGTTGGAGACCTTGTCTCTTCGCACATGCATGATCTACGATGTGTGTAGATGACCGTAGGGCCAAGAATCGTCAAATTTCGTTGAGAAATGAAAGAGATATTGGTCTACGAAGTAAGGTGTTTGAGGCATGGAAATGTGGTGTGGGACAAATCTACCACATCGGTGGGAATAGGAAGAATTGCTCTCTATATAAGTCTCTAATTGGTAAAGGGCTTGGGACCCCAAGGGGTATCCCATGTGTTTAAAGGAGGGAAGACCTAGATGTGCTTGGGTTCAAGGCTAAGCCCACACGCGCGCCGCCGCCTCCCGCCCGTCCCGTCCGGTTCCGGGTTCCGGGTTCCGGGTTCACGGGTTCACGGGTCGTGGGCTGTGGGGCTGTATCTTTTTGGACCAGAGAACTCTGCCAGATGTACAGTTTGGTCCCTGAAGTTTCAATATTTACAGTTTGGTCCCCAGAATTTCTGGAGACTTTTTCTGCCTACTGTTGGACTGCGTTTTGGAGCATTAACCAGCCATTACTTGGCTGATTAACTCTCCATTAACAGCCCATTACTTGGGCAGTTGAGCAGCCTTTCAATGGCCATTAACATCCATTACTTGGCTGTTTTAATGCCCTCCTAATGGCCATTAACAGCCATGTTTTGGCAGTTAGACAGCCCCTTCTCCTTGCTATATATTGAGCTTCTTTGGCTCAAAACACAAGCAAGAAACGACCAGAAAACAGCCAGAAAACTGAACGAAAAACAGTAAAAACTGAATCGAAAAACAAAGTAAAATAGTGAGAAAACTGTGACGAAAATCAGTGAGCAAACCCACGCATATACACAAGATATACACTACAGAGACACATTATATACACAGAGACAAAAGAGAAGAGTATTGAGAAACTCTTCCTTCCTATTCCATAGCTTCAGCAAGTCGAGTCATATTTGTTTTCTTCGCCAGGCTCAACCTATTGGCTTTGTAGTGTTGAGATTAAAGTGTTGTTTTATCTTGGGAGACTATTGCCCGCTAACGTAAAAGCATATATACGGGGCAATCTTGTCTTAAGGATAGAGGGCTATCCTCGACTCAACACACAACGTTGTAACCATCAAGATTTAGTTGTTTCTTGATTTCAGGATATCAACATTCAAGACACAACAAACTTGCGGCAGTTCTCAACATTGGCTTTGCAAGGTGATCAAGATTCAAGACACAACACACATGCGGCAGTTTTGAAGATTGACCATTTATTTATCCTTTCGAACATTTGTAATAGTTGTTACTTCCCGTACTGCTCTATAAAGTACCATAGAATACCAACAATTTAAGACAATATTGTATTGTAATACTATTAGTGTTCGAAAGATGTCGGTCAAAAGTTGTGTGACCAAATCTGGATATGGAAATGGTTTTCTGGTAGAAGAGAGTGATGATGATGAACGTGTTCATGGTGTCACCGCTACCAAGACTGCTTGGAACAAGCGCTCTCGAGAGCCTGAAGATGTCAACTGGGACAAGAGGAGAAGACTGAAGATGTGCTTCTATCTTGCAAAGAAGGCACAGATTCGCCCTGCATAAAAGATCCGAATAATGGTAAGAAGGAACTGGACACTCAGTTTGATGAAGTGACTGGAGTGAGCCAGAATCCGAAATTGGGATAAGTAGTTTTTCTTACTTGTCAAGAATAAAGATTAAATGAGGTCTGATTAAAAATTGATTAAAGTAATGAGGAATATGAAAACAATTTATATTCCTTACGCTTTAAAAATCAGAAGTTTAATCTCATCTTCTTTTCCGTTTAAAGATTGGATTGTAAAGCAACTTAAAAAGATCCGTTCTTTTAAGTGTAATTATTAAAAGTGAGTAAAGTATGTTCGCACATACGAGGGAGAAAGATCCATAGACTGTGCGAAAACTGTTACCACTCTTAAGTAAGCGCCAAGAATTATCTGGGCACCAATCATAACGGAAGAAGTCTAAAAGTTAAAAACGTTGAGCCTGTCATACTATTTGGCAGAAGATCCTTCATAGGATGATATTGGACACTCAATCATATAAAGCCTCCGGGCGACTGGAGTGGGCCAAAATTCATTTGATATGATGATATTGGACACTCAGTCATACAAAGCCTCCGGGCGACTGGAGTGGGGCTAGAATTCATTTCATAGGAAAAGTAATGGACACCTAGCAAGGTGGGCCAGAGTTTCCAGGTCTTAATGATTTGAAGGCCTAAAGAAAGGCAGTAAAGAAATTGGACACTCAGTCTGCTAAAGCAACTAGAGTGGGCCAGAGTATCGAGATCACATATGATCCGGTTGCGCCCTAACCACGGGCAAGAGGTTGTTCATGTGAAGCAACGCCACCTCTAAAATCAAAGAAATTTGGAGAGGTTGTCCTCAATAGGACTTCAAGGAATGGATCACTCTAAAAAGAGGTGATACATGTTCCTAACTTGGTTTAAGGGACGTTGTTGGTCAAGTTGGTTTGAGACTAGTCCAACAGGTCTGTAATAACTAAGAATGGTCCAATATGTCTGTAGCCAAATGAATGATATATTTGTAATCCGTGCATCTATGCCATCATAGATTAAGACATGTTAAATAGCAAGTCATTCAAAAGCTAACGATGTTGAGATTGTTGCCTTCTGTCGACATAAACCCTCAAAATGAATGTGAGGTAGACGAATAGGCAAAATCACCTTTCCAAATTCCGTCAAAGGGAATAGCGAAAGAAGCACCGCTCCTCTAGAACTTAGTCACACCTACTTGGGTGATTTGAAGTTTATACAAAATAGAGGGGGGAGACAAGTATGTTGTGACCTTCATTGATGATGGTACAACGTATGGAATCCTTTGTTTGTTAAAAAGCAAAGATGAAGTTGTTGAAGCGGATAAGCGCTACAAAGCAGAAGTTGAAAATCAACTAAGCCTATGGATTGCGAAATTCATAGCGATAGAGGGGGAGAATGTGAAGCATCGTTCATTAAACGACTGTTCATTTCTCACCTCAGTCCAACGGTGTTAGCCAAGCGCAAAGTCCTACGCCCAAATTATGTGGGGTGGCTTGGTAAAAGTTGGAACACTGAAACTGGTCCAGTTGTACCTAAGACTGCAGATTGCATATCCACTGGATATGCAAATAACAGTAGTGCTGATCGCCTCTTGGCGTCGAAGAATGTTGAATTCTTTGAAGATAGCTTTCCTTGAAAAAGGAAAAAGGAGTAATTGCTCAAGGTTAACAAGAACCCGCGAGGATCGATCGTCCAAACTAGGCGTTCCGTATCTACAGGACTCGAAAGTTCTTTGGCTATCAGAACTTAATATTCGGATCTGCAGAACTCGGAGATTCTAGATGTTGAACCGAGACGAGCAAAGAAGGGACAAAGACTTGTTCCAGTCCTTCTAGCTTGTATGGTTAAGAATGAACCATGGACAATTAACAAATAAATGTCATCTCCAAAAGCACTGCTTTGGAAAGAAGCTACAAAGAGAGAAATAAACTCTATCATATAGAACCATACTTGCGTAATGGTTTATCTTTCTCCGGGAAAAGAACCTTTGGGTTGTAAGATGTGCTCCCCTGTGAGTAGCTTCACATCCAGGGCCATTGCAGTCTTGCGTGGCATGAATGTTGAATTAGCCTTCCCAACCGGAGAGTTGGAAGAAGATGATCAGAGTTGGTTTGCTGAACTGTTGGGCTTCTTCCTGTACTTTCATTTTGGTCCCTGAAATGTTTACATTTTGGTCCTGAAAGTTTCAGATAAACAGAAACAATGAATCTGACCACAGAAACATTGACTCTGAAATTAGAAAGCCAACAGTTGGAGAATCAACAGTCTGAAAGTAAAAGTCATATTGAAACAAAGTCTCGATATGAAAGATATGGGTATCACAGATGACATCTTAGGAATTGGATTTCTAAGATATCTAATGGACTGGTCGATAGTTGACAGTCTCGTTGAAGCCACCAATGGATATGAATCATAGAACTGATTGGAATTATGGTGCACCCATAGACAAGGAGCGATATGCCCAGGTCATGTGTAGTTCAATGTATTGTACACACTACAACCGACCTGGTATCGGCCTACAAAGCAGATCAGTTAAACTAAGGTTCACTGATGATTTTAATACATGATCGGTAGAAGGCGTTAAGTTGGATATGACGATATCTGAATTATTCGCTTATCTACGGATTATAGTATTCTGGATGTCCAGCGGTTCTGGGAGAACACAGTGATGCAAACTGGACATCAGATCTGAAGAACACCAAAGCCACAAGCAAATGTGTATGGTGGGTCTTGGAAAATCCTCTAAGCAAACTTGCATCGGCCGATTCATGATGGAATCGGAGTTTATCGCTTTATACAAAGCATGAAAGAAGTTGAGTAACTTCACGGCTCCTTAGAGGACGTCCCTTATTGGGAGTTACCCGTGTCTTCAAGCTTATACATCGTGGCTAGCCATCGGCTTCAGGAAGGACACAGATGGCGCTGCCTGGACATATCTTTTAGGATCCGCCGGAGACATAAGATCAGTATGGCGATTGATCATCACGGGTGTCACATCCTTGTTTACTAACTAAGGGCCTACCCGGAGATCAAGTGTACTCCCTGTCTAGGGGAATGGGCTTAAAACCCACACCATACGAACCTTTATGTGGAAACCCAACCATACTGATTGGAGATCCCAAGAATGTGGTTCAATGGGAAAACTAAGCGGCAAAAGGTTCAGTTGGGCGCTTCAGTGGAAGAAAGAAGCACTTCGGATGATGATTTCTGTACGGAAACATGAATCCAAAGTTGTTCCCGCGATAGACATTAAAGTGCTGCCTGCATGGTGGGTAAAGGTTAAGCTTCCAAACCTTTTAAAAGATCCTCAAATGGTTGAGGTTAAGGTTGTGGAACTTTTAATGATTCCTAACACTTGTGAAGTGGGGTATAGCAGGATACCTTGTAGGAGATCACCTATTTAAGTGCGAGGATGGCCGACTCAAATGAACGCACTTAAGAATCCAAGTGTGTCCATGGCCACAACGGACAGAAACGTAAGAAGGAAAATGAATAAGAAGAGTTATTGTGTTGATATCGTTGTCTTGGCTTACACTAAACACTGACGGTTCAAGACATAACGTTCACCGCGCAGTAAGTAAGTCCGATGGTATTCAACTAGGGAAGGTTCAAAGCGTAAGCTACCTCTCCTGATGCAATATCTTTTCGCTGAAAGATTGCTGAAATGTAGGCACCTTGTGGGTGCGCCACAATCTCTCATTCATAGAGGGGATTGTTGGAAATTAGCCTTTGGCGGGGAGATGCGTCCACCCATCTTTGATGAATTAAACACTTGTGTTCCGCATGTTGGAGACCTTGTCTCTTCGCACATGCATGATCTACGATGTGAGTAGATGACCGTAGGGCCAAGAATCGTCAAATTTCGTTGAGAAATGAAAGAGATATTGGTCTACGAAGTAAGGTGTTTGAGGCATGGAAATGTGGTGTGGGACAAATCTACCACATCGGTGGGAATAAGAAGAATTTCTCTCTATATAAGTCTCTAATTGGTAAAGGGTTTGGGACCACAAGGGGTATTCCATGTGTTTAAAGGAGGGAAGACCTAGATGTGCTTGGGTTCAAGGCTAAGCCCACACGCGCGCCGCCGCCTCCCGCCCGTCCCGTCCGATTCCGGTTCCGGGTTCTGGGTTCTCGGGTTCTCGGGTTCTCGGGTCTCGGGTTCTCGGGTTCTCGGGTTCTCGGGTTCTCGGGTCGTGGGTGTGGGGCTGTCTAATATTATCTTTTTGGACCAGAGAACTGTGCCAGATGTACAGTTTGATCCCTGAAGTTTCAATATTTACAGTTTGGTCCCCAGAATTTCTGGAGACTTTTACGCCATCTTGTTGAATTTGCGTTTTGGAGCATTAACCAGCCATTACTTGACTGATTAACTCTCCATTAACAGCCCATTACTTGGGCAGTTGGGCAGCCTTTCAATGGCCATTAACAGCCATTACTTGGCTGTTTTAATGCCCTCCTAATGGCCATTAACAGCCATGTTTTGGCAGTTAGACAACCCCTTCTCCTTGCTATATATTGAGCTTCTTTGGCTCAAAACACAAGCAAGAAACGACCAGAAAACAGCCAGAAAACTGAACGAAAAACAGGCAGAAAACTGAACGAAAATTAGGCAGAAAACAGTGAGAAAAATGTGACAAAAATCAGTGAGCAAACCCACACATATACACAAGATATACACTACAGAGACACATTATATACACGGAGACAAAAGAGAAGAGTATTGAGAAACTCTTCCTTCCTATTCCATAGCTTCAGCAAGTCGAGTCATATTTGTTTTCTTCGCCAGGCTCAACCTATTGGCTTTGTAGTGTTGAGATTAAAGTGTTGTTTTATCTTGGGAGACTATTGCCCGCTAACGTAAAAGCATATATACGGGCAGTCTTGTCTTAAGGATAGAGGGCTATCCTCGACTCAACACACAACGTTGTAACCATCCAGATTTAGTTATTTCTTGATTTCAGGATATCAACATTCAAGACACAACAAACTTGCGGCAGTTCTCAACATTGGCTTTGCAAGGTGATCAAGATTCAAGACACAACACACATGCGGCAGTTTTGAAGATTGACCATTTATTTATCCTTTCGAACATTTGTAATAGTTGTTACTTCCCGTACTGCTCTATAAAGTACCATAGAATACCAACAGATATTTATTGGGTAGGTTTGTTAAAACTACTATAATTTGTACTATATTTTTATGGTTAAGTTTTTTACTCTAATAAATTTATTTTCTTTCACAGATCCATGGTGGTAGCCAAAGTAACTTGTAAGGATGAAGCGTCTCACGTTTGGAGTTTGCTAAAGCTTTTGGGATGGTGATAGCCAATTCGAGGTTCCTGAAGAAGGAGGAGCACTTGGTAACTTTTCGTTGTTCGGTGGCTAAGACTCGTATAGACTTTTTGCTCTTTAGGAAGGTTGACAATGATCTTTGTAATGACTGCAAGGTTATTCCGAGTGAGTATCTTATAACCCGACATAAGCTTTTGGTGATGGATTTGGAGATCAAGATGTTGAATAAGAGGAGGGTTGTGGACGACAGGCTAAGAATCAAATGGGGGAGTTTTACCATAGCTAGTGCAAATGAGATGGGGGAGAGGTTGATGGCCATGGGGGCTTGGATGTGCGACAGGATGGCCAGTTGCATTTGGGAGGTAGCTAGAGAAGTGATAGGGGTCTCGTGGGGTAGCCGTGGTGGGCATCGAGGGACTGGTGGTGGAATGGTAAAGTTCAAGAGAAGGTGGAAGCAAAGAAAGTGACATATGCGAAATTGGTAGAAAGCAAAGATGAGGTAGAGAAGTGGACGAATAGGGAATTTTATAAGATGGTGAGGAAGGAGGCAAAGCTAACGGTTACAATGGCGAAAACGACGGCTTTTGAACGCTTGTATGTGGAATTAAAGGAAAAAAGTGGGGATAAGAAGTTGTACAGATTAGCCAAGGCGAGGAAGAGGATGACCCGTGACTTGGATCACGTGAGGTGCATCAAGGACGAGGACGGCAAAGTACTGGTGGAGGACACGCGTATTAGACGGAGGTGGCAGTCTTACTTCCATAAACTCTTAAACGAAGAAAGAGATAAATACATTGTGCTAGGAGATCTAGAGTAATCCGGAAGGTACCTGGATTTTGGATATTATAGAAGTATTAAGGTTGAGGTTAAGGGTGATGTTCGCTGGATGCGCAAGGGACGAGAGATCGGGCCTGATGAGATCCCAGTTGAATTTTAGAAGAGCGCAGGCACGGAAGGTTTGGAGTGACTGACTGAGTTATTTAATGTCATTTTTAAGACGACAAGAATGCCCGAAGAATGGAGGTGGAGTACAATGATTCCTGTGTACAAGAACAAATGTGACATCTAGAGTTGCAACAACTATAGGGGTATCAAACTGCTAAGCCACATTATGAAAGTTTGGGAAATGGTCGTGGAAATGAGGGTGAGAAGAAGCGTATCTATTTTTGAGAACCTGTTTGGATTTATGTCAGGGCATTCGATTACAGAAGTCATTCATCTTATTAGGAGGTTGGTAGAGCAGTATAGGGAGAGGAATAGATACTTACATATGATTTTTATCGACCTCGAGAAGGCATACGACAAAGTCCCTAGGGAGGTTCTATGGAGATGTTTGGAGGTTAGAGGTGTACATATGGCGTACACTAGGAAGATCAAGGATATCTATGATGGAGCTAAGACCAGGGTACGAACAGTAGGAGGAGACTCGGAGCACTTTCCAGTGATGATGGAGCTGCACCAGGGATCAACTCTTAGCCCATTCTTATTTGCCTTGATGATGGATGGACTGACACGACAAATTCAAGGAGTGGTGCCATGGTGTATGTTATTCGTAGATGACATAGTACTGATTGATAAGACTCGTAGCGGAGTGAACGCTAGCTGGATGTTTGAAGACAGACTCTGAAGTCTAAAGGTTTCAGGCTGAGTAGGACCAAGAAATAATGCTTGAAGTGCATGTTCAGTAACGGGAGCGACCTTGAGACAGGCGTGGAGGTGAGGCTTGGTACTCGGGCATTCCAAAAAAAGGAAGCTTCAAGTATCTTAGGTCTATTATCCAAGGGAATTGAGAGATTGATGACGATGTCACACATCGTATTGGTGCAGAATGAACGAAATGGAGGCTCGCATCTAGAGTCTTGCTTGATAAAAAGGTGCCACCAAAACTTAAAGGCAAGTTCTATAAGGTGGTGGTTAGACCGACTATGTTGTATGGGGCGGAGTGTTGGCCACTCAAGACTTCGCACATCCAAAAGATGAAAGTTGCGGAGATGAGGATACTGAGATGGATGTGTGGGCATACAAAGAGGGATATGATTAGAAATAATGATATTCGGGACAGAGTGAGAGTGGCCTCGGTGGAGGATAAGATACGGGAAGAGAGGTTGAGATGGTTCGGGCATGTGCAGAGGAGAGACACAAATGCCCGAGTGCGGAGGTGTGAGAGGTTGGCTATGGACGGGTTAAGGAGGGGGTAGAGGTAGGCCGAAGAAGTATTAGGGAGAGGTGGTTAGACGGGATATGGCGTAGGTGCAACTTACTGAGGCCATGACCTTAGATAGGGGGTTGTGGAGGACACAGATTACTGGTAGTTGTAGTGTTATTATTGTAGCCCTGCTTAGCTTATCATACTAGTAGGCGCAATATTGTTTATAGTCCCCTGTCCTTTGATTTCTGCTGCTGTATGTTCTTTTGTGGACTTTGCTTATCTTATTTACCTGCATTAGTTATTGCTTTTTTTTTTCCAGAATGCTTTATCATTGCTTATTCGTTTTTGTTACTCTTATTGTCATACTGCTTTAAATTTATTTTCTGAGTCTGGCTGTTTCTCTTGCTTTGCTTGTGCTTATGCTTTTTCTTGAACCGAGGATCTTTCGGAAATAACCTCTCTACTTACCAAGGTAGATGTAAGGTCTGTGTACATTCTACCCTCCCCAGACCCCACGTTGTGGGACTTCACTGAGTATGTTGTTGTTGTGAGTGAATGAAATTGGACATATCTTCAAAGCTTCTGTTATTTCTTTCATTCCACACTGTCCACCAGATGCAAAATGGATTATTTCCCACCATTTCTTCTGACTCTTGCTGATACGATCCCGATGAGCACACATGATTCAAATTGCTTCACTCGAGGCCGAGCTAAGAAACTTCAAGCCCTACAAGACATGTTGATGCAAAGAGAGGCTTTGGAGACCTTTGAGGAGCTTCATAGGAGAGCATATGACGTATGGATGATTGCTTGGTCATGTGGAGTGAAGATGAGATGGAGGGGAACAATGGTGGCCAACCATGCAAAGAGACTATTTTCTAAATTCAAGCCATTATCCATAAAGAAGACTACCAAACAAGGCCCTTACTTCATTAAGGGTATTATTGTAATAACTAGTCTAGTCTTCTTTAGCTTGTTTAGTATAAATACCACACTTGGTGATTTCATTACGGGGTTTTATGATGGGGAGATGAATACTCTTAAAGAGTGATAGTTCCTATGGTAGTTTTGTGTAGTGCTAATTTAGTGATTATTGTTAGTGATAGTTAATTATGGTGGATTCTATTGTTGGCTATTGAAACTCTTTCCATTGATTTTCATATAGAGTTGTTCATTTGTGGTTTCATTTGGATTACTCTTTGTTGAAGATCAAATAGTATAGGTTCTTCATGTTGATTCCAATTGTGAGGATTTAGGTTTCATATACCTAAGTTTGCCCATAGAATCATTACTCTTTGGGTCTTGCTTCTATCCCTCTATTCTAATCCCCAATTTTCTTGTTATTTTAGTTTCCGCGTTTTTGTTGTTTGAATCCGTATCTTCCACAATTCGGATCGTATCACTTGCTTCCTCCTCTCTAATCCAACAACTCCAACAAATTTGTTGTATGCTCAGGCATGGTCCATTTTGTATTTGTAAGACTAAAGAATAGTGACTATAACTGTTGTGAAGCTGCAATGCAAAAACAGATGACTGTTGGTCTCTTCAGCTTCCCCACATAGCTGACATCTAGAAACAATGATCTGCCCCTTTTTTTTCAAAACTTCATGTGTCAAACAGGCCCTCCTGACCACCAACCATGTGAAGCATTTTATCTTAGTTGGTGCTATGTTTTTCCACACATTTCTCCACAAAATTTGCTGATTTCTGTTTTGTTGTATGCTAGTTAACCTGTATATCTTGTTAACAGAAAAAAATCCATCATTGTTGTGCTTCCATCTCAAAATATCAGGATCTGATGTAATACCTTTGAATTCTTCTAAACCATGCAACAAGTTGGAAACGCCATCCACTTCCAAATCATTCAATAATCTTCTAAATGAAATATTCCATCCCTATTCAGACCAACTATCATTAACAGTAGCCTCCGGATTATTGCATATGCTGAACAGGTCAGGAAAGGATTCCTTTATAGGAATCTGATTGTTCCAGCAATCTCCGCAAAACTTTGTCCTTCTGTCATCTCCCACTTTTATAACCAGACTTCTTTCCAGCTTTGGCCACAGGTTCCTAATTGTCCTCCATACCCCTGCCCCGTAAGGATTTGAGTTGACATTACTGCACCATGGATTTAACTCACCATATTTACTTTTGATCACCTCCTTCCATAGAGCTTGCCCTTGTTCATTGTACCTCAACAGCCACTTCATCAGTAGGCTGTTGTTTTGCTTTCTTAAATTTCTGATGCCTAAACCTCCCATATCTTTTCTTTTCAATGTTATCTCCCATTCTACCAAATTGTATCCCTTGTTTTCCTTGCATCCATTCCATAGAAAGTCCCTTCTAAGCTTGTCTAGTTTCTTCAGCACCTTAGATGGTGGAGGAAACAAAGACATTACATATGATGGGAGTGAGTCAAGCACTGAATTGATGAGGATGAGTCTGCCTCCTAGTGATAGATATTGTGCCTTCCACCTTGCCAATTTTTTCTCTGTTTTCTTTATTATGGCATCCCATATCACTTCTTCCTTATGTTTGTTTCCTAGTGGCATGCCTAAGTAAACTGTAGGTAGGTTATCCACTTTGCAGCCTAGTATCTCTGCCAGATGTATATTCCCCACCTCCTTGATTGGAAACAAATTACTTTTCCCCCAGTTTACTTTCAAACCAGATATGGCTTCAAATAGCTGAAGTATCAGTCTGATATAACTTATCTGTTCCTCAGAAGGTTCACAAAAAATGATTGTATCATCTGCATATTGCAAATGACATATTTCCTTAGCTTGAACACTGATGCTTCCTACTTGGAAGCCTTTGATCCACCTATTTTGGATTGCTATCCTCATCATACTATCAAAACCTTTCATTGCCAAAATGAAGAGAAGGGGAGAGATGATCCCATTGTCTGAGACCCCTCCCGAAAGGAAGAAGCCAACTGGTTCTCCATTCACCAGGATTGAGAATCTGACTGAACTTATGCAGAATTCAATCCATCCCAACCATCTTTCCCCAAATCCCATTTGTCTGAGGGTTTTCCGCAGAAACTTCCAATTAACATGATCATAGGCTTTTTCAATGTCTAGTTTACACATCATACCAGGCTCATTTCCTTTCAATCTGGAGTCCGCACATTCACTTGCAATAAGTGCAGCATCCATAATCTGTCTCCCTTTAATGAAGGCCATCTGATGTTTCTTAACCAGCATATCCACCACTCTTTTTAACCTTTCAATCAATAACTTAGCTATTATCTTGTAAATGCCAGTTATGAGGCTTATGGGTTTGAAATTCTTTAGCTCTGTAGCTCCTGCTTTCCTTGGAACGAGAGCCACATATGTTGCATTGAAACTCCTTTCAGTCTTTTTGGTTAGCATGAACGTCCTGGACATTTCTCTTGATATCTTCCTTCATCAAATCCCAGAAAGAGAGATAGAAAGACATGGGAAAACCATCAAGCCCCGGGGCCTTTTCCATGGAACACAACTTGATGCTTTCCAGAATCTTCTTTTCATGAAATTGCCTCTCTAACCACTCCTGTTCTTCTTCAGAAATACAAGAAGGATTATGAAGCTGTAATTCTGGCCTCCACTCTGATGATTCCTTGTATAAGTTTTGATAGAAGCTTTGAATAGCTTCCTTGATATCAGTAGGATCAGTGATGTTGTTTGCCCCCACTGTTGTCAATGTTGTTGAATCTCTTATGTGTTGTGGCTATCCTATGGAAATACTTAGTGTTTTTATCTCCATGTTTCAGCCACTGTATTCTGGACCTTTGTTTCCAACCTATCTCCTCTTTCTTAGCCAGCTCCTCAAACTCCATGGCTAAATTAGTTTTCTGTAAAAGTTCATCATCTGAAAGGCTTCTCTGTTCCTGGATAACTTCCCAGTTAGAAAGTTGATTGAGGATGTCTTCTTTTTGTTGTTTCCAGTTACCCCTGTTGGTTTTGCTCCACTCCTTCAATTTCCCTTTTAGCATTTTTAACTTTTCAGCTAGAATGAAACCTGGTCTTCCAGTCACTATGAAGGACAACCACCATAATTTCACTTTCTCCTTGAGTCCCTCAACCTCCATCCACCAATTTTTGAATTTAAAATAGGATTTCTTGAAATTCATATTTCCACATGTCAACATCACTGGATTGTGATCAGAAACCAACTTAGGAAGAGTTGGTTGTTTGATGTTGACAGAAAGCTCCTCCCATTGTGATGAAAATAAAAATCTATCAATCCTTGTTGCAGATCTGTGATTTTCTCTTCTCCAGGTGAAAGACCCTCCAAATAAAGGAAGGTCCATAAGCTCCAGCTCCTCTATGCATTCAGAGAACTCTGTCATAGCACCATTGATTCTAGAGCAGTTTGTTCTTTCAGACGGTTATCTAATTATATTGAAATCCTCACACACTACCCAAGGCGCTTCACAAAGACTTCTCATAGCTCCCAACTCAGCCCATAATTCCTCTCTTTCCATCCTTATACATTTAGCATATACTGCAGTCAAATACCATGTTATCTCCTGGTTCTGACCAGTCAATTTGCAAGTGATGCATTGATCGCCACCCTCAACTAGTTCCCCTTCCCATATCCTCTTATCCCAAAGAATTAAGATCCCTCCACTACTACCTAGAGCCTCCAAATGTATTTCCCCAACCCACCTATTGCTCCATATACTATGCAGTAAGTTACTAACCTCTCCCTCTTATTTAGTTTCCACTAAAACATATACATCTGCCTCCTATTGTTTGATCAAATTCCGGACCCATCCCCTTTTTTCTTTCATCATTTAACCCCCTTACATTCCAAGTCATTATTTTTACCATCATTTTTCAAAAATGGTTAGACTTCTCCCTCTGATCCTAGGCTCTCCATCCTTGAAAAGAATTTCATGTCAAATAAAAGATTTTTAAGTTCCTTAGGCATTGTGTTGTTGCTGTTGTTGGATGGACCGACATTTTTTTTTCCAGTTCCTCACTAACTCTGTTCTGCTCTAGCTTCATTAGTAAATAATAGAATTCTTTTTCATAGCCCTTGAATGAGACACCAAACATTTGACTTAGCTTGATAGCATTGAGTTGAATTTTTATTGTAACTTGTGTTTCAATGCTTTCCTCTGAGATGATGTCATCAATGGAAAGAGGTGTGGCTTCCTCATAAACCACTATTTGTACCTCTGTGTTTTCCGAAGTTTTATGTGTCCCCTGCGGTTCTTCTCCCTTTTGAAATCCCTGCGTTTGAGATTTTTCTTCTTGATTTTCTAGTACGTTCTGGGGAGTTCCTGCCATTTGCATGCATACTTCCAGTTCTCCTCCTATGGTTGAGTGCTCAAAAGGTTTTGTCGATATCCCCAGCTCTAAGTGTATATAATTCGTGAAAGGAATGGTTTTTTTTATTAAAGAGCCCAATTGTTCTGATAATTAGGCTTCTTTAAAACCAGAAGCATCTTGCATGTAGTGGGCTTTTTGAAAACCTAAGCCATCCAACCCAAATTCTATGGCCACTTCTTCCATAAAATCCCTCTGGGGATCCCACTGATTTCTACGACATGACACCTCTCCCCAACAATTTCCTTTTTCTCTTTTTCCGATGAAGTTTCCCCAGCTTTCTCCTTTCCTTTCCAATGAATATCGTAGGAGCATAGCTGTCCACTGCTGACACCTCGAGACGAGCTCCCTTCATCTATCGCCGGCTCTTCGCACTAGATCGGCAATGTCGAGACAAGCTCAAAGGAATTTTTTCCCCTGGACCTTGAACTCTAATCCTTGCCCATCTCAAGTGATTTTTGAGCTCTGTTTCTTCCTCATTCTCTATCCATCCTCCACATTCATCTCTGAAAATATACAACCATATACACGGTATACTCTCGTGTATACCGTGGAAGATTTCTCGAATGTTTCAGCTTACTGTAAACGTCTCAAGGAGTTAGCGGACCAACTCCGTAACGTTGGGGCATGTGTCACCAATAATCGTCTTGTTCTACAAATGGTTGCAGGCCTTTCTAAGGCCTATAATGGCTTTGGGACTCTCCTTTGTCAAAGTAATCCGCTTCCACCCTTTTATCAAGCCAGCTCGATGCTCACGTTAGAAGAAGCCGGCTTGGCAAAAAAGACGACTACCGACGCAAGTTCCGTGGCGATGATGACTTCATCTGCTACCTCTCACGAGTTTGTTGACAATTCGGGCCAAAACTGCCCCAACGGTGGCGGCAAGAAGGGTCAAAACCGTAAAAATAATGGAAAGAATCGCGGCGACAACAACGGTGGTGGCCGGAACAGGGGCCCCACCGGCGAGAACAATAATATCGGTGGTGGTGGACCTCGGAACAATGGCAATCGGTCGCAGGCCCAATGGTCCCAGCCTTGGGCTCCTTGGCCATGGAACTGGGCCAGTGGGCCTTGGCCCAACAACCAATATTTTTCAGCTTCTCCTTTCAATGGGCAGTGGGCCGCCCAGCAGCAGTTCCAGCCCAATTATCTGCAATAGCCCAGTGGTTTCCGAAACAGTGCTGGGCCTGGACAGCAAGGAGGCCTGCTTGGCCTCGGCCCCCGCAGGCCTTCCATGCTACGGGCCCTAATCCGATCCCAACACCTACAGATATTGAGGCCGCAATGCATACACTTGGATTAAATCCTCCAGACCCGACTTGGTACATGGACACTGGCTCAACTTCTCACATAACGTCCGACCAAGGTACTCTCTCGTCTTATTCCAATTTGAGCAACAATCGTGGCATAATTGTTGGAAATGACAACTCAATTCCAATTCGTGGTTACGGTCATAAAATTGTCTCCCCCCATCCACCTCATCTTAAAAAAATGCCTTTCATGCCTCTAACTTAATTAAAAATTTGGTGTCTGTCCGTAAATTCACCATCGATAAATGGGTTTTCTGTTTATTTTGATCTTTTTGGGTTTTCTGTGAAGGATTTCAAGACGGGGATACCTCTCATGAGATGCGATAGTAGGGGAGATCTTTATCCTATCACGCCCACATCCAGTCTCTCGAGTCAAGCTCTGCCATCTACTTTTGCAGCTCTAGCTCCTTCCTTGTGGCATACACGTTTGAGTCACCTTGGGTCATCAATTGTTTCTTCCTTGCATAAAAATAATTTTATTTCTTGTAAAGGTACGCGTAGTACTCCAATTTGTCAATCCTGTCTTTTAGGAAAATATGTTAGATTACCATTTGTAGCCTCTACTTCTTGTACTTTAATGCCAATTGATATTATTCATAGTGATTTATCGACATCTCCCGTTTTAAGTTCTGTGGGCCATCGTTATTATGTTATATTTTTTGATGATTATTCTCATTTTTTATGGTCCTTTCCGTTGGCGAAAAAATCTCAAGTTTTTTCCACATTCTTAAAATTTAGAGCATTCATCCGTACCCAATTTGATCGGAAAATAAAAAATATTCAATGTGATAATGAAAAAGAATATGATAATGGGGTGTTTCGGGATTTTTGTGACACTAATGGCATAGTTTTTCGTTATATCTGTCCTCATATTTCCTCACAAAATGGGAAAGTCGAACGAAAAATTTGTACCATTAATAATATTGTCCGCACTTTATTGGTCCATGCTTCCGTACCCCCTTCCTTTTGGCATCATGCTCTACAAATGACTACTTACCTTCTTAACATACTTCCTACCAAAGGTTTGACATATTCCTCCCCTCTTCAAATCTTATATAATAAGACTCATTCGTATTCACATCTTAGGGTATTTGGGTGCTCATGTTATCCACTATTTCCGTCAACTACAATTAACAAATTTCAAGCCTGTTCTACCCCTTGTGTGTTTTTGGGTTATCCATCTAATCATAGTGGTTACAAGTCTTTTGATTTATCGACTAATAAAATCATCATTAGTCGCCATGTTATTTTTTATGAAACCTAATTTCCTTTTGCCAAAGTGGTTCCGGGCCTAGTTCATATAATTTTTTAGATGACGATGTCTCCCATTTTATTATCCACCATTTATCGAACTTGTCCCGCACCCAAAATTCACCAGCGGGCCCACTGCCCGCTGGACCTCTAGTATTGTCTCCAGTCACGGGTCCATCAATTGGGCCGAATATCCAACCCAGTTCTGCCTATGCTCTTGTTCTCGGTCCAGATTCAGTTTCTACTTCCAGTGTTGGGCCAGCAGGCCCACTGCCTGCTGGCCAGTTCGTCACACCTCCTATTTTGTCCCAAAATACACCCAATTCTCCCTCGAGTTACAGACCGGTCACTCGTAGTTAACGGGGTATTTTTAAACCAAAAAGATATTTTAATCTAAATTCTAATGTTCTTAAATCCCCTTACACCGTAACCCGGTGTTCGAATTGAATGACCCGAATTGGAAATTGGCTATGACCAATATAATGCTCTTATTGAAAATAAGACGTGGGAGTTGGTCCCCCGTCATTCTGGTGTTAATATTATTTGGTCTATGTGATTTTTTACTCATAAAGATAATTCTGATGGCTCTTTTGCGCGACATAAGGCTCGTCTTGTACGTGATGGTAAGACTCAGCAGGTTGGTGTGGATTGTGGTGAGACATTTAGTCCGGTGGTCAAACCGGCTACCATTCACACTGTTCTCAGTCTAGCTCTTTCAAAGGCATGACCCATTCATCAGTTAGATGTGAAGAATGCTTTCTTACATGATGATCTTAAGGAGACCGTTTACATGCATCAACCCTTGGGTTTTCGAGACCTCAAATATCCTCATCATGTCTGTTTATTGAAGAAGTCCTTGTATGGGCTTAAGCATGCCCCACGGGCTTGGTATAAGAGATTTGCAGACTATGTTTCGTCGATTGGGTTTTCTCACAGCAGGTCTGATAATTCGTTGTTCATATATCGTCGTGGTGCTTCCTGGCTTATATTCTATTATATATGGATGATATTATCTTGACTGCCTCTTCTGATGTTTTGCGCAAGTCTATTATGACCATGCTCAGCTTTGAGTTTGCTATGAAAGACTTGGGACCCTTGAGTTACTTTTTGGGGATTGCTATCACTCGTCATGCAGGTGGATTATTCTTATCCCAACGGAAGTATGCCGATGAGATCATTGAGCGTGCTGGTATGTCCTCGTGTAAGTCTACTTCCACTCCAGTTGATACCGATACCAAGCCCAAGCTAGGTGCGGGGGCTGGCTCACCTTATGAGGATCTCACTCACTATCGCAGTCGTGCTGGTGCTCTTCAGTATCTTACTTTCACGAGATCGGATATTACGTATGCCGTACAGCAGGTGTGTCTGTTTATGCATGATCCTAGGATGGAGCACATGAATGCACTCAAACGCATTATCCGATACATCCAGGGAACAATTGATTATGGTTTGTATCTATATCCGTCATCAGCCTTTACACTTGTCTCGTATACCGATGCTGATTGGGGTGGCTGCCCGAACACCAGACGCTCTACGTCTGGCTACTGGCTACTATGTGTTTCTTGGCGATAACTTGGTCTCATGGTCTGCCAAACGACAGATTACCTTATCCCGCTTCAGTGTAGAGGCAGAGTATCGAGGGGTGGCCAATGTGGTTTTTGAATCATGTTGGTTACATAATCTTCTTTTAGAACTTCACTTTCCCATTCAAAAAGCTACCTTGGTATATTGTGATAATGTTAGTGCCGTTTATCTTTCTGGGAATTCGGTTCAACACCAGCGCACTAAACATATTGAGATGGATATCCATTTTGTTCGCGAAAGGGTAGCTCGTGGACAAGTACGCGTCTTACATGTCCCTTCAAGGTATCAAATTGCAGACATCTTCACTAAGGGTCTTACCTCGATCCTCCTTGAAGATTTTAGGGACAATCTCAGCGTACGTAGACCGCCCGCTATGACTGTGGGGGTGTGAAAATATACAACCATATACACGGTATACTCTCTTGTGTGTACCGTGTATATCACGGAAACCCAAGGCTATTGGGAGACGGTGATATACACGGTATACACACCGTGTATATGGTAAGTTTGGTAATAGTTTTTGTATATAATTAGAACTGTACACTTACCATAATTATAGAATTTTTGTACAAGTAGAATAGGGTTTTGAGAGTAGAATAAGAATATGATTTTCCATATTATGAAAATTATAAATTATATATATACTCATTCATTAATAAAAATAATCAAGAGATTATTTCTTTCAATCTCCAATCTTTTTCATTGTTTCTTTGTCCCATAATTGAAGTGGTAACCCTAGCACCCTAATCCAGAACCAACGAACCTGGTGTGGTTTGGAAAGGCTCCCTTCTTTGGCGTTCACCACGCAAGTTTCAGAGTAATTCCTTGTCTGCTCCATTCCCCCATTAAAATATGCTTCTGCAGCTCTCGTTTGAAATTCATAAAGGAATAAAAATCCATTCACTTGGATATTTTGAGCACCTCTCCATGTCTCTTGAGCCCATCTCCTTACCTCATTGAGCCCAGTCCCTTCTCTCCACCACAGAATCTTCCCACTAGACATCTCTGCAATAGCTCGTTGGATTTCGTCTTCAGCATCTGATTCTCCTTCACTACTTCTATCTCCTTTTGATTCCATTTGTATTTATGTATAGCATCTTTGTAGTTCCTTTTCCCCACTAATGCTTTGCCATTTACTTCCCCTCTTGTAATAACTGCTCCTTGAGCAACTGGTTTTCTGTTCTATTTTAGCAGCTAGATTTCCCCACTCATTAAATGTGTTTTCAGGCAGAATAATAACCGATCTGGTTTGTCCCTTAACTGTAATGATTGAGATGAAGCGACCATATTTATTGAACTTCTGTGAACAATAAATGGTGGAAAAATCTCTAATTTTCCATGACTTAAAGTTCTTTCCTTTATTATCTGAAGCTTCCTTTAGTCTCCCACATAGCCAGACCAAAGACCCTTGGCTAAGTACCATCCTCCTTATCGAGAGTCTAGCACTCGCAACCCCAATCAAACCATGTCTCTGTTGAAGAATTGGTTTCAGTGATGTCGTATGACTCCCCCCCCCCCCCCCCCAGCTGAAATATAACCTATTTTCCATGAGAAAAGAAAGACCTAGACGAACTAGAAGAGGAACTCCGATGGCAGAGAACCACCGGAGCAAGAAAGACTAGGGGCCCAGAAGGGACTCCTAAAAGTTTGCCTTGGGAAAAGTGCCTGAGAGCATTTCTTGCTTTTTACTTGCAACACATCTCTATTTCCATTACTTCAGAGGCAATTTTGACCCTTTTCCCAATCTATATTCAACACTAGGGTCGTACTTGTTTTTAGGGATTAACAAGGCACAAAAGTTGCTAGAGGAGAATGTGCTTGGGCTAATCTAAGATGTGGCCGTAGAAAGAAGAAGATGAGGATTACCTTCGAGTAGTACACTTGTTAATCTGTAACACTCCAATGGAGTAAGACTCACTAAATCAACAATTAGAGACACTAATGATCCAATTCTATTGATAATCACTCAGAATTCCAAATTACAAAGAAGGAAATTTGACTGAAAGTGAAAGAGAACTAAACAACAAAATTAACTAGCTCCAGCTGAATCCACCATGGATGAATTGAAAGATGTGATTATATCCAAAAAAACACACTGTAACAGCACAAAACCAGAAAAATATGAGCATTGTAGAAAAGCTTTTGCAATCAAGGTAGGATTAGCTTGGCATTCCCCTTTTTCTGTGGTTCGGATTGCTTGTTGACCAGAAGTGAAGCTAGCAGAGTTATTTGAGTTTTTGTAATGACTATATTCTGTGAAGCCTTAGTTATGAGACGACAAACTATTATTTGAAAGAATATACTAACAGTGAGCACATGCATGTAGGTTAGGAGAGTGCTAGCAGAGTTTTTCAGTCTCTGTCCAAATGCTGTGGCTGCTACGGAGGTTGCTGCAGAGGATATTGAAAATTTGATACGACCTTTAGGATTATACAGGAAGAGGTCACTGGATATTCAACGGCTCTCTCAAGAACATCTGGGAAAACATGTGACACAGCTGCATGGCATTGGCAAGTAAGGCACACAACTAAATGGATTTTTGCTCCTCATCACAGAGAAGCTGACTTGATGCTTCTGTTAATTTTCCAGGTATGCAGCTGATGCATATGCAATATTTTGTACGGGCAAGTGGGATCGAGTACATCCAGAGGATCATATGCTAACTAAATACTGGGAATTCCTGCATGAACTCCATGGAAATGGCTCGGCCTGACAGTGCAATGTATTTACTTGAAGTTAACAGCAGATAAATGCATAGTCGGGGTATATTTTTGGGGGTCCGTTAAATATTTTTGGTAGATTAAAATCTAGACTTTTTGTGGTATAGAAGCCTTATGGTAGGTAACTGTTTAATATATAATCTCTGCATATGATGGGTGCTAACTTCCTTTTTCAAGAGTATGTAAATCCTTGTTTCTTTTTTATGGCTCTATACATATTGAACATCTAATATATACTCCTATTAAACATTTGACAATTCTTGATCAAGTTCAATGAGTGAATCTGACAATAATTTTGCATGTCCATCATCTTCAAGAAAGGTATACGTCTTTCAGAGCTTTGTATTCTCAAAACAAGCATTTGGATTGAAGTTAAAGGTGATGGTATAATCCAATGTTTTACATCTTTAGAGTATTCCACTTGGATTGAACTTAGAAACTTGAAAATCTTATGGTCTTCTTCACTACCTACAAGCTCACCAAGAACAGGATGTCTCATAAAAGCTGTCAACCGGAAGCCAGGAATATCCTTAATAATATATGTTTGATCTATAGTTATAGAAACTACACCCTAAAGTTCCTTACTCCTTCAAATATCAACAACTAATTAATCAGAGTTGCTAACTCATCCCATTGACCCATAGATAATGACCTGTTTATCAATTTTAATCCAATCATTATAAATTCATTAACCCTGCTAATGCAATTGTATGGGCCTCTCCTTTGTTTCATACTACTATGAATCTGTGGGCCTGGTGCCTTATAACTCTGACCATATTGAGGTAATCTTCTGGTGAGACTGGTAGAACTACCTAACTTTCTTCGAATGATATTTCTCTCATTTACCTTGTTCTTTCCGCTGGAGGGGCAATCAACCCTATCTTGGGTACTGCAAATGTTTTCCCAACGTAAGGTTGCCGCCAGGATATTCCCTTCTTTTGTGATAATCACTGGTGTGGCGCTCATCATACATAGCACAACTTGTCTGATTGGCACAATCAATCCTTTCTTCAAAAATTGTTCTGCTCGGTATCGGGATAGTATAACAGGAGGGGAAATAAGATCATACCCCCTTGAAACCAAAGCTTCAAATGTACCAAATGCTCGGTCAATTCTTTCCAGTCCCTGTGCAACTTGATCCATTATTGACGGCTCCATAGGAAAGTAACATATCATCGGAATTAAGCTTTATCTCTTCTTTCCCCTTTGGAGATGACAACGCACGAATCTGAATAATCTCTTATTGCAAAGCTTTACTGCATGATCTAGAGTATGAAATATAGGTAACTTTTCATGTAGCCTCCCTCTTATAGATGTGGTTGATAACACACTGATAAAAAGAACTCTACTAGACACAACTTCATGGTCTCCCCGGTACACTTGAACCTGATGCTTTGATACCAAATTTGTCACGCCCCAAAAACTTATTTTCTAATCTTGGATACAACATTGATCTCCCGAGTTTGGGTACGTTATCTAGGTCGCACGGTTAGAACCATAGTCCACAAGTACGGGGTATTACATTAAGAATAGTTGATCAACACCGCGATAGGCGGTTGAACGCCTATGAAGATTCCCATTTGGGAGTAACCTTGAGTCTTAGGCAATCAACTCTAGTAAACTTGATTCTAGGAATATGCATCATTTGATCGTAAGAGACTTAGGAGTCGTTTGATTTGAAGACAAGTTATGCTGGGTTAGTAGTGTTGGGATTAGTTATGTTGGCATTATTTATTATCGATTGTTTTGTTTGTTGTATTAAAAATAACATGAATTGCATATTTTTTAAGTAGTATTGAATATGTTGTATAAGTATAAGAATGGTATTGGTATAGTTAATGTCATGATAGTACTGAATATGGTGTATAAGTAATACTGACATTAGTTGTACTAGTCTTAAATTTGCAACCAAAACATTGTACCAATATTATTCTACCTAATACACCCTACCAAATGACCCCTTAATGTCTTTGGGGTATTAAGCTCATTAGTCAGCCTTATCTAAGTGTGAGAGTGGGTTTTCAACCCAAAGTGACATTCATGGTATATTTGCATTGCTTGAAGAATAATTGTGGCAAAACATTGACTATGGCCTCTAAATTAATCGAATTTCAGGGGAGGGTAAGACTGACCCTTTCGTGGCGCAGTAGTCATGAGGCATTCAATTCCAAGGTTCGATATGGTTCAAACGGTCCCTTCAAACTCAAAGCATGATGGGAGATCTGGAAGAGGGTGATAGGAATGACTTTCGTGATATATTGGGCAATCTGGTCTCCGAAATGGACACTAAGCCATGAAAAGAAATTATCACTTTTTGGGACGAGAAGATATATGTTTTCAGATTTGGGAACATGAAAATAATGCCATTATTGGAAGAAATTGGGGGTTTTACCAAAATGGATGGGGATGTCTTGGTCTCCTCGTACCCAAAAGTCGCGAAAGGCCCCCCGGAGATACCCCTTACCTATGAAACTGAAAAATAAATGGCGAAGGGAAATTATGCGAAAGGATAGAAGATGATCTTGTGTTTTGAAACCAAAAAACTGATATCTCAATATAATCTCTAACTCTTAATGGACAAGTAAAAGAACTAATGGCACATTTAGCATACACGCGGATATCTTCTAGTCTAATAATGTACAAGTTCATTCATCTATACTGAGACCACGTGTGCCACATTTTGAACAAACTCCGGTTTGTATACATTATAAAGCAGTATCAGTAGCAAATTACCCAGTTTATTCACATAATGTAGTTGCATTGAGTTTCATAAATCGCCTCCTGAAGATGTTTCAATATTCTCTGGTGATTCAAGAATCCCAAAAACCAGAACTCAAAATTATCCTCAGTTATTACTTGTATATACTTCTGTGATGGTTTCTTCAAACTTTTATTCTCGATGGCTTTCTTTACTTTTCTCAGTGGAATCGAGATCTGTACCAGTTAAAAAAAGAAGTTAGAATACATCTTGAGATAATTGCTTTAGATAAGCAAAATTAAAACTGAGTATGCTGCAAAGCCTACCTTGTAGTAGAATTTAATAATCTCGCCACTAGAAGAAGAAATGTTAATTGGTTTGTGACTGCAAAAGGCAGCCCTATCTGTGGAAATGAAGAGAAGCCCTGCTATAGGACCTGCTGTTGTTTGTAAATTACACTGAGCTGCCTTTACAAGTTTTTCTTCCGGTCTGACACTGAAATTTTTCTCAAAAACATTATTTATTCTTTTCACTTTGAGAATCTTTGCCCCCTGCAGGCTTAACTTTCCCTTCACACTTTCGATCAGTCGAGGCCACAATCTATCTGCAGGACAAATTTAATAACAAGGCAATGAGACAATTAGCCAGGAAAGATAATGTCTTAAAATTACACAAATTAAGGGAAGAAAGGTAATTTTCTCGCTGTAAGTTTGTGGTTGAATCAAGTACTTACCATCCTCTTGGAAGCCATCTGAAAATTTTTCAAGTGTATGTCTTGTGATTTTTGAATTTTCAAGGGTGTTTCCAGAAGCAGTTAAAAGTCTTCTCTGTGATCTCATTGGAACTCTTTGGTTTGGCATCATTATAACTTCCTTGTTTTTGTTAACTTTAGACTCAGAGCTGCTGTTTGTGATGGATGAGTAGCTTGTGCAGAGGTTGCATATATAAGAGAAAAATGGTCAGTGCCCTGAGTCATCCTTTGTGCTGATTCAAAATGACCGATCAAAGGCGGCAAATCAATGAAAGTTAAATGCTTTATCTTTCTTTTAGCAATAAAGTAATGGTAGTTGAGACAAAAGGATTGACAATTATCTAAGCATGTAAAGGATCTGATAAGTTTACCATCATTCTGTGCTGGCATGTTAACTTTGTGATGTAACCTACTTTAAGATCTTACTTTTCTTTTCTGAAACAGTAAGTTACTTAAATCTTTCTTTCAACAATAAGATCCAGAAAGTATGTAACGGATCTGACATGTCAAACTGTTCAGACGTTCAATTCTCTCTAATCACACTGCTTCTATTCTTATACGGAATTGTTTGCATCTATTTATGTACATAATTTACACTTTTGGCACAGGATTGCTGTGGCTAAAAAAGGGCAGCTCGGTGCACTAAGCTCCAGGGAAGGACTAGACCACAAGGATCTATTGTACGCAGCCTTACCCTGCATTTCTGGAAAAGACTGTTTCCACGGCTCGAACCCGTGACCTCCTGGTCACATGGTAGCAACTTTACCAGTTATGTCAAGACTCTCATTCACATGTTTGTTGTGGCTATATCCAGAAAAGTATATATATATATATATATATATATATATATATTAAAAATAAAGCTTTCCTTGGCTACTATAACTTTTAAGTGATATTTTGGATCGGGGTTAAGTAATATACTCCCTCCGTTCCAAAAAGATTGTCCTAGTTTGATTTGACACATAGTTTAAAAAATAAAGGAAGACTTTTGAAATGTGTGGTCCAAAATAAATTTTAGATATTTGTTTGGCCATAAATCATCTTATAAAGTTAGATTGTTTCTAAATATAGAAATGTGTCAATCTCTTTGGGACAAACTAATAAGTAAAATAGGATAATCTTTTTGGGACAGAGGGAGTATACAACCTCAGTGAATAATGGTATATATACTTATTTAAATGTGCACTCTGACATTTCTAAAACAGTTAAGAGCCTTAACATTAAATTCCTTTTGCAATTGATTAAGAAGGAAAAAGTCACGTGGCATTGGACATTGCCTACTTTAATTCATTTCTGTCATATAATTCTACGATCATGTTGATATATACTTTTCAACTTCAAACTTCAGGTGCCCTCAATTGTTACTAGCTATAATATAGAAGTCAATATGTGCATTATGATCGATATTTGTTCCTGATATTAGAAAAGATTAATTATCTGTTTCAGAATCAAGACAAAAAACATATTCTACTTGAATTAATATGCAGTTAGTAGAGAGTTAACAGAAAGTAGCTACAAGTTTTCAAATGGTTGTAGATACATTCATGGAACTCTCAAATTTGGCAAGGCCCCTTTATGATGTAAGGTAGTTACTTGCATTCACAAAAAAGTTGGCACATTTGGATCTGAATGGAACAATTCAAAGGAAAATTATTACTAATAATGATTTGAATTCTCAAAGTCGATTATAGTTACATGTGTTCATATTAAACTTCTGAAATTGAGGTAATCTCATATTTCTCCATCTGGCATCCAAGTTGTTGGTTTCATATTATTTTTTATATAAAAAAGGACAGTTCTAAAAGACCAAGAATATATTACTTAGTGACAAAGCAAGGGATACCTTACCGAGCGTGAAAAGTTGAACGGGACAAATTTTTGGTGGAATAGTTGAGATCCCTCCATCTTTAATTGGAATTCTTGGACTCGAGCCCTAGAAAAGGACACTTCTTGGTATGGAGCACTTTACCAGCCGCACTTGCACAATGCTAGTTCGAAATTAGTCGGACCAGTAGATTTCTAACATCCAAGAGTGAAAAAAAGAAAGTGTGAACGTGGTATCGTAGGACATCCATATCGTTGCCAGCTGTTCATATTCTATAAAACGAAAAGCTTCATCTTAGCACCTTTAATCCCATTTCCTTTACTAGCATTTTGATTACATCAGCAACAACTTTTTTTCTGATTTGTCAATGCCATTTCATCTTCTTTTTACATATCTTTATTGATTAGTTAACAAGTCTGGTGGAAGTTGACTCACGTTCAGCAGAATATACAGTCACTTATTCTGCAAATGACAATAATATCCCTTATCCAACATTTGGAGTATAGAAATCTTTATTATCATAGATTTTTCTAATGCAGATAGTTTATCTCTTTCCTTTAGACTACCCTTTATTTAGGTCTTAATCAAAAGGTTAAATTGGAGACATCAGATTTCTTATCAATATGCACATGATTTTGACAGGAATGCCTGGACTATGAACAAAATCTGAATACAGTGGTTCTTGCTTGACAAGCAAAAGAACTTAGACTAATGACTAAGCTCATCTAGAAATTACATGCAGATATGTACTCTAGTCTAACAACAAAAAATTAATGTACAAGCTTGTCCATCTGAAGTGATACCAAATGTATCAAATTCTGAATCAACTCCTGTTTGTATACATAAAATTCCCAGCTTGGTCATAGAATAGTGGCATTGAGTCTCATAAATTGCCTCTTGAAGACATTTCAAGATGCTCTTGTGATTCAAGAATCCCATGAACCAGAAATCAAAACTATCCTCAGTTACTACTTGTATGTACTTGTCCGATGGTTTCTTCAAACTCTTACTCTCCGTGGCTTTCTTTATTTTTCTCAGTGGAATCGAGATCTATACCAGTTCATGAAAAAAAAAAGGTTAGAATACTTATTAAGATAATTTCTTTAGATATGCAGAAGTAGAAAACACTGAGTATGCTGCAAAGACATACCTTGTAATATAATTTAATAATCTCGCCAGAGGGAGAAGAAATTTTAATTGGTTTGTGACTGGCAAAAGCAGCCCTATCTGTGGAAATGAAGAGCCTGCTATAGGACCTGCTGTTGTTTGTAAATTACATTGAGCTGCCTTTACAAGTTTTTCTTCGTTTTTGACACTAAAGTTTTTCTCAAAAACATTCTTTATTTTCTTCACTTTGAGAATCTATGGCCCCTGTAGGATTAACTTGCCCTTCACACTTTCGATCAGTCGAGGCCACAATCTCTCTGCAGATATTTAGCCAAGGAATGATAATGTTTTCCAACAATACAAATTATAAAGGAAACAAGTGATGAAAAATATGTAACATTTTGGTCCATTCAAGTACTAAGCATCCTTTTGAAAGCCTTCTGAAAATTTTCGTGTGATTTTGGAGTTCTGACTCGGGTTTGCAGGATCTGTTAAAAGTCTTCTCTGTGATATTATTGGAATAAAAATATTTTCGGTATTGTGCATCGCTCTCATTTTTGAAATGTTTTATTTTGGCATCATTATGAATTCTTTGCTTATGTTGATAGTAATGTTACTTGGGAGTCAGATACTTGTAATGGATTAATAGCATTTGCAGAGACTATATATATAATAGTATAAAAAGTTAGTTTCCTGGTAGTAGTTATATGTGAGTCATCATCACCAACTTTCTTTGTCGAAAAAGTTGACGCACATGTGCTGATTCACAATGGCACAAGTTGAATACTTTATCTTTCTTTCAACAATTGCACAATGGTCTTTGAGACAAAAAGATTCAAAATGATCTAAGAATGTAAATGATCTGATAAGTTAACATCACACTGTTTTTCGTGCTTTCTCCGGCTACAAGTATATAACTAATACTTTTTGAGCTGGCATGTTTGCTTTCTGATGTAACCTCTTTTTTTCAGATCTTACTTTTCCTTTCTTGTTTCTATTGTTTCATTCGTTAGTATATCCTCCTAGCTTGTCATTATGATACTAAGCAATAATATTTGGTTATGTTATCTGAAGAGATACTGATCTGCAGAATATACTTGAAAACTACCTATTAAAGTACACATTGCAAAAAATTATCTTGGCTTTTGAAAATGCACTTTCTCTAATAAGTCTATTTTTTCAAAAGTGAAACTCTGCTGAAACGACGCCAATACAAGATAGAGGTCTAATGCTGATTGTTAGCATATGTGTTACTGAAACTTTTATTGCTGTCATGCTTTCTCTTATATGTAACCAATTAAAGATAAATTAGTTGGTGCATACTAAAGTTGGCAGATTCAATACATTCGGATTTTTCCAAACTTTGAAGTCAATGAGAGGTTCTCTTAGTGAGCAAATTGTACATTCTGAGTAAGTTTGGTAAATATAAAATTAAGTATATGTACATAACGACTTGACATTGATGAACCGTGTGTTCAAGCCGTATTTGGATTTTTCGTCATTGTGCTCATCAACGATATTATGATATTTTCCCATAGTAGGTAGGAGCATGAGCAACACTTGAGGATCATGCTTCAGATTCTAAAGGATCGGTAATTGTATGTCAAGTTGTCCAAGTGTGAGTTTTGGCTGGATTCAATATCTTTCTTGGGTCATATGGTGTCTAGGAGGTTATTAGAGTTGATCCGAAGAAGATTGAAGTCGTTCAGAGTTTGCCTAGACCTGCTACACCTATGGAGATCCGGAGTTTCTTAGGCATGACATGTTATTATAGGCGGTTCGTGGAGGGATTTTCATCCATATCAGCTCCTTTGATCCATTTGACACAAAAATTATTTAGGTGATTAGATGAGAATGACGTGAGCTTTCAAAATCTCAAGAAAATATGGACTACAACGACAATATTGAAATTACTCTCAAGATCCGAGGGTTTTACTGTGTTTTATTATGCATCAAAGATTGGATTGGGATGTGTATTAATACAAAGTGGCAAAGTTATTGTATATGCCTCAAGAGAGCTGAAGGTGCATGAAAAGAACTACCTCAAGCATGACTTGGAGTTGGCGGCGGTAGTATTTGCCTTGAATATTTGGAGACAATACCTGTACGGTGTGCATTGTGAGGTATTTACGGATTATCGAAGTCTACAGTAAATATTCAAGTAGAAAGACCTGAATTTAAGGCAGCGTAGGTGGCTTGAGTTGCTTAAGGATTATGACATTACTATCTTGTATCATTCAGTAAGGGCAATGTGGTAGCGGATGCCTTGAGCCAAAAATTAGTCAGCATGGGCAGCTTGGCACTTCTTATAGTTGAGGAGCGTCCTTTAGCTAAGGATGTTTAGGTTTTGCCTAACAAGTTTGTGAGGTTGAACATTTATGAGCCCAACCGAGTACTTGCTTTTTTATTGGCCCGATCGTCTTTGATGGAGAGGATTAAAAATCTACAGTTTGAGGATTAGAAATTGCTTAACCTCAGAGACAGAGTGCAGTGGGGCAGTACTACTGATGTGACCTTGGATGGTAATAGGGTTTTGTGGCTTCAAGGCCGGATTTGGGTGCCTAATGTCATTGATTTAAGGTAGTTGACACTTTGCTCATAGTTCGAGGTATTTCATCCACCCCGGGTGTCAGTGATGTACCGTGACCTGAAAGAATATTAGTGGTGGCGTCCGACGAAGATGGAGATACTTGACCTATATCATGGTGTTTGAATTGCCAACAGGTCAAATATGAATATAAAAAACCAGGTGGGTTGACTCAGAGGATGTTTGTGCCCGAGTGGAAGTGGGAATGCATTACTATAGATTTTGTGATGGGGTTACCATCCACTTTGAGGAAGTTTGACACAGTGTGAGTAAATTGTAAAAACGTTGACCATGTCCGTACATTTCATACCGGTTTAGACTATCTACACTCATTATCATTACAAACTAGTTTTTGCGTCATTTTAGTTCTGGACTCAGTAAGGTATGAGTAAGTTCATGCCTATGATGGGTAGAATGCTTGCTATTTACCAGCCTCCAATTTTGAACTGCGATAATTTATATATAATTGATCTCTTAATATCAGATCAGCTCTTATATAGAACAAATACAAGAACTTAAGATAATGTTATGTGCTACAGTCTCGGAGCTTATTACAAATTGAATCAATCTTATAGCATAATATATAACAAAATTACATGCAGATACCTCTAATAACTAATGTACAAACTCACACATAACTCTTAAAGGAAATTATGCGGAAGAATAAGAAGATCTCTTGCTCTGGAAAGAAAAAATGATATCTTAATATCACCATTAGCTTGTAATGGACAAGTAAGAGAACATAGACTAATGACTCATTTAGCAGCTTATATGACAAATTACATGCATATATCTATTCTAGTCTAGCAACTAATAATTTACAAGCTCGTTCATCTATACTGAGACAACTTTGCCATAGAATATTGTGGCATTCTGAACCTACTCCAGTTTGTATACATAAAACCAATGTGTATAGCAAAAGTCCCAGATTTGTCATAGAGTATAGTGGCCTTGAGTCTCATAAATCGCCTCATGAAGACATTTCAAGATGCTCTGTGATTCATGAATCCCAAGAACAAGAAATCAAAATTATCTTCTGTTACTACTTGAATGTACTTGTGTGGTGGTTTCTTCAAACTCTTACTCTCCATAGCTTTCTTTATTTTTCTCAGTGGAACCGATATCTGTATTAATTCATGAAAACAAAAAGCTAGAATACTTCTCAAGATAATTGCCTTTTAAAATATGCTGAAGCAGTAAAAGCTGAGTATTTTTCAAAGCATACCTTGTAGTAGAATTTAACAACCTCGCCACAGGAAGATGAAATATTAATTGGGTTTTGACTGCAAAAAGCAGCCCTATCTGTGGAAATGAAGAGAAGGCCTGCTATAGGACCTGCTGTAGTTTGTAAATTACACTGAGCTGCCTTTACAAGTTTTTCTTCGGGTTTGACACTGAAATTTTGCACAAACACTTTCTTTATTCTTTTCGCTTTGAGAATCTTTGTGCCCTGGAGGCTTAACTTACCATTCACACTTTCGATCATTCGAGACCACAATCTATCTGCAGGACAACTTTAATGTTAGATGATATTAATCTCCCTTGGGAGTCTTTCATTAATATCAAGGTATATATAGAGTACAATATTCATCCCTTTTACAATAGGAATCCTAAGCCTATACAAAAGAGAAATCCTAGTCTTACTATAATTATATTTACACAATATATGGAAATATTCTAATTATGGGTAGGGAATACATTATTTTCTATATTTACACATTTACACACCCCCTCAGTCGGAGCGGGAGGAGGCCGGACGCTGAGACTGGATCTGAAGTTAAGAAATAACTGTCTGGGAAGTCCTTTGGTAAATATGTCTGCATACTGATAGGATGATGGAACATGTAACACTCTGACATGGCCTAACGCAACTTTCTCACGAACGAAGTGTAGGTCTATCTCAATATGCTTGGTTCGCTGATGTTGAACCAGATTATGAGAAAGATAGATGGCAGAGATGTTATCACAATACACAATAGATGCCTGACGCAAAGGACACTGAAGTTCTAACAGTAAATTTTTGAGCCAACTAATCTCAGCTACTACATTTACAACGCCTCTGTATTCAAATTTCAGATCGAGCGAGATAGGGTAGCTTGTCGCTTGGCAGACCAAGAAATTAGATTATCCCCTAAGAAAACACAAAAGCCGGAGGTGGAGCATCGCGTGTCCGGACACCCTGCCCAATCTGCATCCGTATATGAAAGCAACCTGTCTGGTGCAGAGGGGTATAGGTGAAAACCATAATCAAGAGTGCCCTTAATGTATCGAATGATACGCTTAAGAGCAGTGAAATGAGACTCTCTGGGGGCATGCATGAATAAGCACACCTGCTGAACATCATAAGCTATGTCTGGCCTGATGAATGTGAGATACTGAAGTGCACCTGCAAGGCTCCTATACAGAGAAGGATCAGAGACTGGAGCACCATCCATAACACTGAGCTTAGATTTGGAATCAACTGGAGTAGGCACCTCTTTGCAGTTCACCATCTTAGCCCTGTACACAATCTCTTCTGCATACTTACGCTGACACAAGAACATATGATTGGCAGACCTGGTCACTGATATCCCCAAAAAGTAACTCAGCTTCCCCAAATCAGTCATTGCAAATTCGGACTTGAGCAAGACAATAATCTCATTTTTCAATCCGTCGGAGGAGGTAGTAAGAACAATATCATCCACGCAAAGTAATAAGTAAGTAGTGCTACTACCTCGATGAAAAATGAAAAGTGATGTATCACTCTTGCTGCATACAAACCCAATCTGCAAGATATACCTGGCAAAATGATCATACCACGCACGGGGGGCCTGCGTCAGGCCATATAGTGACTTACGGAGACGACACACATAGTGAGGAACTGCTGGATGGGTGAACCCTGGTGGCTGATGTATGTAGACTGTCTCTTGTAGATCCCCATGTAAGAATGCATTCTTCACGTCAAGCTGATGGATCGGCCAGTGTTTGGCCATGGCTATGCTCAAAATTGTGCGGATGGTAGCCGGTTTGACAACCGGGCTGAAGGTCTCACCACAATCAATGCCCTCATGCTGATTTGTGTCATTAGCCACAAGACGGGCCTTATACCTCTCAAGATCCCCATTGTCTCTAAACTTGTGACGAAATAGCCACATACAACGAATGACATTCACCCCCTCATGTCTAGGTACTAGATCCCACGTGTGCTGTTTAGTTAAAGCATTGAATTCCTCATACATAGCCGCATTCCAATTAGGGTCTTGTTTGTCCAATTTTGGGTTCTTTGGAAGTGGAGAGATGGTTTGGGCAGACAAGTTGAAATATACTTTGGGTTTGAAGATTCCATACTTTGAACGAGATTCCATTGGATGGGTAGGGACAGTGGGTGGCGGAGTGGTGTCTGAGATGGAGGGTAAAGTCGGATAAGGAGAAGGTGGGGGTGAAGCCGTCGGAGGCGCCGCGGCTCCTGGATCGAGAGTCGCGGCGCTAGAAGGTTGACAGGCTTCTCTGAAGTTTGGGCGCCGCGGCGCCTCAGCACAGGGTCGCGGCGCTGTCGACGGTGTTTCAAAAGATTGCTCTTTGGAAATCAGGCGCCGCGCGCGCCTCCCCTCGAGGCCGCGGCTCTGACGACGGAACAGAGGATGTGAGTTGTTCGATTATGAGGAAAGAGATGGCAGACTCGTCAAGAAATGAGTAGTCCTGTTTTTGGAATTTTGGAAGATTAAAAAATGGGAATGTGGTCTCATCGAATGTGACGTAATGAGATATGTGGATCTGACGAGTCAAAAAGTCATAGCATAGATAGCCCCTATGGTTCGGTGGGAATCCTAGAAAGACACATGGAGTGGACCTAGGAGCGAGCTTGTGAGGGGCGGTGGAGCTAATGTTGGGATAGCATAGACAACCAAAAATCCGTAGATGATCATAAGAGGGGATTCTATGGTAGAGGATTTCGGTAGGGGTCATATTGTGAAGAGTGCTAGTAGGGAGAATATTTAGAGTGTATTCTGACATTTTAGCAGCATAGACCCAGAAGGGTGGAGGGAGGGAGGCATGAATCAATAGGGTGCGAATCATATTGTTAATGGTGCGTATGATTCTTTCAGCTTTACCGTTTTGTGGTGAGGTGTGAGGGCAGGAGAAGCGAAAGACCATGCCATTATTGGTACAAAAGAGGTGAAACATAGAGTTATTGAATTCACAACCATTATCGCACTGAAATGATTTTATGCCTTTTCCAAATTGTGTTTGAATGAACTTGCGAAACTCAAGAAATTTGACAAACACTTCCGATTTAAATTTAAGAGGGTATAACCAAACGTAGTGTGAAAAATCATCAAGCAACACAAGATATTATTTATGACAGAGAGAACTAGAGATAGGAGATGTCCATAAATTGGCATGTATGATATCAAAATGAGCAAATGTAACACTAGTAGATGATTTAAACAGAAGACGAATATGTTTGCCTAAAGAGAAAGAAATACAATTTTGGGCAAGTTTCCCATTACAAGCAATGAAATTGTTGCCTCTAAGAAAATTAAAAACTGGGGCTCCTGGATGACCAAGCCTATTATGTCAAGTTGAAGAAGAAACAGCCGCTAGAGTGACGGGAGAGCAAGATCTGGCAGCGGAGGTGGAAGTGAATAGATAGAGATCCCCTGTGCTATTACATCTCGTAAGAGGTGTCCCCGTATAAGATCCTTCACAGTAAAACCAAAAGGGTCAAAATCCACGGAGACAGAATTATTACGAGTAAATTAGCGGACAGATATGAGGTTCTTAATCATGTGTGGGACATATAGGGTGTTTTTTAGGGAGAAAGGTGGATGAGGAGGTTGTGTGTATGAGGTACCATAACCCTTAACTGGAATGCGTTGTCCACTACCAACTGTAACATATTGAGGATGCTTTAACCGAAACAGTTTAGGAATAATACCTGCAGACTGGGTGACGTGAGATGTGGCGCATGAGTCCATGTACCAAGTATTGTCAGACTGTTGCATAGAGAGGGTGCTGAACGCCTGACCCAACTCATTGGGTGTCATGCCGGAGGAAGGCTGCGGGATTTGACCTTGCATGAAGTGGGCCTGCTGTGGGGCTGGAGCGGGGCCTAACAAACTGGGGTAAGAATACGGATTGTATGGCTGCTGATACTGGAATGGACTTGGCGCCACGGCTCTGGCTGAAGCGGCGGCCTGTAGACGAGCTGGCGAGGAGCCGCTGACCCGGTTGTTCTGCGATCTCTGTTCTTTATTCTTCTGTTGGCTGACCGCGACCACTTGCAACGACCACGGCCTCCTCTACCGCGCGGCCTTTTCCACCCTTGCCGCCGCCCGCCATTGTTGGGAGTTGTCCGGTGGCGTCTGATCTTGGGGTTGTGTGTCGACAGCTAACACCTGCTGGGCGTGCTCATCCTGCTTAGCACGACGGGTTTCTTCGAGCAACAATTGTGAGCGAGCTTTGTTAAAACTCGGTAGCGGATCTGCCTGTTGAATAATGGTGGCAAAATTATCATATTCGCCCTTAGTAAGGCCAGAAATCATTGTAGCACCATTTTATCGCCGCGACAGCGTGCCGATGTTGGAGAGTTGATTCGCTAGATGTTTAAGCCGCTTGCGATTACTCGAGAGACATTGGAGAAGTTTTCAAGACGTGTTTTGTTGAACTTGTTCTTCCAAATACACGCAGACGAGTGTGCTTGTTGTCTGAAAAATTTCCTCCAAACGATTTCACAAGTCAAGGGTCAGGAGTCGATTTCATGATAGTAAGGAGCAAATCCTGAGAGATACTACCATATATCCATTGTTTGACGCCGGCGTCGAGACGATGCCAGATAGAATCATCAACCTCCGTAGGGCGCGGAATAGTGTCATCAATATGGTCAAGCACGTTATAGAGAGATGCATGATTGCGAAAAAGTTCAACCCAGGGAGAATACTGGTTGTTTTCTTGATCAAGAATAATCGGAATATGGTTCTTGATGTTGGAAATAGTAAAGACGGGATGAAACGGGGGTGATGACTTTGTGGTGGGATTTGTGGAGGTAGAGGCGTCAGAAAGTGTGGAAGAATCAGGGATAGCCATTTAGAGAAGAGAAGAAAGGAAGAACAAAACCCGAAAAACAAGAAGAAAAACCGGGAGGGTCACACAGAGAGAGGGCAAATGACTACTGTGGAAAGAGAAAGGTTTTTAGGGTTTTGTTTATTTGGCTCTTGATACCATGTTAGATAATATTAATCTCCCTTGGGGAGTCTTTCATTAATATCAAGGTATATATATAGTACAATATTCATCCCTTATACAATAGGAATCCTAAGCCTATACAAAAGAGGAATCCTAGTCTTACCATAATTATATTTACACAATATATGGAAATATTCTAATTATGGGTAGGGAATATATTATTTTCTATATTTACACGTTTACATTTAATAACATGGCAATGAGTCAATTAGGGAAGATATTGTTTTTGAATAGTACAAATAAGGGAAGAAAGTTGGGAGAAGTAATTTTCTCGCTGTAAATTTTTTGCTTGACAAGTACTTACCATCCTTTTGAAAGCCATCTGGAAAATTTTCAAGTGTATGCCTTGTGCTTTTTGAATTTCCAAGGGCCTGTGACGTGTTTACAGGACCAGTTAAAAGTCTTCTCTGTGATTTCATGGGAACTCTTTGGATTGGCATCATTGTAACTTTTTTGTTTTAGTTAACTTTAGACGCAGAGCTGCTGTTTGTGATGGATGAATAGCTTGTGCAGAGGTTGCATATATATTTGAAAGAAATAATCCCCTTGATCATTTTCATTGATTGAATAGATATATATACAAGTTACAAAATATGAGAATCCTATTCCTAAAACCTTATTCTACCATAATTCTAACTATACAATTATGGTAAGTGTATATCCTAATTATGGTAAGTGTATATCCTAATCTAGGTAACAAATACACTACAATATACACAAAATATACTTTCCTTAATATACAAATCTTCCCACTGCTTTAATGGGGAAATCCCGTATGGGCCTCAGCGTCTTGGGCCACTGCCCACTGCTTTGCTGGGCTGCCCACTGCTTTGCTGCTGGGCCACTGCTTCTGTATACCTGTGATATATACTGCTGTATATTCAGTGTATATCACGGGTATATTACCTTTGTTTAACACACCCCCGCAGTCATAGCGGGCGGTCTTCGAACGCTGAGACTGTCCCTAAAATCTTCAAAGAGAACCGCTGGTAGACCCTTTGTAAAGATGTCTGCAATTTGATAACGAGACGGGACATGGCATACGCGAATGTGACCCTTTGCAACCTTTTCACGGACAAAGTGAATGTCCATTTCGATATGCTTAGTGCGTTGGTGTTGAACTGGGTTACCTAAAAGGTAGATGGCACTAATGTTATCGCAATATACCAAGGTTGCCTTCTGAATGGGACAATGAAGCTCCAAAAGCAAATTACGTAGCCAACATGATTCGGAGACCACATTCGCTACCCCTCGATATTCTGCCTCTGCACTTGAGCGTGGTAGAGTTGCCTGACGCTTTGCCGACCAGGAGACCAAGTTGTTGCCAAGAAACATACAGTTGCCAGAAGTCGACCGTCTGGTGTCGGGACAACCACCCCAATCAGTATTCGTGTAAGAGACAAGTGTGGATGTAGATGAAGGATACAAGTGCAACCCATAGTCTAGTGTCCCCTGAGTATACCGAATGATGCGTTTGATTGCATTCATGTGCTCAACTCTGGGATCATGCATGAATAAACACACCTGCTGAACCGCATACGTAATATCCGGTCTGGTAAAGGTAAGATATTGGAGGGCCCCTACAAGACTGCGATAGCGGGTCGGGTCCTCGTATGGTGCAACTGCTGCGGCACTTAGCTTGGGGTTTGCATCAACTGGCGTGGAAGTGGACTTACATGATGACATCCCAGCCATCTCTATGATCTCAGCAGCATACTTTCGTTGAGACAAAAATAAGCCACCTAAATGACGCTTGACGACAATCACCAAAAAATAACTCAAAGGCCCTAAGTCTTTCATAGCAAACTCAGAACTGAGCATGGTCATGATAGACTGGCGCAAGGCATCGGAAGAGGCAGTCAAGATGATATCATCTACATACAACAGAATGTAGGCCAAGGACGAACCACTGCGGTAGATGAATAAGGAATTATCTGACCTGCTGTGAGTGAACCCCATAGTTGAAACAAAGTCAGCAAACCTCGTGTACCAGGCCCTTGGAGACTGCTTAAGCCCATATAAGGACTTCTTCAACAAACATACATGATGAGGACGGGTTTGGATCCCTGAAACCCAACGGCTGATGCATATAGACTGTTTTCTTGAGATCACCATGTAGGAAAGCATTCTTGACATCCAACTGATGAATTGGCCAAGTCTTGGAAAGAGCCAAGCTAAGCACAGTGTGAATGGTAGCCGGTTTGACCATCGGACTAAACGTCTCACCACAATCTATCCCAACCTGTTGAGTCTTACCATCACCAACAAGTCGCGCCTTATGTCGAGCAAATGACCCATCTGAATTCTCCGTATGAGCAAAAATCCACATAGATATGATAACATTAATACCATATGGACGGGGCACCAACTCCCACGTCTTATTATCAATAAGAGCATTATATTCATCAGTCATAGCAATTTTCCAATTAGGGTCATTTAATGCGGACACAGGATTACGGGGCAAGGGGGATTTAGAGATATCAGAATGTAAATTAAAATGTCTTTTAGGTGTAAAAATACCCCGCTAACTACGAGTGACCGGTCTATGACTCGAGGAAGAATTGAGGGAATTTTGGAAATTTTCTGGGCTCGGGACGGGTGGCGTGACGTGGGCTCTTGGCCCAAATCGGTAATCTTGGAATCATCACTGGACCGGTTCAGGTGGTGGGTAGCCCCAATTCTTTGGGGACTGATCCGAATCGAACAGGCACGGTCTGATGGATCCGGTAGGCGATGGGCCATTGGAGGATTTTGGGTGCGGGATATGTCCGAAAAATTTTGAATAATATACGGGGATATTTGGTCATCCAAAAAATTATACGACCTAGGCTCGGGTGTATGAACTTTCGTAAAAGGAAATTGGGTTTCATAAAAAATGACATGGCGATTAATTATGATTTTCTTGGAGGATAAATCAAAACATTTATAACCACGATGATTCGACGGATAACCCAAAAATACACACGGGGTAGACCGAGCCTGAAGTTTGTTAATTGTGGTGGATGGGAATAACGGATAACACAAGCACCCAAAAATTCGAAGATGAGAATAAGAATGGTTCTTATTATATAGGATTTTGAGGGGGAGAATATGTCAGACCTTTAGAAGGAATTATGTTAAGGAGATATGTGGCCATTTGTAGAGCATGATGCCAAAAATATGGAGGTATGGAGGCATGAATTAAGAGAGTTCGGACAATGTTATTTATGGAACGAATTTTGCGTTCGGCTTTCCCATTTTGTGAAGATGTATGAGGACACAAAAAATGAAAATTGATCCCATTATTAGCACAGAATTCCCGATACTCCCTATTATCATACTCTTTCCCATTATCACATTGAATATTTTTTATTTATCTTTCGAATTGAGTACGAATGAACGCTCTAAATTTGATGAAGACGGAAAACACTTGTGATTTATTCGCAATTGGAAACGTCCACAAAAATATCGAATAATCATCTATAAAGAGAACATAATATCGATGACCCAATGAACTAAGAACAGGAGACGTCCATAAGTCGCTATGAATAATATCAAATGACATTGAAGTATGAGAATTGGAGTCTATAAATGGCAACTTAACAATTTTCCCTAATGAACAAGACTGACAAAGTGGAGTACGACTCTTACCCTTACAAGAAATAAAGCTATTTTTATCTAAAACTGATAAAATAGAAGATCCCGGATGACCCAGACGAGCATGCCACATGGAAGGAGAGATGGCTGCAAAAGCTGATGACAAGACTTGACTCGATGGACTGAAACCAGGCATGATAGGATACAGATCCCCCCGTACTATCACACCTCATGAGATGACTCCCCGTCTTGAAATCCTTCACAGAGAAACCAAAAGGATCAAATTCAACGGAAATGGAATTGTCAGTAGTGAACTTTCGGACAGACACTAAATTTTTAATTAATTTAGGAGCATGTAAAGTATTTTTCAAGAGAAGGGGTGGATTGGGAGGAGACAACTTTTTCTGACCATGCCCTAGAATTGGAATAGAACTGCCATTACCAATAATTATCCCCCGTGGGGTGCTCAAATTAGAATAAGATGAGAGAGTACCTGATTCGGAAGTCATGTGAGTAGTGGCACCGGTGTCCATATACCAATTTGGGTCCGGTTGAGTTAACCCCAATATGTGCATCGCGGCCTCGATATCGGTTTGAGTGGGGCCTGCTGCATGATGGGCTTGCGGAGGTTGGGGCCCAAGAATTTCTGTCCGTGATGGAGCTAGGCCGTAGCTGCTGCTGCCGCCGCCGCCGGCCATCGCCGATGGGCCTCCACCGCCGGGTGTTGGGCTCGAATCGCTGCCACCCATCGCCGGAATTGGCCGGATTATTAGGCCGCCGCCAACGGTCCATCGCCTCAGCCCCATCGCCATGGGCCCCACCTGGGCCCAGGGGTGGTGGGTCATCGTTCCTGGATGGGACCCACCGCCGCTTGTCGACCGCCGTAACCGCCACCGTAACCGGGCCGCGTTGTTCTCGCGGTTTTTGTTATTATTCTTGCCGCCACCATGATTATGGTTTTGGCCCGAATTATTAACAAAACCCGAAGAACTAGGAGAGGATGCCACCATGACGACGGGGCTTGCTCCGGTAGCCGCCTTTTTAGCCAAATCGGCTTCTTCCAAAGTAAGTATGGAGCGGGCTTGATAGAAGTCAGGAAGAGGGTTGCTTTGGCGAAGGAGAGTTCCAACACCATTATAGGCCTCCAAAAGACCGGCAACCAACTGTAGAACTAGACGATTATTAGTTATCGGTGCGCCAATATTCCGGAGTTGATCTGCCAACTCCTTTAGTTTCTTGAAATATGCAGAAACGTTCGGAAATTCATCCATTCGAACTAGGGAGAATTCCTGCTCGAGTGTGACAACACGTGAATGTTGGTTGTCTTGGAATATGTCACGCGATCTATTCCAGGAAGCCATAGCCGTGGTATCCAGCTCAATAATCGTCTGTAGAAGATCAACCGAAAGAGTGGCGTAGATCCACCGGAGAACGGTAGCATCAAGAGTAATCCATAACTCAGGATCCTCCGCAGGAAGAGGTCTAGCGGGAGGAATGATGTGATGAAGAACTTGATGGGAGATAGCGTGAATTTTAAACAAGTCCGCCCACGTCGCATATTGGACGTTTTTCATCTCAATGACAATAGGGATACTGGTCTTGACGTTAGAAACCATGAGGGCAGGATGATAATTGTTCTTAGACATATTGAAAGAACAAAGAAGGAAGGGAAATTTAAGAGGTGTTTTTGAGAGCGGAAGACGAATTTTGGAAGAGAAACCCGAGAGGGGGGGTGGGGTGTCTCGGCCGAAAATCAAAGAGAGGACAAAAGTTGGTAGAGAAAAACTTTTGTTTAGACCTAGTCTCTTGATACCATGAAAGAAATAATCCCCTTGATTATTTTTATTGATTGAATAGATATATATACAAGTTACAAAATAGGAGAATTCTATTCCTAAAACCTTATTCTACTATAATTCTAACTATACAATTATGGTAAGTGTATATCCTAATTATGGTAAATGTATATCCTAATCTAGGTAACAAATACACTACAATATACACAAAATATACTTTCCTTAATATACAAATCTGCCCACTACTTTAATGGGGAAATCCCGTATGGGCCTCAGCGTCTTGGGCCACTGCCCACTGCTTTGCTGGGCTGCCCACTGCTTCCGTATACCTGTGATATATACTGCTGTATATTCAGTGTATATCACGGGTATATTACCTTTGTTTAACAATATTGTATAAGAGAAAAAGGTGAGTGCTCTGGTAGTTATCCATGAGACATCCTTTTTGGTCATCAAAGAACAACTGTTAAAAAGTTTAGGCACATATTCACAATGATCAAAGGCGGCATTCCTGTGAAAGTTAAAATACCTTATCTGTCTCAGAAAATTAAGTAAAGGTATTTGAGACAAAAGGATTCAAAACGATCTAAGCATGTTAGGGATCTGATAAGTGATAAGTAGTGACTAATACTTTTCGAGCTGGCAAACTTGCTTTTTGATGTAACCACTAGCTTTTAGAATTTCAGATGTTACTTTTCCTATTCTGGTCATTCGCTATCCCTCATAGCTTGTCATAGAATCCATCTTACCATAATACAAAATGCAACTTGGATCTGTAGGTTCTGAAGTTAAAGATCAAAGAGAACTGTTAGGATCAAGCACTTACTATCATGCCAAAAGCTATACGTTATCACAAGGGTGTAACTTTATTTCTTAACAAAGCCCATCAAGCAATCTTCATGTTCAATCATTGCTTCAACTCGAGATATCCCAGCCCATTACCTGTCCTCGCCATAGGCAGGATGTTGGCATTACCCAACAAGAACTATCTATGAAAGTGTATTCATACGATATAATCCTTTAAAGTAAATACACATCGCCACAAGTTATCTTAGCTTGTGAAAGGACATACAATTAGTAATCAACCACTAATAGGGAGCTTCTGTGATATGGGGAGTTAACTACTGCTCACGAGAGGACTTTTATTGGTCAAAATAGGATAGCATTTAAAATCAGTAATTAATTTATGGGAATTCAGCTGCTGATATCACAAGGCTATCATGTTGGATGCTGATTGTTAGCATATGTGTCATTGAAACTAAAGTTGGCATATCTCAAAAGATCAAATATATGTTACTTAACAGCTAAGGCTACTAATATATGGCTGGTAGGACATCCATGCTCATCAAAAGCCCTAAAAGAAAGCTCTCTTTAGATCCATAGTGTTCATCCATAACGTGCGTTTACCCGTAAATTGGTACAGTTGAATTTGTATACGTGGTCAATGACACGTGGATCTCAAGTGACCAAGATAGCAAGATAATTAGTAATTGAAACTAAAATAAATTAAACTTAAGAGAAAAAATAAGATTAAAATAGTCCGAGCCTTGGAGAAGCTTTGGATTGTGATATCCAGGCGAGCTGTTGATAGTAATGCTTAGAATACTAAATCGAAACAATAATTTAAAAAATAATGCAAGAAGTAAATGTTTGCTATATTTCTTGTAATTCGATCCCTTTACAATGAAATGATTGGTCATATTTATACTTGGACTCTTGGGTACATATTTCACGAATTATGCCCTTATTAACATTATTACATCAATGACGTAATAATCGGACAATAAAGATGACCATAAATGTCATTAATGCTTTCTTGGAAGGTGTAAGAATGTCTTTGTAATGGCTTCCTGTTGGGATTTGAATAAACCCCTTCACATTCTGCTTTCCAGTACCTGCGACTCCTAGATACCCCGGTACAACACAGGAGCCTCCGGGGGCTGACTTGGAGTTGACTAACCTTATTTTTCCACATGTCATAAAAGAATTCGTCCAGCTGTACAATACGAATTTTACCTCATACAGATAGTCCCCGCACTTTCTGGGCATACACCTACGTGCGCCCAGGAAGTGAATTTGAATTTCATACAAACCTCGAAGAACCATAGAACTTTTATGGCGGGAAAACTGAAACATCATGACAATTTGACTTGGAACATCAAATGTCGCAATCCTATTTAATGCTTCTGAAATGGCGGCAACCATCCGATCACTCTGATTGACATAAATTTTACAATCATGATGAGTTGCGGCTCCTCGTTCCTCGTTTGTTACCTACTTTTCCCCCAAAATCTCCTCCAAATATTCTCTCTAACTTTCTTTCCTTTTATGCAGTAGAGTTTCAAAAGATTCCTTTTATTCTTCTTTCTTTCTTCCTCATCGTCCTACGATGACAATGTCCTCTTCCATATCTTCTCCTTCTCACTCTTCAGGGCAAAAATCTAATAATGATAATTCTCCCCCACGCCGTCGTCCAGGAAAAGCTCCGGCTTCTCATACTAGTCAAGAAATTGACCTAAGTTCTCTTGCAGCCGACATTCTTCCCACTGGTTTTAATTACCAGGGTGATTTTCGTGTTGATGACCACCATGAGCCTGTGGAGGAAATTGATTCACTAATCACCGCAGATATCCTTCCCCAAGTTCTCGAAGACTGCAATATTAACCCCTAGATTGATGTGAGAATTGTGGGTCCTGAAGCCAGAATGAACCACTACTCTGAGGGTTTTTCTATGGTTTATACATACCTTTCACCATTGGTTTCCGCCTTTCGGTCCGAAAATTATCAAGGACATATGTCGACGCTACCGGGTATGCCTGGGCCATCCATGTCATTGCCTGCTATTCATATTGTATAAAAACAAAAGCTTCATCTTACACCTTTAATCCCACTTCCTTTAGTCACTTATTCCGCAAATGATAATAATATCCCTTATCCAACATTTGGAGTACTTGATGACTACTCACACAGAATTAATCTTTATTATCATAGATTTTGCTAATACAGATAGTTTATCTCTTTAAGCCTTTATATTTAGGTCTTAATTAAAAGTTAAATTTTCAATTACAGGACACCTCAGATTTCTGATCAATATATATGGACACGATTTTGGCCGAAAGGCATGGAGTGAGCCTATATCTATGAACAAACTATGAATACAATGGTTCTTACTTGACAAGCAAAAGAACTTATACTAATGACTAAGCCCATCTAGAAATTACATGCAGCTATGTACTCTAGTCTAACAATAAAAAATTAACATACAAGCTTGTCCATCTATAGTGATACCAAGTGTATCAAATTCTGAATCAATTCTTATTTGTATATGTCACGCCCCGAACCATGGCCTGAATGTAACATGGCACCCGGTGCCTGGCTACATGTGACCAAGCGAACCAACTGGTTGACTGAATCAACATGTGGTATATACTGAATGCGGAATGTAGCTTATCAACAAGCTAAGATACCAACAAGTCTAACGGATAAATCATAAATGCAGAAATAATTTGAAGTGTATGAATGTAGCCAATATGGCTAACACAAAAGTCTGTTAAATACTAACTGACTGTTGTTCTAGTCTATAAAGCCTCTAAGAATAATGAAATACTGACTGTTTACCCGGACCAAGGCCCCCGGCTTACATGACTGTCCGAAATAGCTAAAGACTGTAAATAAGATAACACCCCAAAAGACTGGGCTCACCAAATCAACTGCTACTGGAACCTAGCGAGATAAGTCGTCAATTTGTAAATCGTTACCTGTATCGCGAGATACATGCCCCTGTAAAATGGACGTCAGTACATTTGAATTGCACTAGTATGTAAAGCAACTAAAAGAAAGAACTGTAAATACTGAAACCTAAACTAAACTGATAACTGAATTGAACAAAGAAGTAAAGAGTATGAATACTTCCTGTTTTGAAATGAAGAATCACATGTTTAACTGAAATAATAAATTGTGGCCTCAGGCCCAATATATGTGCACAAATATGTGGCCTCGGGCTCAAGTATATGTATACATAAACTGTGACCTTAGGCCCAAATACATTTGTGGCCTCAGGCCCAAATACATCTGTGGCCTCGGGCCCAATTACATCTGTGACCTCTAGCCGAAATACATCTGCGGCCTCGGGCCCATTTACATATGTGGACTCGGGCCCAATTACAGGTGTTCAACATTCGACAATTTATATTAAAAATTGAGAATCATACTGTAATGCATAACATTGGAATACTGAACATTACTCTGCTGAGACATACATGAGCTGATTATGGAGTTTAAAGCATTAATCGTTCATAAGCATACTGAGTTTTCATGATTGAGACTCATGAGACATCAGGCACGAGTCTATACTGATTACGTACTGAGTTCATGACATTCAGAATGATAATCATGAACAACTACGAAACTATATTCTCAAAGGATAGATGTTATGAACTTTTCATGAATTAGGACATAGTCTCTATTTCTGATTTTATTCATAGTAATCATGAAGAATGAGGCATGGGGAAGATCAATAACATTCCCACATGTAGAGAGTTAGCCTTACATACCTTTAATTTCTCCAATCCAATGAATTAATTTGCTTCTCTGACGAAGAACACCCAAACCCTAGTTTTGAATCGTTGGAGAAGGATTACTTGTTAATCCTATGTTTTTGTTTAAGAATCATGTTAGGAATAATGTGTTTAGCGCTAGGATTGATTAGGAATTGTAGAGATGTTCTTACCTTGAAGTGGGAGGTTGAGAGTAGAGAAAAATCGTCCTTTAAGGATTTTCTACGAAGTTGGAATGTCTAACGAATGAATTTCTGAGTTAAGTGTTGAATTTATAGGATGGGTCATTTTGGACCATACACCTCGCTAAGTGAGGTATATAGCATGACCCTAGATTGCTTTGCGCTTAGCTCAGCGAGCTCTCAGGTTCATTTTATACTTAGCCAATTTTTCTGGAATTTTCATTTCGGAACGCTACACCTAGCTGAGCAAGGTCTATAGCATGACCCTATCTCACTTTGAGCTTAGCTCAGCCAGCTCCTAGGTCTATTTCACACTTGGTCAAAATTTCACATTCTTCAGCTTTGGCGAAAACATTTAGTAAAATGGGCATAACTCCTATCACAAAGCTCCGATTGGCATCCACCTTATATGAATAGAAATGTATTTCAAAGGTATACAACTTTCATGTTTTGAGTTTTCTCCAATTCTCAATGTATTTTCACGAAATAGGGATGGAAGGTAGACCTGCTGTAAACTTAGCCGATTCTATCAAATCTTAAGCACCTCACTACTCGTCTTGATTTCAAAAAAAACTATTTCCATCAAAACTTATCCCGATGGGACTTCATATGGATAAAATTTCACACTAATACTCATTTAACACATTCACACCTAACCCAGATTTTACGGAGTGTTACAATAGACATATAATTCCAAGCTTTGTCATAGAATAGTGGCACTGAGTCTCATAAATCGCCTCTTGAAGACATTTCAAGATGCTCTTGTGATTCAAGAATCCAATGAACCAGAAATCAAAACTATCCTCAGTTACTACTTGGATGTACTTGTCCGATGGTTTCTTCAAACTCTTACTCTCCGTGGCTTTCTTTATTTTTCTCAGTGGAATTGAGATCTATACCAGTTCATGAAAAAAAAAGTTCGAATACTTCTTAAGATAATTGCTTTAGATATGCAGAAGTCGAAAACACTGAGTATGCTGCAAAGACATACTTTGTAATAGAATTTAATAATCTCGCCAGAGGGAGAAGAAATTTTAATTGGTTTGTGACTGGAAAGAGCAGCCCTATTTGTGGAACTGAAGAGAAGGCCTGCTATAGGACCCGCTGTTGTTTGTAAATTACACTGAGCTTCCTTCACAAGTTTTTCTTCATTTTTGACACTGAAGTTTTTCTCAAAAACATTATTTATTTTCTTCACTTTGAGAATCTTTGGCCCCTGTAGGCTTAACTTGCCCTTCACACTTTCGATCAGTCGAGGCCACATTCTCTCTGCAGATAAAATATCGAGGTGTTTATCCAAAGAATGATAATGTTTTCCAACAATACAAATTATAAAGGAAACAAGTGATGAAAAATAATTCTCTATGTAACATTTTGGTCCATTCAAGTACTTACCATCGTTTTGAAAGCCTTCTGAATAACTTTATATGATTTTGGAGTTCTGACTTGGGTTTGCAGGATCTGTTAAAAGTCTTCTCTGTGATATTATTGGAACTCTAAAACTAATTATGGTATTGTGCATCGCTCTCATTTTTTAAATGTTTTGTTTTGGCATTACTATGTATTCTTTGCTTATGTTGATAGTAATGTTACTTCGGAGTCAGAGGTGTTAGATACTTGTGATGGATTAATAGCATTTGCAGAGACTGAATACATATATAGTAGTAGAAAAAAGTTAGTTTCCTGGTAGTAGGTGTGAGTCATCCTTTGTTCATCATCACCAACTTTCTTTGTAGAAAAAGTTGAGGCACATGTGCTGATTCACAATGACAGAAGGCAAAAAATCTATGAAAGTTGAGTACTTTATCTTTCTTTCAGCAATTACACAATGGTCTTTGAGACAAAAAGATTCAAAATGATCTAAGCATGTAAAGGATAAGTAATACTTTTTGAGCAGGAGTGTTTGCTTTCTTATGTAACCTCTCTCTTCCAGATCTTAGTTTTCCTTTCTTGTTTCTATTTGGCTTATTCGTTAGTATATTCTCCTAGCGTGTCAGTATGATATTTGGTTATATCATCTGAAGAGAGACTGGTCTGCAGAATATGCTTGAATACTGTCTATGGAAGTACACATTGCCACAAATTATCTTGGCTTGTGAAAAGGCACTTTTTCTAGTACATGATAAAAGTCTGATGCTGATTGTTAGCATATGTGTTACTGAAACTTTTATTGCTGTCATGCTTTCTCTTATATGTAACCAACTGAAGATAAGTTAGTTGGTGCATACTAAAGTTGGCATATTTCAATAGATTCGGATTTTTTCAAACTTTGAAGTAAATGAGGGGCTCTTAGTGAGCAAATTGTACATTCTAAGTAAGTTTGGTGAATATAAAATTAGTATATAATACTTAACAACTTGGCATTGATGAATCGTGTCTTCTAGCCAAATTTGGATTTTCTCCTCATTGTGTTCATCGACGACATTATGATATATTCCCATAGCAGGGAAGAGCATGAGCAACACTTGAGAATTGTGTTCAGATTCTGAATATGTCAAGTTGTCCAAGTGTGAGTTTTGGCTCAATTTAATATCTTTTTTGGGTCATGTGGTGTCTAGTCAGGGTATTAGAGTTGATCGTAGAAGATTGAAGTCATTCATAGTTGGCTTAGACCTACTACACATACGAAGATCCGGAGTTTCTTACGCCTGATAGTTTATTATAGGTGGTTCGTAGAGGGATTTTCATCCATAGCAACTCCTTTGACCCATTTGACTCAAAAGGGATATTAAGCTGGTTGGATGAGTGTGAAGCGAGCTTTCAAAAGCTCAAGACTATATGGACTACAACACTTGTTTTGACATTACTCTCAGGATCCGAGGGTTATACTGTGTATTGTGATGCATCATAGATTGGTTTGGTATGCGTATTGATGCAAAGTGGCAAAGTATTGGCATATGCATCAAGATAGCTGAAGGTTCATGAAAAGAACTACCCCACACATGATTTGGAGTTGGCAGCGGTAGTATTTGCCTTGAAGATTTTGAGACAATACCTCTACGGTGTGCATTGTGAGGTATTTATAAATCATCGCACCTACAATATATATTCAAGCAAAGAAACTTAAATTTAATGCAACGTAGGTGGCTAGAGTAGCTTAAGGATTATAACAATACTATATTGTATCGTCCAATAAGGCCAATGTGGTAGTGGATGCCTTGAGCCAAAAAATTGTTAGCTTGGCATTTCTTATAGTTCAGGAGCATCCTTTGGCTAAGGATGTTCAAATTTTGGCTAGTAGGTTTGTGAGGTTGGACATGTCTGAGCCCAGCCGGGTACTTGCTTATGTGGTGGCCCAATCATCTTTGATGGAGTAGATTAAGACTCAACAGTTTGAGGATCAGAAATTGCTTAACCTCGATGACACAGTGCAATGGTGTGGTCCTACTGATGTGACCTTGGATGATAATAGGGTTTTGTGGCTTCAAGGCTGGATTTATGTGCCTAATGTTGGTGATTTAAGACAATTAATACTTGAAGAGGCTCATAGTTCTGAGGTATTTCATCCATATCTGGGTGTCAAAGATGTACCATGACCTGAAAAAACATTATTAAGTGACGTCGGATGAAGAGGGACACAATTGACCATATTTCATGGTGTTTGAATTGACAACGGGTCAAATATGAACATAAAAACTATGTGGGTTAACTCAGCAGATGCCTGTACCAAAGTGGAAGTGGGAACACATTACCATGGACTTTGTGGCAGGGTTACCATCCACTTTGAGGAAGTTTGATGCAGTGTGGGTAAATTGTGGACACATTAACCATGTCTGCACAATTTCATGCCGGTTAAGACTATCTACACTCATTATTGTTACAAAACTAGTTTTTGCCTCATTTTGGTTCTGGACTCGATAAAGTATGAGTAAATTCATGCCTTTGATGGGTAGAATGCTTGCTAAGTGTTATTTATCGGTCTCCAATTTTGAATTGTGACAATTTATATTATCACTAATATCTTATTATCACATCAGCTCTTATAGGACAAGTAATAGAAGAACTTATGCTAGTGTTATTTCTTGAAGTCTCGGAGCTTATTTACAAATTGCATCGATCTTATAGCAGAATATATCCCAAATATCACAAAATTACATGCAGATACCTCTAATAACTTATGTACAAGCTCACACTTAGGAATTTATGCGGAAAAATAAGAAGATCTCTTGGTTTGAGAAGAAAAATGATATCTCAATAGCACCATTAAATCTTAATGGTGACTAATGACTCGTTCAACAGCTAATACGACAAATTGCATGCGTATATCTATTCTAGTCTAGCAACAAATAATATAAAAGCTCATTCATCTATACTGAGACAAGTTTGCCATAGAATATTGTGGCATTCTGAACCTACTTCGGTTTGTATACATATACAAAACCATTGTGTATAGAAAAAGTCCCAGCTTTGTCATAAAGTATAGTGGCCTTGAGTTTCATAAATCGCCTCCTGAAGAAATTTCAAGATACTCTTGTAATTCAAGAATCCCATGAACCAGAAATCAAAATTATCCTCAGTTATTACTTGAATGTACTTGTGTGATGGTTTCTTCAAACTCTTACTCTCTATGGCTTTCTTTATTTTTCTCAGTGGAATCGAGATCTGTACCAGTTCATAGAAAAGATACTTATTTAGATAATTGCTTTTTGAAATATCCAAAAGCAGTAAAAGCTAAATATTTCGCAAAGAATACCTTGTAGTGGAATTTAATAATCTCGTCACAGGGAGAAGAAATCTTAATCAGTTTGTGACTGCAAAAAGAGCTCTATCTGTGGAAATGAAGAGAAGGCCTGCTATAGGACCTGCTGTTGTTTGTAAATTACACTGAGCTGCCTTTACAAGTTTTTCTTCGGGCCTAACACTGAATTCTCAAAAACATTCTTTGTTCTTTTCACATTGAGAATCCTTGACCCCTGCACGCTTAACTTGCCCTTCATACTTTTGATCAGTCGAGGCCACAATCTCTCTGCATGACAAATTTAATAACAAGGCAATGAGACAATTAGGAAAGATATTGTCTTCAAATAGTAGAATTGGGGGAAAGTAATTTTTTTGCGTAAGTTTTTGGTTTAATCAAGTACTTACCATCCTCTTGAAAGCCATCAACTGTATGTCTAGTGATATTTGAATTTTCAAGGGTCTGCGATGGGTTTACAGAACCAGTTAAAAGTCTTCTCTGGGATCTCATTGGAACTCTTCCATTTGACCATTTTTCTCTTATAATAGCTTGTGCGGCATATATAAGAGAAAAAGGGTCAGTGCCCTGGTAGCTATCCATGAGACATCCTTTTTGGTCATCGAAGAACAACTGTGAAAAAGATTAGGCACATGTGCTGATTCACAATGATCAAAGGCGGCATTCTTGTGAAAGTTAAATACTTTTATCTTTCTTTCAGAAAATAAGTAAAGGTATTTGAGACAAGAGGATAAAGGATCTGATAAGTGATAGGTGGTGACTAATACCTTTTGAGTTAGCAAACTTGCTTTCTGATGTAACCACTAGCTTTTAAAATTTCAGATGTTACTTTCATATTATTATTATTTCTTATTCTGGCCATTCTATATCCCTCATAGCTCACAAAATCCATCTTACCTTACTACAAAATACAACTTGGATCTGTAGGTTTTGAAGTTAAAGACCGAAGAGAATTGTTAGATCAAGTGCTTACTATCATTCCAAAAGTTATATCTAATAGCAAGAGTGCAACTTTATTTCTTAACCACGCCCATCAAGCAAGCGTCATGTTCTACCATGACTCTGACCTGAGCCATCCCCGGCCCATCACCTGGCCTCGCCATAGGCAGGATATCAGCATTACCCAACAGGACCTGTCTACGAAAGTGTATTAATGCAGGATAAGTGTCACGACCCAAACCGGAGGGCCGCGATGGGCATCCGGTCCCCACCCGCCGGGTACCGCTAATCGTACATCCAACACCGAATCATAATTAAATACAGACTAAGCCAAAAAAATATTATAGAAAATCTTAATCAGACATACAATTTTCATATATACATACCCATACCAAGGCCGACAAGGCCACACATGACAACTAACCACAGGACACCTATCTACAAGCTTCTAAAGAATACATGACATCACAAGGACGGGACATGACCCTGCCATATCCATATACGTATGCAAAAATACTGTACCACGACCCGACTGCAACTATGAAACAAATAGAGTGCTCCAATATCAGCTGAACCAGCAACCTACTAGCGTGAACCGTCACCCTCTTTAACTGAACCTGCGGGCATGAAACGCAGCATCCCCCGACAAAAAAGACGTCAATATGACTGATGTACTGAGTATGTCAGACATGAACAATAGTATAACAGGGATATAACAACAACTGAAACAGAAACAACTGACCAGCAGTAAATACCTCTGAGGGTCCTAATACATATGACTAAATGTCATGCACAATGCGGTATACATATACATCGGCCCCATTGGGCATCTTCCTTACTATAACAGCCTCTGTGGGCATCATTTCATATCGGCCTCTGTGGGCATAATATGTCTAAATGTCATGCATAATGCGGTAAATACATATATACTGGCCATACAAGGGCATCTTCCTCCCAATTATATATATATATATATGCCCTTAATCAGGCATCTTCCTTCATTAAGCCACACATGCTAGACACACAGGCTTTATCATTATCATATCCAGCTGATCAGGTGGTCTGCGTATCCGGTTTCCCGTCCCCAATATACGATATCGGGTAAAACATGAATGCAATGCTCATGAATGCAATGCAAATGAAAATGCATGAATAACAATAGCACATCCTAGGTGACACAATATCCTTGTACCTTTGGCTAACGCCGTAAATACCAACATTTTTTTTGTATGCCTCAATAAGGACTTAGGAACATATTTAGACATGTTTTTAACATAGAAATCAATAACATGAATATTCTTAAGTTCTAAGAGTAGAACAATTTATGGAACAATATCACGGTTACATTTCATTACATGGAACATGCCAAAAGAAATAAATAATTTGCCTTAACATACCTCAATACGTGGAGAAGACCTTAACCAACCTAAGAACTTGGTCGAGCATAACACGGGATCAGTTAAAGGAAATGAGCAATTTATTTTCCAAAGGGAACGAAATGGGAACTGTTTCATTTCCTCCAAGGCAAAGTGAAATGCAATCTCTTTACTATCTTAGGGTGAAAGGCTTATGAAAGGGGATATTAAGGTTTGCTGAACGTTCTGTTTGTTTGCAAGAATTCTCAAAGCCAAGAATATAAACTCCCTTAAAAGATTCCTTAGTCTAGCATTTAATGTTCATAATGATTGTCCATCATTATGTCTTCCACTCAACTTAGCCTTGTCATTTAAGTGCATTGCTACCATGTTTACACGTAGATAACTCCCCTCACTTTGTCCCCTCCACTTAATTAATTAATCCCACGATTAATCAATCACACACATAATTAATTTTGTGATCCCAATTCACTTAAATCTTAATAACTTATAACACTTTCATATCCTCAATGTCATAATTTTGTAATATGACACTAGTCTATAACTTCTTTGTGCACGCACCAAATTTATTTCCGCTCCCCGTCATCACACTTGTTGTGTCCAAAATTATTTCGGGGTCTAATTTCTTTTATATACTAATCTCTTTATTAGAATACATAAATATAACATAAATTTTCCCAACGCTCGGGTCTATTTACACACGCCTAGCGATTTTACATACGCTTAGAGATTTAAACCGTGACCCGAAAGTACGGGATGTTACAATAAGCCTTTAGAGTAAATATGCATCGCCACAAGTTATCTTAGCTTGTGAAAGGACACTTCAACTAGTTTGTTATTCTCTATGTGAGTCTATTTTGTCAAAAGTTAAACTCAGAGGATAAACTCAAGGATTATTGGATAATTCATTTTAATGAAACAATTAGACAAGACGAGGGAAGAGAGGCTGAGATGATTCGGACATGTGAAGAGGAGGTGTGAGGATGCGCCAATGAGGAGGTGTGAGAGGATGGCTATAGCACGAGTGATGAGAGACAGAGGTAGGCCGAAGAAGCAGCGGGGGAGGTGATTAGACATGACATGACACTATAATAAATTGAGAAAGACAAAAAGACACTTTCATTAATTGATGAAGAACTGAAATATATACACAAAACAAACTAACAAAGTCACCTCCTACGGTGGAACTACATCAGAAACTAAGGAAAATATTATAATGGACTCCTAAAATAGTGGATACAAGAATAACAACCTATGCAGTAAATAATCTAGTATCAGTAAAACAGAAACAGTAACAACATAAAGAATAAGCAATAAAAACGTTCTAATACACCCCCCTCAAGCTAGATGGTGTGCAACAATACCTAGCTTGGACAAATGGCGATGAAACGAGGTTTTTGGAAGAGATTTTGTGAGAGCATCAACCAACTGGTCAGAACTAGGATTGTGCTTGAAGATAAGCCGCTTATCGTTAAACTGTTGGCGAACATAGTGGAAGTGAACAACTATATGCTTCATGCGGCTGTGAAGATTGTTGTTCTCACATAAGTAGGTGACACCAAGGTTGTCATAATAAATTGTAGGTGGTGCGGGGATATGGACACGGAGTTCCTTAAGAGGATTTTTTACCCAAGTGGTCTCATCAACGACACTAGCAACATCTCGGTACTGTGCTTCGGTAGACGAGCGGGCAATGGTACGTTGCTTTTTAGATGACCAACTAACCGGAGTAAGGCCAAGAAAAACAATGTAACCTGTGGTGGAACTTCGATTAGTGAGGTTGCCAGCCCAAACAACATCAGAAAACACAGAGAGATTAAGACTGATGCTTGGAGTAATTCGAAGGCCATAGTTAGCAGTACTTTTGAGATGCCAAATGAGGCATTTAACAGCCTTCCAGTGAGCTTCAGACGGGGCATGAATAAATTGAGACAATTTGTTCACTGAGTAATAAACATCAGGCCTAATTAAAGACAAGTATTTCAACTTGCCAATGACTTTCCTGTATTCAGTAGCATCATGAGATGGAGTACCATCATTTAGCAGAAGACTTTGCGAAGAACTCATAGGCGTAGAAATACCACTGCAGTATTGCATCAGAAGGTCATGGAGAAGGTCTGAAACATACTTCGCTTGTGAGAGCAGAAGGCCTTTGCCTTCTCGATGAACCTCAACCCCAAGAAATTAGGTTAAAGGGCCAAGATCTTTAAGTGAAAAACATGATGCCAAAGAAGATATAACCTGATGAACCATTGAAGAATTGTTTCCTGTGAGGATGATGTCGTCTACATAGACTAAAAGATACACAATACCATTAGAGTCATGGCGAACAAATAGAGATGGATCCAAGTGAGACTTAATAAACCCCAAATTAAAAAGATAGGATGTCAGTCCATTGTACCAAGTGTGAGGCGCTTGTTTGAGACCATAAATATCCTTACGCAGACGACAAACATGCGAGGGATGAGATGCATTCTCAAATTCAGGCGGTTGTTTCATAAAAACCTATTCTTTAAGTGTGCCTTGTAAAAAGGCATTGTTGACGTCCAATTGGTGTAATACCCAATTGTGCTGAACTGCAAAGTCAGAGAACAACACGAATGGCCGTGGGCTTGACAACTGGACTGAACATATAGTGGTGGTCAAGACCTGGATGCTGAGTAAACCCTTTGGCAACCAACCTAGATTTGAATCTGTCAATTGAACCATCAGATTTATTTTTTATCTTGTAAATCCACTTACAATCAACAACATTGTTATTAGAATCCGGTGGAACTAATTCACGTGTTTGATTCTGAATTAACGCATCATATTCAGCTTTCATAGAGGACCTCATAGCTGGATTGTTTGAAACACATCACATTCACCTTCTCATACACGGATTCGAACCCATGCTGCATGCCTCCACCTTGAGAAGATTGTTTGAAAGGGAAAAATATTTTTTAAAAACTTAACATCTCTTGAGATATAAAATTTAGACTGAATGGGATCAAAATGTTGGTGTGAACAATGAACATGAGAGAAGCCCAAATAGACACATGGAATTGACCTAGGCTCAATTTTATGGGTGGTGTAAGGCTTTAGCCATGGGTAACATAGACAATCGAAAATTCTAAGTGAATCATATCTGGGTGCTACACCAAATAATTTTTCATATGGCGATGTATTGTTTAAAAGTTGTGTGGGCAGTCAATTAATCAGATAGGTTGCGTGTTGACAAGCAAACGACCAAATATTTGAAGGTAAGGATGCCTCATGTAAAAGTGTTTTGGCCATTTCAACAATGTGCCGATGACGATGATCCGTTATGGCCACTCATCGATGTTCCACTATGGTCACTCTTTGCGGTGTATGAGGATGTGATACAAGGTGTTCAATTCCATGTGAATTGAGATACAAATCAATACCTTTATATTCACCTCCTCCATCGGTATACAGAGAGACAACTCACCTTTTAAAATAATTTTCCATTAAGAGATGATACTTGGAAAAAATGTCTCGAACCTCATTTTTGTTTTTAAGAGTGTACAACCAAATATATTTAGTGTACTGATCAATGAAGACACAATAATATCATTTTTATCTATGGAAAGGACAGGCGACAGACCCCACAAGTCACTAAAAAGTATTTGTAGCGGAGCAGTACTAATTAAGGACAAACAATTAAATGCAAAACGTTGAACTTTCTTTGAACAACAAGAATTACATAAAGTAAACTTGTTTGATGATGAAACTGGTAAATAAAATTTATTTAAAAAAAAATTCAAGATTCTTGAGCCGGGATGGCCAAGGCAACGGTGCCAGACTTGATGAAGAACTATTGTAGTTGTGACTTGAACATTAGGCTTATTAACGGTGAAATTGGGCCATTCATAGAGTCCGTTCCTATTTCGACTGAATACCAGTGGAGTCCGCATTTTCAAGTCCTTCACAGAGAAAAAAATGGAAAAAATTTAATTGAGGTCAAATTATCTCGACAAATTTTTAAGATGAAGAATATTTTGTTTAATAGCAGGTGCACACAAAGTATCAGTTAGTCTAAAATCCTTATTTGCTGTAATTAATTCAGTCAAACCATGGTGAGAAATTGAGATTTTTTTACCATCGCCCATTGCTATGCCTTATGAACCATTATATGCTTCAAGATTGGTAGGCTCTATGGTGACATGATGAGTAAAACCGGAGTCGACAATCCATTGGTTTGCTACAGCTTGATCACCCAAAAGAAAATTTGCCTTTGCATCTAAATTATTGTGAGACAGTGACCTACAAATGTTTGTAGTGTGACCCTGTTTGTTTCGTAATTGACAGCGAACATGATTATTAGTATAACGCCCTTGTACGGAAGCATTTGTACGATTATTAGAATGCCATTGTGAGTTGTTGTTAGGTCAACGAGCAGAGCAATTGTTGGAATTGGTGGGTCTGTTATGAGTTTCCATAGCAGCAGTTATGGCAATGGATTGCTTCTTCAATTCCTCGTATTTGAGAAAGATCTCATAATCAATTAGTTTTGCATATAACTCATCGTATGAGATGATGGAATCTTTTTCCCGAATTGCAGCGGAAATCTCACGAAAACCTGATCCAAGACCACTCTGAATTTTCACTATCAACTCATCGTTGGTGAGTGTAGCACGAGCAATGGAGAGCTCATTGCAGATAGAGTACACTTGATGGAGATAATTGGCGACTGGGAGGGAATCCTTTGATAGATGTGCGAGCTGGTCATGAAGGCTAAATATTCATGTTTGGGACTTGTTGGCGTAGGTTAGGTGCATGGAGTGCCAAGCAAGTTGAGCAGTGGAGGCAGCGGCCATGGTTGCAATAATTGTCGGATCGACAGAAGCCATTATGGCATTATGGATCAATTGGTCTTGGAGGAAGCAAATGTTGTATTCTGGATTCGCCACTTCTCTACTATTTTGAGTGAGTTTTTGAAGGAGTGGGAGAAGATCCATCAAGATGGCCGAATAGATTGTGCCCACACATGAGCATGGAAATCTTGGCTTTCCATGTAACGAACTTATGGCTGCCAACAAACTTTATTGGTGTAACACCCTGTACTTTTAGGCCATGGTTTGAATCTCTAGACATATGTAAGTAGACATGAGTTCTGGGGAAGTTTTGTTATATTTAGGTATTCACATCAAGAGCTTAGTAAATAAAAGGAAGCGGTCCTAAAATAATTTAAGATTTTAAAAGTGTGATGAAGATGATCGGAAATATTATTTTCGCGTGAGCCAACAAAGGTTATAGGCTAGCGTTATATCACATGACCATGACAATGGATATATAAAGTCTGCTAAAATGATTGCCATTTAAGTGAATTAGAATCAAGAAATTAATTATGTGTGATGAGTTAAATGTGGAGTGTGGTCTAAAAAAACTAATTAGTGACTTAATGGATAAGTTTGGGACAAGGTGGAATTCCACATGTGGTAATATAAGTAAGTGAATTAGTGACTAGGCAAGTTACACTTACTGGTGGCATTAATTGGTACTGAGTAGATAGCTAAAGTTGTGGAGAATTAATAGTAGATGGGACCCACAACCATTTAAAGATATATCTTTTGTAATTCTCTTTGTATATAGATATATGTTTCATATTAAGATACATAAAGGGTGCAACACTTCAGTTTTTTTAGTGGGCGGCAATGTGAAATTGCCTTATCACCATTAACGTATAATATTGATACGAGCAGCAACATCAATGTTTTATTTCTATAGGAGGCAACAACGTTTTTGATGTGTTAGGCAGATGCTACATACCTATATAGGCTCTCGTGTTGCCGGAAGGAAAAATACAAAGAATAACATACGGGTTTCGCTTGCTGCTCAGTCTCGTGGTTCTGTTTTGTCGTGTTGTTGAATCCGGGGCTTCCTCAAAGTAAGGTAAGGTGGAAGAAGATGGGTTCTTGGCAAATAAGGTTGAGGTGCTAGATGAGCTACAATGATTGAGTTGTTGAGAAGACCAATAAAGGTATGTTAAGGATAACTCTTCCTTCTTTTGGCATGACCCGTATGTAAGCGAAACATAAACGAATATCCGTCCAAAGTAACTCTACTCTTGAAAGCTAGAAATCTATATGTCCTTCACTCTATTGAAGAAGTTTATTGATTCATGTATATCTTTTCTCATTGACTCATAATGAAAGGTATGTTTATATGTTAATTCCATAATGTTAATCGGAGGTGCACCGACCTTACGTCACTCTGATAGACTCAGAGTGTCTTAACATTATTAATGCATTAAATACATATATAAACATTGACCTCAAAGGCAATATATATGCTACTATATGGTATGCATTATATATATGCATGGGGTATGGGAAAAGGGAAGACATTATATACACACCACCACCTGATCAGTTGGTATATGATGATGATTATGCCCACAGAGGCTGATATGATATGATGGGATGCCCACATAGGCCGATATGATATGATGGGATGCCCACAGAGGCTTGATAGCGTTATAGACGCATATGTATATGTATGACCAACATTGTGCATGCACATACATGATACTTATGAATATTATGGCCCTTATAGGCATTCTTCACAGGTTGCTTGTTTTTTTTTACTCAGGTTACCTCCAGGTCTCTATTATGCTAATTTTCATAACTTACATTCTCGGTACATTATTCGTACTAACGTCCCGTTTGTCGGGGGACACTGCTTTTCATGCCCGCATGTCCAGGTAGACAGAGCGTTGGTCCTTACCAGTAGGTTTCCAGTTCAGCTGATATTAGAGCACTCCACTTATTCCGGGGTTGCGGTTTAGTCTTGGTACAATATTTTTGCATATGCATATGGGTATGGCGGGGCCCTGTCCCGACCTTATGATATCACATACTCTTTAGAGGCTTGTAGACAGTTGTCCTGTGTATAGTAGTCATGTATGACCTTGATGACCTTAGTATGTATATGTGCATAGGTTGGGTTCTTCTGTTTGCAGGATTTTACGTAGCACCTTTCAGTTAGTATTTCTATGTGTTAGCAGGTTACCTCGTGATGGACCTCATGGCCCATGCTTAATTACATATAGGTGGTAAAAATGTGATTAGTGGTACTCGACAAGTAAGGTCCGAGTGCCCTTCATGGCCCTCCGATTTGGGTCCTAAAAAAATTGGTATCAGAGCAGGTCTGTCCTAGGGGTCTACAAGCCGTGTCTAGTAGAGTCTTATTTATGGGTGTGTTGTGCATCACACTTATAGACAGGAGGCTATAGGGCATTTAGGATAATAGTTATCTTTTTTCTTGATCTTGAATCGTGCTATAAAGCTGAATTGTAAGGATTCTCTCTGTAAACCTTATCGTGTTTATGATTACAACAATGCCTTCTTCCAGTAGGGCTATGATTAGCAAGGAGATTGAGGTTCGATTGAGTGTAAATGCGAGTAGGATGCTCTCTATTGAGACAGATCCGTTAGAGGATATGGGTAAGTTGCTTTCCCAGGTATCGACTAACCTAATAGTACCAGAGGAGTTGAGGGAAGATCTCGTACCATCAGTCCTACTATCGGGTCCATCTGATAAGGATGTAAGGAGAGCGGTGCAGGTATTGAATCATTGGTTGCCTCTCAGGCACGACTTCATCCTAGAGCATCTGATAGAGATAGGCCCCTTGTAGGGCCAGGGAGCTTATAACCTAGGGAGTTTATTAGTCAGTAATCACAGATATTTAAAGGGTTCAAAGATGCCAATATCTCAGGGTCAAAGTTGCAAAGGTCGAGTGAGACCGCCTCGACTATCTTGCAGTCAGTATGGTCGAGTGCATGCCAAATTATGCTGCAAAGGTACAGAGGGTTGGTTTAGTATGGCAACCATGGCTACCACATTCCGAAGTGTCCCTAGTTGATGCGCAAAGGTAAGGATAAGATGATTATGAGTTGTACATATGAAAAGTAGAAGACATCATTAGAAGGTTTAGTAGGTTATGAAAATCTACACGTTTTACAGTAGCTCTTGCTGATTAGAATGAGGGAATATGTTATGTACGTGCCACCTAAATTGTAATATCTTACCTAGAATAGATTGGGAATTGTCTCAGGATACCACTAACGAGAATGGATTGCCACGATCGGATCGTGTGAAGAGTGACCATCAGTAAACTTAAGAAGATCATGTAAAGTGACGTACCCATAATAGTGAGCCCAAGTCATACATAAGGATCGAGTTATCCACGGTAGTGGAAGGGGACATAAGCCTCTCGTCAGTGTGTAAAGGGCCATACCGCGTATTATTGAGAATTACATGTATCAATGTTAGTAAGCTAAGGCATGCTATATGTATTAGGCTGGGGCAATCGAGGACGAGTACTATGGAACAATCGAAGAATGGTTGTAAGAAATATGAAAACAGTTAATAAGTATGAATGGAATGGTATGATCAAGTATCAAGGCATAAATGTTTAATGACGAGTAGAAGGAAGGATTACGACAAGAATGATAAAGGTGAATGAGATTATAGTTATGCAGGTTTCACAAAGGTATGATTACTCCAGAATAGCATAAGGACCAATAGTAGAGGAGGGACAGTAAGAACTTTTCGGCCAAATGTGATGAACCTCTGATGTTCAGGAATATAGTATGAGAAATACTTTGAGATAAGAGACCTCCCCAAGGCAATTTGAAATGGAAATGTAAAGGTAAGACGAACGAGCACTCGGTCGATAGGAGATCTAATAATGATAAGACAAGAAAGCTTGACAAGTCATTGGATCATGTAACATCGTGAATTGGATCTAAACATACGAAGCATCGGTTCCATAACATATGCAGTCATACCTCTCATAAAGTATGTAAACATAAGTAACAGTGAGTAAAACTCGAGATTAGAACCTAAACAGGTGAAAAAGGGCCAATGGCGCCTATGGATACAAGGTAGAAATTAAAGATATATGTAAAGAGCTAATGACATCATAATGATGATAAAATGTCAGACAAATACAAATGTCTATGAGCATTTTTGAACTGACCAAAGGTTCTACGAGATAGATAAAGTAATGAGTTTACAGCTTAACAAGATCAAGTAAATATTTTCCCAAATCGCCATTGACAAAAAGTCTTAGCCATGAGGCAAGTGAAGGAATTCAAATCTAAGTATAATGACCAGGTTTGGATATAGTAGGCCAACATCATGTAATGCAAATTCTTCAGAATCTTCCACGTACTAAATGAGGGAATAAGTTAACAACTCATCCTTTAAGGGGTAGTAACATCAAGGATTGGAATTAGGAGCAATGTTTAATATTACGTATGTATACCAGAATATTCTAGAATTAAGAAGGGTACAACAAGTAAGAAAATGAGTGAGCAAGTGTCAAAATAAGTAAAGAAAGGAAGTTGTTTATAATTACGAGTAGTGAGAAAGTACGAAAAGAAAAAAAATACTTTCAAACCATGAATGAGAGTTAACTACGATGATACGTGCACTTCATATTCGATGACATTGTCCATAAAGTGTTCACGATTGAGATACTACAAATTTAAGAGTTTTAGGCACACCAGTTAGTAAACAAAGCTAAGTTGCCAATAGAATCATTCACCACAAACGACCTGACTAATGTGGGGACTAAGGAGAGAAGTTGACCTAAGGGAACGCATCAGCTAGTTAAGTGGGAGTCCGATTGGAGGGTTCAGATAGTGATAACCCTAGGGCTCATAATACAGCAGGGTCACCCCTCATACTGGAAGAAAAGGAACGTCATGATGAAGATCTCATTTTAGGGAAGATCGGGAAGGATATCTAACAAAAGAGAACCGCAACCTTTGAGCATAATGGAAGAGGGACCCCCAGGTGAAATATTTATTTGTGTATTTCCAATGTAGCAGGATTACGAGACAGGAGTATGACGAAGGTCCATTGCTCACGATATTCCATTCACCGTGGATCTACTAAGATGTATCATGATCTCAAAGGTATGTATTGATGGAACGACATGAAGAGGAACATTGCAGAATTTGTAACCCAGTATCTTGATTGTCAGCAAGTAAAGGTAGAGCACCAAAAGCCCAGAGGCTTGACTCAGAACATTGATATCCCGATGTGGAAATAGGAAATGATTTCATTACGGGTTTACCTCTCTTATCATAAGTTTGATCCTATTTGGGGGATTGTTGATAAACTGACCAAATCAGCTCAATTCCTGGCGCTCAAAACTACCTACGCAATCGAGGATTATGCAAAGTTGTACGTTAAAAAGATTGTTCTCCTTCATGGTATGCCTATTTCTAATATATCAGGCCAAGGTGCGCAGTTCACAGCTAATTTTTAGAGGTCATTTCAAAAAGGTTTGGACACTCAAGTTAATCTTAGTACAGTTTCCCACCCTCAGACAGACGGGCAGGTAGAGCGTATGATTCAAACACTCGAAGACATGCTACGAGCTTACGTATTGGACATCAAAGGAAGTTGGGATGATCATCTATCCCTTATTAAATTTGCGTACAATAATGATTATCATGCTAGCATTAAAATGGCTCCATACAAGGCTTTATAGGGACTGATATGCAGATCTCCTATCGGATGGTTCGAAGTAGGCTAATCAGAATTATTGGGTCTGACCTAGTGCACCAAGCCATAGAGAATGTGAAGCTTATCCAAGAATGGCTGTTAACCGCTCAGGGTCGTCAGAAGTCATATATATATGTACGGCGGCGGGACTTAGAGTTCCAAGTGGATGATTGGATTTTCTTGAATATTTCTCCTATGAATGGTGTAATGAGATTTGGGAAAAGGGTAAAGCTCAGTCCAAGGTACATTGGGCCATATCGCATAATTCGATGAATAGGCCAAGTGGCTTACAAATTGGACCTGCCTCCTGAGTTAAAGTTTGTCCATCCGGTCTTTCATGTTTCTATGTTGAGGGCGTGTATTGGAGATCCTTCCCAAATTGTGCCAATTGATAATGTAAAGGTTACAGAGGACATATCATATGATGAGGTTCCTATTTCTATCTTAGATTGTCAAGTTCGCAAGTTGAGGACTAAAGAAGTAGCCTCCGTAGAAGTTCTATGGTAGAATAAGAATGTAGAAGAGATGACATGGGAGGCGGAAGAGGAGATGAAGCACAAATATCCTTACCTATCTTAGGCTCAACACCATGTCAGTGTATTTATATCATTTACCGACACCAACTCTTCAGAGGTTCCGGATAGTCCTCAGTCTTGGGAGTCCGTCAATAAAGGCTCGCCGGTGTATGTCATGAAATAGGCGGAGGAAGATGAGAGTCGGCAGACTAAGAGGATGCTAGTAGTTGATAAGGATAGGAGGGTTCCGCTTCGAAGTGTGGCTGATCAAGGCTCATATATAGGACCGAGGCAGGACAATACATGTATATTAATCCATTTATTGGGATTGCTTATAGATATATACACATATTCATGCACCCAGAAACCAACTCATTATTTGTTATAAGGGAATGGATGATATTCTAGTAGCAATGGGCCAAGATTGTAGAGAAGAGCTTAGAGTAAGAGTAACAGGATCATAAAATTGTTTTAGCAGGCTAGTAAGATATGAGATTTTACCGATGGACGATTAATACATGATTCAAACCTTTGTGACCTTGTATTCAGAAACCCCGGACTCACCTTATGCTGAGTTAACTAGTTGGGGGTAGGTTAGATGTGTTGTTCAACTCTTTACGGGACAATCTATAATAATATTTTGTGTAATTGCAACGGAGACAAAGACAATCGACAATCTAGACAAGGAACTTAGAGGTGACTAGAGTGGATGATTCAGGGTAAGTTAAGGATTAAGGGCATATGAAATGACAAGAGATAAATTTCGCGTTGAGAGCCAAGAAGGAACCGATTTATAGATATTAAGTGAGACTAGAATGAATTACCTAGGCTTAAATCAAAAGAATCGGATATCGAAACGGAAGTAATAGCCATTGGTTGGCTCGCAGGTAAAGGGCATTTATATGAGGACAAGTGTGATCATGAGAAAGCGAGATGTGGAAACCCCAACATTCGAGGAAGGATTTTTCTAAAGGGGAAATAATGTAACACCCCGTACTTTCGGAACATAGTTTGAATCGCTAGACATATGTAAGTAGACCTGAATCTTGGGGAAATTTTATTATATTTAGGTATTCACATCCAGAGCTTAGTAAATAAAAGGACGCAGTCTCGAAATAATTTAATATTTTAAAAGTGTGACGACGATGATCGGAAATATTGTTTTCGTGTGAGCCAACAGAGGCTATAGACTAGCGTTATATCACATGACCATGATAATGGATATATGAAGTGTGCTAAAATGATTACCATTTAAGTGAATTAGGATCAAGAAATTAATTATGTGTGTGATGATTTAAATGTGGAGTGTGGTCTAAAGGAGTTAATTAGTGACTTAATGGATAAGTTTTGGGACAAGGTGGAATTCCATGTATGGTAATATAAGAAAGTGAATTAGTGACTAGGAAAGTTACATTTACTGTTTGCATTAAATTGTACTGAGTAGATAGCTAAAGTTGTGGAGAATTAATAGGAGGTGGGACCCATGACCATTTAAAGATGTATCTTTTGTACTTTTTTTTATATCTAGCTTTCCGGCTTACGCCAGATTATTTCTGGAGATAGTAGTCCTGGTTTCTCAGTACTACTACCAGTAAATCACGGGATATGCCTAAATGACCAGGGTTTGAGAACAGAGAAACTGATATCACCTATAATGTCCTACCCCAGAAGAGAGAAAATTGTTCCCACCAAGGTTCGAACCCACGCTGCAGGCCTCCAGTTGGATTTTAAGTTCCCATCCTTTGTCATCCAGCTATGTCCCAGGGACTATCATTTGTACTTCTCTTTGTATATAGATATATGTTTCAGATTAAGATACATAAAAGGTGCAACACTTCAGTTTTTTTAGTGGGCGGCAATGTGAAATTGCCTTATCACCATTAACGTATAATATTGATACGAGCAGCAACATCAATGTTTTATTTCTATAGGAGGCATCAACGTTTTTGATGTGTTAGGAAGATGCTACATACCTATATAGGCTCTCGTGTTGCCGGAAGGAAAAATACAAAGAATAACATACGGGTTTCGCTCGCTGCTCAGTCTCGTGGTTCTGTTTTGTCGTGTTGTTGAATCCGGGGCTTTCTCAAAGTAAGGTAAGGTGGAAGAAGATGGGTTCTTGGCAATTAAGGTTGAGGTGCTAGATGAGCTGCAATGATTGAGTTGTTGAGAAGACCAATAAACGTATGTTAAGGATAACTCTTCCTTCTTTTGGCATGACCCGTATGTAAGCGAAACATAAACGAATATCCGTCTAAAGTAACTCTACTCTTGAAAGCTAGAAATGTATATGTCCTTCACTCTATTGAAGAAGTTTATTGATTCATGTATATCTTTTCTCATTGACTCATAATGAAAGGTATGTTTATATGTTACTTCCATAATGTTAATCGGAGGTGCACCGACCTTACGTCACTCTGATAGATTCAAAGTGTCTTAGCATTATTAATGCATTATATACATGTATAAACCTTGACCTCAAAGGCGTTATATACGCTACTATATTGTATGCATTATATATATGTATGGGGTATAGGAAATGGGAAGGCGTAATAAATGCACCACCACCTGATCAACTGGTATATGATGATGATTATGCCCACATAGGCCGATATGATATGATGAGATGCCTACAGAGGCTTGATGGCGTTATATACGCATATGTATATTTATGATGAATATTGTGCATGCACAGACATGATACTTATGCATATTATGGCCCTCAGAGGTATTCTGGACAGGTTGATTGTTTCTTGTCTCAGGTTACCTCCAAGTCTCTATTATGCTAATTTTCATGCCTTACATACTCGGTACATTATTCATTCTGACCTCCCATTTGTTAAGGGACGCTGTGTTTTGTGCCCGCAGGTCCTGTTAGACAGAGTGACAGTCCGCACCAATAGGTTGCCAGTTCAACTGATATTGGAGCACTCCACTTATTTTGGGGTTGCGGTCTAGTCTTGGTACAGTATTTTTGCATATGTATATGGGTATGACGGGGCCCTGTCTCGACTTTATGATGTCACATACTCTTTAGAGTCTTGTAGACAATTGTCCTGTGTATAGTAGTCGTGTATGGCCTTGATGGCCTTAGTATGTATATGTGCATAGGTTGGATTCTTCTGTTTGCAGGATTTTACGTAGCACCTTTCCAGTTTAGTATTTCTATGTGTCAGCAGGTTACCTCACGACTGCCCTTATAGCCCATGTTTAAATACGGTTAGGTGGTAAATATGTGATTAGTGGTACTCGGCAAGTAAGATCCGGGTACCCGCATGACCCTTCAATTTGGCTCGTGACAATCGCCAGCTGTCACACGGGATTAAACTGAACAACAATGTTAGAGTCGCTGCCAGTGTAGTATGCATTCCTTACATTTTCAGGCATGTTAAGAGCGAGTATGTGATGGTAGTTAGAGGATCGAAAAAAAACTTAGAAGTGTTAAAAAGTGAGCTCTGATACCATATAATAAATTGAGAAAGATGAAGCAAAAAGATACTTTCATTAATTGATGAAGAACTAAAATATATACACAAAACAAATTAACAAAGTCACCTCATACAATGGAACTACACCAGAAATCAAGGAAAAGATTATGATGGACTCCTAAAATAGTGGAAACAAAAATAACAACCTATGCAGTAAATAATCTAGTAACAGTAAAACATAAACAGTAACAATGTAAAGAATAAGCAGTAAAAATGTTCTAATACAATTCCAGTTGACTGAAGACATGATCCTAGATAGGAAGGTATGGAAGTCGAGGATTAGGGTAGATGGTTAGTAGGTAACATAGGGTTATCGTACTTGTAGTCGTATGATTTAGGTAGTCGCGTAGTTTCTTTTTTGCCGATGTGTATTGATATCTGTTATTATATTTGTTTTGCACATTTGTTTTTTTATTGTCTCTTCTTCTTTCCTATATTCATGCTTCATGTATATTTCTTTTAAGCTGAAGGTCTATCGAAAATAGTCTCTCTATCCTGTAAAGGTAAAGGTAAGGTCTGCGTACATTCTATTCTCCCGAGACCCCACTTGTGGAATTACACTGGTATATTGTTGTTGTTGTAATTAGTAATAGATAGCTTCTGTGATATGGGGAGTTAACTACTGCTCATGAGAGGACTTTTATTTGTCAAAATAGGATAGCATTTAAAACCAGTAATTAATTAATGGGAATTCAGCTGCTGATATCACAAGGCTATCATGTTGGATGCTGATTGTTAACATACGTGTCATTGAAACTAAACTTGGCATATCTCAAAAGATCAAAGATATGTTACTTAACAGCTAAGGCTACTAATATATGGCTGGTAGGCCATCCATGCTCATCAAAATCCCTAAAAGAAAGCTCTCTTTAGCGCCCCATTGTTCATTCATGACATGTCAATGCCTACACTTCGTGATATCTCATCATATCATCAACATTTTCTGTATTAACTGACTTGTGTTATCTGACTCGCACTGAGATAACAAAGTTAGATGTAACAGACACGGAATTAACAGTGGAGTGCTAAAAGCTGCTAAATGCCGCTTATACAATTTTCACAATGAAATTCCTATCAGGTGCATTTTTTATTTCTTTAGTTCAGTTTGAAGTTCTTCTTAGTAGTTTCGTACTATTTTGTTTTTTAGACTTATCATTTAATTGGTACTTTGGTAGACAATTAGGAATTACCAACTGTATATCATTTTCTGCAAATTTAAGACAAAAGAAAATAGTGATTTGAAACAATCAGATAGAAGCTGAAAAAAGGCACAAGACAAACATATTGAAGCCTTACTTAAAAAAAAGGTAGAACTGAAGCAGACATATTTTGGTTCCTGTTAAATAAGGCAATATACACACAATATACAAGTGTATATTGCCTTATTCAAAGGCCACGAAATCAGCCCATATCTGCCCATATTGGGCATCTCGGTTTTAGCTAGTTTTGGTACATAAGATATTGTATATTTGGAAAATATATGTGTAGTATATTGTAATGTATTTGTTACCTAAAGTACGTTTATACACTACCATAATTGTAGAGTTAGAATTATGGTAAAATAAGATTTAGGAATAGAATAGGAATATTTTGTATCTTGTATATATACCTATTCAAGTAATGAAAATAATCAAGGGGATTATTTCTTTCATGGTATCAAGAGCCTAGGTTTTACAAAAAAATTTCTCTCCCAAAGTTTTTTGACCTTCTCCGCCGAGAACCCCCCCCCCCCGGGTCCCTCTCCCAAATTTCGTCTTCCGCTCTCAAAAACCTCTCTTAAATTTCCCCTCCTTCTTTGTTCTTTCAATATGTCTAAGAACAATTATCATCCTACCCTCATGGTTTCCAACATCAAGAACTGTATCCCTATTGTTCTTGAGATGGAAAATGTCCAATATGCAACATGGGCGGAGTTGTTTAAAATTCACGCTATCTCCTATCAAGTTCTTCATCACATCATTCCTCCCGCTAGACCTCTTCATGCGGAGGATCCTGAGTTATGGATTACTCTTGATGCTACCGTTCTCTGATGGATCTACGCCACTATTTCAGTGGACCTTCTACAGACGATTATTGAGCCGGATACCATGGCTATGGCTGCATGGAATAGATTGCGTGACATATTTCAAGATAACCAACATTCACGTGTCGTCACACTCGAGCAAGAATTCTCTCTAGTTCGAATGGACGAATTTCCAAACGTTTCTGCATATTGCAAGAAACTCAAGGAGTTGGCAGATCAACTCCGTAATGTTGGCGCACCGATAACTAATAATCGTCTCGTTCTACAGTTGGTTGCCGGTCTTTCGGAGGCCTATAATGGTGTTGGAACTCCCCTTCGCCAAAGCAACCCTCTTTCCGACTTCTATCAAGCCCGCTCCATGCTTACGTTGGAAGAAGCTGATTTGGCTAAAAAGACAGCTACCGGAGCAAGCCCAGTCGTCATGGTGGAGTCTTCTCCTAGTTCTTCAGGTTTTGTTAATAATTCGGGCCAAAACCATAATAATGGTGGCGGCAAGAATAATCGCAAGAATAATAACAAAAACCGCGGGGGCAAACGCGCGGCGATTACGGTGGCGATTCGGTGGTCGACAAGCGGTGGTGGGTCCCATCCGGTGAAACGATGGCCCACCACCCTGGCCCGATAGTGGGGCCCATGGCGATGGGGCGATGAGCCGTGGGCGGCCCACTCTACAATCACGCAGATGAATTCCGCCGCCGATGGTCGCCAGGCCAGCCCAACACCCAGCGGTGGCGGCCATCGCCGATGTGGCCAAAGCAACAGCAGCCTATGGCCCACTCCATCGCGACAGAGTTCTTGGGCCCCGACCTCCGCAAGCCCATCATGCAAAGAGCCCACTCAAACCGATATCGAGGCCGCGATGCACACACTAGGGTTAACTCAACCGGACCCAAATTGGTATATGGACACCGGTGCCACTACTAACATGACTTCCGAATCAGGTACTCTCTCATCTTATTCCAATTTGAGCACCCCTCGGGGGATAATTGTTGGTAATGGCAGTTCTATTCCAATTCTAGGGTATGGTCAGAAAACGTTGTCTCCCCCCAATCCACCACTCCTCTTGAAAAATACTTTACATGCTCCTAAATTGATTAAAAATTTAGTGTATGTCCAAAAGTTCACAAATGACAATTCTATTTCTGTTGAATTTGATCCTTTTGGTTTCTCTGTGAAGGATTTCAAGACGGGGAGTCATCTCATGAGGTGTGATAGTAGGGGGGATCTGTATCATATCATGCCCGGTTTCAGTCCATCGAGTCCAGCCTTACCGTCAGCTTTTGCAGCCATCTCTCCTTCCATGTGGCATGCTCGCCTGGGTTATCCAGGATCTTCTATTTCATCCGTTTTAGATAAAAATAGCTTTATTTCTTGTAAGGGTACGAGTCGTACTCCAATTTGTCAGTCTTGCTCATTAGGAAAAAATGTTAAGTTTCCATTTGTAGACTCTAATTCTCATACTTCTATGCCATTTGACATTATTCATAGCGACTTATGGACATCTCTTGTTCTTAGTTCAGTGGGTCATCGATATTATGTTCTATTTTTAGATGATTATTCTAGATTTTTGTGGACGTTTCCAATTGCAAATAAATCACAAGTGTTTTCCGTCTTCATCAAATTTAGAGCGTTCATTCGTACTCAATTCGAAAGAGACATAAAAAATATTCAATGTGATAATGGGAAAGAGTATGACAATAGGGAGTTTCGGGAGTTCTGTGCTACTAATGTGATCAATTTTAGGTTTTCGTGTCCTCATACATCTCCACAAAATGGAATGGCCGAATGCAAAATTCGTTCCATCAATAACATTGTTTGAACTCTCTTAATTGATGCCTCCATACCTCCATATTTTTGGCATCATGCTCTACAAATGGCCACATATCTTCTTAACATAATTCCTTCTAAAGGTCTGACATATTCTTCCCCCCTCCAAATCCTATATAATAAGAACCCTCCTTATTCTCATCTTCGGGTTTTTGGGTGCTTGTGTTTTCCGTTATTCCCATCCACCACAATTAACAAACTTCAGGTTCAGTCTACCCCGTGTGTATTTTTGGGTTATCCATCTAATCATCGTGGTTATAAATGCTTTGATTTATCCTCAAATAAAATCATAATTAATCGCCACGTCCTTTTTGATGAAACCCAATTTCCTTTTGCGAAAGTTCAGACTCCCGAGCCTCGGTTGTATAATTTTTTGGATGAACAAATATCCCCGTATATTATTCGGAATTTTTCGGACATATCCCGCACCCAAAATCCTCCAGCGTGCCCACTGCCCACTGGTCCCACAGTTCCGCTAGCAGCAATTCCAGTTTCTGGATCAGTCCCAGCAATTGGGCTAGTCCAGCCCAATTCTGGAACTGGTCCAGAAGACGCTTACCGATTTGGGCCAGCATGCCCACTGCCTGCTGGCCCGTCCGTCCCGAGCCCAGAAAATTCCTAAAATTCACTTAATTCTTCCTCGAGTCATAGACCGATCACTCGTAGTCAGTGGGGTATTTTTACACCTAAAAGACATTTTAATTTATATTCTGATGTCTCTAAATCTCCCTTACCCCGTAACCCTGTGTCCGCCTTAAATGACCCTAATTGGAAAATTGCTATGACTGATGAATATAATTCTCTTATTGATAATAAGACATGGGAGTTGGTTCCCCGTCCTTCTGGTATTAATGTTATCAGGTCTATGTGGATTTTTGCTCATAAGGAGAATTCAGATGGGTCATTTGCTAGACATAAGGCGCGACTTGTGGGTGATGGTAAGACTCAGCAGGTTAGGATAGATTGTGGTGAGACGTTTAGTCCGGTGGTTAAGACAGCTACTATTCATATGGTTCTTAGCTTGGCTCTTTCAAAGACTTGGCCTATTCATCAGTTGGATGTCAAGAATGTCTTCCTACATGGTGACCTCAAAGAAACAATCTATATGCATCAGCCATTAGGTTTCAGGGATCCTAACCGTCCGCATCATGTCTGTTTATTGAAAAAGTCCTTATATGGGCTTAAGCAGTCTCCACGGGCCTGGTATACGAGATTTACTGACTTCGTTTCAACTATTGGGTTCACTCACAGCAGGTCAGATAATTCCTTGTTCATCTACCGCAGTGGTTCGTCCTTGGCCTACATTCTGTTGTATGTGGATAATATCATCTTGACTGCCTCTTCCGATGCCTTGCACCAGTCTATCATGACCATGCTCAGTTCTGAGTTTACTATGAAAGACTTAGGGCCTTTCAGTTATTTTTTGGGGATTGCCGTCAAACGTCATTCAGGTGGTTTGTTTTTGTCTCAACGGAAGTATGCTGCTGAGATCATCGAGAGGGCTGGGATGTCATCCTGTAAGTTCACTACTACTCCTGTTGATGCAAAACCCAAGCTTAGTGTCGCGGCAGGTGCACCATACGAGGACCCGACCCGCTATCGCAGTCTTGCAGGGGCTCTCCAGTATCTTACATTTACCAGACCGAATATTACGTATGCTGTTCAGCAGGTATGTTTATTCATGCATGATCCCAGAGTTGAGCACATAAATGCAATCAAATGCATCATTCGGTATATTCAGGGGACACTGGACTATGGGTTGCATTTGTATCCTTCTTCTACATCAACACTTGTCTTATACACAGATGCGGATTGGGGTGGTTGTCCGGACACCAGACGATGTATGTCAGGATATTGTATGTTCCTTGGCAACAACTTGGTCTCCTGGTCTGCAAAGCGTCAGGCGACTCTATCCCGCTCAAGTACAGAGGCAGAATATCGAGGGGTAGCTAATGTGGTCTCAGAATCATGTTGGTTACGTAATTTGCTTGTAGAGCTTCATTGCCCCATTCAGAAGACGACCTTAGTATATTGTGATAATGTTAGTGCCATCTACCTCTCAGGAAATCCGGTTCAGCACCAACGCACCAAACATATCGAAATGGACATTCACTTTATCCGTGAAAAGGTTGTTCGGGGGCAGGTACGCGTATGTCATGTTCCATCAAGATATCAAGTTGCAGACATCTTTACAAAGGGTCTTCCCTCGGTACTCTTTGAAGAATTTAGGGACAGTCTCAGCGTTCTAAGACCGCCCGCTATGACTGCGGGTGTGTGTTAAATAAGGCAATATACACACAATATACAAGTGTATATTGCCTTATTCAAAGGCCACGAAATCAGCCCATATCTTCCCATATTGGGCATCTCAGTTTTAGCTAGTTTTGGTACATAAGTTATTGTATATTTGGAAAATATATGTGTAGTATATTGTAATGTATTTGTTACCTAAAGTAGGTTTATACACTACCATAATTGTAGAGTTAGAATTATGGTAAAATAAGATTTAGGAATAGAATAGGAATATTTTGTATCTTGTATATATACCTATTCAAGTAATGAAAATAATCAAGGGGATTATTTCTTTCAGTTCCATAGATTTGTAATCAATCGCTATTATTTATCCATAGCTTCTTTTCTTCCCAACACCTTCAAACTAATAAATAACCCCACCAAGGATTATGGTGGGATGGATGGATCCGTCGATCTTTAATTAAAGATTTCAGGTTCGAGCCTTATGGATAGAGAAGTCTTTTATAAGTAGCACTTTTTTCTTAAATAGACTTTAAGCGACACACATTGAATTAGTCAAACCAGCGAATTTCAAATTCCATACAATTACAATGATAAAAATACAATCAATAACATCTAATCACAATAAGAGTCTTGGAACAACACTCTTCATTTCAAGCTTTGTACCTTGTTTTCTTAACAACCAACTTTGACCCCAATAGTTCTTTTCCTTTCAACTACTATATATATTATGGAAAAGGTTTAAAATTGTCGTTAACGTATCAAAAATGGTTCAAACATGTTATTCTTCCACCCATTTGGATCAAATATGTCCTTCCTTTCACCTATTGGGCTCAAAAATGCCCTTTAACATATTTGAAGTAGCTCAAAATTGCCTTCCTTCCACCTATTTGATCAAATTTACCCATAAAGTTATTTTCAAGCTTCAAATTGCCCCTCCATTAACTATTGATGAATTGTATAAATTAGTCATTTCTGATAGTTCGATGACATAGTTGAGTCTTTTCCAATAATTTAATTAATCATGTAACCTTTGTTTATTGGTCCATATAAAATTTTAACCCAACTCAAATGAACCCGACCCATTCATGATCCAACTCAACACAAAACCCGTTTTATATTAACACACCTAAGCGAAAATTATTTAGTTACCCCCGTTTTAAATTAATCTGTGTTGGTGAAAAATGATTAATACAGTAGTATTTGTTTATGCTACAAGTACACAGTGCCTGTGACTTTCCTTGCAATAACATAAGGAGAGTGTCTGTGTTGTCGTTGATTGATAGGAATATTTGATTGTATGAGCACCTGTGAGTTAATATAAAACGGGTTTTGTGTTGAGTTGGATCATGAATGGGTCGGGTCCATTTGAGTTGGGTTAAAAAGGGTCCATTTGGAAAAAAATGTGACTTTTGAAATGCAGTATTTTATTTCTTAAATGAAATTAATTGTTGAAGATTTGGTTGCATTTTGTGGGTAAGGAATTTAAAAAACATGAAATTGTTGATTTTGCTCTGTCTAATATGATGTAATGTTTATTAGGAAAATGTTAATACTATTTTCCTTAAGAATTTATTCTTAGTGGTTTGTTATGTTAAAATAGCTTGGGATTGAGACATGATTGTTGTAGTTGTTTGTAAGTGATGAAGTTTGAAAATATTTTTTTCACAAGCAAATATGTTACACCAAATAGGATTAGAACCAGTTTGCTAAATTGCAATAGATGCAATATTAACGGATTCTGACTGCTACTCCAAACCTACAGTTGTGCTCCTTGAACCACTACTTTAAATTCTTAGTGGTGACGATCAAAGAATTAAGCTTGATAATGTATTGCAAAATAATAATAAAAAAAGAGATGTAGACAATTATAGAAATTCTTATTCTCAATAATATTAGGGAGTCTTCAATTTACTCAACATCAATACAAACTTATTTGAGATGAGAGGTAAACAAATAATTTTATCGCTTAACTGGATTAATTTAAAAAGAGTTTTGTGTTGGACTGGGTCATGGATGGGTCAGATCTATTTGATTTGGGTTAGAATTCTATGTGGACCAATAAAAAAATGTCAAGTGATTAATTAAATTAATAAAGGTCATATTTATTTCGTAAATGGAGGGGCAATTTAAAACTTGAAAATAACTTTAGAGGTAAATTTGATCAAACAGGTGGATGGAGGGCAATTTTGATACTTTTAATACGTTAAGGACATTTTTGAGCCCAATAGATGAAAGGAATGACATATTTGATCGAATAGGTGAAAGAACATGTTTGAGTCATTTCTAATAGGTTAAGGATATTTTTGACCATTTCCCGTATATATTAATATTGGGAGTAGATTTTGTGGTCCGTCTAATGTCAAAGGAAAGCAAGTAGTACTAATCAAATGAAGGAATGGCCGAAAAGACGAGACTCGGATGTTAGAATGCATAACTTTAGTCAAGTTATAGGAAGTCTCCCTATTGATACAGTTTTCACAGTGGAACATCTGTTGGCGTTAAAAAATAGTTTCAATAATGACAGATCAATTAGTCAACATACTAATTATTCGTTTTAATTAAGCAAAGTTAAGAGCACCGAATACCAGATGGTCTGAAGCTCAAGTCCAAAATCAAACAAATATTAGGTTGGCCGTCTCAATAAGATTAGGGCTAAAGCCAAGAGATTTATTTAAATCCTATTTTTCTAGCTTTTTTAGATGTGCATTCATTAATTATTGTTTTATAATCGATTTGTTTAACAAATTCTTTTCAATTGATAATATAGCTAATCCATTCAATATCTCTTGAGACATTGTTGATCTAGTAATATTTTATCAATTTTATTTCGGAAAATTTCTTTCGGCTGAGATAACAATTATAGAAACTATTAACATTATTCAGTAAACAATATATGTATTTGAAAAGAATCAAGTCTTTTTATTTGTAACTTGTAAGCCGCAAGAAGTTGTGGTTTCAGAGACTTTTCAATATTGAGAATTAAAATAATAAAAGAAAGAATGAAAAAGGTAAATATATGAATAATAATTGGGCTCATATAAGTTTTTACGATATAAATGAGATAATAAAATAGCTATCAATTACCACGTAAAGTTATTCCATTCTCAATTATTGCAAGGATCACCACATTATAATGTAAAACGTTATTATACATTTTCACTGAAAAAATTCTTCAAATTTAACAGTACACAATTTTTTTTCATAATATATATATAATACAACTTTGGGGAAAAAAAGGGACCCCAAAAAAGTTGGAGCCCCAAGCGATTGCTTTATTGGCCTTATAGTCGAGCCGCCCTTGAATATAGAAAAGGCAAGGAAGATGAAAAAAATTAGGGATATTGGCACATATATACCATTACTAATCTCTGGCCACACGCGTTGTGCGTGTACCATATTCACATCATACCTAATTTGGGTTTAACTATACAATGCTAACTTTACGTTGAAGGTGTGGAAAAGTCGACTATATTCGAAGTAATGGAAAGAGAAATGGATACTATGTCATCATGGGAAGACCTTGGATACACAGTATGAAGGCACCTTCATAGCCTTCAACATATCACCAAGTGTTGAAATTCCCGACACCAGACAAGGTGTAGCAGGTTCGGGGCGATTAGTTTGCAGAACAAGAGATATTTGCCATAATATTGGCAGACGGACAAATGGATAAAGCCGACAAATAGCAATCATAAAATTCGGAGTCCGCTATCAATTCGAACCTAGAAGAACACTCGGAGGAAGAAGGAGGTGAGGAGGAACTACCGGAAAGGTACAAAGTACCCAGTTCTTTTTAGATACCAAATGATATTGATGCAACCAAGTCAACGATAGAGGAACTCAAGCAGGTCGTCCTATTCGTCAATTTCCTAAAGAGGAAGGTATACATGGATACAAGGTTAAGCCCCAAACTCAAAAAAGAAATAATTGAATTTCTTAAAACTAACGTTGATTGCTTTGCATGATCGCATTTAGACATGATAGGCATACCGCCCGAGGTCGCAACTCACAAGCTGAACCTGGACCCATGTTTCCCTCCAGTGAAGCAAAAGAAATGGTCATTATAGCCGAGGTCCGAAATTGGTTTGTTAAGGAAAAAAGGTACTGAGGTTGTTTAATATCGAATCGATTGGGAAGGTTAAGTACCCAGATTGGTTAACAAATGTAGTCGTGGTGCCTAAAAAGCTGAAAATATTTTGGATGTATATATATTTTATAAATTGGAGTAAGGTTTACCCAAAGGATTCGTATTTGTTGCCAAATATTGATCAAATAATCGACACTACGGCCGACCACAAATTGATGAATTTTCTTGATGCATATTCTCAATACGGGTCACCTGAATATCATTGTTGAAGTTGATTGCCAAATTATCATCGACATGATTAATAACAAAATGGACCCTCCTTGACAAATTCAGCACATCATTGATCAAATTATGCTCATCTTTGATCAAGGGAATTTTACTTTCGTTCATACATTCAGAAAAGGCAATAGAGTTGCTGACGAACTTGTTGTAGAATAGTGTAAATCTCCTTGCTGGAGTTCTATTATTAATGTAATATATATAGAGTATACAATTGTATTCTAATAGAATTAGGATCTCTATTTTATCTTAATTACCCTAAATAATAATTACAGAATATATATAGAATATATTCACTATCACACCCCCTCAGTCGGAGAGGGAGGAGGACTAACGCTGAGACTGAACCTGAAGTCAAGGAAGAATTGCCGAGGAAGCCCTTTTGTGAAGATATTTGTGTACTGATATGAAGAAGGAACATGCAACACCTTAACGTGACTGTCGCGCCCTATTTTGACCTGCTCGGGTCAAAGCGGAGCGCGGACTTGTCCGGGGTTCCTGGGTAAAATGGTTGAGGAGTCGCCACCTAATTATTTTTACGGTGAATTAGGACACCTAAATATTAAACTAAGTGCTGCAATGTAAAACTCCAATTTTAAGGTCTGCGAAACTAGCGAGATTCTAGGTAAGGGTTCTTTATTATCCTAAAGGGAAGGGGTTAGGCATCCTTTAAGATCCGCTAACTTGCGGTTATCCGGTCAAACTCAGGTTAATTATTGCTAGAAAAATACATGTTTTACAAGTATAATAGATAAAAGATGTTTGCAAATATGATGCATTTTATACAAGTAAATATGATGCATTTTATACAAGTACGTATTCGGATGACATAAAAGAAAGATACATGTAAAGTTTTTAGAAAACATGCATTTGTGACAATAAATTCTTTATAATGCCAAAGAAGCGAATCTTTCGAAAATCAACAAGTTGCAAAAATAATAATAAAAGATAAACTTATTTGTACAATTAATTGAAGCAAATAAAGATGACAAGAGTTGTTTTAAAAATCTTGAATAAGCGTGACGAGCCTAAAATAAATAAACTAGCGAAGGATTTCTAAGTTTGCGAGCCTACAAATAAATAAGCTAGCGACGGGTTTCAAATCTTAAACTAACCTATGAATAAATCCTAAGTTTGCCTATTCTAAGCATTTCAATAATTACATAAGTGCGATAAATAATATTACAATACAAAGCGAGATAAAAGCTGAATTTAAAGAAAGAAATAAAATAAATAAACTCCGAGGAATAATTGCCTTTATTTACTTTAGTCCCTGCAAGCTGTCAAGAACAAACGGTTAGAAACAGTTAAATACAAATAACTTCATATCCGTATTCAAAACAGTGAATGTTTTGATCACGGAGGGCTCAGACTTAAATTTTGAAAAGAACATTCCAATCACGTCGTGGCTGCAAACATATGACTAATGTAGTTTATTTTGATTGCCTCGCCTACTAAACGTGTCGGTCTCTCGGGTGAAAATAGAAAAGATCACTATAATCACGTCGTGGCTGCGAATATATAACTTGTTGGTTATTTTAGTCACCTCGCCTACTAAACATGTTGATCTCGGATAAAAAGGTTTAAGTCTTCATCATTGCCCAGAAGTTATATTTCCGTCTTTGCAAGCGTGGAGGCCTCAAAAGCGACGGATGTTTTTCATCGGCGGTGTAGTATCGTGTTCAAATCGGTAAAATTTTAAATCGAACAGAAGCTTGCAGCGATAGCGAGCGTGATAGCGATAGCGATGAGCAAAAACAGAGGCAGAGAAAAAACAGCTCAAAATGACGCAGTTGTCTAGTTTAAAACAAAGAAACAAAGAGAACGGTAATTTGAATGTCAAACGAAGACTGGAACAGAAAGCAATGTTTGAAAGGTGCGGTGTTCGATTTAAAACAGTAAAAATGATAAAACAAGAAAGCGATGTCTGAAGCGGGAGCAAGCGAACAAAAGCAGCGCCCGAACAGACGCGGTATTTATTCAAAACAGTAAAAACAGTGATATCCGTCGCAAGAAATCTAAAACAGTAAACTTAATAAAACAATAATATATCCGTTGCGCGGATATCTAAAACAGTTAAACTAAAAAAAACAGAGAAGCGAAACGAAAGAAAAGCGCGGCCTCGAATTCAATTTCGTCGGCCTTAATGCGATATTAATAAAACAGTAAAACAGTGCCAAAGAAACGAGCAGTGAGCAGTTTAAAATATCCGACCCGAGTTCTGAAATTCTGGAAATATTCAAATTGGGTCGACCCGACCCCGGATCAGTGATCCAAACTCGAATCAGATTTCAGCACCAAATTCAGATAACCAATAACAAGAATATGAAATGCAAGAATTCTGGAAATGTTAAAATCGGGTCGACCGACCGGATCGATGTTGACCGGATCAGTGTTTCAACCCGGAATCAAATAATTTCATCAATTTCAGATAACCAATAATAACAACAGCAACAATGCAAGAAATTTGGAAATTCAAATTGAGGCGACGGGCGGTCGATGACCGACCGAATTGGAGTTTCAACCCTAATCAAATAATTTCATCAATTTCGGATAACCAATAATAACAGCGGATAATGTAAGAAAATTGGAAAAATCTAAACCGGTCGACGGGCCGTCGATGAACCGACCCGAAATCAGTGATCCAAATCAAATCTTAACACCAAATTCAGATAACCAACATACATAAATATGAAATGCAAGAATTCTGAAAATATTACCCGAACCGGGTCGACCTGGGTAGGGTCGACCCGACCCGAAATCAGTGAAGAAAATCAGAGAATCAAAGGGGATGACAAACCTTTTCGGACTTGATTCTTGAAACAACGAAGAAACCAAATGCTTTAAACTCAAGAACACAACAAAATATTTATGTATATATGGAATAATCTTCCGAAAATCCTTCCAAAATCTATTTTTTCTTCTCCGAAAATCTCTTTTCAAAATGAAGAACAATCATGGGGTATTTATAGGTGGATTCCCCCCCCCCCCAAGAATCGAGTTTGAAATTCGAATTAAAGGTAAAGATTTCTGAATTTTGGAAGCGGATTTTAGGGGGTATGGATGTGGGTCGAAGTGACGGGAGTTGGTGGTGGCAGGGGGTTGGTGATGGCAGGGCAAGGTGACCGGCGACGTGGGGTCGCCGGTATGGGGGGTGTGGGGTCGCGGCTGAGGGTTTTCGATTTGGGGGTTTTGTTTTTGGGTTTTGGGGTTGGGTGTGGGTTTTTAAGAGAGGGGGCGTGGGTCGGGTGGGGGGGATGGGGCGGTTGGGGTTTCGGGAGAATGGGCTGGTCTTGGGTCGACGGGTTGGGGGAATTGGGCTGGTCTGGTTGGGCCGACGGGTTGGGGAATTTATTTTGGGATTGGGCTTGTGGGAATTTAACTTGGGGATTGGGCCTGGACCAAAAATGGATTTTAGTTTGGGTTGGGTAGGAATTGTTTTGGGTTAGGATATAAAATGGGTGATGGGTTTAAAAATATAAAAGAGGGTTGGGCTTCGATTTTGGGATTTTTGTTTTGTGGGTTGTGGGAATTGGGGGGAAATAAAGGGAAAGGGGGTTGTGGTTGTGGGTTGGGGATTGAGGAATTGTTGTTGGGCTAATTAAAATAAAGGGGATGGGCTTGGGAGTTTTTGTTTGGGTAGAATTGTTTTGGGTTGGAAAATAAAAAAAAGGGTTATGAAAAATATATAAGAGGGGTTTAATATTAAAACATATTTATATATATATATATATTTTGTAAAAGATGTGAATTATTTAAAATAACATAACGACGTGATAATAATAAAATATTATAATATTTGCGAAATGTTTAATGCTTAATAAAAAAAATGGGAACGCGATGCAATTTTGCGAAAAATAAAATAACATAGAATTTTCGGATAAAACTTATGATTATGATAAAAAATGCAAATGATATAAAATGCGAATAATAATAATAATACGAAGATACACACATATATGCCTATATTTTAAAATTATTTTAAAAGTGTCAAAATATTAAAAATTACGAATAAAATCATAAAAGATGGGACAAAATTGGGTGTCAACAGACCCATTGCAATCTTCTCACGAATAAAGTGAATATCCATCTCAATATTCTTGGTTCGCTGATGCTGAACCGGGTTATGAGACAAGTAGACAGCAGATATGTTATCACAACTAAAGATGCCTTACGTATGGGACAATAAAGCTCAAAAAGGAGATTTCACAGCCATCATAGCTCGGTAACAACGTTTGCAACGCCTTGATATTCTGCTTCTGCACTCGAATGGGAAAGCATGGCTTGCCGTTTGGTAGACCATGATATGATATTATCCCCCCAAAACACACAATAGCCTGACGTAGAGAGACGGGTGTCCAAATAGCCTGCCTAAATTTGCATCTGTGTAGGAGAGCAATCTAGTCGGTGTTGAGGGATATAAATGAAGTACATAGTCAAGCGTGCCCTTAATGTACCGAATGATACACTTAAGCGCTGTAAAGTGAGGCTCCCTAGGGGCGTACATGAACAAACACACTTGTTGAACCAGATATGTAATATCTGGCCGAGTAAAGGTGAGATACTAAAGAGCACATGTGAGACTCCTATAAAGAGATGGATCACTGACCGGATCCCCATCATCTGCACTGAGTTTAGACTTGGAGTCGACGGGAGTGGGCATGATCTTACAATTTTCCATTTTAGCCCTGTAGACGATCTTCTCTGCATACTTACGCTGACACAAGAAGATGGCATGGGCGGATCTGGTCACTGATATCCCCAAAAAATAACTCAACTTACCCAAGTTAGTCATAGCAAATTCGAACTTGAGTAGAGTAATGATCTCATGCTTCAGGCCATCTGAAGAAGCTGTCAGAACAATATCATCCACATATAACAAAAGGTAAGTTGTGTCAATACCTCGATGAAAAATGAATATTGAATGATCACTCTTGCTGCACATAAAACCGATATGTATGATGTATGTATCAAAATGCTCATACCAAGCCCTGGGGCTTGTTTCAGCCCATATAGCGAATTACGAAGATGACAAACATGATGAAGAGCCTCCGAATGTATAAATCCTGGCGGTTGATGCATATAGATGGTTTCTTTCAAATTCCTATGTAAGAAAGCATTCTTTACATCAAGCTGGTGAACATGTCAATTCTTCCCCATAGCAATTCTCAAAATTGTGCGGATGGTAGCTGGCTTAACTACTGGGCTAAAAGTCTCACCACAATCAACACATTCCTGCTGCCCTGTGCCATTTTCCACAAGTCTAGCCTTGTAACGTTCAAGGGCACCATTATCTCTGAACTTATGACGAAATAGCCACATATAATGGATTACATTTACCCCTTCAGGTCACAAAATAAGATCTCTAGTGCGTTGTAAATTTAGCGCATTAAACTCCTCTTGTATGGTCGCATTCCAATTCGGGTCAAGTTTGGCTAAGGTTAAGTTTTTAGGAATGGGTGAGATGGTTTGAGTCAATAGGTTAAAGTAAACTTTTGGTTTGAAAATCTCGTGTTGTGCAAAGGTTTCCATGCGGTGAGTGGGGATGGTCACGGGCGGGGTAGGGGGGCTGGGTGGTGATGGGCAAGACTGGGCAGCGGGGTCGAGACTGGGCAGTAGTGACGGGAAGTGGGGCTGGGTAGGAGCTCGGCTGGGGCAGAATGACAGGTAGGGTTTGGCGAGCAGCGGGTTGGGGTGTAGTTTCGGGCAGTAATGGGGATGGTACCGGGCAGTGAGGTGGGGTCGATGGGAATAGTGGTTTGATGGCTGAAGGTTGTGGATTTTGTAGTGCATTTTGGAGTAAAAGGGAGGTGTCCGAGTCATCAAGGAAACTGTAATCAGTGACGCAAAATTTTTGGATGTTGTCGAACGGGAAGACGTACTCAACAAACGTGACATGGCGTGAGATTAAGATTTTATCTGTGAATATATCATAGCACAAGTACCCCTTATGGTTTGACTAGAAACCGAGGAAGACGCACGGAGTGAAGTGAGGTGCTAATTTGTGAGGGACCGTGGAGGCCAGATTTGGGTAATAAATACAACCAAAAATTCAAAGGTGATCATAGGAAGGGATCTGACAGAAGAGAATTTTGGTGGGTGTTTGATTTTGAATCGTACGGGTAGGTAAGATGTTAAGAATGCGTTCTACCATTTTTAATGCATAAACCCAAAAGGTAGGGAGAGAGACACATGAAAAAGAATGATACAAATCATGTTTTTAATGGTGCGGAGAATTCTTTCGGCTTTACCATTTTGAGGGGTAGTATGGGGACAGGAGAAATGAAAAACCATGCCATTAGCAGCACAAAAATTATGAAAGTGGAGTTATTGAACTCACGACCATTATCACATTGAAATGTTTTGATGTCTTTTTAAATTGTGTTTTAACCAATGTACGAAATTCAAGGAATTTGGAGTAGACTTGAGACTTAAGTTTAAGTGGATAGACCCAAAGGAAGTGAGAGAAGTCATCCAAAAATAATAAATAATACTTATGACCTAGGTTGCTGGTTATAGGAGATGTCCATAAATCCACATGAATATTATCAAAGGGAGAGAAAGTAATACTCGAAGATGACGTAAATGGAAGTCTAACATGTTTCCCTAGATGACAAGAGGAGAAGCTATGGGCAAGGTTCCCTTTATTACATTGGATTAACTTGTGGTTTCTAAGAAAATAAAAAATATTGGCTCCGGAATGACCAAGTCTACTATGACATGTTGAGGAGGAGATGGCAGCTAAAGATGTGGGAGGATTGACAATGACAGTGGACGTGGATAGGAAAGGATAGATATCCCCATCACTATTGTATCTTGTAAGAAGTTTCCCCGTACGTAGGTCCGTTATAGAAAAACTAAATGGGTCAAAATTAATGGATACGAAATTATAGGTGGCAATTTTCTAATAGAGATTAGGTTCTTGATAATGTGATGGGCATACATGACATTTTTAAGGGAGAAGTGGGGATGCGGTGGTGGGGTTAGTGTGTGGCCAAATTCTTGTATTGAAATGTGATGACCATTTTCTACCATAATAGATTGAAGAGTATTTAAATTACGCAGTTGAGGAAGATTACCAGAATTATTCGTGAGGTGAGAGGTGGTGCCCGTATCCATATACCATGTATTATCATGCTGCTGCTGGGCCACTGTGTAGTGGGCCTGGTGGTTTGACAGTGGCTCGGTAGTGCTAGGCCGATTGGCCATAGGCCTCGATAGTGGCCACTGTTGCTGCTGGGCAGCTGTGTAGTGGGCTTGGTGGCTGGACAGTGGCTCGGTTGTACTAGGCCGATGGGCAGTGGGCCTCGGTAGTGCCCATTATTGCTGCTGGGCCTGACCTGAAATGAGACTGGGTGACGGGGCCCAGTGTTGAAGCTATTGCTGAGGATTTGGGCTGGCCCACTGAGTTGGGTATTGGGCCTGTGTCTGATAATTTGTGATGTCGGGTGTTGTGGAAGCGAAAGCAGGAGAAGTTGTGTGGGCCATGGGTGACGCCACTAGGGTTGTCAGAAAATAAATAAGAAGGAGAGGGGGGTTCGGGATATATAGATATGAGGTGTATACGGGCAGTATCAACCGTATACGAGCGTATATTGGCTTGGGAAGTATATAGAAGGTTGTATCCGAAGTGTATAAGGACAGTAGTGTCCGTATACGAGTGTATATTGATTTGGGAGTATGTAGAAGGTTTTATACGAGGTGTATATGGGCACTGGCAGTTGTATACTAAGTGTACATCAGTGTAAGAGGGCGGTATATAGAGTGTATATCGCGGCAGATGGGTTAAAGCAGTCGAATACAGGGTGTATATCCGTTGTATACAGGGTGTTTATTGGTTGTTTTCGGTAGATATAGTGTCGGAAAAAATAAGAGTAGGGGGGTTGAAATAGGGTTTAGGGATTTTTGGCTTCTGATACCATGTAGAATAGTGTAAATCTCTTTGTTGGAGTATTGTTATTAATGTCATATATATAGAGTATACAATTGTATGCTAATAGAATTATGATCTTTATTTTATCTTAATTACATTAATTACACTAAATAATAATTACATAATATATTGTGAATATATATGGAATATATTCACTATCACTTGCTACTATGAGAGATCTGACCAAACAACAAAGGATTGTTGAATTCATTAAGTAGGCGTTTGGCCATGCGTTTTCAAATTACTGTTTCATAATTTGATTTCATATCACCTTTTGCTTATGCAATTTGGACATAATTTCAACTTCAACTTCATATCATGATTTGAAATCCCAAATCATCCAAAAAGGTGTGAATTGGGATTCCAAATCATGATTTCAACTTTTTTTAAATATAAAACTTGACCCATAAGTTTATATTTTGTAAAAAAGATTCATAAGTTAGTAGACATATACCAATTGATTGACTTTATATTGTATTACAAAAAATTTTGTGGGAATACCAGAGCGATGAAATATTCACAGAATATGAACATGATGATACGGTTGCTAATGATATTGATCAACAACAGACTCAAAGTAACAATGTAGCTTCATCTTCTCGGTCATCTGATTGGGAAATGCATACTCGACGTGAAGAGATTGTCCATACCATGTGAGAGGATTATATTAATGGGTAGTTACACTACTATTCATGTTCAATTTCCTTTTTATTGAACTAAAGTTCGATCAATTGATGTTGTATTTTTTGGAAAGATCTTCTAGCCACGTATTAATTTTGTTATCAACTATGACTTGCTCATTTGGTAAGATTGCATAAGAATTAGGAATGTTTTGATGATTTTCACAACTTGTGAATTTTTTACGTCAATGAGAAAATACAACTTATAAATCCAAATTGCATGTCGAAACAAAAATTCAACTTCAAATCATCATAATTTTAAATCACTGATTCCAAACCATGTCCAAACGACTCCTAAGTAAGCGTTTGGACATGTTCATCTCATGAGATGAAATCAGCGTTTGGACATGCGATTTCATCTCATAATTTCAAAATTTTAAATGTAAAACTTAACCCATAAGTTTATATTTTGTAAAAATAGATCCATAAGTTGGTAGATATATTTATCAATCATATTTACCAACCATTTATATCAAATATATATTAAAAGATCTACATGTTGGTAGTATATTTATAACAAATTTACTCTTACCAACCATGTGGGAGAATTTTATTAAAGAGTATTTAAAATCAAACTCATGTTCAGTTTTCCATTTTATTGAACTAAAGTTTGATCAATTGATGTTTTATTTTTTAGAAAGGTCTTATAGCGTATTAATTTTGTTATAAACTATGACTAGCTCTTTTGGTAAGATGTATAAGAATTGAGAAAGTTTTGATTTGATGGTTATCACAACTTGTAGAGATCCAAATTACATTTCCAAATAAAACTTTAACTTCAAATCATCATGATTTCATCTCATTATTTGAAATCATTTCCAAACGGCTCATAACTCTCTCCCTAATCCTATCAAGAACACTCTAAAGCTTGATCAAGATGGTGTTCCCAATTCCAGATTCAAATCAAGGAGATACCAGTTTGTTCTTAATGATGTTAGTAATAGATAAATCATGAACTTGTCACTCCCCTTCTATGGTGGATGCCTTGCTTTATATATGGACTCCCCTACAACTTTTGTATATAAGAACGATCAACGTCATTCTTCATCTTGCTTCGGAGGCTAAGGTTTAGGTCCTCCTCCGTGTACTTATCCTTTTTAAGAATAGATGAATTGAGGCTCCTCCTTGAATCCCAGCCTCACAAAGGATGGAGTTTCGCTAAAAAAAGTCAAAGAGGGAGACATGACCTACAATGAGATACTAGTCATTGGAAGTGATGGCGAATACATACAATTGTCAATTCCCACGAAAATGCTCGTGTAAACAGTGCAAAACTGGAAAAACATTTATAAGAGTGTAATTTTATTTTTTATACAAAATTGTTAAATTGTACTATGTAATTTGCAAGTTTATGAATTAAAATACAAACTTACAAATTTACAGGTTTTATTCAGTTTTAAAATTCTATTTAATAAAATTAAAGTTTTTATCCTTGAATTTGTTTTATATTCTTTATCATGTATCACCTATCATTTTAGTGCCCAAATAAGTAAATATTTTAACATAAATTAAAAAATATATGAGAAAACCCACTAGTCCCTGAACCTAACCTCCTAAGGCCCGACCCACTAGGAATAGGTAGCAGGATCGGGACGGTCCCCCATAAAAAGCCCCTAGTCCTGGCCCCCTAAGGACCCTAACTCATAGGTCCCTTAAAACCCAATATCAGATCAATCCAAAAGCCCATGACAAGCCTGATCCGTCCCCCTAGACAACCATAATAATACATGAGAAAGTCACCGATCATAGCTTAAAAGGTATTTGGTTACACATGCAAACAATAGGCAAACTAATAAAAAGTACTTAACCTTTAATAATATGAAGGTACTTACAAGTAGGTTACAAGGTGTGATGGACTATCTAGTTGACAGAAATCAACCTGCCTTTGTTCTAGGGAGAGTATTCAGTGACAACATACTACTAAGACATGAGTTAGTGAAAGGATGTGGTAGGAAACATATTTCTCCTAGATTATGTTTAAGGTGGACATGAAGAAGGCTTATGACTCAATTGAATGGCCCTATTTTGAGCAAGTCTTGGTAGCATTACAATTCCTTGTCAGTTTGTCCAGTGGATCATGACTTTCATTAAAACTGTCCCTTACTCTATCATCATCATCAATGGGTAGCCTAGTTCCCCCTTTCCTACTAAAAAGGGAATGAGGGAAGGAGATCCATTATCTCTATCCTTATTTCTTCTGGTGATGGAATACCTCACAAGAATCTTGAAGAGACCGCAGAAGAATTCAAACTTTAACAATCACCCAAAATGCTCTAAAATGCACTTAGTGCAGCTAAGATTTACTGATGATATTTTATTGTTTTGCTGGGGTGACACTGGCTATAACGACATGCTCAGTCGTTATGTGCGTTTTGACTATTTTCTTTTGTTGACCGAATTTCTGAAGTTACCGAGCGATCCTAGTAAAATTTTAAAGAATTACAACCTTTAAGTGAGAACATTTGACCTATCGTTGACTTTTGGGTAAACAAACTTTTTTTCAGAATTTCATCGATTACGTGAGGTCCGGATGGTCGTTTATGACTTAGTGGGATAGTTGGTCTGGTTCCCGAGGCTCTCAGGAGTATTTGGACTAGTGGTTGGAGAATTAGTGTTAGGCCATTGGGGGTCGACTCGATTAAATAAACCTCCGATGAGAATTCCAAGACTACGAGTGAGTCCATAACGTGTTTTTATGTGTGTGTGCATATTTGGTTTGTGTTGGGGAGGTCTCAGATGATTGTCGGATTTCAGGTTGAATTTGTGGAAAAGAAAATATGCTGGTGTCTGATAACTCTTGTTGGGGTAAGAGTATGCTCGCTGGAGCGGTCGTGGTTTGTTGCTTGAACCATCGTAGCAGACAGTTGACCGCTACGACGGCATGTTGGTTTTTGTCATGAACCGTTGTATTAGACGGTTTATCACTGGGGCGAGTTATGTTGCAGCGGACCTTTGACCACTGCAGCGGACGACGGGAAATCAAAAACCCTTTTTTAAGTGTTAAATTAGACCCTTAATTTCCCATCCCCAAAATATTCCCCCAAAGCATCTCTAGGGTGTTTTGAAGAGTTTCTTGGTGATTTCTTCATGGGGTAAGACTCTTTAACCTTGTATTCCTTTAATTTACCTTTCTTAGGTCTTGAATCAATGATGGAAGAACCTAGAAAACCTAGTTAAAAAGGATGAGTTCTACCTAAATAGGGTTAATTGATTCTTTATCCTTAAATGTGAGATTAATTGATGAATTTGACTAATCTAAGCATGGATTCCATTATATAGTAAATATTAGGCTTGAATCTTCCATTTTTGTTGAGAAATTAAACTTGGAAAATCTAGGGTTTATACCTAATTTGGGGTTTTTACCTTGGATGATGAAATTGACCTATTATTGAACTAATTTAGCAATTGGTGAGTAGATTTGTACTTCTAGAATATTGGGTTACTGATTTCACTCTTAAATTACCATTTTTACCCTTATAGGCCCATTTCCCCTTTTCTATAGTTGGTTTTAGATTCAAAGAATAGTCTAGTGATATGGGTATTATTAGTTTCTGTTTCTAACTTATATTTCAATAATGACTAGACTTCGAGTATAACCGGAACCCGCAGAAAGTTAAGGCTCCAGTGTGATTATTTGTTGCTCCCGCTCGGCATCCAGGTAGGTTACGGCTTACCTTCTGGTTAGACTTCGGTTAGCGAAGCATATGTAGAGTTTGTTACTGCAGGAAAAAACATGTTAGGCCTTTGGGTATGATGTTCGGATGGATTACTTAGGTTTGATATTGTTGAAAGATTCGTGGGCTTTTTGCCTCTTTGTGATTTATTGGCTTGTTGCCTAGTGTTTGATATTGAGTTATACTTAGTTGCCATATTATGATTGTGATATAATTGTCTCTCACTTATCTTAGTATTTTCATGGATAGAGAAATGGACTTGACTTGATAATGATATTGTGATATCTGTCCATGTGTGGCAAGGTTGGCATCGATATGATATGCTTGATATTGTCGATTTGCATTGCATTCATCCTCATCTCCATGATACATTGATATTACCTGTGATTGGTGTTGATGATGATTAATGTGAAGGAAACATCTAGAATTCTTGCAATATATTTGATAGCGTAGCCATCTCTAGGTTGTGTGCGGAATGGCTAGCAGTGCGATTAGTGTTGTAGAGTCATCTTTGGGCTGTGCGCGGAGTGACTGGTACATGGACTTCATGGGTCCCCATGGGTCATGACTGTAGGGACGTAGAGATATTCCACTTAGAGCATGTGTGTACGGAGATTATATTTGGCCAATGCAATGCATTGCATACTTACTCATCACTACATTCAAATATTTCTTGGATTCTGATTTGATACTCTATACTTAGGTAGTTTATTCTTAGACTGTGATTGATTTTGTACTTGATTGCGAGCATGCCTATTCTTCAGTTTCTTCCTTTATATATGCTAGCTAACTGTTTTCAGACTATGTTACCTACCAGTACATAGTATTTGTATTGATACTACCTTGCTGCATTCTTTTGAGTGCAGAGTACGTGACAATATCCACATCCACTCCTCGCGACTAATCCCGAGGCTTGCTGTTGAGTTTCTTTGGTGAGCATGGAGACTCCTTCTCTGTACTTGTCCTTTCTTGCATTCTGAGACAGTATTCATATATTGAGACTTGTATTATTCTAAACTTGTAGATTATTAGTAGTGGCTCTTGTACTATATGCAGAGTAGTTCTTTGGGAATGTTGTTTTTATTTCCGCACTTATGTTATTTATGATTTAGACTTCCATTTATTTTTTTCTATTTTACTTTATTATTATTGAATTAATGATTAAGGGATAGGTTTGCCTACCAAGGTGGGAAAAGTAGGTGCCCGCATGATTAAGTAATTTTGGGTCATAACAAGTTGGTATCAGAGCCCTAGGCTACCCGGTCTATAATTACAAGAGCATGTCTAGTAGAGTTTTGTAGAACGATACGAAGAGCTCAGTACTTTTTTGCGAGAGGCTATGGGGAATTTAGGAAACTTTAATTTCTTCATTCTTTCGTGCTACTTTATTCAAATTGGTATATAGAACATTCGAATTGGTATCTGATTCATTTCTATTCTCTCATAGATGTTGAGGACACGACTGATATTGCGAGGGACAGTGCGCTCGAGCCCATTGTTGAGGCCGGCATGCTCCCGTGGCATGATGGAGACCAGTACGATCAGCTTCTCTAGAGCGTGAGCCCGAGGGAGACCAGGCAACTAGGAGAGGTGTGGGGCTAGCCCAAACTCACCCTCAGGCCATGTCCAACCTATTATTCTAGGACATATTTGCCCGTATACTTCTACATCTTGATTCCCAACATGCCGTGGGTGGTGTCACTACTCCAGGTGATTCTCAGACTAGAGCAGGGTTATATACTCTCGAGTAGGGACAAATACAGGAGATGCAGCCTGCTGCTTCTATGGCTCCATGCATTGATGGTATACCAACCCCTGAGGGTGTTCCTAGGCCAGTAGCAGCCCATACTTTGACATTGAGGGATTATGAGCTCATGGGTAGGTTCCTGAAGATGGAGCCAAACAGATTTTATAGTACCCGTGGTGAGGATGCGTATAAGTTCATTATATATATGCATGAGAGGCTTTACAAGATGGGTATTGTTGAGTCCTATGGTGTGGACTATGTGTCCTTCCAGTTTCGCGATGATACAAAGATGTAGTGGAGGTAGTATATTGAGGGCAGACCAGTTTGTTCACCTTTACTCACTTATTTACAGCTCTACTAGGTTCTTCTTGGAGAAGTATGTTCCGGGTACTTTGAGGGATCAGCGTAGGGATGAGTTCACCCATTTGAAGCAAAGAGGTATGTATGTGGCAGAGTATGAGGCCAACTTCTTATTTTTAGCTCGGTATGCGACATATTTGATTTCGATGGAGGTAGAGAGGGTCCGTAGATTTGTTGGTAGACTTGTGCTTCCACTTCATGTTGCTTGTCTTCAGCTTGTGGCATTAGGGTCTTCTTTCTAGGTAGTAGTGGATCACGCGATGAGTGTTAAGTCTGTCACATCTAGATCTTTTGAAAGGTCTAGTGAGAAAAGGCCTCGACAATATTGTGGATTTAATGGTTCCAGTCACAGAGGTGGGGGTCAGTCGTTCAGGACCTATCATTCAGTCCCCAGCCATCCCGTTCAGTCTGCATTGCAGGCATCTTATGGTGGCCTTTCTAGACAGAGTGGTTATGGGGTTAGACAGTCTCATAGAGGTTCTTTCTCTCGACCATCTGATTGAGGTGGCCCATCTAGTACTTCTATCTCCGTGTATCAGCCTTCGGCACCCAAAGTTTGTTTTGGTTGTGATGAGTCAGGTCATATTGTGAGAGATTTCCTCCAAGCTAGACAGAGTGGGACTCAGCAGGGTTTTAGGTTTCAGACTCCGAGGACTTTGGCATCTTCTGGTAGCCAGGGTGGTTCTTTAGTGAGGGGCAGTGCTTAGTCAGGCCGTGATGGTTCTCATTCTTCTAGAGGTGGACATTAGTCTGGTAGGGGTGGTTCCCAGGCCTCCAAAGGAGGAGCACAATCTGGTCAGAGTGGTCGTGGTGGTGCGCATTGCTATGCTTTTCTCGGTAGGCCTGAGGCAGAAACTTCTAATGTTGTGATCTCAGGTAATATTTTTGTTCATCGTCAGCCAACTACGGTATTGTTTGATGCAGGATCTACTTTCTCATATGTATCTGCTTATCATTCGATTGGTTGGTATTTGACTTGTGACCGCCTTGACTTTCCTATTCATGTGTCTACTCTTGTTAGGGATTTTGTATTGGTGGATAGACTCTATCGATCTTGCTTAGTTACTTTTATGGGGTAATACATATGTGTAGACTTAATGATCTTGGATATGTTAGACTTTGACATTATATTGGGTATGAGTTGGTCATCTCCGTAGCACGCGATCTCAGACTGTCATGCCAAGACATTTACCTTAGCTATGCATGGGATTCCTAGATATGAGTGGAGAGGTATCTGAGTCCCCCTACGAAAAAGATCATTTCTTATCTCCTCGTGAAGAAACTAATCGACATGGGATGTTTGTCCTACTTGTCCCATATTCGTGATACTAGTATTGATTCTCCATCCTTCGAGTCCGTGCTTATTATGTGTGAGTTTAGAGAGGTATTCCCTGTCGATTTGCCAGGTATGCCACCCGATCGTGACATTGATTTCTGCATTGATTTGGAGCCAGGCACGCCCCATATTTCTATTGCAACATATAGGATGGCACCTGCTGAGTTGAGGGAGTTGAAAGAGCAGTTGCATGACCTTTTGAGCAAAGGGTTCATTAGACCGAGTGTCTCTCCTTGGGATTCTCCCATGTTATTTGTGAAGAAGAAAGACGGTACGATGAGGATGTGAATAGATTATCATCAGTTGAACAAGGTCACCATTCGTAATAAGTAACTAATTCCTCATATTAATGACTTGTTCGACCAGCTTTAGGATGCCTCGGTATTTTTGAAGATTGCTTTGAGCTCAGGCTATCACCAGCTGAAGATTTGGGCTGAGGATATTCTGAAGACAACCTTTAGGACTTGTTATGGTCATTACAAGTTCCTTGTGATGTCTTTTGAGCTTACAAATGCCCCGACAGCTTTTACGGACATGATGAATAGCATTTTTAAACCATACTGGGATGCCTTCGTCATTGTCTTTATCGATGATATCTTGGTGTATTCGAAGTGTAAAGAGGAGCATGAGCATTATTTGAAGATTGTCCTTGGGTTGTTGAGAGAGAAAGAGTTTTATGCCAAATTCTTGAAGTGGGAGTTCTGGCTTGATTTTGTGGCATTCTTGGGCCACATAGTGTCAAAAGATGGAATTATGGTTGATCCCAAGAAGATTGAAGCTGTTAGGGATTAGGTGGGGCCCACTACTGTGATTGAGATTCGTATCTTCATGGGGTTGTCCAATTACTATTGTCGGTTTGTGAAATGATTTGGTTCTATTGCGTCTAACTTGACTAGATTGACTTAGAAGGAGGTTTCTTTTCTGTGGTCCAATGTTTGTGAAGAGAGCTTTGAAAAGCTCAAGACTCTATTGACTATGGCTCAACTATTGGCATTACCCGTAGAGGGTAAGGATTACTCAGTTTATTGTGATATGTCTCGTGTTGGTTTGGGCATTGTGTTGATGCAAGAGGGCAATGTCATTGCCTATGCTTCCAGAAAGTTGAAGATCCATAAGAAAAACTACTCTACTCATGATTTGGAGTTGTTAGCGATGGTCTTCGCTTTGAATATTTTGAGGAATTATCTATACGGGACCAATTGTGAGGTGTTTACCAATGATCGTATCCTTCAACATGTATTCAGTCAAAAGGATCTCAATTCTAGGCAGCGTAGGTGGATGGAGCTTCTAAATGATTATCATATCACTATACTTTACCATCCGGGTAAGGCTAATGTGGTAGATGATGCCTTGAGACGCAAGGAAATGAGTATGGGCAGTTTAGCTTAGTTAGTTATTTCAGAGTGTTCCTTAGCCACGGAGGTTCAGACTCTGGCTAACATTTTTGTGTGATTGGATCTTTCAAATTTGGGCAGATTTTTGGCGTGTGTTGAGGCGAGGTCATCTCTCTTAGAGCAGATTAGGGCTCAGCAGTTTGAGGATGCTCAGTTATGCAAGATTTATGATAAGGTGTTGTGTGGTGAGGCCAAGGAGGTCGTACTTGATGATGAGGGAGTTCAGAGGATTAAGGGGTGTGTATGCGTTCCTCGTGTTTGTGGTTTGATTTTTTTGATTTTGGAGGAGGCCCATAGTTCCAAATATTTCATTCATCCAAATATTTTGGAGGAGGCCCATTGTGAAATTGCACAGGGTTCCTATTTCTATCATCTCTGATTGAGGTCCTTAGTTTACTTCCTATTTCTGTAGGACGTTGCAGGTAGAGTTGGGTACTAAGTTAGATCTTAGTACCGCTTTTCACCCCCAGAATGATGGATAGTTCGAGAGGACTATTCATGTGCTCGAGGATATGTTTGGAGCATGTGTTATTGATTATGGTGGTCATTAGGACCAATTCTTACCCCTCTCAGAGTTTGCATACAACAATAGCTACCACTCCAGCATTGATATGACGTCGTTTGAGGTTTTATATAGTAGGAGATTGCATTCCCCAATTGGATGATTTGATACTTTTGAGGTTCGACTATGGGGTACAGATTTGTTGAGGGAGTCTTTAGACAAGGTGAAGCTTCTAGCAGCTCAGAGTCGGCAAAAGATGTATGCGGATCGGAAGGTCCGAGATCTAGAGTTTATGGAGGGTGAGCGGGTTCTTCTGAAGATATCACACATGAAGAGTGTGATGTGATTTGGAAAGATGGGAAATTTCAGTCTGAGATACACATGTCCATTTGAGATTATTCGTCGTATTGGTGATGTTGCTAATGAGTTGGCTATACCACCAGGCCTGTCAGGTGTTCACCCCGTTTTCCAAGTTTCTATGCTGAAGAAGTACAATTTTGATGGGTCTCAGGTCATTCGTTGGGATACGGTGTTTCTTGATGAGAATCTACCTTATAAGAAGGAACCTATAGCGATTTTAGACATGTAGGTTAGGAAGTTGAGGTCTAAGGAGATAGCTTCCGTGAAAGTGCAATGGAAGCATTGTCTCCTATTGAGGAGGCTACATAGGAGACCAAGTCTGATATGCGATCCTGATATCCCTAATTTTTTGCTGACTCAGGTATTTTTCTGTCCTATTCTTTCCTTGTCGCTTGAGGATGAGCGATTGTTTAATTGGTTTTTGATGCAACGACCAGTTCAATCGTTATGTATATTTTGACTATTTTGCCCTATTGACCCAATTTCTAAAGTTACTGGATGATCCTAGTGAAAGTTGAAGGAATTAGAACTTTTAAGTGAGAACATTTGACATATAGTTGACTTTTGGGTAAATAGACTTTTTTCTGGATTCTGTCAATTCTGTGAGGTCCGGATGGTCGTTTATGACTTGGTGGGTAGTTGGTCCAGTTTCCAAGGCTTCGGGAGCATTTTGACTAGTGGTTGGAGAGTTGGTGTTAGGCCGTTAGGGCTTGAATTGATTAAATAGACCTTCAACAAGAAATACGAGACCACGAGTGAGTTTGTAGCATGTTTTAATATGTGTGCGCATATCAAGTTTGTGTCAGGGAGGCCTTGAGTGATTGTCGGATTTTGGGGTTGAATTTGTGAAATAGAAAATCTGTTGGTATTTGATAACTCTCGTTGGGGCGAGAATATGCTCGTTGGCGCGGTGGTGGTTTGTTGCTTGAACCGTCGTAGCGGACATTTGACCATGTTACACCCCGCAATTTCACGTCCTACCATGACGTTAATGGATACCGTAGTCCCAGGAAAAAGTTCGACCTTACGAAAGAATAATAAAAGTTTACAGCTTGTTTATGGAGGTACCAGAGTGTTTGTGAGCTAACCAGATCGATGGAAGTATGTTTCAACGAAAATGGGAAACTGGGCAACTTGACGGGACAGATGACGAACCGTCAAACTATTTGACGGATCGTTAAATACCCAGCCTGAGTCGTCAATCTTCCAGGAAGATTGACGGACCGTCGAAAGTTTGACGGTTCGTCTAGTGTACCGTAGAATTACGGTAGTGTAGCGACAAATGATATGATTCACAAAAATTGGGCAACTTGACGAGATAGATGACGGACCGCCAAACTATTTGACGGACTGTCAAATACCTAGCTTGAGTCGTCAGTCTTCCAGGAAGTTTGATGAGCAAGATTGACAGACCGTCAAAAGTTTGATGGTCCATCGAGTGTACCTTCTTCACTGAAGACAAGCGGCAGAGTTCTCGACATTAAGTGGAAATAATTAGCAATGAGGATACGATTAATAGATACGCAATGACAAATGATAAACGGATGCCTGGTAAACTCAAGAAAGAAGTGTTCTGATAACTTAACAAAGTTAAGGAAATACATTTCACAAGAGGATCGACGGGGAATAAGTAATGGTAAGAAAATTGATAAAGGAACTGGAATGAGACCTCCAAGCAGCAAGAGTACTAGTGAAGGATAGACATATAATAAAAGAGGCGGTATCTAAACTTCCAGAGCCAAGGATATAGATTATGACGCCCATAAATGACGATGCAGGAGGTACGCTAAGATGAGGAATACTTAAAGAAATCCCAATCAGTAATACCCAAATTGATTTAATGAACGACGAATAGAGAAAGATTCTAATACCCATTTAGGGCAGAAATCTCGAATCAGCGATAAGGATCATGTCCAGCCTCGATCCGAATTTGAACATGTCAAAACTTAGTCCCGCCGCAAATGTTGATAAGACATCTAAGGATATATCAGTAACATTAAGGATGAGTGAAGTCCGACGAGAGTATATGATGAGGTAGTAAAGAATGGTCCAAGACAAGCAGTAAGGAAAAGAGCTAAAGGATAAGAACAAGGAAGGAAGAGATGAATGAAGAAGTGATGGCAGAAATTTTGACTGCCCAATGAACTAAAGGACCTCACAAGAAAAATAATATTATAATACAAAAGGACATCAGTACAATGGAAGTCAATTAGAGGAACAAAGACGGCGATGTTGATTGCAGTACGGTGAATACGAAGGGAAAACCATTGGACTAACATCTTGTAGGAGTAAAGCCTTTAGTGAAGAATGAAATGAGATGACTCCTAGCCTGAATAATATGGGGAGGTAACAGGAGCACGTTAAGGTTCGCTTCAAAAGAACAAGTGCACAAGAAATACCTAATCAACAAAGGATTGTACATAACACATAAGAACTTCAGAGTTATAAGAAGTAAGCATACGCTCTTAGCATGAAGGGAATGCTAATTATGAAAAACATTACAAGTTCAGAGCCGGAAGAGATGGCAGTCCCTCAAGGAATAAGTCAACAAAAGAAGAAACAACGATGGACAGGAAATAATGTCATGTTTTTAGTATTTAAATGGAAAATGAAAGGTAAAAAAATTAATCATGTAATGATGTAGATCGAGAAAGGATTATCGAATGGATGTTTAGTATGACTAGGGAAGGATGAACCTATCGTGAGAATATACAGCCTCGTCAAGGAAGTATGTAAATTTGAAACGTTATGAAAGGTAAGAAGTCCTGAGGTAATGAGTGGGATGATAATGGACCATAGAGTCGTGTACTGTTAAAATGAGAGACATTAAGGGAATTACCAGAAGGACCTGCATTAAAGAAGTACCAATTAGCCATCTATAATAAAGTAAGATGATACCTCTCTTAAAGCTATAAGTAAAGGAATTCTTCCTTATACTAGAACGATGAGAAGCGACAAGGAAAAACACTCCGTCTAAATCCCATTAGCATGTATTGCGACGTGAAGTAAATGTAATATCGGAGGCCTTATTAGGATCTGAGTATTAAGAATATTGATTAACGGCAGTCAAGAAGAATTGCCCTTGAGATTGAATTATCACATAAGGACTATTGAGTAATCCGAAGATCATCATGTACTATTGCATTATCGTTGGAAACTATTTTGGTTCGGGATATTTGCACCTAAGTTACTCGCCAGACTATATCATAACAACTGAGTCTACCTATATAATTGAAACTAATTGAAAGCTAATCTTGAAGGCTACTACAAGTCATTATATAGTCGCTTGTTATGGCAAGCAAGCTAATGGAAGAACCAGTTGAAAGAAGCTCTGAATAACCAGGATTTCCTCACCTCATCCTAAGGAGATCAATAGGGAACTCAGTTTAAGCCACCGGACACGGGTAGAGAAAGAATGTGGGGAATTTGGAAAGAATCTGGAACAAGGATTGATGGTTACTAAAATGATATGTTATCCGGGTGATAAATAAAGAGATATGCATGACAAGAAAATCGAACTCTTCTCAAGTTACGAAATGGGAATAGAACCTAAGAAAACGGTATCAGATCTGAGGAAATAAATTATGAGAAAATACTTAGATCAATAAGGAAGAAAACTAAGGGATTTGATGTTAAAACAAGACTCAACTTGACAAGGAAAGAAGATCCTATCCAAGCATGATCAGGATCATAATATCGAATTTAGTTGCGAAAGGCACTAACCCACAAACAGGGTCTAGTCGCAATCAGAAATACTTATTTAGTGTCTATTTTAAGTGAAAGTAGAAAGAAATTTGTTGACAAAAGAACTTTCAAGGTTAGTAGGCTGCTCTAAATTCATGAACTATGTAAGGATATTATAAAAAAGAAAGATGAAGAACATAGGAAAAAGTGGATTCAGATATCCTCGACTATGGCAATCATTATGCCACAATCCTTTATCATCATCCTACACTTAGTGCCTACATACTCTGTCACTTGAATTCTATCAGAAAGTAAATCATAACACAAAAAGGAAAGACAAAAGCCTAGATGTCAAAATACATTACAGCCACCAAACCATTATGTAATGGAATTATACGACTATGTGAAAGTCAATGATGTACCGACAGAGAAATGTTAATATAACCGGATCAAATGACATGATGACATAATTTTAGGTCAAAAATAACTCTATCAGAACGGTCACGGAACCTGAAAATCGCCCTACTCGAGCGATTCAGATTCTAGCTTTATGCTAGTATTTGTGCGATATAATTCCTATATTTTATTTGATTTATCAAGTGAACCGCTTACCCTGTGTAATCAAGGATTCGGAATAAAACATAGCGAATGCAGCTTGAAGGTCAGCAAGAAGATATTAATGTAAGTTATGACTTAACTCTATTTGATTTTTATAAGTATAAGTGGTGCAGAGATTTTGATGAGTTTATATTAGGATTTTCCGATTTGGGATTCATTTTTCCTCCATACCAAACCCTAATACCTCTCATAAACCCTCTCAATCATACCCTAACACCCTAAGTTGAAATTGAAGCCATAATCCGAAGGAATTTCGTAGTAAGCCCATGATTAACATATTAATATCATTCTCCATACAAAGTTGGATTTGGAGAAACCCTTGCAAATCAGATTGCTAACTATTTTAGAGCGGTTATGAAGTATTAAGGTAAATTTTATCCTCTTCTATCTATGTTAATGGTTAATTGATGAGTTGGAAGAAGTTATGAAAAAGTTGTCATGATCAAAACTTCGCAAAATTGTGAAATCTCCGTGATATGAATTTTATGCGGCTGTTTTACTCAAGTATGAGTTGAATTGGATGATAGTATTGATTGTATATGTTATGTATTAATGAACGTAAGATTTGAGAGGTTGTGAGACTAAATCACGTGAGTTTTCCCTACAAGGGAAGTTTAAAGAATTACCTATGCCTAGGAATTATCGAAGAACTCCTGGCTAAAGTTTATGAAAATTGTATTTGGATTAAACCATGGGATTAAATTATATAAGCATCCCTTGTAAAGAAGTTTAAGCACCCAAAGTGTTTACGAAAGTCGATAAGAAATCTAAGCGAAGTTTTATGGAATTCAGATTTGAATATTGATATTACTTTCTTATCTGATATAGATGATCATTCGTAAGAGGAGCAAAGACTGGTAGAATGATCGTAGCAACAAAAACCAAGTATGTAAGGCTATCCATTTCTTTCAAAAGCAAGTATCCAAAAAGTTATCATTTTCAAAAAGGAACATGAGTGTTCCACTCTACTATCTATCAAAAGTCTATTATTGAAAAATATTCACTGCTTGTTCATATTCTTATGATCCATGTCGTTGGTTACTGAACCTATCCTAAGTCTTCAAGAAGAAGCATTTTTTAGAATGAATCATCGAGTAGACCAAGAGTCGCGTCAAGGTAAAGTCTAAAGATCTATAAGTTCCAAAAGAGGCCAAAGGGCCATGGTTGTCACAGTCTATTGTCCACACCCCCGAGCCCCCTTTGGTGTTGTTATATTGTTCGTTAGAAGCTGATCTCGTTTATACAATAAGGAGCATACATATAGAGGATCTGGTTGCACGCTCTGCAACATATTAATATAGAAGATCGGGTTGCATATTCCGCAATATATTCATATAGAGGATCGGGTTGAACGTTTTGCAACATATTCATATAGAGGATCGGGTTGCATGTTCCGCAACATATTCATATAGAGGATCGGGTTGCACGTTCCACAACATATCCTTATATAGAATCGGGCTGCACGTTCCATAATATATATGTATGATGCATCGGGTTATGTGGTCCGCAATACACACATACACTAGGGTGCATATTGCATTGCATATTCATACATACACCTAATATTAATGACATGATATACCTTTCACTATAAGACGAGGACAATTATACAGTAAAATCCTAGCCAGGAAGGTTGTATTACGTTTCAGAGTTTCATTTTCTGCCCTGTGTGGCCCCCCAGGTTGCTTATGCTTTCCCTTAGAGTTATTCGATTCACATTGCTTATATACTTTTCTTTACAGTTTGCAGATTCATATTGTATTCATGCTTTACATACTCAGTGCATTATTTCATACCGATGTCCCTTTTCTGGGGACACTACGTTTTATGTTGCAGGTACAGATAGAGATGTAGATTATTTCCTCACAGTAGGAATAGACCCAGCTGAAAGTTGTCATACACCTTTCTTCCGGAGCGGTGTAGTGAGCTGATAAGTATGATAAATGTACATGCGTATATAGTTGGGTATGGCGGGGTCCTGTCCCGATCAGATGTTGTCATAGTACTCTTTAGAGACTTATAGATAATTGTATTGTATGATAGTCGTGTGTGGACTTGTCGGCCTCCCAAGTAGAGTTAGTGTGCTTATGTTGGCCTTGTTAGATATATATATATATATATATATATATATATATATATATATATATATATATATATATATATATATATATATACGATTTGGGCTTTTTTAGTGTAGGTTCTTATGTCCCCATTCAGTGGAGTATATGTCAGAGGCCTAGTCGGCCCATGAGTTAATATATATATCACAGGTATCAGGATTGGTACGCTCGGGTGGGTGCCGGTCACCCCCCCCCCCCCCCCCCCAAGGTTAGGGTGTGACAAAAATGTATCAGAGCAGGTCAGTCCTAGCGATGTCTACAAGCTGTGTCTAGTAGAGTCTTGCTTATGGGTGTGTTGCGTGCCATACATATAAACAGGAGGCTATAGGGCATTTAACATGTTACCTTTCTTGAATAATATACATCGTGCGATAGAAGCAATGCCGTAAGTCACTATCTTTTCATTTTGATTTTCCCTTTTCAGTAATAATGTCGAGATCCATAGAAAGTTCTAATAGCAGGAAATGGGTTAGGGATACGGGAGAAGGTACTAGCTGACAACCACCCGCCAGTATGAAGCCGAGAACATAAGAACACCAAAGAAATATAAGTTATTCAATAGAAGAAGACCCATCTATGGACGATGAACTGTACATAGAGGAAGATCCACCCGAGGATTCATCTATGGAAGAAGACCTATCTGAGATTCTAGAGGAACCACCCTTCCGATTGCCACCGATTTTAGCGGTAGTGCCAAGTTATAGGAAAGCTCGTACAATATAGAGGCCATCAACGCAACAGTCATTTCCATTTAGGTTGGGTGTGAGTGGTCTTGTGTATGCAATAGCACCTCCAACTATCTTCCCAGAGTAGGGTCATGTTCAGATGCCCACAGGATAGACCTTTCGAGAGGCTGAGAAGCCTATTATCATGAATGTCAATTAACCAAGGCTCGCCCCTAATGAGTAAAAGCAAGAAAGAAATAACCAGTAAACAAACCAGAAGGTTCGGGATGGACATAGATACTAAAGAATTGATAGTGAGAGAAGCATCAGATCGAAGCTCCCGGGTAGCAATCAGGCAAATCCCAGAAGATGTTGGAAGTAGTAGACCATAATGTCAGCAATGTGGAGAGAGACACGAGGGAAAATATTTATCTGACATTGAGTTATGTTTTGGATGTGGAGCTTTAGGCCATAGGGCCAGGAAGTGTCCCGAGTGATTTCAGTCGTTATGACATCAGTGTGGATGGGTACATTATGGACAATGCCCAGGTGATCTAGAAGAATGTTGTTGGTGCGAAAGAAAAAGCCACAGAGTGTATAAATGGCCGAGGTTAAGTCAGGGAGTATAGTTGATTCCAATATTACTTATAAGTTATCCAAGCAATCAGGTATGCTGATAATTTTATTAAGAATAGTCGTGTTTATATATGTGAATGGTTAGTTATCAGTGATATAAGAATTGCGTCATACAAGACATATATGAACCATAAATTGATACTAGGAGTTGAAGGTGGTAAGTGAATTTTTTATTATATTCAATGATCTAAGTACACCGATTTAGGATCAGCCATTCATTGACTACGAACGTATCCAACACTCTTAGATTCCATAGCATAGGTAATACAGGAAGGCCAAGGATATATATACAATCATGACCCGAGTAAGGGGGATTCACGAGTCCAAATAACTAAGGGCAAATCTAAAAGAGTAATAAGGAAAATGAATTTCGAGAATGAGTTACCTACAGTTTTGTTTGGAAGACAGTGAAAGGGAGAAAAAGGAACTCGAGAAATTTTACGTTGATTCGTAATCTCAAATATCTTCGTAAGGATTAAACTATTCAGGAGTAATTGTTGAACATAATGAGATTTGTCAATTAAAGACAAGTGATATACCTTCTTCATCGAAGATAAGCGGCAGAGTTCTCGATATTAAGTGGAAATAATTAGCAATGAGGATATGATTAATAGAGATGCAACGACAAATAATAAACGGATGCCTGGTAAACTCAAGAAAGAAGCGTTATGATAACTTAACAAAGTTAAGTAAATATATTTTACAATAGGATTGACGGGGAGTCGGTAATGGTAAGAAAATTGCTAAAGGAATTGAAATGAGACCTCCAAGCAGCAAAAGTACTAGTGAAAGATAGGCATATAAGTAAAGAGGCGGTATCTAAGCTTCCAGAGCCAAGGATATTGATTATGACGCCCATAAATGACGATGCCGGAGATACGCTAAGATGAGGAATACTTAAAGGAATTCCAATCAGTAATACCCAAATTAATTTAATGAACGACGGATAGAGAAAGATTCTAATACCAATTTAGGGGAGAAAGCTCGAATCAGTGATAAGGATCAAGTCCGGTCTCGATCCGAATTTGAACACGTCAAAACTTAGTCCCATCACGAATGTCGATAAGACATCTAAGGATATATCAGTAACATTAAGGACGAGCGAAGTCCGATGGGAGTATATGATGATGCAGTAAAAAATGGTCCAAGACAAGCAGTAAGGAAAAGAGCTAAAGGATAAGAACAAGGAAGCAAGAGGTGAATGAATAAGTGATGGAGAAATTTTGACTGCCCAATAAACTAAAGGACCTCACAAGAAAAATAATATTATGATCACAAAGTTAAGGACATCAGTACAACGGAAGTCAATTAGAGGAACAAATGTGGCAACGTTGATTGTAGTACGGTGAATATTAAGGGAAAACCACTGGACTAACATCTTGTAGGAGTAAATCCTTTAGTGAAGATGGACCATAGAGTCGTGTATTGTTAAAACGAGAGCCATTAAGGGAATTACCAAAAGGAACTGCCCCAAAGACTATATCATAAAAATTGAGTATATCTATATAATTGAAACTAACTGAAAGCTAATCTTGAAGACTACTACAAGACATTATATAGTCGCTCATTATGGTGAGCAATCTAATGGTAGAATCAGTTGAAAGAATCTCTGAATAACCAGAATTTCCTTACCTCATCCTAAGGCGACCAATATGGAACTCAGTTTAAGCCACCTGACACGGGTAGAGAAAAAATGTGGGGAATTTGGAAATAATCTAGAACAAGGATCGATAGTTACTAAAATTATATGTTATTAGAGTGATAAACAAGGAGTTATGCATGACAAGAAAATTGAACTCTTCTCAAGTTACGAAAAGAGAATAGAACCCAAGAAAACGGTATCAGATCTGAGGAAATAAATTATGAGAAAATACTTAGATCAACAAGGAATCAAACTAAGGGATTTGATGTTAAAACAAGACTCAACTTGATAAGGAAAGAATATCCCAGCCAATCATGAGCAGGATCATAATACCGAATTTAGTTGCGAAAGGCACTAACCCGCAAACAGAGTCTGGTCTCAATCAGAGACACTTATTTAGTGTCTATTTCAAGTCTTTCAAGGTTAGTAGGCTGCTCTAAATTTATGAACTATGTAAGGATATTATCAGAAAGAAAGATGAAGAACAGAGGAAAAAGTGGATTCAGATATCCTTTACTCTAGCGATCATTGTGACAAAATCCTTTATCATCATCCTACACTTCGTGCCTACAGACTTTGTCACTTGAATTCTATCAGAAAGAAAATCATAACACAAAAAGGAAAGACAAAAGCCTAGATGTCAAAATATATTACAGCCACCAGACCATTATGTAAAGGAATTATATGACTATATGAAAGTCAATGATGTACCAACAGAGAAATGTTAATATAACCGGGTCAAATAACAGGAAGAAATAATTTTAGGTTGAAAAGAACTCTATCAGAATGGTCACGGAACATAAAAATTGCCCTACTCGAGCAATGCAAATTCTAGCTTTATGCTAGTATTCGTGCGATGTGATTACTATATTTCATTTGATTTATAAAGTGAACCACGTACCCTATGTAATCAAGGATTCGGAAGCGAATGTAGCTTCAGAGTTTTGTTTTTCTCCCTGTGTGGCCCCCCAGGTTGCTTATGTTTTCCCTTACAGCTATTCATTTCATATTGCTAATATGTTTTTCTTTATAGTTTGCAAATTCATATTGTATTCATGATTTATATACTCAGTACATTATTTTGTACTAATGTCCATTTTCTGGGGACACTGTGTTTCATGCCGCAGATGCAGATAGAGATGCAGATGCTTTCCCCACAGTAGGGCTCGACCCAGCTGAAGGTTGTCACGCTCCTTTCCTCCGGAGTTGTGTAGTGAGATGATAGGTATGGCAGATGTACATACGTATATAGTTGGGTATGGCGGGGCCCTGTCCCAATCAGATATTGACATAGTACTCTTTAGAGGCTTGTAGACATTCGTGTTGTATGTGACGGTCATGTGTGGCCTTTTCGGCCTCCCCAGTAGAGTCAGTATACTTATGTTGGCCTTGTTATATATATATATATTATATACGTTTTGGGAATTTCTGAGTGCAGGTGGTTATGTCCCCATTTAGTGGAGTATATGTCAGAGACCTAGTCAACCCATGAGTTATTATGTATATCACAAGTATCAGGATCGGTACGCTTGAGCCTTAGGACATCGGGTGTCGGTCACACCACCCAAGGTTGGGTGTGACAGACCGCTATGGTGGAATGTTGGTTTTTGGGATGAACCGTTGTAGTGAATGGTTTATCGCTGGGATGAGTTCCGCTGCAGCAGATGATAGAAAATCAAAAACCCTTTTTATGTGTTAAATTAGACCCTTCATTCCCCATTCCCAAAATATTCCCTCAAAGCATCTCTAGGGCGATTTGAAGAGTTTCTTGGTGATATCTTCTTGTGGTAATCCTATTTAACCTTGTATTCCTTTAATCTACCTTTCCTAGTCTTGAATCGATGATGGAAGAACCTAGAAAACCTAGTTAAAAAGGATGAGTTCTACTTAAATAGGGTTAATTGAATCTTTATCGTTAAATGTGAGATTAATTGATGGGTTTGACTAATCTAAGTATGAATTCCATTATTTAGTAACTATTAGGCTTGCATCTTCCATTTTTATTGAGAAATTGAACTTGGGTTTTTTTGCCTTGGATGATAAAATTGAACTAATTTAGCAATTGGTGAATTTATACTTCTAGAACATTGAGTTACCGATTTCACTCTTAAATTACAGTTTTATCCTTGTGGGTCTGTTTCCCCTTTTTCATAGTTGGTTTTGGATTCAAAGAATAGTCTAGTGATATGGGTATTGTTAGTTTCCATTTCTAACTTAAATTTCAATAATGACTAGATTTCAGTATAACCGGGACCCGCAGAAAGGCAAGACTGGTGTGATTATTTGTGGCTCCCGCTTGACATCCGAATAGGTTACAACTTACCTTGTGATTAGACTTTGGTTAATGAAACATATGTAAAGTTAGTTATTATCGGATAAAGCATGTTACGCCTTTGGGTATGAAGTTGGGATGGATTACTTAGGTTTGGTATTGTTGACTGATTTGTGGTCTTGTTGCCTTTTTGTGATTTATTGGCTTGCTACTTAGTGTTTGATATTAGATTTGCACTTAGTTTCCATATCGTGATTGTGATATAGTTGTCTCTCACTTATCTTAGTATTATTATGGATAGAGGAACGAACTTGACTTGATACTAATATTATGATATGTGTCCATGTGTGGCATGATTGGGATCGATATGATACATTTGATATTATCGATTTGCATTGCATTCATCCTCATTTCCATGATACATTGATATTACCTGTGATTGGTGTTTATGATGATATGTGTGAAGGAAACATCCAGGATTCTTGCAATATATTTGATAACGTAGCCATCTCTGGGTTGTGTGCAGAGTGGCTAGCGGTGTGATTGGTGTTGTAGAGTCATTGCTGGGCTGTGTGTAGAGTGACTAGTACATGGACTTTGCGGGTCCCCCATGGGTCATAACTGCCAAGACGTAGAGATATTCCATTCGGAGCATGTGTGTACAGAGATTATATTTGGCCAGTGCATTGCATTGCATATTTACTCATCACTACATTCACATATTTCTTGAATTCTGATTTGATACTCTATACTTGGGTTGTTTATTCTTAGAATGTGATTGTGTTTGTACGTGATTGCGAGCATGCCTACTCTTTAATTTCTTCCTCTATATATATTAGCTAATTGTTGTCGGCCTATGATACCTATCAGTACATAGTGTTTGTACAGATACTACCTTGCTTCATTCTTTTGAGTGCAGAGTATGTGACATGCTCCACATCCACTCTTCGTGACTGATCCCAAGGCTTGCTATTGAGTGTCTTGGGTGAGCATGCTTGATGGATCTGCAGCCTGGAGACTCCTTGTCTATACTTTTCCTTTCTTGCATTCTGAGTCAATATTCATATATTGAGACTTGTATTATTCTAGACTTGTAGTTTATTAGTAGCGTCTCTTGTACTGTATGAAGACTAGTTCCTTGGGGATGTTGTTTGTATTTCTGCACTTATGTTATTTATGATTTAGACTTCTATTTATTATGTTCTATTTTACTTTATTATTGTTGAATTAATGATTAAGAGATGGGTTCGTCTATCGAATTAAGAAATGGTAGGTGCCCGCACGACTAGGTGATTTTGGGTCGTGATACTGGCTCAATACAATCACTCAAATTATTGTTTTCAAGAATTCTGTCAAGCTTCTAAACTTGTTTCCAATGCTGAGAAGAATTCTATCTACTTTGGAGGGGTGAGAAATGACATATAAGAGGAGATCTTGCATAATCTTGGTTACTCAAAAGGTACCTTAGGTGTCCCTTTGAGCACTAAAAGAATATCTTTAGTAAAATGCAAGCCACTGATTTATAAAATTCTTGGAAAGATACAATCTTGGACCACTAAATTTTATCCTATTATGGAAGGGTTCAGCTCATAAAATATGCTCTCTTCTCTATTCAAGTTTTCTGGTCTCGAGTATTTATATTGTCAAAGAAATTGATTAAAGTGATAGAGGCAACTTGTAGAAGTTTTCTGTGGATAGGAGGGGTAGAGGTGTCAAAAAAAACTTTGATTGCATGGAAAATATTATGTAATCCAAAGTCTGCAGGGGGACTGAATTTTCTGGATGTAAAAGTGTGGAATCAGGCTGCTATATGCAAACTGCTCTGAAACTTATGTAGGAAAAAAGATAAAATGTGGGTGCAACATATTTACTATAGTAAGCAGGGACTCATTTCTAGCGTCCAGCTGGACACGCCTCATGGGTAATCAAGAACGCACTAAAAGTTAACAAGTATATGGAGCATATATTGGACTACTTGAAGCTAAGGCTGGCCAGTGGGCCGAAATCGGGTCCGTCGTGTCGGGATCGGCGGGATTGGCAGGCAGGATTCGCCGCCGTCTCGTCCCGTTTCCGATTCCGTTAGAATCGAGTCGGGGCGGGATCGAGATCAGGAGGTTTTTTTTTCTTTAAAAATAACATATATATAAAAAAAAACTCAATAATTAAACAAGATAGTGTAATAAAAACATCTCAATTCTGTTTTTGTGCCTCTTATATTATTTAATAGACATATGATTTTTTTGTAATACAAATACAATTGTCAAAATTGTAACTTTGCGGTGTTGTTCAAAAGTTGCAAATTACATAGTAAAATTGCAATTAAAAAATTACATTTAAAAAAAACATGTTCTAGATTCTTGATAATTTCCTGTGGTTCTTCGTTTGGAATTGGTATTTGTTGGTCAAATTGCTCCACGTCGCTTCCACCACCTTCGGATAAGATTTCGTTGTAGTTTTTGTCTTCTTCTTCGTTGATCTCCGGTTGACCGCACCTTCTCCGCTCCGCTCGTATCCAATCTCTGAATAATACTACAATCTCCAAGTTGTCTCCGACTAATGAGTGTATGTGCTCTCCTATTTGATATATGCCGGCAGAAAATCGCTTTCAGACGCCGTTGATTATGCTTGAATGTTCAAAACATCTCGGGCCATCATTGAAAGTGTCGGAAAGGTCTTCTCATTCCCCCTCCAGTATTTCAGCAAGTCTTCACGTCCTTCTTCATTGAGAACTGCTTGGTACGGTACAGAACCCTGCAAAACAAAAATATCAAACTCGCTAATTTGGTTAGTAGCGTTACGGCCGCACATTCTATTTCTGAGGCTTTCAATACTAGCCGCAGAAACAGCATGTATTTTGTGAGGTTATGTTGAAGAAGAAGAAGATGGTATGGAAGCCGGTAGGTTGCTAGCACTTTCTTGTTGGTAAAACCTATATACTATGTTACATTCGTCTTCTACGCTAGACAACACTTCTTCTTTAGTTTGTTCAATAGGTGGTGGGTGATTTGGATTTTTGGGACTTGGAGATGGTAGTACTGCTATACAATCGTAAATAGTTTCAATAAGTGATTTAGTACCGTCTATTTTAATAGTCGGATTTAATACAGCACCAATAATATAAATAGTGGGAATAGAAATAATTTTTTTTTATTTTGATAAACATTTTTTTAATAGCTGCCTTATAAGCTGGTTTATCCATATATTCATTAAGCATTAAAAATATTAGAGCTATATAAAACAACATAGTTGAAATAGTAGGATAATATATATAGGAAAATTCTTTTGTTGCTTGAAAAACATTCTCTAAAAATACAATAAGTTCAGAAATTTTTCCCCAATCTCTATCTACAACCATATCAGTTGGATTTTGATTATGAGAGTTAAAAAATAAAGTTATAGGTTTTCTATAGTCATAAGCAACAAGTAGTTGCTCATATAAAGAATTTCATCTAATGGGTACTTCTTCTGCATTTTTCTATAAGGTAGTTGACAATCGTGACAAGTTTTTTTATATTCTCTTCTTCGTTGTATTCTATTATTTTTAAAAATAAAGTTTATAGAAAATTATATTTTACTAAGAATATCTTCAAAAAGTGATAGATCATCCTTTACAACTAAGTTATATATATGGTACGCACATTTTATATGAAAATGATGTGGAAAAGATGAAGTTAAACTATTTTTTAAAATTGTAATGGCGTAATTGTTAGAAGAAGCGTTATCTAATGTAATAGTCAAGATTTTATCAGTTATTCCATAATAATCGCACACTTGATAAATATTTTTTGCAATAAAAGTACTAGTGTGCCTATTATCTATATATCTATACACTAAGATACGTTTTTGCATAGACCATTTATAATCTATCCAATGACAGGTTACCGTTAAATAATCATGGCTGTTAGTACTACGGCCTATATCAGAAGTGATAGCCACTTTGCCATTAAAATGATATAATGAATAACGTAAATATTGTTGATATTCATGTGCAAATTTAAATACATCTCTCTTAACAGTTGATCTAGGAAAATCGTTAAAAGCATGATTATATATATCTCTAATGTAATGAATAAAACCGGGAAATGAAGGAAATGAAAAAGGCAAACCCTCCACAGCAACTAATTTTGCTATTGCTTTCCTATCGCTATGTTTATCGTATTTAGGGCCAACAATTCCCCCCATCATAGGGTTAATTTGACCTTGTACTTGGTCCGGGACAGTATGTGAACCTTGTCCCGATGGAGCGGACGTTTGCGCACCCGGTTTTGAAGCCTCGTATTGGGCATACCTAGCTGGATGAGCCCTTGCTATGTGTCTCATTAAACCCCACGTCCCACCGTGACCTTTTCCAGTTTTAAATTTTAAAACATCTTTACAAATTTTACATCTATCTACTTGATTCTCTTCGTCCCTATCAAATCCTTCCATTATAAATTTATAATTATACTAATAAATAATTAAAGTAAATGAAATTAAGTGCGCTAAATAAAATAAACAGAAAATAATAATTTAATGAAGGAACGAATGTACCAAACACCGACGTAACGTCGATGTGTAATCGAGAGGTTGAAAATTGAAACTTTGCTCGATGGAAGATCCTCAAGCTAGTTGTCAACTTCACTCCCAAATGAATAAATAAAATTGAATATTTAGTAGACAATGTAGACTTGTAGAGAGATAGATTGAGAGATTATAGAGATTGTAGGAAGATTTGTGAGAAAGATGAAGAGAAAATGAGGTATTTATTGTTGGAAAATTGGGTTAAAGTGTAAATTTAATAACTTATGGGTTAAAAATAAATATTAAGGGGGTAGGAGATTGGAGGAGGGGGAGGCCAAAAATGGTTGTTGCACAACGGCCAAAATGTAAAATGGTCGTTGGTGCAACGGTTATTTGTGCAAAGGGGGGTTTCGGGCGGGATCGGGGGTGGGACCGGGACCGAATCAAGCCTGGCGGGATTGGGCCGGGATGGGTCGAGACGAGACCATGTCCCGTCCTGGTTCGAGTCCCGATACCGCAAAAAAAAATCGGGTTCGGGGCGGGTCCGGGGCGGTGTCGGGGCGGGATCGGGCCGACCCGGCCCACTGGCCAGCCATACTTGAAGCTGACTTGATGCAGTGGGAACAGTATTCATCATGCGTATCTATATGAAGCGTAGAGGTGAGTTTCGAAGAGTTCCATGGAGAAGATTAGTGTGTAACAATGGAGGTGCACCTAGATAGTTATTCATCCTTTTCCTAGCAATATGGGGCAAAATGCTAACTAGAGATAGATTTGCCAAGTAGGGCTGCACTGAGAACATCATTTGTCCATTGTTTGGGAAAGCTGTGGTCATTTGTTCTTTGTATGCCCATTCTCATCACAAGTCTGGTCCAAGTTGTTATTCTTGACTGGCAGCAGAAAATAACATTGGCCATATCACATTGCAGAGGAAGGAAGTCGACTACTGAAATATACTGAATGGTGTTGGCTGGCTGCATTTACTATATTTAGCAAGAGAGGATTTCAAGGACGGAAAAGAATTGTGCATACATTAATTCAAGAGGTACATTGGAGAGGATCCAAATGGCCTTAGACTGTCTCGAAGGCTTCAGGAGTTAAAATACTACCCAGATGGCTAAATAGAGTTGTAGGTAGTTTTATGTGATACAAGTTTAGATGTTGGCGGAGCTTTTGCAAGGCTGGGACTTATGTCTAGACCTGCCTATTTTGACCCTTTGTGCTTTGTAAATATCACTTGGTAAATAAAATCCTTTACTTACCAAAAAATATATGATCCATATCTTAGTTTAAAATGCATTACTATGCAATTTAAATATTAATCCCTTCATTTCAAATTATATAGCGATGTTTAACTAGGCACATAATATGAAAAAGATAGAAAATCTTTTGAAATTTGTGGTATAAACAACGAAATTCTTTTTAGGACAAAAAAAAGGGACGACAAATAAATTAGAATAGAAGATGTAAACTAGTTTCAATAGTTACTAGTAAGAATTAAACTTAGGGAAAAAATTAACAAAGTGGATTAATGTTTATCTCCACTGTAATAAAGCAATTACAATGATAGTATTCCAGGCTGGCCGGCCTCAAATCAATTTTCCCACTTTGGGTTCATAGGTTTCTACACATAAAATTTTAAAAATCTGTGGCGTAACATAATTAACTTCTCAAAAATGTTGAGATCTCGACATTGCCTAGTGCCTCCATCGAAATTTTGATTTATGTATCCATTGCTCCATTATTGAAGATCAACTTATTTAAAAATTTAAAATACATTTTTATTTACGTAATTATATTTTCAATATATATAATTGACCTAAAGATCATGGGTGGTCGCTGAATTCTCCTTGCGAAAGATTTTTCAGAAGCTTTTATTTTATTTTATGTAAATGTTTTTCTGTTTTATTTTCCATTTCCCCAAAAGTGTTGCCAATGACATTTGAACCCCTCAAAGCCCTTGTGTGCGTATTTGTATATTGCATTCGACTCAATGGATTAATAACTTATTCCAAAACAACTTCTTTTTCCTGCTTTATCATTTGCATTAATTACTTATTTTAAATCATTTTTCACCATTAAGATTATACTACATTAATTAATGTGGGTATCATAGTAAAATATGCACTTCATTATTTTTTAAGAAACATGCAAAATTAAAAGTAAATAAGTAAAAGTGAATCGAAGGAATACTTTCTTGATGAGGTGACACTAAAATTTAGCCCTTTTGTTCATATTACACAAAAAGAAAAGAAAAAAGTAGGTTGCGTCACAGAGTAAGCATGACAACTCGGAAAGTTAAAGCACCACATCAGCACATAACTCTGGATAGTAAAATAATGCAACAAAACTGAGCCTACTAAATTATATACCAGCAGACAGCAAAAAGAAGGCATTTCCAATGCTTTGCCTCTCAAAAAAGACGCAGATTAATGGACAGCAAGGAAAGAAATTGAAAAAATTAACAAGAATAAAAAAGACACATCCAACATGGATTGCACTATGATTATTGACCATTTCAAACTTCAATCAATATAAAGATTATCAATCAGATTTCAGCCGACACCCCAACTTAACAATTTTCCTTTTCCTGGGTACAAAAGAAATATCTTCTCTTTTTGATGACCTATAGCTGACTCATGCAACAACTATGTTCAAGATTCAACAACTCCTCATAACTCCCTTGTTAATATTGGGTTTGGTGATGTGACATTTGACCCAACATATCTTTTAAAGTACTGATTTGAATGCAAAAAAATGTTGGGAAAAATGTCACAACATTCGGACCAACATTTTCTCATAACAGTTTTGTCTTACTTCACGATAAGTAATAATAATTTACTGTGGGGTAAAATAGACTTAGGTGTGGTGAATTACAGCTGTGTAAAACGTGGGAGAAAGAGTCAAAACTGTTGGAAATTTGCTTTTGGTGGGGAGGTGCGTCCACCCATATTTTAATGAATTAAACACTAGGGTTCCGCATGTTGAAGGTTTTGTCTCTTCTCACGTGCATAATCTACTAAGTGAGTAGATGACCTTAGGGCCAAGAATCGTCAAATTTCGTTAAGAAATGAAAGAGATATTGGTCCACGAAGTAAGGTGTTTGAGGCATAGAAATATGGTGTGGGACAAATCTACCACATCGGTGGGAAAATGAAGAATTGCTCTCTTTATAAGTCTCTAAATTGGCTAAGGGTTTGGGACCCCAAGGGGTATCCCATGTGTTTAAAGGAGGGAGGACCTAGATGTGCTTGGGTTCAAGGCTAAGCCCACACGCGCGCCACCGCCGCCAGCCCATCCTGTCCCGTCCGGTCCGGGCTCGGTTCACGGGTCATGGTTCGTGGGTCATGGGCTTCTTCTGGTATTATCTCTTTGGACCCCAAATTATTTAATTTTTACAGTTTGGTCCCTAAAATTTCTGGAAAGTTGAATTTGGGAACGACGGAAGGCAGAAACTTTCTACCTACCGTTGGAGTTGATTTTTGGGGGCATTAGTGTGCATTAACTAGCCATTACTTCTCACTCTATTAATAACAACGTAAGCTCAAGGGATGCACATTAATGAATAATTACAAACAATCAAATAATAATTCAAAAATTGCAAATGCCAAAATATTAATCTCCATTAATAATAATATGAATGTGTATAAAGTGCATTTTTCCTAATACAGATTGCTTCTAGGACATAAATATACTTTCAGTTAGCACAACTAAAGCTTGTTGCTGCTGATGGTTATGCAGTTGCATGGGTTGGCCTGTAGTGAAGATTTGCCTACTGCTGATGGAGTTTGTTGGGTAGAAGGATTCATGTTTCTTCTATTTCTAGCCTGCTGTTGTGTTACGCCCTGTAGTTTCATGTTCCGTTATGTCCTCGATTGATAACGGTACTCCGGGGTAAGTGACCTTACGCAAGGATAATAAGGGTTCATAGGTGGTCTATGGGAGTACCAGAGTGTATAAAAGTTAAACGGATCAAAGAAATGCAAATTTGACAAAATCTGCAGAATCCCAATTTGATGGCCAAAATCTACGGACCGTATAATGAACCGACAAATTGGGATACTCACAGTATTTTTTGAGGTCTGATTGTACGGTCTATAGAAAAAAATGTACAAACCGTCAAATTGGACCATCAATTTTGGCGGTGACCGACTTTGTTTCACTTTTAAATGATTTCAAGGCCATTAAATCATGGTGATTTCAAGGTGATTAAATCATAAACCCACATCAAAAGCTAAGTTAAGTGAAGGAGAATGCTTCTATGAAGTATTATGCATTTGAGGGTTGTTCTTGGGGCGAAGGAGACTGGATACAACGTCATACTTACTGTGTACGGTAAAATTTACACTCTCTTTATTCTTATTATTCTTATTTATGTGTTAGTTAAGTGTTTGGATGAAGAATCTGCGAGCTGGCACTTTAATTGACAAAAGGATGTTAGGTTTTTGTTGTTGAGTTGTTTGAAAGTTAAATATATGACTTGTTATGACTAAAAATTATGGGATGTAACTTGATTATGATGAAGATGTTTTTGTGGTGCTTGATTAAAGTATTAGGCTTGATGATGGAATTACAAGCTACAAAGAGGAATAACTAGAAAAATATGTAAAGATTGTTCTGGTTGTTCTTAATTTGTGTTGGGCTATTTGATTAAAGTTAAGCTTGATATTAAGTCATTGAATCTTGTTAATAGTCGATGGAGGAGGGGAGAAAGCTAGAAGGAGGTAAGAATGTTATTCCGATATTAAATAACCATTGGCAAAATATATGAGAATTAAAGCACATCAAGTGTTTGATAAAGTATCATAATGAAACCATCTTTAGTTTATCAACTCAATATTGACCGAATTGTCTTTAATACGTAGGATAGCGTTCGAAGAGCAGCCGGAGAATTGTAAGATAGCATTGTCAGAGCAACAAAGGTATGTTAAGGCTTATTCCTTCATTCTCTTGGGCATGATCTATGAATAAATGTAACCATAATGATGTCACTCTCAAAAGGAATTTTATTCTTGATATTAAAGCTTGTGAACTTCGTTATTTCATGTTGATCTATGTTTCATGGCTATCATAGTTTTTTTTTGTTGAGGACACTTCCCGCTTTGATTTCATTGGATCTTATATCTTCTTATAATCTTTGTTGATTCATGGAAAATTGATACATACACACTTACATAACGATAATCGGAGGATAACGATGTTAAGTCACTCCGATTGAATTCCTAAGGCTCTTCAGAGTCATTACTTACATTGCACTTATATATGTATTTATTTTCTCACTGAGCCCCGCTATAGTCGGATGGGTACGACAGTTATATGTGCACATCACTCCAGTTGGTTTTGATATTATCGATTCCCATATCTGGGCATGGTACGACCGAGTCTACTAATTACTTGCTTCTAAGTCCTTTAATTGTGTTGTATGATGTTTATTAGTTAGAGAAGATGATTTATAAGTATTATGAGATTAAGAGAGTTATGTTATTGATTTAATTACTTAGATTATTATGAAATAGTGAGGGATATTGATAGATTATCATGTTGTAAGGCTTAATTTGAGTATAGAAACATATTTCCAATTAGGGGGAAATTCTAGAGTTCCAATTTATGGCTTTTTGTATAATGTTAAATTGAAGGTTCGAATGTGTTTAGTTCTTAAATTAACTTAAGGATGTGATTACATAGTTTGTATTAATAGTTTTTGGGTACTAAAGTTCTAGTCTTGGTAGCGTTGGTTCGGGATTGGTATTTGTGGTGTTGCTTTGTTAAGGATTATACCCTTATTTGTTGTGTAAGCCATATATTAACGAATAGTATATGCGTGAATAGACTTCGATTATCGCGAGGTGCAGAAGAAGGGTAAGGCTGTCACCGAGGCTTGATTGTGTAGCACTCCTATTCAGCTCAGAGGTAGGCTACAATTTAGTTTTTTGAGACTTCGATATAAGTATGTAATTAGTTATAAATAATGAGGGGTATTCGGCGTGTTTGGGGGTCCCACTCAAATGGTTGTGATGAACAATTGAGTAGGTACTGGTGTTGAATTGTGATGGTGGGTGATCTGGAGAATCATCCTTAAGCTGATTCCGACTACTGATTATGTGGGCTCGTAGCCATTATGTTGGCTCGTCGCCATAGTTGTTATTGTTGTGCTTATTCATCAGAGATGTTTTGATATGATATCCTTATTATACTTGGATTACTTGTTGATGTATTTCTTGAAGCATGTGATATTCATCTCTATACTTGTTGCATCTCATTATATCATTATTCTTGCCTTATATATGTCATTTATATTTATACACTCATGGTTCCGATGATATTGATATTGGAGTGGTATGATTATGCTATGGTCCAAGGGACCGGGAAAGGTAAGAACACTATTGAGATTATGGCAACATTGAGACGATGATGATACATGGGGATCGGGGTTGCACGTCTGTAATAGATATTATACAGCCAAGAGCTGGGCTCCGATGGGACATTTCGAAGGGGTATATGGACTTCGTCGGTCCCCCATGGATATACGATCGTAATAAAAACTTGACGTACTGTATGCGCATTGCATTCATATCATATTTTATTACATCATTGATTATCTATGGTTGTATTTTATACCAGATTGATTATTAATGACTTGGTTGGATTTCAGATATAAAAGGGTTGTACTTGCTCATGATAAATAGATTAATTGAATAATTGAAATTGTCTATCACTGGATGGCTTAAGTGATTATGAAATCTTACTTGAATAGGGTAATACGTGAACTCTGTGAACCATTCTGTGGACTATGTGAATTTACCTAGATTATTGAATTGTTAGTATAGGATTACTTGGTTACAACTTGGTATTTATCTCTTTTTGCGTATCTTCTGTCATTGTCGGTCTATGATGTTTACGGGGTATGTTGTGTACTCATGCTATACATGCTGCATATTTTCTTGATGTAAATACAGATCCGACCACTAGCTCGAGATCGTGTGGCTGAGTTCGAGTAGTTGAGGGTGAGGATGGTATCTCCAACATACCCCGGATTTGCTCTATCTCTTTACTGTCTTTACTTCTGTTCTAGAGATATGTCTACATATTTTTTGATTATGTATTGATTTTGGCATTTTGTTACCCTCAGTTTCAAACTTGTATAGTTTTTATAGTGCTCTTGTATCTACATACTAGATCATTTAGGGGATGTTATGTTGATGTTTAGACTTATATCTCTTCTGCATTTATATTATGAGATAGTTTATGTAGTATTTGCTATCTTTCGCTTAATTTATGTCATATCATATTAGCGATTTGGGAAGTGGTTTGCCTACCGATCGGATATGTAGGTACTACCACAATCCCTAAAAAGGGGTCGTGACAAAGTTGGTATTAGAGCTTTAGGTTAAACGATCTTAAATACAAGAGCATTGTCTAGTAGAGTCTTGCGGATTGGTTCAGAGATGTCCGTACTTATCTTCGAGAGGCTATGAGACATTTAGGAAATTTCACTTCCTTTATTCCTTTCATGCTAAGTTGAATCGAATTGGTATTTGACCTTTGTTTTTACTCTCTCACAGATGGTGAGGACTCATACCGACGCAACGAGAGATAAGACACTAGCACTAGCACCTACCGTGCTTGGTCGCGGTAGGGGACGTGCTTGGAGCTGAGGTAGAGCCAGAGGAGCCGGTCAGGCTTGTGCGAGATCAGAGTCCCTAGAGCGATATATTGAGCCTCAGGACGAGTTACTTGAGGAGGAGATGGGGCCAACCCAGGATTAGTCTGGATTCATTGCTACTCCAGTTCTACAGGACGCATTGATCAGGTTATTGAGTGTTCTTAATGGATTTTCTCATACAGGCGTACATCCTACTACTTCGGGTGGTTTCAAAACCGTGTGGGAAGGGGGCAGACTTAGACCCTTGAGTTTTGTACTCCAGGTATTCAGCCAGTGGCGATATCAGCGACCCATATCGATGAGGTTCATGCTCCTGAGTTTGGTCCCCAGCTTATTGAAGGGACATCTATGACTACGATGAGTGAAAGATTTGGGAGCACTTCTTGAACATGAAGCCTCTGGTGTTTTATGGTCATCCTGAGGAGGGCGTGTATGAGTTCATCAAGAGCAGTCATGAGAAGTTCCATACTCTAGGTATTGTTGAGACTCATAGAGTCAGTTTTGTGGCCCTTAAGCTTTTGTGAGACGCAAAACAGTGGCGGAGAGTGTATGTTGATTGCTTGCCCACGGGGTCGCCTCTTTTGACTTGGGTTAGGTTCTACATGTTCTTCTTGTAGAAGTATGTGCCTTTGAGCTTGCGATTGCGCAAGCGTGATGAGTTTTAGAAGATCGCGCAGAGAGATTCAACAGTTGCTCAGTATAAGACTTGCTTCCATGCCTTATCGCGTTATGCAGCACTGCTGCTCCCTACTGAAGCTGAGTGAGTGAGATATTTTGTTAGAGGCTTGCGTATTCCGCTTCAGTTGGCCACGTTGTAGTTAGTGGCTTATGGAGCTTATTTTGAGACAGTAGTCGACTATGCTAGGAAGGTGGAGTCTGTGAGGGGCGGTATGCCCAGATATGATCTCGATAAGAGGGCAAGGCAACATGGTCAGTTTAGTAATTCTACTTCCCATGGTTATGGGTATCAGAGGAGATATCAATAGTCACAACCCAGTCGACCGGTTTAGGCATATCTACATATTATTGATGGTTACTCTGCGCAGTAGAGCAGTTATAATGGGGGCCATTCATCCAGGGTTCTCAGTCTCGGTATTATGACTGCGGTGGTTCGGATTCTTCTATCTCTAATCATCAGCCGTTAGCGGCCATAACCTATTTTGAGTATGAAGAGATTGGGTATTTCAAGAGAGAGTGCCCAGACTTACATTGAGTGCATCTCATGCACCTAGGACTCCAGCATAGCCATCTAGGGGTGGTAGTCAGACTAGCCGGGGAGGATCTTATTCGGGCCATGGTGGCCTTCAATCAGGGCATGGTGGATCCCAGTCAAGGAGAGATGGAACTCATTTAGGCCAAGGTGGACAACATGGTACTCAATCCAAGATAGGACGCACCCACTGCTATGTATTCCCTGGTAGGGCTGAAGCTGAGACATTAGACGCGGTTATTATAGATATTATTTCGGTCGATCATCGATCTGCTACTATGCTATTTAATCCAGGGTCTACTTTCTCATATGTGTCTGCCTAATGTTTTGCCAAATTAGATGTCTGGTGTGATATGATTGATGTCTCTATTCGTGTTTCCACATCGGTTGGTGATTCTGTGATTGTAGATACAGTTTATCATATGTGTGTGGTTACTTTTATGGGGTACGATGCCTGGGTAGATTTGGTCATTTTAGACATGGTGGATTTTGATGTTATTTTGGGTAAGGATTGGCTATCACCATATCATGCGATTCTAGAATGTCATGCTAAGACAATCACGTTAGTTATGGTGGATTTTGATGTTATTTTGGGTATGGATTGGCTATCACCATATCATGCGATTCTAGAATGTCATGCTAAGACAATCACGTTAGCTATGGTGGATTTTGATGTTATTTTGGGTATGGATTGGCTATCACCATATCATGCGATTCTAGAATGTCATGCTAAGACAATCACGTTAGCTATGCTTGATCTTCTGAGGGTAGAGTGGAGAGGCGCTCCCAACTCTTCTAATAAGAAGATCATTTCTTTCATCCGTGCTAGGAAGTTGGTAGACAAAGGTTGTCTAGCGTATCTTGCTCATATTCGGGATACGAGTATAGAGACTCCTTACCTAGAGTCTGTTCCGGTCGTTAGTGAGTTCGCCGAGGTATTTCCTTCATATTTACCGGGTATGCCGCCAGACAAGGATATTAATTTTTGCATTGATCTTGAGCCGGGTACTCGACCTATTTCTATTCCTCCGTACTGTATGGCTCCTGCAGAGCTTAGAGAGTTAAAGGAGCAGCTTCATGGCTTGTTGAGTAAGGGCTTCATTCAACCGAGTGTATCTTCATGGGGTGCTCCTATCTTGTTCATGAAGAATAAAGATGGCACCATGCGTATATGCATTGATTAAGGTCACAATTAGAAACAAGTATCCGATTCCTCGTATTAATGACCTATTCGACCAACTTCAGGGTGATTCGATGTTTTCATAGATTGGCTTGAGGTCTGGGCATCACCAGTTGAAGATTCGGGCCGAGGATGTGCCCAAGACGACTTTTCAAACTCGATATCGCCATTATGAGTTTTTGGTGATGTCATTTGGGCTTACTAATGTCCCTACATCATTCATGGACTTGATGAATGGGATATTTAAGACGTATTTAGATTCTTTTGTGATTGTGTTCATTGATGACATCTTGATCTATTCGAAGAATCGGAAGGACCACGAGCAGCATATGAGAGTGGTTCTTGGGTTATTGAAGGAGAAGAATATTTACACTACATTCTCGTAGTGTGAGTTTTGGTTGAGCTTAGTGGCATTTCTGGGACACGTGGTGTCTAAGGATGAGATTATGGTTGATCCTAAGAAGATATAGGCAGTTAGGGAATGGCCTAGACCGACCACTGTGACAGAGATTTAGAGATTTGCGGATCTTGCTAGCTACTATCGTCGGTTTGTTAGGGGATTCTCTTCTAGTGCTTCTCATCTGAAGTGTTTGACTCAGAAGGAGGTTCCGTTCCAGTGTAAGCAGACCTTTCAAAAGCTGAAGTCTCTTTTAACCACAACTTCAATTTTGTCCCTTCCGGCAGAGTGGAAGGACTTTACCATATATTGTGATGCTTCTAGGATCGAGTTGGGTTGTGTGTTGATGCAGGAGGTAAAGTTATTGCTTATGAATCTAGGCAGTTGAAAGTGCACGAGAAGAATTACCCTGTTCATGATCTAGAGTTGGTTGTTGTTGTGTTTACTTTGAAGATTTGGAGGCATTATCTTTATGGTGTCCACTGTGAAGTGTATACCGATCACTGCAGTCTTCAACACGTTTTTAATGAGAATGACTTGAATTCTAGGAAACGTCGGTGGATGGAGTTGTTGAAAGATTATGACATGGCCATTTTGTATCATCCAGGCAAGGCCAATGTGGTGGCGGATGCCTTGAACCGAAAGGCAGTCAGCATGGGGAGTTTAGTTCGCTTGATCATTTCTGAGCGCCTTTGGCATTGTAGGTCCAATCTCAAGCCAATTGTTTTGTGAGACTTGATATATCGAATCCGGGTAGAATTTTGGCATGTGTGGAGGCGAGGTCGTCTCTTTTGGATCAGATTCAGGCTCACCAATATGATGATGCGAAGTTGTGCAAAATTTGAGATAAGGTGATGAGTGGTGAGGTCAATGAGTCCATGATTGATGGTGAGGGGGTGTTGAGGATCAAAGGTAGGGTATGTGTTCCTAGAGTTGGTGATTTGACTAGACTGCTTGTGGAGGAGGCTCATAGCTCTAGGTATTTAATTCATCCAGGTGCTACTAAGATGTACCGTGACTTGAGACAACATTATTGGTAGGGAAGGATGAAGAGAGACATTGTCAATTTGTGTCTAGGTGTCAGAATTGTCAACAGGTCAAGCAGCGACCCGGTGGTGTGTTTCAGAGGATGCCCATTTTCGAGTGGAAGTGAGAGAGGATTGTCATGAATTTTATTGTCGGGTTGCCCAAGACTTTGGACAAGTTTGACGCTATTTGGATCATTAATGTATTCCACCACCCAACTTGAGAGGAAGTGTAGAAATATGCTATCTCTTTCACAAACTGCTCTCTAATCTCTTCTCTTGAATAAATATCTCTCTTCACCATTGATCTCTATTTCTCAATAACCACGTTCTGAAAATTTAATAGAACCAAGGGTAATTTATGTTCATTTATTATTTATGAGTTTCGAAAGATACATATTTCAAAAATATATTTATTCTCTTTTTAAATCAAAGGCATGAATAAAAAATTTCAACAAACGTATCTAACTTCTTTTTAAATTTCATAAAATTAATAGGTAAAGAAAATTATTTGTAATTTTAATTAATATTTTAATAAATTTTTTATCAATATACCTCATAGAAATTTTATAGTATAAATTTATTAGTATTTGAATTTAAAATATTAAGAATATATTTGAAATTGAGTCATATTATAAGGCGTCTAGTATAATTAACCTTTTCGTGTATTTATTCTAGAATAATTTCATTTTTAATCAGCCAAGCTAATGGATTGTTTGGATTTATTAATCAATAATCATTTATTTATGTCGTAAGAAAATAAGTTTTATCAACACCACATATCAATAATGTATGATAGTACAAATTTTCTTCAAAAGTATCCGAGCAATCTTCATACGGCCTGCACCAATGGTGGCAGACCTCAATTTTGCCATTTCCCCCCTTAGTTTAAATGATTATTACAAAAAAAAAAAAATACTTCTGAACGTATATCTATCTTGTTGTCATATAGAAGTGTAACAAGTCATAAATTTCATATTACATTAATATGAGTTAGTATAAATTTAAATTCATATTGAAGCTTTTATTAATTATTATAATTAAGATATTAGTTATTTGAAAGATAATTAAGATATTAATTATTCTTTACGATATTAGTTACCAATATTTAATACTCTTTTATTCTTAAAATATAGTTTAAATACCTAGTTATAAATAAAATCTAATACTCCTTATTTATACATGTATTTTTCACACATTTAAATTTTACTTGTTTGTATTTTACTAGCTTTATTTTCTAATAATTAGGATAAATATTTATTATTGAAATTACTTTCTAAACTCATATAATAACTTTCCTATATTGACATGAGTTGGTAAAAATAATTAAATAAACAATTGAAAATTTAATTAATTAATTTAATTAACACTGTTATTTTTTAGAAGACTAACTTGCAAATCAGATGATCACGTTGTTCCTTTCCTATCCCCTTAGTGAGTATATCTACTACTTGCTCTTTAGTGCTAACATGGTCCGTTCTGATGAGTCCTTGTTGAATCTTCTCTCTAATAAAGTGGCAATTAATTTCGGTATGCTATTTTCATGATACATTGGGTTTGATGCAATTTGGAGTGCTGCCTTATTATCACAGAAAAGATTCATTGACTGATTAATGTGCACTCCTAACTCTTTCAATAATCCATGTAGCCATACCAACTCTGCAACTGTCTCTGCCAAACTTCTATACTCTGCTTCTGTTGTGCTTCTAGACACTGGACTATTTTCTTGATTTCCATGAGTCACCTAGCTTCACACTGTAGCCTGTTACTGACATTCTTACTGCTGAGCATGATGTCTAATCTGCATCATAAAATGTTGTGACATTTTCTGACTTTATGCTGCTCATTAGGAGTCCAAGACCTAGTTGCCCTTTGATATATCTTACCACATGTAGTGCTGCTTGCCAATGTAATTCCGTAGGTTCATGCATAAATTGCTTAAACATTGTACTGTAAAAGAAATGTCTGGTCTTGTGACTGCCAGATACAAGAGTCTACTAATCAATCTCTAGTAGCCACTTTTATCTCCCAATACTTGATCACCATATGTTCCAGCATGCCTGTCAAACTCAGCACTTGTAAGTTTCTGATTTTGTTCCAAAATAGTAGATGCAAGTCTTGCTCCCCCTAAGCCACATTGTGATATCAGCTCCAAAGCATACTTTCTATGGTTCATTACAATTGTTTTTGTTGATCTTTGAAACTCAATTCCCAAAAGAATCTCAAATCACCTAGGTCCTTCATGTTGAAGTTGTGATTTAGTGTGTCTTTTGCCTCATAAATAAGGTGAGTATTGCTTCATGTAATAAGAAGGTCATCTACATACACTAGAATAATGACTACCACTGTCACATTTTTTGGTGAATAAAGAGTAATCCAACTTGCTTCGAGTATAACCATACTGAATAAGAGCTGAAGTGAGCTTGAGATTCCAATCAATATAAGGATTTTTGTAGCCTACGTACCTTATACTCCCCTTGACTATAAAATCCCTGAGGCATGGTGATATACACTTCTTCCAAAAGATCATCCTCCAAAAAAGCGTTATACATGTTACACCCCATATTTTTAAGCTCATATACATCGTAAGTAAAGTAACGTAAAGCCTGGTGAAGCTATGATTCCACATTTGGATGAAAATAAGTTTAAATAGGTGTTACTAAAGTTTCATAAGAGTTCGGGGTCAAACTAATCAAAAAAATTAAGTTCATCGAAACTTGGGGAAGGGCAGACATAATTTCAAATAGGGTTTTTGGCCCAACTTGACACGGGTGTATCTCGTAATATATAAAATTTTATGGGGTTAATAACCTATCTACATTGACGTTCAGCGAGTCTACTTTCCAATTCAACAAACCGTTCGTCAATCGGAAGGTGCAAGTGAAGCTGAAGGTAGAAAGGAATGATCAGTAGTAGAATCCTGAGTAGAAGTTGGGAAAGTCCCATCATTGTGGTAATATGTAGAAATGTCAGGATAAGTAGAGGTGGAAGAAGTAGAATAGAGGAAGGTAGATTTGGGATGTTTGAAAGGGAATATGTTCTCTGAAGACAACATCCCTATTCACTAGGAATGTACCTGAGGCAATATCATATATTTTGTAACCCTTTTGTATGCAGGAATTGCCCATAAAGATACCAGGAATGGATTTAGAGGAGAATTTATCTGTGTAATTGGGCTTGGTTGCATAAAAAAGACAATCAAACACCTTAAGGTGGTTTACCAGACAGTAAAAAAGAGGGAAGTCTGTTTATGAGATAAACAGATGTGAGGGTGCTAGAAGTACTCGCTTCACGCCCTTGAATTATTATTCACGAATGAATTGGGAAAGCCAACAGAAAGATTCGATTCTGACTTCGTAGAGCCGGTGCTGCATTCACCCGAAAATTCCAATGGGGCATGAGCCTGAAATCTGAGACCCCTGGCTATCTCAAGAAGATGTCTATATTTTCTTTCAGCTATCCCATTTTATTGGGGGTATGAACACAAGAACTTTGGTGAATAATTTCCCATAATGTGAGTAATTGAAAGCATTGAGTATTGAAAAACTCAAGGACATTGTCAGTTCTTATGATTTTGACAGGAACAGAAAATTGAGTTTTTACCATAGTACGAATTTTTTTGATGTGAAGAATAGAATCACTCTTAAATTTCATCATAAAAACCCAAGTCATACGAGTAATCATCTACAATGGTAAGAAACTATCTATATCCATTGTAAGTATATTGCCTATATGGACCCCATACATCGATGTGAATAATATGAAAAGAGGATACAGTTTTCTTAATGCTATGGGGAAAATGGAATCTAATTTGCTTAGATAAAGGACAAACAGAACATACTTGTGTATCTTTATGTAAGAAATGATGCTTTATTGAGGGTATTTGTTGTAGAACTGGGAATGGAGCGTGTCCAAGTTTTTGATTCTAGGTTGTAGTAGGTGTAGATGAAGAAGATAAGTGATATTTAGTGTGACAAGTGGGAAGAACCGGGGCTAAAACAGAAATAGAAAAATTAGGGATATAAAACACGTTATCCAACTGTAAGAACTCAAATATTGTAGAAGTATGTGACATTTGGTAGATGAACCTTATTGGAGTTCGAAAATGTAACAGTTTGAGGATTATTAATAAGATCCAAGCTAGAAGTTATATGATTAGTAGTTCCAGTGTCAACTATCTAAGATTTAGAAGTACTAGCTACAGAAAAATAACTATAAGAGCAAGAGTGATCACAAGTGTGTTGGAGTACCATATTCAGAATGGTGAAGAGAGAAGATATTAGAGAGCAGTATGTGAAATTGAGATATTTTCATTCCAAAAAATCTAATTACACAACTGTAGAACTTTAGCTATATAATCATCACTAATTAACTATGTACAACTCATTAAAGTATCCCTAGCAATGTACAACTAACATAGCATATTTCTACAGTTGTAAATATCAAATTGGAATCTTCTTCTTTTGTGTTAACCAAAAGTAGAATCAATTTTTACATAACACTAGTGGCTGATCCAATCTGACACTTAAATCGCGATAAGACACCTTCCGAACTATCACCCATAATGCGAACCCTGTAAGCTAAGACATACAATGACTAAGAAACGAAAAAGAATAAAATCTCAAGATATACAACGATTAAGAAACAAAAGAGAGTACAATCTCATAAATTAAAGTGAGGGAATCAAAGAATTTCCACCTCCTTTAATAATGAACTTGGAATACGTAAAGATGGAACTTTTCTTAACAAAAGTAAATGTATTTTGTTATAAAATGATAGCAATAGCAATATAAGACAAGATATATAGACAAAGAAGTATAGAGGAGGAGGAGACTTTCTTCTTATTTCAAGTGTATATTGGTCTACCTTCATAGGTGAATAACATCCCAATTTATAGGATGAAACCACCAATGGAGATTACAAATATTAAGTGCCCAAACTAATAGGTACATGTAACATACAAAAGATTATTGAATGTGTATAGACATTCATACAAAGGATATGTATTTCATAACACTCCCCCTTGGATGTCCATATATAATGTGTCTCGTTAAAATCTTACTAGAAAAAACCCAGTGGGAAAAATTCTAGTGAAGGAAAAAGAGTACACATTTCTAATGATACACATTTTGGTTGTCTCATTAAAAATCTTACAAGGAAAACTCAGTGGGACAAAACCTTATATTGAAAAAAGAGTACAACATGTATTAACTCCCCCTGATGAGAACTTCAGGCCAAGTGCTTGAGTCTTCGCATTCCAATCTTGTGCACCATCTTCTCGAAAGTTGCAGTTGGTAGAGACTTAGTGAACAAATCAGTCATATTATCACTTGAATGAATCTGTTGCACGTTGATATCACCATTCTTTTGGAGCTCGTGTGTGAAGAACAACTTTGGTGAAATGTGCTTTTGTCTTATCTCCTTTTCTGAATCCTCCCTTCAATTGAGCAATGCATGTTGCATTATCTTCATATAAGATTGTGGGTATTTCAAACCACATTTACTTCCAAGTGATTCAAATATTCATAAAATCAATTGGATTTATTGATATTTCTTCATTTTCTTGAGTTTGCGGCTCATTGATTTCTTCAAGAATATCAGGATTGATCAAATCTTGCATTTCTTTATGAGATTTTTTCTTAGTGTTATCTTGACCATTTATTTTTCTTTCTCTAGGATTCCGATCCTTAGAAATCAATGGTCTAGCACGCTTCAGGCGTGTTTTGGACTCATTTTCCATGACACTAGTAGATGGTCCTATAGGGACATCAATTCGAATTAGGACATTCTCTGCAGGGATATGTGATTTGGTAATTCTTTTCAAATCTGTAAATGCGTCTGGCATTTGATTTGCTATTTTCTGCAAGTGAATAATCTTTTGGCCCTCTTGCTCACAAATAGAAACACGTGGATCAAGATGAGACGATGATGATTTTTTCCACAAATTCTCCCTTTTTATTTCATTATTCTCTCCCCCTAATTTTGGAAAAATTCTCTCATCAAATCGACAATATGCAATTGATCTTATTTTAGTATCTCCGTGTAAGAAAGAAATTATATCATGCTCATAGTTATAGCAAAATAAATAAATGCATCAATTGAACAAATATATGATACTTCAGGACCAATATAATTTTCTCATTTCAACTTCTTTTAGCAGGTAGTCTACTGCTTTTCGAGAACTCTTCAAAATCTCCAATCACATTCAAGTCAGCAACTTGCACAACCTTATGAAAGATTTTGAATATCGTAAAGGGACAAGGGTAAACAGAGTCATCTTTGTACCCCTCATCAATAAATATTTATTGAGGTGATTTCAATACATCAACCTTAGTTCATTTAATCCATTTATGGATTACAAACAAGTTTTTTAATAACTTGTATATGCTTCAGGAATTTTGAATCCTTAAAAAAAATTCATATAATTTTATCACGTGAGCCATATAGACTGAGACAAATTTCATTTAGTATTTAATTTACATGACATCTTCTCATGCCAGGACTACAAGTCCAGTAAATTTACCAAGATGTATCTACTTGGTAATTATTCCTACATCAATATGCTTTAAGAGACGTAGAATTTAGATGCTCATAATGTTATACAATATTGCGCACTATATTGTATCAAATATATCGTTGACAAGATATCATTTTGTATCGGTTTGCAATTAGACACAACTTACTGAGATCTTATCACTTCATTATTTTTTAGGTACCTGAACCTCGTACGAGGTTTTATGAAGTGTTATGTCATAGGCTCTTCAAGAGCACATTGCCTCCTTATTTTGATCATTTGCTCCTCTCTTTTTCAAGGATTATTACGTTTGAAACCGATTTTACTACCATGTTTCACGCATGTTGTAAACCCTATCCTTCAGGGATATTTAGGAGCATCTTGCAGCTGAAATATGAAATAGTTGGGTCAACAAATGCATCTAGCATTTGACTTGAATTATCGTTTGAACGAGGATCATACTGGTGATAATTCACAATATATTTCTTAGTTGTTTATTCTCTCAACCCTTATGTTAGAAAAACTAACATACATTTTCACCTTCTTTGGGAAATCCATATGTGTGCATAGTGGTAGATTCATTTATCATATACCGCACCATAAAACAATTAGATGAAAAAATTTGGTTCCTGACCTTGAACTAATTGTGAGGAAAGAATTTATCATAATTTATTAGTCTAAAGCATACAAACGTCGTTGTATGCAATATATCATATTTCAGATCAACACATGAAGATTTGTTCTCATTCACAATGGTTTAGCTATTTATCGGAGGCATTCACGCTAAACCAGCTTGAATATAAACCAGTATTAACAAGATGAATTATCTTGATTACATAATCTGAAAATTGTGCTCTCAACTCAATTATTTTGAGCAAGTAATTTTGCATATGTCAAACTGCGGGTTGACGATAAACGCATATGTGAACGTCTTATCGCTGCATCTAGTTAAGACATTACATAATAGGTGAACGGGCCCTTATTCACTTTTATATTTTTCAGAATTTAGGAAATTTAATCCCAACATTAGTCAGTATAATCAACTTATCATGAGAACAAGCAAATTAATTCTTGAAGAATCTTCTAATTATTCAATATATTCCGAATACAAACATAGTATATTCCGAATACAAACATAGTATATTCCGAATACAAACATAGTATAATCAAAATTGTCACGTCAATTGATAAAATTATTTATACTAGTAAACTTCAGGTTTACCATGTCATGTGATATTTGTTTTAGTAAACTTCTGATTTACTATAACATGAATTCTATTTTGTACAATAAACTTCTGGTTTATCGTGACATGTGATTTCATCATGCTTATATTTGTGCAATACAATTTGGAGAATAAAGAGGGTAACATTTCAAATACATATGATTTTATAGATATTTAGTCATCCAATCATTTATAGCTTCAATATGATAGTCATTTACTTTAGTAAACTTTTGGTTTTACTATAACTTGTGCTTCGATCATAACAAGTTTGTATATTATAATATGGAACGAATGACATAATAGTATATAAACTCTTCAGGAGCATTTAATCTATTCTCCATAATCACATATTGCTTGGACACTACTAATGATCTTCTTGATAAATAGTTAGCTCTTCTAGAGCCCTTAATTGGTTTTGTACTATGAAATATTTTTTAGCCATTGTTGGTGTCATGAAGAAAATTTAATTAGACACTTATGATGTCATGAAAGGAAACGGGAAACGAATGAATATTTAGAAATAATAAATGCATAATTCAATTCTAATCCAAACTTGCTTTGAAAGTTATTCATATCTTATCCATATATTCAAATGAAATGACATGCACAAAATAAAATAAGTAGATTGTCAGAAAATACAAAGTGAAGACTAAATATATAACAAACTGCGTCATATATTTAAAACTGATAAGTTTGGACAACTCCTATTAAAATATAACAATTCTCTGTATCCATCTTAAAGAAATTTTGACACATCATGATAAGTCCTATTAGAATACAACACTTTACTTATATGATCAATATAATAATTTAGTAATATATTTCAATGGCTATCCATAAATATCTCCTTATATCTGAAAAACAAAAAAAAAAGGACTCAAACTAATAATTATTGTCAAAAGGTTTGTTGTAGTTGTAATCAATTGTCATAATCATTATTAACTGTTCAGTAATTTTTAATCTACTAAAAAGTACATTATTTTCACTAATATGTTATCACATCATAGATGATAATTAGTCGGTACTTTATCACTTAGCAGTATGACATGCATCTTAAAATATTATAACTTCACTTTGAACATATATGGTGCTTATCAGATTGAGGTAATAATTACCCAACATAAATATATCGGAGACATAACAATATCTGCTAGAACATCTTAAATGATTTCATGAAAAATAATTGCTATGTGACTAGTCATTCTTTTGAGCATAGATCCTGTGACTATTTCATATACATCAAGTTATAGCAATAGCATAATCTTTTGACTTGCTACACACGATTGCCTCTGAATGAAAAAAATAAAAGTAAGCACGCCAGATTTTGATAACCAACCAAATCATTGTTATAACCTATAAAGCTACAAAGTTATTCAAGAGTAAAGTTCAAAGTTTTACCACTTTGGGAGTAAATTTCATATTTACTCTTCGAGATTAAACTTCAGAGTTACTACTTCAATAGTAAATTTCAGAGTCTTACAACTAAAGGAGTAGATTTTAAGGTCTTACTATTTCAGAAGTAAACTTAAAATTTCTCTACTTCGAGAGTAGAGTTCAATATTCTACTACTTCGGGAGTAGAGTTCAAAATTTGTTACTTCGGGAGCAGATTTCTGAGTTTACTACTTCGGGAGTAAATCATAAAACATTTAGAATATTTTTCTCAATTGTTCTACCTCTTCTGGAGGTGAGTCATGATAACTTCACAACCAAACACACCTTCGTACTTATAAGCTTTATTATATACTATCACATTCACTTCAAGGAATTGATCTATATTTGTAACATTTATCAAGTTCTCATTCTTCAGGAATGGAACACAATCATCTGAACGTGCCTTAAGCATATCAAATCGTGATGGCTTAGAATCTCTTTTAAGATATTGCTTCTTCAGGAGCAAATCAAGGCATACATATGATGTATAGAATTTTTCTCTAACACATCTTTAATTGTAATCATAATAGACATATAAAAATATTACAACTTCTGATGATTATACACACATATAAATTTTATTATAACGAAGCTAATGAAAGGTGATCACTTCTTATTTCAACCCAAAAAGAAACGAAGGACCAAAGAACCATAAAATTAATTTCCAATAAATTAGGAAATAGACATGAAAATTCCAGCAACAAGATTTCAAGAAATGCAAAAAGGGAGAGGTGTAATATCTATACATGGATAACCACGGCCAGATAGACAGTTATCATGGATAGTCAGTAAACATACATGTTCTTTTGTACATAAATAAACACAATTAAAATACTAGATAATATGATACTTAACTGGAAATTGCTTTAGTCTTTCCAAACTATCTGCTCAAGATGGCAGAGTCTCGTGCAGATAATATGTTATAAAATGATAGCAATAGCAATATAAAACAAGAGATGTAGACAAAGAAGTAGAGAGGGGGAGTAGACTTTCTTCTTATTTCAAGTGTATATTGCTCTATCTTCAAAGGTGAATAACATCCCAATTTATAGGATGAAACCACTCAATGGAGGTTACAAATATTAAGTGCCCAAATTAATAGGTGGAGGTTACAAATATTAAGTGCCCATATTAATACGTGGAGGTTACAAATATTAAGTGCACAATTAATAGGTACATGTAATATACAAAAAGTTAGTGAATGTGTATGAACATCCCTACAAATGATATGTATTTCATAACAGATTTTAATTATTCTCACACCTCTTGAGTGACTTGTCCAATTAATAATAAGATAAAATAATTGATCTAATCAGAACTAATTGATCTCTTCTTCGTTTAGAAACAATGCTAGCAAGTCTCTTCTTCTCCTTACTCCAAACACACTCAGGTCGATTTCTCTTTCTTTTAAAGTTAATTATCTTTGTTGTATGATTTTTTTACATAAACCCCTGAGATTAGATAGATGAAATCCCTTTAGCCTTAGGTGGCTGGAAGCAATGATTTTCAAGAGAATGAATTTGAAAAAGGAAGTATTTCCATAGAAAAACTAGCTGAAACAAGAAGAGTTATCGCTCAAAATCCTAAATATATAGAGGTGCACTTCAATGTTCATTCTTATAGCAGGGTTCTCAGTTGTTCGTGTGAGTAGTAATGGAAAAAAATTAAGCAACAACAAGAACAAGAGAGTTCACCAGAATAATACGCTTTTACCATATCTCATGAGTTACCTTATTGCTTAATAGTTTTATTTAATATTAGGAGCTGCTTGATCACGTAAATTTTTCTTTTTAAGGAGGAAGAGAGAAAGAGGTGAATATATCCTTCTTATAATAAGATAAAGTGAAAGAGCTCTTGATTGGACACAAAATTTAAGAATGAAAGGAGACGATTTGAAATTTGTGATTTAAAAATAAGTTAAAGATATTATGTGACCAAAAATATCTCATTAAGGGAAAAATAAAAAATTAAAGTTAAAATATTACTAAATATAGAAATGTATCATTATTTTTTAACATTATTAGGATTATCTTTGTATATATCCTATTTTAGGTAAATTATATTTCTATTGTAATTATGTTGATTAGTTACCTAGTTTGTAGCAAAGTAGATATTCTTGTACTATTATATATATTGTCTATTATTGATGAATAAAGTTAAGGAAAATCTATTTCTCAAATCCTATCAAACATACTAAATTGTAATGAATGTCACATAAATTAGGACAAAAGGGAGTAATTAAGTAATGGGTTAGGGATTTTGTAGGAAAAACGAACATGAAGATGTTTATTTGGCAACTTTGCAGATTAAAGTAGGCAGAATTTGAGAGGGGCTGAAGCTAAGCGAGGAAAGTTGCAAGGGAATAAACTGAATTTGTGGTATAAAAATTGTAGACTTCCTGCGATTGAGAAATGAATATTATTGCATGTGATACGTACAGTGAATATGTCATTTTTTTACTTTGAGATTTCTCTTAACCAATAACCAATTTAAACTCTACTGTTTTGGGGTGATGCTTTCACTAATTATACAATTCAATTTGATTAACTTTCATAGTTAAATAAGCCATAAATATTCATTTTTTGGAAACCAATAGGTATTTAGAGATTACCCAAAAAGTAGTATAGTTATAATCTTTTGTAAAGAATGGATATTGGGCCTAACCCAACCCGAAAAGTTAGCTTATGAGTGGAGGATTGTCCAAGTTCATATAAGGAGTCCAAATTCTCATTCCATTTCCGATGTGGGACTCTTAACACCCCCTGCACGCCTAGACCTCATTAACTGGAGCGTGGATGACATAATTTGGGGACTTAACATCGATGATCATAAAATTGGAATGAGACGTCCAGACATCGTTAACTGAAGCGTGAATGACATAATTTGGAGACCCAACATCGGTGAACATAGAATTGGAATGTGTATAGCTCTGATACCATGTAAATAATGATTTTTTGGCCTAAATTAACCGCAAAAGCTAGCGTATGAGGGGAGAATTGTTTAAGTCCATATAAGGAGTCCAAATTCTCATTCCATTTTCGATGTGAGACTGAGTCCAAATTCTCATTCCATTTTCGATGTGGGACTGAGTCCAAATTCTCATTCCATTTTCGATGTGAGACTCTTAACATCTTTCTCATATATTTTTTGTGCGCGTGTAAAATCAGTATAAAAATTAACTCTCGAAAAGTGAAAATATTGTCATCTTTTTCCCCTTATTCTCTCATTCTTCTTTATTTTTGTTGTTTTTAACCTTCTTTTTTATATTTTAAAACAATGAAAATATTAATAAAAGTTCACTATCTAACAAAAGAGAGAAAAAGTTACGAACTTATATATATATATATATATATATATATATATAGCTCTTTCTTTTTTAAAAAAAGAGAGTAAACTACACAGGTTAAAAAAGAGAAACTTTGTTGAAAAGAAAAATTGCTCTTTCTTTACATGTTTTTTTAAGACAAAGTAACCTACACAGGTTACAAAAAAGTCAAGTTAACTTGAGGACTAAAACCTCTTAGGTGAAGAAAAATTAGAGAAAGATGTGAAATTAATACTCTGTTTGATCAAATTTCTAAAATTAGCTTATTTTGAAAGATACTTTTTTAAAAGTGCTTTTGGTGAGAAACTATTTGTGTTGGCCCAATTAATTTAAATGCACTTTTGAACAATCATTGTGTTCGGACAAACTTTTAAAAAGTGCTATTTTCTTTCAAAAGTATTTTTCAAGAATTTTTTTTAAAACTTCTGAAAAAAAGCTTCTACTGCTCCCTAAAACACTTATTTTCTTTCAAAATTTTGACCAAACACCTCACATTTTAATAGAAACACTTTATTTTTATATAAAAAAAATACTTTTGACCTTCCAAAAACTTAATCAAACAGACTATATAGGTAAGTAATGTAAGAATGTATTAGAACATGATAGCTATAGTTGAATTTGAATATTAAAATATTTTGCTATAAATGTACTTATTAGAGAGGAAAAAGTTAGGAAAAGGTGATATGACATATGTCTTTTCTTTCCTTTTTTATCTTTCAAGTTCCTTCCCTTGTAGCATAGTTTAGGAAACCCAAAAGTTTATTCCTTCAATATTTTTGTTGGTTTCATGAGATGTCATAAGAAAAAGTGAGAAGAAAGAACTGAAATATCAAAATAAGTTGAATTGAAGAAAGTGGATGTACGAGTGCGATTGCAAACTTATCAAATAATCAAAGGTAGATTAGTAGGTACCTCATATACCCCTTCTAATTAATACAAGTCTCCACCTTTCATTTATATAGACTTTCAATGAGAAGCTTATTGTTAAGCAATGTGTTTGTCGATCATTCTTCTTCCCCATTTCTTATCTTAGAAAAAACTAGTACTAGTATGTGCTAATTACTTTTGTTAAAACAATGCTTGTACAGTATTAATGCGGATATGTTATTGTCCTTTTCATGCTTATTATTTTTTCTCAATACTCTGAGCTTCTTTTGGCATTTGCATTTGTTAAGTCGAGCCATGTTCTGATATTGCTACGGTTTGAATCAAGTCACTAGTAAAATTTGTTAAAAGGTTTCTCTAGGAATTAAGGTGGGTAAAAGGCCTGCTTTAAGGTCATAAAAATGCAAGAGCATCCTTTGGCTCCAAGCAATAGAAAATCAACCAAGTAAAATTAGCGCATGGGTTTTCTATCACATGGGTTGGACCCAGGGGTTGAGCTACCCTTGTCCGAGAGGTGTCAACCCTAAAAGCTAGTTTGTAGGGTGAGGATTGTCCAAGTCCATATAAGGAGTCAATGTTCGCATTCCATATCCGATGTGGGACTCTTAACACTCCTCCCCATGCTCAGACCTTGTTAACTGGAGCGTGAATAATATAATTTGGGGACCCAACATCGGTGAACATAGAATTGGAATGGGTCTGACTCTGATACCATGTAAAGAATGGATCTTGGGCCTAATTCAACCCCAAAAGTTAGCTTGTAGGGTGAGGATTGTCCAAGTCCATATAAGGAGTCCATGTTCCCATTCCATATCCAATGTGGGACTCTTAACATAGGTAAAATTTTAGTTTTATAAAGATATATATCAATGTTGACACCCCTTAACACAAGCTGAAAGATCAGTGCAGTGGTTAAGGGGTTGCAAACCTTCCCTAAGGTCGCGAGTTCGTTTCTTCTAGCTCGGAACATAATTATAATTTTTGACACCCTTTAATGAAAATTCTTACTTCGCCAGTGGTTGGACCCCACAAAAACCAACACTTTCTATTTCTCTAGCAATGACTTCATGATCTCGACTGACTTCTACAAAGGTTATCAAGTTTCTTTCTATCCATAGACAATGCACAAACTCTGTGTAAACTATCTTAAAAATTTGTGCCTTTTGTGACCTCCCTTTAGCACCCTTGATGACCCCATGTAGATGCTGATCCCATGAATTAACTGTTGGGTTTAAATGATAGATTGAATGGGAAATGGAGGGAGTTCCCTCTTACTCTATAAAATAATCATTTGTCCCACATCGGTAGTGGAAAGAAAAGTGGGAGTTGTCCCACATCGGTAGTGGAAAGAAAAGTGGGAATTCTCTCTTGCTTTATAAAATAAGCATTTGTCCCACATCGGTAGTGGAAAGAAAAGTTCTTCTACTTATAAGTAGAATTACTCCTTCTTGTCAATAAAAGGGTTGAGGAGGCAAGGACCCCTTGCGCCGTCGTCGTCTCTCGCTCGGCTCAAACCCGGCCGGTTTAAACCGGCTCGGCTCGGCTCGACCGGCCCGGCCCTTGACCCGGCCGGATTCGGATTCGGATTTGGTCAAATGATCTGATTGATTGGTAATCTTTTTAGACCAAATTTTCTTTAATTTTTAATTATTATTTAATTAAATTAATTAATTCATCCAATCCTACCCGTTAGTGACCCGGATCCGCGTGTCTGACCCGCGACCCGGTTTCTTTCCCATATTTAAATTTTCCACCAGTTTTAGTGGCTGTTCAGAAGGGTTGCAAACCTTTAGAAACAGTACTTCCATGGCTATAAATTCGTTTGATTCCTCAAAATTTTACATATGAATTTTCTGAAACTACAAAATCTTCTTCTTCTTCTGCACGAATAAATTCTGTGTGATATACTACTGTTGAGTGGTTCGCCGCTACCAGAGTTTGGAGTACTACTATTCTGGTAAGATAATCGTTCTATCCTGGGAGGGGATATTCCATCAACCTCGAGTACTGTGAGGGGAATAATTTCCTTAAGGACACACTTTGAACTAAGTGGACTCGATTATATTCTGGAAAAATAATTTTCCAACACTGATTCTGTTTATTTTAAGTTATTATTGTTTACTGGTTTTTTGGAATACAGATTGACAACAATCTTAAGGAAATTATATTTTTAGATTAATATGTATTTTGTTTTGGAGACTAAAACCTGTGTGGATTTCTACTCCGTGTGAAATTTCATATTCTGACTTGAAGATATAAAAACTTCGTTGGAATATTAAAGTTCATACTTGTACAACAATTTGAAGAACATAAAAAAAAAAACTTCATCGTTGTTGTATTCTGGTTTGGAGATTAAAACTTGTGCAGTTTTCTACTCCATATGAATATTAGTATTCTGACTCGAAGATATAAAAACTTCGTTGGAATACTAAAGTTTCATAATTATACTGCAATTTGAAGATATAAAATCTTCATCGTTTAAGTCTGTGATTGAATTGCTATTCTGGTTTTATTAACTAAAACAGTTTGTCGTTTTGACAGTGACAAACGAATAATGATAATTGAGACTGGAACTACCTCTGCAATTACTGCACCAGCGGTTACTCCTACAACCCGTACCGCTGTACCACCGGCTGAGAAACCTGCGAAGTTCACCGGTGCCAACTTTAAAGGATGACAGCAAAGAATGTTCTTTTGGCTTACCACCCTTGGTATGCAAAAGTTCACCAGTGAGGACCCTCATGTGCCTGCCGCCGACATGCCTGACAACCAAAAGTTCATGGTTACTGAGGCTTGGAAACAAGCTGATTTTTTGTGCAAAGGTTACATCTTGAGTTCCTTAGAAGATGACTTGTACAACGTCTACAGTGCAGTAGAGACTTCCAAATAACTATGGAGTGCACTTGAAAAGAAGTACAAAACTGAAGATGCTTGCTTGAAGAAGTTTGTGGTTGCCAAATTCCTAGACTACAAAATGGTGGATGGAAAAACCGTTGGAACCCAAGTTCAAGAGCTTCAACTTATCTTCCATGACCTTATTGCTGAAGGTATGGTAGTAAATGCAGCGTTCCAAGTGGCTGCAATGATTGAGAAGTTGCCGCCCTCATGGAAAGATTTTAAGAATTATCTTAAGCACAAAAGAAAAGAAATGAAGTTGGAAGATCTTGTGATTCGTCTCAAGATCGAGGAAGATAACAAAATCGCTGAGAAGAGGTACCGTAAGACTTCACCAATTGAAGGGGCAAACATCGTTGAAGATGCTGCTCTGAAAAAGAACAAGAAAAGGAAGATGCCTTCTGGAAAGGAGAAGGATTCCAACAAGAAAAAGTTCAAGGGCAACTGCTTTAATTGTGGGAAAGCTGGCCACAAAGCCCCAGATTGTCGTCTCCCGAAAAAGAACAAGGGAAAAGGACAAGCCAATATGGTGGAAAAGAATGATGTTATGGATGATCTGTGTGCAATGCTATTGGAGTGCAATTTGGTTGGAAACCCAAAGGAGTGGTGGCTTGATTCTGGTGCCACTCGACATGTTTGCGCTACAAAAGAAGCATTTGCAACCTATGCTCCCGCTGACCCGAAGAGGTACTGTTTATGGGGAATACTGCAACAGCCAAGGTTGAAGGATATGGGAAGATACTTCTGAAGATGACTTCCGGCAAGGTCCTGACTCTCAACAATGTTATGCACGTTTCAACAATTCGGAAGAATTTAGTTTCAGCCGGACTACTCATCAAAAATGGGTTTAAGTGCGTGTTGGTTAGTGAGAAAATTGTAATAAGTAAGAATGATTTGTTCATAGGAAAGGGCTACCTCACCGAGGGCCTTTTCAAACTCAATGTAATGGTTGTTGACAGTATTAATGAAAATTCAGCTTCGTCTTACTTATTGGAGTCAAATGATTTATGGCATGTTCGTTTAGGACATGTCAACTACAAAACCTTGTGAAAATTGATTAATTTAGAAGTATTGCCTAAATTCGAGTGTAATAAATCTAAATGTGAAATCTGTGTTGAATCTAAGTTTGTTAAACATCCATATAAGTCTATTGATAGGAATTCAAATCCTTTAGACTTAATTCACATAGATATATGTGATATGAAGTCAATACCATCTCGCGGTGGGAAAAAGTATTTTATAACTTTTATTGACGATTGCACTCGATATTGTTATGTGTATTTGCTTAATAGTAAGGATGAAGCAATTGATGCATTTAAGCAATACAAAAACGAAGTGGAAAATCAATTGAATAAAAAGATAAAAATGATTAGAAGTGATAGGGGAGGAGAGTACGAATCTCCTTTTGCAGAGATATGTTTAGAATATGAAATTATTCATCAAACTACTGCCCCTTACACACCACAATCAAATGGAATTTCGGAAAGGAAAAACCGAACATTAAAGGAAATGATGAATGACTTACTAATAAGTTTCGGTTTACCACAAAGCTTGTGGGGGGAAGCTATCCTTACAGCTAACCGAATACTCAACAGGGTGCCCCACAGCAAAACACAATCTATTCCATATGAACTATGGAAAGGAAGAAAACCCAACTTGAAATATTTCAAAGTGTGGGGGTGTTTAACAAAGGTCCAAGTTCCTTTTTCCAAAAGGGTAAAAATCGGACCAAAAACTGTGGATTGTGTTTTTATTGGTTATGCTACAAACAGCAAAGCTTGTCGATTTTTGGTTCACAAATCGGACAATTCCGAAATTCATGTTAATACGGTAATTGAATCAGATAATGTTGAATTCTTTGAAAATATTTATCCGTATAAAACTGAATGTGAGTTGTCAAGTGAAAGATCTAAACGACCGCGGGAAGAACCAAAGGAAAATACACCAAGTAAAGCGGATGCAAGGCGTAGCAAACGTCAAAGGACATCTACTTCTTTTGGACCAGATTTTGTGACATTCTTGCTTGAAAATGAGCCTCAAACATTTAAAGCAGCGATGTCTTCTTCTGATTCAGCATTTTGGAAAGAGGCGGTCAATAGTGAGATTGAATCAATTTTGAACAACCATACATGGGAATTGGTTGATCTTCCTCCTGGAAATAAACCTTTAGGATCAAAATGGATTTTTAAAAGGAAAATAAAAGTTGATGGCACTATTGACAAATATAAGGCAAGACTTGTGGTCAAAGGTTATAGACAATAAGAAGGCCTTGATTACTTTGACACATACTCGCCGGTAACAAGAATAACATCTATTCGGGTGTTAGTGGCACTGGCGGCCGTATATGGTCTTGAAATCCATCAAATGGATGTCAAGACAGCTTTCTTAAATGGAGAATTGGAGGAAGAAATTTACATGGAACAACCTGAGGATTTTGTGGTTTCTGGTAAAGAAAGGAAAGTGTGCAAACTTGTTAAGTCACTTTATGGACTTAAACAAGCACCGAAACAATAGCATGCAAAATTTGACCAAATAATGTTGGCAAATGGATTTAAGATTAATGAGTGTGACAAATGTGTTTACATTAAAAATACTCCAAATCATGAAGTCATTGTTTGTTTATATGTTGATGACATGTTGATAATGAGTAGAGATATTACCGATGTAAATACTACGAAGAGTATGCTGGGTAGCAAATTTGATATGAAAGACTTAGGAGTTGCTGATTTGATCTTAGGCATCAGAATTCATAAAACTCCACAAGGTCTAGCATTATCGCAGTCTCATTATATTGAAAGAGTACTTGACAAGTTTAAGTATTTAAATTTCAATGTTGTAAAGATTCCAATTGATGTAAGTTTTGCACTTCAAAAGAATGAAGGTGAAAGTGACTCACAATTGGACTATGCACGAGTTTTGGGAAGTTTGATGTATATTATGAATTGTACACGACCAGATATAGCATGTGCTATAAGCAAGCTGAGTCGATTCACGAGTAATCCCAATCAAACTCATTGGATGGCAATGAAACGAGTCTTGGGGTATTTAAAACACACCCAAACCTATGCTTTGCATTATAATAAATATCCCGCAGTAATTGAGGGATATAGTGATGCAAACTGGATCACTGGATCATCTGAAGTTAAATCCACGAGTGGATATATTTTCACCGTTGGTGGAGGAGCAGTGTCTTGGAAATCATCAAAACAGACATGCATCGCCCGCTCTACAATGGAATCTGAATTTATAGCTTTAGACAAGGCTGGTGAAGAAGCTGAATGGCTCCGAAATTTCTTAGAAGATATTCCATTCTGGCCCAAACCTTTGGCTCATATATGTATACATTGTGACAGTCAAGCAGCAATAGGTAGGGCAGGGAGCATAATGTATAACGGAAAATCTCGTCACATACGACGGAGACACAATACCGTTAGACAACTCCTCTCTAGTGGCGTTATCACGATTGACTATGTAAAGTGAAGAGATAACGTGGCGGATCCACTTACAAAAGACTTATCTAGAGAGGGAGTTAGTAGATCATCAATGGGAATGGGGTTAAGGCCGATGACAAGTCATCATGGCGGTAACTCTACCTAGCAGACTGGAGATCCCAAGAGCTAGGTTCAAGGAGATCAAACAAAGTTGTGACTGACGGTTCAACATTGTCAAATAACTCAACCCATTCTCGGATGAAGACAATGTTCAGAAATAAGGATAAAACCTTATGGCTTGTTAATGAGTTAATAAAGCATTAAGGTTCTTTAATGATTATCTAAATCTGGCAGTGTATGACCAGATAATGTGGATATAGGACCACATGTTTAGAAATCACCTATGTGAGTGTTAAGTGTAAGCCGCTTTAAAGGGGAATGACAGTAAAGGCCCATTCTCTACACACTCATGAAACCAGGAGGTGTTCATGGCTGAAACGAACACAACCGTGAGAACCATAAACGGTTGAGGGTTGATTGTGTGACTTATGTTGTCTAGGTATACAACAAAGTTCGACGGTTCAAAGATATCAAATCTACCGATTGATCGAGTATATCCGATATAAGTTCACTACGGAAAGTTCTAAGGGAAACCTACTTATCAAGATGCAGTCCATTCTCGCTTGTATATCACACTTGTCCGCGCATTCCTTTATCTTATAGCCATTCCCCATTCATGTGGGGGATTGTTGGGTTTAAATGATAGATTGAATGGAAAATGGAGGGAGTTCCCTCTTGCTCTATAAAATAATCATTTGTCCCACATCGGTAGTGGAAAGAAAAGTGGGAGTTGTCCCACATCGGTAGTGGAAAGAAAAGTGGGAATTCTCTCTTGCTTTATAAAATAAGCATTTGTCCCACATCGGTAGTGGAAAGAAAAGTTCTTCTACTTATAAGTAGAATTACTCCTTCTTGTCAATAAAAGGGTTGAGGGGGCAAGGACCCCTCGCGCCGTAAGTCGCCGCTTCGGCTCGGCTTGACTTCCTTCGACTTAAACCCGGCTTCGGATTCGGATTTGGATTTGGTCAAATGATTTGATTGATAATCTTTTTGGACCAAATTTTCTTTAATTTTTAATTATTATTTAATTAAATTAATTAATTTATCCAATCCTACCCGTTAGTGACCCGGATCCGCGTGTCTGATCCGCGACCCGGTTTCTTTCCCATATTTAAATTTCCCACCAGTTTTAGTGGCTGTTCAGAAGGGTTGCAAACCTTCAGAAACAGTACTTCTATGGCTATAAATTTGTTTGATTCCTTAGAATTTTACTTATGAATTTTCTGAAACTACAAAATCTTCTTCTTCTTCTGCACGAATAAATTCTGTGTGATATACTACTGTTGAGTGGTTCGCCGCTACTATAGTTTGGAGTACTACTATTCTGGTAAGATAATCGTTCTATCCTGGGAGGGGATATTCCATCAACCTCGAGTACTGTGAGGGGAATAATTTCCTTAAGGACACACTTTGAACTAAGTGGGCTCAATTATATTCTGGAAAAATAATTTTCCAACACTGATTCTGTTTATTTTAAGTTATTATTATTTACTGGTTTTTTGCAATACAGATTAACAACATTAACTGGCATAGATTGATAGTGCATCCAGTTTGCAGTTTGCCCCATAGTCTCTGGGCATAATCACACATTACAATATCCCAGTTCTTTGTTTCTTTTTCAGAATCAGACTATTAAATAGAATCAAAAATTTTTAATGCAGGAAAAATAAAATAAATGGACACACTACCATCTTGCGATTTCGTTATCAACTTGGAGAAGTTACGCACATTCAGCCTAGAAAAATCGGTGTGCAACCACGGGTTTTTCATGATGGCTCCCAACCATTGGGATCCATCCACTAAAAGCTTTTCTCGTCCTTTGCGATTAGCAGATTCCATCACATCTGCTATGACTTCCATTTCACAACCTCCTGGAGAGGATCATCTTATCGTTAAGGTTTATGGTGCAAGTATTCTTTCTCTTAAGGATAAGCGAGCCATCCAGGTACTATTTTTTCTTCTATCCTTATAAACATACACAAAAAGAGAAAAGTAGGAGAACATTTCAAAAATTAAAAAGAAGCTGACTTGAATTTTTTTTTTCTATGTAGGATCAGGTGAACAGAATGCTGAGACTCACTGATAAGGATGAACAAGATGTGGGATATTTTCATAAGCTTCATCCAGATGCTGAGGACAAAGGATTTGGTCGGTTGTTTCGATCGCCAACCTTATTTGAAGATGTGGCCAAGTCTCTTCTTATTCGCTTTTGCCCGTAAGTTCACAGATGCAACACAATGTAGATAGAAGGGAAGAAGTTGCCAAACCTTGTTAAGTTTCTAAAAGTCAAACATCAATGCCTTTGAAGTAAAGATAGATTCTTTGACCATCTAAATGAACTAATATGGTATTGCTGAGAGTGCTTGATGTTAAAAATATATGTTGCCAATTTTTTCTTAGGTGGAAGACATCATTGGATCTGGCAAAGGCTCTTTGTGATTTACAACTTAAGAAAGTCATGTCCAAAAGAAAGAGAGCAAATATTTCACCTATTGGAGACTTTCCGAGTCCAGAAGAATTAACAAATTTTAGAGAGGAAGAGCTAAAAAGCAAAGGAAAATTTGGATATAGAGCAGCAGACTTGATTATCTTGGCTAAACAAGTTGTTGATGGAAAAATTAATCTGTCTAAGTTTGAAAAAGACGACATTGCTGATGAACCAAGTGCAAGGTTTAAGCTGAAGATAAATGGTGCTGGTCCTTTCACCACTCATACAATCATGATGTGTTCTGGATACTATCATAATATTCCAATTGACAGCGAAACGATTCGTCATATAAAAGAGGTAAAAAACATTAGACACCCTCTGTTCTCATTCTTCTTAATATATGCTACTTAGATTATTCTTGGTTTACTTGAGGTGCTTTGTTTCCTATTGAGTTGCATAGAAAATAAATAGCAAGTGCAGAAACATGTCTAGAATTCTCTTCTTAACAGAGGAGTCGGTGTTTGCTCATCTTGCATAAATTGATCTACTTGTGGAGCTTTTTGAAGAGGAAGTGATGGTGTGAGACTAGTGACCTCTAAAAGGACTGAAAATTCAAACGAAAAGAAATTTACGGATCTGATTCTTATACTAAGAGGCTTGACTGATGGGAAAGAAGTAACTATATAGAAGATTTTAGTATAAATATGTGGAAAGTTAAAAAAAGAAGATCAGATTTATATTAGAGCCTAGTCACAAATGGACCAGAACAGGACCTCTTATTAAGATAGTGAAATAGTAATCAAGAACTACATGAGACATTGCAAAAGAAAGAAAAATATAATTAACATGAATATAGTTAGCATGGTTTTGGTATAACGTTTAAACTATCTTTGTTTTTTCCTTTAAAACTTTTTTGGTTGAAAACAAGCTAGTAGAACATTTAAAATATAGTGTCATGATGAAAATAAAGAAGACAAAAAAGCTATTAACAAAGGATCAAAATACAGAATTCCTGAGTTGGATATTTGTTTCCTTGTCCCATTTGTTGAATTAAGAGTATTTTCTTTCTTTAGTGCTTTTTGCAACTTCAATGTTGAGTTGGATTAATGATGGAGCTGAAATGGGAGAACCTATCGTTGTATCTGTTGGTAGACAACACTGATATATGCATATCTATCAAAAATAACATTAATATATATATATTTGCATTCAATGATTCATTTCCCATAGTTAAAGGCAGCTTGCATTTCATGAAATACTTGACATTAACTGATTAATGAGCCTTATTCAGTTTATTATGTTCAATATTTAGAAAATACATATCTTTGGTCGCCATTTGAATTCCTCTGCAGTCTGTTGACGAGAAGCATATAATTGTTCCATATTTTCTAGGATGGATTATCTGTGTTTCTTCATGCAGAGAAAGTAGGATGAAATAGAGGCATTAAGATAAATGAATTGATTTTTTTATGTAAACATTACACATCAATAATTTGCTTAGTAACATCAGATAGGTACAAGAAGGCAAAAGTAGAAATATCCAGAATAGTATTTCTCAAGTCCTCTTAACGTATATATTTCCATTTTGCATGTCGTGATTTCAGTTTCATGGACTTAATGTGAGAAAACGAAAAAAGAGATCGATTAATTTCCACACAAAGGACAAAATACAACAAGTCTACAAGCTTTATCATCCATTTCAGTGTTTGGCTTACTGGTAAGTTGTGGATATTGCTCTCTATTTTCATTAATTAGTAGACCTCTAATCATACACTTGATTTATTCTATTTCTTGATTATCTTTAGGTTTGAACTTGCCAACTCTTATGAAATAAAACTTGGCAAGGCATTAAGCGAGTTATTACCATCAGAATATCATTATGCCACTGGAAACTATGAGAAGAAGAAGAAGAAGTAGTATTAAAGTATGTAACATTACGGCCATGCACTTTTTAGCAGTTTCAAATTTGAATCAAGTATGAATGTCATTCATAATTACTGCATATAACTTGAGCTTAAGACATAGGTTTAGGTGTATAGTTGTACCCTCTGTGCTTCTTTTATTTTGAAGTACATTTTATAAGACAATGTGTACGTCGTAACAATGGTTATTTTTATGGTGTTAATTATTTTCTAGGGTGGAAGCTGCATTGAATATTTGGGACTGATGGTTTTGAGCAGATGTGGTTTGTGGTGGATAGGATTTTGCATTCTGCAAGAATTAATATTAGGGCTTCTATATGTAAGATTTTGCAATTGATGGATCGGCAAATTAAGAACTTTCATTCAGAGAAGGTTCCTTTTTGTTTTTGTTTGGAAGTCTTTTTTTTTTGTTGACGAAGGAACCCGCAGCAGCTACTCTTTCGAGCGCGCACAGGGTAAACCCCGGACTGACGCAATAGCCTGCAAACCACGTCAGCCGATTAACCACACTTGACAAGCCATGTGTGACAGGCTCAACCAAGAAGGTTTATACAGGGGATCGAATTCGTGACCTTGCGGTCCCGCGCTTTACTGCTACACCAACTTGGCTACCCTTGTGTGGACTACAAATTGTTTTTGTTACATGCAACCACGGCTGAATCCTTTAAAACTCTAAATGTCTGAATCCATTACGTACCTAAATCTGGATGGACTTCAATTCCCAGTGTCTTTTTTGTCAACAACTCCTAGTATAGTGCCTAGACCCATAGGTGGAATTATACGGATATGTTGTTGTAACTTCTAGTATAGTGAATATACTGTTATTTCAAGGATCACCTGTGAGAATCTAAGTATTAAATGAATGTTTTTTTATTCTACTCCCTCCGTCCCAAAATTAACTGTCATTTCAACTTTAAAAAAATCATTTTAAGAATTCAAAAGTAAATTATTGACAATTGTTTTCAACTATACTCAAATATTGTTCCCGGTACATTTGAGTGTGATCTGGCTTGCTAATTAAGTATTTCATTCCATTGTCAAGTTCCGTGAATCAGTAATTGCGAGCAATTCCACCTGATCGAGCTTCAATTTGCTTCACCAACTCCGATACCATGATAAAATCTGCAATCTAAGCTGAATTATACAACTAAATGTTAAACAGGGTATATACCCGTGATATACACTTGATATACATAGTGTATATCACGGGCATAATTGAGCAAAGCAGCCTCGGATAAAGACCCATCATTGGCCCATCACGGACAGTAGCCAGTGGCCCATCACGGGCTGTATAGGATTTGTATATATGGTATATATTGTTGTAATATGGTAGTGTAAAGGTTACCTTAATTAATCTTGTACACTTACCATAATTGTATAGTTAGAATTAGGGTAGAATAAGGTTTTAGGAGTAGAATAGGAATAAAATTCTCCTATTTTATAATTTGTATATATACCTTTCAATTAATAAAAATAATCAAGGGAATTATTTCTTTCACTAAATCTCACATGCAATTGAGATTACAAGAGCAATTACCACTTACCAGAGAGAACAAGTGTAGAAGAAAAGAGGAAGAGTGATTGCATTCTGATCTGGATATTTTCTTACACATGTACACAGCTGGACATCCCTATTTATAGTTAGGTGTACATAACTAACTCTTAACAAATCTACTCCCTAATAGTCCCACTAATTACAAACTAACCCAAAGTGCTAGCTAATAGCCTAGAATTGAACTTGTTACTTACGCGATCGCCGAGGACACCAGGCGACCGCGACGTGAACCAACCCAAAGGCAAAGCATTAGTTGAAATTTGTTTCTATCTCATTGCCTCAGCTTTACGTTACCACAGCCGTCAATGATGTGTTAAACCTAATCAGGGACGGCTCAACAAGATCATGGTCTAAAGCCAAATCTTATAAGAGACTTTGAATTGAATTCTAATTTTGTTATATATTTTTATTTTATTTCTTCTTTTTTGAACGATGATGTAAGGGACCATCTTGTATATATCTTATTCATTCTCTCTAGCTAGCTCCCATTATCGAAGATATTTTATAACTCTACTCAATAAGACGTAGATGATCTTTTTAAGAAACATATATCGATGGTTAAGATAAATATTTTTTTATATAAATTCTCGTAATTTCAGTTTTGTACCAGTGAGTAGATGTTAAAATAATTTCATATATCTAGAATAATTCAAATTGAAAATGATTTAATCCACTCTTTATAAAAAAATAATCAATTATTGAAAATTCTACAAGACTCCATTTTTAAATTATCAAAGTCATCATAAAATTGTTAATTATTATATATTGTATGTAATTATAAAATTCAGGTTATTTGTCCAAATAACCTCTATTACATTTCGAAAGAAACAAGCATAAAACTAGTATTTTTTTTATTACTCACTCCGCCCTATTTTATGTGAAGATGTTACTGTTTGGGGAGCCAAATAATATTTTCTTTAATTTTTTTTAAAACATTTTGAAGAAATTATATTCAAATTCATAGTAAAAATTTGAGTATTTTGATCCTCATACTCCAAACCGTTCACATAAATTAAAACTGAGGAATAACAATTTTATAATATATAAAATAAAAAAATTAGGTAGTTAAAGGTATTGCTTTAGTGCTTCCCCATTAAGCCGTCCCTGGCCCTAATGGGTGGAGGAAAAATTAATTTATAGAGTTTAAAACTTAATCCGGTTTAGTCATTAAGTAATTAATCTAATGAATGAGATTTAATCATCATTAATTATTAGTCATGCTCTTTACATTAGTTTTGCCCCACAGAAAAAAACAGTAGTATCTTACACTGGAGTTCAAAAGAGTAGAGAGAATTCTATGATCAAAATAGAATGTTCCATACCGTCGAGATGATAGAAATCTTGGTAATGTAAATAGTTTTGCCATCACCTACGGGACTATAGCATTACACACGTGTTGCCTTCGGGACTAATTACTTATTGAGTTGCCTTCGGGGCTATATACAATTGCATGCTTGCCTTCGGGGCTATTCAGGTACACTTACTTTCGGGACTATTTAAATACACTTGCCTTCGGGTCTATTCAAATACACTTGCCTTCGGAGCTATTCAAATACACTTGCCTTCGGCACTATAATTGAAATTCATTGGACCGAGTTGCACGCACCGCAACAAATATATAATATGTTATATGTGATAAAGCAGGTGTACTGATTAACTAAGTATTCCCTAGGACGAGTTGGGAGGAGATTTTTGGTGTGAATATTTATTGGCTTGTACACTGAAAGTGTTAAAATATGTTTTCATGACATGCTTATTATGTTCATAATATGATTGTACATAGAATATTGTGAGGTTACATTGAATTGTTAGGCGAGGTTCTCACTCAGTCCCGGATGGTAGGGTTGACTCTTTTATCTAATATGTTTCAGGTAAGCGCGATAAAGGGAAAACTCCGCAACAGGGCTAGCGATCGTCAGACAGCCTCATTGTTCCACCAATCCATTGCTTCGGATTTGGTGAATGTCATTCTTGATTAAGTAGGTTTGAGGAACCATGTTTCGTTATCTCGGGAGAATGCCCCAAATGAGATTGTTTCCTTTTAAATTTTGAATTTTTTATTCTATATATGAAATTTTCATAGAGTCTAGATAGAAGTTGTGGTTGCGCGATTATGAGCTCGCGTTTTCCCAAAAAGTACATGATTACATTATTTCCGCACCTAGATACATGTTTAATTCAGGAAGAAAAGAGGTTAATGATTCGCCTGGGAAGGGATAGTTTCCCGGGTGCCATCACGCCCTAAGGGAAGACTTGAGAAAAGTCGGGGCCTGACAGAGATGAGTTTATTTCACGTTTGGTTAGGATAAAATTGTGGTATAACTAATACCCAAAATTATAATATTATTTTATCCCTATGGGAGAGTGGAATAACTAATTCCAGAATAACTAGTCTCGAAATAATTAATCCGGGATAACTTGTACCCAACCAAACGACCCCTAAGAATTTTGGAGTACGTATTTATTAATGATGATTCCGTCCTAGTTTTACTTTATGTTTCCTTGGAATTAATCATGAAGATAATCACTCTTCTTCCCGGTCCTATCACTCTTGCATGACTCTTCCTCTTCTCTCCATTAAAGAAATGTATAAACTTAAAGGCATGCATCTTAAATTCTCCTCCACTTGTCTATATTTTCATAATTATTCTTGGTCCCTCTTTATTCCTTTAGAAATTTGCTTGGAAACATCTTATCTGGTTGAAGATGGAAGATGGAGGATTAGGCACTCCATAAGAAAGAAATAAACAAACTTTTTCTTCCCAAGGTATATATGACTTGATCATAAAACCCATGGAACAAAAAACAGGACGGCAAGTTTAGATTCATATTTGAGTGTTATATATATATATATATATATATATTGAGTCGGAGGTTTCTCGGAAACAACCACTCTACCTATCAAGGTAGAGGTAAAGTCTGTGTACACTCTACCCTCTCAGACCCACATTGTGAGATTTCAATGGGTATGTTGTTGTTGTTATATATATATATATATTCAAACTTAATTTTGTGTTCAAACCTGCAAATTGAGATAGTATGAACTTCTCAAAATATATATATATATATATATATATATATATATATATATATTCAAACTTAATTTTGTGTTCAAACCTGCAAATTGAGATAGTATGAACTTCTCAAAATGTATGGAATATCCATTATACCATTTGTCAATGTTAAACAAAGGTAATATACCTGTGATATACACTGAATATACAGCAGTATATATCACAGGTATACAAGAAGCAACAAAGCAGTGGGCAGCCCACTGCTTAGTGGGCAGTGGCCCAAATCGTCCAGCAGTCCAGCAGGCCCATCACGACAATGAGTAGCAAAGCAGTGGGATCCAGCAGTCTTGGGCCTAGGCAGTGGGCCTCTCGGCCAGATCTGCAAATCCAAGTAACAATAGGATATTGTATAAATGGTATATATATTTGTAGTATATTGTAATGAAAAGGATACCTTAATTAGTGTTATACACCTACCATAATTGTATAGTTAGAATTATGGTAGAATAAGGATTTAGATGTAGAATAGGAAAAGGATTTTCCTATTATGAAAATATGTAACTTGTATATATATCTATTCAATCAATGAAAATAATCAAGGGGATTATTTCTTTCATGATATCAAGAGACTAGGTTTTACAAAAAATTTCTCTCCCAAAATTTTTTGGACCCCTCGGCCGTGACAACCCCCCTCCCCCCTCGGGTTTCTCTTCCAAAATTGGTCTTCCGCTCTAAAAAACCTCTCTTAAATTTCCCTTCCTTCTTTGTTCTTATCAATATGTCTAAGAACAATTTTCACCCTACCCTCACGGTTTCCAATATAAAGCTAAGTGTCCCTATTGTCCTTAAAATGGAAAACGTGCAATATGCAACGTGGGCGGAGTTGTTTAAAATTCACGCTATATCTTATCAAGTTATTCACCATATCATTCCTCCCGCTAGACCCCTTCCTGTGGAGGATCCTGAGTTATGGATTACACTTGATGCTACCGTTCTTCGGTGGATATACGCCACTATTTTCGTGGACCTTCTACAGACGATTATTGAGTCAGATACCACGGCTATGGCTGCATGGAATAGATTGCGTGACATATTCCAAGACAACCAACATTCCCGTGTCGTCACACTCGAGCAGGAATTCTCTCTTGTTCGAATGGACGAATTTCCGAACGTTTCTGCATATTGCAAGAAACTAAAGGAGTTGGCGGATCAACTACGTAATGTTGGCGCACCAGTAACAAATAATCGTCTAGTTCTACAGTTGGTTGTCGGTCTTTCGGAGGCCTATAATGGTGTTGGAACTCTCCTTCACCAAAGCAACCCTCTTCCCGACTTCCATCAAGCCCGCTCCATGCTTACGTTGGAAGAAGCCGGTTTGGCTAAAAAGGCGTCTACCCGAGCAAGCCCAGTTGTCATGATGGCGTCCTCTCATAATCCTTCAGGTTTTGTTAATAATTCGGGCCAAAACCATAACAATGGTGGCGGCAAGAATAATCGAAAGAATAATAACAAAAACCGCGGGGGCAAACGCGGTGGTTCTAGTGGCGGTTCCGGTGGTCAGCAAGCAGGCGGTGGGTCCCATCCAGTGAACAGTGGCCCACCACCCCCCTGGGCCCAGCAGTGAGGCCCATGGCAGTGGGGCTGAGGCAATAGGCCGTGGGCCAACAGTCCTCACAATGTAGGAATTTCCGCCGCTGGTCGCCAACAGCCCAGCCCAATACCCGGTGGCGGCCCATCGGCGATGGCCCAAAGAACGGCAACAACAAAGAAGCTACGGCCCGCCCAAAGACGGCCAAGAGTTCTTGGGCCCCGACCTCCGCAAGCCCATCATGCAGCAGGCCCCACTCAGACCGATATCGAGGCCGCGATGCACACGTTGGGATTGACTCAACCGGACCCAAATTGGTACATGGACACCGGGGCCACTACTCACATGACTTCTGAATCATGTACTCTCGCATCTTATTCCAATTTGAGCACCCCTCGGGGGATAATTGTTGGTAATGGCAGTTCTATTCCAATTCTAGGGTATGGTCAGAAAACGTTGTCTCCCCCAATCCACCACTCCTCTTGAAAAATACTTTACATGCTCCTAAATTGATTAAAAATTTAGTGTCTGTCCGAAAGTTCACAAATGACAATTACATTTTCATTGAATTTGATCCTTTCGGTTTCTCTGTGAAGGATTTCAAGACGGGGAGTCATCTCATGAGGTGTGATAGTAGGGGGGATCTGTATCCTATCATGCCCGGTTTCAGTCCATCGAGTCCAGCCTTGCCGTCAGCTTTTGCAGCCATCTCTCCTTCCATGTGGCATGCTCGTCTGGGTCATCCGGGATCTTCTATTTTATCAGCCTTAGATAAAAATAGCTTTATTTCTTGTAAGGGTACGAGTCGTACTCCAATTTGTCAGTCTTGTTCATTAGGAAAAATTGTTAAGTTGCCATTTGTAGACTCCAATTCTCATACTTCTATGCCATTTGACATTATTCATAGCGACTTATGGACATCTCCTGTTCTTAGTTCAATGGGTCACCGATATTATATTCTCTTTTTAGATGATTATTCTAGATTTCTGTGGACGTTTCCAATTGCGAATAAATCACAAGTATTTTCCGTCTTCATCAAATTTAGAGCGTTAATTCGTACTCAATTCGAAAGAGAAATAAAAAATATTCAATGTGATAATGGGAAAGAGTATGACAATAGGGAGTTTCGGGAGTTTTGTGCTAATAATGGGATAAATTTTCGTTTTTCGTGTCCTCATACATCTTCACAAAATGGGAAAGCCGAACGCAAAATTCGTTCCATAAATAACATTGTCCGAACTCTCTTAATTCATGCCTCCGTACCTCCACATTTTTGGCATCATGCTCTACAAATGGCCACATATCTTCTTAACATAATTCCTTCTAAAGGTCTGACATATTCTCCCCCCTAAAAATCCTGTATAATAAGAACCCGTCTTATTCTCATCTTAGGATTTTTGGGTGCTTGTGTTATCCGTTATTCCATCCACCACAATTAACAAACTTCAGGCTCGGTCTACCCCGTGTGTGTTTTTGGGTTATCCATCAAATCATCGTGGTTATAAATGTTTTGATTTATCCTCCAAGAAAATCATAATCAATCGCCATGTCATTTTTGATGAAACTCAATTCCCATTTACGAAAGTTCATACTCCCGAACCTAAGTCGTATAATTTTTTGGATGACCAAATATCCCTGTATATTAATCGGAATTTTTCGGACATCTCCCGTACCAAAAATCCTCCAGCGGGCCCACTTCCCGCTGGACCCACAGTACCGCCACACCCACAAATTCCAGCCACTGGAACAGTTTCAGCAATTGGGCCAGTCCAACCCAATTCTGGAACTGCTCCAGAAAACGATTCCAGTCTTTACCGATTTGGGCCAGCAGGCCCACTGCCTGCTGGCCAGTCCGTCCCGAGCCCAAAAAATTCCCAAAATTCTCTCAATTCTTCCTCGAGTCATAGACCGGTCACTCGTATTCAGCGGGGTATCTTTACACCTAAAAGACATTTTAATTTACATTCGGATGTCTCTAAATCCCCCTTGCCCCGCAATCATGTGTCCGCATTAAATGACCCTAATTAGAAAATTGCTATGACTGATGAATATAATGCTCTTATTGATAATAAGACGTGGGAGTTGGTGCCCCGTCCATATGGTATTAATATTATCAGGTCTATTTGGATTTTTGCTCATAAGGAAAATTCAGATGGGTCCTTTGCTCGACATAAGGCGCGACTTGTTGGTGATGGTAAGACTCAGCAGGTTGGAATTAATTGTGGTGAGACGTTTAGTCTGGTGGTCAAACCGGTTACCATTCGCACTGTGCTTAGCTTGGCTCTTTCAAATACTTGGCCAATTCATCAGTTGGATGTCAAGAATGCTTTTCTACATGGTGATCTCAAGGAAACAGTCTATATGCATCAGCCGTTGGGTTTCAGGGATCCCAACCGCCCTCATCATGTCTGTTTGTTGAAGAAATCATTATATGGGCTTAAGCAGTCTCCACGGGCCTGGTATACACGATTTGCTGACTTTGTTTCGACTATTGGGTTCACTCACATCAGGTCAGATAATTCCTTGTTCATCTACCGCCGTGGTTCGTCATTGGCCTATATTCTGTTGTATGTGGATGATATCATCTTGACTGCCTCTTCCGATGCCTTGCGCCAGTCTATCATGACCATGCTCAGTTCTGAGTTTGCTATGAAAGACTTAGGGCCTTTGAGTTATTTTTTGGGGATTGCCGTCAAGCGTCATTCAGGTGGGTTATTTCTGTCTCAACGGAAGTACGCTGCTGAGATCATCGAGAGGGCTGGGATGTCATCCTGTAAGTCCACTTCCACGCCAGTGGATGCAAATCCAAAGCTATGTGCCACAGCAGGTGCACCATACGAGGACCCGACCCACTATCGCAGTCTTGCAGGGGCCCTCCAGTATCTTACCTTTACCAGACCAGATATTACATATGCGGTTCAGCAGGTGTGTTTATTCATGCATGATCCCAGAGTTGAGCACATGAATGCAATCAAACGCATTATTCGGTATATTCAGGGGACACTAGACTATGGGTTGCACTTGTATCCGTCGTCTACATCTACGCTTTTCTCCTACAACGATGCTGATTGGGGTGGTTGTCCCGACACCAGACAGTCGACTTCTGGCTACTGTATGTTCCTCGGCAACAACTTGGTCTCCTGGTCGGCAAAGCGTCAGGCAACTCTATCATGCTCAAGTGTAGAGGCAGAATACCGAGGGGTTGCAAATGTGGTTTCCGAATCGTGTTGGCTACGTAATCTGCTTTTGGAGCTTCATTGTCCCATTCAGAAGGCAACCTTGGTATATTGCGATAACATTAGTGCCATCTACCTTTCAGGTAACCCTGTTCAACACCAACGCACTAAGCATATCGAAATGGACATTCACTTTGTCCGTGAAAAGGTTGCAAAGGGTCACGTTCGCGTATGCCATGTCCCGTCTCGTTATCAAATTGCTGACATCTTTACAAAGGGTCTCCCAGCGGTTCTCTTTGAAGATTTTAGGGACAGTCTCAGCGTTCGAAAACCGCCCGCTATGACTGCGGGGGTGTGTTAAACAAAGGTAATATACCTGTGATATACACTGAATATACTGCAGTATATATCACAAGTATACAAGCAGCAACAAAGCAGTGGGCAGCCCACTGCTTAGTGGGCAGTGGCCCAAATCGTCCAACAGTCCAGCAGGCCCATCACGGCAATGAGCAGCAAAGCAGTGGGATCCAACAGTCTTGGGCCTAGGCAGTGGGCCTCTCGGCCAGATCTGCAAATCCAAGTAACAATAGGATATTGTATATATGGTATATATATTTGTAGTATATTGTAATGAAAAGGATACCTTAATTAGTGTTATACACCTACCATAATTGTATAGTTAGAATTATGGTAGAATAAGGATTTAGATGTAGAATAGGAAAAAGATTTTCCTATTATGGAAATATGTAACTTGTATATGTATCTATTCAATCAATGAAAATAATCAAGAGAATTATTTCTTTCAGTCAAATAACTAGTAGTAACATTCAAGGGTTAAAATTCTCCATTTCATTCATTCTTCAAACAACAAATGTTAAGCTTCCCAGCAGTTGTTATTACTTCTTTCTTCCTAATCTAACTGTTACTCAGCTTACTGTTTTTCTTCTCTTTCTTTAGCTTATCTTTTTTTAATTTATTTGTTAAGCTTGTTAATCATATATATGTATATATGCATAAAATAGACTTGTTGTATGTTGCCAATACAGTAAAGCTATTTAATTTTCCATGTTATAATTTCTTTCTATACACTTTCTCTTTTATTATGAGCTACTATTACCTCACGTATCATTAATTAGAGAAAAATAAAGTACAGTTAATTAAAGATACTCTTGTTTTTTAACCCTATATAATTAAAGGGAAAATCATCAATTTCCAAGTTAAAATAGTTTTATTACTCTGAATATGGATTCCTTAGTATTAAAACTATAGGAGAGGCATGTGTTATTAGATGAAACTTTAAGTGGGATTTATGAAATTATTCCAGAAATTAATCAAAGTAGGTGAAATAATAGGTTTATAAAAATATTACTATCTAAATAACTAATACTGCATTGAATTTGAAACACGAATGAATTTATTGTTGAGCACTAAAATACTAGTAATCGGTATTTATTTTCTTGGAAATGAAAAGTAAGATTTATACTCCTTCACTATGTATTCTCTATTGAAATTCTTTCATATTCATTCTATACATTTTTTCAAATGCAGATTCTGATACACCTTGTTCCGTGGAAGGAGCAGACCAAACACTCAGGAGAGCCAAACGGCATCCTAATAAAAAGAAAAAGCGACAAAATAAAAAGAAGAGGAATAGAGGAAATGTGTATTGGGTAGAAACGCATCTGGAGGCATTAAGCGTATACAAGAAGATTAGTGGTTCCGGAAATCCCCACGGATCTCCACAGCTGTCCTCCACTCCCGACAACTCTCATCACATCAACCTTCCTAGATCAGAGTACCGCGACGCACGTGGATACCGTGACATCAGTATGCTTATGTCGTCACAACTTTATGGAGCCATAATGGTCCAAGTTTTTTCCTATACATGCAAGACTTAGAAGAGAAGGAACACATTGTATTCTCTAAAAGCTCACACTTGTAACCTAGATCTCTCTCAAGCTAATACACCATTCTCAACTTTGGCTCTTGTTTGATTCTTAGCTCATTTTTAGATCTAACTCATTTATTTATTTATTTCACTTGCTTATTATCACTCTTTTACTTATAGATTAATCTCACATATCCGTTACCTAGCTAACAATTCCGGACTCAGTCAAGAGGATCTCCGGATAGGTAACAACTTACTTGTCTTTAAACCATTGAATACAAATCTCTAACAGTATTTTTGGTTAGAATTATTTTCACCAAAAAAAAGTTTAGCGTGTGGTGTTGACTCAATCTGTAGCTGATTTTCTTGACAAACCTAAAACAGAATCACTACACTAAAAAAGAAAAGGAAGCATGTCGGGGAAAAACAGCAGCGCTCACGAATCACAGGAACTCAGGGAAGAACAGGTACCCATCAAACGTTAGGGTCTGACGGATCAATCGGAGATACTATGTACAGAGTCAGAGGAGCAGTCCAGACAAGAGCAGAGCAAGGAAAGGACAATGAAAAGGCTAAAATGCCAGGAAGAAAACGTTTGAAGAAAGGAGTTCGGCCAAATCTGAAACCGGAAAACCTAGATCTATTGAGAAGGGAGGATCTGTCACCAAGAAAACGATCACAATTGTCCTAGAAGTGCAAAATGAAATGATGTTGCGCATGGAAGCAGTGGTGGCCGCTATAGCTACCCATTCCAGGATAAAGTCTCCGGCATCAAACCAAAATGCCGCAAAAACCTCGGCCACACCAGTATCCATCAAGAAGATGGAAGAGGACGGGAAGGGTCAGATGGATGCGTTCATAGAGGGATTGCGTCGGGTGGAAAGATAAATGAACGAGCAAATGAGCTAGATACTCAAAACATAGCCTATCATAAAGGGCGCAAGAGCCAGGAGATATGGTGTCTTGCCATACCTGGAAAGCGCGAGCCCCGTCCCTATCCAAAAGAAGTTCAAGATGTCTAACATACTAAAATACGATGGCACCACAGATCCAGCCGGGGAAGCACTCAGAACCATCAAAGCCTCATGGAACAATCTCCCGGCAGTTAGAGAAATCAACATCAAGAGGAACTGGACCCCCAAAGATGTATGATTACAATTTTAGTATAAATGAGGCAGAGTTAGTAGCAGTAATAAAGACCATGAAAGAAGCAAGGTTCCCGGATGATATGTGCACCAATCAAGAGAAAAGAAACACAGGATTGTGGTGCCATTTCCATAGCACATACGGTCACACTATAGAGGATTGCGCCAACTTAAGAATTGAGGTGGCACAACTACTGCGTGCAAGGCATTTAAGGAAGTACATCAGAGATCGAGCAAAGCGCAACCTAAGTAGGAATGTGGGCAAATGCCGATCCAATTGCCTACGCCTACCCACACTATCAATATGATCTTTGACACAGAGGTAGTCAACAAGGTCACCTACATACTGATGAGGAATTCCAAGATATCTATCATAACCACACGCCGCAGACATCAACCCCTGAAGGGACAGGACATCACATTTTCTAGAAACGATTGTGGAGACTTCGCCTCACCTCACAATGAGGCCTTGGTAAAAATTTTAAAAATTAATAAAAATTTTACTAAGCGTGTTTTGGTTGACCCAGGAAGCTTCACTAATATCATCCAATTCCGGGCCCTAAAAGAAATGCAAATTGATAAATTAATCACCCTCGTAATAAAGGTGCTAACGGGATTTAACATGTCCAACGAGTTGATAAAGGCAGAAGTTGAATTAACAGTTCACGCTGATGGTGTGAAGTAGGTCACAACATTCGACGTCATGTCCGGAGATATGAAATATAATGCAATACTTGGGAGGCCATGGTTGTACGCAATGCAGGCGGTTCCTTAAACCTATCATTAGATGGTCAAGTTCCCTACACCTTGGGGAATTGGAGAAATCAGAGGAAATAATGGTTGTCCCCGATCGGGGGATACATTAGCAGTAATGATGATGCAGGAACAAAAAGCGGATCAATAACAGTTACAGTCACCGGGCTTAAGAAAGACACTCGTAGGATGGAGGGAATAACTTACGGAAGAAGGCATTCAAACCTGGTCATCCCCGAAAGGTTTTGTTTTACTGCCGAACAAGGATCCCACAGATTCGACCATCAAAGAATTAGAAAGTGTGACACTTTTCGAAGAACATCCCAAAAATAAAGTATACCTGAGCTCGGAGCTCTCGCCCGAGCTTAGAAATGCAACTTTATATTATTTAACAACTAACTCAGATTTTTTTGCTTGGTCTCACCTTGACATAACAGGGATCCATCCGGAGATAGTTATTCACCGGTTGAGCGCTGATCCTAACCATATCCAGTGAAGCAAAGAAAACGGTCGATATCCGCGATCAAAGACCAATTTATGAAGGAAGATGTGACACACCTACTCAATATAAGGTCAGTATGGAGGGTTGAGGACCCCGCATGGCTGACTAACATAGTAACGGTCCCTAAAAAGCTCAACAAATTTAAAATATGCGTGGACTTAAAGGACCTGAATAAGGCGTGCATAGAAGACTCGTTTCCTCTGCCTCCGCATATTGATCAGACAATTGACGCCACAGCAGGACATGAGCTTCTTAGCTTCTTGGATGCATACCCGGATATAATCAGATCAACATGCATCCGAATGATTATGAAAAAACCTCTTTTATGACCAATCACGATAATATTTGCTACAATATAATGCCCTTTGGTCTTAAGAATGCAGTTGCCACTTACCAAAGATTGGTGAATAAAATATTCGAGAAGCAAATAGGCCGTACTATGGAAGTTTACATCAATGACATATTGGTCAAATCTCGAGAAGCTGAGACCCACCTGGCCTCCTTGGCTGAAACCTTTGACATTTTACATCGCTATGGCATGAAGTTAAACTTGGAAAAATATGCCTTCGGGGTCAGGTCCAAAAAGTTCTTGGGTTTCCTTATCTCCGATTACGGCATTGAGATGAACCCCGATAATGTTAATGTTATCCAGGAGATGCCAGACGCACTAAATAACGTCAAGATGGTACAAAATTTGACTGGGAAAGTCGCGGCATTGGGAAGATTCATATCACGATGGCCGATTGGTGTCTTGAATTTTTAAACCTCATGAAAAAAGACTATCGTTTCCTATAGACATGAGAGTGTGATCAAAGCTTACGGGACCTCAAGGTTTACTTAGCTAGCCCTCACATAATGGCCAAACCTAAAAAGAGAGATTCTACTCACTTATGTGGCTGTCTCAGCTGTGTCCGTTAGCATCACTCTCGTACGAGAAGAAGGAGAGGAGCAACTCCCTATCTATTATGTCAGTAAGACGTTGACTGGGGTTGAGTCATGATACCCGGACATAAAAAGCTGGCCTTGACCCTCGTCACAGCCACCCAAAAGTTGTAACCATACTTCCAATGCCATCCGATAACAGACATCCCAATGAGCCCTGTTACAAGGAGGAAATCTCACAAGTCAGCTATCAAAGTGGTCAGTCGATATAAGTGAATATTGTCCCAATGAAGGCCCTGTTCCAAGAACTACTCTTCTTCTACCTTATTTCTCTTCAGAAAAAGCCCAGATTCAACACACGACAAAACGAAACAACGAGATCAAAACAGTGAACAAAACCCGTTATTCTATATTTAGAAAGTCGGTTCTAAACTGTTGCTCAAACAACACCCGTAAATAATTTCTACTACTAGATTTATTCAAAGTGTCTAAGAATTGATGGCAATATTTTGCATTCTCCGTGGATGAATTGTTAATTCTCCAAACAGAAGATGAATGTTAATAGGTTTTCTGAAAACGTTTTGGACCTTTTAAGATTAATTATTTATTATACATGTAAGTTTCTAGCTTAATTTGGTTGCCTTTCTAGAAATAGACACGTAGACCCCCCCCCCCCTAACTCCACTTGGATTCATATAGGCTTTCCATGTGACAAAAGTAATACACCTGCCAAATACTCATCATATCCACTACATCTATCTATAAATATTTCCAATCAATAATAGGCCCACATCTGAAAGTTGTCTCCTTTAAAATTACCCATGTATTTATTCTAAGGGTGGCCAGTGGGCCGGGACGGCCCGACCCCGACCCGATCCGACTCGATCCCGTCCCGACCCCGCCCCGGTCCCGCTAAAAAAAAAACGTTGGCGGGCCTCGAACTCGGGACGGGATAATGTCTCGTCCCGCGAGACCCGAGCCCACCCAGGCCCGCCCGACCCGGTCCCGACCCGACCCCGCCCTTTGTCCCCCCTTTGCAAATATGACCATTGCACCAACGACCATTTTAGATTTTGGCCGTTGGCCAACGACCATTTTAGGCCTCCCCCCCTCCCCCAACCCCCCTACCCCTTAATATTTATTTTTAACCCATAAGTTATTATATTTACATTTTAACCCAATTTTTCAACTATAAATAACTCATTTTCTCTTCATCTTTCTCACAAATCTTCCTACAATCTCTCTAATCTCTCAATATATCTCTCTACAAGTCTACATTGTTTACTAAATATTCAATTTTATTTATTCATTTGGGAATTGGGAGTGAAGTTGGCAACTAGCTTGAGGATCTTCCATCGAGCAAAGTTTCAATTTTTAACCTCTCGATTACACGTCGACGTTACGTCGGCGTTTGGTACATTCGTTCCTTCATTAAATTATTATTGTCTGTTTATTTTATTTAGCGCACTTAATTTTATTGTCTTTAATTATTTATTATCATAATTAAAATGGAAGGATTAAAAGGTATGTTTAAGGGTAAGGGTAAGGGTGCTTCTTCTAGTAGGGGCAACCAGGGCAAGGGTACTTCTTTTAGTCATCTTATTCATACACAGGATGATTTTGTTGGTACTCAACATTTTCCTACAATACCATTAGATTTAGACCAGGAGCTATTTTCTGGAACTCAAGAAGACTTTAATTTAGACGATGATCTAGATGATACACCCACTAATGTTGATGACAACACACCCACTAGTGCACCTTCAACTGAAATACTTCCTATTCCCCCTAGTATGAGACGAGGTCCTGCAAAACGACCATTAAAATCAGATGCATGAACATTTTTTGATAGGGACGTAGAGAATCAAGTAGCTATATGTAAAATTTGTATAAATGTTTTAAAATTTAAAACTGGACAAGGTCACGGTGGGACGGGGGGTTTTATTAGACACGTAGTAAGTGCTCATCCAGCTAGGTATGCCCAATACCTGGCTTCAAAACCGGGTGCGCAAACGCCTGCTCCATCGGGACAAGGTTCACATCATCGACATCGTCGGGACCAAGTCTGGTCAAATTAACCCTATGACGGGGGGAATTGTAGGCTCTAAATACAATAAACATAGAGATAGGGAAGCAATATCAAAATTAGTTGCTGTGGAGGGTTTGTCTTTTTCATTTCCTTTATCTCCCGGTTTTATTCATTACATTAGAGATATATATAATCCTGCTTTTAACGGATTTCCTAGATCAACTGTTAAGAGAGATGTATTTAAATTCGCGCATGAATATCAACAATATTTACGTTTTTCATTATATCAGTTTAATGGCAAAGTATCTATCACGTCTGATATAGGTCGTAGTACTAACGACCATGATTATTTAACTGTAACTTGTCATTGGATAGATTATAAATGGTCTATGCAAAAATGTATTTTAGCGTATAGATATATAGATGATAGGCACACTGGTACTTTTATTGCAGATAATATTTATCAAATGTGCTATTATTACGAAATAACCGATAAAATTATGACTATTACATTAGATAACGTTTCTTCTAACAATTACGCAATTATAATTTTAAAAAATAGTTTAACTCCATCTTTTCCAGATCATTTTCATATAAAATGCGCGTGCCATATATATAACTTAATTGTAAAGGATGGTCTATCACTTTTTGAAGACATTCTTAGTAAAATACAATTTGCTATAAACTTTATTTTTAAAAGTAATAAAGTACAACGTAGAAAAGAATATAAAAAAATTTGTCACGATTGTGGACTACCTTATAGAAAAATTCCACAAGAAGTATCCAATAGGTGAAATTCTTTATACGAGCAACTACTTGTTGCTTATGACTATAGAATACCTATAACTTTATTTTTTAACTCTCATAATAAAAATCTAGCTGATATGATTTTAGATAGTGATTGGGTAAAAATTTCCGAACTTATTGTATTTTTAGAGAAATTTTTTCAAGCAACAAAAGAATTTTCCGGTATATATTATCCTACTATTTCAACTATGTTGTTTTATATAACTCTAATATTTTTATTACTTAGTGAATATATGGAAAAACCAGCTTATAAGATAGCTATTAAAAAATTGTTTGTCAAAATAAAAAAATATTTTATTCCTATTCCCACCATTTATATTATTCGTTCTGTATTAAATCCTACTATTAAAATAGACGGTACTAAATCACTAATTGAAACTATTTACGATTGTATAGAAGTACTACCACCTCCAAGTCCCAAAAATCTAAATCACCCACCACCTATTGAACAAAGTCAAACTAAAGAAGAAGTGTTGTCTAGCGTAGAACACCAATGCAAAAAAATATATAGATTTTATCAACAAGAAAATGCTAGTAACTTACCGGCTTCCATACCATCTTCTTCATCTTTAACACAACCTCACAAAAGACATGCTTTTTCTGCGGCTAGTATTGAAAGCCTCAGAAATAGAATGTGCGGTCGTACCTCTACTACTAACCAAATTAGCGAGTTGGATATTTTTATTTTGCAGGGTTCTGTACCGTATCAAGAAGTTATCAATGAAGATGGACATGAAGACTTGCTGAAATACTGGAGGGGGAATGAGAAGACCTTTCCGACACTTTCATTGATGGCCCGAGATGTTTTGAACATTCAAGCGTCATCAACTGCGTCTGAAAGCGCTTTTTCTGCCGGCAGATATCAAATAGGAGACCACAGACACTCATTAGCCGGAGACAGCTTGGAAATTGCAGTATTATTCAGAGATTGGATACGAGCGGAGCGGAGAAGGTGCGGTCAACCGGAGATCAACGAAGAAGAAGATGAAAACTACAACGAAATCTTAACCGAAGGTAGTGGAAGCGACGTGGATCAATTTGACCAACAAATACCAATTCCAACCGAAGAACCACAGGAAATCATCAAGCAATTAGAACAGGTTTTTTTGAGAATGTAATTTTTTTAATTGCAATTTTATTATGTAATTTGCAACTTTTGGACAACACCACAAAGTTGCAATTTAGATTTTAGACAATTGTATTTGTAATTTTGTATTACAAAAAAATCATATGTCTATTAAATAATATAAGAGGCACAAAAACAGCCTTGAGATGTTTTTATTACACTATCTTGTTTTGTTTATTGAGTTTTTTTTATACATATGTTATTTAAAAAAAAAAAAAAGGAAAACCCTCCGGACTCCGCCCCGAGCCCGACCCCGCCCCGCCCCGATACAGACGGGATCGGGATCAGGACGGGACTGGAGCAAGTCCCGCCAGACCTGACCCCGACCCCTTCTCCCGTCCAGCCCCAACCCCGACCCTGCCAGACCCGGCCCGCCAGACCCGAGCTCGGCCCACTGGCCAGCCCTAATTTATTCTAACTAATTCCTTTGTCTCTCATTCCACTTAAACATTAACAACTTTTAATACACATCATATACTCAATATCATAATCAATTCCCGTCGTAATACTTATTAAGTCCTAAATTATTTTGGGACCACATCCTTTTATATACTAATCTCTTCATTTCCGCACGTGAATATGATGTAAATCCTCTAAGGCTCGGGTCTACTTACATACACCTAACTGTTCAAACCATCGCCCGAAAGTACGGGGTGTTACATCTTTTTCCCCTTAGCAACATTTATCCTCTAATGTTGGGGTGATATATCTAATCCTCGTCCCGTAGTCAGAAAACAAAACCACCTTTTTATGGGGCCATATAATATAACATACATCATTATACCAGACCCCACATGGTCACCAAGCAGTAACTATAATAATATAAAATAGAACTCACCTTATTCTTCTCTCGGAACCTCGGCGTTGGTCTGAAATAGGTAGGGATATTTGTGTTTCATCTCCTCTTCCTCCTCCCATATCATTTCTTCTACATTCTTATTCTGCTATAGAACCTTCACGGAGGCTACTTCTTTAGTCCTCAACTTGCAGACTTATCGATCAAAGATAGCAATAGGAACATCTTCATATGATAAGTCCTCTGTAATCTTCACATCATCAATCGGTACAATCCGGGAAGGATCTCCAACACACGCCCTCAACATAGAAATATGGAAAACTAGATGGACAAACCTTTTTAAAATGACTTTCAGAAGTTAGATGTAAATTATGCACCTCGGTTAGATATAACAAAAATAGGCATACCATGAAGGCAAATAATCTCCTTAACATTCAACTTCGCGTAGTCCTCGACTGTGTAGGTAGTTTTGACTGCCAGAAAATGAGCTGATTTGGTCGGTCTATCAATAATTACCCAAATAGAATCAAAATTACAATAAGAGCGAGGTAAACCTGTAACAAAATCCATATTAATCATTTCCCATTTTCACACTGGAATCAATGTTCTGAGTCAAGCCACCGAGCTTTTGGTGCTCTATTTTTACTTGCTGACAATTAGGACACTGAGTTACAAATCCCACAATGCTTCTCTTCATGTCGTTCCACCAATAGATACCCTTGAGATCATGATACATCTTAGTAGATCCAGGGTGAATGGAATATCGTGAGCAATGGACTTCCATTATAATTTTATCTCGTAATCCCGCTACATTTAAAAGACATAAACGGCCCTGGTGCTTGAGAACCCCATGTTCATCAATCTCAAAGGTTGTGGTCTTCTTCTGTTGAATGAACTCTCTGGTTATTCCCAAACTGAGGTCTTCCCACTGACGTTCCTTAACTTTCGATATAAAGGACGACTCTAACATATTCTGAATCACAAAGCCACCATCCTACGAATCCATTAGTCGGACTCCCAAACTAGCTAACTGATGGAGATCTTTTACTAACTCCTTCCTCTCGACCTGCACCGGCATCCTGACCATCGACTTATGACTGAGCGCGTCTGCTACAACATTAGCTTTACCAGGATGATATAAGATATCCACATCATAATCCTTTAATAATTCAAGCCACCTCCTTTGTCTCAAGTTCAACTCTTTCGGTTTAAATATGTATTGCAGACTTTTATGATCCGTAAAAATGTCTACATGAATACCATACAAGTAGTACCGCCAAATTTTTAGTGCATAGACCACCGCGACCAACTCCGAATCATGTGTCAGATACTTTTTCTCATGTTTCCTCAATTGTATTGAAGCATAGGCAATCACTTTACCATGTTGCATTAGCACGCATCCTAAACCTGTTCCCGAAGCATCACAATATACAACATTGCCTTCTGGACCCTCTAGAAGAGTAAGGACTGGTGCTAATGTTAATCTTTCTTTTAACTCTTGGAAACTCTGCTCACATGCATCAAACCACTGGAATCTTATGTCCTTTTGTGTAAACTTTGTTAATGGTGCTGATATGGTAGAAAATCCTTTTACAAACCTCCTATAATAGTCGGCTAGACCTAAAATGCTGGGAACCTCCGATGGAGTCGTGGGCCTTGGTCAATTATTCACCACCTTAATCTTCTGAGTGTCAACTCTTATACCTTCATCTGACACTATATGACCAAAGAAAACCACTTAATTCAGCAAAAACTCACACTTGGAGAGCTTAGCAGACAACTTATGATCCCGGAGCATCTGTAGTACTACCCGCAAATGATCCACATGCTACGCCTCTGAGTGAGAGTAAACCAGAATATCATCTATAAATATTATCACAAATACATCCAGAAATGGGCAAAACACGTTGTTTAATATATCCATAAATAATGCCGGTGCGTTTGTGAGTCCAAATGACATCACTAAGAACTCGAATTGCCTATACTTTGTTCTGAAAGCCATTTTCGGCATGTCATTCTCTTTGACCCTTAGCTGATGGTACCCCGACCATAGGTCGATCTTTGAGAAATATCTTGCACCTTGTAACTGGTCAAACAAGTTGTCATTTCAGGGAAGAGGGTACTTATTTTTAATAGTGACTTTATTCAGCTGCCGATAGTCGATACACATCCGTATTGAGCCATCTTTCTTTCGTACAAACAATACCGGCGCACCCCAATGGGATATGCTGGGCCTAATAAAGCCTTTCTCAAGCAGATCTTTTAATTGCTCCTTTAATTCTTTCAATTCAGCTGGAGCCATTCTATAAGGAGGAATAGATATCGGCTGAGTGTCTGGCAGCACATCTATACTGAACTCAATCTCCCTCTCGGGAGGAAGGCTTGGGATTTCATCTGGAAATACATCAAGAAACTCATTAACCATCGGAATAGATTGAGAGGTAGGTGGTTTAGCATCGACATCTCTAGCCTGAACAAGATGATACATATAACCTTTGGAGATCATCTTCCTTGCCTTAAGCTATGAAATAAACCTACCTTTTGGCGTCGCAGTATTACCCTTCCATTCAAGGACTGACTCACCTGGAAATTGAAATCTAACAATCTTTGTCTGGCAATCAACATTAGTGTAGCACGATGCCATATTATAAGTACGAAACATAAACATAATATTGTCCTATAAATGATTCTACTCTTAGTAGTTAAGGATGTTCATGTTATTCATTCCTATGCTCAAAGCATGTCTAAATATGTTCATTAATCCTTATTGAGGTATATGGAAAAGGTGTTAGTATTCATAATGTTAATCGGAGGTGAAACGATATTACACCACTTCGACAAACTTTTTAGTGTCTTATTGTCATATCATTCTTACATTATATACATGGACATACCTTGACCTCAAATGAGTTATATACTCTACTAAATGCATGCATTATATATATATGTGTGGGATATGGGAAAAGGGAAGGCATTATATACGCATACCACCTGCAGCTGGTACAGATATACACGATAAGGATTATGCCTGCGGAGGCGGATATGATATGATGGGATGCCCACAGAGGCTTGATGTCGTTATATACGCATATGTATATGCATGACCGCATTATGCATGACATTTAGGCATATTATGACCCTAAGAGGCATTCTACACAGATATGGTACTTATGCATATTATGGCCCTCAAAGGCATTATGCACATACATGGTACTTATGCATATTATGACCCTCAGAGGCATTCTCCACTAGTTGGTTGTTTCTTATCTCATATTACTTTTAGGTCTCTATTATGCTATTTTCATGCCTGACATACTCGGTACATCAATCGTACTGACGTCCCTTTTGTCGGATGATGCTGCATTTCATGCCCGCAGGCTCAGGTAGACATGGCGATGGTCCGCACTAGTAGGTTGCTGATTCAGTTGATATTGGAGCACTCTATTTGTTCCAGAGTTGCAGTCTAGTCGTGGTATGATATTTTTGATATGCATAGAGGTATGGCAGGGCCCTGTCCCGATACTATGATGTTATATACTATTTATTGGCTTGTAGACAGATGTCATGTGTATAGTAGTCATGTATGGCCTTTTCGACCTTGGTATGTATATGTATATAGGTTGGGTCCTTCTGGTTGCAGGATTCTACATAGCTCCTTTCCAGTTTACTATTTTCATATGTCAGCAAGGTATCTCATGGCGGCCTCATGGGCTATGTGAAGTTACAGATATATGCTAAATATGTGATTAGTGGTACTCGGCAAGTAAGGTCTGGGTGATCATCATGGCCCTCCGATTTAGGTCGTGACAAGCAATCGTACTTTGGCCAATAATAAAGCCCACATAAGCAAACCAAGAGCTGCCACCAGAATTAAATTCATCAGTAATTTCATCTTCTAATTCATAATAAATGGCTGCGGCTTCAACATATTGATGTCCGTTCAGAGCAAATAGTTGTACTCCACTTATCATAGAAGATTCGCGTATTAACATGGCTATCGTCTAGGTGTTTCCCAATGATTTTTCAAAATGCCTCTCAAAAGAATTAAATTGGTAATTGGCCAAGGATTCTCGGGCAACCAAAGCACATTTTTGTAAGAGGATCTTCCTACTGAACTTTTCAACTCCCATATCAGAGAAAAAATACCAACAACCCATAAGCATGTCAGAATCCAACAATTCGAAAACATATCCAGCATAGCGAAACTCTTCTTTTTCAGCCATCATTTCAAATTCATCTGAAGGTTTAGTTAGATATGAAAGTATATTTACGTCCTAGAGACAATCTGTATTAGGAAAAATGTATTTTATACACATTCATATTATTATTAATGGAGATTAATATTTTGGCATTTGCAATTATTGAATTATTATTTGGTTATTTGTAATTATTCATTATTGTGCATCCCTTGAGCTTATGTTGTCATTAATAGAGTGAGTTATTTTATGATAGAGCGTAACTCTTAAGATTGCCTCGACTAATGATAATTGAGAATGGGATATCGATGATATGTGATAAGTCGACATATGGTCTTCATCACATCCTTAGAGGATGTAGTATGTCTCACCTGCTATGAGTAATGGTTACTCGTGATGGACACATGGATACTTTAGAAGTATTGGTATACCCTGCCGATATACTGTTTGTTATACTTGTCTAACGTATGATCAGCGTGTGGGAGATAGAAGTCCTTAGACCTGAGGTCAATACGCGCCTTATATACAAAGTAATGTACTTTGATCCCGTCCTAAGCTCAAATGCCTCATAGGTTGAGATACGACTTGTATTGGGTACATTACGATGTGGATTGAAGGTGGTAGTTGAGCCAAGATTAGAATTCATTCTTCCAATGTATGTTCGAGAGAACTCGGATTCTCAGTGATATTAAATTGACTAAGTCGTTGGCCAACGCAATAGACATATTTAGAATATGGTCTAGTCGTCGACTAATATAGATGAGATACAATGATTAAGCCATTTGGATAGACACTTGACAAATCCTAAGGTTGATTGGGTGTGTCGTGAATGAAAGGATTTTATCTTACCATATAAAGGTTAAGTTTACTGGATTTGCGTAAACGTACTTCACATATTGAGTTCATCTTCCGGCGCCGTCTAGGAGTTCTGCGTAGACCTTAATTTGATTAATGTCAATATGAGAAGGCTTGTAGGGTCACACTATGTCGATTGTCCGTTTCGATCTAAGGATGTATTGAGAGAGTAATTAAAATATTTGATTTGGAATCGAGACATTTAAATGAATAATGATTACATTAATTAAGTCAAAATTGGATTTTGGATTTAATTAAGAATGCATGGAAATTAAATCGAGATAGTGCAAGTGCACGTCTAGCGCCGCGACGCCCATACCCTAGGGCCGCGGCGCCTCTGCGTCGATTTTGGGCCAGGCCCAAGGTCAAACCCTAATTCGGTTTTTTGACCTAATTTTTAACTATAAATAGAGGCATTCACTTTCATTATTGTACAACCAATTTTCAGAATAACATTCTAAGCCTTAGAGACTTAGAATAAAATACTCTCTCGAACCTCTGCTGGATTTCCTAGCTTTCCGAAGAAGAAGTACATTGAAGCTTGGACGTGCAATCGGAAGGACAACCGCGTGTGCACCTTATAGTAGATAAAGACTCCAGATAATCTAAACTTGTAAGTATATGATTTATTTTACAAGTTCCAATTGTTGTATAACTATACCAGAATTATTGTTGGGGTAAGTAAGAATCAAAATTTTAAACTTCCGATGTGTCTTACTTATATGTTTTGTACCCAACAAAACCCTACAGTGGTATCAGAGCTCAGACTGGTTTAATAGTTATATAACAATTGAATAGAATAATAATATGGGTTGAACATAAAATTGGATTAAAATGAGGTTTCTTGAAATCCTACGCATCTTGAACAAATGTTAATCTTTTGATGTTACCCTATATTATCTCCTACGCTAACTCGAGGAAGTCATTCCAATATAACTCGAACTAAGCCAAAATGCATTGTCCGGCTCATTGCACGGTGCACGGCTAAGAACGAGTAAGAACGGATGATGGTCAAATGGGCGTTATTGATAATGGTGGGTGATGATTAGGGTTTCAAGGCGGTGTCGCAGCTCTATGGTGGAGCGCCGCGGTGCTGACACGTCGTTTTAAAAAATATGAACTCACTGGAAAATAGGCGCCGCGGCTCCATGGTGGAACATCGCTGCGCTAATGCAAATTTTTAGAAGCTGAAAGGCTACCGCCTTAGTGGCGCCGAGGCGCTATTCAATAGCGCCACGGCCCCCCACCTGTCCAGAAACAAAAAAAAAATTCAGAGTTCAGAATGTTTAACCCAAGATTATTATTATACAGTATATTATTTGATAAGTATACTATTTATGTGGTAAATTTCAAAATGTTATCATTTACATTTCTAGAATAGTATCCGCTATAACTGTCTGGGCAGACAGAGCCCAGTGTTTGATTAAACCTTCTTTTATCATGCATATTGGGTTGACGATTCCCAAAACTATATGTGTTATTAGTTTTGCATGATGTTAAGATGTCATATTGGATGTGGCATTAAAGTGTTGATCTTGGTTAGAACCCTGAATTAAAATATTCCCCAAAACTTTAAATACATGTCTAAATTAAACGCGTCGGCCATTATAATTATTAGAGTGCAAAATCCTCTTCGGCGATACGAGTATTTATGCTAAAGCATTTGCTCTAAGTCTACGAGGACCCAGACTCTTTCATTAGATGTGTTTTAACATAAAAGCAAATGATATACTTTTGTGGGTATTTACACCAAAGTGTTTGCTCACAAAGGCCAAGTTTGCTTAGATACATAAACGCAGTTATGTAATGGGGTTGACTTGTTTAGACAAATCTTGGCGCCAAAGTGTCAGACTAATCTAAGGAAGCAAGATTAAATTTAATAATTTGATCAACCAAGAGTTGCAAATAAGTTTTGCAATTGGTTTAGAACCTACCAATATATGTTGTTGAAGTTATCAGCCAAAGCAAATGTGGAGATAACATAGGCTTGGATCTTGGCCCATTATGACCTAAAATAATGTATGTCCGTATTCTACCATGGGTTCGTAGAAGTATGTTAAAATAGTGATAGTTAATTAAACTAAAGGCCTTATTGATTAGCCTAAATGAATGTGTATAATAGGAAATAGATTCTGAATTTGATTTCCAGTCTATCTAATTCTTCAGATTATAAAAGATGTCGAGCTTGTCTTTGAAAATGTTAATTGAGATGAATAAACTTACTTGACCGAACTACCTTGACTGGTTAAGGAATTTGCAAATAGTATTGAGATAAGAGAAAATTAAATACGTGTTGGACACGGTGTTCCCAACACTCCCTGCGACAAATTCTGAAGAATATGCCTCCTTTGATAAATATGCTTACCAGAAACATCTAGATGATTCCACTTCGGCGCAATGCATAATGCTGTCTTCTATGTCTATGGAACTTCAGAGACAGCATGAGAACATGGGGCCAAATGAGATGCTCGAACACTTGAAGAGTCTCTATGACTCTCAGTCCCAGACAATGGAATATGAGTTGCTAATAGAACTCTTCAAGTGTAAGCTCAATGAAGGGGCCCCGGTCTCGTAGCATATGCTAAAGATGATAGGGCTGATAGAGAGGTTTGCTTCAATTAGAACGAAGCTTGAAAAGAATGTCGCTACCACTCTCATCCTAAACTCTCTCCCTCGTTCCTTTGAGAACTTCATAGTGAACTTCAACATGAATGGAACGAAGGCGACTTTGCCGGAGCTGTACAACATGCTCAAGACCTTTGAGTCCTCCACTTCCAAAGGCAAAGCTGTGCTCATGGTGAGATCTTCTAGCCGACCCAAGCTGAAAGGCAAGGATTGGCAGAAGAAGAAGGGCAAGGCAATCGCTGCGCCCGCAACTATGAAGCCCAGGGGAGGTGTGAAGAAGAAGGTGAACGCGGCTAAGGATGAATGCCTCAACTGCCATAGGAAGGGGCATTGGAAAGAAGACTGAACGGCACCAGGAGGAGGAAAAGCACCAGGTGCTCCTGCCTTTGGTGGACAAGGTATGTACGTCATTGAAATAAATATGTCAATAACTCTCATTATTGGGTATTGGATACCGCTTGTGGCTCACATATTTGTACAAATGTGCAGGGGCTAACTAATAGCAGGAAGGTTGGATCAAGAGAGGTAGACCTACGCGTTGGAAATAGAGCACGAGTAGATGTTGAGCGCGTAGGGACTTATAGATTAAATTTACCTTTCGGCTATTGTTTAGTGTTGAATGATTGTTTTTATGTTCCCTCATTAACGAGGAATATTATTTCTATCCCAGTGTTGGACATGGAGGGCTTTTCCTCGTATATTTTTAATGGCAGTCACGTACTGTCTTTTAATAATGTTATATATGGAAATGGTCCTCTTGTGGATGGATTATATACACTGAACTGTAGTCGAGAGATTTTCAATGTACAAAATAAATGAGCCAAGACAAGTAATAGAAACTCTACCTACCTATGATACTGCAGACTTGGTCATATCAATGATAGCAAGATTGAAGAAGTTAGACTACCTCGAACCATTTAACTTGGAGTCTTATGGTAACTGTGAATCTTGCTTGAGAGGAAAGATGACCAATAAACCACTTTCTGGGAAAGGTGTGCGAGCCAAGGAGGTGCTTGAGTTGGTCCATACTGATGTATGTGGGCCATTCTCGACTCAAGCTAAAGGAGGCTTCCCATACTTTATCACTTTTACTGACGACTTCATAAGGTATGGATATGTGTATCTTATGAGACACAAATCCGAGACTTTTGAGAAGTTCAAGGAGTACAAGTCGGAAGTGGAGAAGCAACTTGCAACAAGTATTAAGACCCTTCGATCGGATCGAGGAGGTGAATACTTGATCAAGGATTTTCTAGATTACTTAAAGCTACATGGAGTCCAATCTGAATGGACACCTCCAGGAATGCCACAGATGAATGGTGTTGCCGAAAGAAGAAACCGAACCTTATTGGATATGGTTCGATCCATGATGAGCTCCTCAGCTCTATCGACATACCTTTGGGGATATGCTATACAAACCTCTATATATATTCTGAACAGGGTTCCCTCTAAATCAGTAGAAAAGACACCCTATCAGATATGGTGTGACAAGAAGTCAACTCTTAAACATATGAGACCCTGGGGGTGCCCTACTTATGTCAAGAAGATGCTCACTGACAAGTTGGAATCTAAAAGTGAGAAATGTTACTTTGTGGGGTATCAAAAGGAAACAAAGGGATACTACTTCTATCTTCCTAGAGAACATAAAGTCATTGTTTTCAGGAACACAACTTTCCTTGAAGAAGAATACGTCTACAAGGAACATAGTTGCACAGAGATAGAACTTGAAGAAATTCAAGAACCACAAGATAACACAGAAAATGAACCCTTGTCGAATGACCTAAACAAGGATTTAGTGGGAGTATCTGGTGAAGATTGGGTACTTAGTGTATGCCTTTCAGCCAGTGGGAGTGCTGTGAGAGATAGTGCAGAAATGCAAGACTCTCATACACAACCAATGGAAGATGATACAATGGTTGTACATCATTCCATACAGGAAATACATGAAAGTGACATTCCTGAAAGCTCTCAAGGTGATGGATTGTCCAACACACAAAGAACTTCTCACAGTCAGAATACAACGAACACTGAAACGCAGAATACTCAACTCCGTAGGACTACTAGGACTCATCGTCCACCTGAAAGACTTAATCTCCTTGTTGAAACACACAATGAGATAGAAATTCCTGATGACGATGAACCCACAACCTACAGCGAAGCTATGTTAGACATTGATTCACAGAGATAGCAAGAAGCCATGAAATTTGAGATGGACTCGATGTACATAAATCAAGTTTGGAACTTGGTTGATTTGTCAATAGGGGTTAGACCCATAGGATGCAAATGGGTCTTTAAGAAGAAGATTTATGCATATGGCAAGGTACAGACTTATAAAGCAAGACTGGTGGCTAAAGGTTATAATCAACAGCCTGGGGTCGATTATGATGAAACCTTTTCACATGTTGCTAAGATTAAGTCTATTCGGATTTTGCTTGCAATAACTGCATATTAGACTATGACATTTGGCAGATGGACGTCAAAACTGCATTCCTCAATGACAATCTAGCTGAGGAAGTGTTTATGAAACAACCTGAGGGTTTTTCAATTGAGTCCAAACCAAATGTCGTATGCAAGCTACAAAAGTCCATTTATGGGCTTAAGAAAGCCTCGAGGAATTAGAACATTTGCTTTGACAAGGCTATCAAATCGTTTGATTTCGTCAGAAGCAAAAAGATCCATGTGTTTATAGTAAACGCAAGGATGTGAGCATTGCCTTCATTATCATATATGTAGATGACATATTAATAATGGGAGACATTAAGACTCTCCTGCAGTCAATCAAAGAGTGGTTGTCCAGTACCTTTATGATGAAGGATTTAGGTGAAGCCTGCTACATTCTGGGGATTAGGATCTATTGAGATAGGCCTAATAGATTGTTGGGGCTGCCATAGTCAGTCTACATAGACAAAGTGCTTAGACGTTTTTCTATGGAAAATTCCAAGAAAGGCGGTCTATCTATGGGATAAGGCATCAAGTTATCTAAGAAGGATAGTCCTTCTAATTCTATAGAACTTGAACGCATGAAAATGATCCCATATGCTTCGGCTATAGGATCGATCATGTATGCCATGACCTGTACTAGGCCAGATGTGGACTTTGCACTTAGTATGACTTGCAAGTTCCAGCAGAATCCTGGGGAAGAACACTGGAAAGTAGTCAAGAGTATTCTTAAGTATCTGAGACGAACTAAAGAATATTTCTTAGTCTATGGTGGACAAGAGAAGCTGGTATGTACTGGGTACACTGATGCTAGCTTCCAGACAGATGTTGATGACTACAAATCTCAATCAGGTTACACATACATTTTCAATGGTGGAGCAGTAAGCTGGAAAAGTTCCAAACAAGCTACAACTGCTGATTCAACAATAGAAGATGATTACATTGCTGGATCGAAAGCTGGTAAAGAAGTTGTCGCGATATCTGAGTTCCTGAAGGAACTAGGGGTTGTTCCAAGTGCCACTTGTCTAATAACGGTTTATTGCGACAACACTGGTGCAATTGCGCAAGCTAAGGAACCAAGATCAACCAACAGAAATAAGCATATACCAAGGAAGTACCACATACTCAGGGAGATGGTGGAGACTTAAGAGATTAGATTAGACTATTTTCCCACATACGATAATCTAGCTGACCCATTCACTAAACCATTAAGCTTAGTTAAGCATAATGGTCATTTTGAGAATATGGGCATTAGATATGTTGGAGATTGGCTATAGGCCAAGTGGGAGATTGAAAGTATATTTATGTCATAGAGACAATCTGTATTAAGACAAATGTACTTTATACACATTCATATTATTATTAATGGATATTAATATTTTGGCATTTGCAATTATTGAATTATTATTTGATTGTTTGTAATTATTCATTAATGTGCATCTCTTGAGCTTACGTTGCCATTAATAGAGTGAGATATTTTATGATAGAGCGTAACTCTTAAGATAGCCTCCACTAATGATCATCGAGAATGGGATATCGATAATATATGATAAGTCGACATGTGGTCTGCATCACATCCTTAGAGGATGTAGTATGTCTCACCTGCTACGAGTAATGGTTAGTCGTGATGGACACATGGATACTTTGAAAGTATTGGTATACCCTGTTGATATACAATTTGTTATACTTGTCTAACGTATGATCAACGTGTGGGAGATAGAAGTCCTTAGACTTGAGGTCAATACGCGCCTTATCTATAAAGTAATGTACTTTGATCCCGTCCGAAGCTCAAATGCCTTGTAGGTTGAGATACGACTTGTATTGGGTACATTACGATGTGGATTGAAGGTGGTAGTTAAGCCAAGATTAGGATTCATTCCTCGAATGTATGTTCGAGAGAACACTCGAATTCTCAATGATATTAGATTGACTAAGTCGTTGGCCAGCGCAATCGACATATTTAGAATATGGTCTAGTCATCGACTAATATAGATGAGATACAATGATTAAGCCATTTGGATAGACACTTGACAAATCCTAAGCTTGATCGGGTGTGTCGTGAATGAAAGGATTTTATCTTACCATATAAAGGTTAAGTTTACTGGATTCGCGTAAATGTACTTCACATATTGAGTTCGTCTTCCGGTGCCGTCTAGGAGTTCCACGTAGACCTTAATTTGATTAATGTCAATATGAGAAGGCCTGTAGGGTCACACTATGTCGATTGTCCGTTTTGATCTAAGGATGTATTGAGAGAGTAATTAAAATGTTCGATTTGGAATCGAGACATTTAAATGAATAATGATTACATTAATTAAGTCAAAATTAGATTTTGGATTTAATTAGGAATACACAGAAATTAAACCGAGACAGTGCAAGTGCACATCGAGCACCGCGGTGCCCATACCCTAGGGCCGCGGCGCCTCTGCGTCGATTTTGGGCTAGGCCCAAGGTCAAACCCTAATCCGATTATTTGACCTAATTTTCAACTATAAATAGAGGCACTCACTTTCATTATTCTATAACCAATTTTAGAATAACATTCTAAGCCTTAGAGACTTAGAATAAAATACTCTCTAACCTCTGCCGGATTTCCTAGCTTTCCGAAGGAGAAGTACGTTGAAGCTTGGAGCTTGCAATCGAAAGGGCAACCGCGTGTTCACCTTATAGTAGATAAAGACTCCAGATAATCTAAACTTGTAAGTATATGATTTATGTTACATGTTCCAATTGTTGTATAACCATACCAGAATTATTGTTGGGGTAAGTAAGAATCAAAATTTTAAACTTCCATTGTGCCTTACTTATATGTTTTGTACCCAATAAAACTATCTTAACAGTATACTTAAACTAAAGATGTCCATCTTTTAAACTTTGTGGTAGTGCTCGATAATTTTATATAATTCATAGTCATTTGGTTCCTTATCCTCCCTACCACTACTCACATGAAAAGCAATTGTCCTTCACTGATTATGACAAGGTGTGAAACCAACATCCTCCATTGCCTTCAAAATCTTGTAACTCTAAACTAATCAGCGTATGCCAAAGACTTGCGAATTGTATCCAGGATAGCACTAGCCAATGAATTGTCATTATCCAACAACCAAAATAGCCTCAATGCACTAAAATAAGTATTTATATGAACACCAGAATTTTTGACAAAAAGACAGACTTCCGAAGAAGAGATGGAGAAATATGGAAACAACGAGATGGAGAAATAGAGAGGCAGAAAGATAAATAGATAAAAATAGAGGGAGAGTAAAAGGGAGAAGTGGAAAGGATAACAATTGAATGATGAGGGAAATAAAATGAAACTCCATAAATGAATGAGCTAGGAAAGCTCCAGTGATGCAGATAAAAGAAAGCCAATGAGCTGTACATAAGAGACAGAGATGGATAGTGAGAAAGAATGAGATTTTCAGGTAATGATATAGTCCGCAACATATTAGAATAACTACAACCATAGAGAGCATAACCAGCAATTACGTGTTGGTCTCAAATGCACACACAAGTATACGTGGTCGCCAAGTAATATAGAGAATTGTAAAAGCCGGATATCGAATCCATAAAGACTTATGATTAACGATTGTAAAAGATTGCACTATCACTATAAATTATGCAAGTATGAAAGAGGATGTTTGTGTTGATTCATAACTAATGCAGAAAAATAAACAATTAACTAGTTTATGCTAACAGTTTGCTCGAACGTTTGTAAAGCTTGAATTTATCATAGAGAGAGTATTATTTCAAGGTCGTGGTTGGTTCACCAATTCTATTTCATCGTTTAAGTAGCTAACTCGAGCAGATTTATTCAAGATTGCTAATTAACCAAATTATTAATCGTGTAGCATTCTCCCGAACTACTACTTGCCAATTCAGAACAGTTCGCCGCCTATATTCTTATGAAATTGACCTGTTAAGAATGCAATTAGACCATGGTATCTAATTAAATGTGGTGTCTAGGTATATTCCTATCCTAGACACTAACCCTAGCCCTATTTTAGGGATAATCAGAAAATACTCTCCTTACTTCTTCTCTAATCTAATAACGTCTTTCCAAAGCATGATATTAAATAGTAAATAGAACTCAACTATTGCACATGCAATCAAGCAATTAAGAAAATAAGCAAAAAAAAACAATATACGAATAAACTACTAAGATTTAATTACTTATAAAAATATCAATAATCATGGCTACACCACAACCCCAGAATTTAGAGAGTTTAGCTACTCATGATTCGAGAATGATAACAAGAATTCACGAGTAAACGAGGGTTCAATTGATGAAAATAAAGAAAATAGATGAAAAAGAGTACCAACAGCGTGCCAAACTCCACAAAATATGTCCGAGCGCTATTACAATGTAAAAACCAATATTTATAGTCTAGGGTAAAATAGAACCAAATCCCCGTCGAAATAGGAAAATGTCCCGTCTGTGTGCGTTGGACCCACGTCGCATGTGCGATGCATGTGTCTATCACGACCAAAACCAGAGGGCCATGACGGGCACCCGGGCCTTACTTGCTGAGTACCACTAATCATATATTTAACATATATCTGTAATTTTGCATGGCTCATGAGGCCGCCACGAGATACCCTGCTGACATATGAAAATAGTAAACTGGAAAGGAGCTATGTAAAATCCTGCAGCCAGAAGAACCCAACCTAAATACATATACATACCAAGGCCAACAAGGCCATACACGACTACTATATACAGGACAACTGTCTACAAGCCTCTAAAGAGTAAGTGATATCACAAGGTCAGGAGAGGGCCCTGCCATACCCATATGCATATGCAATAATACTGTACCAAGAGTAGACCGCAACCCCAGAACATAAGGAGTGCTACAATATCAGCTGAACTGGCAACCTACTAGTGCGCACCGTCGCCTGATCTACATGAACCCGTGGGCATGAAACGTAGCATCTCCCGACAAAAGGGACGTTAATACGAATAATGTACCGAGTATGTCAGGCATGAAAAATAGAATAATAGAGACATAAAAGTGACATGAGACAAGAACAACCAACCAGTAGAGAATACCTCTGAGGGCCATAATATGCCTAAGTGTCATACCTGTGCAAAATGCCTCTGAGGGCCATAATATGACTAAATGTCATGCACAATGCGGTCATACATATATATATGCGTATATAATGCCATCAAGCCTCTGTGGGCATCATATCATAACTGCCTCTATGGGCATAATCATCATCATATTTGTACCAGCTGCAGGTGGTGGTGCGTATATAATGCCTTCCCTTTAACCATCCCCATACATATATAATGCATACATATAGTAGAGTATATAACTCCTTTGAGGTCAAGGGTAATACATGAATATAATGTATGAATGCTACTAAGACACTCTGAGTTTGTCGGAGTGACGTAAAGTCATTTCACCTCCGATTAACATTATGAATATTAACATCTTTCTCATATACATCAATAAGGACTTAGGAACGTATTTAGACATTCCTTGACAATAGGAATGAATAACATATAAATGCATATGGCTGCTTTATATATGAATGTTGCAGATGTGAAATACTTAATTAAGAGGATAAGAGATCTATAAATGCATATGGTTGCTATATATATGAATGTTGAAGATAAGTTTGTAACATCTCCTACTTTCGGACCATGGTTTGAATCGCTAGATGTATGTAAATAGACCCGAGCGTTGGAGAATTTTTGGTCATATTCACGTATGCAAATAAAGAAGCTTAGTATATGAAAGGTTGCGGTCCCAAAATAATTTAGGACTTAAGAAGTGTGACGATGGGAATTGAAAATAATGGTTGTATGTCCCAAAAGAGGTTATGGACTAGTGCTATATCACATACGTATGACATTGAGTATATGAAGGTTTTATAAGTCATTAAGATTTAAGTAGATTGTGATCAAGAAATTAGTTATATGAGTAATTGATTAAATATTGGATTTTTAGTGAGTGACTAGTAAATTAGTTAGTGAATAAATATTGAGGTGGATATCATCCACCCATGTGGCAGCAACTAGAGAAGACTAAGATGACTAAGTGACATTAGTATTCTAGGTGGCATTCACAAAATAAAATGATTAGGGGTGGACATAATGCTTCAACATGTAAAGTGGGGGGGGGGGAAAGGCTGTATAGACCTTATACACATAATTGTTATGATTTTTACTTAAATAGGAAAGGTGTGCAAAGCCTAATTTTATTAAGCAGCAATGTGAACAATTCTTATGAACATCAATGTTTTAGTATTGATAGGAGCAAAACTCTTTTTCAACATAAATTACAAACAGTATGCAGAAACATTTTGCACGAGAATTAGAACCAATTAAGCAGCAACGTGACGTTATTTTTCAAGGAAGGAACGTGTATTTATTCTCAAGAACAACATATGGGTTTTTCGCACCGCGCGATCTTGTTGTTCTGTTTTGTCATGTGTTGAATTTGGGCTTTCTCTGAAGAGAAATAAGGTAGAAGAAGAGTAATTCTTGGAATGTGATGTGCTAGACGAGCTGCATGAATTGTGTTGTTAGGCGACTCGACATAGGTATGTTAAGGCAAATATTTTCTTCTTTTGGCATGTTCTAAGTTATGAAACGTGAACGTAATATTGTCCCATAAATGATTCTACTCTTAGTAGTTAAGAATGTTCATGTTATTCATTCCTATTGTCAAAGCATGTCAAAATATATTCCTAAATTCCTATTGAGGTATATGAGAAATATATTAGTATTCATAATATTAATTGGAGGTGAAGCGATATTACGTCACTCTGACAAACTTATAGTGTTTTATTATCATATCATTCATGCATTATATTCATGTACATACCTTGACCTCAAATGAGTTATATACTATACTATATGTATGGGGTATAGGAAAAGGGATACGACATTATATACGCACACCACCTGCAGCTGGTACTGATATACATGATAATGATTATACCTACAGAGGCCGATATGATATGATGGGATGCCCATAGAGGCTTGATGGCGTTGTATACGCATATGTAAATATATGACCGCATTTGCATTGTGCATGACATTTAGACATATTATGGTCCTCAGAGGCATTCTACATAGACATTATATTTAGGCATATTATGGCCCTCTGAGACATTCTGCACATGTATGACACTTAGGCATAATATGGCCCACAGAGGCATTCTCTACTAGTTGGTTATTTCTTGTGTCTAGTTACTTTCAGGTCTCTGTTATGCTATTTTTCATGCCTGACATACTCGTTACATCAGTCGTACTGATGTCCCTATTATCGGGGAACGCTGCGTTTCATGCCCGCAGGCTCATGTAGATAAGGTGGCGGTCCGCACTAGTGGGTTACCAATTCAGTTGATATTGGAGCACTCTACTTGTTCCAGAGTTGTAGTCTACTCGTGGTACGATATTCTTGATATGCATATGGGTATGGCGGAGCCCTGTCCTGACCTTATGAAGTCACGTACTCTTTAGAGGCTTATAGACAGATGTCTTGTGTATAGTAGTTGTGTATGTCCATGTCGGCCTTGGTATGTATTTGTATATGGGTTGGGTCCTTCTAGTTGCAGGATTTTACATAAATACTTTCCAGTTTACTATTTTCATATGTCAGTAGGGTATCTCGTGGCGGCCTCATGGGCCACATGAAATTACGACCATATGCTAAATATATGATTAGTGGTACTCGCCAAGTAAGGTCCGGGAGCCCGTCATAACCCTTCGGTTTGGGTCGTGATAAAGTTCTTAAGAGGAACAACTATTTCCTAACGTGTAATATCAATATGTCTTTTCCATTTCTTTTTAAAGTGTGGTGTCCACCACTTTAACATATATCGTACGCAAGTCATCCACCAAATTAACTATTGTATGACTCATTTAGCTACCTCTCTTCCGATAAGACACGTGGAACAAATACCTACAACATACTTATCCAAATAATCATTGTTAATCCCTATTATCTTCCACTACAAATTCATATTTAGCCAATTACACGCACAACTAATTTCTTGATCTCAATTCACTTAAATAATAATCATTTTTAACACACTTCATATACTCATTATCATGTTCACATAATATAACACTCGTATATAGCCTATGTTGGCTCACACGAACAATATTCCCTATCATCATCGTCACACTTTTAAAATATTAAATTATTTCAGAACCACATCCTTTTATATATTAAGTTATTTATCTGCATACGTCTAGATGCTCAAACCATCGTCCGAAAGTACAGGGTGTTACATCATTTCCCCCTTAGAAATATTCATCCTCGAATGTTGGGGTGACATATCTAATCCCCGTCACGTAACTAGAAAATACAACTATGTTTTCATGGGGCCATATAATATAACAAACATCATTACATCAGACCTCTCATGGTACTCAAGCATTAATTATAATAATCTGAAATAGAACTCACCTTATGCTTCTCCCAGAACCTCGACATTGGTCTGAAATAGGTAAGGATATTTGTGTTTCATCTGCTCTTCCGCCTCCCATGTCATTTCTCCTGCATTTTTATTCCGCCATAGAACTTTCACGGAGGCTACTTCTTTAGTCCTTAACTTGCAGACTTGTCGATCAAGGATAGCAATATGAACCTCTTCATATGATAGGTCCTCCGTAACTTTCACATCATCAATTGATATAATTTAGGAAGGATCCCCAACACACGCTCTTAACATAGAGACATGGAAAACCGGATGAACAAACTCGAACTCCGAAGGCAAGTCTAATTCGTAAGCCACTTGGCTGATTCATCGAATTATGCGATATGGCCTAATATACCTTGGGCTAAGCTTTCCCTTTTTCCCAAACCTCATTACACCCTTCATAGGAGAAATCTTCAAGAAGACCCAATCATTCACTTTGAACTCTAGGTCCCGTCGTCGCACATCTGAATACGACTTCTGATGAATTTGAGTAGTTAAGAGCCGTTCTTGGATAAGCTTCACCTTCTCTATGGCTTGGTGTACTAGGTCAGGCCCAAATAATTCAGATTTGCCTACTTCAAACCATCCGATAGGAGATCTACATTTCCGTCCATATAAAGTCTCGTATGGAGACATTTTAATGCTAGTATGATAACTGTTATTGTAAGAAAATTCAATAAGGGGTAAATGATTATCCCAACTTTGCTTAATGTCCAATACACAAGCTCGTAGCATGTCCTCGAGCATTTGAATCGTACGCTTAGCTTGCCCGTCTGTCTGAGGGTGGAAAGTTGTGCTAAGATTCACTTGGGTGCCTAAACCTTTTTGAAATGATTTTCAGAAGTTAGATGTGAATTGTGCACCTCGGTCAGATATAATATAAATAGGCACACCATGAAGGCGAATAATTTCCTTAACATACAACTTCGCATAGTCCTCGACTGTGTAGGTAGTTTTGACCGCAAGGAAATGAGTTGATTTGGTTAGTCTATTAACAATTATCCAAATAGAATCAAACTTACGATAAGAGCGAGGTAAACCCGTAACAAAGTCCATATTAATCATTTCCCATTTTCACATCGGAATCTCAATGTTCTGAGCCAAACCACCAGGATTTTGGTGCTCTATCTTTACTTGCTGACAATTAGGACACTGAGCTACAAACTCCGCAATGATCCTCTTCATGTTGTTCCACCAATAAATACCCTTGAGATCATGATACATTTTAGTAGACATAGGGTGAATGGAATATCATGAGCAATGGACCTCCGTCATAATTTTGTCTCGTAATTCCGCTATATTTGGATCATATAAACGTCCATGGTGCTTGAGAACCCCGTTCCCGTCCCGTCAATCTCGAAGGTTGTGGTCTTATTTTGTTGAATACTCTCTCTAATTCTTCCTAAGATGGGATCTTCCCACTGGCGTTCCTTAACTTCCGATATGAGGGATGACTCTGATGTATTCTGAATCACAAAGCCACCATCATCTGAATCCATTAGTTGGACTCCCACACTAGCTAACTGATGGAGCTCTCTTACTAACTTATTCCTCTCGACCTGTACCGGCATCGAGCTGACCATTGACTTACGACTGAGCATGTCTGCTACCACATTAGCTTTATCGGGATGGTATAAGATGTCCATATCATAATCCTTCAATAATTCAAGCCACCTCGTTTGTCTCAAGTTCAACTTTCTGTTTAAATATGTATTACAGACTTTTATGATCCGTCAAAATGTCTACATGAACACCATACAAGTAATGCCGCCAAAGTTTTAGTGCATAGACTACCGCGGCCAACTCTAAATCATGCGTCAGATAGTTTTTCTCATGTTTCCTCAATTGTCTTGAAGCATATGCAATCACTTTACCATGTTGCATTAGCACACATCCTAAACCTGCTCCTGAGGCATCAAAATACACCACGTAGCCTTTTGGACCCTCTGGGAGAGTAAGTACTGGTGCCGATGTTAGTCTGTCCTTTAACTCTTGAAAACTCTGTTCACAGACATCGGATCACTAGAACTTTATAGCCTTTTGTGCCAACTTTGTTATAATCCTTTTGTCGATTGATTGTTGGAAGATCCAGTCTGTTGGATATCATTGCATCGTTCTCCCCTCCTTTAGTGAGTGTAATCACCATCTTAGCTCCTTAGACTGTTGCCCCCTTACATTGATTTGTTACATCCAATTTCCTTTTTCTTGTGACTTAACTTCCCGTCGAGATATACGTCTCATAGTACAGAAGCTTCAACGTCATTTAGGTGCTCAGAAGGGAAATGTACATACACACATACTATATTTGACTGTGGCAGGTATTTCTTGCCTTACAAAGCTTACTAGTGTCGTTTCAAGGAAAGCTTTGGGTTTCAACCAGTAAGATAATAACAAAGGCAGTGAAGATGCAAGGAAATCACATCAAAGGGATAGTTTTATAGATGCTGAAAATGTTCTAAACTTAACAAAATTTGTAAGTGAATACCAATAAAGAATTTGGACAGAAACTCTCAAACAGGACAATGCTTAAACTAAGACACGTTTAATCATTCTAGAAAAGAGTAACAAATCATTCTAAGAGTTAGCATTGTCCTAAAGCTAAGTAACTATTTCAGAACTCATAAGTTTGCTGCAGAAATTACTACTAATTGCTTAGAAGGACACATTTTCTTTAAGCACATAAATAAGCATCATTTTAAGTAGAATTTCATATTAGCAACTGAATCTTAAAGGAAGGAAAAACCATTATCAATCTTTGAACTACTGTTCTACCTCATTTTAAGAATACCAAAAGAGAGCATATTCAAATTATTTCTCACTACCAAAACAGTGACCACACATGATTCTCTAAACTTTTTCTACCCTTTTGACAAGCAACTTACTCATTTGAAACCCAACTGCACTAAAGAGGTTTAGGTAAGAAAACTAGATTTTAACACACATCCTTTAACCAAATTAGAACTTCCAAAATAGATTTGGCTTAAGAACAAACTAGTTATTTCATACTCATATTAGTCCACTCTTAATCATCAACTGGACAACAAAGACCAAGCATGTGAACAAAATGGACCAGTCAAACAAATAGTTGAAACTACACCAATGTTATAATCTAATTAAGATCTTCAACCATCTTAGCCTTTATGCATGTTATTCATGCATACACAAGCAAACAAAACAGACACATATCTTCACAGCATTAAACTGTACAACAATCTTATCAACCCACATACAGAATCCAATTACATCTTCGATTAATCCAAACATACAATCACATATCGATTAAGCACAATACCTGATCCGCTTAAAGGTAACTAATATAAGGACCTTATGGGCTATTAGGATAGGCGCTAGGACAATGTTATGATCTTGTTAATGTACCTGCACTGTCCTGCCTCAGTCCTATATGTGAACCTCGATCAGATACACTTTGAAGTGGAACCCTCCTATATTTACTAACTACTCGCCTCCTCTTGGCCTGCCTACTTTCCTCTTCCTCCGCGTATTTCATGGCATATACCGGCGAGCCCTGATTAACAAACTCCCAAGTTTGTCGACTTCTCGGGACCTCAGAAGAGTCGGTGTCCGTAAATGAAATAAATACCCTAACATGGTATTGAGCCTGAGGGAACCCGGTTGTGCCAATCCCTGTGCTACTCCACTCGCACCATGATCAATGGGGCCCGATACTGAAACTAAGGGCCTCGGTGAGGTCGGAACTCCCCTTGCCTTATATTCCCTTGGCAGAACCAAAACTGTTCGAGCGACCGACTCATAGGGATCCTCAGATAGAGCCTCCTCAATAGAAACCATGATCTCTAATGGGTCTATCTTAATATTTTATCTTACGTCTTTATTTTCTACCTCCATAGCCCTCCGACCTGTACCAGCGGGTGGTACCTGTCTAATATTTTCCCTCAGTACAATACCCACACTCTTACTAACCTGGGTCTTTCACGTCATAGACATCGCTGCAATTTCAAATGGGAAAATAAGATTAGGAATAATTTTTCTTATGACTTGGCTCTATCGAACAATCTAGGTTATGAAAGGAAAAGACAATTCTAAATGCCTTGTAGCCTCATGCTTATAAGTGTGGCGCACTACACCCATAAACATGATTCTACTAGACACGACTTGTAGACATCCTTAGGAAAGGCCTACTCTGATACCAAGTTTGTCACAACCCAAACCGGAGGGCCATGACGGGCACCCCGACCATACTTGCCGAGTACCACTAATCATATATTTAGCATATATCTATAATTTTGCATGGCCCATGAGGTCGTCACGAGATACCCTGCTGACATATGAAAATAGTAAACTGGAAAGGAGCTATGTAAAATCTTGCAGCCAGAAGGACCCAACCTATATGCATATACATACTAAGGCCGACAAGGCCATACACGCCTACTATACACAGGACAACTGTCTACAAGCCTCTAAAGAGTACGTGATATCATAAGATCGAGACAGGGCCCCGCCATACCCATATGCATATCAAGAATATCGTACCACGAGTAGACTACAACTCTGGAACAAATGGAGTGCTCCAATATTAGTTGAACTGGCAACCTACTAGTGCGGACCGTCACCCTATCTACCTGGACTTGAGGGCATGAAATGCAGCATCTCCCGACAAAAGGGACATCAGTACGAATAATATACCGAGTATGTTAGGCATGAAAAATAGCATAATAAAGACATAAAAGTGACATGAGACAAGAACAACCAACCAGTAGAGAATGCCTCTAAGGGCCATAATATGCCTAAGTGTCATACCTGTGCAGAATGCCTCTGAGGGCCATAATATGACTAAATGTCATGCACAATGCGGTCATACATATATATATATATGCGTATATAACGCCATCAATCCTCTGTGGGCATCCCATTATATCATATCATAACTGCCTCTATGGGCATAATCATCATCATATTTGTACCAGCTGCAGGTGGTGGTGCGTATATAACGCCTTCCCTTTAACCATCCCCATACATATATAATGCATACATATAGTAGAGTATATAACTCCTTTGAGGTCAAGTGTAATACATGAATATAATGCGTGAATGCTACTAAGACACTCTGAGTTTGTCGGAGTAACGTAAAGTCATTTCACCTCCGATTAACATTATGAATATTAACATCTTTCTCATATACCTCAATAAATACTTAAGAGTAGAATCATTTATGGGATAATATTATGTTCACGTTTCGTACTTAAAACATGCCAAAAGAAAGAAGAATTTTCCTTAACATACCTGAATCAATTCTCGGCACAACCTATCCCACGCAGCTCGTATAGTACTTCAATCTTATTTACCAAGAATTATTTTTCTTTCACCCTTCTTTACTATGAAATTCACATTGATGTATATTCTATAATGTCACGGACGTATTTTGCAGATTCCTTACAAAATTTTCTACCACTAATGTGAAATACTTAATTAAGAGGATAAGAGATCTATAAATGAATATGGCTGCTATATATATATGAATGTTGCAGATGTGAAATACTTAATTAAGAGGATAAGAGATCTATAAATGCATATGGTTGTTATATATATGAATGTTGCAGATAAGTTCTTAAGAGGAATAGCTACTTCCTAATGTGTAATCTCAATATGTCTATCCCCTTTCTTTTTAAAGCGTGGTGTCCACCACTTTAACATATATCGTACGCATGCCATCCACCTAATTAATTATTGTATGACTCATTTAGATATCTTTCTTCCCATACGACACGTGGAACAAATACCTGCAACATACTTATCCAAATAATCATTGTTAATCCCTATTATCTTCCACTACAAATTCATATTTAGCCAATTACACGCACAACTAATTTCTTGATCTTAATTCACTTAAATAATAGTCATTTTAACACACTTCATATACTCATTATCATGTTCATGTAATATAACACTCGTCTATAGCCTATGTTGGGTCACACGAAAATAGTATTCCCTATCATCGTTGTCACACCTTTAAAATCTTAAATTATTTCGTAACCACATCCTTTTATATACTAAGCTCTTTATTTGCATAAGTGAATATGACATAAATTCCTCAAGGCTGGGGTTTACTTGCATACGTCTAGATGCTCAAACCATCGCCCGAAAGTACGGGGTGTTACAGTGTCTCTGGTTTCCTAATTCTCTTGCGATTCAGAGCGATTTTTCCACGTGATGGGTGTGCGACACACACACAATGTACACTTGCTCCCAGTTCTTAAATTTTTCTCCTAAGTGTTGCATGCTTCCTCACGTCTTCGTGTATTGATGCAAACACCTCCAATTTATATTAAAATTGTTCTGTTATCATTTATTTGACCTCGTTGTACCTACACACATAAAATATACCAACATAAACCCGAATACAATAACTTCATCATGATTAGGACGATTAAAATGCTAAGAATAAGAGGAAAAGTGATGCAAAACAAAAATATTTATGCCAAATATCACCACCCCCACTTAGACTTTGCTCGCCCTCGAGCAAACACTTGCTCCTATGAACCTATCATCAACCTACAACTATGTCTTTCAAACAGGTCTACTCAGGCTTAGGCTAATATGACTTTCTAAAATTCATTTCAAAATAAACATTGTGCCGATTCTAACAATATTCATGTCAATCAAACTTTTCACTTTTCCAAAATCACAAACAACATTCTCACTCAGCACGTATTTTCAAAATCATCGTTCAATTCAACGACACCACTCAAAGCAAAGCAATTATGTTATCTAATAAAAAACTAATATTTCCCCAATATCTAGTTAATTACGTGCACTCACCACAAGAAAGTCGTCCATATCTCACACAAGTCACCCAAGTTTTTATTTTAATGGACATGGATTCAATCAAATACGCTCACTCTCCCAAAGCAAATCACATGCTAAATACAATTAACCATAGGCTTGCCAATAATGTAACCGCTTCACTAATATAAATGTATCGAACCTATGATCAAGTAGGACTTTAATGATTTGTAATGTATGCTAAGGGATGGGTAGATAATATTTTGGCTAAAATAGTGACTAACCTGCCTAAGAACTTTAATACTTACAACACTGAGCAATTTGTTTTTCCACTTTTCTCCACCAACCAACGCCAACCAATACATATTTTACCCGAAATCACCAAAAAAATTTAAGCACCACTTTTGAAATCGCAAGTTAGAAGGGAGACATTTATTCTAAATTTTTTTTCTTTGTTGACTTCCCAACTAACAAGCACAATTCTTATTTCGGTGCACCCATAGACTTTACTATATTTCACCAACAAATACCCCTCCCCCCTTTTGAATTTCTAATCCCAACTCCCAATCCATTCAATTATCATTAAAGTGCTCACGGAGTATTTGGATCAAATTTAAGCTAATTAGAACGAAAGGGATGAGTTTATTGACTGCTATCAAAGAAAAGGCTAAAGGCTCAACGAGAATAACTAGGGATATATAAACACGTATTGGTAGAAAAATTGGAATTGTTAGGCTAACAAAGAAACACCTCTATCACACCCTAAGTTACAACACACATCATTTCATTTCACGAACACACGGGACAAGTTCTAGACATCAATACTAAGTATGCATTATAAAGTAAATAAGCTCACACACACACATGGCACATAATCATCGCAAAAAGGATCCATATTGTCCATCGAAATAAGAAACACATACCAACAATTGATAAATGGGTCATACATGAGTCAACAAAGTCCAAGTTAAGTGTTTCGAGAAAAGTTATTTATTTTTTAAGGCATGTTTCCAATCAAAACCAAGAATCGCTCATATCATCAATATTTCACTTAACCTGAGTACCTAGCATTCAAATAGTCTAATAGGATGAACTAATTTTTCACTCAAGACGGTCGTCATCCATCCATTTTCAGGAAATGCCTATCCTATGATGAAAAAGAAAACAAATATCCTAACGGATACTACATGCCACTACCAAAGATCCTATAAAATTATAAAAATAAAGAAAAATCATTTTGAGTTTTTATGAGTTTTCTATTTTTTTCACTACTAACTATAGGTGGCCAGTGGGCCGAGCTCGGGTCTGGCGGGGTCGGGGTCGGGGTCAGGGCGGGACGGAGAAGGGGTCGGGGTCGTCGGGGTTTGGCGGGGTCGGGTCTGGCGGGACTTGCTCCAGTCCCGTCCCGATCCCGATCCCGATCCCATCGTTATCGGGTCGGGGAGAGGTTGGGTCGGGCTCGGGCTCGGGGCGGGGTACGACGGGTTTTCCTTTTTTTTTTTTTTAAATAACATATGTATAAAAAAAACTCAATAAACAAAACAAGATAGTGTAATAAAAATATCCCAAGGCTGTTTTTGTGCCTCTTATATTATTTAATAGACATATGATTTTTTTGTAAAACAAATACAATTGTCTAAAATCTAAATTGCAACTTTGTGGTGTTGTCCAAAAGTTGCAAATTACATAATAAAATTGCAATTAAAAAAATTACATTCTCAAAAAAACCTGTTCTAATTGCTTGATGATTTCATGTGGTTCTTCGGTTGGAATTGGTATTTGTTGGTCAAATTGATCCACGTCGCTTCCACTACCTTCGGTTAAGATTTCGTTGTAGTTTTCATCATCTTCTTCGTTGATCTCCGGTTGACCGCACCTTCTCCGCTTTGCTCGTATCCAATCTCTGAATAATATTGCAATTTCCAAGCTGTCTCCGGCTAATGAGTGTTTGTGGTCTCCTATTTGATATCTGCCTGCAGAAAAAGCGCTTTCAGACGCAGTTGATGACGCTTAAATGTTCAAAACATCTCGAGCCATCAATGAAAGTGTCTGAAAGGTCTTCTCATTCCCCCTCCAGTATTTCAGCAAGTCTTTATGTCCATCTTCATTGATAACTTCTTGATACGATACAGAACCCTGCAAAACAAAAATATCCAACTCGCTAATTTGGTTAGTAGTAGAGGTACGGCCGCACATTCTATTTCTGAGGATTTCAATACTAGCCGCAGAAACAACATGTCTTTTGTGAGGTTGTGTTGAAGATGAAGAAGATGGTATGGAAGCCGGTAAGTTACTAGCATTTTCTTGTTGATAAAATCTATATATATTTTTGCATTGGTGTTCTACGCTAGACAACACTTCTTCTTTAGTTTGTTCAATAGGTGGTGGGTGATTTAGATTTTTGGGACTTGGAGGTGGTAGTACTTCTATACAATCGTAAATAGTTTCAATTAGTGATTTAGTACCGTCTATTTTAATAGTAGGATTTAATACAGAACCAATAATATAAATAGAGGGAATAGGAATAAAAAAAAAATTATTTTGAGAAACATTTTTTAATAGCTGCCTTATAAGCTGGTTTTTCCATATATTCACTAAGTAATAAAAATATTAGAGTTATATAAAATAACATAGTTGAAATAGTAGGATAATATATACCGGAAAATTCTTTTGTTGCTTGAAAAAATTTCTCTAAAAATACAATAAGTTCGGAAATTTTTTCCCAATCACTATCTAAAATCATATCAGCTGGCTTTTTATTATGAGAGTTAAAAAATAAAGTTATAGGTAATTTATAGTCATAAGCAACAAGTAGTTGCTCGTATAAAGAATTCCACCTAGTGGATACTTCTTGTGGAATTTTTCTATAAGGTAGTCCACAATCGTGACAAATTTTTTTATATTCTTTTCTACGTTGTACTTTATTACTTTTAAAAATAAAGTTTATAGCAAATTGTATTTTACTAAGAATGTCTTCAAAAAGTGATAGACCATCCTTTACAATTAAGTTATATATATGGCACGCGCATTTTATATGAAAATGGTCTGAAAAAGATGGAGTTAAACTATTTTTTAAAATTGTAATTGCGTAATTGTTATTAGAAGCGTTATCTAATGTATTGGGCATACCTAGCTGGATGAGCACTTACTACGTGTCTAATTAAACCCCCCGTCCCACCGTGACCTTTTCCAGTTTTAACTTTTAAAACATTTTTACAAATTTTACATATGGCTACTTGATTCTCTACGTCGCTATCAAAAATTGTCCATGCATCTGATTTTAATGGTCGTTTTGCTGGACCTCGTCTCATACTAGGGGGAATAGGAGGTATTTCAGTTGAAGGTGCACTAGTGGGTGTGTAGTCATCAACATTAGTTGGTATATCATCTAGATCATCGTCTAAATTAAAGTCTTCTTGAGTTTCAGAAAATAGCTCCTGGTCTAAATCTAATGGTATTGTAGAAAAATGTTGAGTATCAACAAAATCATCCTGTGTAGGAATAAGATGACTAGAAGAAGTACCCTTGCCCTGGTTGCCCCTACTAGAAGAAGCACCCTTACCCTTACCCTTACCCTTAAACATACCTTTTAATCCTTCCATTTTAATTATGATAATAAATAATTAAAGACAATAAAATTAAGTGCGCTAAATAAAATAAACAGACAATAAAAATTTAATGAAGGAACGAATGTACCAAACGCCGACGTAACGTCGACGTGTAATCGAGAGGTTGAAAATTGAAACTTTGCTCGATGGAAGATCCTCAAGCTAGTTGCCAACTTCACTCCCAATTCCCAAATGAATAAATAAAATTGAATATTTAGCAAACAATGTAGACTTGTAGAGAGATATATTGAGAAATTAGAGAGATTGTAGGAAGATTTGTGAGAAAGATGAAGAGAAAATGAGTTATTTATAGTTGGAAAATTGGGTTAAAGTGTAAATATAATAACTTATGAGTTAAAAATAAATATTAAGGGGTAGGGGGGTTGGGGGAGGGGGGCCTAAAATGGCCGTTGGCCAACGGCCATAATCTAAAATGGTCGTTGGTGCAACGGCCATATTTGCAAAGGGGAGAAAAGGGCGGGGTCGGGGTCGGGCTCAGGACGGGGTCGGGGCGGGCTCGGGCTCAGGACGGGGTCGGGGCGGGCTCGGGTCTGGAGGGATGAGACATCGTCCCGTCCCGAGTTCGAGTCCCGCCCCCGTTATTTTTTTTTTTTAGCGGGGTCGTGGCGGGACCGGGTGGCTCGGGATGGGGTCGGGCCGTCCCGGCCCACTGGCCAGCCCTACTACTAAATACTCTAAAAAAAGAAAAATGTAAGGAAAATAAAACTCCTAAGGCATGCGTATCCTATAACTCGAGACATACCTCCCACCCCACACTTATTTTATGAAATGTCCCCAATGCATATAAAATATAAAAGCAAAGGTATGGTGAGAGATACTGCCTGAGGCCCACTAGGGCCAAGTAATCCTCAAGCTCAGGGTCCACATCTTCCTAGACCCCATTGTCATCCTCATCATCCATGGCATGTGACTTTACTTCATCCCCTCCCTCCAAATCAAGCTCACAAAGATCCGCTGAATTAACATCCTCATCATCTGGCATCCTTGTATCATCTTTAAGAAGAGCTCGTGAGTGAGTAGTGTGCGGGACTTCCACGAAAACACTCGATAAGTCCAAGTCAAATCTATCTCCCGCAATAACCGACATCTTATGCATTTGAGCTAGAAGTATAGATTGGGAGGACCGCTCCTCGGATGGAGTGAGATGGTACTGAGCATTCAATTCTAGGCCCTTGACATTTGAGATGTCAAGCATGTCATCAGGCCTTGGGATATTTCTAGCACCAGGCCTCGGCAAGTTATCATCAATACTAATCAAATGTGACGTCAATGTATTACCAAAGCTAAATCTCTTGGACTTGAACTGTCGAACTTTAATCATCTCCTGGATCATCCAATAGCCGATATTCATCTTCCTTCATGTCATCAAGAAGTATATGATGCACACCATTTCCTTTGATACAAATGTATAATGATCTAAGGGCATAATTATAAAGTTGAGAAACAGTAACCAAACTCATTCTTCCTCAGTGAAGTTACCCATCTTCAAGATTTTATGTTCTCTATATTTACCTGGGTGCCTTGACCAGATATCCTTTGACTCAGGCCCACACAATGTTTCACAAATGGCCTAATAATCCAGTTTGTAGATGAAGTCCCTAAGTGGCTCAATGGGGTGGTTGGAACCCCCATATGTGTGCACAAAGAATCGGCTGTCATTGCAATCTCTTGGCCCCTCACATAGATGGACTCTGGCCAGTTCCCCTCATCTATGACACTCCCCAGATTTATGTTGGCATAAAACTCAAGTACGAAGTCAATGTCAACTAGCCCAAGCATCTCAAAGCCTGATATCCACCTCATATTTAGGATTTGATTGTAGATTTCCCTAAACTAACGCTGAAGAGGGGCATGATTGATTTCCCTCTCATGTACATAGCCTAGAAAATTCACATATGCTTCATAGAAATTAAGGGTGTTATGATGATTAAGGTCTGCCCAGCCCCTCCCTACAGGAGCTCTCAGGATGGGGACCATAGGCTACTTGCCCCCAGGCTGTGATTTGATACTCTTTTTGGTCCTTGATGGGTTAGCTCGCCCCCTCTTCGTGCCCTGGGATAATGTTAGCTCATCCCCTCTTCGTGCCCTGGGATGATGTTAGCTCGCCCCCTCTTTGTGTCATGGGATGAAGATGAGGCGGTTGTTTTGCTCCTTGTCTTTGGGTTAACCATTTTGCCTGCAAGTACCATTCCCAAAAGAGTAAGTTCAATTCTAAATCAAGGGGTCGTGACGAACCCACAATTATTTCATATCGGGGGTGAACCAATCCCACACTTATTTCCAACTAAGTACAAAAATTGAAAATAAGAAGTTAACTACTCCTATACTACAAAGAGAAAATAAAATACCAAGAGACAACACTTTATGTTTTAGGACTTAGGGTAGGGATGCCATGTTCAACCCTCAACAATGTCTTTCAGTTTAGGCCCTAATTAGGTGCCCCAAGGGTTCATAACATCATTTAATAATATAATGCTACTCAAGACTTCACAATTGCACAACAATTTTGGTTTAGGCATTTTAAGGAACACCTTGTGGGCATAGGATCATCCTTATGATTTTGATAATAATGGAGGGTGGTGAACCACTCCACATTGCAATAGAAATAATATCATAGCCTTACACATCAAGCACAACAAATATCAACAAATAATACCAAAACCCCGCCCAAAAATCACCCAAACCCAAACCCTAGGTTTCACAACCCTTAAAATTTCAAGAACTAGTGGAATAGGAGTAGATTTCTTACCTTGTTAAAGTTAATGAGGGGGAAATTGAAGTTCTTGAGTTGAAAAGGGGTGGAAAGAGGTAACCCTAGAATATTTATTCACGAGGACAATCCTATTGGAAAGAGGACAATCCTATTGCATCGTTTAAGTAGATAACCCTAGAATATTTATTCACGATTGCTAATTAACCAGATTATTAATCATGTGGCATTCTCTAGAACTACTACCTGCCGATTCAGAATAGTTCTCCGCCTATATTCCTATGGAATTGACCTGTTAATAATGCAATTAGACCATGATATCTACTTAAATGCAGTGTCTAGGTATATTCCTATCCTAGACACTAATCCTAGCCCTACTTTAGGGATAAACAGAAAATACTCTATTTATTTCTTCTCTAATCTAATAATGTCTTTCCCAAGCATGATATTAAATAGTAAATAGAACTCGACTTTTGCGCAGGCAATCAAGCAATTAAGAACAGAAGCAAGAAAACAACTGTATATGAATAAAATACTAAGGTTTAATTACTTATAAAACATCAATAATCATGGCTACACCACAACCCCAGAATTTATAGAGTTTAGCTACTCATGATTCGAGAATGATAACAAGAATTCATGAGTAAACGAGGGTTCAATTGATGAAAATAAAGAAAATAGATGAAAAAGAGTACCAACAGCGTGCCAAACTCCACAAAATACGTCCTAGGCACTATTACAATGTAAAAACCTATAGTTATAGTCTAGGGTAAAATAGAACCAAATCCCAGTCGAAATAGGAAAATTTCCCGTCAGTGTGCGTTGGACCCACGTCGCATGTGCGATACGGGTGTCTGTCATGACCCAAACTGGAGGGCCATGACGGGCACCCGGGCCTTACTTGCCGAGTACCACTAATCATATATTTAACATATATCCGTAATTTTGCATGGCCCATGAGGCCGCCACGAGATACCCTGTTGACATATAAAAATAGTAAACTGGAAATGTGCTATGTAAAATCCTGCAGCCAGAAGGACCCAACCTATATACATATACATACCAAGGCTGACAAGGCCATACATGACTACTATACATACGACAACTATCTACAAGCCTCTAAAGAGTACGTGATATCACAAGGTCGGGACAGGGCCCCGTCATACCTATATGCATATGCAAAAATAATATTCAAAGACTAGACCGCAACCCCGGAACAAATGGAGTGCTCCAATATCAGCTGAACTGGGAACCTACTAGTGCAGACCGTCGCCCTATCTACCTGAACCTACGGACATGAAACGCAACATCCCACGACAAAAGGAACGTCAATACGAATAATGTACCGAGTATGTCAGGCATGAAAAATAGCATAATAGAGACATAAAAGTGACATGAGACAAGAACAACCAACCAGTAGAGAATGCCTCTGAGGGCCATAATATGCCTAAGTGTCATACCTGTGCAGAATACCCCTAAGGCCATAATATGCCTAAATGTCATGCACAATGCGGTCATACATACATACATATATATATATACATACATATATATATATACATATATATATATATATATATATATGTGTGTGTGTGTGTGTGTGTGTGTGTGTATATAATGACATCAAGCCTATGTGTCATTATATACGTATATTACAATGAGTAAACGAGGGTTCAATTGATGGAAATAAAGAAAATAGATGAAAAATAGTACCAACAGCGTGCCAAACTCCACAAAATACATCCTAGCCACTATTACAATGTAAAAAACCATATATTTATAGTCTAGGATAAAATAGAACCAAATCCCAGTCGAAATAGAAAAAATTCTCATCTGTGTGCGTTGGACCCGCATCACACATGCGATGCGGGTGTCTCTGATTTCCTAATTCTCTTGAGATTCAGAGAAATATTTCCATGCAATGGGTATGCGACGCATACCCAACGCACACCTGCTCCCAGTTCTTCAATTTTTCTCCTAAGTGTTGCACGCTTCCTCACGTCTTCATGTATTGATGTAAACACCTCCAATTTCTATTAAAATTGCTCGGTTATCATTCATTTTGACTCTTTGTACCTACACACATAAAACACACCAAAATAAACCCAAATACAATAATTTCATCATGATTAGGGAGATTAAAATGCTAATAATAAGAGGTACAGTGACACAAAATATAGATATTTGTGTCAAATATCATTATATTCCATCTTATTGTGATCCTCTCTGGCCCCTCCTTGAGAACAAATTGAACATCCCTTACTTTACCAGACTTACTACATTTTTCAATCAAAATATTGCAGACCAAAACATCTCGGGATAACCCACTGACCTTTATTCTCTGTCCATTGGCAAACAAATCACAAAAATGTAAACCAAAATAACTTTCGAGCCACACAACTCTATTGACATCATTCATTATGTTTTGCTTCTTCAGTTCTAAAGAGAATCCTTTCAGATATGGATAGTGAATCCAAAACCTTATGACATCAATAATGAAGTCACCAGTAACCAAGTTACCTGTCTGCCTTGTGTCAAGAAAATTATTGTCCATGTTCACCAGTAGTATTTCCCTATCCACTAGAAAATTACCTTTATACATACCAAAGTAATATTGGAAGACCCAAATGTATCGACTAACACCATACATTTATCATAAACTTGGACCCTTATCTATAGCTTATTTTTGACTTGACACACTATCACGAGCTAACTTGTCATGAATCAACTTGTAACATTGTTCTTGAAGATTGTGCGAGTAATTATATCAGGTCCTTCAGTTTCATTCAACTCCTTCTGCATGGCTTGATTAATAACACTAGAGAATTGTTACACCCTACAGTTCGCGTTCCATTGTGTCATTGATAAATATAGATGTCTCGATGAGAGGTATGACCTTACGAAAGGGTAATCAAGGTTTACGCCTTATTTATGGAAGTACCGGAGTGTTGAGAATTCAAACTAATAGAAGAAAGTACATTTCAATGAAATAAAAAACTAGGCAATTTGATGGGAAGGTTGACGGACTGCCAACTTCCCACTCTTAGACATCAAATACCCTAGCAGTTTGATGGGAAGATTAATGGACCATCAAATATTTGACGGTACCATCAATACCACTGTCGAGTTACGGCGGTGGAGAATGTTTTTGGGTTAAATATGAGTTGTGCGATTTTCTCAGACATTGTTTTTCCAAAACCAGATCAATAACTCTCCGATAATCCTCTCTAAAGTATCTAAACCTTCCAAGATCAAATCTAAGCTCAATTACGTAAGATTGGCGCTACTAATTCCGTGATTATGATAATAATTACTTCCTCCGTGTTGAACCGGGTTTAGAAACCCTTGAATTTTAGAGTAAAGTGTTGTTTTGAGAAGGCTTAGATTTATTGAGGTAAGCTTTACCTTCCTTTATCTATATTGTGGTTAATTGACAAGGTATGTAAGGCAAACCGTTTTTCTTGGCATGAATTGATACGACGTTTCTTTGGATGGAAATCTCTTGGCGAGATGAAGTAGCGAAAGGTTTTCTTTGACAAATCATTGTAATTCTTGAGTACTATTTTGTTCATAATATCTCTCGGGTTATATAAGTCCCAAATGTTTATTTCAAGATTCTTGAATGTAGTGCCAATAACAATAGTCGGAGGATAACAATGATAGGTCACTTCAGCTTTGCTTGTGGTGTCTGTTAGAGTTTGTCTTACATTGCACTTATATATATATATATATATATATATATATATATATATATATATATATATATGTATTTATTTTCTTACTGATTCACGCTATAGTCAGTCGGGTACGACTCATAGATGTGCACCCAGCTGCAGTTGGTTTTGATATTACCGAGTTTCACATTTAGGCCAGGTATGACCGAGTCCTCATCGAGGCCGGGTACGATATATATAGTATCATATAATTTTCTGCATAGAGTGGCAACATTTTTACTGACTTGCATACATATATTACTGATCATAACAGAGTAGGCCCCAGAGGCTGTTATGTGTTTCAGGTTGACTCTTACCTCTATATCACTCATGTTATATCTCTTGTTTAAATATGTTACCTTTCTTACATATTCAGTACATCTTTCAAAATGATGTCCTTCTCTGGGGCACTGTGTTCATGCCCACAGGTACAGATAGACAGAGTGGCGCTCCTCCTCAGTAGGTGATCTGCTCAACTGTGTTTTTGTCGCACTCCCTTCTCTAGGAATTGCATTACAAGAGTTTTAGGTATTTATGCATATGATACTAGTATTTTTGGGGTATGGCGGGGCCCTGTCCCGTCCTGTGGATAGGTACATGTTACTTGTAGAGGCTCGGTAACTATTTATATATATATATATAAGTGCAATGCAAGACAAACTCTAACGGATACCACAAGCAGAGTCAGAGTGACGTATCGTCGTTATCCTCTGACTATTGTTATTGGAACTATGTCTATGAATCATGCTACAACCATTTCAGAATGCAAGAAAATGTTATGGATTAAGATTATCCAAAGATTATGATCAATTATCAAAGGAAGCTTATTTTTATTTGATTTCACAAATGGAACTTTATTCAAGATACATTTACGTCAATTCATGCTAAGAAGGAGAATTTGCCCTACATACCTTGCTAAGAAGGAGAATTTGCCCTACATACCTTGTCGATAAATCCGAATATGTTTGGAAGATCCTCGCGCGTGGTATGATCGATATTCTATATTAAATGAGGGATTTGTATTAATATCGAGTTTATATCTTATAAGGGATTTCATATAGGCAATATTTTGAACAACCTATGTGCGTGAAGTTCTAGAGGTACACTACTAGCATGGATTCTCATTCAACTTAGCACCATCATAATCCCTAGCTCATTTCCTTAACTTCACAACCTCACCAACATGATTCAATACCAAGATTTTCTCTTAATATAAACTAACAATACCAACAACAAGTTAATATAGTTTTATACAACAAGGGGGGTGTTTCTTCCAAGTTTATATCACCCATCTCCTATAATCTCTAGGTTATCCCCATCATTCAACCAAACCATGTTAAGAGAAACTAAAGGACACTATAGGATGGTAAAACCTTACCTTAAACACGAAGTTTGCATGATGATACACAATTCCAATACTTGGGTAAGCCCTTCACCAAGGTAGAAACAAGTTAGTAAGGATGAAACTTCTATTATGAACTTTCTTGCAGGAGTTTCCCGTGATTTCTCCTTCCGATTTACTCTTGGACAAGTATGGAACACGTAGGGAGCTTGTGGAAGCTTATAGGGTTTATTTTGAGGTGTGAAATGAAATAAAATGAGCTCCCGTCAATTTAAAGAAGCCTTGCACCGCCTCGCCGTCCAACTTTCACAACGGGTGTTATGGTGGCTCTTCACACTATAAATATTTTTTGGGCCGTAAAAGGCCACCGTAAAACACTTTGCCTCCACCAACTTTCTATTAAGTTTTACTATGGAGGTCTGCGAGTTTTACGGATAGTAAAACACAATTACGACCATAATGCTTACTGTAAAACATGGGAATTCTCTAACTCACGACGAACTTATTTCCTTTTATTTGATTTACCTTAATGCCGCTTGATGCTTCTATTGACAAACTATGGACCTTGATTACCCCTTCATAGATCACACGTCTCCCTAGGAGGTCGGTATTCAATCTATGGTATGGCTGGATGTGAAACTACGAGGCATAACATCATTTCCCTTTTAGGAACATTCGCCCTCGAATGTTGAATATTTATTTAAGACTTAAGGTTTTAGAAAATTTTGGAAGAGTTTCCTCTACAAACAGGGCTATCTAAAACCTGTCCACTAACCCAAATAGATAACCAATGCCACACAAGGCTACCGAATAACATAACAACATCCAATTAGCCTCACATGACCGTCTATATATGTAAGAAACAAAGAGGGTTAGCTATATCTCACACTAACTATCAGTCGTCGTACTCTGACAATTGTATATACCTCAATATTAACACCTAAACAAGGTATACGAATTAGGATCAGGGGACATAATAGGAACAAGTGAGTTATATCACATGAATATAGGTATAGACATGAGGTCTGGAATATATAGGGGTATTTGGATCTCATATCGTCTTTGTCCTCCTAAGTCATTTCTTCTACGTTATTGTTTTTCCAGAGTACTTTGACTGAAGCAACTTCCTTGGTTTGCAATTTATGTATTTGGTGATCTAGGATAGCATGGGGGATTTCTTCGTATGATAAGTTTTCCATTACTTGAACCTCTTCGATAGGGGTGATGCGAGAGGGATCACCCAGACATTTCTGAAGCATGGATATATGAAACACGGGGTGAACATCTTTTAATTCCGGGGGCAACTCAATCTTATAGTCTACTTGTCCTATCCTCTGAATTATCTGATATGGTCTGACGTATTTGGGGCTAAGTTTGCCCTTTTTACCAAATCTCATCACGCCTTTCATAGGCGACACCTTTAAAAACACAGTCTTCTACAGTAAACTCTAAATCTTAATGTCGATTATCTGAGTAGGACTTTTGTCGACTTTAAGCTGTCAATACTCGTTCCTGAATCATTTTCACTTTCTCTATGGATTGATACAAAGTCAGGTCCCAATAACTTTGTCTCACCCACATCAACCCAACCAATGGGAGACCTGCATTTCCATCCATATAGAGCTTCATACAGCGCCATTTGAATACTAGAATAGTAGATGTTATTATAAGAGAATTCAATAAGTGGTAGGTGATCCTTCCAACTTCCCTTGAAATCTAACACACAGGCTCACAACATATCTTCAAGCGTCTGAATAGTGCGCCCAACCTTCCCATCAGTCTATGGGTGAAAGGTTGTGCTAAGACTAATCTGGGTACCAAAACCTTTTTGAAAGGATCTCTAGAAGTTAGATATAAACTGAGCACCTCTGTCGGATATAATAGATACCAGAACTCCATGAAGTTAGACTATCTCCTTAATATACAATCGAGCATAGTCTTCGGCTAAATACGTAGTCCTGATGAGTTGACTTCGTTAGTCTATCCACAATGACCCATATAGAATCGAACTTCCATCGAGAATTAGGTAATCCAATAATGAAATCCATATTGATTGTTTCCCATTTCCATGTCGGGATTTCTATGTTCTGCAGCAATCCTCCAGGTTTCTGATGCTTAACCTTAACTTGTTGGCAATTCGGACATTGAGCAACAAACTCCATGATATTTTTCTTCATATCATTCCCCCAAGTATAGATGTCGAAGGTCATGGTACATCCTAGTGGAACCAGGGTGAATGGAGTACCTGAACTGATGAATCTCTGCCATAATTTTCCCTAGAAGTCCCACAACGCCGGGCACACATAATCAGCCTCTATGAATCTCTGATAATAACTTGCCAAGCCCAAGAAACTACGTACCTCCGTATGAGTTGTGGGCCTCGGCCAACTCTTTACGGCTTCAATCTTCGGACTATCGACTTTGATACCTTTGTCTGATACTATATGACCCAAAAAAAGCCACCGAGAAACTGCTTAAACACTTGACAACAATTGATCAAACAAATCATCAATCCTGGGAAGTGGGCATTTATTCTTGATAGTCACCTTATTTAGCTGACAGTAATCGATACACATTCTTACAAACAAATAACACTGGTGTGCCCCACGAGAAACACTTGGCCTAATAAAGCCCTTCTCCAGGAGATCTTTCAGCTGAGCTTTCAATTCCTTCAGCTCGGCAGGAGCCATTCGATACGAAAGGATACATATAGGTTGGGTATCTGGTAGTACGTCGATATCAAAATAGTTTTTCCTTTCGGGAGGAATACTAGGAAGTTCATCAGGAAATTCAATAATGATAGGAACTAACTATATGGCTGGAGGCCTTGCCTCCGCATCCTGAACTCTCATGAGGTGATAGATATATCCTTTCTAGATCATCTTCCGACACTTAAGGTAGGACATAAACCTCCCCTTAGGCGCAACGACATTGCCCTTCCATTCCAGGACCGGCTCACCTGGAAAATTAAAATGAACGACTTTCATCCAATAATCCACATTAGCATAACAAGAAGCCAGTAAATCCATACCCATAATAACGTCAAATTCCACCATTTCCAGCTCATTCAGGTCGGCTACAGTATGGAGGTCATAGATCTTTATATCACAATTCCTATACACCTATCTAACAACTACAGGTTCTCCCATGGGCGTAGTCACTTCGAATGACTTATGTAACAATTTAGGTTCGTTTCCACACTTACCAACAACAAAAGGTGTAATATAAGACAAGGTGGAACCCAGATCTATCAAAGCATATACATCAATAGAGAAGAAGGATAATATACCTATAACCACATCCAAAGATGACTCAAGGTTCTGTCGACCTGACAAAGCATATATGTTGTTTTGAGGACCACCTGAGCTAGATGTTGAACCTCTACTTATACCTCTACCAGCTGAGGTTTGTGTACCTTTCTCGAGAGGGCATACTGATAAAGAAGAAACTGCTACAGATCCTATTGGCTGCGCCATACCACCTACACCCCTCATCGAGCAAAACCGCATAATATGACCAGGCTGTCTACATGAATAACATGCATCCAAACCCTTGTGGCACTTCCAAAATGACTCCTACCACATCGACCACAATGCGGCATTGGTGGCCTCGCCTAACTAGACTCTCCTCTATACTAGGAGACTGATGCCCGAAAACTCTAACCCTAACTAGAATAAATGGTTGGGTCACGATGCTAGCCCTGAAACTACAGTGGTACACTAGTCATAGGATAAGATGGGTGCCTAGAAAACTAAGGCCTGAATCTACCTCAAAACTATCCTGTATCGTCTGTGGACTGGGCCCTCTTATGCTAGTCTCTGGCTCGTTGCGGCCTCTTACGGTCCTCTAAATTTTGTGCATAGGCCTGAATGCGGGAGATATCCATATTCGGGTTCAGAGACGCTGTAGTGTACTTATTTACCAAGTGCAGCTCCAAACTATTAACAAACTAGTGTACCTGATCGCTCATATCCGCAACGATCGTAGGAGCATAACTCGCCAAGGAGTTGAACTGAAAAATATACTCTCAAACACTCATGTTACACTGCTCCAAGGGTAAGAACCTATCTTTCCTAGCTAATCAAAGCTCAATCGGCATATACTACTATAAAAATACCTAAGAGAACTCCCTCCAACCCAAAAGTGGGGCTTGCGATTCCCGAGTCTGCTCCCAAGTCTCAAACCAGGTCGCGGCCACATCTTGCAATCTATAAGAAACTAACTCTACTATTTTAGCATTCGTAGTGTGCATGACTCATAAAGTCCGCTACATCCGATCCAAAAACTTTTGTGGGTCCGCATTAGGATCTATCCTAGTAAATACTAGAGGGTCCAAGTTAACGAAATCCCAAACTCTAGTACTCACAGCCCTGTCAGCAACACTGAGAGTATGATGTTGGGCCTTAGAGGCCAAAAGTCAAGTCAACAGTTGCACCGCACTTCACATATCTAGATCCTGGTCAGGGGTAAAAAGAGGAGGAACTAGAGGTACATCGGCTCTCCTCGGCCCCTCTGGAGGTGGTGAGGAGGATGGAGTCCTGGAGGCTTAAGACACAGCCTCATCCTAGTACTCTTGTCTCCCATGTCTCTCTAGGTCAATGGGTGGTACCTGACTGGCACCATCTCCCGCCTCCTCATCTAATCTTCGCAAAGCTTATGTTGTCTAGTAGTAACAAGCATAGTTGAGAATATAAGCAAGATAAAGATAAGTAATGAATACTTACAATTCAGCGCTATCTCATGATCTAGATCAGGAAGAAAGGTAACTATCCTGAATGTCCTAAAGCCCTCAGCTTATAAGTGTGGTGCATAACACGGCTTACAGACTCTCCAGGACAAACCTGCTCTAATACCAAATTTGTTACACCCCAACCTTGGAGGGGTTGACCGACACCCAGCACCCGAAGGCCTGGGTGAACCGTTGTAGTATCGGAAACCTATAATACAAGACTTGTGCCGACACGGCCTCCATAAGAGACAAGAATGTATGATGACCTGCACGCAGAAAAGTCCCAGAATGATATATATATATATATATATATATATATATAGACAACCAAGGCTGACATGTCCACAAGAGGAATTCATGACTAAAAAGGGGACGATAAGGCCACAACATATATAGACGCACTATACACAAGTCTACAAGCCTCTAAGAGCAATATAATATGTCAACAGGTCAGGACAGGGACCCACCATACCCAAAATGCTAGTAACATATATAACAGTACCTAAAGATACCTATACAGCAACTCTAAGAGAGAGGAGTGTGACGATCACAGTTGACTCGGCAACCTCCGGAGGAGGAGCGCCGCTTTGTCTATCTGTACTTGCGGGCATAAACATTGTGCCCCAAAGAGGGGAATTAGTATGAAAGATGTACTAAATATTAAGGCAGATAACAAATGTAAACCAAAGATATAGCATAAGATATATGGGTACAGAAGTCAACCTAAAATTCATAAGAAGCCTCTGAGGGCAAACCCTGTCACAAATATGAATACATATGCATGTCTGTTAATCAAGCTGCTCTGTGGGTAGTTCATATCCCAATATATCATACCCGGGCTCGATAAGGACTCGGTTGTACCCGGCCCAGATTTGGGACTCGATAATATCAAAACCAACTGCAGCGGTGTGCACATATAAGTGTTGTACCCAGTCGACTATAGCGCAACTCGATGAGAAAATAGATACGTATAGGTTAGTGCAATGCAAGATAGACTCTAAGAACATCACAAGCAGAGTCGGAGTGACCTATTGTCATTATCCTCCGACTATTGTTATTGGCGCTATGTCTTTAAATTATGGTACAACCCTTTGAGAACACATACAGAATCCAAGAAAATGTTACGGATTAAGATTATCCAAAGATTATGACAATTATCAAAGAAAGCTTATTTTTATTTGATTTTACAAAATTGAACTGTATTCAAGATATGTTTACGTCAAGTTATGCCAAGAAATAGAATTTTCCCTACATACCTTATCGATAAAGCCGACTATGTTACGGGAGCCTCGCGCGTGGTATGATCAATTGTCTATAGTAAATGAGGGATTTGTATTAATATCGAGTTTATATCTTATAAGGGATTTCATATAGGCAATTTTTTGAACAACCTGTGTGCGTGAAGTTCTAGAGGTACACTACCATGGATTCTCATTCAACTTAGCACCATCATCATCCCTAGCTTATTTCCTTAACTTCACAACCTCGCCAATATGATTTAATACCAAAATGTTCTCTTAATCTCAACTAACAATACCAACAACAAGTTAATATAGTTTTATACAACAAGAGGGGTGTTTCTTCCAAGTTTATATCACCCAACAACTATAATCTCCAAGTTATCCCCATCATTCAACCAAACCATGTTAAGAGAAACTAAAGGACACGATAGAATGGTAAAACCTTACCTTAAACATGAAGTTTGCATGATGAGACCCAATACCAATACTTGGGTAAGCTTTTCACCAAGGTAATAACAAGTTAGTAAGGATGGAACTTGTATTACGAACTTTCTTGTGGGAGTTTCTCGTGATTTCTCCTTCCGATTTACTAAGTATGGAACACTTAGAGAGCTTGTGGAAGCTTATAGGGTTGGTTTTGAGGTGAGAAATGAAATAAAATGAGCTCTCATCAATTTAAAGAAGCCTTGCACCACCTCACCTTCCAAATTTCACGGCGGGTTTTACGGTGGCTCTTCCCACAATAAAATATTTTACGGGCCGTAAAAGACCACCGTAAAACACCTCTGCCTCCACCAACTTTCTATTAAGTTTTACGGTGCAGGTCTCAGAGTTTTACGAATCGTAAAACACTGTTACAGTCGTAATTCTTACCGTAAAACATGAGAGTTCTCTAACTCGCGATGAACTTATTTCTTTTGATTCGATTTACCTTTATGCCGCTTGAGAATTCTATAAACAAACTGTGGACCTTGATACCCCTTCATAAGATGACACGTCTCCCTGGGAGGTCGGTATTCAATCAATGATACGACTAGACGTGAAACTACGAGGCATAACAGTATGTTTCCCCACCATTGTGTATGTTTCTCGATATATTTGACACATTGTGTATGTTGCCGTGGACTCGTGGTGTTGATTAATTTCTTTAACTGTTGTTTATGACAAGCCCTTAGTGTAAATTTTGTTGAAGTATATACGATTCTTCATAAATGAAGGTTTTGGCCTTGTTGAATATTATATTATGGTATAATTCTTGTGCATATTATTTATGTGCTCGTTGTGTGTTGTATTTTCTAACACTTGTTCCAGGGGTATTTAAATGGCAGGTCGATGATCTTACTAGGTTATATTTATGTATAACTCACTCCTTACCTGTATGTTCATGCAGATACTATTGGTGATGATAAAGCTAGTAGCTGACGAGTTAGCTAGAGTTCATCCAGATGTTGAGGTGAGCCACCGCACTGTTCGTGGAGGCTTCCAAAAGTGTCTTTGGTATTTATATATTGATGACTTTCCTTTCGAGATTTACACATTTGAGTCTTTTAAATTTCTCTTAGATGCTCCATGGTCTAGTGTGGAATTTGGGCAAGAGTTGTATATGAATATTATGAGATATTAATTATCATTAATTAATTATTATATTATTTGAGTTCTTATTTAATTCATTAAATGCTGCAGATTAATGATTAACATATAATAATTTGGTTCTCCTGGCTCGTGGTATATGATAGATGTCAATCACGTCTAGGGGGTAATTTGGGATGTGACAGTCCTTCGTTCAGAACTTTTCCTTCAAAGAAGAGCTCTTCATTTCTTTGAAAACTTTTACCAAACACTTGATACTCTACTGAGTTTCCTTCATTCATTTCTTTTATTCCCACGAGTGCGAATTCATTACAATCATCAGAATCAACATCTTCTTCACTATCATCCCATTGCAAATTAGTCACATTGATTTCATACATTAGAAGAATTTGGTCAAGCATTTGATATTCATTGGCGAACTTTTCATTAGCTTCTATAACATCATTTTCTAATGGCGTTCCATCATCAAAATTAGGGCAAATAGGTCCTAGCGAATCCAGCAAGGAGGGAACATTAAGTTCGCTGGTGTAATTAACAGTGATAACATAAGGTGCAGCAATTTCAGCACCATGAACCTCTGAAAATGGTTCTTCTTTCTCTAGTTTGTCAACTACTTCAGATTTAGGAAAATGATCTTCAACAACATAAGTATCATTGCTCGTTTGCTGCTTCTCTTTGGATTCCGTTAGTGCTATCATCGGTCCAATCTGTGACATTGTTCTCGCAACAATCTGTGACATTGTTCTCGCAACAATCTGAGGGCCTCAAGGAGAAAGTCTGTAGTAGATGGAGTTCGAATGGAACCATCACTAATCTCAACACAACTAAGAATGCCATTCGAATAGTGATAGGCATACGGATATGGCTCATTATTCTAAATCAGAAATCAGTCATTGTTGCAGAGTATAAGTCGAGAATCGTCGGCTCTGATACTATTTGTAACGATAAGAAGAGCTCTGGTGAGCTCAACAATGGAGAAATTAGAGAAAGAAAGAAGAAAATAGGGAGATAGGGAGAAAGGGAGAAAGATACAGAGAAAAGATAATATTTTCACTCCTAGCTATGATTTACAGAGGATTTTATATGTTAACACATTTTAGAACTTTCAGAGGATTTAAATGAAAACTAGTCTAAACTAGGGACTAAACTATAAAAATAACAACTCATAATTTCTCAACATAATTGTGTTACTCCTTTTGCTTGTTGCAACGTCATTTCATGACAGTAACCAGGAGGCTATTTAGGCTTTTCAGTTAGATGATATTAATCTCCCTTGAGTAGTCTTTCATTAATATCAAGGTATATATAGAGTACAATATTCATCCCTTATACAATAGGAATCCTAAGCCTATACAAAAGAGGAATCCTAGTCTTACCATAATTATATTTACACAATATATGGAAATATTCTAATTATGGGTAGAGAATATATTGTTTCCTATATTTACACGTTTACACACCCCCTCAGTCGGAGCGGGAGGAGGCCGGACGCTGAGACTGGATCTGAAGTCAAGAAATAACTGTTTGGGAAGTCCTTTGGTAAATATGTCTGCATACTGCTAGGATGATAGAACATGTAACACTCTGACATGGCCTAACGCAACTTTCTCACGAACAAAGTGTAGGTCTATCTCAATATGCTTGGTTCGCTGATGTTGAACCGGATTATGAGAAAGATAGATGGCAGATATGTTATCACAATACACAATAGATGCCTGACGCAAAGGACACTGAAGTTCTAACAGTAAATTTCTGAGCCAACAAATCTCAGCTACTACATTTGCAACGCCTCTGTACTCAGCCTCGGCACTGGAGCGAGATAGGGTAGCCTGTCGCTTGGCAGACCAAGAAATCAGATTATCTCCTAAGAAAACACAAAAGCCGGAGGTGGAGCATCGCGTGTCCGGACACCCTGCCCAATCTGCATCCGTATATGAAAGCAACCTGTCTGGTGCAGAGGGGTATAGGTGCAAACCATAATCAAGAGTGCCCTTAATGTATCGAATGATACGCTTAAGAGTAGTGAAATGAGACTCATTGGGGGCATGCATGAATAAGCACACCTGCTGAACAGCATAAGCTATGTATGGCCTGGTGAATGTGAGATACTGAAGTGCACCTGCAAGGCTCCTATACAGAGTAGGATCAGAGACTGGAGCACCATCCATAGCACTGAGCTTAGATTTGGAATCAACTGGAGTAGGCACCTCTTTGCAGTTCGTCATCTTAGCCCTGTACACAATCTCTTCTGCATACTTACGCTGACACAAGAACATATGATTGGCAGACCTGGTCACTGATATCCCCAAAAAGTAACTCAGCTTTCCCAAATCAGTCATTGCAAATTCGGACTTGAGCAAGACAATAATCTCATTTTTCAATCCGTCGGAGGAGGCAGTAAGAACAATATCATCCACGTAAAGTAATAAGTAAGCAGTGCTACTACCTCGATGAAAAATGAAAAGTGATGTATCACTCTTGCTGCATACAAACCCAATCTGCATGATATACCTGGCAAAGCGATCATACCACACACGGGGGCCTGCTTCAAGCCATTTAGTGACTTACGGAGACGACACACATAGTGAGGAACTGCTGGATGGGTGAACCCTGGTGGCTGATGCATGTAGACTGTCTCTCTCAGATCCCCATGTAAGAATGCATTCTTCACATCAAGCTGATGGATCGGCCAGTGTTTGCCCATGGCAATGTTCAAAACTGTGCGGATGGTAGCCGGTTTGACAACCGGGCTGAAGGTCTCACCACAATCAATGCCCTCCTGCTGATTTGTGCCATTAGCCACAAGACGGGCCTTATACCTCTCAAGGTCCCCATTGTCTCTGAACTTGTGACGAAATAGCCACATACAACGAATGACATTCACCCCCTCAGGTCTAGGTACTAGATCCCACGTGTGTTGTTTAGTTAAAGCATTGAATTCCTCATACATAGCCGCATTCCAATTAGGGTCTTGTTTGGCCAATTTTGGGTTCTTTGGAAGTGGAGAGATGGTTTGGGCAGACAAGTTGAAATGGACTTTGGGTTTGAAGCTTCCATGCTTTGAACGAGTTTCCATTGGATGGGTAGGGACAGTGGATGGCGGAGTGGTGTCTGAGACGGGGGTGTAAAGTCGGATAAAGAGAAGGTGGGGGCGAAGCCATCGGAGGCGCCGCGGCTCCTGGATCGAGAGTCGCGGCGCTAGAAAGTTGACAGGCTTCTCTGAAGTTTGGGCGTCGCGGCTCTGACGACGGAACAGAGGATGTGAGTTGTTCGATTATGAGGGGAGAGATGGCAGACTCGTCAAGAAATGAGTAGTCTTGTTTTTGGAATTTTGGAAGATTAGAAAACGGGAATGTGGTCTCGTCGAATGTGACGTGACGAGATATGTGGATCTAACGAGTCGATAAGTCATATCATAGATAGCCCCTATGGTTCGGCGGGAATTCTAGAAAGACACATGGAGTGGACCTAGGAGCGAGCTTGTGAGGGGCGGTGGAGCTAAGGTTGGGATAACACAGACAACCAAAAATCCGTAGATGATCATAAGAGGGGATTCTATGGTAGAGGATTTCGGTAGGGGTCATATTGTGAAGAGTGCTAGTAGGGAGAATATTTAGAGTGTATTCTGACATTTTAGCAGCATAGACCCAGAAGGGTGGAGGGAGGGAGGCATGAATAAATAGGGTGCGAATCATATTGTTAATGGTGCGGATGATTCTTTCAGTTTTACCGTTTTGTGGTGAGGTGTGAGGGCAGGAGAAGCGAAAGACCATGCCATTAGTGGTACAAAAGCGGTGAAACATAGAGTTGTTGAATTCACGACCATTATCGCACTGAAATGATTTTATGCCTTTTCCAAATTGTGTTTGAATGAACTTGAGAAACTCAAGAAATTTGACAAACACTTCCGATTTAAATTTAAGAGGGTATAACCAAACGTAGTGTGAAAATTCATCAAGCAACACAAGATAGTATTTATGACCGAGAGAACTAGAGATAGGAGATGTCCATAAATCGGCATGTATGATATCAAAAGGAGCAAATGTAACACTAGTAGATGATTTAAACGGAAGACGAATATGTTTGCCTAAAGAGCAAGAAACACAATTTTGGGCAAGTTTCCCATTACAAGCAATAAAATTGTTGCCTCTAAGAAAATTAAAAAATGGGACTCATGGATGACCAAGCCTATTATGCCAAGTTGAAGAAGAAAAAGCCGCTAGAGTGACGGGAGAGAAAGATGTGGCAGCGGAGGTGGAAGTGAATAGATAGAGATCCCCCGTGCTATTGCATCTCGTAAGAGGTATCCCCGTATGAAGATCCTTCACAGTAAAACCAAAAGGGTCAAAATCCACAGAGATAGAATTATTACGAGTAAATTGGCGGACATATATGAGGTTCTTAATCATGTGTGGGGCATATAGGATGTTTTTTAGGGAGAAGAATGGATGAGGAGGTTGTGTGTATGAGGTACCATAACCCTTAACTGGAATGCGTTGTCCACTACCAACTGTAACATATTGAGGATGCTTTAAACTAAACAATTTAGGAATAGTACCTGCAGACTAGGTGATGTGAGATGTGGCGCCTGAGTCCATGTATCAAGTATTGTCAGACTATTGCATAGATAGGGTGCTGAACGCCTGACCCAACTCAGTGGGTGTCATGTCGGAGAAGGGCTGCGGGACCTGACCTTGCATGAAGTGGGCCTGCTGTAGGGCTGGAGCGGGGCCTAACAAACCGGGGTAAGAATACGGATTGTATGGCGCTGTAGATGAACTGCTGAGGAGCCGCGGCCTAGTTGTTTTGCGATCTCTGTTGCTGTTGCTGCTGTTGGTTCTGTTGACCGCGACCCTTGCCACGACCACGGCCTCCTGTACCGTCGCGGCCTTTTCCACCCTTGCCGCCGCGGCCCTGCCGCTGTTGGGAGTTGTCTGGTGGCGTCTGATCTTGGGGTTGCGTGTCGACAGCTAACACCTGCTGGGCGTGCTCATCCTGCTTAGCACGACGGTTTCTTCGAGCAACAATTATGAGCGAGCCTTGTTAAAACTCGATAGCGGATCTGCCTGTTAAATTATGATGGCCAAAGTATCATATTCGCCCTTAGTAAGACCAGAAATCATTTGTAGCACCATTTTATCGTCAGTAACAGGCGTGCCGATGTTGGAGAGTTGATCCGCTAGAAGTTTAAGCTGCTTGCAGTACTCAGAGACATTAGAGAAGTTTTCAAGACGTGTTTTGTTGAACTGTTCTTCCAAATACATGGCACGAGTGTGCTTGTTGTCCTAAAAAATTTCCTCCAAACGATTCCACAAGTCAAGGGCTGTGGAGTCAGATTTCATGATAGTAAGGAGCAAATCCTGAGAGATACTACCATATATCCATTGTTTGACGCCGGCGTCGAGACGATGCCAAATAGAATCATCAACCTCCGTAGGGCGCGGAATAGTGTCATCAATATGGTCAAGCACGTTATAGAGACATGCATGATTGCGAAAAAGTTCAACCCAGGGAGAATACTGGTTGTTTTCTTGATCAAGAATAATGGGACTATGGTTCTTGATGTTGGAAACAGTAAGGGCGGGGTGAAACGGGGGTGATGACTTTGTGGTGGGATTTGTGGAGGTAGAGGCGTCAGAAAGTGTGGAAGAATCAGGGATAGCCATTTAGAGAAGAGAAGAAAGGAAGAACAAAACCCGAAAAACAAGAAGAAAATCCTGGAGGGTCACAAGGTAGAGAGAGGCAAATGACCACTGTGGAAGAGAAAGGTTTTTAGGGTTTTGTTTATTTGGCTCTTGATACCATGTTAGATGATATTAATCTCCCTTGGGGAGTCTTTCATTAATATCAAGGTATATATAGAGTACAATATTCATCCCTTATACAATAGGAATCCTAAGCCTATACAAAAGAGGAATCCTAGTCTTACCATAATTATATTTACACAATATATGGAAATATTCTAATTATGGGTAGGGAATATATTGTTTCATATATTTACACGTTTACATTTTCCTTTGTATTAGGAGCAGTATCCTCATTTATCTGCATTGAGAGGCATAGCGGTGTGTAATTGGTGAATTGTTCTATTGAACTTATTTTTCAATTATAATGTAATTTTTCAGTAGAAACTTGAATTTGTGTCACTGTGCACTTCATACTGAAAAATAAATAGCCTCCTGGTTCTACTGAACAAAAGAATGGTGTCACTGTGCACTTCAAGTTTTTTCGATATAAACTTGGTAAGGTTTACTTGAGGGCCCTACACTTCAGTGTCGGTCACAACCCTAGATTTAGGGGTGGGCGTATATCGGTTTGGTTCGGTTTTGTATCAAAAAAGTATGAACCGAATCAAACTTAAAAAAAATGAACATATCAGTTTATATCGCTGAACGTATCGGTTTATATCAGTTTTTTCAATTCATGTGTATCATAATCAGCAAATATAAAGTCTAAAAAAAATAATTTAAAGTCCAAAAACATAAAGTCTGCATCACATACATTCTTAAAACATGTAAAAATCTTCAAATTAAAGTTTACATCTCCACAAAATAAAAGTCCAACACTGAAATAAAATAAACGGGTCGGGAGATTTTTTTTAAAAAAAATTGACTTTTCAACCCTGAAATTGACATTCACACCTACATTACCATTCGACGTTGAAATCTATTGTATATCGTGAGATCTTTATTAAAGAAAAGGGAAAATTAGTAATCGATTTGGGGAAAAACATAAATTGATTGGGAAAACGGACGTTTTCCTAAAAATTGGCGGCGTCAAACCGCCTTGCGGCCGTTTGACCGGCCACGTCTCGAAAAAATACGCAAAATCAAAAACAAAATCGGATAAAACGGACATCCGAGCGCAAAGTTATGACCATTTAAAGTTGCACCAATTTACAACTACTTTATCTCCCTACATTTTATGTCAATACTTTCGTGATATGTTAATTAAGTTTATGCCGCATCCGACTTCCATAAAAGCTTCATAGATTGGCTATGATTCAAAAAATAGCTATGATTAATTATAAATTTAATCATAGCTTTCAATTGTAATTTATACTGGCTATGATTAATTACAAATTTACCTCCGATTTTTCGGTTCGGTTCATCATCAATACTAAAGAACCGAACCGAATCATTTAATCCTGCTAGATTCGGTTTTTTTAATTTTTTAACCAAATTTTCAGTTTTTTCGGTTCATCAGTTTTTATACCACCCCTACCTAGATTTATGTCATTACCAGGGGCGGAGGCAGTGGGGTGTAAGGGGGGGTTCAAATGAACTTTGTTGAAAAATTATACTATGTAACAGGGTAAAAATGATTTTTTGCATATATATAAATTGTTAAATTTCCTTGTTGTAAGAATCTTTTTTAATTCCCTTATTTGAATTTCTAACTCCCCCGACAGTTCATGCCTTCTTTCACAAACAATCACAACTGATATACTAATGACGTTTTAAGTGCTTACAACACAAGGTTGCTTTATTACAGAAATCAGCAAGTCAACTGAACTTTTGCATGGCCGGGGTAAATTAAACACCTGTGGAAGCAGGATAGAACCATACATCTAAAAGAAGACAAACTTTTGAAAGTTGCGCAGCTGGTCGATCGTCTGGATTATATATCAACAATGTCAGCTATAGTTTGTTTCTCTTTACCAAAGAATAGGTTCTGAAGAGTGTAAGGTCCTACAGAGGAGGATGGTCCATCCCATAGAGCTTTTGCAAATTGTTCATGTATGCCCTCTGTTGGGTGAAAAGCATCAAACCATATGTATTCTTTGGCATCGTCGCAAAGATGATAATCAGTAACCTTTTTGGTTCCACCACATGCATTTATACCTCCATAAGGCCCTGCTCCACAGCAAGCTTTCATTCCTTCCTTGAAACCTAATAACATAGTTAAGTAAATGTTCATTAGTGATATCTATGTGGGATTATTAAGACTCACGAAATACTCATTAATTGGTAGCTAGAGAGCCAACAATAGTCTAGCTAGTAGGGGAAATTGTACTGTTGGGCTAAATCATCCCAAAGATACTCTTAATGTCGCGTGATATTATTGTTCGCTTTGAGCTAAGCTCACATGGTATTCCCCAAAAAGCCTCAAACCTTTGAAAGTATTCGTACACATTATATGGAGCTTCCTTTTTTTTTCCATTACCAATGTCAGACTTTTGTTCGCGCACACAACAGGTATAAAGAGGATACATACCATACTTTGCGGGATTGTTAACTCTATCAAGAAGCCAATCGTAGAAGTTGGAGTTGCAATATTTAAAGCCTTGCAGTATATGTTGAAGGCTAGTGAGGACAATTGTGAGAGCATTGTTATGAGCCAATGCAAGATCAGAAGCAGCTTGGAAACAACCTCCAGCAGCTTCTTCATTTGGATTGAGTGCTCTAAGAGCTGGCAAGCATCCCAATGGTGACAAGCTTAGGAAACCAAATTTTCTGGCCCCTTTCTCATACAATTCCTTGATATTAGCAAGTACAATGTGAGTTTAAACAATGAAAATAATAATAATTGCATGTTAGTTTAATTGTGATCATAAATCATTACTTGAATTGCCTGAGTCAAGTTGCCAACCACCATCCCTAAATAGTCTTCAGGACCATGCAGTTGCTGCATCGTTTCATTATCAAAGTAACCCCCCAAGTAATCGTTACTCCCGATACTGATGAAGTAAACTGCTTCTGATACGAGTTCCTCTGCTTTGGCTGCTCCCATCTTTTCTGTTAGCGATTTGCACACTTCTTCAAAGTGCTTTAGTTGTCTCTCAAGATCAATAACCTGACAATTAATCACGTATAATTTACATGGTGGATCTATAATTAGTAAATGAGTAGATATACAAAAAGCTGACGGTCATACTAAACCAGGATGAGTAGTAGATAGAACTCCAGCCCCTCCGGACGCAAAGTTAACTCCATTGCTGAAATCAGCATTTGGTTGCAGGTATGGAGGAATTAGTGGCAACTTTGCATGTTCAGCTGTAAAAATTATACATGACATAAACATCTTCCGGTCAGGTTAGTGAAAACAAATCTCAAGTCAAAATAGGATTGATCTCAAATTGAATAAAAACTCACTTTTTTATTTAAATATATTAAAGCAACTAGACATAATACATAAACAGATCCTCAAACTTTGGCCTCAGCCGGCAAGTATGCCTTCCAACTTTAAATGTACACAAGTAGGCACCTCAAATTGTATAAAGTTGAACAAGTAAACACAAATACTGACATGGCACATAAATTTTGGAGGTGTCTAAGTGATCATTTTGTAAGTTAAAGTGTTCAACTGAAAAAGTGAAGACAAGTTGGGAGGTCTACTTGTGCACACCAAAAGTTGGAAGACATACTTGTAAGCTGAGGCCAAGTTTGAGGACATGTTTATGTATTATGCCAAGCAACTACTCCTAATACTTGAATGATGTGAAAATTTTCAACTTGCTGGATTTCTTTGTTAAATGTCTATATTGCAAGGTTAAGCTTCCAAGTTGGACTTGGTAGTGAAATTGTAATACTCTAATTAAAACCACCATAAAAATCAATTAATTTGAGAGTTAAAATTAGAATAGGGGGAAGGGAATTAAGACTTGTGGTTGGTGGGGTCACCTATGAAATCAACGATGATACGACCGTCAGAGAAGCGACCAGTGGGTTGGTGGAAGAAACCATTCTGAGCATATGGTTTATGATTGGCTCTGTTTTCAGGAACGGTCTGAATATAGTTGTTATTTCCAGCATCCACTGTGGAGTCTCCAAAGATGAACAAGCCTGCTGCTTCTGTTGTCCCCGTGGTGGAAACAACTAGAAGAAGTAAAAGAGCCAAATACGAACCACTTGACTCAACTTTCCTCATTGTAATTGCAAAGCTGAAAGCCTATGGATTATGGATCTTTGTTAAGTATTTATTAAGAGTAGTCTAATTCGTAACAGTGTTTCTTTTTGTTAGTCAATCCCCTAACTTTGAGATTATCAATATTTCAGACTTGAAACAATAAATTAATTTGTGACAAAGAAAGGTACAATATTTAAGTAGCTCTATGCACTGATTATTCTTTGGTTGTAGTCAAGTACTAAGCAAGTGATACCCATTCAACTGCTTGGTCACCTACTACATGAAATATTCCTGCTTAATGCCTTTCCAACTAATTAAAAGTTGGAGTCTTGTACGTCATTTTTTAAATAGAATAATCTCTTCATTATTTTCATTAATAAAAAGGTCTATATATACATGATATACAAAATTAATTAAGGAAATCAAATCTACATTTTTCTACTATAATTCTAATACCATAATTACACTTGTACAAGAATTCTACAACTATGATAAGTTATTTACAAAACTCGGTTTGGTGATATACATGTTTGGTCTGTGTATATCACGGCTTCTATCACACCCCCGCAGTCATAGCGGGCGGTTGTCGTACACTGAGATTGTTCCTAAAATCTTCAAACAGAATAAAGGGAAGACCCTTAGTAAATATGTCAGCAATTTGATACCTTGAAGGGACATGCAAGACACGTACTTGTCCACGAGCTACCTTTTCGCGAACAAAGTGAATATCCATCTCGATATGTTTAGTGTGATGATGTTGGACCGGATTCCCAGAGAGATAGACTGCACTAACATTATTACAGTAGACCAAGGTAGCTTTCTTAATAGGAAAGTGAAGCTCTAATAGAAGATTACGCAGCCAACATGATTCAGACACCACATTGGCTACCCCTCGATACTCGGCATCCACACAGGATCGCAACAATGTAGCATGGCGTTTTGCCGACCAAGAGACCAAGTTATCACCAAGAAACATACAATAACCAGATGTCGACTGTCTGGTATCGGGACATCCACCCCAATCAGCATTTGTATACGACACGAGAGTAGAGACGGAGGATGGATATAAATGCAATCCATAATCAAGTGTGCCCTGTACGTATCGTATAATGTGTTTGAGCGCATGCATGTGCTCAATCCGCGGATCATGAATAAATAAACACACATGCTGCACTGCATAAGTAATATCAGGATTCGTGAAAGTAAGATACTAAAGTGCCCATGTAAGACTGCGATAGTGGGTGGGATCTTCGTATGGTGTGCTAGATATAATACTCAGCTTCGGTTTGGTATCAACCGGAGTAGAAGTAGACTTACAAGATGACATGCCAACTCTCTCAATAATCTTAACCGCATACTTTTTCTGTGATAAAAATAGACCACATGCATGATGAGTGACTATTATGCCTAAAAATTAACTCAAGGGCACTAAGTCTTTCATACCAAATTCTGAACTGAGAAGGGATATGATAGACTTGCGCAGAATATCAGAAAAGGCAGTCAATATAATATCATCAACATGTAACATAATGTACGTCAGATAAGTACCACACCGATAGATGAACAAAGAATGATCAAACATGTTGTGAGAAAACCCAATAGTAGACACATAAGCTACAAACCTCTTATGACAATCCCGTGGGGCCTGCTTAAGCTCATATAAGGACTTCTTGAGTAAGCAGACATGATTTGGATAATCGGGGTCTCTGAAACCCAAGGGTTGATACATGTACACTGTCTCTTTGAGATCACCATGTAAAAAAGCATTATTCACGTCAAACTAATGAATGGGCCATGCTTTCGAGAGAGCTAGACTGAGAACAATATGAATAGTAGCTGGTTTGACCACCGGACTAAATGTCTCACCACAATCCACGCCAACCTATTGATTTTTGCCATCACTTACAAGACGGGCCTTATGCCTCTCAAAACAATCGTCAGATTTTTCCTTATGAGTAAAAATCCACATAGACCGAATAACATTGACACCAGGTGGACGGGGCACCAACTCCCACATCTTATTTTCAATTAGAGCTTTATATTCGTCGACCGTGGCCATAGTCTAATTCAGATCATGAAGGGCAGACACGGGGTTACGTCGTAGGGGTGATTTAGTGACATTAGAATTGAGATTAAAATGTCGTTTAGGTTTAAAAATACCCCATTGGCTACGAGTAAAGGGCCCTTGACTCGAGATAGATGGGGACGGGATTAGGGGTGGTGGCGGGTTTATTTTGGACTGGCCAGTAGGTAGTGGGCCTATTGGCCGAGAACCCGAAGCAACAACTAGACGGAGGTGTGAACTAGACTGAGACTCGAGACTGGGCCAAGACTCGGGAATAGTCATGAGATCTGTTGAGCCAGCAGGTAGTGGGCTTGTTGGCCGATCCGGAGAACGAAAGTTTTGGGCCCACTGATGGATGATATATGGTGATGGCCCATCATCCAAAAAATTATAGGAACTAGACACGCAATTATACAATTTAGAAAATGGAAATTGGGTTTCATAAAAAATAACATGGCGACTAATTATGATTTTATTTGAAGATAAATCAAAATATTTGTAACCACGATGTTTAGACGGATAACCCAAAAACACACAAGCGGTAGAGCGGGCTTGAAGTTTGTTAATTGTAGTGGATGGAAAAAGTGGATAGCACAAATACCCAAACACCCTAAGATGAGAATACGAGGGGTCTTTATGCTAAAGAATTTTTAGGGGTGGTTGATATGCTAAACCTTTGCTATGAAGTATGTTAAGGAGGTAAGTAGTCATTTGTAATGCATGATGCCAAAAAGACGGAGGTATGGAAGCATGGGCTAGTAAGGTTCGGACAATATTATTAATGGTACGAATTTTTCTTCCGGCCTTCCCATTTTGTGAGGACGTATAAGGACAAGAAAACCGAAAAGATATGCCATGAGTGTCACAAAATTCCCGAAATGGCCCATTATCATATTCCCTACCATTATCACATTGAATGCTTTTAATTTTCCGTTCAAATTGGGTACGGATGAAGACTCTAAATTTTAGGAATGTGGAAAAAATTTGAGACTTGTTAGACAATGGAAAGTCGACAAAAATTTAGAATAATCATACAAAAATGAAACATAATAACGATGGCCTAACGAACTCAAAATGGCAGATGTCCATAAATCACTATAAATAATATGAAAAGGCATCGACGTATTAGAAGTAGAGGCTACAAACGACAACCTAACATGTTTTCCGAGAGGAGAAGAAGGACAAATATGAGTACTACGTGTACTCTTACAATCAATTAAATTATTATTTTTAAGAGAAGAAATAATAGATGACCCCGGATGACCCAAATGTGCATGCCACAAAGAATGAGCAAGAGCGGCAAATGTTGAAGGTGTGGCTTGACTCATGGAAATGGTGGTGGTGGTGACTGGATAAAGCTCTCCCCGACTATTACATCTCATTAGAGGTATCCCCGTCGTGAAATCCTTCACAGAAAATCCAAAAGGGTTAAAGTTAACAGAAACCCAATTATCAGTTGTGAATTTTCGGATAGACACCAATTTTTTTATTAAATGAGGGGCATGAAGACCATTTTTAAGGACTAGAAGTGGATGTAAGGGGGGATTTGTGTGACCATAACCACGAATGGAAATTGAATTGCAGTACTACCAATTATGCCACGATTTTTGCTTAAATTGAAATAAGATGAGAAATTACCTTGCGCGGACGTCATATGAGAAGTGGCTCTGGTGTTCATGTACCAATTTGCATTTAGGGGATTTAATCCAAGTGTATGCATCGCGGCCTCAATATACGTAGGTGTCGGACCGGAAACTGGGCCTGTAGCAGCGAAGGCCTGTTGAGGATGAGGCCCAAGCAGGCCAGCCTGCTGCCAAGGCCCAGCCGGCTGCTTGGGCTGGGATTTCTGGTATGGCGAATTGGGCCTCTGCTGGCCACTGGCCCAATTTGCTGGAAACCCTATTAAAAATGAGAGGCCAAGTTGGGCCACTGGCCACTAGCCTAGGAGCACCACGGTCATGGTGAAGTAGCCCAAGGCTGCGGCTATTGGTGGTGCGGCCCAGCCGGCCCACTACGGCCACGTCAGTCACTGCGACCACAACTCCAACCACCGCCACTGCCCCCTCCACCGCCGCGATCGCCACTGCGGTTCTTGCCACTATATTTATGATTTTGGCCCTTTTTGCCGCCACCGTTGTTACGGTTTTGGCTAGAATTATTCGAGAATGAGTGAGGGTCATCGGACGTGGACATCATGACGGAATTAGCTACGGTAGCCGCCTTTTTAGCCAATCTGGCCTCTTCTAATGTGAGCATGGAACGAGCCTGGTAGAATGGTGGAATAGGATTACTCTAACGAAGAAGTGTCCTAACGCCATTATAAGCCTCGAATAAGCCTGCAACCATCTGAAGAACAAGACAATCATTGGTGACGGGCGCACCAACGTTCTTGAGTTGATTCGCCAATTCCTTCAGCCTTTTATAATAGGCTGAGACATTCGAAAAATCAACCATATTGACATGGGAAAATTCCTGCTCAAGAGTGACGGCACGTGATTTTATATTAGCTTGAAATATATCACGCACCTTATTCCAAGTTTCCATCATCATGGCGTCGGGTTTAATTATTGTCTGTAGAAGGTCTGTAGAGATAGTGGAATATATTCACTGAAGTACTGTAGCATCAAGAGTCGTCCATAATGCAGGATCATCATTGGCGGTAAGCACCTTCTCCTTGCATGTATCCGTGGGAATGATGTGATGAATGACTTGATGCGAGCGTGAACTTTGAATAATTTCGCCCACGTTGCATATTGGATGTTTTCCATCTCAAGAACGATATGGATGTGTTTCTTGATGTTGGAAATTGTAAAGGCATGATAAATTTTTTTTTTTGAGTTAGACATGATGAAAGAACAAGACGAGAATGAGGGATTTAGAAGAAAATTTGGGAGGAGAAAAAAAAAAGGACTGGTCGTCAGCCTGCTTCTCGGTTTCCAAGAAGAAGAGGGATGCAGAATGGTTTTGGGAGAAGGTATTTTTTCCATAGACTGCTGATACCATGAAAGAGAATAATCTCTTGATTATTTTCATTAATTAAAAGGTCTATATATACATGATATGCAACATTAATTAAGGAAATTAAATCTACATTTTCCTACTATAATTATAATACCATAATTACACTTGTATAAGAATTCTACAACTATGGTAAGTTATTTACAAAACTCGATTTGGTGATATACACGTTTTGTCCGTGTATATCACGGCTTCTATCAATTTTCTTTGAAGTTGACCCACCTACCATGAGGTGCCGGACAATTCTCTCTCTTTTTTTCCAAGGAGAATCCTTGCATTTCCACTTATAACATGGTGGCTATTAGCATCCAAAAGTGAATACATGGAGGAACCTGACCTCCTCGAAGACTAAGTTAGAATTGTACTTTACATAGTTGTGGTGTATGTCATACAAGTGGTGTAACGCCCCGTATTTTCGGGTAGTGGTTGAACTCATAATGTAGGTGAGTAGACCCGGACCCGGGAAAAATTTCGTTGTACTTGTGTATATTAATAAGAGGATTAGTATATAAAAGGGCGTGATCCCGAAATGATTTTGGGATTTAGTAAGAGTGACGACGGAGTTGAATAATAATTGTGTGCCCCCGAAGAGAGTATAGACTGGTATTTTTTATTACGGGAATTATGATATTGACATAAGAGGATTTTAGTAATCGTCGGGATTTAAAAAATTGGAGACCGGAAATTTAATTGTGTGTATAATTAATTAATTGTGGGATTAATTAATTAGGGAGGGGACAATTTATAGTGGGAGTTGGTAAGGGTAATGTTATATACGATTTGGGGTGACCAAGCCCCCAAACCGATCGATCGACAGCAACCATAAGCCCTCCTTCTCCATTTTTTTTTCTTTCTCCATTTCTTCACTTCCATCTCTTCAATCTTCATCTTCATCAAGAATATGTGAGGGATTAAAGGGTCACATTTCTAGCGGGTGGAGGTAAGCCTCAGTTGGTGGGTTTTCTGTGAAGTTGCGGTCGAAAATGGGGATTTCCGGGAGCTTTCATATAACTAAAACGAGGGAGAATTCAAGGCATTCTGGGCTTTGATTCCAGTAGAATCGAAGCCAAGAACAAGCTTAGAAACTCAGAAGGTAAATAAGAAACCTTGAATACAATCGGATTCTGGCGCGAATTGATGTTGGGAGTGCATACGTTGTCGGAGGTCGTGGTCGAGCAAAAGGGTTCCCAGCGATTCTCGTCAATGTGTTTAATAAGGTAACCTTCCTTGTTCTTAATAGTTTGTACAAATTTCTGAAGTCATTTCTTGCTATTAGTTCTATAGACGATTGTCGAAAATGCGAATTTTGGGTTGGGTGTTGTTGGACTGTCGTTGCTGAGAGTTGCTGGAGATTGCATGTGAAATTGTGGTACTGTTTTGGAGATTGTAGTAGTATAAGAAGGAGGATTAAGAGAGTTGGATGTTTCACTACTTACATAGATTTCGATATAGAAGGAATATAGGTTCTACGCGTTCAAGGTGTTCGTTAGAATGTCCCTAAGAATCTGTTTTTAATGTGTTGATTCGATTATGATGTAATTCGTCCGTATGATGTAGATAATCATTCATAGAGCTTACAAGGACCCGTGGGACTTAGATAAATTCGACAACAAGGTTGAAGTTCTAAAATGTGGCATACTCTAATATTGGGTTGATTAGTTCGTCTAAGAGGTATGTGAAGCTCTTACTTTTTTCTTTTGGCATGATTTAATGAAAGTACGGCGGACGTACTTAATTCTTATACAGTTTAATTCCTAAAGAGGATTGTTATGAGAAGTGCCTATGATTTTTCAGCAAAGAGTTATTATGACTTTATTACAATGATTTGATTGAGAGTCAAATGATAATTTTTACTTACATATGGTTACTCATGATATCTACTCGTGCTAAGTGTTACTACTTCACCTCACCGAGTCCCGGGCCGGGTTACGACTCGTGCACAGCCTTGCATTATTCACCGAGACCCTCACTAGAGGGCCGGGTTACGTAGGATGGATCCATAGATGAGAGATGATTTTACCGAGTCCCAGCATGGGCCGGGTTATGATATGATTCCACCGAGTCCCGCATTAGTGGGCCGGGTTACGTTACAGGTATATATATGTATATGGACAGGCATACATGTTTTCTTGACTTGACTCTCATTTTTATAAGGCACAACTGACTTTTATGGTTTATGGCACAATTGGATTTGAATCCTTATTTTTATACTGATCTTCTGTTTCTGTTGGCTAATTATGATCACTTTTACAACTTCATGTTTTACATACTCAGTACATTATTTTCAGATCGACCCCTTTCCTCGGGGGGCTGCGTTTCATGCCCGCAGGTACATGTTTTCAGTTTGGTGAACCTGAGGCCTAGGTTCCTACTCAGCAGGTTGGAAAACTCATTTGATCCAGGGCTTTGTCATTTTGGTACCGAATCTCTTTTAGACTTATGTTCGTATTTAGGGGCACGACGGGGCCCTGTCCCGTCATATGTCGTTATTCTTCTTATAGAGGTCTGTAGACAGTGGTGGGTTGTACTTATGTAAGGGTTATGACTCTGTTTTAGTCAGTCATGCTATTGTATTCCGATTTGGGGTGTTTTCATGTATATACGTTAGTATCTGTTGGCAGCCTTGTCGGCTTGCCTGTTATATTATCTGTTGGCAGCCTTGTCGGCTTGTCTGTTATATTGTGTTGGCTAGTTGTGACTCCTCAGGAAACAGGTGCATTCGGGGGTAAAGGCAGCCTTGTCGGCTTGCCTACCCTGGCATATGTTGTTATTGCGACGTTATGTTGCCGGATTTCAGACTCATTAAGGGTTAGTTGGATTATGTGTCAGGTTAGTATAATGGCATCATTAGGGAGGTTAGTCGCGGCCCGTCGGGTCGGGTCATGACAAAAGTGGTATCAGAGCAGTTAGTCCTCGGAATGTCTACAGACCGTGTCTAGTAGAGTCTTGTGTATAGGTATGTTGTGCACCATACTTATACGCAGGAGGCTGCCAAACATTTAGGATTGGTTTCTATTCTTCTTACTCTAAGATCGTGCGATAGAGCTATGTTATTAGGTTATTCCCTCTTTGACGTATTAATGTGTTACAGCTATGCCTACAAAGAAAGCGACAGCCGCTAGAAGGGCAATACGAATTCGAGGTTATGAGAACCTATCTTACTCGTATACGTGAAGAAATAAGGTAAGTTTGGGACATGGAATATTTGAGACTCTTAGAATATTAGATAATCGTTGAGACCTTAGATATACAAGGCCTTCTTGAGTAAAATATTTTATGTTTGATCTGGGTTATAGTACATGGTATGTGTGAAGTCTATTAGTTGTGATGACTCCTTGATATGCTTATGTTTATATGAAGAGGAATATGAGATATGCCAAAAACTGAAATCGCTACTGTTGTACATATACGGTTTGTTGTCTCTGGAACAAGTGTCTGGATAAGTCCTTGAAATTAGTTCAGTAGGTAGTTGATAGTCGTTAACGGGGTGTCCTACTTGTGGATGGGGCTTAAGAGTAGATGGTCCTCTACATGTTGTAATGTTACCCTGTTTAAGTTGATGTGTTCCAGGTTTTCTTATGAGTTATGCTATCTATGTTATGTATAAATGTATTCTGTCTTGGTCATACTTCTTAGGGTGGTCTGTTAATGTCCCTGTACAGTATGTGGGTTGAGTATAAATCACTTGTGTTAGGACCTATCTTGGCCAATTTTGCTCAGTGGGACTACCCCTAAACAGTTAATTAGACTTGCCTAGATATCTTTTATGTTGATTAAGAATTCCCCCGTAATTGTCTTTGCGTATCATAATGTAGAATGCAAAATGTTCTAATAACCCAAGCCTGCGTTTTATCTCTTAAATAGGGAATAGATTCGTATGCTAAACATGTTGTCAGTAGCTGCTTAAGGGAGTGGAAAATTGAGTATTTACATAATTCCAGGAATGACTTGCTGCTGCAATAGACGGTTTACTTATTTAAGTTAACTATAAAACCTTGAGTATATTATGCCAAGCATTATGTAATATATGTGAATATTGTGCTACTTGTGACTACTCTATTAATGTCTAGCATGTTCAGTTGATGAAAACACTGTTAGAGTATTGTGTGACAATTATTTATGGGTTAAGTGGTTGTCTTGTTAAGTTTAAGGGTTAATTGACCTTGTATGATCCGTTTAAATAACTTTGAAGTAATTGGTATACTAGTTTTAGTCCATTGTAATCCCTCTTGGATTGTTTAAGTCCTGTGGTGTCCATAGTATGTTAGGTCCAACCATCGCTATCACATGTACTAATTTAGTATGCTTAATATTGCTAATTTAAAGATTAATGATATATGAAACGCCTAGATTTGATTTAAATGGATTGGCAAGTTGGATGGAAGTTGAGTTTAGCATGTATGGGTTATTTAAATTAATGTGATGACCAATATATTATTTTGGAAACTCGTTTGGCTATCTGTAAGTCGTTTGGTCATATTATCTACCTAAAACAAGCGCCGCTAATTAAGAACAAGATTAGTTGTCCTTTTTAACAAAACCTGTCTTATACCGTCTGATATGATAATGTAAAACTAGAAGAGAATAAGTTAAGTGGGTTGATATGGTTGAGGTTATATGATGTGATTTATGATGGGAATTGATAAAGGGTAGCCTATGTGATGATTGTGAATTATGAATATTACCTAAATTCCGAGCCTGCTTTACTGATTTGGGGGTATGTTAGAAGATGTGACTAAGCATGCCTAAATAAATGGTTATATGTTTGGATTAATCAAAAAGGAATATGTGGATTTTGCATGTTGATTGATAAGGTTGTTGTATAGTCTGGTGTAATTTTGGTTGAATCATGAAATGACTTTTAAACTATTGTATGCATAAGTTAAGCAATAATAACCTTGTTTGGATCGATCTTGGAGTGATTAGTGTTGTTAGAGACAATTCCGACTTGATAGAAATCTAACCTAAAGTTGGGAGTAACCTATAACTTATTGGTTATGGTAAAAAGACCGGTGTGGCTTCTATTACATTGTTCATATAATTACAATAGTAACCTGGTTGAGTATAAGCTTAGAGAATATGTCAACTTCCTGTTTTTGGTTTTTCCATGTGGTATCCAATAATTTGAAATGATGTAGCCTACAATGTGGTCTCCAATGACATGTTTAGCTTCAATTATGACTACATGATGTCCTGTCTGTGCTATTAATAACTTGTTACTTCTATGGATGCATACTATGATATAAACTGGAATTTTAAAAAAAAACCCAAAGGACTTATTTTAGTTTATTGCTGGACTTTATGAACTTAACACTAACCTAAGAGGTTGTGGTATGTCCAAAGGGAAGTTTAGTTCCTAAGTTGTTTTCTTAGGTATGTACTTGTTGTATCTATGTTCTTGTAACTTGAACTTTATGTGGGCTGAACTTTGAAGTTATGTTATGAATACCTAGAAAAGAGTATTTCTGCACCCATTCATGTATCCATGTGATCATTGCCAATGTGTAAACCAATCCACCTAGTTTAAGTGCATGTGTAAGTTAGGAATAAAAGCTTAGGACCACTATGCTAGTTGACATATGTTCCCAACAAGTTAAAATGATAGGCTTAGGATAATTTCCGCATGCTAGTCTTGAAGAGATGATTCAGAGTTCCCTGGATCCTGTATTTTGCTTCTGTGGACTGTTGGTATGCAGTCTCTTAATGCATCTGTTTTGACCCCTGGATATGCAGACTGTTTATGCTAAAGTAGTGGTAATATGACAGTTTGGGAGCCTGTTTAATTAGATAAAACTGACCTAAGTGAATATATGTGGATGAAGGTGTTGTGGTGGTTTAAAGTTAACATGTGCAGTTAAAACAAAGCATTATGTGCGAATTTTAGACTTGTACACATGCAGTGTTAGGTAACTTCATGACTAAAGTGTTGTTAATTTAAAGTTGTTCCAGTTATATGTAGACTTTAACCTCCAAGATGAGTTTCAACCCTTCTTGTTTTAAAATATGACCTCTCATGTTAGGGTTCTAATTAAAGACATGTTATAGGTAAGAAAATGTGCAAAGGTTGCTTAGCCCATTTCTATGCCTTGATTGCATTTGCTTGCCTATAATATTATTTGTCTTGTTCAAAGATGTATGGCTGTATGAGAAGTGAAATATCCAAAGATGTTTAGATCAAGTTGCCGTAAAACCACCAAGATAATGAGGCATTTAGCTACCATGCTTGATGCTATTATGGCTGTGGTTTGATGTCACCTGTTACTGCTGGTTAGCTGTTGTTCTTGGTAACTGCTACTACTGTCCTTGTTACACTTTAAACATATATTATTGCTTCAGTTGGCACAGATGTTGCTGCCTTTTTCAGTCTCAAAGGTCCTGTTTTCAAACACGTGGTGCTCTCTTAGTTATCTTATTCATTGTTAAGACTGGTGTGGCTCTTAAAATAATCGGATTCTCGAGTTATAGTTGTCGCTTGTTTCTTGATTCTGCTACTGTTGTCTGATGCCCTGAAAAAAAAAAATTGGGAAGGGCTGTTGGGCTTTTGAGGTAACTTGTGGTTATGTGTAGTTGTTATTTTTGCTACACATATAGCCCTATAGGACTGTTCGGTGGTGCTGAAAAAGTTACTGATCTACTGTGCTTTAGTGCAAGTCATTGCTGCATATTCTGTCTCATTTATATAGTTGTTGTTAAGGCTGTTTGGTTATGCTTTAAGGCTGTTGTTGGGCTGCTATTTTCTGCTGTTATTAGCTGCTGTTTGGACTGTTATTTGAGCTCATTTTCCTGCTGTTATTAGCTGTTGTTTGGACTGTTATTTGAGCTCATTTTCCTGCTGTTCTGGCTGGGGTTTGGACTGTTATTTGAGCTCATTTTCCTGCTGTTATTAGCTGCTGTTTGGACTGTTATTTGAGCTCATTTTCCTGCTGTTATTAGCTGCTGTTCTGGTTGGGGTTTGGACTGTTATTGGAGCTCATTTTCCTGCTGTTATTAGCTGCTGTTTGGACTGTTATTTGAGCTCATTTTCCCTTGTTATTAGTCAGCTGCTTGACCGTTATTTGAGCTCATTTTCCCGCTGTTATTAGCCGATGTTTGACCGTTATTTGAGCTCATTTTCCTGCCAAGTTATTAGTCGCCGCTTGAACTGTTATTTGAGCTCATTTTCTTGCTGTTATTAGCCGCCGCTTTGACTGTTATTTAAGCTCATTTTCCCGCTGTTATTAGTCATGCTCTGGGCCGGGTGTTTGGACTGTTATTTGAGCTCATTTTCTGCTGTTATTTAGCTGCTATTTTGGCTACCAGTTGACTGCTATTTGGCTGTTGTTTTGCTGTTATTTGCTACTGTAATCACTGCTGTATTTTGGTGAAATTGTGCCCTGCACAAACACATGTTGCTGCCTTTATTTTGAGGCAGCTGTGAGCTGAAATTTTGGGCAGGGGCAGAGTGAAAAATCAGCAGTTGTGTTGCTGCACTCTAGCCCAAAAATACTGCAACAAAAGGATCAACTGCAATAGTATAAAAACAGTTACATGGCTAATTGTATTGATGTGTGAGCTATTATAAATAACTATGTTGCGTATAGAACTCTAAAATTAGATATTAGGACCTTCTACCTCCTTTACCTATTGTTTGAATTTGTAGTCACCATGTGGTTTTTTTGGTTCGCATATGAAACTTGAGTCTATTTCTTTAGAAGTAGTTATAAATTGATATATATCTCCTCACAGTTTAAAAGATAGTCTAAATTAATGCATGAGTGTTTATCTCCTTTTTTTTGAATTGGGATGACAAATTTGGGTATTCTTTTTGTATGGTGTCAAAGGTTAGAAATGTCGTACCGACATTCGAGGACGAATATTTCTAAGGGGAGGAGGATGTAACGCCCCGTATTTTCGGGTAGTGGTTGAACTCATAACGTAGGTGAGTAGACCCGGACCCGGGAAAAATTTCGTTGTACTTGTGTATATTAATAAGAGGATTAGTATATAAAAGGGCGTGATCCCGAAATGATTTTGGGATTTAGTAAGAGTGACGACGGAGTTGAATAATAATTGTGTGTCCCCGAAGAGAGTATAGACTGGTATTTTTTATTACGGGAATTATGATATTGACATAAGAGGATTTTAGTAATCGTCGGGATTTAAATAATTGGAGACCGGAAATTTAATTGTGTGTATAATTAATTAATTGTGGGATTAATTAATTAGGGAGGGGACAATTTATAGTGGGAGTTGGTAAGGGTAATGTTATATACGATTTGGGGTGACCAAGCCCCCAAATCGATCGATCGACAGCAACCATAAGCCTTCATTCTCCATTTTTTTTTCTTTCTCCGTTTCTTCAATTCCATCTCTTCAATCTTCATTTTCATCAAGAATCTGTGAGGGATTAAAGGGTCACATTTCTAGCGGGTGGAGGTAAGCCTCAGTTGGTGGGTTTTCTGTGAAGTTGCGGTCGAAAATGGGGATTTCCGGGAGCTTTCATATAACCAAAACGAGGGAGAATTCATATGCTCGGGCTTTGATTCCAGTAGAATCGAAGCCAAGAACAAGCTTAGAAACTCAAAAGCTAAACAAGAAACCTTGAATCCAATCGGATTCTGGCGCGAATCGATGTTGGGTCTGCATTTACATTGTCCGAGGTCGTTCGAGCAAAAGGGTTCCCAGCGATTCTCGTCAATATGTTTAATGAGGTAACCTTCCTTGTTCTTAATAGTTTGTACAAATTTCTGAAGTCATTTCTTGCTATTAGTTCTAAAGACGATTGTCAAAAATGCGAATTTTGGGTTGGGTGTTGTTGGACTGTCGTTGCTGAGAGTTGCTGGAGATTGCATGTGAAATTGGGGTACTGTTTAGGAGATTGTAGTAGTATAAGAAGGAGGATTAAGAGAGTTGGATGTTTCACTACTTACATAGATTTCGATATAGAAGGAATATAGGTTCTACGCGTTCAAGGTGTTCGTTAGAATGTCCCTAAGAATCTGTTTTTAATGTGTTGATTCGATTATGATGTAATTCGTCCGTATGATGTAGATAATCATTCATAGAGCTTACAAGGACCCGTGGGACTTAGATAAATTCGACAACAAGGTTGAAGTTCTAAAATGTGGCATACTCTAATATTGGGTTGATTAGTTCGTCTAAGAGGTATGTGAAGCTCTTACTTTTTTCTTTTGGCATGATTTAATGAAAGTACGGCGGACGTACTTAATTCTTATACAGTTTAATTCCTAAAGAGGATTGTTATGAGAAGTGCCTATGATTTTTCAGCAAAGAGTTATTATGACTTTATTACAATGATTTGATTGAGAGTCAAATGATAATTTTTACTTACATATGGTTACTCATGATATCTACTCGTGCTAAGTGTTACTACTTCACCTCACCGAGTCCCTCGGTTACGACTCGTGCACGACCTTGCATTGTTCACGAGACCCTCACTAGAGGGCCGGGTTACGAGGATGGATCCATAGATGAGAGATGATTTTATCGAGTCCCAAAGATGGGCCGGGTTATGATATGATTCCACCGAGTCCCGCATTAGTGGGTCGGGTTACGTTCTGGTATATATATGTATATGGACAGGCATACATGTTTTCTTGACTTGACTCTCATTTTTATAAGGCACAACCGACTTTTATGGTTTATGGCACAGCTTGGATTTGAATCCTTATTTTTATAATCGATCTTCTGCTTCTGTTGGCTAATTATGATCTCTTTACAGCCTTCATGTTTTACATACTCAAGACATTATTTTCATCGACCCCCTTTCCTCGGGGGGCTGCGTTTCATGCCCGCAGGTACATGTTTTCAGTTTGGTGAACCTCAGGCCTAGGTTCCTACTCAGCAGGTTGGAAAGCTCATTTGATCCAGGGCTTTGTCATTTTGGTACCGAATCTCTTTTAGACTTATGTTCGTATTTAGGGGCACGACGGGGCCCTGTCCCGTCATATGTCGTTATTCTTCTTATAGAGGTCTGTAGACAGTGGTGGGTTGTACTTATGTAAGGGTTATGACTCTGTTTTAGTCAGTCATGCTATTGTATTCCGATTTGGGGTGTTTCCATGTATATACGTTAGTATCTGTTGGCAGCCTTGTCGGCTTGCCTGTTATATTATCTGTTGGCAGCCTTGTCGGCTTGTCTGTTATATTGTGTTGGCTAGTTGTGACTCCTCAGGAGACAGGTGCATTCGGGGGTAAAGGCAGCCTTGTCGGCTTGCCTACCCTGGCATATGTTGTTATTGCGACGTTATGCTGCCGGATTTCAGACTCATTAAGGGTTAGTTGGATTATGTGTCAGGTTAGTATAATGACGTCATTAGGGCGGTTAGTCGCGGCCCGTCGGGTCGGGTCGTGACAAGTGGAATATGCAATTCTATAATCAGAGGACTCACCTCCTGATACGATCCCGAGGAGAACACATGATTGAAATTGCTTCATTCGAGGCCGAGCTAAGAAACTTCAAGCCCTACAAGCCATGTTGATGCAAAGAGAGGCTTTGGAGACCTTTGAGGAGCTTTATAGGAGAGTGTATGACGTATGGATGATTGGTTGGTCGTGTGGAGTGAAGATGAGATGGAGGGGAACTATGGTGGATAACCATGCAAAGAGGTTATTTTCTAAATTCAAGACATCATCCATAAAGAAGACTATCAAACAAGGCACTTACTGCAATAAGGTATTATTGTAATAACTAGTCTAGTCTTCATTAGCTTGTTTAGTATAAATATCATACTTGGTCATTTCATTACTTAGATTTTGATTGATTGATGAATTGAGAGTAAAACTCTTGTTAGCTACTTTGTAGTGTTAGCTTAGTGTTAGCTAGCGATTAGTGTAGATTATAGAGCGATAGCAAACTTAGGGTGGATTCATTGGTTGTCTATTGAACTTGTTCATGATTCTCACATGAGATCACTCACTTGTGGAATCATCTTCATAGCATAAGTACTTTTATGGATTAATCTTTAGGAGGTCTTTGGTTTGATATACTTTTGGTTGCCTATTTATTTCTATTCTTATGTCTTGCTTTCCATCCGGGTTGTTGCTTGATTTGGTTTATTTCATTGCTGTCTAAGCTTTCATATAGTTTAGGTTGGTTTGAATGCCGTTGATTGTATCAATCCTCTATCTTTTAATTCCGCGTATCAAATCCTAGAGTTTCTCCTTTAGGATTCTATCACCTCCTTTACATCTTTCTGAATTAGACTAATTAAGCTTTATAAAATTTCTAACTTCCTACACCATTTGTGCTGTACAAGTCAAGGTATACAACAACAACAAAAAAAAAAAAAAACTACGTATTCTGCCCGATTCCAATGTCCAAACTACACTACTTAGTGGACTGTTTCACACTAAGGAATTACACAACCAGAAAATTTTGAAGGAAATTTCCTTATATTATCATCTGTGGGGATCCTGTTGTGTTGATAACAATTAAAATGCGAGAACAAATAAATTGAGACAACCAATTTAAACTACCGTAGAAACTCTATAAATTAATGCTCTTGGATCATCAAAATTTATTAATTAAAAAAGATATTAATTAATCGATAAATTAATAATTATTAATTTATATATTAATTAATACTTTATCAATTTATAGATATATTTATAATGAAATATTCAATTTACAAACACTCTTCAATCTTCCACTTTATTATTGTTCAATGTATTATATCAAATGAAGATCCCTTCAATCTCCCACTTTATTATGCTTCTTGTGTTCAATGTACTACTTTATGGATATTAAAAAATATTTTCTATATAAACACAAGATCAAATCATGCTAACGCAAACAATGAATGTTGAACATATCCTGAACTACCCAGAAGAAAATGTAGTTGCACAGTTGTTGACTGATGAAAAAATAATTGAGAGCGTTATGAGAACTGATAAAGGTGATGAAGATGATGATGAAAGTTCTACAGTAGAGCCCCTTCGCGAAACGAGACTATTAAAGCGGCAATCACATTGAATAATTTTTTGTTGAGCTATGAGAAAACAACACCAGAAGTTCTTACAATGATAAGAAAAATTAGAGATGAGATTCAATGTGACATTGATTTCAACAAAAACAAAAGACAATTGAGTCATTTTTCAAGAAGTCTTCATAAATCACTCATGTTATGTAGTATATAAAGAATTATTAATTTATATTTTACATAGGGTCTATATGAGTAATCAAAAATGTATTATCTTATAATTTTAGCAAATTATTAATTTAGTACGTTATCCCCGAGTCGGGACCGACCAAAAATATTATCTAAGAGAGTTTATTAAATAATTAAGTATTAATTAATAGAGTTTCTACCGTATATAGAATTGGAATTAGAAAGGAGGGGAATAGTTTTAAGCACTCAATTACAAACTAATAATCCAAGGGAGAAGGGAATTAGAACTCATTCATTCTTACTAGGGAAGAATTCAAGAGGATCCAACGAGGAGGTTTCAGCAATTCCATAAACTCACCAAGAGTTTCAGAGAGGGAAACACGGTCGCTGACTTTAGAAAACTGGGGATTGAATTGCACAAACTACCAGCAACTTCCCGGAGAGATCAACATGGATAGAGTGCAACTTCCATCTTTATAAAGATTATAAAAGACCGTTACACAATTTTAGAAGACTAAGCTAACTTTATATAAAGAGCTCCGCTTAATCTCTTTTTAATGGTAGAAACTCAACATTATATATATAAAGATAATACATGCATATAAAATTTTAGTATGGAAACCATGTCAGCTCCAAAACAAGATAGTAGGAGTATCAAACGTGCTTTAAAACATCCAAAAGCCAACCTTACTAGCAGTACACAAAACAAGGACATTTTGTTATAGAATGCGGAACCCATAAGCTTCAGTCATTGATAGCAGACACCAATGACGGGCACCATCATGCTTCATCACTATGATCCTACAAGATGGGATGAAAGAAAGAAATCCAAAAGGAGAAAGATAAGTGTGCTTAACTTTTAGATAGATCATAAACGACAATATATCAATGAAAAAACTAAGTAAAGGTATCAGGAAGAAGCATTGCTTCAAATACAATTAGATAATCCATAACAGTAACAAGTCTTTTCTAATGACAAAATAGACTGGGAAATAGCTTACCATGCTTCTACATATCAACAAAGCCAAACTAGTGTATAAAGCCTATCCGAGTAACCATTAAATACTGATTCAGAGAATTATGTAGAGGTGTTTTAGTTTATTTATGTGTTCGGTTAGGCACACCAATAAGTGATCCACAACATGTTTTATACCACCACATTAGAGGACACATGATAGCTAGAAGGATGGATCAACTAATTATACATGTATATAAGAGATGAAACGGCTGATAAAATAACAATGAAAAGTAAAATTATCTGAAAAAATAAAATAAGAGAAAACTAAAAAGTAGAAAGGAGAAGAGAGTAAAGTCAGAAAAATAAATTACAGTAGAAGTCGAGAAGGATTTCAGTTATTGTTAATGGCACAAGACATGATTTTTTCAATGGTTTAACGCAAGATGATCCCTATCTCCCTCACATCTGTTTCTCACCACTCCTAACACCGATGAGATGAAATCGAGAGGCTGACTGAACACACAGGCTACAATCAGAATCTGGACTACTTTAACATCATCTCAGAGCAGTATCCTATAATCCTCCTTATCCTGACTGCTAATCAGCTCTAGTCTTTTTAGATGATAAAACAGCCTGGATCATTTAATGCGACTGACATCTTCCTTAACCCTACGTGCAGCTAATTAGAGCTAACCAACTAACATTGTGAGCTGTGTCTTTGATGAAACAAAATGAAATAGTCTAGTTTAATTGAATCAACAACCTAATAAGTATGATGTATGGTGAAAAATTAATAAAGAACCAAATAGTGGTGAGAAACTTGAGGAGAAGCAATTTTCCATGCTTCTACTTCCAAACTAGTGGAAACCTTATTTGAGTTATCATCAAATATTGGTCTGAAAAATAAGCTTTGAGCTTCTTTAAGTGTTCTTTTTGGTGCAACAATAAATTTTCCACATGTTTCACGCCACCATATTAGAGGAAGCAAAATGGGCAAGTTGAATAATTAAAAAAGAAAAGAGATGAGCTGGCTATTGCAATAATACAGAAAAGTAAGACTTGTTAAACCTGAAGAAATAAAAATAAGTAAGGATTCAAAAGAAGCAGCATGGAGAAAAATCCAAAGCAGAAACTACAGTAGAAGTTAGAGGATTAAAAGTGATTTGGGCAACTAAACACACACTTAATTGGAGTGAGTCATGCGACCCCCTTTAATTTGCACAGATTAATAATAGCCTATCGGTGAACTGCATTTGCTAGAACAAATTGCAAAAAAGTAATACAAAAGAAGAACCAAATGGTGTCATCAATTAACAGTATGCAATTATCGATAGAGCTTAGCTGCATTTAGGGGTGTTTTACTGCTTTTGGAACAGAGCAGTTTAAAATGAAAGGGAAAGGTTGATGTTTTTTTAAGTGCTCATAGTTGATGTTCATTGCATGAATTAAAGCGAAAGGTTCATTTTATTTCCAAGTGAGAACATTATGAAATACAATTAAAAAAATGATGGATACTTATCAAAGTAAATGAAAAATAAAAGTAGGAGATGAAGATTCTGCCAGCCTACCTCTTTTTCAGAACAGCTATCTTTCTCAGAACTCGACTCATCTTTCTTCTTAGTAGCGACACCATTCTTACTTGAAGATGCAACAACCTTCTTAGGAGGAGCCTATGTTTTGCAAAAGAAATATATTGATATTGTGCTATTCTGGTTGAGAATAAAATACAGAAGGCTCGAGGAAAGAACCAACAAAAGAACATAAATAAGGTGTTTGTGAAGATATTCCCAAGACCATCTAGCAACCACAAAAACAATCACAAACTGAAAGAAATAATTTCCTTGATTATTTTCATTAATTGAAAGGCTATATATACAAGTTACATATTTCCATAATAGGAGAATCCTATTCCTATTCTATTTCTAAATCCTTATTCTACCATAATTCTAACTATACAATTATGGTAAGTGTATAACACTAATTACGGTAACCTTTACACTACAATATACTACAAATATATATACCATATATACAAATTTGTATCTTCCTTATTCAGCCTGAGATGGGCCTTGTTGGCCCTTCTTTGAAATGCTGAGGCCCTTCTGAGGCTGCCGCCGAGGCCCATCTTTGAGGCTCTGCCGAGGCCCTTTGGGCAGTCCAGTCCACTGCTTTGCCTGTGATATACACTGCTGTATATTGGGTGTATATCACAGGTATATTTCTCTGTTTAACACACCCCCGCAGTCATAGCGTGCGGTTTTCGAACGCTGAGACTGTGCCTAAAATCTTCAAAGAAAATCGCTGGTAGACCCTTTGTAAAAATGTCTGCAACTTGATAACGCGACGGGACATGGCATACGCGAACGTGACCCTTTGCAACCTTTTCACGGACAAAGTGAATGTTCATTTCGATATGCTTGGTGCGTTGGTGTTGAACTGGGTTACCTGAAAGGTAGATGGCACTAATGTTATCGCAATAAACCAAGGTTGCCTTCTGAATGGGACAATGAAGCTCCAAAAGCAAATTACGTAGCCAACATGATTCGGAGACCACATTCGCTACCTCTCGATATTCTGCCTCTGCACTTGAGAGTGATAGAGTTGCCTGACGCTTTGCCGATCAGGAGACCAAGTTGTTGCCAAGGAACATACAGTAGCCAGAAGTCGACCGTCTGGTGTCGGGACAACCACCCCAATCAGCATCCGTGTAAGAGACAAGTGTGGATGTAGATGAAGGATACAAGTGCAACCCATAGTCCAGTGTCCCCTGAATATATCGAATGATGCGTTTGATTGCATTCATGTGCTCAACTCTGGGATCATGCATGAATAAACACACCTGCTGAACCGCATACGTAATATCCGGTCTGGTAAAGGTAAGATACTGGAGGGCCCCTGCAAGACTGCGATAGCGGGTCGGGTCCTCGTATGGTGCACCTGCTGCGGCACTCAGCTTGGGGTTTGCATCAACTGGCGTGGAAGTGGACTTACAGGATGACATCACAGCCCTCTCTATGATCTCAGCAACATACTTTCATTGAGACAAAAACAAGCCACCCGAATGATGCTTGACGGCAATCCCCAAAAAATAACTCAAAGGCCCTAAGTCTTTCATAGCAAACTCAGAACTGAGCATGGTCATAATAGACTGGCGCAAGGCATTGGAAGAGGCAGTCAAGATGATATCATCCACATACAACAGAATGTAGGCCAAGGACGAACCACGACGGTAAATGAACAAGGAATTATCTGACCTGCTGTGAGTGAACCCAATAGTTGAAACAAAGTCACCAAACCTCGTGTACCAGGCCCTTGGAGATTGTTTAAGCCCATATAAGGACTTTTTCAACAAACATACATGATGCGGGCGATTTGGATCCCTGAAACCCAACGGCTGATGCATATAGACCGTTTCCTTGAGATCACCATGTAGAAAAGCATTCTTGACATCCAACTGATGAATTGACCAAGTCTTTGAAAGAGCCAGGCTAAGCACAGTGTGAATGGTAGCCAGTTTGACCACCGGGCTAAACGTCTCACCACAATCTATCCCAACCTGCTGAGTCTTACCATCACCAACAAGTCGCGTCTTATGTCGAGCAAATGACCTATCTGAATTCTCCTTATGAGCAAAAATCCACATAGACCTGATAACATTAATATCATATGGACGGGGCACCAACTCCCACATCTTATTATCAATAAGAGCATTATATTCATCAGTCATAGCAATTTTTCAATTAGGGTCATTTAATGCGGACACAGGATTGAGGGGTAAGGGGGATTTAGAGACATCAGAATGTAAATTAAAATGTCTTTTAGGTGTAAAAATACCCCGCTGACTACGAGTGACCGGTCTATGACTCAAGGAAGAATCAAGGGAATTTTGAGAATTTTCTGGGCTCGGGACGGATCGGTGACGGTGGGCCCATCGCCCAAATTGTGAAATCGTGGCGTGGCTGGACCAGTTCACTGGCCTGGATCGCCCAATTGCTGGAACTGTTCCGATGGCTGGCGAAACCGAGCACGGACTATGGGGCCAGCAGCGATGGGCCATTGGAGAATTTTGGGTGCGGGAGATGTCCGAAAAATTCTGAATAATATACGGGGATATTTGGTCATCCAAAAAATTATACGACTTAGGCTCGGGAGTATGAACTTTCGCAAAAGGAAATTGGGTTTCATCAAAAATGACATGGCGATTAATTATGATTTTCTTGGAAGATAAGTCAAAACATTTATAACCACGATGATTCGACGGATAACCCAAAAACAAACACGGGGTAGACCGAGCCTGAAGTTTGTTAATTGTGGTGGATGGGAATAACGGATAACACAAGCATCCAAAAATCCTAAGGGGAGAATAAGACGGGTTCTTATTATATAGGATTTTTAGGGGGGAAGAATATGTCAGACCTTTAGACGGAATTATGTTAAGAAGATATGTGGCCATTTGTAGAGCATGATGCCAAAAATATGAAGGTATGGAGGCATGAATTAAGAGAGTTCGGACAATGTTATTTATGGAACGAATTTTGAGTTCGGCCTTTCCATTTTGTGAAGATGTATGAGGACACGAAAATCGAAAATTGATCCCATGATTAGCACAGAATTCCCTAAACTCCCTATTGTCATACTCTTTCCCATTATCACATTGAATATTTTTTATTTCTCTTTCGAATTGAGTACGAATGAACGCTCTAAATTTGATGAAGACGAAAAACACTTGTGATTTGTTCGCGATTGGAAACGTCTATAAAAATCTAGAATAATCATCTAAAAAGAGAACATAATATCGATGACCCATTGAACTAAGAACAGGAGATGTCCATAGGTCGCTATGAATAATATCAAATGGCATTGAAGTATGAGAATTGGAGTCTACAAATGGCAACTTAACAATTTTTCCTACTGAACAAGACTGACAAAGTGGAGTACGACTCGTACCCTTACAAGAAATAAAGATATTTTTATCTAAAACTGATAAAATAGAAGATCCCGGATGACCCAGGCGAGCATGCCACACGGAAGGAGAGATGGCTGCAAAAACTGACGACAAGGCTGGACTCGATGGACTGAAACCGGGCATGATAGGATACAAATCCCCCCTACTATCACACCTCATGAGATGGCTCCCCGTCTTGAAATCCTTCACAGAGAAACCAAAAGGATCAAATTCAACAGAAACTGAATTGTCAGTTGTGAACTTTCGGACAGACACTAAATTTTTAATCAATTTAGGAGCATGTAAAGTATTTTTCAAGAGAAGGGGTGGATTGGGGGGAGACAATGTTTTATGACCATACCCTAGGATTGGAATAGAACTGCCATTACCAACAATTATCCCCCGAGGGGTGCTCAAATTGAAATAAGATGAGAGAATACCTGATTCGGAAGTCATGTGAGTTGTGGCACCGGTGTCCATATACCAATTTGGGTCCGGTTGAGTTAACCCCAACGTGTGCATTGCGACCTCGATATCGGTATGAGTGGGGCCTGCTGCATGATGGGCTTGCGGAGGTCAGGGCCTAAGAATTCCAGTCTGTGATGGAGCTGGGCCATAGCTGCTATTGCCGCCGCCGGGCCACCGCGGCGATGGGCGCCACCGCCGGGTGTTGGGCTCGAATCGTTGACCACCGGCCGGAATTTTCTGGCCGAATGATAAGAGCTGGCCGCCTGGCCCACGGCCCACTACCATGGGCCCCACTGCTGGGACCAGGGGGTGGTGGGCCACTGTTCCTTGGATAGGGCCCACCGCCTGCTTGCTGACCACCGGAGCCGCCACCAGAACCGCCGCGTTTGCCCCCGCGGTTTTTGTTATTATTATTGCGATTATTCTTGTCGCCACTATGATTATGGTTTTGGCCCGAATTATTAACAAACCCCGAAGAACTAGGAGAGGACGCTACCATGACGATGGGGCTTACTCCGGTAGCCGCCTTTTTATCCAAACCGACTTCTTCCAAAGTAAGCATGGAGCGGGCTTGATAGAAGTCGGGAAGAGGGTTGCTTTGGCGAAGGAGAGTTCCAACACCATTATAGGCCTCCGAAAGACCGTCAACCAACTATAGAACGAGACGATTATTAGTTATCGGTGCGCCAACATTCCGGAGTTAATCCGCCAACTCCTTTAGTTTCTTGCAATATGCAGAAAAGTTCAGAAATTCGTCCATTCGAACTAGAGAGAATTCCTGCTCGAGTGTGACGACACGTGAATGTTGGTTGTCTTGGAATATGTCACGCAATCTATTCCAGGCAGTCATAGCCGTGGTATCCGGCTCAATGATCGTCTGTAGAAGGTCAACTGAAATAGTAGCGTAGATCCACCCGAGAACGGTAGCATCAAGAGTAATCCATAACTCAGAATCCTCCGCAGGAAGAGGTTTAGCGGGAGGAATGATGTGATGAAGAACTTGGTAGGAGAGAGCGTGAATTTTAAACAACTCCGCCCGTGTCGCATATTGGACGTTTTCCATCTCAAGGACAATAGGGATACAGTTCTTGATGTTGGAAACCATGAGGGCAGGATGATAATTGTTCTTAGACATATTGAAAGAACAAAGAAGGAGGGAAAATTTAAGAAAGGTTTTTAAGAGCGGAAGACGAAATTTGGGAGAGAAACCCGAGGGGGGGGTTCTTGGCCGAGAATGGTCCAAAAAATTTGGGAGAGAATTTTTTTTGTAAAACCTAATCTCTTGATACCATGAAAGAAATAATCCCCTTGATTATTTTCATTAATTGCAAGGCTATATATACAAGTTACATATTTCCATAATAGGAGAATCATATTCCTATTCTATTTCTAAATCCTTATTCTACCATAATTCTAACTATACAATTATGGTAAGTGTATAACACTAATTAAGGTAACCTTTACACTACAATTACTACAAATATATATACCATATATACAAATTTGTATATTCCTTATTCAGCCCGAGATGGGCCTTATTGGCCACTGCTGGGCTGCTGCCAAGGCCCACTGCTGGGCTGCTGCCGAGGCCTATTGCTAGGCCAGTCCAGTCCACTGCTTTGCCTGTGATATACACTGATGTATATTGGGTGTATATCACAGGTATATTTCTCTATTTAACACAAACAAATACAGTCCACTAAAGAAAAGGTATAGCCAAGACAGGTTGTTTCTATTTAGCACATTTTTCAAACAATGTCTCTACATATTTAAAACTGTGTTGACGCTTATCGAGAGATATTTGGTGAACTTCATTGGGGATGGAAAGAAGGGAAAATGAAGTATCATTGGAGCTCATGGAAAAACCTTGCTTCTCTGTGGAATAAGGTGGAGTGGGCTTTAGAAACCTGGAAGATGTTTGTAATATATATGCCATACAAAATGTGGCCAAATTTTAGAACTAAGAAGACCCTCTGGGGTAATTTTTTGATGGCAATATACTGTCAAAGGCACATCTTAAAATTAATACGGATGGTAGTTATAGGAGCAGCAATTGAGTTGCAGGGGCTGGTGGCATTATTAGGAGTAGAAGAGGTGATATGATTATGGCATTTGCCTTTCCTATCAATCATGGCAATAACAACAGGGCCAAGACTCAAGCAGCTTTTATTGGTATAAAGTAGACCTGTTCAAAGGTCAGGCCGGGCCGGGCCGAGGATTTTTTTAAAAAAATTGAATAACTGAAATTGGCATTCACCCCTACATTACCACGAAATTTCAACGTTGAAATGTATTGTATATCGTGAGATCTTGACTAAAGAAAAAGAAAACTAGAAATCGATTTGGGGAAAAACACAAATTGATTGGGAAAACAGACGTTTTTCTAAAAATTGGCTGTGCCAGTTTGACCGGCCCTGTCTCGAAAAAATACTCAAAATCAAAAAACAAAATCGGGTAAAACGGACATCCGAGCGTAGAGTTATGACCATTTAAAGTTTCACCAATTTACAACTATTTTCTCTCCCTACATTATGCTTCCATGATATTAATAGAACGACTAATAATATAAATATATAAATATAATTAATAATCAGCTACCGTTTTTATCTTATTTTATGTCGAGCTCAATGTAGATTAGAGCAATACATATATATATATATATATATATATATATATATAAACATGCATTATATCACTTATTAATGACAAAAATATATATAAGTACAAAATAAATATTAATGAAGGAAAAATAATATAAATTATATTAAAAAAATATGCGGGTTGGGGTCGGGCCGGGCCGGGTCAAACGTGCAAACTTTTCTGACCCTGGCCCGACCCTGACCCTGATCGGGTCCCCGCTTTTTCTGGTTGAGTGGCTCGCGGGTCAGTTAAAAGCTGACCTTGGCCCTGGTTTTTTTGGGCCGGGTCGGGTCTGGCCGGGCGGGTCCCCGACCCGGTGGACAGGTCTAGTATAAAGTGGTGTGTTACAAATGGTTTTATTGATGCTATCCTTGAAAGTTGCTCACTGTTGCTGGTTAACATATTGAAAGGAAAAGACTGCCCCAATGGAAACTCAAGAATGTTATCATTGAAGCCAGTCAGGACGTGCGTGAAGGAAGATTACATGTTGAGCACTGTTTTAGAGAAGCAAACGATGTGGCAGATGCATTCGCCAAGTTAGGTGCTTCATTACGGGAAAAAGAAGATTATATTTAAGTTTGAGAATCTGCAGAAGCAAAGGTTGAACAAGTATAATATGCCTAATTTAAGAATCACATTACTTCCCACTTATTACCAAAGATATGTTCCCAAAGGAGGTTAAGGTCTATCCCCCTCCTTCTGTGAACTAATATATTTTGTTTATACATATATAAGGCAGGGCAGTGGTAGATCTACGGTGTTAGTTACGAGTTCACATGAAACCAATGGCTTTTGTCCAGACTTCATAGATAGATAGATAGATAATCTATGAACCAAATTATTATTCTAGTATTAACTTCAGAATTGATGTAGGAACTCATAAACTTCAATCCTAGATCCGCCTCTGGGATAAGGTTCAGTGCCAAACTCATAAACTCATAATTGACATTCCAGATGGTATCTCCCGAGCACTTACCCTTAACAGATAAGAGACTAATGTTATCAAATGCTCAATGAGATACACGAACATAGTCAAAACCCCAATTACTTGATAAGATAAAGGAATATAATGATTGCATCCTGTTCCAGAATATTGAGAATTGCAAACTTATACACTCATCAAAAAGAACTTTAAGAAACTAATCAAAAAGAATTGCTAGTTGATAAAAGCACCAAACTGTTCATACCAAAACATATCCCATGAAACTCTCTTACATTGTTACATTGCGATTTAGCAATAGGATAAAAGATACAACTAATTTTCAGAAAGTAACAACATATAACATATCTTATAGGTCTTCTTATCTCAGTTGACTGCCAACCATTTTTCCAACACATTCTTGTATACTCTTAGTAGCAAATAGCAAAATTCAAATTAAAAAAGAAAACGTTACCTGGTTCTCTCTTCTTTTTCTGCAGTCTTATTCTTCTGTACTCACAAATCACTCTACTGAATTAAATTGTTTTTACTGAATACCTATTGAAATTGATAGGAACAGATCTCTACTGTCATCTCAAAAACTTCCAATCAACAGTGCAATCCTTGTAATTTTGATAAATTACAATCATGTATCACATGTATCCAATTTTAACTTTATGCTTATTAGTTATATTCCACATCTGTATTTAGCAGTTTAGTTATATCTCCTTATCTTAAACTTGAAGTCTCCAGCACAGTAAATCCCATACACATGACACGCAACCATGTCCAACATGGCAACATCCATATATAGGTCCAAGTAACATAGGATTATCAAGCAAATATTTTCATTCTAGAAGTATTCCCAAAGACTCTAGTCCTAACAGCCGAATAACTCCGACAGAAAAATACGTAGTACTTTGTGCAATTAGGAACTTTCACTGAATAAAGCACAATAAAACAAGGAGCAATGATAGTCTATAGCTTGGCGGTCCATGGGACCACCACGACTCCTCTCTTCCTGAGAATCCATACACCCCTTAACAGACATTCGTGGGCATAATAAAATATAGAACTGATAGTAGCCTATATTGAGCAAATTCAGGTTACATTCCTACCTAACGAAAAATAAACAAATTAAAGATACTAAGCTTTAAGCAAAGGGAACAATCTCTAGATTTATTCAATACTATTGATCAAATCCATATGATTTACTAAGTAGTCTAAATAATTTGCCCCGCGTGTGGGAACAAGGAAACAAAACTTTAGCCTAAGACAAGACTGTCCAAACCATTTACTGGAAGAGTAGTTACAATGCTGAAAATGAAAGACCTGAATTTAGAATGTACTCCGGAACCAAAGAAATTTTTAGCACATCGATCTTTCAAAAGATTCAGAATGTCTGCATACGATTCCTAAATTTCTCTAGAACAATGAACTATAAAGCAAGAAATTGATTCACAAAAATAACCTTCAAAACGACATTATACATAGTATACTTATTAATCTGAATATCTTGTGACACATAATCAGGCCTAGTCGGCAGATAGAATTGTTACCTTAATCAAACTATTATAAGCATTTGAAAGTAGTTGTGCATGCTCTATCTTCGCTTCCAGATAGGCCCTTAGTACCTTGTGCTCCAGCAGCTCTGGAGAATCTTGCTGACATACAATTCAACACACAAAGATCAAACACCTCCGTAAAGAATGGATCTTGGGCCTAACTCAACCCCAAAAGCTAGCTTGTGGGGTGAGGATTGTCCAAGTCCATATAAGGAGCCATGTTCCCATTCCATATCCGATGTGGGACTCTTAACACTCCACTACACATCCGGACCTTGTTAACTGGAGCTTGGATAATATAATTTGGGGGCTCAACATCTATGAACAAAGAATTGGAATGGGTCTAGCTCTGATACCATGTAAAGAATGGATCTTGGGTCTAACTCAACCCCAAAAGCTAGCTTGTAGGTTGAAAATTATCCAAGTCCATATAAGGAATCCATGTTTCCATTCCATCCGATGTGGGACTCTTAACAACCTCATTTTTTACCGTAAACATTATGCTAAAAAATGAGAACCAGAAATGGAATGTAAACAAAAAAAGTTTAAACATGATTATACCAACTCAGGCGATTTCTCTTTCTCCCGCACCAATGTCAATAACTTTAGACTTAATCCAAAACTTTGTTGGTAAAGATCAACTGATTTAAAATCAACTTCCCATTTAGTTCCGCGCAAACATGCCTTAGAATTTAGAACAAGTTCTATATCATTCCTTATTCGCTCGTCCAGAGCTTCCAAAGTTTTCACATTCAGTCCAGTAACCGGGATAACGTTTTGCTGTCTTAGCAGCCCCATTTCTGGAATGTTGTGCTGTCTCGGAAACCCAATTTCTGGAATGTTTTGATTCTGCTGTTCTGGCTGCCTAGCACGGCCGGTCCTGACATTTAGTAGGCCCTGGCAAAATATAAATTGAGGGCCCCTATATAGCAAATAAGAACGATAACTTCAAATATCAATACATTGTCATTTTGAACTTAGTTAGCTTACATTTGACTATAAAACATCATGGACTTAAAAATAGCTAAAGCGATTGTTTAACAAAAATAACCAATTGATTGTTTAATGAAAATAACAAAAATTGGAACATGAAATTCTTGCTAGCAGGCTTGAACACGCTTGAATCATCCATCATCATTTGTCTTCACACACCATCATCTTCCATCTACAAAGAAACAAATTACACAACCAATTATGTAACTACAAATCAATAACAACAAATTGAACATCAATATTTTCAATTATCAAAACCTAACATCAAAAATTTGACAGAGTTGAAACTTGAAATCAAATAAATTAAGTATGGTCTTACCGGAAAACTCAAACAGATGGATGGTGGTCGAAATTCCTCCAGAAGAACCAGATCCAAGGACAACAATGGTGGAATCGGTGGATATGGAGGTGGAAAATAAATATCGTTAATTGAGAGTAGAAAATTTTTACAAGTGCACTGGAGAAGAGAAATAAAATAGGAGAAATCTGAAAAGGGTTTTGAAAAATAATTGAATTTCATTGGTAAAGATGGGTTTGAAAAAAATAATTAAGGATAGAAGTGAGAAAGACGAAGAAACCGCCCATTTATTTCTCCCTGGCTTTCTTTGCGTTCTCTTTATTTCCTTTCTCTTTCTCTGTAATCTCTTCATCAGATACGGAGGCTTTTTTTTGTTTATCTAATTTTTTATGGACCCAACATATATAATACTAATACTAGTATAGGTGTACATGGACTAGGCCCTCTATCACCTCGGTGCCCTGGGCCGTCGCCCTAGCCCAACAAGGCAAAAGGCCGACCCTGATGCCCGGTTCCAGATGAGTTAGGTTGTTTACTCACTTGTTTTGGATTAACCTTCCAAATCTTCTCACATAATTGGAACAATTCCTCTTCGTGCGGCGTTCTTGAACCATTTTCACTCTTAACACTCCTTTCATATTTTTCTCTCAGTCGTCGTACTTTCTCTCTTAATTGAACCAACGTAGCTTGAAGAGTAAGTGATTTAAGGATAAATGGATAAAAATCCAACATATTTTGTGCGGCATTACGGCCTGTTTCTTCCTTAAACTTAATCATACTGTTAAATACACCCCCATATACACACAATATACATGTATATTGTGTGTATATGGGGCTCTCAGATTTATTGAAGAAGTCCTTATATGGGCTTACGCAGTCTCCGTGGGCCTGGTATACGCGGTTTGCAGACTATGTTTCGACTATTGGGTTCACTCACAGCAGGTCGGATAATTCTTTGTTCATCTACCGTCGTGGTTCGTCCTTGGCCTATATTCTGTTATATGTTGATGATATTATTGTGACTGCCTTTTCCTTTGCCTTGCGCCAGTCTATCATGACCATGCTCAGCTCCGAGTTTGCTATGAAAGACTTGGGGCCCTTGAGTTATTTCTTGGGGATTGCTGTCACTCGTCATTCCGATGGGTTGTTCTTGTCACAACGGAAGCATGCAGCCGAGATCATCGAACGGGCTGGGATGTCACCCTGTAAGTCCACTTCCACTCCAGTTGATACTAAGCCCAAGCTTGGTGCCACGGCCGGCGTCCCTTACGAGGATCCGACCGGCTATCGCAGTCTTGCAGGGGCCCTTCAGTATCTTACCTTTACCAGACCGGATATTACGTATGCTGTCCAGCAGGTGTGTTTATTCATGCATGATCCCAGAATTGAGCACATGAATGCATTCAAACGCATCATTCGGTATATTCAGGGTACACTGGACTATGGTTTGCATTTATATCCTTCATCGACATCCACACTTGTATCATACACAGATGCTGATTGGGGTGGGTGTCCAGACACCAGACGGTCTACGTCTGGCTACTGTATGTTCCTTGGCAACAACTTGGTCTCCTGGTCTGCGAAGCGTCAGGCGACTCTATCCCGCTCAAGTGCCGAGGCTGAATATCGAGGGCTAGCTAATGTGGTCTCGGAATCATGTTGGTTACGTAATTTTCTTTTAGAGCTTCATTGACCCATTCAAAAGGCAACCTTGGTGTATTGCGATAATATTAGTGTCATTTACCTTTCTGGTATCCGGTTCAGCACCAACGCACTAAGCATATCGAGATGGACATACACTTTGTCCGCGAAAAGGTTGCTCGGGGTCAGATGCTAGAAAGAATTTAGATATATATATATATATATAGAGAGAGAGAGAGAGAGGGGGGATCTATTTATTCACAAACATGCTACCGTACCATCCAAGGCCAATGATCATGATTGAGAGGACACGAATGTCCAACATTGAGAAAGCGCCAAATTGTCCTAGCCTCTACCAACACAAAATTTTGTTACTACAACAACTATAGCTTGTCACAACCTAGGTATTTTTGCAAAGCTTGCCGGATATACTGGACTAATGGTGGTTCTCTTCGAAATGTCCCCGTTGGTGGTGGTTGTCGGAAAAGCCGACGTTCAAAGTCTTCCAGAAAAGACGATAATACCCTTCAAACGCCGAGCCCCTTCCTCTCTGAAGCTGCTGGAGCTGACATTGATCTAGCCGATGTTTTTGCCAAGTACTTGAACCAAGGTACAACCAATAATGATCAAGATAATAATATTCTTCAAGAATCTCAAGATTATTCTTCTATTGGAGCAAGCTTATCTGATTCTCCAAATTCTTTTGAGAATGAGAGCCTATTGGATGAGACTATTATGGGAAATTTTACCTAAATTAGGAGACTACAATATTACCTAAATATCTACACCATATTCGGTTTCTATACTAAATCCGAGAGCCCCATATACACATATGGGGTATATTTAACACATACAATATAGAAATTTCATCTTCTTTGTTTTGACCCTTTCGATTCAAATATTCTTGTTTTCTCTTTTCTCAGATTTTTTTTCTTTTTGGATGGCAATACCCTCTGAATTTTCTCTTCTACATCATCTGATGGAGTTTCATTACACAGTAACCACCTTGTGTTATTGTCATCTTTCTCTGTAGTCGACTCCTTTTCTTCAATCTCTTCGTTCAACCCCAGTGCTTCTTCAGAATTTCCCAACACTGGGCTTGTAATTGAAGAAGACAAGTGCAAACACTTTGAAGATGAAGGGTCCGTTCGTATACTCTATTCTCTACATCACTCGTAAAAGCAAAGTTAAAAGGCAAACTCCTAATTACTGATTTAGTAGCCATTTTTTTAAGGTTCCTTGATATTTTCTTTTCTGCTACTCTACTATTATTCTATTTTGTGTTTTTTTGTTGTTCTTTGTTGTATCAAATTTTCATCCGGAGTTTTATTTAATTTTAATAATTGAAAAAAGAAATATTTGCAAGTTACCTCATTAAACTTAATTTAAATTATTATAGTTCTAACAATTATTTTTGTAAAGAACGGATCTTGGGCCTAACTCAACGCCAAAAGTAGGATGAGGATTGTCCAAGTACATGTAAGGAGTCCATGTTCCCATTCCATATCCGATGTGGGACTCTTAACACTCCCCGCACACCCAGACCTTGTTAACTGGAGCGTGGATAATATAATTTGGGGCCCAACATCGGTGAACAAAGAATTGGAATGACTATGATACCATGTAAAGAATGGATCTTGGGCCTAACTTAACCCAAAAGCTAGCTTGTAGGGTGAGGATTGTTCAAGTTTTTATAAGAGTCTATGTTCTCATTCCATATCCGATGTGGAACTCTTAACAATTTTGTATGACATATTTATCTGTGTCAGGTATACATTTTAAAAAAATATTGAATCATGTTCTATGCTTTCTTAGTTCATCCTACATATATGACGCATCATGGTCAAAATATCACTGGGCCCATCAAAAACTGGTTGGAAACTCATCACAGCTAAGTAACTGACAGAATGCATGTATATGGAGGCTTGTGAATTGTGATAGTTTACATCTTTAACATATCTTGTTCCTTCAATGCCGGCTTGTGGCAGAAATAACAGTTGGAAATACAACAACCCCCTCAATCTCTTTTTAAAAGAATTCTCCTATATTTCTCTGCCTGCCAAGAAAGTAGCACCAAACAGACTGTAACATCAACAGAAATTTGCAGAACAACAAGGCTTGCAAAATTTAAAATTGGTTTTCTTTATGGCAGGGTCGGATTGAATAATATATGAAGGAATATAAGTATCATAAAAGTACAGCGAAAAGATAATTAGGCACGTCTTCCTTTTCACAGGCTATTCCCAGAATTATCAGATGGCAAGATCCAAATGACCTAATCGCGTTTTCACCAAAGGAACCAAACCGTATGTAAGACCTGCATTTTTTTAGACACAGGAAATTAAGTTGGCTTGAAGTAAAGAAAAATAGGTTTAAATCGAAAAATGTACCTAATTGTCATAAAATTTGAGTTGAAAAGGAAAATAATGAAGGAGAAATTCTTTAAAACCACAAAAAAAGGTACCACAACTTTTAAAGTCAATGCTGCTTCATTATAAGTTTCTACAATACAAGATACTTCAATGTGAAGTATTTTTGGTCAGGAATATATCGTACAGTTGTATTATACAAATATTTGAAAACATATGGAGCTCTGCACACATTTGATGCCTTCATATAAAATTTTCATCTAGTTATGATACTTTTTTCTTGCTCTTGTAAATATCATATTTCTTTCACATTTCAGTATTAAAAGACGGGAGGCTACTACAGAGAGATCTTCTAGTGAATCATCATAGAATTAAGTTGGGACTAAGGATTGATATAATTTATCACAGGAAAACCAATTTAAAATACTGTGACATTAAAGGAAATTCCAGCACCATGATAGTGAATCAGTTTAAGAAATCCATTTAACTGATGGACACTTTTTAAACTTTAACAATATAGTTTCAGATTTCATCTTAAGTTCTTCGTATATATAAATTGGAAAGACGGAAAATATGTTGGAAATTTGCCTTTGGTGGGGAGGTTGCGTCCACCCATATTTAATGACTTAAACACTAGGGTTCCGCATGTTGGAGGCTTTGTCTCTTCACACGTGCATAATCTACTAAGTGAGTAGATGACCGTAGGGCCAAGGATCGTCAAATTTCGTTAAGAAATGAAAGAGATATTGGTCCACGAAGTAAGGTGTTTGAGGCATGGAAATATGGTGTGAGACAAATCTACCACATCGGTGGGAAAATGAAGAATTGTTCTCTTTATAAGCCAAAAAAATGGATAAGGGTTTGGGACCCCAAGGGATAATCCATGTGTTTGAAGGAGGGAGGACCTAGGTGTGCTTGGGTTCGAGGCTAGCGCCGCCCACCCGCCCGTCGGATCGTGGGCTTCTAGGCTACTTCTAATATTATCTTTTGGACCAAAACGTTTCTGGCCATGAATATATCTCTTAATCACCTCTCCTCCTCCTAAATACTATAGATTGCCTGAAACAGATTTGAGGTAGTGAGAGAGGACGAAAAAGAGAAAAACAGTCCAAAAGAAAGAGCAGAAACAGTAACAAAACGAAATGAACAGAAACTCTTCCTTTTCCTCTAATTTTCAATTCTTCAGCAAGTCGTTTCATGTTTGTTTTCTTCGTCAGAATCAACCTATTTGCTTTGTAGTGTTGATTAGTTGTTGTTGTATCTTGGGAGACTATTACCCGCTAACGTAAAAGCATATTTACGGGGAAATCTTGTCTTAAAGACAGAGAGTCATCTCTCGACTCAGCCATAACAATCCAGATTTAGTGTTTCTTGATTTCAGGTTATCAAAATTCAATACAACAAGCTTGCGACAATTATAATATTGGTTGTTTGTTTATCCTTTTGAATACTTGTAATATTTATTTACTTCCCGTACTACAATTATAACCAACAATTTTAAGACAAGATTGTATTAATGTTCGACAGATGTCGGTCAACAATTGTGTGACCAAATCTGGCTATGGTTGTGATTTTCTGGTAGAAGACAGTTCTGATTATGTTGTTGACGGTCAAGGTGTTGATGGTGTCACTGCTCCCGAGAGTGGTGGGAACAAGCGCCCACGAGAGGCTGATGATGTTAACTGGACAAGAGGAGAAGATTGAAGATGTTGTTCTATCTTGTAGCAGAAGGCCTATATCGGTCCCAGACAAAGGATCCGAATTATGGTAAGGAGGAAATGAACACTCAGTCCGACGAAGTGACTAAAGTGGGCCAGAATCCGAAATTGGGATAAGTTATTTTTCTTCCTTGTTAAAAATGAGATTAAATGGTGTCTGATTAAAAGGACTTAATGTAAGGCTGGGAATATGAAAATGTTTTCTAGAAAAATTATATACCTTATGTTTTAAAATTTAGAAGTTTAATCTCACCTTCCTTCCCGTTTAAAGATTGGTTTTATTGTAAACAAAACTTAAAAGATCCGTTCTTTTGGGTGTAATTACTAAAAATGTGTAAAGTTTGTTTGCACATATGAGGGAGAAAGATCAACTAACTGTGCAAAAACTGTTACCACTTCTAAGCAAGCGCCAAGAATTGTCTGGGCACCAATCTCAAGGGAAGAAGACTAAAAGATAATGGCTTATCTTAAGACGTTGAACCTGTCACACTATTTGACAGAAGATCCTTCATTTGATAGGATGATATTGGACACTCAGTGGTACAAAGCCTACGGGCGACTGGAGTGGGCCAAAATTCATTTGATAGGATGATATTGGACACTCAGTCGTACAAAGCCTACGGGCGACTGGAGTGGGCCAGAATTCATTTGATAGGATGATATTGGACACTCAGTCGTACAAAGCCTACGGGCGACTGGAGTGGGCCAGAATTTCCAAGTCTTAAAAGATCGGAAGGCCAAAAGAAAGGCAGAAAAGAAATTGGACACTCAGTCTACCAAAGCAATTGGAGTGGGCCAGAGTATCCAGATCACATATGATACGGTTACGCCCTAACCACGAGCAAGAGGTTGTTCATGTGAAGCAACGCCACCTCTAAAGTAGAAGGGGTTGGAGAGGTTGTCCTTAAAAAGGACTTTAGGGAATGAGATCACTCTAAAAGGAGGTGATACATGTCCCAAACTTGGTTTCAGGGACGTTGTTGGTCAAGCTGGTTTGAGACTAGTCTAACATGAATGTGAGGTAGGAGAAGAGGCAAAATCACCTTTCTATTCTGTCAAAGGAATAGCGAAAGCAGCACCGCTCCTCTACTAATTAGTCACACCTACATGGGTGATTTAAAGCTTATACAAAATAGAGGGGGGGAGACAAGTACTTTGTGACCTTCATTGATGATGGTACAACGTATTGCATCCTTTGTTTGTTGAAAAGCAAAATGAAGCTGTTGAAGCGGATAAGCGCTATAAAGTAGAAGTTGAAAATCAACTAAGCCTACGGATTGAGGAATTCGTAGTGATAGAGGGGGAGAATATGAAGCATCGTTGATCAAAATTACTGCTCATTACTCACCTCAGTCTAACGGTGTTAGCCAAGCGTAAAGTCGTACACCAAAAATATGTAGGGCAAGGCGATCCTTACCGCTAATGTGATTCTCAACAGAACTACGCATAATGATAAGGGTAACCCTCCGTATGAAACATTGAAAGGATCCCACCTACAAATGTTGGGATGTGAGGTGGCTTGGTAGAGGTTGGATTACCGAAATAGGTCATGTTGGATCTAAGACTGTAAGTTGCATATCCACTAGATCTGCAAATAACAGTAGTGTTTATCGCCTCTTGGTGTCAAAGAATGCTGAATTCTTTGAAGATAACTTTCCTTGAGAAGGAAAAAGAAGTAATTGCTCGAGGTTAACAAGAATCCGCGAGTACCTGATTGTCCGGAACCAGACGTTCCAGAGCTACAGGACTCGGAAGTTGCTGACTATCCGGAACTTAATGTTCCATATCTACAAAATTCAGGGATTCTAGATGTTGAACCGAGACGGAGCAAAGAGGGGACAAATACTTATTCCAAGCCTTCTAGCTTGTATGGTTGAGAATGAACCATGGACAATTAACAAAGAATTGTCATCTCCAGAAGCGCTGCTTTGAAAAGAAGCTGCAGAGAGAGAGAAATAGATTCCATCAGATAGGACCATACTTGTGTAATGGTTGACCTTCCACTGGGAAAATAATATTTGGGTTGTAAAAGTGGATACTCAAATTGAGTACAAAATAGATGGATCTACTATCAATTATAAGGCCTCGACTACTTGGACATATGCTCCCCTGTGAATAGCTTAACATCCAGGGCCATTGCAGTCTTGCGTGACATGGATGTTGAGACAGCGTTCCTAACCGGAGAGTTGAAAAGGGAGGATCAGAGTTGGTTTGTTGGACTGTTGGGCTTCTTCCTGAACTTTCATTTTAGTCCCTGAAATGTTTACATTTTGGTCCTGGAAGTTTCAGGTGAAACAGAAATAATGAATCTGACAATAGAAACATTGACTCTGAAACTAGAAAACCAACAGTTGGAAAACCAACAGTCTTAAAGTGGAAGTCATATTGACACAAAAGTCTCGATATGAAAGATATGGGTATCATAGTTGACATCTTAGGAATTGGAATTTCTAAGATATCTAACAGACTTGTCTAATTCCAAACTCATTTGTGAGGTAGTTTACAGTCTCGTTGAAGCCACCAATGGATATGAATCATAGAATTGATTAGAATTATGGTGCATCCATATACCAGGAGTGATTTTGCGCAGGTCACATGTGGTTCAATGTATTTTACAACTACAACCGACCCGGTATCGGCTTACAAAGTAGATCAGTTGAACTAAGGTTCACTCATGATTCTAAAAATGATCGGTAGAAGGCATTAAGTCGGATATGATGATATCTGAAATATTCGCTTATCTACGAATTATGGTATTCTGGATGTCTAACGGTTCTGGGAGAACACACTGATGAAAACTGGACATCGAACTTGAAGAACACCAAAGCCACAAGTGGATGTGTATGGTGGGTCTTGAAAAATCCTCTAAGAAAACTTGCATTGGTCGATTCATGATGGAATCAAAATTTATCGCTTTAAACAAAAAAAAAGAAGTTGAATAACTTCAAGACTCCTTAGGGAACGTTCCTTATTGGGAGAAACCCGTACCTTCGGCAGTTAGACATTGTGGCTAGCCGGTCGGCTTCATAAATGTCACGGATGTCGGCGTCTAGACATATCTGTCGGAGACATAAGACCGTATGACAGTTGATCATCACGGGTGTCACTTCCTCGATTACTAATCAAAGGATATAGCGAACCCTTTAACTAAGGGACTACCCGAAGATCAAGAATTCTGTCTGTCTAGGGGAATGGGCTTAAAACCCAAACAATACGAACCTTTGCGGTGGTAACCCAACTATACTGACTGGAGATCCTAAGAATTTGGTTCAATGGAAAAACTAAGCAGCAAAAGGTTCAGTTGAGCGCTTCGGTGGAAGCAAGAGCACTTCAGATGATGATTTCTGTAAGGAAACATGAATCCAAAGTTGTTCCCGCGATAGACATTAAAGTGCTACCTGCATGGTGGGTAAAGGTTAAGCTTCCAAACCTTTAATGATCCTCAAAAGGTTTGAGGTTAAGGTTGGGGAAACTTTTAATGATTCCTAACACTTGTGAAGTGGGGTATAGCAGGATACCTTGTAGGAGATCACCTATTTAAGTGCGAGAACATGCCGCCTCAAATGAACGCACTTAAGAACCCAAGTGTGTCCACAGCCAAAACGGACAAAACAATAAGAAGAAAACGAATAAGGGGAGTTATTGTGTTGGTATCATTGTCTTGGCTTACACTAAACACTGATGGTTCAAGATATCACGTTCACCTCAAAGTAAGTAAGTCTGGTGATATTCAACTAGGGAAGGTTCAATGAGGAAGCTACCTCTCCTGATGCAATATCTTTTCGCTGAAAGATTGCTGAAAGTAGGCACCTTGTGTGTGCACCAAAATCTCTTTCAATAGGGGATTGTTGGAAATTTTCCTTTGGTGGGGAGGTTGCATCCACCCATATTTAATGACTTAAATACTAGGGTTCCACATGTTGGAGGCTTTGTCTCTTCACACGTGTATAATCTACTAAGTGAGTAAATGACCGTAGAGCCAAGTATCGGCAAATTTCGTTAAGAAATGAAAGAGATATTGGTCCACGAAGTAAGGTGTTTGAGGCATGGAAATATGGTGCGGGACAAATCTACTACATCGTTGGGAAAAAGAATAATTGTTCTCTTTATAAGCCTAAAAAATTGATAAGGGTTTGGGACCCTAAGGGGTAACCCATGTGTTTGAATAAGGGAGGACCTAGGTGTGCTTGGGTTCGAGGCTAGCCCCACACACGCGCCGCCTTTGCCCGCCCGTTCGGGCTCGGGCGTGGGTCATGGGCTTCTGGGCTACTTCTAATATTATCTTTTGGACCCTAAACTATTTAGTATTTACAGTTTGATCCATGGAGTTTCAGGAATGGTGGTCAGCAGCCAGAAAGCCAACAGTTTATGACATTAAACTTCTGAAATGTTTTGCACTTACTACAAAACGTTTCTGGCCATGAATACCCATCACCTCTCCTCCATCTAAACATTATATATTGCCTGAAACAGATTTGAGGTAGTGAGAGAGGATGAAAAAGAGAAAAATAGTCCAAAAGAAAGAGCAGGAACAATAACAAAACGAAAAGAACAGAAACTCTTCCTTTTCCTCTAATTTTCCATTCTTCAGCAAGTCATTTCATATTTGTTTTCTTCGTTATAATCAACCTATTTGCTTTGTAGATTGATTAGTTGATGTTGTATCTTGGGAGACTATTTCCCGCTAAGGTAAAAGTATATATACGGGGCAATCTTGTCTAAAAGACAGAGAGCCATTTCTCGACTCAGCCATAGTTGTAACAATCTAGATTTAGTGTTTCTTGATATCAGGTTATCAAGATTCAAAACTCAACAAGCTTGCGGAAATTATAATATTGGTTGTTTGTTTATCCTTTCGAACACTTGTAATAATTATTTACTTCCCGTACTGCAATTATATCCAACAAAATAATATAATGGAAGGATAAAAAATAGATGATGGAAACAACAATCCAGAATCACATACATGTGATTCATTAGATAGTGGTGAATAATTGTAGGAACACTAACCTTGTTCCATTGCAAGAGAAAACTTGATTGAACAGGTGAGTCTTCTAAGCCGGGAATCGCTCTTGATACTTTGTCTTTTCAGAGATGGGAAAGAAAAAGAAAGAAGTGTATTCTGACTTTAGGGACCACACCTTATAAAGGTTATTTTGGTGCCTTTTCAAATGAAAATGTGTCTTTTCATAAAGTGTGTGGCCATCAAACATACAACGTGAAAAGAATATTTGATACTTCTTATGCCCATATAATAATACTTTATTAGATCATAAAATGAGCTCCTTCAATAATAGCATATCTATGTATAATATATTATATGTGAGTCCATAAAAATAGAAAATTTTGGACCACATATATTTCTGAACAATCATACATAGTTAAAATTTTAGTGTGTACAAACTTTTGCTATCTTAATTGAAATATCTCAAAACAACCTGGTCCATCGATAATACCAATATAGGATCAAAGCGATTTTCGTAACATGTATTCGAAAATAAACCCATCAATGGTCACATATATTAGCAAAATTAATGACATAGATCAAACACATAAATTACATGTAAAATTATCTAAATCATGTCTATTTCTGATTGTTCCTACTTTATGACTTAAATAGTCCAGAATCATTTTTTTATACCTTATGCAAAACCATAATAGAAAGTTAATATCTTTATTTTCAGAGTTATCAATGAATACATGAAATCTATAAACTTCATAAAACTTCAATCTATACAGAAAATAAACTTTAACATGTCAATAGCACAACAAAATAATAAACTCCCACTAAACTATCTCATCAGAGAATCTAACAACAACCATATGAGCGACATGCTCATGAGATACTTTAGGTGGAAAACTCTTAGTGAGAGGATCCGCAATCAACGAGTTTGTACTAATATGCTCAATCGACATACGACGACTCTGAACTCTTTCCTTCACAACCAGAAATTTAATGTTTATGTAATTTAACTTTGACGAACTTTGGTTGTTCTTCGAATATAACTCGGCAGATTTATTATCACAATAAATTTTCAATGGTCTTTCTATTCCACTGACTATATGCAACCTAGTGATAAAAAATTCGTAGCCATATTTCCTGATTTGATGCTTCATAACATGCTACAAATTCATGGTAGAATAAGCTATTAGTGTTTGTTTGACACTTTTCCAAGAAATAGCTCCTCCAGCCATCATAAAGACATAACCTGATATGGATCTCCTACTATCAAGACATCCAACAAAATCTGAATCGGAATATCACACGATCTCTAAGTGATATGACCTCCAATAGATGAGCATGTAATCTTTAGCTCTTTGAAGATACCTTAGAACCCGTTTTTCTACCTTCCAATGATCTATTCTAGGGTTACTTAAATATCTGCCCAACATTCTCACTATGTACGCTATATTCAAACGTGTACATATTTGTGTATACATGAAGCTCCCTACTGCTGATGCATATAGGATTTTGTCCATCTCTTTCTTCTGTATGTCTAACTTTGGACATTGGCGCAAACTTAATTTATTACTATTTGCCACATGTGTATCTCCTGGTGCACAATTTCTCATACCAAATCTACTGAGCACCTTATCAATATAAGTCTTTTAAAATAGTCCAAGAACGCCTCTGGTACGATCTCTATGAATCTGTATACCCAGAATAAAGGACGCCTCACCAAGATATTTCATTTCAAATTTACTAGATAGAATTTTTTTGGTTTCATGCAATAAACCTATATCACTGCTTGCCAGTAGAATATCATCAACATATTACACGAGGATAATAAATTTGCTCCCACTGAACTTGAGATACTGGAAAAAAAGTCTCTTTAAAATCTATGCCTTCCTTTTGAGTCAATCCCTTGGCAACTAGGCGTGCTTTATATCTTTCAATGTTACGTTTCGAATCACGTTTGATTTTGAAAATCCATTTACAACCAATCGATTTTGATCCTTGCGGTAACTCGACAAGATCCCAAACAATATTGTCTCTCATAGACTTCATCTCATCTTTCATGTCTTCAATCCATTTAGCAGAGTTTCAACAAGATTTTACTTGACTAACAGTAATAGGATCATCTTCTAATTCCATATCAAAATCATGTTCTTAGAGATAAACAACACAGTCATCTGAAATTGCATTTCTCCTTTCTCTGCCAGAACTTCTTTTAGGCACTTCAACTTGAGGTTGCTAGGATACATCAACTTGAACAGATGATTGTTCCTCAATTGAATTAGGATTTATCATAGGTAAAATTATGTTTTCATCAAAGTCCTTATTTACTGGTTGAAAAGTGTTAGGTAAAGTTAGCTGCTCACTTTGAACTGTAACCGTAGAAGGAATATTAACAAATTCTTCTTCAAACACAATTTGTTTATTTTGATCACTCCCACTATAATCAACATCCTCAATAAATTTTGCATTTCCAATTTCGGAAAAAGATCTATTTGAAGGGTCATAAAACTTGAAACCACTCGACCTTTCTGAGTATCCTACAAAGTAGCAACTAATGGTTCTTGAATCCAGTTTCTTTTCATTAGGCTTGTAAGGCCTAGCCTCGACTGGACATCTTCAGACATGTAAGTTTCTAATACTAGGCTTCTTACCGGTCCACAACTCGTATGGGGTTTTAGCTACTGATTTGCTTGTAACTCTATTTAATATGTAAACTATAGTATTTAATGCTTCTCCCCAAAGCGAATCATGTAAAGAAGAATGACTAATCATACTTCTCACCCTATCCTTAAGAGTTTGATTTCGTCTCTCAGCTACACCATTTTGACTCGAAGTTCCCGGCATAGTGTATTGAGGAATAATTCCACTCTATCAAATATTTCGCAAAAGGGTCTGGCCGTTGTTCACCTGATCCATCGTATCTGCCATAGTATTCTCCTCCACGGTCAGATTTGACAACCTTAATTTTTTTGCCTAATTGATTTTCAGCTTTAGCTTTGAAATTTTTGAAAACGCCCAAATATTGTGACTTCTCATGAATTAAATACATGTAGCCATAATGGGAGTAATCATATATAAAGTTGATAAAATATTGTTGGCCATTCCACGAAGCCATAGGGAATGGACCGCAAATAGCTATATGTATCAACTCTAAAGGTTCTTTACTCCTAGTAGCATCCTTTTTTCTTATAGTTGTTTGTTTTCCCATTATACATTCTATACAGATTTTAAAGTCTGATAAATTGACGTGCCTAGAAATTAAAACACAATTGATATCAAATTCATGGATTATTGTTGTCTTTTATGCATTTGTAGTATCTTTTCTTATGTTATTTTAGTTTTTATAGGATTTTTACATTGGTACACCAAAAGTAAGGAAATGTGCTAAAATATGGATAAAAATGCTGCAAATTAATGAAGTGCTGAGAAGGCCACTTCTGTGGATCGCAGAACCAGACCGCGAACCGCAAAATGGTAGCTACATCACAGAAGTAAATAGTTAAAGAAGAGCTCTGGAGCCCCGAAGTGAGACCAGAACTACGGTCCACACTTTCGGTCTGTGGACCATAATTCGATCTGCGAACCACTGCTTCACTTCGAGTTCAACTCAGACTGCTAAAACTCAAGGCACTTATGGGGATCGCAGTTCAGTTATGCGGACCGCACTCCTAGCCGTAGTTCAGTTATGCGGACCGTACTCCCAGCCGCAGTTCAAGATATTCCAAGTAAGAAACCACTCTGTGAACCCTAGGTCCATTTTGCGGACCACAGACTTGTTCTGCGGTCGCAGAGTGGTCAGGCAGTGATATTTTTATTATTACATGTCATCCAAAAATTGGATCCTTATATAAGGCTACCTAGGGTTTTGTGATTTAGCACATTATTCTATACAAGATTCCTAACATTGCAGGCACCTTTGAATATTCCTTGTGTTTTTTAACTATTCATCTCAAGTTATTATTCCACATATTCTTGATCTATTGTGTAAAGACATCTTGTTCACATTAAATCATTGTAACCATTCTTTTATGTTCATTATGATTTGTTACATTTATTATTTTGTTATGCATTTATTACTTGATATGAGTGGCTAAATTTAGGTTGGGGTTGTGATAAAACAATGGAATGTGGTAGTTGGGGTAGTTGATAAATCATGAAAAAGGTGTATTAATGTGAGATTCAACTACCCCTCACTGTCAATGTTAAAGAGTTGGTTGCAAATATCTCTTTCTTGCATATTGTCTCTAGTTAAACTTGAAAAAGGAGACTAGAGTCTAGGAAAGGAGTATGTTGATTAGGACTTGGAACTTTAAACCTCATTTAATGATTTCCAACTTTAATTAAAAGAGAATCAACTAAGAGTATATAATGGGTGTTCATAAATATCACACTTTAGAGCGTAAAAAGCCTAAAGTGAAATTAGGTGGGTCAATTGAGGAATCCTCACCTAGATACTAGTCTACATTACCCATACCACACTAAATACACTCACTTAAGCATAAATCCAACACCACTTTCATGAATTAAGTCACAACTATAACATTCCAATTACTTGATACTTTAATCTTTATTTGAGTTGATAATTTGAAGTAGTTAAAACAAACAAACAAACAAACAACTTGGTTACCATAGGAGTACAATAATTAGTAAAGGCATAATACACACACGAATAGATCAATTTCTCATCGTATTCCTTGTAGGATTTGACCCCAACCTAGTTGGGTTACTATATTTGACAATGGCTGCGTTATACCACTAAAGGTGTAATTTGGAAAAGATTAAATTTTGGCACCGTTGTCGGGGAATACGGTCTTAAAATTTTCTATTTGTAGTATTATTACTTTAGTAAGAGCTTCATTTCTAAATTTATGTTTACCTATTGTTTTTGTGCTGTAGGTACTATGGCGGATTTATCCAATGATGAGGGAAACGTAGAGATGGCCATATTTGCTAATGTCATCCGGCCACCCCAAATTCTAGGGAATGCAAGTTTCCACATTACTTCCACCATGGTCCACATGCTAAAAAACAAGGGCCTATTCGGAGGATCAACATCCGACGACCCGAATAGGCACTTGAGGAATTTCAATGAGGTGTGCCTTGCATTCTATCATCCCAACGTGTCTGAAGAAGCCGTGAAGCTAAGGCTATTCCCCTTCTCTCTAATGGGGGAGACCATTATTTGGTTGGATGAAATCTTGACATTCTGTCAAATGTCTGGTGAAGCCTTACATGAGGCTTGGTTAAGATTCAAGAAAAAGCTTAAACAATTCTATAATCATGGATTGAGTGATGATGTCTTACTCCAAATATTCTATTGGGTGCTAGATTCGATCAACAAGTCGATGGCCAACAACATAGCGGAGAGTGCCTTGATGGATAATTCATTTATGGTAGTGAGTGAGCTTCTTGATAAACTAATGAAGACAAATCATGCATGGTATACGAGATCATCAGAAGTAGTTAGGGGTGGTTCCTCTAAGATGATGTGTAGAGAGAAGTTGAATAAACAAGAAGAGAGGGACGAGACCATGGTGCAATTGATGATCCAAATGGCGGTCCTTACAAAACATGTGATGGAAAAAAGACCAAAGAAAGTGAATGCAGTTACTAGCATGGGTCCTAAGCAAAGTGCAACTGAGATGGTACCCTATGATCAAGAGGTTTACAATGAGAGTGAAGAAGATGTGAACTTCGTAAACAATATGCAAGGGGAGGAGGGGGTCTTCATCCCAATTACCAAGGATCGAGCCAACTGTGGCGATCTAGTAATCAAGGCGAGAATTAAGGTTGGAGAAATGATCAAGGCGGCTCTAATTGGAAAGAGAAATGAAGGGGGATGGAGAGAAAACAACAATAATGGGTACCAAAACTGTAGCTTCAACCCTTATGTTCTACTAAGAGGGAAAGCTTACCAACAACCTATCCAACCTCCTCCTTACCACAATCGTGAGTCTACTAGTGATCCCGCTAGTTCAAAACTTGAAGAGATGATATCTAGGGTGTTGAAAAATTAAGACAAGTTCGATGCTAACATAAAAGAGCTCAACAATCTTGTATCCTCACATTCAACATCCATCAAGCAACTAGAGAGCCAATTAGGTCAAATCGCCTCTACTCTAAACCCAAGACAAAAGGGGACTATTCCTAGTGATATGGTAGTCAATCCAAGAAGCAAAGGGGGAGGGGTGTCTCATTGTCTAGCCATTTCTACTAGAAGTGGGAAAGTGTTGGAGGAGCCGAAGATGCCGATGGATGTGGTAGATGAAGGGTGTATTGCAATTTAGAAGCTGAAGAAGAATTACAACAAGATGGTAGATGATTTTGTCTTGATTGAAGAGAAGAGTGATAAATAAGAGAAGGTTGATGAAAGAGAGAAAGTTCTTGAAAATGAATAAGGGAATGACAAAGAAGAGGAGGTTCCAAAATCCTTAAAGCCTATTCCAAGGCCTCCTCCTCCATTTTCACAAAGATTTGACAAGAGAATTGAAGATGGCAAGTTTAACAAGTTCTTGGAGATGTTGAAGTAATTGTCGGTCAATATTTCATTTGTTGAAGCCTTGAAACAAATGTCGAGTATGCCAAGTTTATGAAGGATTTGATTACAAGGAAGAGAAGATTGAGCTTTGAAATGGTGGATGTTACTCACCAATATAGCGCCATCATTTCTAGTTGCATTGTGAAGAAGCAAGATGATCCCGATGCTTTCACCATTCTGTGCACCATTGGGGTGTACCAATTCTCAAAGGACCTTTGTGACCTTGGGGTAAGCATCAATTTGATATCGTTCTCTATTTTCAAGAAGTTAAGTTTGGGAAATTTCCGACCTACAAGTATGAGATTGTTCATGGCGGATAGGACGGTGAAGCAGCTAATGTGGATAATATATGATGTTCTTGTGAAGGTTGATAAATTTATTTTCCCCACCAACTTTGTGATATTAGATTATGCGGTTGACTGTGATATTCCCATAATCTTGGAACATCCATTCTTAGTCATGGGAAGAGTGGTATATGATGTGGAAAGTGGAGAGTTAAAGTTCCGAATGAATGATGAATAGGTCACATTCCATGTGTGAAAATCCATGAAATAATTTATGGATATGGGGGTGATTTCAGTGATTGATGATGAGCTAGAATTGAATACCGGGATTGATGTCATTGAAGGGGCTTTGATGACGATGTTGTTGAACCATAATGATGAGTTAGTTGAGGGGATTGTGGAGATCGTGCTTGCTTTTGAGGGTCAGGGATCCTATTCTTATGCTCCTAGGTGGTTGGCCTTGGACTTGGAAAATTATGGAGTCCTTTCTCTCAAGCCTTCCATTGAAATACCGTCGACCCTTGAGATGAAGCCACTTCCAAGCCATTCGGAGTACAAGTTCCTTGGGCCAAATGACTCTTTTTCGGTTATTATCTCATCAAAGATTAATGAAATCCAAGTGGAAGTTTTGTTATCAATCTTGAAAACCTATAGAAGGGAAATTGGGTGGACTATTGCGGACATCCGAGGGATAAGTCCGGGTGTGTGTACTCATCAAATTCATCTTGAAGAGAATAGTTTCCCAAGTGTTGAGCATCAACGGAGGTTGAACCCCTCAATGTAAGATGTTGTCAAGAAAGAAATTATTGAGTGGTTCAATGACGTGGTAGTGTACCCCATTTCCGTTAGTGTATGGGTGAGCCCCGTGCAATGTGTGCCGAAGAAATGAGGGATCACGGTGGTCCCAAATGATAAAAATGAGTTGATACCAATGAGAACGGTAACTGGTTGGAGAGTTTACGTGGAATGCCGAAAGTTGAATAGTGCTACAAGGAAGGACCATTTCCCCTACCTTTCATTGATCAAATACCTGATAGGTTGGTGGGAAAGTCTTACTATTGCTTTTTGAATGGATACTCGGGCAACAATCAAATCCAAATAGCCTCAGAGGACCAATAAAATACCACCCTCACTTGTCCATATGGTACATTTGCCTTTCGAATGATGCCTTTCGGTCTTTGCAATGCTCCAGCCACCTTTCAACGTTGCATGATGGAAATTTTCAATGATCTAGTGGAAGATGTTATGGAGGTCTTCATGGATGACTTCTCCGTAATTGGCGAGTCTTTTGAAGCTTGCTTGGAAAATCTTTCCCTCGTTTAGAAAAGATGTGCAGAGACTAATTTGGTCTTAAATTAGGAGAAGTGTTACTTTATGGTCATGGAAGGTATAGTCATTGGTTACAAAATCTCCAAGGATGGTATTTAAGTAGACAAGGACAATATTAAAGTGATAGCCGAGTTTCCTCCCCCAACAACCATCAAGGGTTTAAAAAGATGCAAACCCAATGTGCAATCCCTTGGAAAAGGATGCAAAATTTGAGTTCAATGAAGCATGCCTCAAAGCTTTTGAGGATTTAAAAGAGAAACTGGTTTCGGCTTCGATAATTGTGACTCCAAATTGGGATCTTCTCTTTGAATTGATGTGTTATGCAAGTGGGGTTGCTATTTAGGCTATGTTGGGCCAAAGACATGGCAAAATCCTTCACCAAATATACTATGCAAGTAGATCTCTTAATGAGGCTCAAAAGAATTACACAGTGATGGAGCAAGAGTTATTTGCCATTGTCTTTGCTTTTGAAAATTTTTGATCTTATCTATGGGGTTCTAAAGTGGTGGTGTATTCTGATCATGCAGCCCTCGGATAATTAATAGCAAAGAAAGACACGAAGCCATGTTTGATTAGGTAGGTAATCCTTCTACAAGAGTTTAATTTTGAGATCAAAGATTGGAAAGGTTGTGAGAACAAAGTAGCAACCCATTTGTCAAGGATTAAAGAGGTCGGAAGGCCAAAGAATAAATTGAAGATCAATGATGCTTTTCTGGATGAGCAAGTCTTTGCTTCATCTCAAGATCTCATCCCTTGGTATGCCGATTTCACTAATTACTTAGTGAGTGGAATCATGACGGATCATCTACACTCTCACGAAAAGAAGAAATTCTTGAGAGACTCCCAGAACTACTATTGGAATGAGCCTTATCTCTTCCAGATTTGCGCCGACAATATGATTCGAAGATGTGTGCCTGAAGTGGAAACCTTGCCTATTATGGAAGCATGTCATACTTCACCAGTTGGAGGTCACCATGCTAGTCAATGTATGGCCTCCAAAATTCTTCAAAGTGACTTTTATTGACCAACAATCTACAAGGATTCTCATAAGTTTGTGAAGCATTGTGACTAATGTTAAGGGGAAGGTAATGTCTCTAGAAGGCATGAGTTGCTTATGTCTCCTATTATTGAAGTGGAATTGTTTGATGTGTGGGGAATAGATTTCATAGGGCCATTCGTAAGTTCGTTGGCAACAAATACATACTTGTGGCAGTTGATTATGTGTCTAAGTAGGTTGAAGTCATAGCCATTCTGAACAACGAAGGGAAGAGTGTCACCGCGTTCCTCAAGAAGAACATTTCACTCGTTTTGGGACCTCTATAGCCATCATAAGTGATGGAGTCTCTTACTTTTGCAATATAGTGTTTGCCTCCCTTCTTGAAAAGCATGAGGTAAAGTATAAGGTGGAAACTCCATACCACCCCCAAACAAATGGTCAAGTGGAAGTGTTCAACCGGGAGATAAAGGGCATTTTGATAAAGACGGTTAATCTCATGAGGACGGATTGGTAGATAAAGCTTGATAATGCTTTGTGGGCATATAGGACGGCATACAAGTCTCCTGTTGGGATGTCATCGTACAAGTTGGTATTTGGCAAGGCATGTCATCTTTAGGTAGAGGTGTAATATAAGGCACTTTGGGTGTTGAAAAAGCTAAACATTGATTGGGAAAATGCATCGAAGTTAAGGGTGGATCAAATTAACGAGATGGATGAGTTCCATCTCCAAACTTATGAGAGTTCCATTTTTTACAAGGAGAGGATGAAGTTCTTCCATGAAAGGAGAATTTTGAAGCGGGAATTTTCACTCGGGAACTTGGTCTTGCTCTACAATTCTAGACTCAAGTTGTTTCTCGAGAAGTTGAAGTCAATATGGTCCGACCCTTTTAAAGTGATGAAGGTATTCCCATATGGTTCCATTGAATTAGAGAGCAAAACCGGTCACCTTTTCAAGGTGAATGGCCAAAGAGTCAAGCATTACTTGGGGAGTTTTGATGATCATAGGGTGAATGCAATCATCACCCTCTACGAACCTTGAATAATTTATGATAACATTTGTCGTGCCGCGACGTTAAATTAACCGCTAATGGGAGGCAACCCAATTTTTTCTACTTTATTTTTGTTCACTTGTGTATTTTTATAGTTTGTTAAGTGTGTAGGATCTGGAAACACAGGAAAAATGGGGAGGAAATATGGAAAGATATGCAAAATAAGTCAAAAGATAAAGAGAAACCATTGTGCGGACTACTCTGCGGATCGCAGTCGTGTTCTGCGGACCACACAATATAACGCAAAACTCCACAAACAATTGGAAAATTGAGATTTGGAAAAGGAATAACTGTGACTCACATTCCAGAACTGCGGACCGCACTTTGGTCCGCAGAATTACATAGTGCACCTAAGAATTTTTGGGAAAGTTTGTGGTGAGACAAACCCTTTTGAGAATCGCAGTCCGATTCTGTGACCTATTCTGTGATCGAAAAAGGGTGCCATGTCATCTAGGTCAAAACAAGGTAAGTGGGTCGTAGTCCAGTTCTGCGAACCGCAGACTGGAACTGTGACCTGATCTCGACCGGGTCCAGTTCAAAAAGACCCAAAATGCACCAACTGAGCACTCTTTTAAGGGCCGCAGAATAGTTATGCGGACCACAAAAGGGCACCCCAGTCTGTAAAATGGCCAGTGATTCAATAGGATTGAAAGGCAATTCTGCGATACCTTTTGCGGGCTGCGGAATGATTATGCAGATTGCAAAGTTGGCCGCAAAAATTCCCATTAAATTCAAAGTTTCCGTGCAAAAGTTTGATCGCGGTCTGCGGACTACAGTTTGGGTTTGCAACATCACAAACCTGGATTGCGGCCCGCAGACCAGGTCTGCGATCACTGAAGATTTTTCCAATTCCTATGTTTTTGTTCTTTCTTTTTTGCTTATAGTATAACTTCTTTTTTGTTTTGTGTGCTTTATTCTTGCAATTACTTTATGAAAATACAAAAATATTTTACTTTGTTTTTCATACCATAGTCTAATACTCAACATGTCTCTTGTTTGCATAAATCTCTCCCAAGAAAATGCAAGCACATAAGGATATCACTATTAATAAGTTGGCACCCCGGTTAGATCTTTGAGACCTACTGCAGCCCGATTGATAACCCAAAGCTAGGGGAAGCTCACAGTCCATACTCACAAAGCAACTGCCGGGCTGAGTAACAAAAGTAGGCACCCCAACACAATCATTTCTAGTTATGAGAGGTCACAAACTTCTCACGCTACTGCACATTCATCCTTCCAGTCTGAAGAGGAAGATGTTGGGGAAGAAAAAACCTGATCGGTCAAGTTAAGACAAAAGAGGGCCCAAAAGGTCAAGAGGTTTGGTGTTAAGGGTTCAAAACAGCAATACCAAAAGAGCAAAGACCGGAGCTTCATTGAGGAGAAGCGGATTTTGATGAACGGACTGAGAGATCAGTTCTCAATGGTCTGGGAGTTGATTGTCTTCCATGGGTGGCAGTGTTTTGTTGAAACATTGCCTCAGTACAACAAGGAATTGGTTCATGAGTTCTACGCCTCATATACCACCTCCGTGCCAAAGAAAACAAAGGCGCAACCGAAGGCTTTGCTTAAAGAAGTGGAAGTTCGTGAGGTGAAAGTTCCTTGTGGCGGCACCGCAATCAATAAAGCAATCCATCCCAGCCTTAATCATGAACACAATGAGTTTGCTATCAAGTTCACGGGCCGTATGGATGATGAGCGCCCATGGGCAGCCGCTATTGTGACCAATGCGACCCCAGAGTGGATTATCGCGGGTACAAAGATCTACAAGAACACCTTGAGCACTAAAGACAAGTTTTAGCTTAGTTTTGTAAGTAGTCGATTCCAACCGTCATACAATGAGACATACATTCGGTTAAAGAAGATAATTTTGATTGTTTGCATTGTGAGCCGAGTCAGCATTGAAATCGGTGATATGATTGAGAATGAGCTTGGTAGGAGAGCTCAATAGGATCGAACCTCATTCCCTTTCTCTTGCCTGATTACAGAGTTATGCCGCATGGCCAAGGTGTCCAAGTTGCGTCGTGTGGTTAATGCAGTCGATGCCTTGTTAACGTGTGATATTTTGAGTGTACAAGTAGAGGAGAACTAAGAAAGAAAGAAGAGAAAGACTACCAGCGCCTCGGTTACATCGGTTTATTTGGTTGATTTGGAAGGATCTGCATCTGAGCGGATAGAGACACAGGCCACCACATCGGCCGACCATATTTCGTCTATTCCTTTCACAACCGGCATATATACTCTGGCAAACTCCAGCTTCAGCAGCCATTATTCCTCCTACATCTTCAGTTGCTGCTAGATCATAGCCCGTCTTATCGAGGGCTAGTATAGTGAAGATAGGCCAAATTGCAGCCATTGCTGATGCTCGATCATCCCGACTTGAGTCGAGTCTTCTTGAGATGATCCAGATTACCTTAGCCATGATTAGAGATGCCTTGAGTGCAATGCCACAGAGGCAAATAGAGCATGGGGATGCACTTGTCCTTTTGACAGGTCGGGTGCACAAACTTGAGGCCAGTAGCGACGGTGATGTCACTTTACTTCGGGTATACATAGATAGCTTGAAGAAGGAAGTGGAGAGCTTGAAGACTACCAGATGGATGACCTCTTGGGTATCCAGCTCCAACCACCGAGGGTTGAACCACAACAGGTGAGTGGCCTCGGGGTACAGGGTGCTAGTGAGACCCCGGATGACTCCTAGAGGCATGAGCAGGTAGATGATGATGATGATGAGGCAGATAAGGAGGGGCTTGAGTAGCCCCGCACTAGTGAGAGAGTTGTTGTTGATGAGGACCTGGTGACGATAGAGAATGTAGTGTTTTATGCAGTGGTGGCATGATCTCGTGAGGAGACCTTGATGATTGGGTCGAGTGGAGTGGCCTAGGAGACACATACATAGATTGATACTAGAGGTCATACTCCTTCACCAGTTGTGGGCACCACTACACCAGCCACTAAGACCACACCACTATCACCACAGAGTGAGCCTGTGATAGGCGATGTAGAGATACCTACTCCCACTCCACAGTCGCAGGGCACTGATGCCCAGTAGAGGCCACGTCCATGAGCTAGACTTAGGAGGGAACCTAGTGCACCTCAGGGAGACCCTTCTATTTTTTTATCCTTGCTCTTTGTATTGTTTTATGCATTGAGGACAACACTTGATTTTAAATTTGGGGGTGGGGTACTTTGTATGTTTTTTGGGGAAAATGACACTTTGTTATGTTAGTATTTTCTTACGTTTTGTATTTTGTTACATTCCGTATTTTATTAGTTTTCATATCGTATTTAGTTAATTTTTGTATTCTGTTTTAAACTTTGTTCCCCTTGATTTTTCTTTGCCTGGTTTTTTTCCAATGGTGTATGTCCAGTAACCATGACCTAGTGATAGAATAGTTTTGACTTGGATGGTACTTGTATATAGTTTCTAGCATGTGTAGCCTTTTTTGGTTTTGATGAAACCCCTCAAAAATGAATTTTGAAAACAAGAGTAGCATGATCATTCAAATGATTGTTCTATGAAAGCATGCCTCATTTTGTGACTATATGTCTACTTGTGTTTGAATCTCATGAAATGATAGCCTTGTGTTCGATAGAGAGTGTAAAATGTAGTGATTCTTGTAGTTCATGTGCATAGAGTGGTGAGGACTTGATTGCTATCTTGTGTTTTCTTGTGTCATCTAGAACTTGCCTCATTGGTTTGTCACCGTGAAACTAGATTTTTCTGATTGAGGAAATGATCTTAGACATTCACATGAGAGTGAACCTTCTTGATTAACAACTTCTTTGACCTACCCGTGAGTGAGAGAACTAGTTTTCCCCCTTTGAGTTTTTTTAAAATTTTCTTTGGCTACCACATTACAAACCGAAACCCTTTTTGAAATAAACCATATTTTAAACCAAATCCCTCCTTGAATGCATGAAAAATGATGAATGAGGCAAAAAATCTAAGTTGGGGGTGGGATGTGCAAAGAAAACAAGGGAAAGAAGATTGTGATGTGAGTGGTTCTAAAAGAGAAAGAGAAAATTGAGAAAAAGAAGAAAATGCAATGCAAAAACAATAGAAAAGGAAAGAAAATGAACCATAAAAATAATGAAATAAAGTGAAGAAATACTTGAATAAATGGGGTGAAGAAGGAAGTTGGAAAACAAAAGGAGTTGTGCTATGAAATGAAAAATATGTAGTGCAAAGGAGGGAAAACACACTTGTACCTAAATGAATATCATATCTATCCCTAAGAATACATTTCAAGCTTGATAAAGTCCTTAAAGATCCGAAACTGAGCACTTTGAATAGTAGTGACTTAAAATAAAGGCAAGTCTATTGCATGATATTTGTGACACTTGACATTCTTTGTGAGTGTGAGTGATCTTGGTTGTTCCTTGTTTTTAAAAGAAAATCTTTGAGTGAGTTTGGGACTTCTTTGTTGTGAGGGCACATTGAATTGCGTGAACCTTGTGAAATGAAAGCTCATCTAGTTGAATATCTCAGCGCATATAGTCACTTGTAGCATTTAGACATCTCTTGAGGCTTGATGTTCATGAGCTCATTGATAGTAGATATGCACTCTTGTGCCTTTGTTTTGGAAAACATGAGGGGTTGTCAATTTTGTGAAACACATGCGTAGAATTGTAGGTAGAACAAACCATATTCATCTTCGTTTTGTCATTAGTCGTACCTTAGTTATGTTTAGGTTGCTTGAGGACAAGCAATAGTTTAAGTTAGGGGTGTTGATGTGCCTAGAAATTACGGCACATTTGATATCAAATTCATGGATTATTGTTGTCCTTTATGCATTTGTATTAGTCTTTTCTAATGTTATTTTGATTTTTGTAGAATTTTTACATTGGTACACCAAAAGTGAGGAGACGTGCTGAAACACGGATAAAAATACTGAAAAATGGATGAAGGTGCTGAGAAGGCCACTTCTGCGCATCGACAGAACCAAACTGTGGACCGCAGAATGGTAGCTACATCGCAAAAGTAAACAATGAAAGAAGAATTCTAGAGCCCCGAAGTGCGACCCAAACTACGGACTGCACTTCCATTTTTGCGGACCGCAATCCGATCTGTGAACCACTGCTTCACTTCAAGTTCAACTTAGACTGCAAAGACTCAAGACACGTATGCGGGCCGCAGTTCAGTTCTGTGGCCGCACTCCCAGACGCAGTTCAAGACAGTCCAAGCAAGAAACCACTCTGTGAATTCTAGGTCCGTTTTGTGGACCACAGACTTGTTCTGCAGTCGCAGGGTGGTCAGGCGGTGGTATTTTTGTAATTATATGTAGTCCAAAAATTTGGTCCCTATAAAAGGCTACCTAGGATTTTGTTATTTGACACATTATTCTATACTATATTCCTAACATTGTAGCTACTTTTGAATATTCCTTTTGTTATTTTTACTATTCATCTCAAGTTATTATTTCATAAAGATTCTTGATCCATTGTGTAAAGACAAAGCTCTTGTTCACATTAAATCATTGTAAGCATTCTTTTATGTTCATTATGACTTGTTACATTTATTATTTTGTTATGCATTTATTACTTGACATGTGTGGCTAGATTTAGGTTGAGATTGTGATAAAATAATGAAATGTGATAGTTGGGGTAGTTGATAAATCATGAAAAATGTGTATTACTGTGGGATTCAACTACCCCTCACTCTCAATGTTAAAGGGTTGGTTGTAAACATTTCTTTCTTGTCTATTGTCTCTAGTCAAACTTGAAAAGGGATACTAGAGTCTAGGAAAGGAGTATGTTAATTGGAATTGGGGCTTTAAACGTCATTTAATGATTACCAACTTTAATTAGAAGGGAATCAACTAAGGGTATATAATGGGTGTTCATAAATGTCACACTTTAGAGCTTGAGAAAGCCTAAAGTGAAATTAGGTGGGTCAATTGAGAAATTCCCACCTAGATACTAGTCTTCATTACCCATACCACACTAAATACACCCACTTAAGCATAAACCCAATGCCACTTTCATGAATTTATTCACAATCCTAACATTCTAATTACTTGATACTTTAATCTTTATTTGAGTTGATAATTTGAAGTAGTTAAAACAAACAAACAACTTGGTTTCCATAGGAGTAAAGAAATTAGTAAAGCCATAATACACAGGCGAATAGATCAATTTCTCATCGTATTTCTTGTGAGATTCGACCCCAACCTAGTTAGGTTACTATATTTGATAATGGTCATGTTATACCATTAAAGGTGTAATTTTGGCGAGATCATAAATCAAGGGAATCAAGAATTCCTTCTGACACAATCCTTTGTATTCTTTGTTTTGAAATATGACCCAATTGCTTATCACATAACATTGATGAATTCTCATTTGTTAATCTGCGCTTAGTACCAAATTACATGAATGTAGGTTTTCATTGTTGTATGAGGCTTGACTGTCTAATTTATATAATTTATCAGTCAGAGTATCAATAGCCTCCACAACTTCCTTATTTCCATTTCTCACATAGATGTATCTTCCAGTCAGCATCAATTGGCATTCGGCTCCTTAGACAATCCTGCATAGTGACACTTATGCGAATAGTTGCACCTGATCTATCCACCAAGTGTCAGTAGGTACAATAGCCAGACTAACTTCTGAACAAACAAAGTTTAGAAGTTTACCTTTCTTTTTAAGCCAGGCAACGTACTTGGAACAATCCTTCTTTATGTGATCAGCCTTCTTACAAAAGTAACAAGGGTCTTGTTTCTTTTGATCCTTAGGTTGTGATGTTCCTTCGTCTGTAGTTTCTTTATTCTTACTCCTTTTTCGCTTATGTGAAATGGTTTTAGTTTCAAAGGTAGATGCCAAATGACCACTTTCAATCTTCTCTTGTTTGAGTCTATCTTCTTCTTGCACACATTGAACTATCAACTCATTCAAAGTCCATTTTTTCTTTTGGGTATTGTATAAAACTTTGAATTGACTAAATTGTGCAAAAAAAGAGATCAAAACTAGGTGCACAAGTATGTCATCAGACGATTCAAGATTAAGGGCCCTAAGTTTTGTCACAAGATTATACATCTCTATAATGTACTCCCTTATGTTTCATTTCCCTTATATCACATTGAAACAATCTTATTATGAATAGTAGTTGATTCAATCTTTTCGTTAGCAGCGAAACGATCTGAAATTTTATTTAGGAAACTTTTGGCATCTTTATCGTCGGTTATACCTCCCCTTAAGGATTCTGAAATTGAGTGTTGCATCATCATCAAGCTCATGTGATTTGATCGCTCCCGCTTCTTATATGCGGTCTTTTATTCATTAGTACTTGTTTCGTTCAAGTCCGCAGGTCGATCAAATCTTAATGCATAGTTGAGATTCATGCAACCAAGCATAACATACTGTGTTCTTTCCATTTCTTGAAGTGTGTGCCATTAAGCACATGAATGTTGTTCATATTGACAGATATAGAAGACACTATAAGATAAAAACAAGTAATGCTCACAATTAATCATACAAATAAACCATGTATATGTGAAGATAACTTTTAAATAAAATTGAAGTAATAATGATAAATAAATTTAAAACTATATTTATCAAACACATATACATGAAAGTGGGCCCATCTCAAGATACCTAGCACAACATTATCATTTAGTCTTTGGACGGAAATAATAATTTATAAGTGGTACTTTTATATATAGTTCATGAACATTGATTACTAAAACGTCCTAACGATATGTCTTTCTTTGGACGAACACATTATTAGCATAATATTACTAAATGTATCACATATCCATGACTATCCATAATCTGACCAAAATAATCTCCTTTGGAATAATTATTTCGCATAGACAAAACATGCTTAATGTTCAAAATAAATAAATTTTATCTGACAGATTACTTTGGCAACATATTAGTTTAGTTTTATTTACTTCCAAACAATAAACACACGTGATAGAATGGTTAAGGTGTCAATAATTCTAAAGTAACAAACTAAACCAAAAGAATGCATCGATTCAAATCATCGGCTTTTCAATACACTGACACCACACTAACCAAGCCATCTTTTTTTTGTTTAAAAATAACTTCTTTAAAAGTAATTAAAAAGAACTAAAAAACTTTAGAATCTGCTGGTGAAATTTGGAATAACCAGTGAAAGTCTGTATATTTTGCACCAAAAATATATATATGGATATACTGGTAATTTAACGGAAAACGACACAATCAAAATCTAAGAGATCAAAGATCAATTAGTTGTAAAATTTTACTTAACTCTTTCTTGTTTTATCAAGAAGGAAAAGAAAGAAAAAAATTAATAATGCCGTAAGAATCCTCAAAATTTTGGCGAAATCAACACATAGTTCATCCTTCCCTTGTACAGTTTAAACCGTTAATAACAATGTTATATATTGATCTAAACTTACACAATTGTAATATTGTAAGAGGTGGGTGTTGTTAAATTCAGAAAATTGAAGCAACCAGTAGTAATCAGATGTTAATTTTCAAATAATTAACCAAAAAGAATCCCAACGAGAAAAACAAACATGCAGAATACAGCCCCAAAATCTTGACAAGAACCCATAAAATAGCATGTAAAAACTTTTGCTAAAACAGAGTGATTTCTTATCCGATTTTGGCCCAAAAAATACTGAAACACGTCTAATGATCTAACAAGATAGTGCGTTGATACCACTTAATGGAAAAAATAATCCAGAATCACATGTAAATCGTTAGATAGTGATGGACAATTGTAGGAACACTAACCTTTTTCCATTGCAAGAAAAAACTTGATTGAAGAAGTGAGTCTTCTAAGTCTGAAATTACTCTTGATACTTTGTCTTTTCAGGAAAGGAAAAGTAAGAAGTGTATTCTGACTTTAGGAACCACCCTTACAAAGGTTATGTTGGTGCCTTTTCATAAAGTATGTCAAAAATTAATACACAAAGGGTCAATTGAATAATAGTTATAGAACTCATACTAAATTGTTTCGAGATATAAAATCAGTCCATCAAACATACAATGTGAAAAAAAAATTTGATACTTCTTATGTTCATATAATAATACTTTATTAAATCACAAAATAAGCTCCTTTAATAATAGTATATCTATATATAATATATTATATGTGAGTCCATAAAAACAGAAAATTATTAACAGAATCTTGACATCTAAAAATATATAGGAAATGCACATACAAAGCTTACAGGAGGCTCTTCATGGTGGGGATGACCCTTAGATTTATGATTGAAAGAATAGTGAAAAGGATTTTTTTTTTTTTTAAAGATTGAAAGAATAGTGCATGTAACTATTCCAACACAAATAATTTTCTCCCACTTGGCTACTTCACGTGGCCACAGAAACTAAAGACCCCATTCAACATTAATATCACATTGGAAAAATCATATCATCTATATACTGTGAATTCACATAACCAAAACCCAAAAGAAACAGAAGAAAAGGAAAATTACAGAAGTAGTAAATGAATGCCATCCCTTGAAGAAACTAATATGCATAATCGACTTATTTCATTAAAAACAAAGCTTTTTAACATATACATGAAGGTAACTAGCATACCCAAACTGCCACACACATGTGAAATGGAAAAAATTGAACCAAATTTTATATACATACAACTTAAACACATACATACAAATAGAGAAATTCAGATATCAAATTAAAGTATATATATATATTAACTATTGCATATATCAACACACTAACACGCGTTAGTTGGAAAATATCAATATATAAGTTAGATATGAATCCTCACTTTCCTGGAGAAAACAAACAGATTATATTATATTATTAGGTAAATATCTGAATTATGGATTACACTTTACGCTATCTCTTATCAGGTTCTTCATCACATCATTCCTCCCGCTAGACCCCTTCCTGCGGAGGATCCTGAGTTATGGATTACACTTTACGCTACCGTTCTTCGGTGGATATACGCCACTATTTCAGTGGACCTTCTACAGACGATTATGGAGCCCGATACCACGGCTATGGCTGCATGGAATAGATTGCGTGACATATTCCAAGACAACCAAGATTCCCGTATCGTCACACTCGAGAAGGAATTCTCTCTCGTTCGAATGGACGTATTTCCGAACGTTTCTGCATATTGCAAGAAACTAAAGAAATTGGCGGATCAACTCCGTAATATTGGCGCACCAGTAACAAATAATCGTCTAGTTCTACAGTTGGTTGCTTGTCTTTCTGAGGCCTATAATGGTGTTGGAACTCTCCTTCGCCAAAGCAACCCTCTTCCCGACTTTCATCAAGCCCGCTCTATGCTGACGTTGGAAGAAGTCGGTTTGGCTAAAAAGGCGGCTACCGGGGCAAGCCCAATTGTCATGGTGGCATCCTCTCCTAGTTCTTCGGTTTTGTTAATAATTCAGGCCAAAACCATAACAATGGTGGCGGCAAGAATAATCGCAAAAATCACAAAAATCGTGGGGCAAACGAGGCGGTTACGGTGGCGGTTCGGTGATCAACAAACAGCGATGGGTCCCATCCAGGGTACTGATGGGCCACCACCACCGTGGCCCAAAGGTGGGGCCATTGGCGGTGGAATCCGCACCCTCCAAAGAATAGCTTCCGGCGGTGGGCTGGCCAACACCCAGGCCCAACGCCCGGAAGTTGGCGGCCCATCGGCGATGGCCCAACAAAGAAGACCTTCACCTACTACGCCCAAAGAAGCATCACGGAATGGAGTCCTCGGGCCCCGTCCTACGCAAGCCCATCATGCAAAGAGCCCCACTCGCACCAATATCGAGGCCGCGATGCACACGTTGGGATTGTCCCAACCGACCCAAATTGGTACATGGACACCGGCCACTACTCACATGACTTCCGAATCAGGTACTCTCTCATCTTATTCCAATTTGAGCACCCCTCGGGGGATAATTGTTGGTAATGACAGTTCTATTCCAATTCTAGGGTATGGTCAGAAAACATTGTCTCCTCCTACTCCACCACTCCTCTTGAAAATACTTTACATGCTCCTAAATTGATTAAAAATTTAGTGTCTGTCCGAAAATTCACAAATGATAATTCATTTCTGTTGAGGTTGATCCTTTCGGTTTCTCTGTGAAGGATTTCAAGACGGGGTGTCATCTCATGAGGTGTGATAGTAGGGGGGAGCTGTATCCTATCATGCCCGGTTTCAGTCCATCGAGTCCAAAGTGCCATCGCCTTTGCGACCATCTCTCCTTCCATGTGGCATGCTCGTCTGGGTCATCCGGGATCTTCTATTTTATCAGCTTTAGATAAAAATAGCTTTATTTCTTGTAAGGGTACAAGTCGTACTCCAATTTGTCAGTCTTGTTCATTAGGAAAAATTGTTAAGTTGCCATTTGTAGACTCCAATTCTCATACTTCTATGCCATTTGACATTATTCATAGCGACTTATGGACATCTCATGTTCTTAGTTCAATGGGTCATCGATATTATGTTCTCTTTTTAGATGATTATTCTAGATTTTTGTGGACGTTTCCAATTGCAAATAAATCACAAGTGTTTTCCGTCTTCATAAAATTTAGAGCGTTCATTCGTACTCAATTCGAAAGAGAAATAAAAAATATTCAATGTGATAATGGGAAAGAGTATGACAATAGGGAGTTTCGAGATTTTTGTGCTACTCATGGGATAAATTTTCGTTTTTCATGTCCTCATACATCTTCACAAAATGGGAAAGCCGAACGCAAAATTCGTTCCATAAATAACATTGTCCGAACTCTCCTAATACATGCCTCCATACCTCCATATTTTTGGCATCATGCTCTACAAATGGCCACTTACCTGCTGAACATAATTCCGTCTAAAGGTCTGACATACTCTTCCCCCCTCAAAGTCCTATATAATAAGAACCCTTCTTATTCTCACCTTCGGATTTTTGGGTGCTTGTGTTATCCGTTATTCCCATCCACCACAATTAACAAACTTCAGGCTCGGTCTACCCCGTGTGTGTTTTTGGGTTATCCGTCGAATCATCGTGGTTATAAGTGTTTTGATTTATCCTCCAAGAAAATCATAATCAATCGCCATGTCATTTTTTATGAAACTCAATTCCCATTTACGAAAGTTCATACTCCAAAACCTAAGTCATATAATTTTTTGGATGACCAAATATCCCCGTATATTATTCGGAATTTTTCGGACATCTCCCGTACCCAAAATCCTCCAAAGAGCCCATCGCCTACGCCCCACAAGAACGCCACATCCAAAGAAGCCGCCTGAACAGTTCCGGCAATTGGGCTGCCCACCACCTCGAATCGGTCCGTAAATTGAGCCCAAAGATTTACCGATTTGGGCCAAGAGCCCATCGTCACCGCCATCCGTCCCGAGCCCGTAAAATTCCCAAAATTCCTCAATTCTTCATCGAGTCATAGACCGGTCACTCGGAGTCAGCGGGGTATTTTTATACCTAAAAGACATTTGAATTTACATTCTGATGTCCCTAAATCCCCCTTGCCCCGCAATCCTGTGTCCGCAATAAATGACCCTAATTGAAAAATTGCTATGACTGATGAATATAATGCTCTTATTGATAATAAGACGTGGGAGTTGGTGCCCGTCCATATGGTATTAATATTATCGGTCTATGTGGATTTTTACTCATAAGGACAATTCAGATGGGTTCTTTGCTAGACATAAGGCACGACTTGTTGGTAATGGTAAGACTCAGCAGGCTGGAATTGATTGTGGTGAGACGTTTAGTCCGGTGGTCAAACCGGCTACCATTCGCACTGTGCTTAGCTTGGCTCTTTCAAAAACTTGGCCAATTCATCAATTGGATGTCAAGAATGCTTTTCTACATGGTGATCTCAAGGAAACAGTCTATATGCATCAGCCGTTGGGTTTCGTGGATCCCAACCGCCTCATCATGTCTGTTTGTTGAAGAAATCACTATATGGGCTTAAGCAATCTCCACGGGCCTGGTATACACGATTTGCTGATTTTGCTTCGACTATTGGATTCACTCACAGCCGGTCAGATAATTCCTTGTTCATCTACCGCCGTGGTTCTGCTTTGGCCTACATTCTGTTGTATGTGGATGATATCATCTTGACCGCCTCTTCCGATGCCTTGCGCCAATCTATCATGACCATGCTCAGTTCTGAGTTTGCTATGAAGGACTTGGGGCCGTTGAGTTACTTTTTGGGGATTGCCGTCAAGCGTCATTCAGGTGGCTTGTTTCTATCTCAACGGAAGTATGCTGCTGAGATCATCGAGAGGGCTGGGATGTCATCCTGTAAGTCCACTTCCACACCGGTTGATGCAACCCCAAAGCTGAGTGTCGCAGCAGGTGCATCATACGAGGACCCGACCCGCTATCGCAGTCTTGTAGGGGCCCTCCAGTATCTTACCTTTACCAGACCGGATATTATATATGCGGTTCAGCAGGTGTGTTTATTCATGCATGATCCCAGGGTTGAGCACATGAATGCAATCAAACGCATCATTCGGTATCTTCAGGGGACACTGGACTATGGGTTGCACTTGTATCCTCCATCTACATCCACACTTATCTCTTACACGGATGCTGATTGGGGTGGTTGTCCCGACACCAGACGGTCGACTTCTGGCTACTGTATGTTCCTTGGCAACAACTTGGTCTCATGGTCGGCAAAACGTCAAGCAACTCTGTCACGCTCCAGTGCAGAGGCAGAATATCGAGGGGTAGCGAATGTGGTCTCCGAGTCCTGTTGGCTACGTAATTTGCTTTTGGAGCTTCATTGTCCCATTCAGAAGGCAACCTTGGTATATTGCGATAACATTAGTGCCATCTACCTCTCAGGTATCCCCGTTCAACACCAACGCACCAAGCATATCGAAATGGACATTTACTTTGTCCGGGAAAAGGTTGCAAAGGGTCAAGTTCGCGTATGCCATGTCCCGTCTCGTTATCAAATTGCGAACATCTTTACAAAGGGTCTACCAATGGTTCTCTTTGAAGATTTTAGGACAGTCTCGGCGTTAAAACCGCCCGCTATGATCTGCGGGGTGTGTTAAATGAGCAATATACATGTGATATACACTGAATATACAGCAGTGTATATCACATATATATAACAATTGGGCCTCGCAAAGAGGTCGTCTCGGCACCAAGAATTGGGCCTCTCGGCCTCTCGGCCAGTGGGCCTCTCTCGGCCAGATTTCTCTAGGTGTATATATGGTATATATTTGTAGTATATTGTAATAAAAAGGATACCTTAATTAGTGGTATACACCTACCATAATTGTATAGTTAGAGTTATGGTAGAATAAGGATTTAGATGTAGAATAGGAAAAGGATTTGTAGTATTATGGAAACATATAACTTGTATATATACCTATTCAATCAATGAAAATAATGAAGGGGATTATTTCTTTCATGGTATCAAGAGACTAGGTCTACACAAAAGTTTTCTCTCAACTTTTCTTGTGGCCGAGAACCCCCCCCCCCCCCTCGGGTTTTCTCTCTAAAAAAAATTTGTCTTCCGCTCTCAAAAACCTCTCTTAAATTTACCCTCCTTCCTTGTTCTTTCAAATATGTCTAAGAACAATTTTCACCCTGCCCTCACGGTTTCCAATATCAAGCTCAGTGTCCCTATTGTCCTTAAGATGGAAAACGTTCAATATGCAACGTGGGCGGAGTTGTTTAAAATTCACGCTATCTCTTATCAGGTTCTTCATCACATCATTCCTCCCGCTAGACCCCTTCCTGCGGAGGATCCTGAGTTATGGATTACACTTTATGCTACCGTTCTTCGGTGGATATACGCCACTATTTCAGTGGACCTTCTACAGACGATTATGGAGCCCGATACCACGGCTATGGCTGCATGGAATAGATTGCGTGACATATTCCAAGACAACCAACATTCCCGTATCGTCACACTCGAGAAGGAATTCTCTCTCGTTCGAATGGACGTATTTCCGAACGTTTCTGCATATTGCAAGAAACTAAAGAAATTGGCGGATCAACTCCGTAATATTGGCGCACCAGTAACAAATAATCGTCTAGTTCTACAGTTGGTTGCCGGTCTTTCGGAGGCCTATAATGGTGTTGGAACTCTCCTTCGCCAAAGCAACCCTCTTCCCGACTTTCATCAAGCCCGCTCTATGCTGACGTTGGAAGAAGCCGGTTTGGCTAAAAAGGCGGCTACCGGAGCAAGCCCAGTTGTCATGGTGGCATCCTCTCCTAGTTCTTCGGGTTTTGTTAATAATTCAGGCCAAAACCATAACAATGGTGGCGGCAAGAATAATCGCAAAAATCACAAAAATCGTGGGGGCAAACGAGGCGGTTCTGGTGGCGGTTCCGGTGATCAACAAACAGGCAGTGGGTCCCATCCAGGGTACAGTGGGCCACCACCACCGTGGGCCCAGCAGTGGGGCCATTGGCAGTGGAATCCGCACCCTCCAAAGAATAGCTTCAGCCGCCGCTGGTGGGCCAACGCCCAGGTGCCCAACGCCACAGTTGGCGCCCATCGCCGATGGCCCAACAAAGAAGACCTTCACCCTACGGCCCAAAGAAAGCATCACGGAATGGAGTCGCGGGCCCCGTCCTCCGCAAGCCCATCATGCGGCAGCCCCACTCGCACCAATATCGAGGCCGCGATGCACACGCTGGGATTGTCCCAACCGACCCCAATTGGTACATGGACACCGGCCACTACTCACATGACTTCCGAATCGTGTACTCTCTCATCTTATTCCAATTTGAGCACCCTCGAGGGATAATTGTTGGTAATGACGATTCTATTCCAATTCTAGGGTATGGTCGAAAAACATTGTCTCCTCCTAATCCACCACTCCTCTTGAAAAATACTTTACATGCTCCTAAATTGATTAAAAATTTAGTGTGCGTCCGAAAATTCACAAATGATAATTACATTTCATTGAATTTGATCCTTTTGGTTTCTCTGTGAAGGATTTCAAGGCGGGAGTCATCTCATGAGGTGTGATAGTAGGGGATCTGTATCCTATCATGCCCGGTTTCCACCATCGAGTCCAAAGTACATCGCCTTTGCGACCATCTCTCCTTCCATGTGGCATGCTCGTCTGGGTCATCCGGGATCTTCTATTTTATCAGCTTTAGATAAAAATAGCTTTATTTCTTGTAAGGGTACAAGTCGTACTCCAATTTGTCAGTCTTGTTCATTAGGAAAAATTGTTAAGTTGCCATTTGTAGACTCCAATTCTCATACTTCTATGCCATTTGACATTATTCATAGCGACTTATGGACATCTCATGTTCTTAGTTCAATGGGTCATCGATATTATGTTCTCTTTTTAGATGATTATTCTAGATTTTTGTGGACGTTTCCAATTGCAAATAAATCACAAGTGTTTTCCGTCTTCATAAAATTTAGAGCGTTCATTCGTACTCAATTCGAAAGAGAAATAAAAAATATTCAATGTGATAATGGGAAAGAGTATGACAATAGGGAGTTTCGAGATTTTTGTGCTACTCATGGGATAAATTTTCGCTTTTCATGTCCTCATACATCTTCACAAAATGGGAAAGCCGAACGCAAAATTCGTTCCATAAATAACATTGTTCGAACTCTCCTAATACATGCCTCCATACCTCCATATTTTTGGCATCATGCTCTACAAATGGCCACTTACCTGCTGAACATAATTCCGTCTAAAGGTCAGACATACTCTTCCCCCCTCAAAGTCCTATATAATAAGAACCCTTCTTATTCTCACCTTCGGATTTTTGGGTGCTTGTGTTATCCGTTATTCCCATCCACCACAATTAACAAACTTCAGGCTCGGTCTACCCCGTGTGTGTTTTTGGGTTATCCGTCGAATCATCGTGGTTATAAGTGTTTTGATTTATCCTCCAAGAAAATCATAATCAATCGCCATGTCATTTTTTATGAAACTCAATTCCCATTTACGAAAGTTCATACTCCAAAACCTAAGTCATATAATTTTTTGGATGACCAAATATCCCCGTATATTATTCGGAATTTTTCGGACATCTCCGTACTAAAATCCTCCAAAGAGCCCATCGCCTACCGGCCCCACAAGAACGCCACATCCGCGGTTTACGCCTGGAACAGTTCCGGCAATTGGGCTGTCGGCCACCACTCGAATCGGGTCGAATTGAGCCCAAAGATTTACCGATTTGGGCCAAAGAGCCCATCGCTGCTGGCCACCCGTCCCGAGCCCAGAAAATTCCCAAAATTCCCTCAATTCTTCATCGAGTCATAGACCGATCACTCGGAGTCAGCGGGGTATTTTTATACCTAAAAGACATTTGAATTTACATTCTGATGTCCCTAAATCCCCCTTGCCCCGCAATCCTGTGTCCGCAATAAATGACCCTAATTGAAAAATTGCTATGACTGATGAATATAATGCTCTTATTGATAATAAGACGTGGGAGTTGGTGCCCCATCCATATGGTATTAATATTATCAGGTCTATGTGGATTTTTACTCATAAGGAGAATTCAGATGGGTTCTTTGCTAGACATAAGGCACGACTTGTTGGTAATGGTAAGACTCAGCAGGCTGGAATTGATTGTGGTGAGACGTTTAGTCCGGTGGTCAAACCGGCTACCATTCGCACTGTGCTTAGCTTGGCTCTTTCAAAAACTTGGCCAATTCATCAATTGGATGTCAAGAATGCTTTTCTACATGGTGATCTCAAGGAAACAGTCTATATGCATCGGTAGTTGGGTTTCAGGGGACCCGAACCGCCCTCATCATGTCTGTTTGTTGAAGAAATCACTATATGGGCTTAAGCAATCTCCACGGGCCTGGTATACACGATTTGCTGATTTTGCTTCGACTATTGGATTCACTCACAGCCGGTCAGATAATTCCTTGTTCATCTACCGCCGTGGTTCTGCTTTGTCCTACATTACATTGTATGTGGATGATATCATCTTGCCCGCCTCTTCCGATGCCTTGCGCCAATCTATCATGACCATGCTCAGTTCTGAGTTTGCTATGAAGGACTTGGGGCCGTTGAGTTACTTTTTGGGGATTGCCGTCAAGCGTCATTCAGGTGGCTTGTTTCTATCTCAACGGAAGTATCTTCGAGATCATCGAGAGGCTGGGATGTCATCCTGTAAGTCCACTTCCACACCGGTTGATGCAACCCCAAAGTCGAGTGTCGCAGGTGCATCATACGAGGACCCGACCCGCTATCGCAGTCTTGTAGGGGCCCTCCAGTATCTTACCTTTACCAGACCGGATATTATATATGCGGTTCAGCAGGTGTGTTTATTCATGCATGATCCCAGGGTTGAGCACATGAATGCAATCAAACGCATCATTCGGTATCTTCAGGGGACACTGGACTATGGGTTGCACTTGTATCCTCCATCTACATCCACACTTATCTCTTACACGGATGCTGATTGGGGTGGTTGTCCCGACACCAGACGGTCAACTTCTGGCTATTGTATGTTCCTTGGCAACAACTTGGTCTCATGGTCGGCAAAATATCAAGCAACTCTGTCACGCTCCAGTGCAGAGGCAGAATATCGAGGGGTAGCGAATGTGGTCTCCGAGTCCTGTTGGCTACGTAATTTGCTTTTGGAGCTTCATTGTCCCATTCAGAAGGCAACCTTGGTCTATTGCGATAACATTAGTGCCATCTACCTCTCAGGTATCCCCGTTCAACACCAACGCACCAAGCATATCGAAATGGACATTTACTTTGTCCGGGAAAAGGTTGCAAAGGGTCAAGTTCGCGTATGCCATGTCCCGTCTCGTTATCAAATTGCAGACATCTTTACAAAGGGTCTACCAGCGGTTCTCTTTGAAGATTTTAGGGACAGTCTCAGCGTTCGAAAACCGCCGCTATGATCAAGGGGTGTGTTAAACAGAGCAATATACATGTGATATACACTGAATATACAGCAGTGTATATCACATATATATAACAGAATTGGGCCTCGCAGTAGGCTGTCTCGGCCAGACCAAGAATTGGGCCTCTCGGCCTCTCGGCCAGTGGGCCTCTCTCGGCCAGATTTCTCTAGGTGTATATATGGTATATATTTGTAGTATATTGTAATAAAAAGGATACCTTAATTAGTGGTATACACCTACCATAATTGTATAGTTAGAGTTATGGTAGAATAAGGATTTAGATGTAGAATAGGAAAAGGATTTGTAGTATTATGGAAAGATATAACTTGTATATATACCTATTCAATCAATGAAAATAATGAAGGGGATTATTTCTTTCATGGTATCAAGAGACTAGGTCTACACAAAAGTTTTCTCTCAACTTTTCTTGTGGCCGAGAACCCCCCCCCCCCCTCGGGTTTTCTCTCTAAAAAAAATTTGTCTTCCGCTCTCAAAAACCTCTCTTAAATTTACCCTCCTTCCTTGTTCTTTCAAATATGTCTAAGAACAATTTTCACCCTGCCCTCACGGTTTCCAATATCAAGCTCAGTGTCCCTATTGTCCTTAAGATGGAAAACGTTCAATATGCAACGTGGGCGGAGTTGTTTAAAATTCACGCTATCTCTTATCAGGTTCTTCATCACATCATTCCTCCCGCTAGACCCCTTCCTGCGGAGGATCCTGAGTTATGGATTACACTTTATGCTACCGTTCTTCGGTGGATATACGCCACTATTTCAGTGGACCTTCTACAGACGATTATGGAGCCCGATACCACGGCTATGGCTGCATGGAATAGATTGCGTGACATATTCCAAGACAACCAACATTCCCGTATCGTCACACTCGAGAAGGAATTCTCTCTCGTTCGAATGGACGTATTTCCGAACGTTTCTGCATATTGCAAGAAACTAAAGAAATTGGCGGATCAACTCCGTAATATTGGCGCACCAGTAACAAATAATCGTCTAGTTCTGATTGGTTGCCGGGCTTTCGGAGGCCTATAATGGTGTTGGAACTCTCCTTCGCCAAAGCAACCCTCTTCCCGACTTTCATCAAGCCCGCTCTATGCTGACGTTGGAAGAAGCCGGTTTGGCTAAAAAGGCGGCTACCGGAGCAAGCCCAGTTGTCATGGTGGCATCCTCTCCTAGTTCTTCGGGTTTTGTTAATAATTCAGGCCAAAACCATAACAATGGTGGCGGCAAGAATAATCGCAAAAATCACAAAAATCGTGGGGGCAAACGAGGCGGGTCTGGTGGCGGGTCCGGTGATCAACAAGCGGCGATGGGTCCCATCCAGTCTGATGGGCCACCACCACCGTGGGCCCAGCAGTGGGGCCATTGGCAGTGGAATCCGCACCCTCCAAAGATTTCAGCGGCGGTGGGCTGGCCAGCGATCCCAGCCCAACGCCAGCGGTGGCGGCCCATCGCGATGGCCCAACAGCAGCACCTTCAGCCCCTACGGCCCAGCAGCATCACGGAATGGAGTCCTTGGGCCCCGTCCTCCGCAAGCCCATCATGCAGCAGGCCCCACTCAGACCAATATCGAGGCCGCGATGCACACGTTGGGATTGTCCCAACCGGACCCCAATTGGTACATGGACACCGGGGCCACTACTCACATGACTTCCGAATCAGGTACTCTCTCATCTTATTCCAATTTGAGCACCCCTCGAGGGATAATTGTTGGTAATGACAGTTCTATTCCAATTCTAGGGTATGGTCAGAAAACATTGTCTCCTCCTAATCCACCACTCCTCTTGAAAAATACTTTACATGCTCCTAAATTGATTAAAAATTTAGTGTCTGTCCGAAAATTCACAAATGATAATTCTGTTTCTGTTGAATTTGATCCTTTCGGTTTCTCTGTGAAGGATTTCAAGACGGGGAGTCATCTCATGAGGTGTGATAGTAGGGGGATCTGTATCCTATCATGCCCGGTTTCAGTCCATCGAGTCCAGCCGTGCCATCAGCTTTTGCAGCCATCTCTCCTTCCATGTGGCATGCTCGTCTGGGTCATCCGGGATCTTCTATTTTATCAGCTTTAGATAAAAATAGCTTTATTTCTTGTAAGGGTACAAGTCGTACTCCAATTTGTCAGTCTTGTTCATTAGGAAAAATTGTTAAGTTGCCATTTGTAGACTCCAATTCTCATACTTCTATGCCATTTGACATTATTCATAGCGACTTATGGACATCTCATGTTCTTAGTTCAATGGGTCATCGATATTATGTTCTCTTTTTAGATGATTATTCTAGATTTTTGTGGACGTTTCCAATTGCAAATAAATCACAAGTGTTTTCCGTCTTCATAAAATTTAGAGCGTTCATTCGTACTCAATTCGAAAGAGAAATAAAAAATATTCAATGTGATAATGGGAAAGAGTATGACAATAGGGAGTTTCGAGATTTTTGTGCTACTCATGGGATAAATTTTCGTTTTTCATGTCCTCATACATCTTCACAAAATGGGAAAGCCGAACACAAAATTCGTTCCATAAATAACATTGTCCGAACTCTCCTAATACATGCCTCCATACCTCCATATTTTTGGCATCATGCTCTACAAATGGCCACTTACCTGCTGAACATAATTCCGTCTAAAGGTCTGACATACTCTTCCCCCCTCAAAGTCCTATATAATAAGAACCCTTCTTATTCTCACCTTCGGATTTTTGGGTGCTTGTGTTATCCGTTATTCCCATCCACCACAATTAACAAACTTCAGGCTCGGTCTACCCCGTGTGTGTTTTTGGGTTATCCGTCGAATCATCGTGGTTATAAGTGTTTTGATTTATCCTCCAAGAAAATCATAATCAATCGCCATGTCATTTTTGATGAAACTCAATTCCCATTTACGAAAGGTCATACTCCAAAACCTAAGTCATATAATTTTTGGATGACCAAATATCCCGTATATTATTCGAATTTTAGGACATCTCCTGCACCCAAAATCCTCCAAAGAGCCCCATCGCCCACCGCCCCACAAGAACGCCACATCCAAAGAAGCTGCCTCTGGAACAGTTCCAGCAATTGGGCCTGTCCAGCCCAATTCTGGAACTGGTCCAGAAATTGAGCCCAGCATTTACCGATTTGGGCCAGCAGGCCCACTGCCTGCTGGCCAGTCCGTCCCGAGCCCAGAAAATTCCCAAAATTCCCTCAATTCTTCATCGAGTCATAGACCGGTCACTCGGAGTCAGCGGGGTATTTTTATACCTAAAAGACATTTGAATTTACATTCTGATGTCCCTAAATCCCCCTTGCCCCGCAATCCTGTGTCCGCAATAAATGACCCTAATTGAAAAATTGCTATGACTGATGAATATAATGCTCTTATTGATAATAAGACGTGGGAGTTGGTGCCCCGTCCATATGGTATTAATATTATCAGGTCTATGTGGATTTTTACTCATAAGGAGAATTCAGATGGGTTCTTTGCTAGACATAAGGCACGACTTGTTGGTAATGGTAAGACTCAGCAGGCTGGAATTGATTGTGGTGAGACGTTTAGTCCGGTGGTCAAACCGGCTACCATTCGCACTGTGCTTAGCTTGGCTCTTTCAAAAACTTGGCCAATTCATCAATTGGATGTCAAGAATGCTTTTCTACATGGTGATCTCAAGGAAACAGTCTATATGCATCAGCCGTTGGGTTTCAGGGATCCCAACCGCCCTCATCATGTCTGTTTGTTGAAGAAATCACTATATGGGCTTAAGCAATCTCCACGGGCCTGGTATACACGATTTGCTGATTTTGCTTCGACTATTGGATTCACTCACAGCCGGTCAGATAATTCCTTGTTCATCTACCGTCGTGGTTCTGCTTTGGCCTACATTCTGTTATATGTGGATGATATCATCTTGACCGCCTCTTCCGATGCCTTGCGCCAATCTATCATGACCATGCTCAGTTCTGAGTTTGCTATGAAGGACTTGGGGCCGTTGAGTTACTTTTTGGGGATTGCCGTCAAGCGTCATTCAGGTGGCTTGTTTCTATCTCAACGGAAGTATGCTGCTGAGATCATCGAGAGGGCTGGGATGTCATCCTGTAAGTCAACTTCCACACCGGTTGATGCAACCCCAAAGCTGAGTGCCGCAGCAGGTGCATCATACGAGGACCCGACCCGCTATCGCAGTCATGTAGGGGCCCTCCAGTATCGTACCTTTATCAGACCGGATATTATATATGCAGTTCAGCAGGTGTGTTTATTCATGCATGATCCCAGGGTTGAGCACATGAATGCAATCAAACGCATCATTCGGTATCTTCAGGGGACACTGGACTATGGGTTGCACTTGTATCCTTCATCTACATCCACACTTGTCTCTTACACGGATGCTGATTGGGGTGGTTGTCCCGACACCAGACGGTCAACTTCTGGCTATTGTATGTTCCTTGGCAACAACTTGGTCTCATGGTCGGCAAAATATCAAGCAACTCTGTCATGCTCCAGTGCAGAGACAGAATATCGAGGGGTAGCGAATGTGGTCTCCGAGTCCTGTTGGCTACGTAATTTGCTTTTGGAGCTTCATTGTCCCATTCAGAAGGCAACCTTGGTCTATTGCGATAACATTAGTTCCATCTACCTCTCAGGTATCCCCGTTCAACACCAACGCACCAAGCATACCTTAATTAGTGGTATACACCTACCATAATTGTATAGTTAGAGTTATGGTAGAATAAGGATTTAGATGTAGAATAGGAAAAGGATTTGTAGTATTATGGAAAGATGTAACTTGTATATATACCTATTCAATCAATGAAAATAATGAAGGGGATTATTTCTTTCATAGAAGAAGAGAGATTTTTATCTTTTGTGCGTTAGAGGAAAAAGAAGCATTTATTTCATCAACAAAAACGTGCTTATATTCTTTTAATCCTGAAAGAATACAATTGTTCAAGTAAATTTCTAACGGTTATGTCTTTTTCTTTTATTTATTAAATAATAATATAATAAATATATTACACATATATATTTATTTATTTGGATATGGATTTGGGTTGACCCACATTGGTGATCCAAAATCTAATTTTCAACATCTCCGACTCACACATAGTGGGTAAACTCCCTGTAACTTTCATACATAACGACTAAACCATGTGACCAGTGCATACTTCGAGAGCTTAGTTTCTATACATTTTTTAGAAATATATAAATATAACATCTCAATTTAATGGAGCTTAGAGTAGATTGCAGTATACAGTAACCTAGATCATTTATCACATTCATATCTCTCATAATCTTTTTGTCTTAAATTTGAGTTCATCATTATGTTCTTGTCTCAAAGACAAACATAAAGGACACATCAATGAACACAATAAATGTGATAATACTCAATGTTCTTCCTCATCCCACGAATCTCTCAATCTCAATCTGATATGCTTCTCTAGAAATATTCCGCCAGACCGAATCATTCATGATCTCTTGGCAACATCCTAAGATAGCAAACACCAAATTGAATCTCAAGATAATGGTTAAAGTCATGAGGGTACAAAGGAGAAAATTACTACTAATTTTCAGGGCTTCACACGATAACAAGTAGAGATTAAACTTATATCCCCTTATAGGTCATTCTATGCATACATGGTATGAAACATAAATCACAGTATTGACTCATTTACTACGGAACATATGTCATTTACAAATTAAATAATGTGCAGATGATAGTGATAAATATACACGGTATACCCGTGATATACACAGTATATACACCCCTGTGTATACCGTGTATATCACGGAATCCCAAGCCAAGTAGGAACCTGATATACACGGTATACCAGCCGTGTATACCCATGTCTTTTGTAATAGGTTAGTTGTATTTAATTATGCATTGTACACTTATCAAAATTGTAGTCTTCTTGTACAAATAGACTAGGGATTTAAGAGTAGAATATGAATAGAATTTTCCATATTATGGAAATTGTAAATTGTATATATACTCTTTCATTAATGAAAATAATCAAGGGATTATTTCTTTCATGGTATCAGAAGTCTAGGTTTCACATACCTCCTTCTCCAAAAGCTTCTGCTCTCGGCTTCCTCTATTTCCGAGCCCTTCCTTGGTTTCCGAGATGAAGTTCTTCCTCCTCTCTTCCTAAATTTTCTTCCAAATCCCTCAATCATCTATTGTTATGTCGTTATGTCAATGTCCAAGAACATGTTTCATCCTGCCCTTACTGTTTCTAACATAAAAAACAACATCCCTATTGTTCTTGAGATGAAAAACGTTCAATATGCGATGTGGGCTGAGTTGTTTAAAATTCACACAATCTCACATCAATTCCTCCATCACATAATTCCTCCCGTTATCCCTCCTCCGGCGGAGGATCCTCAGTTATGGATCACTCTTAATGCTACCGTCATTCAGTGGATTTACTCTACTATTTCTACCGACCTTTTGCAGACAATCATTGAACCTGATACTACGGCTATGGCTACTTGAAATATATTGCGCGATATATTTCAAGATAACCAACATTCCCGAGTTGTCACTCTTGAGCAAGAATTTTCGCAAGTTAGCATGGATGATTTTAGAATGTTTCATCTTATTGTAAACGGCTCAAGGAATTGGCGGATCAACTCCGTAACGTTGGCACGCCTATTACCAATAATCATTTTGTTCTCCAAATGGTTGCAGGCCTATAATGGTGTTGGGACTCTACTCCGGCAAAGTAATCCACTTCCCCATTTTTATGAAGCTCGTTCGATGCTCACATTGGAAGAAGCCAGCTTGGCCAAAAAGGCAGCTACTGGCGCAAGTTCCATTCCGATGATGACCTATTCCGGTAGCTCTCACAGTTTTTTGACAATTCGGGTCAAAACCGCAATAACGGTGGTTGTAAGAAGGGTCAAAACCATAGAAATAATGGCAAGAATCGCGGCGGCAACAATGGCGGTGGCCGAAATAGTGGTGGCAACGGTGGTGGGACTCTGGGCAGTGGACAACAACCCAATTGGCAGCAGTGGGCCCCCTGGCAATGGAACTGAGCCAGTGGATTGTGGCCCAACAGTGGGTATTTTCTCCAAGCCATTACCCGAGAAACTGGGCCAGCAGAAAGAAGCCGTGCCCGATTACTCGGGTCCAACTTCCAAATGCAGGGGGTTCTTCTAGGCTCGGGCAAAGAGTCCGGGTGTACTTAGGCCTCGGCCTCCGCAGACATTTCAGGCAGGCAGTGGGGACCACACTGACTCCGACAGATATTAAGGCCGCAATGCATACGCTTTGATTAAATCCTCCGAAATTGAATTGGTATATGGACACCGACGCCACTTCTCACATGACGTCAGACCAAGGTACTCTCTCGTCTTAATCTAATTTGAGCAAAAATTGTGGCATTATTGTTGGTAATTGCAATACAATTCTAATTCGTGGTTTCGGTAATACAACTTTGTCTTCCCCGCATCCACCTCTTGTCTTAAAAAATAATCTTCATGCACCTAACCTAATTAAAAATGTGGTGTCTGTCTGAAAATTCACCACTGATAATTGAGTTTCTGTTAATTTTGATCCTTTGGGTTTTCTTTGAAGGATTTCAAGAAGGGGATACCTCTCATGAGATGCAATAGTAGGGGATATATTTATCCAATCACACCCGCCTTTATTTTCTCGAGTCAAGCCATGCCATCCACGTTTGCCGCTCTGGCTCCTTCCTTATGGCATGCACGTTTGGATCATCTTGGGTCATCTATTGTTTCTTCTTTGCATAAAAACAAATTTATTTCTTGTAAGGGTACGCATAGTACTCTAATTTGACATTCCTTTACTTTAATAAAATATGTTAGATTACCATTTATAGCCTTTACTTCCCGTACTTTATTGCCATTTGATCTTATTCATAGCGATTTATGGACATCTCCCGTTTTAAGTTCTATGGGCCATCATTATTATGTTCTATTTTTGGATGATTATTATATTTATGGACCTTTCCGTTAGCGAAAAAATCACAATATTTTTCCACATTCTTAAAATTTATAGCATTCATCCGTACCCAATTCGAACGAGAAATCAAAAATTTAATGTGATAATGGCAATGAATGTGATAATGGGTTGTTTCGGGATTTTTGTGATACTAATGGTATATTTTTTCGTTTATCTTGTCCCCATACGTCCTCACAAAATGGAAAATCCGAACAAAAAATTCGTACCATTAATAATATTTTTCAAACTTTAATGGTTCATGCTTCCGTACCCCCTTCCTTTTGGCATCATGCTTTACAAATGACTACTTGCCTCCTTAACATACTTCCTACCAAAGGGTTAGCATTTAAATATCCCCTCAAAATTCTCTATAATAAAGATCATTCGTATTTCCATCTTAGGATTTTTAGGTGTTTATGCTATCCACTTTTTCCGTCGACTACAATAAACAAACTTCAAGCCCGTTCTACCGATTGTGTATTTTTGGGTTATCCGTCAAATCATCGTGGTTAAAAGTGTTTTGATTTATCATCTAATAAAATCATAATCAGTTGTCATGTCACTTTTTATGAAACCCAATTTCCATTTGCTAAAGTGAGTAGTCGCCTGCCTAGTTCGTATAATTTTTTAGATGACAGGGTCCCGCCATATCTTATACATCATTTGTTGGACCAATCCCGTGCCACGGACCCGCCAGCAGGCCCACTGCCTGCTGGCCCACATCAGCCATCCCAGTCCACTGCCTGCTGGCCAGTCCGTTATTGCTCCAAATTATGCCCCAATTCCACCCATTTCCACCTCGAGTCAAGGGCCTGTTACTCATAGTAAAAGGGTATTTTTAAACCGAAAAGACATTTTAATCTAAATTTTAATGTTCTTAAATCCCCTCTACCCCGTAACCCAGTGTCTGCATTAAATGACCTAAATTGGAAATTGGTTATGAACGACGAATATAATGCTCTTATTGAAAATAAGACGTGGGAGTTGGTGCCCCGCCCTTCTGGTGTGTTAATATTATTCGGTCTATGTGGACTTTTACTCATACAGACAATTCTGACGGCTCTTTTGCGAGGCATAAAGCTCGTCTTGTAGGTGATTGTAAAACTCAACAGGTTGGCGTGGACTGTGGAGAGACGTTCAGTCCGGTTGTTAAACCAACTACCATTCGCACTGTTCTCAGTTTAGCCCTGTCAAAATCGTGGCCCATTCATCAGTTAGATATGAAGAATGCTTTCTTGCATAGTGATCTTAAGGAGACTGTTTACATGCATCAGCCGTTGGATTTTTAAGACCTCAATTATCCTAACCATGTCTGTTTGTTGAAAAAGTCCTTATATGGGCTTAAGTAGGCTCCACGGGCTTGGTATAAGAGATTTGCAGAATATATTTCGTCTATTTGATTTTCTCACAGCATGTCTGATAATTCTTTATTCATATATCATTGTGGTACTTCCCTGGCTTATATTGTATTATATGTGGATGATATTATCTTGACTGCCTCATCTGATGCTTTGCGCAAGTCTATCATGACACTGCTCAGTTCTGAGTTCCCTATGAAAAACTTGGGGCTCTTGAGTTACTTCTTGGGGATTGTTGTCACTCGTCATGCAGGTGGGTTATTCTTATCACAATGAAAGTATGCCATTGAGATAATTGAAAGGGCTGGTATGTCCTCGTGTAAGTCTACTTCCACTCTAGTTGATACGAAGCCCAAGCTAGGTGATGCGGTTGGCTCCCCTTACGAGGATCCTACCCACTATCGCAGTCCTGCAGGGGCTCTTCAGTATCTTACTTTCACGAGACCGTATATTACGTATGCCATAAAGCATGTGTGTTTATTTATGCATGATTCTAGGGTTGAGCACATGAATGCACTCAAACGCATTATCCGATACATCCAGGGAACACTTGACCATACACTAGACGATCTACGTTTGGTTATTGCATGTTTCTTGGTAATAACTTGGTCTCATGGTCTGCGAAGCGACAGTCTACGTTATCACGCTTTAGTGCAGAGGCCGAGTATCGAGGGGTAGCCAATGTGGTGTCTGAATCATGTTGGTTACTTAATCTTCTCTTAGAATCATGTCGAGTGGTAACCATTCAGAAAGCTACCTTAGTCTATTGTTATAATATTAGTGTCGTCTATCTTTCTGGTAATCCTGTTCAACATCATCGCTAGGGCTGGCAATGGATCGGAGGTAGATCGGGTGGAACTCAATCCGCTTCCACCCGCCAACCATTCATCCACCACCCGACCCATCCATTACCCTATTTTTTCTTTATCCACATCCGATCCACCCATCATCCACGGGTTAATCGGGTGGATCGCGGATGAAAATTATAGCACAATCAGTTTGATACTTTTGATTTATTTTTCAGTTTTCATATTATCTTGCTTTTCATACTATCTTGCTTTACTATTATAATTTGATATTTATCCCATTGTAATATTCCTCAACCTATTATATTGCTAACAATTATAGTTATATATAGAGTGATGTTCAACATAGAAAATGTCAATTATGTATAACGTAGTACAAAAATAACATTTTTAATACTAGGAATCATCATTATTATCATGGTGAAATTGGAAAATAATTTCCATTCACTTCAGAAAAATAAAGACAACTATTGAAAATAAAACCAAGTATTAGTAACGACATGAGTCAGGGGTATGTTATCACTGAACTACACAAATAATAACTAATTTATAAACGGGTGGATGGATGGGTCGGGTGGTGGATCGGGTGGTGGGTTGGATGTATAACCACCCGAATCCGACCAGATCCATCCGTCACCCGATTAAAATTCGTGTTTTGTCAGTTTTTCGTCCATATAATCGGGTCGGGTGGATGGATATCCATCGGGTTAGAGTGAAATTGTCAGCCCTAATCATCGCACTAAACACATCGAGATGGATATCCACTTTGTTCGCAAAAAGTTAGCTCGTGAACAAGTACGCGTCTGCCATGTCCCTTCCAGGTATCAAATTGTAGACATCTTTACTAAGGGTCTTTCAACGGTTCTGTTTGAATATTTTAGGGGCAGTCTCAGCGTACAAAGACCGCCCGCTATAACTACGAGGGTGTGATAAATATACACGGTATACCCGTGATATACACGGTATACCCGTGATATACACGGTATATACACCCCTGTGTATACCGTGTATATCACGGAATCCCAAGCCAAGTAGGAACCTGATATACACGGTATACCAGCCGTGTATACTCATGTCTTTTATAATAGGTTAGTTGTATTTAATTATGTATTTTACACTTACCATAATTGTAGTCTTCTTGTACAAATAGACTAGGGATTTAGGAGTAGAATAGGAATAGGATTTTCCATATTATGGAAATTGTAAATTGTATATATACTCTTTCATTAATGAAAATAATCAAGGGATTATTTCTTTCAGATAGTTCAGACAACTTATGTCTAACTTTGAGTTCGCAATTCTACTCATACATTTGATCCATCAGAACACACAAATTAAGACAGACTATCGCATTTTAATCACATATGATTAAACAAAAAAACAAACGACAATCTTATTATAAAATTCAAGCTCATTTTATCATCACTTCTGACAATAATTAATTTATAATTGTCTCATCTCTATCTGTCGCCTAGACAATAGAGGTGATTGCATGTGTGAATAGGCCAATCTCTTTGTCTATCCGACATACTTACAATTGGAACTTATGTTCTAAACATAAAAACCCAACTTATGTTATGAAATAACACAGAATGAATCATTTAAGCATCAACTAACATTTACCTCAAAATGCAGTTTTATGCGAACATGATCCAGACAAGTTAGGGAATATAAAGACATCATCACTATGCAAAGCCAACGATATCATATCTTTCATAAGCAACAAATACTATGAGCTTTGTTAATAGTTCTACTACCAAGTGATGCGTAGAGATATTCTTGATGTTGACTTCTCTATGTACAATTATGTCTCCGACACAAAATTACACTTAATATCAATATATTGTGATATTCTCAATAACAATAAGAATATACTCAGATTTAGATTTTCTTTTATCTAAATCTCCTTCTCAATTCCTTGACAAGACAAGGAACATTCTACTATGTCAATAAGATACCTCTGTATCGTCTTAACTGTTTTCCAATATTATTGTCTGGTGGAGTCAAAGGACACATCCTCCCACTTAAAATTTCGCCAATAGAAATAGTAGTATTTATGGATCAAGAATACATGATGTTTCAAGTCTTATGCTTGAGTTTGAGAACCATTTATTCCCAATAGCTTTAGGATCCAAAATCTCAATCAACTCGCACTTGATTTGACATCATGGATTATATTTCAATTCCATTGTTGTAACTATTTGTCCTTAGTAGGGTCTGTAAGAGCCTACATTACATTGTGTAGCTCCTTTCATCGAGTGGATTAACTATATATATGCTTCCCCTTCAATCTCAATTCAGTACGTAGTTTCATAAAAAGATAAGTCATGACCTATCTCACCCTACTTAGAAAAATAATCTATCACGTGATCCAATTTCAGTTACAATATTGTAGACGTTCACTTATGAACATACTACATTTTGGATTGTGGAGAGTATCATTAATAAATACAATTCCTTCCCCGTGGAAGTAATATTGCTCGATTGTCATCTATCCATAACTCAAATGGAGTAAAAGTAACAAACTTTGAAGGATTGAATCACATATGTTAGATTAGATTAATCGCAATGAAGCATCGGCGCTTTAGCTTTTTCAAATGGTTTTCTATTTATTTTTTAGCTAGACAATATTAATAAGTAGACAAATCTACTTTGTCTATATCACCAAGTAAAACTTGCTTGGCTAAACCATCCATTCGTTGTTAACCACTAAGGTCATGTCTAGCATGCAGTATATTTGCATCAACACTTGACACAAATAAGCACAGATAAATACTCTTGAATTATAAATAATATCCAATATACTAAAACCATCATAGGAATTACCAGCACGTCTCGTATGTGTCAAAATACAAACAAGATACATTATGAGGCTTCATAAACCCATCTAAAGCCTTAAGAACCTTCTGCTCTTCTAAGACATATTGGATATTACATCACCGTTTAGCTTTTTACTCATGTTAAGTTCTGAGACCAATATTCTCGTAGCAGTTGACATATTGATAACAAAGTATAAACTATTTGAGACATCTATGTACATATTTAGAGCCTAAAATTCATATACATACTAATAACTAAAATATTAACTATGTTAAAATTTATTTCACATTATATCTGGAATCAAAAGTTCACTATGTTTTCAATCATCATCCAAATTCTAATATTCAATAAATCTAACACAATCAATTATTTAAGGAATATTTTATATTAAATTACTTAAATTCAAGACTGAACAATCAATAATTCTATAACAAATATAGAGATTCTCATAAGGATAGTAACATACATGCAATGGACTTACTTTAATAAAAAAAATCACATATACGAACAATTGCACAAATTGAATATACCATAATTTTTCTATAGCACATATAGAAGAAAATAGAAACTCACCACAATAATATACACACATGTACATTTGTTGCACTGATGCACATATAAAAATGGTGAAGACAGTTTTTAATTTCCATTGCAAAGATAATTCGGTTATGAACAACTGATATACTGAAAATTGATTTCCATACAAAAAGGTTGTGGACACTATAATTCCACGTTCTTTAACATGAGTCATTTGAGAAAAAAAAACTCTTTGTAAATAATGATGCCAAGAATGAGAAATAAAATGATGATAACAAACTTAAGGATCCACCTATGAATCCCATTAACCAATTCTGTTCATTGATTGACTTAACTCTTATAGAATTATGTTTCCGAAAGTAATAATCCCCTCTCTTATTTTCCTTGATTGAATAGATATATATACAAGTTAAAATAAGAGAATTCTATTCCTAATCTATTCCTAAAACCTTATTCTACCATAATTCTAACTCTACAATTATGGTAGGTGTATAACACTAATTATGGTAATGAATATACTACAATATACACACAATATACTTTCCTTAATATACAATTATTTGTCCACTGTTATTGGACGTCTTTGGGCTACCGAGAGGCCCATCTTTGGGTTGTTGCCCTCTTGGTGCCGAGAGGCCCAATCGGGCGTGTTCTTGGCCTGCCTCATTCATAATAAACATGTGATATATATTCAGTGTATATCACATGTATATTGCTCATTTAACACACCCTTGATCATAGCGGGCGGTTTTCGAACGCTGAGACTGTCCCTAAAATCTTCAAAGAGAACCGCTGGTAGACCCTTTGTAAAGATGTCTGCAATTTGATAACGAGACGGGACATGGCAGACGCGAACTTGACCCTTTGCAACCTTTTCTCGGACAAAGTGAATGTCCATTTCGATATGCTTGGTGCGTTGGTGTTGAACTGGGTTACCTGACAGGTAGATGGCACTAATGTTATCGCAATATACCAAGGTGGCCTTCTGAATGGGACAATGAAGCTCCAAAAGCAAATTACGTAGCCAACATGATTCGGAGACCACATTTGCGACCCCTCGATATTCTGCCGGCACCGGCGTGACAGAGTTGCCTGACGTTTGGCCGACCAGGAGACCAAGTTGTTGCCGAGGAACATACAGTAGCCAGAAGTCGACCGTCTGGTGTCGGGACAACCACCCCAATCAGCATCCGTGTAGGAAACAAGTGTGGATGTAGATGACGGATACAAGTGCAACCCATAGTCTAGTGTCCCCTGAATATACCGAATGATGCGTTTGATTGCATTCATGTGCTCAACTCTGGGATCATGCATGAATAAATACACTTGCTGAACTGCATATGTAATATCGGGTCTGGTAAAGGTGAGATACTGGAGAGACCCTGCAAGACTGCGATAGCGGGTTGGGTCCTCGTATGGTGCACCTGTTGTGGCACTTAGCTTTGGGTTTGCATCAATTGGCGTGGAAGTGGACTTACAGGATGACATCCCAGCCCTTTCTATGATCTCAGCAGCATACTTCCGTTGAGACAGAAACAAGCCACCTGAATGACGTTTGACGACAATCCCCAAAAAATAACTCAACGGCCCTAAGTCCTTCATAGCAAATTCAGAACTGAGCATGGCCATGATAGACTGACGCAAAGCATCGGAGGAGGCAGTCAAGATGATATCATCCACATATAACAGAATATAGGTCAATGACGAACCACGGCGGTAGATGAATAAAGAATTATCTGACCTGCTGTGAGTGAACCCAATAGTCGAAACAAAATCAACAAATCGTGTATATCAGGCACGTGGAGACTGCTTAAGCCCATATAATGACTTCTTCAACAAACATACATGATGAGGGCGGTTGGGATCCCTGAAACCCAACGACTGATGCATATAGACTGTTTCCTTGAGATCTCCATGTAGGAAAGCATTCTTGACATCCAACTAATGAATCGGCCAAGTCTTTGACAGAGCCAAGCTAAGTACAGTGCGAATGGTAGCCGGTTTGACCACCGGACTAAACGTCTCACCACAATCAATACCAACCTGCTGAGTCTTACCATCACCAACAAGTCGCGCCTTATGCCGAGCAAAGGACCCATCTGAATTCTCCTTATGAGCAAAAATCCACATAGACCTGATAATATTAATACCATATGGATGGGGCACCAACTCCCACGTCTTATTATCAATAAGAGCATTATATTCATCAGTCATAGCAATTTTCTAATTAGGGTCATTTAATGCGGACACAGGATTGCGGGGCAAGGGGGATTTAGAGACATCAGAATGTAAATTAAAATATCTTTTAGGTGTAAAAATACCCCGCTGACTACGAGTGACCGGTCTATGACTCGAGAAAGAATTAAGGGAATTTTGGGAATTTTCTGGGCTCAGGCGATCGGCACAGCGATGGGCCCTTGGCCGCCCAAATCGAAATGGTCGATTTGGACTCGCGGACCAGTTCCAGAACTGGGCTGGACCGGCCCAGTTGCTGGAACTGTTCCAGTGGCTGGAATAGCTGGGTGTGGCGGTACTGTTGGGCCAGCGGGCAGTGGGCCCGCTGGAGGATTTTGGGTACGGGAGATGTCCGAAAAATTCCGAATAATATACGGGGATATTTGGTCATCCAAAAAATTATATGACTTAGGTTCGGGAGTATGAACTTTCGTAAATGGAAATTGAGTTTCATCGAAAATGACATGGCGATTGATTATGATTTTCTTGGAGGATAAATCAAAACACTTATAACCACGATGATTTGACGGATAACCCAAAAATACACACGGAGTAGACCGAGCCTGAAGTTTGTTAATTGTGGTGGATGGGAATAAAGGATAACACAAGCACACAAAAATCCGAAGATGAGAATAAGATGGGTTTTTATTATATAGTATTTTTAGGGGGGAAGAATATGTCAGACCCTTAGAAGGAATTATGTTAAGAAGATATTTTGCCATTTGTAGAGCATGATGCCAAAAATATGGAGGTATGGAGGCATGTATTAGGAGAGTTCGGACAATGTTATTTATGGAACGAATTTTGCGTTCGGCTTTCCCATTTTGTGAAGATGTATGAGGACATGAAAAACGAAAATTTATCCCATGAGTAGCACAAAAATCTCGAAACTCCCTATTGTCATACTCTTTCCCATTATCACATTGAATATTTTTTATTTCTCTTTCGAATTGAGTACGAATGAACGCTCTAAATTTTATGAAGATGGAAAACACTTGTGATTTATTCGCAATTGGAAACGTCCACAAAAATCTAGAATAATCATCTAAAAAGAGAACATAATATCGATGACTCATTGAACTAAGAACAGGAGATGTCCATAAGTCGCTATGAATAATGTCAAATGGCATAGAAGTATGGGAATTGGAGTCTACAAATGGCAACTTAACAATTTTTCCTAATGAACAAGACTGACAAATTGGAGTACGACTTGTACCCTTACAAGAAATAAAGCTATTTTTATTTAAAGCTGATAAAATAGAAGATCCCGGATGACCCAGACGAGCATGCCACATGGAAGGAGAGATGGCTGCAAAAGCTGATGGCAAGGTTGGACTCGATGGACTGAAATCGGGCATGATAGGATATAGATCCCCCCTACTATCACACCTCATGTGATGACTCCCCGTCTTGAAATCCTTCACAGAGAAACCGAAAGGATCAAATTCAACAGAATTGTCATTTGTGAATTTTCGGACAGACACTAAATTTTTAATCAATTTAGGAGCATGTAAAGTATTTTTCAAGAGGAGTGGTGGATTAGGAGGAGATAATGTTTTCTGACCATACCCTAGAATTGGAATAGAACTGTCATTACCAACAATTATCCCCCGAGGGGTGCTCAAATTGGAATAAGATGAGAGAGTACCTGATTCGGAAGTCATGTGAGTAGTGGCCCCGGTGTCCATGTACCAATTTGGGTCCGGTTGGGACAATCCCAACGTGTGCATCGCGGCCTCGATATCGGTCTGAGTGGGGCCTGCTGCATGATGGGCTTGCGGAGGACGGGGCCCAAGGACGCCATTCCGTGATGCTGTTTGTTGGGCGTAGGTGCCGGATCTGTTGTTGTTGGGCCACCGCAGCGGGCCGCCACCGCCGGGTGTTGGGCTCGGGTGTTGGCGACCGCCGGCGTAAATCGGCCTTTGGAGGGTGCGGGTGCCACTGCCACTGGCCCCACTGCTGGGCCCACGGTGGTGGTGGGCCACTGTACCCCGGATGGGACCCACCGCCTGCTTGTTGCTCACTGGAACCGCCACCAGAACCACCTCGTTTGCCCCCGCGGTTTTTGTTATTTTTGCGATTATTCTTGCCGCTACCATTATTATGGTTTTGGCCCGAATTATTAACAAAACCCGAAGAACTAGGAGAGGATGCCACCATGACAACCGGGCTTGCTCCGGTAGCCGCCTTTTTAGGGTAGGTGTATAACACTAATTATGATAATGAATATACTATAATATACACACAATATACTTTCCTTAATATACAATTATTTGTCCACTGTTTTATTTGGAGCGTCTTTGGGCTACCGAGAGGCCCATCTTTGAAATTTGTTGCCTCTTGGGCTGCCGAAGCCCAATCGGGCGTGTTCGCTTTGCCTCATTCCGCAATATACATGTGATATATATTCAGTGTATATCACATGTATATTGCTCTGTTTAACAGTTTCGTTATGTTATAATGCCTATGCAAAAGGATCAAGGAATCAAAATCACCACTTTATATGTTAGCGTTTTTTTCTTTTTAACAAAACACGTGGGTGTTCTTCATATTTGATGGACAAAAGGTAAAACTAAAGAAATTACCCACTAAAACTTTGAACCAAAACATTATGATTCTAATAGGTTTAAGTTGTCCGTAATCAGTTTCATAAAAAAAGGCCATAATAGCGAAACCAAATATGACACACACAAAGAAAATTCTGCAACTTCAATAATTTGCAGTTAAGAAAAAAATGGTAACTATAAACCAAGAACTATGCTGTGTCGTACTGTTCCCAAGCACGGCAAAAAAGATACTGCGACTTGTACTTAAATAGGGAATCTTTAAATATTATTTTTCATGGAGGAAATCGAGACCAAGAAACAAATAAAACCCCAAGCTCAGATGCCAATGAAGGAAACTATACCATCTACAAGAACACATAGTTCTCCCAAAATTCTTTAATATTTGTTTCACTGGTCGATAATGTAATTGCATATTAAGAACACGAAATACACTATAAAGTTCATAGTCTAAGTCGTACCTGAATTACAGAAAAAAAGATTGCTCCATGAACAACGCATGAATCTTCCACGGAAGTTCTTCACATAGAAGAAGAGAGATTTTTATCTTTTGTGCGTTAGAGGAAAAAGAAGCCTATGTTTCTTCAACAGAAACGTACTTATATTCGTTTAATCCTGAAAGGATACAACTGTTCAAGTAAATTCCCAACACTTGTGTCTTTTCCTTTTATTTATTAAATAATAATATAAATTACACATATATATTTATTTATTTGGATATGAATTCAGGTTGACCCACATGGGTGATCCAAAATTTAATTTTCAACAGGAATAGCCAAATATTAGAGAAAATTATATTTGAAAAAAGTAAAAGCACTTATGGTAATACTTTAATTTCTTTCAAGTGAAAAGTAAAACTCAAATATATATGGTAAGAAAATCCGGCAAAACCCCAAACAAATCTCTCATTTCAGCCTGAATTTTCTGACAAACTAATCTTGATCCTCCTTCTTCATATAATCTTTATCACTGCTACTTGTCATGATTAAAAATAGATGTAGTTTATAATTTGAGCCCTATGCGTTAAAAGTAAGCATGGTTAAAACTGATTTTTATTTTAAATAAAAATATGCGATAGGAGGATTGTTCATAATATGGTTGAAAATTATCTCCACGTGTAGTACTTCTGACATTTTTAGTTTTACAAAACTCTTCATTATGCCAAATTTATTGCTCTTGATTTGAACCCGCCTTGAATATGTCCTCAACATCGCCGAACCATTGGCTCTGATATCACTTGTTGGGATAGAAATAATCAGAGCGTCATGCAGAAGCTAATAATTACAAACCTTGATCGGTAATAAATCAAACAACAAAGAAACACATGATAAAGACTCATAATATTTTAATATAATTCAGTCAATTGACCTACATATAAAAGACTAATAAAAGAAAGCAAAAGAACTATTGAGAGAAAATCTCCCCCTAAATAAAACTCTCTAAACGACTACATTATGGATGCTAATGTGTTGTGTCTAAGAAGAAAAAAAGTAATTTTAGGGGAATTTCAGCCACTTTAACATATCAACATTTTCTTTGTCAAACACATGTATTTCTTATTGTTATCTTTAATACTTCTATACAAAATAGAGTTGTTGCTTATTTAAAACATTAGTTTTAACAACTAATAATATTTTTCACCATTTGATACTTATAAACTGTTTTCAATCGGTTAATGCAAACTTTCGGGAGGAGACTAGGAGTGCTTAATATGCTAAATGTCACGACCCAAACCAGAGGGCCATGACGGGCATCTGGACCTTACCTGTCGAGCACCACGCTTCACATACTTACCAGCTAACCGAAAACAATCATGACCACAAGGGTCGTTACCAAATATTCGACTGACACATACATCACAGCCGACAGGGCCATGTACAACTACCATATACAGGACAACTGTCCACAAGCCTCTAAAGAGTACATGACATCACAAAGATGGGACAGGGCCCCGCCATACCCATAAACATATGAAAGATATCATACCAAAACTAGACTGCAACTCTGGAATAAATAGAGTGCTCCAACATCAGCTGAACCAGCAACCTCCTAGCACGAACCATCCCACTGTTTACCTGAGCCTGCGGACATGAAACGCAGCATCCCCCGACAAAAGGGACGTCAGTACGACTGATGTACTGAGTATGTTAGGCATGAACAATAGCAATACAAAAATACAAGAATAAACTGAAACATTATCGACCGACAGAAATAGTTGACAATAACAACAGCCGACTGAAATAACTGACAATAACAATAGCCTACAGAAATAGCTGACAGTAATAACAGCCGACTGAAACAGCTGACTAGTAGTAAATGCCTCTGAAGGCCCTAATATGCCTAAATGTCATGCATAATGCAAATGCGGTATACATATATATATTGGCCACACATGGGCATATTTCTTCCCCATAACCGCCTCTGTGGGCATCAGGTTATATCGGCTTCTGTGGGCATAATCATTGCCATATTGGCCATCTTTTTTTTTGTGATACTCTGTACCAGTTGCAGGTGGTGTTGCGTATATAACATCATTCCCTTTTTCCCATCCCCTACATATATATAATTGATATCATATATTAGTGTATATAACACATGTGGGTCCATGGTAATATATGAATATAATGCAAATGCATGAATGACAATAAAATATTCTGAACTTATCAGATGACATAATACTTTTGTACCTTCGGCTAACAATGTGAACATTAACATCTTTCTCATATACCTCAATAAGTATTCGGGAACATTTACCTTTGGCTAACATTGGGAATATTAACATATTTCATACACCTCAAAAAGGATTCAGGAACACATTTAGACATGCTTTGAACATAAGAATGAACAGCATGAACATTCTTAACTACTAAGAGTAGAGTAATTTATGGAATAATTATCACGTTTACGTTTCGTTCTTAGAACATGCCAAAATAAAGAAATGAGTTGCCTTAACATACCTTCGAACCGAACCTTCAACGATGATAAAATCACATAATAGATGTGGATATAATCTCTTATGTCGTTCTTTGTATTTTTTCCAGCATCGCGATATCATGTATATGTATACATGTGAGTGTATTGTTGTAGTTTATCCTCACACGTTATTCTCCAAATAATGGAGACTAAACTAGAGAACCATTTTTTTGGTAATGGAAACCAAAAGTGAGAAAATGATATGAAACATTGCCCTTAAATTTGTAGAGAGCAGTACATCCCCTTAGGCCACCACTTAACTTCACTTACCCTATGTCACCACCTTAATTCACCAAAAAGAATAGTCACCCAAACTCATTATCTTCATGGCCATGTGTCATTTAATATATCTACTACTTATCCCATATATCTCTTATTTAACCCCTTTTAGACCACCCTTCATATTTAACTCATCACCCACATAATAAATTTCTTGATATCAATTTACTTAAATCTTAATGACTTATAAAATCTTTATATATTCAATGTCATTATCATGCGATATAACACTAGTCCATCGCCTCTTTATGCACGCACCAAATTTATTTTCGATCCTCGTCATCACACTTGTTACGTCCAAAATTATTTCAGGGTTTTATCCTTTTATGTACTAAACTCTTGATATGCATACCTCAATATAACCAATTTCCTCGGCCTCAAGTCTACTTGCATACGTCTAGCTGTTCAAACCATCGCTCGAAATTATGGGATATTACATCCTTCCCCCCTTAGAAACATTCATCCTCGAATATTGGGGTGACATATCTAACTCCATTCACGTAGTCACAAAACACATTCACCGCTTCACGTGACATATAACATAACATATATCATTATATTAGATCCCACATGGCCATCAAGCCTTTATTATAATAATCTAAAATAGAACCCACCTTATGCCTCTTTAGGTAATGCAGCGTTGGTTTGAAATAGGTAAGGAAATTTGTGATCCATCTCCTATTTCACCTCCTATGTCATTTCTTTTACACTCCTATTCCGCCATAGAAATTCCACGGAGGCTACTTCTTTAGTCCTCAACTTGCGGACTTGTCGATCTAAGATAGCAATAGGAACATCTTCATATGATAGATCCTATGTAACCTTCACATCGTCAATTGGTACAATTCGGGAAAGATCCCCAACACACGCTCTTAACACATGAACATGGAAAGCCGGATGAACAAACTCTAACTCCAAAGGCAAGTCTAACGCGTAAGCTACTTGGCCGATTCATCGAATTATGCGATATGGCCCAATGTACTTTGGACTGAGCTTTCCCTTTTTGCCCAAATCTCATTACACCCTTTATAGGAGAAATCTTCAAGAAGACCCAATCATCCACTTGGAACTCTAAGTCCCGCTGCCACATATCTGAATACGTCTTCTGACGACTATGAGCGGTTAACAATCGTTCTTGGATAAGCTTCACATTCTCTATATCTTGGTGCACTACGTCAGGCCCAGATAATTCTGCTTCGCTTACTTCGAACCATCCAATAGGAGATCTACATTTTCGTCCCTACAAAGCTTCATATGGAGTCATCTTGATACTATCATGATAACTGCTATTGTACACAAATTCAATAAGGGATAAATGATCATGCTAACTTCTCTTGAAGTCTAATATGAAAACTCGTAGCATGTCCTTGAGCGTCTGAATCGTACGCTCGGCCTGCCCATCTGTCTGAGGGTGAAAAGACGTACTAAGATTAACTTGAGTATCCAAACCCCTTTTTGAGTTGAACTCCAAAACTAAACTATGAATTATGCATCTCGGTCATATATAGTATAAATAGGCGTACCATGAAGGCATACGACTTTACGTAGTCCTCGGCTGTGTAGGAAGTTTTGACTGCCAGGATTTGAGCTGATTTGGTCAGTCTAGCAACAATCACCCAAATAGAATCAAACTTATGATAAGAGTGAGGTAATTCCATAATAAAATTTATATTAATCATTTCCCATTTTCACATCGGGATCTCAATGTTCTAAGTCAAGTCGTCGGGCTTTTTGATGCTCCGCTTTTACTTGCTGATAATTAAGACATTGATCTACCAATTTTGCAATGTTCCTTTTCATGTGGTTCCATCAATACATACCCTTGAGATCATAATACATCTTAGTAGATCTATAGTGCGTGAAATACTGTGATCAATGGACCTCTGTCATAATCGTATCTCGTAATCCTGCTACATTGAGAATATACAAATGCACTTTCCATACTCTTGAAGGTTGCAATTTTCTTTTGTTAAATATCCTTCCCGATCTTCCCCACAAATAGGATCCTCATCAGGACATTCATTTTCTTTTGATATGAGGGATGACCCTGCTGTATTCTGAGTAATAGGACTATCACCATCTGAATCCTCCAATCGCACTCCCACTTAACTAACTGATGCGTTCCCTCAGGTCAACTTCTCTCTTATTCCTCACATTAGTTAAGCCGCTTATGGGTGAATGATTTTATTGTCAACTCAGCTTTGTTTACTAACTGGTGTGCTGAAACTCCTATATTTGTAGTATTTCAATTGTGAACACTTTATAAACAACGTCATTGAATCTGAAGTGCGCGTATCATCGCAGTTAACTCTCATTCATAGTCTGGAAAGACCTTTTTTTCTCACTACGCGTATTTATAAACACCTTCCTTTATTTTCTTCTTTTGACACTCGCTCACTAATTTTCTTCCTTGATATAGTCCTCTTAGTTCCAATATATTCTGGTATACATACGTAATCTTAAACATTACTCCTGATTCCAATCTTTGGAGTACTACCCCTTAAAAGATAAGTTGTTAACTTATTCCCTCATTCTGTACGTGGAAGATTCTGCAGAATTTACATTACCTGACGTTGGCATACTATATCCAAGTCTGGTCATTATACTTAGATTCAAATTCCTTCACTGGCCTCATGGCTAAGACTTTCTATCGATAGCGCATTGGAAAAAGATTTCCTTGATCTCGTTAAGCTGTAAATCCATTACTTTATCTATCTTGTAGAATCTTTGGTCAGTTCATAAATGCTCATAGTCATTTGTATTTACCTGACATCTTATCTTCATTATAATGTCATTATCTTTTGACATATAAGATCTTTAATGTCTACCTTGTATCCATAGGCGTCATTGGCCCATTTTTTACCTGCTTAGGCGCTAATCTCAAGCTTTACTCACTGTTACTTCCATTTACATACTGTCTGAGAGGTATGACTGCATAGGTTGTGGAACCGACACTTCGTATATTTAGATCCAATCTACGGTGTTACGTGATCCAACGACTTGTCAAGATTTCTTGTCTTATCATTATTAGATCTCTCATCAATCGATTGTTCATTCGTCTTACCTTAACATTTCCATTTCAAGTTGCCTTAGGGGAAATCTCTTATCTCAAAGTATTTCTCATACTATCTTCTTGTACATCAGAGGTTCGTCACCTTTGGCCGAAGAGTTCTTACTGTCCCTCCTCTACCATTGGTCCTTATGTTGTTCTGGAGTAATCATACCTTTGTGAAACCTGCATAACTATAATCTCATTCACTTTTATCATTTTTGTCGAAATCCTTCCTTCTATTCGTCGAAAAACATGTCTGCCTTGATGCTTGATCATACCATTCCATTCCATTCATACTTATTAACTGTTTTTATATTCCTTACGACCATTCTTCGATTGTTCCATAGTTTTCATCCTCAGTTGCTCGTAATAAGCTATTGTTATCCAGATGTTATTTAGAATTGTAACATGTTGCACAATGAAGCTGAAGAACTTACCAGTCCAATACCTATAGCATACCTTAGCTTACAATCATTGATACATGTAGTTCTCAATAATACGCGGTATCGCCCTTTACTCAAGGACGAGAGGCTTATGTCCCCTTCCACTACCGTGGATAACTCAATCCTTATATATGACTTGGGCTCACTATTCTGGGTACGTCACTTTACGTGATATTCTTAAATTTACTAATAGTCACTCTTCAGACGATTCGATTGTAGCAATATGTTCTCGTTAATGATATCCTTGGACAATTCCCAATCAATTCTAGGTAAGACATCACAATTTAGGTCGCACATACATAACATAGTCCCACATTCTAATCAGCATGAGTCACTGTAAAATGTGTAGATTTTCATAACATGCTAAACCTTTCAAATATGTCTTTTGCTTTCTATCTGTACAACTCATACTCATCTTATCCTTACCTTTGCGCATCAACTTGGGATATTTCAGAACGTGGTGGCCATAGCTGCCACCCTAAATCAACCCCCTGTACATTTGAGGCATAATCCGGTATGCGCTCGACCATACTGACTAAAGATGGTCGGGCGGCCTCACTTGACCTTTACAACTTTGACCATGATATATTGGCATCTTTGACCCTTTTAAATATCGGCGATCCCTGACTGATAAATTTCTTGACCCCTCAAGGGCCTATCTCTATCAGATGCTCTAAGATGAAGTCATTCCTGGGAAAAACAACTTACTCATATCCTCTAACGGCTTTGTCCCAATAGAGAGAACATTACTCGTATTTACACTCAATCCAACTTCAATCTCCCTGCTAATCATAATCCTACTGGAAGAAGGTGTTGATGTAATCATAAACACGATAAGGTCTACAGAGCGAATCCTTACAATCTTCTGCATTCCGGTGCTTAGTACTTCCTTTACTTTACTTACTTTTTTTATCCCAATACCAACATTCCGCTTTCCAGCCTTGCATTATCTCTCCCGTATATGAGTGAGACAACTTCTCATAATCTCGAAACTTTTTTTTACATACTACTGCCCTTCTAGCGTATCAATCGTCTGGTAGAAGTCACTCATTTACTGGATACGAATATGAATTAACTGAAGTCTTTTCGGTAATCGTCATCACCAAAATTGTATTAGGCACGATTAAACTCGAATTCTTAAGACTCAACTCTACTGCACGATCTATGATATGAAAGAATGGAAACCATCCCTAAATGCCTTGCAGCCACCTATTTATAAGTGTGGCGCGCAACACACCCATAAACAAGACTCTACTAGACACGGCTTGTAGACTCTCTAGGACAGACCTGCTCTGATACCAAGTTTGTCACGACCCAAACCGGAGGGCCATGACGGGCACCTGGACCTTACATGCCGAGCACCACGCTTCACATACTTACCAGCTAACCGAAAACAATCATGGCCACAAGGCCTGTTATCAAACATTCGACTGACACATACATCACAACCAACAGGGCCATACACAACTACAATATACAGGACAACTGTCTACAAGCCTCTAAAGAGTACATGGCATCACAAGGACGGGACAGGGCCCCGCCATACCCATAAACATATGCAAGATATCATACCGAAACTAGACTGCCACTCTGTATTTTATAAGGTTGTATTGATGAAGAAGATGATATAGAAGTTGGTTGGTTGCTAGCACTTTCTTGTTGGTAATGCATATATTTTTTTTTGCATTCATCGTGTATGCTAGACAAAATTTCTTGGCGAATTACGTTTTAGGTTAAGAAGAGAAATGGAAATTGGTTCATGTTCATCAGAGGATACGTTCTAGTGAAATAAATCTTTCTGATTTAGTTTTGTCCTTGGATAAATGCATTGTCTTTGCCGAAAGAAATTAATTAGGGATGTCTGCAGCTATCATCTTCTAATCCTAACTACTTATCACATGTAATTATGTACAACTTCTTCTTTGGTGAAATTTTTCATTGTGTCTATTGGATTTCATTCGGTCTAAATGGCTGCAGAGAAGAAGTTAGGAATTGAAACAATCGGAGTTAATTGAAAACCAAAGGTGAAGAAAATAATTTTTATTTCTTAGCTGTGTTAATGTAAAACGGGTCCTTTTTTGGGTTGAGTCATGGATGGATTCGGATTCTTTTGGGTTGATCAAAATTTCAGGTTGACCAATAAATAAAGGTGACGTATTTAATTAAATTTAATTAAAGAGATAATTTTAATAATATACAATTTAACATAAAAAATTACATTTTATAGTCATATTTTTAATTTACATTTACATATCAATATTTTTACGGTATACATCATTATACAATAATATACAACTATATTTAGATAATGTATCAACTTTGTATTAAAGTGTATATATAATATTATATAATAATATATAACTTTATACACTTATTGAGGATAATATATCAACCTTATATAAAAATATATAATAGTGTATAAGAAATGTTTATACTTTATACACACTTTTATAGTGTTATATATAAAATTATACAAACTTATACAAAATTATATAAATTTTTCTATTTTGCTGCTGCCCCTACCTTCTAAACAATGGCGCTCGTAAACAAATAGATCACCGAAAAAGTTCAAAAACAAAGAAAAATCAGTCGGTGATGTGGTGGTGGTTGGCCAGATCTGGTGATTCTCAACCAGATCTCAAAGCAAAATGTTCTGCGTCAATGTTCTCGACCAGATCTACAGATCCTCAACCAAATCTGGCTATATCCGTTAATGGAGTTTTTCGGCGCTTCTATGTTCTCCAGTCAAGTCGGTGATGTGGTGGTGGTCGGAACTCGTCAAATCGCACAGATAGACAGAGACGAAGGGCTATATAGGGGTGGTTCGTGATGGAGGGGATGGTCAGGCTCAACAGAGATTTGCCAGCTAATTTCGGCGGAACAAATCGATTCTGACAAGAACGTTTTCCAACTCAATTTCTCGGCAAGATCTGAAGATTTGCCGACTAATTTTCCCGCGAAAGAGAGAAATATATAAGCAAATGAGATTGTTTTCCAACTCAATGTTCTTGGCCAGATCTGGAGATTTTTCGGCGAAAGAGTGAGAAATGTAGAAGAAGCTGATATGTATAGGACGAGCCTAATTGGTGTGCGGAGAGGCGGCGAATGTGTACAGAGAAGCAGCTAAGGAAAATAGTGAACAAACAGAGAAGAAGCTGAAGAGAAGCGCTGAAAGATTGTGTATAAATTAAACGGTTTCGGATAATTTAAGAAATATGAGCTAATTCGGATAAATATTTTTTTTAAATTATCATAGTGTTATTTTTTCTTAATTAAATATCATATAATTATGTCGTTAATGAAGGGGCAATTTTAAATTTGAAATATTGCTAGGGGAAACTTTGATTCATAGGTTGAAGGAGGGTAATTTTAAGTCGTTTCTAATATGTTAAGAGAATGTTTGATACAAATAGGTTGAAGAAACGACACATTTGATCCAATGAATGGAAGGAGGACATTTTATTCAATAACTATGATCCCTTAGTTGCAAACACACACACCACACACACCTACATCATATTAGGGGTGTACAAAGAAAATCGACAAACTGCAGCAAATCGATAATTCGAGTCAAATCGAGAAAATAATTTGACTAGTAGTTTGGTTTGATATTGGAAAAAAAACCGGACTATAAGTGGTTTGGTTTGGTTTTAACCAAAAAAAGTAAAACCAAACCAAACCAACCCGAAAGTACATATATACAATTTTTAAAATATTTTATATATAAAATATTAATTTATAATGTAATTTATAAATACTTCTTAAGTTTATTCATAGTTTTTGTCTTTTAACATATTATTTCAAACTTGAACTTAGAATTTTTAATGGTCCAATAAGTTTTATAGCCCATTGATGTTAGTAACTCAAATAGAGCCCAAATCAATAATAATGCTAACGAAAGAAATTCAATTCTAATACTAGGAATAATAATAATGTTGGGTATCTACTACTATGTACTATTAGTTTTGCATAGGTTAGACAGTGAAAAAACATAACTTAATTTAGTTTTTCATTAATATATAATCATGTAATTAATAATTAGTTGTACTTTTTTCTTTTAGTACTTTTAGATTATGATCATTATCATTATTGCTTAGCGATTTCATTAATTTTTTTGTTGAATACGTTAGTACAATGTCATCACTTATATCACATTTTGTGTCATTTTATTAGGAAACACCTTAATTAGATAGTTATATCTTACTAAGACTAAAAGTATTCGAAGCATAAGTTATATATTTTGTATGAAGATTTTACCGGAAAAAATCCGAAGTTAAAAAATCCGACTTTTATCGATTTGGTATGATTTATAAATTTAAAAATCTGACACAACTGATTTGATTTGATATTTGAAAAATTCAAACCAACCCTGTCCATATACCCCTACATCATATCATAATCATAATTATTATAATATACTAAAAATGTAAAGCCTCTAACTTCAAAGTTAAAATATGGATCATTTTCGGACAGCTCTATCCGTTGCAACTTAAGAAAGCATGGTTATCAAGGAAATAGTCATCATTTTCACAATGGTATATTTGAACTCAGCTTATTCTATTTTTTTAATCTAATTATATTTCTTTTTCTCTTTGGAACCTAATGTGGTCTTAAATCTTCCTCTTGGCAGTGATAGAATTGATATTGTTTGATCATAATATATGGATAATTTTTTGTTATATTTACCGTTGAACACACCTTTAAGTTGATGTTCTTCGGTGGGTTAGATGAGATAGGTGATTATGTCAATTAAAAATGTTAAGTGTATTAGTTTTGTTCTTCACCCTTATTATATTTCCTTTGGGCTAATAGTAAGAAAATGCAAGAGATATATCATAATAAAAGAGAGCGCACTACCTTAGATTTCTTTCATAGTCAAAGAATCAACCACATAAACTTCCATGAAATGATGAGGCGTCCTTCATTGATACGTTTGTGCATTCACAAAATACAAACGATCAAAATGACAAATATAAGAGAGAAATAGGTAGATATAAATATGATATAGCAAGGACAAGATAAAAAGATTACCAGAATTATATAATTTATAACTACGTCAATAGATTTAATATTCGAGTAAAAGTAGTTCATCTTATTTGACAATCCCTTATCTACTTGTTAGAACTTCCATACAACCAAAATCAAAAATAAAATTTAGGTGATTGTGTTATCATATGAATTATACATGTTATAGAGGGTAGAGTGAATATTTTGTACTCACCATTTATCACTTTACCATGTTTATATATGGTATATCCTTATTTTTTTTTAAATATGCTTAAAAACTTTTTAAAAAATGACTCAACACACATAATCGCATTTACTTCGTGTTTCTTTGTGTGTGTAGAGTGTTATTATATTACTTTATTTTACTACCTATATATAAGCCGCTAAAGAGAGCAGCTTCGGGGAAGTGACAGAAATACTCTTTGGCTTCTGCTGCCAGCTTAGCACGTGGATTAGGCAAACAAGGGGCTGGACAACTTCCTTTGACATGTGGGGCCCATCTAAACTTTTTATTTCTCCTGCCTATTTGAGATACCTCCTGGTCATGTGGGCTCCACCTGTTGTATCTGTTGCATTGTATTTGTATATTTCTAAACATGCTTATGTTTTTCAGAGAGCTTTTCTAAAAATCATCTTACATTCTTATAATTTCTCTTTCTGATTTCTTTTATAGGTAAGTAAAACAATGTAGATTAAATAAACTATATTTAAAAGCAAATTAAAGATCCAGCGATAGAAATTATTAGTTGATTATCTTGTAATTGTTTTTTACAGCTATTTATAAGAATGAGGAAATTGTGATGGTTTAGTAAGATAAAAATTTATCTAAATTTACTGTAGCGATTCGATTATACATTTCATGTTTCTGTGTAGCTCTTTTAATCTTTCTTTCACATACAAAGGTTTATGACCGAAAAATCCATCTCATGTGCTTGCATGCGGAGTGAAAATGTAAAAGATTAAAACCTAAAATGGAGAAGACCGGAGCATAATTCATTACTTTTCTTGTTATTTTGCTATTATTAGTAAATTATTGTTATATTCTATAATTTGGGGTACGTATTCTAAATAACTATAATTAATAGCTTGTTTGACCAATCCTTTCTAAAATCAATTTATTTTAAAAATGTTCTTTTTTTAAAATGAGTTTCAAAAAAAGTACTTTTGGTGATAAGTAATATGTGTTTGTGAAAGTATATTTATGTCCTAGAGACAATCTGTATTAGGATAAATGTACTTTATACACATTCATATTATTATTAATGGAGATTAATAATTTGACATTTGCAATTATTGAATTATTATTTGATTGTTTGTAATTATTCATTAATGTGCATCCCTTGAGCTTACATTGTCATTAATAGAGTGAGATATTTTATGATAGAGCATAACTCTTAAAGTAGTCTCGATTAATGATCATCGAGAATGGGATATCGATGATATATGATAAGTCGACATGTGGTCTGCATCACATCCTTAGAGGATGTAGTATGTCTCACCTGCTACGAGTAATGGTTACTCGTGATGGACACATGGATACTTTAGAAGTATTGGTATACCCTGCTGATATATTGTTTGTTATACTTGTCTAACGTATGATCAGCGTGTGGGAGATAGAAGTCCTTAGACTTGAGGTCAATACGCACCTTATCTACAAAGTAATGTACTTTGATCCCGTCCTAAGCTCAAATGCCTTGTAGGTTGAGATACGGCTTGTATTGGGTACATTGCGATGTGGATTGAAGGTGGTAGTTGAGCCAAGATTAGGATTCATTCCTCGAATGTATGTTCGAGAGAACACTCGGATTCTCAGTGATATTAGATTGACTAAGTCGTTGGCCAACGCAATAGACATATTTAGAATATGGTCTAGTCGTCGACTAATATAGATGAGATACAATGATTAAGTCATTTGGATAGACACTTGACAAATCCTAAGCTTGATTGGGTGTGTCGTGAATGAAAGGATTTTATCTTATCACATAAAGGTTAAGTTTACTGGATTCCCATAAACGTACTTCACATATTGAGTTCGTCTTATGGCGCCGTCTAGGAGTTCCGCGTAGACCTTAATTTGATTAATGTCAATATGAGAAGGCATGTAGGGTCACACTATGTCGATTGTCCGTTTCGATCTAAGGATGTATTGAGAGAGTAATTAAAATGTTCGATTTGGAATAGAGACATTTAAATGAATAATGAATACATTAATTAAGTCAAAATTGGATTTTAAATTTAATTAAGAATGCACAAAAATTAAACCGAGGCAGTGCAACTGCACGTCGAGCGTCGCGGCGCCTCTGCGTCGATTTTGGGCCAGGTCCAAGGTCAAACCCTAATCCATTTTTTTTACCTAATTTTCAACTATAAATAGAGGCATTCATTTTCATTATTCTACACCAATTTCTGAAAACATTCTAAGCCTTAGAGACTTAGAATCAAATACTCTCGAACCTCTGCCATATTTCCTAGCTTTTCGAAGGAGAAATACATTGAAGTTTGGAGCTTGCAATCGGAAGGGCAACCGCGTGTGCACCTCACAGTAGATAAAGACTCTAGATAATCTAGACTTGTAAGTATATGTTTTATGTTACAAGTTCCATTGTTGTATAACCATACCAGAACTATTGTTTGGGGTAAGTAAGAATCAAATTTTTAAACTTCTGTTGTGCCTTACTTATATGTTTTGTACCAAACAATTCCCTACAGTTTGACCAAATAATTTAAATGCACTGCTTATTTGAACAACAATTAGTGTATGGCCAAGCATTTAAAAAATGCTTCTAAGTGTTTTTCGAAAAAGCTTTTAAAAAAAGTATTTCTATGAAAAACTACTTTTTTATCTTCTGAAAACAACTTCGGCTAATCCCTAAGAATACTTATTTTCTCTTAAAAACTTGACCAAGCAGCTCAATTATTTAAAATAAGCACTTTTTAAAAAAAAAATAAACACTTTCGGAGAAAAATAAGTTTAGCCAAACAGGTTATAGACTTGCAAATAAATTATTCATGTAAAATTAATATTTTTGCCGCTAACTAGCTTAACGATAAGGGAATAGAGAGTTGTCACTACCGGTTGATTTCAGTTGAGTCATATCTATCTTAGAAAGGAAAAGATACCTCGTCAATTTCGCTAATGGTTGAGTATGAAGCGGTGACTTGGTTGTTTATTAAGTTATTTAAATGGCCGCCACTCTTCCCCTCTTTAAGAAAGCGTTGGTTTTTTTTTTTTGAATTAGTTTTAATTTATTTAATAGGATATTTAGATTAATAAAAATGATATTTTAATAATTTAACTTTTAAGTTTGAAATTTTCTGCTTTTAATATAATATAAATATAAATTTATGTCATTTTATAATATTTATACTCATTGACATGAAATATATGTGCAACGCACGTGTCAGAAACTAGTATGCATGCATATATATGTATATATATGTGGGGTGAAGGTAATAGATTAGCATTATACCTACTTTCTATTTAACCAAAATATACCTGCCAACTCATTAGATCATCAAAACTAGAGGAAATTTTTGTCTTTTAACAAAAACTGAACCTACCTCCCTTCACTCCTTTCTTTTCCTTCTCCGCTTATCAATGGGGGAAACTGAAGCAATTGGAACTATACATCAATTTCTTATGAACAATCCAACTTCAATAGGAGTGCTTTGATACAACTCCGTAAATGGAAGACAAAATTAGAAAGAAAGAGAGTTTGCCTAAAGAATAAATAGGAGGAATTGTTCTTGAACTATTAACGTGTATACCAAATTATAATTCATATATTTTGTAATATTTAGTGTTTTTTAATTATGATAGATTTAGGATCCCTATTGTATTAGGATTTCTCATTGTACACACTATATATATTTTGTATTAATGAGAAAGGCTCCCCAAGGGAGATTAATAAAATCTTACATGGTATCAGAGCCAAAACCTAAATCCTAATTATTCAGCCGCAGCAAACCCTCGATCTCTGCGCCGTTGTTCTTCCCGAGAAACAACCACAACTTTCCCTTTTTCTGCATCTGTTTTCTTCCCTGGACAGTGTTCCATTACCCAAGAGAGGCACCTCCTCTGCCTATCTTTGTTTTTCTTTCGGCCCGACTGCCAGAGAAAAAGCTAATTGCCAGCTTTCTTTTGTCTTTTCTTTCCCCGTTCTATGTTTCCTACTACGAAAAGCTTAACACCTTTTTCCTATGTTTTTACCGAGAAACAATAGCTTCCAGCCGCATGTGTCCTTTGTTTTATTTTTGTTCTTTTCCCGAGAAATAGTAGCTTGTCAGCCTTTTCTGCTCTTTGTTTCATTTCTCTTCCCCTTACTCGAGAACCTAATAAATGGCTTCTCTGACTCCACCCAATTTCCCGGAGCTCATAAGTCTGTTCCTGGCCATCCCCAATCCATTTTGGGCCAGACTTTAGCACTTCGACTCATTGGCAGCTTGATAATGCGTGTTATATGGATACGGGCGTCACGTCTCACCTCACAAATAATTATGGTAATCTTCCTCAACTGTGAAGTTTAAATACTCCACAATCTATTATGGTCAGAAATGGTCATCGCATTCCAATCCAATGGTCTGTCCACACACTAACCCCACCACCATATCCCCAATTCTCCCTTAATAACGTCTTATATGCTCCTAACATTATCAAAAACCTAATCTCCGTTAGAAAATTTGACACCGATAATTTTGTCTCAATTAATTTTGATCCATTTGAATTTTCTGTAACGGACCTCCGTACCGGGAAACTCCTTACGAGATGCAATAGTGAGGGTGATCTCTATCCTTTTCTATCCACGTCTGCTGCTAGAGTCAACCCTCCCACATCTCTAACTGCCCATGTCACTCCTCCCACCGCTTTAGCAACAATTTCTTCGTCAACCTAGCACAATAGACTTGGACACCCAGGAGCCCATGTTTTTAATTTTCTTAGAAACAATAATTTAATTCATTTTCATAATGGAAAATTTGTCCAACAATGCCTTTCTTGCCCTTTAGGAAAACATGTTCGCCTTCCATTTCAGTCTTCTTCAAGTGTTACGTATTCTCCCTTTGACATTACTAGCTCACTGGGTAATAAATTTTATCTCGTCTTATTAGATGACTTTTCTCACTTTGTCTGGGTTTATCCGCTTAAATTCAAGTCTGAAGTGTTTGCCAAGTTTCTTGCATTCTGTGTCTATGTCAAAACACAATTTAAAAAAGACATAAAATCGATTCAATGTGATAACGGTCGTGAGTTCAATAATTCTACGTTTCACAATTTTTGCTCTACTAATGGCATGGTTTTCCGATTCTCGTGTCCCCATACCTCCTTCCAAAATGGCAAAGCCGAACAAATCATTTGCACTATCAATAACATGGTTCGTACGATCCTATTTCATGCCTCCCTCCCCCTCCCTTTTGGGTCTATGCTGTGAAATGGCCGAATATATTCTAAATATTTTGTACACTCAGACTCTCCAAAATAGAACACCCACCGAAATTCTATTTCGTAGGATCCCAACTTATTTGCACTTATGAATTGTTGGCTGTCTGTGCTACCCGAATCTTGCCTCCACGGCTCTGCATAAACTTGCACCCCGCACCACTCCTTGTGTGTTCTTAGGTTTCCCGCCTAATCATAGGGGTTATCTGTGCTATGATGTGTCTTTCCGTAAAATTATTGTGTCTCGTCTATACCTTTCTAGACGAGTCCGACACCTCACCCATCATACTCACTGAACTCTATCGAACAACCACCACCGTCTCTGCATCCCCATCACTGCAAAATACCACTGCCACCGCCAATACTATTTTCGTCCACCTGGCACCACCAGTCACTGCCACCTCCGTCGTCTTTTATGCTCATTCTCGACCTCCGCCGATTGCCCACGTCCCCTCCATCAATCGGCCTCTCTTGTCTCCGACTTATCGCATTGTCACACCCACTATTCCGTCGCATCCGACAAGTCAGGTTTCCCTTTCCCGGTGTCCACTCAGTCTGCTGCTCCATCTCACACACCCAAATCAGAAAACCCAATCCCTACCCAACACCGAATATCACCACCACCCACATTAATTCCGATCTCCTACCCGACAGAGCCACCATACCGGAAGGGTCAAAGGGATTCCCACATAAGGGATACCCTTTTGGTCCAGTGAGTCAAACTACAAGTGACCTGATTCCTGAAAATCAGGGATATGTAGGACACTCAATCTCTGAGGATTAGGCACATTCCAACTAAATCATTTTGGAATTTTTTGGTTGGATACTTTTGTTTTATCGAGTTTTAGTAGTTTAATCGAGTCAAACTATAAGTGGCCTGAATTTTCATGCAACCTGAGATATGTAGAAAACCCAGAAACAAGGGTTCGGCCACAATTTTAAAAAAATTACATAAAAAGAGAAGTAATTTCCAATTGGTTAGCTAAATACTAGGTTACTCAAATTTCGCTGCTCAGGGATGATCAAACCATCTCCGAACAATGAAGGGCAGTTGTTGACACTCACAAACGGAGTGGAACACAGAACTAGTTTGATTGGTCGATTCACAACTCAAACAGTTTCTTTTTTGTTTGTTTGCGATTCTACGAGGTCCCCAGAGTGAAGATTCAAGCTCGCATTCGACATTTTGGATGCCTCCACATAAGGTAAACATAATTCCTTTTTATTTTTTGTTTAAATTATATAGTATAATTTGTATTATGTGTTTGTGTGCTGACTAAGCATGATTATGTTATTTGATATCATTAGGTCAGTTATTAAGTATTAATTAGGTATTGTTAGTGTTCGTAGTTACTATTGTTAACATGTTTAGGTCACTGTTGCACTTTCTATGTGATATTGTAAGCATGATTAGTTAGGATAATTATTGTTTGAGCTTCTTAGACCAATATTCATTATGTTCTAAGTTAGATTATGTGTTATTTTTGTTCATTGGATCATGGATTAGTGGGTTTGATTAGCTAAGATCATTGTTAATGTTCATTACCATGGTGTTTTTGTATTCACTATGTTGATGTCCATCATGATTGATTAGTTATAATCACTATTAAAGTGTATTAGGATAGTTATTTGTGTGTTAAGTGTTTATGATTCTAGATTAAGACAATTTAAAAATGTATAATCCTTGAAGTGATAGAACATTATGTTTGGGTAGTTCATAGACTAGGTCAGTATGTTTAGTTGGCTTATTCCTTATTTATTGACTATCTGTGTAGATAAATGCCTAATATATTAATTTAAAACTGGTTCTATGCATATACAAGTTATCTAGTTAGCTCACCACCTAGTTTAAGGTTTGTTTGATCATGTGTGATCTGTTTAAGTAACTTTGAAGTGATTAGTATGCTAGTCACAAATTGTTTTAACAAACCTTAAGCTTCGTAATTAATGTAATGTTCGAAAATGTTGGTTTAGGAATTTGCTTAATTGAGTAAACTGGTTAAGGGGTTGCTATAATAATCTGAGAATTATGATTAATCTTTTAGGGAATGTGGTTAGTTAATCGATACTCACCATTTTTGTAGTGTCATTTAACACTAGTTTTAGGATAAAAATGAATTGGTAAGGTCAGTTTGTGTCAATTAGTCTCTGTTTAGGTTTGAAAATGATCCGATATGCTAAGTGTTTAGCTCAGTTGGTCTATTTAACCTAAGGTAACTAAGGCTTAGCAAGAGAATGTTATATTAGGATCACCAAATGATTTAAAATGGATGTGTGTTTTGTTTAGTGTTAATGTAGAGATTTGAATGTTCGTTTAATGGCTTACTTAGTAATGTGTGGCGTATGTTATACTAATGTGTATATCACCCATGTCAAACTTGAATCTGTTAGGCTATGAATAGACTGTTAAGTGTTCTAGATGCCTTCCCACCCTTGGCATGTCCCAAAAATAGGTTCTAATGGTCTAATTTGCATTTGCTTTTGGTTGTATGGATTTCCCATGTTTACATTTTGAAGTGTCATTTAAGTCCAATGTTAGGATGTATATCTGCATAATCTTATCCAGTTCTTGTTCCATTTATGTATGACCTTGATTCATGGCTTACTCATTATTGTCATGACCCTCTACTATGAATATGCATTTTATCATTGTGTCATAGGTGTCATCATGTCTGTATATGCATCACCCATTCATATGCCTTGAGCCATACTGTCATGAATCCTCTTAAATTGTACACTAGACCATAATTGTATGCTTGCCTTTCTATATGGACAGTTGAGTAAACCTGCACAACAAGTCTTTAGCATGACCTCAGTAGCACCCTAAGGGCCATCACATGCTTGCATCCTATTTACCTGAACCTTGTTGTGTGCTAATGAATTAGTATTCACTTATGCCTTGTAGCATATTTTCCTGCTCTGTTCAGCTTTCCATCTCACATGTGATATTGGTTGGTATTAGACCCTGGATTGGTTATTTTGATTCTAGGATTTTTCCTCCCTATTTTAGTGTGGTTGTAGTCTTATTCTAGTTGTGTTGACACTCTCCACTTCCTAAATTATGCACTATGGTTTTTCCTGGAATGAATTGGGTTAGGAAACAGTGATATATATCCATAACATTTTGTTATGATTGAGCTTTTTCTCTAAATTTCATTCTTGTGTGCTTGCCTTAAAGAAAATTCCATGTTATACCCCTGATATACAAGTTATCTACAGTCCAGATAGGTTAATATGTATAGCGTAGGTAAGAATGTATATCTGTATGCTATTCATGTTTTGACACACATGATATGTTAGGCTTGGCCCATTTCTGTGCTTCATTGGCTTCCCTCATATGACTGCATATTGGGCTTGGCCTATTGTTTGCGTTCTTTTCTTTTCTTATGCACTGCTGTGTGGTTTGGGCCAGCCTAATTGTTCTGAACTAAATGCAAGTTATTGTGGGTTGTGTATTTATTTGTTGCATGTATTAATAAAATGATGAGTCCAATATATGTCTATCTTGGGACTTTGTTTTCCCCTTGTGGGGTTTTCTGCTGCATTACCGCGAAATGGTCCCTTACTGGGCCCATCATCCTCTTCACACAAGTCCATACACATTCCACACTTATGCCGATTGGGCTGAGGCCCAATGAAATGAATTCTGACCGAGATAAAAAAATATAAGGGAAGCTAATATTTGCATGAAGGCCCAACTATGGATAAAAATAGCGAACTGGTGGGCTCGGTAGGCCCACCAGCCTTAACTCTTCCTCTTTTCAATTTCATATTACATGTATATATATGTATTTGTTGTAATAAACATACTTTCAATATTGGAACTTTACTTATGGTTATGAATCCATGATAGGCAAATACACATGATCATTTTAGTATAGATCGCCAATAAATGAATTTTAAAATTTTGCTTTAAATCTGGAAAAAAACTGAAATAAAGGGACTTGTTTGGACATAAAAATCTGGGAAAAGAGAGTGATTTTCAAACTGAGTGAAAAAACTGATTTTGGATACATGGATTGAGTTTTAAATTGTAAAACTGGAACAAACTGAGTATTAACAGTCAAAAGACCCAGAATATGGGCTTGAGTGACCTTAAATCAAGCAAATGGCTTGATGGAAATCAAAGTTGAAATTGGGCTGACAATTGACACTTTCTTTAAAACTAAAACACGAGCTAAGCCCAATAAGATAGTTTATTTTAAAATAAAACCTTATCTTAAACTTGATGTTAAGTTGAGGGTTTTAGAAATGTGGAATTTGGTTTGACCTTAGGGATATGGCATGCAAAACGAAACAAAAACCGCTTTTGTATTACATCTCTTTCAAAACCAAACTTGTTATTTTAAATGAAACTATACCATTTTTGAAACTTGGAAAGGATTTTAAAAAGATGCAAGTGTAAAAAAAATGATCAATGTAGTTGGAGTAAATGTGGAGTTCTACTCAAATTCACATTTAAGTGTTCTTAGTCCGATAATGAAATTGACTAAACCATCCCGTGCATACTATTTTTGGCGGAAGTTTAACTCTTTATTTTAAAATAAAACCTTGAGTTTGAATAAATGAAATTCACAAGTCACTTTGCGGATTTTAAACCTTAAGGCAATTTAAATCATTTTGAAGCATGCTATAGAGCCCATAGGTCAATCGTATTCTACGGATCCTTCATACCGGGGTGCTAACACCTTTCTCCGGAGATCACTAGAACCTTTACCTTGACTCTGGTTTAGATAGAATTTTTCAATGAATTTGAATAAACCCTTTCACATCGTTTCCTAATTTACCTATAGATTAGGTGGCTCTAAAACAATTATCCAAACTTAGAGCACCATCCAAATTCTGTTTAGCTCTTTATGCGCTCACCCGTATAAAAAGTGAACCGTAATAGATGACGACTCTGCTGGAGAAAAACGTAGATTCTAACCATAAGGGTTCCAATACAACATGTTTTTTTCCAAATGATATAAATTGTATATGTGTTTAAATACCGCTATTATAACTGCCATTCATGTATTTATCTTCTGCCAAATGGCATGCACACACACTTGCATCTGTGCACAAAAGTGATTATGTAGATTTCATAGTCACCCTCCAGTATAAAACCAAAAATCATTCTTTGGAACACGTTGAACACGGAGTTGGTACGCGGTTATTCCAACAAGTCGACAATGGTTCACCCTGGGTTGTCCGCTCGGGTCCCTAAGTCATTTGCTAAACCATCTAGTACAACTAGGATAGAGCGAAGCCAAATCCCTTGAACTAGTGCATACTGACTTAGATAGGTTCGGATATCTCAGACCTACCTGGACCTAACAGGATGACTCCCTCGTGTCCTAACGGTCTCCGACCTGATGACACTGCATCCAACTACTTGCTACGTGGAAGCATTTTACGTGCCTTATGTGATGAACCATTGCTCTCGAGAGGGGGGGGGGGAAATAAGCGTGTTTTATTTTGTATATGCCTTCAAACTTGAAATTCAACATGGTTATCGAAGCACCCGAGATGCTGAAAATTTGGTGGTCGTGGCTAAGTGCCTCACAACAAAAGTAAGTAACGAATTGTCTAGGACACCTACCCTCTCTTATGACTATGAAAGGCAATACTGACCTTCTAGAAGTCCTGACCGGGTATTAGAATAATGAGAGAACGGTCATTAGGTTTGGTAACTTTGAAATAACCCTAACCTTTTAGTACCCCATAAGCCGACCCCCGATGAGATCCTTAAGATGCTATCGCTATCTTTCACGGATTGGATATTCGGCCCGATTGTAGCTTTTTGGGACCTCTACACTCAGTTTGGGTCTACTCAGGGTTACATAGAGTACTCTGTAGAGTTTCACTCCATTGCCGCTTGAGAGGCTAGCCGACCCTTGGTCTTCGCCATATGCCTTCTAGGAACTATGGTATTTTCCACAGACCGTTACCAAGCCATAGATACCCAGGTCATCTTCGTCACCCATGCTATCTTTCATGGCATATCCACTAACGGGAAAACCAAATACTATGACCTAGTCTCAGTCATTCTATCTGACATTTACCGAGTCTTAGGTCAATGTCGAAACCTGCATAGGTACTTCTAAGGTTGTAACATATTAGTCCAATGGTGGATCATTAAGCACCTCCACAAAACCGAGGTTCTATGAGCGTAGAAAATATGACCTCCTAGTTACTTTTCCAAACTTTGGGACCCTATCCAAAAAAGTGTAGCATTTCATCTTTTCTAGACTCCGAGAGGACGGTATCCAGTGGAGATTTCCCGACTTTATATACGAGACCATATCTGTGAGAGGCTGAAAATGCACTTTCCTACCACTTATGGGGATCCGGTGAATCTGACCATACGCACCTCTTTGGTTCCTAAGACAGTTCGGAAGGGAGCATGTAATCCCCAAAATAGGGAATACGTGGTTGACTATGCGGAAAACAAGATCCGAGAGGTTGCCGACATTATCCGAGAGTAGAATGGGAATCAGGTGGGGTCCAGAGACTTTAGCCGATAATCCTCTTCGCCCGGGTCGTGATGAAGACTATATAGACTAGTTGAGAGCACATTTGCATGGTACCCTAGCACCGAGGCCCAACCTCTATAAGTGCAGACAAGATAGGGATTGAAAAACGAATATTAAAGCCCACCGCATTCAGAGACAAGCAGATGATTGAGATGCCCAATACTAAGAGAAGATACAGTATGACCAGACTGTCATAGCCAGCTTGACCGATGAGGTTGAATTCACTCATGAGTGTCTCGAGGATTTAGACGCTCATATGAAGGAGGCCATAGATGAGGCTGCACAGATGACCCCTACAGAGAATGGTTAGTGGGTTAGTTCATTTATGGTATCTACTCATCTCAGGATCCAGTTCGCCCTTCGAAGGGCCAAGAGAGCTCAGACTGACAAAGCTTCATCATCAGCCACTGGAGGAGACTTCTTTTGATTTTACTGCTTTCTATTCACGCTTTGTAACCCCATCGGGAAGGTATTATTATTATTAATGAAGTGATTATGGGGAAATGGTTTTATTAATATTGGGCACATTTATACTTCAAATGATTAGAAAGCCTTGGATTAACGGGGTATAGGAACACAAATATTATAACTTTTTATGTTCTTTTGTGATATAAACTGCTTATGTGTTTTTTTGTGTTCCATCTTGAACTCTTGATTGGTCCCATATTTCGGACACCAGCCCAAAAGAAAAACAAAAGGAAATACTAAATCTTACTAAATTAACCTCCTCTTAAAGATTGATTTGCTATCAATGGAAACTCCAGATAGTCAAAGTGCCACATCACCAGTCATTGACATGGTCAGCGATGAAGAGACCGATGAGTCGATTTGGGAAAAGATTCGCAAGATAGACGCAAAGATTGAGTTGGCAAGTGCTAAGATGAGAGAAGTTGACTACAAAACTGACTTGGAAAATGCCAAAATGAAAGAGATCGACGAGATCTTGGAATTCGTGAGAAATTGACTGAAAAATTTCATGAGGGAAAACCACAATACCACAACCTCCCTGAAGAGGTCAAGAATATGGTAGACAACTATGTCACTCTAACGCACCTACCAGAAGATGACCCAATACTATATGGGGAGTTGAGTAGGGTACCTAAAGGAATCACCCCAATCATCAATGAAGCTGCTAATAACTACGGGACTCCCAGTAGATCATCTCCAATGTGGTCGGAGATTGCCCTCAAATCCTGTAGTTCTTACTTCAGAGTCGCACTAAGAGAAGTGCGAAATATCGAGGTCTTCGATGGGATAAGAGATGTTGTACTGGCACACGCTAGCTCCTATGTCCTCCTGACTTATGCACATCTCTTTGCTCACAAAAGATGCTTGTACCACAGAAGTCAACCTAGCCACGACACTGATGGATGTGTGGCCTTCAAGAGAAGAGCCGTCAGACTGTTTGACAAGAAAGTAATTCGCAACCTATGTTGACCTCACTCCCTACCAGTTTATGTCTTTATTATGTCTGGTGAAGGAATCACTATAGCATCTCATTCTTGTGCTGCACTGACAAGGTTCGTCCACTCAAGACCACCTGGAAACTTTTCACAAACATTTCGAGGACAAAAATATGCTTGTACCATTCAGGCTCTCCCGAACACGAAATTGAAGAATGCAAAGTTTTCAAGTTCGAGCTGGAGCATTTGGTTAACACCAGCTAGATCTGGCCCATGATACAATGCCGCTTTTAGAAAAACTGCCAGGAAATGCGCGATCGTAAGGACGACGACCAGCCATGGCTTCGAGGAGAAGTCATCTTTTGGGCAGTTTAGGCGTCCCCATTTTCTAGCTTTCAATTAAAAGTATCCACATCCCATATCAGACCTGGTCAGGGTAGAATTGAGATTCAAGTAGAAGAAATTATGATATAATTTCTATGTAACCTGAACTACCGAAGGGCCTGATTTCCCAATGAGGGAACCTAGGCAGTCTATATAAGACTCGACCCCTATATCATATGAATTATAATCCCCCTATTTATAGGATAGTTTCCGATTCAATGATGGCGTAGTGGAAAATCAACCACAAACCTTCAAATAGAAACCCTAAAAACCAAAATTGGCCAAAATGACCAAAATACCCTCGGAATGGAAAAATCAATCAATAGTTCTGATCGAATACATGAGTCTATGTGCTTTGTTTGCAACTTATGTGCGATATCTTGTATAAATAATTTCTGACTAACGTACTAATGTCGTTTGCTTTTGAGTTATTTTTCTTCTTATAGAAAATGGTCAATTCGTTGCTACACACTGACATACTTCACCAGATCTAAAGTCGTGATAGCATCCCTAAATCGAGAAAACCAAGCAAACATGACTGGTACTCCCGAGGACACTCGCAACAAGAATGTTCTAATTGAGGACATTACGTTTCAAGACCTCCAGAACACCTCGCACTCCGAGGACGTGATCACTCTGCTCTTTAAGAAAGTCGTCGACCTCCAGGAACAGGTCCCAAGAACTAAAGTAATCAACGCTGCCAGAGAAGCGGCTGCTGCTGCGGCAAAAAGGCCTCCACTACTTTTCCATCTTTGAATTGACCCATACCCAAACACTTTCCAAATGCCCATACTGGGGCCTCCTACCAAATACTACCTTTACTAAATTCCACCTATATAGGTGATACCTCCCAATCTGTTCCCACCTTTCAGGAACCACCCACTTATGTTAATCCTATCATCCACCAAAATGCTACTACTCATGCTACCCCAGAGCCGCAGGCTCTCCCAAAAGTTTCACCGCACACCCTATTGTATCCTTCCATAATCCAACCACTCCCATCGATTCATTGCCAGAATTGGACCACTACGAGGAGATAGAAAAGGTCTGGAGGGCCGAGCAAGACCGAAGAGACAAAGAGATGGAATGAAAACTGATCGACCTATTTAAAAAGTCTAACAAGGGCTCCCGCAAAGCGATGAGACTGAGATATGACAATCTCTGCATGCATCTAGATTTGGATCTGCTAGAGGGCTTCAAGTGCCCAAATTTAAACTCTTCAATGGCATGGGAAATCGTAAAGCTCATCTGAGAGATTACTGCGACCAACTAGTCGGCGCCAAAGGAAATGAGGCACTGATAATGAGGCTCTTCAGCCGAAGCCTCACAGGCAAAACATCTGAATGGTTCACAGCGTAAGATATCAGCCGCTAGGACTCGTGGGAAGAAATGGTGAAAGCCTTCACAGATAGATTCCGCTTCAATCTGGAAAATATGCTTGACCACTGCTCTTTGGAGAAAATTTGACAAAAACCTACCGCGAATACACAAGTAGGTATATGGCTGAAGCTGCCCGAGTATAGCCATCAATGAGTGGGAAAGAACTGGTTTCAGTATTTATCCGATCTCAAGAATTAGATTGCTATGACCGAATGTTGGCTATGACTAGGAGGCCATTTGCCGACTTAGTCAGAACAGGAGAGACTATAGAAGATGGTCTCAAAATAGGAAAAATTATCAGCATCGTAAACAAAGGTGGCACATCAAGCTCCATTGGAGCGCCAATAAGAAGAAAGAGGATGTGGCAAACGTCACTCACACCCTGATCTTGAGGAGTTGTAGAAGGAAAGGATCACAATCATCCTTTGATGTATATCAATCTCCTCATTTGAGCAACTACTTACCATCACCCTACAACTTTGTGTCAATATATTACGCATAGCCGAACTACCAAGATCCACAACCAAACTACCAAACACTTGCACCCACTTACCAAACTCCATCTCTAAATTATCATGTTCATGCACCTGCGTATCAAGCACCCCAAAACCAACAAAACCCCCCACAAACAGCCGCATCCGGCCACATACGATTTGCCATGTCCAAACTTTGAGAAAAAGTCACATTGGATGTTCACTCCACTCCCATAAATGTGAACTAGTCTATTCGTCAAATTAAAAGCTGGAAGTCTTATAAAAGTCGTGTCGCCAAAGTCTGCCAACCCAGGAAGTCAATTTTACTGACCCGACCAAACTTATGCTTACCATTCCGGGGGGAATGCGCATGCAACAAAAGATTGCATTAATCTAAAGCACCAATTGTAGGATTTTATTAACAAACGTGAAATCATTCTGGAGGCCGCTGCGTCAGATGTGAATACGAACCCTCTCCCGAATCATGGCACCAACCATATTCACATGATAGAATGAGAGCAAGATTGGGCGGTATACCAACCCCTAGACTACGAAGGTATTGAAAGCCTAGAATGAATGGTTGACTCTCTCACGCTGCAAGAGCGTCCCAATTTCAAAGTCTTGATCCCAGCTCCAAAGAAGCCATATATGATCCGGGTACCACAACTAGTCATCTTGGCTTCCAAAAAAGAACTCACAACCGTTGCCCAAGGTATGATGAGATCAGGAAGGTGTTATGCTCCCGAAGAATTGGCGCAAGAAGCGCCATGCAAATAAACCAATCAATGAAGGCCCATCACTGATGGGGATGCCAAAGACTTTTGGCATAGGATGCAGCCAAAAGATTACTTTATTGTTGAACATGTGCAGAAAACACCTGATGTCACTGCTTTTGAGCTCCAAAAAATATCGTCAAGCCCTAATAAAGCCGCTAGACCAAGTCTACGTCCCAACAGGGACCAATAATGAAATATTGGCCGACATAGAAGGTCACATCATCAGGGCACATTATATTTTATTCACTATTGAGGAATTGCAAAGAGAAGGAATGGCTCATAACAAGGCTCTCTACATCACTATCAAGTGTAGAGACAAGGTGATCTCTCCAGTACTTGTTGATAATGGGGTTGGACTTAATATATGACCCATATCAATATTGAAGCAATTGGGCTATGACATTGGAAATATATACCAGAGTCATACCAATATGAGAGCTTTTCATGGGGCACAATGTGACCCCACAGGTGAAGTGGACCTCAACATACAAATGGGCCCAACTGAATTCCCATTGAATTTCAAGTCATGGACATCAGTGCCAACTATAATCTCCTATTGGGAGATCATAGATACATATGGCTGGAGCTGTGCCATCATCTTTCCACCAATCAATGAAGTTTGTATGGAAATACGATCAGGTCGAAATCCATGGATCGGGTAGTATTCACAACCATCCCGACAACTTTGTGCCTGTAGTAAAAACAGTCTTGACCGATTCTAACTTCTACATAGTGGAACTTGTGGGATCCGCCCACCGAGGTATTGATGAATAAATCCTGATGTCGTCAGCCTACAAAATGGTCACCACAACTATGCTCTGGAATAGGTTTTAGCCTAGCAAAGGCCTAGGACGAGAGATCCATGGCATTCGAGAACCGATGTCAGTTCTGGGTAATAAATATCGCTTCTGCCTTGGGTACATACCAAGCTCCGTAAAAGCCTCTGACGTTGAACAGAAAGAGAGAGGTCCTCCCTAGATGAGTAAGCTTTTCCCGAGTTTGTACTAGTCATTTTCGCTTTGCATGCCCATACACCACGGCGGGGACCAGAAGAAGGTTTGGGGATGTTATTCCAAGATGAAGAGTGTGCCGCTATACTATAGGAATGCTTTAAAGCACCCACAATTTGTGATGCCGACCCATACCAGCAACTGGCAAACTGGACCACTACCTCAATTTTTGCTCCTCGATAGAAAATTTTAAATGTTTTCCAAAACTAGTGGAAATCGACTGAGGCCCGAGCCTTCACCCTTTATGTCTTTACTTTTTCAAGTATTTTTCAAAAACAGAAATGTCTCGACGATTGATATGAGTTAGGACCACAATTTGTACTTCTGTCAAATCAATGAAAATCCTCAGTTTACATCAAAACAGTCTCTTTTATTTATATATACATATATAACATGTTATTACTTACTAACGATGCTTTGCCTTATTTTTCAGTAATAATATTAAAACAACTCATAATCTCATGACATGTCGCGAGATGAACGAGTCGAGTGATACAAATGATAAGGAATATGATAAATAGGCAGCGCTACCAAAAGACCTCGTGGATGAGGAAGACCAATATGAGAATAGGAAGATGCCTAATTTGGATGAAACTAAAGCAATCAATCTCGGAGATGGGAAAACGGTTAATGAAACCAGGATAAGCGCGTATTTGGATGCACCCAAAAAAGAAGAATTGATAAACATGTTTAGAGAATATGTTGATGTATTCACGTGGTCATACGCGGTTATGCCCAGACTGAGCATAGAAATCGTAGCTCACAAGCTACCTATCAATGAGGGATTCACCCCAGTTAAACAGAATATTCGACAATTCAATCTTGATCTTAGCATAAGAATCAAGGATGAAGTCGAGAAACAAATAAAGACAGGGGTGGTGGAAGTGACTCTATATCCCACCTGGTTGACCAACATTGTGCCAGTACCAAAGAAGGACAAAAAAATTCGAATATGTGTGGACTATTATGATCTCAAATGAGATAGTCCCAATGTTAACTTTCACTTCCAAATATTCACATACTTATCAATAACTGTGCGAAGCACGAATTGCAGTCAATTGTGGATTGTTTCACCGGTTACCATCAAATTCTGATGAGCAAAGAAGATGCTCTAAAAACGACATTCCTTACTCAATGGGGAGTATACCATTACCGTGTAATGTTGTTCAGCCTCAAGAACATCGGCGCTACTTACATGAGGGAGATGACCGCCATCTTCCACAATATGATGCATAAAGAAATCAAAGTCTACATGGATGATGTCATAATCAAGTCGCGAGAAGGCTCCAACCATATCATACACTTACGGAAGTTCTTCGACAAATTTTGCAAGCTCAATCTGAAACTGAATCCGACCAAATACGTGTTTGGAGTGCCGGCTGAAAAATTATTGGGGTTCATAGTCAGCCGCAGGGGCATAGAGCTAGATCCCACAAAAATCAAAGCCATTCAAGAGCTTCCACCGCCGGAAACCAAGAAAGATGTCATGAGTTTTCTAGGAAGGTTGAACTACATTAGGTGCTTCATATCGCAATCTATGGTGATCGTGGAACCCATCCTTATGCTACTAAAAAGGATGCACTCACCAAATGGATAGATGAGTATCATAAGGCTTCGACACCATCAAGAGATACCTCTTCAATCCGCCAGTTTTGGGCCCTCCCAGGTCGGGGAGCCCACTGCTGTTATACTTATCAATATCATGCAACACGTTTGGATGCATGTTGGTGCAGCACGATGAAACATGAAAGAAAGAACGCGCAATCTATTATTCAGCAAGAAGTTCACTATTTGCAGGTCAAGATACACCCTGGTGGAAAAGACATGTTGTTGTCTAACATGGATAGCACAAAAGTTGAGACATTACATGTCGATGTACACTACTTACATAATATCCAAGATGGATCATTTGAAGTACATCATTTGCCAGCCTATGCCTATAGGGAAACTAGCCAAATGGCAAATGCTCCTGAGTGAGTACGACATCAAATATGTGGTCCAGAAAGTTATCAAATGATAGGCATTGGCTGATTTGCTAGCAGAAAGTTCGGTCGACGAAGAGTTCGCACCATTCAGGACGTATTTCCCGGATGAGGAAGTAATGGAAATGGAAGAAGAAACAGTCGAAGCATACTCAGGATGGAGAATGTTCTTTGACGACACCATAAACTATAAAGGTTTTAGGATAGGAGTGGTTCTAATTTCAGAAACAGGTCAACACTACTCGATGGCAGCCAAGCTGAATGTCTAATGCCCAAACAACATGGCAAAGTACGAAACTTGCATTTTAGGACTTTGCATTGCCATCAACATGGATATTCAAGAACTATTGGTAATAGGAGACTTAGATCTACTAATTCATCAGGTCCAAGGAGAATGGGCCACCAAGAATGAGAAGATCTTGCCATATGTCAACCTCGCACAAAGATTCTGTAATAGATTCAGAAAAATTGAACTCAGGCATACGCCGAGGGCTCAAAATGAGTTCGCCAATGCTCTTACAACTATAACATCCATGATTCAGTACCCTAAAAGCAATCACATTGAACCGCTGGAGATCAGCATCAGGGGAGAACACACCTACTATTCCCATGTGGAAGTCGAACCCGACAGTAAACCATGGTATATCAACATAAGCACATATCTAGAAAAAGAATAGTATCCCAATAACACTACATCCAATCAAAAGAAGCCCATCCGAAGAATGGCCAATGGTTTCTTCCTGAACAAGGGAGTACTCTATAAGAGGATGGTCGATCCAGGGCTACTCAGACATGTTGATGCCGTAGAGGCCACAAAGTAGTTAGAAGAGGTACACGCTGGAACTTGCGAACCTCACATGAACGGATTTGTCTTGGCCAAGATGACTTTAAGAGCAGTTTACTATAGGTTGACAATGAAGACCGATTGTAGCCGATTCGTGCAAAGATGCCATCAATGCCAAATTCACAGAGATCTAATTAAGGTCCCACCAAATGAGCTTAATGTCATGAGTTCACCCTGACCATTTGTAGCCTAGAGCATGGACGTCATTGGGCCCATAGAGCCATCAATATCGTAGTCTCCATAGACTACTTCATGAAGTAGGCTGAAGTTCCTCTCACAAGTCAGTAACGAAGAAAGTGGTAGCCGACTTCGTGCGCAACAACATCATATGTCGATTCGGCCTCCCAAAGTCAATTATAACAGACAATGTAGCAAATTTGAACAACCATTTGATAAAGGACATCTATGAACAATTCTGTATCACTCATCAGAATTCGATTGCATACATGCCACAGATGAATGGAGCTGTAAAGGCAGCCAAGAAGAATATCAAGAGGATACTGAGAAAAATGACCAACTATAACGGTTGGCATGAACAAATGCCCTACATATTGCTTGGATACCGAATAACCACTCATACCTCAACCAAAGTAACTCCATACTTACTTGTCTACGGTACTGAAGCAGTGATACCAAATGAGGTAGAGATACCCTCGCTGAAAATCATACAAGAAGCAGAACTAAAAAATGTAGAGTGGGTCCAAAAAAAGATATGAGCAACTGACTCTAATTGACGAGAAAATGATGGTTGTCATATGTCACAGTCAATTATATCAACATAGAATGGCACACGCCTTAAACAAGCGAGTAAGACCCCGGAGCATCCAAATAGGACAATTGATACTCAAACGTGTGTTTCTGCACCAACACAAGTATAAATGAATGTTCGCACCAAAATGGCAAGTGCCCTACATAGTGCGCAAGGTACTATCAGGAGGAGATGTCATCCTCACAGAGATAGATGGACAAGAGTGGCCCAAAGCAATCAATTCAGATGCCATTAAGAGATACTACACGTGAAGACACACCTCTCAGTTGTAATCGCTTTTACTTGTAATCGCATTTCTTTACTTGTAATTGTATTTTTCTTTTGCTTGTAATTACACTACTTTGCTTGTAATTACATAAGAAAAAAAATAATTTCTTGTAATGAACTACGTGAGGACCGGATTCCCTAAAATGGATATGTAGGCATCCATTACAGGCTCAATCGCATTATTATCAAACTCTCACATTCCTTATAACGAACTACGTGAGGACCTGGTTTCCAAAGCGCGATACGTATTTGTCCATTTTGGACTTGGTCGCTTTATTAGAAAAATCCATATTGCTTTGTAATATAAACTACGCAATGACCTGTTTCCCAAAGAGGGATACGTAGGCGCTTACATAAATCAACCATATTTATTCTGAACTACGTTTCGACCTGATTCCCGAGATGGGATACGTAGACGCTCTTTGAGCTCAGTCGCGCCAAACAAAATATCCAAATAAACCCCTAGGAAGCCTCAGAGACATTAAGAATATTAAGAATCGCCTTAGACAATGTAAACTGGGGCAGAATCTTTGAGAAGATCTCAAAAATTCCATCAACAACCCGTCACAAAAGGATCAATCGGTCCAAGCTCATAAACTGGGGCATAATTTTTTAGAGGGACTCAAAAATTCCTTCAATGCAAATTGGCACAAGAGTCAGCCGATCCAAATTTGCAACTGAGGAAATTTTTTGAGAGGGTTTCAAAAATTTCACCAAGAGGAGCAAAGAGCAAAAGCAGAACGCCAGAGATGGTCGAAGAAGCTCGCTCAAGCGAATATGTCATGACATGAGTTAACAATGTTTTAAATATATAAAATGTTTTAGTAAAAAACTTCCGTATTCAAAAATATTTTCAAATATTTCTACTCAAAATACTATCTCTCATTACACTGTGACCAAAAGAGGGGTCGAGATCGGAAAAACAGAGAAACAACACAGCGGGAGTCGGTGACACGGATCGCCCGTAGAGGAAAATAACAAATCTTTCTACGATTATAGGTCACTAGAATGTCGTCCAGAAGACGATGGGTTGTTCTACCAACTTATTTGTTCATGAATGAAATATGTACAACAAAAGCCACTATGATACCAGAAAACAACTGCAAGTCCCCGAGAGCCACTAACAAAGCAAAGACGCAATGTCGTACCTAAGACACAACTAGAGGGAAATGCCACAAAGGGGCATAATGTAAAAAGGTACAACCTAACCCTAAGAGTCCATAGTCTGAATGATGTAATTCTGGCCGAAAGGTTGCAGTCTTTATTCAAAAGTTCGAGTGATGTAATTTCGGCCGAAATGATGCAGTCTTCACTCCAAGTGTTAGAATGATGTAATTTCGGCCAAAAGGTTACAGTCTTCATTCAAAAGTCCAAGTGATGTAATTCTGGATGAAAGGTTGCAGTCTTCACTCCAAGAGTTTGAATTATGTAATTTTGGCCAAAAGGCTGCAGTCTTCATTCAAAATTTTGAGTGATGTAATTCCGGCCGAAAGGCTGCGCCTTCACTCCAAGTGTCAGAATGATATAATTCTGACCGAAAGGTTGCAGTATTCATTCAAAAATCTGAGAGATGTAATTCTGGCTGAAAGGATAGAGTCTCTACTACCAGTGTCAGAATGATGTAATTCTGGTCGAAAAATTGCAGTCTTTATTCAAAAGTTTGAGTGATGTAATTATGGACGAAAGGTTGCAATATTTACTCCAAGTGTCAGAATGATATAATTCCGGTCGAAAGGCTACAGTCTTCACTCTACAGTGTCGAATGATGTAATTTCGATCAAAATGTTGCAGTCTTCATTCAAAAGTCCGAGTGATGTAATCTCGGCTGAAAGGCTGCAGTCTTCACCCATATTTTGAGTGATGTAATTACGATTGAAAGGCTGCAGTCTTTACTCCAAGTGTCAGGTGATGTAATCCCGATCCGAATGCCATAGTCTTCACCCCAAAGTCCGAACGATGTCATTCTGGTCAAAAGCCACAGTCTTCATTCCTAAAGAATCAAAGTACATAATAGGGTCAACAAAATCTCCCCAGTAAGTCAATAGAGTCAACAAATCCAGACGGTGTTACAAGTGGCATCCGGTCAAGTCAAACAATTCAATATAGCCTGACAGTGTCGCAGAGGCCATTCGCTCAAACAACCTCAATGAAGCCAAATGGTGTCACAAGTGGCACCCGCTCAGCAAAATCTATAGGAACCAAATAGTGTTAGAAAGGGCGCCCACTCAAAAGAAATTACCTAGGAGGGTACAACAAAAAAAGTCGCACAGGTATGAAAAATCTAAAAATAATAATAATCAACACACATGTCTCAACATATGAAAATAGGTCAAAGCTACCGGAGGTGGAAAGTAGAAAAATAAGATCTAGATACATGCGGAGCAAATGTGGAACTTGTTCTTGGGCACTCGGTCAAAAATATGTGTTAACGAGAGTCAAGATCTCTACACATGAGCTTGAACATCACTCCGCGTTGACCTCGCTCGCAAATCACGAAGTTTTTTATTTTTTAAAACCCATAATTGGTCGGGCATATACCGAAAGGGTCAAAGGGATTCCCACATAAGGGATACCTTTTTCGGGCCATCGAGTCAAACTATAAGTGACCTGATTCCTAAAAACTGGGGATATGTAGGCTACTCAATCTTCGAGGATCAGTCACATTCCAACAAAATCATTTCAGAATTTTCTAGTTTGATACTTTATCGACTTTTGGTAGTTTAATCGAGTCGAACTACAAGTGGCCTGAATTCTCATGCAACCTGAGATATGTAGGAAACCCAAAAATCAGGGTCCGGCCACAATTTTAAAAAAATTGCATAAAATGGGAAGTAATTTCCTATTATTCGGCTAACAACTAGGTTAGTAAAATTTCGCTGCTTAGGGATGGTCTAGCCATCCCCGAATAATGAGGGGTCAATTGTTGACACCTAATTTTTACCCTCCAATAATTTTATTTAATTATTCAAGGTTCCCGGGTCACAGACAGAGTGGAACATACTTTTTACAAAGTGAATATGATTTTATTAAATTATTCCGGGAGTATTTTTCATTTCATTTAACAAAATATCGCTTGGCATATATATATTATATATCATATCCTAATTTTACATTATTTTTACTATTAATCATAATTTTAAAATTTTAACCGACAATTATAAACATAATTATCTCAAAAGAACTTTCAAAGTTAAACGATTAATGTTTCGCTCCGTCGAATTCAAAAAATTATTAATTAATTATGATAAGGTAATTACACCTCAACTTAAAACCTTGTTTTAAAATTTAAAATACGTTTGCATGGATTTAAGTTCCTAATTTCAAATTAGTACCAAATTTAGGCTCAAATTGAAACTATCGATTTAATTCGGTCGTATTTGAGTTTATTTGGCTCATTAGTGCATTTAAAAGGTGACCACATTTTCGAAATTGTATTGGTCCAACTCCCCGATCCTTTTAATTTCTCAGCTGAGCCCAAGCTAAGATAGCTCAGGCCCAACCGACATCCACATAATGTAAAGGAAAAGGGGCAAAGCCCCATTCACTGAATGAAAAAAATGAAGAACCTTAAAGGGTTCCTCTTACCTCTGCGGTGTTATTGCCGTTAGTGGTAATGTTGCAGTGTGTACATCGTGTTGTTGTTAGTTGCTTCGACGAGAGAGGAAAAAGCATTAAATGCTCTCCTCTCTCACCTCTCATGCCACCAAGACCCACCCCCCATACTAAGGTGAAGTTACCCCTCTTCTTATATTGCTTTTCTGCATCTTTTAATGGATTTTGTCCATTTCTGATTTCAAACAAACAATTTCTATTGATCGAGAACTATTGGAGGGAAATTTCACCCCAAAATGAGTTCTCCCACATCGCTCAATTAGAGGTCTGCTAGGGTTTCGATTCACCTATAAATATAGACCTTTCTCCTACAATTTAATGGTCTGAAACTCAATTCTTGGCTTTTACATTGATTAAGAGCCAAATCAAGTTAAATTTCAATTAATTAGGCTTAAGTTGGGATCTAGCCCTTTGGCGGAACCCATGACTAGTTTGATTGGTTGATTCAGAACTCAAACTTTTTTTTTTGTGTTTGCGAGTCTACGAGGTCCTCAGAATGAAGATTCAAGCTCCCATTCGACCTTTCGGCTGCCTCCACACAAGGTAAACACAATTTCTTCTTAATTTTTTGTTTAAATTATCTAGTATAATATGTATTATGTATTTATGTGTTGAATAAGCATGATTAGGCTATTTGAGATCATTAGGTCAGTTATTAAGTATGGATTAGGTACTGTTAGTGTTCATGGTTACTATTGTTAACATGTTTAGGCCATTGTTGGCACTTGCTATGTGATATTGTAAGCATGATTAGTTAGGATAATTATTGTTTGAGCTTCTTAGACCAATATTCATTATGTTCTAAGTTAGATTATGTGTTATTTTTGTTCATTGGATCATGGATTAGTGGGTTTGATTAGCTAAGATCATTGTTAATGTTCATTACCATGGTGTTTTTGTATTCACTATGTTGATGTCCATCATGATTGATTAGTTATAATCACTATTAAAGTGTATTAGGATAGTTATTTGTGTGTTAAGTGTTTATGATTCTAGATTAAGTCAATTTAAAAATGTATAATCCTTGAAGTGATAGAACATTATGTTTGGGTAGTTCATAGACTAGGTCAGTATGTTTAGTTGGCTTATTCCTTATTTATTGACTATCTGTGTAGATAAATGCCTAATATATTAATTTAAAACTGGTTCTATGCATATACAAGTTATCTAGTTAGCTCACCACCTAGTTTAAGGTTTGTTTGATCATGTGTGATCTGTTTAAGTAACTTTGAAGTGATTAGTATGCTAGTCACAAATTGTTTTAACAAACCTTAAGCCGTAATTAATGTAATGTTCGAAAATGTTGGTTTAGGAATTTGCTTAATTGAGTAAACTGGTTAAGGGGTTGCTATAATAATCTGAGAATTATGATTAATCTTTTAGGGAATGTGGTTAGTTAATCGATACTCACCATTTTTGTAGTGTCATTTAACACTAGTTTTAGGATAAAAATGAATTGGTAAGGTCAGTTTGTGTCAATTAGTCTCTGTTTAGGTTTGAAAATGATCCGATATGCTAAGTGTTTAGCTCAGTTGGTCTATTTAACCTAAGGTAACTAAGGCTTAGCAAGAGAATGTTATATTAGGATCACCAAATGATTTAAAATGGATGTGTGTTTTGTTTAGTGTTAATGTAGAGATTTGAATGTTAGTTTAATGGCTTACTTAGTAATGTGTGGCGTATGTTATACTAATGTGTATATCACCCATGTCAAACTTGAATCTGTTAGGCTATGAATAGACTGTTAAGTGTTCTAGATGCCTTCCCACCCTTGGCATGTCCCAAAAATAGGTTCTAATGGTCTAATTTGCATTTGCTTTTGGTTGTATGGATTTCCCATGTTTACATTTTGAAGTGTCATTTAAGTCCAATGTTAGGATGTATATCTGCATAATCTTATCCAGTTCTTGTTCCATTTATGTATGACCTTGATTCATGGCTTACTCATTATTGTCATGACCCTCTACTATGAATATGCATTTTATCATTGTGTCATAGGTGTCATCATGTCTGTATATGCATCACCCATTCATATGCCTTGAGCCATACTGTCATGAATCCTCTTAAATTGTACACTAGACCATAATTGTATGCTTGCCTTTCTATATGGACAGTTGAGTAAACCTGCACAACAAGTCTTTAGCATGACCTCAGTAGCACCCTAAGGGCCATCACATGCTTGCATCCTATTTACCTGAACCTTGTTGTGTGCTAATGAATTAGTATTCACTTATGCCTTGTAGCATATTTTCCTGCTCTGTTCAGCTTTCCATCTCACATGTGATATTGGTTGGTATTAGACCCTGGATTGGTTATTTTGATTCTAGGATTTTTCCTCCCTATTTTAGTGTGGCTATAGTCTTATTCTAGCTGTGTTGACACTGCCACTTCTTAAACTATGCACTGTGGTTTTTCCTGGAATGAATTGGGTTAGGAAACAGTGGTATATATCCATGATATATTGTTATGATTGAGCTTCTTCTCTAAATTTAATTTGTGTGTGCTTGCCTAAGTAAATGTCATGTTAATTGGCTTGGCCTATTTCTATGCTTAATTGGCTTCCCTCATATGATTGCATATTGGGCTTAGCCTATTGTTTGCCTTCTTTTCTTTTCTTATGCACTGCTGTGTGGTTTGGGCTAGCCTAATTATTATAATTAAATGCAAGTTATTGTGGGTTGTTTATTTGTTTGTTGCATGTATTAATTAAATGATGAGTCCAAGATACGTCTAACTTGGGCCTTTGTTTTCTCTGTGTGTTTTCTGCTGTATTGCCGCGAGATGGGCCCTTATTGGGCCCATCATCCTCTTCAGACGAGTCCATACACATTTAACACTTATGCCGATTCTGGCCGAGATAAAAAAATTCAAGGGAAGCTAATATTTGCATGAAGACTTAGCTATGGGTAACAATAGCCAACTGATGGGCTTCAATAGGCCCACCAGCCTAAACTCTTCCTCTTTTAAATTTCATATTACATGTATATATATGTATTTATTGTAATAAACATACTTTCAATATTAGAACTTTACTTATGGTTATAAATCTAGGATAGGTAAATGATACATAGATCCTTTTAGTATAGGTCGCCAATAAATAAATTTCAAAACATTGCTTTAACGACCTTAATTGAACAAGATCTGTTCTATAGGCTCGTACCAATGTATCCTTGAGTTCTAAGGATACAGGAAATCATGTCTGGTTAATGAAGAATCACCAGGTGATCCAGCATGATTAACAACCTTCCATTGTCCCTCGAGTCGCGGTGTGGTAAATAATCATACTTAGACCTGATTCTCAGGCCTGAGATGGTCAGATGCTGTCTGACAGACCTATATCTTTAAAAAAAGAAAAAAAATTGCATTAAATCTGGAAAAAACTGAAATAAAGGGACTGGTTTGGACATAAAAATCTGGGAAAAGAGAGTGATGTTCAAACTAAGTGAATTTTTTTTGAATATATGAATTGGATTTTGAATTGTAAAACTGGAACGGAATGAGTATTAATATTTGAAGGACCCAGAATATGGGCATAAGTGACTTGAAATCAAGCAAATGGGCTGCTGGAAATCAGAATTGAAATTGGACTAACAATTGACACTTTTTTAAAACTAAAACACGGGCTAAGCCCAATTAGAAACTTGATTTTAAAATAAAACCTTATCTTGGACTTGATGTTATGTTGAGCGTTTTGAAATGTGGAATTTGGTTTGACCTTAGGTATATCGCATGCAAAACGAAACAAAAACCACTTTTGTATTACTTCTCTTTCAAAACCAAATTTGTTATTTTAAATGAAATCATACCATTTTTGAAACTTGGATAGGATTTTAAAAAGATGCAAGTGTGAAAAAAATGGTTAATGTAGTTGGACTAAATGTGGAGTTCTACTCAAATTCACATTTGAGTGTTCTTAGTTCGAAAATGAAATTGACTAAACCATCCCATGCATGCTATTTTTGGCAGAAGTTAAACTCTTTATTTTAAAATAAGACATTGAGTTTGAATAAATAAAAATGACAAATTACTTTGCGAATTTTAAAAATTAAGGCAATTTAAATCATTTTGAAGCATGCTATAGAGCCCATATGTCAACCGTATTCTATGGATCCTTAATATCGAGGTACTAACACCTTCCACGGGGGTTCACCAGAACCCTTACCTTGACTCTGGTTTAGATAGGATTTTTAATGAATTTGAAAAAACCCTTTCATACCCATTTTTCTAATTTACCTATAAATTAGGTGGCGACGCTAAAATAATAATCTAAACTTAGAGCACCATCCAAATTCTTAGTATCCCTTTATGCGCTCACCCATGTAAAAATCGAACCATAATAACATGAGATGCATCATCCCCTAAGGATTGCTCCCATGACTCATACCAAACATTAGCAACATCTTGCGACTGATAAGCTCCCAACTCTACTACCTCTATCCTAGTAGCATGCATAACACGAAAAATATTTTGAAGCCCATCAATGAAATTCTGTAGTCCTCCGCCTTACTAGACCTGTGAACAGTGGAGGCTCTATACGCATAAATTCATGGGTCCTGGAACTGGACGACTCTCTACAAGTTCTTGCACTTGGGGTTGTTCCCTAACGTTGAGCTTGTGCGGCAACAATTTGGGTGAGCAGGTGGCGGTGTTGTACTCGAAGTGGTTCTCTAGGCTTGAGTGTTCTCCTTCCGAGCAACATTTGTAGTAGCTCGCTGGCTAGTAGCTAAAGTCCTTTTGATGTACTTTCTTTTCGCAAGCATTTTTTGAAATATGTAATTCGCATAAGTTAGAAGAATTCCTTAAAGTACTGCTCTAACTGCGCGATCTAGATATGAAAGAAGTGATATAATCCAGAATGTCTTGGTGGTCAACTACTTACATGTGTGGTGCACACACACACATAAAAGAGACCCCTCTGGACACAACTTCATAGACTCCCTAGGACACTTGAACCTAGTGCTCTGATACCAACCTTTGTCACGCCATGAACTATGTTTTGAACATAATACGACACTCGGTGTATGGCTTCATGTGATCGAGCAAACCAACTGGCTGACTGAATCAACATGTGGTATATAGTGAATGCTTAATATAACATATAAGCAAACAGAGATACTAACAAGTCTAACTGATAAATCATAAATGCAGAAATAATCTGAAGTGTATGAATGTAGCCAACATGGCTAACACAAAAGCCTGTTAAATACTGACTTACTGTTGTTCTAGTATATAAAGCCTCTAAGAATAATGAAGTATTGATTGTTTATTAGGATGAGGCTCTTGGCATACCTGACTATATGAAATAACTAAAAGATAGTATATAAAGATAACACCTCGAAAAAACTAGGGCTCACCAAGTAGATGAGACTTGTAAATCGTTACCTGCATCACGAGATGCAGGCCCCAAGAAAAGAGACTTTAGTACATTTGAATTGCACTAGTAAGTAAAGCAACTGAAATAAAGAGTTGTAAGTGTTAAATCTGAAACTGAACTGATAACTGATAACTGAAGTGAACAAAAGAAGTAAATATATGAATATTTCCTGTTCTGAATGGACAATCACATGTTTAACTGAAATCATAATATGTGGCCTCAGGCACAATATATATGTGCACAAATTTGTGTCCTCGGGCCCAAGTATACGTATACATAAAGTGTGGCCTTAGGCTCAAATACAGGTGTTCAACATTAAAAAAATTACATAAAAGAACTGAGAATCATGTTGAAAGGTACAACACCGACATACTAAACAATGATTCACTGAAACATGTATTCCTGAACTGATTATGAGACCTAAAACATTAACTATTTAGAAACATGCTGAGTATTCTACACTGAGACTCCTGAGTATCAAACACAAGTCCATATTGATTACGTACTGAGCTCACAACTTTCAGAATGAAAGTCATGAACGAATTACTAAACTAGATAATAGAAGATTTGAAACTATTCTAGGAACTAAGCTTAACTATATTTTTGAGGCAACTAGTAACGTTGTAAAAGAACGTGGCATAGGGATGATCATTAACATTTCCAAACGTAGAGAGTTTGTCTCACATACCTTATCTTCCTGCTCTAGAGCGTAATACAACATTATCGCTCCCTTTTGAAATTTAATCTATAGCATTATAAGTCATACATTAGCAACAATACTCAAGTTTTTTTCCATCTGGGTATTTTATCGAACACTTGGCGGGCATAAAGCTCCACAACCTTCATTAATGGTGTTTTCTTCACCCAATTCCCATTCTATAACTTCTAGGTGATTCTACAATCTCATTTAGACATACTTAACATCATTATTCATCACCCATATATATACAACAACCCTAATTCAACAATCCGAAACACTACTATAGTTCATGTGATTCTCTTTATCAAATCCATTAACTTATCTCCCAAGAATTCATCAATTCACAACTATCAATGATTAGAAAGGGGAAAGGATTACCTTTTGAAGTTCTATCTTTTTGAATTTCGTAAGCTAGGGTTCCTTGTCCAACAATGACGTTTCAATCGCAATTCTATGGATTAGAATGGGTTTAGTCAAGTTAGAAGGGTACTAGGGACTTGATTCATGATAGAATCATTGAAGAACTTACCTTGGAGGGTTCTTGAGGCTTGGGATTTGTTCTCTTTGTCTCAAGGGCATTTTTCGAGCTTTAGAGAGTTAGGGAAATAAAACCCAAGCTTAAATATAACTTAAAATATGAAGTCTGAAAAATTAGGCCGAAAAACACAACCCGCGCATTGGGCCCACATCACATGTGTAGCACGTGACCCTATGCAGACCAACTTCAGAGAGTCACATTTTGCACCTTGGGTATGTGACGTGTGGCCAACACGGATGTGCCCTGCGTGGCCATCGCGGATGCACTATGCTCCTTAGCATTTTTGTAATATGCATAACGTCTTGTACCGATCTCCGTTTGGCCTAGTCCTTATATGGATGGAAAGATATTTCAATGTACTACAACATTAATTAAGGAAGTTTTTCCAAATACGCATCTTATCAAGGTTTTATGGCTACTTTAATAAGGCCCCTCGGCGACTTTCGCAAAAACGTGAAACCTTCTAAATTTCAATTTATTTTCTTAGAACGAGTCAAGCATTAGTCTGGAGACATGAGATGTTACATTATCTCCCCATTGGGATAATTCATTCTCGAATTATGGTTTTGGTTTCACACATGGATAATGCTATACTTTAAACGATACTGACGGGAATATGCGGGCACTGAACTGCCGTGAACACATGAATACTGAACTGAATAAATACATGGATATTGACTGAAGGGATACTGAACTGAATAGATACTGGACTGAATAATTACTGAATACTGGAAATATAAAGGTTATAACATGGGGTCTGAATGTAAAGGTTAGTTACCTTCAACATTTTCTCCTTGCTCTTCAAATAGATGGGGACACCTGGACTTCATGTCCTCCTCGACTTCCCACGTAGCTTCCTGAACTTTCTGATTCCTCCATAGAACTTTCACGAAGGTAATTTCCTTAGTTCTCAATTTGCGAATCTGACGATCAAGAATAGCCACTGGGATTTCTTCATAAGACAGACTATGTTTGACCCTTGTGATCTCTGTAGGAACAACAAGAGACGGGCCCTCTATGAACTTTCTCAACATAGATATGTGAAACACTGGTGTACAAGAGCCAACTCTTGTGGAAACTCTAACTCATAAGCCACTTGCCCGATCCTTCGTAGGATCCTGTACGACCTAATATAACGGGGACTAAGCTTCTCCTTCTTCCCAAATCTCATAACGCCTTCATGGGTGAAACTTTCAAGAACGCCTAATCATTAACCTGAAATTCCAAATCTGTACAATGTACGTCCGAATAGTTTCTGGAAGCTCTGAGCCATTTTCAAATGCTCCTGAATTAACTTGACTTTGTCCATAGCTTGGTGGACCAAATTTGGTCCTAACAATTCTACTTCACCAAGTTCAAACCAACCAATTGGCGATCTACATATGCGCCCATACAAAGTATTGAATGGTGCCATCTTGATGCTAGAGTGATAACTATTATTCTTGAGGACATGCCCTTAACATATCTTCAAGAATCTGAATATTGTGTTCTGCCTGGCCATCTGTCTGAGAATGAAAAGTTTTACTAAGGTTCACCCTTATGCCTAATCCCTTCTGAAAGGATTTCCAAAAATTTAATGTGAACTGGGCACCACGATCTGAAATTATGGACACTGGGGTCCCATGCAATTTGATGATTTCTTGAATATATAACTTGGTGTAGTCTTCTGCTGAGTCGGTAGTTTTCACTGGCCAAAAGTGTGCTGACTTGGTAAGTCGGTCTATAATCACCCAAATCAAATCATGCTTCCGAAAAGAGTGAGGGTAAACCTGTTATGAAATCCATATTGATCATCTCTCATTTCCAAATAGGAATGTCTATATTCTGAGCCAAACCATCGGGCCTCTGATGCTTGACTTTCACTTACTGACAATTTGGACACTTGGCCACAAAATCTATAATATTTTTTTCATGTCGTTTCACTAATAAATATTCTTGATGTCATGGTACATCTTTATGGAACCTGGGTGAATAGAATACCTAGAATTGTAGGCTTTTGACATGATCTTCTCTCTAAGTCGATCTACATCTGGTACACATAATCTGCCTTGGTACATTAAGGTACCGTCATCTCCCTCTTGTTCAAAAGTTGTCATCTTATGATTGTGAATCCCCTCCTTAAACTGTAACAAGTAGGGATCATTAAAATGTTTCTCTTTTACTTAGGTTAGTAAGGAAGATTCGGTCATGTTCTGAACGACAACTCTACCATCTTCGGAGTCCAAAAGTCAAACTACTAGATAAGATAAGCAGTGGAATTCCTTTACCATGGTCCTTATGTCTGCCTCAATGTGAGCTATCCTTCATATGGAACGCCGACTAAGAGCATCGGTTGCGACATTTGCCTTCCCTAGATGATAGAGAATATCTACATCATAATCCTTAAGCAATTTGAGTCATTTCTATGTCTAAGATTCAACTCTCTTTGCTTAAAAATATACTGAAGGCTCTTATGATTGGTAAAGATATCGACGTGAACCCCATACAAGTAGTAACACCAAATCTTCAGTGCGAACACCACTGCTGCTAACTCCAAATCGTGAGTCGAACAATTATTCTCATGATGTTTTAGCTATCTGGATGCATAGGCTACAACATTGCCATATTGCATTAAAACACACCAAAGACCAACTCCTGAAGCATCACAATATACTACGAACCCTTCGGTTCCCTCTGATAGAGTCTAAACTGGAGCAGAAGTTAACCACCTCTTCAACTATTTGAAACATTTCTCACAGGCATCTAACCATTGGAACTTGACTTTCTTCTGAGTCAATTTAGTCAATGGAGCTGAGATGAAGGAAAAAACTTCCACAAAAAGCCTGTAATAGGCTACGAGACCCAAGAAACTTCTTATATCAGATCCTAAGGTGGGTATAGGCCAATTATTTACTACTCCTATTTTCTGAAAATCCACATTCATGCCTTCCCCTGAAATAACATGGCCTAGAAACGCTGCTAATTTCAGCAAAAGATCACACTTTGAGAATTTTGCATAAAGCTTGCGGTCCTAAAGTATCTACAACACTATCCTGAGATATTCTGCATGATCTACCTCACTAAGGGAATATACCAGGATATCGTCAATAAACACAATGACAAATAAATTGAGATAAGGCTTGAAAACCCTGTTCATAAGATCCATGAAAGCTACCGGTGCATTTGTCAACCCAAACGACATCACCATAAATTTGAAATGCCCATAACGAGTCCTGAAAGCTATTTTTAGGAATATCGACTTGCTTAACCTTTAACTGATGGTACCCTGATCTGAGGTCAATCTTGGAATAACACTGGACACTCTGAAGTTGGTCATATAAGTCATTGATTCTAGGGAGATGATACTTGTTCTTGATGGTAACCTAGTTCAGCTGGCGTTAATCAATGCAGATACGCAAAAACCAATCTTTCTTTCGGACAAACAAGATCGGTACACCCCAATGTGAGACACTTGGCCTTATAAATCCCTTATCTATGAGATCTTTCAACTGGACTTTTAGCTCATTCAACTCTACCAGAGACATTCTATATGGATGAATATATATTGGCTTAGTGCCGTCAAGTAGATCGATTCCAAAGTCAATCTCCTTATCGGGAGGAACACCAAGAAGATATTTAGGAAATACCTCTGGAAACTCACTAACAATTAGTACTGACTCGAGAGTTGAGATCTGAAAGTCTGCATCCCTGACTCGAACTAGGTGATAAATGCACCCCTTATGCATCATCTTTCTAGCCTTACGATAGGAAATAAACATACCTCTAGGCTCCACTACATCACCCCTCCATTATAGAATTGTTTCACTAGGAAATTCAAAACTCACTACTTTGGTTCTACAACCTACTGTGGCATAACATGACGACAACCAATCCATGCCCATGATTACATCAAACTCCACCATCTCTAACTCTACTAAGTCTGCTATAATACTTCGGTGATAAAATCTAACTGGGCATCCCCTATACATATGCCTAGTTATAACTTTCTCTCCAACTGTAGTGGATACTTCACAAGATTCAAGAAACTCTTTTGGTTTTATCCCAAATTTGTTAGGAATAAATGGGGTTACATAAGATAGGGTGGATCCTGGATCCATAAGGGAATTAACGTCAAAGGTGAACACTGTTAATATACATGTGACAACATTTTCACGAGCCTCTATGTCTTAACGTCCTGCAAGTGCATACAAGTAGTTCTGACCTCCGCCCATATTACCGGACTCTGCTGCATCACACCCACTTTGGCTTGAAAATTATGAGGAGCTGCTGACTTTGTCAATTGAGCCATGTTACCTCCACTATTCTTCCTTGTTGACGGACAATCCCTTAGATAGTGACCCTGCTGACCTCACCCAGAGAAACCATCCATACCTAAATGACACACCCCTGAGTGTCTCTTACCACACGTGTTGCAAGTAGGGTGTTAGAAATCCCTAGGGCATATGTTGGCCTATGACTGTGAGCCTACTGCTCCGAAGTTCTGACTTTTCTGATTAAACGTGGACTTCAGAACTAGGGCATTGGCGTAGAGGAAGTAGGTCCAGATGACCTATTTTTAAAGAACCGTCAATTTCCACCTCCCTAAGATCGTCCCTGATTGAAGTTACCTATAGACTTAGCTCTTTTATTAAATTTCATGTCCTTCTCTTTTTAAAGCACCTCTTCCTCCTTCATTCTGCTCTCATTTCCTTTTACAAATGCAACTATTTTGGTAATAGTCATTTCTTTGTTCTAAGAAGCAACGTTAGCATCATCGAAAAATATGGGTCAAGACCCAACACAAGCCTAACTCTATCCTTCATAACCGGAACCATGTGTGGAGCATACTTAGCAAAAGAAATAAAGTTGATGTATTACTCATTTACGCTCCTATTATTCTTCTTGAGCTTCTTAAATTCGAAGGCCTTTGCCACCCTGACCTCTAGTAGCTGGAAGTGTTCAATGAAAGCATCTACAAATTCACACATCTTCCCCTCGAGACTGCTCCCATGACTCATACCAAATATTAGCAGCATCCTACGACTAATAAGCTCCTACCTCTGCTACCTCTATCTCAGTAGCATGCATAACACAAAAAATCTTCTAAAGCTCGTCAATGAAATTCTGCGAATCCTCCGCCTTACTAGACCATGTGAACACTGGAGGCTCTATACGCAAAAATTCCCAAGTCCTGGAACTGGATGACTCTCTACTAGTTCTTGCACTTAGGGTCGTTCCCTAACGTTGAGCTTGTGTAGAAACAATTTTGGTGAGCAGCTGAATATCGCCCCTAAAATTCATATCAGTGGAAGTAGGTGGTAGAAATGGAGTACGGACCTCTATAGCCCCGTAGTAGTATGTAGGGGTGTTGTACTCGAGGTGGCTCTCTGGGCCTGAGTGTTCTCCTCCCTAGTAGCATTTGCAGTAGCTCGTTGGCTAGTAGTTGATGTTTTTTTGGTGTACTTTCTTTTCGCATGCATTTTTTGAAATACGTAATACGTACGAGTTAGAAGAATTCCTGAAATTACTACACTAATTGCATGATCTATAGTATGAGAGAAGTTATATAATCTTGAATGTCTTGGTGGTCAACTGCTTACATGTGTGGCACACAAACACACATAAAAGGAGACCCCTCTGGACACGGCTTCATAAACTCCCTAGGACACTTGAACCTAGTGCTATGATACCAATATTTGTCATGCCCCGAACCATGTTCTAGACATAACACGACACTCGGTGCCTGACTGCATGAGATCGAGCAAACAAACTGGCTGGCTGAATCAACATGTGGTATATAGTGAATGTGTAATATAACATATAAGCAAACTGAGATACTAACAAGTCTAACTGATAAATCATAAATGCGGAAATAATCGGAAGTGTATGAATGTAGCCAACATGGCTAATATAAAAGATTGCTAAATACTGACTTACTGTTGTTCTAGTCTATGAAGCCTCTAAGAATAATGAAGTACTGACTGTTTACTAGGAGAAGGCTCCTGGCATACCTGACTGTCTGAAATAACTAAAAGATGGTAAATAAATATAACACCCCGAAAAAACTAGTGCTCACCAAGTAGATGAGACTAGAACCCATCGAGCTAAATCGTCAACCTGTAAATCATTACCTGCATTGCGAGATGTAGGCCCCGGGCAAAGGGACGTTAGTACATTTGAATTGCACTGAAAGAAAGAGTTATAAGTGTTAAAGCTGAAAATAAACTAATAAGTGATAATTGAAGTGAACAAAAGAAGTAAAGATATGAATACTTCCTTTTCTGAATGGAAAATCACATGTTTAACTGAAATCATAATATGGAGCATCAGGCCCAATTTATATGTACACTAATTTGTGACCTTAGTCCTAAGTATACGTATACATAAAGTGTGGCCTTAGGCTCAAATATAGGTTTTCAATATTAAACAATTTACATAAAAGAACTGAAAATAATATTGAAAGGTACAACACCAACATACTGAACAATGATTCACTGAAACATGTATTCATGAACTAATTATGAGACCTGAAAAATTAACTATGTAGAAACATGTTGAGTATTCTAGACCGAGACTTATGGGTATCTAACACAAGTCTATATTGATTACGTACTGAGCTCACAACATTCAAAATGAAAGTCATGAATGAATTACGAAATTAGAGAATAAAAGTTCTGCAACTATTCCAGGAACTAAGCTTAATTATATTTCTGAGGAAATTCGTAATGTTGTAAAAGAACATGGCGTAGGGAAAATCATTAACATTTCCAAACGTAGAGAGTTAGCCTCACATACCTTAACTTCTTACTCTTGAGCGTAATACAACGTTCGTCACTCCCTTTAGACTTTAATCTATAGCATTATAAGTCGATGGAATCAACATTAGCAACAATACTGTATTGGCCATCTAGGTATTTTATCAAATACTTGGTGGGCATAAAGCTCCACAACCTTCATTAATGGTGTTTTTTCACCCAATTCCCATTCTATCACTTCTAGGTGATTCTACAATCTCATTTAGACATACTAAACATCATTCTTCATCACCCATATAATTACAATAGCCCTAAATCAACAATCCAAAACCCTACTATAGTTCATGCGATTCTCTTTATCAAACCTATTAACTTATCTCCTAAGAACTCATCAATTTACAACTACCAACGATTAGAAAGGGGAAATGATTACCTTTTGAAGTTCTATCCCTTTGAATTTCGAAAGCTATGGTTCCTTTTCCAACAATGACGTTTCAATCGCATTTCTATGGATCAGAATGAGTTTAATCAAGTTAGAAGGGTACTCGGGACTTGAGTTAATGCTAGAATTGTTAAAGAACTTATCTTGGAAGGTTCTTGAGGCTTGGGACTTGTTCTCTCTGTCTCTAGGTGTTTTTTGAGCTTTATGGTGTTAGAGAAATAAACCACAAGCTTAAATATAACTTAAAATACTAAGTCAGAAAAATTAGGCCGAAAGACTCGACCCATGCATTAGGCCCGCATTGCACGTGTAGTGCGTGGCCCTCTGCAGACCAACTTTAGAGAGTCGCTTTTTGCGCCTTGGGTCCACTATGCATGGCCATTGCGGATGGCCTATGCTCCTCAATGTTTTTGTTACGTGCATAACATTTTTTACCAATCTCCATTTGACCTGGTCCATATATGGACGGAATGGTATTTCAACGTAATACAACTTTTATTAAGAAATCTTTTACAAATTCAGATTTAATCAAGGGGTTATGATTTTGCTTGAAGTAGGCCCCTCGGCACTTTCGCAAAAATGTGAAACCTTTTAAATTTTGATTTATTTCCTTAGAATGAGTCAAGCATTAGTCTGGAGACCTGATATGTTACAGTTTCATATTTATCTAATGTCTTAACCTCCATTCACTTATTTATCTAAAACTCGCATATGTCCTACTCTCACCTTCATAAATGTCCTAGATGATTTGACTAGAGTTCTTATATTCTCTATAGCAAACCTAGTAGATCAAATGTAGTCTACCACTTTCATACTACCATTATTCAACCAAGGTGATTATTTAAAGTTGTAGCCTAATATTTAGTACCAATCATGAGCATCAACGCTAATCCCTTTGAGCTACAAGGAGTTATAGTCGTTAAAGTAAAATCAAGAAAACATTAGTCCATCGAGAGTCCATGACAAACAAAAAAATAGTCTATCCAAATCATACGGGTCCACCTAATTGCAGCCTCAAATCAGAATTCCTTATATCAAAACTTAGAATAATAAATTAAAGCCTAACAATCCTTGTAGGTCTACCAAGTAGGGATGGCAACGGATCGGATCTGGAATGGATCCTACTAGATCTAGATCCATTTTTCATATCTGGATCCAGATCCATCGGGTCCATAAAAATCAAATCCAAATCCGGATCCATCGGATCCACAGATCAGATCTGGATCTACATGTAAATTCTTTTGGCTTGAATAATATTTTCACATGTTGAAACTTTTATGACAAAATGAAACGCAATCTGATTGAAAAAAATAATTGAGTTCATTCAATCAACCTATACAAACATGACACCATTCTTCCAAAATACTGAACAAAGTTTTAGCATCACAAGAAAATAAAGACGATTGACTTCATTAGTGATGCTGAACAGGTTGCAACTTTGAGCTAATTTTTGGAGGTTTTAGTGATGCTCCACTTGTAGTTCTACTGATTGACTTCATTAAACAACATAAAACAATGTCAGTCATACATCAAAAGTCCCAGTTTTTTTTGCTAATCAAACAAATGAGAGAAACATACTTAAAGCCCGGCTAGCAGATTCAAGAAAGGAAAATTTAAAGAAGAGTGATAATTTTTTCTTTTTATAGAAATGAAAATATGAGAAACTGCAGAGAGCATATAGGTAAAAGAAATGAAACTTCAAAGACAAATTACATGGCTGTGTGACTTGTGCCTTATCCTGGTTCAACCCTTTACCCAATACATAAATTATGAAAAAAATTTAAGAAAATACTTATAAAATTACATTCTAGGTTATGGATATATTTAATAAAAAATGGATCCACGGATCAGATCTGGACCAGATACGAATCTCAAATACAAGATCCAGATCCAGATCCGATCCGGATCCATCGGGTCCAAATTTTTAAAATCCATATCCTATAAAATGGATATGGATCCACCTGGTCCAAGATCCATTGCGATCTCTACTACCAAGATTTTAGCAGAGTTTTCCCTGTAATTAGAACTATTACCATTTCTATACATGTCTCGATTTATAAAAAAGAACCACACCAAAATCAGGAGCAAGGTATTGAGTCACATAAGAAATATTTGAACCCGGATCGATCGACGAATATGCATCAAAAGAGCAAATGGTGAGAATCATGTCGCAAAACAACAATGAACGTACCTTCACCATACGTATACACCTACTTTTGAATTCTAAACGACTTCGTACCACCATCAGACTATACATTACAACCAATGTGCACTCCATAGTACCATTGTTCACATGGTTAGCAGCTATAGCACGGGGTAAAGTCACTTTCATGAGGCACGAGTAACAAATATGTCAGAATGATCCTAAAGAGATGTTCAAGCTCTACAACACAATCTAATATGAAGAAGAGTAAGAAACACCTATAATTTCCTGGTAGTCATACATTCATACAGGTGGCCAATCTGCACGAAGAGGACTCCACTAGACATATCAAGCTTGGCATGCCCCAAAACTCACCCTAAGCGCAACATGCATCTGATGCTATGAATAACACCAGAAATACATTATAAAATTAATAAACATATATTCTCTTTCTGTAGTCTTCTAATATTTATTTAAACCAGTCATTTATGACTAACAATACTCATACTTATAAGAATCAACAAAAGTCAAATATGAATAATCAATTATAAAATGTGGCAAACACCTCAATAAGTCGTATGAGACTTCAACAACTACCCACAATCTGACAACTATCTATCAAACTTCTAAGATAAAGAATAGGTGTCTAACTTCAGGACGCAGCCCAAAAACTAAAATAAATAAATAAAGATAGAGTGGAGTCCCACAAACAAGGGTGTGGGCTCACCAATAAATTCAAAAAGTAACAAGTTATCCTACTCTGTATGTGCATCACTAACTTGCTCTTCTGTGTTACCTAACACACCATAAAAAATAACAATGATATGCATGATTATTAGGCACTCAGTGAGTGTCTCCAAGATAATAGTTATATAACAAAATATACAAGTATCAAGTTTAATTGAAAATAGTATTCATAAATAGTTCAAAACAAATGATAACATCTCATGAATATCAAGTATAAGTCACTAATAAAGAAATAATCACTTTGAATCCTTAAGTCTTTCTCGTTACCTTAAGTTTTCTCCAAATATTTCAAAATCCAAAGATAGAGTAAGCCAGTAACCTTAGTAACCATCACTAGTAAAAGTCAATAACACAGGAATTTTTCAATCAAAACTTATTATACTATTTATCACGTTAAGTCTTTTCAATAATGAACTCAAGATCATCAAAAAGCCACTCACATGCAACGAACAGATCAATACATGCCAACTCACGGGCGAACAACCATTCGATGCACCGAAGCTATTATTCCATGGAGGATAATCATCCTATGGACTAGCATAATAATAGATACACCGGGCTATTTTCCACATAAGTTAATCATCCTCTAGACTAGCACATCAATCGATGCACTGGGGCTATTTTCCCACGGAGGCTAATCGTCCTCTAAACTAGCACAATAATATATCACCGGGATACATGCCTCAGAGGTTAATCGTCCTCTGTACCAATACAACAATGCTCAAAAGTGATACGTTAGGATCAATAACGGCTAATCGTCCTCTAGATTAGCATAACTTTCCCATAGAGGCTCAAACACAAGCAAATACATGTCATGGCATATTAATCAAATCATCAATCATGGCATGGAAGTCGAATCTCAAATCATAGCATAAAATTCGAATAGTTCATTATGAATTATGTTCATCATCCCGTTAATAGGGGTATATCAAGTCACTAATCGATTAATAAGTCATGTTTAAATCATTAATCAAATTTCAAGTCACTGGAACCCCTTCATTTGGAAAAACACATTAAATACCAATGCTTTAGAAATCAAGTTCAATCATTAATCAACTTTTAGAACACTTTTAGAACCCCATTCATAGGGCACAACACATTAAGACCCAGGCTTTAGAAACCAATTCTAATCATCTCAAAGTAAGGGTAAATCATGTTTAAATATTATCACTTTAGAATTCAATTCGATCATCTCATAGTAGGGACAAAACATTTCAATGATCATCTCTTTCAAATCAAGTTAAGTCAACCCTTATAAGGGGTAAAACCTGTTTAAAGTTCGAGGATTTATACTTCAGTTTCAATCATCCCTTCATAGGAAAAATCATGAATACATATAGCTAATATAATACACATAATGTTGAATGCGGGTTTGTCCCTCACGCACACGAACCTGGCCAAAGAAACCATTGTTAAAGGTTGAAAAGTATGTTAAAAAGAGACATACCTCAATTCCCGCTAAAAGCTAGCAAACGTAATTCTCCAGCTTCAAAAATCACTATAAAATTGATTTAGATGAGAAAGATTAGAACTTTACGCTTTTCTTTTGAATTTCCACCCTTTTTGAAAACTAGGGGTTTTAAGCCAAATTCGTTCTTACTTTAATACGATTCACCCGTGGATTATAGCATGTTTCAAATGATATATAAACCCAAAAAGTTATCCATAATTATACTAGAATTACATAAACGTACCTCACGATGAATTCTCAACGATTCTTTTTTTCAACCTTTCATAAATTGAATTCTCACAATCTATGAAATATATGAGGATTCTAGTGTTAATCTTTGTTAGATTAATCTAATAATCAATGGGGTTTGAGTAAAAACTTACCTTAGAGGTTTTGGGAAGCCATATGATGTTTTCTCTCTGAACAACCGCTTTAGAACAAAGTGGGAAAGGTTTTATGAAGTTAGAGATATTTAAAATAAAGAAAAAGTCGCGTCTGGCCAAAACTGGCCTGGTGCCCCGCGCCAATGCCCTGTGCTAGGTTTATTATGCCAAAACTTTCATATTTTTCACCACTCTAGAAAATAGTCCTAGCGCTCCGCGCCCACGTCTCGCGCCAGCTCCCCGTGCCAAGCATATTTTTGACTAATTCAATAGCATTTGGTAAATCATGCATAACTCTTTGTCCCGTTGTCCGATTGACCCACTCCTTATATGGTAGTTAAGGAATTTCAATGGTCTACAACTTTCATGTTTTAAGTTTGCTCAAATTTCCAACAGATTTTCACGTATTCAAGCTACAAGTATAACCTACCGTAAACTAAGTCGATTCTATTGTATCTTATGCACTATACTATTCATCTTAGATCAAGTATTTCCATCCAAACAAATCTTGATTGGACTTCATATATCTAAAATATCACATTAACACTCATTTAATATATCCACGCCTAATTAGGATTCACAGAGTGTTTCACTAACATCTTTCAACTAACATGTGCAAGCCACGTGACTGCTAATTAATTACAGAGACTAATTTGAATTAGCTAAAAGTAGGGGTGTCAATGGTTTTTCAAAAACCAACTTAACCGACTGACTTGTACTATACCAAACCAATTAGTAGGTTTCTTTTACTAAAACCAACGGTTTTTCTAAAAATTTATGAATGTACCGAATAATTAGGTTAGTTTTTTATTTTATAAAAATAAATTGAAAAATACCAAACCGTACCGAATAAATTTATATGTGTAAATACATTTTATATATGAAGTTTATAAATAATAAAACATTAAAATTTTCGTCTTGAGTGATATAAATGACTACAAGTCGGCAATAAGGGATGAATCCATGTTCTTGTCTTGTTTCATATTTTCTTGAATCATCACTTTTAAACAATAAACTCGTCTAGAGAAGTTTTTCCAAAGTCCTATAAAAGTATGCATAATATGGTGTTCTAACTTCTACTTGTAACTTTTACATGACTTTTTTAAAAAAAGAATACCAAAATTTGACCGAACCGTACTGATAAAAAGAGAAACCGAGATGATGGGACAATTTTGAAAAGTCTAATTTTGGTTATATAAAATAAAATAACCAAAAAATTGCTATGGTACAGATTTTACAAAATAACCACCCGAACCGTACCATTGACAACCCTAGCTAAAAGAGGAAATTCAGTACAACAGGATCGTACTAAATACTCCCCCATCAAACAACCTTTGTCCTCGAGGATTATAGTGAGGAAACAACGGGAAAGAAGTGTCATGATCCACCAAAGTGTTATCTTCTTCTGCAACATTGAACTATTTGTGCCATTGGGAAACTTTTGAATCTTTCTTCTATCAAAAACAACCTCAGGAGCAAGGAGGATAAAACTTGAATCTGAGTAAACAACTAGTAAGGTGATTGAAGCAGAAAGTTTCTTCTTCAGTTGGGAGATGTGAAAGGTGGGGTGCATTTTAGGTATGTTGCTCGGGCTCTTAAAAAATGTCAAGCGGTGCTTGTTGAATCCTCCAAAAGTTGTGCATTTTTTAAGGATCTGATATGGATGCAGAAACATCTATGGAGAGTCTAAGCAACAAAAAAATTTAGTACCCTCAAGCAGAGCTAGAGTGTAAGCAACATTTCCAATATTGGGAAAGATCTCAAAAGGGCCAAAAATTTAGCTAAGAGCTTCTGGAAAGTGTGAGGTCTGAGAGATAGCTGCCTATAGGGATGAAGTTTCACATAGATCCAATCACCAATGTTATAGCTTCTATCTATTTATCCAGTTGAAATCCTCTAGGACTTTGAAAGATGTTTGGGATAAACCACTGAAGGGTACTCATCCATATACTTATTATGCTCACCATTTGTATGTTTCGATTTCTTGAAAGTGCAATCACCGGTAATGTTCCAGTACTTGGAAACAATGCTCGTCGTTGTAGGAAGGTGTTGCTCTCCCTTTTATTTCTTTTCCTCTTAGATAGAAGAGGAGCTTCCTCCAAAAGAGCCTTTTCTTCAATTATGGGAATCGTTGAGGGAGAAGAAGCCACGACGGCACCAGTGGTGGACATCGACAATTCTTCACCTAAAGAAAAAGGACTCATCTTTTGCGAGGAGATAAAATATAGAACTGAAAAGAAAAAGATGTTGCGAGGATCATTTGATGCTCAAAGGAAAAGTGAAGTTGCAGAGAAATCTTCAGAATTCCTAAATGGCAAGTGAAGTGTTAAGGAAGAAATGAAGAGTATTTATCGGTTTCAAAAGGGGAAAATATCATTATTACCTCAATAACCAGTGTCGTCACTGGTCCACTCGGAGGTTAACACATGTTCAGAGCATTAAATGGAAGGGGCTTACGTCAGTTCATTGATGTGAGAAGTCATTTCATCTAATTTCCTTCCAAAAGAAGAAGAACTCTTCCACTTCCTAGGCACAATTTAGTAAATGCGCAAAAAGTGGCGGGGGACTATCTATATGGGGTAAAATCCGGACTTAACATCTGGACGTATCAGGAGGTGACACATATAGAGTATAGACAAATCAGATGTCACTCAGCAAGGGAAACTCCGGTCTCAACACTTGAGCATGAACGGGGTGGTCAATCTTATCTATTGAGGACCCAAAACCATGATACAATCCCGCCTAGCTCCGGAGCTGCAAAACTGGGAACAACATAGTGGTGGTCAAGATAAATCCGAATTGTAACCGCCCATGAACAATCCAGGATTCACTCCTGAAGACTCTCAACCACATGCTTAACAACCCAATTGCGCAGATAATGATTATTAAGAGAGGAATGTTACCTGAAAAAAGTTAATTAGGATTAGGCTATAAAAACATCCCTTCCCCTCACTTGTATCACATCTGTTTTTCATCACAAAAATTATTACCTTTACTCCTATGCTGCTCTCAAGTACTCAAGCTCTTAAATTCACGAAGCAATTTGTTACACCTTGTATTTTTCGCGCTAGTATGTGTCCTGAGTAAAGTAATGAAATCCTGGCGAGGCTAAGATCCCATATTCGGATGAAAATGAGTTCAAACAAGTATTAAGTAAATTTCATAAGAGTTCGGGGTTAAACAAATCAAATAAAATAATTTTCAACGAAGTTCGCTGAAGTAAAGCAAATTGTAATAGCCCGTACTTTCGGGGTGATAATAAGGTCTTGTTATGAGGTATTTTAATCTTACGATAGTCGTATGTTAAGTGAGTCAAGGAATTTCTAACACAAAAGTTAGCAAAGGTAATCGCAGGTTACGTTCATAAATTTACTAAAATTTGGGTAAGATGTCACTGTGCTTTTCTCCCAACATACTTGGAGTTACGAGGTGATCCACCCACCATAGCGAAGCTCTATGAGTCTAGTATCCATCACATTAAAACGTTATTCGATAGTATAGAGATATTTTCATTTTCGCGAGACAGTGCAGGCAGCTAGTTTGGCGCGATGGCCACCGCGAAGCTACCCCTATAGCGCCCCTAGGGCAATGGAAATTTCCAGATTGATATTTAAAGCGATTCAGCCTCTTTCTCTTTCATTTATCAACCTTAGAAACTCTAAACCCTCTTAAATACTCTTTAAAGGTTCTTCTACCATTCAAGATCAAATCTACAAGGTGATGTGGTGATTTCCCTCTTGGAAGATCAAAATTCCATAGTTGTCTTCTCTAGCTTGTTGTTAGAGCCAAGACCTTCTTTATGCTTGAAGTAAAGCTTTGATGGGGGAGTGTTCTTTCTGTATTAGGTAAGGTTTAACTACTCCTATATGTATTCAAGATCATTTATGTCTTATCTAGTTGATTTGATAAAGGAAACTTGTGAGATTAAGGTTGAACTTCATTGTTAAAGTGTTGTAGTTGTTGGACTGTTTTGAGTTGTTCTTAAGGTATCCTATAGCTGGAAATCGTGGATTATAGTTATTTATGATGGTTTTTGTGGTGTGAGTAGAGGAGAAGAGCTAGTAGTGTTGAATATGTATTGGATTGCCATTATAGGATGATATGAAGCTCTATGCATTCTAAGTGTTTGACGAAATATCATAGTATTCGTTTCTTGGTTTATTGATATAATTATAATCCAAGTAATTTACATGATGTAGATTATCATCCGTAGTGTGGGATGGAATATGTGGGTCTATTTAGCTAAGGCTAACAGAGGTATGCAATGTCTATCCTTTCGTTCTCAGCATGATTTCGAACGTATAGTGAGTTCCAAAAGAAGTATTCTATTCTTGCTATGTTTGTCCCTTGATGGGAGTACTTTCATGTATAGAAATATCTCCTTGTCTTGCATTGAATTGTTGGCTAATAGTTGAGCTTGTCACGTATCTTGTTTCCTCTTAAACATGAAAGAGTCAGAAGTACTATTCATTGAGTCGACCAAAATGTCATACTAAAGTAAATAATGAGTCTTATGAAACAAATGAGTCAATAGTGCTATACCTTTATAAGTACATAAGATATAAACACCACCGAACGATAATCAGTTGGGCCATGGATATATAGCTATGAACACCACTGAATAATAATGGAGGGTGAGTCAGGGCCTAAGATCAGGCCAAAATAATCGAGTGGGTGATGGATATATATGTATAAACACCACTGAGCTATAATTAGTTAGGTGATGGATATATCAACACCACCAAGCTATAATCGGTGGGCGATGGATAAGTATGTATATGTATAAGAGTTTCAGTAAGTTTCAGAGTTATATTGATGGCCATGAGTAGCATCCAAGTTATCAGGCCGCTTCTTATACCCTGTTTATGGCTTATGCTTTTTCATGTTGATATTCATGCCTTACATACCAGTACATTTCAATCGTACTGACGTCCCTTTTGCTGGGGGCACTGCATTACATGTTGCAGGTTTAGGTAAAGGCTCAGACAGACCTCTCCAATAGGAGCTTGTTGAGTTCAGCTATTGGTTGGTAAGATTCGCTTCTTCTGGAGCTACCGAGTCAGATATTTTAGGCTAAGTCCTATATATATATGTACATTTGATGGGTAGGCCGGGGCCCTGTCCTGACCATATGACAGATATGTTGTTCTTAAAGGCTTGTAGACTTGGTTGGTATGTCTAGATGTTATATATGGCATTGTTGTTGTTCTATTAACCTATGTGTTGACCTTGTCAGTCGTGTACTTAGGTATATACGTTTTGGGTTATTTACCCCTTTCGAATGAGATGTCCTGATGACATTCTATGTTCATAGATTGTCACCTTGTTTGTCCTACATGCATGTCGATTATGTCTCCATACAGATTATGGTATACTATGGACATCTACAATCATCAGCTAGACACATTAGCATTCTTAGTCACCATTATCGCCTTTATATTAGGTGAGTACCTGCAACACATTAGCATTCTTAGTCACCATTAGGAGTCCTATCTGTAGGAATTTGTTGGGTACAAAGCATATAAGTAAGGTACAACGGAAGTTTAAATTTTTTATTTCTTACTTACCCCAACAACATTTCTGGTATGGTTATACAACAAATGGAACTTGTAACATAAAAACATTTACTTCAAGTCTAGATTATCTGGAGTCTTTGTCTACTATAAGGTGCACATGCAGTTGCCCTTCCGATTGCAAACTCCAAGATTCAATGTACTCCTCCTTCGGAAAGCTAGGAAATCCGGCAGAGGTTCGAGAGTATTTGATTCTAAGTCTCTAAGTCTTAGAATATTTTTTAGAATTGGTGTGTAAATAATGAAAGGGAATGCCTCTATTTATAGTTGGAAATTAGGTCAAAACCGGATTAGGGTTTGACCTTGGGCCTGACCCAAAAATTGATGCAGAGGCATCGCGGCCCTAGGGTATGGGCGCCGTGGCGCTCGACGTGCACTGTCTCGATTTAATTTCTGTGCATTCTTAATTAAATCTAAAATCCAATTTTGACTTAATTAATGTAATCATTATTCATTTAAATGTCTTGATTCCAAATCAAACATTTTAATTACTCTCTCAATACATCCTTAGATCGAAACGGACAATCGACATAGTGTGACCCTACATGCCTTCGCATATTGACATTAATCAAATTAAGGTCTACGCGGAACTCTTAGACGATGCCGGAAGACGAACACAATATGTGAAGTACGTTTACGCGAATCCAGTAAACTTAACCGTTATGTGGTCTAATGCCCATCTTCTCAAAATTACCATTATGTTTGACCAAGCTTAATGGTTTAGTGAATGGGTCAGCTAGATTATCGTCTGTGGGAACATAGTCTAATATAATCTCTGCGGTCTCCAACATCTCCCTGAGTATGTGGTACTTCATTGGTACATGCTTGTTTCTATTGATTGATCTTGGTTCCTTAGCTTGCACAATCGCACCAGTTTTGTCGCAATAAACCATTATTGGACAAGTGGCACTTGGAACAACCCCTAGTTCCTTCAGGAACTCAGATATCGCGACAACTTCTTTACCAGCTTCCGATCCAGCAATGTACTCAGCTTCTGTTGTCTAGTCGGCAGTTGTAGCTTGATTGTGAGAAGTTCTTTATGTGTTGGACAATCCATCACCTTGATGTCACGACCCGACCCAACCCGACGGGCCGCGACTAATCGCCCTAATGACGTCATTATCCTGACCTGTCACACATAATCCAACTAACACCTAATGAGTCTGAAATCCGGCAGCATAACGCTGCAATAACAACATATGCCAGGGTAGGCAAGACGACAAGGCTGCCTTTACCCCCGAATGTACCTGCCTCCTGAGGAGTCACAACTAGCCAACACAATACAACAAGCAAGCCGACAAGGCTGCCACTAGATAATATCATATATACACGAGGACACCCCAACACAGAGTACAATAGCATGACTGACCAAAACAGAGTTATACCCCTTACATAAGTACAACCCACAACTGTCTACAGGCCTCTATAAGAAGGACAACGACATATGACAGGACAGGGCCCGTCGTGCCCCTAAATATACATAAATCAAAATGATAGGGTTCTGTACAAAAATTGTAAAGCTCTGGATCAAAGGAGCTTTCCAAACAGCTGCGCAGGAACCTAAACCGGAGGGTCACCAAACTTAGCACCTGTACCTGCGGGCATGAACGCAGCCCCCCGAGGAAAGGGGGTCTGTACGAAATAATGTACTGAGTATGTAAACATGAAATACTGCAAATGAGATCATAAGTAGCCAATGGATAACAAGAGGTCAGTATAAAAATCAGGATCCAAATCCAACTGTGCCATAAACAATAAAAGTCAGTTGTGCCTTATAAAAATGAGAGTCAAGTCAAGAAAACATGAATGCATGTCCATATACATATATATACATGTAACGTAACCCGGCCCACTAATGCGGGACTCGGTGGAATCATATCATAACCCAACCCATATTGGGACTCGGTGAAGTCATATCATAACTCGGCCCATACTGGGACTCGGTAAAGTCATATCTCATCTATGGATCCATCCTACGTAACCCGACCCTCTAGTGAGGGACTCGGTGAAAATGCAAGGCTGTGCACGAACATAACCCGACCCATATTGGGACTCGGTGAAGTGAAGCAACAACACTTAGCCCGAGTAGATTTCATGAGTAACCATATTCAATCAAAATTTTCATTTGACTCCCAATAAAATCATTATAATAATGTCATAATAAACTCTTTACTGAAAAATCATAGGCAGTTATCATAACTAACATCTTTAGGAATTAAACTGTATAAGAATCATGTACGTCTGTCGTACCTTCATTAAATAAAAATTATGCCAAAGAAAGAAGGAATAGTTCACATACCTCTTAGACGAACTAATCAACTCAATATTAGAGTACGTCTCGTTTTAGAACTTCAACCTATAATAATGGTAATACGTTCGTCAATTCTATGATCACTGGCATACTTTATATCGAATAACGACTTCCTATTCTATAAAAATTCGGGCAGCACTTCCCTTATTTATACATGTTTCCACAACTTTCAAACGAGGCTAATAACATCAATAGCCAAACACCAATTAAGGGCACAACCAAAACAGCAACAAATGGGATTTACACACCCACTTCTCATGTAAATTTAGCCTCTTAATCCACATTAAAACAGCCCACAAAAACAGTCCATATTCCAACAACAACGAGGGTAGAATGTGATGCCTTTCTACACCTTTCTACACCCTTATTCCTTTAGGACTTACATTAGCAATTACCACACTTAAACATGCATAATGGTAACTAAATTTTCAGCATTATAACACCACAAAATAGTCCCTAAAACAGTCCATATCCATCTCAACAAGTCCAACGATTTCATGCAAGTTCTTGGCCACAACATGTCATAATTCCATAACTCTTCTCTTAACTCCTAAAATCTAATTCCATATTTCAATACTTCCATATAACTAATTTTAAACTTTAATATCAATGTTTCCTTTCAATTTCATCATGCAATTAGTGATAATAATAACAACAATAACCAACGAATCCAACAATCACCAAAATCTGTCCCAAATTGGCAACTAGCCCAAAATTGTCACATGCATTGTTTAAATTCCAATTTTTTCCTTAACACGAATTCATATCCTTAATTCTAACAACATGCATTCCAATTAGATTATAGAAAGAAGAATTTTATACCTCAAATTTCGTCCAAAAATAGTCCGCACAGTTTGCTCACTACCCGGGTCCGAAAATCCCCACTGTTTTCGTATTTCTTTCCCTTTTTTGTTCACTCCTTCAACTCCAATTGACATGCAAGTGTTCTACAATGTTAATCCATCATCCCTACATATTTTTCTTCCAAATTTCATCCCAAAAATCTCAAAATTTCTGAGCAAATTCTCGGCAAGCAGTGGCTGTTTATACCACTATTTTTGGTGTTGTTTTGGCTTCTAATTTTTGTGAAAAATGTAGTCTAAGAATAGGAGATAAAAACCTTAAATTTGGTTATGGGTGGGGGGTTTCTTGGCTGGGCTTGGATGAGAGAAGAGAGGAGAGTTTTTGGTTAAGTTAGAATGAAGATGAAGAGGTGAGTGTATGTTATAAATAAAAATCTGAATTTTTCTTATTACACTTTGGCCCCCCAAGTTCTTCAATTAAAAAAAATTTCAAACCCACTTCTTTTAATTTCCGAGAATTTCATAAGCCTCATATCCTCAATGTCATAATTTTATAATACATTATTAACCCATATCAAAACTATACAATTTTTATAAGTTTCCAACGTCACCCTCATTGTGACCAACATCTTTCCGGAATCACATCCTCTTGTATACTAATTTCCGTTATTTGAATCATATTTCCTTAATCTTACGAGGTGTAACATTCTTGCCCCCTTAGAAACATTCGTCCTCGAATGTTCATAATAAGTCTTATGCTAGAAAAATTTTGGCAGAGTCTCCTTTATAACTATGTCTATCCACCTGGAGTCATAGGGAACAAGTAAGGATATTTCTTCTTCATTTCATCTTCTGCCTCCCAAGTCATTTCCTCCCTATTGTTGTTTCGCCACAATACCTTGACGGAAGCCACATCCTTCATCCGTAATTTCCTGACCTGGCGATCAAGTATGGCTATGGGACTTTCCTCATAAGACATCTCCTCTGTCACCTGGACATCATCTACTGGGAAGACTCTGGAAGGATCACCAATACACTTACGCAGCATAGATACATGGAAAACTGGATGTACCGCCTCCAATTCAGGTGGTAGATCCAACTCATAGGCAACCTTGCCTATCCTACGAATGACCTGGTAAGGCCCGATGTACCTTGGGCTAAGCTTCCCTTTCTTGCCAAACCTCATCACACCCTTCATGGGTGACACCTTTAGGAACACCCAATCATCAACCTGAAACTTTAAGTGTCAACGTCGATTATCAGCATATGACTTCTGTCGACTCTGTGCTGCTAATAATCTCTCCTGAATGAGCTTCACCTTATCAACAGTTTGCTGAACCATGTCTGGACCGTTCAACATAGTCTCACCTATATCAAACCAACCAATAGGTGACCTGCACTTCCTCCCGTATAAGGCCTCGTACGGTGCCATCTGGATGCTAAAATGGTAGCTGTTGTTATAGGCAAACTCAATGAGTGGTAAATGATCATCTCAACTACCTCCGAAGTCAATAATACAGGCTCTCAGCATATCCTCTAATGTCTGATAGTACGCTCTGCCTGCCCATCCGTCTGAGGATGAAATGCTGTGCTGAGACTCACTTGTGTCCCCAATCCCTTCTGGAATGATCTCCAGAAGTTAGCTGTAAACTGAGCTCCTCGGTCTGATATAATAGATGTGGGAACCCCGTGCAGTCTCACTATCTCCCTGATGTACAGCCTAGCATAGTCCTCAGCTGAGTAAGTAGTCCTCATTGGAAGAAAATGGGCTGATTTCGTCAGCCTATCCACGATAACCTATATAGAATCACACTTCCGCTGAGTGCGAGGTAAGCCTGTAATGAAGTCCATATTGATCACTTCCTACTTCCAAGTCGGGATCTCAATCTCCTGTAATAATCCACCAGGCTTCTGATGCTCAACCTTAACCTGCTGACAATTTGGGCGCTGGATAACAAATTTTGCTATGTCTCTTTTCATGCCATCCCACCAATACAAGCATCTAAGGTCATGGTACATCTTCGTCGACCTTGGATGAATGGAATAACGGGCATTGTGTGCCTCTCCCATAACCTGTTGTCGTAGCCCTGCAACATCAGGTACACATAACCTGCCCTCATACCTCAACACATCATCAGGTGTAACCTCAAATAAAGTATTTCCCTTTCGGAGAGCTGCATCTCTATACCAGGCCAGAACAGGATCATCATACTAACATTTCTTTACCTCTTCCACGATAGAGGACTCAGCAACATCCCGAATAAGAACCTCGCTATCTCCCGAATTCGCCAACCGGACTCCAAGACTAGCTAGCTTGTGTATCTCACGAACCATCTCCCTTCTGTCTGACTGCACATCCGTCAAGCTACCCATGGATCTACGGCTAAGAGCATCTGCCACAACATTGGCTTTCCCCGGGTGGTACAAGAAATCAACATCATAGTCCTTTAGCAACTCTAACCACAGCCTCTGCCGTAGGTTCAACTCCTTCTGCTTAAAGATATATTGGAGACTCTTGTGATCCGTATAAATATCAACATGAATCTCATACAAATAATGTCTCCAAATCTTCAGGGCATGAATCACCGCTGCTAGCTCCAAATCATGAGTGGGATAATTCTTTTCATGCTTTCTGAGCTGTCGGGAGGCATAAGCTATAACTTTGTCATGCTGCATCAACACACAACCTAGCCCAATACCTGAAGCATCACAATAGATGACGTAACCATCCGGTCCCTCGGGAAGAGTCAGAACTGGAGCCGTAGTCAACTTATTCTTCAACAACTGGAAACTGTGCTCACAAGCATCCGTCCACTGAAACTTAGCTGCCTTCTGGGTTAGCCTAGTCAAAGGCGCTGAGATCGAGGCAAACTTCTCCACAAACCTTCTGTAATACCCTGCTAGCCCCAAAAGCTGCGTGCCTCGGTAGGGTGTCGAGAGTCCGGGCCAAGTCTTCACTGCCTCAATCTTCTGTGTATCCACCCGAATACCATCAGCCCCGATAATATGCCCCAAGAATGCCACCAAAGTCAACAAGAACTCACACTTGGAAAACTTAGCATACAACTGTTGGTGCTGGAGGACCCTAAGTACCGTCCTCAAATGGTCTGCATGCTCCTGCTCTGAACGGGAATAAACCAGGATATCATCAATGAATACAATGACGAACATGTCTAAGAATGGCCTGAATACCCGGTTCATCAAATCCATAAACATTGCTGGAGCATTGGTCAGTCCAAAAGACATCACGCTAAACTCATAATGTCCATATCAGGTTCTGAATGCTGTCTTTGGAGTATCTGCCTCCCTTACCCGCACCTGATGATAACCTGACCGCAAGTCTATCTTCGAGAAGTACTTAGCACCCTGCAACTGGTCAAATAAATCATCAATCATGGGCAAGGGGTACCTGTTCTTGATGGTTACCTTGTTCAACTGCCTATAATCAATACACATCTGCAGCGATCCATCTTTCTTCCTCACAAATAACACTGGTGCTCCCCATGGAGATGTACTCGGCCTAATAAAGCCTTTATCCAACAAGTCTCTCAGATGCTCCTTCAACTTCTTCAGCTCTGCACGTGCCATTCTATAAGGAGGAATGGATATAGGTTGGGTACCTGGCAATACATCTACACTGAAATCTATCTCCCGCTCTGGAGGGAGACCTGGAAGATCATCTGGGAATACATCCGGAAACTCACTAACTACCGAAACTGACTGAAGAGCCGGTACCTCCGCTTCTGTATCATGCACCCGAACCAAATGATAGATACAACCTTTTCTGACTATCTTCCTTGTCTTGAGGTATGAAATAAACTTACCCCTCGGCGATGCTGCATTCCCTTTCCATTCTATAACTGGCTCGTCTGGAAACTGAAATCGAACCAACTTCTCCCTACAATCAACGTTGGCAAAATAAGAATCCTACCAATCCATACCCATAATGACATCAAAGTCGGTCATATCCAACTCTATCAAATCTGTTAAGGTATGACGGCTATATATCACCACCGAACAATTTTTATACACACGCTCGGCTATAACCGAATCTACTACCGGTGTAGCTACCTCAAATGGTTCTATCGGCTCAGGTTCTATCCCTATTCTATTAGCAACAAGAGGGGATATGTAGGACAAGGTGGAACCTGGATCTATCAAAGCTTATACATCACAGAAAAAGATCGATAGTATACCTGTAACAACATCTGGTGACGCTTTCTGATCACATCTACTGAACAAAGCATATATGCGGTTCGAAGGACCGCCGAAACTAGAAACTCTGCCACGACCTCTACCACGGCCTGCTGGCGTCTGAATACCCCGCCCGGTGGGGCGCATAGCTATAGATGACGATGAACCAGCACCCAACCCCGTAGGCCGAGCCATCCCACCTGAACCACCCATGTTGGGACACTCTCTCATCATATGGCCCTGACGGCCGCAAGAGAAGCAAGCACCTGTGGTCGAACGACATTCCCCAATATGAAGCTTACCATACTGAGAGCACCGAGGATAAGATGGCCTCAACTGACTAGAGCCCCTGTTCCTCTGAGAACCCGAAGCCGTGGAGCTCTGTCCGGCTCCTGAATACCCGGGGCGGTCAAACCTCATGCCCGTAGACCGTAGAGGAGCACTCAGTGCTAGCTGAGATGAATATCTGACCTGCTGCTGGAACTGTCTGCCTCGAGACTCACCGGAATAAGCTACAGACCTAGCCCTCTTATGCTGGTCCCTGTCATGACCTCTGTCTGGCTGTCGCCCTCTATGTCGGTCATCAACCCCCTGTGTGTATGCCTAGATACGAGCAATATCCATACCCGACTGAAGAGCCATCACCATACAACCATCGATCGGATAATGGTCCAGCCCCATCACAAAGCGATGCACCCTGTCTGCCATATCTGCTACAATAGTGGGTGCGTATCTGGCCAATGAATCAAACTCCAGGCTATACTCACGAATGGTCCTGCCACTCTGCCTCAACTGTAAGAATCTGTCCACTCTAGCTCTCCTCATCTCTGGAGGCAAGAAGTGACCAAGGAAGGCCTCTGTAAACTCCTCCCATGTAGCTGGAGGAACATTCTCTCTCCTGGATAACTCCCAAGACTCATACCAGTTTGTAGCTATATCCCGCATCCTATACGAAGCCAACTCCACAGACTCAGTCTTCGAAGCCCTGATTACCTTCAAGGTACGCTGCATCTGTCGGATAAACTCCTACGGGTCATCCTCGGGCCTTGACCCGAAAAACTCTGGTGGACTATAACTCAAGAAATCACGGACCCTCAAACTATCTGCTCTGGGGCAAACTCCTGGTCCCTGTTTATAAGTCTGCCCTGCCACTAACCTAGTCAGCAGCTGTACCGCATCTCTGAGAGCTCGTCAACTGGGGCACAGTCTCCGGCATAGACTGAGTATGGGACCTGGTAACTCTCTGAATCCGACTAGTATCTCCCGCTGTAGGCTTGCCCTTCTGGGCTGCTATCGCCTTCTTCGGAGATATAGTTGTAAACATAGTAAGTCGTCAAAAAGGGATTATCCTAATAACATAGCTCTATTGCACGACCTAAGAGATGAAAGAATAGAAACCAATCCTAAATGCCCTGCAGCCTCCTACGTATAAGTATGGTGCACAACATACCCATATGCAAGACTCTACTAGACACGGTCTGTAGATATTCCGAGGACTAACTGCTCTGATACCACTTTTGTTACGACCCGACCCGACGGGCCGCGACTAACCGCCCTAATGACGTCATTATCCTGACCTGTCACACATAATCCAACAAATACCTAATGAGTCTGAAATCTGGCAGCATAACGCTGCAATAACAACATATGCCAGGGTAGGCAAGCCGACAAGGCTGCCTTTACCCCCGAATGTACCTGCCTCCTGAGGAGTCACAACTAGTCAACACAATACAACAGGCAAGCCGACAAGGCTGCCACTAGATAATATCATATATACACAAGGACACCCCAACAGAGAGTACAATAGCATGACTGACCAAAACAGAGTTATACCCCTTACATAAGTACAACCCACAACTGTCTACAGGCCTCTATAAGAAGGACAACGACATATGACGGGACAGGGCCCCGTCGTGCCCCTAAATATACATAAATCAAAATGATAGGGTTCTGTACAAAAATGGTAAAGCTCTGGATCAAAGGAGCTTTCCAAACAGCTGCGCAGGAACCTAAACCGGAGGGTCACCAAACTGAGCACATGTACCTGCGGGCATGAACGCAGCCCCCCGAGGAAAGGGGGTCAGTACGAAATAATGTACTGAGTATGTAAACATGAAATACTGCAAATGAGATCATAAGTAGCCAATGGATAACAAGAGGTCAGTATAAAAATCAGGATCCAAATCTAACTGTGCCATAAACAATAAAAGTCAGTTGTGCCTTATAAAAATGAGAGTCAAGTCAAGAAAACATGAATGCCTGTCCATATACATATATATACCTATAACGTGACCCGGCCCACTAATGCGGGACTCGGTGGAATCATATCATAACCCAGCCCATATTGGGACTCGGTGAAGTCATATCATAACCCGGCCCATACTGGGACTCGGTAAAGTCATATCTCATCTATGGATCCATCCTACGTAACCCGGCCATCTAGTGAGGGACTCAGTGAAAATGCAAGGCTGTGCACGAACTTAACCCGGCCCATATTGGGACTCGGTGAAGTGAAGTAATAACACTTAGCACGAGTAGATTTCATGAGTAACCATATTCAATCAAAATTTTCATTTGACTCCCAATAAAATCATTATAATAATGTCATAATAAACTTTTTACTGAAAAATCATAGGCACTTCGCATAACTAACATCTTTATGAATTAAACTGTATAAGAATCATGTACATTCGCCGTACCTTCATTAAATAAAAATCATGCCAAAGAAAGAAGGAATAGTTCACATACCTCTTAGACGAACTAATCAACTCAATATTAGAGTACGTCTCGTTTTAGAACTTCAACCTATAATAATGGTAATACGTTCGTCAATTCTATGATCACTGGCATACTTTATATCGAATAACGACTTCCTATTCTATAAAAATTCGGGCAGCACTTCCCTTGTTTATACATGTTTCCACAACTTCCAAACGAGGCTAATAACATCAATAGCCAAGCACCAATTAAGGGCACAACCAAAACAGCAACAAAGGTGATTTACACACCCACTTCTCATGTAAATTTAGCCTCTTAATCCACATTAAAACAGCCCACAAAAACAGTCCATGTTTCAACAACAACGAGGGTAGAATGCGAAGCCTTTCCACACCTTTCTACACCCTTATTCCTTTAGGACTTACATTAGCAATTACCACACTTAAACATGCATAATGGTAACTAAATTTTCAGCATTATAACACCACAAAATAGTCCCTAAAACAGTCCATATCCATCTCAAGATGTCCAACGATTTCATGCAAGTTCTTGGCCACAACATGTCATAATTCCATAACTCTTCTCTTAACTCCTAAAATCCAATTCCATATTTCAATACTTCCATATAACTAATTTTAAACTTTAATATCAATGTTTCCTTTCAATTTCATCATGCAATTAGTGATAATAATAACAACAATAACCAACAAATCCAACAATCACCAAAATCTGTCCCAAATTGGCAACTAGCCCAAAATTGTCACATGCATTGTTTAAATTCCAAATTTTTCCTTAACACGAATTCATATCCTTAATTCTAACAACATGCATTCCAATTAGATTATAGAAAGAAGAATTGTATACCTCAAATTTCGTCCAAAAACAGTCCGCACAGTTTGCTCACTGCCCGGGTCCGAAAATCCCCACTGTTTTCGTATTTCTTTCCCTTTTTTGTTCACTCCTTCAACTCCAATTGACATGCAAGTGTTCTACAATGTTAATCCATCATCCCTACATATTTTTCTTCCAACATTTCATCCCAAAAATCTCAAAATTTCTGGGCAAATTCTCGGCAAGCAGTGGTTATTTTTGCCACTATTTTTGGTGTTGTTTTGGCTTCTAATTTTTGGTGAAAATGTAGTCTAAGAAGAGGAGTTAAAAACCTTAAATTTGGTTATGGGTGGGGGGTTTCTCGGCTGGCCTTGGATGAGAGAAGAGAGGAGAGTTTTTGGTTAAGTTAGAATGAAGATGAAGAGGTGAATGTAGGTTATAAACAAAAATCTAATTTTTTCTTATTACACTTTGGCCCCCAAGTTCTTCAATTAATAAAAAATCTCAAACCCACTTCTTTTAATTTCCGAGAATTTCATAAGCCTCATATCCTCAATGTCATAATTTTATAATACATTATTAACCCATATCAGGACTATACAATTTTTATAAGTTTCCAACGTCACCCTCATTGTGACCAACATCTTTCCGGAATCACATCCTCTTGTATACTAATTTCCGGTATTTGAATCCTATTTCCTTAATCTTACGAGGTGTAACACTTGAGAGCTTTCAGGAATGTCATCTTCATGTATTTCCTGTATGGAATGATGTACAATCATTGTATCATCTTCCATTGGTTGTGTATGAGAGCCTTGCATTTTTGCACTATCTCTCACAGCACTCCCACTGGCTGAAGGGCTTACTCTAAGTACCCAATCTTCACCAGATACTCCCACTGAATCCTTATTTAGGTCATTCGACAAGGGTTCATTTTCTGTGTTATCTTGTGGCTCTTGAATTTCTTCAAGTTCTATCTCTGTGCAGTTATGTTACTTGTAGACAAATTCTTCTTCAAGGAAAGTTGCATTCCTGGAAACAATGACCTTATGTTCTCCAGAAAGATAGAAGTAGTATCCCTTAATTTCTTTTGGATACCCCACGAAGTAACATTTCTCACTTTTAGATTCCAACTTATCAGTGAGCATCTTATTGACATATGCAGGGCACTCCCAAGGTCTCACATGTTTAAGAGCTAGCTTTTTGCCACACCATATCTGATAGGGTGTCTTTTCTACTGACTTTGAGGGAACTCTGTTCAGAATGTATATAGAGGTTTGTATAGCATGTCCCCAAAGGTATGTCAGTAGAGATGAGAAACTCATCATGGATCGAACCATATCCAATAAGGTTTTGTTTCTCCTTTCGGTAACACCATTCATCTATGGCGTTCCTGGAGGTGTCCATTCAGATTGGACTCCATGTAGCTTTAAGTAATCTAGAAAATCCTTGCTCAAGTACTCACCCCCTCGATCTGATCGAAGGGTCTCGATACTTGTTGCAAGTTGCTTCTATACTTCCGATTTGTACTCCTTGAACTTCTCAAAGGCCTCGGATTTATGTCTCATAAGATACACATATACATACCTTGTGAAGTCGTCAGTAAAAGTGATGAAGTATGGAAAGCCTCATTTAGCTTGAGTCGAGAATGGCCCACATACATCAGTATGGACCAACTCAAACACCTCCTTGGCTCGCACACCTTTCCCAGAAAGTGGTTTATTGGTCATCTTTCCTCTCAAGCAAGATTCGCAGTTACTATAAGACTCCAAGTCAAATGGTTCGAGGTAGTCTAACTTCCTCAATCTTACTATCCTTGATTCGTTGATATGACCAAGTCTGCAGTGCCATAGGTAGGTAGAGTTTCTATTACTTGTCTTGACTAATTTATTTTGTACATTGAAAATCTCTCGGCTACAGTTCAGTGTATATAATCCATCTACAAGAGGAGCAGTTCCATATATAACATTATTAAAAGACAATACGTGACTGCCATTAAAAATATACGAGGAAAAGCCCTCCATGTCCAACACTTGGATAGAAATAATATTCCTCGTTAACGAGGGAACATAAAAACAATCATTCAATACTAAACAATAGCTGGGAGGTAAATTTAATCTATAAGTCCTTACGCGCTCATCATCCACTCGTGCTCCATTTCCAACGCGTAGGTCTACCTCTCTTGGTCCAACCTTCCTGCTATCAGTTAGCCCCTGCACATTTGTACAAATATGTGAGCCACAAGCGGTATCCAATACCCAGGAATGAGAGTTGTTTATAGACATATTTATTTCAATGACGTACATACCTTGTCCACCAAAGGCAGGAGCACCTAGTGCTTTTCCTCCTCCTGGTGTCGTGCAGTCCTTTTTCCAATGCCCCTTCCTATGGTAGTTGAGGCATTCATCCTTAGCCGTGTTCACCTTTTTCTTCGCCTTGCCCTTCTTCTTCTGCTAATCCTTGCCTTTCGGCTTGGGTCAGCTAGAAGAGCTGACCATGAGCTCAACTTTGCCTTTGGAAGTGGAGGACTCAAAGGTCTTGAGCATGTTGTGCAGCTCCGACAAGGCCGCCTTCGTTCCATTCATGTTGAAGTTCACTATGAAGTTCTCAAAGGAATAAGGGAGAGAGTTTAGGCTGAGTGTGGTAGCGACATTCTTTTCAAGCTTCGTTCCAATCGAAGCAAGCCTCTCTATCAGCCCTATCGTCTTTAGCACATGCTGCGAGACCGGCCCCCCTTCATTAAGGTTACACTTGAAGAGTTCTATTAACAACTCATATTCCATTGTCTGGGATTGAGAGTCATAGAGGTGTTCGAGCATCTCATTGGGCCCCATGTTCTCATGATGTCTCTAAAGTTCCATAGACATGGAAGACAACATCACTCATTGTGCCAAACTGGCATCATCTATATGTTTCTGGTAAGTAACTTTATCAAATGAGGCACATTCTTCAGAATCTGTCGCAGGGACTGTAGGGAACACTGTGTCCAACACGTATTCAATTTTCTCCTGTCTTGACACTATTCGCAAATTCCTTAACCAGTCAAGGTAGTTCGGTCTAGTAAGTTTATTCATCTCAATCAACATTTTCAACGACAAGCTCGACATCTTTATACAATCTGAAGAATTAGATAGATCGGAAATTAAATTCAAAATGTATTTCCTATTATACATATTCATTTAGGCTAATCAACAAGGCCTTTTGTTTAATTAGCTCCCACTATTTTAACATACTTCCACGACCCCATGGTAGAATACGTACCTACTTTAATTTAGGTCATAGTGGGCCAAGATCCAAGCCTATGTTATCTCCGTGTTTGCTTTGGCTGATAACATCAACAACATATCTTGGTAGGTTCTAAACCAATTGCAAAGCTTATTCGCAACTCTTGGTTGATCCAGTTATTACATTTAATATTGCGTCTTTAGATTAGTCCGACACTTTGGCACCAAGATTTGTCTAAGCAAGTCAACCTCATTACACGACTGCGTTTATGTATCTAAGCAAACTTGGCCTTTGTGAGCAAACACTTTGGTGTAAATACCCACAAAAGTTTATCATTTTCTTTTACGTTAAAACACATCTATGAAAGAGTCTGGGTACTCGTAGACTTAGAGCAAATGCTTTGGCATAAATACTCGTATCGCCGAAGAGGATTTTGCACTCTAACAATTATAATGGACAGCGCGTTTAATTTAGACTTGTATTTAAAGTTTTGGGAACATTTTAATAAAGGATTCTAACCAAGATCAATACTTTAATGCCACATCCAATATGACATCTTAACATCATGCAAAATTAATAACACATATAGTTTGGGAATCGTCAACCCAATATGCATGATAGAAGAAGGTTTAATCAAACACTGGGTGTCGCCTGCCCAGACAGTTATAACGGACACTATTCTAGAAATGTAGATGACAAACATTTTGACATTTAGCACATAAACAGTATACTTATTAAATATATACTGTATAATAATAATCTTGGGTTAAACATTTTGAACACGATTTTTTTTTCTTCTGGACCGGTGGGGCCGCGACGCTATTGATCAGCGCCGCGGTACCGCTGAGGCAGTAGCCTTTCGGCTTCTGGAAATTTGCATTAACGGCGCTCCACCATGGAGCCGTGGCACCGCCTTGAAACCCTAGCCAGCGCCGCGGCGCCCTATCAAAGAGTCGCGGCGCCGACGTCCTGACAAGCGTTTCTATGTTGATTTTCAACAAATAATTCAACCCCTAAATCCAATTTAGGGATCAATTCAGTGGTCCTTAATCATCACCCACCATTATCAATAACGCTCATTCGACCATCATCCGTTCTTACTCGTTCTTAGCCATGCACCATGCAATGAGCCGGACAATGCACTTTGGCTTAGTTCGAGTTAGATTGGAATGACTTCCTCGAGTTAGCATAGGAGATAATTTAGGGTGACATCAAAGGGTCAACATTTGTTCAAGATACGTAGGATTTCAAGAACCTTCGTTTCAATCCAATTTTATGTTCAATCCATATTATTATTCTATTCAATTGTTATATAACCATTAAATCAGCCTGAGCTTTGATACCACTGTAGGAATTTGTTGGGTACAACGCATATAAGTAAGGAACAACGGAAGTTTAAAATTTTTGTTTCTTACTTACCCCAACAATATTTCTGGTATGGTTATAAAACAATTGGAACTTGTAACATAAAAACATTTACTTACAAGTCTAGATTATCTGGAGTCTTTGTCTACCATAAGGTGCACACGCGGTTGCCCTTCCGATTGCAAACTTCAAGCTTCAATGTACTCATCCTTGGGAAAGCTAGGAAATCCGGCAGAGGTTCGAGAGTATTTGATTCTAAGTCTCTAAGACTTAAAATGTTTTTCAGAATTGGTGTGTAAATAATGAAAGGGAATGCCTCTATTTATAGTTGGAAATTAGGTCAAAACCGGATTAGGGTTTGACCTTGGGCCTGGCCCAAAAATTGATGCAGAGGCGCCGCGACCCTAGGGTATGGGCGCCGCGGCGCTCGACGTGCACTTGCACTGTCTCGATTTAATTTTCGTGCATTCTTAATTAAATCCAAAATCCAATTTTGACTTAATTAATGTAATCATTATTCATTTAAATGTCTCGATTCCAAATCGAATATTTTAATTACTCTATCAATATATCCTTAGATCGAAACGGACAATCGACATAGTGTGATCCTACATGCCTTCTCATATTGACATTAATCAACTAAGGTCTACGCGGAACTCCTAGACGGCGCCGGAAGACGACACTTATACAGTAGGATAGATCACATAAAACAGCAGGAATTTTGTAAGAGCACAAAATTTACATGTAAATAAGAATATCTCAGATATACTATTTTTAAATTATCTGACTGTCAATCTGGAAAAGGACAACCAAAATTATCTTTCATTTTTAATACTAGGTTTTTATAGCTTAATCATTTTTTTAAATAACTCAGTTTACCACTTAATCATTCGCAATCAATACTGCTCGTTGACAAGCCCAACCTTAAACTTGTAAAGCAGAATATCCACAAGATCAATGTTTAGAATAAACAGCATCAAGTATAAAGCTGCATAATGCTGTCTCAAGGACGATAGTGCCATCTGTAAGATCAAATATAAATGGGCAGTATCAAAAACGTCATTCTAATACAAAAAAGTTCAAATATTCAAAGGAAATAAAGCTCACATTTATAGACTAAAGGAAAATCAAACTGCTCTGCATCATATGAAGTAAACCACTATGCCTCATGCTGTATATGGACAAATAATGCTCTTGGAACAGTTAATTATAGAGTTTTTTCCATCTTAACTACAACCAAAATGCCAATACGGCCAACGGGGCGGGTCGGCTCGGTCCCGCCCTGATCCCGCCCCGACTACACCCCGACCCTGCCCCAGTTCCGCCCCGACCCCAATATAAAAAATATATATATATAATTGGTAACGGGACTCGAACCCAGATGGGATCTGTGCTCGTCCCACCCGAGCCCGGCCTGCCCCAGTCCCGACCCGCTCAGTCTCACCCCGGTCCCGTCCGATCCCTCCCCTTTGGCCTCCCCCACCTCTACCCCCTTAATATTTATTTTTAACCCATATATTTACATTTTACCCCAATTGTTCAACTATAAATACATCATTGTATCTTTATCTTTCTCACAAATCTTCCTACTATCTCTCTAATCTCTCAACAATCTATCTCTCTACAAACAAGTCTACATTTCCTACTAAATATTTTATTTTATTTGCTTATTTATATCAAAGTTCAAAAATTGGGAGTGAAGTTGGCAACTAGCTTGAGGATCATCCATCAATCAAAGTCTTTTCGATGTTGAAGGAAAGAGGCTTTAAACCTTCATCGACGCCAACACACTGGCAGGGGGAGCAGCATGGAAAGCGAGGCTCCACACCTTTCTCCATGGGCTTTAGGAATCGAAACACAAGCAGGACTCTCTGCACCTGCGTGAGAGATTACTTTGAATTCATATCAAATGGACTGTTAGGTTGTGGTTGTATTGGCTGCAAGCCTTGACTGGGTTGGAGATATAAAGCTTACAAAGGCCAAACACTTCGGCCTAACGGGAATGAGCAACGATGAAATGAGAAGATGAGGTGCCTCATGCACCCCTATTTATAAAGAAGGGTCGAATGTTTTGGGCATGTAGCTTTTCCGTCCCCCCTTCGTCGGGCGGTGCTTGTGTGGAGGGTGCGCCACCAGAAATCGGGCTAGAAGATCTCACCTTACCAACAAGCCAAGAAGTGATGGTTGTTGGTCACGACTCGTCTTTCTTTGATTCACGTACAAGACTAGATAAGTGTGGGAGATTCCAGAGGTTGCCTTTCCACATAAATTGGTGCTGGAAGCTACACAGAGTCTTTTGGGCAACCTCAATTTTCAACCTCGATTACACGTCGACGTTAACGTACCTTCATTCCTTCTTTAAATTATTATTGTTACTTACGAGGACTCGATGTTACGTATCGACATGAGTAGTTGTTAAAATGTAATTCAATTGGAGAAAAATGTAGGGAAATAAAGTAGTTGTAAATTGGTGCAACTTTAAATGGTCATAACTATGCGCTCGGATATCTGTTTTACCCGGGTTTTTTTTATTTTGCGTCTTTTTTCGAGACGTAGCCGGGCAAACTTCCGTAAGGAGCGCCTTTTACGAAAACATCTGTTTTCTCAATCAATTTCAATTTTTCCCCAAATAGGTTTCTACTTTTCCCTTTTCTTTAGTCAACATCTGACGCTATACAATAGATTTCAACGTCAAAATTTTGTGGTAGTGTAGGTGTCAATGTCAATTTCAGTGTTGGAAATTCAATTTATTACAAACAAAAAAAACCGATCCCGACCCGACCCCGCCTTGCCAATACCGGTCCCCCTTTTTAGCAGGATGAGGGACGGGATGGGACGGCGGCCTATTCTGCCAGTCCCGGCCCGCTGGTCCCGCCACAGCCCCGAACCTGCCCTCATCTCTCATCCCGCCCCGAACCCGGCCCGTTGGCCACCCCTACTTCAAACCATAGAGGGATTTCACTAACTTGAAACTTTCTTCTCTTGGCCTGGTACTATGAAACCTTCAGGTTGTTCCATATATATTTCTTCTTCTAAATCACCATTTAGAAAAGCATTTTTGACATTCATTTGAGCTATAACTAGCTTGTGAATAGAAGCAAGTGCTATCAAACAACAAATAGATGTGATGCGAGCAACATGAGCATATGTATCAAAGTAATCAATTCCATGTATTTGTTTATAACCTTTAGCAACCAATCTGGCTTTAAGCTTATCAATTGTACCATCACCATTCAATTTTCTCTTGAATATCCATTTGCATCCTATAGGTTTAGCACCATGAGGTAAATCAGATAGGACCCAAGTTTCGTTAGACAAAAGTGAATGATTTTCATCATTAATAGCGTCTTTCCAGAAATTAGCATCTCTGGAACTCAGCTTCAGAATAAGTTTTAGGATCATCAACAACATGCATATCATACTTGGTAATGTTAACAACTTCATTATTATTACCCTCTACTAGATATTGTATAAAATCTAAATTTTTCTCCATTCTTGCTCTCTTACTTCTTCTAGGTTCGATATCTTTAGTAGGAACTAAAATATCATTGTTGTGAGTAGGAGCAGAAAGTTTAACATTGTCATTAGTCTCGTTCTAGACTAGGTAACAATGGGTTTTTAGTAGGTTGTGGTTGAGAACTAGACCTTGTCACGTTTTCAAAAAATTCTACATCAATAGATTCTATAATCTCAAATGTGTCAAGGGTTAAAAATCTGTAAGTAATACTGTTAAGTGAATAACCTACAAAAACACATTTATAAGCCTATTTCCTAACTTTGGTCTCTTAGGGTCAGGCTTTCTGACATATGCCAAACAACCCCATGCTTTGAGTCTTTTCAAGTTAGGCTTTCTCTTAAACCAAAATTCATAAGGAAGATATTCTTCTTTTTCAAAGGAACTCTATTTAAAACATAGCATGCAGACAAATAGCTTCACCCCATAAAAAATTGGCAAACCAGAGCTAATGAGCATAGCGTTAACCATATCTATCAAAGTTCTATTTTTTCTTTCAGCAACACCATTTTATTGGGGTGTATATGGAGCAGTGAATTGATGTACTAAGCCATGTTCTTGACAAAATAAAGTAAATTCAGAAGGATAGTATTCACCACCACGATCAGAACGTAAAACCTTAATTTTCTGTCCTAATTGTGTCTCTACTTCTGCTTTGTAAATTCTAAATTTATCAAAGACTTCATCCTTAGATTTCATCAAGTAAATATAGGCATATCTAGTACTATCTTCAATAAAAGTGACATAGTATTTGTTTCCACCACGAGTCATATGACTTTTCAGATCAGCAACATCACTATGTACTAATTCAAGCAAGACAGCATTTCTTATTACAAATTTAAAAGATGTTCTAGTTATCTTTGCTTGCACACATATTTCACATTTAGAAACATTATCAAAATTGCAATCAGAAATCAATCCTAATCTTTTCATATTTCCAAGAGAACCATAATTCACATGTCCTAATCTAACATGCCATAAATCAACAGACTCAACAATATAAGTAGAACCATTATTTATTAAATTAAGCTTAATCATACCATTACAAGAGTATCCTTATCCAACAAACATTCCGTTCTTAGACAATACAAACTTATCAGACTCATACGTAACCTTGAATCCAGCCTTGTTAACAAGAACTCCAGAAATAAGGTTTTTACAAATGTCAGGGACATGTAAAACATTAGTAAGAGTAACAATCTTTCCCGAAGTAAACGAGAGGTTAACAGTGCCTTTGCCAACCACTTTGTTGCTTTGGTTGTTCGATGAAGTAACTTCGTTTCCTTCTCCACTAACCGGTCTGTATGTCTTGTAAAGATTTCTATCTTTACAGTTATGAATGGTTGCACCAGTATAGTACAACAATCCACTACCATGATCTGCAACAGTGTTGGCCACTTGCACTACAACGATAAGCTTGATTTTGTCATCGACCACATTCGCTTCATTTCTCATTTGTTTCTTTCGTTGATGACAGTCACGAGCATAGTGGTAGGGTTTCTTACAGAAGTAGCAATTTCCCTTCTTATCTTTCTTGTTGGGATATTCTTCTTAAACCGAGTATCAATCTTAGGTTTCAAAAATATTGGTTTTTTCAATTCTTCCACACTATTAATCTTAGAATGATTTTTAGTTTGTTGACTATCCTTAATCTCTCGTTTACGAGCATCTTTTTCAATACAAAGATGACGTTGTAAACCTTCTAAGTCATAGTCAGTTTCAGCATGCTTAAGTTTTTTCTTCTAATCGTTCCAAGAAAGGGGAAAATGAGAAATAATAACCCCAACGACGAATGAAGATACAAGGTCAATTCCAGCATCTTTAAGACGATTAACAATGAGTAAAAGTTCACCGACCTGGGAAATAATTGACTTACTGTCAACCATCTTAAAGTCCATGAAATTACAAATCAGAAATTGTGTACTTATTTTTTAGCGCAGTCCACAATTCCTTTGTTGTTTCAAGACTTCGATGGGCATTGTAAACATTGGCTCCTAGAACATTCAAAATATGACCACGGCACATAAAATCATCATCTTGACGTTTCTTCCATTTGGCCTTCAATTCATCATTGTCCATCGGAGTCGCATCAGGAATTTCCTCCAAACCATCTTCAAGGATGTACCATAACTTGATAGTCATCAAGAAAAATTTGATAGTCTCTTGTCAACGAGTGAAACCCTCACCATCAAAACGTTCTAAACGATTCAAAGTCTGGTTCATTACTTGCAATGATTGAGCAGCAATTGAAGTTTCACCCTCCATGTCTAAACATTATTGTAAAATATGGTACTAACAGGATGAAATACAGACACCGAATTGTTGTTCTTTGACTTCAAGGCTCTTATGCAGATTCTTTTAGACAATTATTTTGACCCTTCCCAATAAATTGGCGAGTACAATAGGTCTCAGAAATATTGCCTTCAGGATACAATGAAGCCCTAACAACGATGTTGAATTCAAAGTTTGTACTCCCTTGATCCAACCAAGAACACACAGTATGAAGTTTCTGATGATGCTTAGGGAAGAAAAGAAACCACAAGTTTTGATTTTTTTTCATCATAAGTTTTGATTCTTTTTCATCATAAGTTTTGATTCTTTTTCATATCTATCAATTGAATGAGAAAATATATTTACTATTTATAGAGATTTCGCATCCATTGGTGATGCCTTTTCATCACCAACAAACACCTCCAAGAGGTATCAACGGTGGTTATTGGGAAAGGCTGCGTCTGTTCAAATTCAAAATAAATATGAATTATGTTAAAAGGTTCCCCCTAAATTTGAAGGGGCATCACATCAATGATGGCTTTTGATTTTGCTAAAAATATGCAACACAATGTTCCTTGGTATGCCCAACTTATATCCCTGAAGCTGAGAAACATTCTCCACAATTGTAAAGTCACTTTACATTGCAAAAGGAGATGTGGGACCTAACTCCTCTCCACAAAAATAGCAACTAGCATTGAGAGGAAAACCGTTTTTACTAAAATGATCCTGGGTAAGCGCTGAACCTCTAGCTAGCAACCAAGTGAAGCATGTGACCTTGTAAGGTATTTTCACCTTCCATATCAACTTCTATGGCCACTCTTCAATTTGAAAGTTGGAAGTATTGCACTCTCTGTAAGCAGATTTGATAGTAAAATTACCATGTATCTCCCCATCCCACCTTAAACTATCCTCAACAGTAAAGAAATCCTTGAATTATTCTAGAGTTTTTAACAACTCTACCAAAAACTCGATTTCCCAATCATTAAGTGGTCTCCTAAAGATGAGGTTCCACCCTTGATTGCTCCATAGATCAGCTACAGTTGCTTCCTGTTGTAAAGTACAAACATTTTGGGAAACTCTAATTTAGAGGTCCTTGGCCTAACCGGTTGTCCTCCCAAAATAATGTCCTCCTACCATTACCTCTTCTGATTGAAGATTTCTCCCTAAGCACTGACCAAAGATTTCTGATTACCATTAACACATTTTTTAGTCCATCTTCCTTCTCGCACATACTTGTCTAGAATCACCTCTTTCCAAAGTGTTTGCTCATCAGCTGCAAATTTCCACAACCATTTCATCAGTAAGCTGTTATTTTGAATCTTCAAATTCTTGATGCCCAACCCACCTTTCTTTTTGCTGACTATAAGATAGTAATGAGGTAGAGAAGTGGACGAATAGGAAACTGTATAATATGGCGAGGAAAGAGGCAAAGCTAGCGGTCACGACGGCGAAAACGACGGCTTTTGAATGCCTATACGTGGGATTATAGGAAAAAGGCAGGGATATGAAGTTGTATAGATTAGCCAAGGCGAGGGAAATGAGGGCCCATGACTTAGATCATATGAGGTGCATCAAGGACGAAGATGGCAAAGTACTGGTGGAGGACGCGCATATTAGACAGAGGTGACAGTCTTACTTCCATAAACTCTTGAATGAAAAAGGAGATAGAGACATTGTGCTGGGAGATATGGAGTAATCTGGTAGGTACCGGGATTTTGGGTACTGTAGAAGCATTAAGATTGAGGAGGCTGAGGGTGATGTTCGCAGGATGCGCGGGGGATGAGAGACCGGGCCTAATGAGATCCCAGTTGAATTTTAGAAGGGAAATGCAGGCTAACTGAGTTGTTGAACGTCATTTTTAAGACGGAGAGAATGTCCGAAGAATGGAGGTGGAGTACAATGGTTCCTTTGTACAAGAACAAAGGTGATATCCAGAGTTGCAACAACTATAGGGGTATCAAGCTTTGAGCCATACTATGAAAGTTTGGGAAAGGGTCGTAGAGATGAGGGTGAGAAGAGGCGTGTCTATTTCTGAGAACCAATTTGAATTCATGCCGGGGGGTTCAACTACAGAAGCAATTCATCTTATTAGGAGGTTGGTGGAGCTGTATAGTAAGATGAAGAGGAAAGAGAGACTTACATATGATTTTCATCGACCTCAAGAAAACATATGATAAAGTCCCTAGGGAGGTTCTTTGGAGATGTTTGGAAGCTAAAGGTGTACATGTGGCGTACACTAGGGCGATCAAAGATATGTATGATGGAGCCAAGACCAGGGTACGGACAGTGAGGGAGACTCGGAGCACTTTTCTGTGATGATGGGGTTGCACCAGGGATAAGCTCTTAGCCCATTCTTATTTGCCTTGGTGACGGATGGACTGACGCGATAAATCCAAAGGGATGTGCCATGGTGTATGTTATTCGCAGACGACATAGTCCTGATTGATGAGACTCGCAGCGGGATGCTAATTTAGAGGTTTGGAGATAGACTTTGGAGTCTAAAGTGTTCAGGCTGAGTAGGACTAAGACAAAATACTTGGAGTGCAAGTTTAGCAATGGGAGCGACCGTGAGACAGGTGTGGAGGTGAGGCTTGAGACTCAGGTCATTCCGAAGAAATGAAGCTTCACGTACCTCGGGTCTATTATCCAAGGAATAGAGAGATTGATGATGATGTCACACATCGTATTGGGGTAGGGTGGATGAAATGGAGGCTTGCATCTGGAGTCCTGTGCGACAAAAAGGTGTCACCAGAACTAAAAAGGCAAGTTTTATAGGGTGGTGGTTAGACCGATTATGTTGTATGGGGCAGAGTGTTGGCCAGTCAAGATGTCGCACACCCAAAGGATGAAAGTGGCGGAGATGAAGATGTTGAGATTGATCTGTGGGCATACAAGGAGGGATAGGATTAGAAATGATGATATTCGGGGAAGAGTGAGAGTGGCCTCGGTGGAGGATAAGATGCGAGAAGCGAGGTTGAGATAGTTTGGACATGTGCGTTGGAGAGACACAAATGCCCTAGTGTGGAGGTGTGAGAGGTTGGCTATGGACGGGTTAATGAGGGGTAGAGGTAGATTGAAGAAATATTGAGGAGAGGTAATCAGACGGGATATGGAGCAGACTCAACTTACTGAGTACATGACCTTAGATAGGGGGTTGTGGAGGACACAGATTAGGATAGTGGGGTAGTAGGTAGTCGAGCGTAGTCCTACTTACACTTACAAATTTGTAGTTGTAGTGTTATTACTGTAGGCCCGCTTAGCATATCATACGAATAGGCGTAGTATTGCTTTATAGTCTTCTGTAGTTGTATTTCTTCTGCTATGCTATGTGTTCTTTAATGTACTTGGTTTATTTCATTTATCTACATTAATCACTGCTTCTTCCTTCTTTTTTAGGATGCGCTATTTTGGAGTATTCGCATTTGCATACTGCTTTAAATTTTTAAATTTTTGATCGAGTCTGACTGTTTTTTTTTCTGCTTTGCATGTTCTCCGAGGGATTCTCGGAAACAACCGCTCTACCTACCAAGGTAGATGTAAGTTCTGCGTACACTATACCCTCCTCATACCCCACGTTGTGGGATTTCACTGGGTATGTTATTGTTGTTGTTGTATTTCTGTGCGAGCTGCACGACGGATCTTTTCTTCATCTATATACCCCTAAAGGCTAGAACATAGACGATAATCGATTTAATAAAACTTATTTCAGAGTTATTCAAAGAATAATCATATAATAATCTAAGGGATAATCTTAAGTTCAATTTCATTTTTTAATTTTGAGTCTATAATCTCCTATCAGCAATCCAAACATCATAAGATCAATCACTATCAATCGTCTAAACAGCATAATAGTAATCTAATATCAACCTTCAAGCATCATATCAATAAGGTAATATACTTATCAAAATCATAATTAGAAACACATAGTCAGAACACATACCTTTTAATCAGATTTTCAGATCACCGAAGTAGTCTCTACCCTCCTTTGGCCTGTATTTCCCCTTTGCCTTCCGCCAAGGGTACTCTGTCGCATGGGAGCTTGGGAGCCAGTTACGGGTATCCTCTGATTATCCTTAAAAAGATGTTGTGTTCTTACTAGTATGGTTCTAATCATAAGTTATCAAAGTATGATACGCTTATCCTTATGATACTAGCTGGTGGATATTAAACTAATCTTATGTTGTTCTTAGATAATAGTTGATCTAATCTTATTCTGTTCTTGGATGATATTTGATTATAGACTGAAGGGTGCTTTAGCTAAACATTGAGAGAGAATTGTATAAAGGTTTTGTATTTCCGAATTTTTCGAATGAATCTTCGTCTTGACAAGAGGCTCCTTATATAGATAACCTCGGCTATTCACTATTCCTAACTTTTTTAAAGTAAACAATATTACTTTTCAAAAGTCCTAAAGTAAACAGTAATCTGACAAAATACTTTTACAAAAGTCATAAAGGCTACAGTGTCTACAGTAGCTTGTCTGCTCCTTTCCGTAAAGTTGTTTTGTCGTTTAGTCTTTTGCTTTCCAAAAAGTCATAAAGGCAATAGTGTCTGTCCACTACTTTTCGTAAAGCTGATTCGGCTAATCTGTCAGCTGTCCATTCTGCTTTTGGCGCTTTGTTCAGCTGTCATAATCTGTCATGACTTTTGTGAGAAATGTCATTTTCTTGTCCGGCTGCTGTCCTATTTTACACTTTCCAGTTGTCCGGTTGATAATCTTCTTCTGGAAATATCTATTGGGGATATTTCAATTTTTATCATTTTTTGGGCCGCAAGGCCATAATCATGTTGGGCACTAAGGCCTCTTTTGTTTGGGCTTTTACATAGTTTAAACTATGTTAAACCATATTATTTTGGGTCGAATGACCTCTTTTCTGGGTTACCAGTAATTAATTTGTTGGATCCATGGGATCTCTTTTAGGTAATCTTTTGGGCCGTGAGACTCCTAATCAGTTTTGGGCCATAAGGCCATAATCTTTTTGGGTCCGTAGGACCTCTTTTATGGGTTATGCAGTAAACTACATTCCCTAACTGATATTCTTTTTGGGCTTTCTGTAGTATAAAACACTATATTGGGCCATAATCTGTTTGGGCCATAAGTCTCTTTTAGGTTTTAGGTAGATAAATCTACATAATACCTTTAATAATCTTTTGGGTTGTTAAGCTTCTTTTGGGCTGTTAAGCCATAATCTTTTTAGGCCGTAAGGCCTTTTTCAAAGGTTCACATTGTACCTGCAAAAATAATCAGTTTTTCCCTCCTCATTCAAAAGGATCAGGACTCTGTTCTTTTTTAATAATCACAGTAGAAGTTGATGCCGCCTCTGTTCTAATCACCGGGCGTTTTCTTTGTTCAGTCATAGTCTTGTACTGTCGGATAGTCTCTTCAGCATGAGTATGTTTTAGATTAATAATCTTGTCTAACAAAAGGGTTAATTCAGTAGTCTCCTTTACTTCGATATCATTGTCATAGTAAAGGGTCATGATTTCTTCGATATCTCCACCTTTGGAAGTTCCTATTACAGATGCTTTTCGATTTCTAATCATGTCCTCTATTCTGGTCTTCAGGGTTATTAATCCAAATGCTCTTTTGGTACTCATCCAGTCCTGGAACTTTTCCAATGTACAGGGAATTTTTTGGTTCAAATTTTTGTCTTCCCCATTGATGGTGCTATTCCTTCCTGTTTTAAAAATTTGACATATAATAATCGGCTTACCTTTTAAATCTGTTGACGCATCCAATAACTGTATTCCGTAAATCCCTTTACCAAAGGATTCCATCATTAGTTCTGTTGATTGGGTAATGATCTGTGGTAATTTAGTCAGGTTATTCATTTTATCATCTGTGACAATTTTGTCAATAAATCCATATGTAAATAATCTCTCAACAATACTTGGGTTTGGTCGTTCGCTACAGATAAACCTGGGATATTTACTTAGTTTTGCGCTTCGTAGAATATCAGGATTAGTCTTGTAGTCATAGAATTTATTGATCTTTTCATAGGTTGTAATCACTTCAGGTTTAAACTTCAAAGTATCTGCCATGGATACTGCCGATGAGATTGAAGGTATCGCTGGTGTCATTGTTGCAAGCTTAGATGAGAATGGTACAAAGGTTTTTTGTTGTACCGGTGGTATTGTAATCTTTGTTTTCTGTGGGGTTTCTTTTTGTAAGGTTTTGAATTTTGTAAAGTCTTGTATAGCTTCTGCTAATTTGTTGATGGTTTGGGTATTCTCCTGTAGTCTGGTAATCAGTATTTCATTTGTTCTGATGATTTCTTGCATAGCTTTTGCTATGTATTCTTCAAAATCTTCGCTGCTAATTGACATTATATCTGCTAAGAAAATCAGCTAAAACATTTTTAGTTCCAGATATATTCTTAACAATAAAATCATAACAACAGAAGAATGATTGCCATTTTCTTCTTTTATTTAATTCTGGTAAAGGATCTATTCTGTTTGTAATAAACGCCTTCACCTGAGTATTATCAGTTCTAACAATGAATTTTACTGGTAGTAAATGGTAATGAAATCTTTTAATTCCAAATTTTACTGCCAATAACTCTTTTTCATTTATATGATAATTCTTTTCAATTGGTTTCCATGTTCCTCCTCCATATCCACAGATTAACATTTTTTCTTTATCTATATCTTCTTTATCATATGCTATTAGGACTGCTCCCCATCCTATGTCACTAGCATCTGTAAAGAGTTCTAGATGATCTTGATCTGTAGGTACTCTGTGTTTGGGTAATGATTTTACCTTTTCTTTAATCTTGTTAATCGCCTTGGTATGTTCTTCCTTCCAATCGAAGGTTACATCTTTTTTAATCAAATCTTGCAGTGGCTTTCTTAGATATGGTAGATCATTTATGTGATCTACTGCATAATTTATCACTCCAAGAAATTGCTGCACTTCTCTTTTATTTTCTAATTTTTCTTTAAAGTTTTTGATCTTTGTTACCACATGTTCTTGTAATTGTATTCCCTCGCTATCCACAATATAGCCTAGGAATTCAATAGTATTCTTGAAGATTTCTGATTTTTTTTCTGATAGAAGTATTCCGTGTTGGTTTACCGTTTCAATGAATTGTTCTATATGTTTAATATGATCTTCTAAGCTGCTGCTGTAAACCAATATATCATCCACATATATGATACAGAAGTCTGCAAGCTTTCTAAATACTTGATCCATTCTTCTTTGAAAGATTTGTGGTGCATTTTTTAATCCCATTGGTAATACATTTCATTCGTAGTGTCCTTGCGGGGCACTGAATGCTGTTAATGCTCTAGATTCATTAGTCAGTTTAATCTGCCAAAATCCGCTTTTACAGTCGAATTTGCTAAACCATTTTTTGTTTCCTAATCTGTTAATAAGGTTTCTTTTATAAGGTAAAAAGTATCCATCAAAAATAGTCTTTTTATTTAGATCTCTATAGTCAATTACTAATCTAGCTTTTCCTCGCTTCTGTTCATTGTGTTTTCTTACTAAGAAGGCTGGACTGCTATGTGGACTTTTACTTTCTCTTATTACTTTCATTACTAGTAATTCCTTAATCTGGATTTCAAACTCTTTTTGATCTGTTGGACTATACCTTATTGGTTTTGTTCTGACTAAATCACTTGGATCTATCAGTTTTATCTCTCCATATATTCTTTCCTTTTCCCATAGTTGCATCGGGTTTTCTCCGAAGTTTCCTTTTAACATACCTAAGTATTTTTCTTTTAATAACTCTAGATTGTTATTTCTTTCTATCTTGATTGTACATAATCTTATGGTATTTACTGGTAATATTCTTTTCAATATAATCCATTTATTACAGGGGGTTGTAAGCAAAATGTATTCTTATTAATCACTTGGGTTTTGAAGTAATCTAAGAAGTTATTTCCTAATAAAACTTGTCGTTTCATGTTGTCTAATTGGTATACTATTGGTAGTCTGAAAATAGTTTTTCCTAGTACAATTCTCATATTTTCTGCTATCATATCTAGTTCTTTAGATTGCTCATTAAATCCTGATACCTTAGCTCTATGTATTCTTGATCTTTTCCATCTGTGAGATTCTAATACATCTTTTCTAGCCAAGCATATATCTGCTCCACTATCTATGAATATTTTTTGCTTTATCATTTTATTCGGCTTATATTCTATATGGGCTTCTATGTGAATTGCTACCATTTAGTCAGGTTCATTCAATCTTCTATGGAGTTCTTCATCCTGTTCGTATTCTTGGATTTCTAATCGTTCTATATCTTTTTCTAGTTTCATTTCTTTTGCGCTGTACTCTAGGTATTTTAATTGGCTGTATATTTCTCCTGATAAGACCGTCTTTATAGTCTTTAATTTTTGTTTTTTCTTTATTATTTTTAGTTGTATATTCATAGTTTATTTATAAATCTGGTTTTTCCTTGGTCAGTTATCTCTATTCCGTTATTGTTTATCTTATAGGTAATCATAGTTAAAAAATCACTTCCTAATAATAATTCATTCAAGCTATCATATTCTATTACTCCTATATTGATCTTATACTCTAGGTCTTGAATCTTGAATCTTAAGTTTATACTTTTAGTAATTATTATTTCTCTTTCGTTTTCTGGATAATTATAAGTATGTGGTTCTATTATACTACACTCATTTTCATTTATCTTACTTATATGTATAAAACTTTTAATTGCTCCAGTATTTATTTCTGCTATTCCGTGCATGGTTATCATGTTTTTAAATATAATAACTTTAATTTTTAATCTATTACAGTTTATGTTTATTAGGTCAATGGTTCTAGGTTCTATTCTGGGTAAACTTTTTGATATTTCTCTCGTTATACTCAATCTTGATCCTTCTATCCTTGGAATTAATCTTCGTGAAGGTGTTAATGTTCTGGTTTTAAAATCCATGAATATTTCTTCTGGTATTGTTATCTTAGAGTTTTCCTTATGCTCAATTTGCTCAAGTATTTCCTTATACATCTTTGGTACTATGATATTCATCTCGTGTTGTTTTCTTATATGGTGGTTTCCCGTTAGGGCGTATATCATTTTAGTCTCTATACTTATTACTTTACTTCCTGGTGGCATGTTTATTCCATCTAATTTATAGTATAATGTTAAAGCTAAATCCTTATGTTCATCTTTTAACGATACGCTAAAGTCTGGTTGTATAGTAAATTTTAATTTCTGATATATTAAATTTCCTTTAATTACTGATATTAATGCATCTTGCAAATTTCCTAGTATTATGTCGTCTAATACGTAGATCTGTATTGGTGTGTCAATATTCTTTTGAAAGTATGCTTTTATCGTGAACTCTACTCCTCCAAAGTAAATATTCCTATATTTCTTTGCTTCTTTATTTGATAATTTAGCTAGCTCTCTTTTTATCACTTCATCGCTAATCAAATTAATCTTTGCTCTTCCATTCATACTGGTAGTGTCTATTATATTCTCATGTTTATGGGCAATATATCTTATCTCTTTATTTCTTTCAAACCATTTTGTTTTAAATATCTTTTTTACTGATACTTCATCTCTTTCTTCTTGAATCTTTTGATATGTATCTGGTCTAAAACTTAATGTTTGACTAGTTCCTCCTTCATACGTATTCATTTGATAATAAAGATCTTTAGGTTCTAATTTATTCTCCTTATCCATATTTCAGCAAATTGATGTATCGATATTGTTCTTGTATAATATCTTTTAAATCTCTAATTTCATTTTCACTACTAATCTTTTTTGCTAAGTTCTGCTCTCTAATTTTTTTCAATTTCTTCTTCTTTCTGCCTAATCCTTTCTTCTCTTAGGGCTGATAAATTTCTTAAAAATGTTATCTTTTCTTCCTGTTTATTCATCGTTATATGTTGTTCTAATAACTGTTTTTCCTGTTCTTCAATAATTTTTATTCCTATTCTACAACTTATAATATGTTGGTTTATGTCCCTATTATACGTAAGCTGTTTTTCTGCTACTTTTTCTAACTGTACTTTTTGTTCTTGTTGTTGTCTTAATCTATTTTCATCCATAGTGTTCTATTTCCATTCTTAAATCTGATTTTATACTTTCTATAAATTCATTCATTTCATATATTCGAGTATTTATTTCTACTAATCTTTCATATGCTAGCATATTTATTCGATCTCTTATTTCTATTTGCTCATCAGTATATGCTAATTCTGGCCTATTTTCTATCATCCATTTATCTTGGGATTCAATTATTATCTTATTCTGACTTCGCATTTCTAATAATGAACTTTTCATTTCTTTGGATTTCCATAAAATCTGATTTAACATTCTAACTTGTTCTAATTAGAACAAGTGTTTGAAAAATGAAAACACATCCATCGTTTAGACAAGTTAGAATGTTAAATCAGATTTTATGGAAATCCAAAGAAATGAAAAGATCATTATTAGAAATGTGAAGTCAGAATAAGATAATAATTGAATCCCAAGATAAATGGATGATAGAAAATAGGCCAAAATTAGCATATACTGATGAGCAAATAGAAATAAGAGATCGAATAAATATGCTAGCATATGAAAGATTAGTAGAAATAAATACTCGAATTTATGAAATGAATGAATTTATAGAAAGTATAAAATCAGATTTAAGAATGGAAATAGAACACTATGGATGAAAATAGATTAAGACAACAACAAGAACAAAAAGTATAGTTAGAAAAAGTAGCAGAAAAACAGCTTACGTATAATTGAGTGACCGGGTACATAGGTTTCTTACCGGCTTGGTGCCGCACTTGGTTAATGAGTGTACTACGGCTTTTTTGAATTCGAGTTTGGGTATCGCTCGCATTCAGGCTTATGCACAGAACTTGAAATATCGTAAGAAGTAACAGCAGGAAGATCGAGAATATGATAAGGGCCAGCATAAGAGGGCCCGATCCGTCGATGACGTGGAAGATTTCGGGGATGGACCCAGGCCACAGCCTCATGGACACCCATATTATCCGGTAGCTAGCGCATCATTACTGTTTTCAAGGATGAGGGTTGATTGGATTATTCAATCGGGACCAGGTCAGGGTTCACACATGTCAGAAACTTGTTACGGAGAATATTCAGAGAAGGCCACCGTTGATTCGATGTGAACAGTGTGGTAAGACCCATCTAGGACCATGCCGACAAAGAATAAATGTGTGTTATTCTTGTGGTGAACCTGATCATGTTATGCGAGACTGTCCGACAGGAGGCGAAGGTGTTAGGGTCCGGCCGGTCGAATCTGTAGCAGCTTCATCACGGTTAGTACGCCCGTCGGGGACATAAACCAACATATTATAAGTTGTAGAATAGGAATAAAAATTATTGAAGAACAGGAAAAACAGTTATTAGAACAACATATAACGATGAATAAACAGGAAGAAAAGATAACATTTTTAAGAAATTTATCAGCCCTAAGAGAAGAAAGGATTAGGCAGAAAGAAGAAGAAATTGAAAAAAATTAGAGAGCAGAACTTAGCAAAAGAGATTAGTAGTGAAAATGAAATTAGAGATTTAAAAGATATTATACAAGAACAATATCGATACATCGATTTACTGAAATATGGATAAGGAGAATAAATTAGAACCTAAAGATCTTTATTATCAAAGGAATACGTATGAAGGAGGAACTAGTCAAACATTAAATTTTAGACCAGATACATATCAAAAGATTCAAGAAGAAAGAGATGAAGTATCAGTAAAAAAGATATTTAAAACAAAATGGTTTGAAAGAAATAAAGAGATAAGATATATTGCCCATAAACATGAGAATATAATAGACACTACCAGTACGAATGGAAGAACAAAGATTAATTTGATTAGCGATGAAGTGATAAAAAGAGAGCTAGCTAAATTATCAAATAAAGAAGCAAAGAAATATAGGAATATTTACTTTGGAGGAGTAGAGTTCACGATAAAAGCATACTTTCAAAAGAATATTGACACACCAATACAGATCTACGTATTAGACGACAGAATACTAGAAAATTTGCAAGATGCATTAATATCAGTAATTAAAGGAAATTTAATATATCAGAAATTAAAATTTACTATACAACCAGACTTTAGCGTATCGTTAAAAGATGAACATAAGGATTTAGCTTTAACATTATACTATAAATTAGATGGAATAAACATGCCACCAGGAAGTAAAGTAATAAGTATAGAGACTAAAATGATATACGCCCTAACGGGAAACCACCATATAAGAAAACAACACGAGATGAATATCATAGTACCAAAGATGTATAAGGAAATACTTGAGAAAATTGAGCATAAGGAAAACTCTAAGATAACAATACCAGAAGAAATATTCATGGATTTTAAAACCAGAACATTAACACCTTCACGAAGATTAATTCCAAGGATAGAAGGATCAAGATTGAGTATAACGAGAGAAATATCAAAAAGTTTACCCAGAATAGAACCTAGAACCATTGACCTAATAAACATAGACTGTAATAGATTAAAAATCAAAGTTATTATATTTAAAAACATGATAACCATGCACGGAATAGCAGAAATAAATACTGGAGTAATTCAAAGTTTTATACATATAAGTAAGATAAATGAAAATGAGTGTAGTATAATAGAACCACAGACTTATAATTATCCAGAAAACGAAAGAGAAATAATAATTACTAAAAGTATAAACTTAAGATTCAAGATTCAAGACCTAGAGTATAAGATCAATATAGGTGTAATAGAATATAATAGCTTGCAACGAAAAAGGACACTATGCAAATAAGTGCCCGAAGCTAAAGAAAGCAGGAGTAAAATATATAAATACAGAACAATTTATAATGAGTTTACAACAGATTAAAGAAGACAATAATAAGTGGTATGATTACGAAGATTTTTATGTTAGTGAAACAGATGAAGAATCAGAAGCAGAAAGAGTAAGCTATATCAACCAACATTCAGATAGTGAAGACAGTTCTGAATAAAATGAATACACTAGAAAGACAGAAAAGAGGACATCAAATAAGTAGGCATGGCATCTAGAACAGAGTTTATCAACATTAGCCTACCCCCTAGAGACAAATAATTGCAGTTCCAATTAGCTAATTTCTTCTCACATTTCTCCAATGTACCATTCCAAATTTCCTTTGACTTGCTTTTGGTTCTCAAAGGCATCCCTAGGTACTTAATGGGCAGGGCACCAACTTTTCCTCTAAGAATTCTGGCTAAAGAGTGTAAATAGTTTACCCCATTTACTAGATAAAGAAAACTTTTGGTTCAGTTTATGTGTAGACCAGATATCGCTTCAAACAAAATAAAAATGATCCTCAACATTCTCACTTGATCACAATTTGCCTCACAGAACACCAATGTGTCATATGCATATTGTAGGTATGAAATCTTTTAGAGTACTATCCACCCTTGAGATTACCTTGAAGCCCCTGATCTAATTCCTCTCCTGAGCCTTTTTAAGCATATCATGAAGTCCTTCCATAGCAATAATGAAGAGAAAAGGGGACATGGGATCTCCCTGTCTCAAACCCCTTTCTGATGAGAAGAAACCAGGTGGAGAACCATTAACAAGGACTGAAAATCTTACTGTGCTGATGCAATATCTGATCCAGCCTATCCATCTAGCACCAAAGCCCAATTGTCTCAAAATTTCCAAAAGGAAGTTCCAGTTGAGATGGTCATACGCCTTCTCTATATCCAATTTGCATAATATACTAGGCTCCTTACTTCTTCTTCTAGTGTCCACCACCTCATTCGCAATCAAAACCGCATCCAAGATCTGTCTACCTTCCCCAAACCCCGCTCATAGCGGGAGCTTAGTGCACCGGGCTGCCCTTTTTATCCAAGATCTGTCTACCTTTTATAAAAGCCATCTGCTGATTATCAACCAATTTATCTATAACTTTCTTCAGCCTCTCAGTCAAGATTTTGGAAATGATCTTGTAAATACAACCTATCAAACTAATAGGTCTGAAATCTCGTAACTCTTTAGCACCCACTTTCGTTGGAATTAGAGCTACAAAGGTAGCATTAAAGCTTCTTTCAAACACCTTGATTGTAGAAGTTTTGGATAGCAGCTACCACATCAAATCTGACCACTTCCCAACACTGATTGATAAAAGCTATAGAAAACCCATCAGGTCCATGAGATTTATCCCCCGAACAAGCTTTCACACTATCCCAGATCTCCTGGACTTCAAAAGAGCCCTGCAGCATAGCATTATCCACTTCATTAATCCTGGGACAGTTCCCTAAATTTCCTTGAGGCCTCCATTCCTCACTTTCAGAGTACAACTTCTTATAAAAGGAAGCAATTTCTTGTTTAATATCTTCTGGATTTGTCACATGTTCCCCCTCTATTAACAACTTATCAATGTTGTTAAATCTTCTATGAGAGTTTGCCACTCTATGAAAATATACTTAGTATTTCTGTCCCCTTGTCTAAGCCACAAAGCCGTAGACCTCTGTCTCCAAGCCACTTCTTCACGATTTGCAATTTCTTCAAATTCCATAGCAAGGGAAGCTTTAGTAAGCAGCTTTTCCTCATTCAGGTTCCTTTGATCATGAACTTCATCAAGTTCAGCTAGCTCTTCCTCATTCAGGTTCCTTTGATCATGAACTTCTTCAAGTTCAGCTAGTTGACTGAGAACATTGGCGTTCTGCAATGCCAAGTTTCCTTGAATAGTTTTACTCCACTCCGTCAATTTTTCTTTGAGAGCCTTCAACTTGAAAGTCAGGATATAGTCAGGCCTCCCTTCACATGTAAATGAGTCCCACCAATCCTTAACCCTATCCTTGAACCCTTCTGTTTGTAGCCACCAATTTTCAAACTTAAAATATGACTTAACAGGTTCCCAATTCCCACAATGTAGCATCACAGGAAAATGGTCAGAAGTAACCCTGTCAAGAATGACCTGTTTGATGTTTCTAAGTTTCTCATTCCGCACCGTTGATATCAGGAACCTATCCAGCCTAGCTGCACGATCCTGTCCTCCATGTTTCCATGTGTATCTGCCCTCTGATAGTTGAAGGTCTACCAGCTCCATGTCTTCAATAAACTCTGAAAATTCATTCATTGCTCTTGTGATTCTAGTGCAATTCTTCTTTTCTGATGGAAATCTTACAGTGTTAAAATCTGCACACACTACCCAAGGATCAGAAAAAAGGCCTCCAGTACCTGCCAGTTCCCACCAAACTTCTTCCCTTTCACTTCTATCATTGGAGGCATATACACTGGAAAGGTGCCAAGAAAAATCTTGTGTCCGTCCAATGAATTTGCAGGAGATAGAATAAGCCCCCAAACTACAAAGTTCTGCATCCCAAACCCTGCTGTCCCATAAGATTATATTCCCCCTCTAGTTCCACTAGCCTCCAGTTGCATGTGTTTCACCTATCTATTTGTCAATAACTCTTTGACAATATCTGAAATATCCCCTTCAATTTTTTATTCTTGAAAGCATAAAATGTCAGCCTTCCACTTATTTATCATATTCCTTATCAACAATCTTTTTCTGTGACAATTTAAACCTCTCACATTCTAGTGCCATTGCTCTTGAAATTGCTCCCCATCTCTAAACCCTTCAGTTCATTGAGCCCCTTCCTCTTTGGAGTATTCACTGGTTGAGTTCCAAAGTTTTCACTATAGGTATGTCTTGTTTCATCAATCTTCATGAATAGCTCAAAAGCTTCCTTTTATGCCCATTGAAAGCCAGTCCAAACTCCTTTCTAAGTCTGAGTATATTCTTGTCAAACATATATATCTAACTGATAGTGAAGACAGTATATCTTATATATTGATTTGAGAACAAAATCTTTCACATTCGTAACTTGATTGGACTTCATAGCATGTTGTTTTATTGGGTTCTCAAAGCATGCATGGCTATATAATCTTTCTGAATTTGAAAAATGTAGCTCAGTAGCTGTTACTCTTCTCCTGTTAATACCTTTCTTCACTAAAAACTTACAAAATTGTTGCAGCTAATTGTGTGGGCTCCAACACGTGAGAAGGCTACTGAACGCATGAAAAGAGCACTTGATGACACAATTATCACAGGTACAACTAACAGCTTTCTTGATCGTATTTCTCAATTTGTGTGTGGTTATTTGCTCCAAAAATGGAGATTGTCCTCGAAGTTGCTCTGTTTCTTGAAATCCTTCTAGCAGTTGCATATTATCTCCTTAGCATGTGGTTTTTAATTACTCCAAACCGAGTAATTTTTCTCATAAGGTAAATAACTCTGAACAGATAAATATGAAAAGTACACTGCACCAAGGATAAAAAGGTTTCAGACAGTTATGCTCATGAATGGCTGAATGTTAACATAGTTATTTGCAACTCCCACTTAAAAAACATGGTTATTTGCAACTCTTTTATGGTGGTTCATATACTGGCACCTAGCTACCATTTCAGCAGTTCCTCTTTTTTGGTAACACAGTTTAATCCTAACTACATTACATCCTCATTTCTTGCTTTATTTCTTTGCAATTAATTTTATTTGCCTGAAGTCTGTCAATATATTCAGCAGTCACTTTCTCATCCAATGTTGGCATGCTAATACATATCTGCTTCTTGCGTTCATTCAGTTGTAATTTGGACGAGGTCAAAATTTTCCATTCAAAGTTTTTATGGCACTTCCACGCAGCCTTATTTTTCCTACATGTTATCTGTTGTCTTAATTTAACTCTTTGTGACATGAATTCCTACCACAATAGAATATCACAAACTCATCCTTGATATTGAGGTAGGTGGATTATCATGTTCTTTAGGACTGCTGATTTAGGAGATTTTAATAAGCCTACTTTTCTTTGTTTGTTGGACAACGGGACTTCAAAAATGGAAAAGTCGATACTGCTTTTATTCCAAAGCATGAACAGGAATTAGCTGCTGTAAGTAGTGGAACTGAGATCTTTGAGTATTTAAACTACATTACCCATCCATATATCTTTCATTTTTGGCTGCTACTGCTTGCCTGCAACTTGTCATATATAAATAGGATTGATTAAAACAAACGTAAGTTTGCCATTTGATAGAGGCTCCTATATAGAGTTCACAAAGAAACAGCCTGCTCTTTACTCTCTTCTAATAAGTGCCAGATTCAATGCACAGTGGGTTTAGCAGAACCCACTGTGTTTGGGCGAGACCTTATGTATATGTGCAAAATTTGTCGCTGCTACTACATATAGAAGCAACTGAACCCAACATGAAATGGCCCATTGGTTCAGTGGAAGTAGTTCCAAAGTGGATTATGGTCCACATTTTGCACAGGTTTGAATCCTGCTTCTCACTTGTGTTTTTGTTTCTTCCCTCGGGAATACATGGTTAGTGAGGTTTCATATAGCCGAGCCAACTTGCTTGGACATGAGGTGTAGTTGCAGTTTTAGCCAAAAGGGAATGTAAGTGTTGAAGTTAGGGTTTCATTAATTGTCTAAGAACATGAACATGAACATGAATTAAAGTTCATTGAGGTCATTGTATAATGATATGTAAATCTATATCTTCATCTACGTATACATATTTGTGTGTGCATACTATATATATATGTGTGTGTGTATTGCTTGACTTGCTTGATATTACTTTAAACTTTAGTGGACCACAGAACATGCTAACTTCAAATCTTGGATCCGGTTTTGCTTGTAATCAATGTAACTTGCAAGATCTAGACTGAAAAGAGGGCATACTCCTCGTTTTGAAAGTCTTATAGCTTTGTACCTCTATCCTTCTAGCCTCAGGCCAACCAGTAGTGTGGTCTGTCTTGATATTCACATATATCATTACCTGAAATTTCTGGTGAAGTAGAAGCTACTGTTGTATTATACCAATAAACATGAGCAGGTCCTGCAGGCTTTAGTTTTGTGCTTGTTAACAGTTGAGTCCATTGTCCTTATCCTTGAAACTACAGGACCTTTGCTGTTCTTTCAATAGCAATTTCTCAAGACTCTTAAACATCTGACGAGGTCAAATTGACATTCATAAGATAGCATTTCTAGTTATGGGAAGGAGATCACAGCTATTCTTTATCGTTGTTGCCATCGTTTAATTAATCATTTAATGTTCTCAATGTTTCTCCCTTTCCCAGTCCTTCCAGTACCACGTATAAATATTTTCATAATTAGCTTGAAAACTACATATTTGACGTGCATGAGGATGTAAAATTTAATCGTGCACTATATAACGTTGTCTTTCAACTTCGTGTTCTACAGCCCCAACCATCAGTTTCAGCAGCTACTAAGGAGTTGGTTAAGGCTAATGCTTGATTCATTTTTGTTCCGTTTAATTTCTCTTTAACATCTCGTCAGCGGTATAATGTTATAGCATTTGGATCTGGAGTTTACTACAGTTCTGAATAAAAGAGTAGTCAGTTTAAATGTATTAAACTACACAAGACTGAATGGAATTTGTTTTGTTTTGGTCTTTGCCTTGTTATATATTGGAAGATGGAATTAAATTGTACGACTAAGTGTTTTTTTTTAAATGGTTTTCTTACCAAAATTTGGAAAAAGGAATGGGAGCGGAGAGGAGAGGAGAGAGGGGGTTGGTTGATTGGTGGCTGCTTTGTAGTGATAGATGATAAATGAATCTTTTTCAAAGCTACCTTTCCTTGTGAAAGGTAGTGATATAGAGAAACACTTCTGCTGCTAAAATAATTAAGTTAAACAGTGGTACCAACCCATTACTCGAGATTAACTGTTGCATATGTTGGTGTCGGCGGTGAGAAAAAATGCAGGCTTAACAAGAAAATTAAAAAAACGGTAACCCCCTGTTTGGATGGTTGTTTCTCGTGGTTCATTATTGTATTGTTTTCTATAAAATTATGTTTGTTTCAACCGTTCTTAAAATTACATTGTATTGTATTGTTAACCCGTTGTAAGTATGTGATTAAATAACCGTAAAAAAGCTTAGTTTTTATAGCTACGAATTTTATTGTTTTGCGTGATTATATATTTCATTTTCCAATTATACCCCACCCCACCCACCTTTATCACACCCAAACCCCACCTCCGTCACCCACCCCACCACCACCAACCTCCACCAACCCACTACCACAACCACCCTCCATCACACCCAAACCCACAAACCCCCACCCCGCCACCACCACCCACTCACCCCATCGCCGCCCTACCCCACCACCACAACTATCCACCCCTCTCCATCACACCCAACCCTACACTACCACTCACCACCCCACCACCACCCACGACCCCTCACCAACATCCACCCCTCCCCCCGACCTCCCTACCCTACCACTACACACGACCCCTCGCCACCACCCACCACCTACTTATTTCTTAAAGTTTTCATTTTATCCTTTATCTTTATTTTATTAATATATAAAAACTACTCTCTTCGTTTTAAAAAGATAGTCTGATTTTGACTTGGTACAAAGTTTAAGAAAATATATAAGACTTGAATTTTGTGGTATTAAATTAAATATGTGTTGAATGTACAAAAATGACTTTTAATCCTGTGGTCTTAAACATGTCATTTGTAATGTTGGAATGAAAGAGTTTTCGAAAAAGAAAAGAGACTTTTTTAAATGAACTAAAAAGGAAAGTAAGACAATTTTTTTAAAACGGAGGGAGTAGTTTGTAATTAAGGGTGAAGGGTATTTTAGTAACTTTAGTAAACTTACATATTATTAGGCAATACCATACAATCAAACTAAACATTAAAAATATCACTAAACCACAACAAATGATATAGTCTATCCAAACATTGAGTTCATTAATACAATATAATACTGCTAAATATACCATGTATACTGTGATGTATATCACGGTTTGTAGCAAATGTCCATAATTGTATCACACGGTTTTAGTTTTGTACCTTACCATAATTATAGGATTCTTGTACAAGTAGAATATGGTTTTGAGAGTAGAATAGGAATAGGATTTTTCTATTGTGAAAATTGTAAATTGTATATATACTCTTTTATTAATGAGAATAATCAAGGCATTATTTCTTTCATGGTATCAGAAGTCTAGGTTAAATTTTCCTCTCCCAAAATTCTATTTTTTCATGCACTATTCCCGAGAGCAACCCACGGTTTCCGTGCCCACTTTCTTCCCCAAATTTTCTTCTCAATCTCTTCATCACGTCGTTCGTGGCTATTATGGCTAAGAACACGTTTCACCATGCCCTTACAGTACCTAACATCAAGAATCATATCCCTCTTATTCTTGAAATAGAAAACGTCCAATATGTGACGTGGGCCGAACTGTTCAAAATTCACGCACGTTCGCATCAAGTCATTAATCACATAATCCTCGCGGCTCCTGAGGATATGGAAGTGCCTAAACGTGAGGATGATCCTAAGTTGTGGATGACTCTTGATTCCACCGTCCTTCAGTGGATTTACTCCACTATTTCTACCGACCTGTTGCAGATGATTATTGAGCCTGACGTCGCTACTTATGATAGGCTGCGTGACATTCCAAGATAATCAAAATTCCAAAGCTGTTACTCTTGAGCAGGAATTTTCCCACGTCAACATGGAAAAATTTCCCGAACATTTCAGCATATTGCAAAAGGTTGAAAGAATTGGCGGACCAACTCCGCAACGTTGGTGCGCATGTTAGAGACGATCGTCTTGTTCTCCAGATGGTTGCTGGCATCTCTTAGGCATATAGTGGCGTTGGAACTCTCCTTCGTCAAAGTACTCCTCTCTCAAAGTTCTATCAAGCCCGCTCCATGCTTACTTTGGAAGAAGCCGGTTGGCTAAAAAGGCGGCTACGAGTGCTGGTCCCGTGGTCATAATGACGTCTACCACTAATTCTCTGAATTTTGGTAACCATTCGCACCAAAACCTATATCAAGAGGGCGGCAAAAATAATCAAAAAAATAATGGCAAAAATCGTGGGGGCAAACACGGCAGTTCCGATAATGGTAACGGTAGCCAAAACAGTGGCGGTGGACCCCATCCCGGATACAGTAGGCCACCGACCCACTGGTCTCAGCCTTGGGCCCCTTGGCCGTGGGCTTGGGCTAGTGGGAAGTGGCCCAACCACCCATATTCATCGTCGGTTCCAGCCACCGGCCAGTGGGCTTCCCAGCCATATCGGCCCAATGACAACTGGGCTAGTGGTTCCCGAAACAACACTGTAGTCGGGGCAGCATGCATGTGTTATTGGGCCCCGGCCTCCGCAGGCCCATCACACAACGGGCCCCACCACGACCGACATTGAAGTCGCGATACACACACTTGGTTTAACTCCACCGAACCTGAATTGGTACATGGACACCGGCGCTACTACCCACTTGACATCCGATCAAGGTACTCTCTCGTCTTATTCCAATTTGAGCAACATTCGTGGCATAATTGTTGGTAATGGTAATTCAATTTCAATTTGTGGTTATGGTCATAAAAATTTGTCTCCCCCCCCCCCTCAATCCACCACTTATCTTGAAAAATACCCGTTATTCCCCTAAATTGATTAAAAATTTAGTGTATGTCCGTAAATTCACAACTGATAATTCAGTTTCTGTTGAATTTGATCCGTTTGGGATTTCTGTGAAGGATTTCAAGACGGGGATTCCTCTCATGAGGTGTGATAGTAGGAGAGATCTTTATCCTATCACACCAAGTTTCGGTCTTTCGAGTCAAGCATTGCCGTCAACGTTTGCAGTCCTTGCTCCTTCCATGTGGCATGTTCGTCTAGGTCATCTGGGGTCGTCTATTTTGTCTTCTTTAGATAAACACAATTTTATTTCTTATAAGGGTACGCGTAGTACTCCGAATTGTCAATCCTATTCTTAGGGTAAAATTGTTAGATTATCATTTGTAGACTCTAATTCTCATACTTTAATGTCATTTGATATTATTCATAGCGATTTATGAACATCTCATGTTCTCAATTCTTTGGGTCATCGCTATTATGTTCTCTTTTTGGATGATTATTCTAATTTTTTATGGACTTTTCCGATAGCGAAAAAATCTAAGTTTTTCCACTTTCTTAAAATTTAGAGCATTCATTAGAACCAAATTCGAACGGGAAATAAAAAATATTCAATGTGATAATAGCAAAGAATATGATAATGGGGTGTTTCGGGAGTTTTGTGCTAATAATGGGATCAATTTTCATTTTTCTTGTCCTCATACGTCTTCACAAAATGGGAAAGCCGAACGCAAAATTCGTACCATTAATAACATTGTCCGAACGTTATTGATTCATGCTTCCGTACTCCCTTCGTTTTGGCATCATGCTCTACAAATGACTACCTATCTCCTTAACATACTTGGGCACTTGGTGAGTCAGAATCAGGTGCGGATGGACCCGAAGAAGGTGCAGGCCATTGTTGATTGGCAAGCACCAAGTGGTGTGAAGGAGTTGCGTTCATTTTTGGGTTTGGCAAATTACTACCGAAAATTTATATCAGGTTTCCGTCTGTTTTGAGCTTGGCACGATCTTGATGTCACCATTTCAATACTAGTTTCAAACTGTAAATGGAAGCAAAAGTAGCTTACAGTTCTGCTTCAGAACACATTTACATTTTAATTCTCTATGTTTCACTTCATGAGAAGATGCCTACAGAGCTAAAGCAAGAAGGTTACTTGGGCTATATCTAGGTGCTTCTACATCACACACGTAGATACGTGAAGTCTTGCCTAATGCTTTATTTTGATTCTATAAGATAACTTGACAATGAAAGTCAAATTTATGCGATATCACAAAATACTATTACTGCTAAGTGAGAAGATTGCATTAAGCCTGAACAAGAAGCAGCCTCTACGGTCTTACTTTGTACAATTTCACAACTAAACAATTGTATTACCTATGCATAGATGTATGTGGCATTGGATACGTCATTGGAGCACCAGGAACAACTGCTCCAGGGATTGGAGGCCGGACACCATATGCCATATGTGTTGGTGGTGGAAGATTCACTGGTGTGCCAACTGCAGAAACAAAAGGTCCTCCTATTGGTTGTCCAATGCTAGTTGCTCCGTATATGCTAACACCAGGGGGAGCAGCTGGTACCGGTGTTGGTTGTTTGCTCGGTTTGCTAGAAGAACTTCCTGCAGAAGAACCATTTGTTTGGCCAGTAATCGGCCCTTGAGGCACTGAAACTTCTCCAGTGTTGACACTGGTGATGTCATGTATGCTTGACCGTCTCCTGTCCCTATTCATAGAGTTTAAACGTATAAAGTATTTTTGAGCATGACTGGCCACTTGTGTAGGTGTACGTGTCACAACAAAATTTCGGGAAATACTTCGCCAATCACCTTTCCCGTATTTGTCCAAACCAAGAAGGAACAATCTGTTTTCAAACCCATAAAAATAGAGCAGTATGAGATTAATTGTCACTTCCACAATAAGACTGAGTTAGCATCGACAAACACAAGTAGCAAAGCAGGAAAAATGACAAGAAAGAAACCAATAAGTCATTTCAGAATGCACCACTTTTCAACTTCACAAATGAGCGCATAGCACACAAGCAAGCTCACAAAGCATCACATGAAAGGACACATTTTTCAGGTTGATTTGAAAAGAATCTAGGACGATATAAAAATAAAAGCTTGTTCAGCAGTACCCCGAGAGCAACGTCATTGAGAATATACTTTTTAACTTCTCAAATTCTTTTTCGATTAGTTCTATCTAATACACTTTTCTGCTGTTATTGCATAGTTCTATCCACTACACTTTTTTTCCGGCTATTGCAGATATGCACAAGGCAAAATGAAAAGAAGATGAAGAGAGTCATCAAGTTAAAAGATATAAAACCAGATTAATAGGCTATCATAATTATAAATTAGTTCAGTTATGAGAGTAACCAAGCTGGGGCTACTGGATCAAACTTAAAAATTGGTTGATTTAGAATAAATTTCATTTTCTCAACCAATTTGGCTCCTGTAGATTCAATTCAATTATCTTCTTAGAGAAACCCTAAACCTAATGATCTGGAAGAAATAAGTCATGTTAGTTGAGAGAAAAGAGGCTAAACCTAATGATCACTTCATCCTTGCAACCAATGATTCTGACATATCTGATTGCACAAACAAGATCAAGTTTCGGGCATTTAAGAGTCGAGAACCGGAGTAGATCCCTGACAAAGTATTGGCATACTATACTCGAACTGATCATATCACCAGCAAAATACATAATTAAGCACTTTAAAGTGGAACACAACAAACGTTCATACAAGCTAGACATACAATATCACGAGGTTCTTTGAACAATTTCTACTGTTAAAATGATCGTCATTTCTTACAATCGAAAAATTAGTTGTAGGACCATACAACAACTATGCATCAATCCCAAACAAGTTGGGTCCGGCTATATGAATCACCACATTTTCATTTAAGCTCACTTCATATCATAATAAATAAAATGAAAAGGGGCAGCCCGGTGCACTAAGCTCCCTCTATGCGCGGGGTCCGGGGAAGGGCGGACCACAAAAGTCAATTGTACGCAGCCTTACCTTGCATTTCTGCAAGAGACTGTTTTCACGGCTTGAACCCGTGACCTCCAGGTCACATGGCAGCAACTTTACCAGTTACTCCAAGGCATATATATATATATATAAAATAGTTCTCTATGAAGTCTAAAACGTATCTTCAACTAGTAGCTATCACCTATATGGATCTTTTTCCTCCATTATGCGCTATCTTTAGCTAAATCTGCATTGATAACAAACATTTATAGATCTTTGAAGACAAGTTCCTTCCATGTGATTTTAGGTCTATCTCGTTCCCTTTTAACACCTTCACTTACCATTGTTTCACACTTACGGGCTGGTGCATCTGTAGGTCAACGCAGAACATGTCCAATCTATCTCATTTTGTAATCTTATCTAATCTGATATGACTGCACATCCATCTTAGAATTCGAATTTCTGCAACACTCATCTTGTAAATATGTTGGACTTTAGCAGCGCAACATTTGCTACCATATAACATTGTCGGTCTAATAGTAGTTCAATAAAACTTACATTTCACTTGGAACGGATCCTTCTATTACATAACAACCCGGTAGCACTTTTTCGTTTCAACTATCCGATTTTAATCTTATGAGTAACATATTTCTCTATCATTTCATTCTCTTGAAACAATGAGCCTGGATATCTAAATCGTTTGAATTTTGGCAACGCAATACCATCTAGTCTCACCTCAACTTCTTTCTTCTCATGCTGATTGAACCTGTAATGCATGTATTCAGTCTTTACTTCTACTTATCCTAAAACCCTTGCTCTCTAAAGTTCTTCATAGTTCAAGCTTCTGGTTGACACCCTCGCTAGTTTCGTCAATTAACACAATATCATCGGCAAATACCCGATCAATACAATATATTACTCATACTGAAACTTACAAAGTCGTCTTTTTGAAGATTGAAGAAATTCTACGACTTTGATAAAAAAAATTAGCATATACCGTGGGACCTCGTCTTGTATTGTGTTTGTTAGAGCGCCCATAACTAGGGTAAGGTTCAATGGCGATCTCTAGTGTGAACCCACTGTTATGGAAAACTCCTCTCTATCATTTATTACTATTTTCTAGTTAGTAACGACTCTTTCATGAATGTCCTTTATGACATTTATATATTTATATGAATTCCTTTCTTCCCCATCACGCAACCAAAGGACCTCGTGTGGTATTCCATCATATGCTTTCTCTAGATCAATAAACACCATGTGCAGATCTTTCTTCTTTTCGCGATAGACTTCCATCAATCTTCTTAGCAAAAAAATAGCCTTCGTTGTAGATCTACCGGGCATAAATCCAAACTAGTTTTCTTTCATTCTTGTCGTGTTCTTATATATACACTCTATCAATCTTTTCTAGAGTTTCATCGTATAACTCAAGAGTTTAATGGCATGATAGTTCTTTGAGTATCTCTTTTGTCATTATAAATCGGAATCAAGGTACTCTTCCACTACTCATTGGGCATCCTACCACTTCTTAGTATAACATTATAGCTTGGTGAGTCATTCTACTCCAACCTCTCCAAGACACTTCCAAACCTCTATAGGAATACTATCAGGACCACAAGCTTTTCTAATCCTCAAATGTTTCATGGTATCCTTTACCTTTGTCGGCTAATCTTACAGGTGTACTTAAAGTTTCTATCGTTCACAGATGTGTGGACGTCTAAAATGTTTTTCTTTTGGTTCGAGCTGAACAATTGATCAAAATAGTCTCTCCATCTCTCCTTGATTTCGTCATCTCCTGTCAACACCTATTGATAATCACCCATAATACACTTCTCCTGATTTAAATTCATACCCTTCTTCTTTCTTAGTTGTGCTAGTTTAAACAATTCTTTCTCCCCTTCTCGTGTCCCTAGTTTTTTTACAAGACATCTAGAGCTTCCCCTCGCGTTTTACTAATAGCTTTCTTAGCTTCCCTCTTAGCTCTCCTTATTATCCAAAGGCTTCTCCGTTCTCTACTTTTTTTCAACTTTCTTCTTTGGTGATAAAAGAAACATGTTAGACCCCTATTCATAAAGGTAAATGTTTTTTTGAGCAATTGACAGCCCATAGATCATTCTAAACGCTTAGCATAGACCATAAAGTTGAAAATCTCTATGTTGTTTTCAATTATGTACTATCGGGGTAAGAGATTCTACGCAATCTTTATCCATGGACACTAGTCAATATCATGGGAGGCAGTATTTTGTTCGTGCGCTCTTTTTGTCCGAGTTCACCAGTTTCTTCACATAATATTATCGTAACTGGGAAAAATTCCACACTTGTACCATTTAAAATCCTACTAATATATATCTGGAGAACGAACCTCTATTTCTTATTATTAAGAACCAGTATAGACACAAAAACAAGCCTACGTCCAACTCCCCCCGCCCCCACCCATATTCTGAAAGCCCAACTTCTGATTCAATGTCTTGATTCGTAATCCATCTGACCATTCTAGCACTCTACATTTTCCACTTCCCAGCCTATCTGGAACAGATGCAACTTAAAGCCTGAGATCCACCCCAAACATGATTTGAAGCATAGATGTTACAAACTGAAGCCCCCGCCAGTTGATCTGATGGTCGAGCTTTCTTCGATCTACCTGTTTGAGATTCTTTACTACACCAAAAGGCTAGAGTGACATCTTAAGTAAACAGTTATAACCATCTAGTTATAGCTGAAGGATAGAGAGTAAAACCACAAAAATCTATAACTGAGACTGCCCATCATTTTTAGTTTGGTCTTTTTTGCCCCCTAATGTCTATATTCCACTCCTGACAGACATCAGTTGCCACTACACATTTGACATGGGGCAAACACATACTTCGTGTGGTGTGTAAGTTCACAAGTTAGGAGTTGAGAAGAAAAATTCCACGGAAATCCAGGAAAAATGGAAGATAAAGTGAATGTCATGATCACGGAAACCCCCAGAATAATGATCGAGGAGTGCATAAACTTTCTATTTCCCACCCTTTCTAGTGGTGGAGGAGTGGGCTTTTCAATGAGAAAGTTTGTCAGAACAATCTACAGAAGAAAAGGATGTTGAGATTCACAGCTCTTTACTGTCACCAAGTTTATCAGGAGGAGCAAGAATGGATCAGCCAGCAGATGCTCCACAAAGATAACTCACCTTGACACCCTAAACAGATGCTTTTCAAAACTGTTCTCCTTGACTCAGCCTATTAATTTATCCTCTTTTTCAACTACTGGAAATCCAGTTCTATCATCAGTCATCATGGCTATACATGTGTTGAGCTTGATATATTCTGGATCAGCTAGTTAAAAGGTAGTGAAAGCTTCTACTCCCCGATTCAATCTTGCCAATGACCTAATAATACAGTAGAATGCTTCCAGTCGCTAAGAAAGCATGTAAGCAAATTTAAACTTGTAGCCTTGAAAAGTTTTAGATGCATGCATCCAGAAGATATCACATTTCCATCGCATGATAGGAAATTTTTCACGTTGGCCAATGCATTCATTAGAAGGGTTAATAAGGTGTTCTGTTTTTAGCAAGATTAGTGTCCTGTAGTTTTTGAAATTTTGCGGACATCAATCAATCTTTGATATCCACCAACTATGAAAAAATTAAAACTCAAGCCTGAGTCCCATGTTACTCGACTTCATAACCTAATATGCATACCAAGTCAGGCCCAAGGGGTTTTCCAAATTCTGAAACATGCAATATTTGAACACACACATTAGCAAAACAAAAGATCCACACTGCAAATCACTTTTGTACATGGATTGCCGCTAAAGTCCTATTTATGAAGAATCATTTTCAACCAGGTTAGGGAAGATGAGAGATATATGTTTGAGAGAGTGTAGTTAGGCTCTTTTTCCCTTGATAAACAAGATTTTCATCAAGGTAAAACTGACTATGCTATTAAGAAAGAGGAGCTGAGCAGTTTAGAATAATTTGATGCCCCCAACCCTAAGGCTTTGGTTTAGTGGTAAGAGTAGAGATGACAATAGGACAGGGTAGGGGGAACATGTAAACGGGGAGGGGCGGGGTGGGGCAAAACTTAATTTTGGAAAAACATAAATGGGACAGGGTAGGTGGCGGGTTGGGTCAGTGCTTATGTGGGAAAATGGCTTCCTGAGATTCCTACTTCAGAAACAAGGCACGCGGGGGAGGGGGATTATGTTTTGCTTAAAACTTATTAAAAATCATTAATGTGGAGAAAGGAAGCTTGGTACTCAGGTCATTCCAAAGAAAGGAAGCTTCAAGTACCTCGAGTCTATTATCCAAGGGAATGGAGATTAGAATATGTTCACATTTCACTATATTTGAATATGTTCAACACTTCTATACACGGCCCCAACTTATACACCAGATTAGTGTATTAGAATATGTTCACATTTCACTATATTTGAGAAGATAACTTATGTATCTGTGTGACATACATCATCTTTTTCCTTTTTGGACGTTATTGAAACTTTTAACTACTATTCTTTTAGAGATGTATGATGTGGGATGTGCTTACTAGTTAGATTGGTTGTTTTAAACAGGTTGAAAATTTGGTATAGTCTTGTTTACCGGGGGAGACTTTGCCAAAAAATTTAAAATTGAAGTGTTAGTAAAATTTTGAATCTGACAAATTTCACATTATATTAGATGTAGATGTACAACTTTTTTTAATAGAATTACACGGTTACGGAGAAAGAATTATTGGTTGTAGTGTATGCTTTTGATTCTGGTCTTACCTTGGGGGAACTCAGTTCACAATGTATACAGATCATGCCGCACTTAGGTACTTATTCAGCAAGAAAGACGCGAAACCTAGGCTAATTCGGTGAATTCTTTTGTTGCAAGAATTTGACATAGAGATTAAAGATCGCTAGGGGACAGAAAATCAGGCTGCAGACCACCTTTCGCGACTGGAAAGCCATGAACATGTGATTGAAGATGGACAAATCCGAGAGGCTTTTCCTGACGAGTAGCTCTTTGCTATTCCCGAGGCTGAAGAGCCTTGGTATACAGTTATTGTGAATCTGATAGTTAGTGGAATCTACCCCCCTGAAACTACCACTCAACAGCGGAGAAAGCTTTATCATGATTCGAAATTCTACTTTTGGGATGAACCATATCTATTCAGGCAAGGTCCCGATTCACTGGTGAGAAGATGCATCTCGCAAACTGAGGTACACCAAGTGTTAGAGAGTTGCCATTCATCCCCATATGGAGGGCATTTCAGAGGAGATCGCACTGCGGCGAAGGTATTACAATCTAATTTCTATTGGCCCATTTTATTTATGGATGCACATGCGTTTGCCAAAAGTTGTGACAGATGTCAATGAACGGGCAACATTTCGAAGAAAAAACGAGATGCCTCTGAACATCTTAGAGGTAGAAATATTTGACGTATAGGGCATTGATTTCATGGGGCCTTTCCCACCATCGTATGCATTAAGTACATTTTACTTGCAGTGGATTACGTGTTCAAATGGGTGGAGGCAGTCCCTCTTTCTACCAATGATGCAAAAGTGGTGGTGAACTTTGTGAGAAAGAACATATTTGCGAGATTTAGCACTCCGAGGGCAATGATTAGTGATGGGGGTGCCCATTTCTGTAATCAGCTGACGAAGAACCTCATGGCAAAATATAGGGTGAAGCACAAGGTTTATACTGCATACCACAGGCAAACATGTGGACAAGTTGAAGTGTCCAACAGAGAAATGAAGCAAATTCTGGAGAAAACAATGAATGTGCAGAGGAAAGATTGGGCAGCCAAGCTAGCTGATGTCTTGTGGGCGTACCGGACAGCTTACAGAATGCTTATCGGGACTTCTCCCTACAGGCTGATTTATGAGAAGGCATGTCCTTTACTTGTTGAGCTAGAACATAAAGCGTATTGGGCAATCAAAAAACTCAATCTTGATATGAGCTTGGCAGGTGAGAAGAGGTTGATGCAACTTCACGAGCTAGACGAGTTCATATTGGGGGTGTACAAAAACGCCATGTTGTACAAGGAGAAGACTAATAAATGGCATGATAAGCATATTCAGCATCGTAAATTTGTGCTTGGGCAGCAGGTACTCTTGTTCAACTCCAAGTTGCGGTTATTCCCCGGAAAGCTAAAGTTTAGTTGGTCAGGACATTTTGTGGTGACGAAAAACATGCCTCGTGGAGTAGTAGAGATACAAGCATTGGATGGGGCGCGCACGTTCTTGGTGAATGGCCACCGTCTCAAGCATTATTGGTGTGGCGATATTGAAAAGGAGAAGGAGCAAGTGCTCCTTAGTGAGGATTAGTGGAGAGACTTGCGTCATGCAGCGACGTTAAATCAGGCGCTTCTCGGGAGGCAACCCGAGCTTGTAATGTATTAATTGTAATTGATAAACACAAAAAACTGAGAAAAATACAAAAAGATGTCATGCCACGACCTAAACTAAGGCGCTCATTGGGAGGCAACCCAACTTTTAAATTGCTTTCATATTTTTTATTTTTCTCCATACTAACGGGTTGTGTTGCAGGTATTCACAGTGGGGATATTGCACGAATTGTAGTCCCGAGCAAGGAGGATGAGAACTTAATGAAAAACTCACGAGTGGCAAAACAAAGGTAGGACCTCGCTGGACGAAGCCTTTAGCGAGACAACATCTCACCCTCGAGCTCCCGTAGCAACATGGGCTGACTTTTTTGCAAAATTCAAAAAAATACGCTAAGTGTGAAATGGGCATAAAGCCTCACGAAGCGAAGCCTGGGGCAAGGTCCTGTCTCACTTTGTACCTCGCCCCGCGAGAAAGGATGACCATTTTGCCATTGTGGGTTAAATTAAAGGTGACCCGACCCGAACCCGCCCCATTCCAATTTAAACCAAGGTCTTCCACTTACTCCCCATACTCATCACTTTACCCCCCCCCCTCCCCCGACTTCCACACCCAAATCACTAAAGCTCTCTATCTAAAACCTAAACCCCTCCACCACTGCCACACCACCGTTTATCCGCCATCACCCAACCCATATTCTCCTCGTCAAGTTTCGGTAAGGTTCCTAGTCCCCTTTGTTATATGCAGTGCGAGAGTCCCCTTCCATTTTCCCCATTATTGTGATGAACTATGAAATTGCTTTAGGGTTAAGATTGCATGTATGAAGAATGACTAAAAATTGATGTTTTTGAGTTTGTTGTGAATGGTGGAAATTGTGTAGATATTGAAGTGTTAGTTTGTAGTTGCTCGAGCTTGTTTTCCCAAACCAACTTTGGGGTTGTTTAGACACCCTATTCCCACTACAAACAGATTGCCCACACTAAGCACTCCACATGTTTGATGAAATTCCCCATAGAAAAGTCGTAGGTAGAATAGTCCCAATGACGGATGGATGACGACCGTCTTGAGGGAACATTAATCATAGGGTGCTAGAATGTGTAGGACACCTCAAGAATATGTATAAATTTAAGTGTGGGGTGGTTTGTGGGATTGTCGGGTGATGAAAGCAACTTAGGTGGATACAATTGTGGATGATTGTAGTCATGAACGAAAATGAAGTAACAAGGGGAAGTCTGAGTACCTCATTATTGACTTAGTTGCATCCATGCTAGCGAACCAAGTGTGGGGTCGTTACGACACCCACATGACTTGGTTTGTTAGCCCTTAATGCAGAACATTACTAACTTAATTTTTGTCTTTGGTTTTGTTTGTTTTTCTTCTTTTTTGACTTGTGTGGGCAAGTGATAGGTGATAACATGGCTCGACCAAATTCCAAGACCGTTGGCTCTAAAGGAAAAGAGAAAGCAGACGAGGGTCCAAGCCAGAAGAGGACTAGGAATGGACCAGGTTCAAGCAGACCCTTGCGCAGCAAAACCCGAATGAAAAAACTAAAAGAATAAGACACAAGTGGGGTCGGAAATGGGTAAAAAACCATGGGCGGGCATGGTATGCAAGTTTCAAGCCCCGCAAGTACTACGATGAGATTCCGGTTGATGGAGATATTTTGAAAACTCACCACAGAGATATTTGGGACCAAGTGCATGCATTGGGACTACAGTTTGTTTTCCAAGATCCGGGAGAATGTAATATTCATCTCGTGTGAGAGACCTATGCTAACTAGATATGTGAGGAGGCACCTGATGAGATTTGTGTTCGTGGATGTGTGGTCCCATTTACTAATGATGCGCTTTGTGAGTTTTTAGGCACTCTGGTGGTCTCCCGTGAGCCGTTTGAAGAAATCTATGCACACCCTCCTTACCGTGAGATGCGCCATCTTCTATGTGGGCCACACTCCACTACCCAATGGGAGCATAAAAAGAAGGATGGTACTCACAACACGTTCCCCTTCTCTCATACGACTCAAAAGGCTAGGATATGGCTGTCTCATTTGTACTCACATTATGTCGTGTGATCATCTTTCATCAGTGGGTAGAGATTGTGTTTGCTTGTTGCATATGATGATGACAGGGAAACAAATAAAAATGGGAGCAGTGATGAAGGAAATGAGTGAGGCTCGTGTCGGTAAGGGGCGTCGGTTCTTTTTTGGTAGCACACTGACTCGCTACTTGAGGCATCATGAGGTATTCGAGGAGGAGGCTGACTATCGACTGCAGGTGGATGTTAATAGGTCAAGGCACTCGGATGATGTACAAGGTATGACTTTATCAGCAGCCCAGCGCCATGCTATGAACGATTCCATCACAACAAACATGTATGCTATGCAGTGTTTGCAGTTGACTTTGGGCGCGACTGCTTCCACACCTGAGTAGCTTGCAGAGATTGATGAGCAATTCCCGCTCAGTTCTCATGCCATGATATTGTGCAAGCAAGGAGAGGCTTTTGCGGAGCCATTGGATGATGATGTGCCCACTCATGAGACGAAGCCACACAAGGAGCCTGCTAGTGAGGAGGAGGTTGAGGCCGCTGCTCAGGCATCAGAGAGTGACACTAATGATGGTGATTCTGACCATGCTACTACGGGCAGCGAGGATGAGGAGAAGGACGATGATGATCAAGTATGCTGGTACCACAGGTGACGCAGACTATGTTGTTCCTGATGATGACGAGTGTGACGAGTAGACAGGGAGTTATTTCTTCACCTTAATTTTGGCTTTTACTTTTGTGCACTTGGGACAGTGTTTGATTTTAAGTGTGGGGTGGGGGAGTAAACTCTTTATATTCGATCTATAATAATTCGTAATATTTTACTTTTGTTAGTTGACTGTAGTGATCTTCAGATATGATAGGTTGTGTTACGTAAAAAATTTCATGGCCTGTAATAAGTAGTAATCGTTTATGTTTTCTTTGTTTTATTATTCATAGTTGATTGCATTATTGTGTCGTGCTCGTCATAGCACACCCTTAGTTCTTGTTTTCAGTTCTTTTCCAAAGGGTCTTTGAACTGAAGCAGATTTTTCTTGTTTTGTTTTTAGGATAAAAGTAAAGGGAGCCCTTAAGGCCATTCAAATGCTAGGTACTTGGGATAAGGTGCACTTTTAGCAACTTAACAAGCTTGAATTTTTTGGAAAAAGAAGTGTGCATAGGGAAAAGTAATGACTTCTTAGAGACACCTAGGCTCTTTTATTTGACTCTTGAAAAATATTGTTGGCTTAAATTGAACTCATGCATTTGTACGCTAGGTAAAGAGTCGATATGGATCCATCTTTATCCATAAGTGTGCCCTGAGTGGTGATATTTAGATTGTATTCCATATTTGTATTGATATCTAGAACTTGCCCGGTGTGTGTATGAAGTGAAGCAAAATGTGTTGAGTTTAGGAGATGATATAGGCGTTTCTTTGTGAGCCATGATTTTTTACCATCTTTTTTCCTACCCAGATGTAATATCATTAGTTACCTCTGTTGAGCCTTCAGCTTTATTCTTTGGTAGCCAAAACTTTAGCCTATTCCTTTTGTTGGTATAACCTGAAAAACTTTATCCCAAACTCCGAAAGCATTTGAGAGATTGAGCGCTCAGAAGTAAAGTGAAAAGTTGACATAAAGAGAGTAAAGTGGTAACTAGAGAAAAATTGTGTAAGGGTGCATGTTTGAGAAAGAATAAACCATTGTATGTTGTAGTAAGGAGGGGAAAAAAGGGGTTGTTCCATTTGAAAAAATAAGGGTGAATACAAAGAACTAAATAATGCTCCTTGCTAGCGACGTATGAAAAGTTTATGAGACTGCTTAATGAAGAGGGGGGCATAAGGTAAAGAAAGGTGAGAATGAGTGGTGAAACAATGAAAAGCGCATAAGAAAACTTTAGTGTCTTAAAAGTGCTTAGGGAGGTTAGTCACTATTTTCCAAAATATTTCCTACCCGTCCAGCAGCCGACATTACAACCCGTGAAGACATATTTGATCCTAAATTCGGTACATTTATGCTAATAGAGTATGACACTAAGGGCAAGCATATGGTATGTCATATGAGCATGTGAATTTCTTTGTTGAGAGCGAGTGATGTTTCTTTCTATATATATGTATGTGATATGTTTTGAGTACAGTTGTCAATTGTTGGGCATCTCATTCGAATGGTGAGGGCACATGAATGGTAAGAGATAGGTGAAGTGGTTGAATTATTTGCTTAGTGACGTAGTCATTTTTGCCAAGGTACATATTGTTGAGTCAATTTTAGAGGCTAGGTTGTTTGAAGAGGTTGTTATTGTACTTGAAATTGATATGATGCACTAGATTGTTGAAAACCTGCTCGTATGTGTTTAAATTGTTGTGGTGGCCTTAACCTGAGTAGACCTGTTTGAATTGGCGAAGCTTGGTGAGTGTTGGTTGAAGGTGGGTGTGTCAAGTGTTTGTTCGAGGACGAACAAAGGTTCAAGTGTGGGGTGGTGACATTAGGTGTATGTATATGCCTAACTGCCATATTTTACCCATGTTTTACCTTGTTTAGAGGACTAATCGCACTAAATACACCTAACTTATGTTAATCTTTGCATTAAGAACTGATATGTGTGTTCTTGTCGCATCTAGGCACTTAATATGAGAAATACGATGATTTGGAGCTAAAATGTGATGAAGCATTTGTGCAAGTGTAAATGGTCGCTAAACCTCACCAAACAAAGGCTGGAGCGATTCAAAGATCGCCCTACACCTCGCTCCGCGAGAAAGAGAGTCCAAAAGTGCAATGTTCAAGAATTCTACCAAGTACAAAGTGACAGAGCAGCAAGGCCACGCGAGTTCTAGAGCGAGGTCAGATCTCGCCCTGCACTTCATCCCGCGAGGAATGGTGTTCAGAATGCCAAAGTTCAGATTTTTTTCTGTGTAAATGGACGCCCAATCTCTCCCCACGAAGGCTATAGCGAGACAGTGTCTCTCCCTACACTTCGCCCAGAGAGAAACCATGTCCATTTGGCAACAGACTTAAAAGTCTAATTTCGTTTTGGATATGTTTTTGAGAGTTATTTCCAAACACTATAAATAGAAGCTTAGGTCGTTTTTTATGGGGTTCGGAACATATTAATGCAGAGAGTAAGGAGTACGGCTTATCATCTTAGGGTTATCTCTTTTAACTTTGTACTTTTATCTTTTCTAAGATTGAACATGAATTTCTATGATTGTAATCCGATTATGAGTAGCTAAATTCTACAATTCTGGTATTGTGGTGTAACCATGAATATTGACGTTTGACAAGTAACTTAATCATAGTAGTTTTATTCATATGCGATTGTTTCCTTACTTCTGTTCATAATTGCTTGATTGTCGGCGCAACAGTCGAGTTCTATTTACTATCTAATATCGTACTTGGGAAAGATCATATTAGATTAGAGAAGAAGTAATGAGAGTGTGATCTGTTAATCGCTAAAGAGGGCTAGGATTTGTGGCTAGGATAGGAATATACATAGACACCGCATTCAATTAGATAATGTGGACTAAATGCATTCTTAACAGGGCAATTCCATAGGAATATATGTGGCGAACTGTTATGAATCGGCGTGTAGTAATTCGGGAGAATGTTGCCCGATTAATGATCTGGTTAATTAGCAATCGTGAATAAATCTGCTAAGGTTAGTTATTTAGGCGACGCAATAGGATTGGTAAACCATACACGACCCTGGAATATTATTCTCTCATTGATAAACTCAAGTATTACAAACGTTCTAGCAAACTAATAGCATAAATTAGATATTCATTTACTTTTCTGTGTTAGTTATAAACAAAACAAACCTACTCTTTCATACTTGCGTAATTAGTAGTGATAGTGAACTCTTTTACAATTGCTAATCACAAGTCTCTATGGGATCGATATCCGACTTTACAAGTCTCTGTATTACTTGGCGATCGCGTATACTTGCGTGTGCGTTTGGGAGCTACAAGTTGCAACCACAGTGATGGAGCATGACACTAACACAAATTGTTAAGATTAAGGCTAGATATAAGGGTACTTTGGGTAAGAGGCAGTAACCGGCATTAAAAAAAATCTAGCTATCACACTAGCAGAGGACAAGAGGCAAGACAAAAGCATTATAATGCAGGACTGAAATGCAGAATTGCGGGGGGGGGGGACACAAAATACGGAGTTGTGCATGTTTTAGGCAAGAAATAGAGCAATACTTATGATACATTAGATGCGCTATAAACACGGACATGCGCAATAAAAGCTTTCAAGTTGGTTAATTGCCAAATCCTGAAACAAGATAAATTGACTTGTAAGTTAGAGGCAATTAAATAAAACATGGATGCTCAAAGGGGAGATGGATAAGAAAATGAAACCTAGGAGAAACATCCATGACCTCGGCATCACACCTTGAAAGAGTACTATTTAGGACGAAAGGCAGCAACTAAGAAAACTCGAGTGAAACACACAATTACTTAAATTAGGAATAACTTGAACCAATTAGAACTGCAAAGCAAGAAAAGAATGATGTGGTATTTGCTTCAAAATTTTGAATTTTTTTTTTGGAAAAAATTGCAATTTTTCCCAGAAACTGTTTTTCAACAAAAAAACCAAATGCCAAGAAAGATTTTTTTTCAGTTCACCGAAAGCTGCTCAAAAGTTTCAAAGTTTTTCAGTATTAGAAAAACTTTTCTTCCTTGATGTTTGGTTTGAAAAAAAGTTTTTGCAAAAAATTGAATTTCTTTTTTCAAAATTTTGAAGAATGCCTACTCTTGAGAGGATAAGCAATTCATGTACAAGCTCACTTCAGTGGAACACGTTAGCCAATACAATTAAATTAGCGTCGCTCATTTGGGAGATTTCAGAGAAGCAAAGAACATCTTCTTTTTTGATATGGTAAACTCATCCGGCAAACACCCCTTCCAGGAGTCAATAGGCCATTTCCCGCTTTGCTCCACTGGTTACTCAAACCCTTGATCTCAAAGTTTGAGACGGCCTTTCCACTAGATTATCCCTGCCTTGTCATCGCAAGGTTGAATTCATTGTGGGAGTAAGAAAGTTACTACTAATATCTTGAAACTATGTATCCTCATAGAACTATGTTGAGCTTTGAATCCTCAGTGGCTCAGTCAGTATTAAAATAACGAAGAATTACAGAGGCTATTTTGCTGTTTTTTTTTAATCATGCAGCGGTTAGGAGTATTTCGTCCGCTCAGGATCAGCTTATTGTTCTTCAATAATAGGGTTATTAGGCTGATACCAGATTTTGACAAAATCATTTTGCATACAAGAGTAGGAAAATAAAAAGAATCTAACCTGCCTTCTTGAGGAAATGATGCAAGCAATGATAAACGGGCGTTTAAGATATTTTCTCCGTGAATTTAGTTATTTTTGGATACCCAACTATTCATATCTTAACTCACTCATTTAACCACGGAGTATTTGATACTCTTACACTGACATCACATAAACTTTGCTGTAAGCCACTAACTTAATACTCCACATGAACTTATCTCACATAATTTGTTAATACTGCTCTATTTTCTCCTTTTTAAAGTCAACCAAACAGTGTCCACAGCATAAACATTTTAAATGGAACACCTACACTCAACATTACTTCTTACTTTCTTATGACAAACGAAGCTCCAAAAACAATAAAAGAAAATATTAATCCAAGCAAGTGAGAAATGGCTTGCACTTGCATAAACTTTGAAGATATGTATCTAATATATAGAGTAAAAAAGACTTGTAGATATAAAGCAATGGTTACTGACCTATGCTCATCCTCTGTCCAAGCAATGCCTTTGCGGCGCTCCTGATCTGCCCTCGAAGACTTACCTCCATGATTTGATTCACCATTTAAGTTGCCACTCTTCTTTCCTGTTCCTTCATCACCACCATGGCTTGTAGAACTGTCTGAAGAAGAGTTATAACAAGGTAAAGGAACACAGCCAGACTCGATCCGGCTAACATCATCTAGTAAGAGGTCGTAATGATGCTTAACCTCTTCTAATGTTTTCCCTGGAACATCAGAGGCAATTTTCTCCCACCAATCGTCAGAACCCTCAGGGTAAGTTGCCAAGGCATTCTCAAATGCCTTATCTTGCTCTCTACTCCATATGGAGCTACTTGACTCATCTATTGTCATCTAACCTTGTTACTTTTGATTGAAACGAAATGGAAGTGAATCTGAACAACTTCTCAACAGTCCCACATAAAAATTAGAACTTTGCAAAATAGAAAGGGAAATTGTGATCTGAGCTATTGGCTAAGCAACAATTTAACTGCACAATGAGAACAGAAACAAAGGAGTCCAAAAATAGGCAAACAAACTGAAAGCAAGCTACAATAAATATCACCAAATACCAGAATGGAAAGAGATGCTGATGGATGGATCCAATGGTTGTTTCCTTGGCCAAATCAAGAACTGGACACTTGTGAATTGCTGACCATATTGATGAACAAAAGGGACCCAAGTTCAGTTACAACATGAGAAATATCTGAAACCCATAAAACAAAAAGATGCAATAAATGCCATTTTAGCATAGAGAGAAAATAGATAGCTTTAATTACCGACCGTGATTCCAATTCCATGGTAATTAGGGTTATGAACTATTAACCATGAAAATGACTACCATGATGAATCCAAACATACAAGAAATTTGGATAGCAACAGTATTTGAATTGCCCCCTTACTGACAGCACAGGCCCACAAACAAAAGCATTTTTCTGCTTCTCTTACTAAAAGGAGAGTAGAGACCCAACTTTTACTGTACAACCTCAACACAGCCACACATAGTAAAATTACTCAATTATGTACAAAGTTCAAAAAAAAACATACTTCACCTTTCAAAATGTTTGTGTTATTTTAGATTCGATTCAAAATGTTTGTGTTATTTTAGATTCGTTTCAAAATGATTGTGTTATTTTAGATTCGTTTCAAAATGTTTGTCTTTTTCCCTTTTTATAACTTTTTAATTCTAACGTTTGAGCTGACATGTTTAAGATTATAAAATTAAATAATATTTTGATATAATCTTTGTATCTTTTAATTTAAAATCACAAAATTTTAAAAAAAAATTATTTTCTTAAATTTCGTGTCGAGTCAAAACCAAATAAACATTTTAAAACTCATGAATTAGTCTATATGGGATATTTTCAGCAAACCGGAAAATAGGAGTCGTATTTAACCAATGAATGCAAAGCAGTAAGTAATGAAATCACAAATTCAGTTCCTAATCGGACAACACTTTGAAAGCGACTACATTGACTGGGGAATATGAAGGTTACCTTAAGATGATTTTACTGCTAACAAACAACATTTTGACAGTTTTCTGTTTGAAAGAAAAAAAAATGCTTTTGAAGACTTACAGTTACCGATTGACTGGAAAGTGGAAAGTGGAAAGTGGAAAGTGGAAAGTGAGCAAACTTTGGTCAACCAAGATCTTCCTTATCCTTAAAGGAGTACCAATGATCATTGATAAACATTCGGTTAATCTTTTCTCCAATTGCATAAAAGCACCAAATTTTCTTTATAATTAGCCCAGAATCATGAAAACCCCAAAATGTCCTTTACTGACGAAAAAATAGGGAAATTATTTTTTCAAAAATGAAAAATAAATATGGAAACAACAAAATTTGAATGACGTTGATACGTTATACTGAAAAATGAACCGTCCACAACAAGAGCCGCATAGAAGAGAGCGGGGCCTATTCCAATTGCACACCTACTTGTGCAAAGAGAGTGACAGTTAATAGCATAAGTGGATCAACATCTTACACTATTGGGTTCTCAAATTTTGAGCCTATTTTTTTGTCTCACAATAAAGAGTCTCACACGATTAATATTATTTGTGTGTCGGTTAAGTATGAAGACTGTAATGAAGAGTGGATAAAACACCTTTTTTTGTTTGGATCAATAAAAAAGTTCAATCTTTCTGTTTTTTCAAACTGAAAATGATTGCAGAAATTAAGGACTCTATCCTGAATATGTATATATCCTGTTTTAATAGTGGGGTTCTGACTTGGCCAATGAGTTGTGCATATAATAATGTATCAATACTTGTTACCAAGATTTTATACACTTCTTGATCAATTATTACAGTTTCCATTCCTAGTCCTATATGGAGAACATTTATATAAGTCGATAAACCCACAGCAATTGCGTACTAACTCACGAGGCAAGTGAAATGATAGTTTCATTATAACACACACTTAGCAATAATGGAGCCATAATTTTTATTAGGGGATTCAAAATATACAAAATTACAGATATGAAGAAGTTAAGAAAATTCAATAACCTATTATATAGATGTAAAAATAATTTAATCTTATATGTGTAATATAATTTTGAGACGAATGAAATTCAAATGAACCTCTTAGGAGGCCTAGCGGTTGAACTTTTTGCCAAAACTATTTGGCACTACTAAGGTAATGCTCTTATTTAATGTATTTTTGAAAGAAATAATCCCCTTGATTATTTTCATTGATTGAATAGATATATATACAAGTTACAAAATAGGAGAATCATATTCCTATTCTATTTCTAAAACCTTATTCTACCATAATTCTAACTATACAATTATGGTATGTGTATATCCTAAATATGGTAAGAGTATATCCTATTCTAGGTAACAAATATACTACAATATACACACAATATACTTTCCTTAATAAACAATATTTTCTACCTTTGTTTCTTTGTCGCTTTGTCCCGTGTTGAAATTTGGGCGTTCTTGGGCCTCGACAGCCCACAAATGAGAAGGCTCCTATGCGCAATCGCCGCTTGCTTCAGATATCATCGATATACATGTGATATACATCTTTGTATATTCAGTGTATATCACATGTATATTGTTCTGCTTAACACACCCACTTGATAGCGAGGCGGTTTTAATGAGATTGTCCTTAAAATCTTCAAAGAGAACCGCTGGTAGACCCTTTGTAAAGATGTCTGCAATTTGGTAATGAGACGGGACATGGCATACACGAACTTGACCCTTTGCAACCTTTTCACGGACAAAGTGAATGTCCATTTCGATATGATTGGTGCGCTGGTGTTGAACCGGGTTACCTGAAAGGTAGATGGCACTAATGTTATCGCAATATACCAAGGTTGTCTTCTGAATGGGACAATGAAGCTCCAACAGCAAATTACGTAGCCAACATGATTCGGAGACCACATTCGTTACCCCTGGATATTCTGCCTCTGCACTGGAGCGTGATAGAGTCGTTTGACGCTTTGCCGACCATGAGACCAAGTTGTTGCCAAGGAACATACAGTAGCCAGAAGTCGACTGTCTAGTGTCGGGACAACCACCCCAATCAGCATCCGTGTAAGAGACCAGTGTGGATATAGATGAAGGATACAAGTGCAACCCATAGTCCATTGTCCCCTGGATATACCGAATGATGCGTTTGATTGCATTCATGTGCTCAACTCTGGGATCATGCATGAATAAACACGTCTGCTGAACCGCATATGTAATATCCGGTCTGGTAAAGGTAAGATACTGGAGGGCCCTTGCCAGACTGCGATAGCGGATTGGGGCCTCGTATGGTGCACCTGCTGCGGCACTTAGCTTTGGGTTTGCATCAACTGGCGTGGAAGTGGACTTACAGGAAGACATCTCAGCCCTCTCTATGATCTCAGCAGCATATTTTCGTTGAGACAAAAACAAGCCACCTGAATGACGCTTGACGGCAATCCCCAAAAAATAACTCAAAGGCCCTAAGTCTTTCATAGCAAATTCAGAACTGAGCATGGCCATGATAGACTGGCGCAAAGCATCGGAGGAGGCCGTTAAGATGATATCATCCACATAAAACAGAATATAGGCCAAGGATGAACCACGGCGGTAGATGAACAAGGAATTGTCTGACCTGCTATGAGTGAACCCAATAGTTGAAACAAAGTCAGCAAACCTAGTGTACCAGGCCCTCGGAGACTGCTTAAGCCCATATAAGGACTTCTTCAACAAACATACATGATGAGGACGGTTTGGATCCCTGAAACCCAACGGCTGATGCATATAGACTGTTTCCTTGAGATCCTCATGTAGGAAAGCATTCTTGACATCCAACTGATGAATTGGCCAAGTCTTTGAAAGAGCCAAGCTTAGCACAGTGCGAATGGTAGCCGGTTTGACCACCGGACTAAACGTCTCACCACAATCTATCCCAACCTGATGAGTCTTACCATCACCAACAAGTCGCGCCTTATGTCGAGCAAAGGACCCATCTGAATTCTCCTTATGAGCAAAAATCCACATAGACCTGATAACATTAATACCATATGGATGGGGCACCAACTCCCACTTCTTATTATCAATAAGAGCATTAAATTCATCAGTCATAGCAATTTTCCAATTAGGGTCATTTAATGCGGACACAGGATTGCGGGGCAAGGGGGATTTAGAGACATTAGAATGTAAATTAAAATGTCTTTTAGGTGTAAAAATACCCCGCTGACTACGAGTGACCGGTCTATGACTCGAGGAAGAATTGAGGGATGTTTGGGAATTTTCTGGGCTCGGGACGGACTGGCCAGCAGGCAGTGGGCCTGCTGGCCCAAATCGGTAAATGCTCGACTCGGCCACGGACCAGTTCGAGGTGGCTGGGCCAGCCCAATTGCTGGAATAGTTCGATGGCGGCTGTGGGCATGGCGATGCTGTGGGTCCAGGCGATGGGCCATTGGAGGATTTTGGGTACGGGAGATGTCCGAAAAATTTCGAATAATATACGGGGATATTTGGTCATCCAAAAAATTATATGACTTAGGTTCGGGAGTATGAACTTTCGTAAATGGGAATTGAGTTTCATCAAAAATGACATCGCGATTGATTATGATTTTCTTGGATGATAAATCAAAACACTTATAACCACGATGATTTGACGGATAACCCAAAAACACACACGGGGTAGACCGAGCCTGAAGTTTGTTAATTATGGTGGATGGGAATAACGGATAACACAAGCACCCAAAAATCCGAAGATGAGAATAAGACGGGTTCTTATTATATAGAATTTTTAGGGGGGAAGAATATGTCAGACCTTTAGAAGGAATTATGTTAAGAAGATAAGTGGCCATTTGTAGAGCATGATGCCAAAAATATGGAGGTATGGAGGCATGTATTAGGAGAGTTCGGACAATGTTATTTATGGAACGAATTTTGCGTTCGGCTTTCCCATTTTGTGAAGATGTATGAGGACATGAAAAATGAAAATTTATCCCATTAGTAGCACAAAATTCCCGAAACTCCCTATTGTCATACTCTTTCCCATTATCACACTGAATATTTTTTATTTCTCTTTCGAATTGAGTACGAATGAACGCTCTAAATTTGATGAAGACGGAAAACACTTGTGATTTATTCGCAATTGAAAACGTCCACAAAAATCTAGAATAATCATCTAAAAAGAGAACATAATATCGATGACCCATTGAACTAAGAACAGGAGATGTCCATAAGTCGCTATGAATAATGTCAAATGGCATAGACGTATGAGAATTGGAGTCTACAAATGACAACTTAACAAGTTTTTCTAATGAACAAGACTGACAAATTAGAGTACGACTCGTACCCTTACAAGAAATAAAGCTATTTTTATCTAAAGCTAATAAAATAGAAGATCCCGGATGACCCAGACGAGCATGCCACATGGAAGGAGAGATGGCTGCAAAAGCTGACGACAAGGCTGGACTCGATGGACTGAAATCGGGCATGATAGGATACAGATCCCCCCTACTATCACACCTCATGAGATGACTCCCCGTCTTGAAATCCTTCACAGAGAAATCGAAAGGATCAAATTCAACAGAAACATAATTGTCATTTGTGAACTTGCGGACAGACACTAAATTTTTAATCAATTTAGGAGCATGTAAAGTATTTTTCAAGAGAAGTGGTGGATTGGGGGGAGACAACGTTTTCTGACCATACCCTAGAATTGGAATAAAACTGTCATTACCAATAATTATCCCCCGAGGGGTGCTCAAATTGGAATAAGATGAGAGAGTACCTGATTCGGAAGTCATGTGAGTAGTGGCCCCGGTGTCCATATACCAATTTGGGTCCGGTTGAGTCAATCCCAACGTGTGCATCGCGGCCTCGATATCGGTCTGAGTGGGGCCTGCTGCATGATAGGCTTGGAGAGCTCGGGGCCCAAGAACTCCTGGCCATGCCGAATCTGGGCCAGAATGCTGTTCTTTGCCGTTCTTTGGGCCAGCGGCGATGGGCCGCCACTGCTGGGTATTGGGCCTGGACTATTGGCCAGCCCACTGGCCGCTGGAAATTCCTGCGTTGTGAGGACAGTTGGCCCACGGCCCCCACCCCCACTGCCATGGGCCCTACTGCTGGGCCCAGGGGGGTGGTGGGCCATTGTTCACTGGATGGGACCCACCGCCTGCTTGCTGGCCACCGGAACCTCCACTAGAACCACCGCGTTTGCCCCCGCGGTTTTTGTTATTATTCTTTCGATTATTCTTGCCGCCACCATTGTTATGGTTTTGGCCCGAATTATTAACAAAACCTGAAGGATTAGGAGAGGATGCCATCATGACAACTGGCTTGCTCCGGTAGCCGCCTTTTTAGCCAAACCGGCTTCTTCCAACGTAAGCATGGAGCGGGCTTGATGGAAGTCGGGAAGAGGGTTGCTTTGGCGAAGGAGAGTTCCAACACCATTATAGGCCTCCGAAAGACCGGCAACCAACTGTAGAACTAGACGATTATTCGTTACTGGTGCGCCAACATTACGGAGTTGATCCGCCAAGTCCTTTAGTTTCTTGCAATATGTAGAAACGTTCGGAAATTCGTCCATTCGAACGAGAGAGAATTCCTGCTCGAGTGTGACGACACGGGAATATTGGTTGTCTTGGAATAGGTCACGCAATCTATTCCATGCAGCCATAGCCGTGGTATCTGGCTCAATAATCGTCTGTAGAAGGTCCACCAAAATAATGGCGTATATCCACCGAAGAACGGTAGCATCAAGTGTAATCCATAACTCAGGATCCTCCACAGGAAGGGGTCTAGCGGGAGGAATGATATGGTGAAGAACTTGATAAGATATAGCATGAATTTTAAACAACTCCGCCTACGTTGCATATTGCACGTTTTCCATTTCAAGGACAATAGGGACACTTAGCTTGATATTGGAAACCGTGAGGGCAGGGTGAAAATTGTTCTTAGACATATTGATAAGAACAAAGAAGGAGGGGAAATTTAAGAGAGGTTTTTGAGAGCGGAAGACGAATTTTGGAAGAGAAACCCGAGGGGGGAAGGGGGGGTGTCTCGGCCGAGGGGTCCAAAAAATTTTGGGAGAGAAATTTTTTTGTAAAACCTAGTCTATTGATACCATGAAAGAAATAATCCCCTTGATTATTTTCATTGATTGAATAGATATATATACAAGTTACAAAATAGGAGAATCCTATTCCTATTCTATTTCAAAAACCTTATTCTACCATAATTCTAACTATACAATTATGGTATGTGTATATCCTAAATATGGTAAGAGTATATCCTATTCTAGGTAACAAATATACTACAATATACACACAATATACTTTCCTTAATAAACAATATTTTCTACACTGTTTTGTTGCTTGTTGTCCCGTGTTGGGCTGGACGTTACTGGGCCTCGACAGGCCCACTGCCGAGAAGGCTCGTATGTGGCACTGCTTCTTGTTGCTGTATATCACTGATATACATGTGATATACACTGTTGTCTATTCAGTATATATCACATGTATATTGCTCTGTTTAACAATTTTATCGATGGTGATTTGTTAGATATGTGCAAAAAGTTATTCAATAATTTGATTTCAAATGTTCAGTATGTATATACTACTTTTTGTTCTTGGAGACGAATATTACCACATAATTAACACATTAAATTGTCAACAACTTTAATTATGTCGTTACCTTTCAGAAATGGAGTTTTGCACATATTTCACTTCAAAACATGTTATAATATCTACTTCTATCATATATACTGTAACATTAAATTGTTTAACACTCATTCATGATACTGCTTTTTTAACTAATAGAAATAAATAATCAAATGGAACACTTCATAATCTGAATGTTTACCTTTTATATGTATTGTCGTACTCATTGTCATGATCCAAAATTTTACAGTTTCATGACTTGAACTCAACAATTCTTGTGACGAGCGAATCACAACTAATACAATTCAATTGATCACAAGTCTAAAATAAGACCATTTAATATAATCGGTAAATAATTATTTGGATTCAATACAGAACTTTAAAATCAAAATAGTATAAGATCATCAAAAAGAAAGTGTATTAACAAGATAAAGTGCATTAGATCAATATTAAACTAAAGGTCGCTCGGCGTGCACTATCATGAACATAATACAACACTCTAACAATTTAATCAAGTTAAAGCTTAGTAGCAATCTATGCATGCACCTCATTAGTCATTAGACCCAAACCAAAGTATTACTACATATCATTCTAATACCACCAGGAAATATATGGAAATTAGGTTGGTATTTGATAGGATTTAGGCTTGATTTTGATTGTGAGGGAATATGGACCAGGTTCTCTGTTTTAGCTCAATTGGTTTATGTAATTCCCTATAGTTTGTTTTAAGATGAGTATATATATACCCCCTCCCCCTCTAATGTTTACTCTCAACCTTCAAGATCACGTGTTCCCTCTCAATCATCCTCATCTGCTTCTTTCTTCATACCTACTGACTTTAGCTGGAGTCAGTCTTGTTTCATCATAGTCTTGATTGAGAACTTTTCTCTTGTTAATCCCTTTAGTCATCAGCAACTAAGGAAACAGATTACCCTTGTCATTAACTCCTTCAATGTTTTTCCATGTTCAGCATTTTCCTCTTTTGTTTTCAAATTACATTGTAGTATTCCCCTTGAGTCACTGCTTGTGTTTTATAGTAACAAATATTTTAATTTACTAACATGTGAGTGATGTTAGGAGTCTTTAACTGATGATTTTCTGAGGTGGGTTCCACTGACCAACATACATGACTTGCAAAAAAGGGAGGAGATTTATGAGGTTGGGTATTTGGTATAGAGTTATACATATATATGGTCTTACTTGAGTTGGCTTCTTTTCAAGAAAGGGATTATAGGACTGACGGTGGGTTGACAGTATAAACATATCTTGACAACTTTCTATTGAAAAGAGGTGGATATGTGATAGTCATAAGAACTATACTCTTTAACTGGTTTCCTTGATGTATGTGTCGTCTAAGCTCAACTGATCATTGTATGAGTGCATACCAGTTAAGTTATAAGACTTAATAAGAAATTATTTCACTTAGATCCGTCTCAAACACTTGCCTATCATTGTCAAACTCGAGGAGAAGTCTGGTTTGCGCAGTTTATCTTCCAAATTTTGCTCCTTCAAGCTGCTTCTCTAAATGATTGCATGTATGTCTCCTCCTACTTTTTCTACACCATTTTCTTTTGTATTGACCTATAAACCAATAATTCTTTCTTTGGTTGAGGTAACCATTTGTGTGCTGGCGTTTGATATGTTGCCCTATTTTTGCACTTCTTCAGCCTCTCTCAGAGAACCAGTTCTTTCATCTGGTTTCTCTGAGTGTTCTTGATTACCATACGTTTGTGTGGGTATGCTTTTTCTTGTTCTACTGCAAATCCTTCATTTTCTCCACACATTGTGATGACTATATGGTTGATTTTGCTCAGCTCATCCTCTTGCTTCTTCTCTTCCTCTAAAAAATAGGTTCTAGTGATGATATTTGGGATGACAGATCTTGATTTTCTCTTATTGTGCTTTCTATAGTATATCTCTGTCATGATTGATCTTCTTTTTTGTTGCCAACTTCACCAGTTCCTATTGGAGATCTGTTAAGGACCAGGTTCTTATACATATTTGTCCATTCTTTTTAAACATTTATTGTCAATTGTACATTATTTTTTAATTATCAAATCTTCATAAGATCTTGAATTGAGATTCAAATCAAAGCAGCTCAACAACTCTCACAATAACAACTATTGATTGAATAATTATTAATCTGATCAATAATGTCAAGCTCCAATAACATCAATATGGTGATTTATATAGGAGTATGAAAGGTCGTGTTTTTGTAGATGTGTTCTCCAAATCCAAATCAAACTTGGTTCAAGAATTCAAGAAACTATGTTTTCATGTTTTGTGTCGGCCTTCACACATTTTCTTCTAATTACAAAGATGTTTTCATGTTTTGTGTCGGCCTTCACACATTTTTTTCTAATTACAAAGATATTTTCATGCTTGAAATTTTGGTAATATTTTCATGTCTTAAACTTGTATTCCTTGACTCATTGAAATAAGCCAAAATCCCAATTCCTCGAGGAATCTAACAACTTTCCATCTTTGATCAACAGTCTCTAGTTGTCCTCAAAGGACATGGTTCTTTAAGTATGCAATATTTGTTACCAGTATCACCAGTTTCTTTAAGAGACATGATGTCAACCTGGTTCTTATGGATGTTTGTTCATTATTCTTGTACATCATTTGACAATCATCAAAATTTGAATTCAATGTAGCCTAACATTTCTTCTTTAGTTCAATTTCCACAGAATGGGTTAGATTTAAACAGGCCCATTGTGTTAATTGATTCAAAATTTGTTAAATCTGCTCTAATTGAATTGAATTAAATTTATAACAATATGTATCTATCAATTGTGATTTAATTGTGATTTATGAAAAATAATATAGACGCTCCAATCAAGTTATTGATGCCACATACCAGGACAATTTGAAATTGCAAATAAGCAGGAAGTCTGCAGATGAATTCTTGTTTACAAAGGACTATCATAGTTCTTCTACATCGAGGAGGCCAATTGATGAATCATTGAAAGACCACCAGATGGCTAGTTGGCATGAGTAGATAAATGAAAAAGCCGGTGAGGAAGGGAGAAAGAGGGGAGCAGGTATGTAACGACTTAAAAAGTCATTTTACTTGCTTTGCCTAGAAATCCCTAAATTGCCCTCCTCGATCCCTTATTTGAATGATTCTGGCTTATAGAGATGGATGGCACAGTTCCCGGGGTGATTGGGTAGGTTTTGGCCCCATTTAGTAAAGTTGGAGAAATCATAAGTTAAGAAGAAAAAAGAGTTTGATTCATAGTTGACTTTTGGGTAAACGTGCTCTGTTCATAGTTTCGTTGATTCCATTAGCTCCGGGACGATATTTATGACTTAGTCGAGCCTTTAATTCAGGTCCCGAGGCAGCCCTATGTATTTTGAGATTTAGTTTATAAAATTGTGGAAATAGAATTTAAGTATTGACTTTAGTCAAACCCGAGCCTTAGAGACTTTTTCTAAGAAATCCGAGTGCGCGAGCAGGTCCGAAATGTGATTTCTAATAGGGTAGCATGTTTGGTTTTTGTCCAGGAGGTTCCAGGAGTGTTCCGGGTGGTTGGCGTAGAATTTCATGTCCTTAGGTTACTGCAGGTTACTGGTGTTTGCGGGGCGACCAGGCGTCCACCTCGGCGAGTCTACCTCAACAGAGGTTTGGCTCATCAAAGTGGAAATATGGATTTAAGTGGGTTCCACCCCAGTGGATAGGGTTTCTATTGGAACGGGTTCGACCCAGCGGATAGGGTTTTCGCTGGAGCAGGTTCGCCCCAGCGAAATCAGGTCCGCCGGTGTGGGTCACTAGCAGCTTTTAGGTAAAGTTAGACCTAACATTTATTTCATTCCCCAATATTGATACCTCTTTGAGACTCCAGTTTGGGTAGCAAGTTAGGGATAACTTCAAGAGATTTTTCACCCTTTAGGTAATCATTCTTCCTTTCATTAATGAGTATTATGTATTACTAGAAATACTTATTGAGATTAAGAGAGTTCTAACTGTGGATTTAGGGTTGATTAATGGATTATTATTGTTGTTATCCCAAACTAGTGTTATATTCATCTAGTAGATGATGTTTATGAGATTAATTTCTTGTTAAGAACCCTTTTGGAAATTGGAGAAAAATCTAGGGTTAGAATTGGAGCTTTTTTATAATTCTTGAAATTGAGGATCTTTTGGGGCTTTGTTGTTCAATCAACTTGAGATTATGCATATCTAGCTTGTATTAGTACTATTTGGGTAGAAAAGTCGATATTCTGATAATGTGGGCCTGAGGTTCATTCATAAACTAGCTTGGGGGATTATGGATAACTTAGACCGTAATTTTTTTTTTTCTTGATATGTTTGATCAGAGTGGATTCGTGAGGAGGATAAGCGGAAAGGAAAGGTTGTTGTTTGAGTCTTCGACTTCATTTAGGCAAGTTGAGATTTTTCTAGACTCTAGCATAGTGTTATGTGTTGGTTTGCTCAATTAATAAACTAATGGGACTATTGGGAACTTGGAAATCCCATATTAGTGAGGTGGCGAACACTAATATGGGTATCAGGTAAACTTAAATGGGTAATCAATGAACTAATATTATACCAAATTGAGGAGTTTTTGTGTTTAGCCTTCAGGCCATGATGTGATGTGCAAGAGTCCGCTTAGTTTGGTATGATTGTTGTTGACTTGGGCTTGTAGCCATTGATATGACATCTTGATTTGACTGTCATGCATTCATCACTCTACACCTCGTTTGCATACTTGATTAAGACTAATAAATACTAATTATTCTGATTGCATAGTGTATTCATATCCATCTCATTCATATATTATATATATACTTGGCATTGGTTACTGGTGAAATCACTAAGAATAACTTGAGAAATCGGATTAAAGAACATGATACATGTTTATGAGAGTGATGACCGCTATGACACTTTAGCCATAGAGTTGGTATCCGATGAGATCGAATGAATATATGGACCTTGTGAGTTCCTCACGGGTCACGTGACAGCTACTTCAGGAACGTGTGTGTACAAGGTATTGTGGCCACTTGCATTCATGCATGTCATTCTGCATTGCATAAATTTATACCATGATATGAGCTTTATGACATGTGTCTGGCTTTAACTTTAGTGAACTTGTGCTCTTGGACTGCTAGAAGGTATGCATTTAGCTTATGATTAACTTTGTGTAAGACCTGAACAAAGTGACATGAGGGATCTAGACGGCCTACTGAGATTTAGGTTGGACTTGTGTGATGTGTGACTTGAGGGTACATACATAGAATTAAACTGCAGATTTATCATACGTTGGTTAACTATTTTATTCTATACTTATGTAACTAACTAGTAGAGAGAGGTATCGTAAACTGTAAAATTATGGAATTAGAATTAAAGTGTTGACTTTAGTCAAACCCGAGCCTTAGAGACCATTCTTGGAAATCTGAGTGCCCGAGCAGGTCCAAAATATGTTTTCTGATAGGGTAGCATGTTTGGTTTGTGTCTGGGAGGTCCGGAAGTGTTTCAGTGATTGGCAGAGGATTTCATGTCCTTAGATTGCTGCTGGTTACTGGTGTCCGCCCTAGCGATCAAGCGTCCGCCTCGGCGGGTCTGCCTCAGCGGAGGTCTGACTAGCCAAAGCAGAAATGTGGATTTTAGTGGGTTTTGCCCCAGCGGATAGGGTTTTTGCTGGAGCAGGTTTGCCCCAGTGGAATCGGGTCCGTCGGAGCGGGTCACTGGCCAGCTTTTAAGTGAAGTTAGACCTAGTATTTATTTCATTCCCCAATATTGATACCTCTTTGAGACTCGAGTTTGGGCAGCAAGTTGGGGAAAAGTTTAAGAGATTTTTCACCCTTTAGGTAATCATTCTTCCTTTTATTAATGAGTATTAGTGTATTACTTCTTAAGCATGTGTATTAAATAGGGGAAAAGGGTAGAAATACTTATTAGATTAAGAGAGTTCTAATTGGGGATTTAGGGTTGATTAACGGATTATTATTGTTTTTATCCCAAACTAGTGTTATATTCATCTAGTAGATGATGTTTATGAGATTTATTTCTTGTTAAGATCCCTTTTGGGGATTGGAGATAAATCTAGGGTTAGAATTGGGGCTTTTATATAATTTTTGAAATTGAGGATCCTTTGAGGCTTTGTTGTTCAATCAACTTGAGATTATGCATATCTAGCTTGTACTAGTACTATTTGGGTAGAAAAATCGGCATTATGATAACGTGGGCCAAGGGTTCCTTTGTAATCTAGCTTGGGGGATTATGGATAACTTAGACCGTAATCTCATTTTTACTTGATATATTTGATCAGAGTGGCTTCGTGAGGAGGCTAAGCAGAAAGAAAAGGTTGTTGCTTGAGTCTTCAGCTTCATTTAGGCAAGTTGAGACTTTTCTAGACTCTAGTAAAGCGTTATGTGTTGGTATGCTCAATTAATGAACTAATGAGACTATTGTAAACTTGGGAGTCTCGTATTAGTGAGGTGACAAACATTAATATGGGTTCCGGGTAAACTTAAGTGGGTAATCAATGAACTAATAGTATAGCAAATGGAGGAGTTTATGTGTTTAGCCTTCGGGCCACGTGCGGTGCAAGAGTCCGCTTTGTTTGGTATGCTTGTTGTTTACTTGGGCTTGTAGCCATTGATATGATATCTTGATTTGACTGTCATGCATTCATCACTCTACACCTCGTTTGCATACTTGATTAAGACTAATAAATACTAATTATTCTGATTGCATAGTGTATTCATATCCATCTCATTCATACATTATATATATACTTGGCATTGGTTACTGGTGAAATCACTAAGAATAACTTGAGAAGTCGGATTAAAGAATATGACACATGTTTATGAGAGTGATGACCGCTATGAAACTTTAGCCATAGAGTTGGTATCCGATGAGATCGAATGAATATATGGACCTTATGAGTTCCTTACGGGTCACGTGACAACTACTTCAGGAATGTGTGTGTACAAGGTATTGTGGCCACTTGCATTCATGCATGTCATTCTGCATTGCATAAATTTATACCATGATATGAGCTTTATGACATGTGTCTGGCTTTAACTTTAGTGAACTTGTGCTCTTAGACTGCTAGAAGGTATGCATTTAGCTTATGATTAACTTTGTGTAAGACCTGAACAAAGTGACTTGAGGGATCTAGACGGCCTACTGAGATTTAGGTTGGACTTGTGTGACGTGTGACTTGAGGGTACATACATAGAGTTAAACTGCAGATTTATCATACGTTGGTTAACTATTTTATTCTATACTTATGTAACTAACTAGTAGAGAGAGGTATCGTAAAGTACCAATCCTCTCCACCGTTATAGCTAGGGTCGGTTGACGATGCTTGTTGAGTACACATATTTCCCGTACTCACTCTATGCTTGTTGCACTCTATGTGCAGGTACTGGGCCAGGAGGCGATACCGGAGCAGCTTGATTCTTCCCCCTCATCAGCGCGAGTGATATTTGGAGTCTAGAGTGAGTCGCAGCTTCTTTCCCGGCACTGGAACTCCACTCCTCCTTATTGTTATGTTTTGCTATTCACAGACTATGTCCTATTGTTTTATTCAGACAGATTATGTATTTCTCCTTTATTCAGACTTGTATTCAGTGTAGAGCTTGGTACTCATGACTACCAGATCACTTGGGGTTTTTATTTTAGACTCAGTATTTGTATTTTGAAACTATTTACGTATTCCTTTTGCACTCTTTTATTTCTACATAACTTTACACTTATTCGTATGATTTGTATGTTGGGTTCGCCTACGGATTAAGGTAAATGCCCTCAAGCCACAAATGGGTTTTGGAGTCATGACAAGGTATGTGTACTAAATCATCGGAGGACAGACAAAGGCGGCGGGAGCTCTGTGATCTTCTTACCATTAACAAGATTAGGTCTCCCTTGCGCGAGAGGACTTTTGACTCCATAGTTGAGACCCAATTTCAGACGGAGCTTAAAATGGAGGAAGCCCTTCATTCGGAGAGGGCAAAGAAGGTTCACAATGTAATTGAGCTAAAGTGGAAAAAAAGTTCCCACTTTCACAAACTGTGCTTGATCAGAGGGGAGTTTGACTATGGATACATGACTCTTTCGACTTGATATTAATGAACCAAAGTTGTATAACCTTGTTCAGCCCAGCTATTCAATTTGAGCTACAGAGAAAGGCTCAATTAGACCAAGAATCAGATAGGCAACTGAGTTTCAGTTTCAAAAAGGGAGAAAATCTCACTAGAACGAGGTTCAGTTCAAATCGGTCACAAATATTTACATGGTAAGAATAATATATTGAACGGAGTTTTTTCACTTATAAGATGACAATATTCTTATATCTTTTTTAAGAACGATAATATTCTTGTATCTAATCTCAATGAGGGTGTACGTGGTTCAATTTTAGTCAATTTTTTTCTAATAAAATTTAAATCAACTATGTTATTTTATTAATTTTATAAATCAAATCGAACCAACATAGAATTGACTTTTTGTCATTTTTTAAGGTTTTCATTTTTTTAAAATAATTTCGCTATCCATATACACAAATTCGCATATCATATAAAATGTTTTATTATGATAATTTATATGAAAAATATATATATAGAAGAGTTGTGATGTTTCTTTTAGCAAAAAGTTGAACGATGGACCATCATGAAACTATATTACAATGTATAATAAGTAAATTTATTAACATCACCGCATAACTAGTATATGGTTTGTTTTGGCCATTTAGTTGGCATACTTGTAAACTTAATATGATTGCATAAATTGTGGTCTCAAATGTACACGGTAGTATACGCGATCGACAAGTGATAAATGATGAGTTGAGTATCGTCTCACATAGACTTACGATTAACTATTAACTCAATTAAATAATTACTAATTAATGATCCAAGGGATTTCATAAAAGTTTGTGACTAATTATTGTTAGTAATCTGTATTTCAAAAAATCAGTAAATAATAATAACTGAAAATAAACAGAATCAGTGTTGAAAAATAAGAATAATTTTTCAGAATATAATCGAGCCCACTTAGTTCAAAGTGTCTCCTTAAGGAAATTATTCCCCTCACAGTACTCGAGTTTGATGGAATATCCCCTCCCAGGATAGAACGATTATCTTACCAGAATAGTAGTACTCCAAATTCAGGTAGCGACGAACCACTCAACGGCAGTATATCACACATAATTTATTTGTGCAGAAGAAGAAGAGGTTTGTGTTTTTTCAGAAAATTAGTGAGTAAAATTCTGAGGAAACAAACGAATTTATAGCCATGGAAGCACTGTTTCTGAAGGTTTGCAACCCTTCTGAACATCCACTAAAAACTGGTGGGAAATTTAAATATGGGAAAGAAACCAGGTCGCGGGTCAGACACATGGATCCGGGTCACTAATGGGTAGGATTGGATTAGTTAATTAATTTAATTAAATAATAATTAGAAATTAAAGAAAATTTGGTCCAAAAAAATTATCAATCAATCAGATCATTTGACCGAAACCGAAGCCGAGCCGAGCGACGACGACGGCGCGAAGGGAGACCCTCTTCTTAACCCTTTAGCAACAAGAAGGAGTACTTCTACTTATAAGTAGAAGAACTTTTCTTTCCACTACCGATGTGAGACAAATGCTTATTTTATAAAGCAAGAGGGAACTCCCACTTTTCTTTCCACTACCGATGTGGGACAAAGCAAGAGGGAACTCCTTCCATTTCCCATTCAATCTATCATTTAAACCCAACAATTATACTATTGCAAGAATATAAAAATAAGCAATTAAAATTGAACAAGCGAACGGACACAAGAAGACAAGCTTAAGTTGAAGAAATCAATGAGAGAAAATATCTCAAGGTTATGCGTCAACTAACAATCCCGTTAAGTTATCCACTTAAATTGACTAATCGATTTAAACCGTCATGATTAATTTTACTAATACGAATCTTCAAATTTCTTACTCGACTATTCAAGTTAATTTAACACCTACATTCCTATGAGATTATAAGTAACAAGAATGCATTCATAATTCTTGAAAAAATAATTAAGAACGACGTTTAAAAATAAATTTGGAGGGGAGGGGGAGGTTGGGGGCCATTTTGGCTGATTTTAGCCATTGGCCAACAACCAATTAAAAAGTGAGCCATTGTCCAACAACCAATTAAAAAGTGACTGTTGACTAGGACTGACAATTTCACCCTAACCCGATGGATATCCGATTCACCCGACCCGATTATATGGACGAAAATCCGACAAAACATGGATTTTAATCGGGTGACGGATGGATCGGGTGACGGATCGGGTGACGGATTCAGGTGGACATACATCCAACCCACCACCCGACCCACCCGTTATAAATTAATTATTTTCAATCCACCCCTCTTGTAGATCTTTTAATATTTGATATAAATAATTTATAAACATGATTGCTAATTATATCTACCAATTTATGGATCTAGTTTTACAAAATATAAACTTGTGGTCAACTTTTACATTTAAAATTTGAAATCTCAAATCATGTCTTTTTGGATTATTTGGAATTTCATCTCATGAGATGAAATCGCATGTCCAAACGATTTCATCTCATAAGATGAAATTGCATGTCCAAACGCTTAATAAATGCAATTTTAAATTTGACTAAATCAGACTAAACAAAATAACTTGAGTTAAGAAATATGTGGGTCGTTAACTCGTCCAAATTTAAACAGATTGAACAAATTATATTTTTTTATCTGCTAATTATACAACTCTAAGTTTGATCAAGTAAAATGTATATTGAACAACATAAGAAAGGGAAAAAACAAATGTTGATCGTTTTCACATAAAAATATGAACTCACAATACTAGGAGGATTTATGATATTTATTTTATCTTAACAGTTGATATAATCAAATGCAACTTTGTGGGTTTACCAGACCCTGTCATTCTTGAATTAATCCGTACAATTCTCTACTTCCAATAAAATGAACAAAGTAAAGTTCATTTTTGTGAAATTTGAACTGATATATTTATTAACTGTCATAAATTACCTACAAGACTTGAGTATCGACCAATTTTCATAAGTCTTCGTCGCTTCCATTCGCGAAGCACCCGATCCACCCGATTCACTCGTGGATGATGGGTGGATCGGATGTGGATTAAAAAAAATAAGGTGATGGATGAGTCAGGTGGTGGATAGATCATTGGCGGGTGGAGGCGGATTGAGCTCCACCCGATCCACCTCCGATCCATTGCCAGCCCTACTGTTGACTGATGATTAGTTTGACAAAATTTTAATTTTGTTTAATCAAGTGGGCCTGGAGGACCGGGACGGTTCGATCCTTGAGAGGTATGATATCGGTCCTTTCTGGGTCGGTCCAACAGACCTAATTAATTTGATTGCCTGATTTCCGCCTTATCCTCCCCTTAGCGGTCTTGGATCGGGTCAATATCGATATTAGGATAAGTCGGTCCGGTAGCAGGCAAAACCAGCCCGCTTGATACCCATATTCCTAAGTGAGGCTTGGTTTTTTTTGTTCAAATATCTGTTATTTTATGCGTGTTTAAAAATAATTTTTCATAACCTAAAAAATACGTAATGAACATTTGTTGACTAACAATCATCGAACTTAGTATTGAGTTATTTCGAGAATATTATCAAAATTGTCCTTAATGTATAGGCTTTGGCTATAATTAATCTTAATGTATAAACATGATAGAAATGATCATTAACGTATTCCAAAAAGTGATCAGTCCTAAGACATATAAGTAAAGATAATAAATTGAGGATGTTGGCATCATCCTCCATACACTGCCTTTTATCCTAATCGAAGACATTTTAGGATTTCCTCCCTACTCCATTCACTGCCTGCCTAAAGTTAAGGCAAATCAGGCAATGGTTTTAGGCCCCCAATTCGAAGCATATGAAAATCAAGGCAAATCAAGCAAAGGCAAGGCAAATCAAGCAAAGGTAAGGCAAATCAAGCAAGTGTATGAATTAATTTTTAATTACACGTAGATGAGCTTTTAAAGAAAAAAGGTACATTTTTAAAATTAAAAGCGGAAAGAAAAACTTAAAAAAGATTTGAACAATTCGAAGCATATGAAAATATTCTAATTTTTTATTTAGTGATAAATTCACTTTGATATTAATAGTTTAGACTTATTATTTTAGTTAAATGTTAAAGGGAAATCGCACGAGTAGACGATATTACTCTAGTCGATATGATCAATGAAATAAAAAGGCTTGATTTTTTTAAAAAAAGATTTTGGTTGTAAAATAATTTTAACAGTTCATCTAACTTGTATCCAAGGATAGAAATTTTTCCACATTAAAGTTGATAAAATCTTACCTAAAATAAAGAAATATCTTAAGAGAGACTAAATGAATTAGCTATATTATCAATTGAAAATCGGTTTTAATGAAACTATTAGTAATAACTTTGCACCTCAAAAAGTTGGGAAGATAAATTTCATACAAAAAATATATAATTTTTTTTCTATAATAAAAAATTAATGCCTCTCATCAAGGTTTGACTTTATGCCACCAACTTTGTTAGGCTTCCCCTAGACTCCATTGTATATATTCACCATAAATTACAATTTTCTTCAAGCTCTACCCCTGCATCAAAAGTATTTGCTTGGTTCTTTCAAGTTAGGATTAAGGATTTTGATGTGGATTCTGAAATCGGATTGAACGATACAAGAAGGTACCTTTATTTTATAGTTGATAGATCACGTGAAATGTAGATCCTGTATGGGATAAAATTTGTATCATACAGTTGGACGAATTATATTATCAGACGTGGTAAAGATGATGAGCCAGATCCAGCTCAGCCACAAGTTCCCTAAGAGGCTCTTGCGTTGCATTGGAGGTGTTATAAGATCACTAGTACCGGAAAGCAGAGTATGAAGAGACGTATTCAACCATCAACGAACGAACGAACGTTACTAAAATGGTTTTGCACCTCCCATAGGGAATTAATGACACTAATGATCACCTTTATTGTACGTTATTACTATAACATTAATATGTAATGTTAATAGGGGCATAATTCCTGAAATGTGCACCCCTTAGTCCAAGTATAAATAAGGCTAATCATTTCATCGTAAGGACGTCGAAAAAAGAGATATAGTACATAATTGCTACTTATACTATTTTCTAGTTCTTGTCTTAATTTAGTATTTCAATATCACAATTAGCGGCTTGCAGGGAGACTCTAGCTCAAAGCTTCTCCAAGGCTCAAGATATTCTAATCCTTTACTTTCAATTACATTCTGTTTATATTAGTTTCCATTTCTAATTATCTTGCTATCTTGGTCACTTAAGATCCACCTATCCTTGACCACATATACAAATTCAACTGTACCAATTTACGGGTAAATAATTTGGCGCCCAGAATCAGGCTTAGGCAGTAGTAGTGTCACAAGTGACCCTGTATATTAATCTAACTCTTTTTAATTTTTTTCATCCCTAAGCATCAATTTTAGTTATGTTAGGAGTTAACGATAACCGAAATCCCAAAAACATTACCAAGGATGAGTAGATGGACCGGATGACCTTCTTGTCTGTGACCCCGAAACAACTGATCCAATAAACGTGGACGGCGCGACCTCAGGGGATGGTCAGACCCAACAATTTGCCAGAGACCAGACTCACACTGATGAAACCCTAGGAGGCAATGCAGATTATAAGGGAACAAAATCATACAATGAGGGAAGGATTGAATGATTTGAGGCAATTCATTTCCTCGCTTTCCTCCAATCTAGCCGTTGCCGCTCTTGCACCTAGCGTGATACATATGTCCCCAACAAATGGCAATAATGCCACCGGTACTGGCCAGACGGATGTAAGAAACGGAGACCCGCTAGGAAGCAAATTGTCTCCAGGAGATCTGTTCCAAATACAGTGTTTATAATTTATGAAGGAAGTAACATGCAAATTGGACAAGAATGCCAAAGAAGCTGAAAAGAACACCAAAGAATTTCAGCATCGGTTGGACCAATTCTCTGGGGCTCCACCGGTCATAGAGGATCTGAACTCAAAGAAATACATTCAATTAGAATACAAACATGAGGCTGCTCTGGAGCTGATCCTAAAGAGATTTAAATTGCCTAGTATACCAAAGTATGATGGGATGATAGATCCACATGAGCATATTATGGCTTATACCATGGCTGTAAAGGGAAATGACCCAAAGGAAAAAGAAATAGAGTCAGTTCTGATTAAGAAATTTGGTGAATCACTAACTAAGGGTTCTTTGACATAGTGTTCTTGTCACGCTCCGAACTATGGTCTGGGCGTAACACGACACTCAGTGCCTAACTACATGTGATTGAGCGAACCACATGGCTTGTTGAATCAACATGGTATCTAATATAGGGAAATAATAATTTAAAACATGAATATCTGAATACTAAAAATATAGTCTAAAAATATGATTGCGAAAAAAATCTGAAAATGTAATAAGTCTAAAAAACTGACATGACATGACATGCTAGACTAGTCTATGAAATCTCTGAACATGAGTTTGACTGCTAAAAACTATTTTACCAGGACAAGGCCTGGCATACCTTTACTATAAAGCATGATATGAAAAGTAAAAAAACTAACACTCCGAATGAAATGGGGCTCACCAATAGCTGATACGTGTAAATCCTAGCGAACTGATCCGTCATCCTGAAACTATGTACCTGCATCGTGAGATGCAGGCCTCAGGCAAAAGGAACGTAAGTACATTCGAATTTTACTCGTATAAAGCAACTGAATGAATAAGTAAGGCACATGAAATAATAGAAACTGAAACTGAAATTGTTATTTGATCTTGAGCATGTATAATATTTTACATGAATATAATAAAGCATGATAAATTATTTTAAATGGGAGAGCTTTAGTATAAACGACATGAAAACACCACGCTAGAACGTGACATCTGATCTCAGACGGATTAGCTAAGTCATATGTACCTTACCGAGGTACGAGACATGAACATGATATGAATAGATATAATAACCCGCAATGGGTAACATGAAAGACTTGTCCTAACTGGGCGGAGCGATCCTTATCCTATGTTGGCATACATAGTTTCAGGTATTAAATCTTCTTAGTAATCTGTGCAATTCCCAAAACATGAACATGAATATAGTTGAATTAGAAGCCCATGTATTTCATTAACATAACTGGTAAATATGGGTTGTAGATATAATATAACATGCATATAGTATTCATAAGACATGAAAAATCATAGAGAATTCATGAAGTAAAACAATAGTATTTTGTAAACAATTCGTATTTCATGCCTGAAACTTATGAAATCGATATGATGAGCATTCATGGATTACAGACGAATTCATGACATCCATAATGACATATCATGAATATAATTAACGAAAACATGATATAGGCATGGTATATAATTGTATATGTATTTAGGGTCATCATGAACTTGAGCAAGACCCTAAACTTATGGAATTTCATATTTTTATGGATGAATGTGGTGTGAAAAAGAACAATAAAATTTCCACATGTGGATAAAAGGCATGCATACTTTAATTGCTCTTAGTCTTGTAATAAAGTTTTAATCTTGAAGAAGATTCCTCAAAAATCTGATCTTTAAACCTTGCAATGGATTTTCTTAAAAACCCTATGTTAGAAATCAATGATTTTGCTTAGAACTTGAGTATAATTAATTAGAATCGCGTGAAAACACATGAAAATGACTTACCTTGAGCTATGAGGATGATGGGAGGAGAAGAACTTCGTGCTAGGGCTTAGGAGAATGAAGAATAAAATAAAAAGGCTGAAAATGTGGTTTATATAGCGTTCAGTTGTCGGGATGATTTCACGGTACATTTGATGGACTACAAAATATTTCACGGTTCATGAAAGTGGCCGTGAATCAGTTCTAGTGAGTCGATTTCCCTTGCCCTTTCTACGATACGTAGAATACTCCACGGTAAAAATCACAATTCGAGAAACTTATACAGACCGTGAAACCCACTGTGAATTGGAAATAGAGAGCTAGTTTTTAGAGTACATTTTACGATGCAATTGACGGTCCGTTAAAGCTTTTACGATCCGTATAACCTGGCATAAAAATGAAGAATGCTAATTTCGATGGATTTTCAATCCTAACATTTCCCAACTTGGTTTTTAACCCCTGAATCATGAATAAGGCTTAGTTTAAAGGTACGAGGTGTTATAGTTCCCTCCTACCAGAGCACTCAATCAGTTTGTTTGCCATGCTAGCCGACATATTCATTAAAGCATATGCGGGAGTTTGGAAGGTGAAAACTAGAAAGTCAGACATCTTCCGCATTGCACAGGGAGAATCATTTGGACTTCCAGGCCACAACCTGGGAAGATGTGCATAACAAGTATAAGTAAAAGATCCGGGTGGAAGATGACTTGCTGAGGATTCCAGTCGGAGTATCCCCTAAAGGTGAGATAAGGGAGCAGGGCCGAACTATAGTTCTTCAAAAAATGGCTTTCAGCTTTACCCTACTCCCGAAACATATGGAGGTGTCCAAGGATACCATTGTCTAGAGAAGCCTTGTTGACACCCAATTTTGTCCCGTCTTTTCCAATTTATTTTGCAGTTTTAATTATTTTTAGCACCTCAAAACAATTTTAATCTATATACATACATGCGTATATATATATATATATATGTGTGTGTGTGTGTGTGTATATCTCATTATTATTATTATTCACATTTATTATATCATTTGCATATTTTATAATAATCATAAGTTATCCGAAATTCTATGTTATTTTATTCTCGCAAAATTGCATCGCATTTCCCTTTTATTAAGCATTAAACATTTCGCAAATATTATATTTTATTATTATCACGTCGTTATGTTATTTTAAATAATTCACATCTTTTACAATATATATATATATATATATATATATATATATATATATATATATATATATATATAATATTTTAATATTAAACCCCTCTTTTATATTTTTAAATCCATAACCCATTTTTATTTCCTAACCCAAAATAATTTTTACCCAAAACATTCTACCAACCCCAAGCCCAATACCCTTTATTTCCCCCAATTCCAGCCTCAGCCCAACTCCCTCTCAACCCAAATTAAAAACCCCATTCCCAAACCCACCAAAACAGCCCAACCCATTTCAAACCCGGTCAGCCCAAAAACCCATTTCCCTTACCCCTTTTAATTCCCCCAAAAGACCCAAAACCCTTAAAAAACCAAAAAAAAATCAGAAAATCAAAAAAATACAAACCCTACTCTCCTTCACTCAAAGCCGCCGACCCCACACCCCCATACCGGCGACCCCACGTCACCGGTCACCTCGCCCCTACCACCACCAACTCCCTGACACCACCACACCCCTCCCATCACTTCACCATACCCATAAAATCCGCTTCCAAAATTCAGAATTTTTTTGCCTTTAATTCAAAATTCGAACTCGTTCTTGGGGAGGGGGGGAAATCCACCTATAAATATCCCCCTTGTTCTTCATTTTTGGGGAGGGCCGAAAATCTGTCCATGAAGTCGATATTTTAGAGTTTTTGGGGTCGATTTTAAGTCCGAAAGTTTATGTTTATGAGTCCAAAATTTTCTTAAAGGTTTTGCTTTGTACTTTGTTTGTGTTCTTCACTATTGGGAAGATTCCGGATTTCAAAAATCCGGAATCTACTTAAAAGTGTTTGTTCTTGCATATGTTCTTCAACTTAAAAATTCCGAAAAAATACTATTCTTTTCCCTAAATTTCACCCTCAAAATATCTGATTTCTTTTGTTTCAATTCGATTCGGGTCGGGTCGTCAGTCACTGCCGGGTCGGGTCGAACATCAGAAAACAGAATTCTATTTCAGAGGAAAATCAGAATTCGAAATCGAAAATAAATCAGAATTCTAAACATTTTCGCGCGGATTCGACATTTCAAAACAACGCCTCAATTCGCTACCCAGAGAAGGTAAGTAAACACAAACCCTTTTTAATCTTCTATGTGATTAGCTTAGTGTAATTTACATTATGTGTTTGCGTGTTGACTAAGCATGTTTAATTATTGTTTGAGCCTGCTAGTTAATTATTATGTATGTTTTGTTAAATTAGCCACTGCCTGGGATCACTAGGTTATCTATTAAGCGTAATAAACGTGTCTGGTTATAATGGTTACTGCTTGTGTTCATTAACCAATTATTAGTGTGTTAACTACAGTTTATTTTTAACCATTTCTTGATTGTTTGGTTCATATGATGTTGGTTTGAGAAGCATGTTCAACCTCTTAAAGACTCTGTTTAGCCAATCATCGTCCCTGTGTCCTTGCTATGCCATTCAACACCAATTTTAAGTTAAGAACATGTTGTTAAGAGAAATCAATGCTTGTATAATGTGTATGTTGGCCCCCGGACATCTTGCTTGGCTTGAATATGTCTAAAATGCTCATAATATGTCACCTAGTCTCTGTTTGGTTAAATAATAATCTAAATGGTTGATGCTTAGTTTAGGTTAGTCTGTTTAATCCGATGATAACCAAGACTGTGCCATATTGCTTACCTTACCACACTTGTCTACATTATTACAGTTCTGACTTGCCCTTTTCAAGAGATTAATATGACTAGTTAGGCTCGAATCCTAAATGCACCTGCCTATCCATGATGAAACACTTAGGATATTCTATGTATTTGTCCTGTCCATATATCATTGTGGTTTGTGAGTGATGTGATGCATGTTAGTATTCCCTCCGAACATTCATTTAGTCCGCCTAAGTCTGTATGGAATGAATCTGGAGAAAACAAATATATAGCCTTATGCATGTCTGTGGTTTTCTGGATATGATTAACTAGGGATAATCTAAATGATATTGAAACATGTTTGTTCCTGTTAGAATTCTTGTGCTTAATTTAACACGTCCTAGATATTTCTTTGCTCTTGATATAACAACTTGTTGACTTAAGGTTCATTTGATAACCATGTTGAGTCATACCATGTCTAATACCAATTGACACAAATATCTGTATATATACTTGCACATCTATGTTGAAACTATCAGTTTTTAAAGCTAAGTCATTCAGCCTAATATCTATTTTTAGATGGAGTTTCAAATCTGAATTACTATGATAAAGGTCTGGATTTGTGCATTTTTCTGAAATATAGGGTAATTTGAATCATGTCTGTGTCACTTAGGAGCTAGTTGAAAGGGTTAATGGGATTGTCTACACCTGCTTGTGTGAAATAGAGATTACGACTTCAGTTAAAATTTATGATTTTTAGTCTTCTTTGTGTTAAGTGCAGTATACCTTTCTGAAGTCTGTGTTCTTCATTGGTCCTATCCTGTAAAAGAATTACATTTATGCATCTGAGTATTCAAATTTGCACGAACTCTTTGCATTTACAATGGCATGTTTCAGTGTATACAAAGTATAGACATCTAGGTATACCCAGGATGAATATCTAGGTTGTATATCCTTGTATATTCCCAAGCATATCATGTATACTTTGAATATTCCATGAATATCAACGCCTCTACATGGTGAGTATGTATTTGACTGGAAGGGTTTGTATTTCATGTTATATGAATCCTCTATGTTTTGAAATCACTCCTTTGTTCTACAAGTTTGAATGATAAGTCTGTGTTTCAGTCCCTTCCATCTCATGTTGTTCTGTCTTTGTTTGAGACCTTGAGAATATATATGTTAGGTTTTATATTTATCGTGTTATCTTTGGTTGAAAGCACAGAGACAAGCTTCGGGTTAGGTTTAGCCTTCTTCGATAACTGCCATGCCTAAGGTTCAAGAAGCTTTTTGAATCTTGTTGCGGCATCGGAAATGAATGGTGGTAGCCCTCTTTGTCTTCTTATCTTTCAAATTTGAAGTTTAGAGTGGTGGTCTTTAAGTTTACCTTCCCTTTATGTCTTTCTTTGTGCTACCAATAGTTGTGGTATCCAGTGCACCTTGAGATTCTGGATATATGTCATCTTTAAATAATTCTAGTTATGGGTTTTGTTGCATTTTGGTCTTGATTCCGAGATCGCCGATTCTTTGCAATACTTGGGTGATCTTGCACTTTTGAGCCATTATTACGCAACCATTATTCTGGCGATGCGTTTGCAGCGCCACAATTTCTTTGCAATGTGGACCATTTACACTTCTTTTGAAAACATTTCTGCTGCATTTTGAGCTCATTTGATGTCTTATCAACTGCTGTATTTTTAGCACAATTCTGCTTTGTTTTCTTGGCTAAAGCACGCTACTTTAGGCTGTTTCGGACAGCCCATCGCTATGCGTTACAAGCCCACTCTGCGTTATTTTTAAACCCAATTGCTGCTTTGTTTTTCTCGGCTGAAAACAGTGGTTTAAAATCGCTTTAGACAAGCTGCAATATTTCGACTTTCTGTTTTTCTTGTTTTGAATAAATACAGCGTCTGTTGGTATTTGTTTTTCTGTTCGATTTGCTCCCCGTTTCAGATTACTGTTTTTATCATTTTTTACTGTTTTAAACTGAACACCGCACCTTTCAAACATTGCTTTCCTGTTCCAGTCCACTGTTTCAACTTTCAAATATCTGTTTTACTGTTTTTACTGTTTTAAATTAAACACCGTGTCTTTTCCGGAAATTATTTTCTGCTTCTTTGTTTACCGTCTGCTGCTCATTTCTTGTTTCATTTTAAAGTTTCTTGATTTGAACACGATACTACCTGGCCGATGAAAAATATCCGTCGATTTTGAGGCCTCCACGGTTGTAAAGGCGGAAAATATAACCACGGGCAATGATGAGGCTTAAACCTTTTTCCAAGATCAACATGTTTAGTAGGCAAGGTGACTAAAATAACCAACAAGTTATATATTCGCAGCCACACGACGTGATTATAGTGATCTTTTTATTTCACCGAGAGACCAACACGTTTAGTAGGCGAGGCAATCAAAATAACCACATTAGTCATATGTTTGCGACCACGACGTGATTGGAATGTTCTTTTCAAAATTTAAGTCTGAGCCCTCCGTGATCAAAACATTCATTTGTTTTGAATGCGGATATGGAGTTATTTGTATTTAACTATTTCTAACCGTTTGTTTTTGATGACTTGGGGATTAAATTAAATAACGACGAATTATTCCTCGGAGTTTATTTATTTTATTTCTTTCTTTAATTCAGCTTTTATCCCACTTTGTATTGTAATATTATTTATCGCACTTATGTAACTATTGAAATGCTTAGAATAGGCAAACTTAGGATTAATTCATAGGTTAGTTTCAAACTTAGAAATCCTTCGCTAGTTTATTTATTTTAGGCTCAAATCCAGCGTATTCAAGATTTTCAAAACAACTTTTGTCATTTTTATTTGCTTTATTAATCATACCAAATAAGTTTATCTTTTTGCAACTTCGATGATTTCCGAAAGATTCGCTTCTTTGGCATTATAAATAATTTTGTTTCTACTCTCAATTGACAAATGCATATTTTTTCCAACTCTACATGTATTTCTCTTTAAATACCATACAAATGCATATTTTTTCTCTACATGTATCTTTCTTTTAAAAAATGCATCATTTACTAATTATTTACACACATCTTTTAACTTCATGCTTCAAACATACATTTTTCTAGCAATAATTAACCTGAGTTTGACCGGATAACCGCAAGTTAGCGGATCTTAAAGGATGCCTAACCCCTTCCCTTTAGGATAATAAAGAACCCTTACCTAGAATCTCGCTAGTTTAGCAGACCTTAAAATTGGAGTTTACATTGCAGCGCTTAGTTTAATATTTAGGTGTCCTAATTCACCGTAAAAGATAATTAGGTGGCGACTCCTCAACCCTTTTTACCCAGGAATCACCGGACACGTCCGCGCTCCGCTTTGACCCGAGCAAGGTCGAAAAACGGCTCGAAAAATGGGCGTCTGACATGGCGACTCATCGGGAGCATCAGGTTCTTAAACCATAGCAAGTTCGGATTAATTATTGCTTTACTTTTTGTTCTTTATTTGATTTAGTGCTTTGATGTGTTTCATTTATGAGATTTTTGCATAAACTGCTTTAATTGCTATATTGTCTTACTGCTTTCCTTAAATTGGCATTCCGCTCATATTTCTTCCACTCTGGAAAATTGACACTATCACACACTACACGCAAGGTGTGTTTCGCGCACCCGCAAATTTCTTTCAATCTACCAAATTTTAGGAGAGTTGGCATATGCGCGGAGTGACCGGACCATCCGGTGGCCGCGTAGCCTTCTCACTCGAGTAGTCCGCTCGGGAACCTTGTGTCTAGTCAGCCAAATCTTAGAAAATTTAAGATAGAGCTATACCACCCTTTATTTTAAGTCATGCATGCATACATCTTAGGTGGGTTGATCCTTGGCATCAACTTCACAAATAAGAAAACCACCAAATTGTCGACGGGTCTCACAACCCAACGATCAATCAGCATATTATGTGTAGCAGGATATTGATGGACGGATCCAAGCCTAAACAGTATGCCAAAATCGGAAAATGTATATTCATTTTTATTTATTTTATTTATTTTGTTATAGATGGAGTGCATGCGCAAGTCGAGGATGGTGAGTGGGATTAGAGCAAGCGAAAATATGGTGGACAAACTTTGACCTTAGCAGCCAAATGGCAATTAGGAGAAGATTAGGTTGCCTCGTTTCGTTGTTCGACATCTTCCCGATCAACATTTGGTCGAGCACTAATCCATTTTTGGGATCCGGATCGGGTTGTCTTCAGATTCGGAGATTTTGAGATGACTCTACTTTGGAAGAAATCAACTATTTCACCAATTTGATCTACCAGGGTAGAGGACAAATTATCCCTTTGTCAATCAGGAAAGAAATTTCTCCGCTACTTAGGGCTAAAAACACTAAGAAACTCATATGCTTTGAAAACAAGCTGGGTCTCAATGGATTATCTTTATGAGAGGTGCGGTTGTCGAGGCGGTTACAAGACATTCAAAAATGAATTTTCTTGCACCCCGATCATTAGCGGACCAAGCGACCCATTGCATTTATCGTCGCCTTTCTAGGGTCTACGATATTCCCGCTTGAGTATGGAAAGATCAATACCTACATATGTTCCGTAGCACGGGCACTTTTCGAAGGAGCAAGCGGAGCACAACTCACTTTGGCCCCTATGATCTTAGCGAAATGTTTGGGCTTTAGGAAATGTAAAAAGAGGTGAAAGCAGGTTTCTTGAAGGTCGCAACCTTATTTTGCAGATGTGGGCAATGGAACACTTCTATCGGCGCCCGAATATGGTCGACATATGCTTGTGAGTCGAACAAAATCGTCGACTTTCTGACGAGCAAGCGATTCGTATCGCTGTCGGCATGAATGATTGGTATGGGTTTTGGCGTCCACTTTTTGTGAACAGATCCAATGGAAATATCATCTGCTCCCGAATGCCAAAAAAGCCTACATAAGATGCAAAAGGCTTTATTATATTGAGCTTATCGGGTTAAAGGCCTCTAACCTTACGCTCCACTCCGCGTACTCCGACAGTTGGGACAAGAGCAGATAATCCCCCTCCGAGCAAATATGAGGATTTCTGAAATCCCATTCGGGCCGAATTTCATTGTCCCCAGAGCTAGGCAAGTCTTCGATGAATGGAGCGATATTGACACAATAGACATTGGAGGTAGTCGAGGCGGGAGGTACCCCGAATATCAAGCGTGGCTACGAGAGGATTGCGATGAGTACGGACCATAGTCTGATGGCGAGCAAGGTTTTGAAGATATCGGCACGACAATTTGGGTAAGGAATTTCCGGCTCAGAGACACGATCGTTACCCCAGAAATGTGGCGGCAAATGCAAAATATAGTGCAATATCTAGAGGACGCAGAGTCGGACCCAACAATGTTAGGGTTCCATCTTCATCTCGGTGATCAAAAGCAAGATTTAGAACACGAGCATAAATATCTTATGTTATCGACTTTATTATTGTACGCATTATTATTTCAAGAAAAGTCAACCTTTATTTCCGACAAAAGGCATCACAATCTTTGGCTTGGATCAATTTATCGATATCTTGCATATTTTTGCGTTTAAGCCCACCTCGGCATAAAGGAGGCCCCATGCACATTAGGACGCCGCATTTAATTTCCATATAATCATGCGCTACTTGTTTCTTGTTTTCCACTCTATACATGTTATTCAAAGCAATAATTATTCGTCTCATACTAACTTGGTTTGTTTCATTTTTTAGAGAAGGTTTATTTTGCTGCTTTATTTTCCAAAAGTTGATTCGTTGATTGGCGGCGGAACACCATTACTTCCACGAGATCCAAGGCACAATCATCCGACAAAATGATCGATTCAGGGCCGAACAAATCGGTTTGGGACTTGTCGCTCTTCCGGAGGTGAACTAGAGACATCGGAAAGGAGAAATACTTCCGTCGGGATGAATACCTCGCCCAACTCTGCGACAAATGGCAACTATGCAACCGAGATCGAGCGGCTCAGGAATCTTACCAATCTTTCCATCTGGCATCAACACTCCTTTGCTGAACAAGAGGCAGCGCAATCGCACCACACACCTTTCCATCTCACGAACCATCATTCCCAGAACCTTCCCGAAATCCCTTACCAAGCGAACCAATCCTCAACTCGCTTGACCCACAACGTACCAATCCGCATCCTATCAACCCGCAGCTACCCACAACAAAGCCCGCTACAAAATGACCCAGTATCCTTCACAGCTCCATATATACATCAAGCTCCACTTACCCAAACTACCCCACTTGTCCAAAATATCCCTCCCACACTAAATTACCAGGCAACCCAACAAATACCAATGGCACACATCACTAACAAGCAGTATGTGCCACGGTATATGCAACGGAAGCCCAACCTTCCACTTCTACCATACCAAACATACATCATCAGGAGATAGACCAATATGAAGAGATGGAAAGGCAAGCAAGGATTAGAAATGATGAAAGTATGGCAAGGGAAATTCATAGCCTAAAAGAAGCATTTAAAAACATTCAAACCAGCAAGGGGCATGAAGGACTCGAGTATGAAGATCTCTGCATGCATCCCGACGTTCAGTTGTCTATCGGGTATAAGGTGCCAAAATTTGACCTATTCGATGGAAAGGGAAATCCTCGCTCATTTGAGATCGTATTGTGACAAGCTGGTTGGAGTGGGTAAGGACCAGGCCATAATAATGAAGTTGTTCATAAGAAGTTTGACAGAGAAGCGCTCGGCGGTACACAAGCCAGGACCCGCGAAAATGGCATAAGCGGGGCACAATGGCACAGGATTTTGTGGGCGGGTTCGGGTTTAACACCGACACAGTCTTGGATAGATTTTATTTAATGAAATTGGAAAAAATCTACAAAGACTTTCAGGAATATGCCATGAGGTGGAGGGCGGAGCGGCAAAAGTTGACCCAGATGGCGGAAAGTGAGATGACCACGCTCTTTGTGCAATCTATGAAGGATGCAACTTACTATGAAAAATGATAAGCGTCATCGGACGAAATTTCTCGAAGTGGTAAGGATGGGAGATTTCATAGAGAGGGTATCAAAGCGGGAGAATCACAAACTTGGCGGCGTTGCGAGGCAACAAGTAAGGCCATTGATCAGACTCATTGGGGGGAGCAATTAAGAAGAGGAGGGACGGAGCACCTCCTGTCATGGCAGTCCAGGAACATAGGTCCAACCAAATGCCAACCTACCAAAGCCCGTCATCCCAGCCTCCCTACTATAATCAAAACACCCAAAATCATCAGCCCTCCTACTATAGCCAAAGCACACAAAGCCCTCAGCCTTATTATCAACACTCGCCTACTCCCTACCCTGTCTATCATACCCAACCAATATATAGCCCACCACGAGCACCTACCTATAGAAATTCCCCACGGTATCAACCCACACATCCGCCTCGGCCGCAAACCCATCCACCAAATACTCCCGGACCGGGCAAATTACGAAAGAAGGCGGTCAAAACATATACACTTTTAGCGAACCTCTAGCCCAACTATCACGAAAGATTGAGGACCGCAGAATACTCCAACCCATCCCAGGGCATATCCCCAATCCTATCCCAGATCGTATGATGAAACTAAGCATTGTGCGTACCACTCGGGGATCAGGACATGACACTGGAGTTTGCTTTGCCCTCAAAGACAAGATCGAGGCTTTGATCAAAGAGGAATTATCCAAGCGAAAGGACCTCCCTAATGTAAATAATAACCCTTTGCCGAATCATGACAATGCCAATATAAACATGATTACCGTTGATGAAGAAAACAGTTTGGAAGGGACCATTGTGCCGGTCCGAACAGAGGAAAGGGTTGAATCATCGGCTTTGATCACCCCTATAATTACAGTTCAAGTGAGGGCACCGTTTGAAGTGGAAGTACTTCCTCCGAAATCACGGATGGTGACGCCGTCTGCTGATACCAAAACCGCCCTTTGGAGCTATTCGATTGGGGAAAGGAGCAAGGAAAAGGAGAAACAAATTGTAGAAGTTGTCGTCGCTGGTATGACCAGATCCGGACGATGTTATGCCCCTGCAGACAATCCAAAAAGGGTTGTAACAGGCGAAGTGGAAGAGTTACGGAGGAAAATGCCAACCAAGGAGTATTAGTTGTAGAGCAATTGAAGAAAACACCGGCTCAGATTTCTTTGCTATCATTGTTGATGAATTCTCCGGACCACGGACGCGCTTTATTGGAAGTACTCAAAGAAGCTTATGTTCCGAGAGAGACCACGGGCGAGAAACTCTCGGCTTTGGTCGGACAGATTTTAGAGGCCCATAAAGTCTCTTTTCATGACAAAGAATTGCCACCTGAGGGTTTGGGCCACAACAAAGCTTTGAACATAACAGTAAAGTGCATGAACAAGTTCATTTCTAAGGTATTGATTGATGGAGGCTCGGTAGTCAATATTTGTCATGGCGACCCTCAGAGCCTTGGGAATTAGCATTGGAAAGATTCGGGAAAGTCATGTGAGCGTTAAAGGTTTTGATGGAGCCCAAAGGAGCGTTATGGGAGAAATGGATTTAACATTACAAGTGGGGCGTAGAGTTCGTCGTGGAATTCCAAGTGCTAGACATATCTACCGGCTATAACCTACTAATGGGAAGACCTTGGATCCATGTGGTGGTGCAGTTCCTTCTACCCTACATCGAGTTTGAAGTTTGTGCAGGATCATCACGAGGTCGTGGTACACGGAGAAGGGAGCAATTCAATATGTCGAAGGGCGGATCCTATTTGTTGAAAGCGTAGATACACTGGATGGGTCTGTCTTCCATGTCAGAGAAATTACATGTGCCTCCAAAGCTGAAATATTGAAGTTACCCCGGGTTCTCACAATGGTGGCCCAGGAAATGTTGAAGAATGGCTTTAAGCCCGGTCGAGGCCTCGGATTGAATTTAGAAGGTATGGTGGAGCCTGTTCACTTGCTCAGTAAGAAGGATACTTTCGGTCCCGGATACAAACCCACTTCTAAAGAAGTCTTATCAGTCAACCTCTGAAAGAAAAGGGACACTCCCTTGCCAAAGCCTGTTCCACCCTTGAATCAGTCATTCGTCAAAGCATATGCCGCTCAGGAGTCGAATGAAGATGATGCAGACGACCTCGCGGAAGGACTCAAAAGCCTTTTTATTGCAGAAGAAGAAATGGAATGCAATGTAATTACGGATGATTTTGATGAAGGCCCAACTATTTGGGATGCGAGCGTGGAGATATTTTGAAAAATTGGACCTGTGCCCCGGCCCTATTTCTCCGGGAAGCTTGGTAGAAATTACCTTAGTACTTTTTGAAACAATGCGATTCTAATTGAGGCTTGAATCGCATCTATGCATTTTAATGTGTTTTGCCTCCATCTTTTGAAAGCTTAAATGACAAATCCACATTGCTTTTGCTATTTCAAAATTTGTTTTGTTTACTAATTTTCTTTTCTCTTTCAGCATGCAAACTAATAAATCTGTCGATAATGTGAATGTGACATGTAATGAAACAAACAAACAAAATCCAAACAATGAACAGGACTTCGAAGAGTATGAGGAAGACTCGCAGCCAGAAGAATTGACAGAGGAATTAGAACATTTTGAGAATAAACCAAAGCCAAATTTAGAAGAAACTGAGGCAATAAATTTGGGGGATGCAGAAAATGTGAAAGAAACAAGAATCAGCGTCCATCTGAACGCCCCACAAAGGAAAGAACTGACGGATCTTTTGAGACAATATATCGACGTATTTGCTTGGTCTTATGACGAGATGCCAGGGTTGAGCACGGATATTGTTTCGCATAAATTGCCTATCGATCCATCCTACCCTCCGGTGAAACAAAAACCAAGGAAAATCAAGCCTGATTTGAGTTTAAGGGTCGAGGAAGAGGTGTCCAAGCAATTCGATGCAAAGGTCATTCGAGTCACAAGATACCCCACTTGGTTGGACAACATTGTACCGGTGCCAAAGAAAGATGGAAAGATACGAGTGTGCGTGGATTATCGGGATCTCAACAAGGCCAGTCCGAAGGATGACTTCCCTCTTCCAAATATTCACATACTCATTGACAACTGTGCAAATCATGAATTACAATCATTTGTTGATTGCTTTGCTGGTTACCACCAAATCTTGATGGATGAGGAAGATGCAGAGAAGACAGCATTCACTACACCTTGGGGAGTATACTGTTATCGGGTAATGCCGTTCGGACTCAAGAATGCAGGTGCCACCTACATGAGGGCCATGACTACCATTTTTCATGATATGATCCACAAAGAAATAGAGGTCTACGTGGATGACGTTATTATTAAGTCGCGAAAGACTTCGGATCACTTGACAGATTTAGAGAAGTTCTTTGATCGGCTGAGGCGGTATAACCTAAAGTTAAACCCTGCAAAGTGTGCGTTTGGTGTCCTATTTGGGAGGCTGCTAGGTTTCATCGTGAGTAGAAGAGGTATTGAATTAGACCCCTCGAAGGTAAAAGCTATTCAAGACTTGCCTCCTCCAAAGAGTCGAAAAGACGTGATGAGTTTCCTTGGTCGCCTCAATTACATCAGCAGGTTCATAGCACAATCAACAGTGATATGTGAGCCGATATTCAAGTTCTTGAAGAAAATATTTGCTACCAAATGGACGACGGATTGCCAACAAGCTTTTGATAGAATCAAAGAGTATCTGTCTAACCCGCTTTGTTTGGTACCTCGAGCCCTGAAGGCCTTTGTTATTATATGCATGCGTGTTAGAAAATGCGCTTGGATGTGTCTTTGGGACAACACGATGAAACAGGAAAGAAGGAGCAAGCCATATCCTACTTAAGCAAGAAGTTCACGCCGTATGAAGCTCGGTATACTTTGCTGGAACGCACTTGTTGCGCCTTGACATGGATTGCGCAAAAGTTTAGGCATTATCTGTCTGCATATACCACTTATCTCATCTCAAGGATGGACCCGCTCAAATATATTTTGAAGCCCATGCCCACCGGAAGCTAGCGAAGTGGCAAATCTTGTTAAGTGAATTCGACATCATATATGTCACCCAAAAGGCTATCAAAGGACAGGCACTAGCCGACCATCTTGCGGAAAACCCGTGGATGAAGAATACATGCCTCTGGGACTTATTTTCCGGACGAGGAGGTACTGCTTTGTTGGAGAAGACATCTCGGAAGAGTACGGGTTGGAGAATGTTCTTCGACTGAGCCGCAAACTTCAAAGGGGTTGGTATTGGAGCGGTTTGATTTGAGAATCAGTCAACACTACCCAATTTCGGCAAAACTCCGATTTCCATGCACCAACAATATGGCGGAATATGAAGCTTGTATACTCGGACTTAGAATGGCCGTTGATATGAACATTCAAGAATTATTGGTTATAGGTGATTCGGACTTATTGATTCATCAGTGCAAGGCGAATGGGCGACCAAGAACGGAAGATACTTTCTTACCTGCATTGCGTGAAAGAATTATGCAAAAAATTAAGCAAGATAGAATTCAAGCATATCCCACGAACTCAAAACGAGTTCGCTGACGCTCTGGCAACACTTGTCCTCCATGATTCAACATCAGGATAAGAACTACATTGATCCCATCAAGGTGAGCTTATCGGATCAGCCGCATATATTGTTTCAATATAGATGGAGAGTTGGATGGAAAGCCTTGGTACCCACGACATTAAGAGATATCTCAAGATAGGTGAATATCCGAAGGCATAACGATTATACAAAGAGGACACTTAGGAGGTTAGCAAACCATTTCTTCCTAAGCGGAGAAATCCTTTATCGGAGGACTCGGATCTCGGTTTGTTAAGATGTGTTGATGCTCGAGAGGCAAGCGCTTTAGTTGAAGAGATACACGGAGAACGCGTGCGGGCCTCATATGAATGGCTTCACTTTGGCAAAGAAGATTACGAGAGCAGGATACTTTTGGATGACCATGGAAGCAGATTGCATCCACTTTGTGCAAAGATGCCATCGATGTCGATTCATGGCGATCTAATCGGGTGCCTCCTAACGAACTCAATGTGACGAGCTCTCCTTGGCCATTCGCGACTTGGGGCATGGATGTCATTGGCCCTATCGAACTGGCCGCATCAAATGGACACAGATTTATTCTAGTGGCAATTGACTATTTCACAAAGTGGGTAGAAGCATCGTCCCACAAGTCAAGAACAAAGAAAGTGGTAGTTGATTTTGTCCGCAATAACATCATTTGTCGATTTGGAATCACTGAGTCGATTATAACGGACAATGGAGCTAATCTCAACGATGTCGATGAATGAGATATGCGAAAAGTTTAAGATTACTCACCGCAATTCCACTCCATACCGACCTCGGATGAGCGGAGCGGTCGAAGCGACCAACAAAAACATCAAAAGAATACTACGAAAGATGATTGATAATTACAAGCACCGCATGAGCATTTGTCCTTGGCACTTTTGGGATATCGCACTTTCTGATCGGGGACTTCTTGGGGCAACGCCGTATCTATTGGTCTATGGAGCAGGCGTGTTACGGCGAAGTGGAAATACCATCTTTGAGAATTATCCAAGAAGTCGAAATAACGGCGAAATGGATCTGTAATCGATGCGAACAATTGATGCTTTGATTGATGAAAAGCGATTGAGCGATGCGCCACGGACAACTTTATCAAAACAGAATGGCCAAAGCTTTCAACAGGAAAGTAAAACCAAGGACTTTCGAACCGGGCAATTGGTGCTAAACGCATATTCCCGCACCAAAATGAAGCTAAAGGAAAATTCGCACCTAAGCGGCAAGGGCCTTATATGGTTCACCGGTGTTGGTGGAGGAGCATTAATTCTAGCTGAAATGGTATGAAGTATGGCCAAAAGCTATCAACGGATGCGATGAAAGATACTACATTTAGGATTTTTCTATGTAATGCATTTCTTATGTTGTAAAAGTTGCGCTCCCTGGCGGGATACGCAAAGAACCCATGTCGGGTTCCGTTTCCTAGATTGCAAATTTCCCCAGAAACACATTTCTTTGTAACATGAACTACGTTATGACCTGATTCCCTCGGCGGGATACGTAGGCGGCCACATCGGCTTCGGTCCCATTTTAGAAAATCCTTACAATCCCCTTTTGCTTGTAATGAACTACGTCACGACCTGATTCCCTCATGGGGATACGTAGGCGGCCTAAATCGGACGGTCCCACCATTAGGAAATATTTTCTCTTTTATCTCACAAAAGACAAAATGCACCCATCCGATCACCACGATAGAGGTGCAAGCAATCTACACAAGACTCGGTTGTCCGTTCAAAAGATCGTCATTCTCACATATCGTAAATCGGGGCATTTTTAAGGGATCATCGCCAGAGGACGCCGATAAACATGGAAAAGCATCGGCAAACTAAGTCTTCAGCGGAAGAATTTTGGATATGACGTTTGCTTTGTTTCACCGCATGTCCTTTGCCGACAGACATTTATATATATATATATATATATATGCGATATTTCTTATAAGCAAATTATTTTCAACAAACATTTTCATCAAAATTCGATAGAATTTTTATGTTACTATTTTTAAGATGCATTTCTACGAATTGTTTCGAATGTTTTCATTAACGGTGGCCAAGACTGGGAAACAGAGAGGGCTACTGGTCCGAGTTAGCAGGACATGCGAATACCAAGGCCGAAGCTACAAAGTCAACGCGAATCAACTCCCCTCCCAAAACTCATAAATTTATTTGAGTACGGAGTTCTTGGTCGAAACAGCAGGGAAGCTGCAACATTTATGAGCAGATTCGCAAGGGCCTCCGCATCGCAACTCACTACAAGAATCACTTTCCTGTTTGGAGATTGTACAAAGACGTCATGCTAAACTACATGTTCCCAATCGTGTTGTGTCCACGCAAAGAACGGTATTTCGACTTACAGGGTCGCATTCTCATCTACTCAACTTTTGCATCGCTTATGTCCACACATTAACTATCATGGCATGGCAATAGGGCCCCACTTTACATTACGTCAACACAACGACATAAATCAGGCGCCCACCTTCTAATGCGGGTATGTTTTAAATCAGGCGCCCACCTTCTAATGCGGGTATGTTTTAAATCAGGCGCCCACCTTCTAATGCGGGTATCTTTTAAATCAGGCGCCCACCTTTTAATGCGGGTATGTTTTAAATCAGGCGCCCACCTTCTAATGCGGGTATGTTTAAATCAGGCGCCCACCTTCTAATGCGGGTATGTTTTAAATCAGGCGCCCACCTTCTAATGCGGGTATGTTTTAAATCAGGCGCCCACCTTCTAATGCGGGTATGTTTTAAATTAGGCGCCCACCTTCTAATGCGGGTATGTTTTTAATCAGGCGCCCACCTTCTAATGCGGGTATGTTTTAAATCAGGCGCCCAACTTCTAATGCGGGTATGTTTTAAATCAGGCGTTCACCTTCTAATGCGGGTATGTTTAAATCAGGCGCCCACCTTCTAATGCGGGTATGTTTTAAATCAGGCGCCCACCTTCTAATGAGGGTATGTTTTAAATTAGGTGCCCACCTTCTAATGCGGGTATGTTTTAAATCAGGCGCCCACCTTCTAAAGCGGGTATGTTTTAAATCAGGCGCCCACCTTCTAATGCGGGTATGTTTTAAATCAGGCGCCCACCTTCTAATGCGGGTATGTTTTAAATCAGGCGCCCACCTTCTAATGCGGGTATGTTTTAAAGCAGGCGCCCACCTTCTAATGCGGGTATGTTTTAAATCAGGCGCCCACCTTCTAATGCGGGTATGTTTAAATCAGGCGCCCACCTTCTAATGCGGGTATGTTTAAATCAGGCGCCCACCTTCTAATGCGGGTATGTTTTAAATCATGCGCCCACCTTCTAATGCGGGTATGTTTTAAATCAGGCGCCCACCTTCTAATGCGGGTATGTTTTAAATCAGGCGCCCACCTTCTAATGCGGGTATGTTTTAAATCAGGCGCCCACCTTCTAATGCGGGTATGTTTTAAATCAGGCGCCCACCTCCTAATGCGGGTATTTAAATTTCAGTCAGGCGCCCACCTCCTAATGCGGGTATTTTATTTTAAATCAGGCGCCCACCTTCTAATGCGGGTATTTTATTTTAAATCAGGCGCCCACCTTCTAATGCGGGTATTTTATTTTAAGTCAGGCGCCCACCTTCTAATGCGGGTACTTTACTTTAAAGTGTAAACAGGCGCCCGCCAACGACATCATCTGCACAACATTAAGCAACGACATCATTTCAACTTACAAAGTCATATTCTCACATACATATCTTATGCAACTGTTATACACTAACTTTTATCTTAGCTCTGGTCCACAGGAATTCGAATCGGCGGGAGCTTTCAGCATAACGTGGAACTATATCTCACGGCGAACCAAGGCAATTTGGTCAACGACCTACTTCGAACTTCGATCCGCTCTTTCCCAATAGTTTTGTTACATCTGCGACCAGTGTCATCATAACTCGACACTGGGGCAACATTTCTTGAATCTACACCAACTTTTCCATAATTTCTCTCCCCCTGGGATCTTATTTCTACCCATGATCTTCCTTCAAGTCCCGTTGATCAGGACAAAATTGGCTACTCAGTCAACTTTCTTTGGCCGAAAACTCTTTCATCGTCTCCGTCCAAAGAGGGGCATCTGTTGACACCCAATTTTGTCCCGTCTTTTCCAATTTATTTTGCAGTTTTAATTATTTTTAGCACCTCAAAACAATTTTAATCTATATACATACATGCGTATATATATATATATATATGTGTGTGTATATATCTCATTATTATTATTATTCACATTTATTATATCATTTGCATATTTTATAATAATCATAAGTTATCCGAAATTCTATGTTATTTTATTCTCGCAAAATTGCATCGCATTTCCCTTTTATTAAGCATTAAACATTTCGCAAATATTATATTTTATTATTATCACGTCGTTATGTTATTTTAAATAATTCACATCTTTTACAAAATATATATATATATAATATATTTTAATATTAAACCCCTCTTTTATATTTTTAAATCCATAACCCATTTTTATTTCCTAACCCAAAATAATTTCTACCCAAAACATTCTACCAACCCCAAGCCCAATACCCTTTATTTCCCCCAATTCCGTCGCTTGACCCAAATCCCTCTCAACCCAAATTAAAAAACCCCATTCCCAAACCCACCAAAACAGCCCAACCCGCAGCCCAAACCCGGTCAGCCCAAAAACCCATTTCCCTTACCCCCTTTAATTCCCCCAAAACACCCAAAACCCTTAAAAACCAAAAAAATCAGAAAATCAAAAAATACAAACCCTACTCTCCTTCACTCAAAGCCGCCGACCCCACACCCCCATACCGGCGACCCCACGTCGCCGATCACCTCGCCCCTGCCACCACCAACTCCCTGACACCACCACACCCCTCCCATCACTTCACCATACCCATACCCCTAAAATCCGCTTTCAAAATTCAGAATTTTTTTGCCTTTAATTCAAAATTCGAACTCGTTCTTGGGGGGGGGGGGGAAATCCACCTATAAATATCCCCCTTGTTCTTCATTTTTGGGGAGGGCCGAAAATCTGTCCATGAAGTCGATATTTTAGAGTTTTTGGGGTCGATTTTAAGTCCGAAAGTTTATGTTTATGAGTCCGAAATTTTCTTAAAGGTTTTGCTTTGTACTTTGTTTGTGTTCTTCACTATTGGGAAGATTCCGGATTTCAAAAATCCGGAATCTACTTAAAAGTGTTTGTTCTTGCATATGTTCTTCAACTTAAAAATTCCGAAAAAAATACTATTCTTTTCCCTAAATTTCACCCTCAAAATATCTGATTTCTTTTGTTTCAATTCGATTCGGGTCGGGTCGTCAGTCACTACCGGGTCGGGTCGAACATCAGAAAACAGAATTCTATTTCAGAGGAAAATCAGAATTCGAAATCGAAAATAAATCAGAATTCTAAACATTTTCGCGCGGATTCGACATTTCAAAACAACGCCTCAATTCGCTACCCAGAGAAGGTAAGTAAACACAAACCCTTTTTAATCTTCTATGTGATTAGCTTAGTGTAATTTACATTATGTGTTTGCGTGTTGACTAAGCATGTTTAATTATTGTTTGAGCCTGCTAGTTAATTATTATGTATGTTTTGTTAAATTAGCCACTGCCTGGGATCACTAGGTTATCTATTAAGCGTAATAAACGTGTCTGGTTATAATGGTTACTGCTTGTGTTCATTAACCAATTATTAGTGTGTTAACTACAGTTTATTTTTAACCATTTCTTGATTGTTTGGTTCATATGATGTTGGTTTGAGAAGCATGTTCAACCTCTTAAAGACTCTGTTTAGCCAATCATCGTCCCTGTGTCCTTGCTATGCCATTCAACACCAATTTTAAGTTAAGAACATGTTGTTAAGAGAAATCAATGCTTGTATAATGTGTATGTTGGCCCCCGGACATCTTGCTTGGCTTGAATATGTCTAAAATGCTCATAATATGTCACCTAGTCTCTGTTTGGTTAAATAATAATCTAAATGGTTGATGCTTAGTTTAGGTTAGTCTGTTTAATCCGATGATAACCAAGACTGTGCCATATTGCTTACCTTACCACACTTGTCTACATTATTCTGGTTCTGACTTGCCCTTTTCAAGAGATTAATATGACTAGTTAGGCTAGAATCCTAAATGCACCTGCCTATCCATGATGAAACACTTAGGATATTCTATGTATTTGTCCTGTCCATATATCATTGTGGTTTGTGAGTGACGTGATGCATGTTAGTATTCCCTGCGAACATTCATTTAGTCCGCCTAAGTCTGTATGGAATGAATCTGGAGAAAACAAATATATAGCCTTATGCATGTCTGTGGTTTTCTGGATATGATTAACTAGGGATAATCTAAATGATATTGAAACATGTTTGTTCCTGTTAGAATTCTTGTGCTTAATTTAACACGTCCTAGATATTTCTTTGCTCTTGATATAACAACTTGTTGACTTAAGGTTCATTTGATAACCATGTTGAGTCATACCATGTCTAATACCAATTGACACAAATATCTGTATATATACTTGCACATCTATGTTGAAACTATCGCTTTTAAAGCTAAGTCATTTAGCCTAATATCTATTTTTAGATGGAGTTTCAAATCTGAATTACTATGATAAAGGTGCGGATTTGTGCATTTTTCTGAAATATAGGGTAATTTGAATCATGTCTGTGTCACTTAGGAGCTAGTTGAAAGGGTTAATGGGATTGTCTACACTGCTTGTGTGAAATAGAGATTACGACTTGATTAAAATTTATGATTTTTTAGTCTTCTTTGTGTTAAGTGCAGTATACCTTTCTGAAATTCTGTGTTCTTCATTGGTCCTATCCTGTAAAAGAATTACATTTATGCATCCTGAGTATTCAAATTTGCTGAACTACTGCATTTACAATGGCATGTTTCAAAGTGTATACAAAGTATAGACATCTAGGTATACCCAGGATAAATATCTAGGTTGTATATCCTTGTATATTCCCAAGCATATCATGTATACTTTGAATATTCCATGAATATCAACGCCTCTACATGGCTGAGTATGTATCTGACTGGAAGGGTTTGTATTTCATGTTATATGAATCCTCTATGTTTGAAATCACTCACTGTTCTACAAGTTTGAATGATAAGTCTGTGTTTCAGTCCCTTCCATCTCATGTTGTTCTGTCTTTGTTTGAGACCTTCGTAATATATATGTTAGGTTTTATATTTATCGTGTTATCTTGGTTGAAAGCACAGAGACAAGCTTGAGTTAGGTTTAGCCTTCTTCGATAGCCTGCCATGCCTAAGGTTCAAGAAGCTTTTTGAATCTTGTTGCGGCATCGGAAATGAATGGTGATAGCCCTCTTTGTCTTCTTATCTTTCAAATTTGAAGTTTAGAGTGACTGGTCTTTAAGTTTACCTTCCCCTTTATGTCTTTCTTTGTGCTACCAATAGTTGTGGTATCCATTGCACCTTGAGATTCTGGATATATGTCATCTTTAAATAATTCTAGTTATGGGTTTTGTTGCATTTTGGTCTTGATTCCGAGATCGCCGATTCTTTGCAATACTTGGGCCGACATCGCACTTTTGAGCCATTATTCTGCAGCCATTATTCTGTGATGCGTTTGCAGCGCCGCAATTCTTGCAATGTGGACCATTTACACTTCTTTTGAAAACATTTTACTGCTGCATTTTGAGCTCATTTGATGTCTTATCAACTGCTGTATTTTTAGCACAATTGTCGCTGTTTTCTTGGCTAAAAGCTCGCTACTTTAGGTCGTTTGGACAGCCCATCGCTGCGTTACAAGCCCACTCTGCGTTATTTTTAAACCCAATTCTGTTGTTTTTCTCGGCTGAAAACAGTGGTTTAAAATCGCTTTGGACAACCGCAATATTTCGACTTTATCGCTTTTACTATTTTGAATAAATACCGCGTCTGTCGGGCGCCGCTTTTTCTGCTTTCGATTTGCTCCCGTTTGATTCGTTTTTATCATTTTTTACTGTTTTAAACTGAACACCGGACCTTTCAAACATTGCTTTCCTGTTCCAGTCCACTGTTTCAACATTCAAATATCTGTTTTACTGTTTTAATCTAAACACCGTCTTTTTCCGGAAATTATTTTTCGCTTCTTTGTTTACCGTCTGCTGCTGCTGTTTACTGTTTCATTTTAAAGTTTTACTGATTTGAACACGATACTACACTGGCCGATGAAAAATATCCGTCGATTTTGAGGCCTCCACAGTTGTAAAGACGGAAAATATAACTTCTGGGCAATGATGAGGCTTAAACCTTTTTCCAAGATCAACATGTTTAGTAGGCAAGGTGACTAAAATAACCAACAAGTTATATATTCGCAGCCACGACGTGATTATAGTGATCTTTTCTATTTCACCCGAGAGACCAACACGTTTAGTAGGCGAGGCAATCAAAATAACCACATTAGTCATATGTTTGCAGCCACGACGTGATTGGAATGTTCTTTTCAAAATTTAAGTCTGAGCCCTCCGTGATCAAAACATTCACTGTTTTGAATGCGGATATGGAGTTATTTGTATTTAACTATTTCTAACCGTTTGTTTTTGACAGCTTGCAGGGATTAAATTAAATAACGACGAATTATTCCTCGGAGTTTATTTATTTTATTTCTTTCTTTAATTCAGCTTTTATCCCACTTTGTATTGTAATATTATTTATCGCACTTATGTAACTATTGAAATGCTTAGAATAGGCAAACTTAGGATTAATTCATAGGTTAGTTTCAAACTTAGAAATCCTTCGCTAGTTTATTTATTTTAGGCTCGTCACGCGTATTCAAGATTTTCAAAACAACTTTTGTCATTTTTTATTTGCTTTATTAATCATACCAAATAAGTTTATCTTTTTTTGCAACTCGATGATTTCCGAAAGATTCGCTTCTTTGGCATTATAAATAATTTTGTTTCTACTCTCAATTGACAAATGCATATTTTTTCCAACTCTACATGTATTTCTCTTTAAATACCATACAAATGCATATTTTTTCTCTACATGTATCTTTCTTTTAAAAAATGCATCATTTACTAATTATTTACACACATCTTTTAACTTCATGCTTCAAACATACATTTTTCTAGCAATAATTAACCTGAGTTTGACCGGATAACCGCAAGTTAGCGGATCTTAAAGGATGCCTAACCCCTTCCCTTTAGGATAATAAAGAACCCTTACCTAGAATCTCGCTAGTTTAGCAGACCTTAAAATTGGAGTTTACATTGCAGCGCTTAGTTTAATATTTAGGTGTCCTAATTCACCGTAAAAGATAATTAGGTGGCGACTCATCAACCCTTTTTACCCAGGAATCACCGGACACGTCCGCGCTCCGCTTTGACCCGAGCAAGGTCGAAAAACGGCTCGAAAAATGGGCGCGTACAGCATGGCGACTCTACTGGGGAGCATCAGGTTCTTAAACCATAGCAAGTTCGGATTAATTATTGCTTTACTTTTTGTTCTTTATTTGATTTAGTGCTTTGATGTGTTTCATTTATGAGATTTTTGCATAAACTGCTTTAATTGCTATATTGTCTTACTGCTTTCCTTAAATTGGCATTCCGCTCATATTTCTTCCACTCTGGAAAATTGACACTATCACACACTACACGCAAGGTGTGTTTCGCGCACCCGCAAATTTCTTTCAATCTACCAAATTTTAGGAGAGTTGGCATATGCGCGGAGTGACCGGACCATCCGGTGGCCGCGTAGCCTTCTCACTCGAGTAGTCCGCTCGGGAACCTTGTGTCTAGTCAGCCAAATCTTAGAAAATTTAAGATAGAGCTATACCACCCTTTATTTTAAGTCATGCATGCATACATCTTAGGTGGGTTGATCCTTGGCATCAACTTCACAAATAAGAAAACCACCAAATTGTCGACGGGTCTCACAACCCAACGACCAATCAAAGATATTATGTGTAGCAGGATATTGATGGGCGGATCCAAGCCTAAACAAGTATGCCAAAATCGGAAAATGTATATTCATTTTTATTTATTTTATTTATTTTGTTATAGATGGAGTGCATGTGCCGCAAGTCGAGGATGGTGAGTGGGATTAGAGCAAACTGAAAATATGGTGGACAAACTTTGACCTTGGCAGCCAAATGGCAATTAGGAGAAGATTAGGTTGCCTCGTTTCGTTGTTCGACATCTTCCCCGATCAACATTTGGTCAGAGCACTAATCCATTTTTGGGATCCGGATCGGGTTGTCTTCAGATTCGGAGATTTTGAGATGACTCCTACTTTGGAAGAAATCAACTATTTCACCAATTTGATCTACCAGGGTAGAGGACAAATTATCCCGCACTGTCAATCCGGAAAGAAATTTCTCCGCTACTTAGGGCTAAAAAACACTAAGAAACTCATATGCTTTGAAAACAACTGGGTCTCAATGGATTATCTTTATGAGAGGTACGGTTGTCGAGACGGTTACAAGACATTCAAAAATGAATTTTCTTGCACCCCCGATCATTGGCGGACCAAACGACCCATTGCATTTACTGTCGCCTTTCTAGGGTCTCTGATATTCCCGCTTGAGTATGGAAAGATCAATACCTACATATGTTCCGTAGCACGGGCACTTTTCGAAGGAGCAAACGGAGCACAACTCACTTTGGCCCCTATGATCTTAGCAGAAATGTTTCGGGCTTTAGGGAAATGTAAAAGAGGTGAAACAGGTTTCTTCGAAGGCTGCAACCTTATTTTGCAGATGTGGGCAATGGAACACTTCTATCAGCGCCCGAATATGGTCGACATATGCTTCAGCGAGTCGAACAAAATCGTCAGCTTTTACGACAGAACGAAGCAGTTCGTATCGCCTGTCGGCATGAATGATTGGTATGGGTTTTTGGCGTCCCGCACCTGTGAACAGATCCAATGGAAATATCATCTGCTCCCGAATGCCAAAAAAGCCTACATAAGATGCAAAAGGCTTTATTATATTGAGCTTATCGGGTTAAAGGCCTCTAACCTTACGCTCCACTCCGCGTACTCCGACAGTTGGGACAAGAGCAGATAATCCCCCTCCGAGCAAATATGAGGATTTCTGAAATCCCATTCGGGCCGAATTTCATTGTCCCCAGAGCTAGGCAAGTCTTCGATGAATGGAACGATATTGACACAATAGACATTGGAGGTAGTCAGGCAGGAGGTACCCCCGAATATCAAGCGTGGCTACGAGAGGATTGCAGTAGTACAGACCATAGTCCTGATGGCGAGCAAGGTTTTGAAGATATCGGCACGACAATTTGGGTAAGGAATTTCCGGCTCAGAGACACAGTCGTTACCCCCGAAATGTGGCAGCAAATGCAAAATATAGTGCAATATCTAGAGGACGCAGGAGTCGGACCCAACAATGTTAGGGTTCCATCTTCATCTCGGTGATCAAAAGCAAGATTTAGAACCTGAGCATAAATATCTTATGTTATCAGCTTTATTATTGTACGCATTATTATTTCGAAAAGTCAACCTTTATTTCCGACAAAAGGCATCACAATCTTTGGCTTGGATCAATTTATCAGTATCTTGCATATTTTTGCGTTTAAACCCACCTCCGGCATAAAGGAGGCCCCATGCACATTAGGACGCGCATTTAATTTCCATATAACTGTCGCTACTTGTTTATCGCTTTTCCACTCTATACATGTTATTCAAAGCAATAATTATTCGTCTCATACTAACTTGGTTTGTTTCATTTTTTAGAGAAGGTTTATTTTGCCCGCTTTATTTTCCAAAAGTTGATTCGCGTTGATTGAAGCGGCGGAACACCATTACTTCACGAGATCCAAGGCACAATCATCCGACAAAATGATCGATTCAGGCGGCCGAACAAACCGGTTTGGGACTTGTCGCTTCTTCCGGAGGTGAACCAGAGACATCGAAAGGAGAAATACTTCCGTCCGGATGAATACCTCGCCCAACCATCGCAGCAAATGGCAACTATGCAACCGAGATCGAACGGCTCCGGACTCTTACCACTCTTTCCATCAGCATCAACACTCCCCTGCCTGACCAAGAGACGAGCGCAACTGCTCCACACACCTTTCCATCTCACGAACCATCATTCCCAGAACCTTCCCGAAATCCCTTACCAAGCGTAACCAATCCTCAACTCGCCACCCCACAACGTACCAATCCGCATCCTATCAACCCGCAGCTACCCACAACAAAGCCCGCTACAAAATGACCCAAGTATCCTTCACGGCTCCATATATACATCAAGCTCCACTTACCCAAACTACCCCACTTGTCCAAAATATCCCTCCCACACTAAATTACCAGTAACCCAACAAATACCAATGGCACACATCACTAACAAGCAAGATGTGCCACCGGTATATGCAACGGAAGCCCAACCTTCCACTTCTACCATACCAAACATACATCATCAGGAGATAGACCAATATGAAGAGATGGAAAGGCAAGCAAGAATTAGAAATGATGAAAGTATGGCAAGGGAAATTCATAGCCTAAAAGAAGCATTTAAAAACATTCAAACCAGCAAGGGGCATGAAGGACTCGAGTATGAAGATCTCTGCATGCATCCCGACGTTCAGTTGCCTATCGGGTATAAGGTGCCAAAATTTGACCTATTCGATGGAAAGGGAAATCCTCGCGCTCATTTGAGATCGTATTGTGACAAGCTGGTTGGAGTGGGTAAGGACCAGGCCATAATAATGAAGTTGTTCATAAGAAGTTTGACAGGAGAAGCGCTCGACTGGTACACAAGCCAGGACCCGCGAAAATGGCATAACTGGGGCACAATGGCACAGGATTTTGTGGACAGGTTCAGGTTTAACACCGACACAGTCTTGGATAGATTTTATTTAATGAAATTGGAAAAAAAATCTACAAAGACTTTCAGGGAATATGCCATGAGGTGGAGGGCGGAAGCAGCAAAAGTTCAGCCCCCGATGGCGGAAAGTGAGATGACCACGCTCTTTGTGCAATCTATGAAGGATGCAACTTACTATGAAAAAATGATAAGCGTCATCGGACGAAATTTCTCAGAAGTGGTAAGGATGGGAGATTTCATAGAGGAGGGTATCAAAACGGGGAGAATCACAAACTTGGCGGCGTTGCAGGCAACAAGTAAGGCCATTCAGTCAGACTCATTTGGAGGAGCAATTAAGAAGAGGAGGGACGGAGCACCTCCTGTCATGGCGGTCCAGGAACATAGGTCCAACCAAATGCCAACCTACCAAAGCCCGTCATCCCAGCCTCCCTACTATAATCAAAACACCCAAAATCATCAGCCCTCCTACTATAGCCAAAGCACACAAAGCCCTCAGCCTTATTATCAACACTCGCCTACTCCCTACCCTGTCTATCATACCCAACCAATATATAGCCCACCACGAGCACCTACCTATAGAAATTCCCCACAGTATCAACCCACACATCCGCCTCAGCCGCAAACCCATCCACCAAATACTCCTGCACCGGGCAAATTACGAAAGAAGGCCAGTCAAAACATATACACCTTTAGCCGAACCTCTAGCCCAACTATACGAAAGATTGAGGACCGCAGGAATACTCCAACCCATCCCAGGGCATATCCCCAATCCTATCCCCAGATCGTATGATGAAACTAAGCATTGTGCGTACCACTCGGGGATCACCGGACATGACACTGGAGTTTGCTTTGCCCTCAAAGACAAGATCGAGGCTTTGATCAAAGAGGGAATTATCCAACTGAAAGGACCTCCCCCTAATGTAAATAATAACCCTTTGCCGAATCATGACAATGCCAATATAAACATGATTACCGTTGATGAAGAAAACAGTTTGGAAGGGACCATTGTGCCGGTCCGAACAGAGAAAAGGGTTGAATCATCGGCTTTGATCACCCCTATAATTACAGTTCAAGTGAGGGCACCGTTTGAAGTGGAAGTACTTCCTCCGAAATCACGGATGGTGACGCCGTCTGCTGATACCAAAACCGCCCTTTGGAGCTATTCGATTGGGGAAAGGAGCAAGGAAAAGGAGAAACAAATTGTAGAAGTTGTCGTCGCTGGTATGACCAGATCCGGATGATGTTATGCCCCTGCAGACAATCCAAAAAGGGTTGTAACAGAGACTGAAGTGGAAGAGTTCTGGAGGAAAATGCCAACCAAGGAGTATTCCGTTGTAGAGCAATTGAAGAAAACACCGGCTCAGATTTCTTTGCTATCATTGTTGATGAATTCTCCGGACCACGGACGCGCTTTATTGGAAGTACTCAAAGAAGCTTATGTTCCGAGAAAGACCACGGGCGAGAAACTCTCGGCTTTGGTCGGACAGATTTTAGAGGCCCATAAAGTCTCTTTTCATGACAAAGAATTGCCACCTGAGGGTTTGGGCCACAACAAAGCTTTGAACATAACAGTAAAGTGCATGAACAAGTTCATTTCTAAGGTATTGATTGATGGAGGCTCAGCCGTCAATATTTGTCCCGCGGCGACTCTCCGAGCCTTGGGAATTAGCATTGGAAAGATTCGCGAAAGTCATGTGAGAGTTAAAGGTTTTGATGGAGCCCAAAGGAGCGTTATGGGAGAAATGGATTTAACATTACAAGTGGGGCCCGTAGAGTTCGTCGTGGAATTCCAAGTGCTAGACATATCTACCGGCTATAACCTACTAATGGGAAGACCTTGGATCCATGTGGCTGGTGCAGTTCCTTCTACCCTACATCAGAGTTTGAAGTTTGTCTGGGATCATCACGAGGTCGTGGTACACGGAGAAGGGAGCAATTCAATATGTCCCGGCGACAGATCCTATTTGTTGAAAGCGTAGATACACTGGATGGGTCTGTCTTCCATGTCAGAGAAATTCCATGTGCCACCAAAGCTGAAATACTGAAGTTACCCCGGGTTCTCACAATGGTGGCCCAGGAAATGTTGAAGAATGGCTTTAAGGGTCCGAGGCCTCGGATTGAATTTAGAAGGTATGGTGGAGCCTGTTCACTTGCTCAGTAAGAAGGATACTTTCGGTCTCGGATACAAACCCACTTCTAAAGGAGTCTGATCAGTCAAGCTCCCGAAGAAAAGGGACACTCCTTGCCAAAGCCTGTTCCACCCTTGAATCAGTCATTCGTCAAAGCATATGCCGCCAGAGTCGAATGAAGATGATGCAGACGCCCTCGCGGAAGGACTCAAAAGCCTTTTCATTGCAGAAAAAGAAATGGAATGCAATGTAATTCTGGATGATTTTGATGAAGGCCCAACTATTTGGGATGCAGAATGTGGAGATATTTTGAAAAATTGGACCTGTGCCCTACCTATTTCTCCTGAAGCTTGGTAGAAATTACCTTAGTACTTTTTGAAACAATGCGATTCTAATTGAGGCTTGAATCGCATCTATGCATTTTAATGTGTTTTGCCTCCATCTTTTGAAAGCTTAAATGACAAATCCACATTGCTTTTGCTATTTCAAAATTTGTTTTGTTTACTAATTTTCTTTTCTCTTCAAAGATGCAAACTAATAAATCTGTCGATAATGTGAATGTGACATGTAATGAAACAAACAAACAAAATCCAAACAATGAACAGGACTTCGAAGAGTATGAGGAAGACTCGCAACCAGAAGAATTGACAGAGGAATTAGAACATTTTGAGAATAAACCAAAGCCAAATTTAGAAGAAACTGAGGCAATAAATTTGGGGGATGCAAAAAATGTGAAAGAAACAAGAATCAGCGTCCATCTGAACGCCCCACAAAGGAAAGAACTGACGGATCTTTTGAGACAATATATCGACGTATTTGCTTGGTCTTATGACGAGATGCCAGGGTTGAGCACGGATATTGTTTCGCATAAATTGCCTATCGATCCATCCTACCCTCCGGTGAAACAAAAACCAAGGAAAATCAAGCCTGATTTGAGTTTAAGGGTCGAGGAAGAGGTGTCCAAGCAATTCGATGCAAAGGTCATTCGAGTCACAAGATACCCCACTTGGTTGGACAACATTGTACCGGTGCCAAAGAAAGATGGAAAGATACGAGTGTGCGTGGATTATCGGGATCTCAACAAGGCCAGTCCGAAGGATGACTTCCCTCTTCCAAATATTCACATACTCATTGACAACTGTGCAAATCATGAATTACAATCATTTGTTGATTGCTTTCTTTGGTTACCACCAAATCTTGATGGATGAGGAAGATGCAGAGAAGACAAAGATTCACTACACCTTGGGAGTATCTTTGTTATCGGGTAATGCCGTTCGGACTCAAGAATGCAGGTGCCACCTACATGAGGGCCATGACTACCATTTTTCATGATATGATCCACAAAGAAATAGAGGGCTACGTGGATGACGGTATTATTAAGTCGCGAAAGACTTCGGATCACTTGACAGATTTAGAGAAGGTCTTTGATCTACCGAGGCGGTATAACCTAAAGTTAAACCCCGCAAAGTGTGCGTTTGGTGTCCCCTTTGGGAAGGCTGCTAGGTTTCATCGTGAGTAGAAGAGGTATTGAATTAGACCCCTCGAAGGTAAAAGCTATTCAAGACTTGCCTCCTCCAAAGAGTCGAAAAGACGTGATGAGTTTCCTTGGTCGCCTCAATTACATCAAAGAGTTCATAGCACAATCAACAGTGATATGTGAGCCGATATTCAAGTTACTGAAGAAAGACGCTGCTACCAAATGGACGACGGATTGCCAACAAGCTTTTGATAGAATCAAAGAGTATCTGTCTAACCCGCCTGTTTTGGTACCTCCAGAGCCCTGAAGGCCTTTGTTATTATATCTGTCTGTGTTAGAAAATGCGCTTGGATGTGTGCTGGGACAACACGATGAAACAGGAAAGAAGGAGCAAGCCATATACTACTTAAGCAAGAAGTTCACGCCGTATGAAGCTCGGTATACTTTGCTGGAACGCACTTGTTGCGCCTTGACATGGATTGCGCAAAAGTTTAGGCATTATCTGTCTGCATATACCACTTATCTCATCTCAAGGATGGACCCGCTCAAATATATTTTTCAGAAGCCCATGCCCACCGGGAAGCTAGCGAAGTGGCAAATCTTGTTAAGTGAATTCGACATCATATATGTCACCCAAAAGGCTATCAAAGGACAGGCACTAGCCGACCATCTTGCGGAAAACCCCGTGGATGAAGAATACATGCCTCTCCGGACTTATTTTCCGGACGAGGAGGTACTGTTTGTTGGAGAAGACATCTCGTAAGAGTACGGGTTGGAGAATGTTCTTCGACTGAGCCGCAAACTTCAAAGGGGTTGGTATTGGAGCAGCTTTGATTTCGTAATCAGGTCAACACTACCCAATTTCGCAAAACTCCGATTTCCATGCACCAACAATATGGCGGAATATGAAGCTTGTATACTCGGACTTAGAATGGCCGTTGATATGAACATTCAAGAATTATTGGTTATAGGTGATTCGGACTTATTGATTCATCAGTGCAAGGCGAATGGGCGACCAAGAACGGGAAGATACTTCCTTACGCATTGCGTGAAAGAATTATGCAAAAATTCAGCAAGATAGAATTCAAGCATATCCCACGAACTCAAACGAAGTTCGGCCGACGCCTGGCAACACCTGTCCTCCATGATTCAACATCAGGATAAGAACTACATTGATCCCATCAAGGTGAGCTTATCGGATCAGCCGGCATATTGTTTCAATATAGATGGAGAGTTGGATGGAAAGCCTTGGTACCACGACATTAAGAGATATCTCAAGATAGGTGAATATCCGTAAGGCATAACCAAAGATACAAAAGAGGACACTTAGGAGGTTAGCAAACCATTTCTTCCTAAACGGAGAAATCCTTTATCGGAGGACTCCAGATCTCGGTTTGTTAAGATGTGTTGATGCTCGAGAGGCAAGCAGTTTAGTTGAAGAGATACACGGAGGCACGTGCGGGCCTCATATGAATGGCTTCACTTTGGCAAAGAAGATTCTGAGAGCAGGATACTTTTGGATGACCATGGAAACAGATTGCATCCACTTTGTGCAAAGATGCCATCGATGTCAGATTCATGGCGATCTAATCAGGGTGCCTCCTAACGAACTCAATGTGACGAGCTCTCCATGGCCATTCGCAGCTTGGGGCATGGATGTCATTGGCCCTATCGAACCTGCCGCATCAAATGGACACAGATTTATTCTAGTGGCAATTGACTATTTCACAAAGTGGGTAGAAGCATCGTCCCACAAGTCAGTAACAAAGAAAGTGGTAGTTGATTTTGTCCGCAATAACATCATTTGTCGATTTGGAATCCCTGAGTCGATTATAACAGACAATGGAGCTAATCTCAACGATGTCGATGAATGAGATATGCGAAAAGTTTAAGATTACTCACCGCAATTCCACTCCATACCGACCTCGGATGAGCGGAGCAATGGGCGTACCAACAAAAACATCAAAAGAATACTACGAAAGATGATTGATAATTACAAGCACCGGTACGAGCATTTGTCCTTGGCACTTTTGGGATATCGCACTACGCCAGGACTTCTACCGGGCAACGCCGTATCTATTGGTCTATGGAGCAGAAGTGTGTTACGGCCAGAAGTGGAAATACCATCTTTGAGAATTATCCAAGAAGCCGAAAGTGAACGGCGAAATGGATACAGAATCGGCACGAACAATTGATCTTGATTGATGAAAAGCGATTGAACGCGATGCGCCACGGACAACTTTATCAAAACAGAATGGCCAAAGCTTTCAACAGAAAGTAAAACCAAGGACTTTCGAACCGGGCAATTGGTGCTAAAACGCATATTCCCGCACCAAAATGAAGCTAAAGGAAAATTCGCACCTAATCGGCAAGGGCCTTATATGGTTCACCGGTGTTGACTGGAGGAGCATTAATTCTAGCTGAAATGGACTGTGAAGTATGGCCAAAAGCTATCAACGCGATGCGATGAAAAGATACTACATTTAGGATTTTTCTATGTAATGCATTTCTTATGTTGTAAAGTTGCGCTCCCTGGCGGGATACGCAAAGAACCCATGTCGGGTTCCGCTTCCTAGATTGCAAATTTCCGAAACACATTTCTTTGTAACATGAACTACGTTATGACCTGATTCCCTCGGCGGGATACGAGGCGCCACATCGGCTTTGGTCCCATTTTAGAAAATCCTTACAATCCCCTTTGCTTGTAATGAACTACGCCACGACTGATTCCCTCATGGGGATACGTGGCGGCCTAAATCGGCCGGTCCCACCATTAGGAAATATTTTCTCTTTTATCTCACAAAAGACAAAATGCACCCATCCGATCACCCCGATAGAGGCGGACAAGCAATCTACACAAGACTTCGGTTGTCCGCTCAAAAGATCGTCATTCTCACATATCGTAAATCGGGGCATTTTTTAAGGATCATCGCCAGAGGACGCCGATAAACATGGAAAAGCATCGGCAAACTAAGTCTTCACCGGAAGAATTTTGGATAGGACGTTTGCTTTGTTTCACCGCATGTCATCGCCGACAGGACATTTATATATATATATATATATATGCAAGATTTCTTATAAGCAAATTATTTTCAACAAACATTTTCATCAAAATTCGATAGAATTTTTATGTTACTATTTTTAAGATGCATTTCTACGAATTGTTTTCGAATGTTTTCATTAACTACCGCCAAGACTGGGAAATGAGAGGGGCTACGGGTCCGAGTTAGCGGGACATGCGAATACCAAGGCCGAAGCTACAAAGTCAACGCGAATCAACTCCCCTCCCAAAACTCATAAATTTATTTGAGTACGTGTTCTTCAGTCGAAACAACAGGAAGTCGCAACATTTATGAGCAGATTCGCAAGGGCCTCCGCATCGCAACTCACTACAAGAATCACTTTCCCGTTTGGAGATTGTACAAAGACGTCATGCTAAACTACATGTTCCCAACCGTGTTGTGTCCACGCAAAGAACGGTATTTCGACTTACAGGGTCGCATTCTCATCCACTCAACTTTTGCATCGCTTATGTCCATACATTAACTATCATGGCATGGCAATAGGGCCCCACTTTACATTACGTCAACACGACGACATAAATCAGGCGCCCACCTTCTAATGCGGGTATGTTTTAAATCAGGCGCCCACCTTCTAATGCGGGTATGTTTTAAATCAGGCGCCCACCTTCTAATGCGGGTATCTTTTAAATCAGGCGCCCACCTTTTAATGCGGGTATGTTTTAAATTAGGCGCCCACCTTCTAATGCGGGTATGTTTTAAATTAGGCGCCCACCTTCTAATGCGGGTATGTTTTAAATCAGGCGCCCACCTTCTAATGCGGGTATGTTTTAAATCAGGCGCCCACCTTCTAATGCGGGTATGTTTTAAATCAGGCGCCCACCTTCTAATGCGGGTATGTTTTAAATTAGGCGCCCACCTTCTAATGCGGGTATGTTTTTAATCAGGCGCCCACCTTCTAATGCGGGTATGTTTTAAATCAGGCGCCCACCTTCTAATGCGAGTATGTTTTAAATCAGGCGTCCACCTTCTAATGCGGGTATGTTTAAATCAGGCGCCCACCTTCTAATGCGGGTATGTTTTAAATCAGCGCCCACCTTCTAACGCGGGTATGTTTAAATCAGCGCCCACCTTCTAACGCGGTATGTTTTAAATCAAGCGCCCACCTTCTAACGCGGTATGTTTTAAATCAGCGCCCACCTTCTAACGCGGGTATGTTTTAAATCAGCGCCCACCTTCTAACGCGGGTATGTTTTAAATCAGCGCCCACCTTCTAACGCGGTATGTTTTAAATCAGCGCCCACCTCCTAACGCGGTATTTAAATTTCAGTCAGGCGCCCACCTCCTAATGCGGGTATTTTATTTTAAATCAGGCGCCCACCTTCTAATGCGGGTATTTTATTTTAAATCAGGCGCCCACCTTCTAATGCGGGTATTTTATTTTAAGTCAGGCGCCCACCTTCTAATGCGGGTACTTTACTTTAAAGTGTAAACAGGCGCCCGCCAACGACATCATCTGCACAACATTAAGCAACGACATCATTTCAACTTACAAAGTCATATTCTCACATACATATCTTATGCAACTGTTATACACTAACTTTTATCTTAGCTCTGGTCCACAGGAATTGAATCGGCGGAGCTTTCAAAGATAACGTGGAACTATATCTCAGGGCGAACCAAGGCAATTTGGTCAACGACCTACTTCGAACTTCGATCCGCTCTTTCCCAATAGTTTTGTTACATCTGCGACCAGTGTCATCATAACTCGACACTGGGGCAACATTTCTTGAATCTACACCAACTTTTCCATAATTTCTCTCCCCCTGGGATCTTATTTCTACCCATGATCTTCCTTCAAGTCCCGTTGATCAGGACGAAATTGGCTACTCAGTCAACTTTCTTTGGGCGGAAACTCTTTCATCGTCTCCGCCCAAAGAGGGGCATCTGTTGACACCCAATTTTGTCCTGTCTTTTTCCAATTTATTTTGCAGTTTTAATTATTTTTAGCACCTCAAAACAATTTTAATCTATATACATACATGCGTATATATATATATATATATGTGTGTGTATATATCTCATTATTATTATTATTCACATTTATTATATCATTTGCATATTTTATAATAATCATAAGTTATCCGAAATTCTATGTTATTTTATTCTCGCAAAATTGCATCGCATTTCCCTTTTATTAAGCATTAAACATTTCGCAAATATTATATTTTATTATTATCACGTCGTTATGTTATTTTAAATAATTCACATCTTTTACAAAATATATATATATATATATATATATAATATATTTTAATATTAAACCCCTCTTTTATATTTTTAAATCCATAACCCATTTTTATTTCCTAACCCAAAATAATTTCTACCCAAAACATTCTACCAACCCCAAGCCCAATACCCTTTATTTCCCCAATTCCTGTCGCCTGACCTCAACTCCTCTCAACCCAAATTAAAAACCCCATTCCCAAACCCACCAAACAAATTTCAACCCGCAAATTTCAAACCCACAGTTTCAAAAACCCATTTCCTTACCCCTTTAATTCCCCAAAAGACCCAAAACCCTTAAAAACCAAAAAAAAAAATCAGAAAATCAAAAAAATACAAACCCTACTCTCCTTCACTCAAAGCCGCCGACCACACACCCCCATACCGGCGACCCCACGTCGCCGATCACCTCGCCCCTGCCACCACCAACTCCCTGACACCACCACACCCCTCCCATCACTTCACCATACCCATACCCCTAAAATCCGCTTTCAAAATTCAGAATTTTTTTGCCTTTAATTCAAAATTCGAACTCGTTCTTGGGGGGGGGGGAATCCACCTATAAATATCCCCCTTGTTCTTCATTTTTGGGGAGGGCCGAAAATCTGTCCATGAAGTCGATATTTTAGAGTTTTTGGGGTCGATTTTAAGTCCGAAAGTTTATGTTTATGAGTCCGAAATTTTCTTAAAGGTTTTGCTTTGTACTTTGTTTGTGTTCTTCACTATTGGGAAAAATCCGGAATCTACTTAAAAGTGTTTGTTCTTGCATATGTTCTTCAACTTAAAAATTCCGAAAAAAATACTATTCTTTTCCCTAAATTTCACCCTCAAAATATCTGATTTCTTTTGTTTCAATTCGATTCGGGTCGGGTCGTCAGTCACTACCGGGTCGGGTCGAACATCAGAAAACAGAATTCTATTTCAGAGGAAAATCAGAATTCGAAATCGAAAATAAATCAGAATTCTAAACATTTTCGCGCGGATTCGACATTTCAAAACAACGCCTCAATTCGCTACCCAGAGAAGGTAAGTAAACACAAACCCTTTTTAATCTTCTATGTGATTAGCTTAGTGTAATTTACATTATGTGTTTGCGTGTTGACTAAGCATGTTTAATTATTGTTTGAGCACGCTAGTTAATTATTATGTATGTTTTGTTAAATTAGCCACGCTCGGGATCACTAGGTTATCTATTAGCGTAATAAACGTGTGCGGTTATAATGGTTCTTGCTTGTGTTCATTAACCAATTATTAGTGTGTTAACTACGCTTTATTTTTAACCATTTCTTGATTGTTTGGTTCATATGATGTTGGTTTGAGAAGCATGTTCAACCTCTTAAAGACTCTGTTTAGCCAATCATCGCCCCTGTGTCCTTGCTATGCCATTCAACACCAATTTTAAGTTAAGAACATGTTGTTAAGAGAAATCAATGCTTGTATAATGTGTATGTTGGCCCTGACATCTTGCTTGGCTTGAATATGTCTAAAATGCTCATAATATGTCACCTAGTCTCTGTTTGGTTAAATAATAATCTAAATGGTTGATGCTTAGTTTAGGTTAGTCTGTTTAATCCGATGATAACCAAGACTGTGCCATATTGCTTACCTTACCACACTTGTCTACATTATTCAGTTCGACTTGCCCTTTTCAAGAGATTAATATGACTAGTTAGGCTCGAATCCTAAATGCACCGCCTATCCATGATGAAACACTTAGGATATTCTATGTATTTGTCCTGTCCATATATCATTGTGGTTTGTGAGTGATGTGATGCATGTTAGTATTCCTCGCGAACATTCATTTAGTCCGCTAAGTGCGTATGGAATGAATCTGGAGAAAACAAATATATAGCCTTATGCATATGCGTGGTTTTCTGGATATGATTAACTAGGGATAATCTAAATGATATTGAAACATGTTTGTTCCTGTTAGAATTCTTGTGCTTAATTTAACACGTCCTAGATATTTCTTTGCTCTTGATATAACAACTTATTGACTTAAGGTTCATTTGATAACCATGTTGAGTCATACCATGTCTAATACCAATTGACACAAATATACGTATATATACTTGCACATCTATGTTGAAATCATCGCTTTTAAAGCTAAGTCATTTAGCCTAATATCTATTTTTAGATGGAGTTTCAAATCAATTACTATGATAAAGGTCCGGATTTGTGCATTTTTCTGAAATATAGGGTAATTTGAATCATGTCTGTGTCACTTAGGAGCTAGTTGAAAGTGGTTAATGGGATTGTCTACACTGCTTGTGTGAAATAGAGATTACGACTTCGATTAAAATTTATGATTTTTAGTCTTCTTGTGTTAAGTGCAAGAGTATACCTTTCTGAAATTCTGTGTTCTTCATTGGTCCTATCCTGTAAAGAATTACATTTATGCATCCCGAGTATTCAAATTTGCTCGAACTAATGCATTTACAATGGCATGTTTCAGTGTATACAAAGTATAGACATCTAGGTATACCCAGATGAATATCTAGGTTGTATATCCTTGTATATTCCCAAGCATATCATGTATACTTTGAATATTCCATGAATATCAACGCCTCTACATGGTCGAGTATGTATTTGACTGGAAGGGTTTGTATTTCATGTTATATGAATCCTCTATGTTTTGAAATCACTCACCGTTCTACAAGTTTGAATGATAAGTCTGTGTTTCCAGTCCCTTCCATCTCATGTTGTTCTGTCTTTGTTTGAGACCTTCGTAATATATATGTTAGGTTTTATATTTATCGTGTTATGCTGGTTGAAAGCATGAGACAAGCTTGGTTGGGTTTAGCCTTCTTCGATAGCCCGCCATGCCTAAGGTTCAAGAAGCCTTTTGAATCTTGTTGCGGCATCGGAAATGAATGGTGGTAGCCCTCTTTGTCTTCTTATCTTTCAAATTTGAAGTTTAGAGTGACTGGTCTTTAAGTTTACCTTCCCTTTATGTCTTTCTTTGTGCTACCAATAGTTGTGGTATCCAGTGCACCTTGAGATTCTCGGATAGATGTCATCTTTAAATAATTCTAGTTATGGGTTTTGTTGCATTTTGGCTGCTGATTCCGAGATCGCCGATTCTTTGCAATACTTGGGTGATCTTGCACTTTTGAGCCATTATTCTGGCTGATGCGTTTGCAGCGCCGCACAGCTGCAATGTGGACCATTTACACTTCTTTTCGGAAACATTTTACCGCTGCATTTTGAGCTCATTTGATGTCTTATCACCGCTGTATTTTTAGCACAATTCTTGCTGTTTTCTTGGCTAAAAGCACGCTACTTTAAATTTGTTTGGACAGCCCATTCTGCGTTTAAAGCCCACTCTGCGTTATTTTTAAACCCAATTGTCGCTGTTTTTCTCGGCTGAAAACAATTTGGTTTAAAACCGCTTTGGACAATCGCAATATTTCGACTTTACTTTGTTTCTTGTTTTGAATAAATACCGCGTCTGTCGGTATTTGTTTTTCTGTTCAGTTTGCTCCCGCTTCAGACATCTGTTTTATCATTTTTTACTGTTTTAAACTGAACACCGCACCTTTCAAACATTGCTTTCCTGTTCCAGTCCACTGTTTCAACTTTCAAATATCTGTTTTACTGTTTTTACTGTTTTAAATTAAACACCGTGTCTTTTCCGGAAATTATTTTCTGCTTACTGTTTTACCGTCTGCTGCTGCTGTTTACTGTTTCATTTTAAAGTTTTACTGATTTGAACACGATACTACACTGGCCGATGAAAAATATCCGTCGATTTTGAGGCCTCCACAGTTGTAAAGACGGAAAATATAACTTCTGGGCAATGATGAGGCTTAAACCTTTTTCCAAGATCAACATGTTTAGTAGGCAAGGTGACTAAAATAACCAACAAGTTATATATTCGCAGCCACGACGTGATTATAGTGATCTTTTCTATTTCACCCGAGAGACCAACACGTTTAGTAGGCGAGGCAATCAAAATAACCACATTAGTCATATGTTTGCAGCCACGACGTGATTGGAATGTTCTTTTCAAAATTTAAGTCTGAGCCCTCCGTGATCAAAACATTCACTGTTTTGAATGCGGATATGGAGTTATTTGTATTTAACTATTTCTAACCGTTTGTTTTTGACAGCTTGCAGGGATTAAATTAAATAACGACGAATTATTCCTCGGAGTTTATTTATTTTATTTCTTTCTTTAATTCAGCTTTTATCCCACTTTGTATTGTAATATTATTTATCGCACTTATGTAACTATTGAAATGCTTAGAATAGGCAAACTTAGGATTAATTCATAGGTTAGTTTCAAACTTAGAAATCCTTCGCTAGTTTATTTATTTTAGGCTCGTCACGCGTATTCAAGATTTTCAAAATAACTTTTGTCATCTTTTATTTGCTTTATTAATCATACCAAATAAGTTTATCTTTTTTTGCAACTCGATGATTTCCGAAAGATTCGCTTCTTTGGCATTATAAATAATTTTGTTTCTACTCTCAATTGACAAATGCATATTTTTTCCAACTCTACATGTATTTCTCTTTAAATACCATACAAATGCATACTTTTTCTCTACATGTATCTTTCTTTTAAAAAATGCATCATTTACTAATTATTTACACACATCTTTTAACTTCATGCTTCAAACATACATTTTTCTAGCAATAATTAACCTGAGTTTGACCGGATAACCGCAAGTTAGCGGATCTTAAAGGATGCCTAACCCCTTCCCTTTAGGATAATAAAGAACCCTTACCTAGAATCTCGCTAGTTTAGCAGACCTTAAAATTGGAGTTTACATTGCAGCGCTTAGTTTAATATTTAGGTGTCCTAATTCACCGTAAAAGATAATTAGGTGGCGACTCCTCAACCCTTTTTACCCAGGAATCACCGGACACGTCCGCGCTCCGCTTTGACCCGAGCAAGGTCGAAAAACGGCTCGAAAAATGGGCGCGTACAGCCTCATGCGAACGTAAAAGGAGATCATGGCAGGAATAATCGAGGCTTGCAGAATCGGGATAAAAGCAACTCTTTCAGTTCATCTATGAAGGGATCTAAATATCTGAAGCTTTCCGACTACAACTTTAGTATTGACGAAGCTATGACAATGGTCGTGCTAAGAACCCATCTGTTATCTCAACCACCGAAACCCCTCTGATCCGATCCTAATTCGAGGGATCAGGCTGTATTTTGTGATTTCTGTGGCACACACGGGCACAAGACAACATATTGCAGGCATCCGGAAGGATAACAAGGATGCTCAACAGAGGGCACCTGCGGGAGTTCTTAAGCGAAAAGGTTAGGAACAATTATGAAAGAAGTGTTCTGGCAGAAGGAAAGGTCATTTCGGACGCTATTCCACATGTTATAAATATGATCTCTGGGGGATCAATGATTGTTGGTATGTCTTTCGCGACTGCCAAGAAAATGAAGATCTCGGTAAAATGAGAAAAATGATTTCAAGAGATACCAGATGAAAACATCATCACCTTAACTGATGAAGATGCAGTTGGCGTCATATTTTCGTACAATGACGCCCTTATTATCACCATACACATTGATTGTTTTCAAGTAAAATGTGTGTTGGTCGATCCAGTATTCGACTAATATCACTTGTTGGAAAGTAGTGAAAGAAATGGAATGACGGATAAAATCATATCGACTGAAGGCGAGTGAAACTATAAAGGGTGAAATTTATTTAACGGTGGAAGCCAGAGGAATCATGGAAGAAACCAAGTTTTACGTCATAGATGGTGACATGAGGTACAATGCAATATTCGGGAGGCCCTGGCTCCATGATATGAAGGCAATTCCTTTGACTCTACACTTACTGGTCAAATTCCTGACTCCAGAAGGAATAAAAAAAAATTCAGGGGAGAGCAACCGGCACTAAAAGAGATGGTTGCCATCGAAGAACCGAAGGCAGTTAGTGATGGTAAATAGCAATTATATGAATCAAAGCTAGTCATGGATGTAGATCAACATATTTTATCTGATATAGTCGAGCAAATGGATCTGGAGAGCGAGCTACTTTTAGGTGCCAGACGATTTTGATGCCACTAAATCAACGACAGATGAACTCAAGCAGATCGCTCTACATATAGAATTACCAAAAAGAAAGGTATACCTGAGCATGGGGTTAACCACAGAGCTTAGGAAAATTATTCTTCGATATATAAAGAGAATAATTGTTTTGCTCAGTCCTACAAAGATATGACAGGTATTCCTCTAGAGGTTGTGACTCACAAATTGGGTCTGGATCTCAGATTTCCTCCTGTGCGACAGAAAAAACGGGTGATAGTCGAGGTCCGTGACATGTTTGTCAAATAAGAGGTATCTAGATTGCTTATTATAGGATCCATTCGGGAAGTCAAATATCCAGATTGGTTAGCAAACATAGTTGTAGTACCTAAAAGGGAAACAAATTTAGAATGTGTATAGATTTTAAGGATCTTAATAAGGCATGCCAAAATGACTCGTTCTCACTTTCGAATATAGATCAAATAATTGATTCTACGGCCGAGCACGAGGTTATGAGTTTTCTTGATGTGTACTCTGGGTATAATTAGATCAGGATGGAGGACCAAGAGAAAACATTTTTACTCACTAATTTTAGAACTTATTGTTATAATGTAATGTCTTTTGGGTTAAAAAACACCGGAGCAACTTATCAAAGGCTTGTAAATAAGATGTTTGAAAAATAAATCGGCAAAATAATGGAAGTTTACATTAATGACATGCTTGTTAAGAGTCTTCGTGCAGAGGTCCATTTGAGTCATTTGCCAGAAACATTCGAAATACTAAGGAAATTCAACATGAAGCTCAACTTGGAGAAATGTGCTTTCGAGGTAGGCTCCAAAAAGTTCTTGGGTTACTTGGTATTTTAAAGGGTGATCGGGGTGAACCTCGATAAAAGTAAAGCAATTGAAGACATTCCTGATTCACTTGATAACGTGAAGGTGGTGCAACGATTGACTGGTCGGATAGTAGCACTCGATATATTCATATCATTGTCATCAGAAAAGTTCCATACGTTCTTTTCGCTTCTAAAAAAGAAGAATGACTTTGAATGGATGCCGGAATGTTAGGCATTCCGCAGCTTAAAGCTTACTTATGCAGTCCTCTGCTCATGTCAAGACGAAGGACAGAGAACAATTCTTAGTGTATTTGATTGTTTCAGAAGTAGAAGTAAGTGCTGTTTTGGACGTGAGGAAAAAGGTACGCAATTTCTAGTTTGTTATGTAAGTAGAATTATGTCAGGAGCCAAAAGGTAGTACCCAATCATAGAAAGGTTAGCCTTTGCCTTAGTGATGGCATCACGAAAGATCTGGCCATACTTTCAATGCCACCCTATTTCCATAGTAACCATGTTTCCCTTATCAAACGTGCTTCACAAAGTTAAACTTTCAGGACGACTGGTTAAATGGGTGATAGAATTAAGTGAATTCGACATAGAATATAAGCCCCAAACTGCAATTAAGTCTCAGGTCCTAACAGACTTCGTTGTTGATTTCAGTCAGGAAGTGACTCCACAAGCGGAAAAAGAAGACATCTATCTACACCCAGGGTTTGGATGCTTCATACAGATGGGGCATCAAATGTTAAGGGAACTAGTTTAAGAATATTTTTACATACTCCTACCGGAGAAACTTTGAGGCAACCAATTCATAGTGTGCCTTAACTAACAACGAGGTCGAGTATGAGGCTTTTATTGCAGGTCTTGAGTTAGTCCAGGGATCGGGTTCTGAGATAATCGAGGTAAAGTGCGACTCCTTGCTAGTGGTAAATGAGGTTCATGGTGTGTTTGAAGCTAAGGAAAAGCGCATGTCATGGTACCTCGACAAAGTTCAAAAGCCGCTCTCTAGGTTTTAAGAATGGACAATGGTACACATACCTAGGGAAGAAAATGTAGAAACAAATGCACTTGCGAATTTGGGCTCGTCAATAGAGCCAGAAGGCTCAAAATCTGAATCAGTCGTTCATCTGGTGCATTAGGCATTAGATCTTATAGGATATGACAAGGTGAATTTGACAAGCCTGGTGTTGGATTGGAGAAATGAGTTCGTAGATTACCTCAAACACGGAAAGTTACCAGAGGACCCGAAGGCATCCAGAGCCCTAAGAACCAAGGCTGCCCAGTACACCATCATCGATGGAATATATCAAAGGTACTAATATAACCCGCTGGCACGCTGCGTAGGTTCTGATGAAGCTAATTACGTGATAAGGGAAGTCCATGAGGGCATCTGCAGAAATCATTCTGGAGCAGATTCATTGATGAGAAAACTAATGAGGGTTGGATACTATTGGCCCCAAATTGAAGAGGATACGAAGGCATTCGTATGAATATGCGACAACTGCCAGCATCATGCTTAGATGCTACACCAATCGGAGGAAGAATTGTATTCGATTTTGTCCCCATGGCCATTTATGAAATGAGAAATAGACATTGTCGGGCCTTTGCCTTCTTCATGAGGACATGTACAATTTGTATTATTTATGACTAATTACCTTTTTAAATGGGTAAAGTAGCAGCCTATCAGAAGGTCCGGAAGAAGGAGGTGATGGACTTCATTTGGCAGTATATCATCTGTTGTTTTGGTATCCCGAAGGAAATAGCTGGCAACAATGCCCGTCAATTAATTGAGATAAGGTCACTAAGTTTCTCGAGGATTTGAACATCAAAGGTATCACCTCTGCTCCCTATCATCCCAGTATGAAAGGTCAGGCAAAGTCAACAAACAAGAGTATAATCCAAAATCGATCTAAAGAAGAAATTGGAGGATGCCAAATGATCGTGGACTTCTAAACTACCCTAGGTTCTATGGGCATATAGAACGACGACAAAATCAACTAGCAGGGAAACACTTTTTTCTCTCGTATGTGGAGAAGAGGCATTGATCTCGGTCGAAGTGGGGACTCCGAGCATGCAGTACCTCCGGTCAGATGAACAATCCAATTCAGAGGTGATGCTGATTTAATTAGATTTTCTTGAAGAATATCGGGACTTTGCATACATCCAGATGATGGCACAAAAGCAGCTGATGAAATGATACTACAACCGTCGTACCAACCTCAGACATTTTAAAAGTCGGGGATTTAGTATTGTAGAAGGTGACCTATAACACATGAGATGCAAATGTAGGCTAACTAGGTTTGAATTGGGAAGGACCATAAAAGGTTATCGGGATTGTCGGTAAATGATCATACGAAATAGAAGATCGGGAAGGGAAATAACTTCCCAATAATTGGATTGTCAGTCATTTGAAGAAGTATTATGAATAACAAGGAACATGTGTGCTTCACTTTTTTTCCTTCGACGAATTTTTGTCCCAATTGGATTTTTTCCACAAGATTTTTAACGAGGCAGCATCATAAAGTGTATTAAGATGTTTTTTTTTGCTTTAGCATATTATTCAGTGCTTGGGTCTTCAGTTATGTACACCCAAACATTGGGAGGGAGGGGAGGGGAGGCTATATATACACATCACTCAAATTAGTGTGATTATTGAGAAAGAAAGACATTTTTACAGGGTTTAGTGTGATTATTGAGAAAGAAAGACATTTTACAGCATATTAGCATTTTTTTTGAAAAAAATGGATAGGTCAAGGGGAAAACCCATTGTCCTTCTTTTCATAAAAGTAAATGGGACCATGAGAAGGCTTAGTTTTTCCTCTTTTGAAGGAACTTGTAATAATCAAAACCATAGAAGTTGGTCCCGATAAAAGCTTCAAGGCAAAAGCATCTAGCACCAGGGGTTGTCCGGAGTGATGGGACATTTTACATATGTAACCGAACTAATCATACTAGAAGACAACGGGATTATTCTTACATTTGTTTTACATATGTAAGTAAAAGGAATCAATAAAATTTCCCTTTCATGATAAATTCTTGCCATTGAAAGTAGTTAAGTTAAATGAACCGGATGTTATTTGAAACATACCCAAAACTTGTGTCATAATAAACAGGAGACATCCTCTTCTAAAGCACCATAAAAATAAGGGCCCTCTCTTATTCAAAACATTAAGAAATAAAAGGTTGAAATTCGATTGCTTGAGCATTCAGATAAAAAGTTAATTAGTGACTAAATTTAGCCCAGACTTAATAATCTAAAGGGCTACGAAGGCCCAAGGGAAAATAAATACTTTTGCAAGAAAAGAGTGATTTGACAAAAAATTCCACACTTAAATTTATTTTTAGGTTTCTAACTTTGAAAGTGATAATTGACAAAGTCAGTTTAAGTGGCTTATGTTTTCACTTAAAGTAAGGTTAGAAAGAACTATAAGTCTTTCTTGTTATAAGTTGCCTAAAGGCTAAAAGTTTTCAACACTTAGATTTGAAGTCATAAAGAACATTTTCTTTATGGAGGAAGCACATTTATGGTACATAAATAAAGATTAATAAAGTAAAAGGTTTGTACTAATGAAAAGAAAAATAGCAAAGTCTGGAAAAATATATATCATTAACCATTATAAAACGTCCGGGCCCAAAAGGGAACTACGAACCCGCACGAAAGGGATCGACACACTCGTCCCACGGTCCGCCGGAGGTGTTTCTTACAAAACAAAATTATAAAATCGCGCGAAAGGAATCGACACATTCATCCCATGGTCCACCGAAGATATTTCAAAGCAAAAAACAAAGTTACTGAGCCTGCAAAAGGGATCGGCCTGCCTGATCCCATGGTCCACTAAGACTGAATCACAAAAAGTCTTAATAGGACAACAGTTAGAGTTGAGAGAGATCTATTCAAGAGGAACATCATTGGTGTCCACATCTTCTGGGTCATTCCCTTCGGTACCCTGCAGATCCTCTAAGGCTAACTCAGCCGCTTCGAGATAATTTCAGCGTTAAGAAGTGTGGTAGGGATGTCCATTCACCGGTGCTAGCTTCTGTAAGGGTGTCCCTATGCGTCTTCAACACTGCCAAATCTCGTCAGATTTTTTATTTAGCATGGAGACCTTCTCAGAGATTTTCAGCGTTGACAAACTGGTTCTGTACGGTAGCCAGGTCTGCCTCCAACTTAGCAGTTATGCTCTTTGCAAATTTATGTATGTGGAGGTGAGGACTTGCAAGAAATTCTCCCGGTCGCTTAGAGAGTCAGTAGCATTTTCCAGGCGAAATCGGAGCGAGGCTTAAAGGGAATTTGAATCCTGAATTTCGGCCCGAAGTCTTTCCTCCTCGGCTTGAAGGTGTTTATTATCTAAGGATATCCTTTCTTCGCCACGTGAGGTGATTAATGTTTAGGTCATTTCCACGGTAGAAGTGGGAACATGACCCTAAAGAAAAAGGGTGTGTTAGAGAATCCTTGGAGTTTCAAAGTCAGTTATATTAAAATTGAACTAAATCCGGGGGTACCTGAAGAAACAAATTGGCCAGGTGAGCGAGTAAAGCTTCTAGGTTAGTATTTGCAATTTTAGGACGGGGTGAAGAGGCTGATGTACCGACATTTATACCACGATCATCTTTAGATTTCTCTCTTTTATCGTCATCGTAAATATGAACAACACCGTGCTTTATTTCCTTTTGGAGGCTTCAACAAGCCTGCATCGGGTTCTTACTCTCAAGTCTATTCCTTCGGGAATTACAACTGCATCCTTCTAGGGCCTCCGCTTACAACTGCTGGAAGCTGCTCGAATTATATTTGTCAAAGCAGCGGCACAAGTTGGAACTTTTTGGGAAGAAAATTTCCTCACGGGGAGTCCTAAAGGAAATAAGAAAAAGAATTTTGTGAAAGTCGGAGTTCATTTTATTTATGAATGATTTTCTGGTTCCTTGCCATGGCTTTCCCCTTTCACCACTCGGAGGTTAACCACTCATTCAAAGATCCCGATTATCAACTCCGGTTTAATGGGGCAGCTACAAGGAATATATATATATATATAGCGAGACTCCGTGTCCGGAGAAAAGAAAAAATAAAAGTAACATATTTTGTAAGAAGAACTTACGAGTATTGTTCCATGCTTCAGGGAAAGGTTTGAAATAGGGTTGGTGCACTTGGTCAGTCTGAATCATCACAAACCTGGTCAACCACCCCCATCATAATTATCTTCGGGGTTAATCAAACTCTGGCTCCCTTGGGGATATAGGTGAATCATCCCCGGAATAGCCCAAGACAGTAAAGGTGAATAAGGTGGTCGATGATGAAAGGAACATCAGCACGGTTGGCCAGCAACTGGATACAATACACTATTCTCAACATTTGAGGGGCCACTTGGGCTAGGCACACCCGGTAGCATCGACAGAGGTCTTCGATGATCTCCCTGATCGGAAGTTGAAAACCAATAATGAAGGGGTAGGTGTGAACCATGGAGAAACCATCAACATGGTGATTCATCCTGTCCTCAGGACCAACTATATATCCTAACATCAATCTCAGGATCAGAGTCGCAATTCTCGCTAACTTGGGGAAGGTTATTAGTAGTGATCATTGAACTAACTTTCTCCCTGATTTTTAAAGCAAGGAAGAATGTCGGTTGCAAGAGGACCTAAGTCAATATCTTGACTGGTAGGAGAAGCGACAAATTTTACTGATCGACAATGTGAGGTGGAATTGTCGTCGTTGGCTTTCTCCCCCGGAGGAATAGGCAGAAGAAGTGAAAGATATGAATGACGACATGATTTTTGTAGAATGGCAAGAAGGAGAGATGTAGATTAAAATGAGTATTTGAAGAATCTTATGCAAAAGGGAAGGAAGATATGAATGAATATTTGATGAAGATTGTGGCCTTATATATATGGAAAAAATAGAGGCAATGATCGGGAAACGAGGAGAGTAACTCATCTTGATTGCACATCTTTACGTAAATCAGAAGTGATTGGATGGTTGCAGTCGTTTTAGACGAACTAAATAGGGTTGCGACGCTTAATATTTTAAATCGATTCATCACGACATTTTGGTTCCCGCCATTAGGATTCATTGGATTGTGCACATAATTCAATCCACTTCCCGGACACATGTGGGCATTCACTCGGAAAGTGCGGGGACTATTTGTATGGCGTAAAATTTGTATCGTACAACTGGACGAATTATATTATCATACATGGCAAAGAGGATGAGTCAGATCTAGCTCAACCACAAGTGCCCCAGAGGCTCTTGTGTTGCACCGGAGGCGTTATAACCGGGAAACATAGCAGATGAAGAGACGTATTCAATCACCAACGAACGACCGTTATAAAAATGGTTTTGCACCTTCCATAGGGCATTAATGACACTAATGATCACCTTTATTGTACGTTATTATCATAACATTAATATGTAATGTTAATTGGGGCATAATTCATGGGATGTGCACCCCTTAATCCAAGTATAAATAGGGTTAATCATTTCATTGTAAGGACATCGGTAAAAGGAGATATACTACACAATTGCTACTTACACTATTTTCTAGTTCTTGTCTTAATTTAGCATTCCAATATCACAACTAGCGGCTTGTCCGGAGATTGTAGCTCAGAGCTTCTCCAAGACTTGGGCTATTCTAATCTTTTACTTTCAATTACATTATATTTATATTAGTTTTCATTGCTAATTATCTTGCTATCTTGATCACTTAAGAACCACGTGTCCTTGACCATATATATAAATTCAACTGTACCAATTTATGGGTAAACACATGGCGAGGGCCTCCATTTATATTTGCATAAAAAATAACTATTGTCATTACTTATTACTTATATGAGCTAGGATCAAAGTTATCCTTTTTCGAAATACATTAAGAACCATTTTGATAATTTCAGGTTTGAACAATTAATTTCGTGTACATATTTGTAAAGTTGATTAATCCGGAATAAACAGAAGTGCTAGCAATTTGGACACGGCGAAGCGCCCGACCCTGTTTAGTTGTCTTCCTTAGAAACACAAGTAGACAACCGCTTTTCGTGTTTCCCCTTTACCTCATTTGGTCTGAAAAGATGCAGGTATGAAGTAATTCTTTCTAGTTCAGATCATATCTATTCCAAGTTGAAAACCCAAGTCTGTTTCTTCCAACGGGAACCCTAAATATTTACCGTTTCTTCGTTGGTGCGTTTGTCGTTTTTGTGAAGTAGATCATAAAGCTAACATGTATATGTTTTTACTTTCTTTTGGATGTAGGCGAGTGACAGGTTCAATATCAACTCCCAGCTTGAACATTTGCAAGCTAAATATGTTGGAACTGGACATGCCGACTTGACTAGATTGTTAGTTTCCTTTATTTTCTGCATATCTTCTTTTATCTATAGACAATCGCCTTTTTTTATGATAATAACCGGCCGAAATTTAACTATTTCTTTTGGTGTAGTGAATGGGCAGTAAACATTCAACGTGATAGCTACGCTTCATATGTCGGACACTATCCAATGTTGGCTTATTTTGCCATTGCAGAAAATGAATCCATCGGAAGGGAACGCTACAATTTTATGCAGGTTTGCATTTTATAATGTTTCTGGTTTTGTATTTTTGCTGTGGTTTCTTGGTTCTTACTGTTGAGTTTTATGTTTGAATCAACTGAGCATTCTTTTAGTGCTTTGTTATCCTTTCTTATCCAGTTAAATAGAGTGCAGTAGTTTGATAGAAAAATAATGCCTCTTTCTGCGCCTAATTCTGTTCTAAACAAATCTATACTAATGGTGTGTTCGGTGTGGTGGAAAATGTTTTCTGGAAACAACAACAAGCCCCGGGTAATCAAGTTCCTCATTTCGGGAAAATATTTTCCAATTTTCTCATGTTCGTTCACTTGGTCAAAAATTTTGGAAAACATTTTCTCTGAGAAAACAAGTTCGAGGAAAATGAAAGGAAAATAAGTTCCACAAGTGGCATTCTACATTGATTGTGTCTCCCCCACCCTCCAACACCTCATATTCACCCCCACCCTCCAACACACCTCATATTCACCCCACCCCGGTAGCCCCCATCCCCACCACCCCACACCCCTAACCCCACTACCCCCACCTCCCATAATATTTGTCTAGATTATATACAATTGCTTTTAGGATAATATTCTTTGCTTACGGAACACAAGAAAATAAGTAGGAAACCCACTTATTTCCTGGATTATGACGTAGTTTCGAGCTGCCATATTGTAGTCTAATGTGTTACCTACCACTAAAAGACCAGCTATTAACCAAACACCTTCCATGTGTTGTTCAAAATTAACTGATTTTATTTCCTGCAAGTTGGATTCTTTTACTGAAGTCAAACAGTACCTCAAAAGAAAGATTTCTCTGATAAAAAGTAAATGGGCATGTCATGTAGTGATCAATGGATTTTGTCAATCTTGGGTGTGTTTGGTTGGCTTTCCAGATGTGATTGAACATAGTGTTTGGAGTTGATGCTGGAACCTTGATTAGTACTAATTGCACATGCTTAGCACTGTTTTCAGTGGTTCATGATGTTATGTTAACTGACTGACAGAGTAGTATCATAAGCAAAAGACAAGGCCTATGTGCCTTTAGTCAAAAAGTGAGAAGTTAAACACACTTCTGTGAGGTGCAGTGCTATTTACCATAAATACAAAAATGACCTAACATATCTGAACTTAGTACTTTTAACATCAAAGTGCAGTACAAGTTAGTAATTCAATATCCAATACTATACAATAATGACATTATTAATTTGATGGCACAGATTTACGTATCTTGTAATTACAAAAAACGGTCATTGAAAGATTCCTTCAATTGCGAACTTGATTTTCATCTTCTGTTAATCAACCACAAAAATAATCAGTTTGCGCGTTCAATCTCATCTGATTGCTTTAGTAACTATGGAGTAGGAGAGAAAAGGAAAAGTGAAACCCAGAAGTAGCAGATGAAGAAAAGAGACATTGAAAGAAGTAGTAAGTCAATGTTTGTTCAAAAGATAATGAAGAACTAAGTGAAACTGCTTCTTGTTGGGGTTGACTCGCTCTCTGAGGTACACAATTCTGAAGGTGCATCGCATCATGCATTATGTGATGACCCCACAATTTGCATTGTTTGGTCACTTTAAGCAAGGGTGATGACGTTTAATAACATTTGCTCTTCTGTCTTTGTTTCTAAGATTTATCCTCCACCTTGATGAGTTCCTCTTTCTAAAAGTATTTTTAGAGAGCAGCCAAACGGGTCCATCTGTTCAAATTTGAAGGGCTAATGCTTTGAAAAAATCTAAATTAGATGGAACTAGAAGAGGAATCTGGCGTCCTGCTCACTGTTAAGCTCCTTTTGGACTCTTTGTTAATAATATAATGGCACCTAGTTGTTAGTAGATGGAGTCTATCCAGAGAGAGTGAGGTCAAAGGTTCCAAATTTTCTAGATTTGAGCTTAACCGAAAGATCAGAAGAAATACTAGCTAAATAAACAAGGTGTGCTTTCACGAACCTTCCTGTAAAGACCACTTGATAGATGTTAGTCGGATCGCCAATGACAGGCAGGGAGTTTATACAACAAGCATTCATAGAAATTAAGAAGGTTCTATATTGTAAAACATCCATGAAAGGGTCAAAGGGTGTCAAAATGTTCTAGGTAGAGTGCGATCATTGTAGTCCATTAAAGCTTTCTTTTCTAGTGATAGGTGGATTCTTCAGGTTTTTGTCTCTTGATAATTCTTGTAAATTGTTAGTCCAGTTGAAAGGGAAATAGTTGGATGCTTTAGAGAACATTGTAGACATTATGATTTGAGACGGAACAAAAATATTATAGCTTAAACCTAAACAACAGTAAAATTGCTTGATAACCCTGTGCGAGGGGTAGAAAGTTCTGGTGTTGCTCCAGATGATGGCCACATATAGCATGTTTGGTCAAGCTTCTAAAATCGGCTTATTTTGAAAAGTGTTTTCTAAAAAAGTACTTTTGGTGAAAAGCTATTTGTAATTACTTTGAAAAGCACTTTTGAACAACAATTAATGTTTGGTCGAGCTTTTAGAAAACGCTTCTAAGTGTATTTTCTGAAAAGTACTTTTTGGGTAGAAGCAAAAACAGTTTCTGCTTCTACGCAAGAGCACTTCTTCTTCTCCTAGAAGCTTGGCCAAACACCTGAACTTTGAAATAAAAACACTTGTTTTGAAGGGAAAAAAACACTTTTGGATTGGAGAAGCTTGGCCAAACAGGCTAATTAGTTTTGGTGCTTCTTATGCCTTTGAGATAGAGGAACTGGAGGCCTTGAATGGCACTAGTTCAAGCAATTTGTGGCTTTAAGTACACGAGGTTCCATCTAGTTTCAGGAAAAAAACATGTAGATTTGTGAAGGTGGACTTGCTAAGATCCTTAAACGCAGCAAGGATTTGCTGTGGCAATTTAATCAATCATATGCTAACTTACATTGGATGCCTATCAAGTTGTAGTCGGGTTGAAAGCCTCTATTAGTCACTGTTTGCCCATTTACTCGAAGATGTTCCTGCACTAGTTTAGGTCTCACTGCCTTGTGGTACATTATTGCTACACGCAGGACTAGATCTGGATCAGGCCTACTTCTTTCATCATCCTTATCCGAAAAAAAAGGCCTACTTCTTTCATCAAGGCTGGGGGCACATATAGAGACGGATGCAACCTTATAACACCGGGTTCATTTGAACCCAGTACTTTCAGTGCAAAGGATAAATTTTAGGTCTAAACCGATAATTTTTAAATATAATAGGTTCAATGCAGTTTATATTCCGGATCGCGTCTGGGCACATGCTTTTTTATTAATTTACCCCTGGGCCACCAGCGAGAGTATTGCCACTTTACTTCAAGGAGAAAATGCTCTAGTGACCAAGACTTGTTCAAGGCTAGTAAGTGTATACCTGAAGCATAAAAAATATTTTTAAAAGGTCAGCCCATACATGGCGTACTCAAATGTGTATGTTTCAACTTATTCTTTAATAATGCACACTTTGCAAAATTGTCTAATTTACTGCTCCCAATGTTTGAAAAGAATTGACAGATAGCACATAGTAGGAAAATTACTATGTCCAATAGAGTGAATCTTAACATCAATTCTTATATTATAAGAAACAATGTTTACTTGTTTAGAAACTATATAGAAAGTAATATAAGTACAACTTTTATGATTGTAAATATAAGTATTTGAATTTTTTTTTGTAGTAAACGAAAAACTGATTTACTCTGCTGAGTGTTAAAATATGTTTGACCTATTCACAAAATATTACTCCCTTTGTAACATTTTATATGACTTCCTTTCCTTTTTAATTGGTTCCAAGAAGAATTAGACCTTTTTATATTTTGGAAACTCTTTAACTTTAGACTTTTCAAGTTACCTTAATGACATGATTTTATAGTCAGAGAAATATCAAGAACAAGTTCTAAGGGTACTATTGAAGGTGCCAAAAGTCATTTTTTAAAACTTTGTTTCCAGTCAAATACCATCACATAAAATGAAATGGAGGGAGTATATAAATGGGATTGAGGAATTTTATTTCTCCAAGAAACTTTAGTTGTGAGTGCACCTGAAACGATACTTTGGGAGTTTTGAATTTTCTTTTTGAGAAGGTAACATATGGGAGTTTTGAATGTTTAATGTCTTAAATTCCCCGAGACCAATCAAATATTTCATCAATAAGTGGATAAATGCATGTTCATAGCACGAGTTCATAATGAATATATGTAGTTTTTTTTTTTTTTTGGAAAATGTACGTATATCATTGATGTAAGCCAGTGAAGACCCCAGGGAAAGTATATACAAAAAAAGAGATAGTTACAGAGTGTAAAGAACTAAGAAAATCATTCTTGGCTTCCGGCACTAAAATATTGATTGATGCCATGTTTCATCAAGAGTTTAGCAAATATACATTTGTGCTTACGATTGATTGTGTTCTTCAGAAACTCTAGCATTTCTTTCCTTCCATATGACTCACCAGAACAAGGGGGATAATGCTCTACATTTTGATGGAGGATTTGGACAAACCCCTCTTTTGCCACATAAGCGAAAATTCCAAATTTATGACATAATAAGTAAAGCAAGCACCAATGCTACACTATTTGAGGGAGTGAAAGGTTAAACAAAACTACATGTAATCAAGTGATGAGTGAAGCATCAAAGTGAATAAGAAGGAACTAGAGTTCGGCACGGAAATCTGATATAAATAAGCCTTGTGTTATAATCTGTTATATGGTATATTTTCTATGCATCATCTTATCAACAGTATTGGTTATGCAGCATACCTCTTCAGTATTCAGTATGCTCTGTTTTTTAAAGGGTGATAAAACTTTTCGCTAGAGTTGTGGTGAGCAGACAATGGAAGGTAACATGAAGTTTTTGCGACTAGATAAGGTGGCAATTACTTCTTGATGAGAAGTTTTCTGCACAATCAAGACAATAACCTCCCTTCGCTTGTGTTTTTAAATATTGCTGTACCTTCCAAAATTTTATGAATTTAAAGGTAAGATCTGAAGTCTCTGGTGAAAATGCTGCAGTTATAGTGAACTTTTAACCTCCAGTTGTAATTTATAATGGTAACTCTTGTTAAGCTCAGTAGAGCCATTGGGTATTGCCGCTAAGTTAAATATTAGTGAGCGGTGAATCAAGCAGCAATATTTCCAAGTTAGAAATCTGGAATGCCAACCACGGAGTTTATGAATGCTATTGCTGTTATCTTACCAGCTTGAAGGCAGGATGATTCAAATTTGTTTTCCCATCTGTTTCGTCCCCCATCCCCCCCAACCAAAAAGAAGAAAATAAAGGCCAATAAATTGAAGGCTAGTTGACAACCCGTCATGTTCTCATCCAGTTTGCACAAGATAGGGCAAATAAAAGTATTGCATCTCCTTATCTCTGGTGTGGATGTATTATGTCATTGATTTTGGTGCCGAGCTACTAGTCATAACTCCTGGTATTTGTGCTTGTGCAGAAAATGCTTTTACCTTGCGGTCTTCCACCTGAAAGGGAAGATGATTAGGAGTTGCAATGACTGTGGATGTGTAAGTCTTCTGGCAGGTCACAACCTGGCGGCAAAATGATCGTTTGAAATATTACCTGTATAACAGAAGATACATTTGACATGTGTTTGCCGAATGATGTACTAGAAGAAAATGCTTATTTTAAACTTCATCTGGTTGTTTACTCAGTTTTGTCTATTCAAATGCCGGACACTGGTTCTGAAATCTTAACAGTTGCAATATATTTATGGTCAGTGCTTATAGTATAGGTCAACCAAGGAGTATCTCTCTCTAACTTCTAAATTTGACATGCATCCCTCTATATTAAATACTTTATTTTTTCTTTTATCTTTTCATTCTCCCCCTCTATATTGAATACTTTATTTTCTCTTTTATCACATCATTCTCAGTATTTCTGTAACGCCCATTTAAGTTGGTACTATTTTGGGCTAAGTAGCTTTTGATTTTTCTCTTGTTTCTCGGAGAGACAGTTGGGTCTTAAGACCGTCCGCGGGTACTCGAGCAATCCATACTGCTTAATGACAAGTGTTAAGGCTAGGGAAAAATCCACTGGAAAAGAAGAAAATAACTCCCATGTTCCTTCCCTATGTTTGACTACATAGAAAGGGTTTTTAGAAATAAAGACTTTTGGCACGTATGAAAAGGATTTATATACCTTGTAATTTTAAATATGTTAATATTTTCTTATGATTTAAAGTGTTTGTCCTTAATGATAATATGAGAAGTTTAAAGTAAAAAGAATATTTAACATAGAAAAGTGTCATTTTTTTAAAATGCAAATAAGGAGAGATGAGAGTGTCATAAAAAAAGAATGTATAGCTAGTTAGGCCAAACTTCTAAATATATTTATTTTGAATTTTTTTTGTTAGAATTGGTTTTAGAAAAAGTACTCTTGGATAATAGTAGTTTATGTTTGGTTAATCAGTTTGAAAAATATTTTTACAATATTAGATTAATAATTTGTTCATGACCAATGTTTCAAAAGTATTTTTGAAAAAAAAAACTTTTCTAAATGCTTGGCCAAATATGTTAACAATCTAAAATAAAAATTTATTTTTTAAATGATTATAAGCACTTTTGATTTCTCAAAAGCTTGGGCGAATAGTTTATTTTAGTATTTGATCTAGTATTTTGTAATCGTGAGAATAGCGTAAAAATATTAATAATAGACTATGTTGTGTGGTAGCAAATTATTGTTTGAATTAATCGTAATTTTTGACGAAATGATTTGTATAAGATAACATATTTTAAAAATTCGAGTAAAATCTTTAAGTGATACCATATAAACTTGGTCGCCATATTTTAATATTTTGATGAGTTTCTAGAGACATCAGGTAAAATCCCTTCCCATGAATGTGAGCTCTTGGCGAAAGTTAACATGTTATCCCTAAAGTACTTTTATCTATTGAGTGACAATCCTTCCATTCAGTATCGTCAGATCACTGAGGTCAATTTTTATCTCTGCTCGATGGGTGGGTTTTAAAATTAAGCTCCCTTCTACTTTCGTATTAGAGGCCAATCTCTATTCGACGCGAGGGAACCTTTGCACGTCTCTCTATACCAAGAAATTGAATCACAATGGATTGAAGCCCTTATTTTTCTTTCAATAAGTGAGATTCTATCTCTTATTTGGGAAATTGTAATCAAGTTGTCATGCTCCAAACCCTACCCTAGCACAACAACAGACATCCGATGCTACAGAACTGCATCGAAAACACCTTTAAAAATAGAAATATTCCACAAAATGGCCCATTATAATATATTAATCCAATTATGCATAATTAAAGTCAAGACTCAATAATTAAATCAACGAGGATGATGTAACTAATAAAAATTTGTATGTCAACTATGCATGGCAACAAGCCCAACAAATCAAGCAATGACTCCCACAAATACTACCCACAATACTATGGAGATTCTAAGATGAAGTGACTAACTCGGGACACAGTCCAAAATTAATAGGGAAATAAAAATAAACAGTCTAAGTCCCTCAAATAAGCATGCGGGCTCACCAATATCTGACTGGAAAGCAAGTACTCCTAACCCGTGCAATTAACTTGTACATGCTCCTCTTTATTATCTAACATATCACAGAAAACAACAATGATATGCTTGAGTACTAGGTACTCAGTGAGTGTTTAGGGGCAAGAGTTCATATCATAAAATAATCGTAGTAATAATAATAGTAAGTAAACAGTATCAATGAAACAATCCAAATCTCGTGGTAGAGTGAAATTATGGACTTTAGTAAAATCATTAGTGTAGAAATAAGTCAATTTTTGTTCCTCATGTTCAAGCATTTTGTCCGGTCAATCAAGGCAATTATCAAGTCAATGATTATTCACAAGCCAGCGAGGGAAAACCAAATCAATCATGTCAATACAGTCCCAACCCATAATGTGTAACAACCCATCCCGCTAGTGATATTGTCCGCTTTGGTCCTAGGTCGGTACGACTTTAAAACCCGTCACCAGGGTCTAAGGCTTGCTTCCTCATAAACCCAACATTACTCCCGTGTTTTGCCGATGTGGAATTTTCCTAAATGGGGTTTCACATACACCTCATTCTTATGGTCTCAGTGTTCTCGCTGAGGTTTGCCCTACCGTATGCAATTTGCTTAGATTCGACACTGATGTTTGCCCCGCCTACCCCAGATTTGCCTAAACTCAGTTGAACCCCAACCCACCATCGACAAGGCTGACACATGAGTGGCTCTGATGCCATCTGTAACAGCCCATCCCGCTAGTGATATTGTCCTCTTTGGGCCAAGACTCGCACGACTTTAAAACGCGTCACTAGAATCCAAGACATGTTTTCTCATATACCTAACATCCCTCTTGTGTTTTGCACTACGACAATGGAAACTTGGAATAGGGTGCATGATATATTCCAAGATAACAACAATTCCCGTGTTGTCACCCTCGCACAAGAATTTTCACATGTCCACATGGTATATTTTCCTAATATTTCGGCCTATTGTAAAAGGCTGAAGGAATTGGCAGACCAACTCCGCAACGTTGGTGCATCAATTACCAATGATCCTCTTGTTCTCCAAATGGTTGTAGGTCTTTCTGAGGCATATAACAGCGTTGGCACACTACTTCGTCAAAGTAACCCTCTACCACCCTTTTATCAGGCTCGTTCCATGCTCACGTTAGAAGAAGCCAGCTTAGCTAAAAAGGCGGTTACATGTGCAAATTCCATCACCATGATGACCACGTCAGATGACCCTCACTCATTCTCCGAGAATTCTGGCCAACATCGCAACAACGGTGGTGGCAAAAAGGTTGAAATCGTAAAAATAATGGCAAAAACCGCGGTGACAATCGCGGTGGTAACGGAGGTGGCCGAAACAATAGTGGCAGCGGTGGTGGGCTTTGGGGCAGTGGGCCGCAGGCTAACTAGTCCCAACTGTGGGGCCCCTGGCCATGGAAATGGGCCAGTGGCCATTGGCCCAACAATCCCTATTTTCCTCCCAGCCCTTACCCGGGTAACTGGGCCCAGTTCCAGCAATAGGCCAGGCCAGTTTCTCAGGTCCAAATAATGGCAGCAGATTCACTTCTAGGCCGGGGCCGCAGACAGGTTTTATTAGGCCGGGGCAGCAGACAGGTTTGCTTGGGCCTCGGCCTCTGCAGGCATTCTAGGCAGTGGGCCCCACACCAACTCCGACAGATATTGAGGCCGCAATGCACACGCTTGGATTAAATTCTCCAGACGTGAATTGGTATATGAACACCGGAGCCACTTCTCACATGACGTCCAACCAAGGTACTCTCTCGTCTTATTTCAATTTGAGGAAAAATTATGGTATTATTGTTGGTAATGGCAATTCAATTCCAATTCGCGGTTATGGACATACAACTTTGTCTTCCCCACATCCACCTCTAGTTTTGAAAATACCCTTCATTCCCCTAACTTTATTAAGGTGTCTGTCCAAAAATTCACCACTAATAATTGGGTTTCTCTTAATTTTGATCCCTTTGGGTTTTCTGTGAAGGATTTCAAAACGGGAATACCTCTAATGAGATGCAATAGTAGGGTTGAGCTTTATCCTATCACAAATACCACCACTTCCGCGAGTCAAGCCATACCGTCTACTTTTGCCGCTCTTGCTCCTTCCTTGTGGCCTGCCCGTTTGGGTCATCTGGGATCGTCTATTATTTCTTCTTTGCATAAAAATAATTTTATTTCTTGTAAGGGTACGCGTAGTACTCCACTTTGTTCTTCTTGTCCGTTAGGGAAACATGTTAAATTACCTTTTGTAGCCTCTACTTCTAGTACTTTGATGCCGTTTAACATTATTCATAGTGATATATGGACATCCCCGGTGTTAAGTTCTGTGGGCCATCATTATTCCTATTTTGGATGATTATTTTAATTTTTTGTGGACCTTTACTTTATCAAATAAGTCTCATATTTTTTCACATTCTTAAAATTTAGAGCATTCATCCGTACCCAATTCGAACGGGAAATTAAAAGTATTCAATATGATAATGACAAGGAATATGATAATGGGTTGTTTCGAAAATTTTGTGATGCTAATGACATATTTTTTCATTTTTCCTATCCTCACAAAATGGGAAAGCCGAACGAAAAATTCGTACCATTAATAATATTGTCCGAACTTTATTAGCCCATAATTCTGTACCCCCTTCTTTTTGGCATCATTGACTACAAATGGTTACTTACCTCCTTAACGTACTTCCTACCAAAGGATTAACATCTAAATCTCTCATTAAAGTTCTCTATAATAAGGATCCTTCGTATTCTCATCTTAGGGTCTTTTGGTGTTTATGCTATCCATTTTTTATGTTAACTACAATTAACAAACTTCAGGCATGTTCTACCGCTTGTGTGTTTTTGAGTTATCCATTTAATCATCGTGGTTACAAATGTTTTGATTTATCATATAATAAAATCATAATTAGTCGTAATATTATTTTTGATCAAACCCAATTTCCTTATACTAAAGTGAGTGGTCCTGTGCCGAGTTCATATAATTTTTAAAATGATGAGGTCTCACCATATATTATCCACCATTTTCCGACTTGTCCCGTAACCAAACTACACTAGCAGGCCCACTGCCTACTGGCCCACAATCTACCATAACCATTGTTCTGCCCAGTGGGCCGATGACACGGTCCAATACTGATCTCAATACCGTTCCAGTGTTTTAGCCCAATCCCGAGCCTGTTCCTGATCCTGTTACAGTTGTTGGGCCAACAAGCCCACTTCCTGCTGGCCAGTCCGTCCCCGTTCCACACATTGCCCAAAATCCATCCAATTCCTCCTCGAGTCAGGGGCCCGTTACTCGCAGTAAAAAAGGTATTTTAAAACCAAAATGACATTTTAATCTTAATTATAATGTCCTTAAATCCCCCCTCCCGCGTAACCCTGTGTCCGCATTAAATGACCCGAATTGGAAATTGACTATGACTGATGAATATAATGCTCTTATTGAAAATCAGACGTGGGAGTTGGTGCCCCGTCCTTCTGGTGTTAATATTATTCGGTCTATGTGGATTTTTACTCATAAAGAAAATTCTGACAGTTCTTTTGAGAGGCATAAAACTCGTCTTGTAGGTGATGGTAAAACTCAACAGGTTGGCATGGGTTGTGGTGAAACGTTTAGTCCGGTGGTCAAACCATCTACTATTCGTACTGTTCTCAGCTTGTCTCTCTCAAAAGCATGGCCCATTCATCAGTTGGATGTGAAAAATTCCTTTTTACATGATGATCTTAAGGAGATAGTTTATATGCATCAGTCCTTGGGTTTTCGAGATCCCGATCATCCTTATCATGTCTGTTTGCTGAAGAAGTCATTGTATAGAATTAAGCATGCCCCACAGGCTTGGTATAAAGGGTTTGCAAATTATGTATCTTCTATTGATTTTTCTCATAACCGGTCTGATCATTCTCTCTTTATATATCGTTGTGGTACTTCCCTAGCATACATTTTGTTGTATGTCGATGATATTATATTGACTGCTTCGTCTGATAATCTGCACAAGTCTATCATGACACTTCTCAGTTTCGAATTTGCTATGAAAGACTTGGGGCCTTTGTGTTATTTATTGGGGATTGTTGTCACTCATAATTCAGGTGGTCTATTTTTATCACAAAGGAAGTATGTCACTGAGAACATTGAAATAGTTGGTATGTCATCATGTAACTCTACTTCTACTCCTGTTGATACTAACCCGAGCTGAGTGCTACATTTGGCACTAAGTTCGAGGATCCCACCCACTATCGCAGCCTTACAGGGGGCACTTCAGTATCTTACCTTCACAAGACCTGATATTACTTATGCAGTTCAACATGTGTGTTTGTTTATGCATGATCCACGGATTGAGCATATGAATGCGCTCAAACGCATTAAACAATACATCCAGGACACACTTGATTATGGCTTGCATTTGTATCCTACGTCTATTTCTACACTTGTGTCTTATACAAATGCTGATTAGGATGACTATCTTGATACCAGACGCTCGACTTCTGGTTATTGTATGTTTCTTGGAGATAACTTGGTCTCATGGTCTTCAAAACGACAAGCTACATTATAAAGATCCAGTGTAGAGGCCAAGTATCGAGGCCTGGCGAATGTGGTGTCAGAATCATGGTGGTTGCATAATCATTTGTTAGAACTACACTTTCCTATTCAGAAAGCTACCTTGGTCTACTGTGATAATGTTAGTGTAGTTTATCTTTCTGGAAATCCGGTCCAACATCAACACACTAAACATATCGAGATGGATATTCACTTTGTTCGCGAAAAGGTAGCTCGTGGACAAGTACGCGTCTTACATGTGCCCTCACGATACCAACTTGCTGACATTTTTACGAATGGCTTTCCCTCGGTTTTATTTGAAGATTTTAGGGACAGTCTCAGCTTACGACAACGTCCGCTATGACTGCGGGGGTGTGATAGAATACCGTGTATATCCCTATGATATACACGATTTTGACTAGTCTTGTATCATAAATAGAAGTTGTAAATTATGTTGTATAATTACCATAATTGTAGAATTCTTGTACAAGTAAAACTAGGATATTAAAAGTTTAGCAGGAATAGAATTTTCCATATTTGAAGATTGTAACTTGTATATATACTTATTCATTCAATAAGAATAATCAAGGGATTAATTTTTTCAATTACGTTGAACATCCAATTAATAAGGGTATATCAAACTCCATGAATCAACTTACAAACCATATTCAAAGTCGTTAAATTGTGTTTCAAGTCAATGGTCCGTTCATAGAGCAAAAACAATGTTAAAGATCATTACTTTAAATGTTCTTTAAACAATCATGTTCATAGGGGAAAACACGTTTGTATGCATATATTATCGTATAGAATCAACGTATGCTCGATGTGAGCTTGTCCCGTACGCATATAAAGCCCTATCAAACCAACTTTGTAGTCAAGAGTATGTTCAAAAAGAGAAATACCTAAAATCCCACTAAAAATGTCCTAAAGGTATTTCCCAACTTGAATGTTATCTCTACAATCAATTACAATGATAAAGTTAGGACTTTAATTAATTTCGTTGAATCCCCACTCTTTTCGAAAACTAGGTTTTTAAGCCGAAAATTCATGTACCATAGAGAATTTTGATAATCACCCCATGTTTTATTCCTCTCGATAGACTACATGAACCCCAATTATTTCTCTAGTTGATGTAATTAAGTACGCGAATTCCCTCTAAAAATCCCCGAAATATCCTCATTTAATGATATCGAATCGTTTCCTTGAAATCTAGGAATTGAAATGTTACATCCCACGTTAATCCTTGTTAATTTAATATATGGATCAATTGGATTGAGTAGAAATTCCCGTTGGATGATTTGGGGAAGATTTATGGTGTTTTTCTCTTAGAAAAGTCGGTCAAAATAAAATAGAGTTTGAAATTTCGAAAATTCTCGTATTTATAGAGTTTCTGCCAGTTCTGACCTACGACCACCACATATGGTTTGTATATGGGATGTACAGTTTGTAGGTGGGCCGTATGTCAACTCATGAAGCCTAAAATGATGGATACACACTAGATATATGGCTGGTATATGGCTGAATATACATACCACTTTTAAAAAAACTACGATTTTGGGGAAAATTTCACTTATCATATCAAATTTTAATAATCACCCCATGTTTTATGACATTCGTTAGGCTATATGTACCCCAATTATCCCTCTAATTGTTAAAGTAAGGGACTTATCTCTCCAAGAATCCCCGAAAATACCTCTTTCATTTGTAACACCCAACATTTCTACGATAAGGTGCGTCGTAAGTTAGTCGACGCAAATTCGGAGCACCAAGGTCATTCTTAAGGTTATGTTGGATTTAAATAATGTTATAAGTGTGTCGTAAGGTATTTAAAGCGTATATTGGTCATATGATAAGTTTTGAAGTCTAGTAAGTTGTAAATCGAAAATCGACAAAGGTAATCAGAAGTTACGTTTATGAGTTCACTAAAATTTGGGTCAGATGTCACTGAGATGTTATCCCAATATACTTTCAGTTATGGGGTGATCCACCCATTAAATTGAAGGTCTCTGAGTCTAGTTTTCAATACATTAAATTATTCGTCGATACGGCGTCGGTGTAGAGTGATAGTAGCATTTTTGCCAGACTGCAAAAACAGCCATGGATCTCGCCGAACAAGTTCCAAAGCGAGGATGTTGCTCGCCTTGAGGCTCACTCAGCGAGCCGTTGGAGGCTGTGAGAGGTATATATATTAGATCAGATCATTTTTGAGTTTTACATTGGGACATTACGAAATTCTCTATAAACTCCATAGTTGCACGAAGGTGCTCTCAAGGTGAGTTATAACTAAGGTTGGACAACGGGGCGGGTCGGCCCGGTCCTGACCCAACTCCGCCCCGGTCCCGACCCGCCCCGCCCCCGTCCAGCCCTTACCCCGCTTAAAAAAATATACAGGTAATGGGATTCAAACCGGGACGGGACCTGGGCTCGTCCCGCCCCAGTCCTGATAGACCCGTTCCACCCCGATCCAGCCAGGGTCCAGCCCGAAACCTCTCATTTGCACAAAATAATCGTTGCACAACGACCATTTTATATTTTGGCTGTTGTGAAACGACAATTTTTGGTCTCCCCTCCTCCCCCAACTCCCCTTAATATTTTTAACCCCTAAGTTATTTTATTTATAATTTAATCTAATTTTCCAACTATAAATACCTCATTTTTTCTCTTTATCTTTCACACAAATCTTCCTACAATATCTCAATCTATCTCTCTACAAGTCTACATTGTCTACTAAATATTCAATTTTATTTATTCATTTGGGAGTGAAGTTGGCAGCTAGCTTGAGGATCATCCATCGAGCAAAGTTTCAATTTTCAACCTCTCGATTACACGTCGAAGTTACGTCGGCGTTTGGTACATTCGTTCCTTCATTAAATTATTATTGTTTCTTTATTTTAATTAGCGCATTTAATTTTTTTATCTTTAACTATTTATTAGCATAATTAAAATGGAAGGATTTAGAGGTATGTTAAGGGTAAGGGTAAGGGTAAGGGTCAGGCTTCTTCTAGTAGGGGTAACAAGGGTAGGGGTACTTCTTCTAGTCATCCTATTCCTAGACAGGATGATTTGGTTGATACTGAATTTTTTCCTGAAATACTATTAGATTTAGACGAGATATTTTCTAGAACTCAACAAGACTTTAATTTAGAAGATAATCTAGATGACACACCGACTAATCTAGATGACACACCCACTAGTGCACCTCCAACTGGAACGCCTCATATTCCCCCCTAGTATGAGACGAGACCCAACAAAACGAAAATTAAAATCAGATGCATGGATTGTTTTTAATAGAGATGAAGAGAATTAAGTAGTTAGATGTTAAATTTGTAAAAATATTTATAAATTTAAAATGGGAAAAGGTCAGGGTGAGACGGGAGGTTTATTGAGACACATACAAAACTTTCACCAAGCTAGGTGGCCCCAATACCTGGCTGAAAAATTGAGTGCGCCAATGTCCTCTCAGTCGGGATAAGGTTCACATACTATCCCGGATCAAGTACATGGTCAAATTAACCCTATGACGGGGGGAATTGTAGGCCCTAAATACTATAAACATAGAGATAGGGAAGCAATAGCAAAATTAGTTGTTGTGGAGGGTTTTCCTTTTTCATTTCCTTCTTCTCCTGGTTTTATTCATTATATTAGAGATATGTATAATCATGCATTTAACGATTTTCCTAGATCAACTGTTAGGAGAGATGTATTTAAATTTACACATGAATATCAACATTATTTAAGTTATTCCTTATATCATTTTCTTGGTAAAGTATCTATCACGTCTGATATAGGCCGTAGTACTAACGACCATGATTATTTAATGGTAACATGTCATTGGATTGATTATAAATGGACTATGCAAAAACATATTTTAGCGTATAGATATATAGATGATAGGTACACTGGTACTTTTGTTTCAGAAAATATTTATTCAGTTTGCGATTATTATGACATAACTGATAAAATTATGACTATTACATTAGATAATGCTTCTTCTAATAATTATGCTATTAGAATTTAAAAAGATCTTTTAACTCCATCTTTTCCAAATCATTTTTCATATAAAATGTGCGTGTCATATTTATAACTTAGTTGTAAAGGATGATCTATCACTTTTTGAAGACATTCTTAATTAAATATAATTTGTTATAAACTTTATTTTTTGAAGTAATAGAATACAACGAATTTTTTTTAGAACTTATTGTATTTCTAGAGAAATTTTTTCAAGCAACAAAAGAATTTTCCGGTATATATTATCCTACTATATCAACTATGTTATTTTATATAGCTCTAATATTTTTATTACTTAGCGAATATATGAAAAAACCAGCTTATAAGACACCTATTAAACAATGTTTATCAAAATAAAAAAAATATTTTATTTCTATTTCCACTATTTATATTATTGGTGTTGTATTAAATCTGACTATTAAAATAGACGGTTGTAAAACACTTATTGAAACTATTTATGATTGTATAGCAGTACTTCCACCTCCAACTCCAAAAAATCCAAATGACCCACCACCTATTGAACAAACTAAAGAAGAAGTGTTGTTTAGCATACAAGATGAATGCAAAAAAGTATATAGGTATTACCAACAAGAAAGTGCTAGCAACCAATCGGCTTCCATACCTCCTTCTTCTTTTTCTTCTTCTCCTTCACCTCCTCCTCCTCCTCCCCCTCCTCCTCCCCCTCCTCCTCCTCTGCTCCTCCCTCGCTCCTCATGCTCCTTCTCCTCCTTCTCCTTCTCCTCTTCCTCCTCCTCCTCCTCCTTCTTCTTCTTCTTCTTCTTCTTCTTCTTCTCCTTCTCCTTCTCCTTCTTCTCTCCTTCTTCTCCTTCTTCTCCTTCTTCTCCTTCTCCTTCTTCTTTCTCCTTCTTCTTTCTCCTTCTCCTTCTGCTCCTCCTCCTCCTGCTCCTCCTCCTCCTCCTCCTCCTCCTCCTCCTCCTCAACACAACCTTAAAAAGACATGCCATTTTTGCGGCTAGTATTGAAATCCTTAGACGTAGAATGTATAGTGGTAACACTACTAACCAAGTTAGAGAGTTTGATGTTTTTGTTTTGCAGGGTATTGTATCGTACCAAGAAATTCTCAATGAAGAAGGACGTGAAGACTTCATGAAATATTGGAGGGAGAATGAGAAGACATTTCCGACATTGTCAAAGATGGCCCGAGATGTGTTAAACATTCAAACGTTATCAACAGCGTCTGAAAGCGCTTTTTTGGCCGGCAGATTTCAAATGACACTCATTAGTGGGAGACATCTTGGAGATTGTAGTATTATTCAGAGATTGGATACGAGCAGAGTGGAGAAGGTGCGGTCAACCAGAGATCAACGAAGAAGAAGACGAAAACTACAACGAAATCTTATCCGACGGAGGTGGAAGCGTCGTCGAGCAATTTGACCAACAAATACCAATTCCAACCGAAGAACCACAAGAAATTATAAAGAAACTAGAAAAAGTGTTTTTACATATATAATATTTTTAATTGTAATTTTACTATGTTATTTGCAACTTTGAACACCACAAAGTTGCAATTTTGAAATTGTATTACAAAAAAATCATATTTCTATTAAATAATATAAGAGACACAAAAACAGACTTGGGATATTTTTATTACACTGTCTTGTTCAATTATTGAGTTGTTTATATATATGTTATTTTTTAAAATTAAGTTCACAAAAAATAAAAACCAAAAACCCCGATCCCGACTTGATATTTAACGGTCCCCTTTTCCGACGGGATCGGGATCGGGACAGGATATCGGCGGAACCCGCCAGTCCCGCCGGGTACCGGTCTCGCCCTACTCCCCCGTCCCGTCGGGTCCCGTCCTGTACCCGCCCCATTGGCCACCCTTAGTTATAACCAACATCTCTCTTTGATTCTTCTTTGGGTTTAAGAGTTCTCATCATAAACTTCGTCGTAGTTATAGAACTTTGTGTGTCTTGTAAGCTGGGGGCAAAGTTGTCTTTTTCCACCTCATCTAAGGTATGTTATCGCTTCTTATCCTCGTACAAAAGATTGTAGAGATTGTATCGGCATGTTTATGGTATAGACTCACGGGACGGTGATCGACATGTTTATGGTATAGACTCACGGGACGGTGATCGAAAGCTATGAGTCCAAATTTTATTAGTTGTTTTGTCTTATTTAAGGTTGTCTTATGTGGTTTGAAGATCGGTTTGGGGGTTTGGTAGCTTGTGTAGAGCTTGTTAGTTGATAAAAGATGGAAGAGTGTGGAGTACATCATTGAATTATAATTCGGGAACTCGTCGCTCTTTGAGAAGTTAATTGTGTTATTGTAATTGTTGGCTTACACCATTGTGTTGTTGTTATCTTAATATTAGTCGTATTAATAGGTGAAAAGGAGAAAGAGTAAGATTGTCTCATTCTAGTCGTACAAAGATTTGAACTCAGGTACGTAATGGCTTAAAAATTGTTTCTTTAATGTATAATTTAAGGATCACTTCTCAATTTTTAACTTCCATGTTTTGAGCTCGATTTTGGGGGAGATTTCAAGGTGCCTGCCTGGAATATTCATTGGGGTAAAGTTCTAACTTTGTTTCCTTCAATTTATGGCATTTTCCTTCAATACTTAGTGAATTTAATCGTATTTTGGGTTGAACAATTGGGAATTTAAAATCCTAGATTTAAAAAGGAGATTTTATAAAATTGAATGCCAAGTTCAAACCTTTTTATCAAAACTTTTATAACTTAGAAAAATTAGGCTTCGGGCAATGTGATTGTGAAATAAAAATTTTGTTTCGTCCTTGAGGCTTAGGTTCGGATTTTTGGGGTCATTTTGGGAACTTTTCAAATAGTATAGTGAAATGGGTATTAATGGATTTGTATTTTAACATAGAGTCCATAATTGATAGATTTCGATCGTTCGGAGGTGAATTCCAATTAGGTTGGTTTCATTAGCTGTTATGTGGACTTGTCGCCATATGAATTCATTCTTGTGATTATTGCTTGTATGTATCTCTGTCACATGATAACTCACTTATCTCATGAAAAGGAAAGGTAATATTGGTGATTAAACTATGAACAATAATATGACTTGTACTTCTTGATTTTATATTGGTGGTATTATTAAAATTGATACAATGTATGACATGCCTTTCATATTACTATTACGTTGACATGATAGTAAGGTGAGTAATCGAGAGACTCCGAGGTCTTTGTCGGAGATTGAGAGTGACATAGAGGCTCTAAAGTCTTTGCCGGAGAACGAGAGTGATTGATAGCCTCTGAGTTTTCTGCCGGAGAGCAGGAGTAGTATATAGACTTTGTGGGTCCCTCATGGGTCATGGATTTGAGGCATTTCCCTTCGCATGTGTGTACGATAGTGGAGTGAGAGATGGCCAATGCATTACATTGCATTGCACTCATTCATTCATATATTTAACTGATCATTTGGTGACCCATATCTGACTTCTGTTGATTATATGATTCCTTGACCTTAACTTGTACATGATTCGTGCCATACTTGATTGCCCTATGTGCGACTTGTTGGTTTCAACTTCTTCATGCATTATCTAATCAATGTCTGCATATGATACTTACCAGTACTAGTGTTATACTGATACTACTCTTACTGCACTTTTTGTTAAGTGTCGAGTTTGACTCATGTTCCAATTTTATGCACCGTGGTTGATTCACGATAGTGACTTTCACGATTCTTCAGGGTGAGATACTTGATCATCCGTGGCATCTATAAGACCCTTCTCTATTTACTTATGCACTTACAATATTTCTCTAGTAATGCTAATTATTAATATTTGATAACGTGTTCTTATTTAAATTATGTTACTTTAACTTGTTTCTACTGAATGTTGGGATATGGTTCACCTACACGGGGGGATACTGTTGGTGCCACCACAATTCGCGATTTGGGTCGTGATAAATTGGTATCAGAGTCCTAGGTTGACCAGTCTAATAAGTACAAGAGCAATTTCCAGTAGAGTCTCGCGTATTGGTACGTAGACATCTGTACCCATCTTCGAGAGACTATGGAACATTTAGAAAATACTTCATTTCTTTCTCTCTTAACGTGCTAGTTCAATCTGATTGGTATCTAGTTCATTCTTTTTGTACGAGTTTGTTCAAATTGGTATCTTAACCTCATTCTTATGTTCTCTCACAGATAGTGAGGACGCGATAGACTGTTATTAGAGGCCAGGAGCCCGCACCTGCACATGCACCTGCACCTATTGCCCGAGAAGGTATCTGTGGGCGAGACAGGAGACGTGATAGGGGCAGATACTATACAACTGTGCCATCTAGGGGCCGAGCACTAGCACCTGCTCAGGACCCCGATAGAGAATTAACTCCAAAGCTTGAGGATTTTCCAGATGAGGAGCCGATAGCGGCTGAGGAGATTGGGGCCGCAACACAAACTAGGTTCACTACTACTCCATATCTACAAAAGGTTGTGTTTCGAGTAATGGGGTACTTTAACAGTTTAGCCCGGACGATCATGATTCCAGTTACTTCAGATGGTTTACAGACTAGAGTGGGATGACACACTCCTGATACGAGGGTTGCTCCAAGGTTTCAGACTCTGGGGGACTGTTGGCAACCGTAGTAGCTCCCCGTGTTGATACAATTCCAGCACCAGATTTTTCTCTTTCACATGTGGATAGGCCAGTGCTGACTAGTGAGGAGCGGAAATTGTTCAAGGGGTTCACCAGAATGTCCCCTCCTTGATTCTATGGTACTCCTGGGAGGATGCATATGGGTTTGTTGTTAGGTGTTATGAGATGTTTCATAAGTCAGGTATGGTAGAGTCTCACAGAGTTGATTATGTGTCTTTCAAGTTAGTTAGGGATGCAAAGTAGTGGTGGAAGTCTTACATGGAGTGTCGAACATCTAGGTCACCACCTTTGACATGGACTCAGTTTTATCAGGTGTTCTTTGAGAAGTACGTCCCTCGTACTTTGAGAGATAGCAGGAAGGATGAGTTTTCGGCATTGGATCAGCGGGGAATGTCCGTTGTGGAGTATGAGACTAGGTCCCTTTCTTTGTCCAGCTACACGGCTGCATTACTTCCCAAAGAGGCCGAGAGAGCTAGACAATTCGTAGAGGGTTTTGACCTTCCGCTTGATTTGGCAACCCTACAGTTGGAGTATATTGGGGCCTTATTTCAGTTGCTAGTAGAGCATGTTGGGGGAGTCGAGGTAGTGAGAGGTCATGATCATAATGGAGGGGGTGACAAGAAGGCTTGTAGATTTGATAGCTTCAGAGCTCCTATTAGGGGTGGGGGACACCATGATAGATGTCTTCATCATTGCTATAGTCGTCCTATCCAGTAAGCACTTCAGACTTCAGTGGGTTGTCCTTCAAAGTAAAGAAAGCACAGTTATGGACAGAATTCTCGAGGTTCTTACTCCCACCCTTCAGATCGCTAAGGGTATTCTGGATCTTCTATGACAGTTCAACAGCCTATGATAAGAGGGGAATGTTTTGAGTGTGATGAGAAATGACTTTTCGCAAGAGAGTGTCCTAGACTTAGGCAGGGTTCAAGAGTTTAGACTTCTAGGCCTCCAGCACCGCCAGCTAGGGGAGGTGGATATTCCGGTAGATGTGGTTCACAGTCTAGAGCAGATGTCCATCAGTCCAGCAGGGGTGGCCATAAGTCCAGTAGGGGCAACGTTCAGTTAGTGAGAGGTAGATCAAAGGCATGTCATGATGGCCGTGGAGGCACACAATCTGATGGTGGACATGCCTATTGTTATGCTTTACTTAGTAGACCTGAGGCCGAGGCTTCGGATATAGTCATCACATGTATTATTTTGGTTTGTCATCGGTCGGCTTCAGTCTTATTTGATTTGCTCTCTACTTTCTCTACGTGTCTACCTATTTATCTACGGGTCTGGATATGCTATGTGATTTACTTTATGTGTCTATTCGTATTTCTACCCCTGTTGGTGATTCTGTGGTAGTAGATAGAGTTTATAGATCTTGTGTGGTTACCTTCATGGCATATGACACTTGGGTAGATTTGGTTTTTCTTGATATGGTAGATTTTGATATTATCCTGGGTATGGACCGGTTATCTCCTTTTTATGTTATTTTGTACTGTCATGCTAAGACAATCACGTTGGCTATGTCGGGTATTTTATGGTTAGAGTGGAAGGGTACTCCTAGCCCTGCACCTAAGAAGGTCATATAATTCCTCAGAGCGAAGAAGTTGGTGAATAAGGGGTGTTTGGCCCATATTCAAGATACTAGCATGGATACTTCGTCCCTTGAGTCAGTACTGGTAGTGAGAGAGTTTTCGTAAGTATTTCCGATAGATTTGCCTGGTATGTCACCTGATCGTGATATTGATTATTGCATCAATTTAGAGCCGGTCACTCGACCTATTTCTAGTCCGCCTTATAGGATGGCGCTCGCGGGGTTGATGGAGTTAAAGGAACAGTTGCAGGACTTGTTGAGCAAGGGTTTCATCAGACCGAGTGTCTCTTCGCAGGGTGCTCCCATGTTATTTGTGAAGAAGAAGTATGGTTCTATGCGGATGTGTATTGATTATCGGTAATTGAACAAGGTTACTATCAGAAACAAGTATCTAATACCATGCATCGATGACTTGTTTGATCAGCTTCAGGATGCATCGGTCTTTTCTAAGATCAATTTTAGATCGGGTTATCATCAGCTGAAGATTAGAGCGGAGGATATTCTGAAGACGGCCTTCAGGACCCGCTATGGTCACTATGAGTTTTTTGTTACGTCCTTCGAGTTTACCAATGCCCCCACAGCTTTTATGAATTTGATGAATGGGGTTTTCAAACTCTATTTGAATTCCTTCGTCATTGTATTCATCGACAAAATATATAAATATACTGCGATAGTATCACGAAGGAAGAGGTTTATGCGAGGGGCTATGTCGGGTAAATAGTTTTGGACGAGGGGTACGACGGGTAATTAATTTAGAAGGGGCATGGCGCCAATAATTATTTTGTTTTTGGAGGTTGTTGCAGTTAGTCTCTCTATTATATAAGCGGATTGGGCGTTTTGAATTGGGAATGGGCCGAATTGAGAGTTTAAAAATGACTCTTTGTATTTAAAATATAACCATTTCTTTGGACAAATAACCAAATCAAACCCAATTTGAAATGAATTACTTGCAATTAAAACTATTTTAGAGATCAAACCAATTTGAATCAAAATTGAAACGAATCATTAATCAATTAATTAATAAAGCTTCTTAACTTTAACAAAGTAAAATACTCATTTGTAAAAGTGGACTAATTACTAAGGTGTGAATGAATTAAAATTGACGAATTAAAAATGCATACTTAATTAAAATTTGATGCTCCGCAAGTAAGGACCGCCGTTGTTGCGGCCCTCCGATTTGGGTTTTTACATTAACAAAAAATTTGAACATTAAAGGGTAGAACAAATTTTGTCTTATTTATTTTTTCTTCTTGACTTGTCTAAATTTATTAATTTCATTTCTTCTTTTTCAAAATCCAACAACTTTGTATGATAATAGTAAATGTAGTTAAAAACCTATATTCCTAAAATAACAGTAAAATAAAAAAAAAATCAATAACAATAAACATATATGCAAATTATTACTCAATAATAATAAACTCAATTGAAAAAATAAATATTAAAAATACCTAAAATAAATTAGGAAAAACTACACTTATGCCCCTAAAACCAAACTATTTACCCTTGCATAACCCCTTTTACTTTTCACAACCCCAAACTATTTACCCATCGTATCCCATTTAATTTTTATAAGTAATTGTCTCTTTTTTTCTTTCTTTTTGATTTCTCTACTTCTTTTCTTCTTTTCTCCTATTTTCTCTCTTTTCTTTTCTTTTTTTCTTTTTTTCTTCTTTTTTGTTTCATTTTTTTTTCAAATCATAGTGTTTTTATTTTCTTTTTTCACCATAATCCAATTCCATATTTAATTCTATCTCCTTTCATTCTTTTTTTCATTTTTTTAATTCTTTATTTCTTCTTTTCTATTTAACTGTCTCTTTTTTCTTTTTTTTTCTTTTTTATTTCTCTACTTATATTCTTTTATTTCTTTTATTCTTTTCTTTTCCTCCAAAAAGGTGCCACCAAAAATTAAAGGCAGGTTCTGCGGTGGTTAGACAAACTATGTTGTATGGGCCGGAGTGTTGGCCAATCAAGACTTCGCACATTCAAAAGATGAAAGTTGCGGAGATGAGGATGTTGAGATGGATGTGCGGGCATATAAAGAGGGGTTGGATTAGAAATGATTATATCTGAAACAGAGTGGGAGTGGCCTCGGTGGAGGATAAGATGCGGGAAGCGAGGTTGAGATAGTTTGGGCGTGTGTAGAGGAGAGGTTGGCTATGGACGGGTTCATGAGGGGTAGAGGTAGGTCAAAGAAGTATTGGGGAGAGGTGATTAGACGGGATATGGCGCAGGTGCAACTTATTGAGGACATGACCTTAGATAAGGGGTTGTGTAGGATACAGATTAGGGTAAAAGGGTAGTGGGTAGTCAAGCGTAGTCCTCCTTACGCTTGCAAACTAGTAGTGGTAATGTTATTATTGTAGGCCTGCTTAGCGTATCATACTAATAGACACATTATTGCTTTATAGTCTCATGCAGCTTGTTTTCTGCTGATATGTGTCCTTTAGTGTACTGTTTTTAGCTTATTTACCTGCGCTAGTTACTGCTTACTTTATCGGAATGCGCTATTATGGCTTATTTTCTTTTGATACCAGCATTTTCACACTGTATTAAATTTTTTCTGACCATTTCTCTTACTTTGTTTTTTCTTTGCTTGTGCTTATGCTCTGTCTTGAGTCGAGGGTCTCTAAAAAATAGTCGCTCTACCTACCAAGGTAGAGGTAAGGTGTGCGTACACTCTACCCTCCCCAGACCCCACGTTGTGGAATTTCACTGGGTATGTTGTTGTATTCTTTTCTTTTCCTCCATTTTTGTTCATTTATTTTTTTCATACGATATTTTATTTTCTTTTTCACCATAATCTGATTCTATATTTAATTCTAATTTTTTTTCTTATTTTTTTATTACTTGTTCCTTTTTCAATAGCACTTTAAGTATACAGTTGCAGTATACTATGATACCCATATGGTATCACACAAGACTGACGATTCATTCTTTCAAGAAAAACACTCATTCATCTATGATACAAACCTGGTATATATCATATACCGACATAGTATCGTAGATGACTGATTTATTCTTTTAAGAAAAACACAACTCAATTCTTTCTGATACCTACATGATATATATTATATACTGACAATGTATCATAAAAAATTGATTGATTCGTTAAAAAAATACTGCTCAATCCTCTATGATACCTACATGGTATATCATATACTCATATGGTATCATGAAGGATTGTTGAAGTCCTTGAATACAACAGTCTAGAATCCTCCGTGATACCATCATGGTATAAAAACATATTAAGATGGTATCATGGAGGACTTCTTAAGTCCTTCATATGTGTCAGCAGTCTTGCATGATACCATCATGGTATATATCATATACTAAGATGGTATCATGAATGACTGCTTCAGTTATTCAAAGAGTTTCCTTCATGATACCATTATGGTATATAAATCTACGCATATGGTATCATGGAGGACTTTTTAAGTCCTTCACATGTATCAGCAGTCTTGCATGATACTATCATGGTATATATCATATACTGAGATGGTATCATAAATGATTGCATATACCATGATGGTATCATGAAAGACTGCATATACCATGATGGTATCATGAAAGACTGCATATACCATGATGGTATCATGAATGACTACTTCAATTATTCAAAGAGAGTCATTCATGATACCATTATGGTATATAAATCTACGCAGATGGTATCATGGAGGACTGCTTCATTCCTTCTATGGCATTTCTCAATCCTTCATGATACCATTTGCGTAGATTTATATACCATGATAGTATCATAAATGACTCTCTTTGAATAGAGCGTTGGTTTATTCCTTAAAAAAACACAATTCAATTCTCTATGATACCCACATAGTATATATCATATATCAACAGGGTATCATGAATGACTGACCCACACATGATGTATCATATGCTGACAAGATATCATAGAGGACTGATTCGTTCCTTCAAAAAAGAGCTCAGTCATCTATGATACCCACATGCTAAATATTATATACTGACAAGGTATCATAGAAATTGATTCATTACCTAAATAGTCATCTATGATACTCACATAATATATAGTATCACATACTGACAGTATCACAAAGGATTGATGACAGATTCATTCCAACACTACTCAGTCCTTATGATGCCAACATGATATATATCATATACTGACAGAAATATGTATGTCCTAATTTTATTTGTGAAAAAATTATAAAAAACTCATATTTTAGATATAAATTTTGTTTGAATATGCAAAAAAATAAATTAGAAAATTTGTTTGTATTAAATTAAATTTTAATAAGAAAGCTAGTGAATTGTAGTTAAATTAAAGGACAAAAACAATGTTGGGTCAGGGGGCACACCGGGTAGTTATTTTGAAATGAGCTGGACATAAGAAGTAATTAGTTTGGGAGGTGGTATGGACTCGTAATTAATTTGGGTTGAAGGGCAATTGGTGATGTTTTCCCCAAGAAATTACTTTTGTGTGTGTTTTAGGTTAGTCTTTTTAAATGAGTCTTCTGTTATTGAAAAATTTTAGTTGTAATTTTCAACTGATTTATCATATTTTATTAAATTATATTTAGGGTTTATTCTAAGTTTTTGACTTTCAATTGGTTTACTCTTATTAGCAAAAAACGTATAGACTTGAAAAAATTAAGTAAAATAAGAAATAAAAATAATTAATTTTAAAAGTAAATAAAAAATGTCACTTGAAATGCCTTTTTGACCTTCTTTCTAGGCAAAGAAAATTAAATCATAAAACAATTACCAATAAAATAATATATAAACCTTCTATATATAATAGTCCTATTATTAATTTTAGGGGATTGACTCTTGTTTTTTTAATAGTAACTTGTTCGTCCCTTTTTCATAAAAAGAATAGTCTAAGTCCTTTTGTGCCTTTCTGGGGTCAATCAAAAGGATCGAAGACAATGGCTTCTCAGATTGCGAGAAGACTCCTTCGAAACGAGATCTTACGTAGCTCTAATTCATCAGCTAGGAGGACCTTTGTTTCGGAGTCAAATTCCAATTTGATCCGTGCTACTCTCTTCCCCGGTGATGGTATTGGCCCTGAAATTTGCCGAATCCGTCAAACAGGTCCCTCTTCTTCTCCAATTGATGCATGAATTTTGTGTAGTTCCCTTTATGTTTCCAGATAGTTTGATGTACTGTTTCCTTGTTGATTATACCTTACATATTCTTTCTAAGTTAGCCTCGGAGTAATTGATCACGGGTTCAAGCCTGCCTGCAAGGTAAGACAACTTTTATGGTCTGCCCTTCTCCGGACCTGCGCATAGCGGAGCTTAGTGCACCCGCCTGCTTTTTGTTTTATTCTATCAATAAGTCCAAATGGACAAGTAAATATATTGTTCTTATTTCTTTATACCTCTATGTTAAGAATGGGTTCTGTTTATTTGCTCAACATTTTCCCCTTAGACCGTCTATAATAATGAAAAATGATGGTGGGTGTGTTTCTATTGGAGCTTGGCTCTTTATTAAATAATCCATCCATCTCAAGTTATCTATCGTGATTCTCTTTTACACGCCCTTTAAGACAGATTAATTAGGAGGATTTTTTAAACTATTTTACCCTTCATTGGCATTTGAACAAGAGATATTGTAGTCTTCAAGAACAATTATTACTAAGGGTACAATGTGAAAAAAATAATGATTGCAGATTTTCAAGACTGCTGAGTTACCAATTGAATGGGAAGAACACTGTGTGGGGAAGGAGATAGACCCCAGAACCAATAGTTTTTTAACATGGGAAAGTCTTGAATCAGTGAGAAGGAATAAGGTTGGTTTGAAAGGGCCAATGGCCACACCTATCGGGAAAGGTCCTCGTTTCTTGAACCTTACGTTGAGGACAGAGTTAAATCTATATGCCAATGTCAGACCTTGCTATAGTCTACCTGGATACAAGACACGCTACGATGATGTGAATCTCATCACTATTAGGGAAAACACCGAAGGAGAGTACAGTGGTCTTGAACATCAAGTAAGTCTCGTTCTAAAAAATAATTGTTTAACAAACAAATAGCTTTTTTTTTCTTGAGATCTTCAATTCTTTTTTGCAATTGGTATCAGGTAGTGAGGGGTGTGGTTGAAAGTCTCAAGATCATCACTCGTCAAGCAAGCTTAAGGGTCGCAGAGTACACGTTTCACTATGCCAAGGCTCATGGAAGAGAGAGAGAGTGTCTGCAATTCACAAAGCTAACATCATGCAAAAGACTGATGGTCTTTTCCTTAAGGTCTATCCTTATGTCAGATGTCTCACTATAGTTAATTATAAACTTTCACTATGGTGTTGACTTTCTCCCCTTCTATCCAGCTGGGAGGTAGCAGAGAAGTACCCAGAGATAAAGTATGAGGAAGTCGTCATTGACAATTGTTGTATGATGGTACAACTACTCCATTGCCATTCTAGTCATTTATGTTCATCTTATTCAAAAACCTTGAATAAGTCTTACAGAATGTTGTAAGACTATTCACATGACACCTTATTTTAAAGTGTCTGAAGTACTATCTGGTAACCTTTGTTGTGCATGACCTACTTCCCTTTTAATTTTTACAGCTTGTGAAGAATCCAGCACTTTTTGATGTTTTGGTGATGCCTAACCTTTACGGTGACATTATCAGCGACCTTTGTGCTGGTCTGATCGGTGGTTTGGGCTTAACTCCAAGGTATGTGCTTTTTTTCCTTTGAACATGTTTGATGTCCACTTCGACTTCATTTTGTTCGTTTTCTCTGAAGATGATGTCTCTTACAGTTGCAATATTGGTGAGGGAGGTATTGCTCTTGCTGAGGCTGTGCATGGTTCATCACCTGATATTGCTGGAAAGGTTTGTATTTCAAAACTTGTCCCATCAGAATTTTTCTTTTCTTTAATTGTCTGATGCTTCATAATCAGAATCTCATTTACCTATCAACTATTACCTGGTGATATAGATATCCCCATCAATCGCCCAAGGTAAATCCCGTAGACCTGTTATAGCAGTTGTTCATGCCATAATTTCTGCCTGTCCTCTCTATTATTTGCCCCATAAACCCCTGAAAACATTGATGAGAATTTTTGTTACACTTTCCAGAATGCAGGAAATAGTACCTATTTGGAACTCTAAACACCTCTAGCATCTTGTATTCCACATAAAATTTCCCCCCGTTTTTTCCTGAACTTTTTTTTGAGCCCAGACTCCACCGGCTTGTTTCTCCTGAGTTGTTCTACTAGTTTTGCAGACCACTTTTCAACGTTGGTTTCCAGATAAGATAAACCGTCCAGGTTGTTACACTTTCCAATTAGCACCTCAACACTCTCCTTCCTGTAACATCCATTTATTCTACTTCCGTTCTCCTTTCCCCTCCCATTGTGTGTGCTATGTTCATAAGTAGTCCCCAACAACTTCTTAGGCTTGCACTTACCTTAAGATTTAAATTCCAATATAATTTTCAGACTGCCTTAGTGTGCTTGAACCTTGGTCTAGGTGTCTGGCTAGACATGGGTTTGTACAGTACCCTTTGTGGATTCTAACTGATATTTATTTATTCTTCTGGACACCCTATTTTTTCCAATAAGTGCAAGGGTTGAATTTAAATCTGTAGAACGTAAGATTGGAATTGTGATAGTCTCTTCATGCATTTTGTGTTAGTGACGTGATTCTTTAAGTGAATATCCACTTGGAAAGCAAAAGCTGTAAAAATTTCTATCAGAGGAGGAATTATGATTAGAATTCTTTCATGAAATTGTTTTAAATCAAGATGCTATTTATTTTGCTACTCTTGAAAGCAGTGAACTGCTATTTGGTATTACTTGTACAACTCTGTGGAGTACAGATGTTTACAATAAGAATCATACTTTGATCTTGAAAGCTGAATCAATTATATTCGATTGAAAAAAAAAAGAAGATCTTAGCTGTACAATTTGAGTCTAGTTATTATGTTTAGTTACAATGTGACAGGTACAATGTTCTTAAAAGCAAAAAGCGCAAAGAAAAAATTAACAAGGTCCAAGAGGCTTGAAGCTAAGAGCGAGAAGTAAAGCTCATGCTTTCTTGAAGCGAAGTGCACATGGAAAATAAAAAAAAACATATATATATTAGTACTATAATAATCAAAATGCAATTGAAGTTACTAATTTTAGCATCCAATATAAATGATACCAACATTAGTCTAACTCCTCAAAATTGAGATCCAAAGAACTAACCACTTCTCAGTTGGATCACTGTGCACATTATTGTTTGCCACACACCATTCTCTGAAGCGCATGGCTTCACCCATGAAGTGGTAACCCCTTGCTTTGCATCACATCATTTCCTTAAGCGACGAAGCGATGACTTTTAACAACACTGGGCAAGTGTATTATCTATCTAAATCATTGTGATGACAGGTAAATATAGAAAAATAGACTTGATTCCGATTCAATCCCAAAAGCTAGCTTATAAGGGAAAGGATTGCTCAAGATCATATAAAGAGACCACAACTCATTCTCTCAATCAATGTGGGACCTAATAGTAACAGTAAATTGATTTTTTATAAATATGTCCCAATTTGCCTAAGTTGCGCTGACACCTAACTCAACCCATTAGCATACGATTCCCATTTCGACAATATTGTTGCTTACTTTCGTTAGTTCTGGAGTAATTTTTCAGTATTTGCAAAAATTGATTGACTTTTCTTTTTGACGTTAGAGTCCATGATTTTTTTTTAAAACCTAGGTAATATTTATTCAACTTTCGCAGAAACTCTTCATCAAAAAATTTTGAACCAAAGGTCGTCCTGATTATTTGCTAATTCAAACACGTTTTTTTATAGGAAGTTCAAGCGCATGATATCGGTTAAAAGTAGTTGATTAATGGGAAAAAAACCTATATATAAAACAAGTCGTAGCTAATTCAACATCACCTTTCGCAGCCCGTAGCACTCATGCACCAGCATGCCGAGGCACAAATAGAGATGAAGAACTAGATACGGGTACTAGACACCGGATGAGAAACTAAAAAAAGAAATTAGTAACATTTTTTCTTCATTGCGTTTAAAATTATTCATGGACCTTTTTCTTTCCTTCCTTTCTACACGTGGTTTTTCACTTGTTTGGTGATTTAAGTGCTTTGTGCAAAGTGTTACAATGAAATACCAAGTTTTGAGTTGTTGGTATAGGGAAAATGATCAGGAGAAGAGTTTATTTTTTTAATGACCCATCCTATCGTTACGAGCTTTTTATCTATATTCCTTGTTCAGTGTTAGTCGATATTACCCGTGAAATTTATAGGTAAAAGTGACCCTTAGCCACCGTAGAGAGTAGATTATTTAAACTTGAGAATTTCTGGAAGCCCTATCTCCGCCTCAGCGAGGACCGTACCGCTCCAGCGTGTTCGCTCCCACGATATTCCGTCTGCTTCGACGGAAGTCCTGGTAATTAGTAATCTCGCTTCTACGAAGAGTCCTTCCGCAGAAGCGGTACCCGCGTCTGCGTGAATTGGTCTGCGCCAACGGAAATTGCTGGGCAAACCTAAATCCTTATTTCTTGAAACCCCCAACTCCGAGCCTCATTTCCCCGAACTCATTTCAGTACCTTGGAGGCTCGGTTGAGACAATTATTTTTTAGTTTTGGCATTAAATGCCTTGGGGTAGGATTTATTATCCTTATTTTTGGTTCTTAATATTTTAAGTCATGCTTTAATTGTGGGACTTGGGTGGGGAAGATGACCTTGTTGATTAAAAACCTCAAAACTTGGGTGCTTTATTTATTAACCTAAAACTCAAGTCTTAGGATGGATTTTCTGATATTGAGCATGTATTAGTAAAGAAAATCAACTACTTTATTGATTTTGAACTTGAAATTAGTTTCTTAAAATGAGATCAAGAGGAGGACATTTCTTATAAAAATGGTGACTTTTGATTAATCGATAAAACTAAGATAGATTGAGTAGTTAATGGACAAGCTAAATTTCAATGGTTTCCTTGCGGACAAGGTAGCGTGTATTCCATTAGAAATAACCTTATGTATTAATTTTATGCGTGTAAACCTAGGACACCTATGTATTTGTTTGGGTGATGGTCATCTGATACCCATCCGAAAGAACGTCGAGGACTAGGAGTTCGTGTCACCCGCTCGGCAATGAGGTAGGCTACATTTTCCTTCTTGTAGACTTCAATAAAAGTACGTAGTAACTACAAGTGTGTAGGCTACATTTTCCTTCTTGTAGACTTCAATAGAAGTACGTAGTAACTACAAGTGTTAAAGGGTATTAAGCGTGTTTGGGGGTCCCACCTTAGCGGTTGTCATGAATGCTTGGGTGGGTACTAGTGTATAATAGTGATCATCACTAATTTGGAGAATCATCCTTAAGCTGATTCCGACTGTTGCTATTTGGGTTTGTCGCCACTATTTAGGCTTGTCGCCGCTATTTGGGATTGCTATGCTTATTCATCACATTATTTCTTGAGGTCAAACTAATATACTTGAGGATACGTGTTGTGTGGGCTTAAAGCCATATTTGATAGTTTTATTCTTGATTTGGCTTGTCATGCATTCATCACTCTACATCTCATCTAAATACTTAAAAATGAACTTATAATACTGATTATTTTGATTATGATGATTGCATGGTGTATACATATCTATATCATTCATACATAATATATTTGGCATTTGAACTATTGAGATACTATTGAAAGAGGCTTAGGAAGCAGGTTATTGGATATGGTACATGATACGAGAGTTATGACTGATGATGACACTTCAGCCACAGAGCTGGTATCCGATGGGATCTGATGGGTATATGGACATCATGAGTCCCTCATGGGTCACGTGACAGTTACTGCAACAGCGTGTGTAAACCGAGTACATATGCCCACTGTATACATATCATTTGCATTACATTCATTCATATTCTGATACGTATTTGGTGCTGTGTGTACTCGGTGTTGTTGATTTCCGATGAACTTTGTGATCTTATGGTTTTTGTTAAAGGAACATTGGTTATGAAAGATGCCTGGTATTTGTAACGTGTTCGTAATATACAAGCCTTTTTACAGTGATTAGTTGTTGAGTAGATGCAGTGTTTGGGATGACTAGTAGTAAAGAGGATGATTTCCTGGTTAATTGTGGAATGTCACACCGTTTAGAGTCGGACATATAATGATCAGAGTTATCATCTAGGGTAAGAGTAATGTGTGTGCCTGTGTGCTCTCTTGGTAATTGTTGGTACTGTTTAGCGAGTGTCTGGTAAGACTTGTTGAAGTGTCACTGTGGTGTGTGTTGACTTGTATGCTAAGTGTGTGAATACTTCTTCTGCATTAGTGGGTGTATGTGTAAGGTGTATACTATTACTTGTGATGAAATGGGAACGTTTAAATGGATTAATAAATGGCATGACATGTCACGCCCCAAACCATGGCCTACGTGAGACACGATACTCGATGCCTGACTGCATGTGACCGAGCGAACCACATGACTGTGGAATCAACATGGACATCAAAGCATATTATAGTAATGATTTAACTCATGTAAAACATAATACTGAGTTTATAATCTGAAATAATCATAGCGGAAGAAGTCTGAAAATATCATAAGTCTGAAAGTAGTAAATATTGACATGTCTGACATACTGAACTAGTCTAGTCTATAAAATCTCTAACATGAGTCTGACTGAAATCTGTGTACCAGTTCAAGGCCTTGGTATGCCTCTACTAATAAAACCAAATCATGAAATTAGAGACTTAACACCCCGAATGAGATGAGGCTCACCAAGCAACTGTTACTAAAGCAATCCTATTGAGCAGATCTATCGTCCTGAAACTCGACACTGCATCGTGAAGTGTAGGCCCCATGCAAAGGGACGTTAGTACATTTGAATTGCACTAGTATATAAAGAAACTGAAAGATTAAATAGCTACGGGGTACTCGAGAAAATGGGAAACCCAAATCAATAAACAATTACTGTAATAAACCTGAAACTGAAACTGATAACTGAACAAAGAAGCAAAGAATAAAAATACTTTCTATACTAAAATAGAAAGTCACATGATTAATTAAAATAATAAATAATATTAATTATGGCCTTAGGCCCAATATGCGTGCACAAATTTGTGGCCTTGGGCCCAAGTATGCATATACATAAACTGTGGCCTTGGTCTAAAAAATATAGATGTTCGACATGATACTGGAATACTGAAATATACTGATATGAAATACTGAACATGAATTCATGAACTGATTATGAGTACTGAAGCTTTAACTAATTTATGAACATGCTGCCTATTCTAAACTGAGACTCATGGATATCAAACACAAGTCTATATTGATTACGCGATGAGTTCACAATAATTAAAGTGATAATTATGAACAACTATGAATTTATAATCTTGAGGATAGACGTTCTAGTCTTTTTATGAACTACGACATAAATATCAAATTTTGAAGTAATTCACAGTAATCTCGATGGACGAGGCGTGGGGATGATTAAAGACGTTCCAACATGTAGATAGATGATCTACATACCTTAATCACTCTAATACTTGTCTTAAAAATCTGAACTTTAAAGTAGAAACCCAAAGCTTGAACCTTGAGCCTTAAGTTGGGTTTATCCTGAAAAATCCTAGGTTAAGAACATTGGATTCTACATAGAATTTATTAAGATTACGTTAGAGTCACATACAATCGTGTGAAAAAGGCTTACCTTGGTGTAGGAGATGGTTGGGAAGAGAGAGCCTTCGTTCTAGGGTTTAATAATATGAAAACTAATTTTAAGAATCAAGTGCCGTAATTATACTATTTTTTGTTGGGGGAAATTCGACGGTCCATTCGATGGTCCGTCAAATATTTTACGGTCCATATAATCTGACCATCCTTTCTGGAGATTTCTAGAGAGGTAAAATCTGGTATTTAAGAGACAAAGAAGATTGACAGATCGTCGAGCATTTGACGGTCCGTAAAATTGTCCAACAGGCCGTCAATTTCAAAAGTGAAATTGACGGTTCACTTTGACGGGATGTCAAACAATTGACGGTCCGTACTTTTTGCCGTCAAATATCCTCTGCAGAGCTGAACCTGGTTTTCCAACGTAAACTCCACGTTTTAGTTTCCTACACTTGTGGATCATGAACAAGGTTTAGTTTGAAGGTATGAGGTATTACAACATCTCCCTCTTGGGATCATTCACCCTCGAATGATAGGTCATGGTTAAAAATGAGATTGGACTTTAAACGTGACAAAAGGAAACATGAGAATACTGAACTGTCCTGAACACATTAATTTCGAGTTGGATACTGAACTGAATACTAAACTAAATACTAAACGGAATTACTAAACTGGATAATAGGTACGTATGTAAAGGTTAGTTACCTTCAACATTTTCTGCTTGTTTTTCAAATAAATACAAATATCTGGACTTCATGTTTTCTTCGGCTTCCCAAGTAGCCTCCTCAATACTCTAACTTCTCTATAACACTTTCACTGAGGCAACTTCATTAGTTCTCAACTTTTTAATCTGACGATCCAAAATAGCCACTAGAATCTCCTCATACGTCAAACCATCCTTAACTGTGATAGAGTCGGTAGGGATAACCAACGACGAGTCTCCCATACACTTTATCAACATGGATACATGGAACACTGGATGAACCGAGACTAAGTCTCGTGGCAATTCAATTTCATAAGCCAGTTGAACAACTCTCCTGAAAATCATGTATGGTCCAATATATCTAGGACCGAGCTTTTGTTTCTTCCCAAATCTCATGACACCTTTCATAGGTGATATTTTTAGAAATACCCAATCATCAACTTGAAACTCCAAGTCTCTACGCCTCACATCCGGATAGGACTTTTGGTGACTCTGGGCTGTTTTCAAATGCTCCTGAATCAATTTGACTTTCTCCATAGCCTAATGGACCAAGTCTGGTCCTAGCAATGCTGCGCCACCAACTTCAAACTAACCAATTGGTGATCTACACCTTCGCTACCACATTCGCTTTCCCTGGATGGTAGAGAACATCTACATCATAAACCTTTATCAATTCGAGCAATCTCCTTTGCCTAGGATTCAACTCCCGTTGTTTGAAAATATACTGAAGGCTCTTATGGTCTATGAAAATTTCAACATGAACTCCATACAAATAGTGATGTCATATCTTGAGTGCATAAATCACGGCTACCAATTCTAAGTCATGAGTTGGATAATTTTTTTCATAAGGTTTAAGTTGTCTAATGCATAAGCTATAACCTTACCATGCTATATTAAAACACATATAAGACCAACTCCTGAGGCATCACAATATACAACGAACCCCTTGGTTCCCTATGAAAATGTTAACACTGGAGCAGAAGTCAGTCTCATTTTCAGTTCCTCAAAACTACGCTCACACCTGACCACTAAAATTTGACCTTCTTTTGAGTCAATCTGGTCAATGGAGCTGAGATAGAAGAAAATCCCTCTACGAATCGTTTGTAACAACCTTCCAGACCCAAGAAACTCTGAATATCTTAAATGGAAGTGGGTCTTGGTCAATTCTTAACAACATCTATTTTCTGAGAATCAACCAAACGTCCTCGCCTGAAATCACATGGCCTAAGAATGCCACTGACTTAAGCCAAAATTCACACTTGGAAAACTTAGCATAAAGCTCATGGTCCTGAAGTGTCCGCAATACTATTCTGAGATGTTCTACATGATCGGCCTCACTACGGAAATAGACTAGAATATCATCAATGAAGACAATAATGAAAAGATCGAGATAAGGCTTGAAGACCCTGTTCATAAGATCCATTAAAGTGGCTAGAGCATTTGTCAATCCGAATGACATGACACAGAATTCAAAATGACCATAACGGGTTCTGAACGCAGTTTTTGAAATATTAACTTCCTTAACCTTAAGCTGATGGTACCCTGATCTGAGGTCAATCTTGGAATAATACGGTGCATTATGAAGTTGCTCAAATAAATCATTGATTCTGGGAAGAGGGTATTTATTCTTGATGGTGACCTTATTCAACTGTTGATAGTGAATGCACATATGTAATGACCCATCATTATTTCGAACAAACAAGACTGGTGTATCCCATGGTGAGACACTAGGTCTAATGAATCCATTATCTAGGAGATATTTCAATAGAGCTTTTAGTTCTCTTAACTCTGCTAGAGCCCTTCTGTACGGTGGAATAGATATCGGCTTAGTGCTAGGAAATAGATCAATTCCAAAGTTAATCTCCCTATCATAAGAAAATCCGAGAAGATCTTCTGGAAACTCACTGACAACTGGTATGGACTGAAGCATAGGGGTATGGGCATCTTCATCCCTAACCCAAACTATATGGTAAATGTACCCCTTGGATATTATCTTTCTAACGTTAAGATAGGAAATAAATCTACCCATGGGTGCTACTGCATCACCCTTCCATTCTATGACTGGCTCATCGAGAAACTCGAATCTTACAGTTTTGGTTCTACAACCTACTGTGGTATAACATAAAGACAACCAATCCATGCCCATGATTACATCAAAGTATACCATTTATAACACTACTAAATCGGCTATAGTAATGTAATGATAGATTTTAACTAGACAACCCCTATATACCCGTCTGGCTATAACTGACTCACCCACTAGTGTGGATACTTCAAAGGGTTCATGAAACTTTTCAGGTTCTATTCCAAATTTCTTAGCAACAAATGGGGTTACATATGACAGAATGGATCCATGATCCATAAGGGTATAAATGTCAAAAGTAAAGACTGTTAATATACCTGTGATGACATATGTACGATCCTCTGTTTCCTAACGGTCGGCTAAAGAATATAAGCAGTTTGGACCTCCGTTTGTGTTACCAGACTTAGCCGCACCATGCCCTGGTTGGGTCTGAGAATTGTGGTTGACTGCTGAATTGGTGGACTGAGCTCTGTTGCCACCAGTACCTTTCCTTTCCAATGGGTAATCCCTCAGAAAGTGACACTGCTGACCACACACAAAGCAACCATCCATGCCTGAACGACACACCCCTGAGTTTCTCTTACCACAAGTGTTGCAAGTAGGATGTTGGAAACCCCTTTGGCCACTGCAGACCTGCGACTGTGAGTCTGCTGCTCTGAAGTTCTGATTCTTATTGTCAAACCTGAACTTTGGGGCTGGGGCACTGGCTAAATATGGAGCAGGTTCTGATGACCTATTTTTGAAAAACTATTTGCTTTCACCTCCCCCATGGCTGAAATGACCCGAGGGCTTAGCTCTTTTGTTAAACTCTCTATCCTTATCTTTTTGCAAAGCTTCCTTTTCCTTCAACTTGTTCTCATTACCCTATATGAACACAACCATTTTCGTAATAGTTATCTCCTTGTTCTGAGATGTAATATTAGCTGCATCGTACAAATTGGGATCGAGTCCATACACGAAATGCCTAACTCTAGCCCTCATGTTCGGAACCATGTGTGGAGAATACTTTGCCAAAGCGACAAACTGAAGATAGTACTCATGCACACTCCCACCGTTCTTCTTAAGTTATTCGAATTCAATGTCCATTGCCTCCCTAACCTCAACTGGCAGAAAGTGCTCAATAAAATCATTAAAAACTCATCCCAAGTTGCTGAAGATGCACCTTCCCTGCGGGATTGCTCCCATGACTTATACCAGATATTGGCAACATCCTGCAACTGAAAGCTTTAAACTCTGCTACCTCTACTTCAGTTATATGCATAACACGAAAGATTTTCTGAAGCCCATCAATGTAATTCAGTGGATCTTCCTTCTTACAAGACCTTGTGAACATTGGATGGTCCATTCGTAGAAACTCACGGGTCTTGGAACTGGATGACTCTCCATTCGTCCATGTACTTGGAGTCGTTCCCTGACGTTGGGATTAAGCAGGCACAAGATGGGTGAGTAGCCGAATAGCTCCCCTAACATCAGAGTTAGCAGTGCTGGGCAGCGGAACTAGGATCTCCACAGGCCCTGTGATATTGGGTGGAGGTGTTATACCCGAATTTTCTCCCTGAGCCTAAGTATTTTCCTCACGAGCAGCATTATCCGCAGATCTCTGGCTGTTAGCTGAAGTCCTCTTGGTGTACTTTCTTTTCGCAAGCATTTTCTGAAATACGTAATACGCACGAGTTAGAAGGATATCCTGAAGGTAGAGCTCTAACTACACTATCTAGAGTGCAAAGAAGTGAGACAATCCTAGATGTCTTAGTTGTCAACTATTTACATGTGTGGGGGCCCTCACACAAATAAAAGTAACCCCACTGGACATGGTTTCATAGACTCCCTAAGACGCTTGAACCTAGTACTCTAATACCAAGCTTTGTCACGCCCCGAACTATGGCCTAGGCGAGATATGACACTCTGTGCTTGGCTGCATGTGATCGAGCGAATCACATGGCTATTGAATCAATATGGGCATCAAAACATACTATAGTAATGATTTAACACATGCAAAATATAACACTAAGTTTATAATCTGAAATAATCATAGCGGAAGAAGTCAGAAAATATCATAAGTTTGAAAGTAGTAAATATTGACATGTTTGACATACTGAACTAGTCTAGTCTATGAAACCTCTAACATGAGTCTGACTGAAATCTATGTACCAAGACAAGGCCTTGGTATGCCTCTACTAATAAAACCAAATCATGAAATAAGAGACTAACACCCCGAATGAGATGGGGCTCACCAAACAATTGATACTGAAGCAATCCTACTGAGTAGATCCGTCGTCCTAAAACTCGGCTCCTACATTGTGAAGTGCAGGCCTCATACAAAGGAACGTTAGTACATTTGAATTGTACTAGTATGTAAAGAAACTGAAAGAATAAATAGTTGTGGGGTAATCGGGAAAAAATACAACCCAAATCAATAAATCGATATTGTACTAAACCTGAAATTGAAACTAATAATTGAATAAAGAAGCAAAGAATAAGAATACTTCCTGCACTGAAATAGAGAATCACCTGATTAACTGAAATAATAAATAATATTAATTATGGCCTTAGGCTCAATATGTGTGCACAAATTTGTGGCCTCGAGCCCAAGTATATGTATACATAAATTGTGGCCTTGGATCCAAATATATATGTGTTCTTGGGCCCGAAAGTACAGGTATTTAATATGATACTAGAATACTAAAATATACTGATATGAAATACTGAACATGAATTCATAAACTGATTATGAGTACTGAAGCTTTAACTAATTTACGAACATGTGACTATTCTAAACTGAGACTCGTGGATATCAAACACAAGTCTATATTGATTATGCGATGAGTTCACAACAATCAAAGTGATAATTATGAACAACTATAAATTTATAATCTTGAGGATAGATGTTCTAGTCTTTTTATGAACTAGGGCAAAAATATCAAATTCTAAAGTAATTTGCAGTAATCTCGATGAACGAGGTGTGGGGATGATTGAAGACATTCCCACACATAGATAGATGCTCTACATGCCTTAATCACTCCATTATTTATCTTTAAAATCTGAAATGTGGAGTAGAAACCCAAAGTTTGAACCCTGAGCCTTAAGTTGGATTTATCTTGAAAAAACCTAGGTTAAGAACATTCGATTCTACTTAGAAATTATTAGTATTATGTTAGAATCAACATAGAATCGTGTGAAAAAGGCTTACCTTAGTGTAGGAGATGGTTGGGAAGATAGAGCCTTCGTTCTAGGGTTTGAGAATATGAAAACTGATTTTTAGAATCAAGTGTCGTATTTATATTGTTTGTTGTCAGGGGAAATTCGACGGTCCATCGAATGTTTGACGGTCTGTATAATCTGACCGTCATTTTCTGGAGATTTCCAGAGAGTGGTGAAATCTGGATTTAAGAGATGAAGAAGATTGACGGGCCGTCGAGCATTTGACGGTCTGTAAAATTAACCAACATGTCATCAATTTCAAAAGTGAAATTGACAGTTCACTTTGACGAGCTATCGAATAATTGACAGTCCGTACTTCCTGCCCACAAATTTCCTCTGCTGAGCTGAACCTGGTTTTCCAACGTAAACTCCATATTTTGGTTTTCTATACTCGTGGATTATGAACAAGGCTTAGTTTGAAGGTACGAGGTGTTACATGACCATAAACGCGTAGTGTTGTAATGAAATCGGAGGACTAAGGCTAGCAAGATAGTAATGCGGTTGTGGTCAACTTACTTATTTAATGGGTTCAACCAGGAAATGGATTAAACATGAATATGACCTTAGGCAGGGTGTTTAATCAGTGGGTGTCAATGATAAAAGTCTCTATGTGCTAAGTGCATTAAGTGTAATTGATTCCATATGTGTGCTAAGTGAATTCTATGCTTTATGAGACTATATGTGGATAAGATAAATTAGGTGATTGTCATACTGCCTAGAATAGACATACTCGTAGAGTCAACTAGATGTTTATATTTGTTATGTGACTTCCATCGTTGTCGGACTATGATGACTATGGGGGTACGTTGTGTACTCATGCTATGCTTGCTTCATCTTTTACATGGATGCAGGTACTCGGTCTATTCAGGTTGCATCTTCGAGCATGAAAGAGCTAAGGCAGATTATTCATTCTCCCGATAGCCTTGGTCTCAATCTAGTCTGGCCATCCCTTTTCATCCAGGGTGTTGTTGTTTATTCTTACAATACATTGTATCTTAGAGTCTTTGTACTAGTGATACCAGGTTCTGGGTAGTAAACTACTATATTTGGTGAACTATGTAACTCTCAAGAGAGTTTTATTATATATGAGTGTATCTTTCGTTACTTTCGAATTCAGATTCATGAATCTTCTATGTTTAAGGCTATTGGTTCTCCTACGGGTTAGTGTAGGTGCCCTGATAGCGCAAATAGGATTTTGGATCGTGATAAATTGGTATCAGAGCTCTAGATTTACCGGTCTCACGAGTATAAGGACAGTGTTTGGTAAAGTCTTGTGGATAGGTACGTAGACGTCCATACCGATCCTTGAGAGGCTAAAAACATTTCAGGAAATCTTCTATTATTTCAATCATATTGTGCTTCTCATTCCGTTTGTATCTGGTTAAGTCAAATTGGTATCTAGTCGATTCCAATTGGTATCTAATCATAACACTATTGAAATGGATCGTGTGTGGAAATCATGTCCGAAGGTTATCGAGAAAAATCAGGGTATTTGCCTAAGACTGAAATTCTATTTTGGTCCAGGTATTCTGCCTTAACGTGTTTTTTCCCGCATCTACAGAGCCGCACCAACAAAAGGTGGACCGCAGAAGCGTGACCCCAGTTGTTATCCCGAGACCTCCTCGACGATCATGTTCCGCCTCAGCGAAATCGCGTCTACGGATATGTATCCGTCGCAGCGTATAATCGTGCCTTAAGTGAAGCTCACTGAAGTGAGATGGAATGTGCATAAGTGGACCCTTTTCAGTATATCTGAGTCCGCCGATGTGAGATTACTCTTGCGAAAGCGTGTCCGCACCAGCAGAAATCACTAGGCAGAAACCAGTGATGTTCTACCCTGTTTCTTCCCTTCAACCTGTGCAATATACACCTATCCTACAACATCCAACCACCAGCAAGATGACTCACATATCCAAAAGCATCCAATTATCCGATAATCATAAACAAAACATGAATGAAAGACAAACTACAAATATCCCAAATGTCCAAGCATCCATCAACCAAAAGCAAAGAAAAAACATAAATGAAAAGCAAGCATCCACAACGAAAATATCCAAAATATCCAACAAGGTGAAGAAACTAGAATGTTTGAAATAAAGCCATGCAAGGGCTAGAAACTAGTGTTAATAAGAGCTCAACCCTACAATCTCGAAGTCCCGACCTCACCACCTCCCTCTGTGATGCTAATATCCCCACCAGACCCATCCTTGGCATCAGTCAGGAAGGGGTATCTCTCATTATCATCATCTTCTTCGACCAGTAGTGCCTCTTTATGTTCGAGTAGTTTGAACAGGCCCTTGATGCCTCTCCACACAGTCACCAGCAGCTTACCCTTTCACTTGTTCTTTTTCTTCTCCTTTTTGAAGCTCAGACGGAGCTTACTATGGGCTTTGGCCATGCCCGTATATATAGTCTCCAGGGTGCTAATAGAAGTATGGAGGCCTTTATGTGCGTCAAGGTTGTTACACCCCATAGTTTTGTAACCTGTCGTGACGTCAATGGACACCTATGTCTCGGAAAACGTTATGATCTTACAAAAGGATAATAAAGGTTTAAAACTTGGTTATGGAAGTATCGAAGTGTCCGAGAGTTAAATGGATTGAAGAAAGTACGTTTTGAAGAAAACATGAATCTGGACAGTTTGACGTTGTAATTGATGGACCGTCAAATTGCCCAAGGTGAGCCGTCAACCTTCCTGGCAGTTTGACGGAAAGAATGACGGACCGTCGGAAGGTTGTTGGTCCGTCAAGTATACCATCAAATTATGGTGATGCATAACTGTTACGAGTTTAAGTTGGGAATTCTCAAATTTAAGTCCATTTTCCCCAAACCCCAGCCCTAATACCCCCTCCAGATCCTCTCTTACAGACCCCAACATTCCAAGTCGAAATCGAAGCCTATTACACAAGAATAACGCGATAAAGCCCATAATTAACATAGTAATACTCTTTTCCATATCAGGTTGGGTTAGAGAACCCTTGGGAATAAAATTGCCTACTATTTTGAGAAGGATTTGACACGTACCTGTATGATTTACCCATCTCTACTTATGATTTTTCTTAGTTTTCGATTTGGAGGGTGTTATGAAAAAGTTTTTATGATCCAAACATCGCAAAATTGTGAAATTTTTATAATATGAATTGTTGGGCTATTTCACCCTAAGTATGAGTTGAATAGGATTATGGAATTGATTGTGTATGTTGTGTATTAAGGAAAGTACGATTTGAAGAATTGTGAGATTGAATAACATAAGAATTTTCATATAAGAAAAGCCTAAGAAATCATATATGCTAAAATTGTCAAAGAACACCTAGATGATTTTTTTTATGGAAATTGTATTTGGATTAAATTACAAACCCTTGTAAAGAAGTCTAAAAACCCGAAGTGTATACGGAAGTCGATAAGATACCTAAGCCGAGTTTTATGGAATTTAGATTCGATATTGACATTACTTCCTTATATGATATAGATGATCACTCATAAGAGGAGCGAGGACTTGTAAAATGAATGTAGCGACAAGAACCAGGTATGTAAGGCTATCCCTTTCTTTCAAAGCATGAAATCCAAGTAGTCATCGTTTTCGAAAAGAAATGCCAAAAGGTTTGTCCTATTGTATCTTGAAGTCTCTTGTCGAGAAGTATTCATTGAGTATTATTATTCTTAACATCCTCTTTGTTGGTTACTGCTCGTATCATAAGTCTTCGAAATGAAGCTTTCTAAAACATAGTCGTCGAGTCGACCAAATAGTCGTTCTATGAGTAAAGTCAAAGAATTAATGAATTTTAAAAAGGGCCAAAGAGCCCTTGCTATTATAGTATGTTGTTCACACCCCGACTTTCATTGGTATTGACATGTTTCCATTGACATTGACATCAGGCACATAATCAGGATTATATAGAGGATCGCGTTGCTCGTTCTGCAACATATACATATAGATGATCGGGTTGCACGTTCCGCAACATATACATATAGACGATCTGGTTACACGTTCCGTAACATATACATATATTAGATCGGGTTGCACTTTCCGTAACATATACATATGATGGATCGGGTTATGCATTCTGCAATACATATATTAGTTGGTGTGCATATTGCATTGCATATTCATACATATACCTAAGATTAATGGCATGTTATACCTTGTACTATAAGACGAGGATAGTTTGTACAGTAAAGGCCTATCCAGACAGGTTGTATTAAGTTTCAGAGTTTCATTATTCACCCATGTGGCTCAGGTTGCTTATGTTTTCCCTTACAACTATTCGCTTCACATTGCTTATATGCTTTTCTTTACAGTTTGCAGATTCATATTATTATTCATGCTTTACATACTCAGTACCTTATTTCGTACTGATGTCAATTTTCCAGGAACACTGGGATAAGGAAGCAAAGGTAGAGTCCTTTAATAATATGTTTGTCATTATGTGCGACTATCTCTACTATAGGAAAAAAAAATGAAAGAACGTGTTTCATATCGCAGGTGCAGATAGAGATGCAGATGTTTTCCTCACAGTAGGACTCGACCCAGTTGAAGGTTGTCACGCTCCTTTCCTCCGGAGATGTGTAGTGAACTGATAGGTATGACAGATGTACATACATATATAGTTGTGTATGGCGAGGCCCTGTCCCGACCATATATTGTCATAGTACTCTTTAGAGGCTTGTAGACAGTTGTGTTATATATGACAGTCGTGTGTGGCCTTTTCGGCCTCCCCAGTAGAGTCAATGTACTTATGTTGGACTTGTCATCCTTGATATATATATATATATATATATGTGTGTGTGTGTGTGTGTATGTGTGTGTGTGTGTATGGTTTGGGCCTTTCTGACTGCAGGTGGTTACGTCCCCATTTAGTGGAGTATACGTCAGAGGCCTAATCAACCCATGAGTTATTATGTATATCATAGGTATCAGGATCGGTACGCTCGGGCCTTAGGGCACCGGGTGCCGGCCACACCCCCAAGGTTGGGGTGTGACAAATTGGTATCAGAGTAGGTCTGTCCTAGGGATGTCTACAAGTCATGTCTAGTAGAGTCTTGCTTATGGGTGTGTTGCATGCCACACTTATAAACAAGAGGCTATAGGGCATTTAAGATGTTACCTTTCTAGAGGCTATAGGGCTCCAAACCTAACGTACATCCGGATGGTATCCCAAAAACAATGAATGGAATGCTACTATAACTGGCGCACAAATCTTCAACACTTTAAACTAGGGGACTTGGTGCTCTGGAGAGTAACTCAGAGTACCCGTGAGCATAATGCAGGGAAACTATGTGCAAACTGGGAAGGGCCATATACGATCACCGACATTGCTGGTAAAGGATATTATCAGCTAACAGACCAACAAGGAAACAAACTTCCTGGTAATTAGAATGTTAGACATTTGAAGAAGTACTATGTGTAGTAGGACAAATCATGCGCTACACTCTTTTTCCCTTAATCCGATTTTTAACCCAATTGGGTTTTTCCGGCAAGGTTTTTAATGAGGCAGCACCATGAAATAAGCGTGTTAATAGTCTTACTACCAAGGAAAGCTATACAGTGTCCAAGTCTTAATAGCATGAATACCCGAACACTGGGGGGCCATATACACTCGGAATAGAGTGAAGAAAATTTTATGAAATTTTAGTGCTTCAAGAAAGCACCCGATACTGGGGACTTCCCAAATGTTGGGGACTACATAAAAGTTCAAAGTATATATAACCGAACTAATCAAACTAGATGGCAGCTGAATTATTCTTGCACTTATCTTCACATTTGTAAGTCAAAAGAATCAATATAATTTTCTTTTTTTATGATTAATAAATCTTTTCCATCATGAGCATAAAACGTATGTTATCTTAAACATATCAAAAATTTCATGCCATAATGAACAGGAGACGTCCTCTTCTATAACACCATTAAAAATAAGGGCACTCTCTTATTAAAATCTTAACAAAAAAGTTAAGGCTCCGGATACAAGAAGTATTAGAGTTTTAAGTTTATCGGAACCAAATCATGTCCGGAACTAACTATGAAGGCCATGAGAAGCCCCAATTTAAGATGAAAAGAAAAATACATCTTTGGAACTAAGTTAAGATTGTCAGAAAGTTTTTAAACTTCCAATTGACATGTTCTGGTAAAGTTAACATCAAAATGAGGTTCTGATTCACTAAGCAAGGTAATTATAAACTTGCAAATAAATTTGTAATTACTGCTGCCTTTTAAAAATAAATAAAGGATGAAAACCTAGTGCATGATTGCAGAAAAAGTTCTTTCATTCTTGTTTTTTGGACTAAAACCAGACCGCATATAAAAGATACTAATTGTGCCCAAAAGTGAGTCGGTAACAAAAACTAAACTGAAAATAAACTTATGTGAAATGTTATGGCCTGCCTGCTCCATGGTCCGTCGGGGGTGTTTCAAGTGTTGCCAACAAAAACAAAAAGATCAATAAGATGAGTTAGGAGGGGTTCATCTTCATCACCATCGTCACTAGACTTTCCACCAGCTTTTGCATATGAATCCTCTCTATCACCTCATAGAGGTTTCAAAGACAACACATCATCACGGAGGTTAATTTTTACATCCAGGAGTTTAAAAGGAATATCAATCCCCGACCTGTTGGCTTCTTCAAGGGTGTCCACACGACTCTTCAGAATATCCAAATCTCTCTGAAGCTTCAATCTTTGGCATTTAGCCTGGAGCTCGTTGATAGTGTGCTCGGAGGTGTGTAGCTACCCTTGGGCTTTTGCTAAATTGGTTGCCAACCTTGTTGTCCTCCCTTTAAAGGTCACGTAAGAAGTGGTTAAAGCTTGAAGATAATTCTCCCGATCTCGAAGAGAGTCAACATCATCCTATTAGCGCAGCTGGAGGGAGTCCTAAATAGAGCCTGAGTCTCTAAGATCAGAGCGGAGTTCTTCAACTTTTGCCCTGAGATGCTGGATTTCCTTCTTCAAATTCTCTTACTTAGGGGAAGGACCCATCACTGTAGCCAAATCCACATTTGAGAGAGTAATGGCATGACCCTAGTGAAAAAGTTTGCATTCAGTGAAGACGTATGAAGTACACAAAGAATAATTAAAAGGAAGAAGTATTCTACATGTAAAAACAAATTTGTAAGATGTGCAAGGGAAGACTTAAGGGTAGCATTGAGAGATTTATGTGGGGAAGAAGTAGATATCCTAGCCTCAGTACCGGAAGAAGAAATTAAGTTGTGCTTAGAAGGGTCTTCGGGAGGAACAATTGTCTCCATCTCTGGAGCATCTCGCAGGGGACTCTCAGGACCAGTGTTTTCATTAATCACATTCTTCTCATCATCAATCTGAATTATGCCCTCTTTAGCCTCTGTCTGCAGCCCTTTCTAGTACTCTGTGAGCTGGTGGCGGTGCCTGACCCAGGAGCCAATTCTCACTGGGATCTCGGGAGCTTCTTCTCAATTTTTTCGCTTCTGGTTGCTAGAAGCAGACTAGACAATGTTAGACAAAGAGGCTGCACGGGACGACACTCTCTAAGATGCAAATTTTGTTACCGGGAGTCCTGCGAATGGAGAAGATTGAATGAAAAGGAATCCTGGAAAGTCCAGGAGAAGCATATGGAAAAGGGAGAGTTAGTGTTAAGTCTTACCATGGCATTTTTTCTTCCACCACTCGAAGGTAATACTCTTCCACGATCGGGTGATGTCGGGGGACATTGAGAAGGCTAACAACCCATTTGAAAATCCCTTTAGTCAGTTGTGGCTCAATTAAAATAGCTGAAAAGTTATAATACTTGCATAAGAAGGGGATGTTACTTTATTCAAAAGACAAATAAATAAGTTGTAAAAAAATACTCAAGGGAAAGATTCCACTCTTTCGAAAAAGGATCTAAAGAAGGGTGATGGAGTTGGCCGGTTTTGATTAAAAAAAGTAGGTCAACCAACCTTGATCGAAGTCATCTTTAGCATTAATGAGGTTGCAGATTCCTCAGGGGCATAGATGGATAATTCCATCGCGAAAAACCCTAGGGTTGTAAATGAGGATAAGGTGATCGATAGTGAATGGAGCATTGGCATTATTGGCTAGCATCTGAATGCAATAGACTAGTCTCCAAATCTGAGGAGCAACTTGGCTCAGGTAGATTATGTACCGGCGACAAATATATTTGATGATATTTAGAACGGGGAGTTTGAAACCAATGGTGAATAGGTAAGTATAAGTCGTGGAAAACCCTTTAACATAGTGGTGCACCCGATTATCAAGGTCAACTTTTTTGGCAATTATGTCAAAGAAAAAACCACAATATTCTACAACATCGGGAAGAATCTTGGCAGTTATCTTAGATTTAAAGTTCTCAACATGTTCATAGTTATTTTGAACATGGAGGTCTCCTAAGAAATAAAAACTTGAATGAAGGATTTCAGCAGCAGTGGAGTGTAAATCGATCTTCTGAGTCATAAGGGAAATAGGTTCTTTCCCATGATGACAACTTGAGGGGTCATCATGGTTCTCAGAAGAATGAGAAGGAGAATATTTGGTGGATGACATTGTAGAAGAAGATTTCAAGAAGGAAGGAAAGCAAATGGATGTTGTAAAGTTTGTAGTTACCTTTTGTGAGGAGATTTGGCCTCTAATTTATGGTATAAAAATATAACGTTTGGAAGTGAAAAGACGTGCACCATCATTATTGCATTTTACATCGATCAGAGCAATGGTTCAGTTGCCGCCATTTTAGAAGCATTGAATGGATGTGACGTTTGATAGGTCTTGTAATCATTACATTTCAAATTTCCTGCCGAAGTATAAGATTCATCCGGTCAGGGGTTCAAATCCACTTCGCGAACATGTAAGATTTATGCCTAGAAAGTGTGGGGACTATATGTATAGGGCAAATTTGTATAAGATAACTGTACGAATTATAGTACGACACGTTAAACACGATGCTGAGTCGAGGCCATATTAACCTGAGGCACTACTGATTAAATGCGAGCGATATTGAAAGCATTATATGCAAAGCTGGTACCAGTAACACAAAAGGTTGAGAGCCATTTGGATTGAAATGGACGACCGTTACTAAACTAGTTGTACGTCTTTCAATAGAGCTTTAATGACATTTATTGAGATACTAATTGTACAATTATTATAATATTTATTCCTTTGTATTAATGAGGGCATATTTCGTATACTGTCTACCCATGTAGTTCATGTATAAATAGGACACATAGTTCCATTGTAAAGGACGACATTCTAATTATTACAATACACTTACTCATATTCCCTCGATCTTTGTGCTTGCATACAAATTATCATAACTCAGCCAAGAAGTCGTCACAAGGCTCAAGCTAATCATTGTTTGTTGTTATCTTATTTTTTGTCAATTATAATGTATTTTATCTAGAATTGCAAACGTGTTACTTGAGATCCACGTGTCCTTGACCACATATATAAATTTAACTATACTATTTTATGGATAAACAAAACTTATAATGCTGATTGTTTTTATTATGATGATTGCATGGTGTATACATATCCATATCATTCATATATATTATATTTGGCATTTGAACTGTTGAGATACTGCTAAAAGAGGCTTGGGAAGCCGGTTATTGAATATGGTACATGATACGAGAGTGATGACTGATGGTGTTACTCCAGCCACTGATTGGATGGGTATATGGTCCTCATGAGTCCCCCATGGGTCACGTAACAGCTACTGGATCAGTGTATGTATACCAGGTACATATGGCCACTACATATAGACATATCATTTGCATTACATTCATTCATATTCTAATATGTACTTGGTGCTGTGTTTACTTGGTGTTGTTGATTTCCAGTAAACTTTGTGATCTTATGGTTTTTGTTAGAGGAACATTGGTTATGAAATATTCCTGGTATTTGTAACGTGTTCGCAATATACAAGCCTTTTTACAATGATTGGTTGTTGAGTAGATGCAGTTTTTGGGATGACTAGTGATAAACAGGGTGATTTCATGGTTAATTGTGGGATGTCACACCATTTAGAGTTAAGAATACTTAATGAACAAACTTATCATCTAGGGTAAGAGTAATGTGCGTGTCTGTGTGCTCTCTTGGTAATTGTTGGTACTGTTTAGCGAGTGTCTAGCAAGACTTGATGAAGTATCACTATAGTGTGTGTTGACTTGTATGCTAAGTGTGTGAATACTTCTTCTCCATTAGTGTGTGTGTAAGGGGTATACTATTACTTGTGTCGAAAGGGGAACATTTAAATGGATTAATAAATGGCATGATCGTAAACGCGTAGTGTCGTAATGAAACCAGCGGACTAAGGCTCAGTTGTAGTCAACTTAATTATTTAATGGGTTCGGACGGGAAGTAGGTTAAAATGAATATTACCTTAGGCGGTGTGTTATATCAGTGGGTGTCAATGATAAAAGTCTCTATGTGCTATGTGCATTAAGTATAATTGACTGTAATTGATTCTCAGTGTGTGCTAAGTGAATTGTATGTTTTATGAGAATGTACGTGGATAAGATGAATTAGGTGATTGTCATACTGCCTAGAATAGGACCTACTCGTAGAGTCAACTTGATATTTATATATGTTACGTGACTTCAGTCGTTATCAGCCTATGATGTCTACGGGGGTACGTTGTGTACTCGTGCTACGCTTGCTGCATCTTTTACGTGGATGCAGGTACTCGGTCTATTCAGGTTGCATCTTGGAGCACGGGAGGGCTAAGGCGGATTATTCATTCTCCCGGTAGCCTTGGTCTCCATCTAGGCAGGCCATCCCTTTTCATCAGGGCGGTGTTGTTTATTCTTACACTACATTGTATCTTAGAGTCCTTGTACTAGTGACACCAGGTTCTGGGTAGTAAACTGTTGTATTTGGTGGACTATGTAACTCTCAAGAGAGTTTTGTTATATATGAGTGTATCATTACTTCCGCATTCAGATTCATGAATCTTCTATGTTTAAGGCTAGTGGTTCTCCTACGTGTTAGTGTTAGTGTCCTCACGTCGCAAATAAAATTTTGGATCGTGATAATCTTTTTTAAATAAAATTAACTTGATTGTAAATCTGTACTACTAACATTTTGTACTGCACATCGTAGGCTGGTGAAAAAGTACACCTATAAATTGTCTTCATTTGGAGGGAAATAAATGACATCCAAAGAGAGGAAAAATAATTAAATTTTTGGAGAGATTTTCCAGAGTTAGTTTTGCTTTTTTGCAGGGCCAATTGTAGTTACGAGGCATTTAGTTGGCACTACTGGACATGATAGTTTGGTCAAACTCAAATACTAGTAGTAATTTACTTGCAAGATTAATTATTTTTTTCACTAATATATCTTGTATTCTATACTTCTGTTTTCTATTCTGATTCCTAGTCAACCAATTCTTAAGCCATTTAAATTACAAAAGGAGGACCAAAAGTTTTAAACAAATACCGTCAACAATATATATATGACTCACTTTCAAATAATTGGGGGTCAACAATATGAATCATCAATAATATAGATGCGACTAATTGAAAAGAATTTCAGTTTCTGATGGACCAAGAGACACATTCACTAAATCATCATCATATAATATTAAAAGTGGAAAGTTCCAACCTTCAAAGTTAGATTATAATTTTACCCCTTAAAAATATTTTAATAAAGATAATAAAAAATAAAATAAATAATATTATGTGTAACGTTGCTCTATTCTCTTCATTACTTCCAAAAGTTGAAAAGTTTTCAACTTTGAGGGAGTTATTGCATTTAATGATTTAGCATACCTCATTCATCTTGATAACAGTACAAACACGTTTCCACAATAAATAATAGTAATAACCACTATAATAATACAATTGAGTATCTTTCATTAATTACTTGTTATTATTAAATTCTTTTTTATAATTTATATATATATATTGAACAATCATAAATAAACATTTTTACAAATGAATAATTGAGTTGAACTTTATTAATTATTATATAATATATATGTCAAGTTTTTTTACATTTCATCTTCACTATAATCATGTAACTTTCCCTCATTAAATACATTTACCTCTTCGTAGTATCACTATAGAATTTGAATAGTGCACTATGTGATTAATTGTAGGCAAATTAAATCAATTAAAATGTAGGCTATTTCAATTAGTTAATTCTCCAATGTGAAAGGAAAGCCCAAAGATGTTATTCTGATCCATTTTTTCTCAAGAAATCTTTCGGAGCAGCAGATTTTTTTACTCTTTCGTTTTACTTTTTTTCTCTTGTATTTATATTTATCTTTATTAATTTTTTTCTCATTTATTTCCGTTAGAATGCTCTTGTCTTCTTGGTTGGTGTGTTTTGTTCATCACAAGGTAAATCTGTTCTTTTTCATGTTAGACAAAGTTTAACTTCTGCTTACTGCTCAGGGGATTGTATATTTATATCATAAGTTATAAATATAGGAATCATTTGGTTCAAAACAAGGTTATTTCTATAAATTTTATCCTAGTTTTAGCTAATATCTACAACCAAATATTGAATAAATTTAATCCCAAATCTTATACTGTAATATTTCCATGCTCAATTTTACTATAAATTGAGCCATCTGTTGAAGATTATTAATATTTCATTTTCCTCTAATCAAACATTATTTTAATTGTGGGACTAAATTGGGTATGTTGTTGCAGACATTATTTTGATCCTTTTACAGGCTATCGTTTTATGCCTATTTTGTACCCCTTTTTTCTTCTTGCAGGGATAGTAGAAGCAAGTGTTTTGAAGACTGAGTTTACACAAACGTGTTTTCAATAGCATCGATATTAAAAATTGGTCGTATCTGATTCTTAAAAAAAACATTACAGCTATATATTGTATTTGGATCTACTTAATTCATAGTTAGATTTAGTTGTTCAATTTTGCAGATTCAGATGATATTTAATTACAATTTGCATTTAAGAATCAAGTCATTTCGATAGGACGATTGTTCATTAATGTGTATTTTTCCCTTTTAAAATTTTAATTGCTCATTTATACAAATATTTTAATACAATACAAAATATTATTTTTAACGCACGTGTCCAGAAACTAGTATTTATAAATTAATCAGCAGCTCAATTCGAGAAAGTCATTTTTAACTTTTTTTTAGTAACTCTAAAGCGTACAATTTAATCAGTTATAGTAAGAGACACGTTCACTACTGAAAAGAGACACGTTTACTAAATATCTATGAACTAATCATTAAGTCAGTTCGAGAAAGTCATTTTTAAACTTTTCTAAGTAACTCTGAAGCATACAATTTAACCAGTTATTATAAGAGGTCAATCGTTCCACGTGTGCATCATAGTTTAACACTGTAATATATGTTCCACGTGCGAAATGACCGACCTCTTATTATAACATACTAAATTGTACGTTTTAGAGTAACTCAAAAAAAAAAAATTAAAAATGACTTTTGAAAGAAACAATCCCTTGATTATTTTCATTAATTGAAAGACTATATGTACAATTTACATATTTTCATAATAGGAGAATTATATTCTTATTCTACTCCTAAATCCTTATTCTATTTGGAGACTAACTATACAATTATGGTAAGAGTACAAGACTAATTAAGGTACACTACAACTATACAAACCATGTACAATAAGGAGACCAAAACCGTGTACATTATCCTAACCGAGAGCAACCTAATATACATAGAATATACACGTGTATAACGTGTATATCTTATGTATATTGAGTATATTTAACACACCCCTACAGTCATAGCAGGCGGTCTTCGGACGCTGAGACTGTCTCTAAAATCTTCAAACAGGACCGAAGGAAGACCCTTTGTAAATATGTCTGCAATTTGATACCTGGAAGGGACATGACAAATGCGTACTTGACCACGAGCAACCTTTTCGCGAACAAAATGAATGCCCATATCGATATGTTTAGTGCGTTGGTGCTGAACCGAATTACCCGACAGATAGATGACACTAATATTATCGCAATAAACCAAGGTCACTTTCTGAATAGGACAATGAAGCTCTAACAGCAAATTACGTAACCAACATGATTCAGAAACCACATTAGCTACCCCTCGATATTCAGCATCGGCACTTGAGCGGGACAGAGTCAACTGACGTTTCGCAGACCAGGAGACCAAGTTTTTGTCAAAAAACATACAATAACCAGACGTAGACCTTCTGGTATCTGGACATCCCCCCCCAATCAGCATCTGTATACGAGACAAGTGTAGACGTCGAAGAAGGATATAACTGTAAGTCATAGTCAAGTGTACCCTGAATATACCGAATGATGCGTTTGAGCGCATTCATGTGCTCAACTCTGGGATCATGCATAAACAAACACACATGCTGCACAGTATACATAATATCAGGTCTCGTGAATGTAAGATACTGAAGGGCCCCTGCAAGACTGCGATATCAGGTCGGATCCTCGTATGGTGCGCTGGCCACAACACTAAGCTTGGGCTTAGTATCAACTGAAGCGGAAGTGGACTTACAGGATGACATCCCAGCCCTCTCAATGATCTCAGCTGCATACTTCCGTTGAGATAAGAATAACCCATCTGCATGACGAGTGACAACAATCCCTAAAAAATAACTCAAAGGTCCCAAGTCTTTCATAGAAAACTCAGAACTGAGCATTGTCATGATAGACTGGCGTAAGGCATCAGAAGAGACAGTCAAAATAATATCATCCACATATAACAGAATATAGGCCAAGGACGAACTACGACGGTAGATGAACAAGGAATTATCCGACCTGCTGTGAGTGAACCCAATAGTCGAAACATAGTCGGCAAACCGTGTATACCATGCCCGTGGAGACTTCTTTAACCCATATAAGGACTTCTTCAACAAACAAACATGATGAGGATGTTTGGGATCCCGAAATCCCAAAGGCTGATGCATATAGACTGTTTTCTTGAGATCACCATGTAGGAAAGCATTCTTTACATCTAACTGATGAATCGGCCAAGCTTTCGAAAGAGCCAAGCTAAGCACAATGTGAATGGTAGCCGGCTTGACCACCGGACTAAACGTCTCACCACAATCTACACCACCTGCTGAGTCTTACCATCACTCACAAGCCGCGCCTTATGTCGGGCGAATGAACTATCTGAATTTTCCTTATGAGCAAAAATTCACATAGACCTAATAATGTTAATACCGGATGGATGGGGTACCAACTCTCACATCTTATTATCAATAAAGCATTATATTCATTGGTCATAGCAATTTTCCAATTCAGATCATTTAAAGCAAACACAGGATCACGGGGTAAGGGTGATTTAAGAACCCTAGAATGTAAATTAAAATGTCTTTTTGGTTTAAAAATACCCCATTGACTACGAGTGACCGGTCTATGACTCGAGGAAGAATTGGGTGGATTTTGGGAATTTGCTGGACTCGGGACGGACTGGCTAGCATGCAGTGGGCCTGCTGGCCCAACACGGTAAACATGGACTGGACCAGTTGCGGGAGTGGGCTGGACTGGCCCTGAAACTGGCCCAGTGATTATATTGGGTATTGTACCTCATGACGGGGCAGCGGGACCAGCGGACAGTGGGTCCGCTGGAGAATTTTAGGTGCGGGAGACGTCCGAAAAATGGTGAATAATATACGGGGATATACCATCATCCAAAAAATTATACGAACTAGGCACGGGAGTACTACCCTTAGCAAACGGAAATTGGGATTCATCAAAAATTACATGGCGATTAATGATGATTTTATTAGAGGATAAATCAAAGCATTTGTAACCACGATGATTGGACGAAAAACCCAAAAACACACACGGAGTAGACCGGACCTGAAGTTTGTTAATTGTGGTGGACGGGAATAACGGATAACACAAACACCAAAAACCAGAAGATGTGAATACGAAAGAGTCTTATTATATAAAATTTGAAGGGGGAAAGAATATGGCAAACCTTTGGAAGGAATTATGTTAAGGAGATATGTAGCCATTTGAAGAGCATGCTGCCATAAAGACGGGGATATGGAAGCATGAATCAATAAAGTTCGGACAATGTTATTTATGGTACGAATTATGCGTTCAGCTTTCCTATTCTGTGAAGACGTATGAGGACAAAAAAAATAAAAATTGATCCCATTATTAGCACAGAATTCTCGAAACACCCCATTGCCATATTCTTTGCCATTATCACACTGAATATTTTTTATTTCTCGTTCGAATTGGATTCTAATGAATGCTCTAAATTTTAAGAAGACGGAAAAAACTTGAGATTTTTTCGCTATCGGAAAAGTCCATAAAAACTTAGAATAATCATCCAAAAAGAGAACATAATACCGATGACCCAAAGAACTAAGAACATGAGACGTCCATAAGTCGCTATGAATAATATCAAATGGCATTAAAGTATGAGAATTTGAGTCTACAAATGGCAACCTAACAATTTTTCCTAAACAACAAGATTGACAATTTGGAGTACTACGCGTAGCCTTACATGAAATAAAATTATTTTTATCTAATGACGACAAAATAGATTACCCCATATGACCAAGACGAGCATGCCACAAGGAAGGAGAAAGGGCTGCAAATGCTGATGGCAAGGCTTGACTCGATGGATCGGAACTGGGTGTGATAGGATAAAGATCTTCCCTACTATCACACCTCATGAGAGGACTTCCCGTCTTGAAATCATTCACAAAGAAATCAAATGGATCAAATTCAATAGAAACGAAATTGTCAGTAGTGAATTTATGGACAAACACTAAGTTTTTAATCAATTTGGGGGCATGCATGGTGTTTTTCAAGATAAGTGGTGGACGAGGGGGAGACAGTTTTATGGCCATAACCACGAATTTGAATAGAATTACCATTACCAACAATTATGCCGCGAGGGTTGCTCAAATTGGAATAAGACGATAATGTACCTGAATCGGATGTTATGTGGGTAGTGGCACCGGTGTCCATATACAATTTGGGTCCAGAGGATTTAAACTAAGCGTGTGCATTGCGACTTTGATGTCGGTAGACGTGGGTGCCGCGACGTGATGGGCTTGCGGGGGCCGAGGTCTAAGTACCCCTGCTTGCTGCCTCGGCTCAAAAGACTGGTTGTATATGGACCAGGTAGAATTGGGCCTGGACTGCTGCTGGGCAGCCCACTGCCAGTGGGGCGAAACATGACTTGGCCCAAACTGTGGTTGTGGGGCCCACCACCACTGCATAGGGGCCCAATATGGGCCCCAGAACTGCTGTTGCTGACCACCGTAAAGGCCCCCCCACCATTGTGCCAGTTACCGCCATTTTTTCCGCTGCGGTTTTGGCCCAAGTTGTTGGAATCGGGAGGATGGACAGTGGATTCGGCCATTATAACTACATGATTAGTACAGGTAGCCGCCTTTTTAGCCATGCCCGCTTCTTCGAGTCTAAGCATAGAACGAGCTTGATAAAATTGCGAAAGTAGATTGCTTTGACGAAGAAGCGTGCCAACACCACTATAGGCCTCGGAGAGGCCTGAAACCATTTGGAGGACCAAACGGTCATTCGAAACCGGCGCACCAACATTGCGGAGTTGGTCCGTCAATTCCTTCAATCTGTTGCAATAGGCCGAAACGTTAGGGAAATCTTTCATATTGACGTGGGAGAAATCATGCTCAAGAGTAACAGCTCTAGAATTCTGATTATCTTGGAATATATCACGTAGTTTATTCCAAGTCGCTTGAGCCGTAACGTTAGGTTCAATAATCGTTTGCAAAAGGTCGGTAGAAATTGTGGAATATATCCACTGAAGGACGATAGCATCAAGAGTCGTCCACAACTTAGGATCATCCTCGCGTTTTGGCACCTCCGTATCCTCAGGAGCCCGCAGAGATTATGTGATGGATGACTTGATGCGAGCGTGCGTGAATTTTGAACAGTTCGGCCCATGTTGCATATTGGACGTTTTCTATTTCAAGAACAAGAGAGATGTTATTCTTGATGTTAGAAACTGTAAGGGCAGGATGAAACGTGTTCTGTGATGTAGACATATTGATAGAACAATATGTGATTGAGGGATTTGGAAGAAAATTTTGGGAAGAGAGGATAAACCGTCGGCACGAATTTCGATGAGGAGAGGCTCGGAAATCGATGTTGGTGGACGGAAATTGGGAGGATTTGAGAGAGGAATTTAAGACCTAGACTTCTGATACCATGAAAGAAATAATCCCTTGATTATTTTCATTAATTGAAAGACAATATACATTTTACATATTTCCATAATAGGAGAATCTTATTCCTATTCCTATTCTACTCCTAAATCCTTATTCTATTTGGAGACTAACTATACAATTATGGTAAGAGTACAAGACTAATTAAGGTAACTACAACTATACAAAACCATGTACAATAAGGAGACCAAAACCGTGTACACTATCCTAACCGAGAGCAGCCCAATATACATAGGATATACACGTGTATATCTTGTGTATATCTTATGTATATTGAGTATATTTAACAACTTTCTTGAATTGACCTAATGTTTGGTTTGCATATAAACAATTACCGACAAAATCAACGACCAAAAATGTTCATCTGCATTTGACATATAGAATTGAAATTACCTTGTATACGGACAATAATATTATGTTGAGTTAAAAGAGACTTGTTCTCTAACTAGGTATCAAATCCCGTGCTGTGCACGGCCCAAAATTAGTGTTTCAAATTTTAAGATGAAATTTCTGCAAACAGTGCTCTTAGATTATACTCTTTCCGTTTTTAAATAAATATGTGTTTTAAGCTTTTTATTTTGTTTCAAAATAAGTGATGCTTTAGGATTTCAAGAAGAAATTGATTTTATTCTTTCAAAATCACCCTTATTTACATAAATTAAGTAACTTTTTTTTTCTTGACATTTAATTGAGGGTAAGTTAATAAAAACACTCTTAATTTTCTCGAAGTGAGCATTTTTTAAGGGGTATGTATAAGCTAAAAACCATTTATTAAAAAATGGAAGAAATACAAAATAACGCTACATAAATCACATACAAAATGTAATAAAGTACAGCCATTTAAGGGATTATGTTTAGAAGTTAGAACTAAACCTAAAAGTGGATAATGGAAAGAATGAGAAACGTAAAGAAAAGTAAAATAAAAAACGGAAAGGCCAAAAAATGAAAGCCATAAAAGGATATGTTAAAAGCCATTAAGGGCATGCCACGTGGTAATAAAACAGTTACTCAAGGAAAAGTTAGGTTCACTTTGTGCTATTTTACTTAGTAGACTATTAACTAGAGTCGGGACGGAGGCGTAGTTATTTTTTTGACACCTTACCTGGGACTCATCAGAAGAAAATTAGCAATATTGTTCGACTGAAGATTGGAATATCGTCAAACATTTTGAGGGCTATTTTAATTCGTAAAAGTGGATCCTTAATATAAGTAAATATACGATTTCAATAATTAAATTGGGCTAAGACCTGCGAATTATGGGTCTTTACAGTAAATTTTAGCTAATATTACTTAATAAAAAATGAAATAAAAGACCCCTAAAATTTTTAGTTTTTCAAGGCCCCCGTGCGGTAGCACAGCTTGCACGAGCCCAAAAACGTCACTAGTTGTTCATATATCATTACTTTTCTACCATAAACTTGGTCTGAACTGAAATAATCAGAAATGGATCATTCTTAATACCACCCAACCGATGCGAGACCGAATCACGCGTGTAGCATTTTTTGTCTTACTCTTTTCCTGCTGCACGCTTCAGCCCTCTTCTTTCCCATTTTTTCTCTTTCTCTTTAATATTTCTTTACTTGCTAGTCTTTATTAATCCAAACTAACTCTTTTTAGCTTTAATTAATTCTTGGTTTTTTTACTTCCTCTTAAAGGTTAATCTCTTTATACGTGCGTTGTGTTCATATTCTATATCAATGACAACTAAATTTTTAAACGTCACATAAATATTAACAAAAATATATCTAAGTAGTAAATTTTACATTTTTTAAAAAGTAATTCTTGGGTTTTTTTTACTTCTTAAATATTAATCTCATTATACGTGCGGTGTGAGCTTATCCTATATCAATGACTACTAATTTTTTAAACGTCACAATTAACAAAAATATATCTAAATCGTAAATTTTATATTTTTTAAAAGTTTTATGTTTTAAAATGATAAATATTACTATTATATTAAAAAAATTTAAAACTTAAAGGCTACTTTGATCTTTTACAACGTTCGCGCTACGTGAAGAGTGGGTTGAAACTAAAATTATTGATTCTCTCTCAGCTATACATCTGCAAGAACATACAAGGGCAATATAGTATGAATATATCGAGTTAACGGTATTCGATGTTTATACATGTTCGGATTTTTAACGTGGATTTTTTTTTTCTTTCTCAAAGTTTTAAGGAAAGGTATCTCATTCCTGCAAAAAATATTTTGGACCGTTCAGATATCTTTAATTTCATAATATCTAAAAGAGAATATTACTAAATAAATTTACATATTTGTTCGATTTGATTATATAAATCGGGAAAAAAATGAACCTAATCATAACTCAAATTTAAAAAAACCGACCCGTTTACTCTATTTGGATGGCATGGCACCCGGAACCTCCAAGTCCTGGATCCGCCGCTGCGTGCACCTTCATCCGATTACTCTAATTGTTTATGACTCACTTTTCTTTGTCTCCTTTCAGCTTCTTCAAGTAGTTACAGCCATTTGCTCCATAAGATGCCTTTTTCTTTCTTCCATTTTATTGCACTAGCAGAAAGAACACCAGCAGCTGCAGCCATAGTTGGAACCTTCACTTTGCTTATAGTGTTTGTACTAGAACACTTGTCTCAAAAGGTCATATTACTTTGGTCCCTTAATGGTAGTGTTGAATTGTTAGTCCACCCAACCTAATTTTCAGATCAATCCATGAATACTTGAAACTGTGTCATCTTTTTATGTCCATCTGATAAGTTATTATACACATTTTGTCTTCAGGTTGTTCAATATATAATGCCTTATTTCTCTTCTCCGCACCTTGCTAACGCGGGATACTTTATGCTCCAAATTTCCCTTTATTTTTTAAGCAAGGGGCATTGTACAAAATCCTCACTTTAACTGAAGATTCTTATAGTATTGATTGACCACGTCTTGATCAACTGTCTATTAAACTTTCACTAACAGTCATTGGGCCCGTGCATAGCACGCGCAACTACCCACTAGTACTACAATATATGATGGCTAAATAATTCATAGAAACTAGTACAGATTAAATGGTTATAATATAATCGCCTATATGTGCACTTTAACCCTCACTTCTCTATACACCACAATTATATTATATACAGCTAGATCAACCTTTCATTGCAAACTAGTACCCACTTCATTTTGGTGTAAAATCAGGTTGAAAGACGAAAGGCAGATGACGCCAGTAGACACAAAATTCTATATACCCGATAATACGAGTCCAAAAACTAGTCCCATAACTATTTCCCACATCTAACGTCATGAGCTTACAGAACTCTTACACATAGTAGTTTCATTGTATTCCTCAACAATAATGCTCCATAAATAGTAACAATGTTTATTAATTGGCTGTTCACATGTGTGTTTTAATTTCCATACACAATTGACGACATGCGCACCTATGTTATAACCCAGAAAATATAGTAATCTCAAACGGAAAGTCATCAAAGTCCATTAGGTAGTCCACAGTAAATTATCAATGTCCGCATATATTTTAGCATGAAATTGACTTTTTCAAAATAATCCTTCACAATCCACAGAAAATCATGAAAACCTACCATGTTCGACATAATTCCACCAGTATAAGAAAACCAACAAAAGATCTGTCATAGCTCTATAGATACTTGACGAAACAGAAAATTGAAATATAATCATGAAAGAAGCAAGAATGTTAGAATTGAACCAACAAGAAGAAACACTATAAGATGAAATTCTTATTCCTTGCAAATTAACATGACACCAGCCATTACTAGTGGTGGATGCTATCCAATGAAACATATCCTTTGAGAATGAAGTCTGATATTCCCAATTATGCAAATTTCTATAAAAGCCAAGGAAATCTAGTTTGCGTCACCAAAAGCAATGAAATCAATTTCAACTGCATTTTTGAAAGAAACATACGCTTTGTTGAACCCATTGCAAAATAAAATATACACATGGATCAACATGTTTAAAGATGATCGCAGATGGCATTCGTGAACTCGGTTGTTGATGCAGTACCTCCAAGATCACCTGTTCGGTACTTTCCCTCCGCAATTGTTTTTAGGATGGCGTCTTGGATGCGATCAGCTTTATCATTAAGCTCTAGATGACGAAGCATAGAGACAGAACTCAAAAGCAGAGCAGTTGGATTTGCCAAGTTCTGCAGACAGAATTTGGTTCAACACAGAGCAATTAATGGAAAAAAGAGGGGGTGGGCATGCCAAATGGATAGCAGAGGAAGAAGATATTGAACCACATTTAAAGAACAAATCTCACTAAACAACTGGCATCTAAAACCTACCATAGACATTTTGGACACAGTATCTCTGGCAGCACATTATATTGTGGATGTGTGTTAAACATATACGGTTTACATCCTTATTTCATATTCCAATTAAGTGTGGTCTTCAATCATAGACACCAAAAACAATTCAGATAAACGAACCCAAGGGTGTGGCCTAGTGGTAAATAAAATAAGTTGAGAACCATGAGGTCTCACGTTCAAATCCCAGGAGAGACAAAAAGACTAGGGATTTCTTCCCATTTGTGCTAGCCTTGGTGGACAGAGTTACAGGTACCTATTGCTGGTGGGAGGTAGCAGGTATCCCGTGGAATTAGTCGAGGTGCGCGCAAGTTGGCTCAGATACCACAAATATCAAAAAGAAAAAAGAATTCAGATAAACAATCCTCCAATTAAGACCTGAATATATTCCACAGTTGCCTTCTCTTTCCACATTCAGTTCTATAATGGGGGGAAACAGGGACCCCGCATGCAGAAGGGAAAAGGAATTAAAAAAAAGTCAGCTCGATGCATGAAGCATCCTGTTCGCAAGAAGGGTCTGGAGAAGGGCCGCACCCCAAGGGGGTGTAATATAGACAGCCTATACTGACGCAAGCATCAATGGTTGCTGATGTCACGGCTCGAACTCGTGACTTATAGGTCACATGGAGACAACTTTAACGTTGATCAAATCTCCCCTTGCTTCAATAAAGGAATAACTGTAAAATATTTTCTACTGCTAGGTCTGTAAGGAAAGCAAAACACATAAGCCTCGCAAGAACCATGATGCAGAGTAACACCTCACTTTATTTCCTACATCGTGGATACGCGTGTTGCAGATTTTATTTGCTACTTCAGTAGGACCACACACGCAAGGGTGTACATGTTTGTTAGTTAGGTACCACAGGTATTACAAAAGGTTTTATGGCTGCCCACTTCACTTCATCTTGACGTAGAGGTAAACAGAAAGTGGTTGTCTTCTCATAAAACATGTAATTTATTAAGTGTCCTCATCAGTTTCCTATTTATCCATAATCAAAATCACTATCACTTGGCAGATTTTCTGCCAACTCTATGAAATCCATATTTGTGGCTCAAAAAAGGCATCCAGCAACTTTCAATCTGAAGATTGACCAACTGCAAGAACACGTGTTTTGCTACCTGATGCCATGCTTCAGTAACACCTTTCAAGTTGTTTAACCAAAGAAGATTCTTTTAAGACATAAGTAGATGGTGCACAATAACTAGAGACAGCAGCCAAGCATGATCACTTACGCTTAAGAAGTGAAGAGCCCGAAAGGTTACTAGAATCAGTAGTTATAAATGAGATGCAGAAGAAATCCCTATAGTGCCAGTTGACAGAGGTCAGGTTTACACAAGGTATCCAACTAGTTAAACCAAATAATCTTTTCTTATATATATATCTATATATATATATATATATATATATATATATATATATCTATATATATATATATATATATATATAGATATATATATATATAGATATCGGTGCACTAAGCTCCCGTTATGCGCGGGGTCCGGGGAAGGGCCGGACCACAATGGTCTATTGCACGCAGCCTTACCCTGCATGTCTGCAAGAGGTTGTTTCCATGGCTTGAACCGGTGACCTCCGGGTCACATGGAGGCAACTTTACACGTTACTCCAAGGCTCCCCTTCATATACATATACCACCAATAGAGTGATACATCATGGTTATGTATATATCTGTCTAAGACCCTAAAGCATTGCTTTGACAGGTAATACATAACCATGATGCATCACTCTATTGGTGCTATATATATATATATATATATAGCACCAATAGAGTGATGGATCATGGTTATGTATTACCTGTCAAAGCAATATATGTATATATATATATGTATATATGTATATATATATATGTATATATGTATATATATATATGTATATATGTATATATGTATATGTATATATATATATATATATATATATATATATATATATATATATATATATATATATATATATATATATATATATATATATATATATATATATATATATATATATATATATATATATATATATATATATATATATATATTTATGCTTTAGGGTCTTAGACAGATATATACCTATTGTGTCGACACTTAACATAATAGCAGGACCCAAATTGCAGCAAAGATCTGTGATTAAGCTTTTTCGAGATCATATTATGATTTTCATCATAACAATATAAGAGAACAGTTTTACCAGTAATACCCAGTAGCAATCAGCAGCTAGAAGACTAGCAAATAATAGCATCTTGATTTCAAGAAATTATTAGTCGGCAGGGAATTGGAAAGAAAATCTTACAGGTATTGTCTTTCTAGTGGAAATCCATTTAAAGAAATACAGCACTAATAATACATGTATGAAGACATAATCAGACTTTCAATCATACATGATCGAATTATAATTCTCTTGTTGCACATGCAGGAACTATAGGAGGTTCAGAAGAATGACTAATAATCAGTTGCAACCCAAAAAGGGTATTTTACAAGCTCAGATAAAGCTAGAACAAGGTTCAAGCAACAGCAAGCAACCTGAAAATTCTATTGAAATTCGCAGATCAACAATAAGTCAAGTAAAAAATTTGAATGAATAATATACAGTGAGAGTCTTGTTACCTTCTGCAGGCATGTTGATATGTGTGAAGCATACATTACACATGCACTATCCAAAAGCCAACTTACCATAAGATTCAAATCTAAGTTTTATTTATCTTTATAAGCTTTAGAGTAAATTATATTAAACATCCCTACAATATGACTGTTATAAATACAGCCCTGTGATTCTAATCCAGGCACTTAATACCTACCTTCAAATTAGTTAACACCATTAAAAGCAGTCAGCAATGTAACAAAGAGTCTAAACTAACCCATGCAACACATCATGCCTATATAAAATTTCCATATTCTAATCCTCAAAGAAGATTGAATATGGCATGTGACAAAGTGGCGGAAACAACAATAAGGTGATGAACACTGCTACACTACTGAACCTAATTCACTACAAACACTCTTATGAGCTGTAATTTACCATCTTATTTATCAGCATAAAACTCCAATAAACATAATACATAGAGACTTTCAAGATCTGTCAAGTATCAAAATCAAAGAGGTATTATGCGAGTTTCTAAGCACTGAGGTGTGGGATCTTTAAATTGTTAGATTTTGGAATGTTCTATTAGTTCTGGAAATTTTTGTTAAAAAAAATCCTATTTCTGGTTAACACCGAATAAATTCAACTTAAGTCTTCGCTCTTTAAGCAGTTATTTAATGTCCCCTTCCCTTTTCTCTGAGATGCTTTTGCTTTCAACTTTGAATTATATGAAATTGTTTAATATCTAAATTGCTTGGCAAAGACCCAAAATTTGGTATTCTGTCATATGACATTTTGCAGCATGTTTTTTTCAAGGAACAATTGGATTGAAATGACGACCAATATGTTTAACTTTTGGGCGGTGTAGAGGAAGTTAACAAGGCTGTAGCCTTGAGAATCTGATCCTCTTCTATTGAGGGCAATAATTGAGCATTATTATTATTATTATTATTTCTCTTTTTTTTAATAAGTACTGATAAAATTTTAGTTCACATGCATCAAGCTGAAGACTTCGTACTTTATTTAAACAAAAACTGAAGACTGCATGAACACAAACTCGGCAAGAAAATGATTTGAATTGGCGTAAACTGACTCAAAATCAATATTTGTTTGTATTAGTATTAATTTGTTATTGTTGGTCCAATTGTTGTTTTTCTACCAAGGTTATGAGTGATGTTTCTAAACAGAGCAACAATTGGAAGTCAGTATGGAAATTGTCTGGGAGTCAAAGAAGAACGGAAGGAGGTAAGAAAGAAAGGGAGAGTTTCAAAAAAGAGAGAAGTAGAGGTGATTCCAAAAAAGTTCTCCCTTCCCCCTTTTGCAGTCTTCTTTATTTATTAATGCAACTATGTGATTCAAGCCGTGGGAACAATCTCTTGCAGAAATGCAAGGTAAGGCTGCGTACAATAGACCCTTGTGGTCCGCCCCTTCCCCAGACCCCGCGCATAGCGGGAGCTAAGTGCACCGGGCTGCCCTTTTTTTATATGTTTTTTTGGAGGGGAGAGAAATGGGGATAACTACTATACAAAGGAACAAAAAACATTAACAGATCATTAATATTTTTTTATAGGATTTTGATCGTATAACAGTATTAAGTGTTTCATTTAAAAATACAAAGTGTTTTTGAAACTGAATCATAATTACAAGGGTGTTTAGGCATAATTTACACTATAGTTTACTTTTCATGCTCTTTTTGGGTATGAACTAACTATGTGATGCAGATGGGTAGATCACCTGAACACATACTCCTATGGTGATTGAAAATATGAAGAGTTCAGGAGCTTTGTCAACATTAACAATTGGTGGGTACAACTTTCCCTAAATCCTTTGGGAGTGATAACTTCGGACCCTATGCTCTTTATGTAATACACATTCTCTTCAAAGGATGCGATCATACCAGCACTAACGCACCGGATCGCATCAGAACTCCAAAGTTAAGCATGTTTTGGCGAGAGTAGTACTAGCATGGGTGACCCCCTAGGAAGTCCTCGTATTGCATCCCTCCTTTTAGCAGCCGAGGGTCTATCGGAAACCGCCTCTCTACCTTCCAAGGTAGGGGTAAGGTCTACGTACAGCCTACCCTCCCCAGACCCCACTTGTGGGATTACACTGGGTATGTTGTTGTTGTACTCTCTTCAAAGTTTGAGGGATGCAATGCCATTTCAAGTAGACGGTAGATCCCTTACAAAAGCTCAAGGCGAGAAAAGGTAGAGCACAAAATCTTGGTCATCTTCATTAAAGGGAGTTATGATAATATATTACGAAGAAAACATGCAAGTACAACAAAACAACAATAATACCTAAATCCCAAACATGAATGCACGCAATTGCTGGGTCAATAATAGTTCCATCCTATATATAGTGGAAATGGCATAATTTCCAGTTTTCAGCACAACAAAAAAACAATCTTCTCATTTTATCAAGTTGTCATATTTGAAAGTACCTATTGTTACTATGTCATGAACAAAGGGCACTAACTTTGAATCATTCAATTCAGCACGCCAGATGATAAGTACACAAATGTGCAATTCAGTTGAATGATTAGAAACGTACATGCTTAGGTGGTAACAAAGTCTGGTACCAAAGTAAGTTGACCATCAATATGTATTGATTGTGCATATATTATTGCTAATAAGTTTGAACGGCATCATGATAAACTAAATGGAAAATACTCTTCTTATAGTCTACATTAATAGACTGCAAGCTGATATAGCATACCCGATGTGACTGCAAAACTACATCAAAAAAGTAAATAATAGTAACTACAGCTATGAACAGTATAACAAGGAAATGTAAATTACTTTTTTTTTTCTTGAAACTGGTAATGTTGTATTCCTCATCATTTAGGACATGCTGGCAACCCAAAGGAGAATTACAGAGGAAAGGAAAGAGAGATTTACAAAGAACCTAAGTGATGTACTATCTGTCCAACTTCATCTATACATTCCAAGTTACTTTTTTTTATAAAGATAGGAAATAAAAAACATATACACATGCGTCTTTCTATACATGCGCACACACTCTCTCTCTCTCTCTCACACATATATGCACATATAAATACATGTGTGTGTGTAAGTTGAATGGAGTTAAATATAAATAAAAGTCAAATAGAGTGAAATAGTGTTTGAAAATCATTGAATCACTCTTATTTTAACATCAAAGTTTGGATATGACACAACGAAGTTGACTTGTATTTGGGGAGTGATACAAAAAGATACCACCCGATAATTGATTGAACATTGTAATAGTTGATGGTTAAATGAGATTTTGATTATAGAAGCATCACACTATAAGAGGAAAGCAATATTCTGATGGGACATGAAATCCTGTTGAATACAAACCTTTCCGGCAATATCAGGTGCTGAACCATGCACGGCCTCAGCAAGGGCAATACCTCCCTCACCAATATTGCAACTGTAGGAGAAATCATCTTTAGGAAAAACGAGACAAAATGAACTCATATGGGACATCAGATAGGTTTTTTTTAAAAAGGCATACCTTGGAGTTAAGCCCAAACCACCAATCAAACCAGCACAAAGATCACTGATTATGTCACCATAAAGGTTAGGCATCACCAGAACATCAAAAAGTGCTGGATTTTTCACAAGCTGTACGCATGAAAAGGAAGTATGTTATTTCACCACAAATTTCTAGAAAGTACTTCTGACACTTCAAAATGAGCTCGCTCCAATATTGTTAAAGCATTTCATTTAACTTATTCAAGGTTGTTCATTAGGATGAAATATATAAACACTGCAGTCGCAGTGAAGTGATTGATCATACCATCATACAGCAATTGTCAATGACAACTTCCTCATACTTGATCTCAGGGTACTTCTCCGCGACCTCTCGGCAACACTGGATGCAAAGAGAGAAAGTCAACACCACAGTGCTGGTTTATAAAACATATAACTATAATGAGACATCTGACATAAGGATAGACCTTAAGAAAGAGGCCGTCTGTCTTTTGCATGATGTTGGCTTTGTGAATTGCAGACACTCTCTCTCTTCCATGGGTCTTGGCATAGTGAAATGCGTACTCTGCAACCCTTAAACTTGCTTGACGGGTGATGATCTTGAGACTTTCAACCACACCCCTCACTACCTGATACCAAAAACAAAAAAGAATTGAAGATCTCAAGAAAAAAAAGCTATTTGTTAAACAATTATTTTTTAGAAAGAGACTTACTTGATGTTCAAGACCACTGTACTCTCCTTCGGTGTTTTCCCTAATAGTGATGAGATTAACATCATCATAGCGAGTCTTGTATCCAGGTAAGCTGTAGCAAGGTCTAACATTCGCATATAGATTTAACTCTTTCCTCAATGTAAGGTTCAAGGAACGATGACCTTTTCCAATAGGCGTGGCCATTGGCCCTTTCAAACCAACCTTATTCCGTCTCACTGATTCAAGACTTTCCCATGTTAGAAAGCTGTTGGTTCTAGGGTCTATCTCCTTCCCCACATAGTGCTCTTCCCATTCAATTGGTACCTCAGCGACCTTGAATATCTGTAGTTTTTAATAGGATTTAGCAATTTATAAACCCAAATTCAATGAAGTAACAGAAAGCCTGGCACCAAGGGAAGCACATCCACCATCAGCTTTCATTATTTATTTTTGTATCAAGGTAGCTTTCATTCATTTAGCATCCAGAAGATGCAAAAGGATTATGCATTACGCATCAGATTTAATTATTGTGGACAGTCTAGAAGAAAAATGTCGAGCAATATAGCAGATTCCAACAAACCATAATGCCCATGAACCTCCAGGCAGGATTAGCAGTAGAACTCTTTGTCACGCATCTTAGTACAGTTAATAAAAACAGCATATTTACTTGTCCATTTCATTCCTAAAATGAAACTTGCTGATAAGAAAATCTGAAACATAATCAACAAGGGAAGTAGCATATCATTTCATCCAAAACAGAAAAGAGAAGGTATAAAGTCATGGTACCAAAAAATGCATTCAATCTTCCTGCAATTATGACTTAGTACGAGTGTCAAAATAAGCACACAAAAACAAAGCTTACAACAGGCGATCAGTGGAAACCGTCAACCCCTGTAAGGAAAGGTTACTGCATTATCTCAAGACAGCCTTTTGGTTATCACTCACATCATAAAATATGGATTTTCAAAAAGTACAAATGATGATGCTACAGAGTTTTTCTTCGGTCCAAATTCGACATCAATTACAAAAAGGGAGCATTTCACGCGTGCTACAAGGAGAGCCAGAGCCCTAACCGGAGCTTCAACCTACAAAATACTACTATCTAATATTCAGTGCAAATTTAATACTACTCCTATACAGAGAATCGAGGCGAAAAGGGCTTGATGAAGAGTAACACTATGAAGCGACAATGCTACAAAATTTTGGTCTATTAAGCTGCGTGGAACTACTTATTATAATCCACATCTAATTATATGTAGCGAAACAACAAGAGAACCGAATATTCCAATCGGAAATCAATAACAAAACAAGTAATAAGGTAAGGAAGGAGAAGAAAGCGGACCTGCCTGACGGACTCGGCGATCTCAGGGCCAATACCATCGCCTGGGAAAAGAGTAGCGCGGATCAAGTTGGGATTCGATTCGGAAGCTGTGGATGTGAAACTCCGAATAGAATTACCGCCGCTTCGGAGGAGTCTTCTCGCAATCTGAGAAGCCATCACAAGATGTTGAAAAGGAAAAAGGGAGAACGAAAAGGGTTGAAAAGGAAAGAGAATAGATGCTTCTTCACAGCAACTTGAGACGAGTTGGGTGCTATCGACATACAACCAAAATTTAATAGTATTTAGTAATTATTTTTTTTGTTGACGAAGCGATCATTTCAACCAAAGAAAGGTTTATCTGAGTGATCGAACTCGTGGCCTTGCGGTCCGCTATTCTCTTCTACAAACAGGCTACCCTTTATGGGTAGTATTTAGTAACTATAGTTTAGATTAATGGTATACTATAGCTAAGAGTAATATGTTAAATACAATTAATAATCATCAATAAATATATACGGTACATTATTTTTTTCAGATCTATTTTTTTCAACGTGGTGCTTCGGCTATTTCTCAATGTGGTGCTCCGGCGTGCTCAATGTGGTGCTTTTGCTCTCTGCTGCTTTCGGCCACAACGAACTGCGTCGTGATTTAACTACTTCAGATCTCTGTGTCGCCGTCATTGCTATCAGATCTGATTTAGGTCTCAACTCTTCGTCTTGGTTTTATGAATCTGGTTTAGGTCTCAGCTTTGTGCCGCTGTTATTGTTATCAGATTTGAGCTCTCCGCCGCCATCGTGACCCATAAATCCATTGCAATCAAATCTGAGTTCTCCGCCGCCGTTGGTGCAATGGACTGAGAAGTGCGGCGGAGGGATCGTTCAAATCAGAGCTTCTTCCTATCACGTTCCGATGACAAGTGCGGCGGCGGAGGGATTGTGTTCAGTTTGTTATTTTTTTGTATTTAATTTTTGAGTGTATTTGTTAAATGTTTAGTGTATTTATTTTTTTGTATTCAGTATTTTAGTGTATCTATTACATCTGAATCTATTTCTTTGTATTTATGTTATTCGAATACAATCGAATTTAAAATACAATAAGTTGAATACAATATTTTTTGTATTTATGTTGTTTGAATACAACCAATTTTTAAATATAATGTAAAAGTAGCTACAAATTAATACAACTGAGTTGAATACATTTTGACGTGAATACATCTAAGTTGAATACAACAAAAAGAATTTTGAATACATTTTTACTCGTTGTATTCATGAATACAGCGAGACCGTTTTATAAATATAACGAATAAAAAGTAGTTATGCCTTGTAAATATTGAAATTATAGCTATGACAAATTTTAAACCCCTAAACTATAGTCATTTGTGTAAATTTCACTTCAACGAATGGGTCAAAATCAAATCTAATGACTAATCTAGATATATTTGTGTCAAGTTGGATTAAAAAATAGGTTATAATCTAACTCGCCCAATTTAATGCACACATTCTCACTTGTACTCATGGACCCGCCCAACCTATCACAACCTCTCCCCTCTTTTTGAAAATATCACAGATATTGCAATCAAATACGTTGATGTAAATAACATAATTTTGATCTTTTCCTGATTAATTCAGACCTAATATGACAATTATTGCAATCAACATAATACAATGATCTTTTTTGAAATACTCTTATAATCAACCGTTGATGTAAATACTCTTAAGCAGATTTGCTAAGCATAACTTAAAATATTCAACGTAATACAACTGAGAGTTTACTTTATAATAACATTTCTAAACTCTTAACCAGATCTAGTATAAATACTTACTATACACCACTTTGGTCCCAACGCAATACATAAATGAAATATTCAACTGTTGATGTAAATAGTCTTAAGCAGACTTGCTAAGCATAACTTAAAATATTCAACGTAATGCAACTGAGAGTTTACTTTATAATAACATTTCTAAACTCTTAAGCAGACCTAGTATAAATACTTATTGTACACCACTTTAATCCCAACGCAATACATTAATGAAATATTCAACTGTCGATGTAAATAGTCTTAAGCAGACCTAGTAATCGACTAATATAAAGAAAATAATCTTTTTAAAAAGGTTCATGTTCCACTGGGCTTGAACTTGTGAATGTATTTTTAATTTACCCCAACTTGAATCCACCAAAAACATTTATAAGAAGAATGAATTATGTAATGAAATGGTGCATAAAAGTCTAAGCTTTGGTTTTTCTAGAAAAGCTACCATTGGGTGAAAAGAAAATATTGACCAACTTAATTAGAAAGCATAAGTTGGAAATGATACTGTTGGCTTAATATTTTCTTCTCTATTTCTTTTTGTTAAGTAAACATCATTAAGATCCGAATTAACAATTTGCTGGCAAAGAGTTTAGTTTGTCGTTTTGAGCTCAAGTCAAAAGAAAGTAGTACGATTATAATTTTGAAAAAATTGCTTGTTTAATCAAGTTGTAGAAACTGTTTCAAACAAATCAACCTGTCAAAGAGTAATTTACCAGAGCTTGAGGCTCTTTTCTCTCCCTTAATTTCTTCATAATTAGATTATAATGTCCTTTGATTGTTTGGATTGGGTTACATTTTGACCCGGCGGGTTACACTACTTTGACCCGATTATTTGATGGGTTATTTTGGATTTAACCCGTTGGGTCAATTCATCAAACGGGTCGTGACCCAACCCGTATAAACACTAGATGGGTCGGGCGGGCTGTGCGGGTTTGGGTTGATTTTGCCACCCCTAGACCCCATGAAAAAAATCACATTGTTTGCTTGGTAGGGTTAATTGTGTCATTTCAAGATTATTGAAAAGTACAAACATGATCGGTTGATATCTTCCGCATATCCCAAGGTGACACTTAATTGCTCCGAGAGTTCGTGACCAGATTCCAGAAGGTGAGAATGTTGCTAAATTGATTTTTAATAAATTGACTCCTTTCTTTTTCTTCAAATTACTATAGCCTTACCTAAAGGATCTTCAGCTGCTCCGAAGTCGAAGTTCCTACTAATACGGACGAGGCCGTTCGAATCGTCCAACAAGCAAAGGAAAGACGAGGCCTTGTGGGCTCCTACCACCAATCCCGGCACAGGACCAAATTGGCAAAAAATAACATCCTCAAGGATTCTGGGGAGTCGAGCAAGAATCTTCCTCAGGCTTCTGAGGAAATAACACGAGTTGATGTCACCGTCGTTCCTCCTCTGGTGGTTGACCTTGTGAACGAGGAAATAGAAGAGGAAGTTGAGCCTCTTTAGCTGAGGAGGACCATGCTAGAAGGCCCCACCACCACCTTTCCCAAAGAAGATGCTTTACTTTTTCGGGAATTTGATTTCCTGGAGCAGAGAGACTCATCTTCCCGGGATTTTTTGCCTCGGTTGCTGGGGTGAGCTTATTTTCGGGTGCCTCACTTTTTGGTACTCCTCCTTCAACTTTTTCTACCATTACACAGGCCGCTCCGGCCCCATCTTCACTCACGCTTCCGGTCATCGTAAGAAATTTATTTAAAAGTAATTCAACAACATTCTCTCCTTCTGGAATCTGGTCACGAAGCAATTCATTATCACCTTGGGATACGTAGAAGATATCAACCTTTCATGTATGTACCTTTCGGGCTCCAGCGTTTTTCTTAATGAACGTATCCGCAAGCGTAGCAAAAAAGTCAATAGAGTATTTGGATAAAAGAGAATACCAAGTCAAGTCCTCTTTAGTCAATGTTTCACCAATTTTTTTTAATTAAGACTGATTTGATTTCATTATCTCTCAGGTCGTTTCCCTTGACAACCATGGTGTAAGTCGTTATGTGCTCCTGCAGATCCGTGGTTTCTGTTGTATTTAGGGATGTTCGACATCTTGAACCTCTTTGGAATAAGTGCTGGCGCAGACTCAAGGGTTGTATGTCAGCTGAATATAATTTTTAGCATCCGAACCCTTAAGGACCGGTGGTGCTCCCAAGATTTGGTCCATATGAGCTTGAAACTCCTTTGCATTCTTCCTTGCTTCTTTTGCATTTTTTCCATCCTAGCATCGATATCCTTCATGTATCGCAAGATTTTTCAATCCGGGGGGGGGGGGGGGGTCTATCGGGGCATTCTCGTTCATAGAACAGTCTCCCGTTCTAATGATCCGACCTTCCTCTGACCGAGCTTCCCTGGTATCCACCTGGACCCGACGTTCATGTGAAACCTCTAGCCCCAGAATTGTGGTTGCCTGCTAGCCCCGCCATGACCTGTTGCATATGGTCCAAATGATCCATTAATGTCTTTTGATGTTCCCTTGTGATCTGCATCATTTCCTCTGGGGTTAAGTCCGTGAGAGACATTTCCCTTGTTGTCCGTTGGTTGAGACCGTTCCCTGGAGCAAAGACTTTAGTTTTGTCCCCGTGTTGGGTCAACGTCTCTCCAGTCAAGGGGTCCTGATGTGGCAACTGGGGACCAATGGGCATGCCATTCAAATTGTCAGCATTAAGTGGGTCATTGTTATTGTTGTTTAACTAAAAAAATATATAGTTGAATTTGTTAGTGATTTTAAGGATACGTGGACTGATTTGTGGAATAGGATAATGAACAATTGATAATGAATAAACTAATAGAAATTATAAGCAAGAAATTAGTTTGGACGCTGCCTGAAGCTAGGATGAATCCTTTGAGCAAGATTGGTCTGGGCCTTAATAAAATAACTTCGATTTTAGACCAAAAATGAGAGCAGATAAGTATCTTTTCTGCAAATTCAAGCTTTAGAGTACAAGTGATGAGAATTGAACACCCTCCAACATGAAGGTTGAGCTCCTTTTATAGCTATGAAATAAAGACATTAAAACCTGAAATTCCCTCTCAAATTAAATGCCATCAATGCTAATAATGGCATCTTAATGACTAAAGAGTAATGGTTGGCGTCATATTCGGAACAAATATACGTTGAGAGCCTCTGGAACTCCACCCTGTGTCAATTGTCTCAGTCGTATCAGGACCCGTCTTAACTTCTGCCTCACCTCGGTGTCAAACCATGCTCGGCTCAGACTTTAACCATCTACCTCGAACTTCACATTCCAACGTTGTCACATGTCATGCTTGATTTTACCGTATACAGATAGTCCCCACACTTTCCAGATCAAAATTTACTGAAGTGACGGAAAGTGAAAATGATTCCTTCGTTGTCTTCTATTGGAAGTTTCTTTTTAAATCACTCCGAAAGAAGCGAGAAAACAAATCGATTCCTCTTCTCCATAGTTTGACACGTCCCATCCTTCTGAAAATCCGAACACATGGCATCTTCTGATTGAACCACCTCATCGGTTCGTATACCAAAACATTTCGCAATGATGACTGGAGCTTTATAAAACCCTTCCTCTCTTCTTTCTTCTAACATTCTACAAAATTTTCCTTCTCAAAACTCTTCTCGTTCATCTGTTCTACTAAATATTCAACCTACTTGATCTTCAACTCTTTTCCGTTCAAGAAAACCACCAAAAATTTTACTCACTTTCATTATCATGGCAAAAACTTCCACTTGTTTTTCTTCAAGGCACTCTTCACTATCACTTTCATCCCCGTCGGCCACCGCCGAAGTCGCCGGTGCCAGTGAATCTTCTGAAACACAGACTGCCTTTGAGCCTAGAGCCTTTTATATGATCCAATCCACTTTTCGCTTCGATAATAAAATCAACATTCATGTCGTCACTTCCAAAAGTGACCGGGGCGAAATGGCAAAAATCTATCCGACTTCTATTAACCCTTCCGTTCTAGAAAAAGTTTAGACTGACTGTGGCTGGCAAAAGCTCTCCCAAATTATTATCCCCAGACCTAATAATGATATTACCACTCATAGATCGGGATACTCCAATGTTTATACCTACCCCTTCACTCTCAAGCTCGACCCTCCGATAGACAATGTGATTCTTGAGATGTGTAAGACTTATAACTTATGCCTTGCACAAATTGGTCTATCTGTCTGGAGGGTCGTTGCTTGCCTCCGAATTTTGGCCAGGGAGGTTAAACTCGACTTTACCCTGGATCATGTGATCCATCTATATGTACGAAGTTTTTTCGTAGTGGGATTGTCCAAATATCCAAGCGACGAAAATTTCTCATACTCTCTAGCATCGATGAAGATCGAGATCAAGGCTGGATGGAGCATTTCATAGCAGTTCCCACTGCTAAAATCATTCCGACGAGATTCGTGCCCTTTCTTGAGACATGGAACTTGACCAGTAAGTAAAATTATTCTCCTCGATTTTGTACAACGCCTTTGAATGATTTTTGTTCTAAAATTTTCTTCCTTACTTTTTTCAGCTACCCCCTAGATTCCGGCTACTATCACGACCCTTTATGAATGGGTCCAAAAATAATAAGTGTTTGTCCGCACAAAGATCGGTCATAGAAAGCTATTTCCAAAGATCGATGGAAAGCTCAAAACCATGGTAAGTATTTGCTAGAGTCATCCTTCATCGTTACTTCTTCACACGCGTATTCTCATCATTTTTTTGTTCTTCCAATGCCTAGGTCTGTCCAAAAGGCTCCTCTCTTCACACGCGTATCACGACCCTTTTTTTGTTCATCGTTACCCTTTTCGGGATAAAAACCGTGCTACAGGAAAAAGAGTGCAACACGTGTTTTCAGACTTAATTTTGATTCTCCGAACATCGCCTTGCAACTCCGATTTCTCACCTGCAAAGGTTAGTAATCTCAAAACAAATGTAACTTAACCAATTGATAAATACATACCTTAGCAATAATATCGCTTTAAATGGTTTATGATCCAATTGTTTGGCAATTTCTGTCCGCCTTCTGCTTCCAATTAGTACAATCATTTTCCGATTATTCCTAACACTTTATAGGGTCCCTCTGAATTCGGACCCAACTTTACTTCATTAGGATTTTTGGTGTTGGGGATTACTTTATGTAGAACCAAATCCCCTATCTGAAAGTGCCTAAGATTTGTTCGCCGGTTATAATATCTTCCCATTCTTTACTTCTGAGCTACGAGCTGTAGCAATGCTATTTGTCAATGCTCATGCGTTAAGTTGAGCTTGATCTCCATAGCCATATTATTTGACTCTTCATTTACTAGGCTGAACCTTAAGCTCAACTCCCCAACTTCCACAGGAATCAGAGCCTCCGTAAACCAGAATAAACAGTGTTTCCTCGGTGCTAGCCTTTGGTGTCGTCCTGTACGCCCATAATACATCCGGAAGAATTTCTCTCCACTTGCCTTTTACCGTCTTCAGTCTTTTCCTCAAGTTTTAAATGATTGTTTTATTTGTTGACTCCGTCTGTCTATTAGCATAGTTTAGAGGTACCAAGTTTTACAAACCCATTAACAAACTGATGTACATGATCGTTCATCTCAGCTACGATCATAGGAGCATACATGGCCAACAAATTAAACTGCAAGTTGTACTCTCGTATACTTATATTACCTTGCTCCAGATGTGTGAATCTATCCTGCCTGACCCATCGGAGTCGACCGCTAGAAAATGTTGTAAGAAGGCTACAAAAAACTCTTTCTATCTTGCTGGTGGGGTATGATGTCTCTGGGACCGCTCCCAGGTCTCACACCATGTCACAACAATATCCCGTAACCTATAAAAAACCAACTCTATCGACTAAGTATATGTGGCATGCATTACCCGCAAAGTACGCTGCATTTGATCTTCTGCGGGTCTGCATTCTAGTCTGATCTCGTAAATACCAGAGGGTATAGGTTGATGAAATCCCGAACTCTCGCACTGATGGCTCTATCAGAAGGTCCAATAGTCTGGCGCTATGTCTGAGCGGCCACTAACCAAGTCAATAACTATACAGCACTCCGTATATCAAGGTTCGGCTCAGGAACAACCTGGGGAGGAACTGGAGGTATGAGACATAAGTAGTGTATACACGAACGTGAATCATAAAACATTTATTCTCGAATGATTGTCGTAGCTAGAAGTGTTACTAAATTATGGAATTATGTAGAAAGTTTGACAGAGTTTCCTTTGTAGATAGGATTATTCCAACATTTCTTAAACACCCGCCAGCTAACCAGAGCACAATACAAGCCTCACCGAGCATCATAATATGCCTGGCATGACATAACATGGTAACCAGAACATGGGCGTGACTATCATGAATACTAAGCTGACATTAGTATGTGAATACCAACTATCATGAATATTGAACTGAATGAATACATGAATATTATACATGAGATTTAGAAATGAATTCATAGGCACGAGTGACATGTGTACTGTAACATAAGAATGAACATGACACAATTGCATGGATGGGAGAAGTTTAAACATGGAACATGAATACTGGCCGACGTGGGTACATTAGTGTTGAACTGACATGGGATCTAAATACATTAAAAATGTGGATATCATAGTATAAGATATGAATGCAGAAAACATGAGTATTGCAATTGGAGATCTGAATGTTGAGTGGAGATTGGATATGAACACTTAGAGACTTGATCATAGATGTTCGTATATCACCACAATTGACATATGATATAAGAGCACCACTTCGACCTTAAATGAAAGCGCAATTCGGTGCAAATGCGATAGACATGAGTCATAGAATAGAAATAGAATCCTAATGTATATTATGAAGCTCGAGCATATGCATGACATGAATACGTCAAATCTGAGTAGATTACTTCTGAAATAAGTACCATAGGGTATATGAAAGGAACTCCCTTTTAAATTGGAACGTACATTATTTCAAACCTTGTCTTGTTCACTCTGAAACTTAGACGCGAATACCTTAGATTATCTTGCTTTTGTTCATTAACTCCATTATCGTGAGTGAATCATAAAGAATTGAGAGGAAAGGAATCATAGGTATGAATCATATGACACACTTCATTTTAGAGTATAGATGTGACATAGGTATGTTGAACATGAAGTACATAACATGGAACATGCGTAAATGGAAACGTGATTAATATGGCATAAAACCTGAATACACGAATAACATGACATGGGGCATGGGGACATGAGCAACATGACATTTGTATGGGTACATCGAAGCTACATACCTTGGTGTTTGTACATGAGTTAATGAGTATTAACGTAGGAATAAGACATAAGTGTGACTTGCATGGAGTACGATTGTAGGCTTCACTATTGGGTATTTAGGGATGTATGGCGCAAATAAAGCATTACTTTTAGAACTTGGATATACTGATAGAATGGGACATGGTTCAACATAGTTTACTCGTAAGTCGACACCATCTTCATAAAATAAAGTTCATGAAGGAAAGAATCATACGTAGGAACACTTCATTCATCAAGAACCTAAGATATGAGTGGAAAGTCACTTTGAACATAAACAAGGCATATGTACTTAGTGAAAGAAATGGGCATCCTTTGTGCCAAGTTACGAGGTAGTTTCAAAGATTCCCTTGGAGAGGAAACTTCGCATTAGCCCAATATTTCCTTTAATCATAACCTACTCTCATGATTGATTATTGTCATCATGATCATAAAACATCAACTAGAGGAACATAGGTACGAACTACATAGAATCATGGCTAGGACTTCCATCTTGACTTACTTTCATCTTTGTCTATCAACATCATTGTTATAACATTGCTATAAGTGGATGCTTGAAGAAGTGGATCGTGGGCATGAATATGTGAAAACATAAATAGCATACCATTGGGGTCAAAATAATTCATTTACCTTAGGCATTCTTCTCTTATCCGAGAAATAGGTGCGCATTCCATAAGATCTTTTTAGTTTTTTAAACACTTACATTACATTATTCTGGGATCATTATCAAAATCATCATCAAAATCGAAAAGCACTTAGAAGCTAAAACATGGACATGGGCATAAAAGCATGATAAACAACTTTAGATAAGGGTATAACCTGATGGGCAAAACCTGTTCTTAACATTTATTTTGCATTGATTACAATCGTTATGGAGTCTAAATTCTTGAACCTTTAACGTGGAGTGTAAAGATCTGGAATGAACATGATATAGGTATGTATAGAGTACATATGGGCATAAGTACCACAATACATGGTTTATTCTGAAATTGGAAACGTAACATCACTTCAAACTTTTCTTTCTTGCTCTGAAACTTGCTCTCATGACATCTTTACCATTCATGCAGATTTATCTTATACTTAATCTCAATAGGCATGAAAAAAATACTAATTCTCCACACCTTACCATAGTTACCTGAAATCGTTATCCTTTGCCATAGTCTTTCCTGACGCTTATCAGTTTATGAAACACATACTCTATATTGGCACCTTATCGTATGATCTCTCCCCCCCCCCCAGTTCAAAAGCTAACGTTTAAATCCGATGGATCCCTTAAGTTTAGCGGTAAGTGGTCATTTAATCATTTCGCCAAATTTTTCTTAATTTCATTATGTCTCTAAGAATATCATCATAAAACTTGTCTTTTTATTTCCTTACCTACCTTCTCTATTACCTATCAAAATAATATTCTTATGGAAACTTACTAACACCATGCCCTGTAATTCAACCTAAACAGCTTAATCAACTTTGAACTATGTTAAGAGACTTAACATCACCTGATCATACCTTCTGGTCGAACATTACATTCTTTTGGTCCTGTACACAGTCATACTAAAGTATGTCTACATCCTTGAAGGGAAAATTAAAATACACTACTCCGAAATTTCCATCACACAATAACAACATAATACACAATAGATCTAGGGGCACACCAACTCATACATATCAACGAGGGAAAATTATCGGCATACCTATGAAAATATGTAGTGACACCTCTGAATCCTAGAGTCTTACCATATCATGATAATGTGTGTGACCCCCACTTGATCCTAACACTTCACTCTTACCTGTGCTTTGGCCTGCTGGTGCATGGGTCTTACAGGCTGCGAAATGTGCTGCTGAATTGGATATGGCTGATCCGGTGGGATGAACTGCACCACCACCTCTGTTGGCACCACTATATCTGGCTGGAGGGGACTCTTTCTGTATGTGGCCTTAGAGACCATAATTATAACAAATATCTATACCAATATGAAACTCTCTTGTATGTCGTTTGCTACATTATTGGCACTGAGGATGTTGTTGGAACTCAGAATCCATAGGGTTATTAAACTGGGGCATTCCTTTTGTAGATTTCCCAATCTTTTGCAAGTACAGCATTAATGGGAGTCCTTATGATAAGGAACTGAGTGGCGCTCCACACGGCCTAACTTAGGGCAGTCTGTCCTCTTTTGTCCCCTCTTACCACCACAGTAGCATATTTCAAGTCTCATGTAACCTTCGCCTAAATGGTGCTTCCCACATGTAGGGCAATCCAGTATGTCGATATAAGCGACCATTTTATGTCATATTGTTATATGAGTGACTCTATTAGGAGTCAGAGTCAGAGTTACATTATTGGAAGGGGAATAAGAGCATATTCCCTTGAAACCAGAGCTTCAAATGTACCAAGAGATCGGTCCATTCTCCCTACGATTTCTTGTAAAACTTGCTCCATTCTTGAATACTCTATCTGAAAGCAACACGTCGATAATAATTAGCTTGACATCATCTTCTTCCTTTAGAGATGAGGCATATTCAATGGAATGGGAACAACGCACGAGCTCGAGTGATTTCTTACAAGATAGATCTGTTGCACGATCTAGAGTTGAAAGAATGATAACTTTTCCTAAATGCCCTGTACCAATTATAAGTGTGGCATGCTTCATAGCCATAAGTAGGACTCTACTAGACACTGTTTCATAAACTCTCTAAGACATTTGAACCTAGGGCTCTGATACCAAGTTTTGTAACACCCCGAACCATGGCCTAGATGAAACACGACACTCGATTCCTAATTACATGTGACCTAGCGAACCACATGGTTTTCTAATCAACATGGGTATCAAAACATGCTATAGTAATGATTTAAAACATGTAAAACATAGTACTGAATAACTGAAAAGTGACATGACATAATAAACTAGTCTAGTCTATGAAACCTATGAACCATGAGCCTGACTGCAAAACTGTTTTACCAGGACAAGGCCATGTCATACTTTACTAATAAAGCATAATCATGAAAAAGTAACTGACTAACACCCCGAAGGAAGTGGGGCTCACCTATAGCTGATTCTGAGGCAAATCCTAATGAGCAAATCCGTCGTCATGAAACTTAGTACATGCACTACGAAGTGCAGGTCCCGGAAAAAAGGGACGTAAGTTCATTTGAATTGTACTATAAGTAAAACAACTGAAAGAATAAGTAGGCACATGAAATAATAGGAACATAAAACTAAAATTGAAAACTGAACATGAACATGATCTGACATGTGCATAGTAACATGTATAAAGCCTGTAAAATGGTATATCTGTAAATCTTTATATCTGTATATTAGTGGGGAAAGCATTAGTATAACCGACAAAATGAAATCACCACGTGAGTAAGTAGAGTCTGGTACTTGGCTCGACTAGTAGAGTGGTCCCATACCTAGCGGGGGTATGAGATATGAACATGACATAAATGAATCCAATCAATAACCTGAAGGTATCATCCTCTGGGTGAAGCAAACCTTATCATACATTGTCATATGTAGTTTTAGGCTATCTGAGCCTTCTCGGTAATCTATGCAACTCCCAAAACATGTACTTGAAAATAATTGGCTTTTAAGCCCATAGATTTCATGAAACTAACTTGTAAAACATGGTTTGTAATCATAGTTTAACATGTGAATAGATATATCACATAACTTGTATAAATCATGAAAAACATGTATAATATCATGGGTTGAGTAGCAATGATTCATGACTCATATTTAAGAACTCATGAAAATTGAAACATGTGTTCATGGATTAGGGACATGTTCAAGACAGTCATAATGGCATATTATGAATACAATTATTGAGAACGTGATATAAGCATGGTGTGTGTGTGTGTGTATATATATATATATATATATATATATATATATATAGAGAGAGAGAGAGAGATAAATATATGTACATGCATATAGGGTTATCATAAACTTGAACAAACCCTAGGTCTGTGGAATTCATGTTTTATGGGTTAAAAGTAGTGTGGGGAAGAACAATAATGTTCCCACACATGGATAGAAGCTTTACATACCTCTATTCGGTCTAATACTTGTATTAAAAATCTGATCTTTGGAGAAGAAACCCAAAGATTGAACTTTAATTCCTTGAGTTGAATTTTCTTGAAAACCCTAGGTTAAGAATCAAGGATTTCACTTAGGATTTGAATACACTTGATTAGAATTGTGTGGAATTACATACAAAGGATATACGTTGAGTTATGAGGATGATTGGAGAAGAGAACTTCGTTCTAGGGCTTAAAAGAGTAAGAAAATTTGATTTTTAGAACTAAGTTGTGTATTTATACTGTTTCTATCGGTAAGGGTTTTACGGTCAGATACAACGGTCCATTGAATTTTTTACAGTCCTGGTATGGACCATAACTTTATATATGCTGAGGAAACGGGTAGTACAATTTTGTACGGTCCATAAAAAATGACTGTCACCCAAGGATAAATATACGGTGACTTCCAATAGCTAAGGGAAATGCCACGGTTACAAAGAACGAGTCGTATAATTTTATATGGTCTGTATAAGTTGTTGTGCTCCGTCATTTCTGTAACATTTTTATGGTCCGTATATTTCTACCATAAAATATGATTTGTAGAACTTAAAGTGGTCTACAACTTCAAACTCTCTATCTTGGTTACCTACACTCCTTAATCATGAACATGGCCTAGTTTAGAGGTACGAGGTATTACAAACCCATTAACAAACTGATGTACCCAAACGCTCATCTCAGCAATGATCGTAGGAGCATACTTGACCAATGAATTAAACTGCAAGTTGTACTCCCGTACACTCATATTGCCCTGCTCCAGATGTAAGAATAAATCCTTCTTGACCCATCAGAGCTCGATCGATAGAAAATACTATAAGAAGGTCACATAAAACTCTATCCATCTTGGTGGTGAGGCACGGGGTCCCCAAGACCGCTCCTAAGTCACATACCATGTCACAAAACATCCTGTAACCTATAAGAAGCCAACTCTACCAACTAAGTATCTGTGGCATATATTACCGATAAAGTACGCTGCATCTGATCTTATGTGGCTCTGCATTCAGATTTGATCCCGTAAATACCGGAGGATCCAGGTTGATGAAATCCACAACTCTCGCACTAACGACTCTATCAGAAGGGTCAGTAGTATGACGCTAGGCCCAAGCATCCATCAACCGAGTCAATAATTATATGGTGCTCCATATATCAAGGTCCAGCTCAGGAGCAACCTGGGGAGGAACTGGAGGTACATTATCTCCCATATGCTCCTTTGGAGGTGGTGGGGGTGGAGTTTTGGAGGTCTGAGTATAGCCTCATCCTAATGCTCATGCTGCCCCATGTTAGCGAGTGGTACCTAACTGACACCCTCTCTCGCCTCCACATCTAACCTCCGAATAGTCCCTTCTTCTAGTCATAGTCATTTCTGAAAGTTTAAATAAGGTAAGGATTAGGAGTTGAACACTTATGACTTAACTCTATCACATGATCTAGATCAAGAAGGAAAGTAACTATCCAAAATGCCTTGAAGCCTCCTATTTATAAGTGTGGCGCACAACACAATTATAAACAAAACTCTACTAGAAATGACTTGCAGACTCCCTAGGACAAATTTGCTCTGATACCAAGTTTGTCATACCCCAACCTCAGGGTGTGTGGCTGGTACCCAATGACTAAACGGCCAGAGTGTAGCACCTATATATCATAACCTGAACAGATAACCATCTGGCTGATAAGGCCTTAGGATACAATTACACAAAATATCATAACCAAACAACCTGTACAAGTGACAACCAACCCAATATGTACATATATCATAAGATTGATGAGACGAAAACAAGTATACTAACAACTAATAAGGGGCCGACAAGGACAAACAAAACATATATACAACAACATCTAGTATTCAAGCCTCTCAGAGTGCTATAGTATGTTATCAGGTCAGGACAAGGCCCCACCATATCTAAAATAGCTATGTATATAAGAAACAGTGTCTACTGACTTTGTACAACAACTCCGAAGAAGTGAAGTGTGACAACCAACAACTGAAGTCAGATAACCTACTGTGGAGGCGCGTCTAGTTGTCTATCTGTACCAGCGGGTATGAAACACAATGTCCCAACAAGGGACATTAGCATAAAAGAATGTACTAAATATGTAAGGCAGGTAAAACATATAAATAAAAGATGTAATACAAGAGAAGGGTACAGAAGTCAACCTGAAACTCAGAAAGGCTATTGAAGGCGTACAATTGACATAGTCATTATCATGTACATAAAAGTAAAATTGGGTCACTCTATAAGGCCGTATAATTTAGTATCAAGCCTCTCCGTGGGAAAAATCTCATCTTAATGTACAAGGCCATAATAAGACTTGGTAATGTCATACCCAACTACAGTGGTGTGCACATATAAGTGTCATACCTGACTGACTATAGAGAGGCTGGATAGAAAATAGCTATATATATATATAATACATGCAAAACCTCAGAACATCAACATGAATAGGGCAGAGTGACCTAAAGTCATTAACCCCCGCCAATCGTTATGAAATCCTATACAATGATCGTTACAATCCAACATAAGTCTTAGAATATATCATAAAGCAATGAGTATCTTAATGTATGGAAAGTAATACCGACAGGGGATAAATAAGTTCATATGACATCTCAAGGCAAGGATTAATATGCTTTCAAGTTCAAGAATGGGAATTTCTTTAAGGACACGCTACTTTGTGACTTATTTTCTTAAGATCCTAATGAAAGGAAAGGAACGTAAGCCTTACATACCTCGTTGCTTATCTTATACAAATTCCAGAATTCCTGGATGTCCTACGAGCAATTATCTACATTATATAAATGATTGATATCAACAATAGATTCAAAACTTATAAGAAAACTTGTTTGGACATTTCATCGAACACCTTACGTTCATAAAGTTTATATGATCTTCTACATCAAATTGTACATGAATTTGGACACTACAAATCCTTCCAAATTCTTCTTCCTTAACCTCACAACACATAAATCAGGTTTGATTATCAACTTCATCCCATAATTCATTTAGAACAACCCAACAACAATACAAACTCTAGTTTTCAAAGTTTTTAAGACTTGGTTTATAAATATCCTTCAACAAGTCACTCCAAAACACTTATATGATCCTAAGAATAGGTAGAGGGAGATGAAACTTACATTAAACACAAGAATCCTCCCAAAACAGAAGCTACTTCACCTCCAAAAATTCTTCAAATCAATACGAGGAGGAAGGCGTTACAATGATAGCTACATGATTCTTCACACTATAATTACTTGATTTTCCTTTATCTTTGAGCCTTGCATGATGAAGGACTCCTTAGAGAGCATATAGAAGTATTTCAGATCTGGAAATGTCGTAAAATGAGGCCTTAGATTGAGTATTCGAAATTATATACGAAAAAGGATATGCCACCGCCAAGATGTACGGCCAAATGTACGGTCCATACATTGGACCGTATAATCTTGGACAGAAATCCTCCAAAATCCTAATACTAGGTACGACCATGATCCACATTTATACGATTCGTACATTGTAGGGTACTTTTTGGAAACGTATTCTCTTAGGTTCTTTTAACTACTATATTTCCTGACACGTCTATAAACAAGTTTTAAACCATTATTATCCTTCCGTAGAGTCTCATACCTTCTCAGGATACTAGAGTTAGTTGATGACACGACTTGACGTAAAACTATGAGGAGTAACAATTTTTATTCCTATTATTTTAATATCTTTTATTGTTTTTGCTTTTATAATTGTTTTTATTTTTAAAATTATATTTTCTTTTTATATTATTTATCTTTCATTTTCTTTATTCTCATTTCCCAACTTTTACTTCTTGTGATGTCATGTAATATCTCATATTTTCTTATTTCTTTCTTTCTTATTATCTTCATTTAGCGTAACTGTATTATTATTCTAGTTTTAGAAACTACACCTAAAATAAAAAAAGAATGAGTCATTAGCAAACTTGACATATAATGAGTGATGTTATTAAAGTAAAATTTATTTGTTGCTGAGGTTATACTTATGTTTTCACTCTCTTTTGAACTATATTTACTTAATTTATGTTGAAACTTATTTTATGTTATATTAGAATTTGACATAAAAGTATTACGTTAATTTCTTTTGGATTTTGGATTTAGATTATATTTTTTATTTCAATTTATTTACTAAGTGGCTTTTCAAACATACCCTTAATATAAGTATTTAGTGGGGTAAAAAAACATAAAATCAGTTCATGCATATATGATTTGGTTTACAATAAAGAATATAAAAGGTTGGAGAAATAATAATTAATAAATTAATTTTAAAAAATATTTTGAAGGGTAAATCTGTCACTTTGCTTTTAATGTGTAATTTGGTATATGTGTATATATTTAGAAACATGTTACATCTTCTTGGATAGTAAGATACTGAATTTTATGGACTAATAGTTACTACTACTTGCATAGGAAGTAATGATTTTGTGAAACTTTTTCAAATTCATCACACTTTTAGTATTTTGATTTATGCCTATGATCTTTGGTCGGGTCGGGTCTTTTTAATTATTTCTCATTATTCAACTAAAAATAAAATAAAGAAAGCAAAAAATTAATGCTCATCATAAATGGATTTTGGATTGGTTAGGTCGAGTATTGTTTTAATTGAATTTATATTTATTAAATTAAATTTTTTTAAAATAGTAAAAACCCATTGAAAATTAAACTTTTCGCATATGTAATTTTTGTGTTAGTAAGGAAAAATATTTATGAATTTTATTGTTAGAAAATCTAATTAAGTGACTTTGGTGAAAAAAGGTTATCATCTACCGAGAAAGAGATTGGTTTACTTGTGATGATCAGACTTCATTGTGATGAGTCTTCTCCATGGGTAGTGCTTGGTAAATTGTTGTCTCTTCATCTATTATTCTAGGAATGCAGGGAAATGGCTGAAGCAACACTTCTGAAAGTTGTGGCAGAAGGGGTTCTGATTAAATTAGTCTAGCTATCTGCAGACCAGGTAAGCATTGTTTTAGGTTTCAAATAAGATATAAGAACCTTAGCTGATAAACTAGAAATGATCCTTTATTTACTATATGATGCTAAGAACAAACATATTAATTCAAGAATCATTTATCTTTGGCTGAAAAAGCTCACTGCTTTAGCATCTTATGCTGATAACCTCTTTGATGAATTAGCCTATGAAGTTTCCCGTCAAAATATAGAGCTAATTCAAAGTGAAAAACTGAACAAGGTACGTGAATTTGTGTGTTCGAGGAATTTAAGCTTGAAAGGCTTTTGATTGAGATGGTACAGTCTCTACCTCTTTCTGATTTTGGCGTTTCTAGGCAATCATAAAACAACTTCGACAGAGTTTTAATAGACATAAGTATTTACTTGTTCTTGATGATGTCTAGAATGATGATTGAGACAAGTGGGATTGTATGAGAAAGTGTTTGATGGAGATCGATGATTTGAGAGGAAGCAAGATAATAGTCACAACATGCAGTGATGAAATGGTTGCTACAATGTGTTAGTGTTAGGATTTTAATGATAACTTATATATGTATGCAGGAAATACTCAAAGATGCAAAAGACTCAAATAGAATCAATCCAGCACATGTAGCCGACTATATAGTCAGTCCAACAACTTACGACTCAAGCCCAACCATACAACCAACCCAACTAGTTGAAGTCAAGCCCAGACGCAAGAATCGAGTCAATAAGGAAAGAGAATATGCGGCGCTGGAATAGATATGCAAATCTGCATATTTATGGAAGCTAGTGCCAAAAATTTAATCAAAGGAAGACGCAATAAATGATTGATTATAAGAGACCATCAACAAAGGAAGGTTGAATCAACATGTCTAGAATATATTCCAATCAACCGAACAAGATCCACTCAAGCAAGGAAAGACATAGTGGAATATCAAATTACATTGGAAGCTCTAAACTTATGCTGGGAAATAGGATCACTAATTCCTATTTCCGAGAAACAATTCTCTTGGGTTGCCATCTCTGTCAAAGGAGTCAAATGATCACAACCTCGCACTATTTAAAGGACACTCCATAGACGAAGAAAGATATACTTTTGTCTCAACTTTTCAAGTTCTCTAGTTTACTTTTAACAAGCATGCAATTCCGAATGTTTTATAGTGTAAACAAAAAAGCGTGAAGATATATAATATAGTTGGTGAGGCATTATATCAAAATATTACGAGTGTTTGAATGTAGACGTATGAACTCTATCCAAACAATCACTGTACCAAACCTATCTTTAAAAGAGCTGCAGAGAACACTCTTGCAATCCAAGGGGACTGGATTAGGATTCACATTGAATCTGAACCAGTATAAAAATATTTGGTTTCATTTGCTTTCAACTTTTATATTTTACAGTATATATATTAACAATCAACTAACATCTTAATGTAGTCGACTAAGTAATGATAAATTACAATTCACCCCCATCTTGCACTTTAAATTGATATCAGAGCAATGTCTCACATTTTATTTGCTTAACAACAAGTGAGAAAAAGATCATGTCGAACCACATTACAACATGAGCTTTATTTCAACAATACACTTCCCAAACTAGACCACCTTACTTCAATGGAAAACATTTCTCTTATTGGAAAGTTAGAATAGAAACATACATCAAGTCATATGATGTTAAGATTTGGAGGGTCATCAAGTTGGGAGACATTCCTATGCCCAAAGCAAAGACTGATGATAAGAAGAAGGAAGAACCCACACCAACTGATGAGTTGTCCTCCCTAGCTGACTACACTGATGAACAAATGGAGGTGATATAAATAAACCTAAAGCCTAGGAATCTGCTATACAATGCTATTAGTGGAGAAGAATATGAAAAGATCTTCACATGTGAAACTGCTTAAGAAATGTGGGATAAACTTGAAGTCACCTATGAAAGTACTGACAAAGTTAAGGAAACTATTGTTAGTCTCCTTGTCTATCAATATGAGACTTTCAAGATGAAGGATGGGGAAATAATTGAGGATATATTTTCAAGGTTTAATAAAATTCAAGGAGAACTCAAAGCCTCAGGAAAAGTCTTCTCTTCTGTGGACAACATAAGAAAGATTGTCAGATGCCTTCCTCTATAGCGGCATGCTAAACATGTCACTCTTAAGTGTATAAATCTCAAGACACTTTCGTATGATGAAGTAAGATGAGATTTAATTACATTTGAAAAGACCTATCTTAACAAGCCTGACAAGATGAAAACAAAAAGAAGGTTGTGCCATTCAAAACTCAAGTAGAGGAAATTGATGATAATATAAGGGAAGAGGAAGTTCCTATGATATCCAGATATGTGGTGGAAGACATGAGAAGATATAGAAACAACAAGAGAAATTCTTCAAATTTTAGATGATGAAGGAAATGCCCCAAGCTTAGCTCCTCAATTCAAGTTATGGCATGAAGGACCGAAGATGATAAAAACTGCTAGTGGACCCTCGGCTAAGGGATGAGAGTGGCATGGATTGTGGGTAGGATTAGGATCCATAACTTAATGGTCTTATAATGACAAGTTTAATTCGGCCTTATGTGTTGGTCTTGGCCGAGACCTTGCATATTATTTTGTTGTCTTTAATATCTAGCCTAGCTATTAATCATCTTAGGATATATTAAAATCATGTAATAGTTCTTAGCTTGTCTTGGGACACATTCAATGCTTGAAAGGAAATGTTGAAGCCGATAAAGGACAAGGATAAGATGGCATGGACAAGAGGTGAGGGGGCCGATAATACACCATGGCAAAGACAAGGGATGACAAGGCCGCCAAAGTGGAAAGAACAAGAAGCTTCAAGAAGGCCATCCAATTACAAGTCAACTTTAGTCTAGGGAGATTAAAGGTTGGCTGAGAGTTATCACCTTGGTGTAAGGAATGGAAACTTCTAAAATGATTTCAAGAAGATGAAGTCTAGAAAAGCCAAGTTCGTCCCTTCTTCTACTCGGTTACTACAATGGAAGTGTGAAGAAGTTTGGGTTTACCCTTGTCTCCGAGGAAGGCCAAACTCTTTCACATTGCGCTCACAATAGCCGAGGAACAACTTGGTCCTCAACCGAACCCAATCCCTTTCCCTTGTTCACATTTCGGTCGAATGGCCTTGTATTTGTGTTCTTTTGTTTTCCTTCTAGAATGGTCCCTATGGTACTATAAATAGGGCCTTAGGTTGTTGTACTTAGACATGTTGAGTTTGAGTTAAATATAAATTTGTGTTTTCAACTTGTGTGTTAAAACATATCGATCCCGTGTGGGTCACCCCTCCCTTTAGTGTAAGTCTTGGTTAGGACTGTGTGACCTAATCAATACCCAAGCTCGAGGAACCCCCTTAGTGATAAGAGAACGTTGGAACTATGTGGACCAACCTAGCCTAAGCTTCGGGTTACTAAAAGGGCTTCCGACCACCCTCACTTGGCTAGTTCACGGGCTTGTACTTAGCAACCCCAGTCTTGACCTTGTGGAATTGGTTACCATCTCCTTGGTTTTGACTCAGGTAGTAAAACCCCTGTGTCTTTATCCTTGGGCTCATCAGCCTCACTTCACTACAACCACAACAACCAAATACTTAACCCAAAATCATACCAACCAACACTTGGTGTGTGCCCGGATTGCAACTCACTTACCGGGTTCATCCTTTGTCCAAATCACTCAAATCCTTCCACCAACACACTCCAAAATACATACCTATCACCCATTATAAAAGACAATACCCGAAACTACACATAAACAACCGTTCCCAGCTGACAACACAAAATAAACCCACTAACTCAACCTCTGTCGGAACCTCATTATTTTGGCCCATTTCCGTGACTTAGCCACCACTAACAACCAAGTCCCAACCATAATCCCGACCCTAAACCCACCATAACAACTCCACAAAAAGCCTAAGCCCTTTTCCAAGCACAGCTACCTGAAACAGCCCCCGAACACTATCTTATCCAGCCAAACCGAGAACCTGAGACTCCTATTTTGGCATCCTTTTTCGGGTTAATACGAACACCACCAAAACCTGAACTACTTACCCAACAACACCCCTTCTTACTTGCATCAGATTAGTATCAGAATGAGATAATCCCGTCCCACGCTTTGATGTAATGGCACAAGTAAGTGACGAACTTAGAAAGGCCCTCTCCAAAATGGTTGCGGAGCAAGTGCAACAAATAAGGAGGGAATTCCCAAATTATGTGGTCATCAATGATGTTGAATCAGGGGAGGAAGTTGCTAAAAAAACCCATACACATTGAAGATGATGCACAAACTGAAATAAGAGTTAAGCTAGGAAGTGACCGGACGTTACGGTTCGACTTTCCAACATTTTAAAGGAACTTGGACCCCGAGGAGTTTCTCGAATGGCTAAGGGCCATAGAAAGACTCTTTGAATTCAAAAACTATGATGATCACCAATGATTTAAGATTTTCATGTTGAAGCTTAAATCTTTTGCCTCCGTGTGGTACAAAAATTTGAAGGCAAGCCGAAAGAGGCATGTCAAGCCCAAGATCAATTCTTGGGAAAAGTTGAAGAAATACTTAAAAAGAAAGTTCTTGCCCCGAGATTATGAACAAGATTTACTCCTTAAACTCACCAAGCTTCGGCAAGGTGTTCTTAAGGTTGAAGAATATATCCGGGAATTCGAGAAGGTCATAATGTTGTGTGACTTAGAATAAAAAGTGTTGCAACGCATTGCACGGTTCATTGGGGGACTAAGTGTGGAAATCCAAAAAAATATGGTACACAACATTTGAGGATGTGTTCCATTTGGCACTAATGTTCGAGTGGCAACAATAGAAGGTTGTCACAAGACCTTACATTAAGACCGCAAGTTCTAATGAGAAGGTTGGCACGTCCTATTCCAATCCCTTGTACAAACAAGACGATGTAAACAAGTAAAAGGGAAAAATGAAAGTTACCAAATGTGTTGATAAAGGCGGGAAGAGATGTTACAAGTGCCAAAGACTTGGACATTTTGCTAAGGAATGTCCCAACCCGAGGACCATGACACTTGAAGAATATAAAAAAATGGCAATGCCATTGTGGTAAAAGAGACCGAGATAGACGAAAGCTAAGAAAGAAGACAAGGCTTTTGCGGAGGATGGTGTAAGTCTAGTCCTTAAACATGTGCTAAGTGCACAACTGGAGAAACTTGACAAAAATCAGAGGGAGCAAATTTTCTACACACGATGCAAAGTAAAAGATAAAGTGTGTAGTTTGATTATTGACGAAGGGAGTTGTGCAAATATGGTATCCATCAGAGTGGTAGGCAAATTACAACTACCAATTCGTGAGCACCCTAAACCTTAAAACCTCCGATGGGTAAAGAAGGCGAATGGGCTCAAGGTTTTCACCCAATCCCTTATCAATTTTTGGATTGGAGGATACGTTGATGAAATTTGGTGTGATATCCTTCCAATGGATGCATGCCATATCTTATTGGGTAGGCCATGGCAATATGATCGGAAAACCATGCACGATGGCGAACATAACACCTACTCTTTTCACAAGGACGGTAGGGACTTCTGGCTAATACCTTTGCCACCAAGTAAGTTAAGGGAAATAAAAATCCAACAAGCACAAAAATTCCAAGACAAGTATGATGTATGGAAGGAGAAGGACGAGTCTAAGAAAGGGAGTGCCATGAATGTTTTGGCATGTAGAGAAGAAGTCGGTTCAATGGAAACCTTAGAGGTTTCGGAAATAGCCAAGCCACTTGTGAGGTAGCTCTCGAAAGATCCCTCCATCCATATAATGATCCGAAGGCAACAACCGAGCCAAATATTCAAGAATACTTTATTCCATGCCAAGCTTCTAGCCATGACAATGAAGAAACAACACAAGTTTGGACCTTCTTTGCCAGTACATTGTACCGAGTCGAAGGGATGTTAGTATCTTCGTCAACCCATTATATGAACAAACAAGGATGGAAGAAGGAATCGGAATGGTATTTTCAAGTAACATCACGTTCGGAATCTTGTCAAAGGAAGGTGATGAACTCACTCTTTATTTATTTTCAAGAAGTTCGTTATGTACTCACCAAGCCTATGGACATTGAAAGCAAGAAGTAAATGACCAAAGGTACCTTAAATCTGACATGTCATATGTCTTATTGGTATTGGGGCAAGATAAAGAATGGAATGTGTACATTAATAACCAATTAGCCTACAACTTCACCATGAGGTACCAGTCTCCGTGGCTAATGTTGAATGCTCATTTAAATAATTTGTGTGGAATGCCAACGAAACTCGACTTGTAAGAAAGCTTTCCATCGATGAAGGTCCGAGAGGAAATTGAGAATTGGCAAGTCTTCAAGGACCTACATGGTAGATGCGGAGGTCTTGTGGTTTGTGATATCCAAAGAAGTGAGTCTTATGCTACCCCTATCACGGCCATGACAATACAAGAGATTGGAAAGGTTGGTGTCACCCTAGGCTAAGAAAAACAAGACGTGGATCACGATGATGAAAGTTTGTTGGGTGCACATCTTAGAACCTTGATGTACAACTCATTGGTCAAATGGGGAGAATACTTGAGGGATGGTCCCTTCAAGTTGCTAGCCAAATTTCAAGAAAGTTTGTGTAAGAAACAACATCCGAGCATAATATGTTATGTCCTTAAGATGCCTTCATACTTGAACCCCTGGAATTTGAGGATAAATTCTTTCCAAGAAGGGGAGATTGATGAAGGAAAGACCCCAAGCTTAGCTCATCAATTCAAGTTATGGCATGAAAGACCGAAGATGATAAAAACTGCTCGTGGACCCTCGGCTAAATGATGGGAGTGGAATGGATTATGGGGAGGATTAGGAGCCATAACTTAATGGTCTTATAGTGACATGTTTTATTTGGCCTTATGTGTTGGTCTTGGCCGAGACCTTGCATTTTATTTTGTTGTCTTTAATTTCTAGCCTAGCTATTAGTCATCTTAGGATATATTGAAATCATATAATAGTTCTTAGCTTGTCTTAGGACACATTCAATGCTAGAAAGGGAATGTTGAAGCCGATAAAGGACAAGACCAAGATGGCAGAAACAAGAGGTGAGGGGCCTGAGAATACACCATGGCAAAGAAAATGGATGACATGGCCGCCAAAGTGGCAAGAACAAGAACCTTTCAAGAAGGCCATCCAATTACAAGTCAACTTTGGTCTAGGGATATTAAAGGTTGACCGAGAGTCATTACCTTGGTGCAAGGAATGGAAACTTCTAAAATGATTTCAAGAAGATGAAGTCTAGAGAAGCCGAGTTTGTCCCCTCTTCTACTTAGTTACTACAATGGAAGTGTGAAGAAGTTTGGGTTTACCCTTATCTCCAAGAAAGGCCAAACTCTTTCACATTGTGCTCACAATGGCCGAGGAACAACTTGGTTCCCAAGCCAACCAAATCCATTTCCCTTGTTCATATTTAGGTCGAATGGCCTTGTATGTTCGTTTGTTTTCCTTATAGAATGGTCCCTATGGTACTATAAATAGGGCCTTAGGTTGTCATACTTAGACATGTTGAGTTTGGGTTAAATATAAATTTGTGTTTTCAGCTTGTGTATTGAAACATATCGATCCTGTGTGGGTCACCCCTCCCTCTAGTGTAAGTCTTGGTTAGGACGGTGTGGCCTAATCAATACCCAAGCTCGAGGAACCCCTTTAGTGGTAAGAAAACATTGGAACAGTGTAGACCAACCTAGCCTAAGCTTCGGGTTACTAAAAGGGCTTCCAACAACCATCACTTGGCTAGTTCACGGGCTTGTACTTAGTAACCCCGGTCTTGACCTTGTGGAATTGGTTACCATCTCCTTGGTATCGACTCGAGAAGTAAAACCCTCATGTTTTTTTCCTTAGTCTCATCGACTGCACTTCACTACAACCAAAATAACCAAATACTTAACCCATAATCATACCAACCAACACTTGGTGTGTGCCCGGATTAAAACTCGCTTTTTGTGTTCATTCCTCATCCAAACCACTTCAATACTTCCACCACCACACTCCAAAATATGTTCCTAATACCCAATATAAAATCCACTACCCGAAACTACACATAAACAACCTCTCCGAGCCGACTAACCCGACTCTGCCATAACATCACTGTTTTGGCCCATTTCTGTGACCTGGCCACCACTAACAACCAATTCCCAACCATTATCCTGACCCTCAACCCACCCGTAACAACTCTACAAAAATCCTAAGCCCACTTCCAAGAATAGGTACCTCAAAACAACTCCCAAATACCATCCTATCCAGCCAAATCGAGAACCCGAGACTCCTATTTTGGCATCCTTTTTTAGGTCAACCCAAAAACCACCAAAACCTGACCCACTTACCCAACAACACCCATCCTTACTTGCACATGACCGGTGATAAAAAATTATTCAAAACAATTATGGATTTTGATGGATGACGGGTAACCTTTGGGGACAACTCTATTGGAACTTTAACTGGTATAGGAACTATTGCTTTTAATAATTCCTGTGATATTACTAATATTTATTTGGTAAAGGGACTTAGATACAACATGTTGAGCATTAGTTAACTATGTGACTCCGATCTAAAAGTACGATTTAGAAAAACATGATGTATCATTGAAGACCTTTATGGGAAATCATTACTACTTGAAAGCAGGTTCAAGAATGTATACATACTAGATTCAGTGAAGAGTCTAGTAGGACACATTTTCTTAGTATCAATGTGAGAAGACCCAGGTATATGGCACAAGAAGCTTGGTCATGCAAGTATGAGCTTGATAGAAAAACTTGTAAGGCATGAACTAGTTGTAGGACTTCCCAAGATGAAATATTCCAAGGATCATGTGTGATTTATTCCAAAAAGGTAAGCAAACAAGAAACTCTTTTAATTCTAAATATATTGTGTCTATCTCTAAACCCTTGTAGCTACTCCACATGGATTTAGTTGGTCCCACTACAACTGCTAGTATTAGAGGAAATAGGTATGCATTTGTTATAATAGATTATTATTCTCGTTTACTTGAATAAAGGAAGAACTAGACCAATTTGAGAAAAATAAAGTATGGAGGCTAGTTCCTAAACTTGAAAATGCTTCAATTGTTGGAACTAAATGGCCATTTTGATATAAGCTAAATGAAGTTGGAGAAGTAGTAAGAAATAAAGCTCAACTTGTTGACCAAGGCTACGCACAACAAGAAGGAGTCGACTATGATGAAACATTTGCTCTAGTTGCTCGGTTAGAACCAATTCGAATGTTACTTGCTTATGCTGCATTTAAAGGCTTTAAACGTTTTCAAATAGATGTTAAAATTGCTTTTTAAATGGTTTCATTGATGAAGAAGTTTATGTTAAACAACCACTTGGTTTTGAAAACTCTAAATTTCCATACCATGTGTTTAAACTATCTAAAGCTCTATATGGCCTTAAACAAGCCAACGGTTGGTATGATAGGCTAAGTGCTTTCTTAGTTGAACATGGTTTTCTAGAGGAAAACATTATTCTACTTTATTTATTAAAAGGGCTCCTCTTAAAATCTTATTATTCAAATCTATGTTGAGGATATTATTTTTGGAACTTCTAACCCCTCTTTGTGCAAGGAATTTTCTAATCTTATGCAAAGTGAATTTGAGATGAGCATGATGGGGGAATTGACATTCTTCTTGGGGCTACAAATTCACCAATATGAGAAGGGAATATTCATTTGTCAAAGTGAATATACCAAGGAGCTCATTTAAAAGTTTGGTATAAGTGAAGCAAAAGCCATTGGAACTCCTATGAGCCCCACCTGCTCAATTCACTAAGATGATGAAGGTAAACCAATTGATGAAATAAAGTATAGAGGAATGATTGGTTCACTACTCTATCTTACTTCCAGTCGACCAAATATCATATTTAGTGGTTACAAATGTTCCAAGTATCAGTAAGCTCCTAAGGAATCTCACATTAGTGTTGTCAAGAGAATTATTAGATATTTAATTGGAACAATTTTCCATGGATTATGGTACCCTAAAACTAACTCCTTCAAATTAGAAGGCTTTTCTGATCCTGACTTTGAATGTGATAAAGATGATTGTAAAAGTGCAAGTAGTACATGTCAACTACTTGGACAATCCTTAATTTCTTGGAACAATAAGAAACAAGGAAGTGTATCACTATTCACCACTGAGGCTAAATATATTGTCATTGGGAAATGATGTGCTCAATTATTATGGATGATTCACCAACCAAGTGATTATGATTTATTAATTAAACCTGTTAAACTTTTCTATGATAATTCTAGTGCTATTTGCTTAACAAAAAATCCGGTGCATCATTCTAGGGAAACCATATAGATATTAGATATAATTTTATTAGAGATCATATGCTTGGGGGAGCTATTGAACTGAATTTTTATGTACTAAGAGACAACTAGCTGACATTTTTACAAAACCCCTGCTGGAAGAACTCAGAGAATCTCTACGGATCATTGCTCAACTTGTCTAAATTATTTGCATTCCTTATGAGAAGTAGTCAAAAGTTGTAATTGTGTGGCTATTTGATTTTACCATAGTTATCCGATTTTTCCATAATTATCTTTTTACTTTTATATGCTTCTCTATATCCCTATTTAATCCAACTTGACCGCTCACGTTCCATCATCACCCCTGCCACTTCATCGTTTCTCTTTCCCATAAACCCTTTATATTTTACACTCTTCTTGATATCCTTCTCTCTATGTTCTCACTGCTCACTCTATTCATCTCCATATTTCCTCTCTATCCTACTCCCTTACATTATCTGCCATGTCCAAAACAAACAAATTCTCTCCAAAGACCACTCGCAAAAATAACAAAACTAAAACCAATGGAAAACCCGACTCCCTTTCTACTTGGACTTCTATGGCTCTTTTCTTCTCCTCTCCAATTAACTCTTCAAACTCCATCTCTCTCAAATCTTACATCAGACGTACAACCATTGTTGGTGAGTATGTTGAATCATCAAACATGGTCAAATTTGATTATGACTCAGCCTTCTGTAACACCTTGTACCTTCGGGATAAGGTTTGACCCACATGATGGGAACATAACGGAACTTAGATGAGGTGTATATGAAGTTTTTTGAAAACCAATCAAGTTATAAGAAGTGTCTTTTTGACAAAGTAAAGTTGGAAGCTACTCTACGGGCCATGTTTTCAAGTGAGTATTTAGAAATTTCTATATGTATTTTTGGAATGCTTACTTTATGAAAGTAGTAGCCCTTTGAAATATTGTTTCAACGGTATATGGTGGAGCTCAAATGGACATCTATACAAAAAGTTGTGATTATTTTACTAAAGGATCACAAAGCAGCCTGTCGGAGTCGCAGATGCGATATGCGACGTAGAACCCATTCTGCGATGCATTTCTCATCGCATTTTGAGCCAAATTTCTTTGCTGAAGTCCCCAACCTTCCGTTTCAATATTTGGAAGCATGCGCGGTCGCAGAAGTCCATCCGCGAGCATATGCCAGTGCAGATGCTCTTGAAACTCATTGAAAGTCGCATAATATTCCGAATTTTATTCTACATTTCAGTTTTCCAAAGCCCTAGCATGAATTTTCTCTCCCATCCTCAACCTACCACATCAAGTTAAGTTTGTTCCATATATTCCTAAGAAATTCTAACACTTATACATCAATTATGAACAAGATTATACACTTCAAACTTAGGGTTTTCAAGAAATCCTTTCTCAAGGTTTCAAGTTCAGAGTTTTGGGTTTCATCTTCAAAAGTTCAGACCTTCTCTTCAAGTTTTGGAGTGACTAAGGTATGTAGAGTTTCTATCTACATGTGGAAATATCATTTTTCTTCCACACGCCACGTTCATCCATAAAACTATGAATTTCCATAACTTAGGGTTTTTATTTCAAGTTCATGATAACCCTAAATTACATGTATCATCATCTATCATGTTTGAGTTATTGGTTCCTTATTATATTCTTGATATTCCGTATGTAATCTAGTAATACCCATACATTGAATTCCGTGGGTTCTTAAATACAAGTCATAAATCAATATTCTCAATTGCATGAAATTGTACATGTTTTACACAAGTTATATTATATACTTATTTACATGCTAAATTATAATCACGAATTGTATTTACAAGTTATTTTCATGAAATCAATGGGCTTCTAAGCCAACTATTTTCATGTTCAAATTTTTTGAGTTGCACAGATTACCGAGAAGGCTCAGACAACCTGAAACTACATTTACTTGTGTAGGATAAGGATCATTCCTCCCAGTTAGGATGATACCTTCAAGTTCCCCATGGTGGTTATTGGATCCATCATTTCATGTTCATGTCTCATAGCCCGGCAAGGTGATAGATGGCTTAGATGATCGAGCAGATATCAGATGCCACTTTCATACATGGTGGTTACATGCCGGTTTTGTTAATGCTCTCCCATAAGTATACAGATATATAAATATACAACTATATAGAAATACATACATACAGATTTTATACATGTTTTTACATTCATGTCAGATCATATTCATGCTCATTGTTCAGTTTCATGTTCCTATTATTTCATGTGCCTACTTATTCTTTCAGTTGCTTTACATACAGTATAATTTAAATGTACTTACGTCCCTTTTGCCTAGGGTCTACACTTCATGGTTCAGGTATTGAGTTTCAGGATAAGAGATCAGTTTGCTAGGATCCCATCAGTATCAGCTATTGGTGAGCCCCATTTCATTCGGAGTGTCAGTTTAGTTATGTTCATGATATGTTTTACAATAGAAGTATGTCAGGGCCTTGTCCTGATAAATAATTTTAGCAGTCAGACTCATGTTCAGAGATTTCATACACTAGTTTAGCATGTCATGTCGGATGTTCAGTATTCAGACTTATTTACGTTTTTAGATTATTCCGCAACATCATATTTTCAGAAAATATATTCAGTATCATGTTTTACATGTTTTAAATCATTACCATTGTATGTTTTTATGCCTATGTTGATTCAGCAAGCCATGTGGTTCGCCTGATCATATCCAGTCAGGCACCGAGTGCCGTATTTCACCAAGGCCATAGTTTAGAGTGTTACAAAACTTAGTATCAGATCATAGGTTCAAGTGTCTTAGGAAGTCTATGAAACCATGTCCAGTGGGGTCACTTTTATATATGTGCGTGCCACACATATAAACGATTGACCACCAAGACATTTAGGATTGTCTCACTTCTTTCATACTCTAGATCGTGCAATTAGAGCAGTACTTTCAAGAATTCTTGTAACTCATGCCATGAAGCCTAGAGAAGTAACATTCACTCTCTACCGTATTCCAAACATATCAAATGCTCAAGCAACGAGAAGGAAATTCAAGGTCCAAGTGAGGAAGACTACCCATTGGGGGTATAATCGGGAAGTTCATATTGGTAATATATGAGACTTGAGATAATATTGAAAGTGGAACAAAATACGTAGTTACTATAGACCAGAGCATAACCCTTATAAAAAAGTGCAAAGGCAGTTATTATGTATGGTTATCAGCTTACATCAGTTACCAGCTATAAAGTGTTTCAGCTAGTAGTATTATGGCTATTCAGTACACTAGTGTTCGGTTGTGTAGTTATCACATCCATTTTTTAGTGTATCGAGATTCTTGTGATTTGACTTGTGAGGATACAAAGAGGATTGTGGGTGATAAATTAAAGTGTAAGTGACAATGACTATAGCTATAACTTCACTTTTTTCAAATCCGGGTTAAGACCCAAGACTCGCTAAATGGCTCATGATGTATTTATCAGGTGATAGTACCATTTTAAGGACAAGTTTCTGCATGATAGTATATGTATGTTCTATACCTTACATAATACATTTATTTGGATCTTTTGACCATAGAGCTACAAGTGTGAGGATTATAGCTCAGATTTAAGACCCTACAGGGTAACATGTTATGAAGTTAGCCGTAATACGATAGTTTTGAGCGGAAAAGAGCCTAAGGGTGAAATACTTAGGAGGAAAATGATGTGATATTACAAAATATGTTTCCGTACGACCTATGCACATGACTAGGAAGAGACGATGCACGACATGGGGACCAAGAGTAGATAATATTGGACTTCAGGGGATAGAATTTTATTTGTGCAAGTTTATTCAGATTAGAACCAAAGAGTATGACATTAGTAAGTTACTACAAAGAGTAAATATTACTATGAGATGATAAGATGTGACATTTCCCTCTATGATTATGTGATTAAGTGTTTACTCCATATGTGTATAGTTTGACATGAGTTTAAAGAGTATAGAAAGTTTAGGTTAGATATCTCAATCTTTCATTTAGGAGAGATATAATTGCCCTAAGTTTGTTCCATGTCTATAGCTTAGAAAAGATAGTATACGACTGCAGAATAGGGTCAGATGATGAGGGAAGTTAGAAATCATCTTACGCTTCACTTTAGTATTCAGGACAGAACCAGAGAACATGATGCTAGCAGGTGGCTAGTAAATAATAATAAATATGTTTTGAGTAGATACAATGAATTAGAAATTTTGACAGAGCTAGTAGAGGTATGATTTGATTTTATTAGTTAGGTTAACACTGGTGAGTGGGTAGTAGTTTGAATTCACTGAATGCATGTTAGAACCCAAATAGTTAAAGATAAACATGAAGTACAGTGACAGTAAGAGAAGAAAATCAGCTAAGCAGTAAGAGAGAAAATTACAAAAGAATAGTCTTTAAGAGTTATCCAAAAAGGGGTTTTCCCTAAGACTATCAATGTGAGCGAAGTTAAGTCATTAAGAAAAAATATGCTAGTAAATTCAGTCCATGTAAGTAATTTAGTTCTCCATTCATGTAAGTAATTTAGTTTTCCCTAGTAAGGAAGATCTCCAGAAGTGAGTCAAAATATGAGCCGTCAGTGACATAAAGCACAAAGAATTTGAGAAGATAAGGAAAGTTGGTTGGATCCAAACGAGAGAGAAGGATCCCCAAATATAAGATCTTAACCTTTGGTCCAAGAAAGAGATATGGAAATTGTCAATGAGTACAGTTGAATGTTTGAAAACCCGAAGGGTTAGCATGAGATATGAAAAACTTCAGTTTAGTAATAAGGGCGTAATGAGATAGTCTCTATAAGGAATGTGCCTCGTATGCACAAGGAACACAGAGTGACTATAATGATCATCAATTGACTTCTGTCAAGATCAATTATTATCAATTAAGGGATCACAGAAAAGCTAGAATATCATGCCAGTTATGTGTCACAAAGGTAGTGTCATCGCACGAGACTCTATTCTTCAGGGTGTTGGTTAAAGACTTAGCGCACAATAGTACTATGAGTTTTTCCGAAAGTATATTAGAAAGAAATCATGTATGGGTAGTTTAACTCATGTTGAGACAGACACGAGAATCACGATGAGAGAAGTTCATCATTTAGAAAATCTTGGAGTCCTACTTTTGGACTCAGAAGATGCTAGATTTGTTGTACAGAACAAAGTCAAATCCTCCTTAGTAGTTTAGAGAAAGAGAAAAACAATTTCACGATCCCTATCGATTGCAGCTAAAGAAAGGGATTCGTAGACATAAATCCATAACTGCCAAACAAGGAGGAGATAATGGTACTCTAAGGTACAAAGGAATTTTTTGCGTCCTGCATAAGACAAAAAAGAAAGAAGAAAACAGAAATGCACTACAAAAGTGTGCAATTTCAGCTATGCTCAAAACAATCCTCAAACACAAACAACAGAAGCAAGAATTGAGGAGAATTATTTTTTTTAAATTGCAGCAATTGAAGCAAAGGAAGAGTGTTTAAATTTGGTTGCTTTCAGTAAAATTTTTAGCATAATAAGTTGTTTAATTTTAGGATGTATTTCAATTTTAAATTTTAGCATTCTTCAACTTCATCAACGCTGGCACTGTTAAACCTCCGAGTGCAATAAAGATTCCTTTATTATTTTGCACTAGATTCAAATATATATAAACAATGATACTTTAGAGTTGTTGATATTCATCCTGCTCTTTTACTTGGATATTGTCCATGTTACATCCCGTACTTTCATACGTTAAGTTGTGTCGTAAGTTCAGGAGTGAGATTATCTTTGAGGTTATAAGCAGTTAAACATATTCGTAAGGCTATAAAAGTTTACGATCATGATTGGTGAGTATTAGAAGGGTTATAGTTTAAACGAAAAACACTTTTCAACAAAGTTCGCTAAAAGAATGTAAATTACAATAGCCCGTACCTTTAGGCTATGGTTTTAACCGCTCGACTATGTAAGTAGACCCGAGCTTTAGAGAATTTTTGTCATATTTATGTATGCAAATAAAGAACTCGGTATATAAAAAGATGAAGTCTCAAAATAATTTTAGACTTAAAAGTGTGTCGACAATGATTGAGAATAACATTTTGTGTTCACCAAAAGAGGTCATGAATTAGTGTTATATCAAATAAGCATAATAATGAGTATATGAGGTGCGTTGAAAATGATTTTTATTTAGATAAAATAAAATCAAAAAAATTAATTATGTGTGTAATTGATTAAATAGGAGATGTAGTGAGAGTAAAAAAAATTAAATAAAACCTTTTCGGATAATTATTAATATGAGTGATGGAGAATTGTAGCAAGTGGATGGTCATCACTTATCATATGATGTGGCAACATTCATGATTGTAATTGCGTTTGAGGGCCAAGTGGCATCAAGTGTAGAGAAAAGCATTTACCATACCTTTAGATTCTTATCATTTATCACTAAGAAGTCATTTGAAATAATTTTGTTTTGTACAACTTAGTATTGACCAACCCATGATTTACGTTGTGGCAGCACCATTATTTTCGTCTCTTTCTTTAAAGAGATGAATTACATTTACTTAGTGCTAAGATCGAGGTTATATCCACCTCGATTTCCTCCGGGTAATAGCAAATTGAAGATTTCTTCGTAGAGAAGTGAGGTGACGGGAAACTCTAAACATATAAGGTAAGAATTCTCCTCCACTAGATGAATTTAAGTCAATCTAGATCATATCTAAGTTGCTAAATGAGAAAGTACAAAATTATATCATAAACCATGTTTTGATGTTGTTGTATGGACTATTTAGTGTAAACTGAGTTGTAGCTGAAATTTGGTGTATTTAGTACGTATCTAGTTTTTTAAACTTGAGGGAAGTAGAAGAAATAAAGAGATGTTGTCCGATTCATTATAGAACGAGCGTGTCATTCATATACGTGATATACTAGCATCTTCTTAGCGTAACGAAAGTGTGGTTGTCATTATTGTTGATTGAAGTACTATATGGGTTGCGTTGGATGGATTGTCAAGAGAATCGGCTCAGGTATGTTAAGGCTAAACTCTTTTTTCTTTTGGCATGATTGTTGAAGTGACGATGTCCGATGAAACGTCTGCTAAAGAGACTCTATTTTGGTCTAGAGAAAATATGTTGTTTCTTCAGTCTAAAGGGGATTCCATGACTCCTGTTGTCCGTGGTCGAAACTACTTCATGTACCTTATAACATCTCTTTTATGTTGATATCTCATGACTCCTTGTTGATTTCATAAAACACTAGACATGATGCGTACTATTTTGTTGACTCATATGAGTATTTATTGATAATAGGTTCAAAATTATACTCAGGGGTTAACGACTTTACGTCACTCCGATGAGATCACAACTCGTTCTTATGACTCCAATGATAGTATGAGTTTGTGTGTGGATCTAATGGTGATATATAAGCGAGGTAGTAATGTTATATGTGGGTGTACACTACCTATAGGGTCATGATTATGTATTTTTATTTACCATTGGGCTACGACCGGTTGGGCAGTTACCACCAGTTAGGAAGTTATGTATCGTTATTTACCACTGGTAGTAGTCCATACACGTTATTTACCATCGGGCTATGACCGGTTAGGCAGTTACCACTAGTTGGGCAGTTATGTATCGTTATTTATCACTGGTTAGGAAGACATATTATTTACCACCGAGCTATGACCGGTTGGGCAGTTATCACCAGTTAGGCAGTTATATATATCATTGTTTTCCACCGATTGGGCAGGCACATCATTTACCACTAAACAACGGTCGGTTGAGCACTTACCACTGATCAGTTTGGGCAGACGAACAAATAGACTTACAGCTTTAATATAGCGGCATAGAACAAGGTTGTAATATAATCACATCCAATATATATGTTATGGCCCTCGACGGTATTTCAGAGGTTCAGGTTGACTCGTATCCTTTTTTTATGATTATGTAATATTATATTTTATTTCCGCCTTACATATTCAGTATATTATTCGTATTGATGTCCCTTTCCTAAGGACGCTATGTTTCATGCCACGCAGGTTAATGTAGGTGAGGAGAAGACTCGCCCTTGTAGATCGCGTTCAGATATCAACTTTTGTTGGTGAGCTCTATTTCCCCCTAGAGTATTGCCGAGTCAGGGTGGTGTTTATATCCTTCTGGTACTTTGGGTATGTCGGAGGCTATGTCCCGACTTATGTATTATGTCGACGTTCTTAGAGGCTTTGTCGACATGCCCTGTGTTGTACTATTTGTTCAGTACGGCCTTGTCGGCCTTAGTATGTATATATACATAGGTTGGATTCTTCTATGTGCGGGATTTTATATCATATTACTTTATAGTTATCATTCTGAGGCATTGTCGGCTCAGGAGGTTATACGTTCACATGATGATATTTAGGTGGTTGGCTCGGCCTGTCCAGGCGTCGGGTGCCGTCCACACCCCCAAGGTTGGGGTGTGACAAAAGTGGTATCAAAGCAGGTTTGTTCTAAGGAGTCTACAAAGCCATGTCTAGTAGAGTCTTGCTTATGGGTGTGTTGTGCACCATACTTATAATCAGGAGCTACATGACATTTAGGATTTGTTACATTTCTTTGATATTACAGATCGTGTAGTAGAGATGAGTCATAAGAACTTAATTTTGAGTCGTGCTTCTGACGAGTCAGTGTGAAGTTTCTAACAGATTATGTATGCACCAGAGGTGCAAATATTATATTAGAGCCTTAAGATATAGATGTCAATTCCACCTATGTGGGAGGAAGGTTATGAAATTGTCAAAAGGTAAGATGCGAGATTCAGATGTAAGAGAGGCAAATGTAATGAACGTACGAGATACCTAAGTACATAAGGTTGTGAATAATTCACACTTCATATAGGGCCAGAAGCTCCATGATTTAGTATCCAGAAACAATAGTGGTACTATTAGTATCATGTCTTCAAGTTTATGATTTTCATGTACCAGGAGGTTTAGCGACGAGAGTAAAAATTAGTTAGAAGCGATGTGATGTCTCGCTTGAGGTTTTGAAGTATTATAAGAAAGTCTATGATGCTAGCAAGATAAGGGAAAGGTTACAAATGGTATGAACATAATAGGTGTAGGTCATAAGCCAAATAATGGTAGTGCAACAAGGTTTTAGATGGATAAAAGTAAGGGTAAGAGAAAGTGAATAATGAAGTAATGAGGATAGGATTCCATCAGGACCAGTGTGTTGATAGTTTTCATAAGTTATAGAGAGATCGATATAGCCTGAATGAATCAGAGGAGTTTTAAGACTAGAAGAACTTAAAAGAGGTGGAATGTCACCCTTGATAACAAAACTTGTGAGTAAGATGATAAGCGATAAGAGAATAGTGTTTGAAGATATAAGTTTACGATTGAAGTAACAGTTGAATGAGAAAGAAATTCAAGTATTATATGGGATTAGGATGCCTCCCCTAAGATGAATTATGTTGATACATTATGGAGTATTGTTGTTTAGATATACTATCGTTCCTAAGGTGAATCATGAAAATAGCTTCAGATGTTCGCCGATGAGACATGAGCCCTAGTGGAAATGCATTACGTTAATGATTTTAAGTTACCAATAATGGATTATAGATCGTAATTTAAGATGAATCAATAGTATATGGGTAAAAGTTTCAAAATATGAAATGAGATAGAATGAACTACGTAGGTGTAGTGGTACCATGAAAATAGAGTCATGCAGGCTACGTAACAAAATATAATAATTGTTGTAAGATCGATGAGTTCCAAGTTATATGCCTTAGTATCTTCGGTCTGTTAATCAACTTCCTGCTCTCATTTAGAATAAAGTCTAAAAGGGTAGCATGTTATAGCTTCATATGGGTTCTTAGAATAGTAACTTAGCTAATGGTTTGACGAGTCATGAGAGAAGTATAGTACTCGGGTAAGTCCAACATTCGAGGATGAATGTTCCTAAGGAGAATGATGTTACATCCCGTACTTTAATATGTTAAGTTGTGTCATAAGTTAGTTGATGTAAGCTCAGGAGTGAGATTATTTTTGAGGTTATAAGTAGTTAAACATGTTCCTCCTAAGGCTACAAAGGTTTACGATCATGATTGGTGAGTATTAGAAGGGTTAGAGGTTAAACGAATCAAGAAAAATACTTTTCAACAAAGTTCGCTTAAAGAATGTAAATTGCAATAGCTCGTACCTTTAGGTTATGGTTTTAACCGCTCGACATATGTATGTTGATCCGAACTCTGGAGTATTTTTGTCATATTCATGTATGCAAATAAAGAGCTCGATGTATAAAAAGATGAAGTCCCGAAATGATTTTAGACTTAAAAGTGTGTCGACAATGATTGGAAATAACATTTTGTGTTTACCAAAAGAGGCTATGGACTGGTGTTATATCAAATAAGCATAATAATGAGTATATGAGGTATGTTGAAAATAATTTTTATTTAGATAAAATGAGATCAAAAAAATTAATTATGTGGGTAATTGATTAAATAAGAGATTGTAGTGAAAGTCAAGAAATTAAATAAAACCTTTTCGGATAATTATTAATATGAGTGATGGAGAATTACGGCAAGTGGATGGTCATCATTTATCATATGATGTGGAAACATTCATGATTGTAATTGTGTTTGATGGCCAAGTGGCACTACGTGTAAAGCAAAGCATTTGCCATACCTTTAGATTCTTATCATTTATCACTAAGAAGTCATTTGAAACAATTTTTTTGTACAACTTAGTATTGACCAACCCATGATTTACGTTGTGGCAGCACCATTATTTTCGTTTCTTTCTTTATAGAGATGAAATACATTTACTTAGTGCTACGATCGAGGTTATATCCATCTCGATTTCCATATGGGAATAGCAAATCGAAGATTTCTCCGTAGTGAAGTACGGTGACGGGAAGTTCTAAAGAATGAATAGTTCTTAGCATATAAGGTAAGAATTGTCCTCCTCTAGATGAATTTAAGTCAATCTAGATCATAGCTAAGTTGCTAAATGAGAAAGTACGTAAATTATATCGTAAATCGTATTTTGATGTTCTTGTTGTTGTACGGATTGTTTGGTGATTTTCTAAATTGAGTTATGGCTGGAATTTGGTGGATTTTGTATGGTTCTAGTTGTGGGGGAAGTAGAAGAAATAGGGAGATGTTGTCTGATTCATTATAGACGAGTGTCTTTCGATATACGTGATATACTAGCATCTTCTTAGTGTACCAAAAGTGTGATTGTCATTATTGCAGATTGAGGTACTATACTGGCTGCGTTGGATGGGTTGTCAAGCGAATCGGCTCAAGGTATGTTAAGGCTAAACTCTTTTTTCTTTTGGCATGATTGTTGAAGTGAAAACGTTCGATGAAATGTCTGCTAAAGAGACTCTACTTCGGTCTAGAGAAAATATGTTGTTTCTTCACTCTAAAATGGATTCCATGACTCATGTTGTCCGTGGTCGAAACTACTTCCCGTACCCTATAACATTTTGTTTATGTTGATATCTCGTGACTGTGTTGATTTCATAAAAACTAGACATGATGTGTACTGCTTTGTTGACTCGTATGAGTATTTATTGATAATAGGTTCAAAATGCTACTCGGGGGTTAACGACGTTACGTCGCTCCGATGAGTTCACAACACTTTCTTATGACTCCAATGATAGTATGAGTATGTGTGTGGATCTAATGGTGATATATAAGCGAAGTAGTAAGGTTATATATGTATGTATTATTGGATACAATGTTGCAGGAAATGGAAATAAATAACTGCTAAGTAATACAAGCAACTGAAATTACAATTAACTTGAACAATAAACTGGAATTACAATGAACTTGAACAATAAACTGGATCAGTTATTGGTATGCTGAGTCGAGTGTTTGCACTCTGTCTTTAAGACAATATTGCCCCGTATGTATCCTTTCTACGTCCTGGACAATCATCTCCCAAGATAAACCAGCAAATGAGCAAAGGAAACTCAAGTGCTACCGTGAAGAATTTTGAGTAATGAAATGATGCTGGAAGGTAGTAGGAAGAACTGATTTCATTTCTGTTTTTGTGTTATGTGTGTCTCAACAATCTGGCCAAATGGTCCTTTATATAGTTGAATGAGAGGCTCAGTTAGGAAGATTCAACCAAAATAAATGGATGAATTGAGTGCTGGTTAACGTTCTAGAAACCACAAAGTTCTCTGTCGAATTTGACTTTCTGGAAACTTCAGGGACCAAACTGTACATATGAAACAATTTTGGTCCAAAAAGATAATATCAGAAGAGGCACAACCGGACGGGATGGGCGGGCGGCGGCGGCGGCGCGCGCGGGCTTTTCTCAAACCGAAGTACATCTAGATCCTCCCTCCTTTAAACACATGGGATACCTCTTGGGGTCCCAAACCCCAAGACAACCTTGAGACTTATAAACAAAACAATTCTTTCTTCCTCCACCGATGAGGGAGAATTGATCTCAATACCACACTTTTCCATGTTTCAAACACCTCACTTCGTGGACCAATATCTCTTTCATTTGTCAATGAAATTTGACCATCCTTGGCCCTACGGTTATCTACTTACTTAGTAGATTATGCACGTGTGAAGAACCGAATTCTCCAACATGCGGACCACTAGTATTTAAGCCGTTAAAGTTGGTCGGACGCAACTCCCGCCAAAGGCAAATTTCCAACATGTATGTCTTGTGTTGTACAATTTCTTCAGAATGACCTTGTAGGCCTAGATGTTTGGGTAGAAAATTATGTTGGCCTTGTCTGCTTTAGTACCTATATATACATAGGTTGGGTTATTCTGTGTGCAGGATTTTATATCATATTGCTTTATAGTTATCATTTTGAGGCCTTGTCTGTTGAGAATATAATTATATAATATTAAAAGTGTGTTCTATCTAACATCTTAAGATTTTAGATCAGATGGTCACACACTTCAATATTATATTCTCAACATTGTCGGCTTAGGCGGTTCTTCTGTGTGCAGGATTTTATTGTTTGTGTCCAATAATATAATAGAAGATAGTTGGTTTTCTGTACTATTCTTAAATGTGTTTATTATGCTGAAACTTCTGTGGTATTTTATGGTCCTACAGGGAGATAGCAGAACATCTCTCGTTTCCACCTGTTAAACGGCATTGCAGTATGCTCACTGAGGATGTAATAAAGGCATGCCAAGAAATTATGGTTCCCTAGTAGATGGCTTAGTCGACCATTGTTTACCAAATCTGGGATTTTTAGCTTTAAGGTTCAGCATTCGTCAGTGGTATGGCCTGGATGTCCTAAATATAAGCACACTTTTTGAAACTGTCGTCAGGCAGTGGGACGTATTTAGGGACTCCTTCCAATACTGGCTGCAAAGCTCCCATTGACCTTAGCTTCTCAAATATAGATGAGGGAGGCTCGCCTTCTGAGATGAAACTTTGGGGATGATTGATCGCTTTAATAATGATTGGCTTTTTTCCCTTGTAATTCCTTCTAGTCCTGCTCAGAATACATTGTTCCCAACTCGGAACGATCATTGATACTCTATTTTGGCTGCTCGCTCTTGTAATAAGGAAGACTTTCCTTTCAGCTAGCTAGATAAACTTGGCTTCCAGCATTTTGTTCCATCATTGGGTCTGTATCTAAAAAGCTTAAGCTGTTAGAGATATCACATTTTTAATATTTAATTATATTCTCAACACGCCCCCTCATGTGCTGGCCTGATTTTCTTTCATGATCCAAGCACATGAAAATTCTTTTTGATAATGGCTAGCGGCGAGATTTGATCTCAGGACCTTCACTTGTTCTAATACTATGTTGATGTGTGTGACAATCTCATCAAAAAGCTTAAGCTATTAGAGAGAGCACACTTTTAATATTTGATTATATTCGCATCACTACCCTCACGTGCTGGCCTGATTGTTTTTCTTGGTCCAAGCATGTGAAAATTCTTTTTGATATTGGATAGTGGTGAGGTTTGATCCCAGGATCTTTGGCCTTCTCTGATGTCATGTTGAAGTGTGTGACCATTTTATCTAAATGATTAAATTGTTAGAGAGAGCACATTTTTTATATTTAATTATATTCTCAATATGGTCATATGGTGTGCAATCAATGTCGGCATTTATCCACATACCTTCCATTTCTTGATTTGTTCCTCAGGCCCGATGGAATCTCTCTTTAGAGGAGCGTACAAACTTGTGAGTCATTTGATGTCGTCAGCAAATCGCACTGTGTGATAATCAAATGGTGACCTTGTAATGGATGGCTTTAGGAGGTTTTCCAACTTCTTGTTGATTCGTTGAATTTTAGCTTGGATCCTGCGGTCTTGACATCGGTTATTGCATATCTCATTTTGAATCGACTCCTCGGTTTCCTCATCGCTAATCATGTCAATCACTAGGACTATGACATCTATGTTCTCTCCAGATTTCATCCTTAACACGAGTCAACCTTCCGAAGAAAACAACATTGTATTAGAAATGGAACATATAATTGGAAGAGATTTTCGGGAAACATAGTCATCGTGGATTGGACGATGACTTGACATTTTTCTGTTAAACTCGGAACGTAGTATTTTGGGGATTTGTAAGGTTTTCGAGCGTCTAAATGGATTTTGAAGTCGGACTTTGGAGGCTTGTTTAGGAAATTTTATATGCCTAAAGTCACTCTGAGATTGTTGGAGTGGAGTAACGGATTAATCATATTTTAAGAAAAACATATGTATATAATACACACAAAACAAACAAAGCAAAGTACATACCGTAACACATAATCAATTTATAGCGCGTCCTAACATGTGTGTGACCTTTTATGCCAAGGTTGGCCTAACGTTTGAAGGATGGATATGCCCTTATAAGATGTTCCATTACCCCAAAAAAAAGTTTCATTGATAATATAATATTCCCGTTAAAGATACAAACTTTCATGAAACATGATAAGCCAAATGGGGATACATGATCTTTAACTTTCATGAAACATGACAAGCCAAATGGGGATACATAATAACCGAAGGGAAAATACAAAAGTCAATCCCATGTAGGGGTACAAGATACTAAGGTGTCGTGGATGGTTATTCGGCGGTCCTCACCTTCGTGTCATTCTAAATCACTCCCTGGATATGATACCGGTTCGTGAGTAGTTAAGCATTAGACAAACATCCCCCATCTTCGAGCCCTACCCCTCTAACGGTTTCAATTTGTTCTTCCATTTTGCCGTCAAGGGTGACTAGACAATTCCTCAAGGTTTCCAACTCTTGAGTCAAGTCGGCTATGACTTTTCCATCCGCTACTTGTTTTTGTTGACACATTTCCTCTCTTTACCGAGCCTACCTCTGGAATAAGTGTAGTTGAACCTGAGCCTCGAAATCAACATCCCTAATGCAATCATATACATTTGGGCCGGGATGATAGTTCCTTGTAAGTCTTCTCTCAACCAAGCCTTGTACATCCTATCATACCATGCTCGAAATCTATCTCTAACCATGGTCTACGGCCCATAGACTTTGTACTCTTCCAATCGCGGATAATGTCTCCGACGAAGTAGTCAATAGCATATTGACTCATGTCTCCCACTTGGTGTATCTCTTGTTTCCTCCCAAACTTCCTTAGGACTCTTATGGGCACATAGTGTCGGTTCTCTCCAATGCCCATCAATGCTAAGAATAGAAGCATTTCTCCGCGAACGATGACATCTTTTGAAGTGAAGTTGTTGAACATCCATTGAACATTTTCTTCTCTTAATTCTATATGGGCCCAACCTTTCTTAGTTCGTCATTGTCAGAAGTTCCTTTAATACAACAATGTTAGGTGGAACTCAATGTTGTCACCCCCCGCTGGGGCCTCAAGTGTTTCTCATCCTGAGCTTTGTTGATGACCTTTTACTATTCAGTAGAGGTGACACCATTTTTGTAAGGTTGTTATATGGTATTTGCATGGAATTCTCAGTAGCCAATGTTGACAAAAGCTCCATTTATTTTAGAGGCGTCTCTCCTGAGATACAATAGTAGATATTGTAAGAATTGGGCTTCTCACATGGTGCTTTGCCTATTGGAACTTAGGAGTTCCTCTAAGTACTAAGATAGTGTATGTTTACAATGTTAACATTTGATAAGATTATGGAAGAATAAAAAACATGACTTCTAGATTCGTCTCTTATGCAGGAGGAACTCAAGAACTCAACTGATTAAAAGTGTTGTTTCCTGTCCATGTTTTTTGGTCTCAGGTGTTTGTGTTGCCTAAGAAAGTTATCAAATGTATTGAAGCCTTGTGTAGGAGTTTCTTATGGACAGGGGGATCAGACTTATCTAGGAAAGCATTGATTGCATGGGATCAACTATATTTCCCCAGAAGAGCGGGGCTCTTAACATTTTGGATATATGGACATGGAACAAAGCGGCAATTCGTAAACTTCTTTGAATTTGAGCAAAAAGAAATGTGGGTTCAATGCGTACTATGGGTGTAACATCCATACTTTCGGATCATGATTTGAATCGCTAGGCGTATGTAAAATCACTAGATGTATGCAAATAGACCCGAGCGTTAGGAAACTTTTTGGTCATATTCACGTATGAAAATAAGGAAGCTTAGTATATAAAAGGATAAAACCCCAAAATAACTTAGGACTTAAGATGTGTGACGACGGATTTGAAAATAATAGTTGTATGTCCCAAAAGATGTTATGGACTAGTGCTATATCGCATGATTATGACATTGAGTATATGAAGGTTTTATAAGTCATTAAGGTTTAAGTGAATTGGTACTAAGAAATTAATTATATGTGTGATGAGTTAAATGTGGAAGGTAGTCTAGGAGATGGGTTACACATGTAGAAGAATTAAGGTTGCATGAACCTTAATTCATAACGTGGCATTTGGGGGACATTACATTTAAGCCTACAACTTTAAGTGGGGGACATTACATGTAATGTGGTCCTAATCATTTTGGGGAAAACGAATAGAAGAGTTGAGGGGGGGACTCTCTTTCTCTTTGAAATCTAAGTAAAGTGAAGCAATTTCATTTCATAGAGTAAGATAACCACTTTAGGATAGTATAGATTAGATATGGCCACATGGTACCTTCTGGTCATATCTCGCAATAGGTGGAAATTTATGGATTTATGAAGTTTGTGTTCGGTTCTATATAGAGAAAGGAAAATGCTTCTCTGTTATTATTTCTTTTTAGGAAACAAATTGCAGCAATTAAGCTTCATTAATGTCTGGTTTATGTATCGTGAGAGGGGGGAAGACCGAGAGGAAATCAAGGTTAGGCATCTGTCAAAGTTGACTTGTTGTGGTCATTTGAAGGTCGGATCGAGGTATGTTAAGGCAAATTCTTCTTTCTTTTGGCGTGTTCCATGTAAGAAACGTAACTGTGATATTATTCCATAAATTATTATACTCCTAGTAGTTAAGAATGTGCATGTTATTAATTCCAATGTTGAAAGCATGCCTAAATATGTTCTTAAATCGTTACTGAGGTATCTGGGAAAGATGTTGATATTCCCAATGTTAGCTGAAGGTACATGTTAATATTTCCAATGTTATCCGAAGGGGTAAGGTTATTACGTCATCCGATAAGTTCAGAATATTTTATTGTTACTCATGCATTTTTATTTGCATTATATTCATATATTACCCTGGACCCACATGTGCTATGCACATTACTATATGGTAAATATTATGTATATGTAGGGGATATGGGAAAGGGAAGGCGTTATTTATGCACACCACCTGCAGATGGTACAGACTATCATGAAAAAGCCCAAAGAGGCAAATATTTATGCCCTTGTGTGGCCAATATGATATGACGCCCTTATGTGGCTGATATAACCTTATGCCCACAGAGGCGATTATGGGAAGGAAGATGCCCTTGTGTGGCCAATATTTATATGTATACCACATTTGCATTGTGCATAACATTTAGGCATATTAGGGCCCTCAAAGGCATTTACTGCTGGTCAGTTGTTTCTATCAGCTATCTTTGTCGACTGTTTCTGTTTCAGATTATTATGTATTTCTGTTATGGTATTCTTCATGGCTGACATACTCAGTACATCAGTAGTACTGACATCCCTTTTGCCGGGGACACTGCGTTTAATGCCCGTAGGTTCAGTTAAAGAGGGTGTTGGTTCGCGCTAGTAGGTTGCTAGTTCAGTTAATGTGGGAGCACTCTATTTGTTCCAGAGTTACAGTCTAGTCTTGGTATGATAATTTGTATCTGCATATGGGTACGGCGGGGCCTGTCCCGTCTTTGTGATGTCATATTTTCTTTAGAGGCTTGTAGACAGTTGTCCTGTGTATAGTAGTTGTGTATGGCCTTGTCGGCTGTAATGTATATGTCAGTCTAATATTTGGTAACGGCCCTTGTGGCCATGATTGATTTTGGTTAGCTGTTAGTTGTATAATGAGCGGTGCCAGGCAAGCAGGGTCCGGGTGCTCGTCATGGCCCTCCGGTTTGGATCGTGACAAACTTGGTATCAGAGCATGTCTGTCCTAGGGAGTATCCAAGTTGTGTCTAGTAAAGTCGTGTTTATGAGTGTGTAGCATGCCACACTTATAAACATGAGGCTTCAAGGCATTTAGGGATGGTTTTCATTTTTTCATATCATAGACTGTGCAGTAGAGCTGAGTCTTAAGAATTCGGGTTTAACTCATGCCCGTTACTATTTTGGTAATGCCGATTACCGAAAAGACTTCGGTTAGTTCATAATCATGTCCGATAAGTAAGTGACTTCTACCAGACGATTGATACACCAGAAGGGCAGTATTATGTAAAAAGTTTCAAGATTATGAGGAATCGTCTCACTCATAAACGGAAGAGATAATGCTAGCCTGACAAGAAAAATGTTTGTTTTTTTAAAAAAAAGAGTAAAGTAAAGGAAGTACTAAGCACCTGAACGCAGAAGATTGTAAGGATTCTCTCAGTAGACCTTATCGTGTTTAAGATTAGCAGGGAGATTGAAGTTGGATTGAGTGTAAATACGAGTAGTATGCTCTCTATTGGGACAGATCCGTCAGAGGATATGAGTAAGTTGCTGCTATTGGATTGCCATTTGTGGTGGTTATCCTTTGATGTTTCTGGTTGCTACAACAGAGGAATGACACTACCCTTTGAGCTGAACTAGTGTTGACTTTGTTGTTGTTATGTTCTAACTAAGACCTCTGATCTCCTCTAATTTGGGCAAGGTGATTGTTGTTTTAGGCTGATGCGCTTTGAAAAAAAATTGATATTATGTTTACACATGTGCTACTGCCGTATGTGCTACAGTTAATGAAAAAAATCACCACATTTGATGTAAGCAATTGTTGCATTTTTGGAAGCATTATTGATGCCCATTCTTGAGATGAACTGTTGTTATAATTGTGTTACTGTTTAAAAAAAATAGACACACCACTTGAGCCTTGCGATAGCTACTTTCAAACCTTAGCATGAGTTATTGGCTAAAAGTTATCATACTTTGTTGTTGTTTTGACAAACTTTTGCATCTTAAGCAATGCTACTTTGGAGCAGAACTTGCTGCCATTTGAGCTGAGCTGAGCTTCATTTTTTTTGAGCTGGGTTTATGCATCATTTTTTGCTACATTGCTGCCGCAGATTTGAGAAATGTGTGGCTATTTAATGCTACTTGCTACTGTTGTTTGATTGTTGTTTATTTATGTAATTTGAGGCCAAGTAGTTGTTGTATCTTGAGCTAAGTTGTAACTACAATGTAAGGCAAGCAAAATGCCACATTCTGAGCCAAATTCCTACAACATTTCATGGCCAGCAGATGCTACATTTGAGCCAAAGTGTTGCTACACTTTAAGGCAAAACAGAATTGTTGCGTTGAACCATTGTCTCATTCGAAATGTTTCTGAGCAGCTTCACTTTGGAAAGCAAATGCTACACTTGATAAACTTGTTGTATCTGGGATTGAAATTGCTGCTAAGACTTGTTGATTGCTGCTGAAATTGAAAAGGACAGAACCTAATTTGATCAAAGATAACCACTGCCTTTATTCTACAAAATGAACAGATACGACACTTAGATTTATTGGTATGTTATGTTGTTATGTTTGGGTGGTTGTCGTGTCCTTGAGATTGGCAGATATCCCCATTTTTGTGGCAAATTACTTGAGGGCTAAAACCAAACATTTTCTGGTTTGCTGAAGTCAAAGCTGCTAAGCAGTTGCTGGTTTCTGGGATCCTATACTATGATTTTTCTCTCAGATATTCTTGATTATATTCACTGATTTGAAACAGATACTATACTTAAGGGATGATGAGATTATAATTATGTAGGTTTCACAAAGGTATGATTACTCTAGAACAACGTAAGGACCAATGGTAGAGGAGGAACAGTAAATAATTCTACGGCTAAAGGAACCTCTGATGTTCAGACAGATAGTATGAGAAATACATTGAGATAAAAAGTTTCCCCCAAGGCAACTTGAAATGGAAATGTGAAGGTAAGACGAGTGGGCGCTCGATCGATGGGAGATCTAATAATGGTAAGAATTCGAGTTTAACTCGTGTCTGATACTATTTCAGTAATGCCGGTTATCAAAAAGACTTTGGTTAGTTCATATTCATAGTCAGTAAACGAGTGACTTCTACAAGATTATTGATACGCCAGAAGGGCAGTATTATGTTCAAAAATTTGAGATTGGGAGAAATTGTCTCACTTATACACAAAAGAGATAATGCAAATATGGAAAGCGAAATGTTTGCTTTGGGATACAAAAAAAAGTAGATGAAGTACTAAGCACCGGAACGCAGAAGATTGTAAGGATTTTCTCTGTAGACCTTATCGTGCTTATGATTATAGCAATGCCTTCTTCCAGTAAGGTTATGATTAGCAGGGAGATTGAAGTTGGATTGAGTGTAAATACGAGTAGTATGATATCTATTGAGACAGATCCGTCAGGGGGTATGAGTAAGTTGCTTTTCCAGGCACGACTTCATCCTAGAACATTTGATAGAGATAGGCCCTTAAGAGGTCAGGGAATTTACCTTTACCAGTCGTGGACCGCCTATGGTTAGAAGGGTTCGAATATGCCAATATCTCAGGGTCAAAGTTGTAAAGGTCGAGTGAGACCGCCCCAACCATCTTGTTGTCAATGTGGTCGAGTGCATGCCGGATTAAGCCACAAAGGTACATGAGGTTGGCTTAGGGTGGTAGCCATAGCCACAATGTTCTGAAGTATCCCACGTAGATGTGCAAAGGTAAGGATAAGATAATTATGAGTTGTACAGATGTAAAAGCAGAAGACATAATTGGAAGGTTTAGCAGGTTATGAAAATCTACATGTTTTACAGTGACTCATGCTGATTAGAATAGATTGGAAATTGTCCCAAGGTAGCAATAACGAGAAAGGATTGCCACAATCCAATCGTCTGAAGAGTGACCATCAGTAAAATTTAAGAAGATCACGTAAAGTGACGTACCTAGAATGGTGAACCAAGTCATATATAAGGATCGAATTATCCACGATGGTGGAAGGGGACATAAGCCTCTCGTCCTTGCGTGAAGGGCGATATCACATATTATTGAGAATTACATCTATCTATGTTAGTAAGCTAAGGTATGCTATAGGTATTGGACTAGTAAGGTCTTCAGCTTCATTGTGCAGCATGTTACAATTCTAAATAACCTCTGGATAACAATAGCTTGTTGGGGGCAATTGAGGACAAGAACTATGGAACAATCGAAAAATGGTTGTAAGAATATGAAAATAATTAATAAGTATAAATGGAATGGTATGACCAAGTATCAAGGCAGAAATGTTTTTCGTTTAACGACGAGTAGAAGGAATGATTACGACAAAAAGGATAAAGGTGAATGCAATGTAGGTTTCATAAATGTATGATTACTTTAGAACAGCGTAAGGACCAATGGTGGAGAAGGGACAATAAGAACTCTTCGGACAAAAGTGGCGCTTCTCTAATGTTTAGAAAGAGAGTATGAGAGATACTTTGAGATAAGAGATTTCCCCAAGGTAACTTGAAATAGAAATGTAAAGGTAAGACGAATGAGCATTCGGTCGATGAGAGATCTAATAATGATAAGACAATAAAACTGGACAAGTCATGAGATCATGGAACACCGTGGATTGAATCTAAACATATGAAGCATTAGTTCTACAACATATGCAGTCACACCTCTCAGAAAGTATGTAAATGGAAGTAACAGTGAGTAAAGCTTGAGATTAGCGCCTAAACAGGTGGAAAGGGGCCAACGACGCATGTGGATATAATGTAGATCTTAAAGAAGTATTTCAAAGAAATAATGACATTATAATGAAAATAAAATGTCAGACAAATACAGATGTCTATGAGCATTACTGAACTGACCAAAGATTCTACGGGATAGATAAAGTAATGGATTTTACAGCTTAACAAGATCAAGGAATTTTTTTCTCAAAAGCGTCATTGACAGAAAGTTTTAGCAATGAGGCGAGTGAAGGAATTCGAATCTAAGTATAATGACCAGGTTTGGATATAGTAGGCCAACGTCATGTAATGTAAATTCTTCAGAATCTTCCACGTACTGACTGAGGGAATAAGTTAACAAATCATCCTTTAAGGGTTGGTAACACCAATGATTGAAATCAGGAGCAATGTTTGAGATTACGTATGTATACTCGAATATCTTAGAACTATTCTATAAGCGACTTGACCGAGTCTACGAAGAAGAGTGCGACAAGTAAGAAAATGAGTGAACAAGTGTCAAGAGAAGTAAGAAAGGGAGTTGTTTATCATTACGAGTAATGAGAAAGTACAGATTCCCTTCAGACCATGAATAAGAGTTAACTATGATGATACACGTACTTCAGGTTTGATGACATTGTCCATAAAGAGTTTTTTAGCACACCAGTTAGTAAACAAAGGTAAGTTAACAATAGAATCATTCGTGTATAAGCAACTTGGTTAAATGTGAGAACGAAGGAGAAACGTTGACCTGAGGGAACACATCAGTTAATTAAGTGCGAGTCCAACTGGAGGATTCAAGTAATGATAGCCCTATGACTCATAATACAGTAGGGTCATCCCTCATATTGGAAGAAAATGAACGTCATAATGAAGATCCTATTTTTAGAGAAGATTGGGAAAGATATTTAGCAAAAAAGAACAACAACCTTCGATTATAATGGGAGAGGGACCCCAAGTGGAAGGTCCATTTGTGTACTCCCAATGTAGCAGGATTACGAGATAAAATTTTGACGGAAGTCCATTGTTCACAATATTCCGTTCACCCTGGATCTACTAAGATGTATCATGATCTCAAATGTATGTATTGGTGGAATGACCTAAAGAGGAACATTGGAGAGTTGGTAGCTCAGTGTCTTAATTGTCAGCAAGTAAAAGTAAAACACCAAAAGCCCGGTGTCTTGACTCAGAACATTGAAATTCCGACGTGGAAATGGGAAATGATTAATATGGATTTCATTACAGATTTACCTCGCTCTTATCATAAGTTTGATTCCATTTGGGTGATTGTTAATAGATTGATCAAATCAGCTCATTTCCTAGTGTCAAAACTACTTACCCAGCCGAGGCTACACACATATGTACGTTAATGACATTGTTCGCCTTGGTGGTATGCTTAGTTCTATTATATCTGACCGAGATGCGCAACTCATAGCTAGTTCCTGGAGATCGTTTCAAAAAAGGTTTGGACATTCAAGCTAATCTTAGCATAGTTTTCCACCCTTAAATAAACGGGCAGGCCGAGCGTAAGGTTCAACGCTCGAGGACACGCTACGAGCTTGGGTATTAAAATTTAAGGGAAGTTGGGATGATCATTTACCCGTTATTGAATTTGCGTACGATAATTGTTATCATGCTGGCGCTAAAACGGCTCCATAGTAGGCTTTGTATGGACGAAAATATCGATCTCCTATCGGGTGGTTCGAAGTAGGTGAACCAGGATTATTTGGGCCTGGCTTAGTGCACCAAGCCATAGAGAAGGTGAAGCTTATCCAATAATGGTTGTTAACCGCTCAGAGTCGTTAGAGGTCGTATTCAGATGTACGACAACGAGACTTAGAGTTCCGAGTGGATGATTGGGTGTTCTTGAAGATTTCTCCTATAAAGGGTGTAATAAGATTTGGGAAAAATGGGAAAGCTCAGTCCAAGGTACATTGTGCCATATCGCATAATTCGATGAAGTGGCCAAGTAGCTTACTAGTTGATTTTGTCTTGGCAGTTAGAGTTTGTTTCATTCGGTTTTCCATGTTTCCATGCGGGGAACATGTGTTGGGAATCCTTTCCAGATTGTACCGATTGACGATGTGAAGGTTACAGAGGACCTATCATAGGAAAAGGTTTCTATTGTTATCATTGATCGATAAGTCCGCAAATTGATGACTAAAGAAGTAGCCTCCGTAAAAATTTTATGGTGAAATAAGAATGTAGAAGAAGTGACACGAAAGGCGGAAGAGGAGATGAAACACAAATATCCATGTCTATTACAGATTAACGTCGAGGTTCCGAGAAAGGTATAAGGTGGATTCTATTTCATAAAGGCTTGGTGACCATGTGGGATCTGGTGTAATGACGTATGCTATTTTGTATAGCATGTGAAGCGGTGGAGATGTTTCTGACTACGTGATAGGAAGTAGATATTGTTGACACCCAATTTTGTCTCATCTTTCCGATTTATTTGCAATTTTAAATATTTTTGACACCTCAAAATAATTTTAATATATATATAAATAAGGTTATAATATCATCGTTCATTCTCAATATCATCATTTATTATTATTGTTACTATTATTCGTATTTTTTACTATCATTTTCCTCTTAATATCATAATCATAGTTTTTATTCTAATATTATATGTTATTATATTTTCGCACGACGTCGCATTTTAAATTAAGCATTAAACATTTCGTAAATATTATATTTTTTTTATTATCACATCGTTATATTTTATTTAAATAATTTACATTCTTTCTTAAAAAAACATTTTAAACTTTTTATTTTTTACCCCCAACTCATTTTTCCTTAAACCCAAAACAATTTCTACCCAACCCACAAAATTAATTCCACCAAAGGGCCCAACTGACCACCGCACTTATCACCTTACCCGCGACCCAATATGTCAGCCCAACCAGTCAACCACCATGCCCAACCGTCGGCCCACAATCCCAACCCATTTATTCCTCCAAACCAAACTAACCTAAAACCAAAAATAAAAAAGAAAAAGACCTAGCCCCTCTTTCTCTTCCAACCCTACACCCCTGCCGCCTCCCGCTGCCCCTACCCCCACATATGCCGACCTACACCCCTACCCCCACCTACGCCGACCTACATCCTTACCCCTACGTCGCTGCATCCTACACCCTGACAGCATCACATCCACGTCGCAACCTACACCCTAAAATTCATATAAAAAATCATCTACTTTACCCTTTTTTAAAAATTCAAACTCGATTCTTTGGGGGAGGGGGGTAATCCACCTATAACCCCCCCCCCCTTGTTCTTCATGAGGGGGGATTTGGAGGTCCAAAATCAAGTTTTAAATTTTGAAAAATCCGAAATCTTCTTAAGGTTATTTGTTTCTTCTTTGCATATGTTCTTCATTTTAAAAAGGGGTCCGAAATATAAGTTGAATTTTTTTGGTATTTGGGATCCGAAATTCATATCTAGAATTCCAAATTTGTGTTCTAAATTTCAAAAAAGATACAAAAATGGTTTGTTTTGGGTGTTGAAGAATCTGAATTTTTTGCTACTCTTCACTTTTTTTTTCGGACTCCGGGTCAGGTCGGGTCGGGTCGAATCTGGGTCAAAATCATATTTCAATTCGAGTTCAATGACTGTAAATTCAAGTTTTTTTGTTCTTAGTTTTGGTTACGAATCCCCCCTTTCATTTCTTAATTATAATCCGAAGATACCCTTTTTTGTTCTTAGATTTCCTAATCCTAAAATACTACTTTTAGCCTTTAATTTTGCAATCTGAAAATTCTATTTCATTCCTCATATTGTTTGCTCAATTTGGGTTTGATTTGATTCCGGGTTGGGTCGGGTCACTGTCGGGTCCAGTCAGTACCGGGTCGGGTTGAATTTCTAGAAATAGAATTCAATTCTGTTTTTCAGGTTGAAAAATCAAAATTCGGTAATCAAAAAAATCAGAATTCTGAAAAATATTTCTAAGCGGATTCGATGATTCGAGAGAACGTCTCGGTTCGCTACCCGGAAAAGGTCAGTAAACTCCTATTTTATCTCTCATTTTTAGCATGCTTAACATTCTGTTTTTGTTGAAAATTAGCCTAGGATTATGTGGGATGATCTCGAGCATGTCTACTTTTAGTTTCGGGTTTATAAGTATATATTTTGATTAATTTCTGATTGATTATTTAAATGATGCTCTGTTTGGTATTGTTATGATAGATGATTGGTGAACTAATTATCATTTGTTTGTTCTAAGATGTTGGTCATGTTTTAAAATGTCGGTTAAGATTAGTATGGGCTTAGAAAGAAACTATGGTTGGTTAAATGTGCTTGTGATACTTAGTTGATGATTTATGCCTAAATATGTTGTGGTTTGTGTGATCTAAGCACGATTTCAATATCCGTTTAAAGATGATGATAAGCTAAGTTCCTACATTTGGTTAAGTTTATTTTAATTGGTAATTTGTTATATTCAAAATCTATTTAGTAACCATAATGACAATGTTATGTTGCGGTTTGGAAATATCACTATGTTTAATGTGGAGTCTAAATGTTTGTGTGTTTAGTTTGAGTCAAAATTGTTATGCCTATTTGAAAATGCTATGTTATTTGATTATTTATCGATTCCTATTTTAGTGTGATTGTCAAACTAGTCATATAATATCTTATCTAGCTAAAGGTGATGCCTATAATTTCTTTCACGTTGATTGGGTATGTAAGGTAGAAATGATCTTAGTACGTCATGTTGTTATTGAGATGACCAAATTTATTCTAATGCACTCCTTCTATTTCGTTAGTTGTATGTAAAATGTGGAAAATAAAATTTGTTAAAGTTTCTTTTTCCTACTTCCTGATCCAAACAGACCCTTCTTTCCTATTTTGAATATGAATTTTTCTCTGTGTGCCTAATATTTTACTTTTCACATGTGATATCATTTATGTGATTTCTAATTGTAATATGTATTTTTCAACTCTTTGTGTACAGCCTATGGGTCTGTGGCCCGTCTCACACTATTTCTTTGCCATCGTTTGAGTCGTTGGGACTAGGGACCCAACAATATACTATTTTCATCAAAGTATAGCATAAATAAAGAATCAACAACATATTATTTTCATGAATCATTTATTCATATTCTTGATATATCTATATTTTATGTTTCATCTACTAATTCTTTTATTTTCTTTTCTTTACATGAAATGCATCGGGAGAAATGAGAGTCTCATTATGAGACTCATCAAATGAAGACCCGTGTCTATGTTACTTGCATTCTCTGGCCTCGGAACGTCAAAACAAATAGGGCGCAATGATATCGTCGTCCGCCCTAGTCGTTGCCTTTATTACTTGTCTAATCTGTCTTTCATCATTATTCAGGTTGTAATAATTATTTAATTCTGTATTGTCATTAGGATGCTTAGAATAATTAGGCCGTGAATAAATGAATGAATAGGATAGTTTAACTGCCGTTAGTTTATTTCTTAGGCTCGGTTAATTTGGAAACCCATCGCTAGCTTTATTCGTTTTAGGGCCGTCACGTATGTTCCAAATTCAGACGCTAGTAATTTTATTTTAGGCTCGTTATGCACATTTTAATCTCTTTCAAAAGAATTTGACTATCTTTTACTCACCCTTTTTTAAATCCTAAAAATAAGGTTTGCATTTTATCCGATTTGTAATATTGAAAGATTTTCATAAAATTTCTCTTCACATTATAAATAAAAAAATTGCTTTCTTCTATTATCAAATCGCCAAATACGTATTTTTGTAAACAAATAAACTTTAAATCTATTTTTATGAATAATGTCAGTAAAATGCATACTTTTCTCAACTCTACGTATATTTATAAATAGTGCTTTACAAATGTATGCTTTTATGTATTCTATAAATAAATGCATGCCTTTTCCAAAATCAACTTCACATATATACGAAACGCATACTTTATGTGTATAATGTATACTTTTCATCAAAATCAATTTTACATGCAAAGGCATGTTTTCATCAAAATCAATTCACATGCATCTTGTAAACGATGTTATACAAGTGCATGCACTTTTATTCTACATGCATCTTATAAGTCATGTCTCACAAATGCACGCTTTTTCAGTCCTATAAGCTAAGCCATGCATTTTGTCAAAAAATATATTTTTAATTGATTATTTGCAATATCCTTTTCTTAAAGTTCATACTTTTAAAGATACATTTTCAACATAATAAATAACTTGAGTTTGACCGGATAACTACAAGTTGACGGATCTTAAAGGATGCCTAACCCCTTCTCTTTAGGATGATAAAGAACCCTTACCTAGAATCTCATAATTTAACAGACCATAAATCAGAGTTATTTTGTAGCATTTATGCTAATATTTAGGTGTCCTAATTCACCGTAAAATAAATTAGGTGGCGACTCCAAAAATAAGCTTTAGAAGCTTTTTAATTTTAAACACACAGGGGATTCGGCCGGGTTAAAAAAATGGCGCGCACAGCATGGCGACTCCACTGGGAAAATTCATGTTCTTAACCATAACAAACTCAGGTTAATTATTATTGCACTTATTTTGCTCCTTATTTGATCTACTGCTTTAAATGTTTTCTTTTTTGAAACTTTGTATGTTTAACTGCTTTAATTGCTACTTTCTTTACTGCTTTTCTTAAATTGGCATTCCACTCATATTTCTTCCACTTCAGAAAATTGACACTACCACACATAACACGCGAGGTGTGTTTCGTGCACCCGCAAAATTTTCTTTCAAAATTCCAAATTTTAGGAGAGTTGGCGTATGCGTGGTGTGTCCGGACCATTCGGTGGCCGCGTAGCCTTCTCACTCGAGTAGTTCGCTCGGGAACCTTGGGTCTAGTAAGCCAAATCTTAGAAAAACTTAGAATAGAGCTATACTACCCTTTATTTTGAGTCATGCATGCATACATCTTAAGTGGTTCGATCCTTGGTATCGACTCCATAATTAAGAAATCCACCAATTGTCGACGGGTCTCGCAACCCAATGGCCAATCAGCATATTATGTGTAGCATGATAATGATAGACGGATCCAAGCCTAATCATGACATGCCGAAATTGAAATATGTATATTCATTTTTGTATATTTGTATTATAGATGGAATCTATGCCGCATGTCAGGATGGTGAGTGGGATTCCGAGTAAGCTAAATATATGGTGGGCAAATTTCGACCTTGGCAGCCAAATGGCAATTAGGAGGAGATTGGGTTGTGTCGTTTCATTGTTCGATGTCTTCCCCGATCACCACTTGGTCATAACACTAATTCAGTTTTGGGATCCAGATCAGGTTGTCTTTAAATTCAGAGATTTTGAGATAACTCCTACTTTGGAAGAGATCAACTATTTCACCAATTTAATTTACCAAGGTAGAGCATAAATTATCCCGCACGGTCAGTCCAGAAAGAAATTTCTCCACTACTTGGGGCTGAAGAACACTAAGGAACTTCGGTGCTTTGAGAATAACTGGGTCTCTTTGGATTATCTTTATGAAAGATATGGCTGTCGAGATGGTTACAAGCTGTTCAAAAATGAATTCTCTTGCACTCCCGACCATTGGTGGGTTAGACGTCCTATTGCATTTGCTGTCACTTTACTGGGGACTTTGGTAATCCCACTTGAGCACAGGAAGATCAGTACTTGCATATGTTCTGTGGCACGGGCAATCTTTGAAGAAGTTGACGGCGCACAACTCACTTTGTCCCTTATGATTTTAGCGGAGATATTTCGGGCTCTAGGGAAATGTAAAAGAGGTGAAACAAATTTCTTTGAAGGCTGCAACCTTATCCTGCAAATGTGGGCGATGGAACATTTTTATCAGCGCCCGAATATGGTAGACATATGTTACAGCGAGTCAAACAAAATTGTCAGCTTTTACGAAAGGACAAAACGGTTTGTGTCACCAGTCGGCACTGATGATTGGTACGAGTTTTTTGGCATCCCGTACTAGTGATCAGATCCAATGGAATCACCCATTGCACCCGGGCGCCAAGAAAGCCTGTATAATATGCAGAAGGCTTTATTATATTGAGCTTATCTAGTTGAAAGGCCTCCAACCATATGCTCCACTCTGCGTACTCCGGCAGTTTGGATAAGAGCAAATAATCTCTCTTCGAGCAAATATTAGAGTTTTTGTTTCAATTCAGACCGAACTTCATTATCCCCAGAGCTAGGCAAATTCCCGATGAATGGAACGATATTGACAAAATGGATATTGGAGACAGTCAGGCAGGAGGTACTCCAGAATATCACGCGTGGCTACGAGAAGATCACAGTAATATAGACCCTAGTCCCGAAGGCAAGCAAGGTTTTGAGGATATTGACACAATAATTTTGATAAGAAATTTTCGGCTCAGGGACACAGTCGTTACCCCTGAAATGTGGCATCAAATGCAAAACATAATGCAGTACATAGAAGACGCATAAGTCGGACCTAGCAATGTTGGGGCTTCATCTTCATCTGTGTGATCCAGAGCAAGATTTAAACTTGGTCATAAGAGTATTCTATGTTATGTCAATCAACTTTATTATTGTATGCATTATTATTACAGTAGAATTCAACCTTTATTTCCAACAGAAAGCATTACAATTTAATGGCTTAGATCAATCTATCATCATCTCGCGTATTTGGCATTTAGGCCCACCTCTGGCATAAGAGAGGCCCCATGCATGTTAGGGCGCGCATTTAATTTCCATACAATCTGTTTGCTATTTGTTTACTGCTTTCCACTCTGTGCATATTATTTAGAACAATAATTACTCGCCTTGCACTAACTTAGTTTGCTTCATTTTTTAAGAAGGTTTATTTTGCCTGATTTATTTCTCCAAAAGGTTGATTCGTGTTGACTGAAACTGGCGGAACACCCCTACTTCACGAGATCAAAGGCAGGATCATCCAGCAAATGCAATGTGATTCTGGATGACTACGCATAGTAGGGAAAATTTTGAAAAAAAATAGACATGTGCCCCGGCCCTAAGCTTGCATGAAAACTAATAAATATGTCGATAATGTGAATGTGACATGTAATGAAATAAGCAAACAAAGTCCAAACGACGAACATGACTTCAAAAATTATGAGGAAGATTCACAGCCGGAAGAATTGACCGAAGAATTGGAGCATTTTGAGAATAAACCAAAGCCAAATTTCAATGAAACGGAGGCAGTAAATTTGGAAGACGCAAAACCCGTGAAGGAAATAAGAATGAGTGTCCATCTAAGCACCGCACAAAATAAAGATTGGTGGATCTTTTAAGGCAATATATTGACGTATTTTCTTTGGTCTTATGACAATATGCCAGGTCTGAGCACAGATATTGTTTCACATAGATTACTTATTGATCCATCCTGCCCTCCGGTGAAGCAAAATCAAGCCTGATTTGAGTTTAAAAGTCAAGGAAGAAGTTTCAAAACAATTCGATGCAAAGGTCATTCGAGTTATAAGATACCCCACTTGGTTAGCCAACATCGTACCTGTGCCAAAGAAAGATGGGAAAATACGGGTATGCATGGATTATCGGGATCTCAACAAGGCTAGCCCGAAGGATGATTTCTCTCTCCCAAATATTCACATACTCATTGATAACTGTGCGAAAGATGAATTACAGTCATTTGTGGATTACTTTGCTGGATACCACCAAATCCTGATTGATAAGGAAGATGCAGAAAAGGCAGCATTAACTACACCTTGGGGAGTTATACTATTACCGGTCATGTCATTCGGACTAAAAAACACAGGTGCTACCTATATGAGAGCCATGACTACTATTTTCCATGATATGATCCATAAAGAAATTGAGGTCTACGTGGATGGCGTTATTATCAAGTCGCGAAAGGTTTCGGATCACTTGACAGATTTGAAGAAGTTCTTTGACCGGCTGACGCGGTAAAATCTGAAGTTAAATCCTGCAAAGTGTGTCTTTGGTGTCCCTGTTGGGAAGCTGTTAGGTTTCATCGTGAGTAGAGGGGCATTGAATTGGACCCCTCGAAGATAAAAGCTATTCAAGACTTTCCTCCTCTAAAGAGTCGAAAGGACGTGATTAGTTTTCTCGGTCACCTCAACTACATCAGCAGGTTCATAGCGCAATCAACAGTAATATGTGAGCCAATATTCAAGCTACTGAAGAAAGACACTGCTACCAAATGGACAACAGATTGCCAGTAAGCTTTTGATAGAATCAAAGAATATCTGTCTAATCCACCTGTTTTGGTGCCTCCAAAACCCGGAAGGCATTTCTGTTATATTTGTCTGTGTTATAAAATGCATTTGGATGCGTGTTGGGACAACACAATAAAATAGAAAAGAAGGAGCAAACTATTTACTACTTGAGCAAGAAGTTCACGCCTTATGAGGCTCGGTACACTTTGCTGGAACGCACTTGTTGTGCCTTGACTTGGATTGCACAAAAGTTTAGACATTATCTGTCTGCATATACCACTTATCTCATCTCAAGAATTGACCCACTCAAATACATCTTCCAGAAGCCCATTCCTACTGGAAAGCTATCAAAATGGCAAATCTTGCTAAGTGAGTAGGACATCATATATGTTACCCAAAAGGCCATCAAAGGACAAGCACTAGCCGACCATCTTGCTGAAAACCCCATAGATGAAAAAGATATGCCCTTCCGGACTTATTTTCTGGACGATGAGGTATTGTTTGTTGGAGAAGATATCTCAGAACAATACCCGGGTTGGAGAATGTTCTTCGACGGAGCTGCAAACTTAAAAGGAGTTGGTATCGGAGCAGTCTTGATTTTAGAATCGGGTCAGCACTATCCAATCTCGGCAAAGCTCAGATTCCCATGCACCAATAATATGGCAGAATATGAAACTTGTATACTCGGAGTTAGAATGGCCGTTGATATGAACATACAAGAATTATTGGTTATCAGTGATTCAGACTTATTGATTCATTAAGTACAAAGCGAATGGGCCACCAAGAACGTGAAGACACTTCCTTACCTGCATTGTGTGAAAGAATTGTGCAAAATGTTCAGCGAGATAGAATTCAAGTATATCCCACAAATTCAAAACGAATTTGTTGATGCTCTGGCAACTCTGTCCTCCATGATTCAACATCCGGATAAGAATTATATTGATCTCATCAAGGCGAACTTATTGGATCAGTCGGCCTATTGTTTCCACATAGATGAAGAGCTGGATGGAAAGCCCTGGTACCATGACATTAAGAGGTATCTCAAGGCAGACGAATATCCAGAAGGCATAACCAGTACACAAAAGAAGACACTTTGGAGGTTAGCAAACCATTTCTTCCTAAACGGAGAAATCCTTTATCGAAGGACTCCGGATCTAGGTTTGTTAAGATGTGTTGATGCCCAAGAGGCAAGAAGGTTAGTTGAAGAGATACACGGAGTCACGTGCGGGCCTCACATGAATGGTTTGCACTTTAGCAAAGAAGATTCTGAGAGCAGGTTATTTTTGGATGACCATGGAAACAGATTGCATTCGCTTTGTGCAAAAGTTCCATCAGTGTCAGATTCATGGCGATTTAATTAGGGTACCTCCTAACAAGCTCAATGTGACAAGTTCTCATTGGCCATTCGCAGCTTGGGGCATAGATGTCATTGGTCCTATTGAACCTGCTGCATCAAATGGACACAGATTTATTCTAGTGGCAATTGACTACTTCACGAAGTGGGTATAAGCATCGTCACACAAGTCAGTGACGAAGAAAATGGTAGTTGATTTTGTCCATAATAACATCATTTGCCGATTTGGAATCCCTGAGTCGATTATAACAGATAATGGAGCAAATCTCAACAGTAATCTGATGCATGAGATATGTGAAAAGTTTAAGATCACTCATCGCAATTCCACTCCATACCGACCTCAGATGAACGTAGCAGTCGAAGAAGCGAACAAGAACATCAAAAGAATACTGCGAAAGATGATTGATAATTACAAGCACTGGCATGAGCATTTGCCCATTTGCACTTTTGGGTTATCGCACTACAATCAGGTCCTCTACTGGGGCAACACTGTATCTTTTGGTCTATGGAACAGAAGTTGTGTTACCAACAGAAGTGGAAATACAATCTTTGACAATTATCCAAGAAGCCGAGTTGAGTGAAGCAAAGTGGATACATAATCGTACGAGCAATTGATGTTGATTAATGAAAAGAGGATGAACGCAGTTTGTTACGGGCAACTTCATCAAAACAGAATGGCCAAAGTTTTCAACAAGAAAGTAAAACCAAGGACTTTCAAACCAGGGCAATTGGTGCTAAAACGTATATTCCCGCACCAAAATGAAGCAAAAGAAAAATTCGCACCTAACTGGCAAGGGCCTTATATGGTTCACCGGGTGCTAATTGGAGGAGCATTAATCCTAGCTGAAATGGATGGCGAAGTATAACCAAAATCTATCAACGCAGATGCGGTGAAAAAATACTACATTTAGGATTTTTTTTATGTAATGCATTTTCTATGTTGTAAAAGTCGCGCTCCCTTGGCGGGATATGCAAAGAACCCATGTCGGGTTCCATTTCTTTAGAGCACAAATTTCCCCAAAAATCTCATTTTTATACGACATGAACTACGTTATGACCTGATTCTCTCTGCGGGATACGTAGGCGGCCCACATCGGCTTCGGTCCCATCTTTCAAAAAACCCTTACAATCCCTTTTTGCTTGTAACGAACTACATTATGACCTGATTCCCTTATTGGGATACGTAGGCGGCCTATATAGGCTTTGGTCACACCATTAAAAAAATTCCCCCTTATTGTGCATGTAAGAAAGTACACCCGTCTGGTCGCCTTAATAGAACAAGCAAGCAACCCACACAAGACTCGACTTAGTCCAGTTGAAAGTTCAGCATCCTCACATATCAGAAGTTGGGGCAAATTTTAAGGGTTCACTGCATTAAGACGCCGATAGACATGGAAAGTGTTGTCCGACTAAGTCTTCATGTCAAAAGAAGAACTTTGGATAAGACGTTTGCTCTGTTTCGCTGCACGTTACTATTCGAGAGTTCAACAGTAATTCTTATTAATATGCATGCCTTTTTATAAGAAAATTGTTTTCAACAAACATTTTCATTAGAGTTCGACCGAAATTCTTATTTTATATGCATACTTTCTTATAGATAAATTATTTTCACATATTTTCATTAACGGCTAGCCAAGACTGAAAACTAGACTGGGGTTACAGGTCCAAACCAATGGGACGCGCGAGTATAAAAGGCCAAAGCTACAAAGTCAATGCGAATCAACCGCCCCTTCCCAAACTCACAAATTTTCTTTGAGTATAGGTTCTTCAGGTTGAAAGAAGCAGGGAAGCCGCAACATTTATGTTCAAATTCGCAAATGACCTCCGCATCGCATCTCACCACAAGGATCACTTTCCTATTTTGCGACTGTAAAAAGACGTCATGTTGACCTACAAGGTCCCAACCGCGTTATGTCCATACGAAGAACGATATTTCGACTTACAGGGTCACATTCTCATCTACTCAATTTTTACATCGCATATGTCCACACACTAGCTTTTCATCCAGATTGAGTTTGTGAGAACTTCAACATAGCATTTCGGCCTCATGGTCACGATGCATTACGTCAATACAATGACGTCATATGAGGCGCCTACCTTCTAATGAGGGTATTTTAATTTAAATCAGGCGTCCACCTCCTAATGCGGGTATTTTAATTTAAATCAGGCGCCCACCTCCTAATGCTGGTATTTTAATTTAAATCAGGCACCCACCTCCTAATGCGGGTATTTTATTTAAATCAGACGCCCACCTCCTAATGAGGGTATTTTAATTTAAATCAGGCGCCCACCTCCTAATGCGGGTATTTTAATTTAAATCAGGCGCCCACCTCCTAATGTGTGTATTTTAATTTAAATCAGGCGCCCACCTCCTAATGCGGGTATTTTAATTTTAAATCAGGCGCCCACCTCCTAATGCGATTTAATTTAAATTAGGTGCCCACCTACTAATGCGGGTATTTTAATTTCAATCAGGCACCCACCTTCTAATGCGGGTATTTTAATTTCAATCAGGCACCCACCTTCCAATGCGGGTATTTTATTTTCAATCAGGCGCTCACCTTCTAATGCGGGTATTTTATTTTATTTTAATCAGACTCCCACCTCCTAATACGGGTATTTTAATTTCAATCAGACGCCTACCAACGACGTCATCTGCACAATGTCTAAGCAACGACGTCATTTCAACATACAAACTCATATTCTCATATACCCATTGTATGCAAAAGTTATGCACTAATTTTTATCTTAGCTCTAGTTCGCAGGAGTTTGAATCGGCGGGAGCTTTCAGCAAAACGTGGAACTATCTCTTACGGCGAACCGAGGCAATTTTGGTCAGTGGCCTACTTCGAACGTCGTTCCGCTCTTTTCCAATATTTCTCCATATCTACAACCAGTGTCAGCATAACTCGATACTGAGGCAATATTTCTCGAATCTGCACCATCGTTTGCAACTTCTTTCTCCCCCTCGGGATTTTATTTCTATCCATGCATCCCTAATCTTCCTTCGAGTCCTGATGATTAGGACAAAATTGGCTACTCAGTCAACTTCTTTGTCCGAAAAGTCTTTCATCGTCTCCGGCCAAAGTGGGGCATATGTTGACACCCAATTTTGTCCCATCTTTTCCGATTTATTTGCAATTTAAATGTTTTTGACACCTCAAAATAATTTTAATATAAATATATATATATATATATATATATATATATATATATATATATATATATATATATATATCATTCATTCTCAATATCATCATTTATTATTATTGTTACTATTATTTGTATTTTTTACTATCCTTTGCCTCTTAATATCATAATCATAGTTTTTATCCTAATATTCTATGTTATTATATTTTCGCAAAACGACATCACATTTTAAATTAAGCATTTCGTAAATATTATATTTTTTTATTATCACATCGTTATATTTTATTTAAACAATTTACAATCTTTCTTAAAAAAAACATTTTAAACTTTTTTATGTTTTACCCCAGTTCATTTTTCCTTAAACCCAAAACAATTTCTACCCAACCCACAAATTAATTCCACCAAATGGCCCAACCGACCACCCCACTTATCATCCTACCCGCGGCCCAATCTGTCAGCCCAACCAACCAGTCACCCACGAAGCCCAACCCGTCGGCCCACAACCCCAACCCATTTATTCCCCCAAACCAAACTAACCTAAAACCAAAAAAAAAAACAAAAAGACCTAGTCCGTCTTTCTCTTCCAACCCTACACCCCTGCCGCCGCCGCTGCCCCTAGCCCCACCTACGCCGACCTACACCCCCTACCCCCACATCGCCGTACCCTACACTCTGACATCACCACACCCACGCCGCAACCCACACCCTAAAATTCATCTAAAAATCATCAACTTTACCTTTTTTTTAAATTCAAACTCGATTCTTGGGGGGTAATCCACCTATAACCCTCCCCCCTTGTTCTTCATGAGGGGGGGATTTGGAGGTCCGAAAATCTAGTTTTAAATTTTGAAAAATCCGAAATCTTCTTAAGGTTATTTGTTTCTTCTTTGCATGTGTTCTTCATTTTAAAAAGGGGTCCGAAATATAGGTTGAAATTTTTTGGTATTTGGGACCCGAAATTCATGTCTAGAATTCCAAATTTGTGTTCTAAATTTTGAAAAAGATACAAAAATGGTTTGTGTTGGGTGTTGAAGAATCTGAATTTTTTGCTATTCTTCACCTTTTTTTTCGGACTCCGGGTCCGGTCGAATCCGGATCAAAATCATATTTCAATTCATATTCAAAGATTGTAAATTCTAGTTTTTTTGTTCGTAGTTTTGGTTACGAATCACCCCTTTCGTTTCTTAATTCCAATCCGAAGATACCCTTTTTTGTTCTTATGTTTCCGAATTCGAAAATACTACTTTTAGCCTTCAATTTTGCAATCTGAAAATTCCATTTCATTCCTCATAGTTTTTGCTCAGTTTGGATTTGATTTTATTCCGGGTTGGGTCGAGTCACTGTCGGGTCGGATTTCCAGAAATAAAATTCAGTTCTGTTTTCGGGTTGAAAAATCAAAATTCGGTAATAAAAAAAATCAGAATTCTGAAAAACATTTCCGAGCGGATTCGATGATTCGAGACAACGCCTCGGTTCGTTACCCGGAAAAGGTCAGTAAACTCCTATTTTATCTCTCATTTTCAGCATGCTTAGCATTCTCTTTTTGTTGAAAATTAGCCTAGGATTATGTGGGATGATCTCGGGCTTGTCTAATTTCAGTTTCGGATTTATAAGTATATTTGTAGATTAATTTCTGATTGGTTATTTAAATGATGCTCTGTTTGATATTGTTATGATAGACGATTGGTGAACTAATTACCATTAGTTTGTTCTAAGATGTTGGTCTCGTTTTAAATATTGGTTAAGATTAGTATGGGCTTAGAAAGAAACTATGGTTGGTTAAATGTGCTTGTGATACTTAGTTGATGATTTATGCCTAAATATGTTGTGGTTTGTGTGATCTAAGCACGGTTTCAATAGCTGTTTATTAAAGATGATGATTAGCTAAGTTTATTTTATATGGTAGTTTGTTATATTCAAAATCTATTTAGTAACCATAATGACAATGTTATGTTGCGGTTTGGAAATATCACTATGTTTAATGTGGAGTCTAAAAGTTTGTGTGTTTAGTTTGAGTCAAAATGGTTATGCCTATTTGAAAATGCTATGTTATTTGATTATTTATCTATTCCTATTTTAGTGTGATTGTCAAACTAGTCGTATAATATCTTATCTAGCTAAAGTCGTGATGCCTATAATTTCTTTCAAGTTGATTGGGTATGTAAGGTAGAAATGATCTTAGTATGTCATGTTGTTATTGAGATGACCAAATTTATTCTAATGCACTCCTTCTATTTCGTTAGTTGTATGTAAAATGTGGAAAATAAAATTTGTTAAAGTTTCTTTTTCCTACTTCCTGATCCAAAGCAGACCCTTCTTTCCTATTTTGAATATGATTTTTTCTCGGTGTGCCTAATATTTTACTTTTCACATGTGATATCATTTATGTGATTTCTAATTGTAATATGGATTTTTCAACTCTTTGTGTACAGCCTGTGGGTCTGTGGCCCGTCTCACACTATTTCTTTGCCATCGTTTGAGTCGTTGGGACTAGGGACCCAACAATATACCATTTTCATCAAAGTATAGCATAAATAAAGAATCAACAACATATTATTTTCATGAATCATTTATTCATATTCGTGATATATCTATATTTTATGTTTCGTCTACTAATTCTTTTTTTTTTCTTTACATTAAATGCATCGGGAGAAATGAAGAGTCTCGTTATGAGACTCATCAAATGAAGACCCGTGTCTATGTTACTTGCATTCTCTGGCCTCGGAACGTCAAAACAAATAGGGCGTAATGATATCGTCGTCCGCCCTAGTCGTTGCCTTTATTACTTGTCTAATCTGTCTTTCATTATTATTCAGGTTGTAATAATTATTTAATTCTGTATTGTCATTAGGATGCTTAGAATAATTAGGCCGCAAATAAATGAATGAATAGGATAGTTTAACTGCCGTTAGTTTATTTCTTAGGCTCGGTTAATTTGGAAACCCATCGCTAGCTTTATTCATTTTAGGGCCGTCACGTATGTTCCAAATTCAGACGCTAGTAATTTTATTTTAGGCTCGTTATGCACGTTTTAATCTCTTTCAAAAGAATTTGACTATCTTTTACTCACCCTTTTTTAAATCCTAAAAATAAGGTTTGCGTTTATCCGATTTGTAATATTGAAAGATTTTCATAAAATTTCTCTTCACATTATAAATAAAAAAAATTGCTTTCTTCTATTATCAAATCGCCAAATATGTATTTTTGTAAACAAATAAACTTTACATCTATTTTTATGAATAATGTCAGTAAAATGCATACTTTTCTCAACTCTACGTATATTTATAAATAGTGCTTTACAAATGTATGCTTTTATGTATTCTATAAATAAATGCATGCCTTTTCCAAAATCAACTTCACATATATACGAAATGCATACTTTATGTGTATAATGTATACTTTTCATCAAAATCAATTTTACATGCAAATGCATGTATTCATCAAAATCAATTCACATGCATCTTGTAAATGATGTTATACAAGTGCATGCACTTTTATTCTACATGCATCTTATAAGTCATGTCTCACAAATGCACGCTTTTTCAATCCTATAAGCTAAGCCATGCATTTTGTCAAAAAATATTTTTTTAATTGATTATTTGCAATATCCTTTTCTTAAAGTTCATACTTTTAAAGATACATTTTCAACATAATAAATAACTTGAGTTTGACCGGATAACTACAAGTTGACGGATCTTAAAGGATGTCTAACCCTTCTCTTTAGGATGATAAAGAACCCTTACCTAAAATCTCATAATTTCACAGACCATAAATCAGAGTTATTTTGTAGCATTTATGCTAATATTTAGGTGTCCTAATTCACCGTAAAATAAATTAGGTGGAGACTCCAAAAATAAGCTTTAGAAGCTTTTTAATTTTAAACGCACAGGGGATTCGGCCGGGTGTCGACACCGGGTTAAAAAATGGCCTACACAGATATGACACCCCAACATTCGAGGACGAATGTTTCTAAGGGGGAAGGATGTAACACCCCGTACTTTCGGTCGGCTGGTTGGAGCATCTAGCTGTATGCAACTAGACCCGAGCTTTGGGAAAATTATGCCATATTCACGTATATCAATAAAGAGCTTAGTATATAAAAATATGTGGTCCCGAACTAATTTAAGACCTATCAGCTAATGGACGACAGTGCTCAACTAATCGACAACAATGATCGGCTAATTGGTGATCGACTAATTGATAAGTTATAGTAGGGAACAAGATTATGTGATTGGGATTAGTATTCAACGTGGAGCTTGCACAATAAGGTGGCATATGACTAATGTTTAGGATTTGGTTGAGGGACACGTTTTAGGACATAAATTCAATGGTAGGCAACATAATGAATATTTAGAGTGGGACCCACTGTCCACCCAAGCTTTAAATTGATAGAGATGTTGGGCGAAGTAATAGAGAGAGAGAGAGCAGCAACTTGGGCAATGAGAATAATGGAGCAGCAACATGGAAATGTTCACTTGATATTAATGGGTGATAGTTGTAGCAAGCAAAACACGGTCGCTAAGTCATGTTGCATTCCATTGGTGAGCTGGGTCATTCGTGCTTAAGGTTGGATGCTATACGGACTACTTGGGTTATATTATCGAGTGTATCAACTAAGGTATGTTAAGGAAAATCATTTCTTTCTTTTGGCATGTTCTATGTACAAAACGTAATCGTGGTATTGTTCCATAACTTATTCTACCCTTAGCAGTTAAGAAGGTTCATGTTATTGATTATTATGTTGAAAGTATGTCTAAATATGTTTCTAAGTCCTTATTGAGGTATATGAGAAATATGTTGATGTTCCCAATGTTAGCCGAAGGTACAAGGATATTATGTCATCCAATAAGTTCGGAATGTTTCATTGTCATTCATGCATTTTCATTTGTATTATATTCATATTACCTTGGACCCTCATGTGTTATATACACTAATATATGGTATTAATATATATATGTAGGGGATGGAGAAAAGGGAAAGGAATTATATATGCGTTACCGCCTGCAGCTGGTACAGATATCACAAAAAAGAAAGATGCCCATGTGAGGCCAATATTGATGCCCTTGTGTGGCCAATATGATATGATGCCCTTGTGTGGCCGATATAACCTAATGCCCACATAAGCGGTTATAGAAAGGAAGATGTCCTTGTGTGACCAATATTTATATGTATAGCATTTGCATTATACATGACATTTAAGCATATATATTAGGGCCCTCAGAGGCATTTACTGCTGGTCATCCGTTTCTATCGGCTGTTGCTATCAGTCGTTTCTGTCGGTTGGTGTTGTCGGCTGTTCCTATCGGCTGTCCTTGTCGGCTGTTGCTATCAGCTGTCTTGGTCGATTGTTTCAGTTTCAGGTTATTATGTATCTATGTTATGTTATTTCGTATGCCTGACATACTCAGTGCATCAGTCGTACTGACGTCCCTTTTGTCAGGGGGCGCTGTGATTCATGCCTGCAGGCTCAGGTAACAGTGGGATGGTTCGTGCTAGTGGGTTGCTGGTTTAGCTGATGTTGGAGCACACTATTTGTTCCAGAGTTGCAATCTAGTCTCAATATGATATTTTACATATGCATATGGGTATGGCGGGGCCATGTCCCATCCTTGTGGTGTCATGTACTCTTTAGAGACTTGTAGATAGTTGTCCTGTGTATAGTAATTGTGTATGGCCCTGTCGGCTGTGATGTATGTGTCAGACGAGTATTTGATAACGACCTTTGTGGCCATGATTGATTTCAGTTAGCTGGTAAGTATGTGAAGAGTGGTGCTAGGCAGGTAAGGTCCAGGTGTCCGTCATGGCCCTCCGGTTTGGGTCATGACAGTAAGGAATTTATTAGTTAGTTTTAGATCTTTTAAGGATTAGAATTGTGATGAATCCTATATTTTAGCAGATTTTTCTACTTCAGTTATTTTCTTTTTCAGCTATTAAATCAAACTAGTATATCAATAAAATCATTTTCTACTGCATTAAAGTCTTAGGCTTCAATTTTTTCTTCTTCTATTATTTTTCTACATTTCTTTATTTTTCAAAAACCATTGAGAGATTTTTTCAATCAACACTTTCAACTCTTTTTGTTGCTCCATCTCCTAAAAAACAATAATTGGTATCAAGAGCCTCCATTGATCTTAAGGGATCTGTGAGTTCATGCAATTTTCATAAATCATAAAATCAATTTTCAGATATGGCAAGAAGCAGTCTCTCTTTGAGTGCCACAATAATTCACTCGCAAAAATATTCAAATTTGGTTAGTGAAAATGAAATCATATCTTGAAGCATATAATCTGTGGGAAGTTGTAATGGAAGATAGACCCTTACAATCACTCCCTAAAAATCCCACACTTGCCCAAATTAAATCTCATTCAGAAGAGAACCAAAAAATTCAAAGCAAAAATTGTAACTCAAAATTCAGTGGCAGATTCATTTTTTTCTAAAATCATTGCTTGTGAGACAACAAAAGAAGCGTGGGAAAAATTAAACGAGGAGTACCAAAAAGTGACCGAATCAGGCAAATGCAAATTTTGAATCTTTTAAGATGCAAGAGGATGAGACTATCATTAAGTATTTTAAAAAGATCTCTTTGATTGTTAATAGAATTAGGTTGCTTGGCGAGGATTTCAAAAATGACAGAATAGTAGAATTTTTTTTATGACAATTTCAGAGAGATTTGAGTCTAAAATTCTATTTTTGGAAGAGTCTAAATATATCTCTATCATCTATGTTGAAGAACTAATAAGTTCTCTTCAAGCAAAAGAGCCAATAAGAGCCATTAGACAAGACAGTGTTACTGAGGGTGCTTTCTATTCACAAACTAGAAAAGAAAGTTAACTATACTGTTTGCAATTACTGCAAAAAGAAAACAAACATGAAAATTTTTTGTTGGTGGAAACCTAATGCAATATGTGAAAATTTCAAACAAACAGGCCATGTTACGAAAGTGTGGAAGTTTAAAAACAATCCTCAAGCAGAAACAACAGAAGTAGAAATTGAGAGCACCTTTCGTAAATGGCAGTTCCTCAAGCAAGGAGGTGTTAGAAATATGTTTTAGTACTGCAGTAATTTTTATTTTACTGCATTTACTTTTTTTGAATAAGTCTAAGTCAAAAAACTTTCCTATTCGTAAGAAATTTGTTAGTTAGTTTTAGATCTTTGAGGGATTATGATGACTGCTACATTTTAGCAGATTTTTCTACTTGAGTTATTTACTTTCTCAGCTATTTAAAGCAACCCAGTAGATCACTAAAATCACTCTCTATTGCATTAAAGTCTTGGGCTTCAATTTTTTCCTCCTCTATTATTTTCATGTATTTATTTTCTTTTAAAAACCATCAAGAGACTTTTTGAATCAACATTTTCAACTAGGGGTGGCCAGTGGGCCGGGATGGCCCGACCCCGACCCGACCCGTCCCAAGCACGCCCCGGTCCCGCCTCGACCCCGCATAAAAAAAATAAAATAAAATAATGGTGGCGGGACTCGAACTCGGGACGGGACAATGTCTCATCCCGCCAGATCCGAGCCCGCCTGACCCGAGCCCGTCCCGACCCCGACCCCGACCCCTCCCGATTTCTATCCCTTTGCAAATATAACCGTTGCACCAACGACCATTTTAGATTTTGGCCGTTGGGCAACGGCCATTTTAGGCCTCCCCTAACCCCCCTACCCCGTAATATTTATTTTTAACCCATAAGTTATTATATTTATACTTTAACCCAATTTTCCAACTATAAATAACTCATTTTCTCTTCATCTTTCTCACAAATCTTCCTACAATCTCTTTAATCTCTCAATATATCTCTCTATAAGTCTACAGTGTTTGCTAAATATTCAATTTTATTTATTCATTTGGGAATTGAGAGTGAAGTTGGCAACTAGCTTGAGGATCTTCCATCGAGCAAAGTTTCAATTTTCAACCTCTCGATTACACGTCGACGTTACGTCGGCGTTTGGTACATTCGTTCCTTCATTAAATTATTATTGTCTGTTTATTTTATTTAGCACACTTAATTTCATTTACTTTAATTATTTGTTAGCATATAATTAAAATGGAATGAATTAGAGGTATGTTTAAGGGTAAGGGTAAGACTTTTTCTAGTAGGGGCAACCAGGGCAAGGGTACTTCTTCTAGTCATCTTATTCCTACAACATAGAAAAGAATATAAAAAAACTTGTCACAATTGTGGACTACCTTATAGAAAAATTCCACAAGAAGTATCCACTAGGTGGAATTCTTTATACGAGCAACTACTTGTTGCTTATGACTATAGAATACCTAAAACTTTATTTTTTAACTCTCATAATAAAAATCCAGCTGATATGATTTTAGATAGTGATTGGGTAAAAATTTCCGAACTTATTGTATTTTTAGAGAAATTTTATCAAGCAACAAAAGAATTTTCCGGTATATATTATCCTACTATTTCAACTATGTTATTTTATATAACTCTAATATTTTTATTACTTAGTGAATATATGGAAAAACCAGCTTATAAGGCAGCTATTAAAAAAATGTTTGTCAAAATAAAAAAAAATTATTCATATTCCCTCTATTTATATTATTGGTTCTGTATTAAATCCTACTATTAAAATAGACGATACTAAATCACTAATTGAAACTATTTACGATTGTATAGAAGTACTACCACCTCCAAGTCCCAAAAATCTAAATCACCCACTACATATTGAACAAACTAAAGAAGAAGTGTTGTCTAGCGTAGAACACCAATGCAAAAATATATAGATTTTATCAACAAGAAAATGCTAGTAACTTACCGGCTTCCATACCATCTTCTTCATCTTCAACACAACCTCACAAAAGACATGCTGTTTCTGCGGCTAGTATTGAAATCCTCAGAAATAGAATGTGCGGCCGTACCTCTACTACTAACCAAATTAGCGAGTTGGATATTTTTGTTTTGCAGGGTTCTGTACCGTATCAAGAAGTTATCAATGAAGATGGACATGAAGACTTGCTGAAATATTGGAGGGGAATGAGAAGACCTTTCCGACACTTTCATTGATGGCTCGATATGTTTTGAACATTCAAGCGTCGTCAACTGCGTCTGAAATCGCTTTTTCTGCAGGCAGATATCAAATACGAGACCACAGACACTCATTAGCGGAGGCGACTTGGAAATTACAGTATTATTCAGAGATTGGATATGAGCGGAGCGGAGAAGGTGCGGTCAACCGGAGATCAACGAAGAAAAAGATGAAAACTACAATGAAATCTTAACCGAAGGTAGTGGAAGCGACGTGGATCAATTTGACCAACAAATACCAATTCCAACCGAAGAACCACAGGAAATCATCAAGCAATTAGAACAGGTTTTTTTGAGAATGTAATTTTTTTAATTGAAATTTTATTATGTAATTTGCAAATTTTGGACAACACCACAAAGTTGCAATTTAGATTTTAGACAATTGTATTTGTATTACAAAAAAATTATGTCTATTAATATAAGAGGCATAAAAATAGCCTTGTGATGTTTTTATTACACTATCTTATCTTGTTTATTGAGTTTTTTTATACATATGTTATTTTAAAAAAAAAAAAAAAGGAAAACCCGCCGGACCCCGCCCCGCCCCGACCCCGCCAGACCCAGCCCGCCAGACCCGAGCCCGGCCTACTGGCCAGACCTACTTTCAACCCTTTTTGTTGTCCCATCTCTTAAAAAACCAACAGTAGTGGTACTAAGGTAAGGCAAGGCAAGACAAGACAAGACAAAGACATGTTAATATATGGGAAAGGCGAGACAAGGAAAGGGTTAGCATTGACAAGTCTGGCATGTGGGTATGATGTGTGTGAAGGGGCGTGCAAGCAGTGGCATGTGCGCATGGAGTGCAGAATTGTTGGTTTTTTAAGAGACGGGGGCAACAAAAAGGGTTGAAAGTGTTGATTGAAAAAGTCTCTCAATAGTTTTTGAAAGAAAAGAAATATAGGAAAATAATAGAGGAAGAAAAAATTGAAACCTAAGACTTTAATGCAGTAGAGAATAATTCTATTGATCTACTAGTTTTCTTTAAATAGCTGAGAAAGTAAATGACTGAAGTAAAAAAATCTGCTAAAATATAGCAGTCATCACAATCCTAATCCCTAAAAGATCTAAAAGTAACTAACAAACTCTTTACGAATATGAAAGCTTATTGACTTAGACTTATTCAAAATAACTACAACATACCAGTGAAATCCCATAACGTAGGGGTGGGCGTATATTGGTTCGGTTCGGTTTTGTATCCGAAAAATATGAACCAAAAAAAATCATTTTTTTAAAAACCGAATATAACTTTTTTTAAAAAAAAACCGATATGTTCGATTTATATCGCCGAACGTATCGGATTATATCATTTTTTATAGTGGGTCGGGCCGTGTTGGGTCGAGGAATTTTTTTTTTTTTAAAAAGTTGAATTTCCAAAACTAAAATTGACATTCACACCTACACTACCATGAAATTTCGACGTTGAAATCTATTGTGTATCGTGAGATGTTTACTAAAGAAAAAGGAAAATTAGAAACCGATTTGGGAGAAAACACAAATTGATTGGGAAAATGGACGTTTTCGTAAAACTTGGCTGCGCCAAACCGCCAAGGTGGTTTGGGCCGGCCCCGTCTCGAAAAAATACCAAAATACAAAATAAAATTGGTTAAAATGGACATCCGAGCGCAGAGTTATGACCATTTAAAGTTTCACCAATTTAAAACTACTTTCTCTCCCTACATTTATGTCAATGCTTCCGTGATATGTTAATCAAGTTCATGCCGCATTCGACTTCCATAAAAGCTTCATAGATTGACTTCAATTGCTATGATTCAAGAGATAGTAGTAAATAAGAATAATTATATATTTAATTCGGTTTTTTCGGTTCGGTTCGTATCCAAAATTTAAAAACCGAACCGAATCACTAAATCCTGATTCGGTTCGGTTTTTCAAAAAATTAGTTTTTTTTTAAAATAAAAAAATTGAGAAAAAACCGAACCAAATTTCGGTTTGGTTCGGTTCGGTTTTTTCTGTTCTCCGGGTTTTTTCCCCACCCCTACCATAACGTAGGGTCTGAGGAGGGTAGAGTGTACGCAGACCTTACATCTACCTTGGTAGATAGAGCGACTGTTTCCGGGGGACCCTCGGCTCTAGACATAGCATAAGCACAAGAAAAGTAAGAGCAAAAACAAAACAAGATAGATAGTCAGACCCAATAAGAAAATATTTAAAACAGTATGAAAATGTCGGTATCAAAAGCGAATAAGCCATGATAGCGCATTCTGAAAAAGTAAGCAATAACTAGCGCATGTAAATAAGCTAAACAAAGTACACCAAATGACACATAGCAACAGAAATCAAACTACAGGGGACTATAAAGCAATAATGTGCCTATTAGTATGATAGGCTAAGCGAGCATGCAATACTAACACTACAACTATCAGTTTGCAAGCGTAAGTAGGACTATACTCGACTACCTACTATCCTTCTACCCTAATATGTGTCCTCCACAACCTCTTATCTAAGGTCATGTCCTCAGTAAGTTATATCTGCGCCATATCCCGTCTAATCACCTCTCCCTAATACTTCTTCGGCCTACCTCTACTCCTCATAAACCCAATCATAGCCAGCCTTTTACACCTCCGTACTAGGGCATTTATGTCTCTCCTATGCACATGTCCAAACCATCTCAACCTCGCTTCCCGCATCTTATCCTCCACTAAGGCCACTCACACTCTGTCCCAAATATCATCATTTCTAATCATATCCCTCATTGTATCCCCGCACATCCATCTCAGCATCCTCATCTCCGCAACTTTCATATTTTGGATGTGCGAGGTCTTGACTGGCCAACACTCCGCCCCATATAACATAGTCGGTCTAACCCCGCCTTATAGAACTTACCTTTAAGTTTTGGTGGCAGTTTTTTGTCACATAAGACTCCAGATGCGAGCCTCCATTTCATCCACCCTGCCCCAATACGATGTGTGACATCGTCATCAATCTCTCCATCCCCTGGGATAATAGACCCGAGGTACTTGAAGCTTCCTTTCTTTGGAATGACATGAGTACCAAGTCTCACCTCCACGCTTGTCTCAAGGTCGCTCCCGTTACTGAACTTGCACTCCAAGTATTCTGTCTTGGTCCTACTAAGCCTGAATCCTTTAGATTCCAGAGTATGTCTCCTCCTTGCTTTAGGAGCTGCCATTTACAAAAGTTCCTCTCTTCAATTTCTGCTTCTCTTGCTTGTGCTTGAAAATTGTTTTAAAACTTTCACACTTTCGTAACATGACTTGTTTGTTTGCAATTTCCACATATTGCATCAGGTCTCTACCAATAATGTTTTTTGCAGTATTTGCAAACAGGATAGTTAACTTTTTCTTTTTTTCTAGTTTGTGAATAAAAAGCACCCTCAGTAACATTGTCTTGTCTAAATGCTCTTCTTTGCTCTTGTGCTTGAAGAACATGTATTAGTTCTTCAACAGAGATGGTAGAGAGATTTTTAGACTATTCTTTAGATAAAATTTAGACTCAAATCTCTCTGAAATTGTTACAAGAATTTTTCTATTATTCTGTCATTTTTGAAATACTCGCCAAGCAATATGATTATATTAACAATCAACGAGATCTTTTTAAAATACTTAATGATAGTCTTATCCTCTTGCATCCTAAGAGATTTAAAATTTGCATTTGCCTGACTCGGTCACTTCCATGGTACTCCTTTTTAAATTTTCCCCGCGCTTCTTCTGTGTCTCACAAGCAATGATTTTAGAAAAAAAATCAAATTTGCCACTGAATTTTGAATTGTTTGAAAATTGGTTTTAAATGGTTTTTGAAGATGGTATGGACTCACAGTTCCGGTAAGATCAATGCGGGCTCTTGATACCAATTGTTGTTTTTTTAAGAGACGGGGCAGCAAAAAAGGTTGAAAGTGTTAGATTGAAAGTCTCTCAATGTTTTTTGAAAGGAAAGAAATACAGGAAAATAATAAAGGAAGAAAAATGCTCGAGCGTAGTCAGCCAGCTTCGTGACTTTGCTTAGCTTCCAGCCTTGCAAAGGGATAACCTTTCACTATCTAGACGCCCTTGAAGGATCTAAAACTAACTAATAAATCCCTTACGAATAAGAAAGCTTATTGACTTGACTTATTTAAAATAACTAAAGACAGTAATTACTGCAATACTAAACTATATTTTTAACAAGAGTGGCGTGTGCAGTGGGCGTGCAACATGAAATGAGCAGACAATATCAAGAATGGCGCCAAGGAAGCCTTGGACGCCCAACTAGGCAACAGTGAACAAATATGCATGCCAGGACGGCAATTAGGCAGATACATTTGTCCCGTATCCGAGTGTGGCCATGTGAAATTGTCGTGTAATTGGACTTATATTAGATGTTCACAGTAGTTAGGATGTTAACTGCTATTGGATAGGCTGTTATTGGGCTGACAAGTGTCAAAGGCAGGGCAGCCCTATAAATATGAGCATAAAGCCTTGACAGAAGCATTGGCCTGGTTGGCTTGTACCTAAACACCTAAATTTCTTTGTTTTCGTGATTAATACAAAGTTGGGAGTCAGTTATCTCGCAAGCCTTGTGTTCGATATTACTTGTTAAAAATTATTCCAAGTCCCTAATCCAAAATAAAAAGAGAAAGGCTGAGTAGAGTGAGAACCTTGACTTTCGTGCAGTGACGTGAATAAGAGTCACCATTGTAATAACACACAATTCAACACAAAGATTGATGCAACGATTATGAAACAAAGAAGGGCTTAGACTAATAAAAAGTACAAAACCCAACCATCCTTATCTAGCTCTGAGGAAATAAACTCATATGAAGCCAAATGCTCTTAAATTATTAGCAGACTTAGGGGGTCCGTGGAAAGAAAGGCGACCATTGAAAAGAAAGAAAAGAATAGTCCCTTACATACCCTGAACTAACGAAACTCATCATGGGATTCATAGTCTTCATCATCCTCGTTGAATATTGCACTATAGAACACATATGGGCTATCAAGCATCTCTTTTAGAGTAAGCCTTCCGTCTTTATCTGCATCAGCCTGAGAGAAAACACAGTAGAATTATTTAACATACTATTTCCCACTCAGTTACTACATCAACCAAGAACAATCAGCTGACAAGAATGAGGTGCATTCTGAATCCATTTTGTTTCGAGTTATTTCAGTTTTACATGGGATAGTAAGATTCAACCATGTTAAGCTTCTTAAATTTGCTAAAGATTCAATCACAATAAGGATTTCAGGTTCACTAGTATGCAAAGGGGAACAAAATTGGGAACTTTTTGTGCAATTTCCTTCATATATTTCACATCCTTTACCAATAAGAATAAGAGTTTCTCTCTGAAAATATCTCCATTAATAGATGCATAAAATTGGAAAAAATAGCACTCACACGGTCACCTCACTACATTGTAATGTTCACCACCAACAAGAGACAAGTACTTTCCACGAGATATATTAATGTATACTAAAACTGAGTTACTGGACACAGAGTGTACTTTCCAACTAAAGGCTATGCTTTAGGAGAATTATTACATCACAGATGGTAAGAAATTGTTTGAATTGTTGTTTCACCACCTAATCCTGGAGGACTTGGAAGTTTCTCTGTTCACAACAGCATAACTTTCAAGTAATCCAGAAAAAAACATTCATAAGAAGAGAACTTAAAACTAAGAGCAAATAGCACCTGAAGGCCTGATTTGGCGCAAATGGTTTTTGATGACAGTAAATCTTTTCTTGAGACAAACAGACTAACATTATTCAACAATAGACTTGTCAAGTGGGCCAGGCTGGGACCAATCCGACTCACCTCGAATTCCTAAACGGACCCGGCAGGGCTGCCCTTAATGGACCTGGTTCAGGTCGAGCTACTTTTCAAAGGAGGCAACCGGGCACAGCCAACGACCCATTAAAAAAGTGGTTAGGGCAAGTTTGTGTTTTGAATTTTAAACTTGAAAATTACAACAAGTGTTTTCTACTTTACATGAATTGAAAAAGAAAAGAGGCACTTCAAAGTACAATTTGATGAATGAAAAATAATCAAAGGTTTTTAAAACAACAATCATATCCTCCACATTAATTTGAGGAGGAACCAAAAAACAGCCCCTTTTTTATAATATAAAATGGCACGAAGGGCTGAGCCACCGGTGGGCCGGTTCCAGTCTGGGTTACTAGGCTAAAAAATCCAGCCCAGCCCAGCCACACAACCCCCCCCCCCAATGTTACAATGAGCTCAGGCCACCTTTCACTTACTCAACTGGGCCAAGACGTGCTCTTCTCGGGCCAATACCCGAGCTGACTCGGTTCATTAGACAGGTTATTTAACAATAGTCATAATGAAAAGATTATCAGGTAACTTTAGAGATGGATTAGAAAGGCAAGCAAATATATTTTTGCGTAGCAGTATAATAAGGCAATTTTGTCCTTCAAAATCCTAACTATAGCTCCTAAGCAGGCAAAAAGTAAATCGATGGCAGCAGTTTGGTTACAGCTTAAGCAATAAAGATAAGGCAGACATGCAAGTCCTTGTTGGTAATAGCAAGGAGTAATGAGACAATTCAGCATTCTATTGAAACAGGCAGTTCGGTTCAGTGAAAATTACCTGCTGTATGATGTAATCTGCTTGTTGTTTGGCATAGTAACGCTCTGATGGATGAAGCTTTCCAATTATAGGTAGCAATTCAGTGTCCGACAAATATCTGCATAACATCAAATTTAAAGATTTGTTGATGGATTTAGTCAAGACAATTATTGAAAGAGATGTCTAGTTTCTTACCCATCCCCATCTTTATCAAGCTCAGCAAACAACTTTCTAGCCGGAGAATCTTGTGAATCCTCAGAATGATGAGAAGTATCATGACTCTCCTCGTCATAGTTTCTTACTAAGTCAAACAGCCCGTGAAAGAACTCTTTGAAGTTAACCTTACCATCCTTGTCACTATCTCTCTCCCTGAAATTAAAAGGAGAGTAAAAAAAAGAAATAAAATTAGTATAAACATTGTTCACCTAGGCAAGACAGCTTCGCTACAGAAAATTATCTCTTTAGAAAGTTCATTAACAAACCAAAGATTAGGAAATAAAAAATTGAAGGCATGAAGCAATTTGAAACTCAAAACTACTAGAATCTCCAGTAATATACCAGGCCTGCATTTTAATGCACATATACCACTGGAACATTTATCTATAAATTATATATACACCTGATACTGTACAAGCTCTTAAGAATGGCCACGAGCTTGTCTATGGCGGATGTTAAAAGCTTTAGGTTCCAGGGAAAAAGTTAAATGCTTTACGTTATTGATATTGGATTGTTATTTCTTAAAGCTGGAGCTGGTAAAGTCATTGTTTACAATTCTTTTTTTTTTTTGGTGTTTCAGAGTTGTGCATAATCTTCCAAATGCTGGAAGCCGTATTATTTTCCTTTAGCGTCCTTTTTTGCTCAAAATGTTGAAGAATCCACTTCGATGATACATGATTATGTTCACAAACCACTCAAAGATTGAACTCATTCTTGGCATATAGATGAGTTTATATAGTTCTATGACCTAATTATATTGCCCTTTGACTCCCTGCTTTGGTAAGGAAAGAAAGAAGGAAGAGAAAAGGAGAGAGAACTAGTGCGGGTTATCTCTCCTGTGTTGTTTCCAGGCTATTGCACAAGAGCAGGTTTACCCTGTGCGCACCCAAAGGGTAGCGACTGCGGGTTCCCTTGTCATCATAAAAAAAGGATAGAGAACAAAAAAGAGACAGAAAAAGTAAAGGATCGTATTGTATCTTTTTACTTTTGGTGTAAGGAGCAATGGTATAGAGGATGCAGAAGATCTTGTAGATCTATTAGGAGCCCTGTAATCTGTTAATTTATTTTTGGTTTAATACTTCCTGAATTTTGGAGGTCTCCAGCATATCCTTTGAGGATTACAACAGTACCAGTTCACAAAAAAAGTAAAGGAAAAATGGAAAGAGCTCTTTAATATAAAAAATAGCACGGTGCAGCTATCAAGCATCTCGCAACGCAGGAATGGGATTCCATTTAGAACATGTGAACTGTATGATAAATTTAAATATAAAGACATCTGGAGGTTATCATGATTCAGGAACAAAGTTGTTTGCTTAGGTTAGTACCCAACCATACTCATTGTGCTCAACTGTGGAGTGCAGAGAAAAACTAAAGTTCAACTCAGATTTGCCGAAGCGTGATGTTAAACATTGCCGCTGTGTAACCAGAAGTTTTACAGGTTTAAGCTGTGGAAACAACCTTTTGTAAAAATACAAAGTAAGGCCGTGTATAGTAAACCAAATGAGATCAGGCCCTTCCCTAAACCCCATGCATAACGGGAGGTTAGAGCACCGGGCTGCCCTTTTTTTCTTCCAGATTTGATGAAATCTGGCTGCAAAAAGAGAATATCCAGAGAAGTAACACAGCAGATTGAATAATTATCGGAGGTAACAAGAACCAAATTTCAGACTTCCAAAAGGACATTGAAGTTGCTAAAAGAAGCTTAAAAGATGGCACAATCAGGTTTTGCTAGAGATGATATCAACCTAAAAGTATGATGAAGGAGCTTAGACAGGCATATCAAGGAGGGCAATTGGTTATGCTGGAGGAAAAGTCAAAGTAAGAAGTGATTGAAAGGAAACATCAAACACAGCAATCTTATAAGAAATGCATTGGAGACAGATCCTAGCAGTGATGCAGTTAAAGAGTGGGATAAGAAGGCAAACTTCTTGCACCATGACAGGAAATGTTCCGCGAGAAGGTTCATTGTCAAATACTGGATCGAGGCAGAGAGCCAGACACTTATCTCTGAAAAGAGCTTGAGCGCCTCTTTTATTGCTCCAGATCAAGAAGGAAGAATCTGTTGATCTCAGGGGTTTGACTAATTATGTTGGTATATATGACCAAGTCCTGGTAAATAAGGAATTCATATGGCTTTCTTCAAACATACAGGCAACTCTTTTCCCCAGAAAATGGATCCTTGATAAGATCTTGAATAAAATGATTGAACTTAAAAAAAAATCTGGGGATAACCATTTTCCTGGAGAGACAGATAAGCTATCACGACAAATCGGCATTTTGACACCACCAGGAACAGGAAAAGAAATTCCAAGGAATTCAAAAAGTGAAAATTGGCACAGAGAAGACTTAGAACTTCAGAGATAAAAAAAAGAGCGTACAGGAAAGAAGGTTCCGTTGATATCAGGGGGTTGACTAACTAGGTCACTTATGATCTAAAGATTATTCCTGATATCAAAATGGTAGGATCAGTTGAAACGAATCATACAAAATGCCTTGTTTCACTTTCAAGACTTCTTCAAAAAGATCATAAATATCTTTTTGATTAAATTTCTCAACCAGCAAGAAAAATCATGACGCTGGAAAAAGTAGCAAATGAAAAGAAGATTACAACACATAGCAATTGGCACATCAACAACAGGTAAAAGAAGACCTTTATACTGGAGAAAACAAAGTCAGAAAATGAATGAAGGTCTTATTTAAGAAAAATCTTAATGAATTAAATTTACTGAACCTTATTTCCTCCTTGCACAGCCAGTGAAGTAGTTTGGGATTGCTGGTGTCGGCGGGATGTAGAAAGCTATGAAATCACAATAAAGAAAGAAGTTATTGGATGAGATGAAATCATCAAATGAAGTTCAGAGAACTATTAAGCAAAGGAGCTAAGGGTAGTAAAAGTTTTCCTGGCCTAGCAGAAACTTACTCATTGAACTCAGTAATGTTTAGAAGCCCATCTCCATCTATATCTGATGCATTAAAATGATCTTCTTTCCACCAGCCCATATCATACCCAAAAGAACTATTATCTGTTGCAGCATAACCACATCATAGTTTGTCAGAGGAAGGGAAGATGAAATACATATATAGAAAAGGAGCAGATATACACTTCAGAAACTGCGATTGCGGTGAGTTGCTAAATAAATGGCCAAAATGGCTTACTATAAGTCATGAAACAATTTTAGCCGTAGTCACTAGTCAGCATGAAAGATGGATTCAAGTTTAAGTAGAAGAGGCTGCTTGATGCAATTTTCTCAAATAGGGGCTTAAATAGAATTTCAGTGAGAGACTTGTGAAGCAAAATAAGAAGCAACTAATTTGCACTCTTGATGTTAAGTGAAAAAATGAAAGGAAGTGAACATTGTCCACATCAAGCATATAACATATTCAAGAGTCATTAGAATCCACTTGAAGAATACCGAATCTGAGGAAAGATGAACAAAATAAACAGTAAGACTTTCAGAATGTCAATCCTCATGAAGAATTCTCATTTTTGTCTTTCTGAAATATAGAGCCAACACAGGGACATTCTGGAGAGGGGAACCCAAAAGCAAGGACAATAACTGAGAAAATATGAGGTAAACCTAGTTCAGCCACAAAGAAGAAAACGAAGAAACGGTTAACAAAATAATAAAAGGAAAATCTACAACATCTGCATAGAAAATAAAATTCTTATTTTTAAACTAGTTTTCAAAGGAAATAAAGTAAAAACAGTGGAATAAAAGGCTTGAAGTTTTTATTTTCTTTGTTAAATGAGGATTGAACACAAGGCACAATTTTACAGGAATCTCTTCCTAACTTTGTATTTAACTAGTGTACACAGAAAATAAATACTCGGCCTACAAAAAGATACGCCAACAGGGCAGAGATTCCTGTAAATTGTGCCTTGTGTGATTTTCCTAAGTGCTGAAATATCTAAAGTACTAACCAAAACGTGAGAAAAGAAAGAGGGCTGAGTCATTGACACTGAAAATAAACAAAAATTGACTAACGAACAAAGTTTCAGATAATGCTCACAGAATGACATACCAATTACTCTACATTGAAAAGGTAAGTATCCACATGCAAAGATCCAAGCAAAAACCTAAAACAATTTCTAGAAAGTTTCTATTATCAATGTAAACTGCAGTAGTACTTGGTGAACATGGCCGTTATAAAGTATCAAATATTCCAAGCTATTGCTACAAACTTAATAGATCACATCAGACATCGGCTAGCTGTCTCTAGGCAGTAGACCTACAACTTGCTTGTGCCCTTAATTATAGGCCATCAACCAATTGAAGAAGGGTGAAATACTTAACATCCAAGAACCCCTTTCTTCAAACCATTTGGCCAATGATCCACAAACCACACACTTCCCCGACCGTTCGTCCGATTTTAATATCCTATTAAACAGCTTCATTCATACCCATCTACACCTTCAACTACATGACCCTAGATAGGAAGGTTAGTAGGTAGCCGCATGTTGTAGCACCTTTATGTGGGAGACACATGGGGCTAGTCTCTTCTTCTCCTTATTAGTAGTATTATATAACTTTTTTCTAACTGTGGTGTCCGGTTCAGCTTGCGCGCACCTCGACTAATTACACGGAATACCTGCCACCTCCCACCACCAACAGGTACCAGGTAACTTTTTCCACCAAGGCTAGAATAGATGGTAAGAAATCACCTAGGGTTTTGTCTCTGCTGGGAATTGAACATGAGACCTCATGGTGCTCAACTCACTTCATTGATAACTAGGCCACACCATTGGGTGTGGTACTTGCATAGTATCTTTTACTTCATTTTTCTATTGTTAGTTGTTGCTTCATTGGTTGTGTTCATCTTGCCACCTTGTTGCCGTTAATTTCTTCTTTCTACCCTATTCTGATAACAGGTCATTGTGTCGAGGGTCTATCGGATAGAGTCTCTCTACCCTACCCTTGGTAGGGATTAGGTCTGCGTACATCTTACCCTCCCCATACCCCACTTGTGGAGATTATACCGGGTATGTCATTGTTGTTGTATTCATACCCATCTACTTAACCAGGTCTAAGATAAGCAGCAGTGAAGAAAATCAATGTAAGACTAGTACCAATACGAATTTAATAACCTCCTAAGATACGAATGGAACAAGCAAAAATAGAGTGGCATGAAGCAATTCAGGTTACTAAAAAAAAAGAGCTTTCTTTAAATAAATAAAAAATAGAAAGAGACCTGAATTGCGAACCCAACTGGGAGGGTCATACTCATCGAAAGAGACAAAACCATCATGATTCTTGTCATGAACTTCCATATCTCTTTGAGTCCTATGCAACACCTCCTTCCTACTCTGCTCCAAATTCCACTCAGTGAACTCATGTTCACTCACAAAACCATCAGATGGGTCCACATCAATCTTTGGGAACAACAATACAAGCCTATCAGTCACATTGAACTTATCTTCATCATTCAAATAATCTTCAGCATCCATAAAGTCTTCCCATTCAGGCTGTGATTCTTCACCCGGAGCATGTTCATGTATTAATTCAGGATGGTGAGTGTCAATGTATTTCTTCTCCCATTGTTTATCCTCAAGATGTCGCTCTATATTAGCAACTAAAGGGTCAAAGGGAATACGTTCATGTTGATGTGAATGTGGGTCAAAAGTGAAGTTGGAGCGGAGCTTGAGACGGCGATGACTATGACGCTTAGCTTTGTTGGAAGTAGGAGAGTGAGAGACGAGGAGTAGAAGGAGCACAGCAATTGTGATGTAGATAATCACTGAAGCTTTGCCCATCTCCTCATCTATGTGAACAAAGATTCAATAAACGAAAGCAAAGAAAAGACTTCACACAAGAGATCTTACAATTAGGTGTATTTCATTAGCACTATTTTGGACTTGTCGTATTTAATTAAAAAATTTAAATAATCTAAACAAATCTCGTAGACTATTAAAATTTTTTAAATAGGTATTTAAATCTAGTGATATTCAATCGAGATTTAAATAAATAACAAAAAGTATTTTGGTAATCAAAAACTTATTAATTTTAAAAGATATTTTAAATTAATATTTTGTGTGACTTTTTAATAAAAGATATAAATATCAAACCCCGCAAAAATGTCACCTTAACTCATCAGACTTCTCACCATTTCTTGATTATCATTCACTTCTTTACATGTCTTCTTAACTTTATTTTTCAGCATTTAATATTATAATGTATTGAAAATTAAAACAGGGAAGAGGTGGCACCAAGCAAATTGACATGGTTGTTACCAATCAACTCGTGCCATGTCAAACACATTGTCCCCTCATCATCTTCTTTTGCTTTTTTATTTAATTTCTTGACAGTTCAAAAAAACAAAATAGCCAAATAAGTTGCAAGGGATTGTATTTCTTCAAAAGATCCATCCTTATAACCGAGACTCTGTCTAACCTATATATAATTTAGGCAAAGACCGGCAATAACTCTTATTTGTATTGAGTACTTAAACTACTAAAGTGTGTAATTTTTATCTTCTTCAACTATAATCTGCCAATCATCTCCTTGTACCTGGGAATGGGTGTGTTGGCTCTATTTATCTGGAAGGCTTTCTTCAAGTGGAAATCTCATTACATATATTTGGGTTTTTGCTCATGGTATTGGATTTATGATTCTCCAAGTGAGTTGCTAAAGCATTGAGGAAGATTCATTGTTCGTACAATTTAAAATCAATTTGCATTTACCGTCCATACATAGGCAACGATTTTTCTACAAAAAAATTATTGATTATCTCCGTCCCTATTATTACTTCCTAAATAACCATGATCAATATGATAACACTCCATAATACATTGTAAAAAAAAGGCAAGTTTTGGACATTCTATGAAGAGGTCCACCATGTTTCTCACTAGGATCAATAAAATCTCCAACAATATCTATCTATCAGAGATGTCTTTAAGGTTGTCCCAGAGTTCCTCTCTATGACCAACAACACATTTAGCATACTCAAGATATAAGAATATCGGTATCCATCCAGTTGACGAAACAAGTAATTTGCTAATCACCTGCTTCAACAACTCCGCAGTCCATCAATTCACCCAGAATATCCAAATTTGAGGGACCATTTGCAAATCCAACATTCTTTTGAATTTGTGAAGTCGATCAACGTTGTGAAAAGTTTCACTGATAGCTCTGAAAGAAAGTTTTTGAAGTCTGGTGATCTGTTCAAGTCTTTCAAAAACTGATATTCCAAAATAAGAACTTAAACAACATTAATTAATTAGAAAAGTTATGCTCATGTGTTACATAAACAAGCTGTTGATTGCAGTGTCTACGACCTTTACCTCTTATTGATTATCTCCATCCCTATTATTACTGTAGAAATCCATGTGCTCACTCTCAGGATTATCCGTAATTGAAGATCAAATCTCCATTGAAGGAGCAAAGAAGGATTAAAGAAGATCTCAGAGAGAGCATACAGTTTTGGTGCTCGAATTGGAGCTTCTGAATTGTATATTTTCTGTATATGTTTTTACACTTCCAATGCTTCTCATTCCCACTATATATACACACATACAACTTATCACAAATATCTACTAATCAACTTAACCAACTAACTAACTCTCCTAACTAACTCAACCAACATAACAAACTCAACCATAACAATAATAATGCGTACTCCTCCTCATGGTACCCTTGTGCACTTCTCTAATATTTCTGTTAAACAAAGGTAATATACCTGTGATATACACTGAATATACAACAATATATATCACAGGTATACAAAGCAGTGGACTGGGCAGCAGCAAAGCAGTGGGCCTCTTGGGCCTCGGCAGTGGGCCTCTCGGCCAGCAGCCACAGATTGTTGACAAATACAATCTTGTATATATATGGTATATATATTTGTAGTATATTGTAGTGTAAATGTTACCTTAATTAGTGTTATACACTTACCATAATTGTATAGTTAGAATTATGGTAGAATAAGGATTTAGAAATAGAATAGGAATAGGATTCTCCTATTATGGAAATATGTAACTTGTATATATAGTCTTTCAATTAATGAAAATAATCAAGGGGATTATTTCTTTCATGGTATCAAGAGACTAGGTCTAAACAAAAGTTTTTCTCTCAACTTTTGTCTTCTCTTTGGCCTAGACACCCCACCCACCCCCCCTCGGGTTTCTCTTCCAAAATTTCGTCTTCCGCTCTCAAAAACACCTCTCTTAAATTTCTCTTCCTTCTTTGTTCTTTCACTATGTCTAAGAACAATTATCACCCTGCCCTCATGGTTTCCAACATCAAGAACTGTATCCCTATTATCCTTGAGATGGAAAACGTCCAATATGCGACGTGGGCAGAGTTGTTTAAAATTCACGCTATCTCCTATCAAGTTCTTCATCACATCATTCTTCCCGCTAGACCTCTGCCTGCGGAGGATCCTGAGTTATGGATTACACTTGATGCTACCGTTCTCCGGTGGATCTACGCCACTATTTCAGTGGACCTTCTACAGACGATTATTGAGCCGGATACCACGGCTATGGCAGCATGGAATAGATTTCGTGACATATTCCAAGACAATCAACATTCACGTGTCGTCACACTCGAGCAGGAATTCTCTCTAGTTCGAATGGATGAATTTTCAAACGTTTCTGCATATTGCAAGAAACTAAAGGAGTTGGCGGATCAACTCCGGAATGTTGGCGCACCGATAACCAATAATCGTCTCGTTCTACAGTTGGTTGCCGGTTTTTTGGAGGCCTATAATGGTGTTGGAACTCTCCTTCGCCAAAGCAACCCTCTTCCCGACTTCTATCAAACCCGTTCCATGCTTACTTTGGAAGAAGCCGGTTTGGCTAAAAAGGCGGCTACCGGAGAAAGCCTCGTCGTCATGGTGACGTCCTCTCCTAGTTCCTCGGGTTTTGTTCATAATTCGGGCCAAAAACATAATCATGGTGGCGGCAAGAATAATCGCAAGAATCATAACAAAAACCGCGGAGGCAAACGCGGCGGTTCCGGTGGCGGTTCCAGTGGTCAGCAAGCAGGCGGTGGGCCCCATCCAGGGAACAGTGGCCCACCACCCCCTGGTCTCAGCAGTGGGGCCCATGGCAGTAGGGTTGGGGCAGTGGGTCGTGGGCTAGCAGTCCGTCAACTCAGGCAGCAGCTTCCAGCGGCCAGTGGGCTGGCCAACATTTCAGGCCCAACACCCAGCAGTGGCGGCCCACTGGCCAGTGGTCCAACAGCAGCAACTCCAGTAGCTACGGCCCAGCTCCATCACAGCTAGGAATTCTTGGGCCCCGACCTCCGCAAGCCCATCATGCAGCAGGCCCCACTCAAATCGATATCGAGGTCGCAATGCACACGTTGGGGTTGACTCAATCGGACCCAAATTGGTATATGGACACCGGTGCCATGACTCACATGACTTTCGAATCAGGTACTCTCTCATCTTATTTCAATTTGAGCACCCCTCGGGGGATAATTGTTGGTAATGACAGTTCTATTCAAATTCTAGGGTATGGTCAGAAAATGTTGTCTCCCCCAAATCCACCCCTTCTCTTGAAAAATACTTTACATGCTCCTAAATTGATCAAAAACTTAGTGTCTGTCCGAAAGTTCACAATTGACAATTCGATTTTCGTTGAATTTGATCCTTTTGGTTTCTCTGTGAAGGATTTCAAGACGGGGAGTCATCTCATGAGGTGTGATATTAGGGGGGATTCGTATCCTATCATGCCCAATTTCAGTCCATCGTGTCAAGCCTTGCCGTCAGTTTTTGCATCCATCTCTCCTTCCATGTGGCATCTCGCCTGGGTCATCCGGGATCTTCTATTTTATCAGTTTTAGATAAAAATAGCTTTATTTCTTGTAAGGGTACGAGTCGTACTCCAATTTGTCAGTCTTGTTCATTAGGAAAAATTGTTAAGTTGCCGTTTCTAGCCTCCAATTCTCATACTTCAATGTCATTTGACATTATTCATATCGACCTATGGACATCTCCTGTTCTTAGTTCAATGGGTCATCGATATTATGTTCTCTTTTTAGATGATTATTCTAGATTTTTGTGGACGTTTCCAATTGCGAACAAATCACAAGTGTTTTCCGTCTTCATCAAATTTAGAGCGTTCATTCGTACTCAATTCGAAAGAGAAATAAAAAATATTCAATGTGATAATGGGAAAGAGTATGACAATAGAGAGTTTAGGGAATTCTGTGCTAATAATGGGATCAATTTTCGGTTTTCGTGTCCTCATACATCTTCACAAAATGAAAAGGCCGAACGCAAAATTCGTTCCATAAATAACATTGTCCGAATTCTCTTAATTCATGCCGTCGTACCTCCATATTTTTGGCATCATGCTCTACAAATGGCCACATATCTTCTTAACATAATTCCCTCTAAAGGTCTGACATATTCTTCCCCCCCTCCAAATACTGTATAATAAGAACCCTCCTTATTCTCATCTTCGGGTTTTTGGGTGCTTGTGTTTTCCGTTATTCCCATCCACTACAATTAACAAACTTCAGGCTCGGTCTACCCCGTGTGTATTTTTGGGTTATCCATCTAATCATCGTGGTTATAAATGCTTTGATTTATCCTCCAATAAAATCATAATTAATCGCCTCGTCATTTTTGATGAATCCCAATTTCCTTTTGCGAAAGTTCACACTCCCGAGCCTCGGTCGTATAATTTTTTGGATGAACAAATATTCCCGTATATTATTCGGTATTTTTCGGACATCTCACGCACCCAAAATCCTCCAGCGGGCCCACTGCCCGCTGGACCCACTGTACCGTCCCCAATTCCAGTTTCCGGATCAGTCCCAGCAATTGGGCCAGTCCAACCCAATTCTGGAATTGGTCCAGACGACGTCTCAGGTTACCGATTTGGGCCAGCAAGCCCACTGCCTGCTGGCCCGTCCGTCGCGTGTCCCGTAAATTCCTAAAATTCACTCAATTCTTCCACGAGTCATAGACCGGTCACTCGTAGTCAGAGGGGTATTTTTACACCTAAAAGATATTTTAATTTACATTCTGATGTCTCTAAATCCCCTTGCCCCGCAATCCTGTTTCCGCATTAAATGACCCTAATTGGAAAATTGTCATGACTGATGAATATAATGCTCTTATTGATAATAGGACGTGGGAGTTGGTGCCCCATCCATATGGTATTAATGTTATCAGGTCTATGTGAATTTTTGCTCATAAGGATAATTCAGATGGGTCATTTGCTCGACAAAAAGCGCAACTTGTTAGTGATGGTAAGACTCAGCATGTTGGGATAGATTGTGGGGAGACGTTTAGCCCGGTAGTCAAGACAGCTACTATTCGCATTGTGCTTAGCTTGGCTCTTTCAAAGACTTGTGCAATTCATCAGTTGGATGTCAAGAATGCTTTCCTACATGGTGATCTCAAGGAAACAGTCTATATGCATCAACCGTTGGGTTTCAGGGATCCAAATCGCCCTCATCATATATGTTTGTTGAAGAAGTGCTTATATGGGCTTAAGTAGTCTCCAAGGGCCTGGTACACGAGGTTTGCTGACTTTGTTTCCACTATTGGGTTCACTCACAGCATGTCAGATAATTCCTTGTTCATCTACTGCCGTGGTTCGTCCTTGGCCTACATTCTGCTGTATGTGGATGATATCATCTTGACTGCCTCTTCCGATGCCTTGTGCCAGTCTATCATGACCATGCTCAGTTCTGAGTTTGCTATGAAAGACTTAGGTCTTTTGAGTTATTTTTTGGGGATTGCCGTCAAGCGTCATTCAGGTGGCTTATTTTTGTATTAACGAAAATATGCTGCTGAGATCATAGAGAGGGCTGGGATGTCATCCTATAAGTCCACTTCCACGCCAGTTGATGCAAACCCCAAGTTGAGTGTCGTTGCAGCTGCACCATACGAGGACCCGACCCGCTATTGCAGTCTTACAGGGGCCCTCCAGTATCTTATATTTACCAGACTGGATATTACGTATGCGGTTCGGCAGGTGTGTTTATTCATACATGATCCCAGAATTGAGCACATGAATGCAATCAAATGCATCATTACGTATATTTAGGGGACACTGGACTATGGGTTGCACTTGTATCCTTCATCTACATCCACACTTGTCTCTTACACGGATGATGATTGGGGTGGTTGTCCCGACACCAGACGGTCGACTTCTGGCTACTGTATGTTCCTCGGCAACAACTTGGTCTCCTGGTCGGCAAAGCGTCAGGCAACTCTATCACGCTCAAGTGCAGAGGCAGAATATCGAGGGGTAGCAAATGTGGTTTCCGAATCATGTTGGCTACGTAATTTGCTTTTGGAGCTTCATTGTCCCATTCAGAAGGCAACCTTGGTATATTGCGATAACATTAGTGCCATCGACCTTTCCGGTAACCCTGTCCAACACCAACGCACTAAGCATATCGAAATGGACATTCACTTTGTCCGTGAAAAGGTTGTAAAGGGTCACGTTCGCGTATGACATGTCAAGTCTCGTTATCAAATTGCAGACATCTTTACAAAGGGTCTCCCAGCGGTTCTCTTTGAAGATTTTAGGGACAGTCTCAGCGTTTGAAGACCGCCCGCTATGACTGCGGGGGAGTTTTAAACAAAGGTAATATACCTGTGATATAAACTGAATATACAGCAAAGATATATCATGTATACAAAGCGATGCTGGCGGCAACAAAGCGATGGGCCTCTTGGGCCTCGGAATGGGCCTCTCGCCGTGACCATGATTGTTGACAAATACAATCTTGTATATATGGTATATATATTTGTAGTATATTGTAGTGTAAAGGTTACCTTAATTAGTGTTATACACTTACCATAATTGTATAGTTAGAATTATGGTAGAATAAGGATTTAGAAATAGAATAGGAATAGAATTCTCCTATTATGGAAATATGTAACTTGTATATATAGCCTTTCAATTAATGAAAATAATCAAGTGGATTATTTCTTTCAATTTCTACACCCCCCTCAAGCTAGGAGAGATGAAGATATTCTTCATTCCTAGCTTGGACAACAAATAAGCATGAGGAACACTGCCAAGTGCCTTGGTGAGTATGTCTGTCGACTGCTCAGTTATTTTGCAAGTAAGCAACATGGATGAGACGTGCCTGAATCCATTCCCTTATAAAATGACAATCTATGTCGATGTGTTTAGTCCTCTCATGGAAGACAGGATTAACTGCAATCTGAAGTGCAGACTTACTATTAGTGAAAACAGTGACTGGTAACTGAATCCGTACACTAAGTTCTTTGTACAAACTAGTGAGCCAAACCACTTCTGCAACTGAGGTTGCCATGGCCCTATATTCAGCCTCTGCTGAACTCTTCGAGACAATTACTTGCTTCTTGGACTTCCAAGACACAGGAGAATGGCCAAACATTACTAGGTACCCAGTGATTGATATTTTGCTATTGACACAGGAGCCTCAATCTGCATCACAAAATACCTGGAGCTGAAAACTACTAGAACTGGACAGAAGAATGTCTGATCCTGGTGCTTGCTTAATATACCTGACCAACCTCATTCCAGCTTCCAGATGTGATTTTTTAGGGGCTTGTATAAACTGATCCAAGCATTGTACAACATAGGCTATGTCAGGCCTTGTATTTGTGAGATATAATAATCTCCCAATCAGTCTCCTGTAAGGACTATGATCTACTAGTGGTAAGTCAGATATCTATGGAGAAAAGGCAGTGTCTGAAGTGGACTAGGAGGCTGCATGTTGATCATATGCCACAGTAGTGAGCCTCATGTTCATGTCCATAGGTGAAGGAGCACTCTTACCACCTGCTAATCCCATGTCAGATATAAGTTCCAAGGAATACTTCATTTGATGCATGAGTATACCCTGGGAACTCCTTGCAAATTCTATCCCAAGGAAATATCTGAGCTCTCCTAGATCTTTAATTTTAAATGTGGACTGAAGAGTGTCCTTGGCAATTTGAATAAGAGTGGGATCATTCCCAGTGATTAGCATGTCATCTACATACACAAGTATCACAACTAGTTTATCTCCTTGGTGCTGAGTAAACAAAGAATAATCTCTATGACTCTGAACAAAACCAAATGAGACCAATACTGAAGTGAGTTTGATATTCCACTGCCTTGAGGCCTGTTTCAACCCATATAAAGATTTCACCAACCAACAGACCTGTTTATTACCTCTAAGAATATTGAAGCCCTCAGGTAAGGTCATATACACTTCCTCATATAGGTCTCCTTGAAAGAATGCATTGTATATATCCATCTGATGGACTGTCCACTGTTTAGCTACTGCATTAGATAGAACTAATCTCACAGTAGTCATCTTGACAATTGGTGAGAATGTTTCTTCATAGTCAAGACCTTCCTTTTGGTTGTATCCTTTGGCCACCAATCTAGCTTTGAATCTCTCTACTTCACTTGTAGCCTTGTATTTTATCTTGTATACCCATCTGCATCCAATAGTCTTTTTACCTTTTGGAAGTTGCACTAACTCCCATGTTTTGTTGTCCTCCAGTGCATTGCTTCAACCCATCTGTGATCTGCCGCAACCTCTGAATATGTGTGTGGTTCAATGTCAGCTGAAACATGCTACAAAGTTTTGATAGATAGATGAACGCCCTGTGTAACTTAGTCCATAAGATATTGAGTATAGACATTTGTTAGAGCCACTCTTAGTGACATAATCCTTGTACCATATAGGGGGCTTGCTGGTTCTGGCAGACCTTCTAACATCAATATCAGAGGATGAGATTGATCCAATCAGCTGTACAACAGGTTCTTCTTCAGGATGATGCCTTGGACCATGAGCTGCAATGGGAATATTGGCATAGTCTGGCCCTGCATATAAATTCTGCACATCTGGACTACTGCATAGAACTTCTATGTTCTGTGGATGGATTAGATCATCAAAGTTGAAATGCTCATGCGACTTCATAAGTCCATATTCTTCATCTAGATTATTTTTGAAAGGAAAAGTTGTCTCTTGGAATACTACATCCCTACTCATGAAAATTATTCTATTCTTCATGTCATACAACTTGTAACCCTTTTTAGCAGAACCATATCCAAGAAGAATAGATTTCACAGCTCTAGGGCCAAACTTGTCAGTCTTCATCAGAGTAGTGGCAAAGCATAAACATCATATTACTCTCATGTGAAAAAGGGATGACACTGTATTATACAATAGTTCATAAGAAGACTTGTTACCTATGACAGAACTAGGGGTTCTATTCACTACATACACATCACCTTCCACATAAAAGCCCCATAACCTATCTGGTAAATTAGCTTGAATCTTAATTGCTCTTGTTGTTTCAAGGATATGTCTGTGCTTCATTTCCACAACACCATTTTATTGTGGTGTATGTGGACAGGAACTTTCATGCACTACACCACACAACTGAAACAGTTCCCTGCACCTTTGATTAAAAAACTCTGTCCCATTATCTGACCTTACCCTTTTAATTTTCACATCAAATTGAGTATGTACCTCAGTAAAGAAATTTTTAAGTAATGTGACTACATCTGAATTTAGCCTTATTAAAAAAATCCAAGTCCATCTAGAATAGTCATCCACTATGGTAAAAAAATACCTCATGCCATTATATGTCTCAACTTTGTAAGGTCCTCATACATCCATATGTAACAACTGAAATGGTCTTGTGTTCCTACTAGTACTTCTAGGGAATGACTTCCTTGGTTGTCTAGCTAGAGGACACACTTCACAATTATTTAAAAAAGAAGAAAAATCAACATTCTTGAGACATGATATTTTCTTAAATACATGCACATGACATAGTCTGTGATGCCATATGGCTACATCAACATGTTGAGTTATTGTCAGGCATTTATTCATCTCCCCTGCATTATTCAATGTGTCTAGACATAGTATATATAGCCTTCTTCTTCTTCATTACCAATCGCCCTCACCTTCCCAGATAAGAGATCCTGAAAAACACAATATTTTGGAAAAAATGTAACACTGCAATGTAGTTCTTTTGTCACCTTAGAAACTAACATCAGATTGAACTTAAATGTTGGCACACACAGAACATTCTCAAGTATATCACATTCTCCTATATGCAAGTCACCAATGTGTGTGATTTTGGTTGATTCTCCTGTAGGTATATGTACCTTTCCTGCATCTTCTATCACATTTTTGTTATGTAAGTATTTTTGATTACCAATCATATGATTGGTTTCTCTTGTATCCACAATCCATTTTATCATTCTTCTCATATTAAGATTAGATATACCTACCATGTTTGCCTTAACATTTGTTTCTCTAATTACATCCTTGATGTTGAGCATATTGAGAAGCTGTTGATGCTGGTTGGGAGTAAATTAGCCAACAGTCACATGTGTGTCATGTTGTTTCTGATATTTATTGTGTCCAGGTATAAAATGTGGTCCTTGATGGTTGTATGTCTGTGAGTTGTATGTTGTTGGTATTCCTCCATAGCAATATTACACATCCTTCCCAGATTGCAAATTCAGCACATGTTGATAACCTTGAGTTTCATCCTCTTGTCTGGTATCTTCAATTTGCACATTTCCTTCTGTCACAATATTTGCCTTCCTGAAGGTGGTATTTCCCTTAAAACTCTCTAGATACCCAATGAGTTTGTAACAACCTTCTTGCACATGACCAGTCTTGTGACAGAAGTCACATTTCATTAGTTTGTAACAGTCTATTCTCAAGTGTCCCTTACCATGGCAAAAGTCACATATTGAATTTGGATTGTATGGCTTCTTCTGCCTAGGTCTCCCAATTCCCTGTTTGGCTGTAAACATGGCTGATGGTTCCATTGTATCTTGGATCATTCTCTGGCTTTCTTCCTGGTTAATCATTGTATAAACTTGATTCAAGTTTGGCACTTGTTGCATCATTATCACTTGACTCCTGGCCTGTCCATAACTATCATTGAGTCCCATAAGAAATTGCAGCATCCTTTGATATTGTAAATGATCCACAAATTCCTTAGATCTAGGATATCATGAAGGTGTTGGTATAATTGAATCATATTCATCCCAAAGGTCCTTAAGTTTGTAATAATACATGGAGACTGATGAATTTCCCTGTCTTAATGTAATTATCTCCTTATGCAACTGAAAATCCCTCGAGCTATTTATTTTGTCAAACATATCCTTCAGATCTTCCCACATCATATATGAATCTGAATTGAACAACATTCTGGTGAGCAAATTTTTGCTCACATTCCCCATTAACCACGTTACTACAATAGCATTGCATCTATCCCAAAGTTTAGCTAAACCAGTGTTAAAAGCTTCCCTTCTTACGATTCCACCTATAAATCCAATTTTATTCTTTCCTAACAAGGCTAATTTTATTGCCCTACTCCATAGAGTGTAGTTGTCCATACCTATCAACATTACTCCCACTGATAGTGAGCCTGGTGCAACTGATGGAATTATGTACAATGGATGGTTATGGTCGATGTTTACTGTTGTTGTTGTAGCTATGTTAATCATGTCTTCTTCAATTGCTCCCATTATCATCAAGTTTTGAATCTTCAGATTTCAATTTCTCAACTCGCAGTTCTCTGTAAATTGTCACTGCATGTGACTAATTTTGTCTCAATCCACACTGTATCGATCTGCCTTATCCACTACAATGCTCCGATATACTTCACAATTCTCAGATTGTGATGCAAAGTATCTAGATCTCTCGAATATTTCTTTGCATGTACATGAGACTCCATCGATCTGTATTTTATTCTGTGCTTTATCACCAAAACTTTGATACCATGTATAAATCCATGTGCTCACTCTCAGGATTATCCGTAATTGAAGATCAAATCTCCATTGAAGGAGTAAAGAAGAAGTAAAGAAGATAGAGAGAGCGCAGATAGTTTTGGTGCTCGAATTGGAGCTTCTGAATTGTATATTTTCTGTATATGTTTTTACACTCCAATGCTTCTCATTCCCACTATATATATACACACATACAACTTATCACATATATCTACTAATCAACTTAACCAACTAACTAACTCTTCTAACTAACTCAACCATAACAATAATAATGTGTACTCCTCCTCATGGTACTCTTGTGCACTTCTCTAATATTTCTATAATTACTTCTGCCTCTTTTCTGCCGTTACCTCTAGGGAGAGATGAGCATTGTTGATCACCTTTTCAAATTCAGAAGTAATATTTACATTTACCAAAGATTGAGAACAAAATGTCTCCACCAAAAAATCAACATGATCATCACTGGAATATTTGTCATTGTCATTTTCATTGTTAGGAGGGTCCTCATTATGTATACCTTCGCTGTCAACACTTGCATTATCATTACCTGTTTCTGAACTCATCTCATCCTCATAGTCATGATCTTCTAAACTGTCAACCTCATCACCGAAGGAATCTTATTGATGACCATTTCTACTTATATATAACCCTTCACTACTTTAGTGTTCTTCAAGGCTGGTGTCACTAATGAGTTTAAGATATTCATTTTGAACCTTACCAGGATTTATGGGATAGGCACTATCCTTATCTTTAAGTTGCTTATTATTTTGGTTGTCCACTTCTTCTTTTCTAATTGAATCAAGATGATCATTTTTGTTGGCCACTTCCTTATGTGTATCTATATTAATATGATTTGTTTGGTAACTATCTTTCTCCTTGTTGCCTTGAGTTGGTCTATCCTTGATAACACAAACTTGCCTTTTATCATGAATTGCACTGCATTTTTGGTCCAGGTTAACATTTGTTCAAAACCTATGTCAACTCTTGATTTCTTTTCTTTTTGTTCCTTTTCCTCCTCTTCTTGTTGGAAACATTGTTCATACTCACCGTAACATTTTGAGTCAAATTATGGCCATTTTACATTATATGCTTTCCCTTTTCCTTTTTCAGGAACCTCAACCACCTTGAGGGGCTTCAGATTGTCATCTGGTTCCTTAATAGTGATGCCAATTCTTTTTTCTATCACCCTGATTGTTACCATCTCTTTAGAATGTTTCATTCTACTTCTGTTCAGCTTGTTTTTGTTGCTTATCATGCAAGTTGTCTTCATTCATATCCCTAACAAGGGTTTTAGTATTGGTGACATTTCTGGTTTGCGGCACATTGACTTGCAACATTCACTTTGGCACTCCTTTTCCTGGACACTATTTGAAATCATCCTCTCTTTTTTCTATTTATATCCTTCTTAGAATGTTCTTCCTTTGAGCTTTGATTATATCATTCCTAGTTTTGTTTCTACCGTGACTTTCAAGATGTCCTTCTATTTTACAGTATCAGCAGTCTTGGGGCTTTTTCACATTCAATGTCAAGCTATTTCCCATCATCATATCCATCAAGCCTTTTATATATAGACCATATCTGATCTAACCTCTATTTCAATATATCAATATCTATTTCACCGTTGCTACATTACCTCTAGATTTGGAATAAGTCGCCTAATCCGGAGTAACATCTGCTCCAATTTCACTGTCCTCCCTTGAAATAATTTTACAATTAAAAAGATGCCATGGTAATTGGTGGATCAAAATCCATATAGGGACAATAGTGTAGCGTCCCTGAAACTTTCACTTTCAATTTCAATTTAACACTTTAAGTGTGTTAGCGAATATAGGAAATATTTGTTTTAGTACCAACGACGATGTCAACTTAAGAAAAATATTTTCAAACATGTTAATACTTATATATAACATGATTCGGGGGTATATAGTCGTAGTATGAATATCGAATAATGTTCAAATGAGATACAAAAATACCAAATAAGAAAACAAAAAAAGGAAAAGGGACGAAAGAAGTGAAGGTTTAGGGAATATAACACCAAAGACCAAAGTAAATAAACTCTAGCTAGGGATGGCAATAGGGTAGGTTAGGGGGTTAGGGGGTTAGGGCGGGGCAAGTCTTGACCTGCTAAGGATTCGATCCATCCTGCCCTGCCCCATTTAGCAATTTTTAGAAAATATGCCCTTCCCTGCCCCGCCCCGTTTATGTCATCTTTCATTTCTCTTCTTTATTTTCACTTTAATGTGTAAAAGAGTATGCTTATTCATCTTCCTAAAGTTTTTTTTTTGTTCATCTTTCTAAAGTTTTTTTTTGTTGTTGATAATAGCAGTTATCAAATTTTTGTGTTATGTGCTTAAAGTCTTCTTCTTTTTGTTTTTAACATTAGATTCAACCGTTTTATTAGAATTTATTGGTAAAAAATGCAGGAACATTCTTGACATAAATCAATAGACTTCCATTCATACAACTTTCATTAGCAATTTTGTACCCTTATCTTGGTTGTCTTCTTACAAGTTATGGGACTCTGTATTACTAGTGTAGTGTTTTTGCCTAAATATTTATGTGAAGTCGGATTACGGCGGCACACAACTTACAATACAAACAGACTATCGACAACCTTCCCCATATTTGAAATGGTTTCCAATGTAGCCGGGTAAATTGCGTCTTGCTTAGGATCCTAAAAAATTACAAGGCATCCAATACCTTGGTCCTAAGTCCTAGTGAACTCCACATTGTCAGCTGGTAACTCAATCAACTTCAGCTTATGGTATTGCCATGAACGGAAAGAAATAATCCCTTGATTATTTTCATTAATTGAAAGGCTAAATATACAAGTTACATATTTCCATAATAGGAGAATCATATTCCTACTTTACTCCTAAAACCTTATTCTAGTTGGATCCTAAATATATAATTATGGTAACTATACAATTATGGTAAGTGTATAATACTAATTACACCACAACACCTTACCTAATCTATCTTATATACACGGTAATATACAATCTATATACAGTAATATATATACATGGAAACCGAGGCATATATACACAATATACACATGTATATTGTGTGTATTTAACACACCCCCGCAGTCATAGCGGACGGTCTTCAAATGCTGAGACTGTCTCTAAAATCTTCAAAAAGGATCGAGGGAAGACCCTTTGTAAAGATGTCGGCAATTTGATATCTCAACGGGACATGGCATACGCGAACTTAACCACGGGCAACCTTTTCACGGACAAAGTGCATGTCCATCTCGATATGTTTAGTGCATTGGTGCTGAACCGGATTATCAGAAAGGTAAATGGCACTAATATTATCGCAATATACCAAGGTTGCCTTCTGAATGGGACAATGAAGATCCAAAAGAAAATTACGTAACCAACATGATTCTGAGACCACATTAGCTACCCCTCGATATTCAGCCTCAACACTTGAGCGGGATAGAGTCGACTGACACTTTGCAGACCATGAGACCAAGTTGTTGCCAAGAAACATACAATATCCTGACGTAGACCATCTGGTGTCGGGACAGCCACCCCAATCATCATCTGTATATGAGGCCAGTGTGGACGTCGAGGAAGGATATAAATGCAACCCAAAATCAAGTGTACCTTGAATATACCGAACGATGCATTTTGAGCACATTCATATGCTCAATTCTGGGATCATGCATGAACAAACACACCTGCTAGACAACATACATAATATCCAGTCTCGTAAAGGTAAGATACTGAAAGGTCCCTGCAAGACTGCGATAGCGGGTCGGATCCTCGTAGGGTGCGCCGGCCGCCGCACTAAGCTTGGGCTTCGTATCAACTGGAGTGGATGTGGACTTACAGGATGACATCCCAGCCATCTCGATGATCTCAGCGGCATACTTTCATTGAGACAAGAATAATCCATCTGATTGACGATTGACTGTAATCCCTAAAAAGTAACTCAAAGACCCTAAGTCTTTCATAGCAAACTCAGAGCTGAGCATGGTCATGATAGACTGGCATAAGGCATCGGAAGAGGCAGTCAAAATAATATCATCCACATACAACAGAATGTAGGCCAAGGACGATACACGACGATAGATGATCAAGGAATTGTCTGACCTGCTGTGAGTGAACCCAATCGTCGAAACATAGTCAGCAAACCTTGTATACCAGGACCGTAGAGACTGCTTAAGCCCATATAAGGACTTATTCAATAAACAGACATGATGAGGATAGTTGGGATCCCTGAATCCCAACGGCTGATGCATATAGATTGTTTTCTTGAGATCATCATGTAGGAAAGCATTCTTGACATCCAATTGATGAATAGGCCATGCCTTCGAACGAGCCAAGCTAAGCACAGTGTGAATAGTAGCCGACTTGACCACCGGGCTAAACGTCTCCCCACAATCTATACCAACCTGCTGAGTCTTACCATCACCCACAAGCCGCACCATATGTCGAGTAAATGAACCATCTGAATTCTTTTTATGAGCAAAAATCCACATAGACCTAATAATAATAATACCACAAGGACGGGGCACCAACTCCCACGTTTTATTATAAATAAGAGCATTATATTCATCAGTCATGACAATTTTCCAATTCGGGTCATTTAAGGCAGACACAGGATTACAGGGGGGGATTTAGAGATATTCGAATGTAAATTAAAATGTCTTTTTGGTGTAAAAACACCCCGTTGACTACGAGTGATCGGTCTATGACTCGAGGAAGAATTGAGTGGATTTCGAGAATTTGATGGGCTCGAGTCGGACTGGCCAGCAGGCAGTGGGCCTGCTGGCCCAACTCGAGAAGCGATAAAGAATAAACAGAACTGGACCAGTTCCAAAGATAATGGATCGCCCAATTGCTGAAACTTGCTCAGTGACACAACTGGGCAGAGGGGGCTGTGATGGGCCAATGGGACCAGCGGGCAGTAGGCCCACTGGAGAATTCTAGGTGCGAGAGATGTCCGAAAAATGCTGAATGATATACGGAGATATTTGTTCATCCAAAAAATTATACGAACTAGGCACGGGAGTATGATTTTTAGCAAACGGAAATTGGGATTCATAAAAAATGACATGGCGATTAATGATGATTTTATTTGAGGATAAATCAAAGCATTTGTAGCCACGATGATTCGATGGAAAACCCAAAAACACACACGGAGTCGATTGGGCCTGAAGTTTGTTAATTGTGGTGGACGGGAATAACGGATAAAACAAACACTCAAAAATCCGAAGATGTGAATATGAAGGATTTTTATTATATAAAATTTGAAGGGGGGAGAATATGTCAAACCTTTTGAAGGAGTTATGTTAAGTAGATATGTAGCCATTTGAAGATCATGATGCCAAAAATTTGGGGGTACGGAAGCATGGAGTAATTGAGTGCGGATAATATTATTTATGGCACGAATTTTACGTTCGGCTTTCCCATTTTGTGAAGATGTATGAGGACAAGAGAAATGAAAATTTATCCCATTATTAGCACAGAATTCCCTAAACACTCCATTGTCAAATTCTTTGCCATTATCACACTGAATATTTTTGATCTCACGGTTGAATTGGGTTCTGATGAATGCTCTAAATTTTAGGAAGATGGAAAAAACTTGAGATTTCTTCGCTATTGAAAACGTCCATAGAAATTTAGAATAATCATCCACAAAGAGAACATAATAACGATGACCCACAGAACTAGGAACAAGAGACGTCCATAAGTCGCTATGAATAATATCAAATGACATTAAAGTATGAGATTTTGATTCTACAAACGGCAACTTAACAATTTTTCCTAAAGAACAAGATTGACAATTTTGAGTACGACTCGTACCCTTACATGAAATAAAACTATTTCTATCTAAAAATGACAAAATTGAGGACCCCGGATGACCAAGACGAGCATGCCACAAGGAATGAGAAATGGCTGCAAAAGCTGACTGCAGGGTTTGACTCGATGGACCAGAACTGGGTGTGATAGGATAAAGATCTCCCCTACTATCACACTTAATGAGAGGACTCCCAGTCTTGAAATTCTTCACAATGAAACCAAATGGATCAATTTCAATAGAAACAGAATTGTCAGTAGTGAATTTACGGACATACACTAAATTTTTAATCAATTTGGGGGCATGAAGGGTATTTTTCAAGATAAGGGGTGGATGGGGGGAGACAACGTTTTATGACCATACCTACGAATTGGAATAGAATTACCATTACCAACAATTATACCGCAGGGGTTGCTCAAATTGGAATAAGATGAGAGCGTACTTGAATCGGATGTCATGTGGATAGTGGCCCCGGTGTCCATATACCAATTTTGGTTTGGTGGATTTGAACCAAACGTGTGCATTGCAGCTTCGATGTCGGTATGTGTTGGTGCTGCTGCGTGATGGGCTTGCGGGGGCCGAGGCCCAAGTACCCCTGCTTGCGGTCTTAGCCCAGATTGCTGCTGGTTGTAACTGGACCAGGCCGAATTAGGCCTGGACTGCTGCTGGGCTGGCCACTGCCGCTGGGAGGTAAACTGGCTGGGCCTAAACTATTTTTATGGGGCCCACTGCCACTGTATGCCCCAGAACTATTGCTGCTACTGCTGACCACCGCGAGGACCCCCACCGCCACCACCATTCTGTCGGCTGCCGCCACAGTTTTTGCCATTTTTCTTATTTCCACCCTTTTTGCCGCCACCGTTGTTGCAGTTTTGGCCCGAGTTGTTCGAAATGGTAGGATACACCGTGGACTCGGCCATCATGACTACGGGACTAGTACCGGTAGCTGCTCGTTTTGCCAAGCCTGCTTCTTCTAGTGTAAGCATAGAACACGCCTGATAAAATTGCGGAAGCGGATTACTTTACCGAAGAAGCGTTTCCACACCACTATAGGCCTCGGAGAGGCCGAAAATCATTTGGAGGACCAAACAATAGTTCGAAACCGGCGTGCCAACGTTGCAAAGTTGGTCCGCCAATTCCTTTAATCTTTTGCAATAAGCCGAAACATTAGGGAAATCTTTCATATTGACGTGGGAGAAATCCTGCTCAAGGGTAACGACTCTAGAATTTTGATTATCTTAGAATATATCACGCAGTCTATCCCAAGTCACATGTGCCATAGCGTCAGGCTCAATAATTGTTTGCAAAAGGTCGGTAGATATGGTGGAATATATCCACTGAAGGACGGTACCATCAATAGTCGTCCACAACTTAGGACCATCCTCATATTTTGGCACCTCCGTATCCTCAGGAGCCGCTGGGATTATGTGCTGGATGAGTTGATGCGATCGTGCGTGAATTTTGAACAGTTCGGCCTACGTCGCATATTTGACATTTTCTATTTCAAGAATGAGAGGTATGTTATTCTTGATGTTATAAACTGTAACGGCCAGATGAAACATGTTCCGGGATGTAGACATATTGATAGAACAATATGTGATTGAGGGACTAGGGAGAAAATTTTTGGAAGAAGGAGGTTCTCATCGGCACGAAACCCGAGAGCAAGGTCTCGGATTTTGGCTAGGGATTTTGACTGAATTTGGGAGAATTTGGGAGAGAAAATAAACCTAGACTCTTGATACCATGAAAGAAATAATTCCTTGATTATTTTCATTAATTGAAAGGTTATATATACAAGTTACATATTTCCATAATAGGAGAATCATATTCCTACTTTACTCCTAAAACCTTATTCTACTTGGATCCTAAATATACAATTATGGTAACTATACAATTATGGTAAGTGTATAATACTAATTACATCATAAAACCTTACCTAATCTATCTTGTATACACGGTAATATACAATCTATATACGGTAATATATATACATGGAAACCGAGGCATATATACACCATTGTATATTGTGTATAGTTAACATCAACGAATTCATTCTCAGTCACAATACAAGATATGTCTTAGTAAAGGTTTTGGATTGGGATGGCTCATGTTGGTTGAGGCAAGCAACACACATAGTTGGATTGACCTCATTGCACTGTTCAGATAAAGGGCAATAATATTTTTTTCTATTGGAAGTACTTGGTATAAAGAAGCAACGGTAGACACAGGAATGACTAAGAGGTCATGAGCCATCTTTTGCAAAATAGGAAATTTCAATCCATTTTTCTTCCACCAACTCAAATTGTCAAATGATGGAGTCGAGGTAGCAAGCTTTCTTCTAAATATATATCCAACTCGGATCATGTCTCCACAGTAGTTCTACTCAAAGCAACAAATAGATCAAAGTTTGATAGACGATCACCTTCAATAAGATTAGCGACTTCAATAGAACTAGATGCTTCAAGTGAACCCTATGGAGAAAATAATCTACTCTTATAATCTCGAAAGAGATCATAACAATGAGATCGAATTTCTTGAATTTTAGTTGAAGCTTCTTCACCATAAATTTGTGAAAGAAAGTACTCTACCAACTTCATCTTATATCTTGGATCAAAGATTGCAGCTACACCCATCAAAACATGCACATCATCCCAATATTTTTTAAATTTCAACAACATCACAAATGCCATAGAGTTAATTAAAGGATTAAAGCTCTTCACCCAAACTTCCAAGTCTATCTTAATTTCACAAACTTTTTCAAAGTATTGAATGGAAGTTGGATATTGAGTTCCTGAAAATCGTTCAGTGATATGGTAAAAGACTTTGAGCTTATTGTTAGAATTGTATTAATCTCCCTTAGGGAGTCTTTGTCATTAATACAAATATATATAGTGTACAATGTGGAATCCTAATACAATAAGGATCCTATAACTACCACAATTATACATCAATCAATACTACACAATAAATAGAGTATAATATAGTTATACACGTTAATACACCCCCTCAGTCGGAGCGGGAGGAGGCCGGATGATAAGACTGGATCTGAAGTCGAGGAATAGCTATCTAGGAAGACCTTTCATGAAGATATCCGTATACTGATATGAAGAAGACACGTGTAACACCTTAACATGACCGAGAGAAACCTTTTCACGAACAAAGTGTATATCCATCTCAAATGCTTAGTTCATTGATGTTGAATCGGATTATGAGATAAATATATGGCGGATATATTATCATAGTAAACCAAAGATGCCTTACGCAAGGTACACTGAAGCTCCAAGAAAAGGTTTCGGAGCTAGCAGATCTCAACAACAATATTTTCAACGCCTCTATACTCTGCTTCTGCACTAGAACGGGATAAAATGGCTTGCCTCTTGGCAGACCAAGAAATAAGATTATCCCCTAAGAACACAGAGTAGCCGGGGGTGGAGCGTCGCGTGTCCGGATAGCCTATCCAATCAACATCCGTATATGATAACAACCTGGTCGGTTCTGAGTGGTATAGATGCACTCCATAATCATGTGTGTCCTTAACGTATCGAATGATACATTTAAGAGCAGTAAAATGAGGCTCTGTGGAGGCATGCACGAATAAGCACACCTGCTGAACAACATAAGCAATATCAGGCCTGGTAAAAGTAAGATACTGAAGTGCACCTGCAAGACTCCTGTAAAGGGTAGGATCGGACACTGAATTACCATCAACAATACTAAGCTTTGATTTAGAATCAATCGGTGTGGACACGATCTTGCAGTTTGCCATTTTAGACCTATACACTATCTCCTCTGCATACTTACGCTGATACAAAAACATAGTCGATGTAGATCTAGTCACTGATATCCCCAAAAAGTAACTCAACTTCCCCAAGTCAATCATAGAAAATTTAGTTTTAAGCAATGCAATGATCTCATTTTTCAACAAATCAGAGGAGGCAGTAAGCACAATGTCATCCATATATAACAACAAATAAGCAATGTTACTACCTCGATGAAAAATAAATAGAGAATTATCATATTTGCTGCATACAAACCCAATCTGCATAATATATTGTGCAAAGCGATCAAACCACGCTCGAGGGACCTATTTCAAACCATAAAGTAACTTATGAAGACGACATACATACTGAGGGGCAGCTCGATGGACAAAACCAGGCGGCTGGTGTATGTAAATAGTTTTTTTCAAATCTCCGTGTAGAAATACATTTTTCACATCAAGCTGATGAATAGGCCAATGCTTACCTATAGCAATACTTAGAATTGTGCGGATAGTAGCCGGTTTAACAACCGGACTGAATGTCTTACCACAATTAATGCCCTCCTGCTAATTAGTATCATTAGCCACAAGTCTCGCCTTATACCTCTCTAGCTCACCATTGTCTCGGTATTTGTACCAAAAATCCATATGCATCGGATCACATTCACCCCCTCCAGTCTATGAACCAAATCCCAAGTGTGCTATTTTGTTAAAGCATTAAATTCCTCACGCATGACCGCATTCTAATTAGGGTCTTATTTGGTTAATTTTGGGTTTTGGGAATTATGGATATGGTTTGTGTAGACAGGTTAAAGTGGACTTTGAGTTTGAAAATTCTGTATTGGGCATGGGTTTCCATGTAGTGAGTGGGGGCAGGGCTAGGTGGGTGTTTGGGAGAGCTGTTGGTTAAGTGACAGTAGAGGCAGGGCTAGGTGGGTGTTTGGGAGAGCTGTTGGTTAAGTGACAGTAGAGGCAGTGTTAGGTGTGGGTGAGGGTTGGTCGATAGGAAATGAGGGAGGTATATTAGTGTCGGGTGACCGATATATGATGTGTGAGATCAAGGAGTTGGGCAATGCCGAATCCAGCAATGATGGAAGGTCATGAGGGCTGTGACGGAGTGATGATGGGTTGGGTAGGGTCTGGTTTTGGGTACTCTATAAGTTTCGAGGGTCCGGTACAATATAGGGGTAGGGTTGGTTGACTGGAAGGTCGACGAGAGGTGGCAGCAACACTGGGAGTGTTGGTGGATTATTCTGATAGGGAGGAGATGTGGTATAGAGATGGGTCAGGAGTGAGACCAATCGATTTCCGATGGGGAGGGTGGCGATCGATAGCGACAGTGACAGGTGGCAGTGACATATGGCAGTGGAGGTAATGTTGGCAGACACTGAGAGAGGTAGAGCAACAGTAACTGACCATGACGAAATGGTACAGTCACTTCAGAGGAGAGAGCTGGCGATGGGATAGAGGTCTGACTCATCTAGAAATGTGTAGTCTGTGTTTTCAAACTTTTGGATATTTGAAAATGGGAAGATCGTCTCGTCAAAAGTGTCGTGCAAGAGATGTGGATTTTACGAGTAGATAAGTTATAGCACAGATATCCCCTATGATTGGGCGGAAAACCTAAGAACACACAAGGGGTGGTGCGGGGTACAAGTTTATGCAGGGCTGTGGAGGCAAGGTTTGGGTAGCATAGGCAGCCAAAAACTCGTAAGTGCTCATAAATTGGGATCTTACGAAAATAAATTTTGGTGGGTGTTCTATTTTGGAGAGTCTGAGTGGGCAAAATATTTAGAATATATTCGGCCATTTTAACAGCATAGACCCAAAAGGGAGGGGGGATGAGATATGAAATAGGATCGTATGAACCATGTTATTGATAATGCAAATGATTCGTCTGGCCTTGCCATTTTTGGAGGAGGTGTGGGGACACGAGAACTGGAAAACCATGCCATTAGTAGAGCAAAAATTGTGAAACGCGAAATTATTCAACTCACGACCGTTCTCACGTTGAAGCGATTTTATATATTTTTCAAATTGTGTTTTGACATAGACACGGAATGCAAGAAACTTAGAAACACTTCAGACTTGAATTTAAGTGGATAGACCCAGACAAAGTAAAAAAAGTCATCTAATAAGACGAGATGAAATTTATGACCCAGTGAGCTAGTAATGGGAGATGTCCATAAATCTGCATGAATAATGTTAAAGGGAGAACACGTAATACTTGAAGAAGACTAAAACAGAATGCGAACATGTTTGCCTAAAGGGAAATATAGACATTGTTGGTCAAATTTTCCATTATGACAATGAATTAAGTTATTCTTTCTAAGAAAATTAAAAATAGGGGCTCTTGTGTGTCCAAGTCTATTGTGGCAGGTTGACGGAGAAATTGTTGCTAAAGCGATGTGAGGAGTGACATGGGCAGTTAGAGATGTGGGAGGGTTGACACTAGAAGCGGACGTGGATAGGAAAGGATAGAGATCACCCTCACTATTTCATCTCGTAAGGAGTTTCTCGGTATGGAGGTCCATTACAGAAAATCCAAACGGGTCAAAATTAATTGATACAGAATTATCGGTGGCAAATTTGCTAACAGAGATTAGGTGTTTGATAATGTTAGGAGCATATAAGACATTATTCATGGAGAAATGGGGATGCGGTGGTGGGGTTAGTGTGTGGCCAAACCCTTGTATTGGAATGCGATGATCATTTCTGACCATAATAGATTATTGAGTATTTAAATTTCGTAGTTGTGCAAGATTACCAGAATTATTGGTGAGGTGAGACGTGGTGCTCGTATCCATATACCACGTATTATCGAGCTGCCAAGGAGTGAAAGTGTCGAAAGCCTGGCCCAAACTGGATTGGGGATGGCCAGGAACTGGTTGATTTTCTCTCAGAAATTGGGCCTGGTTAATGTGGCCCGTCAGCTGTGCTCCCAGACAGCTGGGCAGCAAGAAAGTGGGTCGTATGACTGAGGCCCATCGAATTATATGGGGCGGACTGCAAGGCTTTCGGGAAAAAAAATCTCAGGAACATGAAGAAAAAAACAGAAAAAGAGTTTTGTTTTCTGTCAATTTATTCAAAAAAGGAGCCAAACTGCTTTGGTTGTCGGGTAAGGAAGTGAAAAAGAAGAAATGTTTTGTTGACACGAGGAGCAACAACAACTTCGGTTCTCGGGTAAAGGACGAGTAAAAGCAGAGAAAAAACAATTTGTTCGAAAAAGAAGACATGCTGTTTTGGCAGAAAGCAAAGGAAACAAGTAGCAGAGAAAGCGGACAACTTTCTGTCTCGGGTAGTGTAGCTTTGCTGTTTTGGCAGAAAGCAAAGGAAACAAGAAGCAAAGAAAGCGGACAACTTTCTGTCTCGGGCAAGCTTTTCGTGTTTCTTGGGTAATGAAACAGAAAGGAAAAGAAAAAACAAAAAACGCAGAGGACAAATCACTGTGTATATTTGTGCTTCTAACAATTTTTGGGTGAAAGAGAAAAAATAGGCAAAACACTGTGCTTTTCCAGGACAGAGAGCAAATGTTGCGGGTGAAGGGAAAATAGGGTTTAGGTTTTGGTTTCTGATACCATGTTAGAATTGTATTAATATCCCTTAGGGAGTCTTTCTCATTAATACAAATATATATAGTGTACAATGTGGAATCCTAATATAATAAGGATCCTATAAACTACCATAATTATACATCACTCAATATTACACAATATATGGAGTATCATATAGTTGTACACGTTAATACTTATCACAGACATCTTCTGCATCATTCCATTGCTCTTCAGTTGGATAACATTTATAATTTGTTTAAGTTAGACTCAACTTCTTAAACACTTCTTTGTATTCCAAACCGTTCTCAACATTAGATATGTAGAGTTCCAACGGATAGGACAATCATATTCCAACTTCTGGTTACAAGAACAGTGTAGCAGATGTGTGGCTTATTCAAATCTCTCAATTCTTCTGGTTGATCCACCCCAATATAAGACACTATCACAGACTTTGCCAATACCATCTCCTATAACCTTTAACCCTTCTTGCACTATCAAATTTAAGATGTGTGCGACACAACGCATATGAAACACTCGGCTAGACAATAACAAATTTCTTTTAGTAAGTTTCTCATCCAATTAGATTTTCATCATCACATTACTAGTACTAGAATTATAAACTGTAGTTGATATTCTCCGTTCAATATTCCAGTCAAACAAACAATTAACCAAAGCACCACACAAAGCATCTTTATCATGTGAAACGGAAAGATAAACAAACCTCAAAATGTGATTTTGAAGCCTCCATGAATCATCAATAAAATGTCCAGTAATAGCCATGAATCATTTTTTGTTGCTATTCGAAGTCCACATATCGGTTGTTATTGCAATTCTACTCATGACTTTCTCCAACAAGGTAGATGTTTTTGATTTCAAATTGTCAAAAAATTTCATTATGTCACTTTTTATCGTATTTCTTGAAACCATCTTAAACATAGGTTGGAGACTCTAAACAAAATTCCTAAATCCCACATGATCAACTATAGTGAGTGGATACTCATGTAAAATAATGGCATGTGCAAGTTGTTTACGTGAAACATCTTGATCAAAATAGTGTTGTCCATCATCACCCTCCGTGTCACCATCACTTCTTGGCCTCTTAGGACACTTAGGTATGTGAACCAACATAGCTTTCGTCCCACAATTTTTAGCATTTTTATATTGCGCCTTGCAATACATACATTGACCATACCTAACACCTTTAATAGACACCAACTTGAAATGATTCCACGCTTTAGAATATCTCTTCATTTTTCCCAATTCAACAACGTCATCTTGTGAAAGCCTCGGACTGTCAGCCTCTAAGGAAATAGCGTTAGATGATGAAACGGGTAGATTCTTAACATTTTGAGATGCCATGATTATCTATTACAAAATCATAAAAATGTCATTACAATTTTGTATAAGTATGTAAAGTGCACAAAGAAAACAGAGGAAAGAGTATAAAGTGTACAAAGAAAACAGAAAAAAATACTACGACTACTTGTGGTAGATTAACAATCACCATATAGCTAAATTGACACCAAACCAATAAATTATAACAGATCCATTTACAAATACTGGTAAAACTCATTTCATATTCTTACTCAACTCACCAATACACCCCCACCCCAGATATTGAGACTCAAAAATAGGAGAAACCTATTTAAAGAAAGAGAAGAAAAGATTATTACCGGAGACGAGCAGCGTTGCAGAGTGTTCAAATCAACTGATGGAATCAAGTTCTTAGCCCAAGTTTTGATTTTTCTTTCAATCGAAGCTACGAAGACATCAAACCTAGGGAACCGGAAAGGGTGTTCTTCAATATATTGTTTTTGGAAGTTCTGAAAAAAAAAAAATACCAAGAACAACATTTGTTAGTAATTACTAACAAACAATAACATTATGAACAATAGCAAAATTGTAATTATATAACATTTGATTTTTAATCAAAAAGAAAAATCCAAAAAGGTATATTTAATTAACAAGCCTTGAATGGGGGATTTATTGGAGAAGGTGTTAAGATTGGATCGAACAGATTCAGAGAGGAAACAAAGCTCGTTGAGTTTAGTATGATACTATTTTGGGATTCTTTGCTATGGAAGTTCTAAAATTTCAAAATAATGTCATAGAAGTGGGAATTGGGAGAAAATATATGCGGGTCACTTATTTTCACCCGACCCATTTATAAATTCGGACTTTGCCCTACCCTGCCCTAGCCCATTAACTAATTTCAAAAATATTATTTTACCCTGCCCTATTTAAATCTTTTCCTGACCTACCCGATTAAAGGTTTACCTTAACCTGCCCTAACCCACCCTGCCCCAGTTGCCACCCCTAACTCCAGCCCATACAACACAAAACAAAGGCTGTAGTTGTTCCATGATAGCTCATTTTCAGGGTCCTCGGCCAAGAGTAATTGGTCTCAACCCAGGGACAACTTCACTTATCATCACGGGTACATCTTGGGTCGATGCCACCCTGGTGGAACATAGGGTGTTCTGGGATATAATTGGAAACAAAGTCATTTCCATAGGATTATTTCACCCCGTCATATCTCCTCGCACTACTGGAATATGCTCCCAACAACCTCTGTCTAATCGGTCAGCCTCGAGACTCGTGACACTGTTCAATGGGACGTTTGTACTGTGAAGCGGTCATTTCGCTTGTACTTGCATATTATAAAGTCCATAGTTTGTGTAAATAATTATACCTTCTAGGAGAAGGAACAACCATCTCATTCTTCACACTTGTAATTCTAACTTATTATTGAGCTCTTGAAATACCACAAGCTTCTTATCACATTTTTAACTATTGTTTATTCATTTCATGTTATGTGCATCCTGGCATTTGCATTTCTCAGTTTAACTACAATAAAAAAGGTTTTGCTCAAATACGATTTACTTCTCTTTAGCCCCTTTCATACAAATTTAATTATTTAAAGCAAAATTTTGGGCTTTTATTAATGAATTGAAAAAGGATAACAAATGTCTGAAAAGGAATTAAAAAACAACAGAAAATAAAGTAATCTACTTTTTCCCTAGCCGCCATTAAGATATAAATGTCAAGCGCATCTGTACATTTTGGCAGAAGTGGAATAAAAATTTATTAACAGAACTCTTCTATATTATGTTATATATCTGAATCTGTGTTGCTGGATTATCCTGAAACTGCAACTCTATCATTGTTCAATTTTTCTAGTTCTGATTCTGGGAGAACGAATTTGAGCTTTCTCTAAATTCAAAATCATTTTCCCTATAAATGGCATGTCACGAAAGCTCTGAAACTACAGTAGTTACTCCTCTTCAAGTTCAAGATTAGCAAGGTAATCAACAAGCTTATTTCCTTCTCTGTATATATGAACAATATGTATCTACATCTGCTTTAGCATTTGTTTTATTTCCTCTATCATTTCTACAACCTCCCATGCCACTTTCTACAATGTTTTTAAGCACTGGACACCTTTCTGAATTGTTGTAGTTTCTGCAACTATATTTGTAGTAACTCCTATTTGTTGAGCTTGAGCATAAGTGAGGTCACCTCTGTCATCCCTTACACAAAATCCATAAGTGCTTATGCCTGGATTATCTTGGCTAGCACCATCAGCGTTGCATTTATTGAACCTTGATCTGATAAATTCCACTTTATAATGTAGTAGTGCAAATTTGGCTTGTAACTACTGAGAAACTGATGACTGAAGGCAAGTCTGCAAGTATTCTGGTAAGCCAAGGGAACGTTACTGTGATCAGTTGGTTTATTGTGAGCTTAATTTGATATAACATCCTATTATATGTTGTGTTTCCACCATGTTTGATTGAGTTCCTCCTCTTCCAAATCTTGCAAAGAACAATTGCGGGAATAACTGTCAATATAGCCTGTAATTTGGAAGGTGCAGCTGTTGTCTACCATTTTGTGATTACCTGATGTAATTGCAAGGCTTCAATATTTATACCTGTTGTATATAGTCTTCAATTGTGTTTGTTAGGAAGATGTGTATGGGAGTTTGTCCCACATTGAAAGAATAAGAAAAGCTTGATGTGTTTATAAGTACTTTTGTACTTGGTATATTAAATTGAAAATAGTTCATTTAGTTGGGCCAAACATGCATTGGGCTTAGATGTGCTTATCATTGGATTAATAATATGCTAATATATTATTAATCAAAGACTAGCACTTAGCACTTAGGATAATATTATCCTAAGGACAGAGAATCATCTCGTCCTAATCTAGTTTCTATAATTCATTTCTTATCATACATATCTCTTTTTCTAACAATCTTAGGATAATATTATGGAGAATACTATGAAGATGTTTGGTAATGATACTGTGAAACTAGATCGTTTTGATGGAACCAATTTCCTACGTTGGAAGGAGAAGATGTCGTTCCTACTCACTGCTTTGAAGATCTTCTATATTCTAGATCCGAATTTGGGGGCTTTGGCAGAACCAGCAGACGATGACACTGAAGAAAAGATAGCAGAACGCAAGAAGCGTGTCGAAGGTGAAACGCTGTGCAGAGGGTTTATTCTGAACTCCCTCTCTGATCGTCTGTATGATCTCTACACTCCAATTCAGTCTGCAAAGGAGATATGGAAGGCCCTGGAATTCAAATATGATGCAGAAAAACAAGGGGCAGATAAGTTTGTTACTTTTAAGTTCTTTGAATTTTCTATGGTTGATGGCACCTCTATACTTGATCAAGTGCATGAATTTCTGATATTGATTTCTAAGTTTAAAGACCTGGACATAACCATACCGAAAAGTTAATTGTTGGAGGAATTATTTCCAAATTGCCACCTTCCTGGAATAATTACAGGAAGAAGTTGTTGCACACTTCTGAGGAGTTCACTTTAGAACAGATTCAGAAACACTTACGAATTGAAGAGGAAACTCGAAATCGTGAGAAGGTTTTGAATGATGCTTCTAGTTCTAAAGTGAACTATGTTACTCATAAGAATGAAATATATGTGCAAAGACGGAATTATTTCTTATAGCAATGAGCATAAAGAAAAATGTGAAGTTTGTGTTCAAGCGAAAATGAAAAGAAAACCTTTTCCAAAGGTTGATAGACAATCTGAAATTTTAGAACTTGTACATTCTGATATTTGTGAGTTAAATGGTGTTTTAACTAGAGGTGGATGTAGGTATTTTGTTACTTTCATTGATGATTGTTCTAAATTTACCTATGTCTATTTAATAAAATCAAAAGATCAAGCTTTTGACATGTTTCAAGTTTACAAATCTATGGTAGAAACACAAAAAGATAAGAAACTGAAAATCTTGAGAAGTGATAGGGGTGGAGAATATTTCCCTACTGAATTTACTTCGTTTTGTGAAAAATAATGGCATTGTTCATCAAGTTAGTGCACCCTATAGACCTCAACAAAATGGAGTGGCAGAAAGAAAAAATGGAGTTCTAGTTGATATGGTGAATGCCATGATTATTACCTCAAACTTACCTATGAACTTATGGGGTGAAGCTTTACTAACTGCATGTCATGTACATAATAGAATTCCTTCCAAGAAGATAAAACCGTCACCATATGAAATTTGGAAAGGAAGAAAACCTAACATTAGTTATTTTAAAGTTTGGGGGTGCTTAGCCTATTATAAGGTCCCAGATCCTAAGAAAACTAAATTAGGTCCAAGAGCTTTGAAAAGTGTATTTGTAGGATACGCAGAAAATTCAAAAGTATATAGGCTGCTAGACTTAGACTCAAATGTAATTGTGGAATCTCGAGACGTAGAGTTCTTTGAGAATAAGTTCCGGAGTGATTCCAACCGTGTTAATGAGTCCTTGCAAATACCTCAAACAGAAACAAGTTCTAATGCTTCTCTTAACAGTGATAGGTTAAATCCTAATGCTTCTAGTGAACTTAGAAGGAGTGTAAGAGTTAGAGAGGAGAAGAATTTGGATTCAGATTTCATAAATTCCCAAGCAATTTCCTTTCTTGTGGAAGGAAATAGAGAAGTTGTTACCAATAAAATCCAAATCATTCTGAATGTTGAAGATGAATGTGATGACCCAAAGACATTTCAAGAAGCAATGGCATCTAGAAATTTAGCTTTTTGGAAAGAAGCAATAGATGACGAGATGTAGTCTTTAATGGCTAATAAGACTTGGGTTTTGTCAGACTTTCCTCCTGGCACAAAGGCTATAGGATGTAAGTGGGTTTTCAGGGTAAAGAAGAGTGTGGATAATGAATCAATCAAAGTTTTCAAAGCTAGGCTTGTTGGACAAGGATTTAGCCAAAGGGAAGGAGTAGATTATTTTGATACTTATGCTCTTGTGGCTAGAATTGCATCTATAAGAATATTGATAGCTTTAGCCTCTCTGTATGATTTGCATATTCATCAAATGGATGTAAAAACTGCTTTTCTAAATGGTGATTTAGATGAAGAGGTGTACATGAGACAACCTGAAGGTTTTGTCCTTCCGGGTTATGAACATAAAGTTTGTAAGTTAGTTAAATCATTGTATGGTTTAAAACAAGCTCCGAAGCAATGTCATGAGAAATTTGATTATGCTATTTTGTCTAATGGTTTTATACATAACTCTGCTGACAGGTGTATATATTCTAAGTTTACAAAAGATTATGGTGTAATCTTGTGCCTTTATGTAGATGATATGTTAATCTTTGGAACAAACATAAATTGCATAAATGAAGTCAAAACCTATTTAAGTTCCTGTTTCAAAATGAAGGACTTAAATGAGGTTGATACCATATTGGGTATCAAAGTTAGAAGAAATAGTGGGGGTTATTCCCTGAGTCAGTCTCATTATGTTGAGAAGATGCTAAAGAAATTTGAACATTTGAACTTCAAGGAAGCTAACACTCCATATGAAACATCATGCAAACTTAGTATGAACAGTGGAAGATCCGTGGCTCAGCTAGAGTATGCTAGTGCAATAGGTAGCTTGATGTATGCTACACATTGTACTAGGCCTGATATTGCATTTGCAGTTTGCAAACTTTCTAGATTTACTAGTAATCCAGGTACAGAACATTGGCGAGCAATTGGAAGAATTTTTGGTTATTTGAAAAGAACCAAAAGTTATGCTTTGCATTATGGAAATTTTCCAGCTGTACTTGAGGGATATACAGATGCTAGTTGGATATCTAGTGATGGAGATAATAAATCCACAAGTGGTTGGATTTTTATGCTCGGTGGTGGTGCTGTTTCTTGGGCCTAAAAAAAACATACATGTATCACACATTCTACCATGGAAGCTGAATTTTTAGCTTTGGGGGCAGCAGGCAAAGAAGCAGAGTGGCTGAGAAATATGTTATTGGATATAAAGTTGTGGCCACAACCGATGCCAGCCATTTCTTTGCACTGTGATAGTGAGGCAACTCTGTCTAGAGCTTATAATAAGATTTATAATGGTAAGTCTAGACACGTCAGTTTGAGACATGCGTATGTGAGACAGTTAATATCCGACGGGATTGTAATTGTGATTTATGTAAGGTCTTGTAACAATTTGGCAGATCCTTTTACTAAAGGACTTCCAAGATAAATGATTTATGGAACAAGTCAAGAAATGGGCTTGCGACGGTTTGAATTAATCAAAGAACAATGGAAACCCAACATTTTTCTATGAATACACATGGTTAAAAGGTTCAATGTGGTAATAACAAGTTGTTGATGACTGATTAGGTCACACTAGTGTAACTATTGTTCTAGTGTATGTTTTATAGGGTGAGTACTATACTCTTAATGAAATTTAGGTAATGGAAGAATTTCACCTATATATACATAAGAAGTGGTGCCGCTTCTAACAAGAGTTTTGGGTCGAACTTTTGTAAATGTCTATGAAACCAGGTGGAGCACATGTCCATAATGGTGCTACCTCGATATGAACACGGAAAAGAATAATTGTGTGTTCAGTCTTCCGATTCTAGCATAAGAAATTTTGGCTCAAACGCTTTAAGCCGCCATTAATTTCGTTAGGATTTTGAAGAACTGTAACTAAGTGAAAGTTCAAATCGCAAGATACTTTCATCTAAGCACTTTTGTTAAATTGAAGACTAAGTGGGGGATTGTTGTATATAGTCTTCAATTGTGTTTGTTAGGAAGATGTGTATGGGAGTTTGTCCCACATTGGAAGAATAAGAAAAGCTTGATGTGTTTATAAGTACTTTTGTACTTGGTATATTAAATTGAAAAGAGTTCATTTAGTTGGGCCAAACATGCATTGAGCTTGGATGTGCTTATCATTGGATTAATAATATGCCAATATATTATTAATCAAAGACTAGCACTTAGCACTTTGCACGTGCACGAACACGAGCTTAAATATCATTTAATCTTTTGCTGTTTTTAAACGTTGATTTCATGAAAAGTCACAATTGTTCATGAAAGATTACATTGTTTCATGAAAGATTACAATTGTTCATGAAAGGGTACTCGATTCCTTTAAATATGGAATGGCACATGATTAAAAGATCACTGACAATCTATATCTTCCAACCAAGAAAACCTTCTTTCTTTCAAACACTTCATGTTCATGAAGAACGAATAAGTTGCTGTAAAATTCGTTCTTAAGATTAGGTAATCCTGGGGGTAATTAGCAAGTTAATCCCATCAGAAATATAGTGGGGGCTAATATTATCCTAAGGACAGAGAATCATCTCATCCTAATCTAGTTTCTACAATTCATTTCTTATCATACATATCTCTTTTTCTAACAATCTTAGGATAATATTATGGAGAACACTATGAAGATGTTTGGTAATGATACTGTGAAACTAGATCGTTTTGATGTAACCAATTTCCTACGTTGGAAGGAGAAGATGTCGTTCCTACTCACTGCTTTGAAGATCTTCTATATTCTAGATCCGAATTTGGGGGCTTTGGCAGAACCAGCAGACGATGACACTGAAGAAAAGATAGCAGAACGCAAGAAGCGTGTCGAAGGTGAAACGCTGTGCAGAGGGTTTATTCTGAACTCCCTCTCTGATCGTCTGTATGATCTCTACACTCCAATTCAGTCTGCAAAGGAGATATGGAAGGCCCTGGAATTCAAATATGATGCAGAAAAACAAGGGGCAGATAAGTTTGTTACTTTTAAGTTCTTTGAATTTTCTATGGTTGATGGCACCTCTATACTTGATCAAGTGCATGAATTTCTGATATTGATTTCTAAGTTTAAAGACCTGGACATAACCATACCGGAAAAGTTAATTGTTGGAGGAATTATTTCCAAATTGCCACCTTCCTGGAATAATTACAGGAAGAAGTTGTTGCACACTTCTGAGGAGTTCACTTTAGAACAGATTCAGAAACACTTACGAATTGAAGAGGAAACTCGAAATCGTGAGAAGGTTTTGAATGATGCTTCTAGTTCTAAAGTGAACTATGTTACTCATAAGAATGAAATATATGTGCAAAGACGGAATTATTTCTTATAGCAATGAGCATAAAGAAAAATGTGAAGTTTGTGTTCAAGCGAAAATGAAAAGAAAACCTTTTCCAAAGGTTGATAGACAATCTGAAATTTTAGAACTTGTACATTCTGATATTTGTGAGTTAAATGTTTTTTTAACTAGAGGTGGATGTAGGTATTTTGTTACTTTCATTGATGATTGTTCTAAATTTACCTATGTCTATTTAATAAAATCAAAAGATCAAGCTTTTGACATGTTTCAAGTTTACAAATCTATGGTAGAAACACAAAAAGATAAGAAACTGAAAATCTTGAGAAGTGATAGGGGTGGAGAATATTTCCCTCTTGAATTTACTTCGTTTTGTGAAAAATAATGGCATTGTTCATCAAGTTAGTGCACCCTATAGACCTCAACAAAATGGAGTGGCAGAAAGAAAAAATGGAGTTCTAGTTGATATGGTGAATGCCATGATTATTACCTCAAACTTACCTATGAACTTATGGGGTGAAGCTTTACTAACTGCATGTCATGTACATAATAGAATTCCTTCCAAGAAGATAAAACCGTCACCATATGAAATTTGGAAAGGAAGAAAACCTAACATTAGTTATTTTAAAGTTTGGGGGTGCTTAGCCTATTATAAGGTCCCAGATCCTAAGAAAACTAAATTAGGTCCAAGAGCTTTGAAAAGTGTATTTGTAGGATACGCAGAAAATTCAAAAGTATATAGGCTGCTAGACTTAGACTCAAATGTAATTGTGGAATCTCGAGACGTAGAGTTCTTTGAGAATAAGTTCCGGAGTGATTCCAACCGTGTTAATGAGTCCTTAAAAATACCTCAAACAGAAACAAGTTCTAATGCTTCTCTTAACAGTGATAGGTTAAATCCTAATGCTTCTAGTGAACTTAGAAGGAGTGTAAGAGTTAGAGAGGAGAAGAATTTGGATTCAGATTTCATAAATTCCCAAGCAATTTCCTTTCTTGTGGAAGGAAATAGAGAAGTTGTTACCAATAAAATCCAAATCGTTCTCAATGTTGAAGATGAATGTGATGACCCAAAGACATTTCAAGAAGCAATGGCATCTAGAAATTTAGCTTTTTGGAAAGAAGCAATAGATGACGAGATGGAGTCTTTAATGGCTAATAAGACTTGGGTTTTGTCAGACATGCCTCCTGGCTCAAAGGCTATAGGATGTAAGTGGGTTTTTAGGGTAAAGAAGAGTGTGGATAATGAATCAATCGAAGTTTTCAAAGCTAGGCTTGTTGGACAAGGATTTAGCCAAAGGGAAGGAGTAGATTATTTTGATACTTATGCTCCTGTGGCTAGAATTGCATCTATAAGAATATTGATAGCTTTAGCCTCTCTGTATGATTTGCATATTCATCAAATGGATGTAAAAACTGCTTTTCTAAATAGTGATTTAGATGAAGAGGTGTACATGAGACAACCTGAAGGTTTTGTCCTTCCGGGTTATGAACATAAAGTTTGTAAGTTAGTTAAATCATTGTATGGTTTAAAACAAGCTCCGAAGCAATGACATGAGAAATTTGATTATGCTGTTTTGTCTAATGGTTTTATACATAACTCTGCTGACAGGTGTATATATTCTAAGTTTACAAAAGATTATGGTGTAATCTTGTGCCTTTATGTAGATGATATGTTAATCTTTGGAACAAACATAAATGGCATAAATGAAGTCAAAACCTATTTAAGTTCCTATTTCAAAATGAAGGACTTAAATGAGGTTGATACCATATTGGGTATCAAAGTTAGAAGAAATAGTGGGGGTTATTCCTTGAGTCAGTCTCATTATGTTGAGAAGATGCTTAAAAAATTTGAACATTTGAACTTCAAGGAAGCTAACACTCCATATGAAACATCATGCAAACTTAGTATGAACAGTGGAAGATCCGTGGCTCAGCTAGAGTATGCTAGTGCAATAGGTAGCTTGATGTATGCTACACATTGTACTAGGCCTGATATTGCATTTGCAGTTTGCAAACTTTCTAGATTTACTAGTAATCCAGGTACAGAACATTGGCAAGCAATTGGAAGAATTTTTGGTTATTTGAAAAGAACCAAAAGTTATGCTTTGCATTATGGAAATTTTCCAGCTGTACTTGAGGGATATACAGATGCTAGTTGGATATCTAGTGATGGAGATACTAAATCCACAAGTGGTTGAATTTTTATGCTCGGTGGTGGTGCTATTTCTTGGGCCTCAAAGAAACAGAAATGTATCACACATTCTACCATGGAAGCTGAATTTTTAGCTTTGGGGGCAGCAGGCAAAGAAGCAGAGTGGCTGAGAAATATGTTATTGGATATAAAGTTGTGGCCACAACCGATGCCAGCCATTTCTTTGCACTGTGATAGTGAGGCAACTCTGTCTAGAGCTTATAATAAGATTTATAATGGTAAGTCTAGACACGTCAGTTTGAGACATGCGTATGTGAGACAGTTAATATCCGACGGGATTGTAATTGTGATTTATGTAAGGTCTTGTAACAATTTGGCAGATCCTTTTACTAAAGGACTTCCAAGATAAATGATTTATGGAACAAGTCAAGAAATGGGCTTGCGACCAGTTTGAATTAATCAGCAACAATGGAAACCCAACATTTTTCTATGAATACACATGGTTAAAAGGTTCAATGTGGTAATAACAAGTTGTTGATGACTGATTAGGTCACACTAGTGTAACTATTGTTCTAGTGTATGTTTTATAGGGTGAGTACTATACTCTTAATGAAATTTAGGTAATGGAAGAATTTCACCTATATATACATAAGAAGTGGTGCCGCTTCTAACAAGAGTTTTGGGTCGAACTTTTGTAAATGTCTATGAAACCAGGTGGAGCACATGTCCATAATGGTGCTACCTCGATATGAACACGGAAAAGAATAATTGTGTGTTCAGTCTTCCGATTCTAGCATAAGAAATTTTGGCTCAAACGCTTTAAGCCGCCATTAATTTCGTTAGGATTTTGAAGAACTGTAACTAAGTGAAAGTTCAAATCGCAAGATACTTTCATCTAAGCACTTTTGTTAAATTGAAGACTAAGTGGGGGATTGTTGTATATAGTCTTCAATTGTGTTTGTTAGGAAGATGTGTATGGGAGTTTGTCCCACATTGGAAGAATAAGAAAAGCTTGATGTGTTTATAAGTACTTTTGTACTTGGTATATTAAATTGAAAAGAGTTCATTTAGTTGGGCCAAACATGCATTGAGCTTGGATGTGCTTATCATTGGATTAATAATATGCCAATATATTATTAATCAAAGACTAACACTTAGCACTTTGCACGTGCGAACACGAGCTTAAATATCATTTAATCTTTGCTTTGTTTTTAAACGTTGATTTCATGAAAAGTCACAATTGTTCATGAAAGATTACATTGTTTCATGAAAGATTACAATTGTTCATGAAAGGGTACTCGATTCCTTTAAATATGGAATGGCACATGATTAAAAGATCACTGACAATCTATATCTTCCAACCAAGAAAACCTTCTTTCTTTCAAACACTTCATGTTCATGAAGAACGAATAAGTTGCTGTAAAATTCGTTCTTAAGATTAGGTAATCCTGGGGTAATTAGCAAGTTAATCCCATCGAGAAATATAGTGGGGGCTAATATTATCCTAAGGACAGAGAATCATCTCATCCTAATCTAGTTTCTACAATTCATTTCTTATCATACATATCTCTTTTTCTAACAATCTTAGGATAATATTATGGAGAACACTATGAAGATGTTTGGTAATGATCTTTGTGAAACTAGATCGCTTTTGATGTAACCAATTTCCTACGTTGGAAGGAGAAGATGTCGTTCCTACTCACCGCTTTGAAGATCTTCTATATTCTAGATCCGAATTTGGGGGCTTTGGCAGAACCAGTGACGATGACATCAAGAAAAGATAGCGTAACGCAAGAAGCGTGTCGAAGGTGGCTTATGTGCGAGAGGGTTTATTCTGAACTCCCTCTCGATCGTCTGTATGATCTCTACACTCCAATTCAGTCTGCAAAGGAGATATGGAAGGCCCTGGAATTCAAATATGATGCAGAAAAACAAGGGGCAGATAAGTTTGTTACTTTTAAGTTCTTTGAATTTTCTATGGTTGATGGCACCTCTATACTTGATCAAGGGCATGAAGTTACGATATTGATTTCTAAGTTTAAAGACCTGGACATAACCATACCGGAAAAGTTAATTGTTGGAGGAATTATTTCCAAATTGCCACCTTCCTGGAATAATTACAGGAAGAAGTTGTTGCACACTTCTGAGGAGTTCACTTTAGAACAGATTCAGAAACACTTACGAATTGAAGAGGAAACTCGAAATCGTGAGAAGGTTTTGAATGATGCTTCTAGTTCTAAAGTGAACTATGTTACTCATAAGAATGAAATATATGTGCAAAGACGGAATTATTTCTTATAGCAATGAGCATAAAGAAAAATGTGAAGTTTGTGTTCAAGCGAAAATGAAAAGAAAACCTTTTCCAAAGGTTGATAGACAATCTGAAATTTTAGAACTTGTACATTCTGATATTTGTGAGTTAAATGGTGTTTTAACTAGAGGTGGATGTAGGTATTTTGTTACTTTCATTGATGATTGTTCTAAATTTACCTATGTCTATTTAATAAAATCAAAAGATCAAGCTTTTGACATGTTTCAAGTTTACAAATCTATGGTAGAAACACAAAAAGATAAGAAACTGAAAATCTTGAGAAGTGATAGGGGTGGAGAATATTTCCCTACTGAATTTACTTCGTTTTGTGAAAAATAATGGCATTGTTCATCAAGTTAGTGCACCCTATAGACCTCAACAAAATGGAGTGGCAGAAAGAAAAAATGGAGTTCTAGTTGATATGGTGAATGCCATGATTATTACCTCAAACTTACCTATGAACTTATGGGGTGAAGCTTTACTAACTGCATGTCATGTACATAATAGAATTCCTTCCAAGAAGATAAAACCGTCACCATATGAAATTTGGAAAGGAAGAAAACCTAACATTAGTTATTTTAAAGTTTGGGGGTGCTTAGCCTATTATAAGGTCCCAGATCCTAAGAAAACTAAATTAGGTCCAAGAGCTTTGAAAAGTGTATTTGTAGGATACGCAGAAAATTCAAAAGTATATAGGCTGCTAGACTTAGACTCAAATGTAATTGTGGAATCTCGAGACGTAGAGTTCTTTGAGAATAAGTTCCGGAGTGATTCCAACCGTGTTAATGAGTCCTTAAAAATACCTCAAACAGAAACAAGTTCTAATGCTTCTCTTAACAGTGATAGGTTAAATCCTAATGCTTCTAGTGAACTTAGAAGGAGTGTAAGAGTTAGAGAGGAGAAGAATTTGGATTCAGATTTCATAAATTCCCAAGCAATTTCCTTTCTTGTGGAAGGAAATAGAGAAGTTGTTACCAATAAAATCCAAATCGTTCTCAATGTTGAAGATGAATGTGATGACCCAAAGACATTTCAAGAAGCAATGGCATCTAGAAATTTAGCTTTTTGGAAAGAAGCAATAGATGACGAGATGGAGTCTTTAATGGCTAATAAGACTTGGGTTTTGTCAGACATGCCTCCTGGCTCAAAGGCTATAGGATGTAAGTGGGTTTTTAGGGTAAAGAAGAGTGTGGATAATGAATCAATCGAAGTTTTCAAAGCTAGGCTTGTTGGACAAGGATTTAGCCAAAGGGAAGGAGTAGATTATTTTGATACTTATGCTCCTGTGGCTAGAATTGCATCTATAAGAATATTGATAGCTTTAGCCTCTCTGTATGATTTGCATATTCATCAAATGGATGTAAAAACTGCTTTTCTAAATAGTGATTTAGATGAAGAGGTGTACATGAGACAACCTAAAGGTTTTGTCCTTCCGGGTTATGAACATAAAGTTTGTAAGTTAGTTAAATCATTGTATGGTTTAAAACAAGCTCCGAAGCAATGACATGAGAAATTTGATTATCTTTGTTTTGTCTAATGGTTTTATACATAACTCTGCTGACAGGTGTATATATTCTAAGTTTACAAAAGATTATGGTGTAATCTTGTGCCTTTATGTAGATGATATGTTAATCTTTGGAACAAACATAAATGGCATAAATGAAGTCAAAACCTATTTAAGTTCCTATTTCAAAATGAAGGACTTAAATGAGGTTGATACCATATTGGGTATCAAAGTTAGAAGAAATAGTGGGGGTTATTCCTTGAGTCAGTCTCATTATGTTGAGAAGATGCTTAAGAAATTTGAACATTTGAACTTCAAGGAAGCTAACACTCCATATGAAACATCATGCAAACTTAGTATGAACAGTGGAAGATCCGTGGCTCAGCTAGAGTATGCTAGTGCAATAGGTAGCTTGATGTATGCTACACATTGTACTAGGCCTGATATTGCATTTGCAGTTTGCAAACTTTCTAGATTTACTAGTAATCCAGGTACAGAACATTGGCGAGCAATTGGAAGAATTTTTGGTTATTTGAAAAGAACCAAAAGTTATGCTTTGCATTATGGAAATTTTCCAGCTGTACTTGAGGGATATACAGATGCTAGTTGGATATCTAGTGATGGAGATAATAAATCCACAAGTGGTTGGATTTTTATGCTCGGTGGTGGTGCTGTTTCTTGGGCCTAAAAAACATACATGTATCAGACATTCTACCATGGAAGCTGAATTTTTAGCTTTGGGGGCAGCAGGCAAAGAAGCAGAGTGGCTGAGAAATATGTTATTGGATATAAAGTTGTGGCGACAACCGATGCCAGCCATTTCTTTGCACTGTGATAGTGAGGCAACTCTGTCTAGAGCTTATAATAAGATTTATAATGGTAAGTCTAGACACGTCAGTTTGAGACATGCGTATGTGAGACAGTTAATATCCGACGGGATTGTAATTGTGATTTATGTAAGGTCTTGTAACAATTTGGCAGATCCTTTTACTAAAGGACTTACAAGAGAAATGATTTATGGAACAAGTTAAGAAATGAGCTTGCGACCAGTTTGAATTAATCAGCAACAATGGAAACCCAACATTTTTCTATGAATACCCATGGTTAAAAGGTTCAATGTGGTAATAACAAGTTGTTGATGACTGATTAGGTCACACTAGTGTAACTATTGTTCTAGTGTATGTTTTATAGGGTGAGTACTATACTCTTAATGAAATTCAGGTAATGGAAGAATTTCACCTATATAGACATAAGAAGTGGTGCCGCTTCTAACAAGAGTTTTGGGTCGAACTTTTGTAAATGTCTATGAAACCAGGTGGAGCACATGTCCATAATGGTGCTACCTCGATATGAACATGGAAAAGAATAATTGTGTGTTCAGTCTTCCAATTCTAGCATAAGAAATTTTGGCTCAAACGCTTTAAGCCGCCATTAATTTCGTTAGGATTTTGAAGAACTGTAACTAAGTGAAAGTTCAAATCGCAAGATACTTTCATCTAAGCACTTTTGTTAAATTGAAGACTAAGTGGGGGATTGTTGTATATAGTCTTCAATTGTGTTTGTTAGGAAGATGTGTATGGGAGTTTGTCCCACATTGGAAGAATAAGAAAAGCTTGATGTGTTTATAAGTACTTTTGTACTTGGTATATTAAATTGAAAAGAGTTCATTTAGTTGGGCCAAACATGCATTGGGCTTGGATGTGCTTATCATTGGATTAATAATATGCCAATATATTATTAATCAAAGACTAGCACTTAGCACTTTGCACGTGCACAAACACGAGCTTAAATATCATTTAATCTTTTGCTGTTTTTAAACGTTGATTTCATGAAAAGTCACAATTGTTCATGAAAGATTACATTGTTTCATGAAAGATTACAATTGTTCATGAAAGGGTACTCGATTCCTTTAAATATGGAATGACACATGATTAAAAGATCACTGACAATCTATATCTTCCAACCAAGAAAACCTTCTTTCTTTCAAGCACTTCATGTTCATGAAGAACGAATAAGTTGCTGTAAAATTCGTTCTTAAGATTAGGTAATCCTGGGGGTAGTTAGCAAGTTAATCCCATCAGAAATATAGTGGGGGCTAATATTATCCTAAGGACAGAGAATCATCTCGTCCTAATCTAGTTTCTACAATTCATTTCTTATCATACATATCTCTTTTTCTAACAATCTTAGGATAATATTATGGAGAACACTATGAAGATGTTTGGTAATGATACTGTGAAACTAGATCGTTTTGATGGAACCAATTTCCTACGTTGGAAGGAGAAGATGTCGTTCCTACTCACTGCTTTGAAGATCTTCTATATTCTAGATCCGAATTTGGGGGCTTTGGCAGAACCAGCAGACGATGACACTGAAGAAAAGATAGCAGAACGCAAGAAGCGTGTCGAAGATGAAACGCTGTGCAGAGGGTTTATTCTGAACTCCCTCTCTGATCGTCTGTATGATCTCTACACTCCAATTCGCCGCAAAGGAGATATGGAAGGCCCTGGAATTCAAATATGATGCAGAAAAACAAGGGGCAGATAAGTTTGTTACTTTTAAGTTCTTTGAATTTTCTATGGTTGATGGCACCTCTATACTTGATCAAGTGCATGAATTTCTGATATTGATTTCTAAGTTTAAAGACCTGGACATAACCATACCGGAAAAGTTAATTGTTGGAGGAATTATTGCCAAATTGCCACCTTCCTGGAATAATTACAGGAAGAAGTTGTTGCACACTTCTGAGGAGTTCACTTTAGAACAGATTCAGAAACACTTACGAATTGAAGAGGAAACTCGAAATCGTGAGAAGGTTTTGAATGATGCTTCTAGTTCTAAAGTGAACTATGTTACTCATAAGAATGAAATATATGTGCAAAGACGGAATTATTTCTTATAGCAATGAGCATAAAGAAAAATGTGAAGTTTGTGTTCAAGCGAAAATGAAAAGAAAACCTTTTCCAAAGGTTGATAGACAATCTGAAATTTTAGAACTTGTACATTCTGATATTTGTGAGTTAAATGGTGTTTTAACTAGAGGTGGATGTAGGTATTTTGTTACTTTCATTGATGATTGTTCTAAATTTACCTATGTCTATTTAATAAAATCAAAAGATCAAGCTTTTGACATGTTTCAAGTTTACAAATCTATGGTAGAAACACAAAAAGATAAGAAACTGAAAATCTTGAGAAGTGATAGGGGTGGAGAATGTTTCCCTACTGAATTTACTTCGTTTTGTGAAAAATAATGGCATTGTTCATCAAGTTAGTGCACCCTATAGACCTCAACAAAATGGAGTGGCAGAAAGAAAAAATGGAGTTCTAGTTGATATGGTGAATGCCATGATTATTAACTCAAACTTACCTATGAACTTATGGGGTGAAGCTTTACTAACTGCATGTCATGTACATAATAGAATTCCTTCCAAGAAGATAAAACCGTCACCATATGAAATTTGGAAAGGAAGAAAACCTAACATTAGTTATTTTAAAGTTTGGGGGTGCTTAGCCTATTATAAGGTCCCAGATCCTAAGAAAACTAAATTAGGTCCAAGAGCTTTGAAAAGTGTATTTGTAGGATACGCAGAAAATTCAAAAGTATATAGGCTGCTAGACTTAGACTCAAATGTAATTGTGGAATCTCGAGACGTAGAGTTCTTTGAGAATAAGTTCCGGAGTGATTCCAACCGTGTTAATGAGTCCTTGCAAATACCTCAAACAGAAACAAGTTCTAATGCTTCTCTTAACAGTGATACGTTAAATCCTAATGCTTCTAGTGAACTTAGAAGGAGTGTAAGAGTTAGAGAGGAGAAGAATTTGGATTCAGATTTCATAAATTCCCAAGCAATTTCCTTTCTTGTGGAAGGAAATAGAGAAGTTGTTACCAATAAAATCCAAATCGTTCTCAATGTTGAAGATGAATGTGATGACCCAAAGACATTTCAAGAAGAAATGGCATCTAGAAATTCAGCTTTTTGGAAAGAAGCAATAGATGACGAGATGGAGTCTTTAATGGCTAATAAGACTTGGGTTTTGTCAGACTTTCCTCCTGGCTCAAAGGCTATAGGATGTAAGTGGGTTTTCAGGGTAAAGAAGAGTGTGGATAATGAATCAATCAAAGCTTTCAAAGCTAGGCTTGTTGGACAAGGATTTAGCCAAAGGGAAGGAGTAGATTATTTTGATACTTATGCTCCTGTGGCTAGAATTGCATCTATAAGAATATTGATAGCTTTAGCCTCTCTGTATGATTTGCATATTCATCAAATGGATGTAAAAACTGCTTTTCTAAATGGTGATTTAGATGAAGAGGTGTACATGAGACAACCTGAAGGTTTTGTCCTTCCGGGTTATGAACATAAAGTTTGTAAGTTAGTTAAATCATTGTATGGTTTAAAACAAGCTCCGAAGCAATTACATGAGAAATTTGATTATGCTGTTTTGTCTAATGGTTTTATACATAACTCTGCTGACAGGTGTATATATTCTAAGTTTACAAAAGATTATGGTGTAATCTTGTGCCTTTATGTAGATGATATGTTAATCTTTGGAACAAACATAAATGGCATAAATGAAGTCAAAACCTATTTAAGTTCCTGTTTCAAAATGAAGGACTTAAATGAGGTTGATACCATATTGGGTATCAAAGTTAGAAGAAATAGTGGGGGTTATTTCTTGAGTCAGTCTCATTATGTTGAGAAGATGCTTAAGAAATTTGAACATTTGAACTTCAAGGAAGCTAACACTCCATATGAAACATCATGCAAACTTAGTATGAACAGTGGAAGATCTGTGGCTCAGCTAGAGTATGCTAGTGCAATAGGTAGCTTGATGTATGCTACACATTGTACTAGGCCTGATATTGCATTTACAGTTTGCAAACTTTCTAGATTTACTAGTAATCCAGGTACAGAACATTGGCGAGCAATTGGAAGAATTTTTGGTTATTTGAAAAGAACCAAAAGTTATGCTTTGCATTATGGAAATTTTCCAGCTGTACTTGAGGGATATACAGATGCTAGTTGGATATCTAGTGATGGAGATAATAAATCCACAAGTGGTTGAATTTTTATGCTCGGTGGTGGTGCTGTTTCTTGGGCCTCAAAGAAACAGAAATGTATCAAACATTCTACCATGGAAGCTGAATTTTTAGCTTTGGGGGCAGCAGGCAAAGAAGCAGAGTGGCTGAGAAATATGTTATTGGATATAAAGTTGTGGCGACAACCGATGCCAGCCATTTCTTTGCACTGTGATAGTGAGGCAACTCTGTCTAGAGCTTATAATAAGATTTATAATGGTAAGTCTAGACACGTCACTTTGAGACATGCGTATGTGAGACAGTTAATATCCGACGGGATTGTAATTGTGATTTATGTAAGGTCTTGTAACAATTTGGCAGATCCTTTTACTAAAGGACTTACAAGAGAAATGATTTATGGAACAAGTCAAGAAATGAGCTTGCGACCAGTTTGAATTAATCAGCAACAATGGAAACCCAACATTTTTCTATGAATACCCATGGTTTAAAGGTTCAATGTGGTAATAACAAGTTGTTGATGACTGATTAGGTCACACTAGTGTAACTATTGTTCTAGTGTATGTTTTATAGGGTGAGTACTATACTCTTAATGAAATTCAGGTAATGGAAGAATTTCACCTATATAGACATAAGAAGTGGTGCCGCTTCTAACAAGAGTTTTGGGTCGAACTTTTGTAAATGTCTATGAAACCAGGTGGAGCACATGTCCATAATGGTGGTACCTCGATATGAACATGGAAAAGAATAATTGTGTGTTCAGTCTTCCAATTCTAGCATAAGAAATTTTGGCTCAAACGCTTTAAGCCGCCATTAATTTCGTTAGGATTTTGAAGAACTGTAACTAAGTGAAAGTTCAAATCGCAAGATACTTTCATCTAAGCACTTTTGTTAAATTAAAGACTAAGTGGGGGATTGTTGTATATAGTCTTCAATTGTGTTTGTTAGGAAGATGTGTATGGGAGTTTGTCCCACATTGGAAGAATAAGAAAAGCTTGATGTGTTTATAAGTACTTTTGTACTTGGTATATTAAATTGAAAAGAGTTCATTTAGTTGGGCCAAACATGCATTGGGCTTGGATGTGCTTATCATTGGATTAATAATATGCCAATATATTATTAATCAAAGACTAGCACTTAGCACTTTGCACGTGCACAAACACGAGCTTAAATATCATTTAATCTTTTGCTGTTTTTAAACGTTGATTTCATGAAAAGTCACAATTGTTCATGAAAGATTACATTGTTTCATGAAAGATTACAATTGTTCATGAAAGGGTACTCGATTCCTTTAAATATGGAATGGCACATGATTAAAAGATCACTGATAATCTATATCTTCCAACCAAGAAAACCTTCTTTCTTTCAAGCACTTCATGTTCATGAAGAACGAATAAGTTGCTGTAAAATTCGTTCTTAAGATTAGGTAATCCTGGGGGTAATTAGCAAGTTAATCCCATCAGAAATATAGTGGGGGCTAATATTATCCTAAGGACAGAGAATCATCTCGTCCTAATCTAGTTTCTACAATTCATTTCTTATCATACATATCTCTTTTTCTAACAATCTTAGGATAATATTATGGAGAACACTATGAAGATGTTTGGTAATGATACTGTGAAACTAGATCGTTTTGATGGAACCAATTTCCTACGTTGGAAGGAGAAGATGTCGTTCCTACTCACTGCTTTGAAGATCTTCTATATTCTAGATCCGAATTTGGGGGCTTTGGCAGAACCAGCAGACGATGACACTGAAGAAAAGATAGCAGAACGCAAGAAGCGTGTCGAAGATGAAACGCTGTGCAGAGGGTTTATTCTGAACTCCCTCTCTGATCGTCTGTATGATCTCTACACTCCAATTCAGTCTGCAAAGGAGATATGGAAGGCCCTGGAATTCAAATATGATGCAGAAAAACAAGGGGCAGATAAGTTTGTTACTTTTAAGTTCTTTGAATTTTCTATGGTTGATGGCACCTCTATACTTGATCAAGTGCATGAATTTCTGATATTGATTTCTAAGTTTAAAGACCTGGACATAACCATACCGGAAAAGTTAATTGTTGGAGGAATTATTTCCAAATTGCCACCTTCCTGGAATAATTACAGGAAGAAGTTGTTGCACACTTCTGAGGAGTTCACTTTAGAACAGATTCAGAAACACTTACGAATTGAAGAGGAAACTCGAAATCGTGAGAAGGTTTTGAATGATGCTTCTAGTTCTAAAGTGAACTATGTTACTCATAAGAATGAAATATATGTGCAAAGACAGAATTATTTCTTATAGCAATGAGCATAAAGAAAAATGTGAAGTTTGTGTTCAAGCGAAAATTAAAAGAAAACCTTTTCCAAAGGTTGATAGACAATCTGAAATTTTAGAACTTGTACATTCTGATATTTGTGAGTTAAATGGTGTTTTAACTAGAGGTGGATGTAGGTATTTTGTTACTTTCATTGATGATTGTTCTAAATTTACCTATGTCTATTTAATAAAATCAAAAGATCAAGCTTTTGACATGTTTCAAGTTTACAAATCTATGGTAGAAACACAAAAAGATAAGAAACTAAAAATCTTGAGAAGTGATAGGGGTGGAGAATGTTTCCCTACTGAATTTACTTCGTTTTGTGAAAAATAATGGCATTGTTCATCAAGTTAGTGCACCCTATAGACCTCAACAAAATGGAGTGGCAGAAAGAAAAAATGGAGTTCTAGTTGATATGGTGAATGCCATGATTATTAACTCAAACTTACCTATGAACTTATGGGGTGAAGCTTTACTAACTGCATGTCATGTACATAATAGAATTCCTTCCAAGAAGATAAAACCGTCACCATATGAAATTTGGAAAGGAAGAAAACTTAACATTAGTTATTTTAAAGTTTGGGGGTGCTTAGCCTATTATAAGGTCCCAGATCCTAAGAAAACTAAATTAGGTCCAAGAGCTTTGAAAAGTGAATTTGTAGGATACGCAGAAAATTCAAAAGTATATAGGCTGCTAGACTTAGACTCAAATGTAATTGTGGAATCCGGCGCCGTAGACTTCTTTGAGAATAAGTTCCGGAGTGATTCCAACCGTGTTAATGAGTCCTTGCAAATACCTCAAACAGAAACAAGTTCTAATGCTTCTCTTAACAGTGATACGTTAAATCCTAATGCTTCTAGTGAACTTAGAAGGAGTGTAAGAGTTAGAGAGGAGAAGAATTTGGATTCAGATTTCATAAATTCCCAAGCAATTTCCTTTCTTGTGGAAGGAAATAGAGAAGTTGTTACCAATAAAATCCAAATCGTTCTCAATGTTGAAGATGAATGTGATGACCCAAAGACATTTCAAGAAGCAATGGCATCTAGAAATTCAGCTTTTTGGAAAGAAGCAATAGATGACGAGATGGAGTCTTTAATGGATAATAAGACTTGGGTTTTGTCAGACTTTCCTCTTGGCTCAAAGGCTATAGGATGTAAGTGGGTTTTCAGGGTAAAGAAGAGTGTGGATAATGAATCAATCAAAGTTTTCAAAGCTAGGCTTGTTGGACAAGGATTTAGCCAAAGGGAAGGAGTAGATTATTTTGATACTTATGATCCTGTGGCTAGAATTGCATCCATAAGAATATTGATAGCTTTAGCCTCTCTGTATGATTTGCATATTCATCAAATGGATGTAAAAACTGCTTTTCTAAATGGTGATTTAGATGAAGAGGTGTACATGAGACAACCTGAAGGTTTTGTCCATCCGGGTTATGAACATAAAGTTTGTAAGTTAGTTAAATCATTGTATGGTTTAAAACAAGCTCCGAAGCAATGGCATGAGAAATTTGATTATGTTGTTTTGTCTAATGGTTTTATACATAACTCTGCTGACAAGTGTATATGTTCTAAGTTTACAAAATATTATGGTGTAATCTTGTGCCTTTATATAGATGATATGTTAATCTTTGGAACAAACATAAATGGCATAAATGAAGTCAAAACCTATTTGAGTTCCTGTTTCAAAATGAAGGACTTAAATGACGTTGATACCATATTGGGTATCAAAGTTAGAAGAAATAGTGGGGGTTATTCCTTGAGTCAGTCTCATTATGTTGAGAAGATGCTTAAGAAATTTGAACATTTGAACTTCAAGGAAGCTAACACTCCATATGAAACATCATGCAAACTTAGTATGAACAGTGGAAGATCTGTGGCTCAGCTAGAGTATGCTAGTGCAATAGGTAGCTTGATGTATGCTACACATTGTACTAGGCCTGATATTGCATTTACAGTTTGCAAACTTTCTAGATTTACTAGTAATCCAGGTACAGAACATTGGCGAGCAATTGGAAGAATTTTTGGTTATTTGAAAAGAAGCAAAAGTTATGCTTTGCATTATGGAAATTTTCCTGCTGTACTTGAGGGATATACAGATGCTAGTTGGATATCTAGTGATGGAGATAATAAATCCACAAGTGGTTGGATTTTTATGCTCGGTGGTGGTGCTATTTCTTGGGCCTCAAAGAAACAGACATGTATTACACATTCTACCATGGAAGCTGAATTTTTAGCTTTGGGGGCAGCAGGCAAAGAAGCAGAGTGGCTGAGAAATATGTTATTGGATATAAAGTTGTGGCCACAACCGATGCCAGCCATTTTTTTGCACTGTGATAGTGAGGCAACTCTGTCTAGAGCTTATAATAAGATTTATAATGGTATGTCTAGACACATCAGTTTGAGACATGCGTATGTGAGACAGTTAATATCCGACGGGATTGTAATTGTGATTTATGTAAGGTCTTGTAACAATTTGGCAGATCCTTTTACTAAAGGACTTCCAAGAGAAATGATTTAAGGAATAAGTCAAGAAATGGGCTTGCGACCAGTTTGAATTAATCAGCAACAATAGAAACCCAACTTTTTTCTATGAATACCCATGGTTAAAAGGTTCAATGTGGTAATAACAAGTTGTTGATGACTGATTAGGTCACACTAGTGTAACTATTGTTCTAGTGTATGTTTTATAGGGTGAGTAATATACTCTTAATGAAATTTAGGTAATGGAAGAATTTCACCTATATAGACATAAGAAGCGGTGCCGCTTCTAACAAGAATTTTGGGTTGAACTTTTGTAAATGTCTATGAAACCAGGTGGAGCACATGGCCATAATGGTGCTACCTCGATATGAACATGGAAAAGAATAATTGTGTGTTCAGTCTTCCGATTCTAGCATGAGGAATTTTGGCTCAAACGCTTTAAGTCGCCATTAATTTCGTTAGGATTTTGAAGAACTGTAACTAAGTGAAAGTTCAAATCGCAAGATACTTTCATCTAAGCACTTTTGTTAAATTGAAGACTAAGTGGGGAATTGTTGTATATAGTATTCAATTGTGTTTGTTAGGAAGATGTGTATGGCAGTTTGTACCACATTGGAAGAATAAGAAAAGCTTGATGTGTTTATAAGTACTTTTGTACTTGGTATATTAAATTGAAAAGAGTTCATTTAGTTGGGCCAAAAATGCATTGGGCTTGGATGTGCTTATCATTGGATTAATAATATGCTAATATATGATTAATCAAAGACTAGCACTTAGCACTTTGCACGTGCACGAACACGAGCTTAAATATCATTTAATCTTTTGCTGTTTTTAAACGTTGATTTCATGAAAAGTCACAATTGTTCATGAAAGATTACAATTGTTCATGAAAGGGTACTCGATTCCTTTAAATATGGAATGGCACGTGATTAAAAGATCACTGACAATATATATCTTCCAACCAAGAAAACATTCTTTCTTTCAAGCAATTCATGTTCATGAAGAACGAATAAGTTGCTGTAAAATTCGTTCTTAAGATTAGGTAATCCTGGGGGTAATTAGCAAGTTAATCCCATCAAAAATATAGTGGGGGCTAATATTATCCTAAGGACAGATAATCATCTCGTCCTAATCTAGTTTCTACAATTCATTTCTTATCATACAGATCTCTTTTTCTAACAATATTAGGATAATATTATGGAGAACACTATGAAGATGTTTGGTAATGATACTGTGAAACTAGATCGTTTTGATGGAACCAATTTCCTACGTTGGAAGGAGAAGATGTCGTTCCTACTCACTGCTTTGAAGATCTTCTATATTCTAGATCCGAATTTGTGGACTTTGGCAGAACCAGCAGACGATGACACTGAAGAAAAGATAGCAGAATGCAAGAAGCGTGTCGAAGATGAAACGCTGTGCAGAGGGTTTATTCTGAACTCCCTCTCTGATCGTCTGTATGATCTCTACACTCCAATTCAGTCTGCAAAGGAGATGTGGAAGGCCCTGGAATTCAAATATGATGCAGAAAAACAAGGGGCAGATAAGTTTGTTACTTTTAAGTTCTTTGAATTTTCTATGGTTGATGGCACCTCTATACTTGATCAAGTGCATGAATTTCTGATATTGATTTCTAAGTTTAAAGACCTGGACATAACCATACCGAAAAAGTTAATTGTTGGAGGAATTATTGCCAAATTTCCACCTTCCTGGAATAATTACAGGAAGAAGTTGTTGCACACTTATGAGGAGTTCACTTTTTTACAGATTCAGAAACACTTATGAATTGAAGAGGAAACTCGAAATCATGAGAAGGTTTTGAATGATGCTTCTAGTTCTAAAGTGAACTATGTTACTCAGAAGAATGAAATATATGTGCAACGACGGAATTATTTCTTATAGCAATGAGCATAAAGAAAAATGTGAAGTTTGTGTTCAAGCGAAAATGAAAAGAAAACCTTTTCCAAAGGTTGATAGACAATCTGAAATTTTAGAACTTGTACATTCTGATATTTGTGAGTTAAATGGTATTTTAACTAGAGGTGGATGTAGGTATTTTGTTACTTTCATTGATGATTGTTCTAAATTTACCTATGTCTATTTAATAAAATCAAAAGATCAAGCTTTTGACATGTTTCAAGTTTACAAATCTATGGTAGAAACACAAAAAGATAAGAAACTAAAAATCTTGAGAAGTGATAGGGGTGGAGAATATTTCCCTACTGAATTTACTTCATTTTGTGAAAAATAATGGCATTGTTCATCAAGTTAGTGCACCCTATAGACCTCAACAAAATGGAATGGCAGAAAGAAAAAATGGAGTTCTAGTTGATATGGTGAATGCCATGATTATTAACTCAAACTTACCTACGAACTTATGGGGTGAAGCTTTACTAACTGCATGTCATGTACATAATAGAATTCCTTCCAAGAAGATAAAACCGTCACCATATAAAATTTGGAAAGGAAGAAAACCTAACATTAGTTATTTTAAAGTTTGGGGGTGCTTAGCCTATTATAAGGTCCCAGATCCTAAGAAAACTAAATTAGGTCCAAGAGCTTTGAAAAGTGTATTTGTAGGATACGCAGAAAATTCAAAAGTATATAGGCTGCTAGACTTAGACTCAAATGTAATTGTGGAATCTCGAGACGTAGAGTTCTTTGAGAATAAGTTCCGGAGTGATTCCAACCGTGTTAATGAGTCCTTGCAAATACCTCAAACAGAAACAAGTTCTAATGCTTCTCTTAACAGTGATACGTTAAATCCTAATGCTTCTAGTGAACTTAGAAGGAGTGTAAGAGTTAGAGAGGAGAAGAATTTGGATTCAGATTTCATAAATTCCCAAGCAATTTCCTTTCTTGTGGAAGGAAATAGAGAAGTTGTTACCAATAAAATCCAAATCGTTCTCAATGTTGAAGATGAATGTGATGACCCAAAGACATTTCAAGAAGCAATGGCATCTAGAAATTCAGCTTTTTGGAAAGAAGCAATAGATGACGAGATGGAGTCTTTAATGGCTAATAAGACTTGGGTTTTGTCAGACTTTCCTCCTGGCTCAAAGGCTATAGGATGTAAGTGGGTTTTCAGGGTAAAGAAGAGTGTGGATAATGAATCAATCAAAGTTTTCAAAGCTAGGCTTGTTGGACAAGGATTTAGCCAAAGGGAAGGAGTAGATTATTTTGATACTTATGATCCTGTGGCTAGAATTACATCCATAAGAATATTGATAGCTTTAGCCTCTCTGTATGATTTGCATATTCATCAAATGGATGTAAAAACTGCTTTTCTAAATGGTGATTTAGATGAAGAGGTGTACATGAGACAACCTAAAGGTTTTATCCTTCCGGGTTATGAACATAAAGTTTGTAAGTTAGTTAAATCATTGTATGGTTTAAAACAAGCTCCGAAGCAATGACATGAGAAATTTGATTATGCTGTTTTGTCTAATGGTTTTATACATAACTCTGCTGACAGGTGTATATGTTCTAAGTTTACAAAATATTATGGTGTAATCTAGTGCCTTTATGTAGATGATATGTTAATCTTTGGAACAAACATAAATGGCATACATGAAGTCAAAACCTATTTGAGTTCCTATTTCAAAATGAAGGACTTAAATAAGGTTGATACCATATTGGGTATCAAAGTTAGAAGAAATAGTGGGGGTTATTCCTTGAGTCAGTCTCATTATGTTGAGAAGATGCTTAAGAAATTTGAACATTTGAACTTCAAGAAAGCTAACACTCCATATGAAACATCATGCAAACTTAGTATGAACAGTGGAAGATCTGTGGCTCAGCTAGAGTATGCTAGTGCAATAGGTAGCTTGATGTATGCTACACATTGTACTAGGCCTGATATTGCATTTGCAGTTTGCAAACTTTCTAGATTTACTAGTAATCCAGGTACAGAACATTGGCGAGCAATTGGAAGAATTTTTGGTTATTTGAAAAGAACCAAAAGTTATGCTTTGCATTATGGAAATTTTCCAGCTGTACTTGAGGGATATACAGATGCTAGTTGGATATCTAGTGATGGAGATAATAAATCCACAAGTGGTTGGATTTTTATGCTCGGTGGTGGTGCTGTTTCTTGGGCCTCAAAGAAACAGACATGTATCACACATTCTACCATGGAAGCTGAATTTTTAGCTTTGGGGGCAGCAGGCAAAGAAGCAGAGTGGCTGAGAAATATGTTATTGGATATAAAGTTGTGGCCACAACCGATGCCAGCCATTTTTTTGCACTGTGATAGTGATGAAACTCTGTCTAGAGCTTATACTAAGATTTATAATGGTAAGTCTAGACACATCAGTTTGAGACATGCGTATGTGAGACAGTTAATATCCGACGGGATTGTAATTGTGATTTATGTAAGGTCTTGTAACAATTTGGCAGATCCTTTTACTAAAGGAATTCCAAGAGAAATGATTTAAGGAATAAGTCAAGAAATGGGCTTGCGACCAGTTTGAATTAATCAGCAACAATGGAAACCCAACTTTTTTCTATGAATACCCATGGTTAAAAGGTTCAATGTGGTAATAACAAGTTGTTGATGACTGATTAGGTCACACTAGTGTAACTATTGTTCTAGTGTATGTTTTATAGGGTGAGTAATATACTCTTAATGAAATTCAGGTAATGGAAGAATTTCACCTATATAGACATAAGAAGCGGTGCCGCTTCTAACAAGAATTTTGGGTTGAACTTTTGTAAATGTCTATGAAACCAGGTGGAGCACATGGCCATAATGGTGCTACCTCGATATGAATATGGAAAAGAATAATTGTGTGTTCAGTCTTCCGATTCTAGCATGAGGAATTTTGGCTCAAACGCTTTAAGCCGCCATTAATTTCGTTAGGATTTTGAAGAACTGTAACTAAGTGAAAGTTCAAATCGCAAGATACTTTCATCTAAGTACTTTTGTTAAATTAAAGACTAAGTGGAGAATTGTTGTATATAGTATTCAATTGTGTTTGTTAGGAAGATGTGTATGGCAGTTTGTACCACATTGGAAGAATAAGAAAAGCTTGATGTGTTTATAAGTACTTTTGTACTTGGTATATTAAATTGAAAAGAGTTCATTTAGTTGGGCCAAACATGCATTGGGCTTGGATGTGCTTATCATTGGATTAATAATATGCTAATATATGATTAATCAAAGACTAGCACTTACCACTTTGCACGTGCACGAACACGAGCTTAAATATCATTTAATCCTTTGCTGTTTTTAAACGTTGATTTCATGAAAAGTCACAATTGTTCATGAAAGATTACAATTGTTCATGAAAGGGTACTTGATTCCTTTAAATATGGAATGGCACATGATTAAAAGATCACTCACAATCTATATCTTCCAACCAAGAAAACCTTCTTTCTTTCAAGCAATTCATGTTCATGAAGAACGAATAAGTTGCTGTAAAATTCGTTCTTAAGATTAGGTAATCCTGGGGGTAATTAGAAAGTTAATCCCATCAAAAATATAGTGGGGGCTAATATTATCCTAAGGACAGATAATCATCTCGTCCTAATCTAGTTTCTACAATTCATTTCTTATCATACAGATCTCTTTTTCTAACAATCTTAGGATAATATTATGGAGAACACTATGAAGATGTTTGGTAATGATACTGTGAAACTAGATCGTTTTGATGGAACCAATTTCCTACGTTGGAAGGAGAAGATGTCGTTCCTACTCACTGCTTTGAAGATCTTCTATATTCTAGATCCGAATTTGTGGACTTTGGCAGAACCAGCAGACGATGACACTGAAGAAAAGATAGCAGAATGCAAGAAGCGTGTCGAAGATGAAACGCTGTGCAGAGGGTTTATTCTGAACTCCCTCTCTGATCGTCTGTATGATCTCTACACTCCAATTCAGTCTGCAAAGGAGATGTGGAAGGCCCTGGAATTCAAATATGATGCAGAAAAACAAGGGGCAGATAAGTTTGTTACTTTTAAGTTCTTTGAATTTTCTATGGTTGATGGCACCTCTATACTTGATCAAGTGCATGAATTTCTGATATTGATTTCTAAGTTTAAAGACCTGGACATAACCATACCGGAAAAGTTAATTTCTGGAGGAATTATTGCCAAATTGCCAGCTTCCTGGAATAATTACAGGAAGAAGTTGTTGCACACTTATGAGGAGTTCACTTTAGAACAGATTCAGAAACACTTACAAATTGAAGAGGAAACTCAAAATCGTGAGAAGGTTTTGAATGATGCTTCTAGTTCTAAAGTGAACTATGTTACTCAGAAGAATGAAATATATGTGCAAAGACGGAATTATTTCTTATAGCAATGAGCATAAAGAAAAATGTGAGGTTTGTGTTCAAGCGAAAATGAAAAGAAAACCTTTTCCAAAGGTTGATAGACAATCTAAAATTTTAGAACTTGTACATTATGATATTTGTGAGTTAAATGGTGTTTTAACTAGAGGTGGATGTAGGTATTTTGTTACTTTCATTGATGATTGTTCTAAATTTACCTATGTCTATTTAACAAAATCAAAAGATCAAGCTTTTGACATGTTTCAAGTTTACAAATCTATGGTAGAAACACAAAAAGATAAGAAACTAAAAATCTTGAGAAGTGATAGGGGTGGAGAATATTTCCCTACTGAATTTACTTCGTTTTGTGAAAAATAATGGCATTGTTCATCAAGTTAGTGCACCCTATAGACCTCAACAAAATGGTGTGGCAGAAAGAAAAAATGGAGTTCTAGTTGATATGGTGAATGCCATGATTATTAACTCAAACTTACCTATGAACTTATGGGGTGAAGCTTTACTAACTGCATGTCATGTACATAATAGAATTCCTTCCAAGAAGATAAAACCGTCACCATATGAAATTTGGAAAGGAAGAAAACCTAACATTAGTTATTTTAAAGTTTGGGGGTGCTTAGCCTATTATAAGGTCCCAGATCCTAAGAAAACTAAATTAGGTCCAAGAGCTTTGAAAAGTGTATTTGTAGGATACGCAGAAAATTCAAAAGTATATAGGCTGCTAGACTTAGACTCAAATGTAATTGTGGAATCTCGAGACGTAGAGTTCTTTGAGAATAAGTTCCGGAGTGATTCCAACCGTGTTAATGAGTCCTTGCAAATACCTCAAACAGAAACAAGTTCTAATGCTTCTCTTAACAGTGATACGTTAAATCCTAATGCTTCTAGTGAACTTAGAAGGAGTGTAAGAGTTAGAGAGGAGAAGAATTTGGATTCAGATTTCATAAATTCCCAAGCAATTTCCTTTCTTGTGGAAGGAAATAGAGAAGTTGTTACCAATAAAATCCAAATCGTTCTCAATGTTGAAGATGAATGTGATGACCCAAAGACATTTCAAGAAGCAATGGCATCTAGAAATTCAGCTTTTTGGAAAGAAGCAATAGATGACGAGATGGAGTCTTTAATGGCTAATAAGACTTGGGTTTTGTCAGACTTTCCTCTTGGCTCAAAGGCTATAGGATGTAAGTGGGTTTTCAGGGTAAAGAAGAGTGTGGATAATGAATCAATCAAAGTTTTCAAAGCTAGGCTTGTTGGACAAGGATTTAGCCAAAGGGAAGGAGTAGATTATTTTGATACTTATGATCCTGTGGCTAGAATTGCATCCATAAGAATATTGATAGCTTTAGCCTCTCTGTATGATTTGCATATTCATCAAATGGATGTAAAAACTGCTTTTCTAAATGGTGATTTAGATGAAGAGGTGTACATGAGACAACCTGAAGGTTTTGTCCATCCGGGTTATGAACATAAAGTTTGTAAGTTAGTTAAATCATTGTATGGTTTAAAACAAGCTCCGAAGCAATGGCATGAGAAATTTGATTATGTTGTTTTGTCTAATGGTTTTATACATAACTCTGCTGACAAGTGTATATGTTCTAAGTTTACAAAATATTATGGTGTAATCTTGTGCCTTTATATAGATGATATGTTAATCTTTGGAACAAACATAAATGGCATAAATGAAGTCAAAACCTATTTGAGTTCCTGTTTCAAAATGAAGGACTTAAATGAGGTTGATACCATATTGGGTATCAAAGTTAGAAGAAATAGTGGGGGTTATTCCTTGAGTCAGTCTCATTATGTTGAGAAGATGCTTAAGAAATTTGAACATTTGAACTTCAAGGAAGCTAACACTCCATATGAAACATCATGCAAACTTTGTATGAACAGTGGAAGATCTGTGGCTCAGCTAGAGTATGCTAGTGCAATAGGTAGCTTGATGTATGCTACACATTGTACTAGGCATGATATTGCATTTACAGTTTGCAAACTTCCTAGATTTACTAGTAATCCAGGTACAGAACATTGGCGAGCAATTGGAAGAATTTTTGGTTATTTGAAAAGAAGCAAAAGTTATGCTTTGCATTATGGAAATTTTCCAGCTGTACTTGAGGGATATACAGATGCTAGTTGGATATCTAGTGATGGAGATAATAAATCCATAAGTGGTTGGATTTTTATGCTCGGTGGTGGTGCTATTTCTTGGGCCTCAAAGAAACAGACATGTATCACACATTCTACCATGGAAGCTGAATTTTTAGCTTTGGGGGCAGCAAGCAAAGAAGCAGCGTGGCTGAGAAATATGTTATTGGATATAAAGTTGTGGCCACAACCGATGCCAGCCATTTTTTTGCACTGTGATGGTGAGGAAACTCTGTCTAGAGCTTATACTAAGATTTATAATGGTAAGTCTAGACACATCAGTTTGAGACATGCGTATGTGAGACAGTTAATATCCGACGGGATTGTAATTGTGATTTATGTAAGGTCTTGTAACAATTTGGCAGATCCTTTTACTAAAGGACTTCCAAGAGAAATGATTTAAGGAATAAGTCAAGAAATGGGCTTGCGACCAGTTTGAATTAATCAGCAACAATGGAAACCCAACTTTTTTCTATGAATACCCATGGTTAAAAGGTTCAATGTGGTAATAACAAGTTGTTGATGACTATTTAGGTCACACTAGTGTAACTATTGTTCTAGTGTATGTTTTATAGGGTGAGTAATATAATCTTAATTAAATTCAGGTAATGGAAGAATTTCACCTATATAGACATAAGAAGCGGTGCCGCTTCTAACAAGAATTTTGGGTCAAACTTTTGTAAATGTCTATGAAACCAGGTGGAGCACATGGCCATAATGGTGCTACCTCGATATGAACATGGAAAAGAATAATTGTGTGTTCAGTCTTCCGATTCTAGCATGAGGAATTTTGGCTCAAACGCTTTAAGCCGCCTTTAATTTCGTTAGGATTTTGAAGAACTGTAACTAAGTGAAAGTTCAAATCTTAAGATACTTTCATCTAAGCACTTTTGTTAAATTGAAGACTAAGTGGGGAATTGTTGTATACAGTATTCAATTGTGTTTGTTAGGAAGATGTGTATGGGAGTTTGTCCCACATTGAAAGAATAAGAAAAGCTTGATGTGTTTATAAGTACTTTTGTACTTGGTATATTAAATTGAAAAGAGTCATTTAGTTGGGCCAAACATGCATTGGGCTTGGATGTGCTTATCATTGGATTAATAATATGCTAATAAAAGATTAATCAAAGACTAGCACTTAGCACTTTGCACGTGCACGAACACGAGCTTAAATATCATTTAATCTTTTGCTGTTTTTAAACGTTGATTTCATGAAAAGTCACAATTGTTCATGAAAGATTATATTATTTCATGAAAGATTACAATTGTTCATGAAAGGGTACTCGATTCCTTTAAATATGGAATGACACATGATTAAAAGATCACTGACAATCTATATCTTCCAACCAAGAAAACCTTCTTTCTTTCAAGCAATTCATGTTCATGAAGAACGAATAAGTTGCTGTAAAATTCGTTCTTAAGATTAGGTAATCCTGGGGGTAATTAGCAAGTTAATCCCATCAGTAATATAGTGGGGGCTAATATTATCCTAAGGACAGAGAATCATCTCTTCCTAATCTAGTTTCTACAATTCATTTCTTATCATACAGATCTCTTTTTCTAACAATCTTAGGATAATATTATGGAGAACACTATGAAGATGTTTGGTAATGATACTGTGAAACTAGATCGTTTTGATGGAACCAATTTCCTACGTTGGAAGGAGAAGATGTCGTTCCTACTCACTGCTTTGAAGATCTTCTATATTCTAGATCTGAATTTGGGAGCTTTGGCAGAACCAGCAGACGATGACACTGAAGAAAAGATAGCAGAACGCAAGAAGCGTGTCGAAGATGAAACGATGTGCAGAGGGTTTATTCTGAACTCCCTCTCTGACCGTCTGTATGATCTCTACACTCCAATTCAGTCTGCAAAGGAGATGTGGAAGGCCCTAGAATTCAAATATGATGCAGAAAAACAAGGGGTAGATAAGTTTGTTACTTTTAAGTTCTTTGAATTTTCTATGGTTGATGGCACCTCTATACTTGATCAAGTGCATGAATTTCTGATATTGATTTCTAAGTTTAAAGACCTGGACATAACCATACCGAAAACGTTAATTGTTGGAGGAATTATTGCCAAATTGCCACCTTCCTGGAATAATTACAGGAAGAAGTTGTTGCACACTTCTGAGGAGTTCACTTTAGAACAGATTCAGAAACAATTACGAATTGAAGAGGAAACTCGAAATCGTGAGAAGGTTTTGAATAATGCTTCTAGTTCTAAAGTGAACTATGTTACTCAGAAGAATCTAAATGGTAAGAGAAAGGCAAATATTTACTCCAATGCTTCTAACCCGAATAAAAGGGTTAAGAAGGACATGTCTGAAATCGTTTGTTACAATTGTGGAAAGAAAGGCCATTTCAAACGTTTCTGTCGGAATCCTAAGAAGGAGCATAATCAAAACCAGAAAAGGAACACTGAAGAGAAGGCGATTGCTAATGTTGTTGAGCAAAATACCAATGAGATCATTGCCATGCTTTCTGAGATGCATATTGGAATGGTCCAAGAGTTGCACATGGCCGGAATCACTACAAGTGATGATTGGTGGTATGACTCTGGTGCTACCACCCATGTTTGCAACAATCGCTCACTCTTCAAAGATTACACTGAGGCAGTGGATGGTCATGAAATTCTGTTGGGAGACCATCATACTAGCAAGGTTCTTGGAACAGGAAGTGTGATACTCCAGTTCACTTCTGGAAAGAAAGTTGTGTTGACTAATGTACTGCATGTTCCTTCCATTAGGAAGAATCTGGTTTCTGGTTTTGTGCTATGTAAGAAAGGACTCAAAGTTGTAATAGAGTCAGATAAGATCATCCTGTCTAAGGCTGGTGCCTTTGTGGGAAAGGGTTATGTATCCGATGGAATGTTCAAACTAAGTATCAATAAAGATGAAAGTTCCAATTATTCTTGTGTGCAATCTTTTGATTTAAGTTTTAATATAGAAAGTACAACTTTTAATCTTTGGCATAATTGTTTGGGACATGTTAATTATCAAACAATGAAATATATGTGCAAAGACAGAATTATTTCTTATAGCAATGGGCATAAAGAAAAATGTGAAGTTTGTGTTCAAGCGAAAATGAAAAGAAAACCTTTTCCAAAGGTTGATAGACAATCTGAAATTTTAGAACTTGTACATTCTGATATTTGTGAGTTAAATGGTGTTTTAACTAGAGGTGGATGTAGGTATTTTATTACTTTCATTGATGATTGTTCTAAATTTACCTATGTCTATTTAATAAAATCAAAAGATCAAGCTTTTGACATGTTTCAAGTTTACAAATCTATGGTAGAAACACAAAAAGATAAGAAACTGAAAATCTTGAGAAGTGATAGGGGTGGAGAATATTTCCCTACTGAATTTACTTCGTTTTGTGAAAATAATGGCATTGTTCATCAAGTTAGTGCACCCTATAAACCTCAACAAAATGGAGTGGCAGAAAAAAAAATGGAGTTCTAGTTGATATGGTGAATGCCATGATTATTAACTCAAACTTACCTATGAACTTATGGGGTGAAGCTTTACTAACTGCATGTCATGTACATAATAGAATTCCTTCCAAGAAGATAAAACCGTCACCATATGAAATTTGGAAAGGAAGAAAACCTAACATTAGTTATTTTAAAGTTTGGGGGTGCTTAGCCTATTATAAGGTCCCAAATCCGAAGAAAACTAAATTAGGTCCAAGAGCTTTGAAAAGTGTATTTGTAGGATACGTAGAAAATTCAAGAGTATATAGGCTGCTAGACTTAGACTCAAATGTAATTGTGGAATCTCGAGACGTAGAGTTCTTTGAGAATAAGTTCCGGAGTGATTCCAACCGTGTTAATGAGTCCTTGCAAATACCTCAAACAGAAACAAGTTCTAATGCTTCTCTTAACATTGATAGGTTAAATCCTAATGCTTCTAGTGAACTTAGAAGGAGTGTAAGAGTTAGAGAGGAGAAGAATTTGGATTCAGATTTCATAAACTCCCAAGCAATTTCCTTTCTTGTGGAAGGAAATAGAGAAGTTGTTACCAATAAAATCCAAATCGTTCTCAATGTTGAAGATGAATGTGATGACCCAAAGGCATTTGAAGAAGCAATGGCATCTAGAAATTTAACTTTTTGGAAAGAAGTAATAGATGACGAGATGATGTCTTTAATGGCTAATAAGACTTGGGTTTTGTCAGACTTGCCTCCTGGCTCAAAGGCTATAGGATGTAAGTGGGTTTTCAGGGTAAAGAAGAGTGTGGATAATGAATCAATCAAAGTTTTCAAAGCTAGGCTTGTTGGACAAGGATTTAGCCAAAGGGAAGGAGTAGATTATTTTGATACTTATGCTCCTGTGGCTAGAATTGCATCTATAAGAATATTGATAGCTTTAGCCTCTCTGTATGATTTGCATATTCATCAAATGGATGTAAAAACTGCTTTTCTAAATGGTGATTTAGATGAAGAGGTGTACATGAGACAACCTGAAGGTTTTGTCCTTCCGGGTTATGAACATAAAGTTTGTAAGTTAGTTAAATCATTGTATGGTTTAAAACAAGCTCCGAAGCAATGGCATGAGAAATTTGATTATGCTGTTTTGTCTAATGGTTTTATACATAACTCTGCTGACAGGTGTATATATTCTAAGTTTACAAAATATTATGGTGTAACCTTGTGCCTTTATGTAGATGATATGTTAATCTTTGGAACAAACATAAATGGCATAAATGAAGTCAAAACCTATTTGAGTTTCTGTTTCAAAATGAAGGACTTAAATGAGGTTGATACCATATTGGGTATCAAAGTTAGAAGAAATAGTGGGGTTATTCCTTGAGTCAGTCTCATTATGTTGAGAAGATGCTTAAGAAATTTGAACATTTGAACTTCAAGGAAGCTAACACTCCATATGAAACATCATGCAAACTTAGTATGAACATTGGAAGATCTGTGGCTCAGCTAGAGTATGCTAGTGCAATAGGTAGCTTGATGTATGCTACACATTGTACTAGGCCTGATATTGCATTTGCAGTTTGCAAACTTTCTAGATTTACTAGTAATCCAAGTCTGAGAACATTGGCGAGCAATTGGAAGAATTTTTGGTTATTTGAAAAGAACCAAAAGTTATGCTTTGCATTATGGAAATTTTCCAAATTGTACTTGAGGGATATACAGATGCTAGTTGGATATCTAGTGATGGAGATAATAAGTCCACAAGTGGTTGGATTTTTATGCTCAGTGGTGGTCTGTTTCTTGGGCCTCAAAAGCAGGACATGTATCACACATTCTACCATGGAAGCTGAATTTTTAGCTTTGGGGGCAGCAGGCAAAGAAGCAGAGTGGCTGAGAAATATGTTATTGGATATAAAGTTGTGGCCACAACCGATGCCAGCCATTTATTTGCACTGTGATAGTGAGGCAACTCTGTCTAGAGCTTATAATAAGATTTATAATGGTAAGTCTAGACACATCAGTTTGAGACATGCGTATGTGAGACAGTTAATATCCGACGGGATAGTAATTGTGATTTATGTAAGGTCTTGTAATAATTTGGCAGATCCTTTTACTAAAGGACTTCCAAGAGAAATGATTTATGGAATAAGTCAAGAAATGGGCTTGCGACCAGTTTGAATTAATCAGCAACAATGGAAATCCAACCTTTTTCTATGAATACCCATGGTTAAAAGGTTCAATGTGGTAATAACTAGTTGTTGATGACTAATTAGGTCACACTAGTGTAACTATTGTTCTAGTGTATGTTTTATAGGGTGAGTAATATACTCTTAATGAAATTCAGGTAATGGAAGAATTTCACCTATATAGACATAAGAAGTGATGCCGCTTCTAACAAGAGTTTTGGGTCGAACTTTTGTAAATGTCTATGAAACCAGGTGGAGCACATGGCCATAATGGTGCTACCTCGATATGAACATGGAAAAGAATAATTGTGTGTTCAGTCTTCCGATTCTAGCATAAGGAATTTTGGCTCAAACGCTTTAAGCCGCCATTAATTTCGTTAGGATTTTGAAGAACTGTAACTAAGTGAAAGTTAAAATCGCAAGATACTTTCATCTAAGCACTTTTGTTAAATTGAAGACTAAGTAGGGGATTGTTTTATATAGTCTTCAATTGTGTTTGTTAGGAAGATGTGTATGGGAGTTTGTCCCACATTGGAAGAATAAGAAAAGCTTGATGTGTTTATAAGTACTTTTGTACTTGGTATATTAAATTGAAAAGAGTTCATTTAGTTGGGCCAAACATGCATTGGGCTTGGATGTGCTTATCATTGGATTAATAATATGCTAATATATGATTAATCAAAGACTAGCATTTAGCACTTTGCACGTGCACGAACACGAGCTTAAATATCATTTAATCTTTTGCTGTTTTTAAACGTTGATTTCATGAAAAGTCACAATTGTTCATGAAAGATTATATTATTTCATGAAAGATTATAATTGTTCATGAAAGGGTACTCGATTCCTTTAAATATGGAATGACACGTGATTAAAAGATCACTGACAATCTATATCTTCCAACCAAGAAAACCTTCTTTCTTTCAAGCAATTCATGTTCATGAAGAACGAATAAGTTGCTGTAAAATTCGTTCTTAAGATTAGGTAATCCTGGGGGTAATTAGCAAGTTAATCCCATCAGAAATATAGTGGGGGCTAATATTATCCTAAGGACAGAGAATCATCTCTTCCTAATCTAGTTTCTACAATTCATTTCTTATCATACAGATCTCTTTTTCTAACAATCTTAGGATAATATTATGGAGAACACTATGAAGATGTTTGGTAATGATACTGTGAAACTAGATCGTTTTGATGGAACGAATTTCCTACGTTGGAAGGAGAAGATGTCGTTCCTACTCACTGCTTTGAAGATGTTCTATATTCTAGATCCGAATTTGGGAGCTTTGGCAGAACCAGCAGACGATGACACTGAAGAAAAGATAGCAGAACACAAGAAGCGTGTCGAAGATGAAACGCTGTGCAGAGGGTTTATTCTGAACTCTCTCTCTGATCGTCTGTATGATCTCTACACTCCAATTCAGTCTGTAAAGGAGATGTGGAAGGCCCTGGAATTCAAATATGATGCAGAAAAACAAGGGGTAGATAAGTTTGTTACTTTTAAGCTCTTTGAATTTTCTATGGTTGATGGCACCTCTATACTTGATCAAGTGCATGAATTTCTGATATTGATTTCTAAGTTTAAAGACCTGGACATAACCATACCGGAAAAGTTAATTGTTGGAGGAATTATTGCCAAATTGCCACCTTCCTGGAATAATTACAGGAAGAAGTTGTTGCACACTTCTGAGGAGTTCACTTTAGAACAGATTCAGAAACACTTACGAATTGAAGAGGAAACTCGAAATCGTGAGAAGGTTTTGAATGATGCTTCTAGTTCTAAAGTGAACTATGTTACTCAGAAGAATCTAAATGGTAAGAGAAAGGCAAATATTTACTCCAATGCTTCTAACCCGAATAAAAGGGTTAAGAAGGACATGTCTGAAATCGTTTGTTACAATTGTGGAAAGAAAGGCCATTTCAAACGTTTCTGTCGGAACCCTAAGAAGGAGCATAATCAAAACCAGAAAAGGAACACTGAAGAGAAGGCGATTGCTAATGTTGTTGAGCAAAATACCAATGAGATCATTGCCATGCTTTCTGAGATGCATATTGGAATGGTCCAAGAGTTGCACATGGCCGGAATTACTACAAGTGATGATTGGTGGTATGACTCTGGTGCTACCACCCATGTTTGCAGCAATCGCTCACTCTTCAAAGATTACACTGAGGTAGTGGATGGTCTTGAAATTCTGTTGGGAGACCATCATACTAGCAAGGTTCTTGGAACAGGAAGTGTGATACTCCAGTTCACTTCTGGAAAGAAAGTTGTGTTGACTAATGTACTGCATGTTCCTTCCATTAGGAAGAATCTGGTTTCTGGTTTTGTGCTATGTAAGAAAGGACTCAAAGTTGTAATAGAGTCAGATAAGATCATCCTGTCTAAGGCTGGTGCCTTTGTGGGAAAGGGTTATGTATCCGATGGAATGTTCAAACTAAGTATCAATAAAGATGAAAGTTCCAATTATTCTTGTGTGCAATCTTTTGATTTAAGTTTTAATATAGAAAGTACAACTTTTAATCTTTGGCATAATCGTTTGGGACATGTTAATTATCAAACAATGAAATATATGTGCAAAGACGGAATTATTTCTTATAGCAATGAGCATAAAGAAAAATGTGAAGTTTGTGTTCAAGCGAAAATGAAAAGAAAACCTTTTTCAAAGGTTGATAGACAATCTGAAATTTTAGAACTTGTACATTCTGATATTTGTGAGTTAAATGGTGTTTTAACTAGAGGTGGATGTAGGTATTTTATTACTTTCATTGATGATTGTTTTAAATTTACCTATGTCTATTTAATAAAATCAAAAGATCAAGCTTTTGACATGTTTCAAGTTTACAAATCTATGGTAGAAACACAAAAAGATAAGAAACTGAAAATCTTGAGAAGTGATAGGGGTGGAGAATATTTCCCTACTGAATTTACTTCGTTTTGTGAAAATAATGGCATTGTTCATCAAGTTAGTGCACCCTATAAACCTCAACAAAATGGAGTGGCAGAAAGAAAAAATGGAGTTCTAGTTGATATGGTGAATGCCATGATTATTAACTCAAACTTACCTATGAACTTATGGGGTGAAGCTTTACTAACTGCATGTCATGTACATAATAGAATTCCTTCCAAGAAGATAAAACTGTCACCATATGAAATTTGGAAAGGAAGAAAACCTAACATTAGTTATTTTAAAGTTTGGGGGTGCTTAGCCTATTATAAGGTCCCAGATCCTAAGAAAACTAAATTAGGTCCAAGATCTTTGAAAAGTGTATTTGTAGGATACGTAGAAAATTCAAAAGTATATAGGCTGCTAGACTTAGACTCAAATGTAATTGTGGAATCTCGAGACGTAGAGTTCTTTGAGAATAAGTTCCGGTGTGATTCCAACTGTGTTAATGAGTCCTTGCAAATACCTCAAACAGAAACAAGTTCTAATGCTTCTCTTAACAGTGATAGGTTAAATCCTAATGCTTCTAGTGAACTTAGAAGGAGTGTAAGAGTTAGAGAGGAGAAGAATTTGGATTCAGATTTCATAAACTCCCAAGCAATTTCCTTTCTTGTGGAAGGAAATAGAGAAGTTGTTACCAATAAAATCCAAATCGTTCTCAATGTTGAAGATGAATGTGATGACCCAAAGACATTTGAAGAAGCAATGGCATCTAGAAATTTATCTTTTTGGAAAGAAGCAATAGATGACGAGATGGAGTCTTTGATGGCTAATAAGACTTGGGTTTTGTCAGACTTGCCTCCTGGCTCAAAGGCTATAGGATGTAAGTGGGTTTTCAGGGTAAAGAAGAGTGTGGATAATGAATCAATCAAAGTTTTCAAAGCTAGGCTTGTTGTCAAGGATTTAGCCAAAGGGAAGGAGAAGATTATTTTGATACTTATGCTCCTGTGGCTAGAATTGCATCTATAAGAATATTGATAGCTTTAGCCTCTCTGTATGATTTGCATATTCATCAAATGGATGTAAAAACTGCTTTTCTAAATGGTGATTTAGATGAAGAGGTGTACATGAGACAACCTGAAGGTTTTGTCCTTCCGGGTTATGAACATAAAGTTTGTAAGTTAGTTAAATCATTGTATGGTTTAAAACAAGCTCCGAAGCAATGGCATGAGAAATTTGATTATGCTGTTTTGTCTAATGGTTTTATACATAACTCTGCTGACAGGTGTATATATTCTAAGTTTACAAAATATTATGGTGTAACCTTGTGCCTTTATGTAGATGATATGTTAATCTTTGGAACAAACATAAATGGCATAAATGAAGTCAAAACCTATTTGAGTTTCTGTTTCAAAATGAAGGACTTAAATGAGGTTGATACCATATTGGGTATCAAAGTTAGAAGAAATAGTGGGGGTTATTCCTTGAGTCAGTCTCATTATGTTGAGAAGATGCTTAAGAAATTTGAACATTTGAACTTCAAGGAAGCTAACACTCCATATGAAACATCATGCAAACTTAGTATGAACATTGGAAGATCTGTGGCTCAGCTAGAGTATGCTAGTGCAATAGGTAGCTTGATGTATGCTACACATTGTACTAGGCCTGATATTGCATTTGCAGTTTGCAAACTTTCTAGATTTACTAGTAATCCAAGTACAGAACATTGGCGAGCAATTGGAAGAATTTTTGGTTATTTGAAAAGAACCAAAAGTTATGCTTTGCATTATGGAAATTTTCCAGCTGTACTTGAGGGATATACATATGCTAGTTGGATATCTAGTGATGGAGATAATAAGTCCACAAGTGGTTGGATTTTTATGCTCGGTGGTGGTACTGTTTCTTGGGCCTCAAAGAAACAGACATGTATCACACATTCTACCATGGAAGCTGAATTTTTAGCTTTGGGGCGTGAGCAAAGAAGCAGAGTGGCTGAGAAATATGTTATTGGATATAAAGTTGTGGCCACAACCGATGCCAGCCATTTCTTTGCACTGTGATAGTGAGGCAACTCTGTCTAGAGCTTATAATAAGATTTATAATGGTAAGTCTAGACACATCAGTTTGAGACATGCGTATGTGAGACAGTTAATATCCGACGGGATTGTAACTGTGATTTATGTAAGGTCTTGTAACAATTTGGCAGATCCTTTTACTAAAGGACTTCCAAGAGAAATGATTTATGGAACAAGTCAAGAAATGGGCTTGCGACCAGTTTGAATTAATCAGCAACAATGGAAACCCAACCTTTTTCTATGAATACCCATGGTTAAAAGGTTCAATGTGGTAATAACAAGTTGTTGATGACTGATTAGGTCACACTAGTGTAACTATTGTTCTAGTGTATGTTTTATAGGGTGAGTAATATACTCTTAATGAAATTCAGGTAATGGAAGAATTTCACCTATATAGACATAAGAAGTGGTGCCGCTTCTAACAAGAGTTTTGGGTCGAAATTTTGTAAATGTCTATGAAACCAGGTGGAGCACATGGCCATAATGGTGCTACCTCGATATGAACATGGAAAAGAATAATTGTGTGTGCAGTCTTCCGATTCTAGCATAAGGAATTTTGGCTCAAACCCTTTAAGCCGCCATTAATTTCGTTAGGATTTTGAAGAACTGTAACTAAGTGAAAGTTCAAATCGCAAGATACTTTCATCTAAGCACTTTTGTTAAATTGAAGACTAAGTGGGGGATTGTTGTATATAGTCTTCAATTGTGTTTGTTAGGAAGATGTGTATGGGAGTTTGTCCCACATTGGAAGAATAAGAAAAGCTTGATGTGTTTATAAGTACTTTTGTACTTGGTATATTAAATTGAAAAGAGTTCATTTAGTTGGGCCAAACATGCATTGGGCTTGGATGTGCTTATCATTGGATTAATAATATGCTAATATATGATTAATCAAAGACTAGCACTTAGCACTTTGCACGTGCACGAACACGAGCTTAAATATCATTTAATCTTTTGCTGTTTTTAAACGTTGATTTCATGAAAAATCACAATTGTTCATGAAAGATTACATTATTTCATGAAAGATTACAATTGTTCATGAAAGGGTACTCGATTCCTTCAAATATGGAATGACACGTGATTAAAAGATCACTGACAATCTATATCTTCCAACCAAGAAAACCTTCTTTCTTTCAAGCAATTCATGTTCATGAAGAACGAATAAGTTGCTATAAAATTCGTTCTTAAGATTAGGTAATTCTGGGGGTAATTAGCAAGTTAATCCCATCAGAAATATAGTGGGGGCTAATATTATCCTAAGGACAGAGAATCATCTCTTCCTAATCTAGTTTCTACAATTCATTTCTTATCATATAGATCTCTTTTTCTAACAATCTTAGGATAATATTATGGAGAACACTATGACGATGTTTGGTAATGATACTGTGAAACTAGATCATTTTGATGGAACCAATTTCCTACGTTGGAAGGAGAAGATGTCGTTCCTACTCACTCCTTTGATGATCTTCTATATTCTAGATCCGAATTTGGGAGCTTTGGCAGAACCAGCAGACGATGACACTGAAGAAAAGATAGCAGAACGCAAGAAGCGTGTCGAAGATGAAACGCTGTGCAGAGGGTTTATTCTGAACTCCCTCTCTGATCGTCTGTATGATCTCTACACTCCAATTCAGTGTGCAAAGGAGATGTGGAAGGCCCTGGAATAAAAATATGATGCAGAAAAACAAGGGGTAGATAAGTTTGTTACTTTTAAGCTCTTTGAATTTTCTATGGTTGATGGCACCTCTATACTTGATCAAGTGCATGAATTTCTGATATTGATTTCTAAGTTTAAAGACCTGGACATAACCATACCGGAAAAGTTAATTGTTGGAGGAATTATTGCCAAATTACCACCTTCCTGGAATAATTACAGGAAGAAGTTGTTGCACACTTCTGAGGAGTTCACTTTAGAACAGATTCAGAAACACATACGAATTGAAGAGGAAACTCGAAATCGTGAGAAGGTTTTGAATGATGCTTCTAGTTCTAAAGTGAACTATGTTACTCAGAAGAATCTAAATGGTAAGAGAAAGGCAAATATTTACTCCAATGCTTCTAACCCGAATAAAAGGGTTAAGAAGGACATGTCTGAAATCGTTTGTTACAATTGTGGAAAGAAAGGCCATTTCAAACGTTTCTGCAGGAACCCTAAGAAGGAGCATAATCAAAACCAGAAAAGGAACACTGAAGAGAAGGCGATTGTTAATGTTGTTGAGAAAAATACCAATGAGATCATTGCCATGCTTTCTGAGATGCATATTGGAATGATCCAAGAGTTGCACATGGATGGAATCACTACAAGTGATGATTGGTGGTATGACTCTGGTGCTACCACCCATATTTGCAACAATCGCTCACTCTTCAAAGATTACACTGATGCAGTGGATGGTCATGAAATTCTATTGGGAGACCATCATACTAGCAAGGTTCTTGGAACAGGAAGTTTGATACTCTAGTTCACTTCTGGAAAGAAAGTTGTGTTGACTAATGTACTGTATGTTCCTTCCATTAGGAAGAATCTGGTTTCTGGTTTTGTGCTATGTAAGAAAGGACTCAAAGTTGTAATAGAGTCCGATAAGATCATCCTGTCTAAGGCTAGTGCTTTTGTGGGAAAGGGAGTATGTATCCGATGGAATGTTCAAACTAAGTATCAATAAAGATGAAAGTTCCAATTATTCTTGTGTGCAATCTTTTGATTTAAGTTTTAATATAGAAAGTACAACTTTTAATCTTTGGCATAATCGTTTGGGACATGTTAATTATCAAACAATGAAATATATGTGCAAAGACGGAATTATTTCTTATAGCAATGAGCATAAAGAAAAATGTGAAGTTTGTGTTCAAGCGAAAATGAAAAGAAAACCTTTTCCAAAGGTTGATAGACAATCTGAAATTTTGGAACTTGTACATTCTGATATTTGTGAGTTAAATGGTGTTTTAACTAGAGGTAGATGTAGGTATTTTATTACTTTCATTGATGATTGTTCTAAATTTACCTATGTCTATTTAATAAAATCAAAAGATCAAGCTTTTGACATGTTTCAAGTTTACAAATCTATGGTAGAAACACAAAAAGATAAGAAACTGAAAATCTTGAGAAGTAATAGGGGCGGAGAATATTTCCCTACTGAATTTACTTCGTTTTGTGAAAATAATGGCATTGTTCATCAAGTTAGTGCACCATATAGACCTCAACAAAATGGAGTGGCAGAAAGAAAAAATGGAGTTCTAGTTGATATGGTGAATGTCATGATTATTAACTCAAACTTACCTATGAACTTATGGGGTGAAGCTTTACTAACTGCATGTCATGTACATAATAGAATTCCTTCCAAGAAGATAAAACCGTCACCATATGAAATTTGGAAAGGAAGAAAACCTAACATTAGTTATTTTAAAGTTTGGGGGTGCTTAGCCTATTATAAGGTCCCAGATCCTAAAAAAACTAAATTAGGTCCAAGAGCTTTGAAAAGTGTATTTGTAGGATATGCAGAAAATTCAAAAGTATATAGGCTGCTAGACTTAGACTCAAATGTAATTGTGGAATCTCGAGACGTAGAGTTCTTTGAGAATAAGTTCCGGAGTGATTCCAACCGTGTTAATGAGTCCTTGCAAATACCTCAAACAAAAACAAGTTCTAATGCTTCTCTTAACAGTGATAGGTTAAATCCTAATGCTTCTAGTGAACTTAGAAGGAGTGTAAGAGTTAGAGAGGAGAAGAATTTGGATTCAGATTTCATAAATTCCCAAGCAATTTCCTTTCTTGTGGAAGGAAATAGAGAAGTTGTTACTAATAAAATCTAAATCGTTCTCAATGTTGAAGATGAATGTGATGACCCAAAGACATTTCAAGAAGCAATGGCATCTAGAAATTCAGCTTTTTGGAAAGAAGCAATAGATGACGAGATGGAGTCTTTGATGGCTAATAAGACTTGGGTTTTGTCAGACTTGCCTCCTGGCTCAAAGGTTATAGGATGTAAGTGGGTTTTCAGGGTAAAGAAGAGTGTAGATAATGAATCAATCAAAGTTTTCAAAGCTAGGCTTGTTGGACAAGGATTTAGCCAAAGGGAAGGAGTATATTATTTTGATACTTATGCTCCTGTGGCTAGAATTGCATCTATAAGAATATTGATAGCTTTAGCCTCTCTGTATGATTTGCATATTCATCAAATGGATGTAAATACTGCTTTTCTAAATGGTGATTTAGATGAAGAGGTGTACATGAGAGAACCTGAAGGTTTTGTCCTCCCGGGTTATGAACATAAAGTTTGTAAGTTAGTTAAATCATTGTATGGTTTAAAACAAGCTCCAAAGCAATGGCATGAGAAATTTGATTATGCTATTTTGTCTAATGGTTTTATACATAATTCTGCTGACAGGTGTATATATTCTAAGTTTACAAAAGATTATGGTGTAATCTTGTGCCTTTATGTAGATGATATGCTAATCTTTGGAACAAACATAAATGGCATAAATGAAGTCAAAACCTATTTGAGTTCCTGTTCCAAAATGAAGGACTTAAATGAGGTTGATACCATATTGGGTATCAAAGTTAGAAGAAATAGTGGGGGTTATTCCTTGAGTCAGTCTCATTATGTTGAGAAGATGCTTAAGAAATTTGAACATTTGAACTTCAAGGAAGCTAACACTCCATATGAAACATCATGCAAACTTAGTATGAACAGTGGAAGATCTGTGGCTCAGCTAGAGTATGCTAGTGCAATAGGTAGCTTGATGTATGCTACATATTGTACTAGGCCTGATATTGCATTTGCAGTTTGCAAACTTTCTAGATTTACTAGTAATCCAGGTACAGAACATTGGCGAGCAATTAGAAGAATTTTTGGTTATTTGAAAAGAAGCAAAAGTTATGCTTTGCATTATGGAAATTTTCCAGCTGTACTTGAGGGATATACAGATGCTAGTTGGATATCTAGTGATGGAGATAATAAATCCACAAGTGGTTGGATTTTTATGCTCGGTGGTGGTGCTGTTTCTTGGGCCTCAAAGAAACAGACATGTATCACACATTCTACCATGGAAGCTGAATTTTTAGCTTTGGGCGTGAGCAAAGAAGCAGAGTGGCTGAGAAATATGTTATTGGATATAAAGTTGTGGCCACAACCGATGCCAGCCATTTCTTTGCACTGTAATAGTGAGGCAACTCTGTCTAGAGCTTATAATACGATTTATAATGGTAAGTCTAGACACATCAGTTTGAGACATGCGTATGTGAGACAGTTAATATCCGACGGGATTGTAATTGTGATTTATGTAAGGTCTTGTAACAATTTGGCAGATCCTTTTACTAAAGGACTTCCAAGAGAAATGATTTATGGAATAAGTCAAGAAATGGGCTTGCGACTAGTTTGAATTAATCAGCAACAATGGAAACCCAACTTTTTTCTATGAATACTCATGTTTAAAAGGTTCAATGTGGTAATAACAAGTTGTTGATGACTGATTAGGTCACACTAGTGTAACTATTGTTCTAGTGTATGTTTTATAGGGTGAGTAATATACTCTTAATGAAATTCAGGTAATGGAAGAATTTCACCTATATAGACATAAGAAGCGGTGCCGCTTCTAACAAGAGTTTTGGGTCGAACTTTTGTAAATGTCTATGAAACCAGGTGGAGCACATGGCCATAATGGTGCTACCTCGATATGAACATGGAAAAGAATAATTGTGTGTTCAGTCTTCCGATTCTAGCATGAGGAATTTTGGCTCAAACGCTTTAAGCCGCCATTAATTTCGTTAGGATTTTGAAGAACTGTAATAAGTGAAAGTTCAAATCGCAAGATACTTTCATCTAAGCACTTTTGTTAAATTGAAGACTAAGTGGGGGATTGTTGTATATAGTCTTCAATTGTGTTTGTTAGGAAGATGTGTATGGGAGTTTGTCCCACATTGGAAGAATAAGAAAAGCTTGATGTGTTTATAAGTACTTTTGTACTTGGTATATTAAATTGAAAAGAGTTCATTTAGTTGGGCCAAACATGCATTGGGCTTGGATGTGCTTATCATTGGATTAATAATATGCTAATATATTATTAATCAAAGACTAGCACTTAGCACTTAGCACGTGCACGAACACGAGCTTAAATATCATTTAATCTTTTGCTGTTTTTAAACGTTGATTTCATGAAAAGTCACAATTGTTCATGAAAGATTACATTATTTCATGAAAGATTACAATTGTTCATGAAAGGGTACTCGATTCCTTTAAATATGGAATGACACGTGATTAAAAGATCACTGACAATCTATATCTTCCAACCAAGAAAACCTTCTTTCTTTCAAGCAATTCATGTTCATGAAGAACGAATAAGTTGCTGTAAAATTCGTTCTTAAGATTAGGTAATCCTGGGGGTAATTAGCAAGTTAATCCCATCAGAAATATAGTGGGGGCTAATATTATCCTAAGGACAGAGAATATTCTCGTCCTAATCTAGTTTCTACAATTCATTTCTTATCATACATATCTCTTTTTCTAACAATACCTACACAAGAAGCAGACTATTTCCAAATCATAAAAGCTATTCGAGAGGTTAGAAATAAGTGAGACATTTTCTCCTGTTTATGATCCATACAACACCAACATCTTCCATAATTGGAATTTTCATTCTCCTCAAGTTGTCATCCATTGAAACCCTCATTTTCCACAATCTCCACAAGAAGAAATTGAATTTTATTGGCAATACCTTTGCCCAAATATAATTATACTGCATTGAGATTGGTTGCTTTAGCCTCAGCTCTTCCCAAGCACTTTTGACTGTAAGCAACCCATTATAATTGCCCATCCACCAAGCAGTATCATTATCAACATTCTGAAGCCTTGAATTGATATTCTTAACATTGTGTTGAACCATATCTTCTGGCACATGATTTCTCAGCTTCTGAATGTTCCATTGGTCCTTATCAATGAGTTCTTTCACCTCTATTTCTTCTTCAACAACATGATTCGGCAGCACAAAGTATATGGCTCCCTGTTTTGTCTAGTTATCAAACCGAAAGCTAGACTTTCTATCCTTGATTTTCCACCATATGTTATGTTCAACCTATTCTCTTACCTCCACCATTTTCTTTCAAACATTTGATGCTCATTTGGCTTGAGCTATGGTGGGATGTAACTTCTTGCAGTACTTGTTAACCATATAAGAACCCCATAAGGAAGCATGTGTCCTCAAATTCTACCACAGCTTTTCAAAGAGTGCCTTTGACATATCAGGTAGTGATCTAAATCCCACTCCTCCTTCACTTTTTGGCAGATATATTTTTTCCTAAGATACCTGATGATTTTCTTTAACTCCAGCAGTGTTACTCCAAAAATATTTTGCAAAAATCTTATGAAGTTGTTCAACTACTCCAACCAAAGGATTCGTTACAGACAAAAGATAAACTGACATAGTTCGTAAGAGATGATCTATGAGGATATATCTACCACCAAATGAAAGGAATCTATTTTCCGTGCAATGATTCTTTTCGTAACCTTCTTGATAAGGTCTTCAAAATAAGCAATTTTCCTTCTACCATAATGTGACATTCCATAAATTTGGTTAAGTGTGAATATGTTAAGGGAGTGATAATGTGATATTTTATCCATATAAAGTCCTATCGGGATTAGTTTGGGAGGAAATATTAGTTTTAAGATCAAGACGAATAGTGATGTGCATAAGATTCAATAGAATCGACTATGTTTACAATAGGTCTGACTTCCATCCCGTTTACGTGAAAATACATCTAGAATTTGAGAAAACGTAAAGCAATACATTGTAGCCCTTTGAAATACATTTCCAATCATATAAGGACCAAGTCAAACGGAACTCTGTGTAAATAGTTATGGTCATTTTACTGAAAGATCACAAAGTAGTCCGCTAGGAAGTTTTTGTTTGAAAGAAATAATCCCCTTGATTATTTTCATTGATTTAATAGATATATATACAAGTTACAAAATAGGAGAATCCTATTCCTAATCTATTCCTAAAACCTTATTCTACCATAACTCTAACTATACAATTATGGTAGGTGTATAACTCTAATTATGGTAATCATTATACTACAATATTACATAAATATATACTCCTAATATACACTGCTTTTCCGTGATCATAGGGTCTGCTTCCCGTGATGGGCTTCGCTCAAAGTGCAATGGCCTTCCAGCGGCCCATTGCCAGTGGCCCACTGCTGAGGCCCTTGCTGCCTGTTTGCCTGTTTTGCCTAGTGATATATATGTGATATACACTGATGTATATTCAGTGTATATCACATGTATATTGCGGTGTTTAACACACCCCCGCAGTCATAGCGGGCGGTTGTCGAACGCTGAGACTGTTCCTAAAATCTTCAAAGAGAACCGCTGGTAGACCCTTTGTAAAGATGTCTGCAATTTGATAACGAGACGGGACATGACATACGCGAACTTGACCTTTTGCAACCTTTTCACGGACAAAGTGAATGTCCATTTCGATATGCTTGGTGCGCTGGTGTTGAACTGGGTTACCTGACAGGTAGATGGCACTAATGTTATCGCAATATACCAAGGTTGCCTTCTGAATAGGACAATGAAGCTCTAAAAGCAAATTACGTAGCCAACATGATTCGGAGACCACATTCGCTACCCCTCGATATTCTGCCTCGGCACTTGAGCGTGATAAAGTTGCCTGACGTTTGGCTGACCAGGAGACCAAGTTGTTGCCAAGGAACATACAGTAGCCAGAAGTCGACCGTCTGGTGTCTGGACACCCACCCCAATCAGCATCCGTGTAAGAGACAAGTGTGGATGTAGATGACGGATACAAGTGCAACCCATAGTCTAGTGTCCCCTGAATATACCGAATGATGCGTTTGATTGCATTCATGTGCTCAACTCTGGGATCATGCATGAATAAACACACCTGCTGAACCGCATATGTAATATCCGGTCTGGTAAAGGTAAGATCTTGGAGGGCCTCGCAAGATCGCGATACCGGTCGGGTCCTCGTATGGTGCACTCCGCTGCGGCACTCGACTTTGGGTTTGCATCAACCGGTGTGGAAGTGGACTTACATGATGACATCCCAGCCTCTCTATGATCTCAAAGAAGATACTTCCGTTGAGACAGAAACAAGCCACCTGAATGACGTTTGACGACAATCCCCAAAAAATAACTCAACGGCCCCAAGTCCTTCATAGCAAATTCAGAACTGAGCATGGCCATGATAGACTGACGCAAAGCATCGGAGGAGGCAGTCAAGATGATATCATCCACATATAACAGAATATAGGCCAATGATGAACCACGGCGGTAGATGAACAAAGAATTATCAGACCTGCTGTGTGTGAACCCAATAGTCGAAACAAAATCCGCAAATCGTGTATACCAGGCACGTGGAGACTGCTTAAGCCCATATAAGGACTTCTTCAACAAACAGACATGATGAGGGCGGTTGGGATCCCTGAAACCCAACGGCTGATGCATATAGACTGTTTCCTTGAGATCTCCATGTAGAAAAGCATTCTTGACATCCAACTGATGAATCGGCCAAGTCTTTGAAAGAGCCAAGCTAAGTACAGTACGAATGGTAGCCGGTTTGACCACCGGACTAAACGTCTCACCACAATCAATACCAACCTGCTGAGTCTTACCATCACCAACAAGTCGCGCCTTATGCCGAGCAAAGGACCCATCTGAATTCTCCTTATGAGCAAAAATCCACATAGACATGATTATATTAATCCCATATGGCCGGGGTCCCACCTCCCACGTCTTATTATCAATAAGAGCATTATATTCATCAGTCATAGCAATTTTCCAATTAGGGTCATTTAATGCGGACACAGGATTGCGGGGCAAGGGGGATTTAGAGACATCCGAATGTAAGTTAAAATGTCTTTTAGGTGTAAAAATACCCCGCTGACTACGAGTGACCGGTCTATGACTCGAGGAAGAATGGAGTGAATTTTGGGAATTTTCCGGGTTCGGGACGGACTGGCCAGCGATGGGCTCTTGGCCCAAATCGAAAAAGCGGGCTCCTCGGTTTTACGGACCAGTTCAGTGGTGAAGCGGCCCAATATCTGGAACTGTTCGATCTTGAAACAGCAGGTGCGATGATATCTTGTGGGACCAGCGGCGATGGGCCATTGGAGGATTTTGGGCACGGAGTTGTCCGAAAAATTCGAATAATATACGGGATATTTGGTCATCCAAAAAATTATATGACTTTGGTTCGGGAGTATGAACTTTTGTAAATGGGAATTGAGTTTCATCAAAAATGACATGGCGATTGATTATGATTTTCTTGGAGGATAAATCAAAACACTTATAACCACGATGGTTTGACAGATAACCCAAAAACACACATGGGGTAGACCGAGCCTGAAGTTTGTTAATTGTGGTGGATGGGAATAACGGATAACATAAGCACCCAAAAATCCGAAGGTGCGAATAAGATGGGTTTTTATTATATAGGATTTTGAGGGGGGAAGAATATGTCAGATCTTTGGATGGAATTATGTTAAGAAGGTAAGTGGCCATTTGTAGAGCATGATGCCAAAAATATGGAGGTATGGAGGCATGGATTAGGAGAGTTCGGACAATGTTATTTATGGAACGAATGTTATGCTCGCTTTCACATTTTGTGAAGATGTATGAGGACACGAAAAACGAAAATTTATCCCATTATTAGCACAAAACTCCCGAAACTCCCTATTGTCATACTCTTTCCCATTATCACATTGAATATTTTTTATTTCTCTTTCGAATTGAGTACGAATGAACGCTCTAAATTTTACGAAGACGGAAAACACTTGTGATTTATTCGCAATTGGAAACGTCCACAAAAATCTAGAGTAATCATCTAAAAAGAGAACATAATATCGATGACCCATTGAACTAAGAAGAGGAGATGTTCATAAGTCGCTATGAATAATGTCAAATGGCATAGAAGTATGAGAATTTGAGTCTACAAATGGCAACTTAACAATTTTTCCTAATGAACAAGACTGACAAATTGGAGTACGACTTGTACCCTTACAAGAAATAAAGCTATTTTTATCTAAAGCTGATAAAATAGACGATCCCGGATGACCTGCACGAGCATGCCACATGGAAGGAGAGATGGGCGAAGTCGATGGCAAGGTGGACTCGATGGATCAAACCGGGCATGATAGGATACAGATCTCCCTACTATCACACCTCATGAGATGACTCCGTCTTGAAATCCTTCACAGAGAAACCGAAAGGATCAAATTCAACAGAAACAGAATTGTCATTTGTGAACTTTCGGACAGACACTAAATTTTTAATCAATTTAGGAGCATGTAAAGTATTTTTCAAGAGGAGTGGTGGATTGGGAGGAGACAACGTTTTCTGACCATACCCTAGAATTGGAATAGAACTGCCATTACCAACAATTATTCCCCGAGGGGTGCTCAAATTGTAATAAGATGAGAGAGTACCTGAATCGGAAGTCATGTGAGTAGTGGCCCCGGTGTCCATGTACCAATTTGGGTCCGGTTGAGTCAATCCCAACGTGTGCATTGCGGCCTCGATATCGGTCTGAGTGGGGCCTGCTGCATGATGGGCTTGCGGAGGTCGGGGTCCAAGAACTCCTTGCCGAGCTGGGCCTGGTCCGTAACCGCTACCACTGCCGCTGCTGGGCCATCGGCGATGGCCGCCATCGCTGGGTATTGGGCTCGCTGGATCGCCACCCACCGCCGGGCGTAAATCGCCGTAGGGTGCCATCGCTGGCTCCCACTGCTGGGCCCACGGTGGTGGTGGCCCATGCACTCGAATGGGACCCACCGCCGCTTGTTGCTCACCGGAACCGCCACCGTAACCACCTCGCTTGCCTCCGCGGTTTTGTTATTTTTGCGATTATTCTTGCCGCCACCATTATTATGGTTTTGGCCCGAATTATTAACAAAACCCGGCGACTAGGAGAGGATGCCATCATGACCACTGGGCTTCCTCGGGTAGCCGCTTTTTTAGCCAAACCGGCTTCTTCCAACGTCAGCATGGAGCGGGCTTGATGAAAGTCGGGAAGAGGATTGCTTTGGCGAAGGAGAGTTCCAACACCATTATAGGCCTCCAAAGCCCTGCAACCAATCTGTAGAACTAGACGATTATTTGTCACCGGTGCGCCAACATTACGGAGTTGATCCGCCAATTCCTTTAGTTTCTTGCAATATGCGTAAACGTTGAAATACGCCCATTCGAACGAGAGAGAATTCACGCCGAGTGTGACGATACGGGAATGTTGGTTGTCTTGGAATATGTCACGCAATCTATTCCATGCAGCCATAGCCGTCGATCGGGCTCCATAATCGTTTGTAGAAGGTCCATCAAATAGTGGCGTATATCCACCGAAGAACGGTAGCATCAAGTGTAATCCACACCTCAGGATCCTCCGCAGGAAGGGGTCTAGCGGGAGGAATTATGTGATGAAGAACTTGATAAGAGATAGCGTGAATTTTAAACAACTCCGCCCACGTTGCATATTGAACGTTTTCCATCTCAAGGACAATAGGGACACTGAGCTTGATATTGGAAACCGTGAGGGCAGGGTGAAAATTGTTCTTAGACATATTTCAAAGAACAAAGAAGGAGGTTAAATTTAAGAGAGGTTTTTGAGAGCGGAAGACGAGATATTTTGAGAGAAAAAAAAAACCCGAGGGAAGGGGGGGGGGGGGTTCTCGGCCAAGGATACAAAAGTTTGAGAGAAGAAAGCTTTTGTTTAGACCTAGTCTCTTGATACCATGAAAGAAATAATCCCCTTGATTATTTTCATTGATTTAATAGATATATATACAAGTTACAAAATAGGAGAATCCTATTCCTAATCTATTCCTAAAACCTTATTCTACCATAACTCTAACTATACAATTATGGTAGGTGTATAACTCTAATTATGGTAATCATTATACTACAATATTACATAAATATATACTCCTAATATACACTGCTTTTCCGTGATCATAGGGTCTGCTTCCCGTGATGGGCTTCTGCTCCAGTGCAATGGCCTTCCAGCGGCCCATTGCCAGTGGCCCACTGCTGAGGCCCTTGCTGCCTGTTTGCCTGTTTTGCCTAGTGATATATATGTGATATACACTGATGTATATTCAGTGTATATCACATGTATATTGCGGTGTTTAACATTGTTGATCCCTGATTCATTGACTGGAATGACCACCTATACTGACCCTTTATTTTTATGTTTAATCTTACTGGTAACCTCTAGAGGTTCTATGATCTGTAAAGGCTTGTCTAGAACCAACATAGATTCCTTCGCCATTTCCTTTGAATTATCTATGGTGTGTTAAGTACCACTAATCACATCCTCTTCTATTCCACCATTCTTTCCTCCTGAATCTTGCCAAGACATGATTTTAGCATTCATGATTAGTTCTACTTCTTCTATTTGGCTTGCAAGATTTTGCCGATCATTCTCCTTCTGCTTAGAATTTTCTTTCTTGGTGACCTGTAGAACTCTTCTGAATCTTCTCTAGAGAGACTCTCTTGGAAAATTGATTTTCCAAAAGATTTCTCCACCCATGATTTTCTGATACCTTATATATATCATCAGCATCCTTTTGAGTCTGCTCTTTCCTTATGCTCATTTCCTTGATATTCTTACCATTTTAATCCACATTCACAGTCTGCTTATCATTGTTGCTGCTTTTACTGGTATTGCCCTGCTTTTTCACTTGATTCATCTATGAGTTGTCCTCCCCTTTGTTTTCAAGAGCTTCAAACTTGTTGTTAGTTGTCACTTTATTATCATCACCATCTACATGTACTCATTGCTTCTTTAACCCCTCTTTGTTCTCACTTTCTGCTAATTCCTCCCATTTTTAGCTTTCTTATTCTTCACTGGATTCCAAGCCTGGATTTTCTTGTTTTTACCTTCATAATTCTTGTTTTTCCTCTCTTAATTAACCTCTTGCTTCTTCCTTTGTTATCATGATTTTTGTCCTTGTTTTCCCCTTTGTTCTATTTTTTACCACTTGTATCAGGCTTGACTAATTCAACATTCTGACTTGTCTCTATTTTCTTCTCATCTACCTCTACCTCTTCCTCTTCCTTAAGATACAATTCAGGATTAATAACAAATTGTTCTTTTTCACTAGACCTTGAAGCTTACATCGCTTACAATATTTAGGAAGATGATCATACATTATCTGAATCCATCTGTCTACCACTTCCCCCATATCCTTCTTCCTCATACCAATGTTAACTCTTTGGGGAAATTCACTAAGTAAATTCACTTTAACCTTAACCCTGGCACAACTTGATCGAATTTGATTTCTTGTAGCCATATCAACTTGTAGAGACTTACCAACAATAGATGCAAGAGAAAAAACTGCTTCTTTGACAAAATAGTTTGGTGGCAAATAAGGAAAAGAGATCCACGCAATTACAGTAGTTGTTTCTTCATCCAGATCAAACTATGGATCCCATTTCAAAATTCTCATCAGATACGACCAATTCATATGATTAATATAGAACACAAGTTTCGACAATAGGCTAACAAAATCTTCCAATAGCGTTGGACGGATTTGCACATACCTATTGAGAAGAATCCCTATGTTACATTCCTCTTTCAATTTGCACTGTTCATGGATTAGCTTTCACAAATTCTTTGATGTCCGACCATCTATAAGAAAATTTCTCGACAATTTCATATTGAAGATTTAGTCTGATGATCATTTCTTCAATTTCTTGTTCACCCCATATGATCGGTTCTTTGTATAGATAAGTGATCTTTTTTAGTGGTAGTTGTATTGTGGAGTTTGGTTTGTTAGGTATAAGCGTTCCAATGTATGATTGTGTTGACGGTAAGAATATAGGTTGCGATGGTGTGGTTACTTCTAGACAACCTCTGGTGGTGGTTGTTCAGCGGCCGTCACTGCCATAATTCCGGTAATATTTGGATATTAGGGATAAGTTTAGACGTCACTTGATTCTGCAAGAAAATCGGAGCTGTATTCTCTAGCTTTTTCCACAAATTTGATTATAGCTATCCTAAAACCTTTTTTAGCGATTAAACAATTTGATGCCATCCGTGGGGAGTTGTCCAGACAACTGTGATATTTTCTCGATCTATTTCTTAAAACTCTTTGTTAAACCACCAGAGCTTGCCCATTAGCATTCACTCTACTCAGAAGAACGTTTTCTCTTATGTGAAAGATTAACATTGTTCAGTTCTATAGGTTGCAAAAATTCAGGAGAGACATTAACAATGTAAAGACTACCAATCAATGTACTAGAAGAGATAAAATGTCTATTATAACTAATAACGCATCCACTATCAGAAAAATTAACATTATAACAATCTCTTAAAACGCTGGAGAGGGAACTAAATTCATTCTAACAGAAGGTACATATAATGTCTCTTTTAAAATTAATTCTCTATTACTAAACAAAATTCTAATATTTCCTAATGCTACAACTGTAGATTCTTAACCATCCACCTGAAAAATGCTTAACTTCACCTCTACTTAGCTACATGTCATATGAAACCCCTGCAAATAAGTGCAGACATGATTAGGTGCTCTCGAATCAACACACCATAACATGGTAGATATTGTCCCTAATAGTGTTTCAACGACAAGTAGATATGAGTTACCTTGCTTATTTTTCAGCTTGGCCAGATAGACTGTGGACTGTTTCTTGTAGTGTCCAGGCTGCTTGCAGTATAAACACTTGTCCTTAGGCTTTTTCACTCCAGCATCTGCACCTCAAATAGCCAAAGCCTTTTGAGCCTCTTGATTCTTGCACCTACCTTTCGTCTTGGAAGAACCTTTCTCAAAGTTAAGTGCTACAGGTGGAACTTGTTGTCTGATAATGGTTGCTACCACTTACAGCTAAGGCTGACCAGTGGGCCGGGTTGGCCCGATCCCGACAGGTCCTGATACCGGCCCTGCCCCGATCCCTCAGGAAAAAAACCGGTGTCGGGGTTTGAACTCGGGATGGGACCAGGGTTCATCCCGCCCGTCCCGATCCCGATCCAACCCACCCCAATCCCGACCCCACCCAGCCCCACCCCACTCCGCCCCTATCCCGCCCCGCCCGCCCATGCTTTGCAAAAAAAACCATTGCACAACGACCATTTTCGATTTTAACCATTGTGCAACAGGTATAACGGCTAAATTGGCCCCCACCCCATAAACCCCCCTACCTCCTTAATATTTATTTTTAACCCTTATGTTAGTATATTTACACTTTAACCCTATTTCTCAACTATAAATACTTCATTTTTCTCTACATTTTTCTCATAAATCTTCTTACCATCTCTCTAATCTTTCTATATATCTCTCTAGAACTCTACATTTTCTACTAAATTTTATATTTTATTTGCTAATTTATATCAAAGTTCAAAAATTGGGAGTGAAGTTGGCAACTAGCTTGAGGGTCATCCATCGAGCAAAGTTTCAATTTTCAACCTCTATTACACGTCGACGCTACGTCGACGTTTGGTACCTTCCTTCCTTCTTTAAATTATTATTGTTACTTAATTTTAATTATTGCACTTAATTTTATTTACTTTAATTATTTATTTGCATAATTATAATGGAACGCCTTGGACGTATGATTAAGGGTAATGGTAAGAGTGCTTCTTCTAGTAGGGGTAACAAGGTAATGGTACTTCTTCTAGTAATCGTATTCCTAGTCTCGATGATTTGATTGATTTCACTCATATAGATGAAATTGTTTTTTTAATGATATACCATTATATGATGAGGTATATTTTGCATTTGAACCAGACTTTAATTTTGACGATAATGTAGATGACACACCCACTAGTGCACCTCAACCTTAGGCTCAGGCTGAGTCTCAGCCTCAAACTGAAACTGGAATACCTCCTATTCCCCCTAGTATGAGTCGAGGCCCCACACAACGAAAATTAAAAATCACTTGCATGGTATTTTTTTGATAGGGACAAAGAGAATCAAGTAGTTAGATATAAAATTTGTCAAAATGTTTATAAATTTAAAATCGGAAAAGGTCAAGGTGGGAAGGGAGGTTTATTGAGACATGTACAAAGCGAGCATACAACTAGGTGGAATCAATACCAGACTGAAACATCGGGTGTGCCAATGCCCTCTAAGTCGGGACAAGGTTCACATAGTGTCCCCGACCAAGTACATTGAATTAACCCGATGTCAGGGGGAATTATAGGTCCTAATTATGATAAACACAGAGATAGAGAAAATATAGCAAAATTAGTTGCGGTGGAGGGTTTGCCTTTTGCATTTCCTTCCTCTCCCGATTTTATTCATTACGTTAGAGAAATGTATAATCCTGCTTTTAACAGTTTTTCTAGATCAACTGTTAGAAGAGACGTTTTTAAATTTGCACAAGAAAATCAACAGTATTTACGTTATGCATTATATCATTTTAATGGTAAAGTGACTCTCACTTTTGATATAGGTCGTAGTACTAAAGGTAATGATTATTTAACAGTTACATGTCATTGGATAGATTAGACTTGGTCTATGCAAAAATATATTTTCTGGTATTTATTATCCTACTATTTCAACTATATTATTTTATATAGCTCTAATATTTTTGTTACTTAATGAATATATGAAAAACAAACTTATAAGACATCTATTGAAAAAAATGTTTATAAAATTTAAAAAATATTTTTTCCTATTCCCACTATTTTATATTATTGGTGTTGTATTAAATCCGACTATTAAAGTAGACAGTTGTAAAATACTTGTTGAAACGATTTATCTCGTATAGCAGTACTTCCACCTCCAAATCTAAATCCAAATGAAGAACCAACTCACTAACCAACTAAAGAAGAAGTTACGTCTAACATACATATTGAATGCAAAAAAGTATATATGTATTACCAACAACAAAGTGCAAATAATCAACCGGCTTCTGTACCATCCTCTTCTACTTCACTGCAACCTTATAAAAAACATGCGGTTTCTGGTGCTAGTATTCAAGGCCTTAGAAATAAAATGTTTAGTGATTCAGCTTCTTCACAAGTTAGCGAATTTGATATTTATGTTTTGCAGGGTGTTGTACCATACAAATCAATTGTCAATGAAGATAGACATGAAGACTTGCTAAGATACTGGAGGGAGAACGCGAAGACATTTCCGACACTATCAAAGATGGCCCGGGATGTTTTAAACATTCAAGTGTCATCAACAACGTCTGAAAACATTTTTTCTACTGGAAGATTTCAAATAGGAGAGCACAGACACTCATTGGCGGGAGACACCTTGGAGATTGCAGTTCTATTCAGAGATTGGATTCGAGCGGAGCGTAGAAGGTGCGGTTAACCAGAGATCAATGAAGAATACGACTACAACTACAATGGAATATTGTCCGAGAGAACAGGAAGCGACGTCGAACAATTTGACCAACAACTTCCAATTCCAACCGAAGATCCTCAAGACATTGTGAAGAAATTAGAAAATTTAGGGTTAAGTATGTAATTTTTTTAATTGCAATTTTACTATGTGATTTGTATCTTTTGAACAACGAAACAAAGTTGCAATTTTGAAATTGTATTACCAAAAAATTATATTTCTATTAAATAATATAAGAGACACAAAAATAGTCTTGAAATGTTTTTATTACACCATCTTGTTCAATTATTGAAGTGTTTGAATATTTTTAAAAAATTAAGTGTTTAAAAAAAAAAACCCTACCGACCCAACCTGCCCCTCAAAACCCGTCCCCCCTTCCGGCGGGATGTGGGACGGGACCTATTCTTGTCCCGCTAATCCCGCCGGAGATCGCGTCCCGACCCTCCCCCGTCCCACCCCGTCCCACCCCGTCCCACTAGCCACCCATACTTACAACTCATTCAACAATTTCGCCAAGGATTAATCTATTTTGTTCATGTTGTAATTCAGATGAAACTGCTGAAAACTGTCAGGCAAAGTCTGCAGTATCATTTCAACTTACGTATCCTTATCAATAATATCTCCAAGAACCTCTAATTCATTCAGAAGACTCATCACCTTCAGAACATGGTGCCTAACCGATGAACCTTTGGCTATTTTTGTGTTCAGAAGATCTTTCATGGTCGTCTGCTTAGCTGCACGATTCTGATCTCCAAACCTCTCTTGGAGTCTTTCCATGTCATAAGCAGACTCCATTGACTGATGTTGATGTTGCAACACATTCGACATAGAAGCCATAATGTAGCATCGCTCCATCTCATCAGCCTTAATCTACTTTTGCTAAGCTTTCTGTTCATCTTCTGTAGCATTTTTCCAGGCTTTTCCGGACACAAATAAACAAGTACAATTATGTACTCCTCAGCAGTTAGGACAATATCAAGATTCCTTTTCCATTCAACATAATTCGGACCCTCAAGTTTATTTTGAGGGAGAATAGAAGTAACGGGGTTGAAAGCAGTCATGGTAAATTTGAGAGACATGCACTTAAATAGATCATAATCAGTCATGTAACATTGAATATTAAAATTCTAAACATCACACATATATTTCATGTATCTCGAATAGTAAATTTTGATGGGAAAAGAAGTGCTCATGCAACATACATATGCAATGACAAATTATTCACTTCATAAATTAAAATAGACCCAACTCAGATGGAAAGCATACTATTAATTTAAGTTAAGTAACTATCAATATTTAAGAACCTATTACCCATTCAAGTAATGTGCAAACTCAAATGGAGAGTTGATGCAAGTAGTCAAACAACTAGCGATTGCCTATCATGAATTTTTCCGATAAGAAAGGAGATCTATTGTCAACGTGTAAATCCATTATATCACTAGTATTTAATCGTGGAAACCATAGAGAGTGATTCCTCCTGCCACAAGATTATAATAATTTAATTTTATTTTAAATTAATGTACAGAAAACACAAAAATGGCCAAAAACCCATATAAATGATCTTGGATGGCCGAAACCTGATGGTGCTCATTAATAAAAATATCCACGAGTTCAAATTCATTGGCTGTTTTTGATGGACCACCAAATTTTAGGTGAATCAAAGTTTGTCAGATTTTACGTTTGTGGGGTTTTAAAACAATTTCCAGTCTATTCCAACCACATGTAAACCTGTATGAAACAGGTATTCATGACTCGGGAATAACACAAATTTCAGTTCACTCTTTTTACTAAATAGCAGTGCAATTTTCAGAAAAAAATCACAATCTTTTTCAAATGCATTGAATCAAGTACTTCGAGTTTTATGAAAAAACATAGTTATCTAATTAAATATAAGAAGACTCTGATACCAATTGATGAAAAATAACATTGCTATAACAAGGAAGCAGTTCTATAAACAACTTATATATAGTCTAGTCAACTAGCAATTTTTGAGATACTGAAAATATAAATTGAAATACTATATCATCAAGAAGATGAAGATCGTTGAGAAGATGGCCCTTTAGTTCTATGATCTACTGTTGTGTTACCCGAATAATTTATGGACTATGTAATACTCGTGTGTGCAAGTACTTCTCTCCATAAATTATATGTCCACAATGATGGAATAACACCCTATTTATAGCTACGAATGCAGAACACTTGGAGTGTAACTTCAGTGATGAGACACATGAGACTGACATGGAAGTGAGGCTAGACACCCATGTCATCCGAAAGAGATATAGTTTCAAGTATCTTGGGTCCATTATCCAAGATAACGGGGAGATTAATGATGATGTCACCATCATATTAGTGCAGGGCGGATGAAATGAAGGCTCGTATCCAGTCTTGTGCGATAAGAAGGTGCCATCAAAACTTAAAGGTAAGTTCTACATAGCGGTGGTTAGACCAACTATGTTGTATGGGGTTGAGTGTTGGCCAGTCAAGAGATCTCACATTCAGAAAATGAACGTTGCGGAAATGAAGATGATGCGCTAGATGTGTAGGCATACTAGGAGAGATAAGATTAGAAATGACGATATCTGGAATAAAGTGGGAGTGGCTCCGGTAGAGGACAAGATGCGGGAAGCAAGGCTAAAATGGTTGGATCATGTGAAGAGGAGAGTCAGAAATGCCTCTGTGTGGAGGTGTCAGAGGTTGACTATGGATGGTTTCAGGAGAGGTAGAGGTGTAAACACCTAATTTTTTTATGGAACTTAAGATTTTATACCATTTTAGAGTTTAATATTTATTTTAGGCCTAGATAAAATATTTTATCTTTATTCCATTTTTAGTAAGTTTTACTTTCAAAATTTGAAAAACTACAAGAATAGAGTCACATTTTAGGATAACTTTTGTTTTCAATTATTGAAAAGAAAATAAAATTTTACAAAAATATATCTTATCTTCTTTTAATTTAGATTTTAATAAATAAGTTAGTTAGTGACTTTAATATTTTTCTCATTTACATTTTATTTTGGACTAGCTATTTAACTTTTTTATATTTTTATTAGTCTAAAGGTAGTTAGTCAATATTTTTATCATCATATCTTACTTTATCTTTTAAAGGAAAAAACAAATAACCAAAAAGAGGAAAATGGTAAAAATGGCTGAAATAATAATACTAAACCTAAACTAATCCTAAAACTAATCTGAGACCCCCTTCCCAAATCCCCTTCTCACCCACGTCTCTCATCTATCCAAACAAACAAAATATTTTTCCCTTAAAACTCTCCACAAAAAATCGCCCCTTAAACTCCCTCTCCCTCTCCCTCACGTCCCTTTTAATATGCAACACACACCTATTATATAGTTTGTAATACTGGAGTAATTATTTAAATAAATAGTTTGAGTACCATAGGTGAAATAGGTATCGTTGAAATACATTTTGGGTACCATCACTGAAATGGGTATCATTGCTGAAATATTACTGTTGAAATAAGTTTTGGGTACAATTATTGAAATGGGTACCACTAGTGAAATATTTTGGGATGTATTTGTTCTGCAGAAGTACACAACCTTTCCGAACAAGTTTCTATTTTAACTACTTCTCTTCTCTATAAATAGAGATATAATTACTTCATATCTATCACTTAATTTAACTCATAATAGGCTTGTTGTATCCCAAACGAGCATTGTCTGCTAACTCCATAGACATGCAATCACTCTTTTCAGGCAGTGATAATATCACGCCTCAAGCCTTTCCTTACTATTCTCTTAATCTAATTTCTAACAATTCAAAAGAGTAATTTTACTGTTATGGATATCAACCAGAATTAATAAATCTTAAGGATTTCATCAAGCTTGATAGGTTTGATGGAACCGACTTCACTCGTTGGAAGGATAAAATTGTGTTTCTTCTCACTCTCTAAAAATTTATTATGTTTTGGATCCTACAATTACTGCAGTTCCAGAACCAATGAAAGGAGAATCGGAAATTGTCGAAGCACTAAGAAATAAACATGAAGAAGATGAACTGATTTATCGTGGGCATATTCTTAATACTTTGGTTGATCAATTATATGATCTTTATTCAAATTTGAAGACTCCAAAAGAAATATGGGATGCGTTGGAGGAACCATATCAAATGAAAAAGGGAACATATAAGTTTCTATCTCTGCAATATTTTGAGTTTCAAATTAAAATGAATTTATCAATTATGGATCAAATTTATAAACTGCAAATATTAATTTCTAAACTACGAGATCTTGATGTGAAAATTCCATATGCTCTACAAATTGGTGCAATTATGTCCAAACTGCATGATTCATAAAAGAATTACGGAATTTTTTTTTACATTCTCGTGAAACTCTGACTTTGAGCAATTTAAAACTCATCAACAAATTAAGAGTGAAACTAGTGCACGCGACTCAGAGTTTCAACATATTTCAAAGGTTAATAATCCAGTCACTATATTGAAATCAAGTCAAAGTATGAAAATGTTCTAGTTTTGGTCTTAAAACAAATAAAACGGGTTTTAAGAAAAAGACTATAAAATTAGTTACTTGCTTTAATTGTGGAAAGAAAGACCATTTTTCTCGTGACAACATGTTCAAAAAGAAGGAAAATAATTTTGGAATCTCAGAAAATTCCAAAAAGGCAAACATGATTGAGGAAGTTATTACAAATTTGGTTGCTATGGTATCAAATTTGAAAATTGAAATGGTAACATAAGTAAACATTGCTGATGCCTCAAAATGAAGAATGGTGGCTAGATTCTCGCTCTACCATTCATGTTTGCAAAAATAAAAATTTATACAAGACTTATGAATAATGCAAGACGCCTGAAAATGTTTTTATGGGCAATGATGCTGAAGCCAAAGTTGAAGGACAAGGCAACGTGGAATTAAATTTCACATCTGGAAAAAAAATTGTTAAGTGTTTATCATATACCTGAAATTAGGAAGAAATTACTTTCTGCAAGTTTGTCGCCAAGAAAGGCTTTAAGATTGTCATAGAATCTGATAATGTTATTATTTCTAAGAATTCTATGTTTATTGGAAAAGGATACTATTGTTATGATTTGTTCACGATGAGTATTAATAATGTTAAGAGTTCTGCTTATATTTCTGAGTCAAATTCTATGTTATGACATGCTAGATTAGGACATTTAAATTTTGGTTCTATGAAATTTATGTCAAGGATTGGATACTTAGAATGCAATCATGAACAATTAGATAAGTGTGAAATTTGCATTCAAGCAAAGATAACAAAGAAATCATTTTCTAGTCTTGAAAGAAATTCACATCTGCTTGAACTTATACATTCGGATATAGGTGAATTAAATGGAATATTAACAAGAGGAGGAGAGAAATAGTTTATAAATATGAATCTTTTGAGAAATTCAAGATATTTAAATTTGTTGTGGAAAATCAAAATGTCACGACCCTTTTAGGAATCGTGGTGGAACCTACACTTTTCCCATTGGTAGGCGAACCACTCCCAAATCATGAACATGATATAATAAAGAAGTGCGGAAATAACTACATACTTAAATAAACTGTATGATTATCATATAAAATGCGGAAAGCTAAGTCTGAGAATCATAAGTACAACCCTAAGAATTTAGTCAACAATACAAGAGCTCTAAATTGAATACAAGTTTGAATAAAGGACAACATAAGCCAAGTGTTTAACAACAAAGTACATGACCATTTTGTATTATCTGGGCAAGGCCAATGTGGTGGCAGATGCTTTGTGCCAGAAGGCGGTTAATATGGGGAGTTTAGCTTGTTTGGATGTATCTGAGTGTCCTTTGGCATTAGAGGTTCAAAGTCTAGCCAACTATTTTGTGAGGCTTGATCTTTCAAATTCGGGTAGGATTCTGGCTTGTGTGGAGGCGACATCGTCACTTTTAGATCAGATTCAGGTGCACTAGTATAATGATGTGGGGTTGTGCAAGATTCGAGATAAGGTGATGAGTAGTGAGGCTAAGGAGGCCATGATTGATAGCAAGAGTGTTCTTATGATTAGGGGTAGAGTGTGTATGTCTCGTGTGGGAGATTTGACTAGATTGTTTATGGAGGAGGCCCATAACTCTAGGTATTCGATTCATCCGGGTGCTACTAAGATGTATCGTGATTTGAGGCAGCATTACTAGCAGGGAAGGATAAAGAGAAACAATACTAATTTTGTGTCTCGGTGTCATAATTTCCAGCAAGTCAAATATGAGCACCAGCATCCAGGTGGTATGTCTCGGAGGATGCCCGTTCCCGAGTGGAAGTGGGAGAGGATCACTATAGATTTTGTTGTGGGATTGCCCAAGACTTTGGCAAGTTTGATGCGATTTAGGATATTCTTGATAGATTGACCATGTCCACGCATTTCATTCCAGTTCAAATGACGTATAATGCAGATAAATTGGCTAAGATCAATATTCGGGATATTGTTTGTCTTCATGGGGTTCCTATTTCTATCATCTTGGATCGGGGTACTAAGTTTACTTCGCATTTCTGGTGGACTTTACAGGGAGAGTTGGGTACTCGCTTGGATATTAGAATAACATTTCACCTTCAAATCGATGGTCAGTCTGAGTGGACTATTCAGGTGTAAGAAGACATATTATGGGCCCGCGTGATTGATTTTGGTTGTCATTGGCACTAGCACTTACCTTTGGCAATTGCGTACAATAACAGAGTTTGCTAAAGACCTTTATTTTCTTGTTTAACCTTTCCTGTGGACTTTTTGTGGGGATTGTGATGCGCGAGGATGGGTTCCACAAAACTCGAGGTCTATTTATATGAGTTTCGGATGAATAATCCAAAATTAGAAACTTAGGGTTGGGTAGTCTGACTCAAAGTTGACTTGTGGCTAGATGGGTTCATTTCCAAGTTCCATCACTTCCGGTAGTTTCAGAGGGTCATTTATGACTTAGTCGAGTCATTGGTTCGCTTCCTGAGGCCATCAAATGTATTTTGTGGCCTTATTTGTGATGTTTGGATTTTGGTTTCGTCCCGAATGATTCTTTAGAAAACTATGCCTTGGCTCTATTAATTGTGAAATCCGAGGGTACGAGAGAGTTCGTAGCACTGTTTACCATAGACGAATATGTTTGGTTTGTGTTTGGAGTGTCCTGGGAGTTTTTTGGGATGTTTTCCACTGCTGGTGTCCGCCACGGCGGCACCAACATCTACTCTGGCGGGTCCGTTGTGGCAAGGTATGAGGTGTCAAGTGACATCCGCTTCAGCGAAGGTTTTTCCGCCGCAGTGGGTCTGCTCTAGCGGAGTCAATTCCGCTGGGGCGGATCACTGTTCAAGTATCCTATATATACTTCTAGGTTAGAAAATTCTTTTGCAAACTAGCTAATCTCGATACTAGCACCGCATAACGGTATTTTAGGAGTATTTTCAACCTTGAGGTAATAGATTCATTCCCTTTTATGGTTTAAGTTATGATTATAAATCCTTTTAATGGTGGTTTTAGCATATTATGTAAGTTGGGGAAGAAGAGTTATGCTTATGGTGATATTAAGAGAGTTATATGATTGATTTTAGTGGGGTTTATGGATTAAATGATGTTAATATTATGAAGTAGGATTGGATTGTGTTAGAATATCATGTTATAAGTCTTAATTTGGTTATAGAAACATGTTTTCAAATGGTGGAAATTTCTAGAGTTTCAAATTGGGGCTTTTGATAATTGTCCAATTGAGGCATCAAATGTGAATATTTTTAATTAATTTAAGGATATGATTGTCTAGTATGTAATATTGGTTTTTATGTATTAAAGTTTAAGTCTTGGTGGCGTGGGCCCGGGATAGGTATTTAAAGTATTTGTTTTGTTGTGTTAAACTTATTATTAACTATGTAATACGCATGAATATACTTCGATTATCACGAGGCCGGAAGAAAGGGTAAGGCTGTATTCGAGATGTTATTTGGTAGCACTCCCGCCCGACTTTGATGTAGGCTGCGATTTAGCTTTTTGAGACTCCGATAGAAGTACTTGATTAGTTATAAATATTGAGGGGGTATTGGGCGTGTATGGGGTCTCACTCAGCTGGTTGTGATGCACAGTTGAATGGGTACTAGTGTTGAACTGTGATGATGGGGTTTGGGGAACCAGACTTGTCTTGGTTCCGACTGCTGTTTATTTGGGCTCGTCACCATATGTGGGCATGTCGCCATATTTGTTATTATTTGGTTACTCATCAAACATGTTTTTGTTTGATATCCTGATTTGATTAGAGTCGTTTATGTGTTGTTGAACTCTTGAAATCATGTGTAGATCATCTCTATACTTGATTGAATCTCATTATATCATGATATCTTACCTTGTATTATCATAGTATTCATACAGTAATGGTTATATGACTTGATGTGAGAGTGGTATGGATATGTTGTGGTCCAGAGATCGAAAAGGTAAGAGTAATATGAGATTATAGCATTTGAGATGATATTGATACGCAGGGAGCGGAGTTGCATGCCTGCAATATGATTTAGACTCGACAATGAGCCATGGGCTCTAGTCAGATTCATGTGTGGAATTCAGGCTGGCTAAGAGCAGTATATGGACTTCCCGGGTCCCTCATGGGTGTACGGATCATAATCAAACCTTGATGTATTATATACCAGGTTGAGAATGGTACCTTGTATATGCATTTCATTCATATCATACATTCTTATGCCTTATCTTGATATACTGATAATGGAAATTGTCATTGGGTGATATTGACTAACTAGGTTGAATTGTGAACTTGAAAGGCATTATTCTTGCCATTTGATATTTGAGATACTGTGGACTTTATTGACATCTTGGTGATTATGTGATATACCTGCATTGAAATGCAGGCCTATGATTATTTGATGTCAACTTGGTATATATGTCTAATTATGTATTTCTGTCGTTGTCAGCCTATGACGTCTACGAGGGACATTATGTACTCATGCTACACCTGCTGCATTCATTTTGGATGCAGATTCAGTACCTTCCATTTCACAGCACTGTGTGGCAGAGAGTTTGAGTTGTTGATTCCAGGCATTCAGGGTGAGGATGCTATCTCCAGAAAACCCTTGGATACTCTTCCATTATTTACTGTCTTTTACACGTACTTAAGAGTCATATTCAGACAATGTTTACAGTTTTGGCCTTCGTGCCCACTTTCTCAGATTTATTTCATATTATGTTAGTGCTCTTGTATCTATAGACTAGATCTTTGGGGGTATTTTTTGATGTTTCAGACTTATTACTTATTCCGCATTTATAGTATAAGACAACTTATGTAGTATTATGTTATCTTCCGCTTTTACTTATATTATTTCATGTTAGAGATTTGGGAGTGGTTCACCTACCGATGGGATTATGTAGGTGCCACCACAATTCCTAAAAAGGGGTCATGACAATATCAGCAAGGATGACTGGGACTAGATTGAAATATTTGCTTTCCCCATTTTAGGTTATGCCATGAAAGATGGCGTGGGTGACTGAACTCGGGTGTTTATGAAAAGATGGTATTTCGAGGGAATACCATGGTACCCAATAGACAGATGGCGAAGGCTAAAGGTTGGGTAGCATCCATGTCTTTGAAAATGTGAAATTCTAGAGAATGGTTTATGAATCTCTCATCTTTCTTCTCCTTAGATAGGTTCCATTGTTGTCTATGCAGTCCCAAATTTCCTCCAATGTCGGAGCCATTTCTATAAGCCCAAATCTAAACCCCATCCTATCATTATCTCAGTATTTGGTTAAGACCTCAATGAGTGTTTTACAACCCGTCATAGTCATGAGGGAGGGTAAATGACCTATACAACATGTAATTTCTCTTCGTTGATTATCATCTAAGACAAACCACCACATTCTCAGCAAATCGGGTACTTTTAAGACCATGTAAAAACGGAGGTTAATAGATATCTACATAGATAAAGTACGGTTAGGCTCCGCCCACCAGAGAACGATTTAATCAATATGGCACAAAAGCATGTTTGCAATTAGCACATAGTTGGATGAACATATCCTCAGGTCAAAGACCGTGCTGATATGAAATGTAGTCTTCTAATGGGATTCAAACACGTCTCAGACGTTCAATGCCCTTCCTGGGTCAATATGCGTGTCACGACCCAAATCAGAGGGTCGTGACGGGCACCCAGATCCCACCCACCGGGTACCACCAAGCGTATAGTCAACACCTAGTCATAATTAAATACAGACTAAGCCGAAAAGGATTATGTACCACCTTAACCAAAAAGTCCAACTTATATATATATATATATATATATATATGCCAAGTCCGACAAAGCCGTACATGACTACTACACACAGGACACATGTTTATAAACCTCTAAAGAGTATACGACATCAAAAGGGTCGGGACAGGGTCGCGCCATACCCATTTATACAAGAAAAAATATATTGTACCAACATTAGACCGACACTCCGAAATAAAGGGAGTGCTCCAAAATCCGCTGAATTAGCAACCTACTAACGTGGTTCGTCGTCCAGTCTATGTGAACCTACGGGCATGAAATGCAGCATCCCCCGACAAAAGGGACGTCAGTACGACTGATGTACCGAGTATGTCAGACATAAGAAATATCATCACAGAGATACATAATAATCTGAAACATAAATAGTCAACAACGATAGCTGATAGAACAACCGATAGAAACAGCCGACAACACCAACAGCCAACAGAAATGGCTGACTAGCAGTAAATGCCTCTGAGGGCCCTAATACATATGCCTAAATATTATGCACCATGCAAATGCGGTCTATATATATATGTTGCGGATTGTGCAACCCGATCCAATATATGTATATATGTTGCAGAATGTGCAACCCGATCCAATATATGTATATATGTTGCAGAACGTGCAACCCTATCCAATATATGTATATATGTTGCAGAACGTGCAACCCGATCCAATATATGTATATATGTTGCAGAACGTGCAACCCGATCCAATATATGTATATATGCATGAATGCTAATGAAACATTCTTGAACTTATCGAATGACATAATATCCTGGTACCTTCGACTAACATCGGGAATATTAACATCTTTCCATATACCTCAATAAGGATTTAGGAACATATTTAGAAACGTTTTTTAACATCGGAATCAATAACATGAATATTCTTAACTAGTAGGAGTAGAATAATTTATGGAACAATATCACGGTTATATTTCATTACATGAAACATGCCAAAAGAAAGAAATAATTTTCCTTGACATACCTCGATTAATAACGGAACCAGCCCCTCTACCCAAAGATTTTAAGAAATAAGTGACTGCGACAATTTAAACGTACTAGGACATGACGTTGCTTCCCATTTTTCCTTCTTCAAAACAATTATTTCTCAAAGCTAAAATAAATGGTTGTTGCACCCCTTTTTGTCCCTTCATGTTGTCGTACGTTTTTTTTAACCCAAAATTGAAATGTACTGCTTTAGGTCATACAAAAACGGAATTTGGAGAAGTCTAGGTAAATGTTTCACGAGCTGCCACCATTCAGTGTACTTAGGCTTAGTCATTTTAGGTGATTTCCTCTTAAGGCCACATATAACTGCCCCACTAAATATTGTTCCCCCCCATAATTAATTAATCACACAATTAATCAATTATACACACAATTAATTCTTGATCCCAATTAACGTAAATCTTAATAACTTATAAGACATTCATATTTTCAATCTCATAATTTTGTGATATGACACTAGTCCATAACCTTTTTATGCACATACCAAATTTATTTTCGATCCCCGTCGTCACACTTGTTACGTCTAAAATTATTTTGGGGTTTTATTCTTTTATATACTAATCTCTTTATTAGCATACGTAAATATAACATAAATTCCCTGAGGCCCGGGTCTACTTGCATACGTTTAGGTGCTCAAACCATCACCCAAAATTACGGGATGTTACATCATTGCCCCCTTAGAAATATTCATCCTCCAATGTTGGGGTGACATAGTTAATTCCCGTCACGTAGCCCGAAATACAACTGCTTCTTCACGGAGACATATAATATAGCATACATCATTATATCAGACCTCTAATGGCTATCAAGCATTAATTATAATAATACGAAATAGAATTCACTTTATGTTTCTCTCGCAACTTCGGCGTCGGTCTGAAATAGATAGGGATATCTGTGTTTCATTTTCTCTTCCGCCTCCCAGGTCATCTCTTCCACGTTCTTATTTCGCCACATCACTTTTATAGAGGCTACTTCTTTAGTCCTCAGCTTGTGAACTTATCGATCAAAGATAGCAACAGGAACATCTTCGTATGTTAAATCCTCTGTAACCTTCACATCATAAATCAGTACAATCCGAGAAGGATCTCCAACACACGCTCTCAACATGGAAACATGGAAAATCAGATGAATAAACTCCAACTCTAAAGGTAAGTCCAACTCGTAAGCTACTTGACTGATCCTTCGAATTATACGATATGGCTCAATATACCTTGGACTGAGCTTTCCCTTCTTTCTGAATCTCATTACACCCTTCATAGGAGAAATTTTCAAGAAAACCCAATCATCTATCTGGAACTCTAAGTCTCGCCGTCGCACATCTGAGTATGACTTCTGGCGACTCTGAGCGGTTAACAACCATTCTTAGATCAACTTTACCTTCTCTATGGCCTGGTGTACTAAGTTAGGCCCAAATAACTCTGATTTGCCTACCTCGAACCATCCTATAGGAGATCTATATATACGCACGTACAACTCTTCGTATGAAGCCATTTTAATGCTGACATGATAGCTGTTATTGTACGCGAACTCAATAAGGGGTAAATGATCCTCCAAACTTCCCTTAAAATCCAATACACAAGCTCGTAGAATGTCCTCGAGTGTATGAATCGTACGCTCGGCCTGCCCGTCTGTCTGAGGATGGAAAGCTATGCTAAGATTAACTTGGGTGCCTAAACCTTTCTGAAATGACTTTCAGAAGTTAGTTGTAAATTAAGCACCTCGATTAGATATAATAGAAACATGCACACCATGAAGGCGAACAATCTCCTAAACATACAACTTCGCGTAGTCCTCGGTTGTGTAGGTAGTTCTAACCGGCAAGAAATGAGCTGATTTGGTCAGTCTGTCAACAATTACCCAAATAGAATTAAACTTATGGTAAGAGCGAGGTAAACCCGTAATAAAATCCATATTAATCATTTCCCATTTCCACATCGGAATCTCAATGTTCTGAGTCAAGCCACCATGCTTTTGGTGCTATATTTTTACTTGCTGACAATTAGGACACTGAGCTACAAATTTCGCAATGCTCTTGTTCATGTCATTCCACCAATAAATACTCTTGATATCATGATACATTTTAGTAGATCCTGGATGAATGGAATATCGTGAGCAATGGACCTCCGTCATAATTCTATCTCATAATCCCACTACATTCAGAATACATAAACGGCCCTGATGCCTGATAATCCCATGTTCGTCAATCCCAAAGGTCGTAGTCTTCTTCTGTTGAATGCCTTCTCTGATTTTTATCAAACTGAGGTCTTTCCATTGATGTTTCTTAACTTCTGATATGAAGGACGATTCTGACATATTTCGAATCACAAAACCACCATCCTCCAAATTCCTTAACCGAACTCCCAAACTAGCTAACTGATAGAGCTCTCTTACTAACTCCTTCCTTCCGACCTGCACCTGCATCAAGCTAGCCATCGACTTACAACTGAGCGCGTCTGCTACAACATTAGCTTTACCGGGATAGTATAAGATGTCTACATCATAATCCTTCAATAACTCAAGCCATCTCATCTGTCTCAAGTTCAACTCCTTCTATTTGAATATGTATTGCAGGCTTTTATGATATGTGAAAATGTCTACATGAACACCATACAAGTAATTCCGCCAAATATTTAGTGCATAGACCACTGCGGCCAACTCCAAATCGTGTGTCGGATAGTTTTTCTCATGTTTCTTCAATTGACTTAAAGCGTAGGCAATCACTTTACCATGCTGCATCAACACACATCCTAAACCTGCTCCTGAGGCATCACAATACACAACATAGCCTTCCAGACCCTCTGGAAGAGTAAGGACTGGTGCCGATGTTAGTCTATCATTTAATTCCTGAAAACTCCGCTCAAAAGCATCGGACCACTAGAACTTTATAGCCTTTTGTGTCAACTTCGTTAATGGTGCTGATATAGTAGAAAACCCTTCTACAAACCTCCTATAATAGCCGGCTAAGCCCAGAAAGCTACGAACCTCTGATAGAGTCGTAGGCCTAGGCCAATTCTTCACCGCTTCGATCTTCTGAGTGTCAACTCTTATTCCTTCGGCTGACATTATATGACCAAGAAAAGCTACTAAATTCAGCCAAAACTCACACTTCGAGAGCTTTGCATACAACTTATGGCCCGGGAGCGTCTGTAGTACTATTCGCAAATGATCCACATGCTCTGCTTCCGAGTGAGAGTAAACCAGAATATCATCTATAAATACTATCATGAATGCATCCAGAAATAGGCGAAACACGCTGTTCATTAGATCCATAGATGCGGCCGGCGCGTTTGTGAGTCCAAATGACATTACTAAGAATTCGAAGTGCCCATACCTTGTTCTGAAAGCCGTCTTCAGAATTTCCTTCTCCTTAACCCTTAGTTAATGGTATCCTGACCTTCGGTCGATCTTTGAGAACCATTTTGCACCTTGTAATTGGTCAAACAAATCATCAATTCTTGGAAGAGGGTACTTGTCCTTGATCGTGACTTTATTCAACTGCCGATAGTCGATACACATCCGTAACGAGCCATCTTTCTTTCTTACAAATAATACCGACGCACCCCCAAGGAGATATGCTCGGCCTAATAAAGCCTTTCTCGAGCAGATTCTTTAATTGCTCCTTTAATTCTTTCAATTTAGCTGGAGTCATTCTATAAGGAGTAATAAATATCGGCTGAGTGTCTGGCAACACATCTATACCGAACTTAATTTCCCTTTCAGGAGGAAGACCTGGAAGTTCGTTTGAAAATACATCAAGAAACTCACTAACCATCAGAATTGATTGAGAAGTAAGTGGTTTAGCATCACCATCTCTAGCCCGAATGAGATGGTATATACAACCTTTGGAGATCATATTTATTCAACTTGGAAGATGAAATCCTACCTTTTATTTCTGCGTAAATCTGGTAAAAAAACAATCGTTCTCAATGAGTGGAAATGGTGCTTTTCTATCTCCTCTGATGAGGATTCGAAAAGAGTCAGAACAATCCCCTCATGCAAACACCAATCTATGTGTCTTTGCTCCTCATCCTTTTTGACATTTGTCAGTGAGGGTAAGCGGACATACTTGTTTTTCCTTCTTCCAGGATCAAATGCGAAAATAAGACCTCCCTTTCGGTCCTATTTTATTTACCCACCTCTTTGAAAGCCGCCTTTCCCACTCGAATTGGCCAGACCAAATTAAGGTGTGAAATAAACCTACCCTTTAGCGACGCCGTATTACCCTTCCATTCAAGAACTGGCTCGCCTAGGAACTAGAATTTAACAATATTTGTTCGGCAATCAACATTAGCGTAGCATGATGCCAACCAATCCATGCCCATGATAATATCAAAATCAACCATCTCTAGTTCTACCAAATCTGCTAGAGTCTGATGGCTAAAAACTGATACTGCACAATTCTGATAGACCCGTCTAGCAACTACCGACTCACCAACTGGTGTAGATACCATAAATGGATCTCCTATCAACTCAGGCTCCATACCAAATTTACAGGCAATGAAAGAGTAATATATGATAGATTGGAGCCTGGATCTAACACCGGATACACATTATGTGAAAAGGCTGATAATGTACCTGTAATAACATCAGGTGAAGACTCATGATCTTGTCGTCCCATCAATGTATAGATGCGGTTCTGACCCCTAAATCTGCCTCGATCGGATAAAGTCTGTTGCTTTTGCCCTGACAGGCAATGCGATGAAGCTGCTGCAGATCCGACCGGTTAGGCCCTAACACCTCCGTCTCTTATCAGGCATTCTCACCTAATATGACCAGGTTCACCACAAGAATAACACACCCTTGATCCCTGTCGGCACGACCATGTATGGTCCCTACCACACTGCTCGCATTGAGCCAACGGCAGCCTCATCTGAATAGAATCCCCTCCATAATAAGACCCAGAAGCTCGTGAACTATGACCTGGTCCCGATTGAATATATCAATCATCTCTCAACCTCAAAAATGGTAATGATGCGCTAGCTGCTGGGTAGGATGGTCGTTTATAAGGTTGTGTCCTAGGCCTACCTCTGAACTCTCTTACGTCACCTACGGATCGAGCCCTCTTATGCTAGCCCTTATATCATTCTCGATCTACCTGTTGTTACCTCTTACGATCCTCCAAATTCTGCAGATAAGCCTAAATGCGAGCAATATCCATATTCGGAGTCAGAGAAGCTGTAGTACACTCGTTCACCAAGTGCGGCCCCAAGCCAATAATGAACCTATGTATCCGATCACTCATCTCAGCTATAATCGTAGGAGCGTACCTGACCAATGAATTGAACTGCAAGTTATATTCTCGAACGCTCATATTGCCCTGTTTAATACGTAGGAACCTGTTCTGCCTGGCCCGTCGAAGCTCGACTGGCAAAAAATATTGTAAGAATGCCTCTGAAAATTCTCTCCATCTTACTGGTAGAGCACGAGGTCCCCTAGATTTCTCCCATGTTTCTTACCAACTCACCGCGACATCCCGCAGTCTATAAGAAGTAAACTTTACCGACTCACTATCGGTAGCATCCATTACCCGTAAGGTATGCTGTATCTGATCCAGGAAATTCTGCGGGTCCGCGTTCAAGTCTGATCCTGTGAATATCGAAGGGTCTAAATTAATGAAATTCTGAGCTCTCGCGCTAGCAGCTCTATCAGAAGGACTGGAAACTTGATGTTGGGCATGAACGGCCACCAATCGTGTCAATAATTGTACCACACTCCGCATATCAAGATCCACATCTGGATTATCAAGTGGAGGAACTGGGGTACTGCAGCTCAACTAATCTCCTCCGCTGGTGGTGAACTGGGGGAATCATACGAAGAAGTCGCATCGAGGGTCTCACTCTAGCCCTCACTAGCGAGTGGCAATCAACTAGTACCTTCGCATGCAGTCGTATCCAATGCCCTCAGACTCTTGAACTTCTTCTTTGCTGTAGGCATCGCTGGAATCATAAACACGAGACGGATTAGGAATGAAATACTTATAACTCAGCTCTACCGCACGATTTATGAGATGAAAGAATGGAAACCATCCCTAAATATCAGGCAGCCTCCTACTTATGAGTATGGTGCACAACATACCCATAAACAAGACTCTACTATAAATGGCTTGTAGACTCCCTACGACAGACATGCTCTGATACCAAGTTTGTCACGACCCAAACCGGATGGCAGTGACGGGCACCCGAATCCCACCCGCAGGGTACCACCAAGCGTATAGTCAACACCTAGTCATAATTAAATACAGACTAAGCCGAAAAGGATTATGTACCACCTTAACAAAAAAGTCCAACTTATATATATATAGACACCAAGGCCGATAAGGCCGTACAAGACTACTACACACATGACACATGTCTACAAGCCTCTAAAGAGTATACGACATCAAAAGGGTTGGGACAGGGCCCCGCCATACCTATATATACAAGCAAAAATATATCGTACCATGATTAGAGCGACACTCCGAAACAAGGGAAATGCTCCAAAATCTGCTGAGTCAGTAACCTACTAACGTGGTTCGTCGTCCGATCTACGTGAATCTGCAGGCATGAAATGCAGTGTCCCCCGACAAAAGGGACGTCAGTACAACTGATGTACCAAGTTTGTCAGACATAAGAAATATCATCACAAAGATACATAATAATCTGAAATAGAAACAGTCGACAAGGATAACTGATAGAATAATCGATAGAAACAACAGACAACACCAACAACCAACAGAAACGGCTGACTAGCAGTAAATGCCTCTAAGAGCCCTAATACATATGCCTAAATATTATGCAACATGCAAATGCGGGATATATATATATATATATATATATATATATATATATATATATGTTGCGGAACGTGCAACCCGATCCAATAGATGTATATATGTTGCGGAACGTGCAACCCGATCCAATATATGTATATATATTGCAGAATGTGCAATCCGATCCAATATATGTATAAATGTTGTGCAACATGCAACCCGATCCAATATATGTATATATGTATATATGCATGAATGACAATGAAACATTCTTGAACTTATCGGATGCCATAATATCTTGGTACCTTCGGCTAACATCGGGAATATTAACATCTTTTCCATATACCTCAATAAGGATTTAGGAACATATTTAGACATGTTTTTTAACATCGGAATCAATAACATGAATATTCTTAACTACTAGGAGTAGAATAATTTATGAAACAATATCACAGTTATATTTTGTTACATAGAACATGTCAAAAGAAAGAAATAATTTGTCTTGACATACCTCGATTAATAACGGAACCAACCCCTCTATCCAAAGATATCAAAAAATAAGTGACTGCGACAATTTAAATGTACTGGGACATGACGTTGTTTCCCATTTTTCCTTCTTCAAATTAATTATTTCTCAAAGCTAAAATAAATGGTTGTTGCCCCCCTTTTAATCCCTTCATGTTGTCTTACGTTTTTTTAACCCAAAACTGAAATGTACTGCTTTAGTTCATACAAAAAAGGAATTTGGAGAAGTCTACGTAAATGCTTCACGAGCTTCCACCATTCAGTGTACTTAGGCTTAGTCATTTTAGGTGATTTCCTCTTAAGGACACACGTAACTGTCCCACTAAATATTGTCCCCCCACCATAATTAATTAATCACACAATTAATCAATTATACACACAATTAATTATTAATCCCAATTCACTTAAATCTTAATAACTTATAAAACATTCATATATTCAATGTCATAATTTTGTGATATGACACTAATCCATAACCTCTTTATGCACATACCAAATTTATTTTCGATCCCCGTCGTCACACTTGTTACGTCCAAAATTATTTCAGGGTTTTATCCTTTTATATACTAATCTCTTTATTAGGATATGTAAATATAACATAAATTTCCTGAGGCCCGCGTCTACTTGCATACGTTTAGGTGCTCAAACCATCGTACAAAATTATGGGATGTTACAATGCGCTAATCAGTAGGGATTTGGATTTAGCTCTATCCTAAGTTGATTTGAGTGGGCTTATTCAAATGACTTGGGTACCCGAGTGGACTGCTTGGGGTGAACCGTTGTTGACTGTTGGATGACAATAACCAACTAAATCTTCAACAAGTTCCAAAGAAGTATTTTAGTTTTTTTACTAGAGGACGACCGTGAATCCACATAATCGTGTGTGTGCACTGATGCAAGTGTGTTTGTGATTTGCCATTTGGCAGAAAATGATATGCATGAATAACAATTATAAGAACAATAAAGTAAACACGTAAGCAATTAAAACAATTTTTATTATTGAAACCCTTATGGTTAGAACTTAATTATAATCCCAGCTGAGTCGCTATCTGTTACGGTTCACTTTTACGCGAGGCATAAAAGGTACTTCATAACTTATGGACTCTTGAATTTATTTATTATTTAAGAGTTGCCACCTAATTTATAAGGAAAACTAGGAAAATCATTTAATAATGGGGGGTTTTCAAACAAAGAAAAATCCTAATATAACCAGAGTTTGAGGTAAGAGTTCTAGTGACTCCAGGGAAAGTGTTAGACACCTCGATATTAAGGATCCATATTTTACAGCTGATATCAGGTTTTAAAGTAATAAAATTACTTTTATTGCTTAATATTTGTTTTCAATATTGTAAATATTATATTGTCACTCAAAAATCCTTTTCCGCCAAGACAAAACTCTTTCACACACACTAAAAGAATAAATTTCTTTTGATAATCTTTCTTTTATGACAATATTCCTTTAACAAAAGATAGTAAGGATAATGTAATTTCTTACTTCCTCTGTCCCAAAAAGATGGACTTACTTTCCTTATTTGTCTCAAAAAGATTGACATATTTATATATTTAAAAATAATTTAACTTTATGAGATCATTTGCAGACACAAATATTTAAGATTTGTTTTGAACCATAAATTTCAAACTTTTATTTTTTAAACTTCGTACCAAATCAAACTAGGTCAATTTTTTTGAGACCGAGGAAGTATAACATATTAGACATTTTATGCAAAAACACTTAACAAGTTTATGACTTGTAAAATGAGTCTTTTATTTAAGAAAGGTCAACCGACATTCTTTTCCCTTTTCTCAAACTCATTATGAAAGACTTGCCAAATTAATTAAGAGGTACTTAAACTCATCCAATATTTAAAACGTCATTTCATTTTGAAACTTTATTTCAAACATGAACTTCTTTTCTCATTTTGTATTTTTTTAAGAATAAAACAAAAGATAAACAAAAAAAATCCTCTTTATGTTTAGCAACAGTAATTTATTCATCAATTAAAAAAAAATCGAATGCCTATTTCATTTAAATTATAACTATGGGTTCTAATAATAATTAATATTTTACAAATAAGTAAATACAATGACATGATAGATAAATAAAATAAGACAAGCAAAGCGAGTTGGTGGGTATACAGGCCAACCAGCTTCCGCGAAAAATAAAAAGTATCTATTTTCTAGGCCATTTTCACTCATAAATGGACCTTCTTGCAATATATGAACCATTTTTATCCATGGGTGGACCTTCACAAATTTTGGACTCAAAAATATATTGTTGGCCCAACGGCTCAAGTGATTATGATAGAAGAGAAAAGTGGGGCCTCACGGGCTCATGATCATGCAAGGAAGAGGGAAAAACGAATGGAGTTAGAACGCACCCTACACAAATGTACAACTTATGTTTAATTGCAACAGTTTAAACTTAGCAAAAACCAACAGTTTTGGACAGAAAGTAACCCAGAAAGATGAATGCTAAATCAATATTGGGCTTTGGCAACATAAACAATGTGTGGGAGCAAAAGCAGGTCCATTTTAAATAAAATCCTAAGCCATTGATAAACCCAACACTAAGCAGACCAAATACAAACAGATAAGGTCTAATGGTTAACATGACATAGCTAGCTTTTTACAAAAGACAGAATGGTAAAATAGGTATCCTTAGCAAACCAGAAGTTATGAAAGGGAGACTAGGAAAATGTTACATCCCATAATAAAGGCAGTTCATACTTAGGCAAGTGAGGACAGGCAGATACATGACCAATTTTAAAGATCATGCAGACACAAGATATGGGCAATTTAGAGAGGTGTTCATGCTAGCACAGTCATGGTCTTGGCAATCCTACCAGGTAAAGTAATGGCACAAAAATGACTTAGAAAGCATCATGGTATTAACGTGGGAGAATCTCTCACAATTAAAGAGGCAGTAACAGGTGAGGACAAGACTCAATCAGATCATGGAGGCAATCAAGCAAGGTTGACTAATCTTAAATATGCAATGCACAGAGACCAGCTTAAACATTCAATTCATACTAAACATTATGATACCTAGAATTAGACATGGCATAGGATCATGGTAGAGACATGTGTTTTCAAAACTGATATAGTCATAACCAATGCAGAGTCAGAAATCAAAAGACACATAGTAGGTACATATTGACTATTTTCAGGGTTCTACTTATGCCATTATATATCCAAGAATGGTTTATGAATAAAAACTCCAACATATACTCCCTTTAAACTACCGATGGATGTAGAATCAGTTTGTATTCACTTAAACTTATATGGGGCAATAAAACTGTTGGAAATTTGCCTTTGGTGGGGAGGTGCGTCCACCCATATTTAATGAATTAAACACTAGTGTTCCGCATGTTGGAGGCTTTGTCTCTTCACACATGCATAATCTACTATGTGAGTAGATGACCGTAGGGCCAAAAATCGTCAAATTTCGTTGAGAAATGAAAGAGATATTGGTCCACGAAGTAAGGTGTTTGAGGCATGGAAATATGGTGTGGGACAAATCTATCACATCGGTGGGAAAAGGAAGAATTGCTGTCTTTATAAGTCTCTTAATTGGCTAAGGGTTTGGGACCCCAAGGGGTATCCCATGTGTTTGAAGGAGGGAGGACCTAGATGTGCTTGGGTTCAAGGCTAAGCCCACACGCGCGTCGCCGCCCGTCCGGTCCGGGCTTGGGTCGTGGGTCGTTTCAGGGTCCCTAATGGCTATTAAACAACCATGTCTTGGGCAGTTGAGCAGCCTCCCTTGTGCTATATATTGATGCCTTTTTGGCTCAATTGTTAGTGACGAAAAACAGAGACGGACACACAACACAGCAGAAACAGAGACACACTATATACACAGAGACAAAACAGAAGAGAAAGTCAGTCCAAAAACGTTGGACTAAAACAGAAACTCTTCCTTCCTTTTCCATTTCTTCAGCAAGACGTTTCGTGTTTGTTTTCTTCGTCAGACTCAACCTATTTGCTTTGTAGCGTTGATTACAGTGTTGTTTTATCTTGAGAGACTATTGCCCGTTAACGTAAAATCATATATACGGGGCAATCTTGTCTTAAGGACAGAGTGTCATCACTCGACTCAGCACGCAGTTGTAACCATCCAGATTTAGTGTTTCTTGATTTCAGGTTATCAAGATTCAAGACTCAACAAACTTGCGGCAGTTCTGTACATTGACCTATTTGTTTATCCTTTTGAACACTTGTAATATTTATTTACTTCCCGTACTGCTTTACAATATCCAACAAAAACATCTTACCATCATTTATCACAAGCTAAAATAGATGAGAAAACCACAACCTAAATAGCATCTAGGACATGAAGTGAAACAAACCATAAGCTAGTCATTCATGCTACAGATTTCATTTCAAACAAACAAACACATCATATGAGACTAATTGTGTCCTACAACATGCTTAAACATGGACATAAATTAAACAAAAACTACATCCTATGATATTCTACTAGCCACACCATGATCCTACACAAATATACTGAAACTCAAATGATTTTACATATGACAAATGCCAAACTATATTTTATTATAATACACCTATCTAATTGTCATTAGGGTCTTACATATCAATAAAGACCAACAGACAAGCAATTCATCTGTATATCATTATTACTCTTCTATGCAGTAGATCAGGCAAAACTTAAAGCTAGTTATCAATCAACATTTAGACTATGGGAAAGAATTTAGATTATCAAGGTTCATGCATGGTTCAAATTAAAGTCATATGACCTTAAAAAACTGCCGTTTAACACCAACATGACATCTGAGCATTATAATTGTTGGAAATTTGCCTTTGGCGTGAGTTGCGTCCAACCATATTTAATGACTTAAACACTTGAGTTCCGCATGTTGAAGACTTTGATTCTTCACACGTGCATAATCTACTAAGTAAGTAGATGACCGTAGGGCCAAGGATCGTCAAATTTCGTTGAGAAATAAAAGAGATATTGATCCACAAAGTGAGATGTTTGAAGCATGAAAATATGGTAAAGACCAATCCTCCCTCATCGGTGGGGAAGGAAGATTTGTTTAGTTTATAAGTCTTAAAATTGGCTTGGGGTTTGGGACCTCAAGGGGTATCCCATGTGTTTGAAGGAGGGAGGACCTAGATGTGCTTTGGTTCGAGGCTAAGCCCACACGCGCCGCCGCCGCCTCGGGCTTGGGCCACGGGCTTCTTCTGATATTATCTTTTTGGACCCAAATTGCTTCATATTTACTTGTGATTTTGCTGTTATTTTTGGAACGTTAACCAACATTATTATGCACATCAATTCAATCATTTATTTTGGCTGAATTACTCTCCTTAAAATCTCTAATCCGTTGCACATTGCACATCAATTTGTCATTTATTTTGGCTGAATTACTACCTTCATAATTGTCATTACTTGGCCAGTAACAACAATTATGTGAGAAGTTGATAAGTCCCCTCCTTACACTATATAATGAAGCCTTCGCACAATTGTTGAGACTATAGAAAACAAATGAAAAAGCAGAATCTTCTTCCTACATTCAGCATCATTTCATTACTCAAAGTTCTTTAAAGTAACACTTGAGTTTCCTTTGCTCATTTGTTGTGTTGCTGTTTTATCTTGGGAGATAATTGTCCAGAATGTAGAAAAGATATATACGGGGCAATCTTGTCTTAAAGACATAGTGTCATGACTCGACCCAGCATATCAAATTGTTCCAGTTTCTTGTTCAAGCATATTGAAATTTCAATTGTTGTAATTTCATTTGTTGTAATACTTAGTAGTTACTTATTTCTGTTTCCTGCACCATTATAATCCACAATTTTAAAACAAGATTAGCTTGTTGTAACTGCTTCGAAACATGACTGGAAATATGAATGATTCTGCTGCTGCTGCTGCCACTCAAGGCAATAATTCTGCCATCCCTCTTTTTTTGCCTCTACTGTTCAAGGAAACTCTTCTGCCTTCCCCACTGCTGCCCAAGGCACGTCCAATGCCTTTACTGCTCCACCCTCCGTATTCCACCATGAACGCCCTAAAAAATTCATGGGCTCAAACTTTAAGAGATGGCAGCAGAAAATGATGTTCTACTTGACTGTTATGGGCAAGGCCCGGTTCCTAATGGAAGATCCTCCAAAATCTGGAGATGAAATGGACCCTTCGCCTACTGAAAGAGGCCTTGGTATCCATGTCATTACTGGCATGAAGATGGATCTTGATGCATTGAATTATAGTGATTTCATGTGTAAGAATTACATATTGAACTGCTTGGCAGACCCTGTCTACACGGTGTATTGCACCGTTGGCATTGCCAAAGAGATGTGGGAAAAACAGTAAAAGAAGTACAACGCACAAGATGCAGGTACTAAGAAATTCATCGTTGGAAAATTTCTGAAATTCCAAATAGTGGATAGTAAGAAAATGATGTCCCAAGTCCAGGAATTCCAAATTATTCTACATCACCTGAATTTGGAAGGAATGAAACTAAATGAGCAGTTTTTGGTTGCATCGCTGATTGAAAAGTTACCTCCTTCGTGAAATGAGTTTATGAGCTACTTAAAGCTTAAGACAAAGGAGATGACCTTTGAAGAACTTATTATCAAACTCCAAATTCAGGAAGATAATAAGAAGGTCTTGCCTAGGGGTAAACAACTTGTTGAGGCAAAGGAAAATCTGGCTGAGGCCAAAGGGAACCCAAGCAAGAAGCAAAAGTTCCAGAAAGACGGCAAGACCCAATCAGCGGAGAAGTTCAGAGGTAACTGTCACCACTGTGGAAAACCTGGTCATATGATCAAGGAATACCGCAAGCTCAAGATTGAGCAACAACAGAAAGCCAAGGCTAAAGGCAAGACACATGCTAATGTCGTCAAGGACACGCTCCTAGATGACATGATTGAGGATTTCTCGATGGTGGTGCTTGGAGCAAACCTGGTTGAGAATCCCATGCAGTGGTGGATGGACAAATGTGCTACCAGACTTATCTGTTCCAACAGAAATGCCTTCTCTGCATATACACCGGTCACCGACAAGAAGCTATTCATGGGCAACAATGAGCTCACTCTGAAGGAAGTGATGCATGTCCCTGAGATTAGGAGAAATTTAATTTCAGGACCTTTATTGGTTAATATTGATTTTAGGCTAGTGTTTGAATCCAATAAATTTGTACTCACTAAAAATGTCACTTTTGTGGGGAAAGGCTTCGTCTGTGAATGCCTCTTCAAAGTTAACGTTATGTCTGTAATGCGTCCAAGTAATAAAGTTGAAGCTTCTTCTTATTTGCTTGAGTCTTCTAATTTATGGTATCATAGATTAGGACATGTTAACTACAAGTTCATCCAAAGGTTGGTAAAGTTGGAGTTGTTGACGTCTATCGACGTAAACCCTCAACATAAGTGTGAGGTGTGCATAGAGGCAAAACTCACCAAGCTTCCTTTTCGATCCGTCGAAAGGAATACCGTTCCTCTAGAACTTGTTCACACAGATATATGTGATTTTAAGTTCGCACAAACCAGAGGGGGGAACAAGTATTTTGTGACATTCATTGATGATAACACAAGGTATTGTTACCTTTACTTATTGAAAAGTAAAGATGAAGCCTTTGAAGCGTTCCGACGTTACAAAGCAAAAGTTGAGAACCAACTAAGCATGCGGAATAAATCCATTCGTAGCAATAGAGGGGGAGAATACGTAGCGCCATTTAAGGAATATTGTGCCCAATCAGACATTGTTCATCAAACAACGACTCCATACTCACCTCAATAGAACGGTGTGGCGGAACGTAAGAACCGCACATTGAATGAAATGATGAATGCCTTACTCATAAATTTCGGTCTTCCCCAAAATATGTGGGGAGAAACCGTCCTTACCGCTAATACAATTCTTAACAGAGTCCCACATAAGGGTAAGGATAAAACTCTATATGAATCATGAAAGGGAAAGAAACCCACCTACAAATATTTAAAGGTATGGGGTTGTCTGGCAAAGGTTGAAGTACCCAAGCCAAAGCAGGTCAAGATTGGGCCTAAGACTGTAGATTGCATATTCATCGGATATGCAAATAACAGTAGTGCTTATCGCTTCTTAGTGCATAAGTCAGATATTCCAGATATCCACGGGGGTACAATCATGGAATCAATGAATGCTCAATTCTTTGAAGGTACCTTTCCTAGAAAGGAAAAAGACATAACCTTTCGCAAACGAAGTTATGAATAAAGCTCTCAGGAACCGGGAGTCGTTGACGGCCCGGATCTAGATGGTTCAGATCTAGTAGATCTCGAGGTGGCTGAATATCCAGAATCTAGTGTTCCAGATTCTCAAAACTTTGAGACTCTAGAGATGGAACTAAGGCGAAGTAAAAGGGCCAGGAATGATAAATCTTTCGATCCTGACTTTGTAGCTTATTTGGTTGATGATGAACCAAGGACAATTGCTAAAGCTTTGTCAACTCCAGAGGCACCGCTCTGAAAATAAGCTCCATTTTGCATAACCATACTTGGGAGTTGGTTGATCTTCCTCCAGGAAATAAATCGTTGGGTGGTAAGTGGATACTCAAACGAAAATATAAAGCAGATGGGTCTATAGATAAGTACAAGGCCAAGTTGGTAGTCAAGGGCTATCGACAGAAGGAAGGCCTTGACTACTTTGACACGTACTCCCCGGTATCTCGGATGACATCCATACGAGTATTCATTGCGATCTCAGCTTTGCGTGACCTTGAGATACATCAAATGGATGTCAAGACAGCCTTCCTAAATGGTGATTTGGAAGAAGAAATTTATATGGACCAACCCGAAGGGTATGTGGCTCCAGGGTAAGAGAAGAAAGTCTTTCGGCTTGTCAAATCTCTGTACGGGCTGAAACAAGCCCCGAAGCAATAGCACGAAAAGTTTGATAGTACTCTACTATCAAAGGGTTACTCCATTAACGAATGTGACAAATGTGTCTACACGAAAGGTAACTCTGACTCGTTCGTCATGATATGCCTGTATGTAGATGACATGTTGATCATATGAAGCAGTCCTAGGGTAATCCTAGAGACTAAGAACATGTTGAAAATATGATTCGACATGAAGGATATGGGTATCGCAGATGTCATCTTAGGGATAAAAATCTCTAAGACGTCTGACGAACTGGTCTTATCTCAGTCTCACTACATCGATGATGTTTTGAGAAAGTTTGAGATGCTTGACAGTTCGCCTATAAAGTCACCAATGGATAGAAATCAAAAGCTTGATAAAAATGGTGGTGCACCCATATGCCAGGAGCGATATGCACAGGTGATCGGAAGTTTGATGTACATAACAAACTGCACCCGACCTGATATTGCTTATGCAATCAACAAGTTGGCTAGGTTTACCCGGAATTCAAATGATGATCACTCGAAGGCGTTGAATCGGGTACTTCAATACCTGAAATACACGCTAACTTACGGGTTACATTATTCGAGATATCCATAGAGAACACCAAGTCCACCAGTGTGTATGTATTTACAATTGGTGGTGGGGCTGTGTCTTGGAAATCCTCTAAGCAAACTTGCGTCGCCCGATCCACGATGGAATCAGTGTTTATTATTTTAGACAAAGCAGGAGAAGAAGTTGAGTGGCTTCACGACTTCTTAGAGGATGTTCCTTGTTGGGACAAACGTGTACCTTCTGTAACGATCCACTGCAATAGCCAGTCGACTCTAGGAAGGGCACGGAATACTATGTACAATGGCAAGTCTCGTCATATTCGACGGAGGCATAAGACCGTTAGACAGCTGATCACCACGAGTATAATATACATTGATTACATAAAGTCAAAGGATAATATAGCAGACCCGTTGACAAATGGCTTACCCAAGGATCAGATGTTCTGCATGTCTAGGGAAATAAGCTTAAAACCCAAAGTATAAGGACCAATATGGTAGTAACCGAACCTTACTGACTGGAGATCCCAGGAATTTGGTTAAATGGGAAAACTAAGCTGTAAAGGTTCAGTTGATCGCTTCGGTGGAAGCATGAGCACTTCAGATAGTGATTTCTGTTAAGAATCACCAAATCCAAAGTCGTTCCTGCGATAGACGTTAAGTGCTATCTGCAGTGTGGGTAAAGGTTAAGTTTCCAAAATCTTTAACGATCCTCACAGGTTGAGGTTAGGTTTGGGGAAACTTTTAATAGTTCCTAACACTTGTGAAGTGGCGTATGGCAGGATACATTGTAGGAGACCACCTATTTAAGTGCGAGGACATGCCGCCTCAAATGAACTCACTTAAGAATTCAAGAAGTGTCCATGACTACAACGGACAAAACATTACGAATAAAAAAGTAAGAGAATTTGTTGTGTTGGTACTATTGACTTGACTTACACTAAACACTGACGGTTCATGACATCACGTTCACCGCGCAGTAAGTAAGTCCGATGGTATTTAACTATGGAAGGTTCAAAGCTGAAGCTACCTCTCCTTATGCAATATTGGTCCACTAAATATTGATGGGAAAAGGCACCATGTGAGTGCGCCAAAATCTCTTTCAAGAGGGGTTTGTTGGAAATTTGCATTTGGCGGTAGTTGCGTCCAACCATCTTTAATGGCTTAAACACTTGGGTTCCTCATGTTGGAGACTGTGATTCTTCACACGTGCATAATCTACTAAGTAAGTAGATGACCGTAGGGCCAAGGATCGTCAAATTTCGTTGAGAAATGAAAAAGATATTGGTCCACGAAGTGAGGTGTTTGAAACATGAAAATGTGGTAAAGACCAATCCTCCCTCATTGGTGGGGGAAGGAAGATTTGTTTAGTTTATAAGTCTCAAAATTGGCTTGGGATTTGGGACCCCAAGGGGTATCCCATGTGTTTGAAGGAGGGATGACCTAGATGTGCTTTGGTTCGAGGCTAAGCCCACACGCGCACCGTCGCTCGCCCGTCCCATCCGGTCCGGGCTCGGTTCGTGGGTCGTGGGTCGTGGACTTCTTCTGATATTATCTTTTTGGACCCAAATTACTTCATATTTACAGTTTGGTCCCTGAAATTTTAGATAAGTTAAATTGATCAGAGAACTTGTGCTTTTGCTATTGGTTTTGGAACGTTAACCAACATTATTATGCACATCAATTCAGTCATTTATTTTGGCTGAATTACTCTCCCTAAAAGCTCTAATCCGTTGCACATTGCACATCAATTCGTCATTTATTTTAGCTGAATAACTACCTCCATAATTGACATTACTTGGCCAGTAACAACAATTATGTGGGCAGTTGATAAGTCCCCTCCTTACACTATATAATGAAGCCTTTGCACAATTGTTGAGACTACAGAAACACAAACGAAAAAGCAGAATCTTCTTCCTACATTCAGCATCATTTCATTACTCAAAGTTCTTCAAAGTAACACTTGAGTTTCCTTTGCTCATTTGTTGAGTTGCTGTTTTATCTTGGGAGACTATTGTCCAGAACGTAGAAATGATATATACGGGGCAATCTTGTCTTAAAGACAGAGTTTCATCACTCGACCCAACATATCAAATTGTTCCAGTTTCTTGTTCAAGCATATTGAAATTTCAATTGTTGTAATTTCATTTGTTGTAATACTTAGCAGTTACTTATTTTCGTTTCCTGCACCATTGTAATCAACTATAACTACACATCACTTAATACAAATAGGAACCAATCATACGTATGAAGCATATAATCCAGAAAAGGTTAAACTTTAGACCCTATGATCACATCCAATCTTAATTGAACAAAGCCAGTAAGTCCTATCTACCTTACAATGTCATGTAACACATCACAATATTTCTGAGAGCAATATATACTTAACTACCTAAGTACACTACAGTTAACAGATGTGACTCAGTCAGGTCTTCTATCCTCCATACTTAGCCAATACAATATTGTCCTTATTAAACTAAAAAAAACACATGAAGTTTATGATGTCAACTACATATCGTTGGGGTCACAGTGTGATGGGGTGTCGAGCTGGCAGAGACAAGGGTCATTAAGACCCTTTACTGAAATGGCCACACATGCTTCTGGTAAAGTGCCTGTGCACTGCATCGTTGCCAAAAATGGCGTTTGACAAAGAGAGAGAAGAGACAAGGGCATTTTATCTTTTAAACAGTTATTGGGCCGGGTCTGGTTCGAATTGGACTGGGCTCAACTTGAATTAAAGGCAGATATAGGGGCCCAATTGGTGAACTAAAAGGGGTTAGGATATATCGTAAGATTTTGTAAATTTGGCTATGAGATCAATTAAGAATGTGGTCAATTTGACTTTAAATTAAAACGAATTGATTAATTAAGAAACAAAATAGACTGAAAGTAAAATAAATGCGTAATTAGGAAAAACCATAAGGTGTAAAGAATTAAATAAAACTGAGATGCTACGTGACACTCTATTTAATTTAACTCAAATTCCTTAAATTCACGAGGTAAAACATGATCAATTTATGATAATTTAATTAGACAAGTATCTTCCTTAATTCATACAAAAATGGTAAATATTTCTTAAAAATATGCAAATGATATACAATAATATGTTTGATAATATTTTGACAAATAAAATGGTAAAATGGCACCGGAACAATTTTGTAAAAAATTATTTTTGCTTTTTGTAAAGTGCATATTTCACTCCGTTCATGACTCATGAACTTTGAATAATTAAACAAAGTATTGGATGACAAAAATTAGGTGTCGACAACCATCATTTTAGAAAATCTGGACTTGGCTTTATAGATGCTAAACATACTAATTTTAAGAAAACATAACTGATATTTAACGAAATTGGGATTTCAAAGCTTGTTTTAAAACTGATACACTGGGATGGATTTGGAATTCTTATGAACTATTTTGGCTGTGCCCAACTAAACTGATTTTTCGAAGGAAAATCAAGCCCTTTTTTTCGGACTTAAGTTGATATATGGGTCTTCAGGAATTGTAGGATATGGTATGACCTTAGGAATAGCATAAAAGAGGAAAAAGAAATCCATTTGTGTTATTTTGAATCTCTAAACTTGTCATTCCAAATAAATTACACTTCTTGACTTTAAGAAATTTTCATAAAACAACGTATAAGGAATAATGGACAACCTATTGGACTAAAACGGTAGAGTCTACTCAAATTAATTTTTGAGTGTACTTATTCCAAAAATAAGTTGACTAATCCATCCTTATGCAAATAGTTTTCAGGCGAAATTTAACTCATTGATTTTCGAAACTTTTTTGAGTTTGAGATCAAAATGAATGACATGATTTTTGTGGAAAGTCAAACATTTTAAGCAATTTATAACTTTAAACATGCTATAGAACCCGAAGGTAATTCGTATTCTACGTGTCCTTAATACCGGGGTGTCTAACACCTTCCTCGGGGATCACCAGAACCCTTACCTTGACTCTAGTTTAAAAAGGATTTTTTCACAGATTTTATGAATAAACCATTTTAACTCAGTTTTCCTAATTTACATATAAATTAGGTGGCGAGTCTAAAATATAATTATCCGACTTAGAGCATCAACAACCTTTTGATAGATTTTATGCCTCCGCGTAAAACTGAACTGTAACATATGCGAGTCTCCTAGGAATAAACCTAGGTTCTAATCACAAGGGATCCAATACAACATGTTTTAAATGACATAAATTGCTCATGCGCTTACATTTCTACAATTATAACTATCATCCATGCATTTCATATTCCGCCATATGGCATGCACACACACTTACATCCATGCATTTCATATTCCGCCAAATGGCATGCACACACACTTACATCAGTGCACAAATATGATTATACGGTTTAGCAATCATCCTCCAGTAAAAAACCAAAATCATTTCTTTGGAACACGCTGAAGACGGAGTTAGTTCGTGGTCGTCCAATAGTCGACAACGGTTCACCCTGAGTAGTCTGCTCAGGTCCCTTAGTCATTTATAAGAAACTCTAGTTTACCTAGGATAGAGCGAAGCCAAAATCCCTACTAAACTAGCGCATTTTAACCTACACGGGTTTAGATATTTTAGATGTATCTGGACCTATTAGATTGACTACCTCGTGTCTTGACGGTCTATGACTCGACGACACTGCATCTAACTACTTGCTATGTGGAAGCGTTGATTATGACTTATGTGATAAACCATTGTCCCTGGGAGGGAAATTATATGTGCTCGGTTTTGTAGAGGCATACCAACCTGAAGTTCGGTATGGTTTTAGAAGCACCTGAGTTGCTGAGATTTTGGTAGTCGTGACTCGATGCCCCACAACAAAGAAAAATAACGAACTGTGTATGACACCTACCCTAACTTATGACCATGAAAGGAAATAGAAATTTTTTAGAAGTCCTTACCGGGTATTGGGATTGTGATAGAATGGTGTTTAGGTTCGGACTTTGACGTGACCTTGACCTTAGAGGAGATCCAAGATTGCATAGATAGCAATGGGACGTGTATGAGAATGAGGAAGAAATCCAACCACAACCTTTTAGTACCCCATAATCCTACTCCCGATGAGATCATAAAGTTCTTATCCTTAGCTAGCGCCAATTGGATATTTGGCCCACCATAGCCTTTAGGGATATTTACAACCGATTTGGGTCCAAAAAAGGATACCTAGAACACTACATTGAATTCCAGTCTTATGCCAATTTTGAAGCCTCCTGACCCCTAACCTTTTTCATATGCCTTCTAGGAACCATGGTCTTTCCCAAAGATCGGAACCAAGCCATAGATACCCGTGTCATTTATATCACCCATGCTATCTTTCATGGCATAACCTCAAATAGGTAAACCAAATACTTTGACCTAGTTCCTATCATCCTAGCCGACTACATAGGTACTTCTAAGGGTGTAACCTCCTAGTGAAAAAGTGGATTATCAAACACCTCAACAAAACTTAGGGACCCTCATACCTAGATCCGGAGTGTAGGAAAGATAGCCTTTAAGTCACTTGCCCAAATTTTGGTCCCCAAACCAAAGAGGGGTGGACTTTTATCTTTTCTAGACTCCGAGAGGAAAACATCCAGTGGACATTCCCTGAATTTATATTCGAGACCATAGTAGTGAGTGGTAGAAAATGCCCTTTCCTGCCACTTATGGAAATTCGGGTAATCCATCGTTATGCACCTATTAGGGTCCTAAGACAGTTCGGTAGGAGACAAGTGATACCCCAAGTAGGGAACATGGGGGGAGTACGTGGTCAACTACGAGGAAGATACGATCAAACGGGTTGCTAACATCATCCGAGAGTGGAATGGTCGAGAGAGATGGGGTCCAGAGACTATAGCCGAGGATATCTTCCGCTCGGGTTGTGATAAAGACTATGTAGACTGGTTGAGAGCGCACTTGCAAGGTACCCTAACTCCAGGGCCTAACCATTATCAGTGTAGTTATGATAGGGATTCAAAGGATGAGATCAAGGCACGCCGCATTCAGAGACAAGCTGATGACCGAGATGCTAGGTACTTAGAAAAGATGGAGCATGATTAAACTATCATAACCAGTTTGATTGAGGAGTTAGACTTTACTCATAAGTGTCTAGAAGACTTAGAAGCTCGAATGAGGAGAGCGATGGATAAGACTGCACCTATGACCTTCATAGATAAAGGTTACTGGGTTGATTCACTGATGATGTCTACTCATCTCTGGATTCTGACCGCCCTTCGAAGGACCAAGAAAGCTCGGACAGACAGAGCTTCATCATTCGCCACTGGAGGCGACTTTCACTTATATCTTTTACTGCTTTATTCATGTTTTGTAACTCCATAGGCAAAAACCTTATTACTAATAAAAATGATTACGGGGCAATGGTTTAAACCAATATTTGGCACATTCATACTTCAAAGGATTAGAAAACCTTAGAGCAATGAGGTTTAGGAATGTGAACATTACAATTGCTAATTATATATGATTATGAGATTATGTGATATAACTACTTATATGCTTTCATGTGTTCCGTTTGAACTTTTGATTGGTTCCACATTCTAGACACCAACCCAAAAGAATAACACAGGAAAATACCAAAACTAAATTAAATTTGCACCTCCCTTAAAGGTTGATTTGCTATTGATGGTGTAACACCCCGTAATTTTGGGCGAGGGTTTGAGCATCTAGACATATGCTAATAAAGAGATTAGTATATAAAATGATGCAGTCCCGAATTAATTTAGGACTTACCAAGTAGGTCAACAATGATCGTCTAACGGATACATTATAGTGGGAGATAACTATGATCGGCTAAGTGACAACGATCAGCTAAATTGATAAATGTTAGTGGGAGACAAGACTAGTGGAAATAATTACGTGTAGTATTTCAATGTGACTAAGTTTAATGATGACATCTGTTAGGTAGATGACATGCATGTTAAGTGGATGTTGATGAGTCAAGAATTAAGTGGTTGTTGAGGGATACCTGTGAGAACAAAAATGTGTTAAATACTACACATTAACATTAATTCTTTGTAGCAAAACAAAACAAAAAAAATGTATGGAGCACTCACCTTAGTTAGTATTAATTCTAATGTTAGAGCCAGTACGTTGTGAACATTTCCAGAACGACAAAAAAATATCTTTGTTTACTTTAATTGGTGTGTTTGGAGCATGATAGTTTAGCTTCATCTATAATTCACCACGCAATTTAGTTCCTATCAGGGTTGGATCCTTCATTTACCAATTCGCACGAACTCGTATGAGTATTTAAGGTATGTTAAGGCAAATTATTTCTTTCTTTTGGCATGTTCTAAGAACGAAACGTAAACGTGATATTTCTCCATAAATGATTCTACTCGTAGTAGTTAAGAATGTTTATGTTATTTATTCCAATGTTGAAAGCATGTCTAAATATGTTCTTAAATCCCTGTTATGGTATGTGGGAAAGATGTTAATATTCTCAATGTTAGCCGAAGGTACAAGGATATTATGTCATCCGATAAGTTCAAGAATATTTTATTGTCATTCATCCATCATTTAGATAGTTTGGGAGTCCGACTAAGGGATTCGAAGGATGGTAGTTTTGTGATTTGAAATATGTCAGAGTCGTCCCTCATATCAGAAGTTAAGGAACGATAGTGGGAAGACCCCAATTTGAAAAAGATCAGAGAGGGCATTCAACAGAAGAAGACCACAACCTTCGAGATTGACGAACAAGGGGTTCTTAAGCACCAGGGTCGTTTATGTTTTCCAAAAGTAGCGGGGTTACGAGATAGAATTATGACGGAGGTCCATTGCTCACGATATTCCATCCATCATGGATCTACTAAAATGTATCATGATCTCAAGAGTATCTATTGGTGGAAAAACTTGAAGAGAAGCATTGCGGAATTTGTAGTTCAGTGTGCTAATTGTCAGTAAGTAAAAATAGGCTCACCAAAAGCCTAGTGGTCTGACTCAGAACATTGAGATTCCAATGTGAAAATGGGAAATGATTAATATGGATTTCGTTATGGGTTTACCTCGCTCTTATCATAAGTTTGATTCTTTGGGTAATTGTTGACAGATTGACCGAATCGGTTAATTTCCTGTCGGTCAAAACTACCTACACAGCCGAGGACTACACAAAGTTATACGTTAAAGATAATGTTCGTCTTCATGGTGTGCCTATTTCTATTATATCGGACCGAGGTGCATAGTTTACAACTAACTTCTAGAAATTATTTAAAAAGGTTTAGGTTCCAAAGTTAATCTTAGCACAACTTTCCACCCTCAGACAGACGGGCAGGCCATGCATACGATCCAGACGCTCGAGGACATGCTACGAGCTTGTGTATTGGATTTTAAAGGAAGTTGGGATGATCATTTACCTCTTATTGAGTTTGCATACAATAATAACTATCATGCTATCATTAAAATGGCTCCATAGGTGGCGTTATATGGACAAAAATGTAGATCTCCTATCGGATGGTTCGAGGTAGGCGAATCAGAGTTATTTGGGCTTGACTTAGTACACCAAGCCATAGATAAGGTGAAACTTATCCAAGAATGGTTGTTAACCGCACAGAGTCATCAAAAGTCATATTCAGATGTGCGACGGCGGGACTTAGAATTTTGAGTAGATGATTGGGTCTTCTTGAAGATTTCTCCGATGAAGGGTGTAATGAGATTTGGGAAAAAGGGAAAGCTCAGCCCAAGGTATATTGGGCCATATCGCATAATTCGATGAATCTGTCAAGTAGCTTATGAATTGGACTTACCTTGGGAGTTGGAGTTTGTTTATCCGGTTTTCCATGTTTCCATGTTGAGAGCATGTATTGGAGATCCTTCCCGGATTATACCGATTGATGGTATGAAGATTATAGAGGACTTATCATATGAAGAAGTTCCTATGGCTATCTTAGATCGATAAGTCCGCAAGTTAAGGACTAAGGAAGTAGCCTTCATGAAAGTTCTTTGGCAAAATAAGAACGTAGAAGAAATGACATGGGAGGCGGAAGAGGAGATGAAACACAAATATCCATAACTTTTCCAGATGTAATGATGTATGCTACATTATATGGCCGTGAAAAAGGTAGTTGTATTTTCTAGCTACGTGATGGGTATTAGATATATCACCCCAACATTCGAGGATGAATTTTTCTAAGGGGGAAAGGATGTAACGCCCCGTACTTTTAGGCGAGGGTTTGAGCATCTAGATATATGCTAATAAACATCTTAGTATATAAAATGATACAGTCCCGAATTAATTTAGGACTTACCAAGTGGGTCAACAACAATCGGCTAACGGATATATTATAGTGGGAGATAGCTATGATCGGCTAAGTGACAACGATCGGCTAAATTGATAAATGTTAGTGGGAGACAAGACTGGTGGGAATAATTACGTGTAGCATTTGAATGTGACTAAGTTTAATGATGGCATCTGTTAGGTGGATGTCATGCATGTTAAGTGGATGTTGATGAGTCAAGAATTAAGTGACGGTTGAGGGATACGTGTGAGAACAAAAAGGTGTTAAATACTACACCATAACATTCATTCTTTTTAGCAAAACAAAAAAAAACATATAGAGCACTCACCTTAGTTAGTATTAATTCTAGTGTTAGAACCAGTACGTTGTGAACATTTCCAGAACGGAAAAAAAATCTTTGTTTACTTTAATTGGTGTGTTTGGAGTATGCTACTTTAGCTTCATCTATAATTCAACGAGTAGTTTAGTTCCTATCAGGGCTGGATCCTCCATTTACCAATTCGCACGAACTCGTATGAGTATTTAAGGTATGTTAAGACAAATTATTTCTTTCTTTTGGCATGTTCTAAGAACGAAACGTAAACGTGATATTGCTCCCTAAATGATTCTACTCGTAGTAATTAAGAATGTTCATGTTATTGATTTCTATGTTGAAAGCATGTCTAAATATATTCCTAAATCCCTATTGTGGTATGTGGGAAATATGTTAATATTTTCAATGTTAGCCGAATGTACAAGGATATTATGTCATCCGATAAGTTCAAGAATACTTTATTGTCATTCATGCATTTTATTCATGTATTACCCTCGACCATATATTGGGGATGGGGAAATGAGATACGCATACCACCTGATCAGCTGGGATATGGAAATGAAATGATGCCCGCAAAGGTCGAAATGATATGATGCCCACAGAGGTTGTTATGAAAAGGAAGATGCTTGATGAAAGGCCAATATATATGTGTGTATGTTATGGGAAGGAAGCTGCCCGATGAGGCCAATATATATATATATATATATATATATATATATATATACCACATTGTGCATGATATTCAGGCATATTATGGCCCTCAGAGGCTTTCACTACTGTCAGCTATTACTATCGGCTAATACTGTCAACTGTTACTATCGGCTAATACTGTCAGCTGTTATTGTTGGTTGTTTCTGTTTTCGTGTATTGTTATATCCATGTTATGTTATTATTCATGCCTGACATACTCAGTACATCATTCGTACTGACATCCTTTTTGTCGGGGGACCCTGCATTTCATGCCCGCAGGTTCACGTAGGCAAGGCGACGATCCACGTTAGTAGGTTGCTGACTCAACGGATTTTGGAGCACTCCCCTTATTTCGGAGTGTCGGTCTAATATCGGTATGGTATTTTTTTGCGTGTACATATGGGTACGGCAGGGCCCTCTCCCTACCTTTTGACGTTATGTACTCTTTTAGAGTCTTGTAGATGGTGTCCTGTGTATAGCAGTCGCATATGGCCTTGTCGGCCTAGTATGTATATGTGTATCGATTGGCCTTCTGTGTGTAAGATTTCATTAATTATGATTAGATGTTGAATGTATGGTTAGGTGGTACTCAGCAGGTGAGGTTTGGGTGCCCATCGCGGCCCTCCGGTTTGGGTCGTGATAGATGGATACTCTATACAGCCAAAGTGTCACTTCATCAGTTGTCGACTTGGTCAGCGATGAGAAAACTGAAGAGTCGCTTCGGGCAAAGATTCGCAAGATCGACGCAAAGATTGACTTGGCTAAAGCCAAGATGAAAAAGCTCAACCAAATTCTGGATTTCGTAGGGAACCTCGCAGAATAGACCACTGAAAGGAAATGTCGATGCCAAAACCTCACCAAAGAGTTCAAATAAATGGTCAATGACTACATCCGATTGTTCAAGACACCAAAGCAAGAGTCGGAGTTACCTGAGAAAGACCATATGCCATACGCCGGGGAATCAAGTGGGTTGCCTCAAGGAGCTACCACAAATGCCGACAAACCTGCCAACTACTATGGGACGCCACCAGGACCATCATGTTCATCATCTCCTATTTGGTGGGCAATTGCCTTAAAGTCCTCCCTTCACCTTTTAGAGTTGCATAAAGGCCAGTAAAAATATCGAGGTCTATGAATGATTGTAAGCTGACGGAGCGTCGTATTTTCAGCCCCAATGTCCTCCAAACTTGTTCACCCATCTATGCTCATAAGAGGTGACTCTTCCACAAGAACCAACCTGGCCACACCATAGGAGAGTGTCTAGCCTTCAAAAGGAAAATCACAAGATTGATCGACAAAAAGGCTATACGTAACCTGTAGGGCCTATATTCACTATTTGTTTACGATCCCATCATGCCTGGTGAAAGAATCACCATTGATACCCAAATTTGGCTCTACGACTTCACATTCTTTGAAGACTCATACGGAAGCCTCTTCTCTACCTTAGCCAGCACCGGCAAGGTACGACTAATCAAGTCTAATTAGAGATCCTCTGCCAGTACTTCCAGGAGGAAAATATATATGTACTACTCAGGGGCACTGGGACATGACATTGAAGAATGCGAGGCCTTCAAGTTTGAGTTGGAGCATTTAGTCAACACCGGTCAGATCTGGGTTATTCTACCCTGTCGCTACTAAGAAAGCTATAGGGAGACTACAGTGTCATAAGGATGACGACCCGCCATGGATTCAGGAAAAAGTCATCTTTTGGGTAGTTTAGGCGTCCTGTTTTATTTTTTAATCAAAATGTTATCCCCTCCATCTTTTTTGTAAAAGAAACTACGTCCGATCAGATGCCCCAAGGACGGATATGTAGGAAGCCCTTATCGGGCCTGGTCTAGGAATTGGTTCGGGTAGAATGAAATTAGTGATAATTTCTACGTAACCCGAACTACGGAAGGGAATGATTACCACAGACGGATACGTAGGCAGTCTACATAAGACTCGACCCCTATATTATATAAGTTATAATCCCCATTATTAAGAAGATTTTTGGTCTCAACAACGTCGTGGTAGCAAATTAACCATAGACCTTTAAACCAAAACCCTGAAAACCAAAAATGGCCAAAATGACCAAAATATCCCCGGAATGGAGAATTAATCAAGAATTCGGATCAAATACATGAATCTATGTGTTTTATTTGCAAACTTATATGTGATATCTTGCATTGTTATTTTCCACTAACGTTACTAACGTCATTTGCCTTTGAATGTTTCTTTTCTTAAAGACGGGGTTGATCCGTGTTATACCATAATGGCATACTTCATCAGATCAAAAGTCGTAGTAGCATGCCTTAACGAGTAGGATCAAGCAAAAATGACTGGTACTCCGGAAGACGCGCATAACAAAGACGCTCTAGTCATAAAGGACCTAGCACCTCAAGACCTTCAGAATCCTTCACCTTACAAAGACGTGATTAATTTACTATTTTGAAAGATCGCGGACCTTCAGGAATAGGTCGCGAAGAATAAAGCTACTAACCCTATCAGAGAGGTAGCGACTGTAACGAGGATACCTCTACCGCTTTCAATGTATGAGCTCGCTAGTACCCGAGCACTTTCCAGCCACTGATTCCCACATTGGTAACTCATACCAAACTCCACCACCAGCAAATGCCACCCACTTACCCGGGACTTCCCGCTCAGCGCCTTCATATCAGGCGCCACCTACTTATGTTGATCCCAGCATACACCCAAATACCAATACTCATCAATCGCCCAGAGCTGCTGGCACTCCCAAAAACCACCCAGCAGATCCCATGGTATCTTTCCATTCCCCAATCACTCCCATTGACTCTTCACCTGAGCTCGACCATTATGAAGAAATAGAAAAGGCGTGGAGGGCTAAAAATGATAGGGAAGTGGAGCAGAAAATGGTAGACCTTCTCCAGAAATCCAACAGAGGCTCTCGAAATGAAATGGGCCTAAGCTATGATGACTTATGCATGCATCCAGACCTAGATTTGCCTGAAGGCTTCAAGTTGCCAAAATTTTAACTCCTCAATGAGATGGGGAATCTCAAGGCTCATCTCAGAGCATTTTGCGACCAGCTGGCCGGGATCAATAGAAACTAGGCTCTAATCATGAGGTTGTTTAGCCGGAGCCTCACAGAAGAGGCATCAGAATGGTTCACAGCCCACGACATATGCCATTTAGACACTTGGGAAGACATAGCAGTGGCCTTCATGGAAAGGTTTCACTTTAATATAGAGACCGTGCTTGACCGTTACTACTTGGAAAAGGTCAAGAAAAAATCTATCGAGAACTACCATGAATATGCGAGTAGATGAAGGATTGAAGCTGCTTGAGTACAACCGCCTATGAGCGAGGAAGAAATAGTCTCTATCTTTATCTGATCACAGGAATCTAATTTCTATGATCGAATGCTCTCTATGGTCGGGAAGGCTATTATCTGAACTGGTAAAAATAGGAGAGGCAATAGAGGACGACCTTACATCAGGAAAGATCATTAGCATAGCTAATAACGCTGGCCAACAGAGTGCCATTGAGGCTATAAGAAAGAAAAAGAGGACGTGGTAAATGTCTCTCACAGACCTAGCCCTAGAAGCCGAAAGAAGGAAGGATCCCAATCTTCCTTTGACATATACCAGTCTCCACCTCCAAGCAATTATATGACATCTCCATACAGCCATGTGCCAGTAGTTTACGCACAACCCAATTATCAAACATCGACTCCAACCTACTAAGCTCCATAGCTAAACTACCAAACACCAATACCCACTTACCAAGCTCCACATCGCACCTACTTATCAAGCACCCCAAAACTATTATAATTATCAAAATCAGCCATATCCGGCTACGTATGATTTTCCACTTGGAACTTTGAAAAGAAGCCTCCACAGATGTTCAATCCACTTCTCAAAACTCGAACTAAGTTGTTCAAAAGACTGAATTCTACCAAAATGATCCAAACTATTCCGCCAAAACCTGCTAACCCTGAAAGTCATTTCTTTTGCGCCGACCAGACTTGCGCATACTACTCCGGAGGGAACGAACACAGTAAAGATGAATGTCTCAATTTGAAACATAAGATATAAGACTTGATCAATAAAAGGGAGATCATTTTGGACACGGTAGCATCAAACGTGAACACCAATCCTCTGCCCAATCACGGTACTATTCATATTTACATGATCGAGTGAGAAGAAAATTGGGTCTCTCTTACCCTCCAAGAATGACCTAATTTGAAAGTGTAAATCCCAGCACATGTCATGGCTTAGGTATCGCAGGAGATAATACCAGCCCTAAGGAAAGAGTTTGTCATCCAAGCAGTTGTAGCTCAGGGAATGACAAGGTCAAGAAGATGATATACTCCCGAAGAGCTGGCACAGAGAGCGCCCCATAGAGAAGGGAACCAAAGAAGGCCCATCACTGAGGGAGAGGCCGAAGATGTTTTGGTGCAGAATGCAGCCAAAAGAATATTCCATCGTTCAACATTTAAAGAAGACGTCAGACCAAATATCAGTAATGGCACTGCTCTTGAGTTTTTCACAACATCATTAGGCCCTGATGAAAGTACTGGACGAAGCACACGCCTCCGCATAAACAAGAAATGAAACCTTGGCCGACATGGTAGGCCATGTCATTGGGGTCCACCAAATTTCCTTCACTCCAGATCAGTTACCAAAGGAATGGCCCACAACAAGGCTCTATACATATATCAATGTGAAATGTAGGGACAAAGTCATAGCTCTATTATTGGTCGACAACGGGGCTGCTCTCAACATATGCCATAAATCTACACTCAAGAAACTAGGTTATGATACTGGGAAAATACGCCAGAGCCGTACCAACATGAGAGCTTTCAATGGAGCACACAATGATCCTTTCGACAAAATAGACCTCAATATCTAAATAAGGGCCCGCTGAATTAACTATCGAGTTTTAGGTCATGGCGATCACTACCAATTACAATTTTCTACTAGGAAGGCCTTGGATACACATGCCCGGTGCAGTACTATCATCCCTCCTCCAATCATTGAAGTTCGTAAGGGAGAATCATGAAGTGGTAATTCACGGATCAAGTAGTATTCATAACTACCCTAATAACTTTGTACTAGTGATAGAGGAAATCCCCAGGGATACAGATTTCCATGTCGTGGAACTCGTGGGAGATGCCCACAAAGAGAACGACGAACGAAGTCCTATGCTACCAGTCTACAAGATGATCATTGCCCCTATGTTTCAAAGTAGGTTTGAACCCGACAATAGTTTAGGTAGATAACTCTAGGGTAATAAGGAACCGATGCCAATTTTGAGAAATGATTACTGCTTCGTCCATGGGTACATCCCAAACTCTGAAGAAGCCTCCGAAGCTGATCAAAAGAACAGGGGTCCTCCAAAACTACGTAAACTATTTCTGCATCTATACCAGTCTTTCCCAGTTAGAATGCCCATGCATAACGGCGGAGATACTGAAGAGGGTTTAAGGATGTTATTCCAAGAGGAAGAGTGTATTGTGATACTCGAAGAGTAATCTGAAGTGCCCACCATCCACACTGCTAATCCAGTCGAGCAACTATCTAATTGGAGCTCTACCTCGCTCTTGGCTTCTCTAGAGAGATGATGAATTTAAATTTGTTTACAAAAAATTAGTCAAAATCAGCTGAGGCACGAGCATTCACCATTTGCATCTTTATTTTCCTCATAATGTTGAAAAACAGAAATGACTCGATGTTGATCCGAGTCAGGACCACAATTTGTGCTTTCTTTATCAAATTAATAAAAGCCTCAGTTTACGCGAAAACAATCTTTTCATTTTTATTTTAATATGATTTTTTACACTAACCATGCTTTTCCTTGATTTTCAGTAATAATAATAATAAAATAACTCATAATGTCATGACATGTCACAAGATAAGTAAGTCGAGTGATACAAAAGAAAGGGAATATGAGGAATACGATGAAGAAACTGAGTTATTAGAGGATCTCATCGACGAAGAAGATTAGTATGAAAATAGGCAGAAGTATAATTTGGACGAAACCGAAGAAATCAACCTCGGAGAAAAGGAGACAGTTAAGGAAAGCAAGATAAGTGTGCACTTGGAAGCACCCTGAAAAGAAGAACTGATAAACTTGCTAAGCGAATACGTTGACATATTTGCATGTTCATACACAGATATGCCCGAGTTAAGCACATACATAGTGGCCCACAAGTTCCCCATCAATGAGGGTTTCACCCCGGTCAAGTAGAAAATCTGACAATTCAAGCCTAATATGAGCATAAGAATCAAAGATGAAGTCGAAAAATAGATCAAATTGAGGGTAGTAGAAGTAACTATATATTCTACATAGTTGACCAACATTGTGCCTGTATCGAAGAAAGATAAAAAGATTCAAATTTGTGTATTCTACTATGATCTTAACAGGGCTAGTCCCAAGGACAACTTTCCACTTTTGAACATCCACATACTCATCTAAAACTGTGTGAATCATGAGTTACAATCATTTGTGGATTGTTTCGCCGGTTATCATGAAATTCTGATGAGCAAAGAAGATGCACAGAAAATTACTTTCATCAATCCATGAAGAGTAAACCACTACCGTGTAATGTTGTCCGATCTCAAGAAAGTTGGCACAACTTACATGAGAGGAATGACCACCATATTCCATGATATGATGCACCAAGAGATAAAAGTCTACATGAATGATATCATAATTAAGTTGCGAGAAAGCTTCGACCACATCATGCACTTACGAAAGTTCTTCGACAGACTTCGAAAGTTCAATATGAAGCTGAATATGGCTAAGTACGAGTTTGGAGTTTTTGCCCGAAAAATTGATGGGATTCATTGTCAACCATAGAGACATAGAACTAGATCCCTCAAAGATCAAAGACATCCAAGAATTACCACCGCCAGAGACTAAGAAAGACTTCATAAGTTTTCTGAAAAGGTTGAACTACATTGGACGCTTCATAGCGTAGTCTACGATAATCGTGGAACCCATCCCCGAACTATTGAAAAAGGATGCTCCTACCAAATAGATGGATGAATTCCATAAGGCCTTTGACACCATCAAGAGATATCTTTCTAGTCCACCAGTCTTAGTTCCTCCCAAACTGGGGAGCCCACTGTTGTTGTATCTGTCCATATCAAATAATGTATTCAAATGCATGTTGGTGCAACACGATGAAACTAGGAAAAAAGAGTGAGTCATCTACTATCTCAGTAAAAATTTCACCGCCTGTCAGTCGAGGTACACCTTGGTGGAGAAAATATGCCATGCTCTGACATGGGTAGCACAAAATCTGAGACACTACTTATCAGCTTACTAATACGCTCAAATTATACCTCTTAAATGGTGTAGAGTGGATGTTGTCAAATATAATAACCCAACTAGGTTAGGGTCAAATCCCATAGGGAATAAGGTGCAAAAGGTTATGTCATACCTCAACCTTGGGGGGATGGCCGGTCCCAGTGCCCTAAGGCCCGAGCATACCGATCCTTATACCTAAGAGATATATGTAATAACTTATAGACCGACAAGGCCTATAGCACATACTTAACTGAATGGGGACATAACACATGTACTCAGAAAGGGCCCAAACTATGCATATATAACAAGGCCGACATGTTCATAATAAATCTAATGAAGAGGATGACAAGGCCACACATGACTATCATACGTAACAGACTATCTACAAGTATCTAAAAAGTATACTGACAACAACTGGCCGCGATAAGGCCCTGCCATACCTAACTAAATACACATGCATCTTTGTCATACCTATCAGCTCATTACACAACTTCAGAAGAAAGGAGCGTGACAACATCTAACTGAGTCGAGTCCTACCGTGAGAAAATTAGCTGCTTCTCTATCTGTACATGTGGGCATGAATACAGTGTCCTTAAAAAGGAACATCAGTACAAAAAATCACCTGAATATGTAAGGCTAAAACTGTAAATAAGTACAATGCTGCAACTGAAACTGTAACTGGATGTATAACTGTTAGGTAAAATTATTGAAATTCAACATGTACTCTGAGTGCCTCTGTGGGCCAGAATATGCATAATAAAATATAATCGTCTATATAACGTCATAGGCCTCTATGGGCAATATCATCAATGTCATATTTGTATAGCTGCATATATAACACCATAGGCCTCTTTGGGCAATATCATTAATATTATATCTGTATAGCTGCATATATAATGGCATAGGCCTTTGTGGGCAATATAGATATATGATGCATGCATATGATGACCTCTTAAGGATTACTGAATACTTTTTGAACTCGTCGGAGTGACGTAAGGTAGTTGCACCTCCGATTGACATTATGGAACTAGCATCATTAACATAGCTTACTTTGAAGGATCAACAAACTAGGAGATAAGATCACTATTGTTAAATGGAAGTCAAAAACGTCAGCTTCTAACATATCTAAGAGTGGAGCCATTATGGATATCATTCGTTTACGTTCGTTTCATTCTAATCATGCTAAAAGAAAGAAGAGTAAGCCTTAACATACCTAGTCCTCGTTACCACAATTATTCTACAAGTCCTTGCTCCTCTTACGAATGATCATCTATATCATATAAGGAAGTAATATCAATATCGAATCTTACTTTCCATAAAAACTTCGCTTAGATATCTTATCACCATCCTTAAACACTTCAGGTTCTTAGAATTATTTACAAGGGATGTTTATGTAATTTAATCTCACGGTTCAATCCAAACTACAACTTCCACAGAGACTCAATTAGTTGTTCTTCGACAATTTTAGGATATATGATTCCTTAAGCTTTTCTTATATGCAAAATCTTATGTGATTCAACTTCACAATCCTTCAAATTGAACTTTCATTAATTCATAATATAACAATTAATTCTAGCATCCAATTAAACTTATTCTTAGAGTAAAATAGCTCAACAATTCATATTACATGGATTTCTTAATTTTTGCGAAGTTTTGATCATGCTGCTTTTTCACAACTTTATCCAAATCAATAATTACTCATAATAATGAGTAGAGGAGGATAAAACATACCTTAACACATCATAATCCTCATAAAATAGCAGAATATTTCATTCCAAGGGTTTCCGAAATCAGTTCCTCGAGAAGATGACAATTCCTACGATGATTATGGGGTTTCTCACGCAATCCTTGTGCATTATGACTTTGATTTTGACTTGGGGGTATTGGGGTAAGTTTGAGAGGTTTTTCAAGAGGTCTTGGGATTAATTTAGGTAGAAAATGAGGGTTCTACATCAGAAAACCCAATTTAAATCCGTCAAAAATTCTGCACCGACGTAAAATTAAGGTACACTCAATGGACCGTCAAACGTTCGATGGTCCATCAACCTTCCCATGAACTACCATGGAAATTGACGGTCACCTTGGGCAATTTTCTGGTCCGTCAACTTCCACCGTCAAATTGCCCAGTTTCCTGTTTTCGTCGAAACGTACTTTTTTCGATCTATTTAACTCCTAAACACTCTGGTACCTCCATAACAACCTGTAAACCTTCATTATCCTTTTGTAAGGTCATACCCCTTCCCTGGGCTTCGGTATCCATTGACAACACAACGAAACATGACACTTACGGAGTGTAACAGGTTACTATCGTAGTGTATCACTTGACTTAGATCTTTATTCTAATTCCGTAAGGTTGTAAAGAGTTGTGTAATTCTAATGGCTATATTGAATTGGTTGAAATTAATATGATTAAGAAACAAATATTGTATCCCCGTTAGGTTAGATGTTATGCTTTAGGTATTAGGGTGATGTACTCCTAATAGATTGTGTATAGTATGCACTTAATCTCTATGTGACTTCCTAATATTTTCCAATAGTTAAAAACTATTTCTCTTCATGATTTTCCCAAATATAGAAGAGTGATATTAAGAGCTATTAATTATGCCAAGTAAACTCCCCTTATTCCTAAATAAGTCTATTAAATGAGAGTTAACTTCTCTAGTCCTTGTTAATTATTCCTACCAAACCCTACTCACCTTCCCAAGCAAAGTAGAATTTATAGCTTAGATTAATGTTTGCAACCACTAATCAATATGGAATAATAATAAAATAATTAAATACTAACAACTCATTATTATATCATGATTAAAAACCTATTCGCATAACACCCACCATTGGATTGCGACGGGAAGATGGAAAGTTCTGACTTTTTGGCTTGTTTTGGAGCATTGAATCTCCATTATTTGGCACATGAATTCTGCCATTATTTGGCTGAATGTAACCCCTCAATAAGTGTCATTACATGGCTAATGTAGGTCATTAGTTGGCTAGTTGAGGGATCATCTCTTTACACAATAAATTGAGGCCTTTGGCTCAATTGTTCAACACTAATAAAACTCTCACATAAATTTTCTTAAATCTTCTTCTTCCTCTCTAGCAAGTTTACTATACTCAAAGTTCTTCAAGAGTAATACTTGAGTTTTCTTTGCTCATTTGTTAAGTTGTTGTATCTTGGGAGACTATTGCCCGATGAAGTAAAAGGATATATACGGGGCAATCTTGTCTTAAAAACAGAGTGCCATCACTCGACTCAGCAAATTACAAGGAGTTTGTAATCGTTCTTATTTCCAGTTTGTTGTAATCTTTAGTTTATCCTTTCTAGCGATTTGTAATATTTACTTATTTCCCGTTTCTTACAATTATTGTAACCCACAATTTTAAGATAAGATTGCTGTAAGTGCTTAGAAAAATGACCGGAAGAGAAAAACTCGCTTCTAATTCTGTTGCTGCTACTACTGAAGGCAACCTCTCTGCCTTCTCCACTGCTGCTCAAGGCACATCTAATGCCTTCACTACTGCTCAAGGTTCATCCAACGCCTTTCCGGTTGCTCAAGGGAACCTTACTGTTCCTCCACCCTCTGGTTTCCACAATGAACGCCCAGAGAAGTTTATGGGTTCCAACTTCAAGAGATGGCAGCAGAAGATGTTGTTTTATCTGACTGTTATGGGAATGACTCGTTTCCTAACAGAAGATCCTCCACAAGCTGGAGATGAGGTGGACCCTCAGCCTAATGAAACGACTGGAGGGGGCCAATGTATCCATGTCGTCAATGACATGAAGATGGTTCTTGATGTTTGGAGTCATAATGACTTCATGTGTAAGAACTATATTTTGAACTGTCTGTCAGACCCGCTCTACACGGTGTATTACACTGTAAGCACCTCCAATGAGTTATGGGAAAAGCTGCAGAAGAAATACAACGCACAAGATGCTGGTACTAAGAAATTCATCGTTGGGAAATTCCTGAAATTTCAAATGGTGGATAGCAAAACTGTGATATCCCAAGTCCAGGAATTTCAAATGATTCTACATCACATGGATTTGGAAGGTATGAAACCAAATGAGCCATTTTTGGTTGCATCACTGATTCAAAAGTTACCTCCCTCGTGGAATGAGTTTATGAGTTACTTAAAACTCAAGACAAAGGAAATGACCTTTGAAGAACTTATTATCAAATTCTAAATTCAGGAAGATAATAAGAAGGCATTGCCTAGGGGAAAACAACCCGCTGAGGCAAAGACAAATCTGGTTGAGGCCAAAGGGAACCCAAGCAAGAAGCGCAAGTTCTAGCAAGACGGCAAGACCCAAGCGGCGGAGAAGTTCAAGAGAAACTGTCACCACTGTGGGAAACCTGGTCACATGATCAAGGACTGCCGCAAGCTCAAGACTGAGCAACAAGAGAAGGCCAAGGACAAAGGCAAGGCACAGGCTAACGTCGTCAAAGACACACTTCTTGATGGCATGATTGAGGAGTTCTCAGCGGTGGTGCTTGAAGCAAACCTTGTTGAGAATTCCATCCAATGGTGGATGGACACGGGTGCTACCGGACACATCTGTTCCAATAGAGATACCTTCTCTACATATACACCAGTTACAGACAAAAAGCTATTCATGGGTAACAACCCTTCCTCTAATGTGCTAGAGGTAGCAACGGTAGTCCTGAAGATGACTTCTGGAAATGAGCTCACTTTGACGGAGGTGATGCATGTCCCTGAGATTAGGAGAAATTTAATTTCAAGTCATTTATTGGTTAATGCTGGTTTTAGGCTAGTGTTTGAGTCCAATAAGTTTGTAATCACCAAGAATGGGACTTTTGTGGGAAGAGGCTTCGTCTGTGAAGGCCTCTTCAAAGTTAATGCCATGTCTGTAATTCGTGCAAGCAATAATATTGAAGCTTCTTCGTACTTGCTTGAGTCCTCTAATTTATGGCATCATAGATTATGACATATTAACTATAAGTCCATCCAAATATTGGTTAAGTTGGAGTTGTTGAAGTCTATCGACGTAAACCCTCAACATAAGTGTGAGGTGTGCGTAGAGGCAAAATTCACAAAGATTCCTTTTTGATCTGTCGAAAGGAATACCGCTCCTATAGAACTTATTCACACAAATATATGTGATTTGAAGTTTGCACAAACTAGGGGGGAACAAGTACTTTGTGACATTCATTGATGATAGCACAATGTATTGTTATATTTACTTGTTGAAAAGTAAAGATGAAGCCTTTTAAGCGTTCCGACGTTACAAAGAAGAAGTTGAAAACCAACTAAGCATGCAGATTAAATCCATTCGTAGCGATAGAGGGGGAGAATACGTAGCGCCATTTGAGGAATATTGTGCCGAATCAGGCATTGTTTATCAAACGATGGATCCATACTCACCTCAGTCGAACGGTGTTGTTGAATGCAAGAACCGTACGTTGAAAGAAATGATGAATGCCTTGCTCATCAATTTCGATCTTCCCCAAAACATGTGGGGAGAAGCCGTCCTTACCGCTAATATGATTCTTAATAGAGTCCCACATAAGGGCAAGGACAAAACTCCATATGAATCATGGAAGGGAAAGAAACCCACCTATAAATATTTAAAGGTGTGGGGTTGTTTGACTAAGGTCAAAGTGCCCAAGCCAAAGCAGGTCAAGATTAGGCCTAAGACTGTAGATTGCATTTTCATCGGATATGCAAATAACAGTAGTGCTTATCGCTTCTTAGTGCATAAGTCAGATATTCTAGATATCCACGAGGGTACAATCATGGAGTCAAGGAATGCTCAATTCTTTGAGGATACTTTTCCTATGAAGGAAAAAGACATAACCTCTCGCAAACAAAGTTATAAACAAAGCTCTCAGAAACCAGAAGTCGTTGATTGCCCGGATCTAGATGGTTCAGATCTAGTGGACTTCGAAGTGCCTGAATATAATCCTTTTATTTAAATTAATAGAAGATTTTGTTTATAATCTCCTACAATTTTGATTTTTTACATCTATTTCTCCTGATTGTTACACCTTGTTAGTTGTTTGGGCAAGAATATTTCGTGCCCGACGTCTCTTTTAAGAATTTCTGCTCTAGTGCCCAATCCATTAATATTTGCAATATATCTTATATGTGCCTCCAATTAATTAATTAGTACTCCTACTATTACTCCTGTAAAAGTTAATAGCTTAAAACATATCTAAGATTTAAGCTTTTATGTATATTAGTATACGTGTCCGCGGGATGCGCGGACTTTTCAAGAAAAAAAGAAGTGAAGAGAGATAATAGAAACATATGCATATGACTATGTGTGACATATTACAGATATTTTATTCTCATTTTATTACATACTAACATTTTGTATTTATATAGACGTAGTTGCTACTACTTCATTACTGACTATTTCTTGAAACAATACAATATTTTATACGCTAGCGGCAACATCACTATAATAGGATACAACATAAATCTGACGATTATTATGGACGTACTCCAAAAATAAAGGACTCTCTCAAAAACGATATTGTTCATTGTCTTGCTTTCGAAGGAATTTTGAAAGCAAATAGTATATCCATCTCCCAACTGCAAAGTCAGAGTAGATTATAATTTTTAATTGCTAAAAATATAGGGACTAAAATACTGTAGGAAACTCATAATGCCATGAAGAAAAATGGATTATTATATTGTCTTTTCCCCTTATGTAACTTTAGTAGTGACTGCAAAATATCCATAATTAACTTAAATCTTATGGGAGTGTTTTTGTGAACTTAAATAAAAGAGAAACACGCATTTAAAATGAGAAAAGATTTTTTAATTGTGTTGGAAATTTACTAATGTAGAATTAAGTTTATCCCATTATTTATGACTCGAATAATTGGGGCCCCGCACGTCAGAAACGTCATTTTCACACACGAGTACACGTAGTGTCAAGTACCGTAAATTTCATTAGTGAAAGAAATATTGGTACATACGTAATACGTTTGAGACATAGAATGATGGACGGTTAGTGGCCAAATGACAAGTATTCCACGTTGGTAAACGAAGGAAGAAGTGTACGAAGTGTAAGCTGAAACGAGTCGGAAATTGCCGTGGAGCCATGAAGGGCTGTGGCGCAACACCGTCAGAGCCGCGGCGTCGGAGCGCTAATTGGTGGCTTGGGATACTGAAGCCAAGGCGCTGCGGCGCTAATTCGAAGATCCGTGGCGTTTCGGAGGCAGAATTCTGCGACGGAAAGATGGAAAGTTCTGACTTTTGGGCTAGTTTTGGAGCATTGAATCTCTATTATTTGGCACATGAATTCAGCCATTATTTAGTTGAATGTAACCCCTCAATAAGTGCCATTACATGGCTATTGAAGGACATTAGTTGGCTAGTTGAAGGGTTATTTCCTTACACTATAAATTGAGGTATTTGGCTCAATTGTTCGACACTTAGAAATTTTTCTGAAATCTTCTTCTTCCTCTCTAGCAAGTTTTCTATATTCAAAGTTCTTCTAGAGTAACACCTGAGTTTCCTTTGCTCATTTGTTAAGTTGTTGTTCTATCTTGGGAGACTATTGCCCGACAACGTATAAGTATATATACGGGGAAATCTTTTCTTAAAGACAGAGTGTCATCACTCGACTCAGCAAATCACAAGGAGATTGTAATCGTTCTTATTTCCAGTTTGTTGTAATCTTGAGTAGTTTATCCTTTCTAGCATTTGTAATATTTATTTACTTTCCATTTCCTACAATTGTTGTACCCATAATTTTAAGACAAGATTGTTGTAAGTGCTTAGAAAGATGACTGGAAGAGAACAACTCGCTTCTGATATTGCTGCTGCTACTCAAGGCAACCCCTCTACCTTCCCCCACTGCTGCTCAAGGCACATCCAATGCCTCCACTGTTGCTCAAGGCATATCCAATGCCTTTCCTGCTGCTCTAGGGAACGTTACAGTTCCTCCACCCTCTGGATTCCACCATGAAGGCCCAAAAAAGTTCATGGGCTCCAACTTCAAGAGATGGCAGCAGAAGATGTTGTTTTATCTGACTTTTATGGGAATGACTCATTTCCTAACATAATATTCTCCACAAGCTGGAGATGAAGTGGACCCTCAGCCTAATGAAATGGCTGGAGGGGGCCAAGGTATCCATATCGTCAATGACATGAAGATGGTTCTTGATGCTTGGAGTCATAATGACTTCATGTGTAAGAACTATATTATGAACTGTCTGTAGACCCACTCTACATGGTGTATTGTACCGTAGGCACCGCCAAAGAGTTATGGGAAAAGCTGCAGAAGAAGTACAACACACAAGATGCTGGTACGAAAAAATTCATCATTGGAAAATTCCTGAAATTTCAAATGGTGGATAGTAAAACTGTGATGTCCCAGGTCCAGGAATTCCAAATGATTCTACATCACCTGGATTTGGAAGGTATGAACCCAAATGAGCAATTTTTTGTTGCATCACTGATTGAGAAGTTACCTCCCTCGTGGAATGAGTTTATGAGTTACTTAAAACTCAAGACAAAGGAAATGACCTTTGAGGAACTTATTATCAAACTCCAGATTCAGGAAGATAATAAGAAGGTCTTGTTTAGGGGAAAATAACACGCTGAGGCAAAGGCAAATCTGGCTGAGGCCAAAGGGAACCCAAGCAAGAAGTGCAAGTTCCAGAAAGACGGCAAGACCCAGGTGGCAGAGAGGTTCAATGGGAACTATCACCATTGTGGTAAACCTGGTCACATGATTAAGGACTGCCGCAAGCTCAAGACTAAGGAACAACAAAAGGCCAAGGACAAGGCCAAAGGCAAGGCACAAGCTAACGTCGTTAAAGATACGCTTCTTGACAAAATGATTGAGGAGTTCTCGGCGGTGGTGCTTGAAGCAAACCTTATTGAGAATCCCATGCAATGGTGGATGGACGCGAGTGCCACCAGACACATCTGTTCCAATAGAGATGTCTTCTCCACATATACACCAGTTATAGATAAGAAGTTGTTCATGGCTAACAATGTTTCCTCTGACGTGCTGGGGGTAGGAGAGGTAGTCCTGAAGATGACTTCTGGAAATGAGCTCACTCTGAAGGAGGTGATGCATGTCCCTAAGATTAAGAGGAATTTAATTTCAGGTCATTTATTGGTTAATGCTGGTTTTGGGCTAGTATTTGAGTCCAATAAATTTGTAATCACCAGGAATGGAACTTTTGTGGAAAGAGGCTTCGTCTGTGAAGGCCTCTTCAAAGTTAACGCCATGTCTGTAATGCATCCAAGCAATAAAATTGAAGCTTCTTCTTACTTGCTTGAGTCTTCTAATTTATGGCATCATAGATTAGGACATGTTAACTACAAGTCCATCCAAAGGTTGGTGAAGTTGGAGTTGTTGCCGTCTATCGACGTAAACCCTCAACATAAGTGTAAGGTGTACGTAGAGGCAAAACTCACAAAGATTCCTTTTCGATCCGTCGAAAGGAATACCGCTCCTCTAGAACTTATTCACACAGATATATGTGATTTGAAGTTTGCACAAACTAGGGGGGAACAAGTACTTTGTGACATTCATTGATGATAGTACAAGGTATTGTTACCTTTACTTGTTGAAAAGTAAAGATGAAGCCTTTGAAGCATTCTAACGTTACAAAGCAGAAGTTGAAAACCAACTAAGCATGTGGATTAAATCCATTCGTAATGATAGAGGGGAGAATACGTAGCGCCGTTTGAGGAATATTGTGCCGAATCAGGCATTGTTCATCAAATGATGGATCCATACTCACCTCAGTCTAACGGTGTTGTTGAATGCAAGAACCGTACGTTGAAAGAAATGATGAATGCCTTGCTCATCAATTTCGGTCTTCCCCAAAACATGTGGGGAGAAGCCGTCCTTACCGCTAATATGATTCTTAATAGAGTCCCACATAAGGGCAAGGACAAAACTCCATATGAATCATGGAAGGAAAAGAAACCCACCTATAAATATTTAAAGGTGTGGGGTTGTTTGACTAAGGTCAAAGTGCCCAAGCCAAAGCAGGTCAAGATTAGGCCTAAGACTGTAGATTGCATTTTCATCGGATATGCAAATAACAGTAGTGCTTATCGCTTCTTAGTGCATAAGTCAGATATTCTAGATATCCACACGGGTACAATCATGGAGTCAAGGAATGCTCAATTCTTTGAGGATACTTTTCCTATAAAGGAAAAAGACATAACCTCTCGCAAACAAAGTTATAAACAAAGCTCTCAGAAACCAGAAGTCGTTGATTGCCCGGATCTAGATGGTTCAGATCTAGTGGACTTCGAAATGCCTGAATATCCGGAATCGAGTGTTCTAGATTCTCATAATTTGGAGACTCTAGAGATGGAACCGAGGCGAAGTAAAAGGGCTAGGAAGGATACATCCTTCGGTCATGACTTTGTAGCTTATATAGTTGATGATGAACCAAGGACAATTGCTGAAGCATTGTCAACTCCAGAGGCACCACTCCGGAAAGAAGTTATTGAGAGTGAAATAGACTCCATCCTGCATAACCATACTTGGGAGTTGGTTGATCTTCCTCCGGGAAATAAACTGTTGGGTTGTAAATGGATACTTAAACTAAAGTATAAAGTAGATGGGTCTATAGATAAGTACAAGGCCATGTTGGTAGTCAAGGGCTATCGACAGAAGGAAGGCCTTGACTATTTTGACACGTACTCCCTGGTGTCTAGGATGACATCCATACGAGTATTCATTGCGATCGCAGTGTTGCGTGACCTTGAGATACATCAAATGGATGTCAAGACAACCTTCCTAAATGGTGATTTAGAAGAAGAAATATGTATGGAACAACCCAAGGGGTATGTGGTTCCAGGGCAAGAGAAGAAAGTCTGTCGACTTATCAAATCTCTGTGCGGGCTAAAACAGGCTCCGAAGCAATGACACAAAAAATTTGATAGTACTCTACTATCGAAGGGCTTCTCCATTAATGAGTGTGACAAATATGTCTACACGAAAGGTAACTCTAACCCGTTCGTCATGATATGCATGTACGTAGATGACATGTTGATCACATGGAGCAGTCCTAGCTTGAGATTAACTTATGAAGGAGTTGATTTCATCATCATCTTTGAAGGGTTGGTTAAAGGTATGTAATGACTATCCTTTCTTTTTGTCATGTTTCCTAGCGATTATCGATTTTTCAAAAGAAGTATTCTATTCTTGCTATTATTTGTCCCTTGTCGGGAGTAAATTTCTGTCTTGATATTGTATCCTGTATAGGTTGGTTTATAAAGATGATTATCTGAATTTCTCATCTCTCATGTACCTCTAAGAAGGAGCGTGACAAAAAGAGTTACTCGTGTAATCGACCAAGTGTCGTTCTAAAGAAAGAGGAGAGTCTTACTAGCTAAAGAAGCCAAAGGTGCTATTACTATTACCGTAGATTATGAAAACCACCGAACGAATATCGATTGGGCAGTGATGTATTTACCACTGGTTTGGGCAGTTATGCATCGTTATTTACCACCTGTAGGGTAGAAACGTACCCACCACCGAGCTACGGCTGATTGGGCAGTTACCACTAGTTGGGTAGTTATGTATCGTTATTTACCACTGGTTAGGTAGACATGTTATTTACAATTGGGCTATGACCGGTTGGGCAGTTATATATATCGTTATTTACCACTGGTTGGGCAGACGCGTTATTTACCAACGAGCAATGGCCGATTGGTCAGTTACTACTGATCAGTTGGGTGGACGAACATATAGACTTAGAGTGTTACTATAGCGGTAGAACAAGGTTGTAATATAAGAACGTCCAATATGTATGTTGTGACCCTCAAGGGTATTTCAGAAGTTCAGGTTGACTCATATCCCTCTTTTATGATTCCTTATCATTATGTATTATTACTGCCTTACATATTTTTATTCGTACTGACATCTCTTTTGTGGGGGGACATTGTGTTTCAGCCACACAGGTTCAGGTAGACGAGGAGACGACCCTCCACCATAGGCTGCTTCTAGATATCAGTTTTTTTGGTGAGCTCCACTTCCTTTTGGAGTATTACCAAGTCAGGGTTATGTATATGCTATTTTGTACTATGGGTATGTCAGGGCCGTGTCCCGACCTTGTGATGACGATGATGTACTCTTAAAGACTTGTAGACATGAGTCCTGTGTATAAACTTCATGATGTCCTTGTCAGCCCGTATCTATTCATGTTAGGATGGTATCGTTAGCTATTTAATTGCTTTTATATGTCTTTCAATCTATCACGGAGGCCTTGCTGGCTCATTTATATATTAAATAATAAGGTTAAGTCATATAGGTTGGCGCTCGGCAAGTAAGGCCTGGGTGTTGGTCGTGCCCCTCTTGTTTGGAGTGTGACAATAGCTCAACACGAGCAGGAAGCCCCCACAGCCTCAACACTTGGTGTATCGCCACACACTTTAAGTTTCATCCCCTAACATGATCACATTGACTTCTTCATGGGGGCAGTCGTACCCCATCCTTTATAACATCTAAACCAGCTCCTAAACAACACAATATGATTGGAACAACTTGAATGCTAAAACAACCCCTAAACACTCACTAAACAACATGATACACCTATACCAATAATATTATCAAGTAATCTGGGAGAGATGAGCTCCCCAGGCTATAATAGAATGATGTACTTCACACCAATCTCATTTTAACAACACACAAGATCATAATGAGCTACCAACCCCCTCCCATAAGAAACAACCCATAATCCACTAACACAACTACTACGACTTGAACTCATGACTTCTGTTCACCGTCCCATGAGTTTTAACCAAAATCACATCTAAAAAAATACTCAAACGAGCTCATAAAAATAGGAATAAATGTGACACATACCTTGACTGTCCTAACCTTGAAACTCCTTTAGTTACTAACTTTGAAGCTCCTTCTCACAAACTAAAATCAAGGAACATTAGTACAACACAACGTTATAATGGAGGAGAGAAATTCCAACATAAACTTGAAACTACTTACCTTATACTTTGGGGGAGGGGGCATTTTTGGGCTGCCATGAGAGATCACTTAAGAAACATTGGGAAAGTAGTTACCTTTAAGACCTTGAGCTATGAAGGAGAAGGAGGATAAACGTACATAGATGGTCTGGTTGTGGAGATAACGCAGAGAGAGATGAGAGAAGATGAAAAGGAGAGAAATGAACAAGTCGTGGCCATATAAGGCCTAAGACCATCCTTATATTTCCTTTTTCTTTTTAATTTCTTTTCCTTTTAATTTGGTCACCCCCTTCAATTAGGTGCATCACCTACTTGTCACCTACTTGAACAAGTAGGTTATTAATTCCCTCTAAACACGTGTGTCGTCCTTGTTAATAAGTGGGACGTGAAACAAGTAGGACGAGAAATAAGAAGGTCAAGAACTTATGACGTGTAAGCACGTAGGTGACACACATAGGTGAAACTAGTAGGCCGTGTACCTATTCTCGACGTCTCATTCATTTATGAGATTCATTTACTTTAAATAGACTTAATATTTACATACACTTGGACCTTTAGGTAGCAACTATAACCTAATTCTTTCATATTCAAGTAAATCCGTAGACTTCAAGTTAGTAATACATGTGTTATGAAGTATGGGATGTTACAAGTAATTAATTTTGTAGTCTATGTTGTGCCCATATTTAACTAGAACTCAAAATCCTGTTCCTCGGGGGAAAAGGAAGGAAAATGTTTTTTGGTCTAGCTTTGGACTAGAAAAAATGTCCCTATCTATATGTGATCTCCTGGCCTTGAAAAAACACAAGTTTTGGAACAATACTAGCTCACCAAAGTATTAAGAGAGTTCGACTGTTAATTTGGGATCGATGTAGAACACCATAGAACTGGAGTCTGACTTATTGGAGGATATTTGCTCACGCTCTGAGAGGTATTTCTTGAATTAATTTTCAGCATATTTGTATTTTATACGTGTTCATGTTTGTTATTTATTATTCAGATAAGTAGTATAATTCTGGAATTGCTTTCAATGTGCATAGTTTCCAACACAGACATCTTGAACATTCGTAAGATGAAACTTCAAGTTATTTAACGGTCCAAGATCAAATTTAGTTTTAGATATCTTATGTAGCCAATAACATGAAATTCCTTTAGGACTATTGTCCTTCAGATTAGGTGGACATTTATTTGTCAAAAAGTCATTCATGTGATGATCTATCTCTTGTTTTAACTCGCGGAACTCCTTTAAAGGAAAACCTTTAGAGCCTTGGAGCAGATATTGAGGTGACTTTGGAGCTTCTCCACTGACATTAACTCGAGACGAGACTTCATCTAATATACATATCGGCATAAATGTTCTTAAATAATGCGTGTCAGAATGTTGATTTTCCCCCATCTGTAATTTTGGAAGTATATGTAGGGTTCTGATGGATGGTACCTAGGGCTGGAAAATTTAGCACAAGCCCATTTGACACGCCCAACCCACTTAGGTTTTAATGGATTTGGGCATGATATACGATTATGATGGGTTAGCCCAACTTAACTCATTTATCCTAAGCAACCCAAATCGGACTCATCCATTGTTCCATTGTTTGTCCAACTTAACCATTCATATTCGTCTCACGCAAATCCCAGAACTTCTATGCAACTCCAGAACTCTGAACCTCTATACTTGTAATTTTTCTAAGAATATACATACATATGTATATGGATATTCTTACGTTTTGTCTTTGATCGCTTTTCTATGTGAGCTACAATAAACTGATTGTTTGATGTTTAGGATTTGTATGAAATTTTCATTCAATATGTTCCTTTTTAATGTATGGTTCTCTAGGAGTTTGGAAAGCCAAATGTATTGAGGATGAGACTCAATTCTATTCTGAAATTTACCAATTCATAATTAATAAGGGTTTCAACATCAATTGCTTTTTGTTTTTCCTGATTACAAAAATCTAGTTATGAATTCTTCTATTAGTTCAATTACATGTACTTGTAAGTTTTTATTTGTGCTGGATTGTAAATCAAATTGCTTTCTCTCTGCTACTATAACTTTAGAAATTTTTGTTGCTTTCTTGATTTCGGGTGACTTCTTTTCTTGAGCTTGATCTATAACATACTGCATCAAGGTAGATTTTTTTATGAGGGAAAAGTTGCAAATATATCCCTCCATTTTGCGATTCAGAGCAGATATACCCTCCGTTAAAAAAGTAGTGGATATATACCCCGCCGTTACAAAATGGTGCAAATATACCATTGTGTTACACAAGTAGTTCAAATATACCCTTTTCGCTACCGGAATTTTTTTTAAAAATCATTTATCTTATTTGCATTATTTTTTAACGGCCATATATCTGCTCTAAATCGCAAAGTTGAGGGATATATTTACACCTTTGCCCTTTTTATCATATTTTTGGTCATTTCTTTGATTTTCTGCAATTGGGTAGTGTTCATTTTTTCAGATAAGGTGATTCCAGGACTATCATTACTTCAATATTTTGTTCATTTTCTTTGAATTTCCGATATTGTAAATTATGTTTCTTCAATCTTGAGTTTTTCCTATGTATCAATTGGTTCTTGGAGTATGCTATAAAGTTTGTCTTTAATGTGTATATGAATGACCTGATTTTTTTGTATCTTAATCTACTACAGGGGGTCTGACATGTCGTTACATCACGATGATGTCGAGTCCACTAAAGTAAGTAATGCAGGTTCATAAAAACGGCGTAAAACCACTTTTAAAGTTTGGGACTTTTATGAGTAGTTACCATTGGATAATAATCCTGATAATAGACTTCGGGCGGAATGTAAGACACGCATGAAAGCATTTTCCGACTCAGTAGCTAGAACTACAAATTTAAAGCGCAACTTAGCTAAGAACAAGGTTGAAGCATTAAAGCGAGGTAGATCATATAGAATATTGTGTGAAGGCTATAGTTAGACATAACCTCCTATTTCATTAGGTAGAATGTGAAGGGGTTAGAGAAGTGCATGCTTTCTTGATCCTACCGTTAAAATCATTTCAAGAAATACCACAAAAGTTGATGTGCTTAGATTATACTATGATAAAGAGGAGATAGTCAAGAATGAGATTCAAGCTATTCCGAATAGAGTTAGTTTGACATCGGATTTATGGTCATCAATTACGTCAAATGGATCTATTTGTGCTACCACACACCATGTTGATTTTGATTGGGTTTTATGAAAGAAGATTTTGACCGTTCTTCATGTACCTCCTTCTCATAGTGGTGTTATTTTGGGTTCAAGATTGATTAATTTGTTGAAATAATGGAGAATTGAAAAGAAAATATTTTCTATAACTTTAGATAATGCCAACTATAATGAAGGTATTGTGGATAGCTTGGTTGAACATTTTAAGCTGATGAATTCTTTGCTTTGTGATGGAGACTTTGTGCATATTAGATGTGCAAATCGTATTTTGAATTTGACTGTCAAAGCACGTTTGAAAACAGTTGAGAGTGCTATTTTTAACATTATAGAAAGTATAAAATATATTAAAGGTTCTAATCAAGGATGGTAAATTTTTTTAGAGTGTATTAAGAACCTTGGTTAAAGTTGAATGAAAAACTACGTCAAGATGTGTCTACAAGATAAAACTATACATATTTGATTCTTGATAGTACTTTTTCCTTATCGTTGAGTGATCCCCTATGACTAAATAAACCCTTAATAGAAAATTCGCAGCTACTGATAAAAACACTATCTTCTCTCTCATCAATATTCCATGCAAACCCTAACCTAATCCTAACCTAGACACCCTATGGTCGTACCGGCCACTGGCCAACCGTCACCGGCGGATGGTCAACATCCACTAATAGCTTCAAAATCACAATTCCCACCGCTAGTTCAAACGAATTCCCACCCTAATGTTGTTCCTATCCCAAAAACCCTAACTAGTTCTACCATTAAATTTGCTCAAGCTTTGATACCTTAAGACAATTCTCTAGTACAATAGTGTGAACCTATTTCAATGAAGTCTATTACATAATGGTATTCCAATGTTGAAGTGAACAGAGGTAGAAGTTAAATGAATGGAGTTCATTGAGAACCTTTAATATGCAGTCATTGGAAAGTTCTCTCATGGATGGCCTGAAATTTAGGAATTGAAAAAGATCATTCCGGTGCAATGTGGAGTGAAAGGGGAACGTCAAGTTTGTTTTTTCCGAAATCGGTATGTTCTCATCAGATTCAAGTTGATGGAGGACTTCATTAATATCACATCTAAAGATGCAGATTATTTGAAGTCGAATGATGGATTTATGTATTAAATGAGGTCTCTCATTTATGATTCTAAGTTTAAAGTTGATGAGGAAACTTTGCAAGCTATGGCATGGATATCTTTTCCTAATTTATTGCCATCATTTTTCGTTAAGAAGTCCTTGTTTACTCTAACATCTGTTGTGGGAAAACCTTTACAATTGGATATGGCTAAATTCAACAAAATAAGATATGGTTATGCTAGGGTTAAAGTTCAAATAGATTTACTGGGGGAGTTGTCAAAGTCTGTCGTGATGAAAATAGAAGATGAGGATACTAAGGAGATCAGATTGATGAAGGTGAAGATTCAATATGATTTTCTTCCCTAGTATTGCACTGAATGCAAGCTTCAAGGGCACTCTTGTGATGAATGTTGCATCTTGCATCCTTATTTGTACAAGTCAACAAATGAGGAAGTTCCTATTGTATATACTAATGGATAGTCTAAGGATAAGGATAAAGGTAAACATGAAGCTCAGAATAGGCAGTATGGAAAAAAATGTTCAAGTTCAGAAGTTTCTCCCAAGAGTCCTTTCTAGTAGTAAGGAGAATGCAGTTCCAACTCATTTATTTGGAATAAGATTAGTGAAGACTCAACAAGCCTTTCATAAGCTCCAAATGCTTCACAAACATCATAAATATTTCCTAATATCTATCGTGGAACATTTACAACATGCTAAACAAAATCAGTAATACAAGAGGAGATTAGGAATGAATGTTGCCAACTCTAATTGTAATGGTAAGATTTGGTATTTTTGTCAAATAATATAGAAGTTGTTATGGACACTTCTCAGTAGGTCACTTTGAAAATGTTCTTCCAAGAACTGAATCAACAAATGCTAACAACTTTGGTATATGCTAAATGTGATGAAATTGAAAGGTTGGAGTTGTGGGATAGTATTTATCAGCTTGCTAATACCATAAGAGATCCCTGGATGATTAGAGGAGATTTTAATATGGTTATGAATGAAAAGGAATAAAAATAGATGGCATTCTTTTCCAACCACAAGATGTTAAACAATTTGTTTTCTGTGTAAATTCTTGTGAATTGGAGGAAGTGAATATCAAAGGTAGCTCTTTCATATGGTAGAATGATAGAGCATATGATGATTGTATATTTGAAAAGTTAGATAGGATGCTGGTAAGTGTTGATTTACATACATGGTTTGGACATATAAAGGTGGAGCATTTGGTAAGAACCGATTATGACCATGCTCCTTTATTATGCACTTATGGAGAAGCAGTTCTAAGTTAGCATAGGTCTTTCAAATTTCTTAATTATGGGTTGAACATGACTTTCCTTGACACTGTGAAACAGAATTGGTCTACTTGGGAACACGAGGATCGCTTCATGAACTTCACATACAAATTGAAGAAGATGAAATGGGTGTTGTCACGTTGGATCAAGGAAACCTTTGGTGATATATATAAATAATTAATCATCATGGAGGAGATTTTCAGGATAAGAGAGGAATTATTTGAAGAGCATCCCAGTAGCTTGAACAAAAGGGTGGTGCAGAAAGCTCAGGCTAAATGAAAAGATACATGCACTTTGCGGAGGAATAATGGAGACAAAATGTTGGTTTAGATTGGTTTGTGGATGGGGATAGGAACACAAGATTTTTCTATAATCTTATGGAAGGAAGAAGGAAAAAACTACAGATCCAAGAAATCCAGTACTCAGAAGGAGTATGGATAGAGGATGAAGATCAAATGGCAGAAGAAGTTGTTAACTTTTATCGGAAGCAATTTACTCAGGAGGATAATGGCCATAACTCTGATAGTTTGCTTGCTCATATTCCATTCATGATAGATCCATATAGTAATGAATAGTTATGCAAACTACCAAGTATTGATTAAGTGAAAGCTGTTGTTTTCAAGCTGAATGGTACTAGTGCCAGTGGTCCTGATTGTTTTTTAGGTTTATTCTATCAATCTTGCTGGGACATAGTAGGAGAAGATGTATACAAGATAGTGGTTTATTTTTTCAAGGATATACTCTTCCAAAATATATCACTCACACTAATCTAGAGTTGTTACCCAAGAAATACTGGGTTAAGAATTACTCAGACTTATGCCTATTAGCTTGAGTAACTTCATTAACAATGTGTTGTCAATGGTCGTGCATGATAGAATGGACAATGTTCTACCTGCACTGATTACCCCAAATGAAGATGGATTTTTTTAAATGTAGGAGTATAATTGAGAATGTTCTATTGACTCAAGAGATAATAACATACATCAAGAAGAGAGGGAAACCAACAAATGTGGTGATAAAGTTATACATGGCAAAGGCATATGATAGAGTGTCATGGTCTTATATAACAATAGTATTGAGCAGAATAGGCTTTGCTGAAGTTTTCATTGACATGATATGGACGCTTATTGCTAATAATTGGTACTCCATATTGTTTAATGGAAAACCTAAAGGTTTCTTTCATTCAACAATGGGTGTAAAGAAATGTGATCCTTTGTCACCAACTTTTTTTATCATATATGTAGAAGTTTTATCTAGAGCATTATATTATGTTTTTGAGAGCTGAAAATATGTGGGTTATAGCATGACAAAGTGGAGTGCTAACATTAACCACTTATTCTATATATATGATACTATCATATTTGTATCTACTGAGAAGGAGTCCTTTGTTACACCCCGTAGTTTCACGTCCCACCATGACGTCAATGGATATCGAAGTTCCGAGAAGATATGACCCTACGGAAGCATAACGAAGGATTACAGCTTGGTTATGAAAGTACCGGAGCATTTGAGAGTTAAACGGATCGAAGGAAGAACGTTTCGACGAAAATAGAAAAACTGGCAACTTGACGGGACATATGACAGACCGTCAAATACTTTGATGGACCATCAAATACCTAGCCTGAGTCGTCAGCCTTCTAGGAAATTTGACGGGGAAGATTGACGGACCGTCGGAAGTTTGACGGTCCGTCAAGCGTACCGTCAAAGTACGACGGTGGAATTGTTTTGATAGGTTAAATATTGGTCAGGTCGATTTAGACCTCATTTTCACCCTAAATTAGATCCTAACACTCCCAAAATACTCTCTAGTAATTCCTAAACATTCAAGACCAATTCCAAAGCATATTACATTGGATTAACGTCACTAATTTCGTGATTATCATAGAAATCATCACCCCCGTGGAGAGGCGATTTTGGAAACCCTAGAATTTGGGGCAACTTGATGTTTGATGAAGGTTTGATTGCGTTGAGGTAAATTTTACCCTCCTTTATCTATATATGCGATCAATTGATGATTTGGGATAGATTGTGAAAGGATTTTCATAGTCGAAACTCATAAACCTATGAAATTATGATAAGTTGAGTTGTGGGCTGATTTTGTTGGAATTATGAGTTGATATTAATTAATATATTGATTGTTGGTATCGTAAACCTAAGAGGGAGTGCTTCGGATAATAGTGGGGTCAAATTACATAAATACCCCTTTGTTAACAAGTCTAAGAATCCTTTGTGTTTAAGGCTATTGAGAAGATGCCTACATGGAGTTTCTTATTTGGTTATGAATTCGATATTGATATTGACCCTTTGTTTGTTATAGATAAGCATTTGTGGATAAGGTATGTAAGGCTATCCCTTCATTCAAAATCATGAAATCCAAAGAACCATCATTTCCAAAAAGAAATATAGCAAACTCCACTCTACTGTCTATCAAAGTCCATTGTTAAGAAATGTTTATGGCTTATTCATATTATTATGATCCTCATTATTAGTTAGTGAGTATGTCATAAGTCTTCGAAGAAATCATTCTAAAGAGATAATCATCGAGTCGACTAAGAGTCATTTTAAGAGTTAAGTCAAGAAGTCTATGAGTCTCAAAAATGGTCAATGAGCCATTATTACTATAGTCCATTTTCACCCTCAGTTTACATTGGTATTGACATGTTTTCATTAGCAATGATAACATGCATACAATCATGATTATATAGAGGATCGGGTTGCACGTTCTACAACAACTATATCATATAAAGGATCGGGTTGCACGTTCTGCAACAACTGCATTATATAGAGGATTGGGTTGTACATTCCGCAACAAGCACATATATTTGATCGGGTTACACATTTCCCACATTACACATATGATGGATGGGGTTGCGCGTTCCGTAGCCCATGTATGAACTAGAGTGCATATTGCATTGCATATTCGTACATATAATTAAGATTAAGGACATGTTATACCTCACACTATAAGACGAGGAGAGTGCATACAGTAAAAGCCTATCCAGATAGGTGGTATTAAGTTTCAGAGTTTCATTATTCGCCCCATGTGGCCCCAGGTTGCTTTTGTTTTCCTTTACAACTAATCACTTCATATTTCTTATATGTTTTCCTTATAGCTTACAGATTCATATTGTTATTTATGCTTTACATACTCAGTATACTATTTTTTACTAACGTCTCTTTTGCTGGGGGCGCAGTGTGTTTATGCCGCTGATAGAGACTTTACTAGGCCACCGCAGTAGGAGCTATCGAGTTCAGTTATCAGTAAGTAAGCTTCATCTTTTCAGAGTTTCCTGGTTATATATATGGAGTCTTTTGCGGAGTTATCTACAGTATGGGTAGGTAAGGGCCCTGTCCCGACCATATGTCAGTTTAGTCACTCGTAGAATCTCACAGGCTTATTTTGGTATGTATAGTATAGCTATAGCCTCATCGACTAAGTTATCATTTGTTAAACCAGGTTGTGATATTGTAGGTCCCATTATATATGTGTGTTGGGTTAATCCCTCTCATTCAGAGTTGATGTTGTGATATATATCAGTACGGCCTTGTCGGTCGGAAGTTCAGCTTGTATAGGAGACTGGTCATCAGAGTGCTATGCTCAGGCTAGCAGGGCATCAGGTGTCAATCATACCGTTCAGTTTGGGGTTTGACATCCTTGAAGAAGATCATGAGAATTTTACAGGAATATGAGTTAGTTTCTGGGCAACTTATTAATAAGGAGAAAATTACTTTTTACATACATCAAAAAGTTGCAGAAACTCTAATTCAACATATTACTGGTTTCACAAGGGACAGTTCCCTCTAAAATACTTAGGATGTCCAATTTTTCATTCCATCAAGAAAAACGTATACTATAATGAGCTCATAAAGAAAGTGAAGAACAAGCTTCAGAGTTGGAAAGGTAGATTATTTTTATATGGAGGAAAGGTAGTACTGATAAGCAGTATTCTTCAAAGTATTCCTGTTTACATTCTCTCAGCAATAGTACATACTAAATACACTATTAATGAGATGCGCATGATCTTTGTAAGGTTCTTCTGGAGCAATAAAGAAGAAGGAAAAAGTAGGCATTTGGTGTCATGGGAGCATATTTGTTTACCAAAATTTGAGGGGGTCTGGGTTTCAATTCTTTGTATGATATTTCTAACACTCTTTTTACCAAGTTATGGTGGAGATTTAGAACAACAAACACTTTTTGGTCAGCCTTTATGTGGAACAAATATTGTAAAAAAACTCAAGCCTACTAGGATGCAGTGGAAAGAGTGTTCACAAATATGGAAAAAGATGCTAGAGGCTAAATATTGTAAAAAAACTCAAACCTATTAATGGTGCTTGTGATGATTGGGATGATAACTGGACTAGACTTGGCCCTATTAGTAAAAACAGTCATCCAGGTTTCCATTTGGATTATAATATTAAGGAGTTATCATACTTCATGACAGTTGATGGTTGGGATTTTCCTAAGATGCAGGCAACTCTTCTAGATAGCATATTGGAACATGTAAGGACTGAGGTGAGAACTACGGGAAAATCTGAAGAAAGGATACACCTCGATGGACTATAACAAGTTCAGGCAATTTTACTATTGGAAGTGCTTGGAATTTATTAAGGCAAAAGGATCAGGTCTCCATACATTTTCCAAGACTGTGGATGAACGGAATTCCATTCAAAATATAATTTTTCTTATGGAGATTGTGGAAGTATAAATTCCCAGTTGATGACGTGCTAAGAGAATAAAGATATCCATTGCATCAAGATGTAGATGTTGTGATCAGCCACAACATGAGGAAACAATACAACAGTTATTTTTGACCGGAGACTTTACAGCTCTATATGAAAATATTACACTGGAGATGCGGGGATTATTGGTTCTCTTGTAAAAATCCATTAGGCAGGGGTGAAATGGTAGGATAATCAAGGTGCTACAGAACTAAATCAGTGTTTCAGGCAGTGCCAACATTTGTATGTTGGCAAATGTAGAAGAGTATAATGAACCAGTCAGTCGTTTTGAGAACTGATGCTTTGTTGTGTGTTTCATCTATTCTAGAAGATCCCTAGTAATTATTTTGACTTGCTTGCAAAATTTGAAGTCAAACGGATATCATCTAATTCACTTTGGGAGAAGCTTTTATTTTGAAAATTTTGATATTTGGTTATTTGGATTTGTTATTTGTCTTGGGAAAACGTGTCATGATTGGCGACCTAAAGATTTGTTGGATTTGTAATATCATGTATGGCCTGTAGAAGTTGACGAAACTAATTTTAGAGTTCGTTTAGTTGGTTCTTGATAATTAAGATAATTTTAACATTTAATATGTTTATTTATGGTGAATTGATGGTCACGAGAATAAATGAGACTCAGATTAAAAATTTGTTAATTCGGTTAGCTTTGTATTAATGTGTAGGACTTGTGAGAATGGGTGGCGCCATTCCTTAGGCAATCGGATGAGAATAGAAGAAGAAAATCTATGTTTTGGAATTTTGAAGTTATAAGTTTGAGTAGTTTGACCAAAAGTTGACTTTTGACTAAATGTGTTCATAATCAAATTCTACCAGTTCCATAAGAATTGGAATGTGATTTATGACTTAGCCGAGTTGTTGATTCGATTGCCGAGAGGTTCGGGTGTAATTTAGGTAGTTGGTTGAGAAATAAATTTTTGATATGATCTGGAGTTGACCACAGTCGACATCGAGTCAAGACGACCTCACTTGGGTGCTTTGAGGGTTCGAGCAGGTCTATATGAGGATTTTGAACTTGTCCACAAGTTTTGGTGAGATTCTGATGAGTTTTGGATTGGGCAAATGACCTTTGATTTGTGTTTTTATTGAACAACTAGATTTGTATCGTGATTATAAATCCATAGCAAAAAGAATCGTCGAATTCAGACGTTGTATGAGAAAGTTATGCTCATTTTAGTGTCAGAACATGTTGTTGGTGTTGGTGCATCGCAGGTACGAAGTGGGTCCGCACCTGCGATGTGGTAGGTGTGAAAAAGAGGTTGCAGGTTTGAAAAAGGGTGCAGGTGTGGAGGCCCTGAATACTTAAAATACAGACTTCATCCATTTAGTATTTTGAGAACATCTTGAGTTCTAGAACTCCGTTTAGTTGCGGCGTTATTCTCGTATCAATAAGGGGCTAAGTATCTAACATTTATTTTGGTTTTCCCTCATGTTATTTCCATTGGTTATCATTTTTATCCATGTTTGGGTTTTGAGCCCTAAGGACAAGAGAATGAAAATATCAATTTGGGGATCGATTCATGGATGGAATTGGGTGATTTTCTGGATCTAGACTATATTATATGTTATGGGTAGTCCGATTTTTAAATAAAATTCCAGGTTTTCCCTTGGAGGCTCGGGTTACCTTTTTGAAATTATTTTTGGGTTCTGAACTAAAGTATAGCAATATGAGTATCAATGGACTCGTTTTACATCGTAGAGTACTATTTTGACTATATTGAATCCGATTTTGCGACAAAATTATAGTTTTGACCTTCAGAGCCTGGGATTGGCCTTTTTGGTGAAATTTTGTACTCGAATTACTATCATAGTAATATGGGTGTGTACGGACTCGTATACTTACATAGATTACGTATTTGAACAGTTGGGAATTGTTCGGAGGCTTTGAAGAAGTGCAGGGTCATGTGGTGATCGCTTGAGCTTCGAACTTCAAACCAGGCACGTTGAGACTTTCTTGACACTTCATTAAAGCATTGTGGTTGGTTCAAATGAACTAAGTAAACAGTTTAATGGGGCTAATAAGGGGTCCCGATACTTGTGAGGTGATAAGTACTTGTATCGGATACCAGTGCCATATTAAAGGTATTTGCGTGATTTCAATTGTATAGTCCGGTTTATATGCCAAGCTTTAGGCACTAGCTGATAGCATAGATTATTATTGTGATTTGTGAAGGGTGTGAGACCTTCTTATTTGTTGATTTTGTGCTTATTATTTATCTTCTCTATGATTAAATATTGTCATCACTCCTAAATACTCATTTAGATATGGAAAGGAAGCTAATGGTCAAATTTTTATATATTAATTTGATTAAAGATTGGATCTTTATTGTATATCATGGCTTCTTGTTATTTCACATGTCATATTGATTCTTTCATATGGTATCTCATGCATATTATACTTGAGGATACATATGTGGGTCCGGGGAAAATAGTTTTCGATAGAGTGATGTGATTGATATGAGCCCCATTGGCTAGAGACAAATAATGTGAGCCTAATATTTGCTTGGAACCCGAAGGAAAATAATTCCGGGTGGTATATGGACCTCGTGAGTCCCCCAAGCATCATTATTCATATTATTCGAATGTGTGTATACCGGTAACGGAAAGGCCTTGCATTGCATTGCATTTTCATATCATATCATCGTATTAATATCTGATTTGTATGTCTTGCCTAATTTCTTGGTTGAATCATTCTCACTTATTTATTTGGATACTTAAACGGACTTGAGGACTTAGAGGCTTTTTCCTTTATGCTTGAAACATGTCATTATTACTATTATTATTATTATTATTATTATATTATGATGGACTAACCACAGTTAAAGTGTGGAAGTAGTAATCCGAAGAACAACCCTCATCTCCATTTTAATTAGGGTCGGTCAACGATGCTGCTAAGTACATGTTGTTTCCCCGTACTTACTCTACACTTGCTGCACCTTTAAGTGTGCAGATTTTGTTACTAGAATTAGCGGATCTCAAGACTACGTCGGTTTCTTAAGAGACCATTCAGAGGATTCAGGGTGAGCTACTAGCATGATCCATGGCACCAGATTCTTCATCTATCTTCATTTGTGTATTTTTCTATTTCTAGATAGTGTATGTATTTGGGATGTATCTCAGACTTGTACTTCTATTTAGTCCGTTCTTGTACTAGTGACAGTTGTAGTACTTATTCCATATTTTTATGGTTATGGGATTTATTAAGACTTAAATTGACTTGTTGTTTATTTCACACTATTTTTATTAATAAATTAACTTTAACGGGTTGTGGATGGCTTACTGACTTAGTGGGAGTTAGTGTCTACACGACTTGTAAATCGGGTCATGACAAATTTCTATCAGAGCTTTAGGTTCATCAGTCTTTCAAGTACAAGAACAATGTATATTAGTGTCTTGCATATCAGTATGATGAGTTCCATACTTATCTTCAGGAGGCTAAAAGACATTTAGGAAGCTTTCATTCTTGCTTCCTTATCATGCGTATGTGATTTGGTTTCGGTCTAAACCTCTTTGTTTTACTCTCTCACAGACAGTGAGGACATATGTCTTGCATGATGAGTTACTGGATGTAATGTTGCGTGGTAAAGGAAGAGATGTGTCACCGTGAGAAGGACGTGTGACAAAGTTTAGATTGTAGTGATGTGGTGAAGACTTAGTTGAATGGGGTTGTGTTTCAGAACCTTCGATTTGGTGATATCCTCTAGGAAATGAGAGTAACGGTGCGAAGGATTGCATTGACCAACATGCCTTCTATAGCTAGCCGCTCGAAGGTTGGGCATGTGTATCTATGGGATAAGGAGTGATGAAAAGTGAGTTGGCCATTTTAAGAGGTATGGTTAGCAGAATGAGAGACTTGAGCAAGATTTCTTGAGGTGCAATGAGATGGAACATGTCTAATATTCTAAAGACGAAGGCAAACATAGATGAATAAGTTAATCGGGCAAGAAGAATATTTGATGAGTCTATTAAGAGAAGTTTGGAAGGCATATAAACATGAAAAATGACCTTTTATGATAAGGTATGAGGGAGTAGGACTTCGTATTTGGGTGTGTGTGAAAATTCTTCAGCTACTTAACAGAACAGAGATGTAATGAAAGGAATTTCAAAGGTCATTCTTAGTTATAGGACGAGCACAAGTGGTGGATGTGCTCGTCTGGCTTAAAGTTATTATGGATGATTGAATCTTGTAGGAATAGTCGGGTGTAGTCTCTTAGTAAAGGGTGTGTTTGCAGTTTTGCTTGATATCTTGGGGGTATGGTGAAGAATGAGTCATTTTGGACCATGAGTTTATTAATTTTGTGAGGCTACTCTATTTATGAAGTAAATGCTAAAGGAACATGAATCGATGGGTAAGTTAACTACGTCGTAGGCTTCTATAGGAAAAAGTGAATAGGAATGACTCTAGCAATGAATGAGTATGAAGATTTAATTACTTAAGGATTCATTGATTGTTGCACCTAATTTCGAGAAGAAATATGGATAGTGTATAATTGATGCATTTGTCTTAGAGGAATGTTCAGTTTTAAGGTTCGAGTGCGACAAGGGAAACTTTCAGATGCTCAAGGTTGTGCTTTACTACTACCTCCACAATTGGCTTTGATATTTTGCAAGATTTATGATATTGTGATCCATCCCATGAGTGGGTTTGAGTGATTTTCGGTTGATAATTATAAAAGAGATTTTGAATGAGATATTATGACTGAAGAATTAAGATAGAGGTATCTTACTATCGGTTTGGAGGATTATGATTCATAAGACTTGAATTTGAAGTAGCACAACTACTTGAATCACGTACGACTTATGGTGTCATTAAATTATATCATTTTGATAGGGTGTAAAAGTGATAACTATGATTGACGAAGGAAGACTATGGATGATTTGACTTAGCATATGGCAAGTGCCAATGAGACTTTGCTATTGAATAATTAAGAGGAGGTAACTTGTGCAGTATCAAGATGGGTAGTTTCATGGCATCATTAGATAGACGAGCTAGAGTTGATTGATAAGAAGGAATCTCTGCAAATGAAAGCTAAAGTCATAATTTCGAGGCAAGACTATGTCTGTGGTCGTAGACTATGTTAAAGTGTTGTTGGCTAGATAACATGGTTTAGTATTTAAAATATAAATGTCTTAAGAATATTTGTGGTGATAAGGCACATGGATTGTAATATTTGATACTCTTGAATTTGCTAAAGGTGTAATAAGGTATTGCACTCAAAGATAATATGGTTGTGAAAGGTGAAGTATGGGGCCATAGGCCTTACGTTGGAGTGTTTGAGGTTATGAATGAGTTTAGTAAAATTACAAGGAGATTAGTTCGATGTAATTAGATTCCTTGAAGATTTAAAGTCATAAGGTATAGTTCATCAGTACTTGGTTGACGACTTGGGCAAATTTCAGGTTTTGAGGTTGGGAACAACAGCACAAGGTTGTGTATTCAGGAACAACGGATTATAATGGGTCACCACATATTTATGAAAGGCTTTCTTCTTATTTGATAAAGATTTGGAAATAGTTCGGGCGATTATTGATGACATTCAAGGAATGGTGCATTTTAACTGAGTTAGGTTTGTTCATTTAAATCCGGGTGGCTTATGGATATATTACCAGAAGATTTATAGTTATTCTAGTAACCCATTTTTAAAGGATCTATGGATTTTGGTTTGAATAGAGGTATGACATGTTTACCGAGCATTATTGAAGTTCACATGGAAATTAAATCATATTTTGTTGATGGTAGATATACAGACAATTCTAATGGTCTATGTAGATACTTGGTGATGTTTTCGAAGAGGTAGAAATGTATATGGAAAGTGTTTGGAGTGATCAATTAATTTTTATAGATTTGGCACGGCAAGATAATAAATAGGATTATGTGCATAGTATGTTGTTATTTGAAGAGTTAATAGGAATCACACGATGAGTGTTTACTCATTAGTTGCAGCTCGTCAAAACAAAACTAATAGATTTGAAGAATGCTCAATCGGCCTTGGATATAGTCAGTTTTCTACGAAAATGCTTAGAATTGGCTCAGTACAAGCACAAATTATTTTCTGGTCAGATTGAGTCATAATTTAGACTCGCGGTGTGTGACAATGTGATTTCTACATATTCATGGTACTAAAGATAATTTTAGAAGGTATGAGAGAAATATAAGTAGAATCATGATACTTTACGGGTACAGGTTTGGCAATGGGTTGCAGCTTGAGTTAAAAGATTGTGGCAACTATGATGACAATTATGAGATCAACCAATTGCATTTAGAGTTATGGTTATAATCAAAATAAGGTATTTCAAGTGGAACCGGATCAAATGTATGAGAATCAGACTATAGAGGTAAGTTAAAAAAAGATTTGGCAGATTAAGTGAGCAACCGAATTACTATGGACTTTGTTGTAGGATTATCATAGACTTTGGGAAAGTTTTGTGCTACTTGGGTCATTGTGGACCGTTTGACTAAGTTAGCTCTTTTCGTACCAGATTAGATTGATTATAACTCGACTAGAATTTACATGTCATTTCACCCTCAGACAGATGGCTAGTCCGAGAGGACTATTAAAGTCCTTGAGTATATGTTGTTGGCTTGTATGATTGACTTTGGTGGTCATTGGAATGAGCTATTTCCTTTGGCATAGTTTTCTTACATTGATGGTTACCATTCGAGCCTTGAGATGACATCATTTGAGATATTATATGGTAGGAGATGCCGTTCTCCGATTGTTGGTTCGATGTGTTTGAGGTTAGGATTTAGAGTACATACTGGTTGAGAGATTCTTTGGACAAGGTCAAATTGATTGGCGAGCGGATTTTTGTTGAACTTCGACTCACGAGGGGTGTGATGAGGTTCAAAAAGAAGGACAAGTTTAGACCGATGTATATTGGACACTTTAAGATTATTTAGCATATTGGCAAAGTGGCCTATGAGTTACCTTTGCCACCTGGTTTGTCAGGTGTTCACCTTATATTTCATATTTTGATGCTCAAGGAGTACCATTCGGATGGTTCTAATTGGATTCAATGGGTTTCAGTGTTGTTTGGTCAGAATTTGACTTTTGAGGAAGAGTCGGTAACCATTTTGGATAGGCATATTCCGAAGTTGAGATCCAAAGAGACAGTTTCAGTGCAGGTTCAATCAAGGTATCGTCTAGTCGAGGGTGTTACCCGGGAGACCGAGTTTGGACATGCGAAGTGGATATCCCCAGCTTTTCAATAGTTTAGATATCTTCTTTCTTTTTACGTTCAAGGACGAATGTGTGTTTAAGTGGTAGATGATGTAACGATCTAGTCGCTCATTTTGAGAACTAATGCTCTGTTATGTGTGTCGTCTATTCCATAAGCTCCATTGTAATTATTTTGACTTGCTTGCCAAATTTAAAGTCAAACGGATATCATTTGGTTCACTTTGGTGGAAGGTTTTATTTTGAAAATTCTGATATTTAATTAATTTGATTAAATTATCTATCTTGGGAAAACGTGTCCTGACTGGTGACCAGAATATTTTGTTGAATTTATAATATTATTTATGTCCAGTTAAAGTTGACGAGACTAATTTTAGAGTATGTTTGGTTTGTTTTTGACAATATACCTATTTATAGTGAAAAACGGTCACGAGAAGAAATGAGACTCAGATTGAACATTTGTTGATTCCGTCAGCTTTATATTAATCTCTATGACTTGCAAGAATGGTTAGCCCCATTCCTGAGGCAGTTGGATGAGAATCGAAGAAGAAAAATATAAGTTTTGGAATTTTGAAGTTCTAAGTTTGAGAAGTTTGACCAAAATTTGACTTTTGTGTAAACGTGTCAGTAATTGAATTCCGACAGTTTCATGAGGTTCGTAATATGATTTATGACTTAGTCGAGTCATTGATTCGATTCTTGAGAGGTTCAGGTGTGATTTAGGTGACTGGTTAAGAAACCAGCTTTTGAGATGATTTGGAGTTGACCACGGTCAACATTGAATCAAGGCGGCGTAGTTATGGTATTTTGAGGGTTCAAGCAGTTCCGTATGATGATTTTGGACTTGTCCAAAATTTTGGTGAGATTATGATGAGTTTCGGATGGATTTAGTTGTGTCACGCTTGTGTTTGAAGTTTTGACGTCGTTTCTTTGGCCATAAAGAGGCTCATATTGATAAAATGACCTTTTATTTGTGTTTTGATTGAACCATTAGATTTGTATCGTGATTACAGAGCCATAGCAAAAAGAATCGTCAAATTCAAACATTGTATGAGAGAGTTATACTCTTAGTGTTGGAGTAGATTATTGGTGCTGGTGCGTCATAAAGTGCGAAGTGGGGTCCGCACATGTGATGTGTCAGGAGCGAAAAAGAGATTGCAGGTGCGAAAAAGGATGCAGGTGTTAGTGGGGGCCCGCGGGTTCGAAGGCCCTGAGTAATTAAAATTCAGACTTCGTCTATTTAGTATTTTGAGCATATCTTGATTTCTAGAGCTTCGTTTGAGGTAATTTTGGCGGGATTTTTCTCGTCTCAATGAGGGGTTAAGTGTATAACCTTTGTTTTGGTGTTTCCCCATGATTATTTCCATTAGTTATCATTTTTACCCATGTTTGGGTTGTAGAAGTTGGGGTTTTGAGGCCTAAGGATAAGAGAATGAAAACTCTCGATTTGGGGATCGATTCAAGGATGGAATTGGGTTATTTTCTAGTTCTAGAATATATAAGTTATGTGTAAATTGATTTTCAAATAAAATTCCAGTTTAGCCCTTGGAGGCCCGGTGTTACCTTTTCTGGTCATTTTGGGATCCGAACTAAAGTATAGCAGTATGGGTATTAATGGACTCGTTTAACCTCATTGACTATTATTTGACTATATTGAACTCAATTTTATGACGAAATTACAGTTTTGACCTTTGGGCTCAAGATTGGCTTTTTGGGTGAATTGTTTGCACCCAAATTATTATCATAACAATATGGGTATCTACGCACTCGTATACTTATGTAGATTACATGTTTGAAAAAATTGGGATTGTTCGAAGGCTTCGAAGAAGGGCAAGGCCATGTGATGATCGCTTGAGCTTCGGACTTCAAACCAGCCAAGTTGAGACTTTCTTGACATTTAATTAAAGCATCATGGTTGGTTTAAATGAACTAATTAAGAAGGTGTAATGAGGATAATAAGGGGGTCACAATAATTGTTAGGTGGCAAGAACTTGTATCGGGTACCGGCGTCATGTTATGGGTATTTGCACGATTTCAATTGTATAGTCCGATCTGAATGTCATGCTTTGAGCAGTAGCTGATAGCATATATTATTATTGTAATTTGTGAAGGGCGTGAGACCATCTTATTTATTAATTCTATGCTTATTATAAGTCTTCTCTATGATTAAATGTTGTCATCACTCCTAAATACTCATTTAATGGTGGAAAGGAAGCTAAAGGTCGAATCTTTATATGTTACTTTGATTAAAGATTGAACCTTTATTGCAAATCTTGTCTTCTTGTTGTTGTGCATATCATATTCATGCTTTCATATGGTATCTAATGCATATTATACTTGAGGATACATATGTGGGTCTGGGGGGAAATGGTTCAGGACGAATTGATGCGATTGATATGAGCCCGATTGCCTAGAGACAGATAATGTGAGCCTAATATTGGATAGAAACCCGAAGGGAAAAAAATCAGGTGGTATATGAACCTAACGAGTATTCCATAGGCCATACGATTCATAGTATTTGAACGTGTGTATACCGGTAATGAAACGGTCTTGCATTGCATTGCATTTGCATATCTTATCATCTTATTAATATTTGACTTGTATTTTTTTCTTGCCTAATTTGTTGGAGGAATTATTCTCACTTGTTTATTTGGCTAATTAAGTGGACTTGAGGACTTAGAGGCTTTTACCTTTAAGCTTGAAACGTGTGATTATTATTATACTATGATGGACTAACCGCAGTTAAAGTGTGGAAATAGTAATCAGAAGACCAGTCCTCATCTCCATTTTAATTATGATCGGTCTACAATGCTGCTGACTACACGTTGTTTCATCTACTCACTCTACACTTGTTGTACCTTTTTGTATGCAGATTTGGTTCCTAACACGAGCGAATCTCGAGACTACGCCGTTAGTTGAGGAGACCATCTAGAGGATTTGGAGTGACCTACTAGCATGATCCGTGACACCGAATTCTTCAACTATCTTCATTTCTGACTTTTTCTATTCCTAGATAGTTTACGTATTTGGGATGTATCCCAGACTTATACTTCTGTTTAGCTCGTTCTTGTACTAGTGATACCATGTTTTGGGATTTGTGGCACTTATTCTATATTTTTATGATTATGGGATTTATTAAGACTTAAATTGACTTGTTGATTATTTCACACTATTTTTATTTATTAATTAACTTTAATGGGTTGTGGATGGCATACTAACTTGGTGGGAGTTAGTGCCTTCACGACTTGTAAATCGGGTCATGACAAAGAGAAGAAATGAAATAATGCTTGGGGATAGGTTGAGTAGAAATAAGGTGACATAAGCTATCAATCACAACCTGGTTATCTCAATGTATCCATGGTTAAGGAATATGCCATACAATTGGCCTCAACTAGTGCAGTATTTGGAAGGATATAGATCAAAAGTGGGGTGCAAGATAGTGCAATGGAGATGTCCAAGTATAGGTTGGTACAAATATAATACTGATGGTGCTTCAAGGGGCGATCCAGGTCAGGGTTCAGGTGCATTTTTTATAAGAGATGATAGAGGAGATTTGATATATGCGGTTTCTAGAAGATTGGCAGATACTACCAACATTTGTGCAGAAGCTATAGCATTGCTTTATGGACTACAATATTGTGTCTCTAAGGAGTTGCTGCCTGTTGTGATGGAAACTGGTTTTCTGACTATGTTGAATAACATACAAGGGATATGGGAAATTTCTTGGAAAGTCAGTATGGAGGTGAAAAGGATCAACTTTTGGAGAAATAAGGGCCAAGTGCACTTTGCTCACATCCTTATGGAAGGCAATGCACTTGATGAATGTTTAGCTAACTGTGTATTTGATGTTGCAGAAGCAGTACAAATTTATAATTTTTAGGAGCTAACAACAGGAGCAAGGAAAATTATGAACATTGACAAAGCAATGCTATCATATTTTAGATACAAAATATACAGAAACAGATAGTCAGATTAAAGATCAGATGGATCAACTAGAGAATAACAATCACAAAAGTTTTGGTTGATTACACAATGTGTAGGCATTCCATGTAGAGTTGTACCAGAATCCAAACAGGAGATAGGCAGACATAATTGTTTGATTTTATAAAGTTGTCCTGGCTAGTGTGTGGCATTAACAGAACTATTCATCCTACTAGTAGGACTTTTATTAGATAGTTAATACAGTTTCAACAATAGTTGCTAACATCTCTATCTCCTTCAGAAAATGATTAGACTTTATAAGTTATAGAGTTCAGGAGTAGATCAATCAATAACATACATAGAATGCAACTAATCATTTGCTTTAAGAACTTCATGGGGAGTTGATACCATAGCATTTGGTGGGAGCTTAGAGGTGACTGATAGTAGCATCATTCTAGAGCAGAAGAAATATGCATCATTACAGTTTGTTGTTGTTGATGTGCTTCATATTCAAAGCTTATCTTCCACTTTTAGCATAGTTTTTGCTTTTATTGATTCTGTTTTTATTTCCTCCTTTATTCTGTAAATAGTTGATTTTATTTGATAATAAAACACCACTAGCACACTGCTAGATGGTTTTAATATTAAGGAGATAGCTATTGAAATGGAGAAGAAGTTTGCAAAATATTTACAGGATGACTGATTATGGAGCTTGTGAAACATTTACATATGATTTCTCAAAATTAACATGTTCCACACCCTTCTTCCCATGTGCGACTTTCTCAAATTGATATGGAACTACTAGTTACTGGATTAGTTATATGTAGAGAGGTATTTTAACTTTTTATGTATATGAGATTGCTAGTTCACTGGATTAATTGTCTTGGAAATGAAAAAATATCAAAAATCTGAAAATATGATTACATTAATTTGGTTATTTGTGCAAAAACTATCTGTACTTTGATTAGTATAGCTTGAAAAAAATATTTTTTAAAATTTTTTAGAAAAAAAGTGTGTTTTAATTTATTTGAAAGTTGAAAATATTGTAAATAATTGGGTTAAGTTGGGCGAATCAAGTTACAGCCCATTGTTTAGCCCATTTAAACCCAATCCATTTTGGTCCAAATGAAGTTTGGACATTAACCCATGTATTAATTCAGCTTGGATTGATCAGTCCAAACAACCCATTTATCACCACTTTCGGACCCATTTGTCACCACTAATGATCAGTTAGCATCCTTGTCATTGTATTCCTTTTCAATGATCTATCTTTTTTTTTTGTTATTTGGTCATCATTTCCCTGAGATACTGACGTGCATTAGCCATTATTTTGGCATCCGAATCTATTAGGATTACCTTTGTATATCTCATATTATAGATAGAATTATATTCCTATTGTAATTAGGTTGATTAGTTACATATACCCAAAAAATATTTTAACAGATCCAAATCCTTCATATGAAAGCACACGCTCAAATATTTCTTAAATGCAGCTACAGCGGAAGAATCATTGCCAGAGATAATCAAGTTGTCCACATATACGAGTACATTAAGTTGTAATGTTCCCTGGCGCAGAGTAAATAGCGAATAATTAGAGTAAGTCTGTTGAAAACCGTACCTCTTCAAAAAAGATGTAAACTTAGCAAACCAACACACCGGGGCCTGTTTAACCATAGAGGGACTTCTTCAAGAGACAAATCATGCTGGGTTTGTCAACTGTAAAGCCAGGAGGTAATTTCATGTAAACTTACTCATCTAAATCGTTGTGAAGAAAGACATTATGCACATCCATCTGATGCAATTTCCAATTCTTAGTAGCTGCAACCGCAAGAAAGGCACGAACCGTCACCATTTTAGCCACCGGAGCAAAGGTTTCGTTGTAATCAATCTCCTCAACCTGATGATTACCAAAAATGACGAGTCGAGCTTTCAATTGCTCAATTTTTCCATCTGCATGATATTTGATTTTGTACACCCATTTGCATCCGAGTGCCTTTTTCCCGGGAGGTAACTTCTCTATCACCCAAGTCTCATTATCTTCCAGTGCACTAATTTATTTTTTCATAGCTTCTCTCCAACCAGCATCTTTCATTGCCTCATGAAAATTACGGGGCTCAAGTCATGCAATCACAGATGCAAGAAATATACGGTGTCACAAAGAAAAATTGTCACAACGCACAAAGTGTGATATAGGATAAGGAGTACCTGAAGAACCATATGAAGCCGATGAACCTTGGGAAGGACTCTTTTTTCGTATAGTGGGATCAACAAGATCGAGGGGAATTCATCCCTCAACCCTCGTCCCAATTCCTTTTCTCCCTCGGTAGTTAATAGGCCTGCTCGTGGACTGGTCGGGTGAGGGGCTAGGGGGTGCTGCTAGGATTGGCTGCTAGGATTGGCCGCAGGCACAACAGGGACCCGAGTGGGATGAGTAGTAACGTCCCCCACTGGCTTGGCAGTAAAGTCCCCCACTACCCCATCGACGCCTCTCACTGCCTTGTCTGTCATCTCATCACCATTACCCACGATTGTTCTATCAACAACGCCTTCATCTACGACCGACTCCAAATCACCAAAAAAATGCACTTCTACACCTACATTTTCCGTAGCATTATCGATGACGAAGTATCATTTTCTGATTCAAATGGGAACTCATTCTCATGGAATTTAACATCGCGTGACACAAATATATTCCATTATCCAGATCATACAACTTCCACCCCTTTTTCCCATTCGGATAGCCGACAAACACACATTTTCTACTACGCGGAGCAAATTTATTTCCTTTCGCGTTTTGATTGTGAGCAAAGCACAAACACCCAAAACCTCTTAGTTGAGCAAATGTAGGTGGTTTGCCAAAAAGAACTTCATACGGAGTTTTATATTCAAGCAAGAATGAAGATGTTAGGTTAATTAAGTACACAGTCACAAGCACACATTTTAATTGGGGGGGTACCCACACATGATGTTTGAAAGAGAATTCCATTTGTATTGAAATAGTCTAACATGGATTTAAATTTTATTTCATTATCACTCCGCACAATTTTAATAGTTGTATCAAATTGGCGCTCAACCATTGTAATAAAAGAACAAAAAGCTGTATAAACTTCAGTATTATTACGCAATAAATATACACAAACTGCTCTTGAATAATCATCAACTAATGTCAAGAAGTAGATTGCATCACACGAATAGGGTGTACCATTTGTCCCCACAAATCACAATGTATTAACTCAAATATTCTACTAGCTTTATTCTCATTAACATGAAAGCTATCAAGTGTTTTTTTTGCTTGGAGGCAAATTACGCATGCTTTATTCAAATGTTTTCTAGCACTACTAGAGCTAATTGCAGGAATTAACTTGACAACATTGTCCGAAGGGTGACCCAACCGTCGATGCCACAACTCAAATTATGTCAAACCAGGAACCAACACTACTTGCACTTTAGGAGTCCCTCAGAAAAGTAGAGTGCGTCTTTATGTTCACCTGCTCCAATCAGGTTCCCCGAATGTTGGTCTTGTATAGCACATAAAGAATTAGTGAATCGGACAATACAATTAGAATCATCAATAAATTGTGACACCGATATTAAATTGAAGTTAAGTTTGGGAACAAATAAAACATTTTTAAGAGTCAAATCCCTTGAAAGAACCACACAACCCGTCATCGTCGCAATTGCACGTTCGCCATCAGAAAGGCCTACCGGCCACTTGAAAATCCGTTGTGCATTAATGCGGCATGACAAACTTCCCGTTATGTGATGTGATTCCCCTGTATCAATAATCTAAGGCATACTAGGAGAATTACCCGTCATCCGATCATTCGATTGCCCCTTAGTATTTATCAAATTCAAAAGAATTTGAACTTGATCCTGATTCAAATCAGCCAAGGCTGAATATTCGGCACTAGTCGATGCGCCAAGTGGTTTGGTCACCACATCAGCATGAGTTGCCGGCCCATTACCACGGCCAGCAATAGATGAGAAATCCGGCGTGCCTGCTACCGTCGGAACAGTCCTAGGCGAGGCAGTAGCAGTGTAACTTGAAACATGTTCCATTGTCATACCCTTTTTGCTTGCAGTGAGAACAATGGAGCTTCGATTTATCCGGTCTATCATACCCACATCTAGGACGATCGGTTGGTTGAAGAGAAAAAATATGAGTCTCTTCTGTAATAGCCTTTCCCCTGTCAATATTTCACGATCTCTTCTTTTGAATAAAAAGTTGATAGGCTGAATCAAGAGAAGGATGAGGATTCTGTGAAAGAATATTTGGCCGAACAGTGGCATACTAGTCATCATCAACGCCAATTAGGAATTGGTGGAATTTTTCCTCCTCACGATCCATACAAAATTTTTCAGTCACATCGCACATGCACTTCCCACAAATACAGTAATGCATCGGTTTTAGGCGTGAAAGCTTGTCAAAGTAACCCATCAACAAAGTATAGTACTCTTCGATGGTCATCGATTTCGACTGTTTGCAGGCAGTGATGTTGGAGCAAATCTGTTAGATGGGTGGACCATTAGCGACGGCGAATCGCTTTTCCAAGTAGTCCCATAAACATTTGGCTTCGTCATGATAAGGAATAGACACAACCACTTTAAGATCCATGCTTCGTAATATCCATGAGACGAGCATGGAATTAACTTTGTCTCAATTAAGGAACTTCTTCTTGTCTGTCAGTTTAGTGACTGTGTCGTCAATAAACACGTATTTCCGGTGAGATTTCAAGGCCAACGTCATGGCTCGAGACCACGCGATATAGTTGTCGCCTGTAAGAATGACGTGGGTAATCACATTACCCGATTGATCCCCAGAACTGAGAAAGAAGGGAGAGCTTGGGTCGATCTTACCTTGAATATCCAACATGGTAACATTGACAATCTAGAGATGTCGAGCGTCGAAGAGGTTGCTGGAAAAAAATTATCGCCGGCTGCCGGAAAAGCAATTCCGATGGCTGCCAATTTTTTTAGGGTTTGCTAGTTGGCTAGCACTAATACCAAGATAGGATTTGAGAAATAGGTTTTCCTTAATTTTATTCATCAATAATGTCCAATATATATAGTAGTACAAGAATATCTACTTTGCTACAAACTAGGTAACTAATCAACCTAAATCTCTCGCTTATAAGATTTAATTTAAGATGTAACACAAAAGAAGTTTGTGTGTGTGGATAGGACTGAAACAAACTTATTCCTTTTTAATTTTCCTAATTAGGATTGTATTTTATTTATAAATTAGCTCATAGAGAAAGGAAAAATAATATTGACAATTTTTCCATTTTAGTTGGTAATTATTTTGTAGCTCTTTGTCCAAATTAGAATTTCTTCTAGTTGCAAAAAAGAGTGTCATAGTAATAGTTTAACCATGGTTTTTTTTTGTTTTCCTAATAATCATAATAATTTAGGGACTGGAAATAAACGTTCAGCAATTGTAACTTTCTCAATCTCTAAAGATTATGATAGTTCCATAACCAAACTTAAAAGGGATAAAGGTCCTCTATTCTCAAGTGTAAGGTAGCAAATATATCACTCAAAAGTCAAAGACTTTTCATCATCCTGGGTTTATAAAGCCATGGTGCAAGTTTGGATTCCAAAGTGTAGAATTGTATTAATCTTTCTTGGAGAGTCTTTCTCATTAATACCAAATATATATAGGTATACAATGTGGAATCCTTATATAATAGAGATCCTAATTCTACCATAATTACATAACACTAAATATGGTAAATATGTTACATTATACACGGCTAATACACCCCTTCAGTATGAGCGGGAGGAAGTTGGACGCTAAGGCTGGATCTGAAATCAAGAAAGAGCTATCTAGGAATGCCTTTTGTGAATATATCTACATACTGATAAGAGGAGGGCACATGTAAAACTTTGATGTGACCGAGAGTAACCTTCTCATGAACAAAGTGGATGTCCATATCAATATGCTTAGTTCGCTGATGCTGAACCGGATTATGAGATAAATAGATAGCGGATATATTATCACAATAAACCAAAGACGCCCTACACAACAGACACTGGAGCTCCAAAAGAAAGTTTCGGAGCCAACAGATCTCAGTAGCAACACCTTTGTACTCTACTTCTATGCTCGAATGGGATAATATGGCTTATCTTTTGGCAGGCTATGAAATGAGATTATGCCCCAAGAACACACAATAGCCCGATGTGGATCGTCGCGTATCCGGACAGTCTACCCAATTAGCATTCGTATATGATAACAACCTGGTTGGTGTTGAGGGGTGGAGATGCAATCCATAATCAGGTGTGCCCTTAACGTATCAAATGATACGTTTGAGGGCGGTGAAATAAGGCTGCATTGGGGCATGCATGAATAAACATACCTGCTGAACAGTATAAGCAATATCTGGTGAAAGTAAGGTATTGTAGTGCACCTGCAAGACTCCGGTAGAGAGTGGGATCTGACACTGGATCACCATCTAAAGAACTGAGCTTTGATTTAGAATCAACTGGAGTAGACATGATCTTGCAATTTCCCATTTTTGCCCAATACACAATCTCTTCTGCATACTTACGCTGACAAAGGAATTTAGTATCTACAGATCTAGTCACTGAAATCCCAAAAAAATAGCGCAACTTCCCCAAGTCAATTATAGCAAATTCTGTTTTGAGCAATGCAATGATTTCATTTTTCAACAACTCAGATGCGGCAATAAGTAAAATATCATCCACATACAATAATAAATATGCAATGCTACTACCTCTATGAAAAATAAATAGAGAACTATCACACTTGCTGCATACAAACCCAAGCTGCATGATATAATGGGCAAAGCGATCATACCACGCTCTAGGGGCCTGTTTCAGGCCATAAAGTGACTTACGGAGATGACATATATACTGAGGGGCTGCTGCATGGACAAAACCAGGCGGTTAGTACATGTAAATAGTTTCTTTTAAATCCCCATATAGAAAGGCATTCTTTACATCAAGTTATTGAATCGGCAGTGCTTACCCATAGCAATGCTCAGAACTGTGCGAATAGTGGCCGATTTCACAACCGGACTGAAAGTTTCACCATAGTCAATACCCTCTTACTGATTTGTGCCATTAGTCATAAGTCTTGCCTTATATATCTCAAGGTCACCACTGACTCCATATTTATGGCAAAAAAGCCATATGCATCGGATCACATTCACCCCCTCCGGTCTAGGATTCAAATGTCAAGTGTGTTATTTCGATAAAGTATTAAATTCCTCACATATGGTTGCATTCCAATTTCGCTCTAGTTTCGCCAATTTTGGGTTTTTGGGAATTGGAGATATTGTCTGAGTGGATAGGTTAATGTGGACTTTGGGTTTGAAAATCCCGTGTTAGGCACGGGTTTTCATATGGTGCGAAGGGGCAAGGGTATGCGGGGTGGGTCTATTAGGTATCAGGCCAGGGTGTTGGTTCGGGATTGGTATCTACTGGTTGTCAGTCGTTGGATCTAGCAGTGGGTGGGTGTCAACGGTGGTATCGATGGGTGACGGTGAGGGTGCTGGTTGGGTTGTCGGAGGTGACGTTAGTGTTGAGCTGGAGGGTGGACCTGGTTGGGTTGGGTAGGTTATCGGGGGTAGTGATTGTGCAGTGATGGAGGGTGTGGCGGTGTTCTGTAGAAGAGACGATTCCGGCAGACTACCGGTGGTGAGAAGAGATGTCAGCAATGATGGTGGACCAGAAGACTGTCTAACAGTGGACGCCGTTATCGGCAGTGATGGTGGACCAGAAGACTTCCTAACAGTGGATGCCTTTACCGGTGTTAGCGCTGGGACTGTAGTGACAGTGCGTTAGAGTTCGTGAAGAATAATAGGGGAGTTGTCAGTCTCGTCAAGAAAGGTGTAGTCTGTGTTGCGGAATTTTTGGATGTTTGCAAACGGAAAAATCGTCTCATCAAACATGACCTGACGAGAAACATGAATTTTACTAGTGGATAAGTCATAGGACAAATAGTCCCTATGGTTAGATGGAAAACCTAAGAAGACACATGGAGTGGTCAAGGGTGCTAACTTATGAGGGGCGGTAGACGCGATATTGGGATAACACAGGCAATCAAAAATCAGAAGAGTCATAGGAGGTGATCCATCTGTATAATATTTCGATTGGGGTCATGTTATGAAGTGTACTGGTGGGTAAAATATTAATGACGTATTCTACTATTTTAACAACATAGACCCAAAACGCGGGAGGTAAAGAAGCATGAAACATAAAAGTGCGAACTATATTATTTATAGTGCGGATGATTCGCTCGGCTTTGCCATTTTGAGGGGAGGTGTGTGGACACGAAACACCATGCCATTATTTTTGGAAAATTTGTGAAATGTGGAATTATCAAATTCACGACCATTATCTCATTGAAAATATTTAATGGCTTTTTCAAATTGTGTGTGGATGAAAATACAAAACTAAAGAAATTTGGCAAAGACTTTTGATTTAAATTTAGGAGGATAAATCCAGATAAAGTGAGAGTAGTCATCTAATAAGACGAGATAATATTTATGACCAAGAGAGCTAGTAATGGGAGATGTCCATAAGTCAGCATGAATGATATCAAACGGAGCAAACGTAACAGAGAGAGACAATTTAAATGGAAGACGAACATGTTTGTCTAATTGACAAGAAATACAATTTTAGGCAAGTTTCCCATTACAATGAATAAAATTATTGCTTCAAAGAAAATTAAAGACAGGGACTCCTGAGTGTCCAAGCCTATTATGCCAAGTTGACAGATATATAGCAGCAAGAGATATAGGTGAGCATGAGCTGATAGCGGAGGTGGATGGAAAATGATAAATGTCCCCCATGCTATTGCATCTCGTGAGAGGTGTCCCCGTATGAAGATCGTTCATAGTAAAACCAAAAGGGTCAAAATCAACAGAGACATCATTGTTACGAGTAAATTTTTGGACAGATATAATATTTTTAATAATGTTGGGGGCATATAGGATGTTATTTAGGGAGAATGGTATGAAGGAGGATCAACACAAACACTAAGTTTTAAACCAGAGATATACCAGAAAATACAAGATGAAAAAGAGGAATTATCTATTAAGAAAATATTTAAAACAAAATGGTTTGAAAGAAATAAAAAAATAAGATATATAGCACATAAACATGAAAATATAATAGATACAATGAGTGTAAATGGAAGAACGAAAATAAACTTAATAACGGATGAAGTAATAAAAAGAGAATTGGCAAAACTATCTACTAAAGAAGCCAGAAAATATAGAAACATATATTTTGGAGGAGTAGAATTTACTATAAAAACATACTTTCAGAAAAACATAAATACACCTATACAAATATACATATTAGATGATAGGATATTAGAAAATCTACAAGTTACTTTAATATCAGTAATAAAAGAAAATTTAATATATCAAAAACTAAAATTTACGGTACAACCAGACTTTAGTATATCATTAAAAGATGAACACAAAGACTTAGCCTTAACACTCTATTACAAACTAGATGGAATAACAATGCCGCCAGGAAGTAAAGTCATAAGTATTGAAACAAAAATGATATATGCCCTAACCGGAAACCACCATGTAAAGAAATAACATGAAATGAATATATTAGTACCAAGAATGTACCAAGAGATATTAGAACAGATAGAACATAAAGAAAATTCCAAAATAACTATATCAGGAGAGAGATATATGAATTTTAATACCAGAACCCTTACCCCATCAGATTAATATCAAAAATAGAAGGATCTAGATTAAGTATTACAAGGGAACCGATAATACCACGACATGCTAGTATTACACAACCTAGAATATTAGATTTAATAAACATAAACACAAATAGATTAAGGTAATAATATTTAAAGGCATGATAACAACAGATTGCGTAGCAGAAATAAATATCGGAGCTATCAAAAGTTTTATACATATAAGTAAGATCAATGAAAACGATTGTGATTTAATAGACCCACAAACTTATAATTATCCAGAAAATGAAAGAGAAATAATAATTACTATAAGTGTCAATTTAAGATTCAAAATCCAGGATCTAGAATATAAAATAAATATAGGAGTAATAGAATATGATAGTTTCAATGAATTACCTTTAGGAAGTGACTTTTTAATAATGATAAATTATAAGATAAATAATAACGGAATAGAAATAAATGATCAAGGAAAAATGAGATTCGTAAATAAAGTATGAATATACAAAGGGAAATAATAGCGAAAAAGCAAAAATTAAAGGCAATAAGAACAACTTTATCAGAAGAAATATTTTCCCAACTAAAATACTTAAAATACAAGGCAAAAGAAATAAAATTAGAAAAAAAATAAAACAATTAGAACAACAATGTGATAAATTTGATAAAATATGGATAGATATGGAAAATGGATGGAAAAAGAGAATAAATAATCCTGACTAATCCTAACGAAAAAATTAATGCGTTATGGGAAGAGATAGTAGTAAAAGAAATGCTGAAAAATACATTGATAATAATGGATAAAATAAAAGAAAATCAAACACAAATACAGCAGATGATAAGGGAAGAACTGACTAACCTATGGAATGTATCTGAAATACCAACGTTTAAAATAATATTAGAAAAACTTAATGTGATAATGGAAGATAAAAACAAAGGTAAACAGGTAGCAGAAGATAATGGACCAAGTACAAGTAAAGAAAATACAATAATTAATACTACTACACAACAACCAGAAATAGTACCAATCGATGCGTGGAGAAGAAGTAAAAAACCTATAATGATGAACATTAGTAAAATAAAACCAGAATTATCCACAGAAGTAGAAAAAACATTGGACAGTCTAGCGATATTAAATAAAAAATGACAATTTTAATGGAAAAACAAGAACCTAGGGTACCCAATGAACTTACGTTTTTAAAAAACAATGGGAAAAAGATAATAGAAAAAGAAAGATACAAATATGAACCTATGAGGACAAGAACACCAAAAGAAGATAAAAGTTCAAAAGAAGAAAATATTACTTAAAAGATACAGAAAAGACAACCTATGAATATCTAAACCTAAAACTAGATAACCAAGAACTACAGATATCTGAGTTAAAAACAGAGAATACAAGGTTGAGATTATATAGTAACGAAGAATGGTATGATAAGTACAAAAAATATAAACACAAGTTTAAAGACACAAAGAAAATATTAAAAGAAATCAAGGTAGAATTAAAACAAACAAAAGAAGAATTAAATGAAACTAAAGCGGAACTAAAACGAACAAAAGAAGAATTAAAAGAGGTAAAACAAGAACTAGAAGAATTAAAAGAAGAAATGCAAATCGTTAGAGAGCAAATGAGAAAGTTAAAAGGAAAAAAGAAAGTGAGGAAAAATATGAGTGATGAAAGTACTAGTAGTAACGAAAAAACTGATAGTGATTCAGACAAAGATAGTAACGATAAACCAACTAACCAAGAAATACAAGTAGTAGAATTTATAGAAGAAGTAGAAAATGAAGAAAACTCAGAAATAGTAAAATAAAACAACCAAATAATAGAAGCATTACAAAAAATGAAAAGAGTGAATGCAATCATAGAGTAAGAACCTGAAAGTGATATAGAAGAGGAATATAATAGACCTACAGAAACAAAAATAGAAACAGATGATGTAATAAATAAAGATGTAAATGATTATCCTGAGAAAGAATTAGTAGACCCTAATTTAGAAGTAATAGCAAGAAAATGGACTAGATTACCAAACCACATACCAGTAGGACAACAAGCAGAATTTAAAGAATTTGTAGGAGTAAATTACAATGAATATTTTTTAGACCTAGATAATGTTTATGATGAACAAGAAATAGGAAGAAGGATAACTGATTGGAACCTTGGAATGTACATAACAATAATGAACTCTACACAAACAGAAAACTTAGAATATATGTATGAATTAATATCTAGAACATTAATTGAAAAAATAGCATACTGGATAGAATCTATAGCATACCAATTAAGAGGAGAAGTACTTAGCCATGCAACGGATTGGAAATCTATGTTAATAATATTTGATATTATACTAAAAAGAGAATTTTTAGGTGAAAGATGGTTAGTAGCTAGAGAAAACGTACTTGCATAAAGAAAAATTGAAATAGTAATGAATCTGAATAATATAAAATGTTGTAAGATTAATAAATTATCAGAATACACAATTAGTTTTAGTAAGTTCTTTTATGAAGCAAGATTCTTACCAGAAGAAGGTTTAATATATCAACAACTTTATTATGATCACTTACCAACACCTTATAACACTGAGGTATCAAAAGAGTACACTCAATTAGAACCAAAAGAAAACACATTAGGAGAAAGAATAAGAGTACTAAGAGCATACTTAATGTGGAAATGCGAAGAATTTAGAATGCAACAAAAGATTAAAAAAGATAAGAAACTAGGATTAAGAGAAGTATGTGGATTCACAGAAAGGAGACTAGTATTTGGATGCGATGATAAAAGAAAAGAAAGGAAATATAAAAAGAGTAATAAGAGATATCAAACAAAGAAATACAGGAGAAATAACAATTACAAAAATTATAATAACAAACCAAATTATAGTAACAAGCCTTATTACAAACCTTATAGAAAAAAGAGATTTAAAAGATATAAAAATACCCCTGAAACCAGAAAGAAATTTAGATACAAGAGAAAAATTAGAAAAAAAAAATGTGAAACCCGTAGAAACAGAAAAGGCTAAAGAATGTAAATGCTGGAACTGTAATAAAAAAGGACATTATGCTAATAAATGCCCAAAACAAAAGAAAAATGAGTAAAATACATAAATATGACACAATTTATAATGAGTTTACAACAGATTAGAGAAGATAATGATAAATGGTATGAATATGAAGACTTCTATGTCAGTGAAACTGATGAAGAAAGTGAATCAGATTTAGAAAATATTAACTTCATTAACCAACAATCAGAAAGTGAAAGTAGTTCTGAGTAAAATGAACATACTAGAAAAAGAAAAAAAGAAAATTACTAGAAGAAAGAAATTATGGGATACAATGTGAACAATATGTTCGCTATAAGATTGTGACAACTACAACTACAAGTGAAACGGGAAATAAATATTATAATGATAGATATAATAAGTTTACTAAAAATCTTAGTAAAATAAGAGAAAGATTAAGTGAGATAAATTGGCAACTTATTAAAATAAGAAGGAGAATAGAAGAAATAATGGAAGATGAAAACATTAGACAAGAGGTAAGTGAATTGGAACAAGATCCTCCAACAAAGATTAGGAGAAATGAGTGTCGGATAAAATCTTAATACCTAATAAAATTGTAGCAATCTATATAGAAGCACATATAGAATATAAGCCTAATAAAATGATAAAACAAAAAAATGTATTGATAGCGGAGCAGATTTATGCTTAGCTAGAAAAGATGTATTAGAACCACATAGATAGAGGAGAACCAGATCACATAGAGCAAGAGTATCAAGATTTAATGAACAATCAAAAGAATTAGATGTGGTAGCAGAAAACATGAGACTTGTATTAGAAAAAACAATATTCAGATTACCAATAATATATCAATTAGATACTATGAAACAACAGGTGTTATTAGGAAACAACTTCCTAGATTACTTTAAGACACAAGTTATAGATAACAATACATTTAGCTTACAAACACCTTGTAATAAATGGATAGTATTAAAAAGAATATTACCAATACATACATTAAGATTATGTACTATAAAAACTAATAGGAATAATAACCTACAACTATTAAAAGAAAAATATCTTAGTATACTAAAAATAAACTTCGGAGAACATCCAATTCAACTATGGGAAAAAGAAAAGATATATGCAGAAATCAAACTAATAAATGAAAATGATATAATTAGATCCAAACCTATTAGATATAGTCCAACAGGTCAAAAGGAATTTGAAACCCAATTAAAAGAATTACTAGAATTAAAAATGATACAAGAAAGTAAAAGCCCACATAGCAGCCCAGCCTTTTTAGTAAGGAAACATAGTGAACAAAAAAGAGGAAAAGCCAGAATGGTAATTGATTATAGAGAACTAAATAAGAAGACAATATTTGATGGATGTTTTTTACCATATAAAAGAAACCTTATTAACAGACTAGGAAATAAAAAATGGTTTAGTAAGTTTGATTGTAAAAGTGAATTTTGGAAAATAAAACTAACAAAGGAATCAAAATCTCTAACAGTCTTTAGTGTCCCTCAAGGACACTATGAATGGTATGTACTACCCTTTGGATTAAAAAATGCACCACAAATATTTCAAAGAAGAATGGACGAAGTGTTTAGAAGATTAACAGAATTTTGCATAGTATATGTTGACGACATATTAATATTTAGCGATAATCTAGACGATCATGTAAAACATCTAGAAAAATTTATAGTAACTATAAAACAACACATAATACTATTATCTGAAAAGAAATCTAAAATCTTTAAAAATAATATTGAATATTTAGGATACATTATAGATAACGAAAGATTACAACTGCAAGAACATATAGTAACAAAGATAAAAAAATTTAAGAAAAAACTAGAAAATAAAAAAGAAGTACAACACTTCTTAGGAGTAATAAATTATGCTTCAGACCATATAAAGTATTTACCATTCTTCAGAAAACCATTACAAGAATTGATAAAGAAAAACATAACCTTTGAATGGAAACAAGAACATACTAAGGCTATAAAAGATATCAAAGAAAAGCTAAAAACATTACCAAAACACAGAATACCAACAGAAAAAGATCAACTAAAATTTTTTACTGACGCTAGTGATATAGGATGGGGAGCAGTCCTCATAGCTTATGATAAAGGAGATATAGATAAAGAGAAATCACTAATTTGTGGATATGGAGGAGGAACATGGAAACTAAATGAGAAAAACTATCATATTAATGAGAAAGAATTATTAGCAGTGAAATTTGGAATAAAGAGATTTCATTATCACTTATTACCAGTAAAATTTGTTGTTAGAACTGACAACACACAGGTAAGAGCTTTTATTACAAACAAGATAGATCCTTTACCATAATTGAATAAAAGGAGAAAATGACAATCATTTTTTTGTTGTTATGACTTTATTGTTAAGAATATATCTGGAACTAAAAATGTTTTAGCTGATTTTCTTAGCAGATATAACAATGTTAATCAACAGTGATAACCTTGAAGAGTATATTACCAACGCCATAGATTCCATTATACAAACTAATGAAATCCTAATATCTAGATTATAAGAGAACACCAATATTATAAACCAACTCAGAGAAGCCATACAAGACTTGATAACCTTGAAAACTTTACAAAATGAAACCCAATCCAAACTACCTATCACTACACCTGAAAGACCAAAAAACCCTACTACTAAAACTTTGACACCATTTGTATCAAAACTGGCAACCATACCATCTTCAATACCATCCTCTTCATCAACAATATTAATGGCCGACAAGCTGAAATATACACTTGAATACATCAGCGCTTACGAAACAATTAATAAATTTTATGATTATAAGATTAACCCTCATATTTTACGCAGTGCTAAACTGAGCAAGTATCCCAGATTCTTATGCAGTGAACAAGCCAATCTGGAAATAGTATCAAAATTATTCACTTACGGTTTTATTGATAAACTAATAGTGGATGAGAACATGTACAACATTGCCAGATTACCAAGTGTTATTGTAGAATCTACAAAACTTATGATGGAATCATTCGGGAAAAGAGTATATGGAATACAAATATTTGACGCATCAACAGACCTAATGGGAAATCCAATTGTGATATGTCAAATATTCAAAACAGGAAAAAATAGTACTATCAACGGAGATGACGAAAACCTGAACATGAAAATACCATGCACTTTGGAGAAATTCCAAGAATGGCTCAGTGCAAAAAGAACATTTTGATTATTAACATTGAAAACCGCAATATAGGACGTGTTGAGAGCAAAGAAAGCATGTATTATTGGAGACTCGAAAGGAGGAGCAGTGGAAGATATTATCACCATGTATTACAACAATGATATTATGACACAGGATACCATGAGACTAACGAAAATGCATGACAAAATTATAAACCTGAAATATAAACATGCAAAAGAGACAATAGACCAATACCAAAAGACAATTGGACAAAGTAGAAGGCATGTAATAAATACTAGACCTACTACTATCACTAATGCAATAAAAAAAGAAGGAAAGTCTGATCCTTTTGCATAAGGATCTGAAAATACTTTGATAGGGATCATGTAGCTTTGCTACTTGAAGCCCAATTTACTACTCTGATAGGGATCCTGTAGTTTTTACTACTTGCAGCCCAACAGAATACTCTGATAGGGAGCCTGTAGTTTTTACTACTTGCGGCCCAACTGAATACTCTGATAGGGAGCCTCGGTTTTTACTACTTGCAGCCCAATTTACTACCATGAATTACTATGTACTACCATGTATTACAAAACCATGACAAGGAAAAAAGCATTTGATGGAATGATCAAAGAAGATATTATCAAGAAGGACACCTGGAAAGCAACGACAAAATAAGATATTATCAAGAAGGACACTTGGAAGCAACCGAAGGAAAGGACAAAAAACTTTTGAAAAATATCAGCAGACAAACTGTAGCACTTTAGACTTTTTGAATAGCGATTACTATTTACTTTATGACTTTTGAAAAGCAGTTCTGTCATATTATTAGCCGAGGTTATCTATATAAAGAGTCTCTTGTAACCAGATTATACATTCAAAAACGTTCTATAGAAATTCTTGTTTGAAAACTCTCTATGTCCAGCTAAACCCCCTCCTTAGTCTATAATCCAGATCAATTGTAATATCATAATACCAAAAATAAAATACTTTAAAAGATTATAATTAGAACCATATTAGTCTTTAAACCTGCACCTTATCAAGAGTTTTAGAAGATAGTCTGTTGAGAAACTCCCAGGCACCTAGGCTAATTATCCCGCAAATTCGGTGGAAGAAGAAGGGAAGCAGAGCGAAGGGTGGGTTGAGATCTCCAGTGATCTGAAATTTTGATTAAGAGGTATGATTTCTAGACTATGTGTTTTTAATTATGATCTTGATAAGTGTTAAACTCTGTAATTATGATGTTCATATTGGTTAAAGATTATAGACTTTTATTTAAAAATGAATTTTGAGTTGATACTACCCGTCTCCTTACTACATGTTTATTATTTGATAAACTTAGATAAAACTTTATTAATATACCATATATATTCCTACTCTCTTCAGGGTTACTAGACGATGAAAAGATCCGCCCATAAATTGGTATGTGTAAGGTGGTTGGGTGTAGGTGGTACCATACCCCTGAATTGGAATGCGATGACCACTACCTACAGTGATATATTGAGGATACTTTAGCGGAAACAGTTTGGGAAGATTACCTGCAGTCCGTGTGAGGTGAGATGTAGCCCCCGTGTCTATGTACCAATTTTCATCGGGTTGTTGCATGGTCATGCTGCTGAAGGCCTGTCCCAATTCAGATGGAGCCAGGCCACTGTATGATGGCATCGACTGGGCTTAGATATGTAATGGGCCTGAGGGGTCATCTGGCTGGCCATGGGAACTTAGACTAGTAGGTCGGGTTGCTGATGAAACTAAAATGGTGTTTGGCCCATCTGCTGCTGGCTGAAATACGGCTAGACTGAGGCCCAAGGGCCAATGTTGGGCCACTGCCCTGGGCTGGCCCAATTTGCGGAAGGTTGTGACTACTGCTGGGGGTTGGCCTTGCTGCCACGCCCTCGGTCCCTCCCTCCTTTGCTACCGCCCCACCCCTTGCCACCTGCTGCCACCACAACCACCCCACAATTGGTGGTTGTCCGACTGAGGGGGCGGCGGAATTGGCGGGAGCATCAACCGTTAATTTTTTTTGGTTGTGTTCGTCTTGTTTTGCACGTCGTGTTTCTTCCAACAACAATTGCGATCGAGCCTTGTTGAAACTGGGAAGAGGGTCGGCCTGTTGGATCATTATTACGAGTGTCTCATATTCACCTTTCGGTAATCCTGCAACAAGTTGGAGAACCATTTTTGTCTCAGAAACTGGTGCCCCACGTTGGATAATTGATCTGCAAATGTTTTTAATCGTTTGCAATACTTGGACATGGTGGTGAATTTTTCTAGACGTGTGTTGTTAAACTGTTCTTCTAGATATACGGCATGTGTATGCTTGTTATATTGAAAGATCTCTTCCAAACGGACCCAAAGTTCATGTGCCGAGGCACCAGACTTCATAATCGTATGAAGCAAATATTTAGAGATAGTACCATAAATCCATTGTTTCACAATATCGTCAAGACGACGCCATGTTGTGTCGGGGATGTCTAGAGGGCGAGGAATGGACTCATCAATGTGGTCAAGCGCGTTGTACGCGCAAGCATGAATATAAAACAGTTCAATCCAAGAAGAATATTGACCCTCCTCATGATAAAAAATTAAAGGGACAAAATTCTTGATATTGGTGACGGTAAACGCCGGATGGAATGAGGAATTTGATGAGGGAGGCTGATCGTCAAAGACAACCGTAGAAGATGTGGAAGCTTTAGGTAAGGTGGGAGCAGACATGGCAGCCACATACAGGAGGAAACAACCGTGAAAGAGAGGGGAAAAAAGAGACGAAAAACACAAAAATTCGTCGGCGGGATTCCTGAGGGAAGGGGCCTGGCGGCGGAAGAAGAAAATTAGGTTTTGTGGCTTAGGCTTCTGATACTATGTAGAATTGTATTAATCTCTCTTGGGGAGCCTTTCTCATTAATACCAAATATTTATAAATGTACAATGTGAAATTCTTATACAATAGGAATCTTAATTTTACCATAATTACATAATACTAAATATGTTATATTATACACGGCAATACAAAGTGATCCGTACAAATTGAGTGTTTAGTGAAAGGAAAACGTACTTTTTGGATTTCGAGTTACATTATTAAGATCCAATTTTTATAAATCTACCACATGGAGACACCTAAGATGGTCCAACCTTTCGAGTGTCTGAAATGAGGTCTTTTCGATACTAGGATTTTAACAATACTTTTTTCTATTCTAAAATGTGAAATAAATAGTATTTAAATGCTGATAGTCCTTTCATTATTTTTCAATTTTCATCTAGTCTTGTACACAAAGAACGCAAATAAACCAGTAAAATATTCAATATTCTGATTGAGCGCATAAACCTTCATTACACATTGAAATGTGTTGCTTGTATTTAAAGTTATTTGGTAAACACAAGCATTCACAACTAGTCCTTTTGTTTTATCCGGTTAGTCTTTTCTTTTTTTTGTCCTTTTGTTTTTTGTTTTTGTTTTATTTTTTATTTATTTTTTGCCTTTTCACCACTTTCCTTTACCCAAAACCAATCACTAGTACAACATATAACATCAAAAGAAACTTCCTGTCCCAGCGATGTGGGTCAATGGAAAACATACTGACAAAAACATCAGATATATGAATGTCCCCTTTCAACATTTATTGAGCTTTAAAGGGTAAATAAAACAAAACAATTCTAGGGTCTTTATATTAATTTTTTCTTAATGCTACTTGATACAATACTTGTGAAGATTAGGTCACCAGCACTAAATGCGATCCACCTGTATTTTGCTTTCTTTGAATTATAAAAGTTAATCTGAATTATTTCATCTTTAATTATGTTTTCCTGGCTGCAATTTTTGACCAGTATTGATTTAGATAGACAATCTTGAAATCGCACATATATCTGCAGTCATCATTTTCTATTATATTTATTGCATATGGTAAATAAAGGTTTTCTTCTTGAGTAACTCAATTGTTACATTTAACCCATTATAGTTGAAAATTTAGTGTGATGTTAAGCCACAATTTTGAGCTCTAGACATAAATTGGTTACTACTAAGGGATGTGATGAGATTTCTTTACCTTTAATCAAATGTCTCTTAAATGGATTGTTTGAATTAAAACATAATCGTTTTATTTAAATTAATAGAAGATTTGGTTTATAATTTCCTACAATTTTGATTTTTTACTTCTATTTCTCCTGATTGTTACACCTTGTTGGTTGTTTGGGCAAGATGTTTTTGTTCCCGACGTCTCTTTTAAGAATTTCTGCTCTAGTGCCCAATCCATTAATTTTTGCAATATATCTTATATGTGCCTCCAATTAATTAATTGTACTCCTACTATAACTCCCGTAAAAGTTCATAGCTTAAAACATACTAAGATTTAAGCTTTTATGTATATTAGTATACGTGTCCGCACGATGTGCGGACTTTTCAAAAAAAAAAAGTGAAGAAAGATAATAGAAACATATGCATATGACTATGTGTCACATATTACATATATTTTATTCTCATTTTATTCCATACTAACATTTTGTATTTATATAGACGTAGTTGCTACTACTTCATTGCTGACTATTTCTTCAAACAATACAATCTTTTATAAGCTAGAGGCAATATCACTATAAGAGGATGCAACATAAACCTGATGTTTATTATGTACATACGCCAAAAATAAACGACTCTCTGAAAAATGATATTGTTCATTGTCTTGCTTTCGAAGGGATTTTGAAAGTAAATAGTATATCCATCTCCCAACTGCAAAGTCAGAGTAGAGTATAATTTTTTAATTGCTAAAAATATAGGGACTAAAATACTATAGGAAACTCATAATGCCATGTAGAAAAATGGATTATTATATTGTCTTTTCCCCTCATGTAACTTTAGTACTGACTGCAAAATATCCATAATTAACTTATATCTTATGGGAGTGTTTTTGTGAACTTAAATAAAGAGAAACACGCATTTAAAATCAGAAAAGATTTCTTAATTGTGTTGGAAATTTACTAATGTAGAATTAAGTTTATTTCATTATTTATGACTCGAACAATTGGGGCACCGCACGTCGAAAACGTCAATTCCACACACGAGTGAAAGAAATATTGGTACATACGTAATACGTTTGAGACATAAAGTGATGGACGGTTATTGACCAAATGACAAGTATTTCACATTGGTAAACGAAGGAAGAAGTGTACGAAGTGTAAAATGACACGAGTCAGAAATCGCCACAGAGCCGTGAGGGGCCGCGACGCAACACCGTCAGAGCCGCGACGCTAATTGGTGGCTTGGGCTACTGGAGCCGAGGTGCTAATTCGTAGAGCCGCGGCGCTTCGGAGGCAGAATGCTGCGACGAGAAGATGGAAAGTTCTGACTTTTGGGCTGGTTTTGGAGCATTGAATCTCCATTATTTGGCACGTGAATTCATGCATTATTTGGCTGAATGTAACCCCTCAATAAGTGTCATTACATGGCTATTGAAGGCCATTAGTTGGTTAGTTGTGGGGTCATTTCCTTACACTATAAATTGAGGCCTTTGGCTCAATTGTTCAACACTTCGAAATTTTTCTGAAATCTTCTTCTTCTTCTCTAACAAGTTTTCTATATTCAAAGTTCTTCAAGAGTAATACCTGAGTTTTCTTTGCTCATTTTTTAAGTTGTTGTTTTATCTTGGGAGACTATTGTCCGACAACGTAAAAGGATATATATGGGGCAATCTTGTCTTAAAGACAGAGTGTCATCACTCGACTCAGCAAATCACAAGGAATTTGTAATCGTTCTTATTTCCAGTTTGTTGTAATCTTGAGTAGTTTATCCTTTCTAGCATTTGTAATATTTATTTACTTTCCGTTTCCGACAATTGTTGTACGCACAATTTTAAGAAAAGATTGTTGTAAGTGCTTAGAAAGATGATTGAAAGAGAACAACTCGCTTCTGATACTGCTGCTGCTACTCAAGGCAACCCCTCTGCCTTCCCCATTGTTGCTCAAGACATATCCAATGACTTCACTACTGCTCAAGGCACATCCAACGCCTTTCCTGCTGCTCAAGGGAACGTTACAGTTCCTCCACCCCCTAGATTCCACCATGAACGCCCAGAAAAGTTCATGGGCTCCAACTTCAAGAGATGGCAGCAGAAGATGTTGTTTTATCTGACTGTTATGTGAATGACTCATTTCCTAACAGAAGATCCTCCACAAACTGGAGATGAAGTGGACCCTCAGCCCAATGAAACGGCTAGAGGGAGTCAAGGTATACATGTCGTCAATGGTATGAAGATGGTTCTTGATGCTTGGAGTCATAGTGACTTCATGTGTAAGAACTATATTATGAACTGTCTGTCAGACCCACTCTACATGGTGTATTGCGTCGTAGGCACCACCAAAGAGTTATGGGAAAAGTTGCAGAAGAAGTACAACACACAAGATGCTGGTACGAAGAAATTCATCGTTGGGAAATTTCTGAAATTTCAAATGGTGGATAGTAAAACTGTGATGTGCTAAGTTCAGTAATTCCAAATGATTCTACATCACCTGGATTTGGAAGGTATGAAACCTAATGAGCAGTTTTTGGTTGCATCACTGATTGAGAAGTTACCTCCCTCGTGGAATGAGTTTATGAGTTACTTATAACTCAAGACAAAGGAAATGTCCTTTGAGGAACTTATTATCAAACTCCAGATTCATGAAGATAATAAGAAGGCCTTGCCTAGGGGAAAACAACTCGCTGAGGCAAAGGTAAATTTGGCTGAGGGCAAAGGGAGCCCAAGCAAGAAGCGCAAGTTCCAGAAAGACGACAAGACCCAGGCGGCGGAGAAGTTCAAGGGGAACTGTCACCACTGCGGTAAACCTGGTCACATGATCAAGGACTGCCGCAAGCTCAAGACTAAGCAACAACAGATGGCCAAGGCCAAAGGCAAGGTATAGGCTAACATCGTCAAAGACACGCTTTTTGACAACATGATTGAGGAGTTCTCGGTGGTGGTACTAGAAGAAAACCTTGTTGAGAATCCCATGCAATGGTGGATGGACACGAGTGCTACCAGACACATCTGTTACAATAGAGATGCCTTCTCCACATATACACCAGTTACAGATAAGAAGTTATTTATGGGTAACAACGCTTCCTCTGACGTGCTGGGGGTAGGAAAAGTAGTCCTGAAGATGACTTCTGGAAAGGAGCTCACTCTGAAGGAGGTGATGCATGTCCCTAAGATTAGGAGGAATTTAATTTCAGGTCATTTATTGGTTAATGCTGCTTTTTGGCTAGTATTTGAGTCCAATAAATTTATAATCACCAAGAATGGAACTTTTGTGGGAAGAGGCTTCGTCTGTGAAGGTCTCTTCAACGTTAACGCCATGTCTGTAATGCGTCCAAGCAATAAAATTGAAGTTTCTTCTTACTTGCTTGAGTCTTCTAATTTATGGCATCATAGATTAGGACATGTTAACTACAAGTCCATCCAAAGGTTGGTGAAGTTGGAGTTGTTGCCGTCTATCGACGTAAACCCTCAACATAAGTGTGAGGTGTGCGTAGAAGCAAACCTCACAAAGATTCCTTTTCGATCCGTCGAAAGGAATACCGCTCCTCTAGAACTTATTCACACAGATATATGTGATTTGAAGTTTGCACAAACTAGAGGGAACAAGTACTTTGTGACACTCATTGATGATAGCACAAGGTATTATTACCTTTACTTGTTGAAAAGTAAAGATGAAGCCTTTGAAGCATTCCGACATTACAAAGCAGAAGTTGAAAACCAACTAAGCATGCATATTAAATCCATTGTAGTAATAGAGGGGGAGAATACGTAGTGCCATTTGAGGAATATTATACCGAATCGGGCATTATTCATCAAACGACGGCTCCATACTCACCTCAGTCGAACGGTGTTGTTGAACGCAAGAACCGCACGTTGAAGAAAACGATGAATGCCTTGCTCATCAGTTTCGATCTTCACCAAAACATGTGGGGAGAAATCGTCCTTACCGCTAATACGATTCTTAATAGAGTCCCACATAAGGGAAAGGACAAAATTCCATATGAATCATGGAAGGGAAAGAAATTCACCTATAAATATTTAAAGGTGTGGGGTTGTTTGGCTAAGGTGGAAGTGCCCAAGCCAAAGCAGGTCAAGATTGAGCCTAAGACTGTAGATTGCATTTTCATCGGATATGCTAATAACAGTAGTGCTTATCGCTTCTTAGTGCATAAGTCAGATATTCCAGATATCCACGGAGGTACAATCATGGAATCAAGGAATGCTCAATTCTTTGAGGATACTTTTCCTAGAAAGGAAAAAGACATAACCTCTCGCAAACGAAATTATGAACAAAGCTCTCATGAACCAGGAGTCGCTGATTGCCCGGATCTAGATGATTCAGATCTAGTGGACTTCGAAGTGGCTGAATATCCTAAATCGAGTGTTTTAAATTCTCTGAAGTTGGAGACTCTAAAGATGGAACCGAGACAAAGTAAACGAGCCAGGAAGGATAAATTCTTCGATCCTGAAATGAAATGCCAGAGAGCATTCCCAGTTGAGAAAATGAGTATGGCAGTGTCAATAGCACTTAAGCTACCTAAAGTTATAGGGAAAAAAATTAATTTAGTAAATTAATCCGTCAATGTGTTAGAGAAAGAAACTCACTTAAATATGATTAAAAGCATAGCTAAATCAAGTATCATAAAGTCAGCATGTCAGAATAAATTGGATATTTTTTGTTTAATGGCATTATTAGGCTTCCCTTCAGTTACCATTTCAACATAATTTCCTACTATTACTGTTTCCACCACTTTGTCTGAAGAATCCATCTCCTTCTTCTCCTTACTGAATAGGCTCTAAAACATTTAGCAATGTAATATAAAAATGAATATAATTTAAACTTCTCTGTAGATAAGAATATTACCTGCTTGGTCAGTATTGCGATTATTTTTATTGTTTATTGTTTTAAATTTAAAACGCAAAAAAATGTAGCTTCTTAGTGAGTTAAATTATATGGGGGAAAAATCCTCTAATCAATTTGTTTCGGTACATCTCAACAAATAGAAATAAATCACATTTTATTTACCAAGACACATTCATAAGATTTATCCTCAAAGGAGAAAACAAATAGCTAAATAGAACTACAGATACAACTAAAAGGGCAATCCGATGCACTAAACTCTCACTATGTGTGGGATCCGTGGAAGGGCCGGACCACACGAATTACAGATACCACTAATTACTGCATAAATTAAATTAGAAAGCATTTGTTAATCACTAATCTTAAGGCGTTGGTATGGAAATAAATTTAAATCCAAATCCAAATCTGCATCTCTTTTTGTTTAATCAAATTATTATATGATATTATGTAACAATTTCCATATAGGGGATTTGGAATCTCAATATTTTATAAACTCTAAAAAATAATAAATTAAAAAGAAATTCTTAATCAATGTTCTTCTCTTCTTTTTCTCCTTTCTTAAACACGCAGACTCATAGTTCTCCATGCATGATGGATCAACCACATTCCAGTCCATTACCTTGAAGCTTTGGACATCAAATTGGCTTCGAAACATCTCGTTTTTCTTCTAGAAAACCTCAACGGATGTCATTTTGTTTCTCTACCCAAAGTAATCAAGAACAAAAAAATATAAAATGTGAATTAGAAAAGCTTTATAGGACAAAAATTCAATTCTAACATGCATTACCTGATCATGAATTATAATTCGTGGCATTTACTTCTCACTTAATATTCTTGCAACGTAGTAGCCATCAGGCATGGAAATTCTTGCAAGATGAAGGACACATAAAAAGTTCTACAGTTAAAAACGCATAAATATTGTTTTAATGAGAATTTTTTTCTTTCAATCCAATATGAGTGCAATGTCATATATTGAAATTCTACTGGTTTATTGTTTCTTTCCCTGATTTTTAATTGAGCTATATATTTTTTGAAGTTTTTTAATAGAATATTTCCCAACATTCTTTCATTGATTGTATTAATTGTATATCTCCTATTTTAAGTAGAATTATAATCCTTTTGTAATTAGGTTAATTAGTTACCTAGTTTGTATCAAAGTAAATATTTTGTAACCTTATATTAATTGTAAATCATTTATCAATAAAATCAAGGAACATATTCTTTTATGGTATTAGTAGCCTAAAACTACAAACCCTACCCTAGTTGCCGATACACGTTCTCGGCCGCCACCTTTTTTCCACGTCTGCACCTGGCCCACGTTGGAACCCTAGCCGCCGACCTCTCTCGCCCCACCCCCCTCTTCCCCACGACGGAACCCTAGTTTTGGCCATTCTCCCTCCCTCTTCCTCCTAAATTTCCTCTTCCATGGCTAACAAAACCAAATTCCATCCGGCACTTGCCGTAAACAACATTAAAAACTTCATCCCTATGATTCTTGAGATGGAAAAGGGTCAATACTCCTCGTGGGCGGAGCTTTTTAAGATCCATTATCATGTTTACGAAGGTATCGACCATATCATCCCTCCTACGCCGAAGTCCACACACGTACCATCAGCTTCGACTTTTGATGATGCACTCTGGTCTCGTTTGGACGCAGTCATCCTTTAATGGATATAAGACACGATATTTAATGATCTGTTGTACACCATCATTGAGACCGATGTCACTGCCCGCCAAATGTGGGAATGTTTGGAAAGTATTTTCCATGACAACAAAACTGAACGAGTGTTATACCTTGAAAATCAGTTCAAAGACGTTCATCAAGATAATTTCCCAAATGTGTCTGCCTATTGTCAAGAACTCAAGATGATTGCCGACCAACTCTCCAACGTCGGCGCACCAGTCATTAATCAGCGATAGGTCATGCAACTTATTAAAGGTTTGACCGAATCCTATGACGGCGTTGCCACCATCCTTCAGCAATGCATGTTGTTACCTCTGTTTTATGAGGCCCGTTCGAAGCTCATCCTTGAGGAAACCCAGAAAATTAAGCGCAACACCACTCGGGCCAGCATTGACGATATCGCCCTCACCACCACTATCGGTCTCTCTACCGACGGCAGGGCCTCCCGATCCGGCAACTAGAATCGTCAACCAGAGGACCTGCAATAGTCCGCTTCCTCCCGTAACAACCACCAGAGTAGGCAGTCCGGCAAGGACGTGGCGGAAGACATTCTGGAAACAACGGTATTGTCACATGACGTCATCACAAGGTACTCTCTCGTCTTGTTCCAATTTGAGTAATTTAAATCGAACTATTATTGTTGGTAGTAGACAAGGCATTCCCATTCGTGGTTATGGTCATTCCTCTCTATCCCCACCAATAATCTTAAAAATGTCCTCCATGCCCCTAAACTAATTAAGAATCTAATCTCAGTGCGACGTTTCACAACTGACTATTGGGTTTTCCTTGACTTTAATCCTTTTGGTTTTACTGCAAGGATTTTACGACAGGGAGACGAATAGTGAAATGTGACAGCACGAGAGATATCTACCCTATTTCAAATATCGTCAACAATCCAGCCTCAGTTCCCTCAACCTTTACTGCTATTTCGTCTTCCTTATGGCATTCTAGATTAGGACATCCGGGAGACTGTTTTACGCTCCCTTAGGAAAAATAATTTTATTAATTGTAACCGTATTTCTAGGACTCGATATCATACATAGTGATTTATGGACATCCCCTATTTTGAGTACGGTTGGCCATCGATATTATGTGTTATTTTTGGATGATTATTTCAACTTTCTATGGACTTTTCCAATTGGAAATAAATCCCAGGTCTACCTCATTTTTTCTTTATTTAGTGCTTTTGTAAAAAAACAATTTGAAAAGACCATTAAATGTTTTCAATGTGACAGTGGCAGGGAATTCGATAATAACCAATTCAAACAGTTTGCTCTAAAAATGGTCTTACCTTTCGTTTTTCCTTCGCTCACACATCCTCCGAAAGTGGTAAAACCGAACAGAAAATTTGAACCATAAACAACCTCATCCGTGCCCTACTTGCTCACACCTCAATTCCCCCTTAATTCTGGCATTACACACTCTCTATAGTCACCTATCTCCTAAACGTAATCCCAAACAAGTCTCTACCTCAACGGTCGCCCACCTAATTTCTGTTTTGTAGGAACCTCTCCTACCAACACTTGCGTATTATTGGATGTATTTATTACCCTCTCCATCCGACCACTCACAAACTCCAACCCCGGTCTTCCTCGTATGTGTTTCTGGATTACCATGCAATCATTGTGGTTAGTCGTGCTATGACTTGTCGAGCCGTAAAATTATTATTTCACGTCATATCCTATTTGATGAGTCTCAACTCCCCTTTGCCTCTCTACACTCACCACATCGACATTCCTACGACTTCCTAGATGATGGCCTAAACCCTCTTCTAATTCACCATTTACATAGTCCGTAGTTCCAGACCACGGCACCCGTCACCACTACGGCTAGTCCGGGACTAGCTGCCCACCAGGTTCTGCCGTTGGTAGCCCGAAATAGCTTGTCTCAGGGTAATTCCGCAGCCACCTCTCAGAAAACTGAGGTTCGGACATCCAATACCTTTACCCCTGCCCTTCCTCCTCTTCCCGGTAGTCCCGCAGCAAACCCCTCTCCCATCCCGCATCCTGATACACATTCTCGGACTATAGAAACTCATGTCATACACAAAATTCATAAACCTAAATGATTATTTAACCTTTTCATTTCAGTTGTCTCTTTCTCTGTCCCTAGTAACCTGAAGGATGCCTTGTCCGACCCTAATTGGAAAGACGCAATGATTGACGAATATAATGCTCTTATTAATAATAAGACATGGGACCAAGTACCCCGTCCACTTGATGCTAACATTATTCATTCTATGTGGATTTTTAGTTATAAAAAAAATTGATGGTTCTTTTGAGAGGTACAATGTTCGTCTTGTAGGTGATGACAGGTCTCAACATGTGGGAGTGGACTGTGATGAAGCGTTTGGCCCGATCATAAAGCTCGCAACCATTCGGACCGTCCTCAGCATTTCCATATCTATGTCTTGGCTCATTCATCATCTTGATGTCAATAATGCCTTCTTATATGTGGATCTTCATGAAAGGGTATATATGCATCAGCCTATGGATTTCAAGAATCCTATTCATTCAGATTATGTGTTTCTGTTGCGGAAATCGCTCTATACACTGAAACAGGTTCCTCGAGCATGATACCAGCGGTTTGCCGATTATGTCTCCTCTATCATTTTTTCACACAACAGATCATGTCATTTCATGTTCATCTATAACTAGGGTACATACATAACTTATCTATTATTATATGTTGATGACATCATCATCATCACATCATATGATGCTCTCCGCTGGTCCATTATATCTCTCTTTTCCTCTAAGTTTGCTATGAAAGATCTGGGGGCCTTGAGTTATTTCTTGGGCATCTCTATCACTGGACATTCTGGCAGCCTATTTCTATGATAGAAGAAGTACGCCGAAGAGATCCTTGACCTTGCAGGCATGACATCTTGCAACCTATCCCACACGCCTATAAACACCAATTCCAAGCTCAGCGCTGATTTTGGCACTTCATATTTAGACCCGACTCACTATCGCAGCCTGGCTGGAGCCCTGCAGTACCTCACATTCACGAGACCAGACATATCATATGCCGTGCAACAAATCTGCTTACACATGCACAATCCGACGGAAGCACGCATGCATGCCCTCAAACGTATTTTATGATACGTCCAAGGTACACTTCACTTCGGATTACATCTATACAGGTCTTCTCTCACTGGTCTCATTACTTATTTTGATGTTGACTAGGGTGGATGTCCTGACACCCGACACTCCACGTCTGGTTATTGCATTTTCCTCATAGATAACCTATTGTCTTGGTCTTCCAAAAGGCAACCTGCACTATCCCGATCCAGTGCAGAAGCAGAATACAGATGTGTTGTCAATATTGTCTCTGGGTCTTGTTGAATCCGTAACCTTCTACTTGAGCTTCACTGCCCGATTCAAAAGACAACACTAGTATACTGTGATAATATTAGTGCGATATATCTTTTCAGCAGTCCCGTCCAACATCAACGCACTAAACACATTGAGATGGACATTCATTTCGATTACGAAAAAGTGGATTGTGGTCAAGTTCATGTCCTTCATGTTCCTTCCAGTTATCATATTGCCGACATCTTCACCAAAGGACTTCCGCGCATACTATTTGATGATTTTCGAGCCAGTCTCAGTGTTCGAGAACCTTCCGCTTCGACTGCGGGGGTGTAATTGAATATTTCCCAATATTTTTTCATTAATTGTATTAATTGTATATCTCCTATTTTAGGTAGAATTATAATTCTTTTATAATTAGGTTAATTAGTTACCTAGTTTGTATCAAAGTAAATATTTTTGTAATCTTATAGATATTGTAAATCATTCATCAATAAAATCAAGGAACATATTCTTTTAGTTTTAGTATTAAAGTATGAGAACTGAGTTAACAAAATTTTCATATAGCCATGGTTTATAAAAAATTAAGTAAGAAAGAATTATTCGTTGCATGAAAAATATTATATGTGGTGTGTTGTGCCCTATATGGCGCGCATCGAATGTAATCGGGCTCCAATGTAAGTTCCAGTCACCAGGTGAGAAATAAAATAAAAATTAGATTTGGTGTGTCGAGTATGATTAATGAAAATGTATCTTCAACTAACATGATGTAAATTATTAAGCTATAACATAAAATGGAGAAAGGAATTAAGGACCTGTTTAAGCTTATTAGCAGAGTAGAGCTGTCCATCAAACTCTTTCGCCGAATAATTTGTCAGCCTCCTTCATGAAACGAAATGGCGCTCCCGTATCGATCTCTACCTTTCCCATCATCATCATTTATTCCGACCCTTAAATGTAATTTCCCAATAACAATTTCAACACTTAACAAAATATAAAAGAGTGTTAACATTATAGTCCCTTAACAAATGAAATTGTTACGTTTTATGAATAATTCCCTTACCAACATTTAATAAATGGGTGGAACGAACATGCTTGAGAAAATCATATCTTAATAAAAAAATTCACTTGTTTATCTTTACTTCAAAAAATAATTAAAGTTGATCTGACAAAGGTGTTGAAACATTAGAAAAATGCACTCTAGTGCCTTGATTAATTGAGGTTAGTCCAAGTTGTTAAGAAGGTAGTTAGTTACAAGATTAGTTATAAAGTTAGTTGGGGTGTTAGAAGTAATTAACAAAAAGATCATTAGAATATTCTAGAGAGGATGATGTGTATATATATACATTTGTATTGATATTTTCAGATAATAAGAATGCAATTCTCCCAAATATTCCTCATGCATTGAGACAGCAATTCTCTCTTCTCTTCCGCAATCCCTCTCCCATTCTCTTTCCATTCTTCCTTTCTTGTGCATTCTTCACTAATGCAGCAGTTAACACTGCTGTAACTTGCTTCGAGTTAGCAAATCAACATGGTATCAAAGCCGAAACTGATATGCGATTGAACAATTTTTCTCTCTGAACATGCAAAGCGATTTTGCAGAAGATATAAATAATTTTTTTCCAGATCTATGTGTATAACTTGATGAATCACGCATACAATAGTTTCTGGAAGTATTGTTGTCAATATTCAAGGAGATGCAGGCACATGCAAAGTAATTAAGAAGATAAAGGCAGATATGTGCAAAACAGATCATTCAGGATCGACTGAACAGATCACTGAGGTTCGATTTTTGATTTTTTTTTATTTGTTGTTGTCAACAATTCACAAGAGTCGAATAGACAAAACTCTGTGTACTGAGGATCATATTGAAACATAGATTAACAGTAATGGAAAGTAATGAAGAAATCTTAGCAGATGAAGTCACGACAGTGATCACAATAGATCACAATCATCCCTTGTATCTATTTTCTTCAGATGCACCTGGTTCCCTATATGTGGGCATTAGCCTAAATGGAATGGACAACTATACATTGTGGAGTAAAGCCATGAAGTTGGCCCTACTAGGGAAGAACAAGATAGGATTCATTGATGGAAGTGTAAGGAGAGAATCCTTTCATGGAGATTTGGCTAAACTATGGGATAGGTGCAATGCAATTGTGGTGTCTTGGTTAATGGGGAATGTGAGTAAGAGCTTACTTACTAGAATGATGTATAATTCAGACTCATACAATATATGGGAAGAATTAAAGGAGAGATTTGACAAGATTAATAGTTCCAGGGCTTTCCAATTGCACAAAGAAATATTTTCTATGAGACAAGGGGCACTATCTGTGTCAATGTATTATTCTCGACTCAAGGATCTGTGGGATGAATATGATTCTATCATACCAATCCTATTTTGTTGCCCAAAGTCAAGAGAATTTGTGGATCACTTACAGTACCAAAGACTATTGCAATTTCTCATGGGACTGGATGAAAGTTACAGTCAAATAAAAAGTAAGATTCTCATGATACAACAAATACCTACATTAAACCAAGTATATGCCATGGTCAATCAGGAAGAGAGTCATACGATGGTAGCAGGAACTAGTAGGGTGATGTTTGAATAAGTGGAATCATCTGCCATGTTCACATCTAGAAATGTAAATTTCAGAAGTGGAAGTGGATTTCAAAAACAGAAGAAACAATACAATTCCAATGCATATTGTGATCATTGTCATCTCAAAGGTCACTCAAGATTGGAATGTTACAAACTGATGAAGTGTGACTATTGTCACAAGACAGGACATGTGTAGGAGGGTTGCTACAAGCTAATTGGATATCCAGAAAATTTCAACAACAAAGTGAAGAAAGCCTATGCAGTCATATGAGGGACTATGCTGTGTGAGGACACTGGACAGGAAGGTGCAGTACAACATCACCATTCCATGAGTACACTTAAGCAATCATCATAGTTTCCACAAAATGCACAACCATTCACAAGTCAGAAACACACTGTTGAAGTGATACCATACAACCAGTTCACACCCAGTCAGCTTAAAAAACTTCTTGACCTGTTGAACAACAGTGCAAATAATGTCAATGCCAACATGGCACGTAAGCATATTACTGAATCAGGGGAATTGATTAAGTGGATAATAGACGCAGGTGCAACTAATCATATGATTGCTGACCAGAAGTACTTACATAATAACCTATTGACAGAAGGAACAGGAAAAATGCAACTGCCCACAGGAGATTCAGCCAGAATCTCACATGTTGGGGAGTACTATTTAGGAGGAGGTGATGTCCTTAGAAGTGTCTTATGTGTCCCAACTTTCAAGTTTAACTTGTTGTCTGTTTCAAAAATGGCTAAGGAACTGAATTGTAGTATTACCTTCTTCCCAACATATTGTGTGTTTCAAGATCTCTCATCTGGGAAGGTGAGAGGGATTGGTAATGAGGAGGAAGAATTGTATATATTATCCCTGAATGCTTAGAATAAAGGTGGAGAGTTGAGTAGATGCATGTCTGCAACTCAATATGTTGATGTAGTCACTTGGCATCAGAGACTGTGTCATGTGCCCATGAATGTCTTGAAAAAAATAGCATGTTTCAGGAATAATACTGATTTTGTCTTGAATAACTGTGAAGTGTGTCATTTGGCTAGACAAACTAGACTTTCTTTCATTGTTAGTAATAATAGAGCATCAAAGTCATTTCAACTAATACATATGGATGTATGAGGACCTTATAAAATTGAAACATATAATAGAATGAGATACTTTCTAACCATTGTGGATGATCACACTAGATGGACTTGGATTTTTTTATGAGACGAAAATCTAATGTTTCTACACTGATCAGGAATTTCCTTATTGAAGTTAACACCCAATTTGGAGCTAAAATTCAGAGGGTAAGATAAGATAATAGGACTGAGTTTTTTAATCAGAATTGTAGTGAGATGTTTCTAAAATATGGCGTCATTCATGAAAGTTCTTGTCCATACACACCATGATAAAATGGTGTGGTGGAGAGAAAACATAGACATATTTTAGAAACTGCTAGAGCCATTAAGATTCAGGGAGGATTATCAGATAAGTTCTGGGGACTATGTGTAGAGAATGCAATGTACATAATCAACATAATCCCTTCCACTACTATAAAGAATAGGTCTTCATTTGAAATATTGTATAATAAGGTACCACAACTTGATCACTTAAGAGTATTAGGTTGTTTCTGTTTTGCCACTATAAATAACAGACATGATAAGTTTGGTCCAACGGCTGTAAGGTCTATATTTCTGGGGTATGGATCTGCTCAAAAGGGATACAAACTTTATGACTTGGAAAATAGAACTCTATTCATAAGCATGGATGTGTTGTTCATGGAAACAAATTTTCCTTTCAAAGGAGGCATAACTGAAGACAACAGTCACATCAAGACACATGAGTTTCCTTGCTAGGAAGACTTAATTTGTCAATAGAATTTTGACAATCCACCAACACATACCAGACAACAAGAAGATGATCAATACAGACAAAATAACATGCAGAATGTACATATGCCTGATGCAGTTCAGCATTATGGTCCTGATCACATAAACACATAATCACCAGGTATTGACATGACCACAGGATCAGATCTTGAAGTCAGAAGATCCACAAGGAGCAACAAACCTCCTATATGGCACAAAGACTATATTACTACACATGGTTCCTCTAGTTGCATGTATTCTATAACTGATAATATTGCTTATACTGGTCTATCAATAGGATATCATGAATTTGTGGCCAAGATTTCTCTTGACACAGAACCACATAATTATTCAACAGCAGCAAAGGATCACAGATGGGTTGAGGCAATGGAGGCTGAAATCAAAGCATTGGAGGACAATGGATCATGGAAGCTGGTCACTCTACCATAGGGAAAGAAGTCTATAAAATACAAGTGGGTATACAAGATAAATTACAAGGCAACAGGAGAAGTGGAGAGATTTAAAGCCAGGTTGGTGACAAAAAAATACAATCAAAGGGAGGGGCTTGATTATCAAGAGACTTTTTCACCAGTTGTAAAGATGACAATAGTAAGGGCTGTGATTTCCATTGTAGTAGCACAACATTGGACAATTCATTAGATGGATGTATACAATGCATTCCTATAAGGAGACCTATTTGAAGAAGTGTACATGGAAGTTCCAGAAGGATTTGCTGTCAAGAAGAGGAAGAGACATGTATGTAGGTTGCTGAAATCTCTCTATGGTCTAAAACATGCATCAAAACAATGGAATATCAAGTTGACTACAACTCTTATCTCATCTGGTTTTCAGTAGGGTCATAGAGACTATTCTCTTTTCACCAAGCATGAAAATAGTAGTATTGTAATAGTGCTGGTGTATGTTGATGACTTGTTGCTCACTGGAAATGATCCAGTACTGATTCAGTCCACTAAAAAGATACTGCAGTCCACTTTCAAGATAAAGGATCCAGGGGAGCTTAGATACTTTCTTGGCATTGAGTTTGCAAGAAACTCACAGGGCATTCTTATGCACTAGAGGAAATATGCTCTGGAGCTTATATCAGATATGGGACTTGCAGGTGCAAAGCCTGCATCTTCTCCTATGGAAATAAATCAGAAACTTACAACCTGTGAATTTAACAGACATATAGCTAATGCATCATATTCATGCCCCATATAAGGAGAAAATTTTGATTTTGGGCTATCAGCTCCTAGTATTTACAGAAGACTGGTTGGAAGGCTATTATATTTGACAACTACCAGACCAGACATTGTATTTGTTGTGCATTGCCTGAGTCAATTTATGCATGCATCTAAGAAGTCACATATGGAAGCTGGTCTCAGAATTGTCAGATATATCAAGCAAGCACCAGGGCTAGGAATTCTAATGTCCAGTACAAGTACTCCTCAACTCAAAGTGTTTTGTGATGCAGATTGGGGGACTTGTGTTAATAGTAGAATATTAGTCACTGGCTACCTGGTGATGCATGGCTCATCACCAATCTCATGGAAGTCAAAGAAGCAGGACATTGTCTCCAGGAGCTCTGCAGAGGCAGAATACAGGGCTATGTCAGCGTCAGTAGCAGAAGTGGTGTGGATCACAGGCTTATTTCAGGATCTTGGTGTGCAGATTCAGACTCCAATATCAGTACGCACAGATAGCAAATCTGCTATTAAAATTGCGGCCAATCCAGTGTTCCATGAAGAACAAAGCATATTGATATTGATTACCATTTCATCAGGGAGAAAATACAAACAAGATTGATCAACACAGTTTATTTGCCTTCTATGGACCAACCAGCGGATCTGCTTACAAAGGCCGTTGGTAGACAACAACATGATGTTTTACTTTCCAAGCTAAGAATGAAGAACATCTTCATATCCTCTAGCTTGGGGGGGGGTGTTGAAACATTAGGAAAATGCACTCTAGTGCCTTGACTAATTGAAGTTAGTCCAAGTTGTTAAGAAGGTAGTTAGTTGGTGTAGTTAGTTATAAGATTAGTTATAAAGTTAGTTGGGGTGTTAGAAGTAATTAACAAAAAGATCATTAGAATATTCTAGAGAGGATGATGTGTATATATATACATTTGTATTGATATTTTCAGATAATAAGAATGCAATTCTCCCAAATATTGCTTTGAGACATCAATTCTCTCTTCTCTTCTACAATCCCTCTCCTATTCTCTTTCCATTCTTCCTTTCTTGTGCATTCTTCACTAATGCAGCAGTTAACACTGCTGTAACTTGCTTCGATTCAGCAAATCAACAAAAGGATTCAACTGATATATTTTGGAGTACACAAAATGGACTGACCCAAGCCAAGAGAAATTCGTTTATGTGATTTTATCTATTTCATATTTAGTCTCAAAATTCAAATTTTAAAAAGAATATTTTTCAATTAAAATTCAAAAGAACTAATTCAAAACTTATTAATTCTATTACCTTATCAATTCTACTTGTCTTTTTCAGAAAATAATCAAAGTCACTAAAAATCGAGAACTAATTTCAATACAGGTACCTTGTATATTTTTCTCTTGATTCTAATATAGTTTTTTTGTTTTCAATCTAATACAATTGCTTCAAAGGTACCTGCAATACAAAACAAACATACAGACAATTGATATTATGGAGACTAATGAGATATGAAGAAGATGAAATCTTTATTCTCTGTTTTTTCTCTTTACGTGCTTATGCCCCCGTTTATTATGTGAGGGAGTAACATATATTTGTGTGTGCATGTGTAACTGTTGGAGTGATTGTGTGTGATCGTGCATGAGGGAAATGGAAAATGGGGAAGTTAGACGTGGGTGAGGGATTGGAGTTTGTTTAGATTTAAATTTAAAAAATTGTCCTAATCCTTAGCACACGTCTTATCCTTTTCAATTTTAAAATTTAACTACACAATTTACCTCAAATTTAAGAAATTGTTAATTATCGATAACTTCCTTCAATATAGACAAAGATTTAATTTTTATTTTTATTTTAAAAACATACATGGTGCATTATATTCGACAAAGATGATAAGTTTGCACTTACAAATTAAAAACTTCTGGACTAAAAAAAGGAAAAATAGCTTCCATTTCCATCATTTATCTTTCAAAACATCTATTTTTTTAGTCTAGAAACTTCAACTCAAACAGTTTATCTTCTAATCTAAATATTTTAAAACTTCAACTTGGAAATTCTAACCACTTGATTGGGTAGTGTTTTTTTTTTATTTTCTGTTTTAGATTCAATTAATAACTTCTCAATTCAATTATTTTTAAATTATAATTCAAAATAATAACTAATAAATAATTAATTAAATAAATAATTTTTGTCCTAAAACTATCCTCTTTTTAATAATATATAGATTCTATGTAAATCTCACGTCGGGGAAAATTTGAGAGAAGTGCTGGAAATATAAGGAAGAAAGCTGTAATTAAAGGCTATTGGTCATATTTAAAGCCGGTGAAGTCTATCTCCAACCCGGATCGGATAATATTACAGGTGGATTGGGATGTTACTTTCTGTAATAGTGAATATATGATTTTAATTACAAAAGGATGTTCCAGCTAAAATTTGAGAGAAGTGCTGGAAATATAAGGAAGAAAGCTGTAATTAAAGGCTATTGGTCATATTTAAAGCCGGTGAAGTCTATCCCCAACCCGGATTAAATAATATTACAGGTGGATTGGGATGTTACTTTCTCTAATAGTGAATATATGATTTTAATTACAAAAGGATGTTCCAGCTAAAACTTGAGAGAAGTGCTGGAAATATAAGGAAGAAAGCTGTAATTAAAGGCTATTGGTCATATTTAAAGCCGGTGAAGTCTATCCCCAACCCGGATCGGATAATATTACAGGTGGATTGGGATGTTAATTTCTGTAATAGTGAATATATGATTTTAATTACAAAAGGATGTTCCAGCTAAAATTTGAGAGAAGTGCTGGAAATATAAGGAAGAAAGCTGTAATTAAAGGCTATTGGTCATATTTAAAGCCGGTGAAGTCTATCCCCAACCCGGATCAGATAATATTACAGGTGGATTGGGATGTTACTTTCTCTAATAGTGAATATATGATTTTAATTACAAAAGGATGTTCCAGCTAAAATTTGAGAGAAGTGCTGGAAATATAAGGAAGAAAGTTGTAATTAAAGGATATTGGTCATATTTAAAGCTGGTGAAGTCTATCCCCAACCCGGATCGGATAATATTACGGGTGGATTGGGATGTTACTTTCCGTAATAGTGAATATATGATTTTAATTACAAAAGGATGTTCCAGCTAAAATTTGAGAGAAGTGTTGGAAATATAAGGAAGAAAGCTGTAATTAAAGGCTATTGGTCATATTTAAAGCCGGTGAAGTCTATCCCCAACCCAGATCGGATAATATTACAGGTGGATTGGGATGTTACTTTCTCTAATAGTGAATATATGGTTTTAATTACAAAAGGATGTTCCAGCTAAAATTTGAGAGAAGTGCTGGAAATATAAGAAAGCTGTAATTAAAGGCTAATGGTCATATTTAAAGCCGGTGAAGTCTATCCCCAACCCGGATTGAATAATATTACAGGTGGATTGGGATGTTACTTTCTCTAATAGTGAATATATGATTTTAATTACAAAAGGATGTTCCAGCTAAAATTGAGAGAAGTGATGGAAATATAAGGAAGAAAGGTGTAATTAAAGGCTATTGGTCATATTTGAAGCCGGTGAAGTCTATCCCCAACCCGGATCGGATAATATTACCGGTGGATTGGGATGTTACTTTCTGTAATAGTGAATATATGATTTTAATTACAAAAGGACGTTCCAGCTAAAATTTGAGAGAAGTGCTGGAAATATAAGGAAGAAAGCTGTAATTAAAGGCTATTGGTCATATTTAAAGCCGGTGAAGTCTATCCCCAACCCGGATCGGATAATATTACAGGTGGATTGGGATGTTAATTTCTGTAATAGTGAATATATGATTTTAATTACAAAAGGACGTTCCAGCTAAAATTTGAGAGAAGTGCTGGAAATATAAGGAAGAAAGCTGTAATTAAAGGCTATTGGTCATATTTAAAGCCGGTGAAGTCTATCCCCAACCCGGATCGGATAATATTACAGGTGGATTGGGATGTTAATTTCTGTAATAGTGAATATATGATTTTAATTACAAAAGGATGTTCCAGCTAAAATTTGAGAGAAGTGCTGGAAATATAAGGAAGAAAGCTGTAATTAAAGGATATTGGTCATATTTAAAGCCAGTGAAGTCTATCCCCAACCCGGATCGGATAATATTACGGGTGGATTGGGATGTTACTTTCTCTAATAGTGAATATATGATTTTAATTACAAAAGGATGTTCGAGCTAAAATTTGAGAGAAGTGCTGGAAATATAAGGAAGAAAGCTGTAATTAAAGGCTATTGGTCATATTTAAAGCCGGTGAAGTCTATCCCCAACCCGGATCGAATAATATTACAGGTGGATTGGGATGTTACTTTCTCTAATAGTGAATATATGATTTTAATTACAAAAGGATGTTCCAGCTAAAATTTGAGAGAAGTGCTGGAAATATAAGGAAGAAAGCTGTAATTAAAGGCTATTGGTCATATTTAAAGCCGGTGAAGTCTATCCCATATCTGGATCGGATAATATTACAGGTGGATTGGGATGTTACTTTCTGTAATAGTGAATATATGATTTTAATTACAAAAGGATGTTCCAACTAAAATTTGAGAGAAGTGCTGGAAATATAAGTAAGAAAGCTGTAATTAAAGACTATTGGTCATATTTAAAGCCGGTGAAGTCTATCCCCAACCCGGATCGCATAATATTACAGGTGGATTGGGATGTTACTTTCTGTAATAGTGAATATATGATTTTAATTTACAAAAGGATGTTCCAGCTAAAATTTGAGAGAAGTGCTGAAAATATTAGGAAGAAAGCTGTAATTAAAGGCTATAGGTCATATTTAAAGCCGGTGAAGTCTATCCCCAACCCGAATCGGATAATCTTACAGATGGATTAGGATGTTACTTTCTCTAATAGTGAATATATGATTTTAATTACAAAAGGATGTTCCAGCTAAAATTTCAATAGATTCAGAAAATCTTATCAGTATAAAAAATATATCCAGAATCAAATAGAGACAATCCACATAATTGAAGTGTCGGAGTTGTTTATTTTTTTTGTTTCATATTGACATTTAGGCTGTAATCAACATCCAGATGAATGACTTTGGCTCACCACATAATACATAGAAATTTAGCAAAATCTATTATTAAAATGTAAAAATTAAATAATATCATTTGCATGCCTTCCAAGTAAAGAAATGCATAAGTTCAAAGTAGATATACTCGGACCTTTCATTTCGTATTACATAGTGAATTTAATTTATTTGATTAATACAAATACTTTACACACAATTACTATTTAAGGGCAAATTTATTTACTTGTTCGTTCGCCATGCTATTCTTATCGCTTATGAATGGCGGTACTTATTTTATTTTTTCATTTTAAAGTTTTTTACTACTTGTCAAAGTTTCATTCCCGTTAGTACTTGTTTTAGTCCCCCTAATTGAGCTAACCTCTTATTGTTTTCGAGTATTAAGTATAGGAGTACAATTGTTTGCTAATAAGATATAATCGGGTCATACATAAATTAATGTTTTAAGTGAGTTCGCTCCTCTAAAGTTTGCTACTTTACAATAATTTTCTTAAATTGAATGAAAGTCAATATTTCACTTGTAAAAACAATTAGGAAAGAATACGCAATTTGTTTCGGGGGTTTGATGTGAAATATTAATCTTCTATCCACTACTGGATTTGAGCACTCATCCAACTACTAATTATAAAGGTTGATAAACTTTTTTCTAGAGTTATTAGCTACCGATCTTACATGTTACAAAATAAATTATTTTTCTCACCATGCATGGTTTCCAAATTCTAATGATCAGACGAATTTATTAGCGAATATTCTCTGTATATTTTGTAATTATGATAGATGTATATTTAAGGTAACTTAAGATTCTAATTATATTAGAAATCAACATTTATAAGGTAAGTTAGTATTCGTACCATATTAGGAATCAACTTTTGTACAGCTATATATATTGTGAATAATGAAAGGAATCCCGAAGGAAAATTATTCTATCTTTCATGGTATCAAGAGCCTAAAACCTAAACCCTACTCTTTCTTCTTCATCTCTCTCTTTTCTCGGCCAAGGCAGCAGGTTTTTCTCGGCCAAACCAGAAATTTCTAGGCCAGAATTTTCCCTTCAACAATGTCTTCCCCCACAAATTCCGGTCCATCCACTGGCACACTTGACAACCCCTCCCAACATTTAGTATCTTCTTTTCATCCGGCATTCGCCGTTAACAACATCAAGAATTTTATCCCTATAATTCTTGACTAAGAAGACTGTCAATATTCCATGTGGATGGAACTATTCTACATTCATGCATGTGCATACAACGTGCTCGATCATATTGACGAATCTGTTCCTCGTCCCCCCGATGTTACAGACTCAATCTAGCGTCGTCTTGACGCCATCGTCAAACAATGGTTCTACGGCACCATCTCCAAAGACCTGTTGTGCACTATCATGAAAACAGGTGCTACGACACGTGAACTTTGGGTCCGCACTAGAAGAAATCTATCAGGACAATAAAAATACTCGGGTCGTATATTTGGAAGAACAATTCAATAATACCCGCCTCGAGAATTTTAACAACATGTCAGAATATTATAAGCAACTGAAACTCATAATCGATCAACTATCCAACGTCGGGACTTCTGTTTCAGAAACCAAGATGCTGCTTCAACTTGTTGCGGGTTTACTAAAAGGTGAATATGACACACTCGCAACAATGATTCAACAAGCCGACCCTCTCCCAAGTTTCAACAAGGAACGTTCACAACTATTGTTGGAAGAAACTAGACGTGCTAAACAAGAGGAACATAATCAAAAGGCGTTAGCCGTTGACGGGATGGAAACACCTACGGCCAGCAGCAACCAGCCACCACAGCATGTCTAGTAGTAGCAGCAGGCCAGTGGCGGAGGTCATGGCGGCAGAGGTCGCAACAACAAAGGCAAGGGCCGCGGAAAGGGCCAACGCAACCAGTGGGCTAGACAGCAGCCAACCACTGGACAACAGCAATCCTGGAACCAACAGCAGCAGTGGTCCAACCAGCAGCAGCAGTGGCCCAACCAGCAGCAGTGGGCCTCGCCTACATGCCCATACCCGACTGCAGGGGCCCAGTTCTAGCAGCCTTGGTCGACTGGCCTCTTGGGCCTTGCCCCAGCCACCAAGCAGGCCCATTAGCAGCAGTAGCAGGCCCACCTGATTGCAGTCCAGTAGAAGCAGTCCAGCAGCCTGGCCCCGACTGATTTGGGCCAGGCCTACACCACCGTGAACCTTTAATAGCCCGATGACAATTGGTACATGGACACCGGAGCCACATCTCACCTCACCCTGTCGTCAGGTAACCTATCTCAACTACGTCGGTTAAAGTGTCCTTAATTTATTACTGTCGGTAATGGTCATCGCATTCCAATTAAAGGTTACGGTAATACACATACCAAACATCCACACCCACCTTTCTCCCTAAACCACGTCCTATACACACCTAACATCATTAAAAACTTAATCTCTGTTAGAAAATTCACTAGCAATAATTCTATGTCTGTCGAATTTGACCCTTTTGGTTTTTCTGTGAAGGAACTCAATACGGGGAAAATTCTTACACGCTGCAATAGTGTGGGAGATCTCTACCCATTCACTCAATCTTCCGTTGTCAGACCGCAAACACCTCTATCCCTTGCGGCGATCTCTCCCTCAACTTGACACAACAGACTCGGACACCCCGGAGACCCAGTTTTTACTTTTCTTAGGACTTCTAAACGTATACAATGTAATAATGGAAAAATTGCCCAACACTATTTTTCTTGTCCACTAGGAAAACATTCTCGTCTTCCATTTGTGTCATCAAACAGTGTTACTTTTTCTCCCATTGATATTGTTCATGCTGATTTGTGGACATCTCCGATTGTTAGCTCTTTGGGTCATAAATTCTATCTAGTATTCTTGGATAATTTTTCACACTTTGTCTAGATTTACCCACTGAAATTCAAATATGAAGTTTTTGCAAAATTCCTCGAGTTTCAAAAATTCATTAAAACACAATTTGAAAAATCTATCAAATCATTCCAATGTGATAATGGACGAGAATTTAATAACTCAGCATTTCACAACTTCTGTTCTAAACAAGGCATGGTTTTCCATTTTTCTTGTCCCTATACTTCTTCCCAAAATGGAAAGGCTGAACGAATTATACGTACCATCAATAACATGGTTCACACACTCATGTTTCATGCCTGTCTACCACCGCCTTTCTAGATCTATGCTGTCAAAATGGTAGAATCCCTTCTTAATATTTTACCAACTAGCACACTCCAAAACAAGACCCCCACCGAAATCTTATACCCCGTAGGCTACCATCATATGATCACCTACGTATTTTTGGATGCTTATGCTACCCCAACATAGCCTCCACTGCACCTCACAAACTTGCCCCTCGCACTTTGCCATGTGTCTTTCTTGGTCTATCTCCTAATCATCGGGGCTACTTGTGATATGACATTGCTACTCGCAAAATCATCATCTCCCGTCACGTCACCTTTGACGAGATAACCTTTCCTTTTTCCAATCTCCAGAAATTTCAGACCACCGATTACTTCTTTCTCGATGAACCAAGTCTGTCCCTGGTCATCCAAAATCTGTACCAACAGCAGTCCACTATCCCGACAACATCGTCCTCACTATTCTGACCTCCGGCACCGGTGCTCTGGCCGACAACACCACTGGTGCCTTGGTAGTCTTTGTCGGCCCTCGGAAGCAATGCTTCCACCCAGTCCAGCTCCATGATCTCGGTCTAATACCCATACACCACCCATACTGCCTCCAGCCGAGTCTCCTGCACCTCCAGCACCACTGTTGCCCCTTAGCCCAGCAACCAGTCCCGCAGCCATGCTGCCTCCCAACCTAGCAACCTGTCCTGCAACTATGCAGCCTCCCAGTCTCGATCTCCCACTGCTGCCCTCTCACCCCATGGAGACTCGTGCACAATACGGAATCTTCAAACCCAAGGTTCACTTCAATCTCTCCACACAAATCTTATCACCCATTCCAAAGAATCCAAAACTAGCTAAACTGGACCCTAATTGGAATGCGGCCATTTGCGAAGAGTTTAACGCTTTAAACAAGCAAAACACTTGGGATTTGGTACCTAGACCAGCTGGTGTGAATGCTATCCGGTGTATGTGGCTATTTCGTCACAAGTTCATAGACAATGGTGACTTAGAGAGGTATAAGGCAAGACTAATTGCCAATGGCACTAATCAGTAGGAGGGTATTGATTGTGGTGAGACATTCAGTCCGATTGTTAAACCGGCCACTATTCGAACTGTTCTCAATATTGCTATGGGCATGCATTGGTCGATTCATGAGCTTGATGTCAAGAATGCATTTCTTCATGGGGATGTGAAAGAGACTGTGTACATGTATCAGCCTCCTGGCTTTGTTCATCCGAAAGCTCCACACTTTGTGTGTCATCTCAGGAAGTCATTGTATGGATTAAAACAGGCACCCCGCGCTTGGTATGATCGGTTCGCCGGGTATCTTCTGCAGATTTGTTTTGTATGTAGTAGGTGTGATAACTCTCTCTTCACTTTTCACCAAGGTAGCATCACTGTATATTTGCTATTGACGGGTTGAAGAATGAAATCATTGCTCTACTCAAAACTGAATTTTCTATGACTGACTTGGGCAAGCTAAGTTATTTTTTGGGTATATCGGTGACCAGATCTGCAACCACTATGTTCATGTGTCAGTGTAAGTATGTAGAAGAGATAGTGTACAGGGCCAAGATGGCAAATTGTAAAATTATGCCAACTCCGGTGGACTCAAAATCTAAGCTTAGTGCCAATGACGGTGCGCCAGTTTCTATCGTAGTCTAGCAGGTGCTCTTCAGTATCTTACATTCACTAGGCCTGATATTGCATATGTGGTTCAGCAGGTGTGTCTGTTCATGCACGACCCCCAAGAGTCCTATTTTGCCTCCCTCAAACGTATTATCAGATACGTTAAGGGCACACTAGACTTCGGATTACATCTATACCCCTCTGCCCCAACCAAGCTACTTGCCTACACGGATGCAGATTGGGCAGGATGCCCCGACACACGTCGCTCCACCTCAGGGTACTATATATTTCTTGGGGATAATCTTATCTCATGGTCCGCCAAGCGGCAGGCCACAGTTTCCCGTTCGAGTGCTGAAGTAGAATATCACGGTGTTGCTAACGTAGTTGCTGAGATCTGTTGGCTCCAAAATCTTCTTTTGGAACTCCAGTGTCCACTCCGCAAGGCGTCTATAGTCTATTGTTACAACATATCTGCCATATATATGTCTCATAATCCGGTCCAACATCAGCGGACTAAGCATATTGAGATGGATATCCACTTTGTGCGAGAAAAGGTTGCCCGTGGTCAGGTCAAAATATTACACGTGCCTTCCTCTTATCAGTATGCAGACATCTTCACAAAGGGACTACCGCGACAGCTCTTCACCGACTGCCGATCCAGCCTTAGCGTTCGGCCTCCTCCCGCTCCGTCTGAGGGGGAGTATTAGCGAATATTCTCTGTATATTTTGTAATTATGATAGATGTATATTTAAGGTAACTTAAGATTCTAATTATATTAGGAATCAACCTTTGTAATGTAAGTTAGGATTCGTACCATATTAGGAATCAACCTTTGTACATCTATATATATTGTGAATAATGAAAGAAATCTCGAAGGGAAATTATTCTATCTTTCAGAATTAAGTACATACAGCAGCACTGATATGGTCAACATGAGCCTGCATGACATGCATTTTCAGCATTAACAATATAGAAACTCATATCATTGCAAAGTCTTTGTCAAACAAAGTCATAATTCTTTGTAAAATAATCCATTAATTCATAGGCTTGTGCAAGAGTAGTGCAAGCTTTTTATCCTGTCTCCCTTTTATTTTTGTCATCCTTTTCAATCTGTTGGCTCTTTTCACTAGTATTAATTAATTATATTGTTGGTTGATGAATGTATCAACTAAATTTTGCAAAAACGTGGATGATACCTATGCCTGGAAAATAAGGAAGGAGAATAATTGACATTTTAATCCTAATATTAAATATCCCGTAGATCTTTCAATTTATCTTTCTTTTTTTCTTTCACTTCTCGTTCTGTTTTTCCCATCGTTTGATAAAATCATAGGTTGCAAATTCAATCTGGAAATACTTTTATATTATTCGCTACAAAAACTAAATCCTATGTTCATGTATAATTCAAATGTTTTAAACTTCGAAATGTATACCGCACTACTTCTTTTTCTTCACATTATTGCATGTCAACATTAAGTTGCTTGCAACTTATAGAGAGAGGAAGAGATAGAATAAATAATTAGTATTTGAGGATTAATTACTAATAATTTTAGTTATTTTAAGATTAGTGCAACTTTTAGGTGTAATGATGGCTCAATTATTGGGAAGTTCTGCACGTCCTATATACTCCACTTTACTTTTTCTCTTTTGTTACATTCCCACTCTTATTTCCATTCTTTTTCGTGGGTTGGCCTTTTGTCATGTTTTGTTGCACTAACTTTCTCCCAATATTGTATTACCTGTGTCTTGTCTTTGAACATTCACCTAACGTCTTCTACACACCCTTGGGTTGATGATTTTCTTTCCTATAGCAACCCCCAGTAGTTAAATTTTTAACTCGAATGATGCACATAAAGTAAAATATTCCGTTCTCATCAAGAAATTAAGTAGGTGTTTGGATGATATTTTCTTGAAGTTGAATAAGAGGAGCATGTTGCTTGTGTCTTGAATTTTATGAATACTAATTATGTTAGATTTTTAGTAGTTTTGGAAAACCAAATTTCCTTGTAATTTGGGAAAACCATTATCCTTGTACGTTTGGTAAATCATCCCTGGTAGGATTAAGATTACTTGGGATCTATATAAAGGGGTTGTGATTCGGGATTATTTTTATTGTATATGTTTTCTCATTCATAGTGGAAAAACTCTCTCCGCTTTTGGCACGATGACTAGGCTCGCCCAAATCCCGTTAAGTTTTTGCGTTTGTTGTGTGTGGTTGTGTGGTAGTTAACTCACGAATTTCACAACAATTGATATCAAAACTTTGGTTCAAATTTTCTATACACAATCTAGGGTTGAGATAGGTTCTTTATCTTCAACAAAGTACGAAGTAAAGAAATTCGATGGTGGATCTAGTTTCGGTCTATGAAAACTTAATATCAGATCATACCTTGTCTTATAAAAGTTATGAAATGTAATTGATGAGGATTTTCTTGAAGAGATGAAACAGTTTGAGAAGGCATACTTGAAGGAGATGGCTTTGAATGTGATTTTCATGAACGACACATATAGTGTTCTTTGTGAGATTATTGTAGAAAATTTTGCATCAAAGGCATGGAAAAAGCTGGAAGATCTGTATTCTAGGAAATTGTTGACAAATCACATTTTCCTATAAAAAAAAGAGGTTGTACAGTTTCTATATGAACCAAGGTACACCTTTTAAAACTCGCCTTGATGAGTTTAATTCAATTATAATGAACCTAAATGTAGAATTGTATTAATCTCCCTTGGGGAACCTTTCTCATTAATACAAAATATATATATGAGTACAATGTGGAATCATTATATAATAGGGATCCTAATTCTACCATAATTACATAATACTAAATATGGTAAATATGTTACATGATACACGGCTAATACACCCCCTCAGTCTGAACGAGAGAAGGTCGGACGCTAAGGCTGGATCTAAAATCAAGAAAGAGTTGTCTAGGAAGACCTTTTGTAAATATATCCGCATACTGATAAGATGAGAGCACATATAAAACTTTGATGTGACCGAGAGCAACCTTCTCACAAACAAAGTGGATGTCCATCACAATATGTTTGGTTCACTGATGCTGAACCAAATTATGAGATAAATAGATAGCGGATATGTTATCACAATAAACCAAAGACGCCTTACGCAACGGACACTGGAGCTCCAAAAGAAGGTTTCGGAGCCAACAGATCTCAGCAACAACATTAGCAACACCTATGTACTCTACTTTTGCGCTCGAACGGGATAATATGGCTTGTCTCTTGGCAGACCACGAAATGAGATTATCCCCCAAGAATAAACAATAGCCTGATATGGATCGTCGCGTGTCTGGACAGCCTGCCCAATCATCATTCATATATGATAACAACCTGGTTGGTGCTGAGAGGTAGAGATGCAATCCATAATCAAGTGTGCCCTTAACGTATCGAATGATACGTTTGAGGGCAGTGAAATGAGGCTCACTGGGGCATGCATGTATAAACATACATGCTCAATAACATAAGCAATATCAGGTCTGGTGAAAGTAAGGTACTGTAGTGCACCTGCAAGACTCCGGTAGAGAGTGAGATCTGACACTGGATCACCATCCAAAGCACTGAGCTTTGATTTAGAATCAACTGGAGTAGACATGATCTTGCAATTTGCCATTTTCGCCTTGTACACAGTCTCCTCTGAATACTTACGTTGACAAAGGAACATAGTATCTACGGATCTAGTCACTAAAATCTCCAAAAAATAGCTCAACTTTCCTAACTCAGTCATAACAAATTATGTTTTGAGCAATGCAATGATCTCATTTTTTAACAACTCAGATGAGGCAGTAAGCACAATATCATCCGCATACAATAATAAATATGAAATGCTACTACCTCTATGAAAAATAAATAGAGAATTACCACACTTGCTGCATACAAACCCAAGCTGTATGATATACTGGGCAAAGCAATCATACCACACTCTAGGATCCTGTTTCTGGACATAAAGTAACTTACGAAGACGACATACATACTGAGGGGCTGTTGGATGGACAAAACCAGGCGGCTGGTGCATGTAAATAGTTTCTTTTAAATCCCCATGTAGAAAGACATTTTTTACATCAAGCTGATGAATTGGCCAATGCTTACCCATAGCAATGCTCAGAACTGTGTGAATAGTGGTCGGTTTCATAATCGGACTGAAAATTTTACCACAGTCAGTACCCTCCTGCTGATTTGTGCAATTAGCCACACGTCTTGCTTTATATCTCTCAAGGTGACAACTATCTCTGTATTTGTGGAAAGAAAGCCACATGCATTGGGCACATTCATCCCCTCCGGTCTAGGAACCAAGTCCCAAGTGTACTCTTTCGTTAAAACAATAAATTTCTCACACATGGCTGCATTCCAATTTGGGTCTAGTTTGGCCAATTTTGCCTTTTTGGAAATTGGGGATATTGTTTAAGTGGATAGGTTAAAGTGGACTTTAGGTTTGAAAATCCCGTGTTGGGCACGTATTTTCATATGGTGTGAAGGGGCAGGGATGTGCGGGGTGGGTCTGCTGGGTGTGGGGCCTAGGTGTTTGGACCCTTATTATTAGGAATAGTTTCAGCAAATATGCCCTTTGTCACTTTATCTAAACGTAGTGTTTCATAAATAAACTACACAACAACTATTTTGGTTCTTTCATTTCACGAGAAGTAGAGAAATTTGGAGCAACCTTTCTCCTTGGATATTATTCATAGCATAAAGTATTTTGTGCAGCAACGTGTTCCAATTTAAAGCAGATTGGAGATTACTTCGTAGTAAAGTAAAGAAATGGGATTTCAAAAAAAAAAGGAGCGACTAAAGTACGACTCATCATCTACGACATTCCACGAGCTCGTATGAGCATCTAAGATTAAGCGTATAATGGAAGAATTGACTAGTCGTAGTCATTCGAAGGTTGAGTGGTATGTTAAGAAAAATTATTTCTTTCTTTTGGCATGTTCCATGTAACGAAATGTAAACGTAATGTTGTTCCATAAATTGTTCTACATTTAGTAGTTAAGGATGTTCCTGTTATTAATTCCTATGTTAAAAGCATGTATAAATATGTTCTTAAATCCTTTTTGAGGTATATGGGAAAGATGTTAAGATTCCCAATGTTAGCCGAAGGTACAAGGATATTCTGTTATCCGATAAGTTCAGAATATTTTATTGTCATCCATGCATTTGCATTATATCCATGTACCACTATAGACCCACTTGTGTTATATACACTAATATATGTTATGAAATATATATATGTAGGGGATGGAGAAAAGGGAATGGAATTATATACGCAACATCACCTGCATGTGGTATAGATATCACGAAAATAAAGATGTCCAATGAGGCTAATATGATAATGATTATGCCCACATGGGCTGTTATGGGAAGGAAGATGCCCGATGAGGCCAATATATATATATATATATATATACTGCATTTGCATTATGCATAACAATTAGGAATATTATGGTCGTCAGAGGCGTTCATTAATGGTCGGCTGTTTCGGTTGGCTGTTGCAATTGGCTAATTTTGTCGACTGTTTCTGTTTTAGTTTATTGTTATATCCCTGTTATGCTATTGTTCATGCCTGACATATTAAGTACATTAGTCGTACTGACGTCCCTTTTATCGGGGGACGCTGCATTTTATGTCCACAGGCTCAGGTAAAGAGGGTGGCGGTTCGCGCTAGTAGGTTGCCGGTTCAGCTGATATTGGAGCACTCTACTTCATTCAGAGTTGTAGTCTGGTCGTGGTATGATATTGTGTATATGTATATGGGTATGGCAGGGCCCTGTCCCGACCTTGTGATGTCATGTACTCTTTAGAGGCTTGTAGACAGTTGTCTTGTGTATAGTAGTTAAGTATGGCCCTATCGACCGTGACCTATGTGTTAGCCGAATATTTAATAACAACCCTTCGTGGCCATGTTTGGTTTCGGTTAGTTAGAAAGCATCTGAAGAGTGGCGCTCGGCAGGTAAGGTCCGGGCGCCCGTCATGACCCTCCGATTTGGGTCGTGACAAACATGGTATCAGAGCAAGTCTGTCATAGAGAGTCTACAAGTCGTGTCTTGTTTATGGGTGTGTTGTGCACCACACTTATAGACAGGAGGCTACATGGCATCTACGATAATGGTTACCTTCCTTGTTGATCTAGAATCGTGCTATAGAGCTGAGTTGTAAGAATTCTCTTTGTAAACCCTATCGTGTTTATGATTACAACAATGCCTTCTTCCAATAGGGCTATGATTAGCAGGGAGATTAAGGCTAGATTGAGTGTAAATACGAGTAGTATGCTCTCTATTAAGACAGATACGTCAGAGGATATGAGTAGGTTGCTGTTAGGTAGATTTTAGTACTGTTTTAGAGTGTGTTTTAGGGAGTCTTTAGTTTTTCTTTTATTTTTTTTGTGCAGTATTATGCGTGTGTTTTGAGTTTTCAGGCTTTAAACGATTCAGAAATAAATAAGGTGAATCCAAAGGAAATAGACGATTATTAAGGACAAAAATGCATAGCTGGTCACAAGAAATGAGTCAAAGAAGCCCTGGAAAGCAATTTAATCGAATTCCGAACTAAGAAGGCTGAAGAGCCTCGGCGCTATAGAGTCGCGACACTCAACATTAGTGCTGCGGCGCCCCTCACGCAGTGTGCAAATGATTTTTAGAAAGGAATTAGCGTCGCGGCACTCTAATAGCGGAGCTGCGACGCCGATGACGTCGGGACAACAAAAAACCTAAATTTAACAAAGGCAAAAAGGTCTATTATGGGGTTTTTCATGATATATATTGGGGCAACGTTTTTCTGAAAGAAAAAGAACACTTTTGGAGGTAAGAAACAAGAGAACAAGGAACCATAAGAGATATCTATTGTTCAAGTTCTTTTCCTTTTTTTTTTACTTTAATTCAGTTTATGTTGGATATTAAGTTAATTAGTTTTCTTAGCATGTCTAGGAGCTAATTACTTTATTAGGATTTTCCGTCGAATCACTTGAAACTCTATTATGAATTAATGCATTGTTGATGTTCTTTTTCATCTATTAAAATCTATTCAACTTGCGGTTATTAAATGATAATTAATTGGCCTTTAGTTTTCATTATCTATATGAGTTCAAATCGAGATCTGAGAAGGGAGATTTGAATATGCTATAGTTGATTAGATGTAGGTTTAATCTTGAATGAAAGTATTATGATTGCCTGTGTAGCGTTTTAGGTTATTGATCTTAATCCTCCTATGTGGTCTAACTTATCATAGAAATATAGAAAGTTCTCACTTAGGTTGAGTTTTTATATGTCCTAACCGGAATATAGAACATCTCAGTTAACCTGCTATCTTAACAAGAAGAAGAATCACTAGTCTTGCATTAATGAATGATTAGAAAGTTTAGGAGATTGAAAACCCTAATTCCTTCATTACTGAATTAAACCTCGTGTGTTTTCATTGCTATTTTATTCTAGAAATTCATGTTAGTTTGTTAATTCTTTAGTTAGAAATCATCACTTATATTCGTTAGCCAAATAGAAACTAAATATTAGTTAATTGGTACTTAATAAATCAATATCTGTGAACGATACTCGGTCTTACCGAAATTTATTACAAATTGCGATACGTACACTTGCGTAGCAGCTAGAAATATCGCAAAACATTTTTGGCGTTGTTGCTGGGGACTGAAGTGTTATCAATATCATAATAATCAATCTTATTTCTAATTTGGTTGTTCCTAGAACACATTTTATTATTATTAATTTTTTTTTAAATTTTGTTTTTGATCTACGTGCAATGTTTGTGATCATTTTCAGGTAGTTTTGGTAGATGCGAAGCAAAAGAGAAGCAGACATCCTTGTTCCTCTGAATCCTGAGATTGAAAAAGCATGCAAGCAGAACCGAAAGAACAAAAGAATTGTTGACTCAACCGCTATGGATAATCAACATAATAATGATGTGGTGAATAGAGGGGTGCCAGAAATGGTGCAGGAGCAAGCTCAGAATTCCGTTGTGAGAAGCTTACGAGATTATATACTTCCAACTGTTACAGGTGTGCAGACTTGTATAAGACCACAAGCTGTGGAGTCAAATAATTTTGAGATAAAGCCAACAATCCTGTAGATGGTCCATAACACAGTTCAGTTTGGAGGTTTACCCTCTAAAGATCCACATATGCACTTGGCCAATTTCTTGGAGTTATGTGCAACATTCAAACACAATGGTGTGACTGATGATGCCATTAGATTGAGGCTCTTCCCATTCTCACTAAGGGACCTAGCCAAAAGCTGGTTGAACTCTCTACAAGCTAACTCCATCACTACGTGGCAAGACTTGGCTTAGAATTTTCTTGCAAAATTCTTCCCTCCATCAAAGGCTGCTAAACTAAGAGGAGAACTAAACAACTTCTACCAGCTGGACGAAGAATCTCTATATGATGCTTGGGAAAGATTGAAAGAGTTGCAAAGGAAATGTCCTCATTATGAGCTTGAGCAGTTGATGTTAGTTCATAATTTTTACAATGGGTTGTGTGGTACGACCCGAACCATAATTGATGTTGCTGCTGGAGGGACATTCATGAGCAAGAGTGCTAATGAAGTGCATGAGCTGTTGGAAGATATGACCATAAATAACCATCAGTGGTCCGATGAAAAACCGACCAACATCAGAAAAGTGGCTAGAGTTCATGAGTTAGATGCCATCACCGCGTTAACTGCTCAAGTTGCTTCTTTGACAAAGCAAGTACAACAAAATACTATGTCCGCAAATGTTGTTCACATGCAAGTGGTTTGTGAAATCTGTGGAGGACCACATCCTTTTAATTATTGCACATCAGCGAATCCCATCAATGTACCTATGGACCAAGCTCAGGTTCAAGCATTTGGGAATTTTCAGAGGCCATACAACAATCAATTCTCCAATACTTATAATCCTGGGTGGAGGAATCACCCTAATTTTTCATGGAGAAATTGCCAGAACCAGCAGCCACAATTCTAAGGGTAGTATCAACAAAACAATCAACAACAGCCGATGAGTCAAGCTTCGTCATTTCAGCAGCCCAAACCACAAGTTCAACAAGCTGAACCCAATGAATTGCAAGCAACTTTGTTGACTCTCACCAATTTCCAGACTCAGTTCATGACTGAAATGAGATCTTCTATCCGAAAGCTGTTAACACAAGTGGGTCAGCTAGCAAATATGTTAAACAACAGATCGCAGAGGAATCTCCCTAGCAATACTGTTATAAATTCGAAGGAGCAATGTCAGGCTATAAATTTGAGAAGTAGTAAGCAAGTTGAACGAGTTGCACCTCTACCGTCTGTGGAGAAGGAGGGGGTTCCTGAAGACCACCCCACGGTGGAAAAGGCACCACCAGCAGTGAGTAATGAGCCTCAAATCAGAATTCCATACCCGCAGAGGCTTAGAAAAAATTCTTTGGATAAATAATTTTCCAAGTTTTTGGAAATATTCAAGAAGCTGCACATAAATTTTTCCCTTTGCTGAAGCCTTAGAGCAAATGTCAGTTATGTCAAATTCATGAAAGAAATTCTCTCTAAAAAATAGAAAAATGGGAGATTATGAGACTGTGGCGTTAACTGAAGAGTGCAGCACTATTTTTCAAAAGAAGTTTCCCCAGAAGTTGACAGATCCAGGGATCTTCACTATTCCCTGCACTATCGGGAATTTTGAATGCCCGCATGCGTTGTGCAATTTGGGGGAAAGTATCAACCTGATGCCCTTATATGTGTTTCGTAGACTTGGTTTGGGTGAAGCCAGGCCTACAACAGTTACCTTGCAGTTAGCAGATCGCTCAATCAAGCATTATCTACGGAGAATTATTGAGGATGTGTTAGTTAAAGTGGACAAATTCATTTTTCCTGCTGATTTTATTGTCCTTGACATGGAGGAGGATACTGATGTGCCTATAATTCTTGGGAGATGATTTTTAGCCATGGGAAAAGCACTTATAGATGTTCAGAAGGGGGAGTTGAGACTCCGAGTACAGGGCAAAGAGGTGGTCTTCAATGTATTCAAGTCGATATCGTATCCCAGAGCAAGTGACGACTGTTTTTACATTGATGTAATTGACCAAGCGGTTGCTGAGGAAAGCTTCAAGAGTACTGATGCTCTTGAAGTAGCATTAACACAATGCGAAGAAAATGAGAGCAGGCCTTCAATTGAGGCACAAAGTAGGTTGAATCCAACTATGAAGGAGGTGATGAGAAAAGAGATCATGAAATGAAGAGGAAATCTACGTCCAGCTAAATGATGTTAAACGACAGTGGTATTGGGAGGCAACCCAATATTTTAATTCTGTTATGTCACGACCCGACCCGACGGGCCGCGACTAACCGCCCTAATGACGTCATTATCCTGACCTGTCTCACATAATCCAACTAACACCTAATGAGTTTGAAATCCCGCAGTATAATGTTGCAATAACAACATATGCCAGGGTAGGCAAGCCGACAAGGCTGCCTTTACCCCCGAATGTACCTGCCTCCTGAGTAGTCACAACTAGCCAACACAATACAACAGGCAAGCCGACAAGGCTGCCACTAGATAATATCATATATACACGGGGACACCCCAATACAGAGTACAATAGCATGACTGACCAAAACAGAGTTATAACCCTTACATAAGTACAACCCACAACTGTCTACAGACCTCTATAAGAAGGACAACGACATATGACGGGACAGGGCCCCGTCGTGCTCCTAAATATACATAAATCAAAACGATAGGGTTCTGTACAAAATGGTAATGCTCTGGATTAAAGGAGCTTTCCAAACAGCTGCGCAGGAACCTAAACCGTAGGGTTACCAAACTGAGCACTTGTACCTGCGGGCATGAACGCAGCCCCCCGAAGAAAGGGGGTCAGTACGAAATAATGTACTGAGTATGTAAACATGAAATACTGCAAATGAGATCATAAGTAGCCAATGGATAACAAGAGGTCAGTATAAAAATCAGGATCCAAATCCAACTGTGCCATAAACAATAAAAGTCAGTTGTGCCTTATAAAAATGAGAGTCAAGTCAAGAAAACATGAATGTCTGTCCATATACATATATATACTTGTAACATAACCCGGCCTACTAATGCGGGACTCGGTGGAATCATATCGTAACCCGGACCATATTGGGACTCGGTGAAGTCATATCATAACCCGGCCCATTCTGGGACTCGGTAAAGTCATATCATAACCCGACCCATTCTGGGACTCGGTAAAGTCATATCATAACCCGGCCCATTCTAGGACTCGGTAAAGTCATATCATAACCCAGCCCATTCTGGGACTCGGTGAAAAATGCAAGGCTGTGCACGAACATAACCCGGCCCGGGACTCGGTGAAGTGAAGTAATAACACTTAGCACGAGTAGATTTCATGAGTAACCATATGCAATCAAAATTTTCATTTGACTCCCAATAAAATTATTATAATAATGTCATAATAAACTCTTTACTGAAAAATCATAGGCACTTTTCATAACTAACATCTTTAGGAATTAAACTGTATAAGAATCATGTACGTCCGCCGTACCTTCATTAAATAAAAATCATGTCAAAGAAAGAAGAAATAGTTCACATACCTCTTAGACGAACTAATCAACTCAATATTAGAGTACGTCTCGTTTTAGAACTTCAACCTATAATAATGGTAATACGTTCGTCAATTCTATGATCACTGGCATACTTTATATCGAATAACAACTTCCTATTTTATAAAAATTCGGGCAGCACTTCCCTTGTTTATACATGTTTCCACAACTTCTAAACGAGGCTAACAACATCAATAACCAAGCACCAATTAAGGGCACAACCAAAACAATAACAAAGGGGATTTACACACCCCTTCTCATGTAAATTTAGCATCTTAATCCACATTAAAACAGCCCACAAAAACAGTTCATGTCCATCTCAACATGTCCAACGATTTCATGCAAGTTCTTGGCCACAACATGTCATAATTTCATAACTCTTCTCTTAACTCCTAAAATCCAATTCCCTATTTCAATACTTCCATATAACTAATTTAAACTTTAATATCAATGTTTCCTTTCAATTTCATCATGCAATTAGTGATAATAATAACAACAATAACCAACGAATCCAACAATCACCAAAATCTGTCTCAAATTGGCAACTAGCCCAAAATTGTCACATGCATTGTTTAAATTCCAAATTTTCCTTAATACAAATTCATATCCTTAATTCTAACAACATGCATTCCAATTAAATTATAGAAAGAAAAATTGTATACCTCAATTTCGTCCAAAACAGTGCGCACAATTTACTCACTGCCCGGGTCTGAAAATCCCCACTGTTTTCGTATTTCTATCCCTTTTTTGTTCACTTCTTCAACTCCAATTGACATGCACGTGTTCTACAATGTTAAGCCATCATCCCTACACATTTGTCTTCCAAAATTTCATCCCAAAATCTCAAATTTTCTGGGCAGATTCTCGGCAAGTAGTGGCTGCTTTTGCCACTATTTTTGTTGTTGTTTTGGCTTCCAATTTTTGGTGAAAATGTACTCTAAGAAGAGGAGATAAAAACCTTAAATTTGGTTATGGGTGGAGAGTTTTTCGGCTGAGCTTGTAGGAGAGAATGAGAGGAGAGTTTTTGGTTAAGTTAGAATGAAGATGAAGAGGTAAGTGTAGGTTTATAAAAAAAATCTGAATTTTCTTGTTACACTTTGGCCCCTCAAGTTCTTCATTTAAAAAAAAATCTCAAACCCACTTCTTTTAATTTCCAAGAATTTCATAATCCTCGTATCCTCTTGTATACTAATTTCCGGTATTTGAATCCTATTTCCTTAATCTTACGAGGTGTAACATTCTTCCCCACTTAGAAACATTCGTCCTCGAATGTTCATAATAAGTCTTATGCTAGAAAATTTTTGGCAGAGTCTCGTTTACAACTATTTCCATCCACCTGGAGTCATAGGGAACAAGTAAGGATATTTCTTCTTCATTTCATCTTCTGCCTCCCAAGTCATTTCCTCCCTATTGTTGTTTCGCCACAATACCTTGACGGAAGCCACATCCTTCGTCTGTAATCTCCTGACCTGGCGATCAAGTATGGCTATGGGACTTTCCTCATAAGACAGCTCCTCTATCACCTGGACATCATCTACTGGGAAGACTTTGGAAGGATCACCAATACACTTACGCAGCATAGATACATGGAAGACTGGATGTACCGCCTCCAATTCAGATGGTAGATCCAACTCATAGGCAACCTTGCCTACCCTACGAATGACCTGGTAAAGCCTGATGTACCTTGGGCTAAGCTTCATTTTCTTGCCAAACCTCATCACACCCTTCATGGGTGACACCTTTAGGAACACCCAATCATCAACCTGAAACTCTAAGTGTCGACGTCGATTATCAGCATATGACTTCTGTCGACTCTGTGCTGCTAATAATCTCTCCTGAATGAGCTTCACCTTATCAACAGCTTGATGAATCATGTCTGGGCCGATCAACTTAGTCTCACCTACGTCAAACCAACCAATAGGTGACCTGCACTCCCTCCTGTATAGGGCCTCGTACGGTGCCATCTGGATGCTAGAATAGTAGCTGTTGTTATAGGAAAACTCAATGAGTGGTAAATGATCATCCCAACTACCTCTGAAGTCAATAATCATATCCTCTAATGTCTGGATTGTACGCTCCGCCTGCCCATCCGTTTGAGGATGAAATGCTGTGCTGAGACTCACTTGTGTCCCCAATCCCTTCTGGAATGATCTCTAGAAGTTAGCCGTAAACTGAGCTCCTCGGTCTGATATAATAGATGTGGGAACCCTGTGCAGTCTCACTATCTCCCTGATGTATAGCCTAGCATAATCCTCAGCTGAGTAAGTAGTCCTCATTGGAAGAAAATGGGCTGATTTCGTCAGCCTATCCACGATGACCCATATGGAATCACACTTCCGCTGAGTGCGAGGTAAGCCTGTAATGAAGTCCATATTGATCACTTCCCACTTTCAAGTTAGGATCTCAATCTCCTGCAATAATCCACCAGGCTTCTGATGCTCAACCTTAACCTGCTGACAATTCGGGCACTGGGCAACAAATTCTGCTATGTCTCTTTTCATGCCATCCCACCAATACAAGCATCTAAGGTCATGGTACATCTTCGTCGACCCTGGATGAATGGAATAATGGGCATTGTGTGCCTCTCCCATAACTTGCTGTCGTAGCCCTGCAATATTAGGTACACATAACCTGCCTTCATACCTCAGCATATCATCAGGTGTAACCTCAAATAAAGTATTTCTCTTTCGGAGAGCTGCATCTCTATACCGGGCCAGAACAGGATCCTCATACTGATGTTTCTTTACCTCTTCCACGATAGAGGACTCAACAACATCCCGAATAAGAACCCTGCTATCTCCTGAATCCGCCAACCGGACTCCAAGACTAGCTAGCTTGTGTATCTCACGAACCATCTCCCTTCTGTCTGACTGCACATCCGTCAAGCTACCCATGAATCTAAGGCTAAGAGGATCTGCCACAACATTGGCTTTCCTCGGGTGGTACAAGATATCAACATCATAGTCCTTTAGCAACTCTAGCCACCGCCTCTGCCGTAGGTTCAACTCCTTCTGCTTAAAGATATATTGGAGACTCTTGTGATCCGTATAAATATCAACATGACTCCCATACAAATAATGTCTCCAAATCTTCAGGGCATGAATCACCGCTGCTAGCTCTAAATCATGAGTGGGATAATTCTTTTCATGCTTTCTGAGCTGTCGGGAGGCATAAGCTATAACTTTGCCATGCTGCATCAACACACAACCTAGCCCAATACCTGAAGCATCACAATAGATGACATAACCGTCCGGTCCCTCGGGAAAAGTCAGAATTGGAGTCGTAGTCAACTTATCCTTCAACAACTGGAAACTGTGCTCACAAGCATCAGTCCACTGAAACTTAGCTGCCTTCTGGGTTAGCCTAGTCAAAGGCGCTGAGATCGAGGCAAACTTCTCCACAAACCTTCTGTAATACCCTGCTAGCCCTAGAAAACTGCGTACCTTAGTAGGTGTCGTAGGTCTGGGCCAAGTCTTTACAGCCTCAATCTTCTGTGTATCCACCCGAATACCATCAGCCCCGATAATATGCCCCAAGAATGCCACCGAAGTCAACCAGAACTCACACTTAGAAAACTTGGCATACAACTGCTGGTGCTGGAGGACCCTAAGTACCGTCCTCAAATGGTCTGCATGCTCCTGCTCTGAATGGGAATAAACCAGGATATCATCAATGAATATAATGACGAACATGTCTAAGAATGGCCTGAATACCCGGTTCATCAAATCCATAAACACTGCTGGAGCATTGGTCAGTCCAAAAGACATCACCCTAAACTCATAATGTCCATATCGGGTTCTGAATGCTGTCTTTGGAATATCTGCCTCCCTTACCCGCACCAGATGATAACCTGATCGCAAGTCTATCTTCGAGAAGCACTTAGCACCCTGCAACTGGTCAAATAAATCATCAATCCTGGGAATGGGGGTACCTGTTCTTGATGGTTACCTTGTTCAGCTGCCTATAATCAATACACATCCGCAGCGATCCATCTTTCTTCCTCACAAATAACACTGGTGCTCCCCATGGAGATGTGCTCAGCCTAATAAAGCCTTTCTCTAACAAGTCTCTCAACTGCTCCTTCAACTCCTTCATCTCTGCAGGTGTCATTCTATAAGGAGGAATGGATATAGGTTGGGTACCTGGAAATACATCTACACTGAAATCTATCTCCTGCTCTGGAGGGAGACCTGGAAGATCATCTAGGAACACATCCGGAAACTCACTAACTATCGGAACTGACTGAAGAGCCGGTACCTCCGCTTTTGTATCATGCACCCGAACCAAATGATAGATACAACCTTTTCTGACCATCTTCCTTGCCTTGAGGTATGAAATAAACTTACCCCTCGGCGATGCTGCATTCCCTTTCCATTCTATAACTGGCTCTTTTGGAAACTGAAATCGAACCAACTTCTCCCTACAATCAACGTTGGCAAAATAAGAAGCCAACCAATCCATACCCATAATGACATCAAAGTCGGTCATATCCAACTCTATCAAATCTTCTAAGGTATGACGGCTATTTATCACCACCGAATAATTTTTATACACACGCTCGGCTATAACCGAATCTCCTACTGGTGTAGCTACCTCAAATAGTTCTATCGACTCAGGTTCTATCCCTATTCTATTAGCAATAAGAGGGGATATGTAGGACAAGGTGGAACCTGGATCTATCAAAGCATATACATCACAGAAAAAGACCGATATTATACCAGTAACAACATCTGGTGACGCCTCCTGATCACATCTACTGGCCAAAGCATATATGCGGTTCGAAGGACCGCTACCACGGCCTGCTGGAGTCTGAATACCTCGCCCGGTGGGGCGCATAGCTCTAGATGACGATGAACCAGCACCCGACCCCATAGGCCGAGCCATCCCACCTGAACCACCCATGTTGGGACACTCTCTCATCATATGGCCCTGACGGCCACAAAAGAAGCAAGCACCTGTGGTCGAACGACATTCCCCAATATGAAGCTTACCACAATGAGAGCACCGAGGATAAGATGGCCCCAACTGACTAGAGCCCCTGTTCCTTTGAGAACCCGAAGCCCTGGAGCTCTGTCCGGCTCCTGAATACCCGGGGCGGTCGAACCTCCTGCCCGTAGACTTTAGAGGAGCACTCTGCCGGGCCGAGATAAATATCGACTCTTCTTTGGGCTATGCGCCTCGAGACTCACCGAAATAAGCTGCCGACCTAACCCTCTTATGCTGGTCCCTGTCATGACCTCTGTCTGGCTGTCGCCATCTATGTCGGTCCTCAACCCCCTGTGCGTATGCCTGGATATGAGCAATATCCATACCCGGCTGAAGAGCCACCACCATACAACCATCGATCAGATAATGGTCCAGGCCCATCACAAAGCGATGCACCCTGTGTCCCATATCTGCTACAATAGTGGGTGCGTATCTGACCAATGAATCAAACTCCAGGCTATACTCACGAATGGTCCTGCCACTCTGCCTCAACTGTAAGAATCTGTCCACTCTAGCTCTCCTCATCTCAGGAGGCGAGAAGTGACCAAAGAAGGCCTCTATAAACTCCTCCCATGTAGCTGGAGGAACATCCTCTCCCCTGGACAACTCCCAAGACTCATACCAATTTGTAGCTATATCCCGCATCCTATACGAAGCCAACTCCACAGACTTCGGTCTTGAAGCCACGATTACCCTCAAGTGTTTGCATCTGTCGGATAAACTCACGTGGGTCATCCTCGGGCCTTGACCGAAAAACTACGGTGGACTACACTCAAGAAATCACGGACCCTCAAACTATCTCGCTCTGGGGCCAACTCCTGGTCCTCGTCTATAAGTCCGCCTCGCCACTAACCTAGTCGCCCGGTTGCCTTTGTATCTCTCATGGCTCGCCCTTCCGCCCCATTTGTGAGCCGAGGCTCAGTCTTTGGGCCTCGGAAACTGGTGATGTTGCCCCCTAAACTAGAACCTCTAGTGGTGGCGACGAAGCAGAGCTCATCGACTGGGGCACAGTCTCTGGCATAGACTGAGTACGGGACCTAGTAACTCTCTGAATCCGACTAGTATCTCCCGCTGTACGCTTGCCCTTCTGGGCTGCTATCATTTTCTTCGGGGGCATAGCTGTAAACATAGTAAGTCGTCAGAAAGGGATTATCCTAATAACATAGCTCTATTGAACGATCTAAGATATGAAAGAATATAAACCAATCCTAAATGCCCTGTATCCTACTGCGTATAAGTATGGTGCACAACATACCCATACGCAAGACTCTACTAGACACGGTCTGTAGACATTCCGAGGACTAACTACTTTGATACCACTTTTGTCATGACCCGACCCGACGGGCCGCGACTAACCGCCCTAATGACGTCATTATCCTGACCTGTCACACATAATCCAACTAACACCTAATGAGTCTGAAATCCAGGAGCATAATGCTGCAATAACAACATATGCCAGTGTAGGCAAGCCGACAAGGCTGCCTTTATCCCCGAATGTACCTGCCTCCTGAGGAGTCATAACTAGCCAACACAATACAACAGGCAAGCCGACAAGGCTGCCACTAGATAATATCATATATACACGGGGATACCCCAATACAGAGTACAATAGCATGACTGACCAAAACAGAGTTATAACCCTTACATAAGTACAACCCACAACTGTCTACAGACCTCTATAAGAAGGACAACGACATATGACGGGACAGGGCCCCGTCGTGCTCCTAAATATACATAAATCAAAATGATAGGGTTCTGTACAAAATGGTAATGCTCTGGATTAAAGGAGCTTTCCAAACAGCTGCGCAGGAACCTAAACCGTAGGGTTACCAAACTGAGCACTTGTACCTGCGGGCATGAACGCGACCCGAGAAAGGGGGTCGATTTAAATAATGTACTGAGTATGTAAACATGAAATCTCGCAAATGAGATCATAAGTAGCCAATGGATAACAAGAGGTCAGTATAAAAATCAGGATCCAAATCCAACTGTGCCATAAACAATAAAAGTCAGTTGTGCCTTATAAAAATGAGAGTCAAGTCAAGAAAACATGAATGTCTGTCCATATACATATATATACTTGTAACATAACCCGGCCTACTAATGCGGGACTCGGTGGAATCATATCGTAACCCGGACCATATTGGGACTCGGTGAAGTCATATCATAACCCGACCCATTCTGGGACTCGGTAAAGTCATATCATAACCCGACCCATTCTGGGACTCGGTAAAGTCATATCATAACCCGGCCCATTCTGGGACTCGGTAAAGTCATATCATAACCCGGCCCATTCTGGGACTCGGTGAAAAATGCAAGGCTGTGCACGAACATAACCCGGCCCGGGACTCGGTGAAGTGAAGTAATAACAATAAAATTATTATAATAATGTCATAATAAACTCTTTACTGAAAAATCATAGGCACTTCTCATAACTAACATCTTAAGGAATTAAACTGTATAAGAATCATGTACGTCCACCGTACCTTCATTAAATAAAAATCATGCCAAAGAAAGAAGGAATAGTTCACATACCTCTTAGACGAACTAATCAACTCAATATTAGAGTACATCTCATTTTAGAACTTCAACCTATAATAATGATAATACGTTCGTCAATTCTATGATCACTGGCATACTTTATATCGAATAACGACTTCCTATTCTATAAAAATTCGGGCAGCACTTCCCTTGTTTATACATGTTTCCACAACTTCCAAACGAGGCTAACAACATCAATAACCAAGCACCAATTATGGGCACAACCAAAATAGCAATAAAGGGGATTTACACACCCAATTCTCATGTAAATTTAGCCTCTTAATTCACATTAAAACAGCCCACAAAAATAGTCCATGTCCATCTCAACATGTCCAACGATTTCATGCAAGTGTTTGGCCACAGCATGTCATAATTCCATAACTCTTCTCTTAACTCCTAAAATCCAATTCCCTATTTCAATACTTCCATATAACTAATTTAAACATTAATATCAATGTTTCCTTTCAATTTCATCATGCAATTAGTGATAATAATAACAACAATAATCAACGAATCCAACAATCACCAAAATCTGTCCCAAATTGGCAACTAGCCCAAAATTGTCACATGCATTGTTTAAATTCCAAATTTTCCTTAACACAAATTCATATCCTTAATTCTAACAACATGAATTCCAATTAAATTATAGAAAGAAGAATTTTATACCTCAATTTCGTCCAAAACAGTCCGCACAATTTGCTCACTGCCCGGGTCTGAAAATCTCCACTGTTTTCATATTTCTATCCCTTTTTTGTTCACTTCTTCAACTCCAATTGACATGCAAGTGTTCTACAATGTTAAGCCATCATCCCTACACATTTTTCTTCCAAAATTTCATCCCAAAATCTCGAATTTTCTGGGCAGATTCTCGGCAAGTAGTGGCTGCTTTTGCCACTATTTTTGGTGTTGTTTTGGCTTCCAATTTTTGGTGAAAATGTACTCTAAGAAGAGGAGATAAAAACCTTAAATTTGGTTATGGGTGGAGGTTTTTTCGGCTGAGCTTGGAGGAGAGAATGAGAGGAGAGTTTTTGGTTAAATTAGAATGAAGATGAAGAGGTAAGTGTAGGTTTATAAACAAAATCTGAATTTTCATGTTACACTTTCGCCCCCCAAGTTCTTCAATTAAAAAAAAAATCTCAAACCCACTTCTTTTAATTTCTGAGAATTTCATAAGCCTCGTATCCTCTTGTATCATAATTTCCAGTATTTGAATTCTATTTCTTTAATCTTACGAGGTGTAACATGTTATTTTATTTTGTTTTGTTTATCTTGTTGTGAACAATCTCATTGTCCTGATGTTTCTTATTCTGTGTTGTTTATGATTAGGTGAATTATGAGCTGTCCTCCACAGTACCAGCCTTATCACCAACCGTCGCCGCCACCACCATTCTAAATCGCTTAGTTGAATTTTCGGTGAGTCTTCTTACTTTTGCTTTACTTATCACATTGGGGACAATGTGTTGAATAGGTTTGGGGGGGAGTCTTACTGTTTTGTGTTAATAGTTTTAATTGTTCGTGTTAAGTTATTTTTTTGTTGTTAGTGTCTTTGTTTAAGTTTCATGTGTCAATGAATCAAGTTAATAATAATAGCCCATGAGATTGAGTGAACACATGTGATAAAGTTGAATGAAATTGATCGCCATGAAATGTATAAATCTGTGTGCTTAAGTTGGATAGGTCCTGAGTTGTTTTCAATTATTAATAAGTATGAAAACTTGATCTTGATTGGTAAATTTCTTGTACTTGAATATTGGTTTACGCATGATAGAATTTTTGTTTGAGGAAAGATGGTGGAAAGTCCTAGAATTTGCTTGCCTGCTATTTTAGACGAAATCATAGAAGATGCATGCATAGGAAGATGATTTAGGTCATCTTTGGAACGATTGAGCCTTTCAAGCCAACCTTGACTAATGTAATCCCTAGTTACACCTATTCTGAGCCTACTTGAAATCCTTTACAAATATTTTTCTTCCCTTGAATACCATGAGCATATAAGTATATGATTGGGGGATTGGCACTTTGTAATGGATATTTTAGATTGGGTACTATCAATAGAAGAACAATGGATTGAAAAAAAAATGGGAATATATTACACTCCCTTGTACATACATTGAAAAACAAGTTTGGGGGTGTATTTCAAAAAGAAAAGAAAAATTGGGTAAAGAAAAATTGGGGATTGCGTTTGGTATGTAATATGAATATAGAGGGGAGTTGATTGGTGTATATGCTTATGGTAACTTTGAGCTTAAATGACATTTCATCTACCCGTGCCTAAGCCTATCGTCATAACCTATAAAAGCCCTATTGATTCTTGAGTATGCGTTGTCTGAATTAGTGGAGAGTAGCAGGTTAGCAACCCTATAGAATTTTGGTCTGATGGACTGTTAGTGAGAATTCATTGAGCATAAACTAATATTGAATACTTTTTTGAGTCAATAATCATGGTTGAGTGGTCATATGCATTAATAATTTTAAGCAAATTTGAGGAATATCTAACTTGAAATTCTAGATGGCAAATTAGTGACTAGAATGTTCCTGACGATTTTATTGTATGTTGTTCATGATTTTTGAGGCATGATAGATTGTGGTTGACTTGATTCAATTTTAGAGTTTGTGTTTTTCTTTTTTTAGGGTGTCCAGAGTTCTTTACTCGAGGACATGTAAAGTTTAAATTTGGGGGTGTTTGTTAGGTAGATTTTAATAGGCTTTTGTTTGTCTTTTAGTTGTTTTGTGCAGTATTATGCGTGTGTTTTGTGTTTTCAAGCTTTATGTGATTCAGAAAGGAATAAGGCGAATCCAAAGGAAATAAGCGGTTATTAAGGACAAAAAGACATAGCTTGTCATAAGAAATGAGTCAAAGAAGCCCTGGGAAGCTTGGAAAGCAATTTAATCGAATTCCAGACGAAGGAGGCTGAAGAGCCGCGGCGCTACAGAGCTGCGGCGCACCTCAGGCAGTGCACAAATGATTTTTAGAAAGGAATTAGCACCGCGGCGCCGACGACGTCAGGACAGCGAAAAACCTAAATTTAACAAAGGCAAAAAGGTCCATTCTGGGGGTTTTTCGTGATATATATTGGGGCAAACGTTTTTCTGAAAGAAAAAGAACACTTTTGGAGGCAAGAAACAAGGAGCCATTAAAGACATCTATTGTTCAAGTTCTTTTCCTTTTCTTTACTTTAATTCAGTTTATGTTGGATATTAAGTTAATTAGTTTTCTTAGCATGTCTAGGAGCTAATTACTTTATTAGGGTTTTCCGTCGAATCACATGAAACTCTATTATGAATTAATGTATTGTTGAAGTTGTTCTTCATCAATTAAAATCTATAAAACTTGCGGTTATTGAATGAGAATTAATTGTCCTTTAGTTTCATTATCTATATGAGTTCAAATCGAGATCTGAGAAAGGAGATTTGAATATGCTATAGTTGATTAGACGTAGGTTTAATCTTGAATGAAAGTATCACGACTGCCTGTGTAGCGTTTTAGGTTATTGATCTTAATCCTCCTATGTGGTCGAACTTATCATAGAAATATAGAAAGTTCTCACTTAGGTTAGTTGGTACTTGATAAATCAATATCTGTGAACGATACTCGGTCTTACCAAAATTTATTACAAATTGCGATACGTACACTTGCGTAGCAACTAGAAATATCGCAAAACGTTTTTGGCGTTGTTGCTGGGGACTGAAGTGTTATCAATATCATAATAATCAATCTTATTTCTAATTTGGTTGTTCCTAGAACACATTTTATTATTAATAATTTTAATTTTAATTTTGTTTTTGATCTATGTGCAGTGTTTGTGATCATATCCATGTAGTTTTGGTAGATGCGAAGAAAAAGAGGAGCATACATCCTTGTTCCTCTGAATCCTGAGATTGGAAAACATGCAAGCAGAACCGAAAGAACAAAAGAATTGTTGACTCAACCGCTATGGCTAATCAACATAATAATGATGTGTTGAATAGAGGGGTGCCAGAAATGGTGCAGGAGCAAGATCTGAATCCCGTTGTGAGAATCTTATGAGATTATATACTTCCAACTATTACAGGTGTGCAGACTTGTATAAGACCACCAGCTGTGGAGTCAAATAATTTTGAGATAAAGCCAGCAATCCTGCAGATGGTCCAGAACACAGTTCAGTTTGGAGGTTTACCCTCTAAAGATCAACATATGCACTTGGCCAATTTCTTGGAGTTATGTGTAACATTCAAATACAATGGTGTGACTGATGACGCCATTAGATTGAGGCTCTTCCCATTCTCACTAAGGGACCGAGCCAAAAGCTGGTTGAACTCTCTGCAAGCTAACTCCATCACTACGTGTCAAGACCTGGCTCAGAATTTTCTTGCAAAATTCTTCCCTCCGTCAAAGGCTGCTAAACTAAGGGGAGAAGTAAACAACTTCTATCAGCTGGATGAAGAATCTCTATATGATTCTTGGGAAAGATTCAAAGAGTTGCGAAGGAAATGTCCTCATCATGAGCTTGAGCAGTGGATGTTAGTTCATAATTTTTACAATGGGTTGTGTGGTACGACCCGAACCATAATTGATATTGCTGTTGGAGGGACATTCATGAGCAAGAGTGCTAATGAGGTGCATGAGTTGTTGAAAGATATGGCAACAAATAACCATCAGTGGTCCGATGAATGACCGATCAACGTCAGAAAGGTGGCTGGAATTCATGAGTTAGATGCCATCACCGCGTTAACTGCTCAAATTGCTTCTTTGACAAAGCAAGTACAACAAAATACCATGTCCGCAAATGTTGTTCATATGCAAGTGGTTTGTGAAATCTGTGGAGGACCACATCCTTTTTATTATTATACATCAGCGAATCCCAACAATGTACCTATGGACCAAGCTCAGGTTCAAGCAGTTGAGAATTTTAAGAGGCCATACAACAATCAATTCTCCAACACTTATAATCCTGGGTGGAGGAATCACCCTAATTTTTCATGGAGAAACAGCGAGAACCAGCAACCACAATTCCAAGGGCAGTATCAACAAAATAATCAACAACTGCCGATGAGTCAAGCTTTATCATTTCAGCAGCCCAAACCACAAGTTCAACAAGCTGAACCCAATGAATTGCAAGCAACCTTGTTGACTCTCTCACCAATTCCCAGACTCAGTTCATGACTGAAACAAGATCTTCTATCTGAAACCTATAAACATAAGTGGGTCAGCTAGCAAATATGTTAAACAATAGATCGCAGAGGAATCTCCCTAGCAATACTGTTGTAAATCCGAAGGAGCAATGTCAGGCTATAAATTTGAGAAGTAGTAAGCAAGTTGAACCAGTTGCACCTCTACCATCTGTGGAGAAGGGGGGGGGTTACTAAAGACCACCCCCACAGTGGAAAATGCACCACCAGCAGTGAGTAATGAGCCTCAAATCAGAATTCCATACCCGCAAAGGCTTAGAAAAAATTCTTTGGATAAATAATTTTCCAAGTTTTTGGAAATATTCAAGAAGCTACACATAAATATTCCCTTAGCTGAAGCCTTAGAGAAAATGTCGAGTTATGTCAAATTCATGAAGGAAATTCTCTCTAAAAAGTAGGAAAATGGGAGATTATGAGACTGTAGCGTTAACTGAAGAGTGCAGTGCTACTTTGTAAAAGAATCTTCCCCAGAAGTTGAGAGATCCAGGGAGCTTCATTATTCCCTGTACTATCGGGAATTTTGAATGCCAGTATGCGTTATGCGATTTTGGGAAAGTAACAACCTGATGCCCTTATCTGTGTTTCATAGACTTGGTTTGGGTGAAGCTAGGCCTACAACAGTTACCTTGCAGTTAGCAGATCGCTCAATCGAGCATCCATGGAGAATTATTGAGGATGTGTTAGTTAAAGTGGATAAATTCATTTTTCCTGCTGATTTTATTGTCCTTAGCATGGGGGAGGATGCTGATGTGCCCATAATTCTTGGGAGACCATTTTTAGCCACGGGGCAAGCACTTATAGATGTTTAGAGGGGGGAGTTGAGACTCCGAGTACAGGGCAAAGAGGTGTTCTTCAATGTATTCAAGTCAATATCGTATCCCAGAGCAAGTGACAACTGTTTTTCCATTGATGTAATTGACCAAGCGGTTGCTGAGGAAATCTTTAAGAGTACTGATGCTCTTAAAGTAGCATTAACACAATGCGAAGACAATGAGAGCAGGCCTTCAATTGAGGCACAAAGTAGGTTAAATCCAACTATGATGGATGTGATGAGAAAAGAGATCGTGAAATGAAGAGAAAATCTGCGTCCGGCTAAATGACGTTAAACGACAGCGGTATTAAAAGGCAACCTAATATTTTAATTATGTTAGTTTATTTTGTTTTGGTTATCTTGTTTTGAACAATCTCATTATCCTGCTGTGTTGTTTACGATTAGGAGAATTATGAGTTGTCCACCACAGTACCAGCCTTATCACCCACCGCCGCCGCCGCCACCATTCTAAATCGCTTAGCTAAATTTTCGGTACGTCTTCTTACATTTTCTTTACTTATCACATTGGGGACAATGTGTTGAATAGGTTTGGGGGGGAGTCTTACTGTTTTGTGTTAATTGTTTTAATTGTTCGTGTTAAGTTATTTTTTTGTTGTTAGTGTCTTTGTTTAAGTGTCATGTGTCAATGAATCAAGTTAATAATAATAGCCCATGAGATTGAGTGAACACATGTGATAGAGTTGAATGAAATTGATAGCCATGAAATGCATAAATCTGTGTGCTTAAGTTGGATAGGTCCTGAGTTGTTTTCAATTATTAATAAGTATGAAAACTTGATCTTGATTGGTAAATTTCTTGTACTTGAATATTGGTTTACGCATGATAGAATTTTTGTTTGAGGGAAGATGGTGGAAAGTCCTAGAATTTGCTTGCCTGCTATTTTAGACGAAATCATAGATGATGCATGCTTAGAAAGATGATTTAGGTCATCTTTGGAATGATTGAGCCTTTCAAGCCAACATTGACTAATGTAATCCCTAGTTACACCTATTCTGAGCCTACTTGAAATCCTATACAAATATTTTCCTTCCCTTGAATACCACGAGCATATAAGTATATGATTGGGGGATTGACACTTTGTAATGGATATTTTAGATTGGGTACTATCAATAGAAGAACAAAGGATTGAAAAATGGGAATATATTACACTCCCTTGTACATACATTGAAAAATAAGTTTGGTGGTGTATTTCGAAAAGAAAAAAAAAATTGGGTAAAGAAAAATTGGGGATTGCGTTTGGTATGTAATATGAATATAGAGGGGAGTTGATTAGTGTATATGCTTATGGTAACTTTGAGCTTAAATGACATTTCATCTACCCGTGCCTAAGCCTATCGTCATAACCTATAAAAGTCCTATTGATTCTTGAGCATAAACTAATATTGAATACTTGTTTGAGTCAATAATCATGGTTGACTGGTCATATGCATTAATGATTTTAAGCAAATTTGAGGAATATCTAACTTGAAATTTTAGATGGCAAATTAGTGGCTAGAATTTTCCTGACGATTTTATTGCATGTTGTTCATGATTTTCGAGGCATGATATATTGTGGTTGACTTGATTCATTTTTAGAGTTTGTGTGTTTTTCTTTTTTTAGGGTATCTAGAGTTCTTTGCTCGAGGACGAGTAAAGTTTAAGTTTGGGGGTGTTTGTTAGGTAGATTTTAGTAGTCTTTTGTTTGTCTTTTAGTTATTTTGTGCAGTATTATGCGTGTGTTTTGTGTTTTCAAGCTTTATGCGATTCAGAAAGGAATAAGGCGAATTCAAAGGAAATAAGCGGTTATTAAGGACATAAAGACATAGTTGGTCACAAGAAATGAGTCAAAGAAGCCCTGGGAAGCTCGGAAAGCAATTTAATCGAATTTCAGACGAAGAAGGCTTAAGAGTCGCGGTGCTACAGAGCTGCGGCGCCCCTCAGGAATTGAGTAAACAATTTTTATAAAGGAATTAGCGTCGCGACGCTCTAATAGCAGAGTCGCAGCGCCGACGACGTCGGGGTAGCGAAAAACCTAAATTTAACTAGGGCAAAAAGGTCCATTCTAGGGGTTTTTCGTGATATATATTGGGGCAAACATTTTTCTAAAATAAAAAGAACACTTTTGGAGGCAAGAAACAAGGAGCCATTAAAGACATCTATTGTTCAAGTTCTTTTCCTTTTCTTTACTTTAATTAATGCATTGTTGATGTTCTTCTTCATCTATTAAAATCTATTCAACTTGCGGTTATTGAATGAGAATTAATTGTTCTTTAGTTTCATTATCTATATGAGTTCAAATCTAGATCTGAGAAGGGAGATTTGAATATGCTATAGTTGATTAGACGTAGGTTTAATCTTGAATGAAAGTATCACGACTGCCTGTGTAGCGTTTTAGGATATTGATCTTAATCCTCCTATGTGGTCGAACTTATCATAGAAATATAGAAAGTTCTCACTTAGGTTAGTTTTTATATGTCCTAACCGGAATATAGAACATCTCAATTAACCTGCTATCTTAATAAGAAGAAGAATCATTAGTCTTGCATTAATGAATGATAGAGTGGAAAGCTGAGGAGATTGGAAACCTTAATTCCTTCATTACTGAATTAAACCTCATGTGTTTTCATTGCTATTTTATTCTAGAAATTCATGTTAGTTTGTTAATTCTTTAGCTAGAAATCATCACTTATATTTGTTAGCCAAATAGAAACTAAAGATTAGTTAATTGGTACTTGGTAAATCAGTCTCTGTGGAAGATACTCGGTCTTACCAAAATTTATTATAAATTGTGATATGTACACTTGCGTAGCATCTAGAAATACTGCAACAGTTGCTTTCCCAAGTATCGACGAATCTAGTAGTACCAGAGGAGTTGAGGGAAGCTTATGTACCATCAGTCCTATCACCGGCTCCGTCTGATAAGGATGTGAGGACAGCGGTGCAGGTATTGAATCAATTGATTGCTTTCCGAGGCACGACTTCATCCTAAAGCATCTGATAGAGATAGGCCCCTTGAAAGTTCAGAGATCTCTTAACCCAAGGAGTTTATTGGTCAGGAATCGCCGATATTTAAAGGGTTCAAAGATGCCAATAGCTCAGGGTCAAAGTTGTAAAGGTCGAGTGAGACGACCCCGACCATCTTGTAGTCCGTGTGGTCAAGCGCATGCCAGATTATGCTGCGAAGGTACAGGGGGTTGGTTCAGTGTGGAAGTCATGTCTACAATGTTCTAAAGTGTCCCAAGTTCCTGCGCAAAGGTAAGGATAAGATGATTATGAGTTGTACAGATGAAACGCAAAAGACATAATTGGAAGGTTTATTTGGTTATGAAAATCTACACGTTTTACAGTGACTCATGCTGATTAGAATGTGGGAATATCTAATGTACGTGCGACCTAAATTATAATGTCTTACCTTGAATAGATTGGGAACTGTCCAAGAATATCATTAACGAGAATGGATTGCCACAATTGAATCATCTGAAGAGTGACCATCAGTAAATTTAAGAAGATCATGTAAAGTGACGTACACAGAATAGTGAGCCCAAGTCATTTATAAGGATCGGGTTATCCACAGTAGTGGAAGGGGACATAAGCCTCTTGTCCGTGTGTAAAGGGAAATACCGCGTAGTATGGAGAATTACATGTATCAATGTTTGTAAGCTGAGGCATGCTATATGTATTGGACTGGTAAGGTCTTCAGTTTCATTGTGCAGCATGTTGCAATTTTAAATAACCTTTGGATAACAATAGCTTGTCATGGATAATTGAGGACGAGAACTATAGAACAATTGAAGAATGGTTGTAAAAAATTTGAAGATAGTTAATAAGTATGAATGGAATGGTATGATCAAGTAGCAAAGCAGAAATGTTTTTCCTTTAATGACAAGTAGAATGGAGGATTACAACAAGATGAATGAAGGTGAATGAGATTATAGTTATGCAGGTTTCACAAAGGTATGATTACTCCAGAACAACATAAGGACCAATGGTAGAGGAGGGACAATAATAACTCTTCGGCCAAAGATGACGAACCTCTGATGTTCAGGAAGATAGTATGAAAAATACTTTGAGATAAGAAACCCCCCAAGGCAACGTGAAATGGAAATGTAAAGGTAAGACGAATTAGCACTCGGTCGATAGGAAATCTAATAATGATAAGGCAAGAAATCTTGACAAGTCATCGGATCATGTAACGCAGTGAATTGGATCTAAACATACGAAGCATCGATTTCACAACAAATGCAGTCATACACCTCAGAAAGTATGTAAACGAAAGTAACAATGAGTAAAACTCGAGATTAGCACCTAAACAGGTAAAAAGGGGCCAATGACGCCTATGGACACAAGGTAGACAGTAAAAATATGTGTCAAGAGATAATGACATTATAACGAAGATAAAATGGCAGGCAAACACATATGTCTATGAGCATTTATGAACTGATCAAAGGTTCTATGAGATAGATAAAGTAATATGTTTACAGCTTAACGAGACCAAGTCAGTCTTTTCCTAAAAGTGCCACTGACAGAAAGTCTTAGCCATGAGGCAAGTGAAGGAATTCAAATCTAAGTATAATGACCATGTTTGGACATAGTAGGCCAACATCATGTAATGAAATTCTTTAGAATCTTCCACGTAATGAATAAGGGAATAAGTTAACAACTCATCCTTAAGGGGTAGTAATACCAAGGATTGGAATCAAGAGCAATGTTTGAGATTATGTAGATATACCAGAATATTTTAGAATTAAGAAGAGTACGACAAGTAAGAAAATTGGTGAACAAGTGTCGAAAAAAGTAAGGAAAGGAAGTTGTTTATAATTACTAGTAGTGAGAAAGTACGGAAAAAAAAGATTTCTTTCAGATCATAAATAAGAGTTAACGGAGATGATACACGCACTTCATATTCGAATGACATTGGCCAGAAAGTGTTCATGATTGAGATACTACAAATATAAGAGTTTTCAGCACAGCAGTTAATAAGCAAAGCTAAGTTGACAATTGAATCATTCACCACAAATGGTTTGACTAATGTGAGGACTAAGGAGAGAAGTTGACATGAGGGAACACATCAGTTAGCTAAGTGGGAGTCCAATTGGAGGATTCAGATAATGATAGCCCTATGACTCATAATACAGTAGGGTCATCCCTCATACTAGAACAAAAGGAACGTTATGATGAAGATCTCGCTTGTAGAGAAGATCGGGAAGGATATTTAACAAAAGAGAATCGCAACCTTAGAGTATAATGGGAGAAGGACCCTCAGGTGGAAGGTCCATTTGTGTACTCCCAATGTAGCAGGCTTACAAGACAAGATTATAATGGAGGTCCATTGTTCACGATATTCCATTCACCCTGGATCTACTAAGATGTATCATGATCTCAAAGGTATGTATTGCTGGAACAACATGAAGAGGAACATTACGGAGTCTGTAGTTCAGTGTCTTAATTGTCAGTAAGTAAAAGTAGAGTACCAAAAGTGGGCGGCTTGACTTAGAACATTTTGATTCCGATGTGGAAATAAGAAATTATTAATATGGATTTCATTACAGGTGCACCTCGCCTTATCATAAGTTTGATTCTATTTGGGTAATTGTTGATAGACCGACTAAATCAGCTCAATTCATGATGGTCAAAACTACCTATACAGCCGAGGATTACACAAGTTGTACATTAAGGAGATTGTTCGCCTTCATGGTATGCCTATTTTATTTGAATGAGGAGAGTAGGTCACAACTAATTCCTGGAGATCATTTCAAAATGGTTTGGGCACTCAAGTTAATCTTAGCACAGTTTTACATCCTTAGACAGACGGGCAGGCCGAGCGTACAATTCAGATGCTCAAGGACATGCTACGAGCTTGTGTATTGGACTTTAAGGGAAGTTGTGATGATCATTTACCCCTTATGGAATTTGCATACAATAACAGTTATCATGCTAGTATTAAAATGGCTCCATATGAAGCTTTGTATGGACGGAAATGTAAATCTCCTATCGGATGGTTCGGAGTAGGCGAATCATAATTATTTGGGCCCGACCTAGTGCACTAAGCCATAGAGAAGGTGAAACTTATCCAAGAACGGTTGTTAACCGCTCAGAGTCATCAGAAGTCATATATTCAGATATGCGACAGTGAGACTTAGAGTTTCACATAGATGATTGGGTCTTTTTGAAGATCTTACCTATGAAGGGGGTAATGAGATTAGGGAAAAAAGGGAGAGCTCAGTCCAAAGTACATTGGGCCATATCACATAATTCGATGAATCGGCCAAATAGCTTACGAGTTAGACTTGCCTTTGGAGTTAGAGTTTGTTCATCCAGTTTTCCATATTCCTATGTTGAGGGCGTGTATTGGAGATCCTTCCTGGATTGTACCGATTGATGATGTGAAGGTTACGGAGGATATATCATATGAAGAGGTTCCTATTGCTATCTTAGATCGACAAGTATGCAAGTTGAGGACTAAAGAAGTAGCCTCCATGAAAGTTCTATGGCGGAATAAGAATGTAGAAGAAATGACATGGGAGGCGGAAGAGGAGATGAAACACAAATATCCTTACCTATTTCAGACCAACGCCGATGAACCGAGAGAAGCATAAGGTGAGTTTTATTTCAGATTATTATAATTAATGCTTGAGGACCATGATAGGTCTAATGTAATGATATATGTTGTATTATATGGCCCCGTGAAAAAATGAGGGGTTATGTTTTCAGGCTACGTGATGGTGACTACATACGTCACCCCAACATTCGAGGATGAATGTTTCTAAGGGGGAAATGATGTAACACCCCATAATTTCGGGCGATGGTTTGAACATCTAGACATATGAAAGTAGACCCGAGCCTCAGAGAATTTTAGTCATATTCAAGCATGTAAATATTGTGGGGCCCTGTCCCGACCTTGTGATGTCATGTACTCTTTAAAGGCTTGTAGACAGTTGTCCTGTGTATAGTAGTCAAGTATGGCCCTGTCGGCCATGACGTATGTGTCAGTCGAATATTTGGTAACGGACCTTCGTGGCCATGTTTGGTTTTGGTTAGTTAGAAAGCATGTGAAGAGGCGCTCGAGGTAAGGTCTGGGTGCCCGTTATGACCCTCCAGTTTGGGTCGTGACCAATTTGCTGAAGGTTGTGACTACTATTGGGGGTGGCCTTGCTGCCACACCCTCAGCCCCGCCCCCTTTGCCACTACCCCGCCCTTGCCACCTCTGCCGCCACCGCGACCACCCCGCTACTGGTGGTTATTCGATGGTGGTTGGTCGGCAGAGGGGGCGTCTGATTTGGCAGGAGCGTCAACCATTAATGCTTTTTGGTTGTGTTAGTCTTGTCTTGCACGCCGTGTTTCTTCCAACAACAATTGCGATCGAGCCTTGTTGAAACTGGAAAGAGGGTCGTCCTGTTGGATCATTGGTGCGGGTTGTCATATTCACCTTTCGGTAATCCTACAACAAGTTGGAGAACCATTTTTGTCTCAGAAACTGGGGCCCCGCGTTGGATAATTGGTCTACAACAATTTTTAATTGTATGCAATACTCGAACATGGTAGTGAAGTTTTCTAGACGTGTGTTGTTGAACTGTTCTTCTAGATATACGGCACGAGTATGCTTGTTATCTTGAAAGATCTCCTCCAAACGGACCCAAAGTTCACGTGACGAGGCACCAGACTTCATAATCATATGAAACAGGTCTTTAGAGATAGTACCATAAATCCATTATTTTATAATAGCATCAAGACGATGCCATGTTGTGTCGGGGATGTCAAGAGGGCGAGGAACGGACTTATCAATGTGGTCAAGCACGTTGTCTGTGCAAGCATGAATATAAAACAGTTCAACCCAAGAAAAATATTGACCCTCCTCCTGATCAAGAATTAAAGGGAATAAATTCTTGATATTGGTCACGGTAAACGCCGGATGGAATGAGGAATTTTAGGAGGGAGGGTGGTCGTCAAAGACAATCATAGAAGATGCGGAAGCTTTAGGTGAGTTTGGAGCAGACATGGTAGCCACAGACGGGAGGAAACAACCGTTAAAGAGAGGGAAAAGAGAGTGATGGAAAACACAAAAATATGGCGGTGTGATTCCCGAGGGCAGGGGCCTAGCGGCGGAAGAAGAAAATTAGGTTTTGAGGCTTAGGCTTCTGATACCATGTAGAATTGTATTAATCTCTCTTGGGGAGCCTTTCTCATTAATACAAAATATATATAGGTGTACAATGTGGAATCCTTATACAATAGGGATCATAATTCTACCATAATTACATAACACTAAATATGGTTAATATGTTACATGATACACGACTAATACTAAAGAACATGGATATAAAAATTGAGAGTGAGGATCAAACCCTGATTATTATGTTCTTACCATTGTGGTACGATACTTTCATTGACATGTTGTTATATGACAATGACAATATTTCACTAGATGATGCTCGTAATGCACTAAAATCTAAAGAGTTAAAATAGAACATTCTAAAAATTAAGAAGAACGGGGGAGGGTCTCGTGCGTAAGGGACTAACACAATTGGAAGACTTTAATAAAAGAGCTCTAATGACAGATCAAAATCTAGAGCAAGGAAGCAGAATTGCTTTGAGTGTGAGGAACACGTTCACCATAGGAGAGGTTTTCATATGTTGAAGGAGAAAAGGGGGAAGCAGAAAGTATATAATTTTTCAAATACTATTTAAACTCACAATAATTCTTATGATGGTGCCGGGAAAGTTTGTACTGTGAGTTTCAGTCTTGAATATAATTTTTGAATTCCTGATTTTTGTGCAATTATTCACACGCTTTGATATAAGAATAGCTTTGCAAGTAATTATAAGCAAATAAGTGTAACTATCTACACGGGAGATGATATTGTTGGTTACAAAGATGCAGGAAATGGAAATTACAAGTAGCTGCTAAGTATTACAAGAATTGAAATTACAATTGAACAATAAACTGAAATTACAATGAACTTGAAGAATAAACTGGAACAATTTTTGGTATGCTGAGTCGAGTGTTTGCACTATGTCTTTAAGACAATATTGCCCCGTATGTATCCTTTCTACGTCCTGGACAATTGTCTCCCAAGATAAAACAACAAATGAACAAATGAGCAAAGGAAACTCAAGTGCTACCGTGAAGAATTTTGAGTAATGAAATGACGCTGGAAGGTAGTAGGAAGACTGATTTCATTTCTGTTTTGTGTGTCTGTTTGTGTAGCTCAACAATGATGCAAAGGATCCTTTATATAGTTGAAGGAGAGGCTTACCAACTGCCCCCACATAAGTGCCATTACTGGCCAAGTAATGGCAATTATGGAGGTAGTAATTCCACCAAACTGTACATATTGAAACTTCAGGGACCAAACTATACATATTAAAACTTTAGGGACTAAGCTGTACATATGAAAGAATTCTGGTCCAGAAATATAATATCAGAAGAAGCACAGCCTACGACCCGTGACTCGTGAACCCGGACCCGGACGGGTGGCGGCGTGCGTGTGGGCTTTCCTCTAACCGAAGCACATCTAGGTCCTCCCTCCTTTAAACACATGGAATATCCCTTGGGGTCCTAAACCCCAAGCCAACCTTGAGACTTATAAACAAAATAATTCTTTCTTCCTCCACCGATGAGGGAGAATTGATCTCAATACCACACTTTTCCATGCTTCAAACACCTCACTTCGTGGACCAATATCTCTTTCATTTCTCAACGAAATTTGACGATCCTTAGCCCTACGGTTATCTACTTAATTAGTAGATTATGCACGTGTGAAGAACCGGATTCTCCAACATGCGTAACACTAGTGTTTAAGCCGTTAAAGTTGGTTGGACGCAACTCCCGCCAAAGGCAAATTTCTAACAGATACTCCATTATCGATAAAGGAAATTTGTAACAACAAATTAAGAATGGTCGATAAAATTATCAGAAACATTTAATGTCGGCATGTTCCTTGGATGAGGAGGAATTTTATTTCTCTTTCGACGTTCAGTGATAAAAAGTTTAAGTTCCACTCTTAGGATGAAACACTTTAAGTGTGTAAAGACTCCATGATACTCATGAATGGTAAGTTGTAGTCTAGACTGTGTCATCGTCAAGGAAATGTAGTTGAAGATGAAGTTGTTATAGCTTCTGAAAAGAATATGTAATCACTCTTAGTTGTGGCACTTACAACTTGGTCATATGAGTGACAAGAGATTATATTCGTTGAGAAAACAACATTTGTTGTATGAGTAAGAAAATCAACATTTAGATTTTTTGTGAACATTTGTGATTGGTAAGCAGAGAAGAGCAAAGTTCAGCAAGAGGCAAAGCACAAGACCATATACAAGTTAGATTATATACATTCAGACTTGTGGGGTTGAAATAGAGTTCTCATCAAAAGTTGTTCTTGATATTTTATGACTTTGATTGACACTACTCAAAAATGATATGAGTATATTTTTTTAAAACAAAAAATGAGGCATTTTCAATATTTATTAAATGCAAGACGGTGGTTAAAAGGGAAAGAGAAAGAAAAGCTAAGAGTCTTTGGACTGACAATGGATTGAAATTTTTCAATTTAGAGTTTAATGATTTTTTCAGCAAAGAAGGCATAGTGAGGTACCCCACTTGTGTCATGTTGATGTTGGATGGATGTTGTGACAATATCTGTAAATGCTCAGGACAACATCCTATGAAAATAAGAATGTTGCCTGCGATGTTGTAACAACATTCCTGACAACATCTCTGTAACGATTTTGCCTATTCTTCCGGCCAAAACAGGTTGTGTTACTGTGAGTAAAAAATGACCTAGGCAAGCTTACAATGATGCTGTGTTTAAAACATGATAAAAGAAATAGTCAAAGCATGGAGAGAAAGCAGCGTGAGACCAAGTCCAGAACGTTGAGCTTTTTAAGGAACAAGAACCGGTCCAAGCTGAAACCTTCTTTTACTCAACCTCCGTAACCAATCGGTGAGGATTTCAAGGGAAGTTCCACACTATAAATAGAGGGGAGCTTCAGAGTATTGATATCCAGAATTGAATGAGAAGAATTACCAAAAGAGCTCTCGGATATTCACCTTAGAAACTGGAACAACACACTTAGCCTAAAGTAGTATAACAACATCTAGTCCCACATTACTATTGCTACCCAGATTCTAGATCAAGCTTATACTTCAAGCAATTGTAATGAAGATGTTGTATTTGTCTTTTTAGGTCTTTTAACTTTAGGCTGAAGTCATCTGCGACTTCACTTTTGTTTGTAATTTATTTTTCGCATTTATTGTTCAATCTTGTAAAAAAAATTCATTTGTAAGTGTATATAATTTATACAATTCTTTGGTCATTGACCATCAAGGGATATATTAATATATATCCTTGAAAATATAAACCTTGTGTCTCTTTACTTTTCAACTGCATTTACTCTATAAAGGTTTATAACTGTTTTATCACAATGTTGCCTCAGATGTTGACACAACATTGAAGGCAACATCCAGAAACTATTTTAATTGTTCTAGCTGTTACAGTTTTATTCTTACATATTCTTGCTTATCCGTAGCCCCGGACCCAACAAGTGGTATCAGAGCCAACACTTGATACAATAAGTGTTTGATTCTGAATATTACGGCTATGGACTCAGCTATACAAAACGTTGGTAGACTTTCAATTCTTGACGAAAATAACTATGCCTATTGGAAAATTTAACTATGTTCGCACATCAAATCCATTGATGTTCGATCTTGGAGATCAGTTTCCGAAGGCTATGTGATCCCCAAGTACTTAGCAGACGAGGATGGTGATGTACTTACCAAACCCGAAACTGAATGGACCGCTGAAGAGATCAACAGTGTGAGCTTCAATGAAAAGGCCTAAATGCGATATTTGGATGGGTAGATCTCTATATGTTTAAACTCATCCAGAATTGTACTACGGCCAAGGACGCTTGGGATACCTTACAAACTCATTGTGAAGGTACCTCGAGTGTACGACGTACAAAGCTTCACATGATTTTGAGCCAATACGAACGCTTAAGGATGGAAGAATCTGAAGACATAAAATCCTATTTTGAAAAGTTAATTGACATTGCTAATCAGTGTCAAGTGCTTGGTTCTCCTTTAACCAACACACAACTTGTGGATAAAGCTCTCAGATCTCTTCCTGAAAGATTTAATACTAAGATTTGTGCTATTGAAGAGGCCCATAATCTTGCTACTATGGATCTACATGCCTTGATGAGCATCTTTCAAACATATGAGATGAACATGAAGAGCCAAATAGATCTGGATAAAGACAAAACTTTGGCACTCCAAGGACAGACCTCAGAAACTGAATTGGAAAACGAGGAAGAAAACTTGGAGGAACTGGGAAATAGTTCAACTGTTGCCTTACTTACTCATCGATTCAATTCGATGGTGAGAAAGATCAACAATGATCTCAATAAAGCTAAATACAAACAGCATCAAAACCCACTCTTCAATAAACAGCCAAATAGGTCACCTTCTGAGAAAAGAAATCACAATCCACTGAGGAAATCTAACTCCGACAGTACCAATTTCAATCCCAAACAACTCGAGGGAGTGTAGTGTCATGCATGCTCGAGTTGGGGACACTACGCTAATGAGTGTGCAAATACCCTTAGAAAAATTAGTAAGGTTATGTGGGTAACTCTCAGTGATGATGAAAACAAAGAGGAGGAAGGAGATCAAGAAGAAGAACCACAGGCAATGCTGGCAGCCATGTTCGAACATTCACTATCCGACGATGAAGATGTTGTTGACAATGTTGTGACAACATCATGAACAACATCAGACTCAACATCTAGAATGTCTTCAACATCAGAGAGGTATGTATACTTTGACTATTCTAATTTAAATTGTTTTAGTGGATTTATTTCTTTATCTAAGGCTGTAAATTTGGATCTAGTTGACTCCAAAGACGACGTGATAAAGGAATTGCAAAATCTTTGTAAAGCCTTAATCACTGAATCTGAGCAACTAGACTCAAAAGAAAAATTATTGACTCTTGAGAATAGCAATCTGAAAGGCACAATCAACCGATTAGATGTGGCACTTACCAAGAAGGACCTAGAGCTTGGTAAGATTCATGCACGATTGAACGTAGCTGAGACCACCATTCAAAAGCTCAACATGGAAACCTCCAAACTAGATGAAATATTGAACTTCAATAAACCTACAAGGGCTGGGCTTGAGTACCAATCACTTAGCAAAACAAATACTTCCAGAATCTATAGTTAAACTGAGAGGATAAAATTTATCCAAGAAAATCCGAGTAATTCTCAGATCACTACGATTGGATCAAAGTTTGTATATAGCTTCTGTAAAAAGTTAGGACATCTTATGCCTTACTGCTACAAACTTCAAAACTCTGCACTCAGAATATTGCCTAAAATGTCGTCAGCAATGTTGCCCAACATCACTGACAATATTCAAAGCAACCAGCCAGAAAGCAGAAGGAAGAAAAATGAATGGGTACCCAAACTGAATCTGAAATGTAATGTGTGCATAACTGTTTTGCGTAATAACATTACAGGTTCTTGGTATTTTGATAGTGGCTACTCACGTCATATGACAGGTACCAAACGCCTATTGAAGGAGTATGGAGCATTCAATGGAGGATACGTGACCTTTGGAGGAGGCAGTAAGAGTAAGATAATTGGTAAAGAAACTCTTAATGTTCCGGATGTACCATCTTTGAAAAATGTTCTTCATGTAGAAGGTTTGGTTGCTAATCTTCTTAGCATAAGCCAACTATGTGATGATGATCTCGAGGTGAAATTCAACAAGCTTGGATGCAAGGTTACAGATTCTGCAGATAAATGTGTCATGTCAGGAACCGAACTGGAGATAATTACTATCTAGTCGGTAGACAAGAGTTTTGCAACTCCGCAAAGGTAGGTGACTTGACACTTTGACATTAAAAGTTGGGACATGTCAACTACGACACCTTGGAGAAGTTGATCTCATTTGAAGCTATCAGAGGCATTCCCAGACTGGATCCAAAAGATAAAACACTGTACGAAGATTGTTTGAAAGGAAAGCAGACCCGAGTCTCTCATAATGTTGTCCAACGTGACGGACAACATTTAGGTACGTCTCATTGTTTCCAATTATTGCATATGGATCTTATGGGTCCAATCGAGGTAGATAGCCTAGGAGGAATGGGATATTCTTATGTGATTGTAGATGATTTTTCCAGATTCACTTGGATCTATTTTTTAAAAGAAAAATCACAAACCTTTGAGATATTTAGAACACTTTACTCTAGGATTAAAAATCTGTTTTGTTCTTCGATTTTTAGAATTAGATCTGATCATGAAAAGGAGTTTGAAAATCAAACCTTCGCAAAATTTTGTGAAAAGAAAGGCATATTCCATGAATTTTCGGCACAAAAAACACCACAACAAAATGGGGTTGCCGAGACAAAGAACAGAACTTTACAAGAAATGGCTAGAGTTATGTTAAGTTCTAAGCAATTGTCAAAGAGGTTTTGGGCAGAAGCCTTGAACACGGCATGTCACATAACTAATAGAATCTATTTAAGGCCAGGGACCAAGATGACACCCTATGAACTGTTAAATGGAAAGAAACCTACATTGCGGTACTTTCATGTCTTTGGGTGTGTGTGCTATATTCTTAATGACAGGGATCAACTGGCTAAATTTGACTCTAAGAGTGACAAGGGAATATTCGTTGGCTACTCTCAGAATAGCCATGCTTATCGAATATACAATCTTCAGACAAAGACCATACAAGAGTCAGTCAATGTTATTTTTGATGACCTGCTGGATATATCTGGTAGATCTTCAGAAAACAACATTGTGGTTGCAGTTGAAGAGGAGCAACCCACTGAAGAAACAGATGTTGTCCCAGATGTTGTCCTGACATCAGAAGAAATATCTGAACCTCAAAGAGAGAACACAGGGGACGAAGTCGAGGAGGAGTCTGTTACTGAACTGAATGATCAAGTGAGAAGAGACCCTCCATCGAGGATTAGAAGGAACCATCCACCCGACCAGGTGATAGGGGGAGTTTTTGAGAAGAGGCGTACAAGATGGAAAGAGCCAGTGAATTACTGAGAAATGGTAAGGTATGTGTGCATGTCCACCATATACCAACATGTAAGTCTTTCTTGTCTTACATCTACTTTGGAACCTAAAAATATTGGAGAAGCATTAAAAGATAATTTTTGGATTCAAGCCATGCAAGAGGAGCTTGAACAATTTGCTCGAAATGAGGTTTGGGACTTGGTACCACGACCAAACAACACAAATGTTATTGGGACCAAGTGGATATTCAAACACAAATCAGATGAGTAGGGAAAATTGTTAGGAACAAAGCTCGACTTGTTGCTCAAGGATATACACAAGTAGAAGGTATCGACTATGATGAGACATACGCTCCTGTGGCTAGAATTGAGTCAATAAGATTGCTTCTTTCTATTGCTTGCTATCTAAAGATTACCTTGCACCAAATAGACGTTAAAGGTGCCTTCCTCAATGGATACTTGGACAAAGAAGTATATGTTGAACAACCAAAGAGATTTGAAGATCCTCACCATCCACATCATGTGTACAAGCTCAAGAGAGCTTTGTATGGACTAAAACAAGCACCACGTGCATGGTATGGTCGTCTAACTAACTTCCTTGTTGAGTTTGGTTTTACCCGTGGAGAAGCTGACAGAACATTATTCATTAAAAGATACGGTGTAGATATAATAATAGCTCAAATCTATGTTGATGATATTGTTTTTGGTTCTACTACAGAATCATTCTTGAAGTCGTTTGTCGAAGCAATGTCGACAACATTTGAGATGAGAATGATTGGAGAACTAACATTTTTTTACGCTTGCAGATTAAACAGGATGAAGATGGGATCTTTGTATCTCAAAGCAAGTACGCCAAGAATCTTGTTAGGAGATTTGGTCTGGAAAATGCTAAACACATGAAGACTCCAATGGGCTCTACACAACAGGTATATAAAGACGATGTTGGACAAAATGTTGACCCAACATTGTACCGATCTATGATAGGTAGCCTTTTATACCTTACTTCCAGTCACCCCGATATCATGTTTAGCGTATGTGTTTGCGCCAGGTTTCAAGCCAGTCCCAAGGTATCTCATCTTAATGCTGTGAAATGTATCATTCGATATGTTGCCAGTACAAGTGATTGGGAATTTGGTACTCCAAAGACACTAATCCTAATCTAATAGGATATAGTGACTCGGATTGGGCCGGTGATATAGACGATAGGAAAAGCACTAGTGGTGGGTGTTTCTATCTTGGCAATAATCTAGTCTCATGGTACAGTCGTAAACAAAATTGTGTATCACTCTCGACTGCCGAGTCTGAATATGTGGCAGTCGAAAGTTGTTGTGCTCAACTGATTTGGTTACGACATATGCTAGATGACTATGACATATCTAATAACTCCATGATGTTGTACTGCGATAATCTGAGTGCTATTAATATTTCCAAAAATCCTGTTCAGCATTCACGTACAAAGCACATAGACATAAGACATCATTTTTAAGAGACTTAGTGGAAAAATAGCTAGTTCAAATCGAACATGTTGATACTCTTCTTCAACTGGCTGACATTTTACCAAACCTTTAGATCATGAGAGATTTTCTAGCTTGAAAAAATCTCTTAGTCTCTGTTTTCTTTGAAAATAAGACAAGCTAGATATATGTTGTCCGAAATGTTGTCCTAACATTCTGGGTAACATTTACTGATGGGTCAAATACATGATAAGTGTTGTAGTAATATTGCACTGTTTCTCAAAAGATTCAAGCATGACTCTAAAAGGACAAGAGATTAATGCGATACCATTTTGGGAGTATCATAAGAATGCGAAGCCTCTACTAAAATATTTGGATGTATATATAAAAAAAAGAGTTCTAAGACTGGTATCGTTCCTATTATGTAGGAGTACCACGTGCTTCAAAAAGGTTAAAAATTCTTCAATATTTTTTAATCTGTATGTGTTCAACTAAGTTGATTAAGGACAGTGGTAAAATGTTACATTAGTCCAGCGATCAGTCTCATAGGGAACATATACGGAAATATCATCTGCCAAATCAGAAAATCCTTGGAGTCTCATAATGCTTGTTTAACTTTGAAATATTGCCAACATCATCAACAACATCGTGTTCCAGTACATTGATCAATCTGGTTTATCTTATTTTATTCTTGTTTTTGATATTTAACACGTCTCTGTCTTTAACGAAAAATCCACAAATTCTGGAGGACCATTTTATTTAAATTTTAAATGATGTTATGTGTTGTGTAAATCCTTTATTTTAGGTATGTGAAGAGTTTTTATTCTTCTACACAATTTAAATTTAAGGAAAAGGATTTTGAGTGTAAGTATATTTTGTCATAATGAAACCTACCATTTTTGTCTTGGAATTGTCATATCAGCCAATCCATCGAATCATGGCAGCCCAAACACCACCGTCACTTTTCAAAATCCAAAATTTCTCTAACACGCCCAAATCTTCAAAACCCTCTCCCATGTCCATTTCTCCAAAATTCACAAACACCAAAGATTATTCCCCAATGTCGACTAGTCCAGCAAATAGCAACAAGGTTTAAAAGCATTATACTTCCATCAATGACTTGAAACCAGTCGAGGAGGACTGCACACATGCCTTGATCATGCTTGGTTCAGACAAGCCATTACAGGTGAGCTACTCATGCGACAATAAAAACCCAATCAATGTTGATGCAACATTTGATTTCTCAAACCTTGCCTCAAGATAGTCAAAATCGACATTTCTGACGCAAAGGTCAAAAAGGGTTTTCGAAAACCAATTCGGTGACAACCAGTCTGCCAAAAGATCCAGGGAAGAGTCGACTTTCCCTGTTGATACTACCACAAGCAGCGACACTGACACCAATTTCAGTGTGCCCAGTTCTTCCAGAACTCCATCAACTTCCACTCCACAAGTAGAAATTGAGAAGGAAAAAGAAGAAGAAGAGATGTCAGATGACATACCTCTACGGAACTTCATTCCTAAAGGGGTCCGCAGAACTTACTGGAATTTTGATAAAAATGTTTCTTCAACATCAAAGGCAACAGACGAGAAAATGGACTCAGACTATTTTGCCCCAACATCCGAGGCAACACCTGCAGCCACCTCATCCGAACAAAAAAACACAGAATCTGAAACAGATTCTGAGGTAATTCCTTACTCTTCCATGTTTCAAATAAAATCATGCTCCAGTAACTGGAATTGATTTAAAAATAGAGGAGTTAGAGGGGAGAAGGTGATTGACCTAACTTCATTCTCCAAAAATGGTTTAGTTGATTTCTTAAGTAGTCGAAAGATCTTAAGCTCTGTATCTTGTAAGAATCCTTATTGTGAGAAGGTGATTAGGGTGTTCTATGCGAATCTGACGCTTATTGTTAAGGACACAACCTCAAAGAAATTTGGAAAAGTGTACCTATACAACAAGGTATATAATTTTACACCTAATATCATCAACTCCACTCTTGGGATAATTGTTAGTGAAAGAGAACCTCAACCAAACCCTACTGTGGAGGAACTTAATTCGATGATCAAGTACCTTACGAGGAATTTGATCACTGTTTGGGCCCCTCGCAATCCTGTGTCAAAACTCACTGCCTTATTTTCCACTTTGCACAAACTTGCTATATAGAACTGGCTACCCTCCCTCAACGAGATAGTAGTGACCCTTGATCAAGCATCACTGCTTTTCAAGATTGGAAGGAATCAAAAAGTTGACTTAGGAACCCTCATATTCAACCATGTAGCCAACTTGGCAGAAAGACAAAGCAACTCTGCCCTTCCAAACCCCTCCTTGATTTTTCAAATCCTGCTCAACCAAGGTTTTAAGACTCCAAAAGGAGAAAAGCTGAGTCCAGCCTTAAAGGTTTACTCAGTACAGCGAGTAGTTGTGAACAGCAGGGACAAGGTTATTGACCTGCCCTGGAAGAAAGATGAATGGGACACTGACACATCAATGGATGTTGCCGATATTCCTAGCAACGTTAGTCAAGGACATGTCCCAATGTCTAAAGACTGGCTTCGACAGCACATTGTTGAACTTGACAGGCAAATTCAAGACCTAGTGCGAGCCATAAACTATTATGTTGGCTTACTTTCATCACAAAAAGGGGGAGATGATGATACTGATGTTACTGCTGAAAGCAGACAGACAGGGGGAGCTTCTACTGATGAGGATGCAGGCCATGATGCAGGGGGAGAGGAGTTGAGATAATGATTGCTGACTACTTCTGATGCTATGGAGATGAAGATGGTGCTGCACAGAGTGATAGATCACAGAAAGCAGTTGGAAGCTACTGTGACTCTATTACTCTAGTCAAGGATGATCATGCTGATAGAATAGAGTGCTGATAATCTCTATTTTGAATATTGGATATACTGACATTTGGAATATCTTTTTTTGGTTTGTAATATTTTACTTTGGGATATTTGGTCTGTTCTTGCAGACATTGTGACTGCTTTCTAAAGCTGTTTATATATGTTTGCCTGATGTGGATTGTTATGAATGGTTACTGTAGACTGATTACGCAGTTGCTGTAAGTAAGTCACGACTAACAGAACATAACTCCTATCTAATCAAATCATCGATACAACACTGCTTGGAATTTACTACTGCAGGTTAAGGGGGAGCATAGCACTGATCCTACTGATTCTTGGAATGTAAGGACTACATCGGGAATCAGTATCCTAGTCATTTTCGCTTCGTATGGAGTTTTGTGAAGAAAGGCAAAAAGGGGGAGATTGTTGATGTTGGATGGATGTTGTGACAACATCTGTAAATGCTCAGGATAGCATCCTATGAAAATAAGAATATTTCCTGCGATGTTGTGACAACATTCCTGACAACATCTCTGTAGCGATTTTGCCTATTCTTCCGGCCAAAACAGGTTGTGTTACTATGAGTAAAAAATGACCTAGGCAAGCTTACAATGATGTTGTGTTTAAAACATGGTAAATGAAATAGTCAAATCTTAGAGAGGAAGCAGCGTGAAGACCAAGTCTAGAACGTTGAGCTTTTTAAGGAACAAAAACCGATCCAAGATGAAACCTTCTTTTACTCAACCTCCGCAACCAATCGGTGAGGATTTCAAGGGAAGTTCCACACTATAAATAGAGGGGAGCTTCAGAGTATTGATATCCAGAATTGAATGAGAAGAATTATCAAGAGAGCTCTCGGATATTCACCTTAGAAACTGGAACAACACACTTAGCCTAAAGTAGTATAACAACATCTAGTCCCACATTACTATTGCTGCCCAGATTCTAGATCAAGCTTATTCTTCAAGCAATTGTAATGAAGATGTTGTATTTGTCTTTTTAGATCTTTTAACTTTAGGCTAAAGTCATCTGCGACTTCACTTTTGTTTGTAATTTCTTTTTCGCATTTTTTGTTCAATCTTGTAAAAGAAATTCATTTGTAATTGTATATAATTTATACAATTCTTTGGTCATTGACCATCAAGGGATATATTAATATATATCCTTGAAAATATAAACCTTGTGTCTCTTTACTTTTCCGCTGCATTTACTCTATAAATGTTTATAACTATTTTATCACAATGTTGCCTCAGATGTTGACACAACATTGAAGGCAACATCCAGAAACTGTTTTAATTGTTCTAGCTGTTACGGTTTTATTCTTACATATTCTTACTTATCCGTAGCCCCGGACCCAATAAGTCGGAACAAATAGAATGATATTGCAAAACGTATGAACAGAATGCTTCGTGATAGAGCACATATCATGCTTTCATACTCATGTGTTATCAGGGATTTTTGGGCTAACGCATCAATACGGATTGTTATTTGGTCAACAAAATCTCCCTCCACAACTATTGAGTGCAAGACTTCATTTAAGATATGAAAAACTTAAGCTAAGATAAAACAAGTACATACTTCTAGAGTATGTATGTGGAGCGAAAGGTTATAGAAGACTTCAGCATTAATTATCAATAAAGATATGACATTCAATGAATCTATCTCATTGTACAGTCAGAGGGAGAAAACAATAAAAGAAACAGATCGGGGTGTCACTGATCTCATAGAGCTATATATTGAATCTCCCCTGGCTCAAATTAATAGATCAGAAGTAGAGAAAGTGGAGGAGGTGCAAAATCTTAATCAAGATGATAATGTCAATGCATATGAGCAATAACAATTGTATAACATTGCAATAGACATGAACAAAGATATGCAGACGTAGTTAACGGGAACCCTCATGGATATAGAAACCTTGTTGGATTTACTTTGTCAGATGTAGAGACCAACGTTCTTAAACCTAATAGTTATAAAACAAATATTTCTAGTCCAAAAACAGATCAGTGATTTGGTGTTGTTGGTGAAGAGATCGAGTCTCCTCATAAGAATGGAAGCGTGTTCTAAAAGGTAGTAAGCTATAAATGGATTTTTAAAATAAAGGAGGATAGTTCAGGGGTTAAAGCACCAAGGTATAAAACAACTAAAGATTTTAGATTAGAGTATAATTTATAATAAAATGTTCTTTCAATAGTGAAGCATAGCTTTATCAAGGTCTTATTTAGCTTCATGACCTAGAGCTAGAGTAATTAAATGTAAAAACTACATTCTTGCATCATAAGTTGAAAGAGCAGATTTACATAAGTCAACCTAAGAGATTCATCATCCCGAAAAAGAAAATTCATGCTTGCCTCTTAATAAATTTTTGTATGGTCTGAAACATTTCTTTAGGCATAAGAAATTTGATACATTCATGATTTCAAATATATTTTCTCGAAATGCATATGACAACTGTTTATTACAAGAAGATTAAAGATGATTGTTGTCACGCCTAAAATCTGGGAAGGTCGACCGACACCCGGTGCCTCACTTGATCGAGCGTACCAACCTGTAACCATATAATAAGAACATATAGAACCTCTGAGGCCGACAAGGCCACAATATATATAATCTGTGGAGTAAGGGGAATATGACAACATCAACACGTAGACAACCCAAAATATATATATATATATATGTGTGTGTGTGGGGGGGGGGGGGCGACAAGGCCACAAAGAGAAGCAGTGTATCAATGTCAAGGTCGGCAAGGCCATACAAAACATACTAGACACACAATATAAGTCTACAAGCCTCTAGGAGTACAACATCACTCATATGGTCGAGACAGGGACCCGGCCTACCCGTAATCATATACACAATATATGTCAAAACCTCTAGACTCGGCAACTCCAAAGATGTGGAGCTTACCGATCAACCGCTGAGCTCGGACAATCACCTACTGAGAAGGCCTATCAGAGTCTCTACTTGGACCTATAGCATAAAATTCAGCTCTTTCGAAAAAAGGGGCGTCCGTACAAATGAATGTACTAGTATGTAAGGCATGAACGTATGAAATATATGAACAGTAAAAAAGACATAAGAAAAACATGTTAACCTGGATGCCACACAGGGCGTATACTATAAAATCTGAAGAAAAACTATAATAGGCCTCGCACATACACACACACACATATATATATACATCGCCCAACTGATTATAGCTCGGTGGTGTTTATACATAACACCGCGCAACCGGTGGTGTTCATAATACAATTTATGTCACATAGGGCCAACCAAACATTGCTACGAATAGACATGTGAATTCAGATGCTACAATGATCATAAATAAGGATATTATGATAGCTACTTGAGCTCCTTTTTAGAAAAATTGCATTTACGTCGGATTCATGCCAAAATGAGAAAATAGTTAGTTATTACATACCTTTGATGTAGACTTTGCCGACAGTCTCAAATACAACCTTCTCTAAGTGTCAATTCCTACAATAATGATTTTAACATTAGTATTAGACTAAGGATGGTACAACAACGACAACGACGATTAATAAGTTTGCTATACATCCAACTATATGGCGTTTCTTCTATATCCTTCTTTCCTTCAATCTCCTTAACAACAACCATAACACATATCATAATTAGATCAACACCTCAACAAAACAAGAACATCTCCCAACACACTAACAACTTAACATTTGGGTTTACGACTTTTGATAGTCGTCCCATGAGTTTCTTATAAAAATAACACACTTAATGCTTACGCAAGCCCAAATACATGAAGAAGATAATATTTATTACCTTATATGCCCTCAAACAACCACTTTATCAGCTTACTTCACCGAAAGGAAATCTCATATCTTGTAACAAAGAGGAAGAAGTGAGTTTCACTAGCACCACGGGTTTCCCGAAGGGAGAATCACATTGGAATCCTATAGATCTTGGTCTTGATGGTAAAAGAACTATTGGAGAAGCTTTGAAGAGTTTTTCGGACTTGGAGGAGTGAAAAATGAAAAGAAGATGATCTCCGCTACTTTAGGACTTAAATATGATTTTTTTCACCGCCTCCAATGTGCGGTGGGTTTTGCAGCACAAACCACCATATGCGGCTGCATTTCCAACCGCATATGGTAGAAAAAACTTCCTCCTCTAACCAGGCTAAAATGCATCCCAAAATTTGGGGCAGAATGCCCTTTGCGTCACAAAACATACCACATATCACACTTGCCTTGTCGAATTTCGTTGAAATGTGTTTCCTTCTATCTGTTTAACCTTTAAACCTTGTGATGTCGTATTAACTGTAATACCCCATACTTTCGGGCGATGGTTTAAGCATCTAGACATATGCAAGTAGACCTGAGCCTTGGGGAATTTATGTCATATTCACGTATGCAAATAAAGAGCTTAGTATATAAAAAGGATGTGGTTCCGAAATAATTTAAGATTTTAAAAGTGTGACGACGATGATAGGGAATATTATTTTCGTGTGAGCCAACAGAGGCTATAGACGAGTGTTATATTACATGAACATGATAATGAGTATATGAAGTATGTTAAAAATGATTATTATTTAAGTGAATTGAGATCAAGAAATTAGGTGTGCTTGTAATTGGCTAAATGTGAATTTGTAGTGAAAGATAATAGGAATTAACAATGATTATTTGGATAAATATGTTGCAGGTATTTGTTTTGCGTGTCTTATGGTAATAAAGGTAGCTAAATGAGTCATACAATAGTAATTAGGTGGATGGCATGCGTTCTATATATGTTGAAGTGGTCGAAAAAAAGAAAGGGGAAACACATATTAAGATTACACGTTAGGAAGTAGCTTATCCTCTTAATTAAGAACTTATTTGAAACATTCATATATATAGAAACCATATGCATTTATAGACCTCTTATCCTCTTAATTAAGTATTTCACATCTGCAACAATCATATATATATAGTAGTCATATGCATTTATAGATCTCTTATCCTCTTAATTAAGTATTTCACATTAGTGGTAGAAATTTTTGTAAGGAATCTGCAAAATTCATCCGTGACATTATAGAATATACATCAACGTGATTTTCATACTGAAGAAGGGTGGAAGAAAAAGAATTCTTGGTAAATAAGATTGAAGTACTATACGGGCTGCGTGGGATAGGTTGTGCCGTGAATTGGTTCATGTATGTTATGGCAAATCCTTCTTTCTTCTGGCATGTTCTAAGTACGAAACGTAAACGTAATATTGTCCCATAAATGATTCTACTCTTAGTAGTGAAGGATGTTCATGTTATTCATTCCTATTGTCAAAGCATGTCTAAAATCGTACCTAAATCCCTATTGAGGTATATGGGAAAGATGTTAGTATTCATAATGTTAATTGGAGGTGGAGCGATATTACATTACTCTGACAAACTTATAGTGTCTTATTATCATATCATTCATGCATTATATTCATGTACATACCTTCATCTCAAAGGAGTTATATACTCTACTATATGTATGCATTATATATATATATATAGGGTATGGGAAAAGAGAAGTCGTTATATACGCACACCACCTGCAACTGGTACAAATATACACGATAATGATTATCCACACAGAGGCCGATATGATATGATGGGATGCCCATAGAGGCTTGATGGTGTTATATACGCATATGTATATGTATGACCGTATTGTACATGGCATTTAGGCATATTATGGCCCTACGAGGCATTCTGCACAGACATGGTACTTAGGCATATTATGGCCCTCAGAGGCATTCTCTATTGGTTGGTTGTTTCTTGTTTCATGTTACTTTCAGGTCTCTATTATGCTATTTTTCAAGCTTGACATACTCGATACATTATTCGTACTGACGTCCCTTTTGTCGGGGGATCCAGGTAGATAGGACGACGGTCCACACCAGTAGGTTTTTAATTCAGTTGATATTGGAGCACTTCATTTATTCTAGGGTTATGGTCTAGTATTGGTACGACAGTATTCTTGCATGTTCATATGGGTATGGCGGGGCCCTATCCCGACCTTGTGTATCACGTACTATTTAGCGACTTGCAGACAGTTGTCCTGTGTGTAGTAGTAATGTATGGCCTTGTCAGCCTTGGTAAGTATATATATATAGGCTGGGTCCTTCTAGTTGTAGGATTTTTCATAGCTCCTTTCCATTTTACTATTTTCATATGTCAGCAGGATATCTCGTGGTGGCCTCGTGGGCCATGCAAAATTACGGATATATGCTAAGCATATGACTAGTAGTACTCGACAAGTAAAGTCCGGGTGCTCGTCATGCCACTCCGATTTGGGTCGTGACATTAACATTGATCTAAGTCGTAGATAACCCTATAAGAGGCCTCAAGTTAGCAGAGTCTACCTTGACTAACTACATACGCAGCAACAACAACAACATACCCTGTAGAATCCCATAAATGGATTCTGGGGAGGGTAGAGTGTACGCAAACCTTACCTCTACATACACAATCGAACGCAAAAGAGCAGGGTATTATATCCTCCCTATCCACCCCAGGAATATTCATTCTTTAATGGAAAGGAAGTATGTCTAAAGATTTTTAGCTCTAAGGATTTACAAAATGTTTGACAGAGTCTTCTCTGTAAATATGACTATCCAAGACCTATCAAATAACTAGAAAATACAATATACGCCTCACAGGGATACACAATGCAACATATCATAACTTCATCCTTATATGACCATTTTGACATCAATTACATATATGTACCATAGCTTGAAACTCACCTCATGTACTTGCAATGGTCTCGGCTACCTTCTGATCATATGGATTACGATAATCACTTGAATATAAAATATAAGTTAAGTTTGCCTACATGTTATACGAATAAGGAGTTACATAACTACAAACAATCATTAAGAACCTTCAGCTTGAAACAAATGAGGGTATTTTCTCTTCATTTCTTCCTCGGCTTCCCATGTCATCTCTTCAACATTCTTGTTTCTCCATAGAACCTTTACCGAGGATACTTCCTTGGTCCTTAGCTTCCGGAATTTACAGTCAAAAATGGAAATCAGAACTTTCTTGTGAGATAGGTCCTTGGTGATCTAGACACTCTCAATAGGCACAATACAAGAGAGATCTTCCATATACTTCCTCGATATCGACACGTGGAAGACCAGATGTACTAATTCTAATTCTGGAGGTAACTCAAGTTCGTAGGCTACTTGGCCTATCCTCTTAATGATGCGGTATGGCTCGATGCAACATGGGCTAAGCTTGTCCTCCTTACCGAATCTCATAACGCTCTTCATAGGTGAAAGCTTTAAGAACACCCAATCGTCCACCATAAACTCTAACTCCCGTCACTTGGACATCCGAATAAGACCTTTTTCTAACTCTGAGTTTTTAAGAATCGCTCTTGAATTAACTTCACCTTCTCTACAACTTGATGAACTAAATCAGGTCATCCTAGTAACTCTGCTTCACCGACTTCAAACCATCCAATTGGAGATCTACACTTATGTCCATACAATGTTTCATAGGAAGCCATCTTAATGTTGGAGTGATTGCTATTATTGTACGCGAACTCAATAGGGGAAAAATGATCATCCTAACTCGTTTTGAAATCCAACACACAAGCTCATAGCATATCCCCTAGGGTCTAAATAGTGCACTCGACCTGATTGTCTGTCTGTGGATGGAATGTTGTGTTGAGGTTCACTTAAGTACCCAAACATTTCTAGAAATATCTCCAGAAGTTAGCTGTAAATTAAGCGCCTCTGTCAAAGATGATAGAAATTAGAACATCATGAAGCCGAACTATCTCTTTGATATATAACTTTACATATTCTTCGGTCGTATAGGTGGTCTTAATCGGCAAGAAGTGAGCTAACTTCAGAAGCATGTCGATAGTTACCCATATAGAATCAAACTTATGATACGAATGAGGAAAATATATAATGAAATCCATATTAATCATCTCTCATTTCCACGTCAGGATTTTTATGTTCTGAGCTAATCCTCTGGGTTTTTATGCTCTACTTTGACATGTTGATATCTAGGACACTGAGCCACGAACTCCTCAATGTTCTTTTTCATATTGTTCCACCAGTAGATCTCCTTGAGATCATGATATATCTTTGTGGATCCTGGATGAATGGAATACCATGAATGGTGAACTTCTGCCATTATTAGCTCTCGAACCTTTCCCATATCTGGAACACACAAATAGCCTTGGTATCTAAGGACTCCATCTCTATTGAGCTCTAATACCGACTTCTTTAGTTACAAAATTACGTCTCTAAACTTCACTAATTGGGGATCCTCGTACTGCCACTCCTTTACTTCCACTATTAAGGATGATTCTGTCGTATTCTGAACAACAATGACTCCATCAACTGAGTCTACTCTTCCCCTTACGTAATGAAACCATATCTTTAGAGCAAATACAATTGCTGCAACTCCAGGTCGTGGTTGGATAACCTCTCTCAGAATTTCTCAATTTCCTTGAAGCATTAGAACACAACCTAAACCAACCCTCGAAGCATATGTAACAACCTTGCCATGATGCATTATAACATAACCTAAACAAAACCTCGAAGCACCATAATAGACTACATACCCTTATGTACCTTATGGGAGTGTTAGGAGTGGTTTTGATGTCAACTTATGCTTTAGATCCTGAAAAATTTGTTCACAAGCATCGGACCATTGAAACTTAACCATTGCTCACAGGTTCGATCTTCTGGCTATCAACTTTTATGCCCTCGTCCGACACTATATGGCCAAGGAATACCACCTAGTTCAACCATAATCCATACTTGGAAAACTTGGCATACAACTTATCGTGGAGCATTTGTAACACCGCTCGTAGATAATTTTCATGCTCTTCTTCAAACCGAGAATACATTAGAATATTGTCTATGAAAACTATCACGAATATGTCCAAAAATGACTTGAAGAGCCAATTCGTTGAGTCCATAAAGGTTGTTGGTGAGTTAGTAAGACCGAATGATATCACAAGGAACTTAAAATGACCATACATGGTCCTGAAGGCCGTCTTTGGAATGTCCTTTTCTTTAACCCTCAACTGATGATATTCCGACCTCAAATCGATTTTTGAAAAGCATCTAGCACCTTGTAATTGGTCAAACATATCATCAGATCTTAGAAGTGGGTATTTATTCTTGATAGTGACCTTGTTTAGTTGTTGGTAATCAATACACATCCTCAGTGAACCATCTTTCTTACGAACAAAAAACATTGGTGCACCCCATGGAAAAGTATTGCGCCTAGTGAAGCTTTTCTCCAATAGATCCTTCAACTACTCCTTCAATTCTTTCAACTCGATCGGAGCCATTCTGTAAGAAGGAATGGATATCGGCTGGTGTTAGGAAGCACATCAATAGTGAAATTGATCTCCCTTTCTAGAGGAGTACCCGGGAGATCGTCTGGAATACATCTAGAAACTCATTAACCACTAGAATAGATTAAAGAGTCGTTAGTTCTGCATCCGCATTTCTAACTTGAACTAGATGGTAGATATACCCATTGGAGATCATCTTCATTTCCTTAAGGTAGGAAATAAACCTACCCTTAGGTGTTGCGATGTCACCCTTTCTTTCCCGGACTGGGTTACCCGAAAATTAGAAATTGAAAACCTTTGTTCGGCGATCAACAATGGCATAACATAATGCTAACCAATCTATACCCATAATGATATCGAAATAAACCATCTCTAGCTGAACTAGATCAACCGAGGTAAGACGACTACAAATTACTATCATGTAATCTTGATAGACTCATATAGCCATAATCGACTCACTAACCAGCGTAGACACAAAAAATGTCCAATATAATAGCTCAGGTTCCCTCTTAAACTTACCATCAACAAATGGTGTGACATACGATAAAGTAGAGCCTGAATTTATCAATGTATAAACATAATGAGAGGAAACGTACCTATAACAACGTTTGTTGACAACTCCAAGTTGTGTCGACCTGCCAAAGTATTGATGCAGTTTTGAGCACTACCTGAACTGAAAGATCCTCATCTACCCCTACCTCGACTTGCTGATGTTTGTAGACCACTCTCTAGGGAACGTACACTCAAGAAAGAAGTTGTTGTCAACCTAGTCAGCTGACTCATACTATCTCTACCTCTACTCAGATAAAACCGCATAATATGGCTAGGAAGCCCACACTAATAACACATATCTGAACCCTGATGACACTGCCCGATATGGGTCGTACAACACTGACTGCAGGGTAGAAAATGTGGCCTCATATAACTCAAGATCACCTAATGCTAAGAAACTGGTGCCCTCGAACTCTAACCTATCCCAGACTGGGCATGACGATCATATATGAGCTCCTTCAACTAAGGGGTAGCACTGCTAGAAGGGTGAGCCGATCATCTAGAAAATTGTGGCCTGAAACCACCCTAAGACTCTCCATAATACCCAACGTATATGGCCCTCTTACTATGCTCTCTCTCTCTATCCCAAAGTTGGGCTTACAATCTTCTAAATTCTGAGCAAAGGCTTATATCTGAGAGATGTCAATATTCTCGTACGAAGATGCTACTGTGCAATCCCCAACCAAGTATGGCTTAAGGTTGTTCACAAACTGATGAAGCATATCTCTCATCGAGGTCACAATTGTAGGAACATAGCCACTCAATGAATCAAACCTCAGGATATACTCTCAAACACTCATATTGCCCTGTCTGAAAGATAGGAATCGATCAACTCTACCCTCCAGAACATCCAATAGAAGATAGTGATCTAGAAAGGTCTCTAAGAAGTCCTCCCACTCAGCTGGAGGTGCCTCTGATCCTCTGGACCGCTTCCACGCCTCATTCCACATAACGACCATATTTCGTAGCCTGAAGGATGACAATTACACTGCCTCGTCCTCTGAATCATGCATAACATGAGATATCATGTGAAGTTGATCAATGAAATCCTAGGGATCCTCATCTGGGTAAGAACCTATAAACACTAGCGGGCTCAAACTAATAAACTCTCAGGATCTGGAACTCCCTGAACTATTCGAAGGTCCAAGACTCATAGGTGCCCTCATCTACCATAGTTGGGAAGCTACTAACTATGTCAACAGTTGAACCTCACTCCTAAATACTCGGTAAGCTCCTTATTATAAGTGTGATGCATAACACACTCAAAAGCAAGACTCTACTAGAGATGACTTGTAGACTCCCTAAGACACGACCTGCTCTGACACCAAGCTGGTCACGCTTCAAACCTAAAGAGTTAAGACCGGCACCTGGTGTCTCACACGACCGAGCGTACCAACCTGTAACCATATAACTAGAATATACAGAACCTCTGACGCAGAAGGCCATAATATATATAACATATGGAGTAAGGGGAATATGAAAACATTAACAAGTAGATAGTCCAACACATATATAAACAGAGGCTGACAAGGCCACAATGAGAAGCAGCGTATCAAAGTCAAGGCCGGTAAGGCCTAAGAAAACACACCAGACACACAATATAAGTTTACAAGCCTCTAGGAGTACAACATCTGTCATACAGTCAGGATAAAGCCTCGGCCTACCCATAATCATATACATAATATATGCCAAAACCTTTAAACTTGGTAACTCCAGAAGATGTAGAGCATACCGATTAACTGTTGAGCTCGGACAATCACCTAGTGAGGAGGCCTATAACTGGACCCGCAGCATGAAATACAGCGCCCCTAGATGAAAGAGCGTCAGTACGAAAGAATGTACTGATATGAAAGTCATGAATAACATATGAAAGAGATGAACCATAAAAAGGGCATAAGAAACAACCTATTAACCTAGATGTCACATAGGGCGTACGATATAAAATCTAGAAAAAAACATAATAAGCCTTGTACACACATACATACACACACACACATATATATATATATATATATATCCATCACCCAATCGATTATAGCTCGGTGGTATTTATACATAACATCAGCCAATCAATATTGTTCATAATTCAATTTATATGACATATAGGGCCATCGCCCATCAATTATATCTCGGTGCTATTTATATCATATATACATGTAGATATTGCTTTCGACACTTTTCCTTCAAAATAAATCAAGACTTTATACATGTACATAAGAATCAACAACCAACCAAACAATGTTACAAATAGACATGTGAATTCATATGATAACATGACCAGAAATAAGGATGTTACGGTAGCTCCTTCTTATAAAAATTATATTTACGACGGATTCATGCCAAAATGAGAAAAGAGTTAGCCATTACATACCTTTTATGTCGACTTAGCCGATGGAATTAAATACAACATTCTCTAAGAGGTAATCCTACAATAATGATGGTAACACTAGTATTAGACTAAGGATGGTACAACGGCGACACGACAATTAACAAATTTTTTATACATCTGACTATATGGAATTTCTTCTATATACTTCTTTTCTATGATCTCCTTAAAAACAAAAATAATACATATCAAAATTCGATCACCACCTCCAACACCTCAACACAACAAGAACAACCCCTAACACACTATCTAGCAACTCAACAATCGGGTTTACAACTTCCGATATCCATCCCATGAGTTTCTCATCAAAACAACACACCTAATCTTACACAAGACCAAACACATGAATAAGATAAAATTCTTACCTTAGATTCCCTCAAACAACCCATTTATCACCTTACTTCACCTGTTACAGCCGGTATTTTTGCGCTAGTTTGTGTAGCAAGTAAAGTAAAAAGAACCCGAGAGTTTGAGATTTAATACAGGGATAGTAAAGGTATGAAAAATGTGTTAAGTAAGTTTAGTGATATTTTGAAGCTACACGAATCAAAGAAAATACTTTTTACCAAAGTTCGCAGAAGGAAACTGGATTGTGATAGCACGTACTTTTGGGGTAAGACTAGGAGTGAATAATATGCTAAGATGGTATTTCTATGAGGTATTTGTATCATACAATAGTCGTATGTTAAGCTTTAAAGTCAAGCAATTTGTAAAACAAATGTTTGCAAAACTCACCACAAGTTACGTTCATAATTCTACTGAAATATGGGTCACATCTCATCAATATTTTATCCTAATATACTTGGAATTACGGGGTGATTCACCCATGAAATTGAATGCATACTATTCTAATTTCCAACACATTAAATGGTTTGTCAATACGATGTCGGAGTAGAGAGATATTCGTATTTTTGTGACACTGCGCATGTAGCCCCTATGGAGCCCACTTGAGGTGGTGGAAACTTTAAGGTTGTCTATAAAACGATTCCACTTTGTTCAAACTCATATATATCGGCTATATCAGATCCAAAACAGTCATAAAAACTCTCTAAAGGTTCCCCTACCATCCTAGCCAATATCTACGAGTTTATGATGTGATTTCACACTCGGAAAGTTCGTAGAGATGGTATTACTCCTTTCCTATTATTTGCTTGTGATTTGAAGGATTCTTCAAGGTGAAGTAAGCTTGGATTTGAGTTTTCCTTGATTTTTTAGGTACAAATCACCCTCTTCATCTTGTAATGAGTGTATCTACGTCTTGGCTAAGCTATTTAACCTAGAACATGTGAATCGACGACCGAAAGTCGTATATTGAGTTGTTATGTGATGTTGGGTTATTTTAAGATGTTCTTATGATGTTAATATTGCTGTAGTTACGAGAATATCTTATATATGATATGTTTATGTTTCTGCTATGAAGTTTGAAGGAAGTAAGAATGTAGAAAAGATTTGAGTTATTTTCTATAAGTCGTGCTTGCCACTTGACAAGTTATGTACTAGCTTTCATTAAGGTGTTGTTGTGTTGTATTGGTTAACTGTTTGGGTGTATTTTGATTCTGGAAATATATATTTGAAGATTGTATATATTCTTGTTGTTTTTATGGACTTTGGAAAGTAAGAAAAACGAGGGAGATATTGTTCGATTTCATATAGACCGAGCTTTCCGCTCGTCGAGTTAAATACTAGTTTCATTAGTGACGTTTGTGTAATTATTGTTGTATAGATTGAGGAGTGTTATGGGCTGCTTAAGTTGGGTTGAAGAGAGTTGGCCAAGGTATGTAAGGCTTATTCCTTCTTTTGGCATGATCTTGTTAAAGTAAAATGAAGGGTCTTTCAAACTATCTATTCTTGATAGTGTGAGCTACCATGTCTCTCTATGCTATCGTCATGTTATGTCTCTTCATTTGTCCTTCACTGAGAACATCTATTACACTTCATGAGATTTCTTGTTGTATAGTTGATCCTGAGTTCTTGTTGGATTATAACGTTCGATGTGTATGACTCAATCATGATAGGCGGGGGTTAACGATCCTAGGTCACTCCGCCATGTTTATGTTGGTATTCTGAGGTCTTGCATGCATTTTATATATATTTATCTATTTTCTATGGAGCTTCGCTATATTCGGTCGGGTACGACACTTATATTTGCACATCATTGCAATTGGTTTTGACATTACCGAGTCTTATTAAGGTTAGGTACGACCGAGTCCTTTCGAGGTCGGGTACGCTATGATATGATTTTCCCCACCGAGAGGCTTGATATTATATTATATGGCCCCTTAGAGAGGCTAGATTTTACTTTCACACATATATGCATGGTTATATCAGTTGTATGCCCTCAGCAACCTATTTATGAGTTACAGGTTGATTTTTACACCATTTTCTTGTATTACATTCTTATACATGTTTACCTTTCTTACATATTCAGTACATCTTTTGTACTGATGTCCCGTTTATCGGGGGACACTGTGTTTCATGCCCGCAGGTACAGATAGATGATTTGATGAGCCTCTTCAGTAGGATCACTATTCATCTTGAGTTGGAGCACTTCTCTTCTTCCGGAGTTGTTGTCTAAGTTTGGGTATGCATTTGTGTACATATTATGGGTATGGCGGGGCCTTGTCCTGACCTTGTTATTTGTTATATGACTCTTAGAGGCTTGTAGCAAGTGGGTTATATATGGTCATTTTGTATGGCCTATTTGGCCTTCTTGTCAGTCTGATAGTGTTATTTGTATAGCCTTGACAGCCTTCTAAGGTTAGCTGTGGCTGTGTCGGCTTTACGAGATATGTACACATGTTGATTTTTCTATCACTTGTTCATGTTGCCATTTCCAGTTTCTCTTATGATTTTCATTCTAAGGACTTGTCGGCACAGACATTCTTAATGCCTCATACCTTCAAACTAAGCCTTGTTCATGATCCACGAGTGTAGGAAACAAAAACTAGGAGTTTGGAGTTGAAAACCAATCTTAGATCATGCATAACCACTTTTACACCAGGATTGACAGACCGTCCATCTATTGACAGACCATCAATCTGGATATTTAAGTTCACTTTTGAATTTGATAGAACCCAGTGGCTTTTGACGGACCGTATAATTTTTTATGGCATGTCCTTTTTATCCGTCTTAGAATTTCAGATTTCTCAACTCTCTGGAAATTTGCAAGACCATGTCGATCCATATATGCGGACCGTAGAAAATTCTACGGTCCGGACCCAAATCGTCAAAAACATTAATGGATTGTCAACATATTGACGGCCCCGACTCATACCGTCAAATTATTGATGGATCGTCGATTTCAACCATCAATCTTGTCCGACAGCAAGCAGTATAAATATGTAGTTAGACCCAAAAATTAGATTTTCTTTTTTTTTTCAAGTCGTATAACAACGTGCTCTCTTCTCATGATCCCCATATCTCAAGGTAAGTCTTTTCTATGTATTTTCATGAAATTCTAACATAATATAAGCAATTCCTAAGCGAAATTCACTACTCTTAACTTAGAGTTTTTAAGATAAATCCAATTCAAGGTTTCAAGGTGCAATCTTTGGGGTTCTTCTTCAAAGTCCAAATTTTTAATACAAGTTGGAAGTGAGTAAGGTATGTAGAGCTTCTATCCATGTGTGGGAACATCATTATTCTTCGCCACGCCATATTTTCCAAGAAACCATAAAAGTCCATGAATTAGGGTTTTATTCCAAGTTCATGATAACCCTAAACTACAAGTATCATGTTATACCATGTTGTATTGCTAATTCATTATTTTGTTCTTAATATTCCAATATGGTTATTAGGAATGCGTACGTAATCCATGAATACCCATTATTTTCAAGTACATGTTTTGGGAGTTGCATAGTTTACCGAGAAGGATCTAGTAGCTTAAAACTACATATGCCACCGTAGGATAAGGGTCACTTCGCCAAGAGGATGATACCTTCAAATTTGCAGATTGGATCATTTCTTGCCATGTTCATATCTTATACCCCGGCAAGGTATGGGAAATCTCTGCTAGTCAGGTCAAGTACCAAACTCCATGTACCTACGTGATGATTCATGTTGTCATTTATACTACTGCTCTGCCCACAGATTCACAAATATACAGATATACAAGTTGACAGTTACATAAATTTTATACATGTTTTATACTCATGTCAGCTCATGTTTATGCTTATGTTCAGTTTTAGTTCATGTCTTCTTATTGCATGTGCCTGCTTATTCTTTCAGTGGCTTTACATACAGTACAATTCAAATGTACTAAAGTTTCTTTGCATGGGGCCTGCACTTCACAGTGCAGGTGCTGAGTTTCAGGGAGACGGATTTGCTCAATCGGATTGCCTCAGTATCAGCTTTTTGTGAGCCCCTCTCATTCGGGGTACCAGTCATTTATTTTCACATGTCATGATTATTAGTAGGGGTATGCCAGGGCCTTGTCCTGGTAAACAGTTTTGCCGACTCATACTGTCAGAGGTTTCATAGACTCGTCTAGTATCATGTCATGTCAGTTTTTCAGTTATTCATAATTATGATATTTTCAGACCATGTTTTCAGTATATGTTTTACATGTTTTAAAATTCATTAATTTAGTATGTTTTGATGCCCATGTTGACAAGCAAGCCATGTGGTTCACTCGGTCATGTATAATTAAGCATCAAGCGTCGTATTTCACCCAGGCCATGGTTTAGGGCGTGATAAATCTTTGTATCAAAGCCTAGGTTCATGTGTCTTAGGGAGTCTTTAAAACTGTGTCTAGTGGGGTAACTTTTTTGTGTGTAAGGGCCCCACACATGTAAACATTTGACCACCAAGACATGATTGTCTCACTTCTTTTGTACTCTAGATCGTCCAGTTAGAGTCTATTATTGCATCACCGTAACCAATTTAGTAAAGTTAGAAATGGTAGACTTTGATGTAATCATGGGTATGGATTGTTTATCATCATGTTATTCCACAGTAGGTTGTAGAACTAAAATTGAAAGATTCGAGTTTCCCGGTGAACCAGTCATAGAATGGAATGGTGGTGCAGTAGCACCCATGGGTAGGTTTATTTCCTATTTTAAAGACAGAAAGATGATATCCAAAAGGTAAATCTACCATCTCATTCGAGTTAGGGATCCAGATGCCCAGAACCCAACTTCTCAGTCCATATCAGTTGTTAATGAGTTTCCAGAAAATCTTCCCGGAGTTCCTCCCGATAGGAAAATTGAGTTCAGAATTGATATGTTTCCTGGCACTAAGCCGATATCTATTCCTCCATACATAATGGCTCTAGTAGTGATAAGAGAATTAAAAGTCCAATTTAAATATCTCCTTGAGAAGGGATTCATTAGACCAAGTATCTCGCCATGGGGTGCACTAATCTTATTTGTTCGGAAGAAGGATGGGTCTTTGCATATGTGCATTGACTACCAGCAGTTGAACAAGGTCACTATCAAGAATAAATATCCTTTTCCCATAATCGACAATTTATTTGACCAACTTCAGGGTGCCCAGTTTTATTCCAAGATTGAACTCAAATCAGGGTACCATCAGCTTAAAGTTAAGGAAGTTGTTATTCCAAAGACAGCCTTCAGAACCCGTTATGGTCACTTAGAATTTTGTGTCATGTCATTCGGATTGATAAACGCCCTAGATGCTTTCATGGATCTTATGAACAGGGTCTTCAAGCCTTTTCTTGATCATTTTGTTATTGTCTTCATTGATGATATCTTAGTCTATTTTCGTAGTGAGGTTGATCATGTAGAACATCTCAGAATTGTGTTGCGGACACTTCAACACCGCGAGCTTTATGAAAAGTTTTCCAAGTGTGAATGTTGGCTTAATTAAGTGGCATTCTTAGGCCATGTGATTTCAGGTGAAGGCGTTGTCTTTCAGAAAATAGAAGTTGTTAAGAATTGGCACAGACCCAGTTCTGCTTTAGACATACGACGTTTCTTAGGTTTGGCAGGTTATTAGAGGTGATTCGTAGAAGTTTTTTCTTTCATCTCAGCTCCATTGACTAGATTGACTCAGAAGAAGGTCAAATTCCACTGGTCAGATGCCTGGGAGCATAGTTTCAAAGAATTAAAAATGAGACTGACTTATGTTCTAGTGTTAACATTACTAGAGGGAACCGAGGGGTTCGTAGTATATTGTAATGCTTTAAGACTTGGTCTTGGGTGTGTTTTAATGTAGTATGGCAAGGTTATCGCTTATATATCCAGACAACTCAAACCTCTTGAAAAGAATTATCTGAACCATGACATAGAGTTGGCAGCCATGATCATTGCACTCAAGATATTCCATCACTATTATGGAGTTCATGTCGATATTTTCACCGATCACAAGAGCCTTCAGTATATTTTCAATCAGCGGGAGTTAAATCTTAGACATAGGAGATGGCTCAAAAATGGATCATCGAATAAGAGCATCGTCTCCCACGTTCGCTTTCCCTGGAGGTAGAGAACATATACATCATAATCCTTTATGATGTATATGTTCTCTACCTCCAGGGAAAGCGAACTGGGAGCCGATTCTCTTATTCGACGATCCATGGGAAGTTTAGTGCATGTTGAATAAAGTAAGAGAACCATGATGAAGGAGATTCATCGACTAGCCAGTCTAGGAGTTCAACTCATGGATTCTGAAGATGGTGTCATTATTGTTCAAAACAAGTCTGAATCCTCCTTAGTAGCCGAAGTAAGGGAGAAGTGGTTTAGTGATCCCTAGTTGTTGCAGCTGAAAGAATGAATTCACAAGCATAAGACAGCGACTTTTAAACAAGGGGAGATGACGGTACTTTAAGGTACCGAGGCAGGTTATGTGTTCCATATGTGGATGGACTCAGAGAGAGAATCATGACAGAAGCGCACAATTCCAGGTATTTTATTCACCCAGGTTCTACTAAGATGTATCATGATCTTAAGGAAATCTATTGGTGGAACGATATAAAAAGAAATGTGGCAAACTTTGTAGACAAGTGTCTGAATTGCCAGCAAGTGAAAGTCGAACACCAAAGGCTTGGTGGGTTGTCTGAGAATATTAATATTCCTGTTTGGAAATGGGAGATGATAAATATTGACTTCATAATAGGTTTACCTCGCTCAACCCAAAGACATGATTTGATTTGGGTTATTATGGACCGATTGACCAAATTAACCCACTTCTTGCCAGCTAACACCACAGATTCAGCAGAAGACTATGCTAAGTTTTATATCCGAGAAATTGTCAGGCTTTATGGGACCCTAGTGTTCCTCATTTCAGATCGTGGTATCAGTTCACATCACATTTTTGGAAGTCATTTCAGATTGGATTGGGTACCAAGGTAAATCTCAGCACATTTGTTTATCCTTAGATAGACAGCTAGGCAGACTATTCAGACTCTTGAGAATATGTTGAGGGAATGTCTTCTTGATTTTAAAGGTAATTGGGATAATCACTTGACTCTCATTGAGTTTGCTTATAATAACAGTTATCATGCTAGCATCCATATGGCATAGTTTGAAGCTCTGTATGGGCGAAGGTGTAGATCACCAATTGGTTGGTTTGAGGTTGGTAAAGTAGAGTTGCTAGGACCATACTTAGTCTATCAGGCTATGAAGAAAGTCAAGTTAACTCAGAAGCGTTTGAAAACAGTTGAGAACTGCCAGAAATCTTATTCAGATGTGAGGTGTAGAGACTTAGAGTTTCAAGTTGATGATTGGGTTTTTCCAAAAGTTTCACCTATGAAAGGTGTTATGAGTTTTGGAAAGAAAGGAAAGCTCAGTCCCAAATACATCAGACCATATAGGATTTTGAGGAGAGTTGGTCAAGTGGCTTATAAACTTAAATTTCCACAAGACTTAGTTGATGTGCATCCATTGTTTCATGTATCCATGTTGAGGAAGTGTGTGGGAGACCCGTTGTTGGTTGTCCCTGTAGACTCCATTTCAGTTAAGGATGGTTTGACCTATGAGGAGATTCCTATGGCTATTTTGGATCGTCAGATTCGAAAGTTGAAAACTAAGAAGGTTGCCTTAGTGAAAGTGTTGTGGAGAAGTCAAAATATTGAGGAGGCTGCATGGGAAGCCGAAGAAGACATGAAGTCTAGATATTCGCATTTATTCGAGGAGCAAGCAGAAAATGATCAAGGTAAATACCTGCAGTATTCATGGCATGTCCCTTGTGTATCGATTTCTCATGTTTCACGTTCATGTATTTAGTACTCATGTCCATGTTTTCATGTAATCATGTCATTCAGTTTTGTGTTTCATGTCATGTTTCTTCATATTCATGTACTCATGCTATGTCCAGTCCCATTCCTAACCATAACCCACCATTCAAGGATGAATGATGACAAGGGGTAGATATAGTAACACCTTGTACCTTCAAACTAAGTCTTGTTCATGATCCACGATTGTAGGAAACCAAAACGGGAAGTTTAGAATTGAAAACCAGTTTCAGATTATGCAGAACCAATTTTACATCAGGATTGATGGACCGTCAATCAGGACCGTTGAGTTCACTTTTTTGATGAAACCTAGTGGCTTTTGATGCATCGTATAGTTTTTGACGGCCCGTCCTTTTTAACCGTCTTAGAATTTCAGATTTCACAACTCTCTGGAAATTCGCAAAACCATGTTGGACCGTCAACATATTGACGGCCCAGACTCATACCGTCAAATTATTGACGGACCGTCGATTTCAACCATCAATCTTGTCCGACAGCAAACAGTATAAATATGCCACTTAGACCCAAAAAATAGATTTTCTTATTCTTTCAAGCCCTAGAATGAAGTGTTTTTTTCTCATCATTCCCAGATCTCAAGGCAAGTCTTTTCAATGTATTTTCATGCGACTCTAATATAGTATAATCAATTTCTAAGTGAAAATCACTACTCTTAACCTAGGGTTTTCAAGATAAACCCAATTCAAGGTCCAATCTTTGGGGTTCTTCTTCAAAGTCTGGATATTTAATACAATTTCGGAAGCGAGTAAGGTATGTAGAGCTTCTATCCATGTGTGGGAACATCATTGTTCTTCCCCACGCCATACTTTTTCATGAAATTCCATAAATTAGGGTTTTTATTCCAAGTTCAAGATAACCCTAAACTACATGTATCGTGTTATATCATGTTGTATTCTTAATTCATTATTTTGTTCTTAATATTCCATTATGCTCAATAGGAATGCGTACGTAATCCATGAATACCCATAACCTTGAATTACATAGGTCCTTAAATACAAGTCATGAACCATTACTACTCAACTTCATGAAATTATACATGTTTTCAAGTTTTACATAAGTTATATTATATATTTATTTACATGCTAAATTAAAATCATTAATCATGTTTACAAGTTATTTCATCAAATTCATGGGCTTACAAGCCATTATTTTTAAGTACATATTTTGGGAGTTACATAGTTTACTGAGAATGCTCTAGTAGCCTGAAACTATGTATGCCACCGTAGGATAAGTGTCGCTCAACCCAGAGGACGATACCTTCAGATTTGCAGATTGGATCCTTTCTTGCCATGTTCATGTCTTATACCCCGGCAATGTATGAGAAACCTTTGCTAGTCGAGCCAGGTACCAAACTCTACGTACCCATGTGGTGATTCATGTTGTCAGTTATGCTACTGCTCTCCCCACAGATACACAAATATACAAATATACAAGTTTACAGATACATAAATTTTATACATATTTTATACTCATGTCAGCTCATGTTCATGCTCATGTTCAATTTCAATTCATGTACTATTATTTTACGTGCATGCTTATTTTTTCAATTGCTTTACATACTGTACAATTCAAATGTATTAACGTCCCTATCCATGAGGCCTGCACTTCATGGTGCCGGTGTTGAGTTTCAGATTGACGGATCTGCTCAATAAGATTGCCTCAGTATCATCTTTTGGTGAGCCCCTTTCATTCGGGGTGCTAGTCATTTATTTTCACATGTCCTGATTATTAGTAGGGGTATACCAGGGCCTTGTCCTGGTAAACAGTTTTGCAGAGTCATGTTGGCAGAGGTTTCATAGACTAGTTTAGTATCATGTCATATCAGATTTTTAGTTATTCATAATTATGATATTTTCAGACTATTTCCGTAATATATTTTCAGTATATGTTTTACATGTTTTAAAAAGTCATTACTTTAGTATGTTTTGATGCTCATGTTGACAAGCAAGTCATGTGGTTCGCTCGGTCGCTCGGTCAAATGTAGTCAGGCATCGAGTGCCATGTTTTGCCCAAGTCATGGGTCAGGGTGTGATAATATGTTCACACTATGATACAAGTGGTACGCTCGGGCCATTTAGGCACCGGGTGCCGGTCACACCCCCAGAAGTTAGGGTGTGACAAACTTGATATCAGAGAAGGTCTGTCCTAGGAAGTCTACAAGTTGTGTCTAGTAGAGTCTTATTTATGGGTGTGTTATGCACCACACTTATAAGCAGGAGGCTATAGGGCATTTAGGATTATCACTCTTTCTTTTTACTCTAAATCGTGCGGTAGAGCTCAATCATAAGAATTCAAACTCCTAAATTATATTTTCTTTGTAATACAGCGATGCTTACATCTAGAAAGAAGACGGTTGGTAAGAGATTGTATCCGACTGCGGAAGAGTTGAGTCAGAAGAACGCGAATCTACATCATGATTATGATGAGTAAATGTAAGGATTCCAACAAATCATGTGTGCACCAATATGTGTAAGCTTCTTGATAAGGAGCCCTAAGGCATTAATATCTATCCACCCATATGGTAAAAATCTACGAGAGCATCAGAAGGTAAAGCACGATTTTCAGAAACTAAAATAGGTATCGTATAGGAGGTACAGAATACCTATGTTGAGAAACTTGTAAATAGTTAGAGCTTAGACAACGGGACACAAGCTTTACGATTCCATTCGGCAGTGATAGAGGTATAATAGAAGCACCACTTTTAGCTTACAGCTTCTAGCCATCAACCAACATAGTTTTGAAAAGGAAAGAATTCCATAATTCTAATAAGGATCAGAATAATCTTTGACAATGTTCAGATTATTAGGACTCGATGACATTTTGGAATAGCATTGTGAATATGTTGATAATTCCTTCTCGTGAGGCATATAAGAGATGTACCCTAGAATTATGTAATCAGATATGACTCTCGATAGTTAGATGATTTGGAGGTTAGGTATTGGAATCTGTATATGCAATGTAAGTATCCACCTTAGTATGGCCCAGTTCGTACTAAGTAAGGAATATTAAGTGACTAAAAGAATAAGGTCGGATGAAGCGGAGGAAACTAGAAGCGAATGAGAGCCCGCTGAATTTTTCCGGAATAAGGTAAGAGATGGTAATATTAGCAAGAGACTGGTATAAGGCTAAGTAAAACTCTATTAGTAGATAGGGAGATTCATTGGAGAATATAAGCTAAAGCATGGTAGTACGACAAGGTTCGTAATCAAGAAGAAGAAAAAGTAAGAGAAAGCAAGTTTTGAATTATAAAGAGGTATAAGTCGCAATCATGAGAATTGAATTGTCGACTTCAATAAGAGTTATCAAAAGACCAATATAGCCCCTTGGATTAAGAAATACCAATATTGTGTAGTAACCTAACACAACCAGATGCAACTTAGAAACTCGAATGATTTCTGTAATAGTTGGCATAGTGATATTTGCAAAGTGAATGATTATGAAGTATGAGGGTGAATGAGAGCAAAACAAGCTTTCAGGATTAGTAGAAAGAGGTCTCCATGGGAAAATCTTCATGATCAAAGTTAAGCTCATCAAGGTCGAGCATGCCAGTAATGAGTATACAACACAATATGCATATAAGTGATCCAGTTGTCTTGGTAAGGAAATATTACCCCAAGGCAAGTTATATGCCACCAGAAGTGCAATGAATTGCAAAAGGTGAAGAGGTAATGACGTGACCTCTACAAGAGTGGAATTCAAGAATATAAGAAGATATTACTCTCCTAGGGGGGGAAGATTGTACGATAAAGTATTGAGGCAGTATCATGTGGTTCGCTTAGTGTTAGAGCTGTAAGAAGGATTACGACAAGAGGTTTGAAATGAATGAGATTGTATTTACTAAGACCCTATAGATGTGTAACGACTCTGGAATAATGTGTAAGTACTAACGGTAGAGAAGAGGCAGTAATGACTTCCTAGCTATAGGTGCCAATTGATGGTAAACATAATCAGACACTTAATACTCAGAATGCTAGTGTTAGGGAAATAATAAGGTAAAGACATAGCCTCAAGAGGAGTTGCTTAAAATTGAGATATGAAGATAAATCGATTGAGCAATCAGTAATTAGCGTATGATGGTCCTAGTTATGGTTAGACTAGACAACTCAGATCAGTCATTACATCATAGAACATTACATATTAGATCTAAACGTACAAAGTTTATTCCCCATAAGTGCACGGTCGCAACTCTCAAAAAGTACTTCAAACAGAAGCAATGGTAGGTGAAATTCAATATAAGCTTTTAAAAAGTCGAAAGGAGATCATTGAGCCTATAATACGACAAATGTGTCTAAAAGTTGTGTTCAGAAGTAATATTATTATAGTAAAGGCAAAGTGAAAAGACATTAGAGATGATTGTAGACAGTGCAAAATCACCTAAAGTTCTACGGAGTATATGATGTAATGAGCTCGCAGTTTGATATGAACAATAGAATCTTTTCTAAGTGCAACCGACAAAAAACTTTAGCCAAGAGATAAGGAGAAAGAATTTGGTATGAGCATAGCGATCTGAATTTGATATTATATAAAGGTTGTCATGTAACATCAAGATCTACAGAATTTGGTACGTATACAATAGGGGAGTAACTTAGAAACTCATCACTACCATATTCATTGAACGGAGGATAAGAATCAAGAGTAATGTTGATATTATGTATATAGAAACCTCCATGATGTATGGGAGCTAAGATAAGTTAGTGTATCTGACCCATGAATTAAAGTTAACTGCAGTGGTGCACACACATCAAATATGATGGTTTTATCTATATGTTGTTCATGTTGAGACTATACAGACCATAAGAGTTTCCAGCACGCCCATAAGCATAAGGAGCTAAATGGGCAACAAAGAGAATAATTTAAAAGTTTTGAGGTAAGCATCATATACCATCTGGGTAAGGTTAATATTGTAGCTGATGCACTTAGCCGTAGAGCTGTGAGCAGCCTGGCTGAATTAGGGGCAAAGGAAAGGGAGTTGGCTCAAGAGATGCATCAGTTGGCTAGTTGGGGGATCCATCTGGTGGGAATCAGATGACAATAGGGTTATTATTCAGAACACAACAAAGGCATCCTTAGTAGTAGAAGTAAAAGAACGATGAGATGGCGATCCTACTTTATTACAGTTCAAGCAAAAAATATAACAGCCAGTAATGACACTAGAGGTAAATAAAAGTGGGAACTCAAGATATCAAGTACAATTGTGTATTCCAAATATAGCGGGACTCTAGAATCAGATCATGATAGAGGCACATCATCCACACTGTTCTATCCGCCCAAGGTCGACTAAGATATACCATGCTAGGAAAACTTTATGGGTGGAATAATATGAAAAAGAGTATTGCTGAATTCATAGCATAGTTTAGCAGGAAAAGAGAGAGCATCAGAAACCCGATAGATTAACTCAAACCATTGAGATTTCGAGGCAAGAATGGGAAGCGATTAATATGGATTTCATCACAATATCGTCTCGTTCCTATTGGAAAGTTAATTCTTAATGAGTAATCATTAATGGAGTTATAGAAATAACCACTTCTTCTCGATTAAGACCACTTATTCAATGAAACATCATGCAAATTTGTACATTAAGGGATAAAGTGGCTCAATGGTATTTTATTGTCTATTGGAGGGATAAATTCTGTTATGAATTGCTAGGAAACCATGTGATAGGGCTTGAGAGTATAAGTAAATATTGACACGCCCTCCTGTCCACAGACAGAAAGTCAAGTAGAGCGCATAATGATGCCACAACTATGCATGCTAGACTTTAAGGAGAACACTTCCAGGGTTTACTCATAATGACAGTTACTATCCTAGTATCAAGATGGATTCTTACGAGGCCATGTGTGAACGTAAGCACAGATCTCCTATTATATGATTCGAAGGAGGTGAGTCAGGGTTATTGTAACTAGATTTCATCCAGTAGACCATAGAAAAAGGAGATTGATAACAGCTAATTATCAAAAATCATAAGCCAAGGTGCAGTGCCGAGATTTAGAAAATTCACATTGATAATTGAGTTTTCCTGAAGATATCACCTATGAAAGGTACGATGAGATTCATTAAGAAGGGCAAGACGAACCCAAGATACATTGGATCTTACAAAATTAATGGCAACGAGCGGAAATACATTTGACCTTACAGAATTATTCAGGAGATAGTCCAAGAGGCATACAACCTAAATTTTCACTCAGAGCTAAAGTTTGTCCATCCAGTATTTCACGCATCTGTATCACATAATGTATTGGGGACCCTTCTCGAGTTGACTTAGTAAATAACAATTGGACTATGGAAGACTTGCCCTACAAGGAAGTTCCAGATACTATCTTAGATTGACAATTTTCTAAAGTGGATAATCAAAGCTATAGCTTCCTAAAAGCGTTTCGGAGGAGCAAGAACATTAAGGAAATGACGTGCGGAACCAAGGAAAAGATGAAGTATTAATATCCTCCGTTGATTACCATTCAGTTAAATGTTTTTGGCCTTGTTATAGCATGTCATACTAACCCTCATAATGTAATTAGAAGATATTCGAGTTGAGGAAGTCGGAGCATAAATCAAAGATAAATTTATATAAATTAGGAAGGATGTTTTAATTAACATTGATGATCGTGTAGAACCAAGAGTTATTGTTAATCGTTTATAGCTCATTGTGGCATATATCTTGTGTTTTCTGGTTGCATGATAGGTTGGATATAGTCCAACATAAATAAGAAATTCTGTCAAAATGTTCGTAAAATTCATACGCCCCTACATTCAAGGATGAATGTTCCTAGGGGGGGAAGGATGTTACACTCCGTATTTTTCGCGCTAGTTTGCGTTGCAAGTAAAGTAACGAGAACCCTGGAGTTTAAGATTTCATATAGGGATAGTAAAGGTTTGAAACAAGTATTAAGTAAGTGTCATGAGAATTTGAAGCTAAACGAATCAAAGAAAACACTTTTTACCGAAGTTCGTCGAAGGAAAGTGGATTGTGATAGCCCGTACTTTTTGGGTAAGACTAGGAGTGCATAATATGATAAGAAGGCATTGTTATAAGGTATTTGGGTAATACAATAGTCCTATGTTAAACTTTAAAGTCAAGCAAGTTGTAAAGAAAAAGTTGGCAAAAGTCACCGCAAGTTACATTCATAATTCTACTGAAATTTGGGTCATATCTCACCGATATTTTCTCCTAATATACTTTGAATTACAGGTTGACCTGCCCATTAAATTGAAGGTCTATGAGTCTAGTTTCTAACTCATTAAATGGTTTGTCAATACGACATTAGAGTAGAGATATATTCGCATTTTTGTGAAACTGCACAGGCAGCCCCTATGGGACGCACTTGAAGCGGTGGAAACTTTAAGGTTGTATATAGAACGATTTCAGTTCGTTCTAACTCTTGTTTCTCATCCATATCAGACCCAAAACAGTCCTAAACACTCTCTAAAGGTTCCCCTACCATCCCATCCAAGATCTAAGAGTTTATGATGCAATTTCACCCCCGAAAATTTCGTAGAGATGGTATTACTCCTTTTCTCCTCTTTGCTTGTGATTTGAAGGATTCTTTAAGGTGAAGTAAGCTTGGATTCGGGTTGTACTTGCTGTTTTGTGGTAAGAATATCCATCTTCATATTGTAATGAGTGTATCTAAGTCTTGGCTACGCTATTTAAGCTAGAACATGTGAATCGACGGTCGGAAATCGTATATTGAGTTGTTATGTGATGTTGGGATGTTTTAAGATGTTGTTGTGATGTTAATATTGCTGGAGTAATGAGAATATCTTATATATGATATGTTGATGTTGCCGAAATGAAGTTTTAAGGAAGTAAGAGTGTAGAAAATATTTGTGTTATTTGTTATAAGCCGAGCTTGCCGCTCGACAAGTTACGTACTAGCTTCCATTAAGGTATTGTAGTGTTGAGTTGGTGGACTCTTTGGGTGCGTTTTGGTGTTGAAAATATATAGTTGAAGATTTTATATGTTCTTGTAGTTTTTATGGACTTTGGAAAGTAAAGAAAATGGGGGAGATGTTGTCCAATTTCATATAGACCGAGCTTTCCGCTCGTCGTGTTAAATACTAGTTTTGTTGGTGAAATTTGTGTAATTATTGTTGTGTAGATTGAGGAGTGTTACGAGCTTCTTAAGTTGGGTTGTTGAAGAGAGTTGGCCAAGGTATGTAAGGCTTATTCCTTCTTTTGGCATGTCTTGTTAAAGTAAAATGAAGCAGTCTTTCAAATGATTTATTCTTGATAGTATGAGCTACCATGTCTCTCTATTCTATCGTCATGTAATGTCTCTTGATTTTTCCTTCACTAAGAGCATCTGTTGCACTTCATGAGATTTCTTGTTGTATAGTTGATCCAGAGTTCTTGTTGGATTGTAACGCTCGCTGTATATGACTCCATAACGATAAGAGGGGGTTAACGACCTTAAGTCACTCCACCCGGTTCTTGTTGGTCTTTTGTGGTCTTGCATGCATTGTATATATATGTATCTATTTTCTACCGAACCGCGCTATAATCGGTCGGGTACGGCACTTATATGTGTACACCACTGTAGTTAGTTTTGACATTATCGAGTCCTATTAAGGCAGGGTACGACCGAGTTCTTTCGAGGCCGGGTACGCTATGATATGATTTTCCCAATAGAGAGGCTTAATATTATATTATATGGCCCCTTAGAGAGGCTTGATTTTACCTTCAAGCATATATGCAGTGTTATATCAGTTGTATACCCTCAGCGGCCTATTTATGAGTTATAGGTTGATTCCTACACCCTTCTCTTGTATTACATTCTTATACATGTTTACCTTCTTTACATATTCAATGCATCTTTCGTACTAATTTCCTTTTCTTGGGGGACACTGTGTTTCATGCCAGCAGGTGCAGATAGACAATTTGACGAGCCACCTTAGTAGGATCACTATTCAGCTTTGGTTGGAGTACTCCTCTTCTTCTATAGTTGTTTTCTAAGTTTGGGTATGCATTTGCGTACATATTATGGGTATGACAGAGCCCTGTGCCGACCTGGTTATTTGTTATATGACTCTTAGAGTCTTGTATACTAGTGGGTTATATATGGTCATTTTGTATGGCCTAGTCGGCCTTCTTGTTAGTCTGATAGTTCTATTGTTATGGCCTTTCTGTCCTTCTAAGGTTAGCTGTGGCTGTGTCGGCTTTACGAGATATGTACACATGTTGATTTTTCTGTCACTTGTTCGGGTTGTCATTTTCAGTTTCTCTTATGATTGTTGTTCTGAGGCATTGTCGGCCCAGACAGTTATATGTTCATGCTATGATATATAAGTGGTACACTCGGACCGTTCAGACGTAGGGTGCCGGCCACACACCCTGAAGCTGAGGTGTGACATCACCGAACGAAAGCTCCTATCTTGTAATGAAGCGGAAGAAGCGAGTTTCGCTAGCACCATAGGTTTCCCAAAGGGAGAATCACATTGGAATCCTATAGATCTTAGTCTTGATGATAGAAGAACTCTTGGAGTAGCTTTGAAGAGTTTTTGGGACTTGGAGGAGTGAAAAATGAAATAAAAATGATCTCCACCGCTTTAGGACTTAAATAGGGGATTTCCACCCCCTCCAATGTGCGGTGAGTTTTGCTGCGCAAACGACCATATGCGGTAGCATTTCACACTGCATATGGTGGCAGAAACATCTTCCTCCAACCAAGCTAAAATGCGGCCCAAATGTGGGGCAAAATGCCCTTTACGACGCAAAACAGACCACATATCACACTTGCCTTGTCGAACTTCGTCGGAGACTGTTTTCTTCCATCGGTTTAACCTCTAAACCTTGTGAAACCTTCTTAACATTGATCTTATTCATAGATAACCCTATAAGAGGCCTCAAGTCATTAGAGTCTATCTTGACTAACTATATACGCAATCGAACGCAGTGGTGCGCGGTATTACAATTATTTTGTGTATTTGTTGTTGTATGTAGGTGACATGCTTATTGCTGCTAAAAGTATGTCACATATTGTCCAATCTAAGAAGCAGCTAGGTGAGAAGTTTGAGAAGAAGGAGTTAGATGTTGTAAATAAAATATTGAGGGGGAGATTACACAAGATAGAAGGGTTGGGAAACTAATGTTGTCTCAACAATCCTATATTGAAAAGATTCTCAAGAAATTTAATATCACATGTACTAAACTTGTATCTGTTCCTTTTATTTACCTTTTTAAGTTGTCTGAAGACATGACATTGGAAACATATGAAGAGATGGAACAGATCTCTAGTGTTTTATATTCTAGTGATGTGGGTAATATTATGTATGCTATGATTTTTACTGGCCCGACATTTCACATGTTGTTAGTGTTTTGACTAGATACAATGGCGTGTCTTGAAAAAACAAATTGGCAGATAGTGAAATGCATCTTAACATACTTGAAGGATACTGTAGAAGTGGGCTTAACTTTTGAAGTCAAACATCATCTTATCCAAGATATTGTATCAAAAGATATTGTTGATGAAGAAAGAGTCTACACATGATAATTCAGCTAATATGATGACCAAGAAAGTCCCGATCAACAAATTTAGACATTGCCTAGACTTGATTGGTGTGTGCAGTACTTAGTAGAGCCCTTCCGAGGAGTAAAGGAAAGGGAGAGAGATCAGATGTTGTTCATGTTGATGAAGAGAATTCAAGCCATGGGATAAAATTTTAGCAAATAAATATATTGTTGCCAGAAACGTAAATAGCAACAAAATTTAATATAAAACGTAAATGGCAACAAAAAAATATTGCGAAAACCTTTTGCATCAGAGGTTATTGCAATGGCATGCAACAATTTTTGTTGTTGCGAAATGTACTTTTGGCAACAACATCCAACATATGGCAACAAAAATGTTGTTGGCAAATGTTTTTTTTTTCTTGTAGCGGTTAATCATAAAAGATACAATTTAAAGTTAAGTTAGTGCCAAATAAGAAAATATGTCATTCTTTTGGGATTGACTAAAAAGAAAAATGTATCATATAAATTGGGACAGATGGAGTAATACATTAGATAATTTATTTTAAATATTCAATATCAATTTAAATTAATATTATACTTATTATTAATGACATGAATTGACGACTTAACTATTATAAATTAGTATAGTTTGGTATAAAATCAAAAAACATTATGCTTAAAACTATTTCATGTTTCATTAATCATATTCACTTTTTCAATTGAATTGATTTTCACTTTACAACGAATTTTGTACCTGTTTTGAGCTAATTAGCTCCAGATTGATGTTTTAGACTCAATTTAGAACGAAAAGTTTTAGAAAAAATTGTATAATTAGAAAATAATACTCTACTCAATATATTCTATTAAATAAAAAAATATTATAAGAAATTGATTACAACAAATTAATTAGAATCTTTACATCTACAAGGCTGAAAGAAAAATATTCAAATATATAATTATAAGGCCTCAAGCTAAGATTTTGTTTTAGGCCCTGTAATACATTGAGACGCCCTGTATTATTTATGGGGTACTCTCCACTTCTATATATCACATGGCATCGACATTCGTATACGTACAAGAAAATTACACATAAAGATGATAAAAAATTTATAAGTTCTTGCAGAAAATGTTTTAGAGTACTCAACCATTTGACGCCTTAACCTTTTCAACCTTTTCTAAACCTTAACTTTTATAGATAAGCGTAAGAATGATAATATATCTTTGTAATTGTTTAAAAATTATTTGCTCGTATTTTGTTTTTCTGCATTATTTTGTCAAAGAGAATAGGGAATAGGGGTTACATTTGAACATTGATAATGGATGAAAACAAAAAACTATAATAAATGTCAGATATGAAAGAGAAAATCATAAAACAAAGTGTGCATGTACTTGTTAGAATGGTTAGAGGATTCCTAGATCGGCTCAGTTAATTAAGCTTTTGAATTATAAAGATTGCTTTTGTAATTTCTAGGATAAGTAATTAATTTATTTAATAATTCAGAAAGAAATAATCCCCTTGATTATTTTCATTAATTGAAAGGCTATATATACAAGTTACATATTACCATAATAGGAGAATCATATTCCTATTCTATTTCTAAAACCTTATTCTACCATAATTCTACCTATACAATTATGGTAAGTGTATAACACTAATTAAGGTAACCTTTACACTACAATATACTCCAAATATATATACCATATATACAATATTGTCTTGCATGTAATCTGGCCGAGAATTGCTTTGTTTAACACACCCCAGTCATAGCAGGCGGTTTTAACGCCGAGATCGGCCCATAAAATCTTCAAAGAGAACCGCTGGTAGACCCTTTGTAAAGATGTCTGCAATTTGATAACGAGACGGGACATGGCATACGCGAACTTGGCCCTTTGCAACCTTTTCACGGACAAAGTGAATGTTCATTTCGATATGCTTGGTGCGCTGGTGTTGAACTACCTGAAAGGTAGATGGCACTAATGTTATCGCAATATACCAAGGTTGCCTTCTCAATGGGACAATGAAGCTCCAAAAGCAAATTACGTAGCCAACATGACTCGGAGACCACATTCGCTACCCCTCGATATTCTGCCTCTGCACTAGAGCGTGACAGAGTTGCTTGACGTTTTGCCGACCATGAGACCAAGTTGTTGCCAAGGAACATACAGTAGCCAGAAGTCGACCGTCTGGTGTCGGGACAACCACCCCAATCAGCATCCGTGTAAGAGACAAGTGTGGATGTAGATGACGGATACAAGGGCAACCCATAGTCCAGTGTCCCCTGGATATACCGAATGATGCGTTTTATTGCATTCATGTGCTCAACTCTGGGGTCATGCATGAATAAACACACCTGCTGAACCGCATACGTAATATCCGGTCTGGTAAAGGTAAGATACTGGAGAGCCCCTGCAAGACTGCGATACCGGGTCGGGTCCTCGTATGGTGCACCTGCTGCGGCACTTAGCTTTGGGTTTGCATCAACTGGCGTGGAAGTGGACTTACAGGATGACATCCCAGCCCTCTCGATGATCTCAGCAGCATACTTCCGTTGAGACAGAAACAACCCTCCTGAATGACGTTTGACAGCAATTCCCAAAAAATAACTCAAGGGCCCCAAGTCTTTCATAGCAAATTCAGAACTGAGCATGGCCATGATAGACTGGCGCAAAGCATCGGAGGAGGCAGTCAAGATGATATCATCCACATACAACAGAATGTAGGCCAAGGACGAACCACGGCGGTAGATAAACAAGGAATTGTCTGACCGGCTATGAGTGAACCCAATAGTTGAAACAAAGTCAGCAAACCTCGTGTACTAGGCCCTCGGAGACTGCTTAAGCCCATATAAGGACTTCTTCAACAAACATAAAATTCCGAATAATATACGGGGATATTTGGTCATCCAAAAAAATTATATGACTTAGGTTCGGGAGTATGAACTTTCGTAAATGGGAATTGAGTTTCATCAAAAATGACATGGCGATTGATTATGATTTTGTTGGAGGATAAATCAAAACACTTATAACCACGATGATTTGATGGATAACCCAAAAACACACACGGGGTAGACCGAGCCTGAAGTTTGTTAATTGTGGTGGATGGGAATAACGGATAACACAAGCACCCAAAAATCCGAAGATGGGAATAAGAAGGGTTCTTATTATATAGGATTTTGAGGGGGGAAGAATATGTCAGACCTTTTGAGGGAATTATGTTAAGAAGATATGTGGTCATTTATAGAGCATGATGCCAAAAATATGGAGGTATGGAGGCATGAATTAAGAGAGTTCGGATAATGTTATTGATGGAACGAATTTTGCGTTCGGCCTTCCTATTTTGTGAAGATGTATGAGGACATGAAAATCGAAAATTGATCCCATTTTTAGCACAGAAATCCCGGAACTCCCTATTGTCATACTCTTTCCCATTATCACATTGAATATTTTTTATTTCTCTTTCGAATTGAGTACGAATGAATGCTCTAAATTGGATGAAGACGGAAAACACTTGTGATTTATTTGCAATTGGAAACGTCCACAAAAATCTAGAATAATCATCTAAAAAGAGAACATAATATCTATGACCCAATGAACTGAGAACAGGAGACGTCCATAAGTCACTATGAATAATATCAAATGGCATCGAAGTATGAGAATTGGAGTCTACAAATGGCAGCTTAACAATTTTCCCTAATGAACAAGACTGAGAAAGTTGAGTATGACTCGTACCCTTACAGGAAATAAAGCTATTTTTATCTAAAACTGATAAAATAGAAGATCCCGGATGACCCAGACGAGCATGCCACATGGAAGGAGAGATGGCTGCAAAGGCTGATGGCATGGTTTGACTCGATGAACTGAAACCAGGCATGATAGGATATAGATCCCCCCTACTATCACACCTCATGAGATGACTCCCCGTCTTGAAATCCTTCACAGAAAAACCAAAAGGATCAAACTCAACGGAAACGGAATTGTCAGTAGTGAACTTCCGGACAGACACTAAATTTTTAATCAATTTAGTTGCATGTAAAGTATTTTTCAAGAGAAGGGGTGGATTGGGGGGAGACAACGTTTTCTGACCATAACCCTGAATTGGAATAGAGTTGCCATTATCAACAATTATATCCCGAGGGGTGCTCAAATTGGAATAAGAGGAGAGAGTACCTGATTCGGAAGTCATGTGAGTAGTCGCCCTGGTGTCCATGTACCAATTTGGGTCCGGTTGAGTCAACCCCAATGTGTGCATCGCGGCCTCGATATCAGTCTGAGTGGGGCCTACTGCATGATGGGCTTGCGGAGGACGGGGCCTAAGGACTCCATTCCGTGATGCTGCTGGGCCGTAGGTCTTTGGAGAGTCTTCTTTGTTGGGCCATCGGCGATGGGCCGCCAACTTCTGGGCGTTGGGCCTGGGCTGTTGGCAGCCCAGCGGCGGAAGCTGGCCGGCTCCTGTGGATGGTACGGGTTCCACTGCCATTGGCCCCACTGCTGGGCCCATGGCGGTGGTGGGCCACTGTACCCTGGGTGGGACCCACCGCCTGTTTGTTGACCACCGGAACCGCCACCTGTACCGCCGCGTTTGCCCCCGCAATTTTTGTTATTATTTTTGCGATTATTCTTGCCGCCACCATTATTATGGTTTTGGCCCGAATTATTCACAAAACCTGAAGAACTAGGGGAGGATGCCACCATGACAACTGGGCTTGCTCCGGTAGCCGCCTTTTTAGCCAAACCTGCTTCTTCCAACGTAAGCATGGAGCGGGCTTGATGAAAGTCTGGAAGAGGGTTGCTTTGGTGAAGGAGAGTTCCAACACCATTATAGGCCTCCGAAAGACCGGCAACCAACTGTAGAACTAGACGATTATTTGTTACTGGGGCGCCAACATTACGGAGTTGATCCGCCAACTCCTTTAGTTTCTTGCAATATGCAGAAACGTTTGGAAATTCGTCCATTCGAACGAGAGAGAATTCCTGCTCGAGTGTGACGACACGTGAATGTTGGTTGTCTTGGAATATGTCACGCAATCTATTCCATGCAGCCATAGTCGTGGTATCCGGCTCCATAATCGTCTGTAGAAGATCCAACAAAATAGTGGCGTATATCCACCGAAGAACGGTAGCATCAAGTGTAATCCATAACTCAGGATCCTCCGCAGGAAGGGGTCTAGCGGGAGGAATGATGTGATGAAGAACTTGATAAGATATAGCGTGAATTTTAAACAACTCTGCCCACGTTGCATATTGAACGTTTTCCATCTCAAGAACAATAGGGATACTTAGCTTGATATTGGAAACCGTGAGGGCAGGGTGAAAATTGTTCTTAGACATATTGTAAGAACAAAGAAGGGGGGGAAATTTAAGAGAGGTTTTTGAGAGCGGAAGACGAGATTTTTTGGAGAGAAAACCCGAGGGAGGGGGGGGGGTCTCGGCCAAAGGAGGCAAAAGTTTGAGAGAAGAAAACTTTTGTTTAGACCTAGTCTCTTGATACCATATATACAATATTGTCTTGCATGTAATCTGGCCGAGAATTGCTTTGTTTAACAAATTCAAAAGTTTTCAGGTCTTTAGAAAAATTATTTGCAATAATTAAAGACTTTTGGAAGCATGAGGAGGCAATGTTGCAAGAATTTCAATTCGTTTATCACGCTAGCAACCAAAGATTAACCACTTCTCCTTTAACTTAGACATAATCTTTCAAGATAATCCGAAGGAATATTTTATTATTTTGTGTTTAGAATCAATTGGCTAGGATAGATTTTTAAATTGTAGTATTACTTTTTCGTTAAATATGTTAGGTTAATATTTTGTTGAAGCGTCATTTGGCAACGCATGACCTAAGCAGCCACTATAAGTAAGATATCTTTGCCACCTTTTAACTATAATAATTTTCCATTGATTATGAGAAGAAAAGGTGACACTCATTAATATTAAGTTAAACATTTTAAATAATGCTAAAGCCTATCATCATCAAGGGATTGGAGCTAGCAATAAAAGAAACATGGCTTTTTCGAGATAACTCGTGTACATTATAAAGTTTATATCGACATATCAATTATTGCAAGTATTTTATCAATTACAATTTGAAAATATAGAAATGTCACACATTCGATCAGAAATCCTATAAAAGATTTGATGTCGCACACTTATGTATAGCCACAAGATGCATTAGGATATTGAATAGTAGTATTTAAGATAATAAGTATATATTAAACATTACTTTACTCTTATGTATATTTGTTTTAAAAGATTATATATATAATACTAAATTATCTAAGATTTTAGACAATTTTCCGTGGGAAGAGACTAAAATGACTTACTTAAGGAGATAAGGTAATCTGCTTGGGAACTATGCAAATTTTTCATTTTCTATATATGTACCGATCTACATTGCATTTGGAAAGATTGTTAGATATTCAAGTGACCTTGTGCTTTTAAATGTGTGTGGAATCAATATACAATTCAAAGAGAGTTTAGTAAATTATCTAATAATCATATTTCAATACCACCAGCTATATATAGAAATTTAAAAAATAATATATTAAGAGGACACTTTAACATAGGTACCTAATTAAAGCATACATAAAATTTTGGAGAAGGAAGAAAACCATGATGATTATATAAAGTAAAAATTGCGCAGAGAATTGAACTTACGCATAAAGGTGTCACAATGCTCAACTTGCAATAAAACATTTACCAATATTATTTAAATAATTTAGTTATGTATAATTAATTCACATATATTAAAAGTGATGACTCTACTTACAAAATGAAAATTAATAATACAGTATAAAAGCAATTCAATGGCAAAAGAATTCGTGTGGTCATGAAACCATTATATATAGAATAAACATATAGCAAGCCCTCAAATGCAACTGGTGACATAAACCATGTTTCCTTTTGAGTAAAAACTATTTTAGCTTTGGAAACTTAAGTTGGTTGGGTAAGAGAAAAATAGAAAGGAATAGTACTTTTTTGGAGAAATAGTTGGTACTTTGTATATTAGATTAGAGAAGATTACTTTTATAGCCACCCAAGTAGAATAGGCACCCTTTCTAGGCCTAATAATCCAAATTGTACTTCTAATCGCCATACATAAAAAACTCATTTTTGAGGAAGTTTCCATTACCTTTTTGCATGTTCTTTTTTTTTTTCTGAAAACCGGAACTTGCATTAAGATAAAGACAGGAATTTAAACGTTATTACAAAGTGGAATAGTTCGCGAGGAAGCTATCCCAGAGATGTATTTGTGTAAAGTAAAGGATTTTAAAGGGGGTGGATTGTTCCAAAAACATCTTCTTCTCTAGCAACTAAGTTTGAGCATAATTGTTTTCCATGTTTTGCTAGAGTGTCTGCCACAGTGTTTGCTTCACGGTATATCTTCTTGACGTGCGTCTGGCCATTTCCCATAGGAGGAACCTGCAATCATTTAGAATGTTGTGATGAATATGATTATTAGTGGATTGTATAAGTGTTATCTGTACCTGGGAATATGTTTCCACTTCAATGGGAAACAGATTCTTGGTGAATGCCAGCTCGAGGCCCTTGAGAAGGGCTATTATTTCAGCATGTAAGGGAGAGTGAGTAATTACTGTCACGATCCAAATCACGGACGCCGTGGTAGCACCTACACTATTCCCGGTAGGCGAACCAATCCCAAAAACTAATTAAAATCATAATAATTTAATCATGCGGAAGATAAGAAGTACATAATATAACAATGATCCTTTATTCCATTTAACATCATTTAACCCATTACAATGTTTACTCCCAAAGCTTGATCTGACTTATACAATAAGTCTAAGATACAATGTAAGGAAGAAATAACAACCCCGCCCTGAATGAATAAAGGCGGTTTGGATGGATGACGACCAAGCTAAGTCTACCCAGAATGAGTGGTCTGCCTTAACATTCTCGTCCTCCAAGGTGTAACTTGAATAGACTGAATACCTGCATCCACGTAAAAGATGCAACAAGAGTAGCATGAGTACACAATGTACCCATGTAAGCATCATAGGCCGACAACGACGGAAGTTACGTAACAGGAATAAACATCAAGTTGACTCTCAAGTAGGTCCTATTCTAGGCAATTTAAATAGCCACATAAGTTACCTTATTCATATAATAGTTCAATCATAGTCAAGTACAATTCAACTCATAATGCACACTGGAATCTTACAATTACCACCCCCCGACCTGAAAACTATGTCTAAGTTATGTCCATGATTGACCACGCATACCCGATATAACATATCCAATAGACAAGTTGACACTTCGTACATAACATCATTTTAAGATTTTTTTTCCAAGAGTCTTATAATTAGGCTGACCATAACTATATTAACTCCTCTTTTACCTCTAACCTTAGACTTAATTATGAGTTATGCGTTTAATTATGAGTTATGCGTTTGCGAGCATGACACATATTAGTTCATTAAACGTCTTCATTATATTCCAAGCAGAAGTCTACGCCTTACACTCTTTTATTAAGGAGAAAAGTATACACACGTAGCATACAAGTCAACAACTACAACAACGACACCTCAATAAGTTCTTTACTAGACACACTACTGAATAATGTTATCAATCACCAAACAAGCACATAAACATACATAGTTCCTTTGATCTAGATGATAGTTCTGACAAATAGGCATTTTCGACTATAATAACAGTTTAACATCGAATATTTAGACTCATAAGATGTAAACCACACAACCAAGTCCGCAGAAAACAAGCACAATCATGGCAACCAATCCAATAGAATCAATCCAATCATCCAAGTTCAGTTAATCATGAAAATCACCCAAGTTCCAAACAATCATTCCAAATCACATTACTAATCAATAACCAATCAATGTATGATATGAATGCAATTGTGAATTCCATGTACCTTTCTCAACCAGTGTTTCTTCTACTAAGAGTCACAAGATCATACAGTGTACCAGTATTTATCACCGAGTACACACAACATCAAATATATAGCAACAAGTATGAATGAGATGCAATGAAAATGATATATATGTATGCAATGGTCATATGTTCCCAGTATACACACGCTCCTGCAGTAGGTGTCATGTGGTACATGGAGGACTTATGAGGTCCATATACCCATCTGGAATTTTCCATCGAATCTCAGCTCTTGGATGTTGCATCATCATCAATCATTTCCATCAAACCAAGACCCCTTTGGAGTCATATCAATGATCTCAATATTTTTAACCATCTCGTAGAATATACCCTTACCTTTTTCGGTCTCATTGGACCCACAACATTTTTATACCACTCTCATTTCAATATCATCAGAACCATGCGTGTATGAATGTAAATGATAATACAAGACAAGTAATCAGGATGTAGGAGCTGCAATCAAATATAAGAGATGAATATCATATGCTAACAAAAGCTCAACAACACGTAATTTCATGTACAACAGTTTATCATATCGAAAGCAATGTGATGAATCGACACAACAATATCAACAATGGCGACAAGCCCACATAATGGTGACAAGCCTAAACAATAACAGTCAGAATTAGCTTAAGACTAATTTCCCAAATCATCCATCATCACAATTCAATACTGGTGCCCATTCAAGCGTTCATCACAATTGCTATGGTGGGACCCACACACATCAAATATCCCTCAATATTTATAATTAATACGCACTTTTATCGGAGTCTATAAAAAATCATAGCCTACCTCTTTGCCGAGCAGGTGGCACGAACTCTCAATTCGCAAGTCCTTTCGAACGAGTATCGGATGGTCGTACCAAAAACAAGCACATAGAGTTCCTATATTTTGATACATACAATCAACACATAAGGACTATTTCTATAGGAATAACCGCAACTCGGTCCCAAAAAGGAACCAATCAAAGTAAAAGGGAAGGAAATTCATACTCAAAAGGGCAATATTGGATTTTTACATCAAAAATGGTTTATCCAACATCCATGAAGTCCAAAATGTCCACTAACTACTAAATCTAATATCAATTTTATCAATTCATCAAAAGCCCCAATTTTTATAAGAAAGCCCTTTTGGTTCCATTTGGGAAACTAGTTTTAAAACTCAAAGTTCAATTTAGTAGTTGTTTCCCTCATTAATACATTACTAGTATCAGAAAATCATCAAAAAATCCAAGCTTTAAGTGAAGAAATCAAGTTCATAATATTAAGGTCTTTAATATCAAAACTCATCTTTCCTACCCAAGTTTCCACCATTAAAACATAACATAGTAGCATAAAGAGTCATAAATGAGTTAATAAATCTTACCCCCAAGTATTTCTTGCAAAAACCCCAGGATATCCTTCTCCACCGAGCCTCCTATATTATGGAAAGGTTTTGAGAAAGTGAGGCTCGAAGTTGGAAGTTTTAGAAATTAAAAGTTAGCTCTGCATAGCAATTTCTGCTAAAGCAGAAGACTTTCTCGCTTACGTGGTACCATTTCTGTGGAACACTTTCTGCAGATGCGAACTCATTAATTATTGGAATCCTTCACTGATGTATACAAAACTCCGCTGATGCGGCAAAACTCTCGCAGAAGCGACCACAGAATTTCCAGAAACTTTAAATCAACTAAATTCTCTTTAAATTAGCTAGAAGTTACTTTTACTCATAAATCCCACGTGTAAGAGTTATCGGTGAGTACCCGAACGAGGGATATTTTAGAAAAACAGAAGGAAAGTTCATAACGACCAAACATGTCACTACAGATACAGCTTGCAAATCCTTCTATTTAGTGTCCATTTAAGTCGCGTATTACTCCACCGGCTCCTCCAAGATGGTTGTTTTTTTGTGTAAGCTCCATCCATATTATCTTTGAAAGAGTGATCATATGGAGGTTGTTGGAAATTTGCCTTTGGTGGGAGGTGTGTCCACCCATATTTAATGAATTAAATACTAGGGTTCCGCATGTTGGAGGCTTTGTCTCTTCACACGTGCATAATCTATTAAGTGGGTAGATGACCGTAGGGCCAAGGATCGTCAAATTTCATTGAGAAATGAAAGAGATATTGGTCCACGAAGTAAGGTGTTTGAGGTATGGAAATATGGTGTGGGAAAAATCTACCACATCGGTATGAAAAGGAAGAATTGTTCTCTTTGTAAGTCTCAAAATTGGCTAAGGGTTTGGGACCCCAAGGAGTAACTCATGTGTTTGAAAGAGGGAGGACCTAGATGTGCTTTGGTTCGAGGTTAAGCCCACACGCGCGCCGCCGCTGCCCGCCCGTCCCGTCGGGTCCGAGCTCGGGTCTCGGGTCACGGGTCTTGGGTCTTGGGTCTTGGGTCTTGGGTCTTGGACTTTGGATGATTAACTCCCTCCATAAACAGTCATTACTTGACTGATTAACTCCCTCCTTCAATGGCCATAAACATCTATTTTCTTGGCAGTTGAGAAATCTCCCCTTATGCTATATATTGATGACTTTTGGCTCAATTGTGTGTGACAGAAATGAGACTACAACAACATACAAATACAGAGACAAACAGAAGAGAGAAACAACACACATTTTGTCCAAAAAATGTGAGCAGAAACAGTGTCAAAAACAGAAACTCTTCCTTCCTTTTCCATTTTTGAGCAAGTCATTTCGTGTTTGTTTTCTTCGTCAGAATCAACCTATTTTCTTTGTAGTGTTGATTAGTTGTTGTTTTATCTTGGGAGACTATTTCCCGTTGACGTAAAAGCATATATACGGGAAAATCTTGTCTTAAAGACAAAGAGTCATCTCTCGACTCAACCACAGTTGTAACAATCCAGATTTAGTGTTTCTTGATTTCAGGTTATCAAGATTCAAGACTCAATGACCTTGCGGCAGTTCTGAATATTGGCTATTTGTTTATCCTTTCGAACACTTGTAATATTTATTTACTTCCCGTACTGCTTTACAATATCCAATAAGTTTAAGACAAGATTCTATTACTGTTCGAAAGATGTCGGTCGAAAGTTGTGTGATCAAATCTAGATATGGCTGTGGTTTTCTGGTAGAAGATAGTGATGATCATGCTATTGAAGGTCAACGTGGTCATGGCGTCACCGCTCCCGAGAGTGGTGGGAACAAGCGCCCACGAGAGGCTGAGGATGTCAACTGGACAAGAGGAGAAGGCTGAAGATGTGGTTATATCTTGTAGCAGAAGGACTATATCTATCCCAGACAAAGGATCTGAATTATGGTAAGGAGGAAATGGACACTCAGTCCGATGAAGTGACTGAAGTGGGCCAGAATCCAAAATTGGGTTAAGTAATTTTCTTCTTTGTCAAGAATAAGATTAAATGATGTCTGATTAAAAAGGGCTTAAAGTAAGGAGGAATATGAAAATATTTTCACAAAATAATTTATATTCCTTACGCTTTAAAATCAGAAGTTTAATCTCATCTTCCTTCCCGTTTAAAGATTGGATTGTGTAAACGACCTAAAAAGATCCATTCTTTTGAGTATAATTACTAAAAGTGTGTAAAGTATGTTCACACATATAAGGAAAAAAAAAGATCCACTGACTGTGCGAAAACTGTTACCACTCTTACGTAAGCGCCAATAATTGTCTGGGCATCAATCTCAAGGGAAAAAGACTAAAAGATAATATCTTATCTTAAGACGTTGACCCTGTCACACTATTTGACAGAAGATCCTTCATTTGATAGGATGATATTGGACACTCAGTCGTACAAAGCCTACGGGCGACTAGAGTGGGCCAGAATTCATTTGATAGGATGATATTGGACACGTAGTCATAAAAAGCCTACGGGCGACTGGAGTGGGGCCAGAATTTATTTCATAGGAAAAGTAATGGACACCTAGTGTGGTGGGCCAGAGTTTCTAGGTCTTAAATGATCTGAAGGCCTAAAGAAAGGCAGAAAAGAAATTTGACATTCAGTCTGCCAAAGCAACTGGAATGGGCCAGAGTATCCAGATCACATATGATCCGGTTACGCCCTAACTACGGGCAAGAGGTTGTTCATATGAATCAACGCCACCTCTAAAGTAGAAGGGTTGGAGAGGTTGTCATCAATAGGACCTCAGGGAATGAGATCACTCTAAAATGAGGTGATACATGTCCCAAACTTGGTTTAAGGGACGTTGTTGGTCAAGCTAGTTTGAGACTAGTCCAACAGGTCTGTAATAACTAAGAATGGTACAATATGTCTGTAGCTAAATGAATGATATATTTGTAATCCGTGCATCTATTACATCATAGATTAAGACACGTTAAATAGAAAGTCATTCAAAAGCTAGCAAAGTTGAGATTGTTGCCTTCTTTCGACATAAACCCTCAAAATGAATGTGAGGTAGGCGAAGAGGAAAAATCACATTTCCAAATTCCATCAAAGGAATAGCGAAAGAAGCACCGCTCCTCTAGAACTTAGTCATACCTACATGGGTGATTTGAAGTTTATACAAAATAGAAGGGGGAGACACGTACTTTGTGACCTTTATTGATGATGGTACAACGTATTGTATCCTTTTTCTGTTGAAAAGCAAAGATGAAGGTGTTGAAGCGAATAAGCGCTACAAAGCAGAAGTTGAAAATCAACTAAGCCTACAGATTAAGGAATTCGTAGTAATAGAGGGGGAGAATATGAAGCATCGTTCATTAAATGACTGTTCATTACTCGCCTCAGTCCAACGGTGTTAGCTAAGCGCAAAGCCGTACGCACAAATTATGTGGGATAAGGCGATCCTTACCGCTAATGCGATTCTCAACAGAACTCCGCATAAAGATAAGGATAACCCTCCATGTGAGACATGGAAAGGATCTCACATACAAATGTTGTGATGTGGGGTGGCTTGGTAGAAGTTGGAATACCGAATGAGGTCAAGTTGGAGCTAAGACTGTAGATTGCATATCTACAGGATCTGCAAATAACAGTAGTGCTTATCGCCTCTTGGTATCAAAGAATGATGAATTCTTTGAAGATCACTTTCTTTGAAAAGGAAAAAGAAGTAATTACTCAAGGTTAACAAGAATCCGCGAGTGTCTAACTGTCCGAAACTAGATGTTCCTTATCTAAAGGACTCGAAAGTTGCTGTCTATCCAGAACTTAATATTCCAAATCTACAGAACAACCATTATCTTATCTAGGAGAAGGGTCAATAGAGGTAAAAGGAACTTCATGCGCTTGTTTGAACTACGACCGACCGATATTCGCTCGGGAGGACTTGTGGATTAGGAGTTCGTGGTTCTTGCTCGGCTTTAAGGTAGGCTACAGTTTAGTTTTTTGAGGCTCCGATAGAAGTACATAGTAATTATAAATATTAAGGGGTAATAGGCATGTTTGGGGTCCCACTCAAATGGTTGTGATGAACGTTTAAGTGGGTATAGGTGTTGAACTGTGATGATGGGTGATTTAAAAGATCAGCCTTATGTTGATTCCGACTACTGTTATTTGGGCTTGTCGCCATTATGTGGGCTTATCGCCATATTTGATATTGTTGTGTTTATTCATCACACATGCTTGATATGATATGATGATTATACTAGGATTATTGTTGATGGACTGCTTTGATATGAAATCATGTGTATTAGATTATATTTTTGTTATTCAACTCTTGAAAGCATGTGATATTTCATTTCTTTACTTGGTTGCATCTCATTATATCATGATATCTTGCCTTATATTGTCATTTGCATTCATACATTCATGGTTCTATGATATTGATATGAGAGTGGTATGAATATGTTGTGGGCCCAAGAGGCCAAAAAGGTAAAAACACTTATGAGATTATTACAATATTGAGATGATGATGATACGGATGAATCGGGTTGTACACTACAACGGATATTGATACGAATGGAATGGAGTTGCACACCTGCAATATGATACTATTCTAACAAATGAGCCTAGAGCTCTAGAAAGATTTATGTGTAGAATTCCAGCTAGCTAGAATCGGTATATGGACTTTGCAGGTCCCCCATGGGTGTACAGATCATACATAAATCTTGATGTATTGTATACCAGGTTGAGAAAGGTACCTTGCATATGCATTATATTCATATCATATATATATATATATATATATATATATATATATATATATATATATATATATATATATATTGATTAATAGTGGTTTGGTAATATGATAGAATTGGTTATTGAAACTTGGGTGAAACCCTGATTTACGTGGATTGAATTTATTGTATTGGACCAGAATGGTCGCTATGATTGAGCTCGCCTCTGTGAATACTTGGAAATAATAATTATGTTGGTCTCTATGAACACTTGGATAAATAGTTGAGGTTGTTGAATTGATTTGGTTGTCGTGTGTGGCTTGCTTCCTCATGTATGGGTGTTTGGGTTTAATAATTGTAAGTCTAAGTATTTGACGTGAACTACTACTGTGGTCGGAAATGTAAACTATGCCATGACTATTGTCTAGGTCCAGGGAATTATGTGCATTTGTGTGTTGTCTGGTAATTGATCGTCTGACTGTGTAACGAGTCTAGTAAGGAACCTGTGATAAGTGTCACTAGTGGAAAGGTAAATGTGGAACGATCTATGTGTGTCATACCATATTTGTATTGAGACTTAACTAAGTGTAAATACTAAGGTTAATAAAGGAGTTAATGTCATCATGTTTAGCTTAGGTGTAACACTCTTGGAAGCGTTCTAGCATAATTGTTGTGATGTAAGTGTGACTTATTTATTTAATATGATAAGTTAGGTAAGTGGGGTTAAGCTGGAATATAATTTAAATAAGAGAGTACTAGTCGGTGGGTACTATGATAGTAAGGTCCATGTATATGCAAGTGGATTGATTGTACTTGGTTGTGATAGGAACCTTATGTGAACAATGTGACTTGATGAATCAGTGAATTTATATGTGTACAACGTGACTTATATGAGCTATTGAACTGTCTAATACATGATTATCTAGTGTCAACTTGATATTTTATCTATGTTACGTATCTTATGTCGTTGTCGGCCTATGATGTCTACAGGGGTACGTTGTGTACTCATGCTACAATTGCTGCATCTTTTCCTGATGCAGATACAGAACCCTCGACCAGTTCCTTAGCTCGAGTGTGAGTCCGAGCGGGCATACTTCCAAGGTTCAGGGTGAGGATGTTTCCATTCAGCATTTCCTGGATACTCTTATCTTTACTCTTGTCTTTTATTATATTTGAGAGACATGTACGACCTTTCAGTTATGTATTCAGTTTTGGCACTTTGATGCCTTTAACTTTCAAACTTGTATTGTGCATTAGTGATCTTGTATCACAGACCAGATTTTGGGGGTTGTATTGATTTTTTGATTATATTTCTGTATTTCTTTCATGTTGTTTGTTTCTATGGGAAGTGGTTCGCCTACCGATAGGAATGTGTAGGTGCCACCACGATTCTTGAAAAGAGGTCATGATAAAGTTGGTATCTGAGCTTTAGGTTAAAAGGTCTTAAATACAAGAGATATATCTAGTAGTGTCTTGTGGATCGGTACGCAGACGTCCGTACTTATCTTTGAGAGGCTATGGGACATTTAGAAAACTTTTCTTTCTACATTCCTTTTGTGCTAATTTGAATTAAATTGGTATATGAACTTTTTCCTATCTATCACTGATGGTGGTAACACTCTTAAACTTCATGCGTGAGTGGTTCTATATGATATCGCGCGATAGGGTATGAGTTGTACCATGATACGGGTGCGTGACCAAGTTTAGTCTCCAGCGATGATTTGTGGGTTAGTTAATTGGGGATATGATTGTGACTCCTCTGTTCGGTGGTATCTTTGGAAAGTGAGAATGACAATTTAGAGGTGCAAGAGAAAGAATTTAGATGGATCAATCTCCGCTTTATGAAGGGAAAATTGGTATATGACGTGTTCATCAAGATGAAGTTGCAAGATGTATGAGGGTGAAATTCGTATAAGGTTATAAAGGGTTAAGTTGGCTTCGATTTGACAGAATTTTGATAGCCGGGTAGAATTAATGGTTGTGAGGTCTTTCACGGAATGTTTTTTTGTTCGATATTAGGTGGCAACATTACTTATAATGAGTGAAGCTTAACGGAAGAGATCATCGTGTTTCTTTACCTAAGATGGTGTTCGTGGGTTCACTTGGAATTTCGAAGTTAGTGATGATAGGGGAGTTGTTGAAACTAAGAGATTGTTGATTTATGAGTTATTTCATAATTGTTAGTATTGAGTGAGTGTAAAATTCATATATGTGTTGGAATGTTGGACTCATTGTAGTCTAATGGGAGCCAGTGATCGACTAATAGAGAGGACTTTAGCATTGGATGATGTGAGGTTCTATTGAGGGGTTACTGGGTGTTGCATTAGCTCTTGGATAAGATTTGTAGGCATTATTATGTAAACGTTAATACTTGAGAAGTTATATAATTCTGGTATAATAACTTTGGAGTTGACCGAAGGACAGGGAAAATTGCATGGTTAGTTGGATGTGTATGGTTCGACAAAATAAGGTAAGGGTTGGTTCTTCGCGGGTAAGCATCATTTAAGGACAATTGATTAAGGTGTTGGTCAATGGGGTTATTTACGGTAACTGATTGATGACGGTTTGACTAATACTGGTGGTGAAGAGCTTTTCAGATATCGATGATCAGGTCAGTGGACTTATGAACCAAAATAGAAGAAGGATTATTTTGGTTAGGGATTTTTGGCAAGGGTACTTTGACGAAATGACATGAGCATGTTAGCAGGTTTGAGCAATGATCGGTCATTAGTGGTGGTTATGATTTAAATGAAAGGTGTGAATTGAGACATTAAGATAATTTAGAACGAGTAAGGTATCTCTTCGAGAAAGGGGAGGATTTGGATTCAAAGCAACGAGAATTCTTGGGTTAGGTGTGGATTATAGTGGCTTTAGTTTCGCACCTTTCAAATCGGGTGAAATTTTTAGTATGCTCGGAGGAGTAGGTCTATGGTAATTAACTAAGTGTTATGATGAATGTTCCATGAGGTTTGCGATTGGCGACTAGTGGTAGACTATGTTGAAGCGTTGTTGATTAATAGCACGGGTGAGTATTTCAGGTGGTAAATACTTGGAGGTAATTATGCCAGGTTAGGTGCATGTATCATATAGTAGATGCGTTAGGATTTGGTAAGGCGTGAGGATTGCGGGATTTGATGCCTTCTGGATTGATAAAGAACAATGAGGTCTTACTATTAGAGACTCGATGGGTAGAGGTGTAATAAATGAGGTCGCACGCTTTGCGTCGAAATGTTCAAAGTTGTTGTGGGTTAAGAGAAAGTACAAAGAGGATTTGATATATTTAGAGTTCATGGGGTCCTATCAGACTTGCGTATCAAGTGGAGGTTGAGAAACATGAAGGTACAATCAAATGTACAGATCTTCGATACTGAATTGACGACTTAGATGGAATCCAACTTTTGGTGTCGTGGGTGATGGCACATGATTTATTAATCATGAGAAAAGGGATGGAATAGGTCACCGCACGTTTATGGGAAGCCTATCAATTATGTATGGAATCAATTTGGATGACTCTCGATGATTTAGATATTTAGCATTTTATTCTGAGTCAGACTTGTTCATTTAGGGTCGGGTGGCTCATGTTTATATTGACGGAAGCTTATAGTATTCTAGTAAACCACCGAAAGGGGTTTGATGGATTTTAATTCAGAATAGAGGTATGACAGTGTTACCGGTTCTCATTGAAGTTTGTAAGTAGGATTCATGATATTTTTCGGATGGCAATAATTCTGACAGTTCTAATAGTTTACACGGGTACTTGGTGATGTATTGAGGAGGTACAAATAGTTATGGGAAGTTTGTAGAGTGATCAGTTAATTTTCTACGGATCTGGTACAATAAGGTAATTAGTAGGTATGCTTATAGTATGGTGATTTGGAGATTCGAGGAAAATTGGACATGTGACGTGGGTGTATATGTTTCTAAGAGATTGTGTACAATGACGACCTTGATAGTTGATAAGGAAGGCTAGTAGAATCAGACTATGTTATCAGTTTCATGCTGGATTTTGATTGTGGCTACAAATAAAGGATGATGGTGATTATGGTCATAATTGTGGATTCAATAGGACGCGTAAAGAGGTACAATGGTGATTAAATCAGGAAAATTGAGATTAGTCAGTTCTTACGTTCAAGAATCGATTGTGAAAGAAATTTTGGTTCTGAAGGAATGGAGACTTGAGTCGTTGAGCTAAGTTAATGGCAGTTTGAATGATACAGTAAACAAGCGGTACTGTGAGTATATTTCTTGCTATGATGGATATTCCTTGATTTCTCATCGGCTTCTTACTTTCCTTTTTCCGTTCGAGGATGAAGGTTTATTTAATTAGTATCTGATGTAGCGATCCGTTTGGCTATTTAGGCATTCTACCCTTTTACCCCTATTAATCCTTCCCCTAGCATCGTTAGAGTGTATTCGACTTGCGGGAATGGGTGTAGCGATCCCCCAGACATTCAAAGGAGTTTTGGATAAGGAAAAAGATATTTTAGAAATCCTTAAGTTAAGAAATGAAGAAGTTTGACCAAAGTCAACATCGGGGGCAAATGCGTCTTTTTCAAAGTTTTGTGGATTTCATTAGCTCCGGAATACGATTTATGACTTAGTTAAGTCGTTGGTTCGGTTTTCAAAGGTTTGGATGTGATTAAGGTGGTTGGTCGGGAAACTAGCTTTTGACATAATTTGGAATTGACCACGGTCAACATCGAGTCGAGACGGATCCGTTTGAGTATTTTGAGAGTTCGAGCAGTTTCGTAAGATCATTTGTGACTTGTAGGAACTTTCGAATTGGATTTGGACATTGTTTGGTCAAGTTTAGGTGTTTGAGTCGTTGGCATAAGTCGCTCGCCTTAGACGCTTCAATATACCATTATCTTCATTTGATGTTAGAATTGAATTTTGATTGTTGTAATAGATGCGCATCGAAATTTGTGATCCATAGCACCTTGAATCGTCGAATTCCGACACCGTATGAGGGAGTTATGCCCATTTTAATTTTGGGAAAATTGATGGTTCCGGACGCACTAGAGCTCCGATTGAGATGATTTTCATGGCGTTGTTCTCGTCTCAACGAGGGGGTAAGTATCTAACCTTTATTTTGACATTTTTTATTATTATTTTCCGTTGGTTATCAATTTTATCTGTGTTTGGTTGGGGAAAACTGGGGTTTTGAACCCTAAGTTGAAATTTGAGTTTTCTTCAATTAATTATGGTTGGATTCGAGTAAATTCTAGGTTTTGGATTGTTTAAACATTGGGTAAGCTATTTTTAACATAAGTTTCAATTTCAATCTGGATTTTGGAAACATTCAATTTATGTGTTTTGACACAAAGAGAGTTTTGACAAAATCATAAAATTGGAGGCTCAATTGGGATTAACATTTCATGAAATTTTGGATTATGACTATTTAGATTATGAGTAACGTGTTTCTAACTTAAATTTCAAATTTTGCCTTTGTGGGCCTAGGGTCACTTTTTGGGTTTCGAATTAAAGTATATCAATATGGGTGTTAGATTCGTATGAACCTGTAGAACACTATTTTTATAATATTGAACTTGTTTTCTTAATAAAATCACCATTTTCACCCTTGGGGTCCGGGATGAGGTTTTAGATTTACTTTTGACCCCGAGTTTCTTACAAGACATGTTTTGTATCATTAAAATTATGAGTAATGTAGAATTTTTCCTTTATGTGTTGATTGAATGTATGTTGTAACATAGGAACTTCATGCTCTTGTTTGAACTACGACCGTCCGATATTCTCTCGGGAGGACTTATGGATTAGGAGTTTGTGGCTCCTGCTCGTCTTTGAGGTAGGCTACGGTTTAGTTTTTCGAGACTCTGATCGTAACATCCCGTACTTTCATATTACGGTTTGAATCGCTAGGCGTATGTAAAATCGCTAGGCGTGTGTAAATAGACCCGAGCATTGGGAAAATTTTGGATCATATTTATGTATGCTAATAAAGAGTTTAGTATAAAAATGATAAAATCACGAAATAATTTTGGACGTAAAAAATGTGACGACGGGGATCAAGAATAAATTTATAGTATGCATAAAGAAGTTATGGACTAGTGTCATATTACAAGAATTATGACATTGAATATACGAAGGTCTTATGAGTTATTAGGATTTAAATGAAGTGGGATCTAGAATTAATTGTGTGTGTAATTGATTAATTATGGGGTGATTAATTATTGACGGGGAGACAAGATTAAGTGAGAGTTGTGTAGGAGCTACCTAGATGACTAATTAATAAAATCAATTAAGTGGGCAATATATTACCTATTAAGGCTACACGTACTAAGCTAGTAATTATGGGGAATCATTGGTTTGCACGATTAGGGGGTGATATTATATCTCCATTTTGAGAATTCTTGAAAACAAAGGAATCGTCCAGCAATTCTTAATGTCCCATTTATTATGTAATCGTGAATCCCTTCCATTTACTCCTCCAAACCAAGTTTCCATGTTGTAATTGTTCCATGAAGCAGCAACGCCATTCCATTCCTGTAGCAATTAGAGATTTCATTGTTAATCCATAAATGATTTCGTTACCAACATTTAACTTCCATTTGAAGTCCACCAGTGATATGTTCGACAGTCTTAGCAACTCCAATTTAACCATTGTTAACTCGGAGAGCATTCGAGGTATGTTAAGACAAATTATTTTTTTGTTTTGGCATGTTCTACATACGAAACGTAACCGTGATATTTCTCCATAATTTATTTTACTCTTAGTGAGTTAAGGAATGTTCATATTATTGATTCCTATGTTAAAAGTATGTCTAAATATGTTCCTAAGTCCTTATTGAGGCATACGGAAAAGATGTTGATATTTTCAGTGTTAGCCGAAGGTACAAGAAAATTATGTCATTCAAGATATTTTATTGTGATTCATGCATTTTCATTTGCATTGCATTCATGTTTTACCCAAGACCGTATATTGGGGACGGGAAATGGGAAACACAAACCACCTAATCAGCTGGGATATGATAATGATAAAGCATGTGTGGCTTAATGAAGGAAGATGCTTGATTAAGGGCCAATATATATATATATATGATTGGGAGGAAGATGCCCTTGTGTGGCCAGTATATATGTATTGACCGCATTATGCATGACATTTATACATATTATGCCCACAGAGGCCGACATGAAATGATGTCCACAGAGGCTGTTATGGTAAGGAAGATGCCCAATGGGGCCGATGTATATGTATACCGCATTGTGCATGATATTTAGGCATATGTATTAAGGCCCTCAGAGGCATTTACTGCTGGTCAGTTGTTTCTGTTTCAGTTGTTGTTATATCCCTGTTATACTATTGTTCATGTCTGACATACTCAGTACATCAGTCGTACTGACGTCTCTTTTGTCGGGGGACGCTGCGTTTCATGCCCGCAGATTCAGTTAAAGAGGGTGACGGTTCACGCTAGTAGGTTGCTGGTTCAGCTGATGTTGGAGCACTCTATTTGTTTCAGAGTTGCAGTTGGTCGTGGTACAATATTTTTGCATCCGCATATGGGTATGGCGGGGTCTTGTCCCGTCCTTGTGATGTCATATATTCATTAGAGGCTTGAAGTCAGGTGTCCTGTGGTTAGTTGTCATGTGTGGCCTTGTCGACCTTAGTATGGGTATGTATATATAAAAATTGGATTTCTGGTTAACATTTTCTATAAGTTTTTTTCGGCTTAGTCCGTAATTAATTGTAATTAGGTGTTAGATATACGATTAGCGGTGCCGGCGGGTGGGATCCGGGTGCCTGTCGCGGCCCTCCGATTTGGGTCGTGACACTGATAGAAGTATGTAGTAGTTATAAATATTAAGAGGTATTGGGCGTGTTTTAGGTTCCCACTCAAATGGTTGTAATGAATGTTTGTGTGGGTACTGGTGTTGAACTGTGATGATGGGTGATTTGGGAGATCAGCCTTATGCTTATTCTAACTACTGTTATTTGGGCTTGTCGCTATTATGTGGGCTCGTCACCATATTTGATATTGTTGTATTTATTCATCACACGTGTTTGATATGATATGTTGATTATACTAAGACTATTGTTGATGAACTGTTTTGATATGAAATCATGTTATTGGATTATGTGTGTTATTGAACTCCTAAAAGCATGTGATAATTCATCTCTTTGCTTGGTTGCATCGCATTATATCATGATATCTTGCCATATATTATCATTTGCACTTACACTCATAGTTCTGTGATATTGATATGAGAGTGGTATGAATATATTGTGGGCCCAAGAGGCTGAAAAAGTAAGAATACTTATGAGATTATGGCAACATTTAGATTATGGTAATACGGATAGCTCAAGTTGCACGCCGCAATGGATATTGTTACACGGGGAATGGAGTTGCACACCTACAATATGATATTATTCAGGAAAATAAGTCTGGAGCTCTAGCTAGATTTGTGTGTGGAATTCCGACTAGCTTGAAGCGATATATGGACTTCGCATGTCCCCCGTGGGTGTACAAATCATAAATAAACCTTGACGTATTGTATACCAGGTTGAGAAAGGTACCTTGCATATGCATTGCATTCATATCATTCATACATCTATACATTGATTAATTGTGATTTAGTAATGTGATATGGTTGGTTATTGAAACTTGGGTGCAACCCTGATTTACTTGGATTTAATTAATTGTATTGAACTAGAATGGCCGCTATGATTGAGCCTGTCTCTGTGAATACTTGGAAATAATAATTATGCTAGTCTCTATGAACACTTGGATAAATTGTTGAGGTTTTTGAACTGATTTGGTTATCGTGTGTGGCTAGCTTCCTCGTGTATGGGTGTTTGGGGTTTAATAATTATAAGACTAAGTATTTGATGTAAACTACAATTGTGGTCGGAAATGTAGACTATGTCATGATTATTGTCTAGGTCTGGGGAATTATGTGCATTTGTGTGTTGTTTGGTAATTGATCGTGTGACTGGGTAATGAGTCTAGTAAGGAACCTGTGATAAGTGTCAGTAGTGGAAATGTAGATGTGGAACGATCTATGTGTGTCAGATCGTAACTGTATAGAGACTTAACTAATTGTAATTACTAAGGTTTATAAAGGAGTTAACGTCATCATGTTTAGCTTAGATGTAACACTCTTAGAAGCATTCTAAAATAATTGTTGTAATGTAAGTGTGACTCATTTATTTAATGTGATAAGTTGGGTAAGTGGGATTAAGCTGGAATATGAATTGAACAAAAGAGTACTAGTCGGTGGGTACTATGATAGTAAGGTCCTTGTATATGTGAGTGATTGATTGTACTTGACTGTGATTAGAACCTTATGTGAATAATGTGACTTGATGTGTGTACATCGTGACTTATTTGAGCTATTAAATTATCTAGTACAGGCTTATCTGGTGTCAACCTTGATATTTATCTATGTTATGTATCTTCCGTCGTTATCAGCATATGATATCTATGGGGGTACGTTGTATACTCATGCTACACTTGCTACATCTTTTCCTTATGCAGATACATATCCCTCTAACAGTTTGTGAGCTCGAGTGTGAATCCGAGCAGGCAGACTTACGGGGTTCGGGGTGAGGATACTTCTATTTAGCATGCCCTAAATACTCTTATTTTTACTGTTGTCTTTTATTGTATCCGAGATACATGTACGACCTTTCAATTATGTATTCAGTTTTGGCACTTTGATGCCTTTAACTTTCAGACTTGTATTCTGCATTAGTGCTCTTGAATCACAAACTAGATTTTGGGGGTTGTATTGACGTTTTGATTATATTTCTGCATTTCTTTCATGTTATTTGTTTATATAGGAAGTGGTTTGCCTACCGGTGGAATGTATAGGTGCCACCATGATTCTTGAAAAGGGGTCGTGATAAAGATATGTTGGTAGTCAATTTTATTAGGGGACTTGGGAGTGATTGAGAAGCCTAAGTATTTTCCAATATTATTGGTTCTCTTTATATTTAAGGTTGTAGCAAGGATGTCAGAAGTTGTTTGATTGACATTTTGTGAGAAGAAAACTTTTGACTTTGAGAAGTTTATTCTCTGGTCAGATTTAGAAGTTATGAAATTGAAAGTGTTAATGATGTTGGAAATTTACTAAATGTAGAATTAAGTATATCTCATTAATTTATGACTCGAACAATTGGGGTCAGCATGTCGGAAATGTCGTTCCCACACACGTGCACACTTAGTGCCAAGTATCGCAAATTTTATTAGTGAAAGAGATATTGGTACATATGTAATACGTTTGAGACATAGAATTATGGACAGATATTGGTCAAATGACAAAGTATTCCACGTTGGCAAACGAAGGAAGAAGTGTAAAGAAGTGTAAGATGAAATGAATCAGAAATCAGCGCGGCGCCACACCGTTGGAGCCGCGGCGCTTCGGCGCCGTGACGCTAATTGTTTGGCCAGTCACTGGAGTCACGGCGCTAATTCACAGAGCCGCGGCGCGTCGGAGGCAGAATGCTGCGACGGAAAGTTGGAAAAATCTGACCTTTGGGCTGGTTTTGGAGCATTGATTCTCCATTACTTGGCACATGAATTCAACCATTATTTGGCTGAATGTAACCCCTCAATCAAGTGTCATTACATGGCTATTGAAGGTCATTAGTTGGCTAGTTGAGGAGTCTTCTACATACACTATAAATTGAGGTCTTTGGCTCAATTGAACAGAACACTCAACACTTAGAAAATACTCCAGATTTTCTGAATTCATCTTCTTTCTCTCTAGCAAAGTTAATATACTCAAAGTTCTTCAAGAGTAACACTTGAATTTCCTTTGCTCACTTGTTAAAGTTGTTGTTGTGTCTTGGGAGACTATTGCTCAACACCATAAAAGGAGATATACAGGGCAATCTTGTCTTAAAGACAGGGTGTCATCACTCGACTCAGCAAATCACACAAGCAGTTTGTTAAGTTCTTGATTTTCAGTTTATTTTAATATTTAGTTTATCATTTCTTACTATTGTAATAGTTACTTACTTCCCGTTCCCTGCAACAATTGTATCCCAATAATTTTAAGATAAGATTTTGTTGTAAGTACCTAGAAAGATGTTTGGAAGAGATCAAATTGCTTCTAATTCTGCTGGTGCTGTTACTCAAGGCAATCCATCTGCCTTCCCCACTGCTCAAGGCACAACTAATGCCTTTTCGGTTGCTCAAGGCTCATCCAACGCCTTTACTGTCGCTCAAGGGAACGTTATCGTTCCTCCACCCGCTGGATTTCACCATGAACGCCCTGAAAAGTTCATGGTCTCAAACTTCAAGAGATGGCAACAGAAGATGCTATTCTACCTGACTGTTATGGGAATGGCACGTTTCCTAATAGAAGATCCTCCACAAGCTAGAGAGAAAATGGACCCATCGCCTTCTGAAATGGCTGAAGGGGGCCTAGGTATCCATGTCATTAATGACATGAATATGGTTATTGATGCATGGAGTCATAGTGATTTCATGTGTAAGAATTACATATTGAACTGCTTGTCAGACCCTCTCTACACGGTGTATTACACCGTAGGCACTGTCAAAGAGCTATGGGAGAAGCTACAAAAGAAGTACAACGCACAAGATGCAGGTACTAAGAAATTCATCATTAGGAAAATTCTAAAATTTCAAATGATGGATAGTAAAACTGTGATGTCCCAAGTCCAGGAATTCCAAATGATTCTACATCACCTGGATTTGGAAGGAATGAAACCAAATGAGCAATTTTTGGTTGCATCACTGATTGAAAATTTACCTCCTTCATGGAATGGGTTTATGAGTTACTTAAAACTCAAGACAAGGAGATGACCTTTGAAGAACTTTTTATCAAACTCCAAAATCAGGAAGACAATAAGAAGGCCTTGCCTAAGGGTAAACAACCTGCTGAGGCAAAGGTAAATCTGGATGAGGCCAAAGGGAACCCAAGCAAGAAGTGCAGGTTCAACAAAGAAGGCAAGACCCAAGCAGCGGAGAAGTTCAAAGAAAACTGTCACCACAGTGGGAAACCTGGTCACATGATCAAGAACTGTCGCAAGCTCAAAACTAGGCAACAAGAGAAGGCTAAGGCTAAGGGCAAGGCACAGGCTAATGTCGTCAAAGACCAGTTTTTGGATGACATGATTGAGGAGTTCTCAGCGGTGGTGTTAGAAGCAAACCTTGTTGAAAATCCCATACAATGGTGGATGGACACATGTGCTACAAGATACATCTGTTCCAATAGAGATGTCTTCTCCACTTATACACCGGTTACAAACAAGAAGTTGTTCATGGGCAACAACGCTTCCTCTGACGTGTTAGGGGTAGGAAATGTAGTCCTGAAGATGACTTCTAGAAAGGAGCTCATTCTGAAGGAAGTGATGCATGTTCCTGAGATTAGAAGAATTTTAATTTCAGGTCATTTATTGGTTAATGCTTGTTTTAGGCTAGTGTTTGAGTCCAATAAATTTGTAGTCACTAAGAATGGAACGTTTGTGGGAAGAGGATTCGTCTGTGAAGGCCTCTTCAAAGTTAACGACATGTCTGTAATGCGTCCAAGCAATAATATTAAAGATTCTTCTTACTTGCTTAAGTCCTCTAATTTATGGCATCATAGATTAGGACATGTCAACTACAAGTCCATCCAAAGGTTGGTAAAGTTGGAGTTGTTGCCGTCTATCGACGTAAACTCTCAACATAAGTGTGAGGTGTGCATAGAGGCAAAACTCACAAAGCTTCCTTTTCGATCCGTCGAAAGGAATACCGCTCCTCTAGAACTTATTCACACAGATATATGTGATTTGAAGTTTGCACTAACTAGAGAGGGGAACAAGTACTTTGTGATATTCATTGATGATACCACAATGTATTGTTACCTTTATTTGCTGAAAAATAAGGATGAAAGCCTTTGAAGTGTTCCGACATTACAAAGCAGAAGCTGAGAACCAACTAAGCATGCAGATTAAATCCATTCGTAGTGATAAAGGGGGAGAATATGTAGCACTATTTGAGGATGCCAATCAGTCATTGTTCATCAAATGATGGCTCCATACTCACCTCAATCGAACGGTGTGGTAAAACTTAAGAACCGCACATTGAAGAAAATGATGAATGTCTTGCTCATCAATTTCTGTCTTTCCCAAAACATGTGGGGAGAAGTTGTACTTACCGCTAATACGATTCTTAACAGAGTCCCACATAAGGGTAAGGACAAAACTCCATATGAATCATGGAAAGGAAAGAAACCCACCTATAAATATTTAAAGGTGTGGGGTTGTCTAGCAAAGGCCGAAGTACCCAAGGCAAAGCAGGTCAAGATTGGGTCTAAGACTGTAGATTGTATATTCATCGGATATGCAAATAACAGTAGTGTTTATCGCTTCTTAGTGCATAAGTCAGATATTCCAGATATCCACGGGGGTACAATCATGGAATCAAGGAATGCACAATTCATTGAATATACCTTTCCGAGAAGTGAAAAAGACATAGCCTCTCGCAAACGAAGTTATGAACAAAGCTCTCAGGAACCGGGAGTCGTTGACGGCCCGGATCTATATGGTTTAGATCTAGTGGATCTCGAAGTGGCTGAATATCCGAAATCTAGTTTTCCATATTCTCAAAACTTGGAGACTCTATAGATGGAACTAAGGAAAAGTAAAAGGATCGGGAAGGATAAATCCTTCGGTCCTGACTTTGTAGCTTATATGGTTGATGATGAACCAAGGACAATTGCTGAAGCATTGTCAACTCCAGAGGCACCGCTCTAGAAAGAATCTATTGAGAGTGAAATAGACTCCATCCTGCATAACCATACTTGGGAGTTGGTTGATCTTCCTCCGGAAAATAAACCGTTGGGTTGTAAATGGATACTCAAACGGAAGTATAAAGTAGATGGGTCTATAGATAAGTATAAAGCCAGGTTGGTAGTCAAGGGCTATCGATAAAATGAAGGCTTTGACTATTTTGACACGTACTTACCGATGTCTCGGATGACGTCCATACGGGTATTCATTGCGATCGCAGCATTGTATGACCTTGAGATACTTCAAATGGATGTCAAGACAACCTTTCTAAATGGTGATTTGGAAGAAGAAATTTATATAGAACAACCCGAGGGGTATGTGGTTCCAGGGCAAGAAAAGAAAGTCTGTCGACTTGTCAAATCTCTATACGGGCTGAAACAAGCCTCGAAATAATGGCACGAAAAATTTGATAGCACTCTACTATCGAAGGGTTTCTCCATTAATGAGTGTGACAAATGTGTCTACATGAAAGGTAACTCTGACTCGTTCGTTATGATATGCCTATATGTAGACGACATGTTAATCACCGGGAGCAGTCCTAGCATAATTCTAGAGACTATGAACATGTTGAAACAATGCTTCGACATGAAGGATATGGGTATCGCAGATGTCATCTTAGGGATAAAGATCTCTAAGACATCTGATGGACTGGTCTTATCTCAGTCTCACTACATCGAGAATGTTTTGAGAAAGTTCGATATGTTTGACAGTTCGCCTATAAAGTCACCAATGGATAGAAATCAAAAGCTTGGTAAAAATCGTGGTGCACCCATATGTCAGGAGCAATAAGCACAGGTGATTGGTAGTTTGATGTACATAACAAACTGCACCCGACCTGATATTGCTTATGCAGTCAATAAATTAGTTAGGTTTACCCGTAATTGGAGTAATGATCACTAGAAGGCGTTGAATCGGGTACTACAATACCTAAAATACATGCTAACTTATGGGTTGCATTATTCGAGATATCCAGTTGTACTAGAGGGGTACAGTGATGCAAACTGGATATCTGACATAGAGAACACCAATTCCACCAGTGGGTATGTATTTACAATTGGTGATGGGGCAGTGTCTTGTAAATCCTCTAAGCAAACTTGCATCACCCGATCCACGATAAAATCGGAGTTTATCGCTTTAGACAAAGCAGGAGAAGAAGTTGAGAGGCTTCACGACTTATTTAGAGGATGTTCCTTATTGGAACAAACCCGTACCTTCTGTAATGATCCACTGCGATAGCCAGTCAGCTCTAGGAAGGGCATAGAGTTCTATGTACAATGGCAAGTCTCGTCATATTCAATAGAGACATAAGACCGTTAGGCATCTGATCACCACGAGTATAATATCCATTGAATACATAAAATCAAAGGGCTTACCCAAGGATCAGATGTTCTGCCTGTCTAGGGGAATGGGCTTAAAACCCAAGGTATAAGGACCAATACGGTGGTAACCCAACCATACAGACTGGAGATCCCAGGAATTAGGTTCAATGGAAAAACTAAGCTGTAAAGGTTCAGTTGAGCACTTCGGTGGAAGCATGAGCACTTCGGATAGTGATTTCTGTAAAGAAACACCAAATCCAAAGCCATTCCCGCAATAGACAATAAGTGTTATCTCCAGTATGGGTGAAGGTTAAGTTTTCAAAACCTTTAATGATCCTCACCGGTTGAGGTTAGGTTTGGGGAAACTTCTAATGGTTCCTTAACACTTGTAAAGTGGGGTATAGTAGGATACCATGTAGGAGACCACCTATTTAAGTGCGAGGACAAGCCGTCTCAAATGAACGCAATTAAGAATCCAAGAAATCTCCACGGCCACAACGTACAAAACGTTACGAAGAACTAAGTAAGGAAAGTTGTTATGTTGGTACCGTTGACTTGGCTTACACTAAACACTGATGGTTCAAGACATCACATTCACCGCGAAGTAAGTAAGTTTGATGGTATTCAACTATGGAATGTTCAAAGCGTATGCTACCTATTCAGATGCAACATCGGTCCACAGAAAGATTGCTGGAAAAGACACCAACTGTGTGCGCCAAAATCTCTTTCAAGAGGGGATCGTTGGAAATTTACTAAATGTGGAATTAAGTATATCTCATTAATTTATGACTCGAACAATTGGGGCCCACACATCGGAAACGTTGTTTCCACACACGTGCGCATGTACTGCCAAGTATCGCAAATTTCATTAGTGAAAGAGATATTGGTACATATGTAATACATTTAAAAAATAGAATTATGGACGGTTATTGGCAAAATGACAAAGTATTCCGCATTGGTTAACGAAGGAAGAAGTGTATGAAGTGTAAGATGAAATGGGTCAAAAATTGCCGTGAAGGGCCGCGGCGCCTCCCAGGCAGCGTCACGGTGCTAATTGGTTGGCCAGCCATGGCGATAATTCACAGAGCTGCTGTGCTTCGGAGGCAGAATGCTGCGACGGAAAGTTGGAAATATCTGACCTTTGGGCTGGTTTTGGAGCATTGATTCTCCATTACTTGACACATGAATTCAGCCATTATTTGGTTGAATGTAACCCCTCAATCAAGTGCCATTACATGGCTATTGAAGTCCATTAGTTCGCTAGTTGAGGGGTCTTCTACTTACACTATAAATTGAGGCCTTTGGATCAATTGAACAGAATACTCAACACTTACAAAATACTCCAGATTTTCTGAATTCATCTTCTTCCTCTCTAGCAAAGTTACTATACTCAAAGTTCTTCAAATGTAACACTTGAGTTTCCTTTGCTCACTTGTTAAAGTTGTTGTTGTATCTTGGGAGACTATTGCTCAACACCGTGAAAGGAATGAAACCAAATGACCAATTTTTGTTGCATCACTGATTGAAAAGTCACCTCCTTCATAGAATGAGTTTATGAGTTACTTAAAACTCAAGACAAAGGAGATGACCTTTGAAGAACTTATTATCAAACTCCAAATTCATGAAGATAATAAGAAGGTCTTGGCTAGGGGTAAACAACCCGCTGAGGCAAAAGAAATTCTGGCTGAGGCCAAAGGGAACCTAAGCAAGAAGCGCAAGTTCCAGAAAGACGGCAAGACCCAAGCAGCGGAGAAGTTCAAAGAAAATTGTCACCGCTGTGGGAAACCTGTTCACATAATCAAGGACTGTCGCAAGCTCAAGACTGAGCAACGAGAGAAGGACAAGGCTAAGGGCAAGGCACAGGCTAACGTCGTCAAAGACCAGTTTTTGGACGACATGATTAAGGAGTTCTCAACGGTGGTGCTAGAAGCAAAACTTGTTGAGAATCACATGCAATGGTGGATGGACACATGTGCTACAAGACACATATGTTCCAATAGAGATGCCTTCTCCACTTATACACCGGTTACAAACAAGAAGTTATTCATGGGCAACAACGATTCCTCTGACTTGTTGGGGTAGGAAAGGTAGTCCTGAAGATGACTTCTGGAAATGAGCTCACTCTGAAGGAAATGATGCATGTTCTTGAGATTAGAAGAAATTTAATTTCAAGTCATTTATTGGTTAATTCTGGTTTTAGGCTAGTGTTTGAGTCCAATAAATTTGTAGTCACTAAGAATGGAACGTTTGTGGGAAGAGGATTCGTCTGTGAAGGCCTCTTCAAAGTTAACGCCATGTCTGTATTATGTACAAGAAATAATATTGAAGCTTCTTCTTACTTGATTGAGTCCTCTAATTTATTGCATCATAGATTAGTACATGTCAACTACAAGTCCATCCAAAGGTTGGTAAAGTTGGAGTTGTTGTCGTCTATCGACGTAAACCCTCAACATAAGTGTGAGGTGTGCGTAATGGCAAAACTCACAAAGCTTCCTTTTCGATCCGTCGAAAGGAATACCGCTCCTCTAGAACTTATTCACACAGATATATGTGATTTGAAGTTTGCACAAACTAGAGGGGGGAACAAGTACTTTGTGACATTCATTGATGATAGAACTAGGTATTGTTACCTTTACTTGTTGAAAAGTAAGGATAAAGCCTTTGAAGCGTTCCGACGTTACAAAGCAGAAGTTGAGAACCAACTAAGCATGCAGATTAAATCCATTCGTAGCGATAGAGGGGGAGAATATATAGCGCCATTTGAGGAATATTGTGCCCAAGAAGTCATTGTTCATCAAAAGACGAATCCATACTCACCTCAATCGAACGGTGTGGCGGAACGTAAGAACCGCACATTAAAGGAAATGATGAATGCCTTGCTCATCAATTCCGGTCTTCCACAAAACATGTTGGGAGAAGTTGTACTTACCGCTAATACTATTCTTAACAGAGTCCCGCATAAGGGTAAGGACAAAACTCCATATGAATCATGAAAATGAAAGAAACCCACCTATAAATATTTAAAAGTATGGGGTTGTCTAGGAAAGGTCGAAGTACCCAAGCCAAAGTAGGTCAAGATTGGGCCTAAGACTGTAGATTGCATATTCATCGAATATGCAAATAACAGTAGTGCTTATCGCTTCTTAGTGCATAAGTCAGATATTCCAGATATCCACGGGGGTACAATCATGGAATCAAGGAATGCATAATTCTTTGAAGATACCTTTCCGAGAAAGAAAAAGACATAACCTCTCGCAAACGAAGTTATGAACAAAGCTCTCAGGAACCGAGAGTCGTTGATGGCCCAGATCTAGATGGTTTAGATCTAGTGGATCTCGAAGTGGCTGAATATTCAGAATCTAGTATTCCATATTCTCAGAACTTGGAGACTCCAGAGGTGGAACTAAGGCGAAGTAAAAGGACCGGGAAGGATAAATCCTTCGGTCCTAACTTTGTAGCTTATATGGTTGATGATGAACCAAGGACAATTGCTGAAGCATTGTCAACTCCAGAGGTACCGCTCTATAAAGAAGCTATTGATAGTGAAATAGATTCCATCCTGCATAACCATATTTGGAAGTTGATTGATCTTCCTCCGGGAAACAAACTATTGGGTTGTATATGGATACTCAAACGGAAGTATAAATCAGATGAGTCTATAGATAAGTACAGGGTCAGGTTGGTAGTTAAGGGCTATCAGCAGAAGGAAGGCCTTGACTATTTTGACACGTACTCCCCGGTTTCTTGGATGACGTCCATACGGGTATTCATTGCGATCACAACGTTGCGTGACCTTGAGATACATCAAATGGATGTCAAGATAGCCTTCCTAAATGGTGATTTGGAAGAAGAAATTTATATGGAACAACCCGAGGGGTATGTGGATCCAGGGCAAGAGAAGAAAGTCTGTCGACTTGTCAAATCTCTGTACGGGCTAAAACAAGCCCCGAAACAATGGCATGAAAAATTTTATAGCACTCTACTATCGAAGAGTTTCTCCATTAATGAGTGTGACAAATGTGTCTACATGAAAGATAACTTTGACTCGTTTGTTATGATATGCCTGTATGTAGATGACATGTTGATCACCGGGAGCAGTCCTAGCATAATTCGAGAGACTAAGAACATGTTGAAACAATGCTTCGACATAAAGGATATGGGTATCGCAGATGATATCTTAGGGATAAATATCTCTAAGACATCTGATGGACTGGTCTTATCTCAGTCTCACTACATCGAGGATGTTTTGAGAAAGTTTGAGATGTTTGACAGTTCGCCTATAAAGTCACCAATGGATAGAAATCAAAAGTTTGATAAAAATTATGATGCACCCATATGCCATGAGCAATATGCACAGGTGATTGGAAGTTTGATGTATATAACAAACTTCACCCGGCCTGATATTACTTATGCAGTCAAAATATTGGCTAGGTTTACCTGTAATCCGAGTAATGACTACTGGAAGACGTTGAATCGAGTACTACAATATCTGAAATACACGCTAACTTACGGGTTGCATTATTCGAGATATCCATTTGTAATAAAGGGGTACAGTGATGCAAACTAGATATCTGACATAGAGAACACCAAGTCCACCAGTGGGTATGTATTTACAATTGGTGGTGGGGCTGTGTCTTAGAAATCCTCTAAGAAAACTTGCATCACCCGATCCACGATGGAATCGAAGTTTATCACTTTAGACAAAGCAGGAGAAGAAGTTGAGTGGCTTTACGACTTCTTAGAGGATGTTCCTTGTTGGAACAAACCCGTACCTTCTGTAATGATCTACTGCGATAGCCAATTGGCTCTAGGAAGGGCACAGAATTTTATGTAAAATGGCAAGTTTCGTCATATTCGACGGAGATATAAGACCGTTAGACAGCTGATCACTACGGGTATAATATCCATTGATTACATAAAATCAAAGGATAACATAGCTGACCCACTGACAAATGGCTTACCTAAGGATCAGATGTTCTGCATGTCTAGGGGAATGGGATTACAACCCAAGGTATAAGGACTAATACGGTGGTAACCCAACCATACAGACTGGAGATCCCAGGAATTAGGTTCAATGGAAAAACTAAGCTGTAAAGGTTCAGTTGAGCACTTCGGTAGAAGCATGAGCACTTCGGATAGTGATTTCTGTGAAGAAACACCAAATCCAAAGCCATTCCCGCAATAGACAATAAGTTTTATCTCCAGTATGGGTGAAGGTTAAGTTTTCAAAACCTTTAATGATCCTCACCGATTGAGGTTAGGTTTGGGAAAACTTTTAATGGTTCCTAACACTTGTAAAGTGGGGTATAACAGGATACCTTGTAGGAGACCACCTATTTATATGTGAGGACAGTCCACCTCAAATGAACACACTTAAGAATCCAAGAAGTGTTCACGGCCACAACGGACAAAACATTAGGAAGAACTGAGTAAGAGAAGTTGTTGTATTGGTACTGTTGACTTGGCTTACACTAAACACTGACGGTTCAAGACATCACATTCATCATGCAGTAAGTAAGTCCGATGGTATTCAACTATGGAAGGTTCAAAGCGTATGCTACCTATCCAGATGCAACATCGGTCCGCTGAAATATTGCTGGAAAAGGCAGCAAGTGTGTGCGCCAAAATCTCTTTCAATAGGGGATTGTTGGAAATTTACTAAATGTGAAATTAAGTATATCCCATTAATTATGATTCAAACAATTGGGGCCCGCATGTTGGAAATGTTATTTCCACACACGTGCACACGTAGTGTCAAGTATCGCAAATTTTATTAGTGAAAGAGATATTGGTATGTATGTAATCCATTTGAGACATAGAATTATGGACGGTTATTGGCCAAATAACAAAGTATTCCACGTTGGTAAACGAATGAAGAAGTGTAAGATGAAATGAGTCAGAAATCGCCGTGAAGCCGTGAATGGCCGCGGAGCCACACCGTCGGAGTCGCGGCGCCGGAGTGCCGCAATGCCTCCCATGCAGCGCCGCAGCGCTAATTCGCAGAGCCGCAGCGCTTCGGAGGCAGAATGCTGCGACGGAAAGTTGGAAAAATTTGACCTTTGGGTTGGTTTTGGAGCATTGATTCTCCATTACTTGGCACATGAATTCAGCCATTATTTGGCTGAATGTAACCCCTCAATCAAGTGCCATTAGATGGCTATTGAAGGCCATTAGTTGGCTAGTTGAGGGGTCTTCTACTTACACTATAAATTAAGGCCTTTGGCTCAATTGAACAGAACACTCAACACTTAGAAAATACTCCAGATTTTCTGAATTCACCTTCTTCCACTCTAGCAAAGTTACTATACTCAAAGTTCTTCAAGAGTAACACTTGAGTTTCCTTTGCTCACTTGTTAAAGTTGTTGTTGTATCTTGGGAGACTATTTCTCAACACCATAAAAGGAGATATACGGGTCAATCTTGTCTTATAGACAGAGTGTCATCACTCGACTCAGCAAATCACACAAGTAGTTTGTTAAGTTCTTGATTTCCAGTTTATTGTAATATTTAGTTTATCCTTTCTTACTATTGTAATAGTTACTTACTTCCCGTTCCCTGCAACAATTATATCCCAACAAATGATCGTGTGGGCATTGTGCAGGTCATCTTTTTCCAAGAGGATTAGATCATTAGCAAAGAGGAGGTGGGAGATTGGGGAGCTGGTCGACTAATTTGTATGGGGTTCCAATTGCAGATATCCACTTGGTGGTCAATGCACCTGGTAAGGGCTTGCATGCTGCATGCATATGATAAACATGTAAGGGGATAAGGGGTCATCCTGTCTAATCCCCTTGAAGGTTGGAAGAATTCAGTTGGTTGTACATTAATGATGATAGAGGTGAAAGTAGTTGTTACACAGTTCATAATTAGGGTGATGAGGTTCTTTGGGAAGTTGAGGTCGGAGAGGCTTTGTTTTATGAAAGACCATTCTAGTCTATCAAAAGTTTTCTCTAAGTCTCTTTTGAGCATCATTTTCCTAGTGTTTCTTATAGTCTTGCTAAAAGAGTGGATTGCCTCTTGTACAATGACTTCATTGTCCATTGCACTTCTGCCAAGTATAAAGCTACATTGGTTAGGGCTAATTATGTTGTTTGGGAAGGGTCTTATCTTGTTCACTATAATTTTTATGATAGTTTTACAAATAGTGTTGCAAAGGATAATATGTCTGTAGTGTCAGATGGAAAAAGGGTTCTTGATTTTTGGAATTAGGGTCACCATAGTTTTGTTAATATCCTCCGAAATTTGGTGTTTGGTAAATGCATTCATGCAAGATGATTGATTGCTTGGTTTGTTTCCTCCCAGAATTTTTGGAAGAAAATGGGTGGAAACCATCTGGCCCTGATGATTTGAGGGGTTTGAAGGAGAGGATTGCTTTCTTAATTTCTGCAATAGATAAGGGTGTGGTAATAGTAGGGTGATCAGCTTCTTGAATTATATTTAGGAGGCTTGGATTTGGGGGACAATGTAAAGGGTAGCTGGTTAATTCAGTCATGTAAGTGGCGGTAAAGTGACTCGTGATAATGTTTTTAATGTCAGGGAGACTATAAGTTCAATTTCCCCCAGAGTCAATGAGTCCTAGGATTCTATTTTTACTACTTTCAAGATAGCAGAGATGTGAAATAATTTAGTATTTGGCATCTTCATCAATTAGCAATTGAATTCTTGATTTTAGTTTCCATAATTCCTCTTCATGTTTGAGAATGGTTTTATAGTCGTTTATAAGTTGATCTTCTGATTGATTATGGAAGTCGATTTTGTAGTTTATGTCCATTCTTTGAAGTCCATTAATTCTAGACATGAGAGTTTTCTTATTTTGAATATATTTCCAAAGGTTTCTTTATTCCAAGCTTGAATATGGTTAGTGAAAGAGTTAATAGTATTATTATAGTTAGGGTTGTTTGACCAGTGGGAACTAGTGATATTTTTAAAATTTGGGTGATTAAGCCACATTTTATTTTTTCCAATTTAAAGATCGGTGTAGGCTTGCTCATAAGTCTTGTTAAATCAAGGATAATTTGGGTGATTAAGCACTCCCGCTTGGTTCTCCGGTGGTTGTGCTAGTGCAGTGGTGTCGTTGAAGAGGCTCAACTGGTGGATGAGCTCCAAAGCTCTGATCTCCTATACTTGTAGTGTTTTGAGGGATGTCTGAGTTTGCATGTGTGAGTAAATCCCCTTATTTGCCATGTGAGTAAGTAGTTGGATATTTTCCAAGAACATCAAGACGTGTTGTTAGAAGATCTCTAAGTTCCACACTGGAGGTGGGACTTGGGACTTGGACCTTGGATGCCGCTGCTGGTAGGGAGTAGATTGGCACTGTCTGGTGGTCGTCGTAAGCTTGTGGGAACTGGTAGGGGGATTTGAGCATAGCTCAGCGAGGTCCTCTTGCCATTTCTTCCTTAGCCAATTTCGCGTGCAATTTCATTTACTTCCGAATCAACACTTTTTCCTCGTAAAGTATCTAGTATGCAACAAATACACATGTATTAGTTCATAATGCAAGAATAATCATTAGTTAGGTGTATTTAGCCTAATTCGTTCTCTAAATAAGGTAAAAATATGTTGGCTAAGCGTATAAATACAAATAACATCACCACCCCACACTTAAACCTTTGTTCGTCCTCAAACAAACACTAAACACACCCAACTTCACTTATGATTTGCTGAGCATTACCAAATTGAACAGGTATGCAGCAGAATAAAGTCACTATGACTATTTTAACATATACGAGCAAAAAATCTCAAGCACAACATCAATTTCAAATGTGCCAACAACTGTCTCAAAGCATCCTAACCTCTAAAACTAACTCACTTATATGAATTTAGGCAAACACAGTCCTGCCACCTAGGAAATGAATTAAACATTTCACTAATCCCATACCAATTATGTGCCTTTACCAGAAAGAGAGTTGCCCAAACTATTTCAATCAACAAATAATAAGGGCAATGAATATAAAGAATTACACTCACTCTCCACTAAGAAAATTCACATGCTCATGCGACGTACCATAAGCTTGACCTTAATATCAACTCTATTAACAAAAGCATATTAAGATAGGATTAAATAGGACTTTCATGTTTGTAATGTCGGCAAATGGACGGGTAGGAATTATTTGGGTAAATAGTGACTAACTTCCCTAAGCACTTTTAAGACATACACTTTATCACCCTTATGCGCTTCCCATTGTTTCGTCAATATTTCAACCATTCTTTTTCACTTCACCTTATGTCTCTCTTATCATTAAGCACTCTCTTTATTTTTCGTACGTCAGTAGTAAGGAGCAATTTTTCTATTGTTCTTCTTTTTCAAGTAGACCAAAATTTTCTTTATTCTTTTTTTTCCTTTCTACTAACAACATACACTAATTATATTCAACAAGTGCACCATCAACCTTATTTTTTTCTAGTTTCCACCTTAACTTCCCTTTATAACTATTTTCCACTTACTTTTAAGCGCTCAATTTCTAAAGTGCTTTAGGAGTTCGGGAATAAATATTTCAAGTATAGCAACAAAGGGGATGGCTAAAGACGTGACTACCAAAGAAAATAATCTAAAGGCTCAAAGGGGGTTAATTAAGAATATCACATATGAGTAGGCAAATATATGATAAAAAATCATGTCTTAACAAAGAAATGTCTATATCATCTCCTTACTTAACACACTTAGTTTCACTTTGTAAACATACCAGGAAAGTTCTAGACAACAATATGAGACATGGAGTATATACAAAATCACTCACCGCACATGGCACACTCATGGTTCAAGATGGATCCATAGTGAACCTCTACTTAGCAAACGGTGACAAGAATTTAATGCGAATATTTTTAAGCCGACAATTTAATACAAGAGTCAAGTACAAGGGCTAGGTGTTCCGAAACAAGTTACTATTTTTAAGCACGAATTCACTTTCAAAAAAATGAGATTTTCTCATGTTGTAAATAGTGTGCCTAATTCAGAGTACCTAACATTCAATTGCTTTTAAGGGCTCTCCTCTCCCACCTTCTTTCTAAAATAAATAAATTAAAAAAACTAATCCTAACTATAAAAAAATCTCGGTTCAAGTAACATCCTTCGGAAAAGAATCGAAAATAAAAATCGAGAGGGATTATTAATTCCTACTACGACCAAACATAAGGCATTTTCCCACCCCACACTTAAGCAATGCTTTGTCCTCAATGCATAATGAAGAACAATAGCAGAGAAAATATTAAAACAATGATGAGAAATACTCCCTGAAACCCTCTAGCGCCTAGCTAGCAACATAATTCTCAACTTCAAATATCGGTACGACCCCACACTTGAGCCCAGACATGCTCTTCAGCTTTAACTCCGGGTACTCAAACTTTCCCAAATCTGCAAAAGAAAAAATGAACAAAATGTGATACTATAAAAATAAAAATCTAAAATTATTACACATTGGGTTACCTTCCAATAAGCGCCTTACTTAACGTCGGGACAAAACACCGTTACTTTCACCACTTTTCCTTCCATTTTGAGGATATGAATTGTGCCCCCAATTTTGCACCAAATTTCCTGCTCCGCTCCCTGGGTGGTGTGAAAATAAAGGAACCAATCAATAGATATCGGATCTTTCACTTCTTGGCCTTTAAGTGAGAAATATCATTGTCTTTTCGGCATGGCAAATTTTAGGATGTAAGGGCCTTGTTCCTCATTTCTACGCTTCTCCACATGCTTGGGAGACTTGATTTTCATGTTACCAACCAGACACAGAGTTGAAAAGTGTTTAGAATGAGGGCCAACACACCCAACTTTAAAACTGCATTATTTCTTACATCCTTACCATTGTATACCTAGGGATGGCGGGTGGGTATAATTTTACGGATTTCGTACCGCACCCGCTCCAGTTGAGGCGGGTATGGGTATAACTTTGGCGAGTAGTAGGCGGGTATGGGTATAACTTTGGCGAGTAGTAGGCGGGTATGGGTATAACTTTGGCGAGTAGTAGGCGGGTATGAGTATTGAAAATATACCCATCACGGGTAGGCGGGTAGGTGGTGGATTTGCAGTCATACCCGTCTCCTCTGACCCGCCCGCCTTATACCCGCCCCAAGCCCAAAATATTAGCAGCCCATAAGTCGTGCCTTCAGTCCATAAGTCACAACAAGTCTCTCATTCTCCAATAAAACTCAAATATCTAGGTTTTGTCTACATTTATAATATATAGCAATTTGGGTGGATAATTTTTGGTTTTCTTGGAAATTTTATTTTCTTGATTCTTTGTTGTGTAAGGGGAAGAGGTAAAAATAATGGGGAATTATGATGGTGAAAAAATCCGGAATTCTCCTCACTCTCTCCCAAAGAAAATGAGACTGTGACAGTATTGATTCTTGACTCAAATTTTTGAGATAATTTTTGGAATTTGAATTTTTGGGATCATGTTAATCACTAATTGATCACAAATGAATTGATTACAAAATATGACAGGCGGGTATTGGCGGGTGACAAATATCCACTTGGGTGGTGGAGCGGGTGTGGATTTAGAAATATACCCGCCTAGGCGGGTATGGATGTTGAAAATTGTACCCGTCACGGGTGACGGATAGGTAGCGGGTATAAAATGTGTTGGCGGGTACGGGGGTTGGGGGAGGGGGTACCCGCATCTGCCCCGCCCAATTGCCATCCCTATGTATACCCCATCAACCTTGGCATCATCAAAAATATTTTTGTCGAATGGTTAGAGCTCCTCTTGTTGCTCCACAAATTGCGCAGTATCCACAACTATTGGTGGTTGGGCATTAGACGCCTCAATCTTTTTATTTAATTGAGCTTGTATGTCATGGATATCTGTGCCAAATTGGTCAATCCCTTGTCTGAGCTTAGTTCTGCCTTCTATAAGTTGTATCACTGCATTCGTAAGATCATCGCAAAGACCTCTATATTTCTCTAGTAATTTCCTGAAAAGATCCATACTATAAAAAACACAAGTATTATTAGAATTATCATAACAAGGGCTCGGGGTAGGATAACAACACTTATGACAACTTTTTCAATTGCCCTCGCAAAAATCACAAGATTGAGATGGTGCAGACAACTCGCCCTTGGAAATATTATCACAGTGTGTCCACATGTGGAATCCTCCACAAATCACACAAGGATCACCAAAATAAGGACAAGAAACATTCAACCCATTTTCGTTCCAAGATGCCATGTCAAGAAGAAGAATCAAAATATTAAATTAAAATTAAAATCAAAATAAAGAAAACTGGAATAGACAAAAAGAAAAGTTTAATCTAGATAAATAGTTAATTTCTAAGTCTCCGGCAACGGCGTCAAAAAACGTGTTGCTCCCAAACGCACACGCAAGTGTACGTGATCGTACAAGTAATGTAGTAATTTTAGAAATCGGATGTCGAACCCACAGGGAATTATTATTAACCATTAGCTAAATTAAATGATCCGAATTATCTATACAAGAGATAAAATCAAGTGTTGTAATTATGAACTAACTAAGAATAAAATAAAAATAAACAATGAACTTCGATCAAGAAAGAACAATTTTTATACTATCGATGAGATCAATTGAATCTAGGGCTATGAGCTATCTAATAATCACGTTGAATTCTTCAAGTGAGTCAACTTCTTACTTTATCCAGTTTACTAATTGACAAAGTTGATATTATGACTACGAATCTCTCGAGTCCTCTAGTCGTCTATTTGTATTACTTTCATGCATATATCTCTATGGTCATGAACCTTAACTCAAATGCATTTATATTTTCTGCATTCCAAACAAACATGTTGATCTAGGTATATTTCTATCCTAGCCGCAAATCCCTATCCCAATTTTCAGGGATGAGATCCTGTTTTATTCAACCCTATTGGTATCCCAGTAATCCTCTCTCGAGTTTAATCTAAGAATCAAAGATAATATTCGATTGGTGATCAAGCAACTAAATAAACAAACTAATATAATAAGCTAATTAACTGAAATCAATATTCGAATAACAACGTTCATGAAAGAACCATAACCCTGGAACGAGAAGTTTAGCTCCACATAGACATGGAGGAAAAACAACGAATCATCCAAAGAAATACAAAAACTAGTAGTAACGAGAAGAAAAGGTAGAACACAATAAATTCCGGCCTCCACGACAGCTCCTAGATCTCTCTAGGTCCAAAGTTATCTAAAACGTGCAAAAGGGTCTATTTATAGTATTGGGAAAAAATCCTTCAAGGCTTGTCCAAAACGAATTAGGACTTAGAAAAAAACTTCGTTGGCACTCCTAGCTCGCTGAGCTAGCCTTATGGCGAGGTGAACTTGCACCATGACCTTAGCTCAGCAATGCCACTGGTTCTTTTTACACTTAGTCATTTTTTTGCGAAGTCACTTTTTGTCTACCACCCCTCGCTGAGCGAGGTGCCTAGCCTGACGGTAACTCACTTTGGCTTTAGCTCGCCATGATCATGGCACCATGTTACACTTAGACTAATCCTTGCCAACTGCACCTTTTGGCCACTCCTGCTCGTTGAGCGAGCTGTATAGCACAACTGGACCTCGCTTTGAGCTTAGCTCAGTGAGGTCCTCTTGCCATTTCTTCCTTAGCCAATTTTGCTTGCAATTTCATTTTCTTCCGAATCAACACGTTTTCCTCGTAAAGTACCTAATATGCAACAAACACGCATGTATTAGTTTGTAATGTAAAAATAACCATTAGTTAGGTGTATTTAGCCTAGTTCATTTTCTAAATAAGGTAAAACATGGGTAAAATACAGCGGTTACGCGTATAAATACACCTAACATCATAGGCCAATTGGCCAAACCATATTAAGTTTATTATGCATATTTTAGTATACTTTTTTGTTGTTCGATTTATATTCGTTCAAGGTTTGCAATTATTAGTTTTCGCATGACGAGGTGAACTTGCACCATGACCTTAGCTCAGCAATGCCACTGGTTCTTTTTACACTTAGTCATTTTTTTGCGAAGTCACTTTTTTTCTACCACCCCTCGCTGAGCGAGGTGCCTAGCCTAACGGTATCTCGCTTTGGCTTTAGCTCGGCATGGTCATGGTACCATGTTACACTTAGACTAATCCTTTCCAACTACACATTTTGGCCACTCATGCTCGTTGAGCGAGTTGTATAGCACAATTGGACCTCGCTTTGAGCTTAGTTCAATGAGGTCCTCTTGTCATTTCTTCCTTAGCCAATTTCGCTTACAATTTCATTTTCTTCCGAATCAACACGTTTTCCTCGTAAAGTACCTAATATGCAACAAACACACATGTATTAGTTCATAATGCAAAAATAATCATTAGCTAGGTGTATTTAGCCTAATTCATTCTCTAAATAAGGTAAAACATAGGTAAAATACAGCGGTTAGGCGTATAAATACACTTAACATCATAGGCCAATTGGCCAAACCATATTAAGTTTATTATGCATATTTTAGTATACTTTTTTGTTGTTCGATTTATATTCGTTCAAGGTTTGCAATTATTAGTTTTCGCATGACGCCCTGATTAATTCGGTCATATTAAGAGTCTCACATCAGATATGGAATAGAACATGGACTCTTTATATGGACTTGGACAATCCTCACCCTACAAATTAGCTTATAGGGTTGAGTTATGCCCAAGATCCATTATTTACATGGTATCAGAGTCAGGCTCATTCCAAATCTTTGTTCACCGATATTGGGCCCCCAAATTATATTATCCACGTTTCAGTTAACAAGGTCTGGACGTGCGGGGGAGTGTTAAGAGTCTCACATCGGATATGAAATGGAACATGGACTCCTTATATGGACTTGGACAATCATCACCCTACAAGTAATTTTTTGGGGTTGAGTTAGGCCCAATATCCATTATTTGAAGATCCCAACATTAATTTTTTTGTTATAATGATTTTGAGTGAAAACTAATTTAACTTGGATGAATTTGTTAATATAAAATAAATATAAATAACTTTAGTAGATAATTTAGTATCATTGAATGATCATATAAATTATTCACTCATCGAGGGAACAATTGTGAAATTACGCACTTGAAATTATGTCTAAATCTGATATGAGAAAAGTAGAACTAGCATCCCCTTACCATTGTACAATAGGAAGCTCGTTATTCTATGTGCTAACTATAAAGCTCTAGCTCCTATGTGTTACAATGAAAAGGCTAGCTAGCAAAAAGGCACATACTAAAACTAATTGTGCTATGAAAAGTTCCCAATACTATAATACTCACTCTTATATCCAAGTTCCACCCAAAAGTTCTCCACATAAAAAATTGCACCACCCGCTTGAGAAATAAAAAAATAAATGAGTCATCTTTTCTTCACTAATGCGTATTTGGTTATTTCATAATGAACGGAAGAGAATGACTATTTTTGGACTACTTTGGTTAGGAGGAAAATGTTTTCTGATAGTGGTTATTCAATTATTTTTTAGGTTTGATTGGACAAAGTGTTTTTGAAAAATATTTTCTTTTTTTAAAAAAATAAGTTCCTAGTAAAGAAAATAAATTTTATAATTAAGTTATATTTCAAGCTCATCGTCTCCTCCCCACCCCTGACCACTCCACCTCCCGCCACCCCTTGACCACCCCACCCCTGTCACCCCTAGCCCGAACTCCACTTTCATAGTATTTTCTTAGATTACGTATAAATGTTCTTAGGATAATAACTTTTTTTACTTAATATATTAAACACCAAAAAATCAAAAAATAAGTAAGAAAACTATGTACTTCCCAAATAAAACATTTTATAGGAAATTTCTTAGGTAACACACCCTATATTTGAGGCTTTGTATGGAAAAGTGGTTCCTTTATTAACTCACGTCTATGTGTACAGAAGATGATAATAAGAAGAAGAAAATAACAACAGTAATAGTAGCAACATGCCATATTTAATCTCAGAAAGAAAAAAACTGTAGTAAAAACTCTAATTGTTACTACTATATGGTCAAATTTATATATAGATGCAAAAATGAAAGAGAAGAAAAACTCTGGTAAAACTTTTTATAGCTAAAGCTAATCATTATATTAGTTGTGCTAGTTGTTTTCTACTTTTACAGAGAACTTCTTTTACCTTCCAATGAAAAGATTGTGGAGAATCTCTCATAGTCAAACAATTCTATTACATTGAGGTCATCATTTTTGTCACAATATTGTAAATAGCAGCGCCTATTTTTCTTTGAGGAAAAAAAAAGTAATAAAAAGAGAAGAGTACAAAAGATTATTTAAGGTAAACAGAACATGTCTACCAAGTCAGGTATTTATATATATGCAGAAAATAGTGATCGATCGTCAATTTCTCCGCTTCCAACATTTTCCAATCCTTTTAAAATGGCAAGGGGGAATAATAAAAGTTTAATCCCTTGGACTATAAAGAAAAATGAAAACAATATATACATGCCAAAAAACATGATTAATTGAATTAATTCTTGAAGTGAAATAAATCGAACAGACTCAAAAAATTTGTGATACGGAACTTAAGAGGTTTACAAATAAGGAGAAGATGGTATGTTAGAAACCTCAGTATCACCACATTGACCTTGGCTTAAAGAAAAAGCAAAGGCATAAAAAATTATTTAACTTTTATATTCTTTTGTGTCCCATTGATGTGACGCTATTCTTTTTCTTTTAGTCCATAAGAATAATACAATTCTATATTTTGTGACGATTTTACTTTTACTTATTAATTTTATTCTTAATGAAATGATTTATAGTCATAAAATTATTTACAAAACTTATTTTAGATTATATAATTTCAAAAAAAATTCTATTTTTTTAATCTTCGTGTCAAATCTTCAAATAAATTGGGATGGAGAGAGTGTGTGTATATGAATAGTTGAAAAACTCACTATCATTATAGTTGTTAGGCTTGCCCAGTCAAAAAATATTATAACCAATGTGTAATATTATCCGCTTAAAGACGAACTCATAGGATTTTTTCTAAAACATATTACATTACCCCTTATATTCGTCTGAAACATGGAAGTAGAAGACACCAAATATACACACTTACATACAGAATTTTAAATCAATCCAAAACCACTAGATATTAGTCAAATATGAATCATGTATAAGGTTACCTAACAAACCCCATCATTCAATTATTTCCTTTGTCACTCCCCCACCCCTAACATCACTCTCACTCCAAAAAAGGGCCAAACTAACTAACCCCATTTTTAAACCTTCTTTCTGTACACATCTCGAACCCCAAAGTACATAAATCCCCCTTCCCTAACTCATCCTTTTCCTCACAACACACCTCCCAAGAGAAAGAAACAATAAAAAGAATGTTTTTCCCTTTACAGACGTCCCTAGTCCCATTTTTGCTCCTCCTTGTAGTATTGCCAGTGTTCATTTTCTCAGTCCCCAACACAACAACTGCAACTAGTCATGAAACCAAGACCTCAGCTGGCCATGCAATCCCATTTCCCACCCATGAACACTTTAATGTCAAGCAGACCATTAAAGAATCAAGAATCCACCCACCCCCCAAAACACATCATCATGAGGCTCATGTGGAAGAAGAAGAAGAAGCAGCAGCAGCAGCAGCTTTGCATGAATTAAAGGGAAACAGTACCTGGAAGCTCAAGCTTCTTCATAGAGACAAAATGCCGTTTTCCCACTTCACTGATCATCCTCACCGCTTTCAAGCTCGCATGAAAAGAGACCTCAAAAGGGTCGATACACTAGTCCGAAAAGCTACCAATACTTATGAGGTGGAAGAGGAATTCGGGAGTGAGGTGATTTCGGGTATGGAACAAGGCAGTGGAGAATACTTTGTGAGGATTGGTGTTGGTAATCCTGTTAGAGAACAATACATGGTTATTGATGCTGGTAGTGATATTGTGTGGGTCCAGTGCCAGCCTTGTACCCACTGCTACCACCAATCCGACCCAGTATTTGACCCATCTCTTTCCGCTTCTTTCTCTGGCATACCTTGTTCCTCCTCACTTTGTGATCGCGTGGACAACTCCGGTTGCCACGCTGGTCGCTGCAAGTATGAAGTCATGTACGGTGATGGCTCCTACACCAAGGGAACCATGGCCCTTGAGACCCTCACTTTCAGTCGCACCGTTGTTCGCGAAGTGGCGATCGGGTGCGGTCATAGTAACCGCGGGATGTTTATTGGGGCCGCTGGTTTGTTAGGCCTTGGAGGAGGGTCCATGTCACTCGTGGGACAACTCGGTGGACAAACGGGAGGAGCGTTTAGTTACTGTTTGGTTACTCGGGGCACCGGATCAACCGGATCACTTGAATTCGGGCGGGAAGTATTACCCGCGGGTGCAGCGTGGGTACCACTGATCCGGAACCCACGCGCCCCGAGTTTCTATTACATTGGCATGTCTGGTCTTGGAGTGGGAGGAGCGCGTGTAGTGATACCTGAAGATGCTTTTAGACTAACTGAGGAAGGTGATGGAGGAGTGGTTATGGACACAGGGACAGCCGTGACAAGGCTTCCGACAGCAGCGTACGTGGCGTTTCGCGACGCGTTTGTCGCTGAAACCGTAAGCCTTCCACGGGCACCTGCCATGTCGATATTCGACACATGCTATGATCTAAACGGGTTTGTCACGGTTCGGGTACCGACCGTTTCGTTTTTCCTCATGGGTGGTCCGATCTTAACCCTACCAGCTAGGAACTTCCTAATTCCAGTGGATGCAAAGGGCACATTCTGCTTTGCATTTGCTCCATCTCCAACCAGACTTTCCATAATAGGGAATATCCAGCAAGAAGGCATCCAAATTTCTATTGATGGGGCAAATGGTTTTGTCGGATTTGGCCCCAACATTTGCTAGGCTTATAATAAAACTATGTAAAGTTAAGTTTTGCTAGTATAGTAAATTAATTTCTTTACAATAATATCATGCAAGATATATATGAAGTATATAAGCCATATATTACTAGTAATTTTTGTGGCTAATCTTAAATAAACCTAATGATTATAATCTCAAAGATATTTTTTCTCCTTGTTTGACTAGAGAGTTACAGAGATTCTTGAAAAGCTACTATTAATCAATCCTCCGCCACTAAAGATATTATCATTTGAAAAAAAAATCTGTAACATAGGATTGGTTCTGTACGAAGGAAAATGTTTTTTATAAAAAATATTTTTCAGAATAATTAGTGAGTTTCCTATTCATTTTCTTGTGTCCGCACGGTACATAAGCAAACAATAGTATCATAAAAGTATTTGTACATAATCTAGATAAACTATTGAAAGGTGGGGTAGGGGTGTGGGGTGGTGGAGATGGGTTAACGAGGTGGGGTAGGGGTGTGGGGTGGTGGAGATGGGTTAACGAGGTGGGGATGAAGATGAAATATGTTGGATAGTGGGGAGGACACTATCAATGTAGAATGCAATTTGTGGAACTTGTTTTTCCTATTTCCACTAGAAGTCATTTCCTCATTTTAATTTTTCTAGAGAAAATATTTTTCAAATTTTTGTCACGAAAACCGGAGGGTTATGACGGGCACCCGGACCTTACTTGTCGAGTACCCATAATCACATATTTAGCATATATTCATAATTTCGCATGGCTCACGAGGCCGCCACGATATACCCTGCTGACATATGAAACAAAAGTAAACTTGAAAGGATCTATGTAAAATCCTGCAATTAGAAGGACCCAACCTATATACATATACGTACCAAGGTCATACACGACCACTATACATAGGACATCTGTCTACAAGCCTCTAAAGAGTATGTAACATCATGAGGTCGGGACAGGGCCCCGTCATACCCAAACGCATAACCAAAATATCATACCACGACTAGACTGCAACTCTGGAACAAATAGAGTGCTCTAATATCAGCTGGACCAGCAACCATCCGGTGCGGACCGTCGCCCTGTCTACCTGAGCCTGCGGGCATGAAACGCAGCGTACCCTGACAAAAGTGACATCAGTACGACTGATGTACCGAGTATGTCAGGCATGAAAAATAGCATAATAGAAACCTGAAAGTAATATGAGACAAGAAACAACCAACCAGTAGATAATGCCTCTGGGGGCCATAATATTCCTATGTATCATGTTTGTGCAGAATGCCTCTTACGGATATAATATGCATAAGTATCATGTCTATGCAGAATGCCTCTGAGGGCCATAATATGCCTAAATGTTATGCACAATGCGGTCATGCACATATGCGTATATAACGCCATCAAGCCTCTGTGGGTACCCCATCATATCATATCGGCCTCTGTGGGCATAATCATCATCATGTATATCTATACCAGCTGCAGATGGTCTGCGTATATAACGTCTTCCCTTTTCTCATATCTCATACATATATAATGCATACATATAGTAGAGTATATAACTCCTTTTGAGGTCAAGGTATGTACATGAATGTAATTCATGAATGATATGATAATATGACACTATAAGTTTGTCGGAGTGATGTAATGTTGCTCCACCTCCGATTAACATTATGAGTACTAACATTTTTTCCATATACCTCAATAAGGATTTAGGAACATATTTAGACATGTTTTGACAATAGGAATGACTAACATGAACATCTTTAACTACTAAGAGTAGAATCATTTATGGGACAATATTACGTTTACGTTTCGTACTTAGAACATGCCAAAAGAAAGAAATAATTTGTCTTAACATACCTTAGCATTTTGTGTCCACAATACAACTAAAGCAGCCCGTAATGCGCTTCAATCTTATTTTTCAAGAAACCCTCTTCTTCCACCTTATTTCCCTTCGAAGAAACCCCGAATTCAACAACACGACACTACAGAACAACGGAATCGAAGTGGTGCACAAAACCCGGTATGTTATTTTGGGAAGCAAATCATACGTTGCTTGCTTAATTTAAAAACTTAAGTTGTTTTGATCCACTTTAAATGGAAAATGCCACGAATTTGGTTGCTGCTACCGGAAAGAAAGCAATTTACGTATCTTCTTTGGGTTGGAAATCATGTTGCTGCCAACTTTCCTCATAAGAAATTGTATGTTTAATATTAGAGTTGCTGCCTGTCTATGAATATAGATATATATGTATATATCACTTTTATGAGAATTAGAGTTGAACTTAATTAAAGGATCTATTGGTCGTAGGCCCCCTTTGAAATGAAATATGCTTCTCCAACGATCCAACTTAAGCTTCTGCTATACAAGCAATATATACTGCACCACTTTGTATTAAATGAACTCCCACTTAGTGACCAGGAGATACATGCTCTCTCTCTCTTACACATTGCTTAACTTGGGAGGTATACGTGCTTTCTCCTCCTTAATCCTATCAATTAAACCCACTACTTGCCTTATTAGCAAGGCTCCACGTGGATCATGATCACTAATCACTTATCTCATAATTTAATTCTTGATCCTAATTCACTTAATTAGTAATCATTTTAGCACATTTTATATCTCCATTATCATCGTAACGTGCTATAACACTAGTCCGTAGCCTCTTTTGCCATACACAAAATATTATTTCTAGTCATCGTTGTCACACTTTTAAAATCTAAATTATTTTGGGATTTTATCATTTTATATACTAAGATCTTCATTTGCGTATGTGAATATGACACAAATCCTCAAAGGCTCGGGTCTACTTGCATACGTCTACCTGCTCAAACTATTGCCTGAAAGTACGGGGTGTTACAATTTTGGCCTACCGAATACATCCATAGTACGATCATTTATAAGTTCATTTGATCTAATAAATGGAGTACCAAGATTTAGAATTAAAAGGTTATATGGCTGGGTCTTTAATATTCTCCTATTTAATACAGTGTGTCTACTACTTAGGCAGATATCCCTACTTAGGCAGTGAAAGAAATAATCTCCTTTATTATTTTCATTGATTGAATAGGTATATATACAAGATACAAAAGATGAGAATTTTATTCCTATTATATTCCTAAAACCTTATTCTACCATAATTCTAACTCTACAATTATGGGAGTGTATATTCCTAATTATGGTAACAAAATACATTACAATATACTACACATATATTTTTCTAATATACAATATTTTTACCTTGTCTTACTATTCACAAATTGCCAAAACCGAGTGGCCAAATCTGGGCAGAAACCGTGAGTCATATAAGGCAATATACACATGTATATTGTGTGTATATTGCCTTATTTAACACACTCCCACAGTCATAGCGGGCGGTCTTCGAACGCTGAGACTGTCCCTAAAATCTTCAAAGAGAACCGCAGGTAGACCCTTTGTAAATATGTCTGCAATTTGATAACGAGACGGGACATGGCATACGCGAACGTGACCCTTTGCAACCTTTTCACGGACAAAGTGAATGTCCATTTCGATATGCTTAGTACGTTGGTGTTGAACTGGGTTACCTGAAAGGTAGATGGCACTAATGTTATCGCAATAGACCAAGGTTTCCTTCTGAATGGGACAATGAAGCTCCAAAAGCAAATTACGTAGCCAACATGATTTGGAGACCACATTTGCTACCCCTCGATATTCTGCCTCTACACTTGAGCGTGATAGAGTAGCCTGACGCTTTGCCGACCAGGAGACCAAGTTGTTGCCAAGGAACATACAGTAGCCAGAAGTCGACCGTCTGGTATCGGGACAACCACCCCAATCAGCATCCGTGTAAGAGACAAGTGTGGATGTAGATGAAGGGTACAAGTGCAACCCATAGTCTAGTGTCCCCTGAATATACCGAATGATGCGTTTGATTGCATTCATGTGCTCAATACTAGGATCATGCATGAATAAACACACCTGCTAAACCGCATACTTAATATCCGGTCTGGTAAAGGTAAGATACTGGAGGGCCCCTGCAAGACTGCGATAGCGGGTCGGGTCCTCGTATGGTGCACCTGCTGTGGCACTTAGCTTTGGGTTTGCATCAACTGGCGTGGAAGTGGACTTACAGGATGACATCCCAGCCCTCTTGATGATCTCAGCAGCATACTTCCGTTGAGACAGAAACAACCCACTTGAATGACGTTTGACAGCAATCCCCAAAAAATAACTCAAGGGCTCCAAGTTTTTTATAGCAAATTCAGAACTGAGCATGGCCATAATAGACTGGCGCAAAGCATCGGAGGAGGCAGTCAAGATGATATCATCCACATGCAACAGAATGTAGGCCAAGGACGAACCACGGCGGTAGATGAACAAGGAATTATCTGACCGGCTATGAGTGAACCCAATAGTTGAAACAAAGTCAGCAAACCTCGTGTACCAGGCCCTTGGAGACTGCTTAAGCCCATATAAAGACTTCTTCAACAAACATACATGATAAGGACGGTTGGGATCCCTGAAGCCCAACGACTGATGCATATAGACTGTTTCCTTGAGATCACCATGTAGGAAATCATTCTTGACATCCAACTGATGAATTGGCCAAATCTTTGAAAGAGCCAAGCTTAGCACAGTTCGAATGGTAGCCGGTTTGACCACCGGACTAAACGTCTCACCACAATCTATCCCAACCTGCTGAGTCTTACCATCACCAACAAGTCGTGCTTTATGTCGAGCAAAGGACCCATCTGAATTCTCCTTATGAGCAAAAATCCACATAGACCTGATAACATTAATACCATATGGACGGGGCACCAACTCCCACGTCTTATTATCAATAAGAGCATTATATTCATCAGTCATAGCAATTTTTCAATTAGGGTCATTTAAGGCGGACACAGGGTTACGGGGTAAGGGGGATTTAGAGACATCAGAATGTAAATTAAAATGTCTTTTTGGTGTAAAAATACCCTATTGACTACGAGTGACCGGTCTATGACTCGAGGAAGAATTGAGTGAATTTTGGGAATTTCTTTGGGCTCGGGGCCAGACGGGCGGCAGCGATGGGCTCTTGGCCCAAATCGATAAATTGGGACGTCGTTTGGACCAGTTCCAGAATTGGGCTGGACTGGCCCAATTGCTGGGACTGATCCAGAAACTGGAAGTGGGGACGGCACAGTGGGTCCAGAGGGCAGTGGGCCCGCTGGAGGATTTTGGGTGCGGGAGAAGTTCAAAAAATTCTGAATAATATACGGGGATATTTGGTCATCCAAAAAATTATACGACTTAGGCTCGGGAGTATGAACTTTCGTAAAAGGGAATTGAGTTTCATTAAAAATGACATGGCGATTTATTATGATTTTCTTGGAGGATAAATCAAAACACTTATAACCACGATAATTTGACGGACCCAAAAATACACATGGGGTAGACCGAGCCTGAAGTTTGTTAATTGTGGTGGATGGGAATAACGGATAACATAAGCACCCAAAAATCCGAAGATGAGAATAAGAAGGGTTCTTATTATATAGGATTTTGAGGGGAGAAGAATATGTTAGACCTTTAAACGGAATTATGTTAAGAAGATATGTGGCCATTTGTAGAGCATGATGCCAACAATATGGAGGTACGGAGGCATGAATTAAGAGAGTTCGGATAATGTTATTTATGGAATGAATTTTGTGTTCCGCTTTCCCATTTTGTGAAGATGTATGAGGACACGAAAACAAAAATTTATCCCATTATTAGCACAAAACTCCCGACACTCCCTATTGTCATACTCTTTCCCATTATCACATTGAATATTTTTTATTTCTCTTTCGAATTGAGTACGAATGAACGCTCTAAATTTGATGAAGATGGAAAACACTTGTGATTTATTCGCAATTGGAAACGTCCACAAAAATCTAGAATAATCATCTAAAAAGAGAACATAATATCGATGACCCAAGGAACTAAGAACCGGAGATGTCCATAAGTCGCTATGAATACTGTCAAATGACATAGAAGTCTGAGAATTGGAGTCTACAAATGGTAATTTAACAATTTTTCCTAATGAACAAGACTAACAAATTGGAGTACGACTCGTACCCTTACAAGAAATAAAGCTATTTTTATCTAAAATTGATAAAATAGAAGATCCCGGATGACCCAGGCGAGTATGCCACATGGAAGGAGAGATGGCTACAAAAGCTGACGGCAAGGCTGGACTCGATGGACTGAAATCGGGCATGATAAGATACGGATCCCCCCTACTATCACACCTCATGAGATGACTCCCCGTCTTGAAATCCTTCACAGAGAAACCGAAAGGATCAAATTCAACAGAAACAGAATTGTCATTTGTGAACTTACGGACAGACACTAAATTTTTAATCAATTTAGGAGCATGCAAAGTATTTTTCAAGAGGAGTGGTGGATTTGGGGGAGACAACGTTTTCTGACCATACCCTAGAATTGGAATAGAACTGCCATTACCAACAATTATCCCCCGAGGGGTGCTCAAATTGGAATAAGATGAGAGAGTACCTGATTCGGAAGTCATGTGAGTAGTGGCACCGGTGTCCATATACCAATTTGGGTCCGGTTGAGATAACCCCAGTGTGTGCATTGCGGCCTCGATGTCGGTTTGAGTGGGGCCTGCTGCATGATGGGCTTGCGGAGGTCGGGGCCCAAGAACTCCTGGCCGTGGTGGAGTTGGGTCGTAACTGCTTTATTCTTTGCCCTTTGTTAGCCCCTTGGCGATGGCCGCGGCTTGGTGTTGGGCCTGGACTGTTGGCCAGCCCACTGGTCCCTGGAACCTGCTGCTGGCTGGTACGGGTTCCACTGCCATGGGCCCCACTGCTGGGCCCAGGGGGGTAGTGGACCACTGTACCCTGGCTGGGACCCATCGCCTATTTGTTGACCACTGGAATCGCCACCAGAACCGCCGCGTTTGCCCCCGCGGTTTTTGTTATTATTTTTGCAATTATTTTTGCCGCCACCATTATTATGGTTTTGGCCCGAATTATTCACAAAACCCAAAGAACTAGGAGAGGAGGCCACCATGACGACTGGGCTTGCTCCGGTAGCCGCCTTTTTAGCCAAACCGGCTTCTTCCAACGTAAGCATGGAGCGGGCTTGATAGAAGACGGGAAGAGGGTTGCTTTGGCGAAGGAGAGTTCCCACACGATTATAGGCCTCCGAAAGACCGGCAACCAACTGTAGAACTAGACGATTATTTGTTATCGGTGCGCCAACATTACGTAGTTGTTCTGCCAACTCCTTTAGTTTCTTGCAATATGCAGAAACGTTTGGAAATTCGTCCATTCGAACGAGAGAGAATTCCTGCTCAGTGTGACGACACGTGAATGTTGGTTGTCTTGGAATATGTCACGCAATCTATTCCATGCAGCCATAGCCGTGGTATCCGGCTCAATAATCGTCTGTAGAAGGTCCACCGAAATAGTGGCGTATATCCACCGGAGAACGGTAGCATCAAGTGTGATCCATAACTCAGGATCCTCCGCAGGAAGGGGTCTAGCGGGAGGAATGATGTGATGAAGAACTTGATAAGAGATAGCGTGAATTTTAAACAACTCCGCCCACGTCGCATATTGGACGTTTTCCATCTCAAGGACAATAGGGATACTGCTCTTGATATTGGACACCGTGAGGGCAGGGTGATAATTGTTCTTAGACATATTGGAAGAACAAAGAAGGAAGAGAAATTTAAGAGAGGTGTTTTTTAGAGCGGAAGACGAATTTTGGAAGAGAACCCCGAGGGGGGGTGTCTCGGCCGAGAGAGGCAAAAGTTGGGAGAGAAAAAACTTTTGTTTAGACCTAGGCTCTTGATACCATAAAAAAATAATCCCTTTGATTATTTTCATTGATTGAATAGGTATATATACAAGATACAAAAGATGAGAATCCTATTCCTATTCTATTCCTAAAACCTTATTCTACCATAATTCTAACTCTACAATTATGATAGTGTATATTCCTAATTATGGTAACAAAATACATTACAATATACTACACATATATTTTCCTAATATACAATATTTTTACCTTGTCTTACTATTCACAAATTGCCAAAACCGAGTGGCCAAATCTGGGCAGAAACCGTGAGTCATATAAGGCAATATACACATGTATATTGTGTGTATATTGCCTTATTTAACAGGCAGGATAACCCCGGTGTGCTCAATGTAGTTTTTGATACACCTTGATGAGTTAAGTTAACGATTTTGGTAAAAATAATCGACAGCACATGAAATAAATCCCTAAATTGTGGACTGAAAGAGGTATGAAGACAGTGCTAGTCCAGGAAAGCATTTGCTTGGCAGCACCGTTTTTCACAAAACAAAGAGGACCCAACAGTACCATTTTCATTCCCCTTACTGCCCCTATAGCTCTTTTATGTTTTCACGTTTGACTTTGAGTAGACATAATTGAAAGTCCCTACTGGAAATAATTATGGTCGTTCACAGAATTTTTGCTATCTTCATTTTTCACATTTGTGAGATTACTTTTCTATAATTCTCTCTCTTTCTTTTTCTTTTTATTTTTTTTTAATTCCAAGTCACGATCTTATTACCATTTGGATTTGCAAAAGTACATTGAAGGAGGGTATAGCCTAACCTTCTTATGTAAGAGAATCAAAATAAGCTGGCACATACAACATCAACTACTTAATGTGCCCTACCAAAAAGGAAACTTAAATCGTAATGGTAATAAGGCTGAGCAGTCATTGTGGCTCATACACCATGTTACTTGGTCTTATCTTCTTGACTCGGAATGTTGGTAATTGCCATCGATCAACATTAAGTAAACCTTTGGCTTTTCTCGGAAATGTGTCAAAGTTAGTAACGGTATGTACTGAAAGAAATAATTCACTTCCTATTCTACTCCTAAAATTTTATTCTACTTGGATACTAACTATACATTTATAGTAATACATATATTATTATTGTGAGTGTACAATACTAATTACATTAAAATATTACCTAAACTAGGAGACTAAATATATACTCTATATACGGCAATTGCAAGGGAGAATCCGAGATCAATATACATAATATACACATGTATATTGTGTGTATATTGTGTATATTTAACACACACCCGCAGTCATAGCGGGCGGTCTTCGAACGCCGAGACTGTCCCTAAAATCTTCAAAAAGGGCCAAGGGAAAACCCATTGTAAAGATGTCGGCAATTTGATATCTCAACGGGACATGGCATACGCGAACTTGACCACGAGCAATCTTTTCACGGACAAAGTGAATGTCCATTTCAATATGCTTAGTGTGTTGGTGCGGAACCGGATTACCTGAAAGGTAGATGGCACTAATATTATCGCAATAAACCAAGGTTGCCTTCTGAATGGGACAATGAAGCTCTAAAAGCAAATTACGTAACCAACATGATTCTGAGACCACATTAGATACCCCTCGATATTCAGCCTCGACACTTGAACGGGATAGAGTTGACTGACGCTTTGCAGACCAGGAGACCAAGTTGTTGCCAAGAAACATATAATAGCCTAACGTAGACCGTCTAGTGTCAGGACAGCCACCCCAATCAGCATCGGTATACGAGACAAGTGTGGACGTCGAGGAAGGATATAAATGCAAACCATAGTCAAGTGTACCTTGAATATACCGAATGATGTGTTTGAGTGCATTCATGTGCTCAATTCTAGGATCATGCATGAACAAACACACCTGCTGGACATCATATGTAATATCCGGTCTCGTAAAGGTAAGATACTGAAGGGCCTCTACAAGACTGTGATAGTGGGTTGGATCCTCGTAGGGTACGCCAGCCACGGCACTAAGCTTGGGCTTTGTATCAATTGGAGTGGAAGTGGACTTACAGGATGACATCACAGCCCTCTCGATGATCTCAGCTACATACTTCGGTTGAGACAAGAACAATCCATCGGAATGACGAGTGACGGCAATCCCCAAAAAGTAACTCAAGGGCCCTAAGTCTTTCATAGAAAACTCAAAGCTGAGCATGGTCATGATAGACTGGCGTAAGGCATCTGTAGAGGCAGTCAAAATGATATCATCCACATACAAAAAAATGTAGGCCAAGGATGAACCACGACGGTAGATGAATAAGGAATTATTCGACTTGCTATAAGTGAACCCAATAGTCGAAACATAGTCAGCAAACCTTGTATACCAGGCCCGTGGAGACTGCTTAAGCCCATATAAAGACTTCTTCAACAAATAGACATGATGAGGATGTCTGGGATCCCTGAATCCCAACGGCTGATGCATATAAACTATTTCCTTGAGATCATCATGTAGGAAAGCATTCTTTACATCTAACTGATGAATAGGACATGTTTTCGAAAGAGCCAAGCTGAGTACAATGCGAATGGTAGCCGGCTTGACCACCGGACTAAATGTCTCACCACAATCCACCCCAACCTGTTGAGTCTTACCATCACCCACAAGTCGCGCCTTATGTCGTGCAAATGAACCATCTGAATTTTTCTTGTTAGCAAAATCCACATAGACCTAATAATATTAATACCAGAAGGACGGGGCACCAACTCCCACATCTTATTATCAATAAGAGCATTATATTCATCGGTCATAGCAATTTTCCAATTTGGGTCATTTAACACAGACACATGAGTACGGGGTAAGGGTGATTTAATAACATTAGAATTTAAATTAAAATGTCTCTTTGGTTTAAAAACACCCCGCTGACTACGAGTGACCGGTCTATGACTTGAGGAAGAAGAGGGCGAATTTTGGGAATTTTTTGGGCTCGGGATGGGTGGCGGCGGGCCCAAGACGATGTCGAGCCACAGGCTGGACCCGGTTCGAGCCGGGCTGGATCGCCCAATCGCTGGCCGATCCGATGGCGGTAGTGTGTGATGGACCAGTGGGGCCAGTGGGCAGTGGGCCCACTGGAGAATTTTGGGTGCGGGACATGTCCGAAAAATGGTGAGTAATATACGGGGATATACCATCATCCAAAAAATTATACGAACTAGGCTCGGGAGTATGAACTTTAGTAAATGAAAATTGGGTTTCATCAAAAATTACATGGCGATTAATTATAATTTTCTTCGAGGATAAATCAAAGCATTAACCACGATGATTACACGGAAAACCCAAAAACACACACGGAGTAGACCGGGCCTGAAGTTTGTTAATTGTGGTGGACGGGAATAACGGATAATACAAGCACCCAAAAACCCAAAGATAAGAATAAGAAGAAGTCTTATTATATAAAATTTGAAGGGGGAAAGAATATGTCAAACCTTTGGAAGGAATTATGTTAAGGAGATATGTAGTCATTTGAAGAGCATGATGCCAAAAATATGGGGGTACGGAAGCATGAATTAAGAGAGTGCGGACAATGTTATTTATGGAATGAATTTTACGTTCGGCTTTCCCATTTTGTGAAGATGTATGAGGATAAGAAAAATGAAAATTGATCTCATTATTAGCACAGAACTCCCGAAACACCCCATTGTCATATTCTTTGCCATTATCACACTGAATATTTTTTATTTCTCGTTCGAATTGGGTTCTAATGAATGCTATAAATTTTAAGAAGATGGAAAACACTTGAGATTTATTTGCAATCGAAAACGTCCATAAAAACTTAGAATAATCATCCAAAAAGAGAACATAATACCGATGACCCAAAGAACTCAGAACATGAGACATCCATAGGTCGCTATGAATAATATCAAATGACATTAAAGTATGAGAATTTGAGTCTACAAATGGCAACCTAATATTTTTTCCTAAAGAACAAGACTGACAATTTGGAGTACTATTCGTACCCTTACATGAAATAAAAGTGTTTTTATGTAATGACGACAAAATAGAAGATTCTGGATGACCAAGCCGAGCATGACACAAGGAAGGAGCAAGGGCTGCAAACGCTGACGGTAAGGCTGGACTCGATGGACTGAAATCGGGTGTGATAGGATAAAGATCTCCCCTACTATCACACCTCATGAGAGGACTCTCCGTCTTGAAATCCTTCACAGAGAAACTAAAATGATCAAATTCAACAGAAACGGAATTGTCAGTGGTGAATTTCCGGATAGACACTAAGTTTTTAATTAATTTGGGGGATGGTAAAATATTTTTCAAGATAAGGGGTGGATTGGGGGGAGACAAAATTTTATGACCATAACCCTGAATTGGAATAGAGTTACCATTACCGACAATTATACCACGAGGGTTGCTCCAATTGGAATAAGACTAGAGAGTACCTTGATCGGAAGTCATGTGTGTCATCGCGCAGGTGTTCATGTACCAATTCGGATCCGGTTGTGTCAACCCAAGTGTGTGCATTGCGGCCTTAATGTCAGTGTGAGTAGGTGTGGGGCCCACTGCCGAGAATGTTTGTGTGGGCCGAGGCCTAAGCAGTCCACCCTGCTGCCCCGACCCAGTACCGAACCAAAAAGAAGACGCCTAATTGTTGGGCCTGAATTGGGGCAGGCCAGCCCACTGCCCATTGGAAGGCCCTGGAAAATAAGGGTTGTTGGGCCACGGCCCACTGCCATGGGCCCCACGGCTTTGACCAGTAGGGAGGTGGCCCACTGCTGACTGGACGGGGCCTACTGCCAAATTGTTGTCCACCAGAACAGCCGCGTTTTCCCCCACAGTTTTTGCCATTATTCTTGCGATTATTTTTGCCGCCACCATGAGCACAGTTTTGGCCCGAATTATCAACAAAACCTGAAAAATTTGTGGAGGACGTCATCATGTCTACAAGGCTTGCTCCGATAGTCGCTTTCTTAGACAAATCGGCTTCTTCTAAAGTAAGCATGGAGCGGGCTTGATAAAAAGCAGAAAGTAAATTGCTTTGACGAAAGAGGGTTCCCACACCATTATAGGCCTCAGAAAGGCCGACAACCAATTGTAGAACCAGACGATTATTTGTCACATGTGCGCCAACGTTATGAAGTTGGTCGGCCAACTCCTTGAGTTTCTTGCAATATGTAGACACGTTTGGAAATTCTTCCATGCAAACTTGAGAGAATTCCTGCTCGAGTGTGACAACACGTGAATGTTGGTTATCTTAGAATATGTCACGTAATCTATTCCAGGTAGCCATAGACGTAGTGTCCGGCTCAATGATCGTCTGTAAGAGGTCAACCAAAATAGTGGAATAAATCCACTGGATAACGGTAGCATCAAGAGTAATCCATAACTGAGGATCCTCCGCGGGAATAGGGGTAGAGGGAGGAATTATGTGATGGATGACTTGATGGAAGATAGCGTGAATTTTAAATAATTTTGCCCACGTCGCATATTGGACGTTTTCCATCTCAAGAACAATAGGGATGTTGTTCTTGATGTTAGAAACCATGAGGGCAGGATGAAAATTGTTCTTAGACATAATGAAAGAACAAAGGGAGAGGAGGGGAAATTTGGGAAGAGTGGAGGTAAATAATATCATGAATTTCGGTGAAGGGGGACGGAAATCGGAGACGGTTGTGGCCGAGAAAGGGCACAAAAACCGAGAGCAAAGGCGGAAGCAAGACCTAGTCAATACTAATTACATTACAATATTACCTAAACTAGGAGACTAAATATTACCTAAATATATACTCTATAGACGATAATTGCAAGGGAGAATCCGATATCAATATACACATGTATATTGTGTGTATATTATGTGTATATTGTGTATATTTAACATGTACATCTTCCAGGTGATGGCTTATGGAAGCCATAAAGTTTGCAACTTGATTTGCTCCCCTGAAGCAGTGTCTGATTATGATCCCTTTATCTTCAACCATAGATTTGGTTTCTGATATGGTGTCTCTAATCTTTCAAGGTGTGCTCCAAGTCCCATTTATACAGTTGTGGAATAACAAAGAGTCAGTTTCTCCAATGATGAAGTCGAATCTATTTTGTAAGCACCATATAAGAACAAACAAAAGGGCATTTGACTCTGCCAAATTGCTAGTCCCTTTTTTCTTAGGAATAGCATAGGCCATGATCATCCTGCCTATGCTATCTCTTACCGCACCACCTCTTCCATAATTTTCATTAACACAGCTTCCATCACTATTTAATTTCACAAAAAGTAGAGGAGGTTTCAACCAATGCACTTTAGTAATATTAACATCAGCAATAGCGAGATCAAAGAGCCTGCAAATGTCTTCCCATTTATTTTCAATGATCACCTTTTTTAAATGAGAATTGACAATCTAGCTAATATTGAAAGTAATGAAAGATTTGGATCTCCCAATAGATGGACTCTCTCCATCATATTTGTGACTACATCTGGACCTCCAAATTTCCCAAGCAATGATGGGAGGCACGACTTTAAGGATGAAGGCAGCAATAGAATTCTTGGCATTATGATTCCAAATGTTGTTAAATAAATTCCTCAGAGAAGTTTTACTGTTAAACAAAGGTATATACCCGTGATATACACTTGATATACATAAGTGTATATCACGGGTGCTCTCGGTAAACAGCCCAACACGGAAAGGCAGCAAGCCCATCTCGGGTTAGCCCATCACGGGTTGGTGTATATTTGGTATGTATATTGTTGTAATATTATAGTGTAAAGGTTACCTTAATTAGTCTTGTACACTTACCATAATTGTATAATTAGAATTATGGTAGAATAAGGTTTTAGGAGTAGAATAGGAATAGGATTCTCCTATTATGGAAATATGTAACTTGTATATATACCTTTCAATTAATGAAAATAATCAAGAGATTATTTTTTTCATGGTATCAAAAGTCTAGGTCAAACAAAAATTTCTCTCAATTTTTTGTTGCTCTTCTCGGCCAAGACCGAACCCCCCCCCCCTCCCCTCCTCGGGTTTGCCATTTATTCTTCCGCTCTCCAAATCCCTCTAATTCTTGAAATAGAAAACGTCCAATACGCGACGTGGGCCGAGTTGTTCAAAATTCACGCTCGTTCACATCAAGTCATCCATCACATAATCCCTGCGGCTCCTGCTGATACGGAGGTGCCTAAACGCGAGGATAAACCTAAGTTATGGACAACACTTGATGCCACCGTCCTTCAGTGGATTTATTCTACTATCTCTACCGACCTATTGCAGACGATTATTGAGCGAGACGCTACGGGGATGGCTGCATGGGATAGACTGCGTGACATACTCCATGATAATCAAAATTCCAGAGTTGTTACTCTTGAACAAGATTTTTCCCACGTCAACATGGAAAATTTCCCGAACGTTTCAGCATATTGCAAAAGGTTGAAGGAATTGGAGGATCAACTCCGCAATGTTGGTGCACCAATTAGTGAAGATCGTCTTGTTTTACAGATGGTTGTTGGCCTATCCGAGGCCTATAGTGGTGTTGGAACTCTCTTTCATCAAAGTAATCATCTTCCAAGGTTCTATCAAGCCCGATCCATGCTTACCTTGGAAGAAGTCGGTTTGGCTAAAAAGGCGGCTACTAATGCTAGTCTCATGGTCATGATGATTTCCTCTACTAGTCCTCAAAATTTTGGTAATAATTCGAACCAAAACCGATCTCACGGGGGCAGCAAGAATGGCCGGAAAAATAATGGAAAAAAAATGGGGGGCAAACGCGGCGGCACAAGCAGCAGTCACGATGGCCAAAACAGTGGCAGTGGACCCCATCCTGGTTACAGTGGGCCACCGACCCCCTGGTCTCAGTCTTGAGCCTCTGGGCCGTGGGCTTGGACCAGTGGACAGTGGCCCTACGGCCCAATTCCACAGCAGTTTCCAGCATCTGGCCAGTGGGCTTCCCAGCAGCCTCGACGGCCCAGTGCCCACTAGCCTAGTAATTCCAGTTCCAACAGCTACGGCCTAGGACAGCCCAGTTCTGAAATTCTTAGGGCTCGGCCTCCGTAAGCTCACCACGTAGCAGGCCCCACTCAGACCGATATCGAGGCAACAATGCATACACTTGGTTTGACTCAGCCGGACTCAAATTGGTATATGAACACCGGTGCCACTACCCACATGACATCCGACTCATGTACTCTCTCATCTTATTTCAGTTTGAGCAACCCTCGCGGTATAATTATTAGTAATGGTAATTTTGTTCCAATTCGTGGTTATGGTCATAAAACATTATCTCCCCCTCATCCACCTCTTATCTTGAAAAATACCCTACATGCCCCCAAATTGATTAAAAACTTAGTCTATGTCCGTAAATTCACTACTGACAATTCTGTTTCTCTTGAAGTTGATCCATTTGGTTTCTCTATGAAGGATTTCAAGACGGGGAGTCCTCTCATGAGGTGTGATAGTAGGGAAGATCTTTATCCTATCACACACAGTTCCGGTCCATCGAGTCAAGCCCTGACATCAGCATTTGCATTCATTTCTCCTTCCTTGTGGCATGCTCGTCTTGGTTATCCGGAATCCTCTATTTTGTCAGCTTTAGATAAAAATAGTTTTATTTCATGTAAGGGTACGAGTTGTACTCCAATTTGTCACTCTTGTTCTTTAGAAAAAATTGTTAAGTTACCGTTTGTAGACTCAAAATCTCATCCTTTAATGCCATTTGATATTATTCATAGCGACTTATGGACGTCTCCTGTTCCTAGTTCTGTGGGTCATTGGTATTATGTTCTCTTTCTGGATGATTATTCTAAATTTCTATGGACGTTTCCAATAGCGAAGAAATCTCAAGTTTTTTCTATTTTCCTAAAATTTAGAACATTCATCATAACCCAATTCGACCGTGAAATAAAAAATATTCAGTGTGATAATGGCAAAGAATATGACAATGGGGTGTTTTGGGAATTCTGTGCTAATAATGGGATAAATTTTCGTTTCTCTTGTCCTCATACATCTTCACAAAATGGGAAAGCCGAACGTAAAATTCGTTCCATAAATAACATTATCCGCACTCTATTAATTCATGCTTTTGTACCCCCATATTTTTGGCATCATGCTCTTCAAATGGCTACATATCTACTTAACATAAGTCCTTCCAAAGGTTTGACATATTCTTCCCCCCTTCAAATTTTATATAATAAAATTCTTTCATATTCACATCTTCGGATTTTTGGTTGTTTGTGTTATCCGTTATTCCCGTCCACCATAATTAACAAACTTCAGGAATGGTCAACTCCGTGTGTGTTTTTGGGTTTTCCATCTAATCATCGTGGCTACAAATGCTTTGATTTATCCTCAAATAAAATCATCATTAATTGTCATGTCATTTTTTATGAATCCCAATTTCCATTTGCTAAAAGTCATACTCCCGTGCCTAGTTCGTATAATTTTTTGGATGAACAAATATATTCGTATATTATTCATCATTTTTCGGACATCTCCCGCACCTAGAATTCTCCAGCGGGCCCACTACTAGCTGGTCCCATCGACCGTCATGACCCTCTCGCCCGCTTTTATCGGGCGGTTTGATTGGGTCAATCGGTCCAATCGAACTGGTCTAGTTCCTGCTTCGCCACGATTCGCTTCAGAGTTGGGCAGCGGGCCATTTGCTTGCCGATCAGGCCCAAGCCTAGGAAATTCCTGAAATCCATTCAATTCTTCCTCGAGTCATAGACCGATCACTCGTAGTCAACGGGGTGTTTTTACACCAAAAAGATATTTTAATTTATATTCGAATGTCTCTAAATCCCCCTTGCCCCGTAATCCTGTGTCTGCCTTAAACGACCCGAATTGGAAAATTGCTATGACTGATGAATATAATGCTCTTATTGATAATAAGACGTGAGAGTTGGTGCCCCGTCCATCTGGTATTAATGTTATCAGGTCTATGTGGATTGTTGCTCATAAGGAGAATTCAGATAGTTCATTTGCTCGACATAAGGCGCGGCTTGTGGGTGATGGTAAGACTCAGCAGGTTGGTATAGATTGTGGGGAGACGTTTAGTCCGGTGGTCAAGCCGGCTACCATTCGCACTGTGCTTAGCTTGGCTCTTTCGAAGGCATGGCCTATTCATCAGTTAGATGTAAAGAATGCTTTCCTACATGGGGATCTTAAGAAAACAGTCTATATGCATCAACCTTTGGGATTCAAGGATCCAAATCATCCTCATCATGTCTGTTTATTGAAGAAGTCCTTATATGGGCTTAAGAAATCTCCCCGGGCCTAGTATACAAGATTTGTTGACTATGTTTCGACTATTGGGTTCACTCACAGCAGGTCGGATAATTCCTTGTTCATCTACCGTCATGATTCGTCCTTCACCTACATTCTGTTATATGTGGACGATATTATCTTGACTGCCTCTTCCGATGCCTTGCGCCAGTCTATCATGATCATGGTCAGCTCCGAGTTTGCTATGAAAGACTTGGGGCCCTTGAGTTATTTTTTGGGGATTGCTGTCACTCGTCAATCTGATGGGTTGTTCTTGTCACAATGGAAATATGCAGTCGAGATCATCACGAGGGCTGGAATGTCATCCTGTAAGTCCACTTCCACTCCAGTTGATACTAAGCCCAAACTTGGTGTCGCGGCCGGTGTACCTTACGAGGATCCGACCCGTTATAGCAGTCTTGCAGGGGCCCTTCAGTATCTTACCTTTACAAGACCGGATATTACGTATGCTGTCCAGCAGGTGTGTTTATTCATGTATGATCCTAGAATTGAGCACATGAATGCACTCAAACGCATCATTCGGTATATTCAGGGTACACTGGACTATGGTTTGCATTTATATCCTTCCTCGACATCCACACTTGTCTCATACACAGATGCTGGTTGGGATGGTTGTCCAGACACCAAACGGTTTATGTTTGGCTATTGTATATTTCTTGGAAACAACTTGGTCTCCTAGTTTGCGAAACGTCAGGCGACTCTATCCCGCTCAAGTGCCGAGGCTGAATATCGAGGGGTAGCCAATGTGGTCTCGGAATCATGCTAGTTATGTAATTTGCTTTTAGAGCTTCATTGTCCAATTCAAAAGGCAACCTTAGTTTATTACGATAATATTAGGATCATTTACCTGTCTGGTAATCCGGTTCAGCACCAACACACTAAGCATATCGATATAGACATACACTTTGTCTGCAAAAAGGTTGCTCGAGGTTAGGTACGCGTCTGTCATGTCCCATCAAGATATCAAATTGCAGACATCTTTACAAAGGGTCTTTCCTCGGTCCTGTTTGAAGATTTTAGGGACAGTCTCAGCGTTCGAAGACCACCCGCTATGACTGAGGGGGTGTGTTAAACAAAGGTATATACCCGTGATATACACTTATGTAACATAAGTGTATATCACGGGTGCTCTCGGTAAACAGCCCAACACGGAAATGCAGCAAGCCCATCTCGGGTTGGCCCATCACAGGTTGGTGTATATATTTGGTATGTATATTATTGTAATATTATAAAGTAAAAGTTACCTTAATTAGTTTTGTACACTTACCATAATTGTATAGTTAGAATTATGGTAGAATAAGGTTTTAGGAGTAGAATAGGAATAGGATTCTCCTATTATGGAAATATGTAACTTGTATATATACCTTTCAATTAATGAAAATAATCAAGGGATTATTTCTTTCAGTTACTATGCATAATTCCAAGTAACCCATCGAATATTGTCCATATCCTCTTAGCATAATCGCCTATACAGAATAGGTGTTCAGTAGTTTCATCTTCCTGGGTCATATTTGGTTCACTGTAGCAGAAACTCCTATTATCAATAGAAATACCAAGTCTGGAGACTCTATCATCAGTAGCAAGCCTATTATGTGCAGCTTTCTGAGCAGTAAAAGACATCTTAAAAGGAACAACATTGTTCTAGAATTTGGAATCAAAAGGGGAAACTTTCATTTTCTGTCTTAAAGTTTCCTATGCAGTACCTATGGAAAAATCTCCAGAGTTAGAAGAAGCCCATATTGGAGTGTCTGGGATTTCAGTGTTGATGGTGATTTCAATAGGTTGGACAATCTCTTTGATGTAATCGGGGGGGTTGGATTTGGAAAACAGTCATCCTAGTTACCATTTCGTCCTCTATAGTAGTGTTGTCATATGTGGTATTATCCTCAATGAGAGTACACAAGGGTCCCGAATTGGACCAGTTATCATACCAAAAACTAATATCTCCCTTGCTAATCTTTCACAAAAGATGTTCTTCCAACTCAAATTTTATTTTGCACATGACTTGCCAGCTATGAGATTGGCTAGCATTCCATGGAATAACTAAAGGATGCAGTCTATAAAAATATTTGTCCGCGATAATGTTGGACTATAGTGAGTTGGATGTCCTCAATCTCCATCATTGCTTGGCAGTGAAAACTTGACGAATATCCCCAAGGCTCTTAAAGTTGGCTCCTCCTCCTTCATACGGAAAGCATAAGTTTTCCCATGCCACCCAATTATGTCTTGACTAGACCAAAATAACCTAGCCAAGTACTTCTCAATAGCTTCCAGAGTCCTTTTAATAGGGTGAACAGCTGCTAAGGTGTGAATATTAAGAGCCAAGAAATATGTCTAATGAGAATGGCCCTCGCACCTGTGGAGAGAAGCTTCAAGTGCCACCCTCTAATTTTGTTAACAACTTTCCATGTAGACTGGTAGAATTTTCCATTTAGACCATCTGGGCCAGGGGCATTATCCGGATCAATAGAGAAAACACAATTCCTCATCTCCTCTTGTGTGGGCAGGGCTGTAAGAGGCATTATCTTCATCTGTGATTGTTTTATGGACAACATTAAGAGCATTATAATCATCAGAATCAACACCTAAACTAAACAGGCCTTGAAATAAATCCACAACTGCATTGGCCACAGCTTCAGTCCCTTCAGCAATATCACCATCACCATTTGCAATCTTCTGAATATTTAATCTCCTCTTTTTATCTTCGATAACAGCATGGAAAAAGGCAGTATTGGCATCACCTTCAGCAAGCCATCTAACTCTAGCCTTCTGTCTTATAATAGCATCTTGAAGTTTAAGGAATTTAGTAAATTCTTCCCTAGCCTTGGATAGATTTAGTCTATTAACATCAGAGGGATCAATGATCATAGTCTCCTCTAAATTTCTGATAACAACTTCCAAATTCTTAGGTTCTTCATAATTATCCCCAAAAGCTTGTCTGGACCAAGCACTGAGGGATGAACAAGTTCTTTTAATTTTTTGGTCCATGATATAGAGAGCATTCCCAACCATAGGAGCAGACCAGACTTATTGAACAGTACTCAGATAGTCTTCCTGATCCACCCAAATATTAAGAAATTTAAAGTACTTCACAAAGTATCCATTAGAAGGACCAACTTCAATCAACAGAGGGGCATGATCAGAATAGGTTCTAGATAAATGAGTGACAGCAGAATTTCCAAATTCATCAAACCACTCAGCATTGCACACCATTCTGTCCAACCTTTCCCAAATAGTATTATGAGGGTCTCTGTTGTCGCACCAAGTGAAGTTATAGCCATAAAAACCAGCATCCTGCAGTCCACAATCAGAAAGACAAGCCAAGAAGTCCATTGTTTCCTCAATTCTGAAAGGTCTTCCACCAGTCTTTTCTTCACTGCTAGTGATAGTATTGAAATCCCCTACCACACACCAAGGGTCATTGGTAGCATAAGAAATATTCCTCAATTCCTCCCATAATGTCATCCTAAGGTTTTCATCACATTTAGCATACACAATAGAGAGGAAGAATGGGCATGTTCTGGAAGGATGAGATATTTGAATAAGAATGTGTTGTTCTTTGTCATCAAGCACAACAACAACATACCCAGTGAAATTCTACAACGTGGGGTCTGGGAAGGATAGAGTATATGCAGACCTTACCTCTACCTTGGTAGGTAGAGCGGTTGTTTCTGAGAGATCCCGGCTCAAGACAAAGCACAAGCAAAGCAAGAGAATTTGTCATCAAGCACATCAATAATAAACTCAGAAGACCAGAATACCCAACTCTTGTTAGAGCAGTTAAAGAAACAATATTGGAACCCCAAGCTTCTTTTGTATTCTCAATGTTTCTTGAAGTGACCATAGGTTCTTGGAGAATAATAATAGGAAGTTTGTATTGTTGTTTGAGGATTTTGAGTCTTTCACGGGCTCTCTGAGAGCCAATCCCTCTAATATTCCATGATATGATACTAAAAATGGGAAACAGTAAGGGATGTATCATTTGAATCAGCTATGTTGATTTTTCTGCTACCTTTATGGAAGTTGAGAGCTCTTGGCACATTAGAGCTGAGAATACCTCTTGGAGATAAGTTGTTGAAATAATTAACTCTTTGGTAGATAGGGTTTTGGAACAAGGAACCCTCATATCTGGGTTGAGGATTATTCATAATCCTAACCTGTTCATCATCAGATTTTGAGTCTTCCCAATCTTCAAAAAATTATTCTAAGAAAATATCAGAGGGTTTGGGGTCCTCTAAATCATCTTTGATGACCGTATTCTCAATAATGGTAAGCCCTCCAATATCATTTTGAAGCTTAGCCTGGAGAGCAGTCAGGTGATTCTCCAGATTTACCTTAACCTTTTTCTCAGCAATAATGATTTCCAAATTAGGATCAAGTTCAAAATTTCTATTCATTGGACCATTCTTTCCATCATGTTGGAGCTGATCTAGAATGACATTTTTTGGGATAGAAACAATAGCAACAAAATTCTTCTTTTTCTTCCTGATATTGCTTAGATCTTCCTTGCTAAAATTAACCAGCTTCTGTTGCATAATGTGGCCATCATCTTCAGCATCAGGAAAAACAGATTCTTTAGAGGTTTTTACTTTAGACATCTTACTCTCAATCTTCAGACTTTTTGGTCTGCCCCTCTTCTTTTTTGGCTCTTTCTATTTCATGTGATAAGTGATGGAAGAGAGTTGTTTTTCATTACAATCAAGCTAATAGTATCTTCATTTGGATTATCTTGAGCATCATTATGAGTAATAGTAATAAAATTCTGCCCGTTCAGCTTAATGTTGAGATTGATGGTTTCTCAGTCATGTTGACCACATTCTCCTGCTTTTTTTTATGGCGGAAGAACCTCTACCTCTTCTTCTAGGAACTTCTTGCCATCCCAATTCATCCAACTTGGGTTCAGTAGTTCCAGCACTTTGATGTTCCTCTTTGTACTCGGTTTGTGACTGTAGAGAATTCTCAGACCTAGGATCAATCTGCATTGAGGTTTCGCTGGGAATTTGCCCAGAGTTAGCATTAGGGCTCATTGATCAGTGGAATGTTTTACCTCTATTATTCTTGTTCCTCTGATCATTCCCAGTACCATTGTGGTTGTTGTTGTTATCCTTCAATTCCGGGTGAAGGATCCTGCACTTGATATCACTATGCCCCTACACTTTACAGTAAAAGCAGTAGGCAGGAATGGAATCAAATTCAACCTTTTGGGTTAACATTTCCATTGTGCCATTTCTGATTTTGACCCGAACATCACGAAAAAGGTTCCCGAACAAATCAATTTCTACTTTTACTTTAGCCATAGCAGGCCTAGTCTTAGTGTTAGTAGCCTTGTCCATAGCCAGCGGAATCCCCACTGGAATAACAATCCGACTGTCACACCCCAATATTGGGGGTGTGGCCGGCACCCAGCACCCTAAGGCCCGAGCGTACCAATCATAGTACCTGAACCATACGACACGAGACTTGGGCCGACAAGGCCTTCCAACAACAATGACAAGATAAAATGCAACAATAGCTTACATGCAGAAGAGGTCCAACACAACATATATATATAGAGAGAGAGAGATATATTGAGGCCGACAAGGCCGTCACAAGTGTATCAACATCTGACAAGGGCTGACAAGGCCACAAAAAACATATGTACAACAACCTCTAGTCTGCAAACCTTTAGGAGTACTATCATGTGTCATCAAATCGGGACAGGGCCCTGACATACCCAAAATAACCATATACATATAAACATACCCCAAAACTCGAACAGCAACTCCGAAAGAAGAGGAGTGCACCAACTCAAGCTGAATAGTGAATCTACTGAGGAGGCTCATCAAATCGTCTACCTGAACCCGCGGGCATGAACACAACGTCCCCCAACAAAAGTGACATCAGTACGAAAGATGTACTGAATATGTAATGCAAGTAAACATGTGCATAAGAATGTAATAGAAATGAAGAGTACAAAATGTCAGCTTGGGACATACCAAAGAGGAAGTTAGCCCTACATACCTTTATCGTCAAAGATATTCAAGTTCCCAGAGTCCTTGTAAGCTCTACGAACGATTATATACTTTATATGAATGATAGCAATACTAAATCCAATAATTTAACTCAAAAGAATTGACAAGTTCATCCTTCATTATTCACAATTCACTATTCACAATGCCACTCCCGTATTCCTATTTATTTTCAATTCTAATTCAACCATCACAGCTACAACTCAATCTACATTAATACAACAATGTCCATGATTAATGCCAAGAAGGAACTTAGTTTGAATCTCTATGTTAGTAACTTGAAAATTATAAATTTGAATAGGATCTCCCCTATAACTTTGACTTCCTCCAACTCCACACATCATCAACAACAACCAGAGAAACACAACATCAACAACAAGGTACAATATATCATTAACAAGTCATCAACATATCACGACGAGCGGCAAGCTCGAATTGGAACCCATACAACCCTTGTTACCCCTTATGAATTTATTACTTTCACTCAACAATATCTATAACATGATGACAAGTATATTCATCCATATTTTCCACCCTTATATCTCAAAAATAACAAGAAAACTCTTTTGGGCATTTTATCAAACAACTTATGTTCATGAAGTTTATACACTCTTTTATATCCAAATTTACATGAATTTCCAACACTACAACTTTATACCAACTCTCCTCCATATCATCAACCTCATAACATCTCAACAAGCTCATAGCATACTCCTAATTTACATAAATCAGCCCACAAAACTGAAAGTATATTTATGTCCTAGAGACAATCTGTATTAGGACAAATGTATTTTATACACATTCATATTATTATTAATGGAGATTAATATTTTGGCATTTGCAACTATTGAATTATTATTTGATTGTTTACAATTATTCATTAATATGCATCCCTTGAGCTTATGTTGTCATTAATAGAATGAGATATTTTATGATAGAGCGTAACTCTTAAAAAGCCTCGACTAATGATCATCGAGAATGGGATATCGATGATATGTGATAAGTCGACATGTGGTCTGCATCACATCCTTAGAGGATGTAGTATGTCTTACCTGCTACGAGTAATAGTTACTCATAATGGAAACATGGATACTTTGGAAGTATTGGTATACCCTGCTGATATACTGTTGTTATACTTGTCTAACATATGATCAGCACGTGGAAGATAAAAATCCTTAGACTTGAGGTCAATACGCACCTTATCTACAAAGTAATGTACTTTGATCCCGTCCTAAGCTCAAATGCCTTGTAAGTTGAGATAGGCTTGTATTGGGTACATTACGATGTGGATTGAAGGTGGTAGTTGAGCCAAGATTAGGATTCATTCATCGAATGTATATTCGAGAGAACACTCGAATTCTTAGTGATATTAGGTTGACTAAGTCGTTGGCCAACGCAATAGACATATTTAGAATATGGTCTAGTCGTCAACTAATATAGATGAGATACAATGATTAAGTCATTTAGATAGACACTTGACAAATCCTAAGCTTCATCGGGTGTGTCGTGAATGAAATGATTTTATCTTACCACATAAAGGTTAAGTTTATTGGATTCGCGTAAACGTACTTCACATATTGAGTTTGTCTTCCGGCGCCGTCTAGGAGTTTTGCGTACACCTTAATTTGATTAGTGTCAATATGAGAAGGCCTGTAGGGTCACACTATGTCGATTGTCCGTTTCGATCGAAGGATGTATTGAGAGAGTAATTAAAATGTTCGATTTGAAATCGAGACATTTAAATGAATAATGATTACATTAATTAAGTCAAAATTGGATTTTAGATTTAATTAAGAATGCATGGAAATTAAATTGAGACAGTGCATGTCGAGCGCCAGGGCGCCCATACCCTAGGGTCGCGGCGCCTCTGCGTCGATTTTGGGCTAGGCCCAAGGTCAAACCCTAATCCGATTTTTGACCTAATTTTCAACTATAAATAAAGGCATTCACTCTCATTATTCTACACCAATTTTCAGAATAACATTCTAAGCCTTAGAGACTTAGAAATAAAATACTCTCTCGAACCTCTGCCGGATTTCCTAGCTTTCCGAAGGAGAAATACATTGAAGCTTGGAGCTTACAATCGGAAGGAAAACTGCGTGTGCACCTCACAGTAGATAAAAATTTCAGATAATACTAACTTGTAAGTAAATGTTTTTATGTTACAAGTTTCATTGTTGTATAACCATACCAGAAATTATTGTTGGGGTAAGTAAGAAATAAAACTTTTAAACTTCCGATGTGCCTTACTTATGTGCTTTGTACCCAACAAAACCCTTCAGTGGTATCAGAGCTCAAGCTGATTTAATGGTTATATAACAATTGAATAGAATAATTGTTGACACCCAATTTTGTCTCATCTTTTCTGATTTTATTTACAATTTTTAATATTTTTGACACTTTAAAACAATTTTAAAATATAGGCATATATATGTATATATATCATTATTATTAGTATTATTTGCATTTTTATTTGTCATTTGCATTTTTTATATCACAAGCATACTTTTATCCTAATATTATATGTTATTTTATTTTCGCAAAACGGCATTACATTTTATATTTTTATTATTTTAAGCATCAAGCATTTCACAAATATTATATTTTATCATATTATCATCTTTACAATTTATAAATTTTGCAAAGCTTTTATTTATTTATTTATATATAATAAAACCCTTTTTATATTTTAAACCCATAACGCATTTCATTTCCCCCAAAACAATTCCTACTCAACCCAAACTAAAACCCATTTTTCATCCAAGCCCAACCCATCACCCATTTTATTTCCCCAACCCAAAAACAAATACCCAGGCCCAACCGAAAGCCCACCGGATCGGCCCAATACCCAACTCCCCATCCCTTTATTTCCCCCCTTTAAACCAAACAAACCCTAAAAATATTTTTCATTCTATATATCTCTCTCACTCTCACTCTCTCACTCTCTCACTCTCTCACAGCTCTCACTCTCTCTCTCTCTCAATGGGCCGCTCCTGTCGCCAAGACACCCCGACCCCCTAGCCCCGACGCGACCCTACCCCCACAACACCCCCACACCCCCAGTCACCCTACGCCAGACACCCTACACCACCCACACCACCGTCGATTTTGGGGGTTTTTGAGGTCCTAAGTCCGAAAATGAGGGTTCCGTTTTACTCTTGTTGGTGGTTTCCGTTTTGCTTTTGTTGGTGGTTTCGGTACTTTTGTTGGTGGTTTTCCGAGTTGTTTTGTGGGATGGTTTGGTGCCATTGTTGGTGGTTTCCGTTTATTTTGTTGGTTGTTTCTGGTCATTTTGTTGTTGGTTTCCGGTTTACTTTTGTTGGTGGTTTCCGGTCTGTTTTGGTGGTTTTATTTCTGGTCGGTTTTCGTGATCTCGCTTTCTCGGTCATATCGGACCGGGTCACAATTCGGGTCGGGTGGGGTCACAATTCGGTCGGTCTGTATCCGGGTCGGGTCACATTCGAAACCGGGCTATGATGATAATTTACCTCAATTGTGCTACCTGAAGAAATTGCACAAATTTCCTTCGAATGCACTAAGGACATCCGACCGTATCTTGGCGGGGCGACCGATATGGTATCAACTTGCAATCCGGTGTCCGCAGACCATGGCGTGTGTTGCATTTCCTCTTGCTTTGTTCTAACAAATCTGAGCCCTTCAAATTATGGTTTTGATGTTGAGTCCATTCTCGGTTCGGGTCGGAGTTCATAATCCGTAAGTCGGTAAAACTCAACTCTTCTCATTTTTCTTACTCTCTGTGTTTTATGCGTTTTATCACCGGGTTTAGTAATGATGTAGTTGATATGTTTATTGTCTAAGCATGATAAGAATGTTGGTTTTGTTTAGTTAACAACGTCGTTTTGAATTATTTTGCTCGTCTTTGTCTGATTCATGTTGGTATCATACGATGATATTTTGTTAATTAGTATATGTTGAGAAGGATTTAAAATATTGGTTAATGGAATGCCTCATAATGTCTGCTGATTTTGCTGATTGTTAATACTTAAACATACCGTGTTAGGTTCATGTTTGAGCATAAATGTAATTATACATACTTGGCCTAGACAAAGTTTGTTCACTGAATGTCATCTATTAATTTCTCAATCTTGTGTCCATGTGGTTGTCAATTTGATCATGCACTTGTCTTATTTGTTTTAGTGTTTACTATGCCTAGTTTGTGAGACATGAATGGAATCTTGTGTCCTTAGTCTTGATATGATTAGCTTTATATGGGTAAAACAATGGTTGTACACTCAGTGAATTCACTGCTATTTAAGGTAAAATAGTAGCTGCATTTTTAGTAGAACTGTCATTGCATTTTGAGCCAAATCACCGCTACATTTTAAGGCAAGGAGCTACCGCTAAGCCATTTGATGTAGTCACGCTTTTGATTTTTATGGACATTGATACTACACTTGAGCTGCTATATTTGGTGAACCACTGATACACTTGAGCTAAGCTATTGTAGCACTTTCTTGCTATTGTATTATAGCTCCCTTGCAAAAGAACAAGTTGTCACACCTCTATGTTTGATTTTGTACTACCCTACTTTGAACTATTTGCATTTGAGGAGTTGCTATACTTGATCACCAATGGATGCCATGTTCTTAAGGCAAACATATGCTATATTTTGAAGGACAAATCGTTGCATTTGATACATTGCACTTTGAGTTGAAATTTTGCTGCACTCTTTGAGCCGGGTACATCGGAAATTAACAGTTGTTGCACTTTTGAATATCTCGAAACTACATTTCGATGCTACTACACTGTTGGTATTCTTGATTTGAAAGCAGATACATAGGCCGATGAAATTAAATTCGAGGCCGCACTTTTTCGCTTCGCTTCTCTCGCTTCTTGTTTTCTTTAACATCCGTCGACGGATATCTTTCTGCTTTACTGTTTTATTGTCTTAACTAATACTACATTTAGGCCGATGAAATTGAATTCGAGGCCGCGCTTTTTTGTTGGTGTTGCTTTGTTTCTTTGTTTCTTGTTTTGAATTAAATATCGCATTTTAGGCCGATGAAATTAAATTGAGGCCGCATTTTTCGCTTTCTTTGTTTTCGCCATCTGTTTTGGCATTTAAACATCCGTACGGATTGTCTTCTTGGTTTACTAGTTTAAATAAATACTTCATTTAGGCCGATGAAATTAAATTCGAGGCCGCGCTTTTTTCTTTCTTCGTTTCTCTTTTCTCGATTGCTTTTAAACATCCGTGCAACGGATTCATCGCTTTATTTTTTTTATCTAATACTACATAGGCCGATGAAATTAAATTCGAGGCCGCGCTTTTTTTTTTTTTTTTTTGTTTCGCTTTCTGCTTTTCTGTTTTAAACATCCGTGCAACGGATTCATTTATTGTTTAACTAATACTACATTTAGGCCGATGAAATTGAATTCGAGGCCGCACTTTTCATTTCGTTCCTCTGTTTTTCGTTTACATTTTAGTATCCCGGCAACGCGGATATCTTATTGTTCTCTTGTTTTATTGCCTTATTTATATCGCATTTAGGCCGATGAAATTGAATTCGAGGCCGCGCTTTTTCGTTTCATTTCCTTGCTTTTCAGCCTTTGTTTTTAACATCCGGCAGCGGATATTTACTATTTTTGTTTTATTTACCAAACATCCCGTCTTCTGGGAATTGCCTCTGTTTTTACGCTTCGTTTACTCCTGCTGCTTTCTGCTCTTCTTTCTTCTTCTTCTTCTTGCGTCTGATTCGATTTTTAATTTTGCTGATTTGAACACGATACTACACTGGCCGATGAAAAAATATCCGTCGATTTTTGAGGCCTCCACAGTTGTAAAGACGGAAAATAAAGCTTCTGGGCAAGGATGAAACTTAAATCTTTTTCACCCGAGAGACCAACATGTTCGATAGGCAAGGCAACTAAAATGACCAACGAGTCATATGTTCGCAACCACGACGTGATTGGAATGATCTTTTCAAAATTTAAGTCTGAGCCCTCCGTAAATAAAAACATTTATTGTTTTGGATACGGATTCGAAGTTATGTATATTTAATTGTTTCTAACCGTTTATTCTTGACAGCTTGCAAAGATAAAGTCAAAGAAGGCAAATAACCCCTCGGAGATTATTTATTTCGTTGTTGTCATTTACTTTCTTAATTCAGCTTTATTTCATTCTGTATTGTAATATTATTGTACTCGTGAAATTATTGAAATGTTTAGAATAGGCAAACATAGAATTAATTATTAGGGTAGTCAAAAACTTGAAACCCGTCGCTAGTTTTATTTATTTTTAGGCTCGATTAGTTTTAAAATCGTTAATCGCTAGTTTATCTATTTTTAGGCCCGTCGCCCATAAGAAATCACGTTGCATACATCTTTATCAATTTTCATACGAATGCATATTCATATTCTTTTTTAGCTTTACATGTATATTATTGTCATACAAATGCATGCTTGTACAAATGCATCATCTCATTAAATACTTGCAACATTATTTTTTATACTTGTAAAACATGCACTTTTTAACATAATAATTAACCTGAGTTTGACCGGATAACCGCAAGTTAGCGGATCTTAAAGGATGCCTAACCCCTTCCCTTTAGGATAATAAAGAACCCTTACCTAGAATCTCGTTAGTTTCGCAGATCACAAAATCGGAGTTATTTTACAGCTTTTAGTTAGTATTCAGGTGTCCTAATTCACCTTAGAATAATTAGGTGGCGACTCCTCAAGCAAGCATTTTTATCCAATCCAGAGGGGATCGACGCCATAGCGTCGCGAAGCCCGCAGGTCAAAATCGGGTGCGACAGCATGGCGACTCCGCTGGGGAAATTCAGGTTCTTAACCATAGCAAGTTCAGGTTAATTATTATTGCGCTTTATTTTACTTCTGATTTATTCTACTGCTTCTAATTGTTTTCTTTTTGAAATTTTGTATGTTTAACTTCTTTAATAGCTATATTCTTTTATTGCTTTCCTTAAATTGGCATTTCGCTCATATTTCTTCCATTATGGAAAATTGACACTATCACACATTACACGCGAGGTGTGTTTTGCGCACCCGCAAATTCTTTCAAATTACCAAATTTTAGGAGAGTTGGCGTATCTTGAGTGTCGGACCATCCGGAGGTCAGCGTAGCCTTCTCACTCGAGTAGTCCGCTTCGGGAACCTTGAGTCCAAAGAAGCCTAATCTTAGTAAATTTAGGATAGAGCTATACCCTTTTATTTTTAATCATGCATACATACACCATAGGTGGGTCGATCCTTGGCATCGACTCCACAATTAAGAAATCCACCAAAATTGTCGACGGGTCTCGCTCCCCCAACGACCATCAACATATTATTTGTAGCGTGATAATGATGGACTAATCCAAGCTTAATCTTGACATGCCGATATTGGAAAATGTACATACATTTTGTCTTCATTTCCAACAAAAGCACTGTAGTTTGACAGTTTGGATTATTCTGTCATAATCTCTCATATTTGGCGTTTAGGCCCACCTCCGGCATAAGAGAGGCTCCATGCATGATAGGACGCGTATTTAATTTCTGCCCAGTTTGTTTGCTATTTTTCTTATTTTATCCTTGTACATATTATTTAATTCAATATTTACCTGCTTCAATTCTGGACATATCATACCATATTGTTTGCAACTCTGGGACAAAAATTGTGTCTCTGCCCTAGAATAAAGCGTTCTTGAACATCAAGACTCGGACCTCGTGCAGCAATCAGGGGAGTTTTTGACTATACTTTCACTCTCCTACATTTTATTATTCTTTTAGTGAATTTCCTCCTTTCACCCGGTGCTCTTATTTTTGCAGGAAGATCGTCCTCGCGAACAGATTGAGGCGGTCATTCTAAAACATTATCTCTGGATAGACTCCGGGAAAGAACAAAGTCAAAGCGCTTTCACAAAGACGATCGGAAGATGTTTTGACTCGAAAAAGTCAGCCAACTTCAGAGTCAACGAGGCGTTACTCTAGTTGTCTATTTGTTTTTTATATATATTTTGCAAATTCAGTTGATATGCTTAATTTTCGTTGCATAATTTCTTTATATCATACATTTTTACCACATCTTTACGAACTACGAGTGTCTGATTCTCACCATACGGTGTGATACGTAGGTAACCCTTCTCGGGTGCGACACCCCTAAAAAAATCAAATCAAAAAAAAAAATGAAAAAATGATTTCGGATTATCAATCTTTTTTTTCCATTACATCCTAATGGACAATCTTTTTTTCATTACATCCTATTGTGGATTATTATTTTTTTCATTGCATTCATCATAATATGGACAATCACTTTTTTATTGCATACAATTTTACTTACTATTTTATCGTGGATAAATTCTTTTTCAATCTTACATTTTTTATAACCTATCTCACGAACTACGCACACCTGATTCTCGTCAACGATGAGATACGTAGGCAGCCCTATTCGGGTTCGGTACCCTTTATTCAAAAATACAAAAAAAAAAAAAAAATAAGAATCATTGATGGACTTGGTTGATACCAACACAGTTAGGAGTGTGCATAGGAAAGAACAAGTGGAGAAGATTGTCTTCGTGGTAAACCATAGATTCTTCTGGTACCTCTCATTCACGCCTGTGTTGACACTTAAAAAATTGTTTTTCATGCTTCCAAGATATGAACAAAGCCAACCTCATCGTTTCATGTGCATTGTGTGGTGAGTTTTTAGAATAAGTTCAATTGCATTGCACTGTGATCTAGAACTTGGCTCGAATGTTTGTTGAGGCGAAATCCTGAGTAACACTTGGTATAGGAAAGGATCGTAGGCTTTCTTTGATCCGTTTGAGCCTTTCCAGCTTACCAAATAACATTATCTGTAGCATTTCCCCTTTGAGCCTGAAGCCTATTTTTGAACAACCACATCTTATGCATATACCCTTTCTGAGTGCGTACACACGCTATCCCTCTTTTGGCCCGACCTCCTTGAGCGCATCAGAAATATGCAAATTGCTGAAAATGATTCGAGTTGAAGTTGCAATGTTCCCAAAAGAGGAAAACAAAACAAAACCAAAGGACGACTTCACACAAAAAGGAAGTTAAAAGCCCCGACAATATAAAAAGAAAAAAAGAAGGAAATAACTCCGAAAAAAAAGGGGAAAAAGCTCCAAACGAAATATTCAAAAGAAGCCGGTACAAAACAAAAGGGGGCAAAAAGAAGCAAATCGGAATCAATGCACACAAATACCAAGCACGGACATATTCCAATGCTCAAGGAAGGATTAGTCACTCTTTACCCAAATAATATCCTTTCCTTTCCCAAGCCTACATTACAAACCCATAACAAGCCCTACATGATCCTATACCGAGGGTTCTCACATTAGTGGATACTCACATGACGGCCAAGCCTATGGTATCACAATTAAATGCATTGAACATCTTTCTGAGGGTGAGTGTACTTCTCTAGACGTCCCAAAGATCAAAATACTGAAATACATGTGAGGAAGGGACTTTCTTTCAGTGAGGGCATTTGAAACATGAGGATGCATATATGTCAAAATCTTGGCTTGAAGCAAGTGTCGATACTCAGGTATGTCTGAGGGAGCATCTGAAGCTGTAGGAATTACCTTGAAGTCTGTCTCGATTTGACAGAAAGCAAATAACGAAAACTCCTAAGCACAATACTAATTGTTGGTACCAACCGAAGTCAAGACGTGATTATGTCTTTTTCATATTTTCACAAAAAAAAAACAACAAAAAAAAAACAAAAAAAAAAAAAAAACCTTGCAAAATATATTGCATCATTTTTCAAACTCTAGTCACTCTCTTTTACAAAAAAAAAAAAAACATTCTACAAATATAAAAACCTTTTAGCTTGCATGAACTACGTTATGACCTGATTCCTTCGGCGGGATACGTAGGCGGCCACACCGGCTTCGGTCCCATTTTCAGAAAATCCTTACCAAATCTCTTTTGCCGCATGAACTACGTTATGACCTGATTCCCTCGGCGGGATACGTAGGCGGCCAGATTGGCTTCGGTCCCATTTTGGAAAGAAAAAAAAAACCTTACAAATTCTTTTTGCTTGCAGTGAACTACGTTATGACCTGATTCCCTCGGCGGGATACGTAGGCGGCTACATTGGCTTCGGTCACACATTAAAAAAAAAACCTTATAAATCTCTTATTTTGCATGAACTACGTTATGACCTGATTCCCTCGGCGGGATACGTAGGCAGCCACATCGGCTTCGGTCCCATTTTGGAAAACTTCACAATCGTCATTTTACTTGCAGCGAACTACGTTATGACCTGATTTCCTTTATGTCGAATCGTGGCGGCCTATATCGGCTTCGGTCACACCATTGGAAATTGTGTGTCCATTATCTTGCACACAACAAAATAGGCTCACATGATCGCCTTGATAAGACAAACAAGTTGCCCACACAAACTCGATTTTGTCCAGTTGGAAGTTCAACATCTTCATATATACTAGAAACTGGGGCATATTTTAAGGGTTCACTGCAAGAATATGCCAATGGACCTGGAAAATGCCAGACAACTGAGTCTTCAATCTAAACCAATATGAGCTTGCAAGCGTCCATGGCAAAAGCTACAACTCACAAATTTCTCTGAGTGCAGGTCTTCAGGTTGACAAAGGCAGAGAAGCCGCAACATGTGTGCTAAATTTGGCAAAGACGTCGCCTCACATTTTCGTCCGTGCAAGAATGACATTTTAATTCACAGTCCACATGAGTTTGAATCGGCAGAAGATTCAACACAACGTGGAATCATATTACACCAAACTGACGGCAATGGACGTCATTTACATCTTTCACAGCATTACAACGACAGCAACACGCCCATACAACGGCGTCATCATCAACACGCTTATGCAACATCGTCATCTGCACAACACGTCTACACAATAACGTCTTCAACGCACCACGTCTATGCAACGACGTCATTTCAACCCATGCGGGTCACAAACGCATCACGTCAATACAACGACGTCAGTCAGGCGCCCACCTCCTAATGCGGGTATTTCAGTTTCAGTCAGGCGCCCACCTCCTAATGCGGGTATTTCATTTTCAGTCAGGCGCCCACCTCCTAATGCGGGTATTTCAATTTGATCCAGCGCCCACCTCTAATGCGGGTATTTCAATTTGATCAGCGCCCACCTCCTGTCGCGGGTATTTCATTTTGATCGGCGCCCACCTCCTAATGCGGGTATTTCATAATTGGCGCCCACCTCCTAATGCGGGTATTTAAATTTGATCAGCGCCCACCTCCTCGCGGGTATTTCAATTTCATCAGCGCCCACCTCCTAATGCGGGTATTTCAATTTCACCAGCGCCCACCTCTGTCGCGGTATTTGATTTGATCGGCGCCCACCTCCTAACGCGGTATTTCAATTTGATCGGCGCCCACCTCCTAATGCGGGTATTTCAATTTGATCAGCGCCCACCTCCTAATGCGGGTATTTCAATTTGATCAGCGCCCACCTCCTATCGCGGTATTTCAATTTGACCAGCGCCCACCTCCTGTCGCGGGTATTTCAATTTCGCCAGCGCCCACCTCTGTCGCGGGTATTTCAATTTCATTCAGCGCCCACCTCCTAATGCGGTATTTCAATTTCGATCAGCGCCCACCTCCTAATGCGGGTATTTCAATTTGATCAGCGCCCACCTCCTAACGCGGGTATTTCATTTCGCCAGCGCCCACCTCCTATCGCGGGTATTTCAATTTGATCAGCGCCCACCTCCTAATGCGGGTATTTCAATTTGATCAGCGCCCACCTCCTGTGCGGGTATTTCAATTTGATCAGCGCCCACCTCTAATGCGGGTATTTCAATTTGATCAGCGCCCACCTCTGTCTGGGTATTTAAATTTGATCAGCGCCCACCTCCTATCTGGTATTTAAATTTGATCAGCGCCCACCTCCTAATGTCTGGTATTTCAATTGTCAGCGCCCACCTCCCAACGCGGTATTTCAATTTGAGTCAGCGCCCACCTCTGTCGCGGTATTTCAATTTGATCAGCGCCCACTTCCTAATGCGGGTATTTCAATTTGATCAGCGCCCACCTCCCGCGGGTATTTAATTTGATCAGCGCCCACCTCTGTCTGGGTATTTCAATTTGATCAGCGCCCACCTCCTGTCGCGGGTATTTCAATTTGATCAGCGCCCACCTCTATCGCGGGTATTTCAATTTGATCAGCGCCCACCTCTGTCTGGTATTTGATTTTGATCAGCGCCCACCTCCTAACGCGGGTATTTAAATTTGATCAGCGCCCACCTCCTAATGCGGGTATTTCAATTTCGATCAGCGCCCACCTCTAACGCGGGTATTTCAATTTGATCAGGCGCCCACCTCCTAATGCTGGTATTTTAATTTGATCAGGCGCCCACCTCCTAACGGGTATTTCAATTCTGTCAGCACCCACCTCCTAATGCGGGTATTTAAATTTACGTCAGCGCCCACCTCCTAATGCGGGTATTTAAATTTGATCAGCGCCCACCTCCTAACGCGGGTATTTAAATTTGAGTCAGCGCCCACCTCCTAATGCGGGTATTTCATTTTGATCACGCGCCCACCTCCTAATGCGGGTATTTAAATTTCAGTCAGGCACCCACCTCCTAATGCGGGTATTTCATTTCAGTCAGGCACCCACCTCCTAATGCGGGTATTTCATTTCAGTTAGGCGCCCACCTTCTAATGCGGGTATCTTAATTTCAATCACGCCTATGCGACGTCGCCATCTGCATAACGTCTAAGCAACGACGTCACCTCATCACGCCTATGATATATCATCATCTGCATCGGGGAAGTTCTTCGAACATCGTTCAGCCCTTCCCCCAGTATCTCGCCACATCTGCAACCAGTGTCATCATAAGTCAACACTGGGGCATTATTTCTTGAATCTGCACCATTTTTTGCAACTTCTCTTCCCTCGGGATTCTATTTCTTCCCATTCATCTCTAATCTTTCCTCGAGTCCCGGTGATCAGGACAAAATTGGCTACTCAGTCAACTTCTTTGGCCGAAAACTCTTTCATCGTCTCCGGCCAAAGAGGGGCATCTGTTGACACCCAATTTTGTCTCATCTTTTCTGATTTTATTTACAATTTTTAATATTTTTGACACTTTAAAACAATTTTAAAATATAGGCATATATATGTATATATATCATTATTATTAGTATTATTTGCATTTTTATTTGTCATTTGCATTTTTTTATATCACAAGCATACTTTTATCCTAATATTATATGTTATTTTATTTTCGCAAAACGGCATTACATTTTATATTTTTATTATTTTAAGCATCAAGCCTTTCACAAATATTATATTTTATCATATTATCATCTTTACAATTTATAAATTTTGCAAAGCTTTTATTTATTTATTTATATATAATAAAACCCTTTTTATATTTTAAACCCATAACCCATTTCATTTCCCCCAAAACAATTCCTACTCAACCCAAACTAAAACCCATTTTTCATCCAGGCCCAACCCATCACCCATTTTATTTCCCCAACCCAAAAACAAATACCAGGCCCAACCGAAAGCCCACCCGGATCGGCCCAATACCCAACTCCCCATCCCTTTATTTCCCCCCTTTAAACCAAACAAACCCTAAAAATATTTTTCATTCTATATATCTCTCTCACTCTCACTCTCTCACTCTCTCACTCTCTCACACCTCTCACTCTCTCTCTCTCTCAATGGGCCGCTGCTCCCGTCGCCGCACACCCCGACCCCCCTAACCCGACGCGACCCTACACCCACAACACCACCACACCACCAGCCACCCTACGCCAGACACCCTACACCACCCACACCACCGTCGATTTTGGGGTTTTGAGGTCCTAAGTCCGAAAATGAGGGTTCCGTTTACTCTTGTTGGTGGTTTCCGTTTGCTTTTGTTGGTGGTTTCGGTACTTTTGTTGGTGGTTTTCCGAGTTGTTTTGTGGGATGGTTTCGGTGCCATTGTTGGTGGTTTCCGTTTATTTTGTTGGTTGTTTACGGTCATTTTGTTGTTGGTTTCCGGTTTACTTTTGTTGGTGGTTTCCGGTCTGCTTTGGTGGTTTTATTTCTGGTCGGTTTTCGTGATATCGCTTTCTCGGTCATATCCGGACCGGGTCACAATTGGTCGGGTCGGGTCACAATTCGGTCGGTCTCAGATCCGGTCGGGTCACATTCAAACCGGGCTATGATGATAATTTACCTCAAGCTGTGCTACCTGAAGAAATTGCACAAATTTCCTTGAATGCACTAAGGACATCCGACCGTATCTTGGCGGGCGACCGGTATGGTATCAACTTGCAATCCGGTGTCCGCATGACCATGGCGTGTGTTGCATTTCCTCTTGCTTTGTTCTAACAAATCTGAGCCCTTCAAATTATGGTTTTGATGTTGAGTCCATTCTCGGTTGGTCGGAGTTCATAATCCGAAGTCGGTAAAACTCAACTCTTCTCATTTTTCTTACTCTCTGTGTTTTATGCGTTTTATCCTTTGGTTTAGTAATGATGTAGTTGATATGTTTATTGTCTAAGCATGATAAGAATGTTGGTTTTGTTTAGTTAACAACGTCGCTTTTGAATTATTTTGCTCGTCTTTGTCTGATTCATGTTGGTATCATACGATGATATTTTGTTAATTAGTATATGTTGAGAAGGATTTAAAATATTGGTTAATGGAATGCCTCATAATGTCTGCTGATTTTGCTGATTGTTAATACTTAAACATACCGTGTTAGGTTCATGTTTGAGCATAAATGTAATTATACATACTTGGCCTAGACAAAGTTTGTTCTGCTGAATGTCATCTATTAATTTCTCAATCTTGTGTCCATGTGGTTGTCAATTTGATCATGCACTTGTCTTATTTGTTTTAGTGTTTACTATGCCTAGTTGTGAGACATGAATGGAATCTTGTGTCCTTAGTCTTGATATGATTAGCTTTATATGGGTAAAACAATGGTTGTACACTCGGTGAATTCACCGCTATTTAAGGTAAAATAGTAGCTGCATTTTTAGTAGAACTGTCATTGCATTTTGAGCCAAATCACCGCTACATTTTAAGGCAAGTAGCTACCGCTAAGCCATTTGATGTAGCTGCTGCTTTTGATTTTTATGGACATTGATACTACACTTGAGCTGCTATATTTGGTGAACCAACGATACACTTGAGCTAAGCTATTGTAGCACTTTCTTGCTATTGTATTATAGCTCCTTGAAAAAGAACAAGTTGCCCCACCTCTATGTTTGATTTTGTACTACCCTACTTTGAACTATTTGCATTTGAGGAGTTGCTATACTTGATCACCAATGGATGCCATGTTCTTAAGGCAAACATATGCTATATTTTGAAGGACAAATCGTTGCATTTGATCTGTTGCACTTTGAGTTGAAATTTTCTTTGCACTCTTTGGTGGTACATCGGAAATTAACAGTTGTTGCACTTTTGAATATTCGAAACTACATTTACGATGCTACTACCTTGTTGGTATTCTTGATTTGAAAGCAGATACATAGGCCGATGAAATTAAATTCGAGGCCGCACTTTTTCGCTTTCGCTTCTCATTTCTTGTTTTCTTTAACATCCGTATGACGGATATCTTTCTGTTTTCTTGTTTTATTGTCTTAACTAATACTACATTTAGGCCGATGAAATTGAATTGAGGCCGCGCTTTTGTTGGTGTTGTTGTTTCTTTGTTTCTTGTTTTGAATTAAATCTGCATTTTAGGCCGATGAAATTAAATTGAGGCCGCATTTTTCGCTTCTTTGTTTTCGCCATCTTGTTTTGGCATTTAAACATCCGTACGGATTGTCTTCTTGGTTTACTAGTTTAAATAAATACTTCATTTAGGCCGATGAAATTAAATTCGAGGCCGCGCTTTTTCTTTCTTTCGTTTCTCTTTTCGATTCTGTTTTAAACATCCGTGCAACGGATTACTGCTTTATTTATTTTATCTAATACTACATAGGCCGATGAAATTAAATTCGAGGCCGCGCTTTTTTTTTTTTTTTTGTTTCGCTTTCTGTTTTTCTGTTTTAAACATCCGCAACGGATTATCGCATTTATTGTTTAACTAATACTACATTTAGGCCGATGAAATTGAATTCGAGGCCGCACTTTTTCATTTCGTTCCTCTGTTTTTAGTTTACATTTTAGTATCCGGCAACGGATATCTTATTGTTCTCTTGTTTTATTGCCTTATTTATATCGCATTTAGGCCGATGAAATTGAATTCGAGGCCGCGCTTTTTCGTTTCATTTCATCGCCAAAGATCTTGTTTTTAACATCCGGAATGGATATTTACTATTTTTGTTTTATTTACCAAACATCCGTCTTCTCGGGAATTGCCTCTGTTTTTACGCTTCTTTGTTTACTCCTGCTGCTGCTGCTTTCTTCTTTCTTCTTCTTCTTCTTCTGCGTCTGATTCGATTTTTAATTTTGCTGATTTGAACACGATACTACATTGGCCAATGAAAAAATATCCGTCGATTTTTGAGGCCTCCACAGTTGTAAAGACGGAAAATAAAGCTTCTGGGCAAGGATGAAACTTAAATCTTTTTCACCCGAGAGACCAACATGTTCGATAGGCAAGGCAACTAAAATGACCAACGAGTCATATGTTCGCAACCACGACGTGATTGGAATGATCTTTTCAAAATTTAAGTCTGAGCCCTCCGTAAATAAAAACATTTATTGTTTTGGATACGGATTCGAAGTTATGTATATTTAATTGTTTCTAACCGTTTATTCTTGACAGCTTGCAAAGATAAAGTCAAAGAAGGCAAATAACCCCTCGGAGATTATTTATTTCGTTGTTGTCATTTACTTTCTTAATTCAGCTTTATTTCATTCTGTATTGTAATATTATTGTACTCGTGAAATTATTGAAATGTTTAGAATAGGCAAACATAGAATTAATTATTAGGGTAGTCAAAAACTTGAAACCCGTCGCTAGTTTTATTTATTTTTAGGCTCGATTAGTTTTAAAATCGTTAATCGCTAGTTTATCTATTTTTAGGCCTGTCGCCCATAAGAAATCACATTGCATACATCTTTATCAATTTTCATACGAATGCATATTCATATTTTTTTTAGCTTTACATGTATATTATTGTCATACAAATGCATGCTTGTACAAATGCATCATTTCATTAAATACTTGCAACATTATTTTTTATACTTGTAAAACATGCACTTTTTAACATAATAATTAACCTGAGTTTGATCGGATAACCGCAAGTTAGCGGATCTTAAAGGATGCCTAACCCCTTCCCTTTAGGATAATAAAGAACCCTTACCTAGAATCTCGTTAGTTTCGCAGACCACAAAATCGGAGTTATTTTACAGCTTTTAGTTAACATTCAGGTGCCCTAATTCACCTTAGAATAATTAGGTGGCGACTCCTCAAAGCAAGCATTTTTATCCAATCCAGAATCAATCGACGCCATAGCGTCGCGAAGCCCGCAAGTCAAAATCGGGTGCGACAATAATAATATGAGTTCAACATAAAATTGGATTAAAACGAGGTTTCTTGTGATCCTATGTATCTTGAACAAATGTTGACCTTTTGATGTTACCCTAAATTATCTCCTACGCTAACTCTAGAAAGTCATTCCAATCTAACTCGAACTAAGCCAAAGTGTGTTATTCGGCTCATTGCACGGTGCACGGCTAAGAACGAGTAAGAACGGATGATGGTCGAATGAGCGTTATTGATAATGGTGGGTGATGATTAAGGACATGTGAATTGATCCCTAAATTGGATTTAGGGGTTGAATGATTTTTTTGAAAATCAACACAGAAACGTTTCTCAGGACGTCGGCGTCGCGGCCCTTTGATAGGGTGCCGCGGCACTGGCTAGGGTTTCAATGCGGCGCCGCTACTCCATGGTGGAGCGTCGCGGCGTTGACACATCGTTTTGAAAAATATGAATCACTGGACAACAGGCGTCGCGGCGCTAATACATATTCAGAAATAGAAATGTATGCGGCTCCATGGTGGAGTGTCGCGGCGCTAATTCAATTGCAGAAGCAGAAATGTTACTGCCTCTAAAGCGTCGCGGCTGCATGGTGGAGCGCCGCGGTGCTAGTGCAATTTTTCTGAAAATAAAGTTATTGCCTCAGTGGCGCTGCAGCGCTAATGATTAGTGGCGTGGCCCCACCTGTCCACAAACAAAAAAAAATCTGAGTTCAGAATATTTAACCCAATATTATTATTATACAATATATTATTCGATAAGTATACTTCTTATGTGCTAAATGTCAAAATTTTTGTCATTTACATTTCTAGAATAGTATCTGCTATAACTATCTGGGCAGGCGCCGCCTAGTGTTTGATTAAACCTTCTTCTATCATGCATATTGGGTTGACGGTTCCCAAACTATATGTGTTATTAGTTTTGTATGATGTTAAAATGTCATATTGGATGTGGCATTAAAGTGTTGATCTTGGTTAGAACCCTTTATTAAAATGTTCCCCAAAATATTAAATACAAGTCTAAATTAAACGCGTCATCCATTATAATTGTTAGAGTGCAAACTCCTCTTCGGCGATACGAGTATTTATGTCAAAGCATTTGCTCTAAGTCTACGAAGACCCAGACTCTTTCATAGATATGTTTTAACGTAAAAGAAAATGATAAACTTTTGTGGGTATTTACACCAAAGTATTTGCTCACAAAGGCCAAGTTTGCTTAGATAGATAAACGCAGTCGTGTAATGGGGTTGACTTGCTTAGACAAATCTTGGCGCCAAAGTGTCGGACTAATCTAAGGACGCAAGATTAAATGTAATAATTTGATCAACCAAGAGTTGCGAATAAGTTTTGCAATTGGTTTAGAACGTACCAAGATATGTTGTTGATGTTATCATCCAAAGCAAACGCGGAGATAACATAGGCTTGGATCTTGGCCTATTGTGACCTATATTAAAATAGGTCCATATTCTACCATGGGGTCGTGGAAGTATGTTAAAATAGTGGGAGCTAATTAAAAAAAAGGCCTTGTTGATTAGCCTAAATGAATGTGTATAATAGGAAATAGATTTTGAATTTGATTTCTGATCTATCTAATTCTTCAGATTATAAAAGATGTTGAGCTTGTCGTTGAAAATGTTGATTGAGATGAATAAACTTACTGGACCAAACTACCTTGACTGGTTAAGGAATTTGTGAATAGTGTTGAGACAGGAGAAAATTGAATACGTGTTGGACACAGTGTTCCCTACAGTCCCTGCGACAGATTCTGAAGAATATGCCTCATTTGATAAAGTAGCTTACCAGAAACATCTCGATGATGCCACTTCGGCACAATGCGTGATGTTGTCTTCCATGTCTATGGAACTTCAGAGACAGCATGAGAACATGGGGCCCAATGAGATGCTCGAACTCCTGAAGAGCCTCTATGACTCTCAATCCCAGATAATGGAATATGAGTTGTTAATAGAACTCTTCAAGTGTAAGCTTAATGAAGGGGGCCCAGTCTTGCAACATGTGCTAAAGATGATAGGGCTGATAGAGAGGCTTGTTTCGATTGGAACGAAGCTTGAAAATAATATCGCTACCACACTCATCCTAAACTCTCTCCCTCATTCCTTTGAGAACATCATAGTGAACTTCAACATGAATGGAACGAAGAGGACCTTACCGGAGCTGCACAACATGCTCAAGACCTTTGAGTCCTCCACTTCCAAAGGCAAAGATGTGCTCATGGTGAGCTCTTCTAGCCGACCCAAGACGAAAGGCAAGGATTGGCAGAAGAAGAAGGGCAAGGCAATCGCTGAGCCCGCAGCTATAAAGCCCAGGGGAGGTGTGAAAAAGAAGGTGAACATGGCTAAGGATGAATGCCTCAACTGCCATAGGAAGGGGCATTGGAAAAAGGTCTGCACGGCACCAAGAGGAGGAAAAGCACCAGGTGCTCCTGCCTTTGGTGGACAAGGTATGTACGTCATTGAAATAAATATATCTATAACTAACTCTCACTCCTGGATACCGCTTGTGGCTCACACATTTGTACAAATATGCAAGGGCTAACTGATAGCTGGAAGGTTGGACCAAGAGAGGTAGACCTACGCGTTGGAAATGGAGTACGAGTGGATGCTGAGCGCGTAGGGACTTATAGATTAAATTTACCTTCCGACTATTATTTAGTGTTGAATGATTGTTTTTATGTTCCCTCGTTAATGAGGAATATTATTTCTATCCCAGTGTTGGATATGGAGGGTTTTTCCTCGTACATTTTTAACAGTAACGTACTGTCTTTTAATAATGTTATTTATGGAACTGCTCCTCTTGTGGATGGATTATATACACTGAACTGTAGTCGAGAGATTTTCAATGTACAAAATAAATTAGCCAAGACAAGTAATAGAAACTCTACTACCTATGACACTGTAGACTTGGTCATATCAATGAATCAAGGATAGCAAGATTGACGTAGTTAGACTACCTCGAGCCATTTGACTTGGAGTCTTATGGTAACTGCGAATCTTGCTTGAGAGGAACGATAACCAATAAACTACTTTCTGGGAAGGGTGTGCGAGCCAAGGAGGTGCTTGAGTTGATCCATACTGATGTATGTGGGTCATTCTCGACTCAAGCTAAAGAAGGATTCTCATACTTCATCACTTTTACTGACGACTTCACAAGGTATGGGTATGTGTATCTTATGAGACATAAATCCGAGGCTTTTGAAAAGTTCAAGGAGTACAAGTCGGAAGTAAAGAAGCAACTTGCAACGAGTATCAAGACCCTTTGATTGGATCGAGGAGGTGAGTACTTGAGCAAGGACTTTTTAGATTACTTAAAGCTATATGGAGTCCAATCTGAATGGACACCTCCAGGAACGCCACAGATGAATGGTGTTGTCGAAAGGAGAAACAGAACCTTATTGGATATGGTTCGATCTACGTAAAAGCAAATGATAAATGTTTATGGGTATTTACACCAAAGTATTTGCTCACAAAGGCCAAGTTTGCTTAGATACATAAACGCAGTCGTGTAATGGGTTGACTTGCTTAGACAAATCTTGGCGCCAAAGTGTCGGACTAATCTAAGGACGCAAGATTAAATGTAATAATTTGATCAACCAAGAGTTGCGAATAAGTTTTGCAATTGGTTTAGAACGTACCAAGATATGTTGTTGATGTTATCATCCAAAGCAAACGCGGAGATAACATAGGCTTGGATCTTGGCCTATTGTGACCTAAATTAAAGTAGGTCCATATTCTACCATGGGGTCGTGGAAGTATGTTAAAATAGTGGGAGCTAATTAAACAAAAGGCCTTGTTGATTAGCCTAAATGAATGTGTATAATAGGAAATAGATTTTGAATTTAATTTCCGATCTATCTAATTCTTCATATTATAAAAGATGTTGAGCTTGTCGTTGAAAATGTTGATTGAGATGAATAAACTTACTGGACCAAACTACCTTGACTGGTTAAGGAATTTATGAATACTGTTGAGACAGGAGAAAATTGAATACGTGTTGGACACAGTGTTCCCTACAGTCCCTGCGACAGATTCTGAAGAATATGCCTCATTTGAGAAAGTTGCTTACTAGAAACATCTAGATGATGCCACTTCGGCACAATGCGTGATGTTGTCTTCCATGTCTATAGAACTTCAGAGACAGCATGAGAACATGGGGCCCAATGAGATGCTCGAACTCCTGAAGAGCCTCTACGACTCTCAATCCCAGACAATGGAATATGAGTTGTTAATAGAACTCTTCAAGTGTAAGCTCAATGAAGGGGGCCCGGTCTCGCAGCATGTGCTAAAGATGATAGGATTGATAGAGAGGCTTGCTTCAATGGGAACGAATCTTGAAAATAATATCGCTACCACACTCATCCTAAACTCTCTCCCTCATTCCTTTGAGAACTTCATAGTGAACTTCAACATGAATGGAACAAAGGCGACCTTGCCGGAGTTGCACAACATGCTCGAGACCTTTGAGTCCTCCACTTTCAAAGGCAAAGTTATGCTCATGGTGAGCTCTTCTAGCCGCCCCAAGACGAAAGGCAAGGATTAGCAGAAGAAGAAGGGCAAGGCAATCGTTGCGCCCGCAGCTATGAAGCTCAGGGAGGTGTGAAGAAGAAGGTGAATGCGGCTAAGGATGAGTGTCTCAACTGAAATAGGAAGGGGCATTGGAAAAAGGACTGCACGGCACCAGGAGAAGGAAAAGCACCGGGTGCTCCTGCCTTTGGTGGACATGGTATGTACGTCATTGAAATAAATATGTCTATAAATAACTCTCATTCCTGGGTATTGGATACCGTTTGTGGCTCACACATTTGTACAAATGTGCAGGGGCTAACTGATAGCTGGAAGGTTGGACCAAGAGAGGTAGACCTACGCGTTGGAAATGGAGTACGAGTGGATGCTGAGCGCGTAGGGACTTATATATTAAATTTAACTTCCGGCTATTGTTTAATGTTGAATGATTGTTTTTATGTTCCCTCGTTAACAAGGAATATTATTTATATCCCAGTGTTGGACATGGAGGGCTTTTCCTCGTATATTTTTAATGGCAGTCACGTACTGTCTTTTAACAATGTTATATATGGAACTGCTCCTCTTGTGGATGGATTATATACACTGAACTGTAGTCGAGAGATTTTCAATGTACAAAATAAATGAGCCAAGACAAGTAATAGAAACTCTACCTACCTATGACATTGTAGACTTGGTCATATCAACGAATCAGGAATAGCAAGATTGAGGTAGTTAGACTACCTCGAGCCATTTGACTTGGAGTCTTATGGTAATTGTGAATCTTGCTTGAGAGGAAAGATGACCAATAAACCACTTTCTGGGAAGGGTGTGCGAGCCAAGGAGGTGCTTGAGTTGGTCCATACTGATGTATGTGGGTCATTCTCGACTCAAGCTAAAGAAGGATTCTCATACTTCATCACTTTTACTGACGACTTCACAAGGTATGGGTATGTGTATCTTATGAGACACAAATCCGAGGCTTTTGAGAATTTCAAGGAGTACAAGTCGGAAGTAAAGAAGCAACTTGCAACGAGTATCAAGACCCTTTGATCGGATCGAGGAGGTGAGTACTTGAGCAAGGATTTTTTAGATTACTTAAAGCTACATGGAGTCCAATCTGAATGGACACCTCCAGGAACGCCACAGATGAATGGTGTTGCCGAAAGGAGAAACATAACCTTATTGGATATGGTTCGATCCATGATGAGCTCCTCAGCTCTACCGACATACCTTTGGGGACATGCTATACAAACCTCTATATACATTCTGAACAGAGTTCGCTCCAAGTCAGTAGAAAAGACACCCTATCAGATATAGTGTGGCAAGAAGCCAGCTCTTAAACATATGAGACCCTGGGGGTGCCCTGCATATGTCAAGAAGATGCTCACTGACAAGTTAAAATCTAAAAGTGAGAAATGTTACTTCGTGTGATATCCAAAGGAAACTAAGGGATACTACTTCTATCTTCCTGGCGAACATAAGGTCATTGTTTCCAGGAACGCAACTTTTCTTGAAGAAGAATATGTCTACAAGGAACATAGCTGCACAGAGATAGAACTTGCAGAAATTCAAGAACCACAAGATAACACAAAAAATGAACCCTTGTCGAATGACCTAAACAAGGATTCAGTGGGAGTATCTGGTAAAGATTGGGTACTTAGAGTACGCCCTTCAGCCAGTGGGAGTGTTGTGAGAGATAGTACAGAAATGCAAGGCTCTCATACACAACCAATGGAAAATGATACAATGGTTGTACATCATCCTATTCAGGAAATACATGAAAATGACATTCCTGAAAACTCCCAAGGTGATGGATTTTCCAACACACAAAGAAATTCTCACAATCAGAATGCAACAAACACTGAAACGCAGAATACTCAACTCCGTAGGTCAACTAGGATTCATCGTCCACCTGAAAGACTTAATCTCCTTGTTGAAACACACAATGAGATAGATATTCCTGATGACGATGAACCTACAACCTACAGTAAAGCTATGTTAGACATTGATTCGCAGAAATAGCAAGAACCATGAAATCTGAAATAGACTCGATGTACATAAATCAAGTTTGGAACTTGGTTGATTTGCCAACAGGGGTTAAACCCATAGGATGCAAATGGGTCTTCAAGAAGAAGATTGATACATATGGCAAGGTACAAACTTATAAAGCAAGACTGGTGGCTAAAGGTTATAAACAATGGCCTGGGATCGATTATGATGAAACCTTTTCACCTATTGCTAAGATAAAGTCCATTCGAATTTTGCTTACAATAGCTGCATATTATGACTATGAAATTTGGCAGATAGACGTCAAACTGCATTCCTCAATGGTAATCTAGTTAAGGAAGTGTATATGAAATAACCTGAGAGTTTTTCAATTGAGTCCAAACCGAATGCCGTATGCAAGCTACAAAAGTCCATTTATGGGCTTAAGCAAGCCTCGAGGAGTTGAAACATTTGCTTTGACAAGGCTATTAAATCGTTTGATTTCGTCAGAAGCAAAGAAGATCCATGTGTTTATAGTAAACGCAAGGATGGGAGTATTGCCTTCATTATCATATATGTAGATGACATATTAATAATAGGAGACAATAAGACTCTCCTGCTGTCAGTAAAAGAGTGGTTGTCCGGTACCTTCATGATGAAGGATTTAGGTGAAGTCTGCTACATTCTGGGGATTAGGATCTATAGAGATAGACCTAACAGATTGTTGAACATCATGGTCGATCTACATAGACAAAGTGCTTAGAAATTTTTCTATGGAAAATTTCAAGAAAGGCGGTCTACCTATGGGACAATGCATCAAGTTATCTAAGAAGGATAGTCCTTCTAATTCTATAGAACTTGAACGCATGAAAAGGATCCCATATGCTTCGACTATAGGATCGATCATGTATGCCATGACCTGTACTAGGCCAGATGTGGCCATTGCACTTAGTATGACTTGCAAGTTCCAGCAGAATTCTGGGGAAGAACAATGGAAAGCAGTCAAGAGTATTCTTAAGTATCTCAGACGAACTAAAGAATATTTCTTAGTCTATGGTGTACAAGAGAAGCTGGTATGTACTTGGTACACTGATGCTAGCTTCCAGACAGATGTTGATGACTACAAATCTCAATCAGGTTACACATATATTTTCAATGGTGGAGTAGTAAGCTGGAAAAGTTCCAAACAAGCTACTACTGCCTACTCGACAACAGAAGCTGAGTACATTGCTGGATCAGAAACTGGTAAAGAAGTTGTCGCGATATCTGAGTTCCTGAAGGAACTAGGGGTTGTTCCAAGTGCCACTTGGCGATTAAACGGTTTATTGCGATTGCGCAAGCTAAGGAACCAAGATCAACCAACAGAAACAAGCATGTACCAAGGAAGTACCACATACTCAGGGAGATGGTGGAGATCGAAGAGATTATATTAGACTATGTTCCCACAGACGATAATCTAGCTGACCCATTCACTAAACCATTAAGCTTAGTCAAGCATAGTGGTCATTTTGAGAAGATGGGCATTAGATATGTTGGAGATTGGCTCTAGGCCAAGTGGGAGATTGAAAGTATATTTATGTCCTAGAGACAATCTGTATTAGAACAAATGTACTTTATACACATTCATATTATTATTAATGGAGATTAATATTTTGGCATTTGCAATTATTGTATTATTATTTGATTGTTTGTAATTATTCATTAATGTGCATTCCTTGAGCTTACATTGTCATTAATAGAGTGGGATATTTTATGATCGAGCGTAACTCTTAAAAAGCCTCGACTAATGATCATCGAGAATGGGATATAGATGATATGTGATAAGTCGACATGTGGTCTGCATCACATTCTTAGAGGATGTAGTATGTCTAACCTGCTACGAGTAATGGTTACTCGTGATGGACACATGGATACTTTGGAAGTATTGGTATACCCTGCTGATATACTGTTTATTATACTTGACTAACGTATGATCAGCGTGTGGGAGATAGAAGTCCTTAGACTTGAGGTCAATACGCACCTTATCTATAAAGTAATGTACTTTGATCCCGTCCTAATCTCAAATGCCTTGTAGGTTGAGATACGCCTTGTACTGGGTACATTACGATATGGATTGAAGGTGGTAGTTGAGCCAAGATTAGGATTCATTCCTCGAATGTATATTCGAGAGAACACTCGGATTCTCAGTGATATTAGGTTGACTAAGTCATTGGCCAACGCAATAGACATATTTAGAATATGGTCTAGTTGTCAACTAATATAGATGAGATACAATGATTAAGTCATTTGGATAGACACTTGACAAATCTTAAGTTTGATCGTGTGTGTCGTGAATGAAAGGATTTTATCTTACCACATAAAGGTTAAGTTTACTGGATTCGCGTAAACGTACTTCACATATTGAGTTCTTCTTCTGGCACCGTCTAGGAGTTCCACGTACACCTTAATTTGATTAGTGTCAATATGAGAAGACTTGTAGGGTCACACTATATCGATTGTCCGTTTCGATCTACGGATGTATTGAGAGATTTAAATGTTTGAATTGGAATCGAGATATTTAAATGAATAATGATTACATTAATTAAGTCAAAATTGAATTTTGGATTTAATTAAGAATGCACAAAAATTAAATCGAGACAGTGCAAGTGCATGTCGAGCGCCACGGCGCCCATACCCTAGGGCCGTGGCGCCTCTGCGTCGATTTTGGGTCAGGCCCAAAGTCAAACCCTAATCCAATTTTTGACATAATTTTCAACTATAAATAGAGGCATTCACTTTCATTATTCTACACCAATTTTCAGAATAACATTCTAAGCCTTAGAGACTTAAAATAAAATACTCTCTCGAACCTCTGTCGGATTTCCTAGATTTTCGAAGGAGAAATACATTGAAGCTTGGAGCTTGCAATCGGAAGGGCAACCGTGTGTGCACCTCACAGTAGATAAAGATTTCATATAATACTAACTTGTAAGTAAATGTTTTTATGTTACAAGTTTCATTGTTGTATAACCATACCAGAAATTATTGTTGGGATAAGTAAGAAACAAAACTTTTAAACTTCTGATGTGCCTTACTTATGTGCTTTGTACCCAACAAAATCCTTCAAAAATAGTTCAATAAGCAACAACATCATAACTACGATTTTCGACCTTTATTTCACGGGTTTTCAACCGTACAAGCTAGCTACAAATATATAAGCTCAAATTTATAAAGGAGAAGTATAATCTTACTTTATAACACTTAGAACAATTCTCCACACTAGGTGTAACCACTCCCAAAATTAGCAGACACAAGAAACCCACTAGCACTACGGGATTTCTAGTGTTTGATTTGCATTGTTTTCTTTGAATTTTTACTCTTGGATGGTTGAGGTCTCTTAAAGAGCATTTAGGGGTGTTTGGGATTGATTTCTTTGGGGGGAAACTGAGCTGAAACGAGCTATCGGTATCGGTTTTGATTTAAAGAAAATTCAAGAATCCACTTTTACTGTTCACTATTCATGTCACTGTTCACTATTCATGTCACTGTTTATCCACGAAAATAAATACGGTTCGTATTTTAACATATTCTCTTCGACTCGTTTAACCTCTAACTCTTTCAACACTTACTAATCATTTGTTAAACTTGGTTTAAACACTTATAACCTAAAATATAATTGTGTTCCCCGAGCTTACGTCACCTAGCTTACGATGCAACTTAAAGTGTGAATATACGGGATGTAACACCGACAAAGAGAATCTCATTCATAAAAATGCCATGGGAGATCTGGTAACGTGATCCAAACAGGGGCAAAGGTAGTTTCAGCTTCAGCCTTGATATTGGTTGTTCATTTGCCAAACTTGATAGCATTATCACCAATTTGTAGGAACTCTCTTGAGCTCACATTTGTATGGTCCTCTTTTAGGTCAAAATCAATAAAAACATGTCTCATGTCGTAGGCACCAATACAAATAAAATCAATTGAGCATCTGGTTCGAATGAACTTACAAACAATAGTCAGTACATATGCACGTTGAGGCTAAGAGTTTGTTTTCTTCTTCCGTAAACACCACCACCGGTTTCCCTTCATAGAGTTAGTAGGGCCTTGATGAAAGTAGAATTCTTTTTGGGGGGATTGCAGAAGCATTACCCAGAACATTAACATATGAATTTGATTGTTATAACTCGAAACATGCAGTGTTGTTAACCCCAGAATTGAGGTTCAAAAGATGATGGTGTCTATACAAACGAACTAAGAGCACATGACGGCATCTGAGGCGCGTTCTGTTTGGCCATAACGGATATTTTGTGAAAATTGCTTTCATGCAATGATCTCCATTCTCTCTTTCTCTTTCTCTTTCAAGATGACATAAATGGTAATTCGGGTTAAACTATGGACATTGTGACCAAAGAAAGCTTAATAGATGGTTTTAGTCTTTTTAAAATAATTTCATTTCCTCTTTACATGAACTCTAGTGAAAGCATGTTCTCCGACGAAGCAACAGAACCCACGCGACATAGATCTGGCCGGAGGAGTTCGAATATCTTGTCCTCCGCCGATTAAGTTCTACACCGGCGGGTTTAGAAACTACTTCATCTAGATCTAATAGTGTCATGCCCCAAACCCGACCCTGGACGTAACAAGCATATGATGCTATGAACAACACCGAAAGCACCTTATGAATTAATACTATCAAGTCCCTGCTTAGTCTTTCATTAATAATTTCAATTGAGTTATAAATAACTAAGTAAAAGATCATGGTGACGATATATGAAATAAAATAAGCGGAAGTCTGAAATAAATAAGTTGTCAAAACATAGTAACACCTATGAGAGTCGAATAACGACTTCAACCAATACCCACAAAACAACGTCTATCTATGGAGCCTCTAAGATGAAAAAGGAAATAGTCTAACTTTAGGATGCAGCCTGAAAACTAATGCTAATAAAATAAAGATAGAATGGTGCCCCATGAACAATCATGTGGGCTCACCGAATAGTCTCAAAAGCAGCAAGTTCTTCTAAGTCATAGGTGTATCACGAACATGCTCTTCTTCGTTACCCGACACACCATCAAAAACAACAATGATATGCATGAGTACTAGATACTCAGTTAGTGTCTTCGGGACAATGGTTAATAGCAAAATATATAAGTAATAAGTTTAATTAAAACAATGTTGAGAAACAGTTCAAAACAAATGATAACATCTCATGAACGTCCAGTATAAGTCAATGATAAATATATAATCACTTTGAATCCTTAAGTCATTTTCATTACCTTAAGTTTTTTCAAAACAGTTCAAAATCTCAAAGATATAGTAAGCCAGTAAACTTAGTGAAATCATCAAGGAAGAAACCAATAACAAAGAACATAACAAGCTTAGCTCATTTACCTTTTATCATATTAAGTCTTCACTTATGAACCCAGAATCATCAACAAGCCAACTTATGGTAACCAAAGAATCAACACATGCCAACTCACGGGTGAACAATCAATCGATGCATGGGGGTTACCATCCCTCGGAGGCTAATCATCCTCTGAACTAGAACAGTAATAGATACATCAGGGTTAGTTTCCCACAGAGGCTAACTGTCCTCTAGACTAGCATAGCAATATATGCACCGAGCTACACACCTAGGAGGTCAATCGTCATCTGGACTGATACAACAATACTCGTATGATACATTAGGATCCATAATGGCTAATCATCCTCTGGACTAGCACAACTTGCCCTTACAGGCCCAAACACAAACAAATATAAGTCATGGCATGAAAGCCGAATAGTTCATTATGAATTATGTTCATCATCCTGTTAGTAGGGGTACATCAAGTCATTCATAGGTTTAGGAACCATGTTCAAATTATTAAATAATTTTCAACTTCAACGAAACATATTCATAGGGAAAAACACATAAAATATCCAAGCTTCTGAAATGAAGTTTAAAACGTCCCTTATAGGGGTAAATCATGTTCAAAGTCCAAAGCTTTATAAATCAGTTTCAACAATCATTTGATAGGAAAAATCACTAATACATATGTATAGCATGATACCCTTAAGGTTCCATGAGATCTTGTCCCTTACGCACATGAAACATTGCCAAAGAAACCATTTTTAAAGGTCGAAAAGTATGTTAAAAAAAGAGACATACAAATCATATTTATAGTCAAAAGGATTTTTAAAAAAGGCATACCTTGATTCCTGCTAAATATAGAAAAAAAATTCCTCGACGTTCAATAATTGCTCTACAACTGATAAGGATGATAAAGATTAGAACTTTAATCGTTTCTACGAGCTTTTCTTAATATTCAGAAACTAGGGTTTTTCAAAGCCTTAAAAACTTGTTTTTGAACCTCATATGAATCACTTGTAGATTAGAATCGCGTAGTATAATCTATACTAGCCTAAAAGACATCAATGAAATCAGAGAAACCGATGTTCATACCTTTTAGATGAAGTTCTACTCGTTCCTCCGTCTCCTCTCTTTATTTTTCAAGAATCTAGTTTCGGATAAATGAACTAAGGTTAATTTGATGTTAGATCAATGTAATAATGATGGGAATTGACCAATAACTTACCTTAGATGTTTTGGGAAAGTCTTAGAGTTGTTTTCTCTCAAACAGTTGCCCAAAATGAAGTGGGGGTGAGTTATAACGAAGTTAGGCTTTAAAAATGTCACGCCACCATACGATCGTGCACCTGGAAGGCCTGAATGCGCAGTGATCGTGCACCAAAGGCAGTACACTGCCTTGTGCGCGCGATCGCGCACCTATCGCATAGACTACGTAATGCCCAGTAAAATGGGCATAACTCCTATAACAGAGCTTTGATTGAGATCCATAATATATGGTTGGAAATATATTTCAAAGACTTACAACTTTCACATATTGAGTTTTCTCACATTCTTAACGCAACTATCCGAAAACTAGGCATAAGTGTAATGTAACTCAGACTTAGATGAATTTAAGAGCTCTTACGAACTTCACTATTTGGTTTGACTTCAAAACGACTATCTATCACCTGAATTCATCCCGAAGGTATTCACATAACTATAATATGATACGTCAACACTTATGTAATTCATTCACACCTATTCCGAATTTACGAAGTGTTACAAGTAGCTTTGGTAGCTCGCTTGAGAGTGATAGATCTGAAACTTTCTAGCACTTACGAATCGAGATCTAGTAGCTCTGATAGCTCGCCAAATATGATAGATCTAAATCTTTACGACACTTACGAATCGAGATCTAACTCCGGTAGCTTTATGGCACTTACGAATTCAAGCCACCGACGAAGCAGTAGGAGAAGAAGAATTGGAAGGCGGGGTGGCGAAAACCAGATCCGATAGAAGATCGTGAAAGAAAAGGTGGGGGCGGCAACGTAAACCAGATTCGGGGGAAGAAGAGGCGTAGGGTTCTGCTTTGGATCGTACTGTCTAGATTTGGCATTAATTTGATCCAAAAGTCCAATTTGGATACTTTGTATAAAGTAGTGTTAAATTTGTCTTATTTTATCCCTAAAATGGCACGTGGTGTCCTCTTCCCGCTAGCAATTTCAACCCGTATTTAGAAAATCAGCGCATTTTATCCACATTTTAATGAATTGGATCACTTGTATTTTAGTTGGGTAAATATGGACATCAATCTATTTTAACCCATAAAATATAGGCAAATATGAATAAAATATGAGTATTTGTATATGAATTCACTAGACCCAATAACATATCATTTTCATCAAAATATGAGAAAATGTTTTCCTTAAAAATTTTAGAAAAAACATTCTCTAGATCAATAAAATATATCAGCGCACCTCCAACTCCACCCACAGCACCCCACATCTCCACCACCCCACCTACCTACCGCACTACACCACCTCATGTTCCACCACCTACATCTACCCCCACCCCTTCCCGTACTCACCACACTCACCTCTATGCCACCCTTTACTCTCCCCTCCCACCTACCTCTTACCACCCACATACCCCAACCGACCTACCCCCACCTTCCAAATTTTTATTTTATATATTTATTTTACTTTTATAAATAAATTATAAAAAGTGGAAAGAAATTTCTTATCCCGCACACCACGCTACCCCCCCCTCCGAATTTTTATTTCATATATTTTCCTTTTATAAAAATGAGAAACTTTTTCTTATCCATCCCCCACACACACACACCCCACCCCCATCACCACCACCACCCCCGCCCCTGACCCCACTCCCACCCCCGAGTTTTCTATATCATATACTCCCTCCGTCTCAATTTAAGTGTCATATTTTTATTTTTGGTTTGTTACAAAAAAAAGTGCATCTTTCGATATTTAGTAAGTTGACAATTCAAACATTCTACATGGTAAATTTACAACCACAAGATAAGGACAATTTAGTACATTATACAATTTAGGACCACAAGATTCAAAAGTCTCTCTTTGTTTCTTAAACTCTGTGCCTAGTCAAACTACGACACTTAAAATGGGACGGAGGAAGAATTTAATTATAATATTTAAAAAAATTAATTTAATTTGAGTAAAAAATATTATAAATATTACACTTATATAATATGGCTTAACCCATAACCAACCAACCAATTTATCACACAATTCATATTTTACCCATATGAAATATGAGCGGGTTGAATCCTACCCATTTTTATTCAACTCATTTACAATCCGACCAAACCTGCCCATTTGCCACAACTACCTATAAATACGCACCCAAATGAGAAAAGATTTTAGGAGTGCAACGCTCAAATCATGAGAAGGGGGGAACCACCACTTTGGCGGACATGTGAAGCCTTGTATGAGTTTCCCTAACAAAAAAAGTCCTATCAACTTGTTCCGACGTATGATAATGAGATCTTGAACTTGGAGTACGTTTGGGTTAGCTAATTATAAATAGTTGATAGATTTAAATGAGAAAAAATATTCTAAAATGCTAGAAAATATTTTTAAGTGTTGAAATTGATTTTATAAATAAACAGCTACACCTGTGTATTTGTCGGAAAATGTTGAAATTGTTAATGAGTAGTTAATTGTTTGATAAAAAAAAGTGTTGTTCTTTTGTTAGAATAACTAAAACACCTTTAAAGTAATGGCAAAAAATTATAACTTTAAAAATATTTTTGTAAAGAAAAAGAAGGACGACGAATACAGGGTGATATGAAGTTAGGAATCTCATTTTGGGAATAATATTTTCAGAATTAGAAAAAATATGTATAAAATAGTAAAATATTTGATCAAATTAAAATTGCTTATGAACTGAAAAGTTTTTGACATATTTTGGCTTATAGGCACTTTGATATTTACAAGCGCGTAGATAAACTTTGATCTTATTTCACCATCGAGATAGGAATGTTTGGTACGAAAGAAAATATTTTTTTTAAAAAAATCATTTTCTGACAGCTAAACATCCAAATCAAAAATATATTTACTTCAAAAAGTGAAAAATGACTTTATTTTCTTTTGTTTTTCTTTGATAGTCTATTTAAAATAGTTTGACTTTTAGAATGTTGGACAGAGAGGCAAAGCTTCTTATGAAAATATTTTCCTTTCATACGAAGCACACCATAGTATGGGTGGGGCATGGTACAATATTGAAATGGAGTGTGGTACGGTATTGAAAATTTTAATTTAGTAATTTCAAATTTCAATTTTTTAAAATATTATGCCGTTATCGACCAAATTAATTTGGTATTGTCCGATATTTTGAAGGCGATTTAGATATTTAGTGGTATAGTAAAGCAGTAATTGTAGTTTATTTGACTTCGATTTACATATACATACAATGGAGCATTATGACTTCGGCTTTTCAAGAAACGTATCAATTATATCATACTAACACTTTACATGAATATAAAAATATTCAAAGAGTACAAGAAATTCCCTTCGTTAATCAATTACACAATATGGGCATTTCAATCAAGATAGTAGTCAAAGTTTCGACTCTAAACAGTTAGTTTTGTACTAAAACTAATATATCTACTACTTACATTATATTTAAGGGACAGTGTAAATGATAGAGAATATATTAATATTCTCCATATATTTTGTAATTATTATTTTAGTGTAATTATGTAACGTAGAGATCCTTCTCCAATTAGGTTTGTAAATTGTAAATACCTATAAATATTGCATTAATGAGAACCCTCCAACCAAGGAGAATTACATTATTCTACACGGTATCAAGAATCAAACCCTAACACCCTAAAATTATTTCTCCCCTCCCTCCCTCTCTCTTTCCGGCGGCAACCCCCCCAAACCCTAAAGAATTTTCGCCGCCCCTCCCCTCTCTTCCCAAATTTCTGGCGGCAACATGGGTTCTCATGGTTCCTCTCCTCCACACAAGATGTCACACATTCTCATCCTCCCTCCTCTTCTACCAACCCCTTCCATCCAGCCTTTGCCGTCACAAATATCAAGAACTTTATCCCTTTAGTTCTTGATCAAGAGGATGGTCAATACTTGTCGTGGGTTGAACTATTTCGGATTCATGCTTGTGCTTAAAATGTCCTTAATCACATTGACGCCTCCACCCCCGTCCAGCCGACATTGACAACCCAACGTGGAAGCGCCTCGATGCAATAGTCAAACAATGGATATATGACACCATATCTAAGGATTTACTTCATACCATTATGAAAACAGGTGCTTCGGCTCACGACTTATAGACGAGGCTAGAAGAAATCTTTCTAGACAACAAACATACACGTGTCGTGTATTTGGAGGAACAATTTAACAACATCCGTATTGAGAATTTTGCTAACATGTCAGACTATTGTAAACAACCTAAATTAGTTGCAGATCAAATGTCTAATGTTGGCACTCTGATTTCCGACACAAAGATGGTGCTGCAACTTATTAATGGGTTGCCGAAAGGTGAGTACCATACATTTGCGATGATGATCCAGCAAGCTGACCCACTCCCTAGCTTCAACAAGGCCCGATCACAGTTGCTATTGGACGAGACTAGACGTGCCAAACAAGACGAACATAATCAGAAGGCGTTAGTAGTAGACGCACCACTGACCACCCTTGCACCCGCCGAACCACCACAATCAGCGCGGCGGCTGAGGCGGTGGCAAAGGTCGAGCCCGAGGCAACAACCGCGGCGGCAGGAGAAGAGGCCGAGGGTGCCGACCCAATTTCGATGGCCAGCCACGACATGCCCAGTCTCCATAGCCCGTAGGCTAGCCCAATGTCGTGGCCTACCCCCAGAATTTGGGCCTCACCCCTTTGCCCTTACCCCAACCAACCCGGCACAACACCCAAGTCACACGGGTCAGTCACACCAGGCATACCTGTCCATGATCCAACAGCAACAGCATGCATACGGTCTTATGTAAACACCTAGGAGGTCAATCGTCATCTGTAAAGTAGATATCCTTCTCCAATTAGGTTTGTAAATTGTAAACATCTATAAATATTGCATTAATGAGAAGCATCCAACTAAGGAGAATTACAATATTCTACCGTAAAGAGTTTTGTACTCTTTAGTTACATTGTAACTATATGGTTAATTTGCTAACTAAAGGGTTTGCTCCTTCAAATATGCCCTCATATTTGCTACTTATTACTTCATATACTAAAGTATGTTTTAATAAAAGGAAAAGGGTCAAATATACTCCTCTACTTTAGTTTATTAGTCAATTTTATCCTCCGTTAGCGAAAGTGATCAAATATACCCCTCGGTTATAAGTTGGGGCCAAATATACTCTTACTGTTAGCAAAGTATACATTTTTTTTAAAATCAGGAAAATAGGATTTTTTTTAATTAAAAAATATGTAAAGTGTTTTTTAAAAAAAATAGGTGTCCTAAAATTATTATTTTTTAAATCTGGATTAATTTTAAAAACAAATCTGAAAAAAACTAATTTAAAAAAAATCAAAATTTTTAATAAAAAATCCAAATTTTCAGAATATTTTTTGTAAAAAACGAGTTTTATAAAATCAAGAAAATTTCATATTTTTAATAAAATCCATTTTTTCCAGATTTGTTTTACTTAAAAAAATCAATTTTCCATATTGTTTTTTTTTAAATTAACGTAGGCACCACATAGAATAAGTTAAATGCTAGATGTCACCCAAATTATACACATATTATATAGGGAAATATACACTAATACGCCTCATTTTTAACATGTTATATAGGTATTTAATTTATTCTATATAACATTTAACTTATCTGCATGACAATTTCTTTAAAAAATAATCTGGAAAATTGATTTTTCTAATTAGAATAAATCTGGAAAAAATGGATTTTATTAAAAATATGATATATTCTTGATTTTATAAAAATCATTTTTAAAAAAAATATTCTGGAAATTGGATTTTTCTATAAAAAATCTGGAATTTTTTTTAAATCCATTTTTTCAGATTTATTTTTAAAATTAATCTAGATTTTAAAAAAGATTTTTTGGACACTTTACTTTTAAAAAAATACTTACAGTTTTCTAGGTTAAAAAAATTATTCAAAATATTTTTCAGTTCAATTTTTTAGAATATTTTTTTAAAAAGGGTATTTTTGAATACTTTGTTAACGGTAGTGGTATATTTGGTTCCAACTTGTAATGGGAGGGATATATTTGTCTACTTTCGCTAATGAATGACAAAGTTAATTAATAAACTAAAGTAGAAAGATATATTTGAACCTTTTCCCTTTAATAAATCAAGATACTTTCCATCCCTTTTTGATAATACATAGCACTTTAGATTAACCTATTCTATATCTTATTTTTGCCCCTACTTTATTTCTTTTTACTTAGGTTGCACATTCAATTTGATTAATATAATAAACTTTGAACTCTTTAAAAATGGTTGAGAAGTTGTGACTGGTCACGATATCATCTAATAAAAATAACTATGCATAAAGACAATCTGAAATGATGATAATAACAACTTTGAAGAACTCATTTGGTACTTGGAGAGTACTCCGTCGATGAAATGGACCGGTTCTTGCTCCTTAAAAAGCTCAACGTTCTGGACTTGGTCTTCACGCTGCTTCCTCTCCAAGTTTTGACTGTTTCTTTTACCACGTTTTAAACACAGCATCATTGTTAGCTTGCCTAGGTCATTTTTTACTCACAGTAACACAACCTGTTTTGGCCGAAAGAATAGGCAAAATCGTTACAGAGATGTTGTCAGGAATGTTGTCACAACATCGCAGGCAACATTCTAACTTTCATAAGATATTGTCCTGAGCATTTACAGATGTTGTCACAACATCCATCCAACATCAACAATACTAAACCGTGGTATCAAAAAAAAATTGATTTCGGTATAGTAATCTAATATCTACTGTACCATGTCCACTCCTACACCCTAGGTTTAGCCTAAGTTGGAATTTATTCATGCACTTACTTTTTGCAAAGGTGTCTACTTTTTCCCTTGAGGAACATATAATTACCACAAGAAAGTTGTATGTTTTTATGTGTTGCTCAAAATTCCTAGAAAATCTAGTCACTGCGAGAATTGCAGAACGTAGCAGTATAGTTTTGCAAATATGAAAGTTACCTAGAGTGTCAAATAAACCAAGTGAAACAGCTCTGATATTCAGCATCAAACACTTATTGTATCAAGTGTTGGCTCTGATACCACTTGTTGGGTCCGGTGCTACGGATAAGCAAGAATGTGTAAGAATAAACTCGTAACAGCTAGAACAATTAAAATAGTTTCTGGATGTTGCCTTCAATGTTGTGTCAACATCTGAGGCAACATTGTGATAAAACAGTTATAAACCTTTATAGAGTAAATGCAGCGGAAAAGTAAAGAGACACAAGGTTTATATTTTCAAGGGTATATATTAATATATTCCTTGATGGTCAATGACCAAAGAATTGTATAAATTATATACAATTACAAATAAATTTCTTTTTACAAGATTGAACAATAAATGCGAAAAAAAATTACAAACAAAAGTAAAGTCGTAGATGACTTCAGCCTAAAGTTAAAAGATCTAAAAAGACAAATACAACATCTTCATTACTATTAATTGAAATATAAGCTTGATCTAGAATATGGGCAGCAATAGTAACGTATGACTAGATGTTGTTATACTACTTTAGGCTAAGTGTGTTGATCCAGTTTCTAAGGTGAATATGCGAGAGCTCTCTTGGTAATTCTTCTCGTTTAATTCTGGATATCGATACTCTGAAGTTCCCCTCTATTTATAGTGTGAAACTTCCCTTGAAATCCTCACTGGTTGGTTGAGGAGGCTGAGTAAAAGAAGGCTTCAGATTAGACCGGTTCTTGCTCCTTAAAAAGCTCAACGTTCTGGACTTGGTCTTCACGCTGCTTCCTCTCCAAGCTTTGACTGTTTCTTTTACCACGGTTTAAACACAGCATCATTGTTAGCTTGCCTAGGTCATTTTTTACTCACAGTAACACAAACTGTTTTGGCCGAAAGAATAGGCAAAATCGTTATAGAGATGTTGTCAGGAATGTTGTCACAACATCGCAGGCAACATTCTTATTTTTATAAGATGTTGTCCTGAGCATTTACAGATGTTGTCACAACATCCATCCAACATCAACAATACTTAAACCGTTGTATCAAAAAAAAATTGATTTCGGTATAGTAATCTAATATTTAGTGTACCATGTCCACTCCTACACCCTAGGTTTAGCCTAAGTTGGAATTTATTCATGCACTTACTTTTTGCAAAGGTGTCTGCTTTTTCCCTTATGGAACATATTAATTACCACAAGAAAGTTGTATGTTTTTATGTGTTGCTCAAAATTCCTAGAAAATCTAGTCACTGCGAGAATTGCAGAACGTAGCAGTATAGTTTTGCAAATATGAAAGTTACCTAGAGTGTCAAATAAACCAAGTGAAACAGCTCTTATCTTTCACTAATGGTCTCACCATTTTCTAGTAGTAGTAGTTCGCGCGAGGGACTATCCTTTCTATCGCTTGCCCTTGCCTTTCACTCTCATTTGGTCTCTTTCTTCTAGAAAATAAAGCGAAGCAAAGCGCATGGCAAAGAAGCGACGGTGTTGCCCCTTCCACTCGGCCTTTCTTCGCTGTGTGAATAAGGTCTTAGTCTGTATGGGCATTCTGGGCAGGCCGCAATAAGTCGCTAGTCGAAGGTTTAGACCTTGTCACTTGAAACTTTTAAACAATCTTTTAGAAAACCTTTAATAATAACAGTTATTTGACTAAAGTACCCTTTATTATTTGATCTCTCAATTTTTTTAACTTCTTTCTATAACAATTATTATAGAAGTGTAAAATTGAAAAAGCAAATTAACTCTTGGCAGAAAATCACCCCCTCCTGCGTGATAATAAGCTTTTGTTATGAAGAGCATTCCGTGATGAAAAAATAAGATGATTCACATACATGATAAGAGAGTGTACATATACACACAAACAAAATAAGCAGGGATTTCTATGACGATGGGAAGGAAAAAGTAGTAACCTGTCAGACTTCGATTTACTCATACCTACAATGGAGCATTATAACTTCGACTTTTCAAGAAACGTATCAATTATATCATACTAACACTTTACACACGTATAAAAATATTCAAAGAGTACAAATAATTTTCTTCGTTAATCAATAACACAAAAATGACAATTCAATCAAAATAGTAGTCAAAATTCCGACGTCTAAACAGTTAGTTTTGTACTAAAACTAATATATATCTACTATAATTATAATAAGAAAAAGGGTCAAATTTACCCTCCAAGTATGATTTATAGATTAAAATTGCCCAACGTTGAGTTATGGATCAAATTTGCTCCTCCCGTTAACATACTTGTTAAAATTACCCTTATTATGGATGGAAATGTGATTAGGTACCACAACACTTAAAATTTAGTCACGTCAGATCCATATAGGCTCCCAAACTCAATTCTCTTACCACATAACCGGTACATGTTTTCCTAGCACATAAATTCTTTCAACCCGATCCCATTGCAGAAACTTTAATGTTATCCTTAATAAATTCTTAGGAAAAGAGTCATATTCATCCTCCGTTAAAGTATGAGATCACATATGTCATTTCTGTTAGCAAAGTTGTCACATTTGCTCTCCGAAAATTCCACGTGGATGTCACATGAGATCCACGTGGAGGGTGGGACCCACCTTCCTCTTCAACAGCCACCGTCGCCGCTCACAACCCAGCCCTCACCCGAGATCTGCAGCAGCCACCTCTGCACCGTTACCCACATCAATCCGGTCACCGCCGCCGCTGCCTCCACCGACACCACAAACCTCCTCTATTTATCCTCTATTTATTTCAGTTGTTGGCAAAGCTACATACACTTTTGAAATCTTAAACTAAAGATTACATTTTTATTGATTTTCATTCAAGAGAAGAGCTAACGAAGTGGGTATGTTGAAAAAAATGTTTCATTGGAAATCTTGGTGGAGGTCTGTGTATAAGCAAAATCACATTATTTTGAAGTTGGGGTTTTCGATTCTCCTTGTGGGTCTTGCTTTTAGGCTTTTATTTTCAAGATCTGATGTGATTGTTGAATACAAATGAGAATGCAAATAAATTGTTAAAACAAAAAAACTCAGAGAAGCATACACTGCAGTTCATAATCCGTACTACATCACTAAAAATTATTGTAAAGGGGGTTAAGGTTTTCGTCTCACTAGAAAGAGTAGGAATCCCAGAGAAGAAAGCGAAAGAGACCATGGGTAAACTTACTACTAGATTTCGAAGGAGATAGATATCGCCGGAGGAGTTCGTCGGAAAAATAGATGATGGAGCTGTGTTTGTCTCTATCTCTATCGTCTAAGGAGATGGAGATCTGATGCGATTGTTGAGGTGGAGGCGGCGGTGGTGTGGCGATGCAGGTGGAGGCCGTGGTGGAGGTGTGAGGGTTTGCCGGTAGGTGGATGATGGCGACGGGTTGGTGACGGGTTTTGGGCGTCAGGCGGTGTCGGTGTGAGGGTTTGCCGGTGGGTGGATGATGGCGACGGGTTGTGAGTGTCGGTGGTGACTGGATTGACGTAGGTGAGAGGTGGCGGGTGAGGGCTGGGTTATGAGTGGCGGTAGAGGCAGCGGTGGCTGTTGAAGAGGAAGGTAGGTTCACCCTCCACGTGGATCCCATGTGTCATCCACATGTAATTTCCAGGGCAAAGGCAAATATGACCCTTTTTTCGAAAGTTGAATAGCAAATATGACCTTTTTTCTAAATTCTTTCTAACCCCGTTCAACCTGAGGTTGTTTGGGAGCAATTAAACTTAGAAAAGACTGAAAACTGTGACAAGTCCTGAGTTTAGTTTCTCTGCTGCTGGGCTTTTGTTTCCGTATCATCTTGGGGTTGCTAAGCTTTTCATTGAGAAGGATTATATCAAGGTTTGACATATTCTGTATATTACCTTTTCAGTATTGCGTTGTTGAAGATTGCTGCTTATGTTTTCTTGGTTCTGTAGTTAATTAAGTAAACTATTCTCAAAAGATACAAACTTTCTTCGACTTTGGGGGTGGGGGGTGGGTGAGAGTGGAGATGAATCACGATTTTGTAGTAGTTGAGTTCCTCTAAATACGAAAGAATGTTGCTTGTGCTCCTTACCCATTATATTTTTTGGTTAGTGAATTGATAGCCTGAATAGAGCAAAATGGGTAACGATTACTCAGATGTTGAAGACTTGCTTTTTTGTTTTCTTGGTTCTGCAGTTGATCAAGTAAACTATTCTCAAAATAAAATATTTATGTGCTGAGAAAACAAATACAGGTTATGGGTTAAAAAAATTGGATTTGGGAGCCTATATGGATCTGACATGGCTAAATTTTAAGTGTTGTGGCACCTAGTCACACTTCCATCCATAAGGAGGACAATTTTAACAAGTATGTTAACAGGAAGAGCAAATTTGATCCCTAACTAACAAAGGGCGATTTTAATCTATAAACCATATTTGGAGGGTAAATTTGACCCTTTTTCATTATAATAATATATATGAATTATATATGTAAAGATATACTTTGATATGATATTCATTCAAGATTTCCTTTATAGATATTGAATATCATACCGAATACCAAAATAATTTAAAATACATATCAAATACCATAATACGGTATCAAAAATTTTGATTTCAGTATAGTAATCTAATATCTACCGTACCATGTCCACCCCTACACCCTAGGTTTAGCCTAAGTTGGAATTTATTCATGCACTTACTTTTTGCAAAGCTGTCTGCTTTTTCCCTTGTGGACATATTAATTACCACAAGAAAGTTGTATGTTTTTATGTGTTCCTCAAAAATTTCTAAAAAATCGAGTCACTGCTAAGGGTCGAGAATTGCAGAACGTAGCAGTGGAATTTTGCAAATATGAAAGTTACCTTGGGTGTCAAATAAACCAGGTGATGAAAAATAAGATGATTCACATACATGTTAAGAGAATGTACATATATACAGGCAAAATAAGCAGGGATCTCTATGACGATGGGAAGGAAAAAGCCTGCCTTTGTAAGGCAACAAAATTGGTAAGGATTAGCAGTAGAAATAAATATCTTACCCATCGGTCTCCCTATGATGAGCCATAGCAATTCTAATGACTTCAGTTGCATCCAAAATATCTCCCAGGTGCTAATCTAACCCTCCGACATATGAACATTCTACTAACTGGCCACAACAGACCAAATGCAGATAAAAGAGCCCTACCTGTATTAGAGATTAAACAGATATCTAAGATCTTCTACAGTTAGTCGACTAGCCGTGCCTCCACTTTTATCTTCACCAAAGGCAGATGCCACCATATTTCTCTTGTCCTCCTGAAATTATAAGACCGATATTGAAGTCTGGATTAAACATCGATGAACACCACATAAGATACGTGTGCATGTGACTGCATAAGAGGAGCCAGCAAATTTAGAGCCAAAGTCTTCCAAATAATCTAAATCATGAAAGTCACCATTCTGTGTTTCAACAAAGTCTCGCGAAGTGTTGGTTTCTAAAATGGAAGAAAAATCAAATTACAGAAGAAAACTGATGGAAGATAGTAGGTGAGTAAATACAAGGACAATAATCACAATAATAACACAGGAAAAAAGAAAAGGACGGGATTTGAGAAGGCTGGAGGGAAGAATCAGACGAACTTATGCAACTTTCACTCATCAAGCAATTTCACTTGGACCTCCTCGAGAACCATGAATCTAGCCTAAAATTGCATCATGCCATAAAAATGGGTGGTTCAACCAAATAACAAATAAAAAAATGTGGGGTTCAACAGATAGAGCGAGAGGGTATAAAGTGAGAGGTAAACCTGTAGAGCTAGAATTCGATCTTCAACTGTGTCTTTGACAGTTAAACGAGACACATTGACTGCACGAGTTTGTCCTATTCTGTGAGCTCGATCAATAGCTTGATCTTCAGTGGTTGGATTCCACCAAAGGTCCAGAAGAATTACATGAGAAGCTGCCACCATATTTAGACCAAGATTTCCAGCTTTTAGTGACATCAACATGACAGTTACCTGCAAAAGAACATATTCTTGAATTCGAAAATACAATAAGGTCCAAGTGAAAGAAACGGTTAGATGGGGAAATCCAGAGTATGCAATTAAAAACTTGAAGACAAAGCACTACCTTGCAGCACTGGTACTTCAATGTAGTGCTAAAGGAATGACAACATAAAGCTTTTAGTCCACCTCACTTTGTTAAGTGTTTCATGAAGCCATACATACAGTAATTACTAAACTAAATTTAGTGAGCATGGTGGTTGAAAAAGGTACTCCTTGTCAGTATAAAGGGCGGTTATAAGAAAAAGTTCATTCGAATTCTTAGAATGAATGCATGCATGACAAGGCTATATCAGAAAAATTGACAAACATAATTTCCTGAAGTTCATATGTACGGACGGGTGGGCATATAACCGAAAAACTGATCGAACCAAAAATTTCAGTTTTTTCGTTTTTGGTTTTCGGTTTATTCAGTTGGTTCACTATTAACTTTTTTTCTAACTTCTGTTTTTCATTTCGGTTGTCGGTTTCAATGATTCGGTATTTGAGTATTTCGGTTATAACTGAAAAACTGAAGATTGTAAATTCAGTTCTGAGCCCCTTTAGGTGGTAATGTTATTTACTCAATTGCTGCTGTGGACTACTTGCAAGCTGTTGTCCCCCCTCTTTGAGCCTACTCCTTCACCTCTGTGAAGATGCATGCTGGTCTATTTTATGCTTTGTATATTTGCAAATGTACGAAGAAAGCAGATTCAGTACTTGATATAAATAAATTGTTACATCTTCCATTTCATTTTTAGATGCTTCATTCTTTTATTTCGTTCATAGTGGTGTGACCTTTTCTCCACACTTCTGTCTGTTAATGGTGTTAAACTGCATTTCCAGATATAGAAGTTCGAAATGGAGTCAAACCGGAAAACTGAACCGACAACAGATCGAATCAAACATTCAAACCCGAAGAAACTGAAACACCAAACTGAATTTTAGGAAAACCAAACCAAAGCCCACCCCTAACTGACATATCCTGAATGGTATATGGTAGTAAATTATCTAGTCATGAACATATTCAAGGTTAGATCATATCTTACCGTCAAACAGTAATCCTGGCAGCCCTACAACAGTTTAGGTAAACTATCTTTGTTGAGCAATGGACTAGGAAGAAGGTACTCCTTGTAAGTATAAAAAGAATTTTCGAGTTAACTGACTTAAATGCTTACATGATATGCAAGCATGACAATGGCATAGCTATACACAATTTTAGGCGAAGATATGATAACATGATATCTTGCCCTATCCGTATTTGGAATTGCTACCTCCTATACTTCCTCACTTATTCACAAAGGACAACCAGATAAGGAATGGCAAAAAAAAGTGGAGTAGAAACTTTCAACATACAACAGTCGAGGAGAGATTCAGCACTGAGCAAAATGTAACAATAAGTTCACCATACCCAACACTCTAAAGCTGTAAAACAGACCGTGCTGAATGAGTTTTTGGTTTTGAACGCAAGTACTAAAAAGCTCAATACCTTATAGTTCACTTGAAATAAAAGACATTTTCATTGGTGGCTGATTATTTAAGAAGGGGTGAACGGGGTGTCACAAGGGATATTAGTTTTAGGAGGGCTTGGGACCATGTGGGATATTAATTTCAGGAGAGCCATATATCGATATGAAGGGGAAGAGGTTGAGGATTTTTGCTTCGGATAATGGTTGAGATTTCTCATAGAAGAACATGTCAACATGTAGTAGTGACTAGGGATAGATGAAGATAAGATGATACGGAGGAATCAAGGGTGAAATCTTTCAGGATGAACTCAGTTTAGATGGAGTTACTAGTAGTGGAGTTGAGGGGAGCATATTTGAAATACCAAGGCATCAAAGAAAGTAGCTTTAAAAAAATTAGAAACTGAGAACCTAGTGTGAAGTGCAGATGTAATCTGATCAGCAGATGATCTCAGAAAGCGAAACTTTTTTTTGCGAGTTAGTGTTGGCGCTGCTTGTGCGAGAAGTTTGGAAATAGATCACCTTCTATTGCTACACAGATCCAAAGCTATGTATGGACCATGAACAGATAACAAAGTTTGTCGAGTTAAAAGGGTTCAAATGATTGGCAAGTAAAGTAAGGCAACTTGGACGATCTTTGGCTTATTTGGATGGAAATAAAGAGCAGAGTGTTCGATAATAGCTAGATGATGTTAGGAGTATTAAACATTCTTACTTCATCAACTTTTCTATGTTGCAAAGAAGTTAACTCCCTTTTGTATAGAGAGCTGGGATAACTTGATAGGAGATAGGTTGAAAATTAAATCCATAGTGTATATTTTTCCAATACACCGCCTTGTTCCAATATTAATGAAATTATTGTTTTATCAAAACAAAAAATGCTGGCCATTTTGAAATATCTAAGAGATTACTGCACAACAAGCATACAAGAAAAGGCCAACCTCAGGATTTGTGTTGAACTCTTTGACAGCTCTGTCTCTAGCAGCAAGAGACATTGTACCATCAAGCCTCTCATAGTGAAAACCAGACTGGTTCAAAGCACGCTCAACCAAGTTTAACATGCCTGTCCACTGAGAGAAGACAATGGCTTTTATCGGCCCCTTGGCTTGCGATTCTGAATCTCCTATTCCCAGATTTGATGAATCGCCATTGCATTGCTCCAAGATATCTGATTCTAAATAGGGATCCTTTGACTTACAACATGACTCAAGAATTTCAATAGCAGTTCTTATCTTAGAAGAACTGTACTCATTTTCCATGATGGATCTCTCATCAAATTCAGACAAGCCAGAAGGATCACCATTGACATCATGTGATATACATTTTTTAAGGGTAGCTATAGAATATACAGCCTCGGGACCAAGTTGTTCTCTGCATCCAGGTGTAGGACATGTATTATCTTCCCCAGTTAAATAATCTGATACACATTGATTGCAGAATACGTGTCCGCACATGGTAACAACTGCATCTTCAGGCACATCCTGTGGAAATAATAACAGTAGACATCAAACTAGTTTGTACTATGACAGTTGTACCACGATAAAGACTGTCATAACTATAAAACAAAATAATAAAAACAAACTGACAGACAAGAAATACGATACTAGAGAGTGCACTTTAAAGTGACTTTCAACTGAGCCAAACCAATGTAGATGCACATACGGTAATCCACTTAATCTTCAGATTTATTCAGATTTTCCTTTTACAAGGGAGAAAAGCACTTTGACTTCAAATGTTTCGACGGACAGCAATTTGAAGCTTGTTCAGAGATATGACAGCTCACTGCATTTTACTTGCCTGCGAACTTCTATTTACACCATTGATTTGCAATCATTAGTTGTATCTTTGAAGTTTAAGCTATTTGGTTAGGGAGGCCCCAGTTAGTTAGGGGGGTTTGGAGGAGATAATGAGAGGTTTTAGCTAACAACATGTTTTCAAGGGCAATGTAGACAGTTGAATTTAGCTTGTCAATAAGGTTAGTCATGATTGTTGGGAGAGTACCAAGTCTGGCTTCCTACTGAATCCGTGATCAAATAATCCATTTGTAGTCAAAGAAGAAGACGACATCTGCTACGAATCCCATACTGCTACTGCAGTCATTTCATATCAACACGGGAAGGGAAAATGGAGAATGCATGTAACATAGATAAGGGTTATTTTTTAATTTGAGGTGAATCATGATGGTTTTGACTGCCTAAGACTTGTATCTCAACTTGCACTTGTACTCTTGCCAAATAGATCAAGAATTCAAGAAATGAGAAGACCGCAAACTCTAACAATCAGAAGCAGACAGGGATAATAACCAAAGGGAACTTACATCGCATACGGAACACGTTGCTAAAGAAGTTTCCATTTGTTTCAAGAGATTCTCCACCATTTCCTCTGGGAGCTTCTTTGCCATCTCTGATGAAGCTCTTCCAACAGAATTGTAACTCTCCCTTTTGACAAGTTGTGGGTGGTCACAAGCCTGCCGAAGTCGCAGAAGCATCAATAAGATATTTGCATAGTTTTGCCTCACAGTTCCAGCTGCAGCATATGCCTGCAAGATGAGTACATCTTAATTAAAGATACACTGCTAGAGCTAGTGAAATCAGCTAAACAATAAAACAACAGAAGACTACTAGAAATCTCAACCTGCTCTGGAGGTCAAAATTCTACCAAATTGCTTCACAACTCAGAGGACTAAAAGCTTAGTCCTTAAAATGAAGTCTTATATATGTAATAGGATTCCGAAATACAAAGTGATGGCGGTGTGCTAAACATATCATGAGGATGAGAGAAAGGCTTCTTTCTTGTCACATCTCCATAATCAGATGACATCACGTCATATTCCCATCATCTATTTGATGTCTTCTTTGTTTCTTTTACTGAGCCCCAGATATGTAGCATAAAATTAACCAGATTGAACCAAATAAATGGACCCCAAATTCCCCAATATGTGTAGGACACAATCATAATGAAGATTACAGTTATGCTAATATACATCTTTCGCCACTTCATCATCAAAATATATTATATACTCGATAAAGAGCATATTCACATGTCTAATATCCAAATGCAATAAACATTCCATTCTTTTTCTGTTTTCTCCCGAGAATGAATTGAGTGAGGAGAAACGGGGACAATCCCATGTACAATAGAGAGAGAATTGAACTTATAACTTCTTATTTTAAAAAATGTAATATAGTTGAGGTAAGAAAGCCTCATACATAGGTATTGGACAAGAAAACCTTGATGTCCAAGAAAATATGAAGTCAGTTGATTTTTAGGGAAAGAAATCAAACTACAATTGAATATTTTTCCTTCTATAAAACTTTCTTTTGCTAATCCTAACCACATAAGAAATGGAGGACAACATTTTAACATTTGTTACTCGTCACTATATATATGTTGTTGCACGTGTATTTCGGGCCACGTAGAATTTGTTTGCATAAATACTAACATTTTAAAAAGCCTAAATATTTTACATAAAAACATGTGGGCGACAACCTTTAATAATTCCTTGAAATCTATACCTGGAAAGAACCTTACTTTTGATTAGGATCATCACCAATTGAACAATTGGCAGTTAAAACTGTGGGGATTTTGGTGACTTGCATAATAAATTATAGTAGGAGTTATAAAAAGGTCACAAACTATATATAGCTTTTACAAGAACTTGTACAAGGAAACTGAGAAGTGGAGGCCTGAATTACAGTTACATGAAGCTATAAGGATATCTACTGAGGAACAAGAGTGGTTGCAAAGACAATTTGATGAGACAGAGATACTGGAATGTATCAGATTGTGTGCTCTTGAGAAGGCACCAGGGCCTGATGGATTTCCCATGTCTTTCTACCTTACTTTCTGGGATCTCTTGAAAGATGACTTACAAAACACAATACAATACTTCCACGATCATCAGAGGTTTGAGAGAAGCTTCAATGCCACCTTCATAGCTCTTATTCCCAAAAAAGGAGGAGCTTCTGAGTTGAAGGATTTCAGACCAATAAGTCTTATCAGTGGAGTGTACAAGATTGTGGCAAAGTTATTGGCTGAAAGACTCAAGAAGGTAGTAAATAGTCTGGTGAACAAACATTAGATGGCTTTTATAAAAGGGAGGCAGATTATGGATGTTGCATTGATTGCAAGTGTGTTGATTCCAGACTTAAAGGTGATGATGCAGGTGTTATGTGCAAGCTAGATATAGAAAAGCATATGACCATGTAAACTGGAAGTTTTTGCTAAATCTTCTTAGACAAATGGGATTTGGTGAGAAATGGCTGAAATGGATAGAATTCTGCATAAAACTGTTAGGTTCCCTATTCTGGTGAATGGACACCCTGTGGGGTTTTTTCCTTCAAAAAGAGGGGCTAAGAAAGGGTGATCCACTACCTCCTTTTCTTTTTATTATGGCAATGGAAAGTTTTGACAGTATGATAAGGATAGTTGCAGACAAGGTGGATAAAAGGTTTTCAAATTGGAGACAGCAGGGGGCAGATAAAAGAACTATGTTATGACACAACGATATTTTGTGAACCAAAGGTGGAGCAGATTGAATACATCAGAATGATCCTGTTGATTTTTGAAGCTGCTTCAGGTTTGAAGGTCAACTGGGAAAAGACCAGTTTATTTCCTATAAAGGAGGTGCCCAACATTCAGTCTTGCAATCCTTTTGGGCTGCCTTTAGGTAGCAAGCACAAAGCTGAGGAAATTTGGGATGGCATAGTGGAGAAAACAGAAAAGAAACTGGCTAATGGAAGGCACAATATTTAACCTTGGGAGGAAGCCCTGTGCTTATCAACTCTGTTCTTGACTCTATTCCAACTTATGTAATGTCCTTATTTCCTTTACCTTCCAAGGTAAGGAAGAAATTGGATAAACTCAGAAGGGATTTCTGTGGCATTGGTCAAGTGGCAAACAACATTGCTAGGGAAAGAAAGGGGTGGGCTGGGAAATAGAAACTTGAGAATACACAATACCCTAATGCATTTGGTGGACAGTTTGGAGAGAAAGAAATGGGAGATGTTTTGAAAATACATCCAATTCCATTCAAAAAGTCAAATGGAATTGTATACTCCCTCCGTCCCAAAAAGATTGTCTTAGTTTGACTTGGCACGAAGTTTAAGAAATAAAGGAAGACTTTTGAAATGTGTGGTCCAAAAAAACCTTAGATATTTGTGTGGCTGTAAATCACCTCATAAAGTTAAATTGTTTCTAAATATAAAAATGTGTCAATCTCTTTGAAACAAAGTAAAAAGGAAAGTAAGACAATCTTTTTGGGACGGAGGGAGTAGTGTCTTTATTTTTGGTGTAAAGAGATAGGCTTAGAAGATATAGATCAACATGTAGAGTTATTAGGAGCACTGTAAGTATTTCCTTTGATTTGTGTTTGTCTCTTTTTGAAGGTCTCCAGCATGTAATGCTGAGGAATACAATATTACCAGTTTCAAAAAAAATATATATGTATGTATGTATGTATCGACTCTGAAAGCTGATGATAACATTGAAAAAAAGATTAAAAAATATTTGCAACACAAAAGACTACCTTTAAAGTGATTTTGTATATGGAGCTTAAATTCCTGTGGTGTAGAATTTATAAGTAGGAGTTATCTACTCTATATATTTCAGATTGCACGCCATGAGTTTTTATGCTAGAGTTCCTGATTGAAAGGATACTATAAGCTTCTATCAATGAACTAATCAGTCAACTACGCCTTAATCACAAATTAATTCGGGTCGACTACACAAATCTTCTATATACATTCTTTCTTTTCGAGCCCATTCCATTCCATCCCTTACTAAATAATATTTGTAAGAAAAATTAGGGTTTATTTAAAACTACAGTTTCTCCAAATTCATACTAACATACAAATCTGTGATCAAACTACAAACACTAAATTCCTGGCAAACAACATCAGCTACTATTGAATGGGAAAAAGGAAAGCGTCTAATAGGCTATTACTAATACTTGCAGACTTCAAAAAGTTGAGTTTTCCTCAGCAGAAATGGGAGAAATCAGTGCCATCCTCAATCACCAATCATTACATGTATCATGTGAAGCTCGAGAAGGTATGAATCAGAAATAGCAACCACAATTGTGATTAATACCACCTATTGTATACATTTAGCAGTTTATATCCCCAACTCTTACATGTCCCAAAATCTAAACAAAACAATTAAATTATGTTACACAGATGACTAGTGCATAAAGTATTGAAAGTAGCAGCTTTCTCAAAAAGCTTGTGATGGTCAAACAAAACATGCAACGTTATCAACCTATCATGAGGTGTAGCTATTTTCATGTTACAAGTCTTCTTTCTGAAGAAGCTCCCCCTGGTTTTTATCAATTTAAATATGCTTCTAATTCTCATAGTAGAGCATTCTTACATGTAGTTAGTCTTTACATCTTCAGGAAAAGAACATACCACGAGAGGTATAAGACATGCTAAAGACACAAATGGAATACGTTTCATATGGTTAAAATTACCTTTTAGGAGCCTTTTGATCAATCAAAAACTCAAATTCACAAACCACAACTTGAGAACTTAGTTTACATAGCACAAAATGTATTGCAAGGATTTCCTGAAACTTCTGTTAAACAAAAAACTCAAAGTCAATGACTAGAACATAAATACAAAAGATCTCCCCAGTTATTCAGCCTTCTGTTGAAGGGAAAACTCAAAGACTATGACTAGAACATTGAATTGTAAGAAAGTTGTCTGTGTTAAGTAAACACTACCCTTAAGTTAATTGAGAGAAATGTCATAAAAAAAAGGATGATGTGAAGCAGTGAATATTCTTTTCATCAATAATTGTCAGGTTTTGACACATCTATAGGGTTAGAGGCGGCAGACAGTGAGGCACCTTAAATTGTGATCGCGATTCTGCTTCTAATTTGTTATAGAATGCTCGTTCCTCGGCAGAGAAAGACACCTTCTTCAACTGTATAGTTTTTGGTGGTAAGGTTATAATTGGCTCACCATCAATCACGGTACCTAAATCAGTAAAATTCAGATAATGAGCTATACACAAAAATAACTGTTGAAGATCTAACTATGGAAGTAATTTAACAGACCTGTAATGAACACATGAGAGTGAATTAGGTTATAGCAAATCTGAAAGATTATAAATTGAACAAAAGAATATAAACCCCATTCAGACATACATGCAGGCACCAAATAGATGCATGGATAGTAAAATAAAATGTGATTTGAGAAAAAATGAATATAGAAAGCTGCTGCTGCATCAAGATCACTCTGTGGTCCATAGAGGAAAACTTCAGTACGGAGACTACAACAACATACACAGTGTAATCCCACAAGTGGGGTCTAGGGAGGTTAGGATGTGCGCACACCTTACCACCTTTGTGGGGTAGAGAGGCTGTTTCTTGTAGACCCTCGACTTAAAAGAAGTGTAATCAAAGCAGGATCAGTATGCAAACTATTTTGTAACAATTTGCCATTGTAACCAGTGTCAAAAGGAAAATGCATAAGGGAGGTAAATTATATTTGAAAATCCAGGGCTGTAGCAAGACCAAAAGGCTTAAATCCCACGATATTCTCATTTAGCAGTTCCTTTTACAAAAAAATACACTAAGATAACAAGAAGGAGAGGTCAATCGTTACCTTTTGTTCGCCGCAACATTATGGCCCTCAAAATTGCTTGAAGCTTCTTATACCCATTAATTGAGTTTATAGCAATCGGAAACTTAATTTGGCTGCAAAATGATTTATATTCCGCATAGGGATCATATCTCAGAAATCTGAAGTAGCTGAATAGTTCATCAATGGCATTTTGTATCGGTGTTCCAGATAAGCACCACCTACGTTTTGCTCTAAGGCTGCAGCATGCTCTAGCAACTTGTGTTCTATGATTCTTTATTGTCTGGGCTTCATCTAAAATCACCCTAAACCAACTGACTTTGGAAAGAGTACCACAATTAGGATGAAAGTCATCCAAATCAAATTCTTTTCTGCCCTTTTTTCCCCTCTTACTCAAGGATGGCTTTTTCCGCTTCTTACTTGAAGAGAAGTCCGAAGATATTCCGAATCTCTCTCCATTTTTTTGGTCATTGTCATCCTCTTCAGCTAAAGCTTGTTTAGGAACTTCATTTGTTACAATGGCATACGTAGTCAGGACCACATCATATTTTGCCAGTTCCGCCGGATTCTTAGTCCTACTACCTCCATGATAGACAAGAATAGATAGACTTGCGTCATCTATTACTTTCTCATCCAATTCCCGAGCCCATTGTCGAACAATACTTGCTGGACACACTACCAATGTACCAGCTGTTGGCCTCCTACGACGAAACCCTTTTGTAGACGTTCTTGCATCTGGAATCTCCTCAACACCATATATTTCTCCACACTGGTTTGTTTCCTGAGAAGCAGGAGCGACATTTTCATCATCATCATCCAAATTCAAGGCTTCGGCTTTAATAGCATCCAGATCTTTTGCTTTAGACTTATCCTGAGCTGACCTCTGCATCTGTATGAGGGCAATCATTGAAATAGTCTTACCAAGACCCTGTAACATAACAGAATAAACAACAGACATGATTAATACCAGCAGAAGTGCAAGAAGAAACTAAGCAGAATAAGGCCAACGGCATTATACTTGACCTGATCATCAGCCAGAATACCACCCGAACAATGTACACTACCAGTTTCTTTTTGAAGCATCCACGCCAAAGCAATTCTCTAAGGGAGGAAAAAATAGTTAGAACACATACTATAACAAGAAAATAAAAGGATATTTAAAGTAGCACAAGTAGACCTGGTGTCTTAGGAGAGAAACTGATAATAGACCTTCTGGCAAACGAGCTTCTACCTTAGGTTGGTTCAAATCCTGACAGAAAAGAACATGAGTATGTTAAACTATAAGCTGAATGAACATATAAGAGATGCAGCCTCTAGAGGCTCATAGTGCAACAACAACAACTATGCCTCAATTCCTAACAGTCACGGTCAGCGCTATTTAAGCTCAACTCATGTCATCATGTACCAAATGAAAGATAGAAGTGAAAAATAAGTTGAATATATATAAATAATAGTAATTAATAATAATATTAAAAGTTCTCTATATTTGTACTGGAGGCTCAGAGTGCATTTAAAACAATTTTTTAATAGGGAAACATACCCCACGTCGCACCTAATCAGACTTCCAGCCAGGGGCGAATTTACTATGTAAATTATGGTGCAGGTGGACCCATGGTCTCCCCGTAAAACTAGGTATTTACACATTTTCTACAATTAGTATAATATTATCTGCTCACACCCATCCTCCAAAAAGGAGGAATGGTGCACTTGGTTGAATGATGGGTTATTTACCTAGATGATTAGGGATAAATTCCCACTTAATACTTTTTTTTCTTATTCTTTTAGTGGTACACCCATGTTTTAGAAACCCTAGATCCGCCTCTGCTTCCAGCAGATCCATAAAAAGTATAGCAATCAATACATGTTATATCTTCCCTAGAGGATAAAAGATAGATTTTTCAGAGGTGAGATGGAACTAATATTCTGAGAATGCATTCGCATCAATTTTGAGATAAATCAATATCGTCCACATACTCAAATTCCCTGCTCCTTTTCCCCAAAAAGGAAATGATCTGAGATAATAGATACTGGAAACTAAACTAAAAAAATCCTGGTCATGTCAATAAAGTCATGAACTTTTCTAATAAAGAAATGGAAACTACAGAAAGGAAACCAAATCCCACCAGAAAGATAAGCATTTCAATTTCTTCCAACAGACAAAACAACAGAGCATTGGCAAGAAACAACCATTGTGTTTTAGACTAGCTTGGTTCTGTTCAACTGTATAGTTTCAAGCATACAGAATAATTAATTCAAAAATAGACAAGGGATATCAATTGACAGTAGTGAATTCAATTTTGCAATCTATTATGGGGAGGAGGAATAGTGAAGACCTTTGGGGACAAAAAAGAAGGTTCACTGCATGAATTGTGCAATCCAATACAGCATTTATGGATCACAAGAGAGTACCTGCAGAGCAGCTTGAAAGATGAGTCTCTCATCAGCTGCTGCAGCTCTCTCTTCAGCTGTCCCAAAGGTATCGCTTACGCTGGTATATTGAGCACCTGAAGTGGTCTTTCTGTGCATCAAAGACGGAGGTAATACTCTGCTTCCTTTGTTTTCATAGAGAGCTAACTCATTATGGTTGCATTTCCTGTAGTTATCACCACCACTGCTTGAACTTGCCCATGCAGATTGACGAGTCTGACTACTGCCAGGTACATCCAAAGGCTGAAGGGATGTTGGAAGCGTCCGCTTTAGAGTTTGTTGCGGAAAATTCTTCCTATTATCTGCATCGGAAACAAAGGTTTTCTTTTCAATAAACAGTCCTGTGTGAACTATTCCTGCCTCTAATACTTGTCACAGACCGTTATTACCATTTCCAGAAAAGTACATCATGTCTTTAATTGCTCGCGAACTTGATGGTCCACTGTCATCAATAATAGTTGGAGGCTGTAAGGATCTATTACTATGATAGTTGGAGGAGCCTCCATTAAGAAAACTTGGTCTTGTAGGCGACGGAACCTTTTGGGATGGTCGGCTATCTGACATTGTTCAATAGTCTTAAGTTCTAGACAAACTCACCATAACTTTGAGCCAGGAAGAGAGAAAAAAGAGTCAATTCTTTACCTGTTGCCCATGATGGAAGTATTCGAGAAGTAGCAGAATCCCTGAGAGGTGATTCATCTTGGTAGTTGTCTATTTCACGCAAATCTGAATCATCTGAAGAGATTGATATTGCATCCATTGGAGAGAATATAGAACCAAACTGTACTCAAGGAACACTATAGAAACGTTATAACAGGCACACGAATAATTCAGAAACTAGATTCAATGGTAAACTATTCCTTTACCAGACGAAAGCAATGTCTTAAAAGCAAGTTAATAACCAGTTTGCGGAAGAAGGTACGGGTGTACTCTAGAAAATCAGCAACAGGATCCACACGGTCACGCATCTAATGAGTAGCATCAAACCAGCCTATTGTCAAAAAACAAAGGAATTGAATAACATATAACTGATTATTCAAAGGGAATCCGCAGTAGCACACAGGAGAGATAACCTGCACTAGGAAAGCCCGATATAATAAGCTTGATGCAGAAGGAAAATAGGGTGTTTCGAACGTGAGAACTCCACTATAGAAGTTCCATGGTCAACCAAATAACAAATTGCAGAAGACATGCATGGAGAGAGTAATTCTTATTATCAATGAAGAAACAGAAAAGTATACCTGCAATTGGGGATCGTCTGAAAAGCCCTAATCAAGTCAGAGAAAGTGAGTGGGTTTTGTTTGTTTGGATTGGAGAGAGAGAAAGAGATATACATACATTCCCTCGTCTATTGGGTGTTCGAACGCATCTACTCACTCACTCGTGTACTTATTTTGGGATTTTTCTTTTATAATGAAATTGGATTTTCAGATTTCCTTATATATTTCTTTCTACTAGTCTCTAATCTCTATTAGCGTCTCTTTCTTCATGCAAATTAATGGCCCACATCATAACAAATATTAGATAATGTTATTTGACATTACATACATTCTTATTTATTTTATGAGATGCAAAATTCTTATTGAATCATATCTACTTAATGCTTTTCATTAAAATATTTTTGGTATATACCTTTTATGCTTTTACCTATGTGAAAAAATATGTTAGGACTAAAATAATTCAACATTAGGAATTAAGCTAGGGACCACATAATGTATTTATTTTTATTACATACTGAAAATCATTACTAAGAACTTAAAATGATATCAGTAACATAAAATTTTAAGAAAGGAAAGATATAATTTTAGACATAATTATAAATGCAAGAAACATATGTCTTATTGGTGTCTTCTTGCGGAGCACACTGGGTGAAATATTCTTAAGCACAAGAATTCAAGAATTTCATACAATGTTCGTAATCAATTATTTTTCATAAGATTTCCAACATTGATTTGGTGTTACAATAAAGAGATTGGAGAAGAGATGATTGAAGAGCCTGTTGGAAATAAAGCAGTACGGGAATAGTAAATAACTATTACAAGTGCTTCGAAAGGATAAATCATAAAGATTACAATAGCAACAAGCTTGTAGTAAATAAGAATTGTGACAACAACAAGCTTTTTGAGTTCTTGAATCAGTCTTGAATCTTTATACCAATTTGCAGAAAGCTCTTTCAATCTTGATAACCTGAAATCAAGACATACTAAATCTGGAAGTATTACAACTGTGCTGAGTCGAGTGATGACACTCTGTCTTTAAGACAAGATTGTCTCGTATATATGCTTTTACGTTAGCGGGCAATAGTCTCCCAAGATAAAACAGCAAACTATCATTTGTGCAAAGCAAACACAAGTGATTCTAGCGAAGAAAACAAATAACAAAAGATTGCTAAGATGAGAGGATTTGCAACAAGAATTTCAGAATTGTTGTTCTTCAAAAATGTGTGTAGAATTGAGTCAAAGACCTCAATTTATAGTAGTGTAAGAATGGCCTCTTCAAGTGCCCGTGTAATGGCCATTTAAATGTCATGTAATGGCCCTTTAATTCACCAATTAATGCAACCAAATAATGGTTGATTTATGGAGGGAAACTGTCATTTTAATGCACCAAAACCTCTCCATAATCAGCCAAACTTTTGGACTTCCGTCGCACTTACTTCTAGTGAAGCGCCCTGGCTCCGTTCGGGTGGCGCCGTGGCCCTTTTCGGTGTCGCGACCCTTCCCGGCCTGTACCATCTTACACTTTGCACAATCCTTACTTCATTTACCGAAGTGGAACACTTGTTATTTAGCTAATAATCATCCATTATTTTATGTCTCAAACATTTACTTATGTACCAATATCTCTTTCACTAACAAAATTTACGATACTTGGCACTACGAGTGCACGTGTGCAGAAACGACGTTTTCGACGTGCGGGACCCCAATTGTTCGAGTCATAAATAATGGGATAAACTAAATTCCACATTAGTAAATTTCCAACAATCCCCTCTTGAAAGAGATTTTGGCGCACACACAAGGTGCCTACTTTCAGCAATTTTTCAGTGAAAAGATATTGCATTAGGAGAGGTAGCTTCTGCTTTGAACATTCCCTAGTTGAATACCATCAGACTTACTTACTGCGCGGTGAACGTGATGTCTTGAACCGTCAGTGTTTAATGTAAGCCAAGATAACGGTACCAACACAATACCTCTCATTTATTCATTTCTTCTTATTGTTCTGTCCGTTGTGACCATGGACACACTTGGATTCTTAAGTGCGTTCATTTGAGGTGGCTTGTCCTCGCACTTAAATACGTTATCTCCTACAAGATATCATGTTATACCCCGCTTCACAAGCATTAGGAATCATTAAAAGTTTCTCAAACCTTAACCTCAACTGTTAAGGATCATTAAAGGTTTTTAAACTTAACATTTACTCACTATGCAGGTAGAACTTAACGTCTATCGCGGGAACGGCTTTGGATTTACGTTTCTTTACAGAAATCATAATCCGAAGTGCTCTTGCTTCCATCGAAGCGCTCAACTGAACCTTTTACAGCTTAGTTTTTCCATTGAACCAAATATTTGGGATCTCCATTCAATATGGTTGGGTTACCACCGCAAAGGTTTGTATTGTTTGTGTTTTAAGTCCATTCCCCTAGACAGGCAGAACTCTTGATCTTCGGGTAGTCCCTTAGTTAAATGGTCCACTATATCATTTGATTAGTAATAAAGGAAGTGACACCTGTGATGATCAACTGTCCAACGGTGTTATGTCTCTGACTAATATGTCCACACGCCGTCATTCGTGCCCTCCCTGAAGCCGACTAGCTAGTCACAGTGTATAACTGACGAAGGCACAGGTTTTTCCCAATAAGAAACATCCTCTAAGGAGTCGTGAAGTTTACTCAACTTCTTCTCATGCTTTGTTTAAAGCGATAAATTCTGATTTCATCATGAATCGGCCGATGCAAGTTTACTTAGAGGATTTTCTAAGACACACCATACACATTCACTTGTGGCTTTAGTGTTCTTCATATCTGATGTCCAGTTTGCATCATTGTGTTCTCCCAGAACCGCTGGACATCCAGAATACCATAATCCGTATATAAGAGAATATTTCAGATATCGTCATCTCCGATTTAACGCCTTCTATCGATCATTTCCAGAATCACGAATGAACCTTAGTTCAACTGATCTACTTTGTAAGCCGATACCAGGTCAGTTGTAGTGTGTAAAATACATTGAACTACACGTGACATACGCATATCGATCCTGGTATATGGGTGCACCATGGTTCCAATCAATTCTATGATTCATATCCATTGGTGGCTTCAACGAGACTGTCAACTATCTCACAAATGAGCTTGGAATTAGACCAGTTCGTTAGATGTCTTAGAAACCCCAATTCCTACGATGTCATCTGTGACACCCATATCCTTCATGTCGAAACATTATTTCAACATATTCTTAGTCTCTAGGATCAAGCTAGGACTGCTTCCCGTGATCAACATGGCATCTACGTACAGGCATATCATGACGAACGAATTAGAGTTACCTTTCATGTAGACATATTTGTCACACTCATTAATGGAGAAACCCTTCGATAGTAGGGTACTATCAAATTTTTCGTGTCATTGCTTCAGAGCTTGTTTCAGCCCGTACAAAGATTTGACAAGTAGACAAACTTTCTTCTCTTGCTCTGAAACTACATGCCCCTCGTGTTGTTCCATATAAATTTTTTCTTCCAAATCACCATTTAGGAAGGCTATCTTGACATCCATTTGATGTATCTCAAGGTCACGCAACGCTGCGATCGAAAGAATACTCGTATGGACGTCATTCTAGACACCGGGGAGTATGTGTCAAAATAGTCAAGGTCTTCCTTCTATCGATAGCCCTTGACTACCAACCTGCTTTTGTACTTATCTATAGACCCATCTGCTTTATACTTCTGTTTGAGTATCCATTTACATCCCAACGGTTTGTTTCCCGGAGGAAGATCAACCAACTCCCACATGTGGTTTTGCAGGATGAAGTCTATTTCGCTCTCAATAGCTTCTTCCAGAGCGATGCTTCTGGAGTAGACAATGCTTCAGCAACTGTCCTTGGTTCGTTATCGACCATATAAGCTACCAAGTCAGGACCAAAAGTCTTATCCTTTCATATCGAGACTTTGTTTCAATATGACTTCCACTTTCAGACTGTTAGTTTTCCAACTATTGATTTTCTAACTTCAGAGTCAATATTTATGTTGTCAGATTCATTGTTTCTGTTTCATCTGTACCTTCCAAGACCAAAATTTAAACATTTCAAGGACCAAAAGAAAAGTCCAGGAAGAAGGCCAACAGTCCAACAAACCAACGTTGATCCTCCCCTTCCAACTCTCTGGTTAGGAAGGTTGTCTCAACATCTATGTCACGTAAGACTGCAATGTCCCTGGATGTTAAGTTATTCCTAGGGGAGACATGTCCAAGTAGTCGAGGCTTTATACTCATTAGTAGATCCATCTACTTTGTACTCAATTTGAGTATCCACTTTTACAACCCAAAGGTTCTTTTCCCAGAGGAAGGTCAACCATTACACAAGTATGGTTCTATCTGATGGAATTTATTTCTCTCTCTGTAGCTTCTTTCCAAAGAAGTGCTTCTGGAGATGACAATTCTTTGTTAATTGTCCATGATTCATTCTTAACCATGCAAGCTAGTAGGCCTGGAGCAAGTCTTTGTCCCATCTTTGCTCCATTTCGGTTCAACATCTAGAATCTCTGAGTTCTGTAGATCTGGAACATTAAGTTCTGAATAGTCAGCAACTTCCGAGTCATGTAGATCTAGAACGTCTAGTTTCGGACAATCATGCACTCGTGGGTTCTTGTTAACCTCGAGCAAAAAAAATTTCTTCCCAAGGAAAGTTATCTTGTAAAGAACTCAGCATTTTTTGACACCAAGAGGCGATAATCACTACTGTTATTTGCAGATCCAGTGGATATGCAATCTACAGTCTTGACTTATTTCGGTATTCCAACCCCTACCAAACCACCCCACATCACAATATTTGTATGTGGGATCATTTCCATGTTTCTGTTGAGAATTGCATTAGCGGTAAGGATCGACTTGCCCCCACATATTTTGGGCGTATGGCTTTGCACTTGGCTAACACCGTTAGACTGGGTGAGTAAGGAGTAGTCGTTTGATGAACGATGCTTCACATTCTCCTTTTCTATCACTACGAATTCCTCAATCCGTAGGCTTATTTGATTTTCAACTTCTGCTTTGTAGCGCTTATCCGTTTCAACAGCTTCATCTTTGCTTTTCAATAGATAAATGATGCAATACATTGTACCATCGTCTATGAAGGTCATAAAGTACTTGTCTCCCCCTCTATTTTGTACAAACTTCAATTCACCCATATAGGTGTGACTAAGTTCTAGAGGAGCGGTGCTTCTATCTCTATTTATTTGACGGAATAGAAAGGTAATTTTGCCTATTCGCCCACCTCACATTCATTTTGAGGGTTTATGTCGACAGAAGGCAACAATCTCAACTTAGTTAGCTTTTGAATGACTTTCTATTTAACGTGTCTTAATTTATGATGGCATAGATGCACGGATTACAAATATATCATTCATTTGGCTACAAACATATTGTACCGTTCTTAGTTATTACATACCTATTGGACTAGTCTCAAACCAGCTTGACCAACAACGTCCCTAAAACCAAGTTTGGGACATGTATCACCTCATTTAGAGTGATCCCATTCCTGAAGTCATTTTGAGGACAACATCTCCAACCTCTTCTACTTTAGAGATGGAGTTGCTTCACATGAACAACCTCTTGCCCGTTGTTAGGGCATAACCGAATCATATGTGATCTAGATACTCTGGCTCACTCCAGTTGCTTTTGCAGACTGAGTTCTGCCTTTCTTTTGGCCTTCAGATCATTTAAGACCTGAAAACTCTAGCCCACTCCAATCGCCCGTAGGCTTTGTACGACTGAGTGTCCAATATCATCCTATCAAATGAAGGATCTTCTGTCAGATAGTGTGACAGGTTCAACGTCTTAAGATAAGCCATTATCTTTTAATCTTCTTCCCTTGAGATTGGTGCCCAGACAATTCCTGGCGCTTGCTTAAGAGTGGTAACCGTTTTCGCACAATCAGTGGATTCTCTCATTCGTATGTGCAAACATACTTTACACACTTTTAATAATTACACCTAAAAGAAAGGATCTTTTAAGTTTTGTTATCCAGCACCAATCTTTAACCGGGAAGGAAGGAGATTCAATTTCTAATTTTAGAGTGTAGGGATTATAAGTTTTAATGAAAACACTTTCATATTCCTAGCCTTGCTTTACACACTTTAATCAAACATCATTTAATCTCATTATTAACAAGGAATGATAATTAACTTAGGCCTTTTGGATTCTGGCCCACTTCAGTCAGACTGAGTGTCCATTTTCTCCTTACCATAATTTGGATCATTTGTCTAGGACAGATATATAGGCCTTCTGCTACAAGATAGAACAACATCTTCAACCTTCTCCTCTTGTCCTAGTTGACATCCTCAGACTCTCGTGGGGGCTTGTTTCCACCACTCTCGGGAGCGGTGACACCATCAACACGTTGACCATCAACAAAATGATTAGGGATGGCAGATAGGTATAATTTTGCGGATTTCGTACCGCACCCGCCACAGTTGGGGCGGGTATGGGTATAACTTTGGCGGGTAGTAGGCGGGTATAGGTATTGAAACTGTACCCGTCACAAGTAGGTGGGTAGGTGGGTAGGTGGTGGATTTGCAATCATACCCGCCTCGCATCCAACCGCCTATCCGCCCGCCTTATACCCGCCCCAAGCCCAAAATATTAGCAGCCCATAAGTCGCGCTTTCAGCCCATAAGTCACAACAAGTCTCTCATTCTCCAACAAAACTCAAAACCTTACGCCTCTTCAGTCCTTCACGCCTTCATGCCTCCCTCTCTCTCGTTCCCTTTCACGTCGTCTCTCTTTCCTCTCTCATTCTCGACGTCTCTGTCTTTTTCTTTAAAGGAAAAATTATAAATTTTTTTCACGAACCACCTCGACGTCTCTGCCTTTTTCTTTAAATGAGATGCTGATGTGCTTTGGGGTTGTCTTGGTGAGGTCAATTTTTATGCATTTGTTATGTTTTACCTTTTGGGTTTGTGGAGTTCAATTGAAAAGGTTGAAAAACTTTAGCTTATATAGCTGAAATAATATCTGGGTTTTGTCTACATTTGTAATATATAGCTATTTGGGTGGATAATTTTTGGGTTTTCTTGGAAATTTTGTTTTCTTGATTCTTTGTTGTAAGGGGGAAGATGTGAAAAAATGGGAAATTCTAATGGTGAAAAAATCTGGAATTCTCCTCCCTCTCTCCCAAAGAAAATGAGACCGTGACAGTATTGATTCTTGACTCAAATTTTTGGGATAATTTTTGAAATTTGAATTTTTGGGATCATGTTGATCAATAATTAATCACAAATGAATGATTACAAAATATGGCAGGCGGGTACATGCGGGTGACGGATATCTACTTAGGTGGTGGAGCGGGTGTGGATTGAGGAATATATTCGTCTAGGCGGGTATGGATGTTGAAAATTGTACCCGCCACGGGTGGCGGGTATAAAATTTTCTTGCAGGTTCGGGTGCGGGGAAGGGAGTACCCGCACCCGCCCCGCCCAATTGCCATCCCTAAGCATGATTAACATAAGCACTCTAAACCTCAGCATCAGAACCATTGTCTAGTTTGTTGGCAGAAATGGTGTTACTGTCAACAGAACTATTAATGAAACAATCTTCAACCCGAAAACCACAAGCGTAGCCAGATTTGGTCACATAACTGTTGACCGACATCTTTCGAACACTAATACAATCTTGTCTTAAAATTGTTGAAAATAAAGCAATACGGGAATAGTAAATAACTATTACAAGTGCTTTGAAAGGATAAACCATAAAGATTACAATAGCAACAAGCTTGTAGTACATAAGAATTATGACAACAACAAGCTTTTTGAGTTCTTGAATCAGTCTTGAATCTTTATACCAATTTACAGAAAGCTCTTTGAATCTTGATAACCTAAAATCAAGACATACTAAATCTGGAAGTGTTACAACTGTACTGAGTCGAGTGATAACACTTTGTCTTTAAGACAAGATTGCCCCGTATATATGCTTTTACGTTAGCGGGCAATAGGCTGTCAAGATAAAACAACAAACTATCATTTGTGCAAAGCAAACACAAGTGATTCTAGCGAAGAAAAAAATAACAAAAGTTTGCTAAGAGGAGAGGATTTGCAACAAAAATTTCAGAATTGTTGTTTTGAAAAATGTGTGTAGAATTGAGCCAAAGGCCTCAATTTATAGTAGCGTAAGAATGACCTCTTCAAGTGCCAATGTAATGGACCTTTAATTCACCAATTAATGTAGTAAAATAATGGCTGATTTATGGAGGAAAACTGCCATTTTAATGCACTAAAACCTCTCCATAATCAGCCAAACTTTTGAACTTCCGTCGCACTTATCGTCGAGAAGCGCGCGGCTCGCCACATCAAGGCGTCGTGGCTCGCCACTGCCGGCGCGCAGCGCCAGCCCCTCAGATACGCCATCGCGCCGGCGGCGCGCTGGCCGGAGGTACCTCGGTGCTCCGGCGCCCCGGCTCCGTCCGGGTGGCGCCGCGACCCTTTTCAGTGTCGCGACCGTTCCCGACCTGTACCATCTTACACTTTGCACAATTCTTCCTTCGTTTACCGACGTGGAACACTTGTTATTTAGCCAATAACCGCCCATTATTCTATGTCTCAAACATTTACTTACGTACCAATATCTCTTTCACTAACGAAATCTACGATACTTGGCACTACGAGTGCACGTGTGTGGAAACGACGTTTTCGACGTGCGGGGCCCAATTGTTCGAGTCATAAATAATGGGATAAACTTAATTCCACATTAGTAAATTTCCAACAGAGGCACTTACCAAAAAAATAGATCTCAAAATATTTTTTGGTTCAGATCAGAAGAACATTAACTATATTTTCCACCATTGGCTTGGCATCACTGCTCAAGATTACCATGAAACTCCAAATCAAGTTATGCTACAATGCAACGTCTGTGAAAACATAAAAATGTATATTGCTAATGAGAATATTAAAAAGAAATAATGACAACTTGCATAAAGTTTATGCATTGAAGTATTAGCTTCGAAGAAGAATCCAAATAATATTGATATGATGAGAAGAAGAATAAATTCAATATTAAATATATCATCAAATATTCAATATAACCGCCATAACATCTAGTTTTGTTCAAGGGATTCTACCTATGATTAAAACGTAATAATTGAAACTTAAAAAGAATCAATCGAAGAAGTTAGTAGATGGAATATATTAAATTGTACTTGAACATCAATAACAACGTAAGTTACGTTGGTCAACTGAAAAGCATAACAATAAATATCTAACTAATCTCGGCTTTTTCCTAGAAGAAAGAATTCAAAATAAGAATGCCTTCAACTTTTCAAGTAAAAGCAAAACTAATCAATGATAATAATAAAAATGCATCACAAAGCCGCAAAGAAAAACAAAATATATCCCTTGTCAATTGTTAGACTTTATTCCCTTATTAAATTTGTCATTTACAAAAAATAGGACTCCAAGTACTCCTTAGTTTGCATCTTCGATACTTATTTACCTTGACTTGGACTCCTCTATTAAATTTAAAATCCTAAATATTAGGCAAAGTTCTATGCATATTAGTGTTTTATTCAAAATAGAATTATCTTTTGATGATATAATTTTTTTAAAACTAATTGCATTATCCAATATGGAATCATTACCAAGGATAAAGTAACCGATTCATATTAACTAACTTTTATTTCATGTGGTCAAAGATAATTATTAGCGAATATTCTCTAAATATTTCCCATATATTGTGTAATTATGATTGTTGTATATTTATGGTAGATTAGGATCCTTACCGTATTAAGATTCCACCTTTGTACAACTATATATATTATGTATTAATGAAAGAACTCCCCAAGGAGATTAAGACAATCTTACATGGTATCAATAGCCAAACCCTAAACCTCTATTCCTCTTTTTTTTTTTGGCCGACGCACTTAGGTTGTGCAACCAACCGGCGACTGCCCACTAGGCCGAGAACCACCCTTGTTCCTCTTTGTTTTTTTCTCCTTCTTTCATATTTATAATCCACTATAATGTCTCCTCAAACCCCTCCCACAACAACCTCAAGCTTCTCCGTCGTCACCCATGCCACACCAAAATCATCATTCTCACCCTCTGTTCATCCAGCACTCACCGTTACCAACATCAAGAACATCATCCCTATAATTCTTGATCAAGAGAACGGTCAGTACTCTTCGTGGGTTGAACTATTCCGCATTCATGCATGTGTCTATAATGTGCTTGACCATATCGACGACTCCCTCCCCCGCCCTATTGAGGTTGATGACTCGACATGGCATCGCCTCCATGCCGTTGTCAAATAGTGGATATATGGTAATGCTGGCCAATGGGCCGGGTCGGCCTGGTCCCGGCCCGACATGCCCCGGTCCCGCCCCGACCCCGACATTTAACAAAAATAAATAAATTATGGTATCGGGATGGGACATGGTCTCGTCCAGGTCCGCCCCAGTCCCGCCAGTCCTGACCCGATCCCGCCTGAAACTCCCTCTCTACACAAATAGTCGTTGCACCAACGACCATTTTACATTTTGGCCATTGTGCAACAGCCATTTTTGGCCTCCCCTACCCTACCCCTTAATATTTATTTTAACCTATAAGTTATTATATTTATATTTTAACCCAATTTTCCAACTATAAATACCTCATTTTCTCTTCATCTTTCTCACAAATCTTCCTACAATCTCTCTAATCTCTCAATCTATCTCTCTACAAGTCTACATTGTCTACTAAATATTAAATTTTATTTATTCATTAGGGAGTGAAGTTGGCAACTAGCTTGAGGATCTTCCATCGAGCAAAGTTTCAATTTTCAACCTCTCGATTACACGTCGACGTTAAGTCGGCGTTTGGTACATTCGTTCCTTTATTAAATTATTATTGTCTATTTATTTTATTTAGCGCACTTAATTTCATTTACTCTAATTATTTATTAGTATAATTATAATGAAAAGATTTAAACGTATGCTTACTGGTAAGGGTAAGGGTCAGGCTTCTTCTAGTAGGGGAAACAAGGGCAATGGTACTTCTTCTAGTCATCCTATTTCTAGACAGAATCCTATTCCTACACAGGATGATTTTGTTGATAAAGAACATTTTCCTGCAATACCATTAGATTTAGACGAGGAGATATTTTCTGGAACTCAAGAAGACTTTAATTTAGATGATGATCTAGATGCTGTTACACCTCGTAAGATTAAGATGATAATTAAGAATGTCATTAAGGAAGTAAGATTCGGATATTGAATATAAGGAGCACTTACATATGTTAATACGGGAAATTAGTGTATAAACGGATGTTATTCCGGAATAGTTTTTCTTTAGTGCTATACATGTGACGATGAGAATTAATCATAGTAGTTGAATGTATTCCAATGGAGTTATGAAATAGTATTGTATTATAAAATTATGACATTGAGGATACGAGGCTTATGAAATTCTCGGGAATCAAGAGAGGTGGGTTTAAGATTTATTAATTGAAGAACTTGGGGGCCAAAGTGTAAAAAAGAAAAATTAGATTTTTTTATATACATACATTCACCTCTTCATCTTCTTTCTAAACTTAACCAAAAAAAACTCTCATTCTCTCCTCCAAAGCTCAGCCGAAAATCACCCCAACCTCATACCCAATTTAAGATTTTTATCTTCTCTTCCTAGACTACATTTTTCACCAAAAATTAGAAGCAAAACAACACCAAAAACAGTGGCAAAAACAACCACTGCTGGCCGAAACTGTAGCCTAGAAATTTCGAATTTTTGGGATGAAATTTTGGAAGAAAAACATGTAGGGATGATGACTTAACATTGTAGAACACTTGCATGTCAATTGGAGTTGAAGAAGTGAACAAAAAAAGGGAAAGAAATACGAAAACAATGGGAATTTTAGGACAAACAGTGGGCAGAAAATTACGGACTGTTTTGGGACGAATTTGAGGTATAAAATTCTTCTTTCTATGATATAATTGGAATGCATGCTGTTAGAATTAAGATAATAAGTTTGTGTTAAAGAGAAATTGGAATTTAAGTGTTGCATGTGACAATTTTGGGATAGTTGTTAATTTGGAACAGATTTTGGTGTTATTGGATTCGTTGGTTATTGTTGTTATTATTGTCACTAATTACATGATGAAATTGAAAGGAAACATTGATATTTAGTTGGAATTAGTTATATGGAAGTGTTGAAATACGAAATTGGATTTTAGAAGTTAAGATAAGAGTTATGGAATTATGACATGTTGTGGCCAAGAACTTGCATGAAATTGTTGGACATGTTGTGATGTATATGGACTGTTTTAGGGACTGTTTTGTGGTGTTATAATGCTGAAAATTTAGTTACCATTATGCATGTTTAAGTGTGGTAATTGCTAAGGTAAGTCCTAAAGGAATAAGGGTGTAGAAAGGCTTCACATTCTACCCTCGTTGTTGTTGGAACATGGACTGTTTTGTGGGCTATTTTTAATGTGGATTAAGAGGCTAAATTTACATGAGAAGTGGGTGTGTAAATTCCCTTTATTGTTGTTTTGGTTGTGCCCTTAATTGGTGCTTGATTATTGATGTTATTAGCCTCGTTTGGAAGTTGTGGAAACATGTATAAGCAGGGGAAGTGCTGCCCGAATTTTTATAGAACAAGAAGTCGTTATTCGATATAAAGTATGCTAGTACTCATAGAATTGACGAACGTATTACCACGATTATAGGTTGAAGTTCTACAACGAGGCATATTCTAATATTGGGTGGATTAGTTCGTCTAAAAGGTATGTGAAACCCTTACTTCTTTCTTTTGGCATGATTTAATGAAAGTACGGCGGACGTACTTGATTCTTATACAGATTAATTTCTAAAGAGGATTGTTATGAGAAGTGCCTATGATTTTTCAGTAAAGAGTTTATTATGACATTATTATAATAATTTTATTGAGAGTCAAATGATAATTTTTACTTGCATATGGTTACTCGTGATATCTACTCGTGCTAAGTGTTACTACTTCACCTCACCGAGTTCCGGGCCGGGTTATATTCGTGCACAACCTTGCATTTTTCACCGAGTCCCTCACTAGAGGGCCGAGTTACGTAGGATGGATCCATAGATGAGATATGACTTTACCGAGTCCCAGCATGGGCCGGGTTACGATATGACTTTACTGAGTCCCACCATGGGCCGGTTTACGATATGATTCCACCGAATCCCGCACTAGTGGGCCGAGTTACGTTACAGATATATATATATATGTATATGGACAGGCACTCATATTTTTTTGACTTGACTCTCATTTTTATAAGGCAACTGACTTTTATTGTTTATGGCACAATTGGATTTGGATCCTGATTTTTTTATACTGATCTCCTATTTTCTGTTGGCAACTTATGATCTCTTTTACAGCTTCATGTTTTACATACTCAGTACATTATTTCGTACTGACCCCCTTTCCTCGGGGGGCTGCGTTTCATGCCCGCAGGTACAGGCTTTCAGTTTGGTGAACCTCAGGCCTAGGTTCCTACTCAGCAGGTTGGGAAGCTACTTTGATTCAGAGCTTTGTCATTTTGGGTACAGAACCCTATTATTTTGACTTTTGTATATTTAGGGGCACGACGGGGCCCTGTCCCGTCATATGTCGTTATCCTTCTTGTAGAGGTCTGTAGACAGTTGTGGGTTGTACTTATGTAAGGTGTCACGATCAGACCCGACGGGCCGCGACTAACCGCCCTAATGACGTCATTATACTAACATGTCACATATAATCCAACTAACACTTAATGAGTCTGAAATCCGGCAGCATAACGCCGCTAGCAACATATGCCAGAGTAGGCAAGCCGACAAGGCTGTCTTTACCCCCGAATATACCTGTCTCTTGAGGAGTCACAACTAGCCAACACAATATAACAGACAAGCCGACAAGTCTGCCAACAGATAATATAACAGGCAAGCCGACAAGGCTGCCAACAGATACTAACGTATATACCTGGAAACACCCCAACACAGAATACAATAGCATGACTAACCAAAACAGAATCATAACCCTTACATAAGTACAACCCACCACTGTCTACAGACCTCTATAAGAAGAACAACGACATTTGACGGGACAGGGCCCCGTCGTGCCCCTAAATACAAACATAAGTCTAAAAGAGGTTCGGTACCAAAATGACAAAGCTCTGGATCAAAGGAGCTTTCCAACCTGTTGAGTAGGAACCTTCGCCTGAGGTTCACCAAACTGAGAGCATGTACCTGCGGGCATGAAACGCAGCCCCCCGAGGAAAGGGGGTCAGTACAAAATAATGTACTGAGTATGTAAAACATGAAGCTGTAAAAGAGATCATAAGTAGCCAACAGAAATAGAAGATCAGTATAAAAATCAGAATCCAAATCCAACTGTGCCATAAACCATAAAAGTCAGCTATGCCTTATAAAAATGAGAGTCAAGTCAAGAAAACATGAATGCCTGTCCATATACATATATATACCTGTAACGTAACCCGACCCACTAATGCAGGACTCGGTGGAATCATATCATAACCCGGCCCATGCTGGGACTCGGTAAAGTCATATCTCATCTATGGATCCATCCTACGTAATCCGACCCTCTACTGAGGGTCTCGGTGAAAATGCAAGGTCGCACACTAACGTAACTGCCCTGACTCAGTGAGGTGATGTAGTAACACTTAGCACGAGTAGATATCATGAGTAACCATATGCAAGTAAAAAGTATCATTTGACTCTCAATAAAATCATTGTAATAATGTCATAATAAACTCTTTGCTGAAAAATCATAGGCACTTCTCATAACAATCCTCTTTAGGAATTAAACTGTATAAGAATTAAGTACGTCCCACTGCATTTCATTAAATCATGCCAAAAAGAAAGAAGTAAGGGTTTCACATACCTCTTAGACGAACTAATCAACTCAATATTAGAGTATGCCTCGTTTTAGAACTTCAACCTTGTCGTCGAATTTATCTAAGTTCCACGGGTCCTTGTAAGCTCTTATGAATGATTATCTACATCATACGGATGAATTACATCACAATCGAATCAACACATTAAAAACAGATTCTTAGGGATATTCTAACGAACACCTTGAACGCATAGAACATATATTCCTTCTATATCGAAATCTATGTAAGTAGTGAAACATCCAACTCTCTTAATCCTCCTTCTTATACTACTAAAATCTCCAAAACAGTACCGCAATCTCACATGCAATCCCAGTAACTCTCAGTAACGACAGTCCAACAACACCCAACCCAAATTCGCATTTTTGACAATCGTCTTTAGAACTAATAGCAAGAATGACTTCTGAAAATTGTACAAACTATTAAGAACAAGGAAGGTTACCTCATTAAACACATCGACGAGAATCGTTGGGAAACCCTTTTCCTCGACACAGCTTCCGACAACCAGAAACAGACCCCAACATCGATTCGCGCCAGAAACCGATTGTATTCAAGGTTTCTTGTTTAGCTCCTGAGTTTCTAAGCTCGTTCTTGGCTTCGATTCTACTGGAATCAAAGCCCAGAACACCTTGAATTCTCCCTCGTTTTGGTTATATGAAAGCTCACAGAAATCCCTAATTTTTGACCGAGAATTTCGCGAACCCACCAACTGAGGCTTTACTTCTTCTGCCTGGAGTGCAACACATCGTTATCCATGGAAAGGTTCCTACAGATTCTTGATGAAGATGAAGGTTGAAGAGATGGAAGTGAAGAAATGGAAAAGAAAAAAAATGGAGAAGGAGGCCCTTATGGGCTGATATCGGTCGATCGATTTGGGGCTTAGCCACCCCAAAATCGATTATAAAATCACACTTACCAACTCCCACTATAAATTATCCCCTCCCTAATTAATTAATCCCACAATTAATTAATTATACACACAAATAAATTTCCGGTCTCCAATTATTTAAATCCCGACGATTACTAAAATCCTCTTATGTCAATATCATAATTCTCGTAATAAAAATACCAGTCTATACTCTCTTCGGGGACACACAATTATTATTCAACTCCGTCGTCACTCTCACTAAATCCCAAAATTATTTCGGGATCACGCCCTTTTATATACTAATCCTCTTATTAATATACACAAGTACAACGAAAATTTTCCCAGGTCCGGGTCTACTCACCTACGTTATGAGTTCAACCGCTACCCGAAAATACGGGGCGTTACATAAGGGTTATAACTCTGTTTTGGTCAGTCATGCTATTGTACTCTGTGTTGGGGTGTGCCCGTGTATATATCACATCATCTAGTGGCAGCCTTGTCGGCTTGTCTGTTGTATTGTGTTAGCTAGTTGTGACTCCTCAGGAGGCAGGTACATTCGGGGGTAAAGGCAGACTTGTCGGCTTGCCTACCCTGGCATATGTTGTTATTGCAGCGTTATGCTGCCGGATTTCAGACTCATTACGTGTTAGTTGGATTATGTGTGATCAGTTAGTGTAATGACTTCATTAGGGCGGTTAGTCGCGACCAGTCGGGTCGGATCGTGACAGATGATACACCCACTAATGTAGATGACAACACACCCACTAGTGCACCTTCAACTGAAATGCCTCATATTCCCCCTAGTATGAGACGAGGTCCAACAAAATGACCATTAAAATCAGATGCATGAACATTTTTTTGATAGGGACGTAGAGAATCAAGTAGCTAGATGTAAAATTTGTAGAGATGTTTTAAAATTTAAAACTGGAAAAGGTCACGGTGGAACGAGGTGTGTGTGTGTGTGGGGGGGGGGGGGGGTTAATGAGAGACGTAGCAAGGGCTCATCCAGCTAGGTATGCCCAATACGACGTTTCAAAATCGGGTGCGCAAACGCCCGTTCCATCTGGACAAGGTTCACATACTGTCTCGGACCAAGTACATGGTCAAATTAACTCCACGATAGGGGGAATTGTAGGCCCTAATTATACTAAACATAGAGATAGAGAAGCAATAACAAAATTAGTTGTTGTGGAGGGTTTGACTTTTTTATTTCCTTCATCTCCTGGTTTTATTCATTACATTAGAGAAATGTATAATCCTGCTTTTAACGGTTTTTCTAGATCAACTGTTAAGAGAGATGTATTTAAATTTGCACATGAATATCAACAATATTTACGTTATTCATTATATCATTTTAATGGCAAAGTGACTATTACTTCTGATATAGGCCGTAGTACTAACGACCATGATTATTTATTTAACGGTAACCTGTCATTTGATAGATTATAAATGATCTATGCAAAAATGTATTTTAGCTTATAGATATATAGATGATAGGCACACTGGTGTTTTTATTGCATAAAATATTTATCAAGTGTGCGATTATTACGGAATAACTGATAAAATTATGACTATTACATTAGATAACGTTTCTTCTAACAATTATGCTATTACAATTTTAAAAAATAGTGTAACTACATCTTTTTCAGATCATTTTCATAAAAAATGTGCATGCCATATATATAACTTAATTGTAAAGGATGGTCTATCATTTTTTGAAGACGTTCTTAGTAAAATACAATTTGCCATAAACTTTATTTTTAAAAATAATAGAATAAAACGAAAAAAGAATATAAAAAAACTCGTCAAGATTGCCAACTACCTTATAGAAAAATTCCAGAAGAAGTACCCACTAGGTGGAATTCTTTATATGAGCAACTACTTGTTGCTTATGACTATAGAAAACCTATAACTTTATTTTTTAACTCTCATAATCAAAATCCAGTTGATATGATTGTAGATAGCGATTAGGGGAAAATTTCTGAACTTATTGTATTTCTAGAGAATTTTTTTCAAGCAACAAAAGAATTTTTCGGTATATATTATCCTACTATTTCAACTATATTGTTTTATATAGCTCTAATATTTTTACTGCTTAATGAATATATGGATAAACCAGCTTATAAGGCAGTTATTAAAAAAATGTTTATCAAAATAAAAAAATATTTTATTCTTATTCCCACTATTTATATTATTGGTGATGTATTAAATCTGACTATTAAAATAGACGGTACTAAATCACTTATTGAAACTATTTATGATTGTATAGCAGTACTACCACCTCTAAGTCCCAAAAATCCAAATCACTCACCACCTATTGAACAAACTAAAGAAGAAGTGTTGTCTAGCGTAGATTACGAATGCAAAAAAGTATATATGTTTTACCAACAAGAAAATGCTAGCAACCTACCGACTTCCATACCATATTCTTCTTCTTCTTCTTCTTCTTCAACACAACCTTACAAAAGATATGTTGTTTCTGCGGCTAGTATTGAAAGCCTTAGAAATAGAATGTGTGGTGGTCCCATTACTAACCAAATTAGCAAGTTTGATATTTTTGTTTTGCAGGGTTCTGTACCGTACCAAGCAGTTCTCAATGAAGAAGGACGTGAAGACTTGATGAAACGCTGGAGGTGGAATGAGAAGACCTTTTCGACACTTTCAAAGATGGCCCGAGATATTTTGAACCTTCAAGCGTCATCAACGGCAGATATCAAATAGGAGAGCACAAACACTCATCAGCCGGAGACAGCTTTTAGATTGCAGTATTATTCAGAGATTGGATACGAGCGGAGCGGAGAAGGTGCGGTCAATCGGAGATCAACGAAGGAGAAGACGAAAACTACAACGACATCTTATCCGAAGGTGGTGGAAGCGACGTGGAGCAATTTGACCAACAAATAACAATTCCAACATAAGAACCACAGGAAATTATCAAGAAACTAGAATAAGTTTTTTTCAAAATGTAATTTTTTTAATTGCAATTTTACTATGTCATTTGCAACTTTTGAGCAACACCACAAAGTTGCAATTTTGACAATTGTATTTGTATTACAAAACAAATTATATGTCTATTAAATAATATAAGAGGCACAAAAACAATCTTGAGATGTTTTTATTACATTATCTTATTCAATTATTGAATTGTTTATATATATGTTATTTTTAAAATTAAGTGTAAAAAAAAGGAAAATCCCGCCCTTGACCCTATCCCGGCCCGCCCCAGCCCGATCCTGCCTCGCCCCGCCCCTTTTCCGACGGGATCGGAATCGGGACGGGACTTCGGCGAATCCCGCCTGTCCCGCCCCGACCCGATCCCGCCCCTCCCCTCTTGTCCAGCCCCGACCCCGACCCCAATCTTTCTGTATCTGACATGTATTCATCTACATTTATTAATGTCTCCTGGAAGTCTTCTATTAATTGAGAATTTCTAGTATTATTATTTATTCTCTTCGGACATGTATTAGCTAGATGTTCTATGCTACCGCAAGTAAAACATTCTAATAAGTTTTTATATGTTCTATCATTTCTATATTTTCTTATATGTTTGTTCTTATCTAAATATGGTTTTCTGGCTGATGATTTTCTAAGATAGTATTTTTTCTTCTTATACTTATCATAGTTCTGATAACCATACTTCTTATTTTTTCTTTTATAGCTTCTTCTTTTCGGGGGGTCTTTATCATAACTTTGTGTGGTATATATTACACTTTTACAGAAGTTCAACTCGTTTTGTTTTAGTTGTTTCTGTATCTGTAAATGCGTACATTTTTCTTGTAATATTTCCATCACATGCTGTATTCTATGTCCTATGGACCATCTAGCGATTGGGTTTTGTAATATCCCATCACGCTTGTTCCAACGTTCTTCAATTTCTCTACCTAAAGCTCCTGGTAATTTGTTGAAGAGCTTTTTCCCTAAGTCTTGATCAAACGAATTACCGCTGATCGTACAATAATAAAAGAAGTCATTTAAAAATTTCTTTATATATACCCAATTACCTATACTTAATTGTTCTAATTTTATCAGTGCATTTCTTTGTAATACTACTAGTCCACTATTTGGATCTTCACCTGTAATTAGTGTATGTATCTTATTGGTGAAGTTGTATGGGTTTGATCCCATAGATACCAATTGGTGGAATTCTTCTGGGAAATCTATTTTATAGGCTTCCCATAAAGCTTTCGTAGATTCTCCTAAGAAAGTTTCTAAATACTTATACATTGTCTCAGGGTCTGTTTCTACGTAGTTTTGTGTATAGTCTGCTACCACTATTCCTTTCCATAAATCTATTACGGAATTCCATCTTTGTGGATCGTGGGCAGCTATATTTAAAATCTTTCCTCTATTCCCTCCTTCTTGGCCAAACCCGCCCCGACTCGTCCCGGCCCGGCTCGTTGGCCACCCCTAATATATGGTACTATCTCTCAGGACATGCTCCTCACCATTCTAAAAACTGGCGCCTCGGCTCATGAATTATGGCTTCACATAGAAGAAATCTTTCAAGATAATAAGCACACTCGTGCTGTGTATTTGGAGGAACAATTTAATAATATACGCCTTGAAAATTTCTCTAACATGTCCGAATACTGCAAGCAACTGAAACTAGTGGCGGACCAATTAGCAAATGTGGGTACGCCCGTTTTCGAAACCAAGATGGTCCTTCAACTAGTCGTAGGTCTTCCAAAATGTGAGTATGACACCTTAGACACGATGATCCAACAGGCCGATCCATTACCCATTTTCAATAAGGCTCGGTCATAATTATTATTAGAGGAAACACGTCGTGCTAAACAAGACGAACACAACCAGAAAGAGTTATCCGTTGATACATCCACAACCAACGCCGCCCCTTCCACCGGCCCACCACCGTTGGACAATCAACAGCGGGGTGGCCGTAGCAGTGGCAAATGAGGTAATGGTCGCGAGAATGGAAGGGGTGGCCGTGGCAGAGGTCGTGGAGGCAGAAACAACAATGGATAACCTACAGTTTCAGCAAGTTGGGCTAGCCCAGTCAGTGGCCCAACACTGCACCCTCGGCCTCCAACCCCATCTATTATCCGCAGCAGCCGAGGGCATCACCCAATTTTCAGCAGGCCCAATACGGGTTTCAGCAGCCCAACATCATGGACCCAGGTCCGGGTCAGACAACCAACATGCAGAATCATGCCCATTTTCTACAGGCACCACATCCACAAGCCCAAGGCATGTCACCCACTGATTTGGGCCAGACTTTCAGCTCCTTGAATATGCAACAGCCCGACGAAAATTAGTACATGAATTCGGGGGCCACATCTCATCTCACTTAGTCTTCATGTAATCTATCCCAATTATCTCGCTTAAACTCCCCTCAATTTATTACTGTTGGCAATGGTCATCGCATTCCAATTTCGGGCAATGATCATCGCATTCCAATTCCGGGCAATGGTCATCGCATTCCAATTTCGGGCAATGGTCATCGCATTCCAATTCAGGGCAATGGTAATACCTACACATCACCACCTCACCGACCCTTCTCCTTAAAAAATGTCATGTATGCTCCTAACATAATTAAGAATTTAATCTCTGTTAGGAAATTTACTCGTAACAATTTTGTGTCTGTCGATTTTGATCCTTTTGGTTTTACTGTAAAGGATCTACGTACGGGGACACCTCTTATGAGATACAATAGCACAGCGAACCTCTATCATTTCCCATCCTCTTCTGCTGCCAGCTTCCGCTCACACACTTCCCTTGCTGCTATTTCTCCCTCAACTTGACACAATAGACTTTGACATCTAGGAGCTCATATTTTTCAGTTTCTTAGAACCAATAATTTTATTCATTGTAATAATGGAAAACTTGCCAAAAACTGCATTTCTTGTCAATTAGGCAAACATGTTCGCCTTCTTTTTAAATCATCTATTAGTATTACGTTTGCTCCTTTTGATATTGTTCATGCTGATTTGTGGACAACCCCCATTACTAGCTCTCTGAGTCATAAATATTATCTAGTCTTATTGGATGATTACTCTCACTATATTTGGATTTACCCACTTAAATTAAAATCGGAAGTCTTTGCTAAATTTCTTGAATTTTGTACTTTAATCAAAACACAATTTGAAAGAGTCATAAAATCTTTTCAATGTGACAATGGCAGAAAATTTAATAATTCCATGTTTCACAAATTTTGCAAAAATAATGGCATGGTTTTTCATTTTTCCTGTCCTCACACTTCTCCTCAGAATGGCAAAGTAGAACGAATCATTCGCACTATAAATAATATGGTTCGTACCTTCCTGTTTTATGCCTCTCTCCCTCCCTCGTTCTAGGTTTTTGCTGTAAAAATGGTATAATACGTCCTTAATATTTTACCAACTAGCACTCTTCACAACAGGACACCAATTGAATTATTACACCATCGGGTTCCATCCTATGATCACCTCCATATTTTTGGCTGCGTGTGCTTTTACAATCTAGCCTCCACCGCCCCTCATAAATTAGCACCCCGAACCACTCCGTATGTCTTCGTAGGTTTCCCGTCTAATCATATGGGCTATTTATGCTATGACTTGTCCACTCGTCAAATTCACGTCTCTCGTCATGTCACATTTGACGAGACCACATTCCCCTTTTCGGACATCCGAAAATTCTAAAAACTGGACTATACCTTCCTTGACGAATCGTACATCTCCCTCCATAATCCTCAGCGAACTGAGTCCAACCATCTCTGAAAACCCTTCCTTGCCACCATTTGTCGCTACCACCGGCGGCAGTCCTGCGTCTCTGCTACCATCTGGGTCTCTGTCACCACAACCGCCGGTTGTCGTCCCCACCGACACTCAGCCCATTCTCTCGGTATCTCCACCAGTCCTCATCCCCACTAGTATGTCACCACCACCACCTCTACACAACCCCGCTACCGATCCAACCACCACTTATCCCCGACGTCCATCAAACCAACCATCCAGTCCCCACCCACCACCAACACCTTACCCCACATCGTCAACACCAACCCGTTTTGGTCTACCCAGATCGGTACCCACACCCGACCCATACCCAGTCGACATCCTGTTCCGATCCCTTGCCCAAACCCGAATCTAGCCCCACACAGTGAACCAGAACTGACACCCAACACCCATACCCAGCCTGCCCCCTCACACCGTATGGAAACCCATGCCCAACACGGGATTTTCAAACCCAAAGTCTAATTTAACCTATCCACACAAACGATTTCCCCAATTCCTAAAAACCCAAAGTTAGCCAAACTGGATCCTAATTGGAATGCGGCCATGCGTGAGGAGTTTAATATTTTAACAAAATAGCACACTTGGGATTTGGTTCCTCGATCGGAGGGGGTGAATGTGATATGATGCATGTGGATTTTTCATTACAAATACAGAGACAGTGATGACTTATAAAGATATAAGGTGAGACTTGTGGCCAATGACACTTCACCGCTCTTAAGCGTATCATCTGATACATTAAGGGCACACTTGATTATGGGTTGCATCTCTACCCCTCTGCACCGACCAGGTTAGTGTCATATACGGATGCAGTTTTGGCAGGGTGTTCGGACACGCGACGTTCCACCTCCGACTATTGTGTAATCTTAGGGGATAATCTTATTTCTTGGTCTGCCAAGAGGCAAGCCACCCTATCCCGTTTGAGTGCCGAAACAAAGTACATAGGCGTTGCCAATGTTGTTGCTGAGATCTGTTGGCTCCGAAATCTCTTTTTAGAGCTCCAGTGACCCTTGATAAAAGCGTCTATAGTCTATTGTGATAACATATCTGTCATATATCTGTCTCACAAATGGTTCAATATCAGCGAACCAAACACATTGAGATGGATATACATTTTGTTCGTGAAAAGGTTGTTGTTGGTCAAGTCAGAGTATTGCACGTATGTTACAGTATTTTCTAGATGCTACGCAAGTGTATGTATCGCAATTTGTAAAAATTTCGGTAAGACCGAGTATCGTCCACAGAGACTGATTTATCAAGTACGAATTAACTAATCTTTGGTTTCTATTTGGCTAACGAATATATGTGATGATTTCTAAACTACAGAATTAACAAACTAAAGTAAATTGCAGAACTAAGGTAGTAATGGAAATACACGAGGTTTAATTCAGTAATGAAGGAATTAGGGTTTTCAATCTCCTCAACTTTCTGCTCTATCATTCATTAATGCAAGACTAACGATTCTTATTCTTATTAAGATAGCAAGTTAACTGATATGTTCTATATTCCAGTTGGGACATATAAAAACTCAACCTAAGTGAGAACTTTCTATATTTCTATGATAAGTTCAACCACATAGGAAGATTAAGATCAATAACCAAAACAATTACACAAGCAATCGTGATACTCTCGTTCAAGATTAAACTTAGTCTAATCAACTATAGCATATTCAAATCTCCCTTTTCAGATATTGATTTGAAATCATATAGGTAATGAAAACTAATGGTCAATAAATTCTCATTCAATAAACGCAAGTTGAAAAGATCTTAATAGATGAAGAAGAACATTAACAATGCATTAATTAATAATAGAGTTTCAAGTGATTCAACGGAAAACCCTAATAAAAGTAATTAGCTCATAGTCATGCTAAGAAAACTAATTAACTTAATATCCAACATGAACTGAATTAAAGTAAAGAAAAGAAAAAGAACTTGAACAATAGATGTCTCTAATGGCTCCTTGTTCTCTTGTTTCTTGCCTCCAAAGCGTCCCCCCAAAACTCCTTTTTTTTTCTCAGAAAAATGTTTCCCCCAATATATATCACGAAAACCCCTCCAAAATGGACCTTTTTACCCTTGTTAAATTTAGGTTTCTCGCTTCCCTGACGCCGTCGGCGTCGCGACTCAGCTATTAGAGTGTCGCGACGCTAATTCGCTTCTAAAAGTCACTCACTTTCTGCCAGTAGGGCACTGCGGTGCTAATGTTGGGCGTCACGACCCTTCAGCGCCATGACTCCATGCTGTGTTGCGCCGCAGCTCTTCAGCGATCTTCGTCCGGAATTTGTTTAGACTACTTTCCAAGCTTCCCATGGCTTCTTTGACTCATTTCTTGTGACCAGCTATGCATTTTTGTCCTTAATAACCGCCTATTTCCTTTGGATTCGCCTTATTCCTTTCTGAATCGCTTAAAGCCTGAAAACACAAAACAGCACGCATAATACTGCACAAGACACATAAAAGACAAACAAAAAACTCCCTAAAACACACTCTAAAACAGTACTAAAAGCTACGTAACAACGTACCTTCTTCATATCAGTATGCAGCCATCTTCACAAAAGGGCTTCCCCGACAACTATTCCTCGACTTCAGATCCAGCCTTAGCGTCCGGCCTCCTCCCGCTCCGACTGAGGGGGTGTATTAGTGAATATTCTCTGAATATTTTCCATATATTGTGTAATTATGATTGTTGTATATTTATGGTAGATTAGGATCCTTAGCGTATTAGGATTCCACCTTTGTACAACTATATATATTCTGTATTAATGAAAGGACTCCCCAAGGGAGATTAAGACAATCTTACAATAATGTTTTCCAATCATTATACATCAAAAAAGATAATCAAAAGATTTAATTAAGAATAAAAAGATAATCAAAAGATTTTATTAAAAAAAACTACTTGATTTTAATTCGAATGGTTCGTAATTATCTTCAGTCAAATTAATAATTCATGTTCTTAGCTAATGCGATTACTTGGTTGGTTGAAGATACATTGGATTCCCAGACAAACTTTTGATCGACTTCAAAGTCATAAGACTTCATCCAAGTAATGAACGTTACGTATTAGTTTATTATAGGATTTTAGTTTTCAGTTGAACCCAAAGTCCTAGATATTAGGAGACATTGATATTACAATTTTAGAAATTGTTCTTTAGAGAAAATTTAACTTAAAATGGTATAAAAGTCATTTAATATTTAAAGAATATTATATTTATTTTTTTTAAAATAATATAACATTAGCTACATGACACCACAGCGTGCCCGTGTTTAATTTTGAAATGGTTTTTTTTTTATGACCAGAAAAGTTTATTTCTCTTCTTTTTAAATGATTATTATTTTCTTTATGATCACAACAGTTATTTATCTCTTTTCTCATGTTCTTTTACTTGATTCTCCTTAAATACGTTACTATTTGTTTTCTTGATTTTGAAGGAACCACTGAACATGTGCTTTTAATTAATGTAAATATTGAAACGTTTTCTTTCAACTAAAACGAGAAGTTGAAAGGAGTCCGTCACGTAAGTATAGGATTTTTTATCCAGCTGGTCTTTAATATTTGTGCTTCAAATGGGCTGGTCTTTAAATTTTGGCCTTCCTTTCATTTTTTCATGACCAAAATATCCTCTAACTTGAAAACACAACTCCATTTTTTCTTCAAAAAAATTGATCAAAGAACGGTAAGTTCTTTTCCATCATTTCAAGCTTTAAAATCTCTAGGATTTCATCCATTTTGTGATTTCAGTGGCATATTTTTTCTCGTTTTTAAAATTATTTACTATTATATCTGCTTTAAATCTCCAAATAGACTGACTGAATGAATTGTTGCTTTTGTTTATGCTATTTGAATGAATTATTGCATAAATATTCAAATCATTGCATTTTTGAATGAATTTTGTTTCTCAAGTGATGTTGATGGAAATATGAGAGAACAAATGTCCACGCTCTTGCCGCATTGTTGAAACTGACTTTGTTATTTAAATAATGCATTCGCTAGCCCCCTATCAGGCTAGCAAATGTTATACAGACATACTATTCAATTGGGCATAGTTTTCGATTTCCATTTTACTGAATTTTGTTTGACCAAACAGATGAGAGTTCGTTAACTAGGGCAAAAAGTTATACTATGGTCATTCTGTTGGAAATTTGTCTTTGGCGGGGAGATGCGTCCACCCATCTTTGATGAATTAAACACTAGTGTTCCGCATGTTGGAGACCTTGTCTCTTCGCACATGCATGATCTACGAAGTGAGTAGATGACCGTAGGGCCAAGAATCGTCAAATTTCATTGAGAAATGACAGAGATATTGGTCCACGAAGTAAGGTGTTTGAGGCATGGAAAGGTGACGGAAGGCAGAAAGCCTACCGTTGGGACTATTTTTTGAGGAATTAATCAGCCATTACTTGGCTGATTAACTCTTCCATTATCACCCTCCTTCATGTCTATAATTCAGCCTCTCTTGATGGCTATTAACAGCCATTACTTGGCTGTTTTAATGCCCTCCTAATGGCCATTAACAGCCACGTTTTGGGCTGTTGTTTAGCCCCTACTCCATGCTATATATTGAGCCTCTTTTGGCTCAATTCAGTGGCGGAAAGCAGGCAGAAAACAGACTGGAAAAAACAGCAATATTGCACACAAAACAGTGAGCAGAAACACTCCAAACCAGTGACGAAAATCACTGACCAAACACCCTCATATACACAAGATATACACTACAGAGGCACACTATATACACAGAGACAAAAGAGAAGAGTATTGAGAAACTCTTCCTTCCTATTCCATATCTTCAGCAAGTCGAGTCATAATTGTTTTATTCGGCAGGCTCAACCTATTGGCTTTGTAGTGTTGAGATTAAAGTGTTGTTTTATCTTGAGAGACTATTGTCCGCTAACGTAAAAGCATATATACGGGGCAATCTTGTCTTAAGGACAGAGGGAAATCCCTAGACTCAACACACAACGTTGTAACCATCCAGATTTAATTGTTTCTTGATTTCAGGATATCAAGATTCAAGACACAACAAGCTAGCGGCAGTTCTCAACATTGGCTTTGCAAGGTTATCAAGATTCAAGACACAACAAGCTTGCGGCAGTTTTGAAGATTGACCATTTATTTATCCTTTCGAACACTTGTAATAATTATTACTTTCCGTACTGCTTTATAAAGTACAATAGAGAGTACCAACAGCTTAAGACAAGATTGTATTGTATTACTATTAGTGTTCGAAAGATGTCGGTCAAAAGTTGTGTGACCAAATCTGGATATGGCAATGGTTTTCTGGTAGAAGAGTGTGATGATGATGAATGTGTTCATGGTGTCACCGCTACCAAGACTGGTTGGAACAAGCGCTCACGAGAGACTGAGGATGTCAACTGGGACAAGAGGAGAAGGCTGAAGATGTTATTATATCTTGCAGCAGAAGGACTATATCTGTCCCAGATAAAAGATCCGAATAATGGTAAGGAGGAAATTGACACTCAGTTTGATGAAGTGACTGAAGTGGGCCAGAATCCGAAATTGGGATAAGTAATTTTTCTTACTTGTCAAGAATAAAGATTAAATGATGTCTGATTAAAAATGGATTAAAGTAAGGAGGAATATGAAAATAATTTATATTCCTTACGCTTTAAAATCAGAAGTTTAATCTTATCTTCTTTCCCGTTTAAAGATTGGATTGTAAACGACTTAAAAAGATCCGTTCTTTTAAGTGTAACTATTAAAGTGTGTAAAGTATGTTCGCACATACGAGAGAGTAAGATCCACTGACTGTGCAAAAATTGTTACCACTCTTAAGTAAGCGCCAAGAATTATCTGGGCACCAATCTTAACGGAAGGAGTCTAAAAGCTAAAGACGTTGAACCTGTCATACTATTTGGCAGAAGATTCTTCATAGGATGATATTGGACACTCAGTCATATAAAGCCTCCGGGCGACTGGAGTGGGCCAAAATTCCTTTGATATGATGATATTTGACACTCAGTCATACAAAGCCTCCGGGCGATTGGAGTGGTGCCAGAATTCATTTCATAGGAAAAGTAATGGACACCTAGTATGATGGGCCAGAGTTTCCAGGTCTTAAATGATCTGAAGGCCTAAAGAAAGGCAGTAAAGAAATTGGACACTCAGTTTGCCAAAGCAACTAGAGTGGGCCAGAGTATCGAGATCACATATGATCCGATTACGCCCTAACCACGGGCAAGAGGTTGTTCATGTGAAGCAACGCCACCTCTAAAATCAAAGGGGCTGGAGAGGTTGTCCTCAATAGGACTTCAGGGAATGGGATCACTCCAAAAGGAGGTGATACATATCCCAAACTTGGTTAAGGGACGTTGTTGGTCAAGTTGGTTTGAGACTAGTCTAACAGGTTTGTAATAACTAAGAATGGTACAGTATGTCTGTAGCCAAATGAATGATATATTTGTAATTCGTGCATCTATGCCATCATAGATTAAGACACGTTAAATAGCAAGTCATTCAAAAGCTAACGATGTTGAGATTGTTGCCTTCTTTCGACATAAACCCTCAAAATAAATGTGAGGTAGATGAAGAGGCAAAATCACCTTTCCAAATTCCGTCAAGGGAATAGCGAAAGAAGCACCGCTCCTCTAGAACTTAGTCACACCTTTATGGGTGATTTGAAGTTTATACAAAATAGAGGGGGGAGACAAGTACGTTGTGATCTTCATTGATAATGGTACAACGTATGTAATCCTTTGTTTGTTGAAAAGCAAAGATGAAGTTGTTGAAGCGGATAAGCGCTACAAAGTAGAAGTTGAAAATCAACTAAGCCTACGGATTGAGAAATTTATAGTGATAGAGGGGGAGAATTTGAAGCATCGTTCATTAAACGACTGTTCATTTCTCACCTAAGTCCAACGGTGTTAGCCAAGCGCAAAGTCATACGCCCAAATTATGTGGGGTGGCTTGGTAAAAGTTGGAATACTGAAACAGGTCAAGTTGTACCTAAGACTGTAGATTGCATATCCACTGGATCTGCAAATAACAGTAGTGCTTATTGCCTTTTGGCGTCAAAGAATGCTGAATTCTTTGAAGATAACTTTCCTTGAAAAAGGAAAAAGGAGTAATTGCTCAAGGTTAACAAGAACCCGCGAGGGCCTGACTGTCCGGAATTAGACGTTCCGTATCTACAGGACTCGAAAGTTGTTGGCTATCCAGAACTTAATATTCCAGATCTACAGAACTCAGGGATTCTAGATGTTGAACCGAGATGGAGCAAAGAAGGGGACAGAGACTTGTTCCAGTCCTTCTAGCTTGTATGGTTGAGAATGAACCATGGACAATTAACAAATAATTGTCATCTCCAAAAGCGCTGCTTTGGAAATAAGCTACAAAGAGAGAAATAGATTCCCTCATATAGAACCATACTTGCGTAATGGTTGATCTTCCTCCGGGAAAAGAACATTTGGGTTGTGAAGAAGGATACTCAAAAGTGAGTACAAAGTAGATGGATCTACTGACGAGTTCAAAGCCTCGGCTACTTGTACATGTGCTCCCCTGGGAGTAGCTTAACATCATGGGCCATTGCAGTCTTACGTGACATGGATGTTGAAACAGCCTTTCCAACCGGAGAGTTGGAAGAAGAGAATCAGAGTTGGTTTCTGGACTGTTGGGCTTCTTCCTGAACTTTTATTTTGGTCCCTGAAATATTTACATTTTGGTCCTGAAAGTTTCAGATAAAACAGAAACAATGAATCTGACCACAGAAACATTGACTCTGAAGTTAGAAAGCCAACAGTTGGAGAATCAACAGTCTGAAAGTAAAAGTCATATTGAAACAAAGTCTCGATATGAAAGATATGGGTATCACAGATGACATCTTAGGAATTGGATTTCTAAGACATCTAACAGACTGGTCGATAGTTGACAGTCTCGTTGAAGCCACCAATGGATATGAATCATAAAACTGATTGGAATCATGGTGCACCCATAGACAAGGAGCGATATGTACAGGTCACGTGTAGTTCAATGTATTGTACACACTACAACCGACCTGGTATCGTCCAACAAACTGATTAGTTGAACTAAGGTTCACTGATCATCTTAATACATGATCAATAGAAGGCGTTAAGTCGGATATGACGATATCTGAATTATTCGCTTATCTACGGATTATAGTATTCTGGATGTCCAACAGTTCTGGGAGAACACAGTGATGCAAACTGGACATCAGATCTGAAGAACACCAAAACCACAAGTAAATGTGTATGGTGGGTCTTGAAAAATCCTCTAAGCAAACTTGCATCGACCGATTCATGATAGTATCGGAGTTTATCGCTTTATACAAAGCATGAAAGAAGTTGAGTAACTTCACGACTCATTAGAGGACGTCCCTTATTGGGAGAAACTCGTGCCTTCAACAGTTATACACTGTGGCTAGCCGGTCGACTTCAGGAAGGACACGGATGACGACGTCTGAACATATCGGTCAGGATCTGTCGGAGACATAAGACCGTATGGCAGTTGATCATCACGGGTGTCACTACCTTATTTACTAACTAAGGGATTACCCGAAGATCAAGTGTTCTGCCTGTCTAGGGGAATGGGCGGAAAACCCAAACAATACGAACCTTTGCGGTGGTAACCCAACCATACTGATTGGAGATCCCAAGAATTTGGTTCAATGGGAAAACTAAGCGGCAAAAGGTTCAGTTGAGCGCTTTGGTGGAAGCAAGAAACACTTCAGATGATGATTTATGTACGGAAACATGAATCCAAAGCTGTTCCCGCGATAGACATTAAAGTGCTACCTGCATGGTGGGTAAATGTTAAGCTTCCAAACCTTTAACGATCCTCAAATGGTTGAGGTTAAGGTTGGGGAAACTTTTAATGATTCCTAACACTTGTGAAGTGGGGTATAGCAGGATACCTTGTAGGAGATCACCTATTTAAGTGCGAGGATGACCGTCTCAAATGAACGCACTTAAGAATCCAAGTGTGTCCACGGCCACAACGGACAAAAACGTAAGAATGAAAACGAATAAGAAGAGTTATTGTGTTGTTATCATTGTCTTGGCTTACACTAAACACTGACAGTTCAAGACATCACGTTCACCGCGCAGTAAGTAAGTCCGATGGTTTCAACTAGAGAAGGTTCAAAGCGAAAGCTACCTCTCCTGATGTAATATCTTTTCGCTGAAAGATTGCTGAAATGTAGGCACCTTGTGCGTGCGCCACAATCTGTCTTTCATAGAGGGGATTGTTGGAAATTTTCCTTTGGCGGGGAGATGCGTCCACCCATCTTTGATGAATTAAACACTAGTGTTCCGCATGTTGGAGACCTTGTATCTTCGCACATGCATGATCTACGAAGTGAGTAGATGACCGTAGGGCCAAGAATCGTCAAATTTCATTGAGAAATGAAAGAGATATTGGTCCACGAAGTAAGGTGTTTGAGGCATGGAAATGTGGTGTGGGACAAATCTACCATATCAGTGGGAATATGAAGAATTGCTCTCTATATAAGTCTCTAATTGGTAAAGGGTTTGGGACCCCAAGGGGTATCCCATGTGTTTAAAGGAGGGAGGACCTAGATGTGCATGGGTTCAAGGCTAAGCCCACACGCGCGCCGCCGCCGCCCGCCCGTCCGGTCCGGTCCGGTCACAGGTCACGGGTCGTAGGATGTGGGGACTTTCTGATATTATCTTTTTGGACCAGAGAACTTTTCCAGATGTACAGTTTGATCCCTGAAGTTTCTTATGTACAGTTTGGTCCCTGAAGTTTAATATTTTACAGTTTGGTCCCCAGAGTTTCTGGAAAGGTGACGGAAGGCAGAAAGCCTACCGTTGGGACTATTTTTTGAGGAATTAATCAGCCATTACTTGGCTGATTAACTCTTCCATTATCACCCTCCTTCATGTCTATAATTCAGCCCCTCTTGATGGCTATTAACAACCATTACTTGGCTGTTTTAATGCCCTCCTAATGGCCATTAACAGCCACGTTTTGGGCTGTTGTTTAGCCCCTACTCCATGCTATATATTGAGCCTCTTTTGGCTCAATTCAGTGGCGGAAAGCAGGCAGAAAACAGACTGGAAAAAACAGCAATATTGCACACAAAACAGTGAGCAGAAACACTCCAAACCAGTGATGAAAATCACTGACCAAACACCCTCATATACACAAGATATACACTACAGAGACACACTATATACACAGAGACAAAAGAGAAGAGTATTGAGAAACTCTTCCTTCCTATTCCATATCTTCAGCAAGTCGAGTCATAATTGTTTTATTCGGCAGGCTCAACCTATTGGCTTTGTAGTGTTGAGATTAAAGTGTTGTTTTATCTTGGGAGACTATTGTCCGCTAACGTAAAAGCATATATACGGGGCAATCTTGTCTTAAGGACAGAGGGAAATCCCTCGACTCAACACACAACGTTGTAACCATCCAGATTTAGTTGTTTCTTGATTTCATGATATCAAGATTCAAGACACAACAAGCTTGCGGCAGTTCTCAACATTGGCTTTGCAAGGTTATCAAGATTCAAGACACAACAAGCTTGCGGCAGTTTTGAAGATTGACTATTTATTTATCCTTTCGAACACTTGTAATAGTTATTACTTTCCGTACTGCTTTATAAAGTACAATAGAGAGTACCAACACATTCTACTGCCAAGAGTAGTGTAATAAGCCGATTATATTCGATATACTTGACAAAGAAATTCATATTTCATCTTTCCCTGAATTTCCAGCAAGTAGAAATGCTTTCTTGTTCTTCCAGATTCTATATTTAGTTTGGTTTGGTTGTTTTAAGGCACTAAATGCTAGGTCGTTGTTTTAGTTAGATGGGTCCTCTTTTCATGCCTGGTTACATTGTAAGTTCTTTTTACTATTTCCGTTGCACTCAGTCCTATTGCAAGTTTCTCAGTTTATCCATTGGTCTTCTTCTGGTTTTTCAGGTTTCCTTTTGAGGCTTTGACTGCACAACTACGTAACTAAGTTTCATAGTCTTTGTTAGGGAACAGATAAACATCATTCAAGATTAAGTTTGTGCAGTGGAAGGGAAATGCAAACTGTGTGCTACTATTGTTGTCACTGTTCTTGCTTCTCTTAATTTATAGTTTCTACCTTTTGGTTAGCAATGAAGCAACAAAATTTTATTATATTGAATTTGACACCTCCTGTACATAATTCTCAGGAAATTTTGTTATATTGGATTTGGATAAAACGGTTCTATTTTTTATTTCTTCCTTTTAGTTGGCTTTATTATAATTTTACCCTTTTTGCATTGTTATATCTTACGTGTGTCATATAAGATTTTTTTACTGCCGGTCAGGTTGAAGCATTGTGGAGTACAGGGGAGAATAATCTTACCCTTTTTTGCATTGTTATATCTTACGTGTGTCATATAAGATTCTTTTTATTGCCGATCGGATCTGGGTGTACTTTTTATAAGGGACAGTTGGGTAATTTAATCATTTTGATGAAAGGGTAAATTGTTGTTAGGAATTCAACTATGGATTCTGTGATTAGTGGCAAGATTAAGCTGGGTCGAAAGATCGGTAGTGGATCTTTTGGGGAGCTTTATTTAGGTAAATTCAAATTGTTGTTACGTATACTATTGTGTGTTGTTAGGTTTGTATATTGATTGACCTTTTCTTTTTGTATCAGGGGTGAGAAGAAGTTGTTAAGCTGGTGAGTTTTCTTGATTTAGCTAAAGCAGTTAAAAAGATTCTATATGTAATGATGGTGTAAAGTGTATAAAAGATTAAATTTTTAACTAGATAAGGGGAAGATATGTCCAATTAGTTTGGTTAATTTGCGGTGTTAGTTTGTCTGTAATCAACAACAATTAAGCCTCAATCCTATACTAGTTGGGTCCAGCTATATGTTAGAGTTGATTACTGGATATGTCTACTATGTTTGTTCAGAGGGTTGAGAAAGGTTATGTTTGGTACGGAGAAAAACGTTTTCAAGAATATTTTTCCAATTTTTCCATATTTTGTTGGTTGAAATATTTTGAAATTTTTTTTTCTAGAAAAATAAGTTCCTTAAAAATAAGGAAAATGACCTCCCTTAGAAAAGTAGGGAAAACAGATTCCATAAGTGTCATTTCAAGTTTATTGTATCCTCCTCGTCCGCCCAACACCCCCAATCACCACCCCTTGACCATCCCATCCTTTGCCATGTCCGAACCCCCAAAGACGAATCTAGAATTTCTAGTGCATGGGTGCACTACTTGGTAAGTGAGAATTGATCCCTATTCCTCTTGGTAAGTAACTCAATCTTCAACCAAGTGCGGCGTTCAGCCATTTTGGAGCATGAGTGCCAACAATTAATATTATACCAATTTTAAAAAATACGTACATAAAAATCTAATTTTACGGAGAGGCCACGGATTCACAGGCCTCATAATTTCCTATATAAATTCATGCATGTGAACCCCATTCCTCACCTCATCTACCTCCATCCTGTTTGGATAGATTACATATATATAAATGGTCTTGTGATAATATTTTTTCTTACTTTTCAAACACTAGAAATTAAGAAACATTTTCCGTCATACCAAACACACCCCTAATTTTCTTAATTAAAATTAGCATATGGGTTGAGAAAGGACCTCAATACTATGCATTATCACCTTCAGACGTGGTTTCTTCTGTTGTCAATGGTAAAGTTTCTCAAATATCACAAATGTTTTCTGTTACATTTTTTGTGTAGTGGTGTGTTTCAAGTATTATGTTAAGTTGAGGGGTTTGATTCTTTGATGTGGGCTTTACTGTTTCCAGAATCTAATTTATCGCTTCCCAGGAATCAGTTAAAACGAAGCACCCAAGATCTTGTCTCGGGGATAGCGTCATTGTTCACAAAAACTTGAAGAACAAACTGTTTTTGATTTTGTTCTACTGTTTTCTATTCCCAAACTGCAATGTGCAAAGCAAACTATCAAGCTCCAATGGAAATTTGTCATGATGTATATTAGATAGAATTTTTTTGTGGGATTTCACTGAATATGTTATTGTTGTTGTATTAGATAGATTTAAAAATCTTAACTGATTTGTAATGAATGTAAATTGATTTATCGTTGAGTTGTTTTTTCTATGATAACTGTATGGAAATCGACCAACATTAGGATTAACTAAACCTACCTTTCGACATCGCTAGAAGGTCTTTTTTCTCCTTTTTAGATTTAGAGCTTTTACAGCTATATAAAATGAAAAGTAATCACCTAACATAATAAACAATAATATTGTAGAATAAGAGGGGGCAGAACTTTGGATTTTAAGTTTTGCCATAACTGATTCGAGCTAAATTTTGCCTTATGAGTCAAAACTTGTATACAACGAGTAAAGATATGCTTAATTACCACACAATTTATTTTTGTTAACTTAATTTCTACAGAACTATGCCGGACAAGACATATGTTTTAAGTATGCCTGAATAAGCAAAGTTTCTATGAAATCTTGTCTTGTGAAATAGTTACTACACAATTTATTCCTGTTATCTTAATTTATACAGAACTATGTCGGACAAGGCATATGTTCTACATAACTTTGCCCGGATAGACATAATTTCTATGAAACATTGCCTTGCGAAATAGTTGCTACAAAACTTATGCTTGTAAACTTAATTTCTACAGAACTATGTCGGACAATGCATATGTTCTATCTAACTTTGCCTGAATAAGCATAGTTTCTGTGAATCCTTGTCTTGCCAAATAGTTACTATACAACTTATTCCTGTTAACTTAATTTCTACAGAACTATGCCGGATAAGACATAGGCTCTATGTAACTTTACCCGAATAAGCATAGTTTCTATGAAACCTTGCCTTGCGAAATAAGTACTACACAACTTATGCTTGTTAACTTAATTTCTACAGAACTATGCCGGACAAGGCATAGGTTCTATGCAACTTTGCCCGAATAGACATAGTTTCTATGAACCCTTGCCTTGCGAAATAGTTACTACATAACTTATGTCTGTTAACTTATTTCTAAAGAACTATGCCGGACAAGGCATAGGTTCTATGTAACTTTGTCCGAATAAGTATAGTTTCTATGAAACCTTGCCTTGCAAAATAGTTACTACACAACTTATGCATGTTCACTTAATTTCTATAGAACTGTGTCGGAAAAGGCCTGATATGATTACCTAAACGAAACTCTAAGAAATCAAATCGAAAACGCGAAAAATTAAAGGATAGGAGAATAGACACAAGAATAGTAATCCAAAGCAACTAATGATATTTGAAATCAAAGACCTCAATGGAATTGAACTATAAAAACACATAAACTATAAGAGTTTTGGAATGATTCCATTAGTGAGCAAAACTCAAGTGTGAATCATGAACAATGTCAAGAACAAGCTCACAATTACACTACAATTAAACTAAGAACTATGAATAACCTATAAACTACAATACTAATCTCTTACAAGAGTTTCATCATCAAAATAAGCTAAAGGAATTGAAAATGACTAACACATGTATTTATACTACATGCTTATTACAAGCTAGGGCAAAAAATGACCATAACCTTCAAATTACAATTATAAGCCAAATTGGGCTCTTCAAGCCTTCTTTCAATTCTAACCACTTTTTGTAGTTGTTATCTCTTTCCCTCCCTTCCAAGCAATCATCCATACAATGTATACCCTTGGGGCTTGATATTCCATGGCCTTCAAAGGCCCTATCTCTATCATCAACGTGCATATGGCATGGAAATACTCGTTCAAAGCTTTACCATGATCCTTAGTCTTCATAAATTTCCATGAGCCTCATAGGGTCATATCAAGGCATAAGTTCTATGTAACTTTGCCAAAATAGACATTATTTATGTGAAGCATTGCCTTGGGAAATAGTTACTATACAACTCATGTTTGTTAACTTAATTTATAAAAAAACTATGCCGGATAAGGCATAGGTTCTATGTAACTTTGCCCGAATACGCATAGTTTCTGTGAAGCCTTGCCTTGCGAAATAATTACAACACAACTTATTCATGTTAACTTAATTTCTACAGAATTATGCCGGACAAGGCATAAGTTCTATGTAACTTTACCCAAATAGACATAATTTCTATGAAACTTTGTCTTGCGAAATAGTTACTACACAACGTATGCCTGTTAACTTAATTTCTAAAGAACTATGCCGGATAAGGCATAAGTTCTATGAAACTTTGTCCGAATAGGCAGTTTCTATGAAACATTGCCTTGCGAAATAGTTACTACACAACTTATGTTTGTTAACTTAATTTATATAGAAATATGCCAGACAAGGCATAGGTTCCATGTAACTTTGTCCGAATAGGCATAGTTTCTGTGAAACTTTGTCTTGAAAATAGTTACTACACAACTTATGCCTGTTAACTTAATTTCTACAGAACTATGCTGGACAAGGTATAGGTTCTATATAACTTTTCCCGAATAGGCATAGTTTCTGTGAAACCTTGCATTGCGAAATAGTTACTATACAACTTATGCTTATTAACTTAATTTCTACAGAACTATGCAAGACAAGGCATATGATCTATATAACTTTGCCCGAATAAGCATAGTTTCTGTAAAACCTTGCCTTGCGAAGTAGTTACTACACAACTTATTCATGTTAACTTAATTTCTACAGAACTATGCCGGTCAAGGCATATGTTCTATGTAACTTTACCCGAATAGACATAATTTTTGTGAAATCTTTCCTTGCGAAATAGTTACTATACAACTTATGCATGTTAACTTAATTTCTAAAAAACTATGTCGCGCAAGTCATATGTTCTATGTAACTTTGCCTGAATTAAATTTTCAACCTGCAAACAGCTTTGGTAGGCAATTACCTTTGCATTCAAGATCTGATGCAGATCATATTGTGCAATATCCCCAAGTTACAAGCTACTATTTTTGTTGTAAATTCAAATTGTTGAAAATTTGCCTTTGGTGAGGAGGTGCGTCCACCCGTATTTAATGACTTAAACATTAGGGTTCCGCATGTTGGAGGCTTTGTCTCTTCACACGTGCATAATCTACTAAGTGAGTAGATGACCGTAGGGCCAAAGATCGTCAAATTTCGTTAAGAAATGAAAGAGATATTAGTCCACGAAGTAAGGTGTTTGAGGCATGAAAATATGGTGTAGGACAAATCTACCACATCGGTGGGAAAATGAAGAATTGTTTTCTTTATAAGTCTCAAAATTGGCTAAGGGTTTAGGACCCCAAGGGGTAACCCATGTGTTTGAAGGAGGGAGGACCTAGATGTGCTCAAATTAATTAATATTTATAGTTTGGTCCCTGGAGTTTCTAGAAAGTTGAAATTGGGAACGATTGAAGGCAGAAAGTTACTGCCTACCGTTTGAGTTGAATTTTGGAGCGTTATTGCACATTAACCAGCCATTACTTGGCTGATTAACTCCCTCCATAAACAATCATTACTTGGATGATTAATGGGTCATACTAATGGCCATAAACAACCATTACTTGACTGATTAATGGTCATACTAATGGCCATTACTTGGCAGTTGAGGGGTCCCTCCCTTATGCTATATATTGGTGTCTTTTGGCACAATTGTGAAGACAATAAACAACAGATAGAAAATGAGACTACACTATATACAACACAGAAATAGAAAAGAGCACTGAAATTCTGTCCACAAACAGTGAACAGAAAACTCAAACTTCTTCATTCCTTTTCCGTTCTTCAGCAAGTCGTTTCGTATTTGTTTTCTTCGTCAGAATCAACCTATTTGCTTTATAGTGTTGATTAGTTGCTGTTTTATCTTGGGAGGCAATTGCCCGTTAACGTAAAAGCATATATACGGGGCAATCTTGTCTTAAAGACAGAGAGTCATCTCTCGACTCAGCCACAATTGTAACAATCCAAATTTAGTGTTTCTTGATTTCAGGTTATCAAGATTCAAGACTCAACAAGCTTGCGGCAGTTCTGAACATTGACTTGTTTGTTTATTATTTCGAACACTTGTAATATTTATTTACTTCCCGTACTGCTTTACATATCCAACACAAATATTATTGAATAAGTGTATCGTGAATAGTAAAATTAATACATAAAGAAAATGAATTAGAAGAGACAATACACTCTGTTGCACCGGTGGACTGAGTAGTAGAATTTATTACATATAGAAAATGAGTTCATCAAATGTTTGCAGAACAACTCATCACCAGAAGCATCCAATTTTGCTAATATTATTCGGTTTCTCTCTTCTTACATTTGCTCTTTGATTTCATTAAGAAAGTGATCCACAATGCTATTGGAATTCAACGTGTTACATAATACCATCACTCTTTTTCTAAACTTGGCTCAAGAACCTGGAAATTACATAATGTAAATCAGAATTTTTCTGATTTATATACTGTAATTCTGATTTATATATTGTGAACTAAAATAAGATTTATATATTGAACAAACTTAATCATTTCTTTTTCCACAAATTGACGAATTCTTTTCGATTTTCCCCATTTTCTTGTTGTAATTTTAGATCTGTGAGTGAGGCTATTGGTTGAGTAGTTACCGTAAAGAATGAATCTTGGGCCTAAAATCCCAAAAACTAGCTTGTAGGGTAATAATTGTCCAAGTCCAGGAGTCCATGTTCCCATTCCATATCCAATGTGAGACTCTTAACACTACCCCGCACGCCTAGATCTTGTTAACTGGAGCGTGAATAATATAATTTGGGAGCCCAACATCTGTGAACAAAGAATTGGAAAGAGCCTGATTCTCATACCATATAAAGAATGGATCTTGAGACCTGTGAGTTATGGACCCATCATGTAAATAATGGATCTTTGACCTAACTCAACTCCAAAAGCTAGCTTGTAGGGTGAGAATTATCCAATTTCATATAATGAGTCCATATTTCCATTCCATATCCCGATGTGGAACTCTTAACAGAAGGGATTTGCGCATCCAACGATAAGATAAATGGCCTTGCTTGCCTTTTGTGTTAAGAATTTTTTTTTAATGCTAATAGAAGCTTGAAACTGTGATTAGGTTGCTGTTAGAGAGAAGTTAATGGCGAAATTCAAAATCCATCATTGTTGATATTTGGAGCTCCTGGGTTTGAAATTTGAAGGAGGAGAGAATGATGAAGTTGGGAAAGAAGATAATTGGAGAAGAAACCTAAGCTATGGGAATGGAAGGGGTATGTTCGTCCACTTATTATTAACTTAAAGTGCTGAAGGATTAAATTTAAAACAATCATATAAGTGGAGCAAAAATTAAAGACCATCCAAAATAAGCCATTTGTGCCAATGACCCTGTTTTACCCTTAAATTTTAAAGACTACTATGTTAACATATCTATCTTCCAGTATATGCTTCTACATGTAAGTAAGCAAACACATTGTCTTTTTAGTTAGTAGGAAAATAAATTCACTTTTTTTTAGAATTTTTAAAGTTGGAGTTGTGTTTGGCCATAATTATAAATAATATTTGGTTGTTAGAATATATTTTTCTTAAAAATATGAAATATGATTTATACTCCTCAATATTTAAAAACTAGCAAAATCACCTAAAATAATTAGTAAACATAATCAGTGTGTAAACACTGGTAATAAGAAATAGAGGCTTGCATTCAGAGTCTTGTGTGATAATGTGTCACCAAAACTTAAAGACAAGCTCTACAAAGAAGTGGTTAGACCAACTAAGTTGTATGGGGCGGAGTGTTGGCCAGTCAAGAACTCGCACGTTCAGAAGATGAAAGTGGCGGATGTTGCAGTGGATGTGTGGGCATACGAGGAGTTATAGGATAAGAAATGAAGATATTCGAGACAAGGTGGGGGTGACCTCGAAAGAGGACAAGATGCGGGAAGCGAGACTGAGATGGATCGGGCATGTGAGGAGGAGATGTAAGGATGCCCAGTGCGGAGGTGTGAGAGGTTGGCTATGGATGGCTTCATGAGAGGTAGAGGTAGACCGAAGAAGTATTGGGAGAAGTGATTATTAAGGACATGACGTAGTTATAGCTTACCGAGGATATGACCTTACATAGGAGATTGTGGAGGACACCGATTAGGGTAGAATGTTAATAGGTAATAGAGCATTGTCTCGCATTTCTTTCCATACTAGTAGCTGTAGTATTTCTCTTGTAGTTTTTTATTATTTGCTTTATGTTACTATTTATTATCTTTTGTTATTTGCTTAACATACTGTTTTGTTGTAGTTACTATTTTTTTCCATTTTGACCTGCTTTGTTTTTTATTTATATTGAGCCGAGGGTCAATCAGAAACAACCTCTCTACTCCTCAAGGTAGAGTTAAGGTCTGCGTACACTTTATCCTCCTCAGATCCCATTTGTGGAATTATACTGAGTTTATTGTTGTTGTTGTTGGTATTTAATACGGTGATATAATCAAGTTCAAAATTATTTACATCTTCAACGGGTATCGTCATTAGACCACACATTTCTATAGTATTTCCTAGTTCAAAGTGTTCACTTGCCTTCTTCCTCTTCCCTTTCCCACTAAATTGCTTTCCATCTCCCAATTATTAATTTCAATCATCAATTTTCTTAAACAATAAATTCAGAGCCCATCAATGTCTACTACTACTATATATATCTAATTTAAACAAGAAAATCATTCTATGTGCAATATTTCTCTTAAACCAATTGTAAAAAACTGGTTGTTGGTTGAATGAGATGGGTCAAATTTATATATTAAAAAATATGGGGTAAAATTTGAAAAGTGTAAGACAAGCAATGGTCAAAAATAAAAAGTGAAAATTATGAAAATAAGGTTTGGGGTGTTTTTCAAATTCCAAATACAACTTGAAGTTGTATTTGAAATTTTCATGGTCAAACGCTAATTTTCAAAAAAGTGAAAATTTCAGAAAAAAGTGAATCTCTCAAAAGATCAAACGGTCCGTTTGTCAAAATATTTTGGATAAAGGTGTCGTGTTTAGCACTTGCTCAACATTTTTAATTTTGAAATGGTTATTATTTTCTCAGTTCCTTGAATATTTTTTCATAATATATTAATTTATCAACACGTGCATTTAACAGATATTTAAATTTTTGTAGTATAAGGTGTTGTAAGGTAATATTAATATTTTTAAAATAAAATTTTGCGAATAAATAATTATACATAAGAATAAAGTATAAATTCCTATGAATAAACCATTTGAAAGGGAATTACTATTTTTTTTTCTTGTTATTGATAGAGTGGATCGCCATATGGTGAAAAATTAATGACCATCACCAATGACCTCAAATTAAGTGAATATCATCTAAACCTATGTAATGAACAACTTTAAATTTAAAGAAAAAAGAGATGTTTCTTTTATAGTATTGTTTTCGACTTTACTTTTATAATTAAAGGAGTACTTATTAATTTCTGTTGCCATTAGAACTCAACTCAATAAAAAAAGATCAAGTTTTAGAATTTGAGTAGTAGATTGAATAAAGTAGAATACCCTTATACTCTTCAACTCTTAAGAATAATAATTGACAGAATAGTTACGAAGAATATCATTCTATTTTGTATAACCTATGATTATGAGTAAGAACTATCGGAAAACTAACTATATGATTATTCTTTTTTATGTCGCTCTCACAAAGATTGATTTATCTATTCTACATATTTACTTTACTTACTATTTGACAAAATCGAAGAAAGTGGAGTAGTGAGTACACTAACAAATAATACACAAACATACAATAGAGAAAAATATTTTGGTTTTCCACCAATATAAAAAGTGTTGGGATTCTGATTTCATTTGATATTTCTATAATAAAGTATACTTATATTTCTCCCAAATACATAAAATTCTTATCACGATTACATTTGTATATGATTACTTACAACAACATACTCAATGTAATTAAAAAATAGACATTGCTCCTACCTTTGTGAGGTAGAGAGGTTGTTCCCAATAAACCTTTGGCTCAAAAGAAACGTACCAACGTGGGATTGTAAGAAAAATAAAATAACAAAATAGCAAGATACAAGACAAGTACATCAGCAGATAGTAATACAGATTGAAGAATAAAAAACTATGTGATAACTACATAATACTACTAAAAGGAAGAAGAGGAGAAGAGGGTGATGCCCCCTGCCTCTTTCACACAACGTGCGACAACACTCAACCACCTACTAACCTTCTATCCTAATCCTCTACCTTCATACCTTTCTATCTAAGATCATGTCCTGCATCAGATGAAGTTGTGTCATGTCATGTTTAATCAACTCCTCCTAGTTCTTCTTCGATCTATCTCTACCTCTCCTAATTCTTGTTACAATAAACATTTCACACCTCATCACTGGTGCATCCTCACACCTTCTCTTCATATGCCTGAATCATCTCAGTCTCGTTTCCCTCATCTTGTCAGCCATATAAGCCACTCCAACCTTGCCCCACATAATGTCATTCCTAATCCTATCTCTCCTAGTATGTATATCTATCCATCTGAGCATCCTCATCTCTGATACCTCCATCTTCTGAATATGGGCATTCTTGACTGGCCAACACTCAGCCCACACAACAAGGTTGATCTAACCATTATTCATTATGTAAAACTTACCGTATAGCCTTGGCGACACATTCTTATCACACAGTACCCTTGAGGCGAGTCTCTATTTCACTTACCTTGCTCCAATACGGTGTGCAATTTCATCGTCAATCTCTCCATCTCATTGGATTATAGACACAACATACTTGAAGCCTTCTATATTAGGTATGACTAGTGCATCGATCTTCATTTCCACCTCCGCCTTATGCGTTACGTTACTAAACTTGCACTCAATTACTTTGTTTGTCTTGCTTAACCTGAAACCTTCAGACTCTAGGACCTGTCTCTAAACTTTCAACCCATTGTTAACTCCACCTTACGTCTCGTTAAGTATTACTATGTCATGTGTCAATAACATATACGACAACACCTTCCATTGAATATGTTGTGTCAATTCGTTCATCACTAAAGAAAATAAAAATGGGCTAAAGTTGATCCCTAGTGCAACTCATCATGAACATGAAGTGTTCTGAGTCACCCCCACCGTCTTAACTCTGGTTTTGGCTCCATAGTACATGTCCTTAAAAGCCCTAATATAAGCCACATGTATACGTCTAGACTCCAGACATCTCCAAATGACCTCCCTAAGAATTTTATCATATTCCTTTTCTAGGTTAATAAATACCATGTATAAGTCTCTTTTCTAGTCCCTATACTGCCCGAACTATCTCCTGATTATTCTTTTGTGTTATTGCTTGAGCTTAGGTGATTTCCTTCTGATTCTTCTTTTGGATTTCTCTTTGGCATTGGCTTTCCTTTTCTTGAGGATGTCTATCAACTCTCTCACATCTTTGATTAATTTTTCTTCTGGTTCTTCTTTTAACTTTTTCCTATGTCTTTCATTACATGCTTTCCCTTTAAGGAACCTCCCCACAAGGATGAGCTTGCATGCTTCAGCTAAGGTGATGAAATAATCTTCGACGACAAAAAAAAACTGCAAGCCCCATTCTAGTCCCATGCTTCACTTTCACCATTGGTTTTTAGGGATCTAGTTAATTGACCCCCTTGAGTCTGTCCAAGAAAGTTGGTTTCGAGATGGAGGCTGCATGTAAATTTTGGTGTTGAATTGGACTTGGGAAGATGGGGTTCTAGGATGTTGATCCGTGATCTATGGCTATGTGCATCGTCGCTAGGGTGTCAATGGTACGGTGCGGACAATTAAAAAGGGCAGCTCGGTGCACTAAGTTTCCGCTATGCACGAGGTCTTAACTTTGCGATATAGAGCCGATATACCCCTTGCTAAAAGTGATGCATATATGGCCATGCCGTTACACAAATTGTGCTAATATATCCTTTTCACTGACGGATGTTTTTTTTAAAACTTACTTTTTAATTAAAAGAATGCCACATGACTTGTAAAAAAAATTCAATCCATTTTTTTAGTCAACTTATTTTTTAAGGCCACATTGTAATTTTTTTCTGGTGAATTGGGTCTGATTTAAAAAAAAAGATGGATAGACTTATTCTTTTTTAAAGCCACATAGATTTTTCTAAACGAACTAAACCCGACCCACCAGGAAAAAATTTACCACGTGACTTTAACAAAATAAGTCCACTAAAAAAATAGGTAGACTTATTTTTTTAAAGCCTCGTGACATTTTTCTTAATTAAAAAATAAGGTAAATAATTTTTTTTAGAAAAATCGGTTAGCGAAAGGATATATTTGCACGACAGAGGTATATTTGCATCATTCGCTAACAACAGAGGTATATATGCACCACTTTTTTAACGAGAGGTATATCTGCTCTAAATGACAAAGTTACGGGGTATATTTGCACCTTTATTTCATAACAAAAAATAGGTTTTTATAACCGTCCCATCATCTCGGTTTCTCTTTGGTATAGGTATGGTTCAGTTAATTTTTTATATGTTCTTAACAAACATCATATAAAAGTCACAAGAAGAAGTTAGAACACGATATTATGCATACTTTTGTAGGATTTTGACATAAATTCTTTAGACATTGTTACCATTTAAAAGGTGATGAATTAAGACATGAAAGAGGACATGAATATAGATCCATCCTACAATCTTATAGTAGTGTAAAACAAAGACAAAAAAATTAGACTGCACGAGCTCGAAGAAATCAATCAACATGAGACTCAAGAACTAATAGCCTGTTTGGTCAAGTTTTTTGAGAGCCAAAAATGCTTATTTTGAAAAGTGAGGTGTTTGGCCAAGTAGCGTTTAAAATTTGGCAAAACACTAAATGCTTTTCAAAAGTGCTTTTTAAATTAATTGGTCAAACACAAATTGCTTTTCACCAAAAGTACTTATGTGAAAAACAATTTTCAAAATAAGCTGACTTTAGAAGTTTAACCAAACAAGCTATAAGTCTACTAAGATTAAGTATCTAATAAGCATACAAGAGGAAATATATCTAATACATTGCCTGCTACTTAAGATCGTTGGAATATCTTGTAACTTATTAGTTACTATTTAAGATGCTAGAACTAATTTAATTTCAATAACGAGTTGGGACTTTGGAAGTTAATTATCTATTGGCTTGAAGTTGTTTCCATTACCCATGCCCAAGGCGGTAATTTTTTTTGATTTATTTTTATAGGACTAAAAACCTACCTAATTATTCAGTACATTTACAAAATTATATAAAAATCTACTTGTTTATTAAAAAAAACCTAAAAATCAATTCAATTTGATCGGTTATTAAAAAGCCATTAACACCCCTAATCGTCGCCCTCGAAGGTGGATCATTTTAATGCTCTATATGCGTCGATCAAAGGCCGGCAAGTATGGCAATAAGTCTGTGAAATCCGAGTTTGTCTCGGAGGGGAGAGAAAAAAAAACATTACAGAGTTTATCTCTTTCTTCTACTCTTACTCTTACCCTTACACTTTATTGTGTTTCATTCTCAAGTCTCCCATCCTTTTTAACATGTAAGTTAAATTCAAACTTACCGTTAAACATTTCCAATAAGACAGTTTGTTGGAAATTTGCCTTTGGCGGGGAGGTGCGTCCACCCATATTTAATGAATTAAACACTAGTGTTCCGCATGTTGGAGGCTTTGTCTCTTTTCACATGCATAATCTACTAAGTGAGTAGATGACCGTAGAGCCAATAATCGTCAAATTTCGTTGGGAAATGAAAGAGATATTGGTCCACGAAGTAAGGTGTTTGAGGCATGGAAATATGGTGTGAGATAAATCTACCACATCGGTGGGAAAAGGAAGAATTGATCTCTTTATAAGTCTCTAAAGTGGTTAAGGGTTTGGGACCCCAAGGGGTATCCCATGTGTTTAAAGGAGGGAGAACCTAGATGTGCTTGGGTTCAAGGCTAAGCCCAGACGCGCGCCGCCGCCCGCCCGTCCGGTCACGGATTGTGGGGGACTTTATGATATTATCTTTTTGGACCCCAAATTGCTTAATATTTACAGTTTGGTCCCTAGAGTTTAGCATTAACCAGCCATTACTTGGCTGTTAACTACTCCATAAACAACCCTCCTTCAATGACCATAATCAGCCTCTCTAATGGCCATTAACAACCCTCTCCAATGCCATTAACATCCCTCCTAATGACTATTAACAACCATGTTTGTAGCAGTTGAGGAGTCCCTCCTCCATGCTATATATTGATACTTTTTGGCTCAATTGTGTAGCACATACAAACATGAAAATAGCAGCACAAACAGTGATGAAAAACAGTGAGGAAAGACACACATATACACAAGATATACACAACAGAGACACACTATACATAGAGACAAAACATAAGAGAATGTCAGTCCAAAAACGTTGGACGAAAACAGAAACTCTTCCTTCCTTTTCCATTTCTTCAGCAAGTTGATTCGTATTTGTTTTCTTCGTCAGACTCAACCTATTTGCTTTGTAGTGTTGAGATTAAAGTGTTGTTTTATCTTGGGAGACTATTGTCCGCTAACGTAAAAATATATATACGGGGCAATCTTGTCTTAAGGACAGAGTGCAATCACTCGACTCAACACACAGTTATAAACATCCAGATTTAGTTGTTTCTTGATTTCAGGTTATCAAGATTCAAGACTCAACAAGCTTGCGGCAGTTCTAAACATTGCCTATTTGTTTATCCTTTCGAACACTTGTAATAATTATTTACTTTCCGTATTGCTTTACAATAGTAGCCAACACAGTTTGATGGTTAAGAGCTTAAAAATATAGTTCAAGTAGAGCTAGATGACATTACATGCATTAACATTGGCATTTTCTAAACTCACTCTAGAGACCAATCACATCCAACAAACAGAACAAGGCATTGGCAACAATAACTAATTCTCAACAAAATTAGAGGAAAAAAGAAAGACAAACTAATGTTGACAACCACCAGATTTGGAACCAAAACTAAATAAAAAAACGTTAAGGACAAAAGATCAGATTTTGAACCAAAAATAAGAAACTAATTTATGTTAAGAATAGTTGAAAAGATAGGAGGATATCAGCCACATGATTTCATCATTGTTGATCACAGCCTTGAGTATGAAAGTGTAGGTAAAGGCATCCTCCTGGAGCTTCTCAAATCTGCATCAGACACGGAACGTTAAAACTGTGAGAAAACCAGATGTGCAATTCTCTTCGTTTGTTCTTTCATAAAAAAAAAAGGATTTCTTACAGCAGAATTGCTAATAGGGGAAAGGAACTCTACATATTTTAGTTTGGAAGTGGAATTTGTAGGATTTTGTTGGGTTCAAAACACATAAGTAACGCACATCGGAAGTTTAAAAGTTTTGTTTCTTACTTACCCCAACAATATTTTTGGTATGGTTATACAACAATTAAACTTGTAACATAAAGCATATACTTACAAGTTAGAATTATCTGGAATATTTATCAACTGTGAGGTGCACACGCAATTGCCCTTCCGATTGCAAGCTTGAAGCTTCAATGTATTTCTCTTTCGGAAAGTTAGGAAATCCGGCAGAGGTTCGAGAGAGTATTTGATTCTAAGTCTCTAAGGCTTAGAATGATATTCTGAAAATTGGTGTATGAATGATGATGTGAATGCCTCTATTTATAGTTGAAAAATAGGTCAAAACCGGATTAGGGTTTGTCCTTGGGCCTGACCCAAAATTCGAGGCAGAGGCGCCGCAACCCTAGGGTATAGGCGTCGCAGCGTTCGACGTGCTCCTACACTGTCTCGATTTATTTTTCGTGCATTCTTAATTAAATCCAAAATCCAATTTTGACTTAATTAAAATAATCATTATTCATTTAAAAATCTCGATTCCAAATCGAACATTTAATTACTCTCTCAATACATCTTTAGATCGAAACGGACAATCGACATAGTGTGACCCTACATGCCTTCTCATATCGACATTAATCAGATTAAGGTCTACAGGAACTCCTAGATGGCGCCGGAAGACGAACTCAATATGTGAAGTACGTTTACGCGAATCCAGTAAACTTAACCTTTATGTGGTAAGATAAAATCCTTTCATTCACGACACACCTGATCAAGCTTAGCATTTGTCAAATGTCTATCCAAATGGCTTAATCATTGTGTCTCATCTATATTAGTTGACGACTAGACTATATTCTAAATATGTCTATTGCGTTGACCAACGACTTAGTCAACCTAATATCACTGAGAATCCGAGTATTCTCTCGAATATACATTTGAGGAATGAATCCTAATCTTGGCTCAACTACCAACTTCAATCCACATCGTAATATACCCAATACAAGCCGTATCTCAACCTATAAGACATTTGAGCTTAGGACGGGATCAAAGTACATTACTTTGTAGACAAGGCGCGTATTGAATTCAAGTCTAAGGACTTTTATCTCACACGCGTTGATTATACTTTAGACAAGTATAACAAACAGTATGTCAACAAGGTATACCAATACTTCCAAAGTATCCATGTGTCCATCACGAGTAGCCATTACTCGTAGCAGGTGAGACATACTACATCCTCTAAGGATGTGATGCAGACCACATGTCGACTTATCACATATCATCGATATCCCATTCTCGATGATCATTAGTCGAGGTTATTTTAAGAGTTACGCTCTATCATGAATATCTTACTCTATTAATGACAACGTAAGCTCAAGAGATGCACATTAATGAATAATTTCAAACAATCAAATAATAATTCAATAATTGTAAATGCCAAAATATTAATCTCCATTAATAATAATATGAATGTGTATAAAGTACATTTGTCCTAATACAGATTGTCTCTAGGACATAAATATACTTTCAGAATTGATATAAAAAAAACACATGCAGTAATTGTGAACTATGTTGTGCCATTGGGTTCTCACAATAAAATCCGAAAGTTCCAATTCCCGTAGTTCTGTACTGTACCTTAAACACACTGAGCTTGGTCGTAAACTTGAGCAAATGAGAATATGACGGACACAAAAAAGCTATTTATGACAATTTCGTTCAACTTTGTACATTTTCTATTTTCCATCAGACCATTTACAAATTTTCAAAGTCCTACTACAAAATTGGTAGTTAAGAATTAGGAATTTTCTCACTTACAAAACCAAATTTACAAATTGTCATGGACACAAATTTGTATTTCGTTATCACATTCTAAGTGATAAGAATTTGACCTTTGACCTAACTCAACCCAAAAGCTAATTCAAAAGGTGAAGATTACCCAAAACCATATAAGAGACCGATGTGGGACTTCAACACCCTTGCACACCTAGCACTGAATATCTGAAGCGTGGACACTTAACTATATAAGATGGGGGTCAACTTCGGATAAATCATGAATTAGGATGGGTTGACTCTGATACCACGATAAAAAATGAACTTTAGCCTAGCTTAATCGCAAAAGGTAGATCATAAGGTGATGATTGTCCAAAACCAATAAGGAGATCCAATTTTAAATTCTCAACTGATGTGGGATCTAACACCCCCTACCCCCGTGCACACTCAGGACTGGACATCTACAGTGTGGACAATATAACATGAGGCCCTAACATCAAGTAAACCAAGCAATAGGAAAACCTCAGCATTGATACCATGATAAGAAATGGATCATGGGCTTAGCTCTATCCCAAAAGTTAGCTACATCGATGAGAATTGCAAAGACCATATAAGAAAATAATTCTCTCCCCCACAACTGATGTCGGACTTCAACACCCCCTTGCCCAAAACTGGACATTTTTTTTGGGGGGGGGGGGGGGGGGGAAGACAAAACAAGATGAAGGCCCAACATCATGGTAAACCAATAATTGAAAGGGGTCCAACTCTGTTACCATGATAAGAATGGAAATTTGGCCTAAATCAACCCTAAAAACTAGCTCACGAGGTAAGAATTATCCAAGAACATATAGACCTTCCCATCCCTAATGCTTATACGGTAACTCAACAATAAGCATAGAAAATCTCAAACCATACCATTCATTTATTGTTGTTAAACTCCACAAAAAGGGATGGAAATCAATTTTTGCTATATGCAGTATTTGGGATGTTGACGCAACTTGATTGAAATCTGAAAATCTTTGGAGACTAATTTCAAATTCAGGATCAAAGCCACCAAATCCAATTTTTTTGATAGCCCGTCAGTTTTAAATTCTCAAATATCAAGTGAAAAAACGTTAGTGGAACACTTATTATTGCTTATGAATGAGACAATACAACCGCCCAAGGCTTTGGTCTAGTAGTAAGAGAGCAAAACATGATGCGTGGGTCACGTGCACGTCCCATGTTCGAACCCCATCAGAGAAAAGCCTGATGCTTATGTGGAAAAGAGTAAGATCGGCAGGCCCATTACTTACCGAGTTATAAATCATGAGCTATTGATCCATGGAAATTTCTTGGTTATCAAACAATAAAAGAATGAGATAATACAACAAAGCATACTTTGAAAATTGAGAAGCGGCTGAATAAGACCAACATCTCGACTAAAATGATACCTCAAGTATTAACAATAAAGGATCTCATAGCTACTTTCAAATTTTACTGAAGTAGGATTCTTATTACTAAGTTTTTCCTTTTGACGTCTTGAGATTTGATGTTATCTTTTTCTCTTTTTTTTTTGGATGAACAAAACAAGAATCTGTCTCTCTGTTTATCTTTGCGTATGTTTCTCCTATAGGATACAGTAAGTAGAAAGCAAAGGTTCTATCTATCAACAAAATTTCATTACTTCAGTATAAAAATAGAACACAGAAGCATTATCTAAAGAGGAATCCAAGTCCTTAGATAGCAAAAGGCCCTCTTTTCTCCTTTTTATATTCTTTAACCTTCTAAAGTTAAATAAAAAAATTGCTTCCCGTCCTACTGTACAAAGAGCACATTTCTTTGAAGTTGCTTCGCTCACCAGCGTGAAGCAAGGACCCCTCACCTATGGTTCATTGCTTAATGGACGAATAGATGCTTTTAATAGCATCAGTAAGATCTTTACTCCAGAAAGCAGAAATTATACTTCAGATTTAGAAAGCATCTCATAATTCGGTTAGAGCTTTCATATTTATATTCTTAGGACGGGGTAAGATTTCTCAACGAGAGATGTTTGCATGAGACCCAAATTCTGGTATCATATAGATTGGAAACTCTAAATTAAGTAACAAAAAAGCCCGGAAAAGAATGTAAGTCCCACCGGAAGGAAATGAAAGTATATTTATGTCATAAAAGACAATCTATATTAGGACAAATGTACTTTATACAATTAATTGAATGTTTATAATATGCATCCCTGGAGGTTACACTGTTATTAATAATGTGAGATATTAATATTATAACGTAACTCTTAAAATAGCCTCGACTAATGATCATCGAGAATGGGATATCGATGATATGTGATAAGTCGACTGAAAGAAATAATCCCCTTGATTATTTTCATTAATTGAAAGGCTATATATACAAGTTCATATTTCCATAATAGAGAAATCCTTTTTCTATTCTATTTCTAAATCCTTATTTTACCATAATTCTAATTATACAATTATGGTAAGTGTATAACACTAATTAAGGTATCCTTTTCCTTACAATATACTACAAATATATATACCATATATACAATATTGTTTTGTACTCATTTCAAATGAGATGGGTGAGGCTTGCATTCCAGTGGTGGTAAGGAATGGCTATGGGCGTGCATTGCAGTGGCTTTCTTTGGAGTGGTTTGAGTATTGCTTTGGGTTGCCTTATTTGGAGAATGGAGCATCATTGGGCACGCTAGTGGCCCATTCAGATCGCTTATGACTCAATATATATGTGATATACACTGATGTATATTCAGTGTATATCACATGTATATTGCGTCGTTTAACACACCCCCGCAGTCATAGCGGGTGGTTTTCGAACGCTGAGACTGTCCCTAAAATCTTCAAAGAGAACCGCCGGTAGACCCTTTGTAAAGATGTCTGCAATTTGATAACGAGACGGGACATGGCATACGCGAACTTGACCCTTTGCAACCTTTTCACGGACAAAGTGAATGTCCATTTCGATATGCTTGGTGCGCTGGTGTTGAACTCGGTTACCTGAAAGGTAGATGGCACTAATGTTATCGCAATATACCAAGGTTGCCTTCTGAATGGGACAATGAAGCTCCAAAATCAAATTACGTAGCCAACATGACTCGGAGACCACATTCGCTACCCCTCGATATTCTGCCTCAGACCGAGCGTGACAGAGTTGCTTGACGTTTTGCCGACCATGAGACCAAGTTGTTGCCAAGGAACATACAGTAGCCAGAAGTCGACCGTCTGGTGTCGGGACAACCACCCCAATCAGCATCCGTGTAAGAGACAAGTGTGGATGTAGACGAAGGATACAAGTGCAACCCATAGTCCAGTGTCCCCTGAATATACCGAATGATGCGTTTGATTGCATTCATGTGCTCAACCCTGGATCATGCGTGAATAAACACACATGCTGAACCGCATATGTAATATCCGGTCTGGTAAAGGTAAGATATTGGAGGGCCCCTGCAAGACTGCGATAGCGGGTCGGGTCCTCGTATGGTGCACCTGCTGCGGCACTCAGCTTTGGGTTTGCATCAACCGGTGTGGAAGTGGACTTACAGGATGACATCCCAGCCCTCTCGATGATCTCAGCAGCATACTTCCGTTGAGACAGAAACAAGCCACCTGAATGACGCTGGACGGCAATCCCCAAAAAATAACTCAACGGCCCCAAGTCCTTCATTGCAAATTCAGAACTGAGCATGGCCATGATAGGCTGGCGCAAAGTATCGGAGGAGGCAGTCAAGATGATATCATCCACATATAACAGAATATAGGCCAATGACGAACCACGACGGTAGATGAACAAAGAATTATCTGACCGGCTGTGAGTGAACCCAATAGTCGAAACAAAAGCAGCAAATCGTGTATACCAGGCCCTTGGAGACTGCTTAAGCCCATATAGTGATTTCTTCAACAAACGGACATGATGAGGGCGGTTGGGATCCCTGAAACCCAACGGCTGATGCATATAGACTGTTTCTTTGAGATCACCATGTAGAAACGCATTCTTGACATCCAATTGATGGATTGGCCAAGTTTTTGAAAGAGCCAGGCTAAGCACAGTTCGAATTGTAGCCGGTTTGACCACCGGACTAAATGTCTCACCACAATCAATACCAACCTGCTGAGTCTTACCATCACCAACCAGTCGCGCCTTATGTGACCCATCTGAATTCTCCTTGTGAGCAAAAATCCACATAGACCTAATAATATTAATACCATATGGACGGGGCACCAACTCCCACGTCTTATTATCAATAAGAGCATTATATTCATCAGTCATAGCAATTTTCCAATTAGGGTCATTTAATGCGTACACAGGATTGCGGGGCAAGGGGGATTTAGAGACATCAGAATGTAAATTAAAATGTCTTTTAGGTGTAAAAATACCCCGCTGACTACGAGTGACCGGTCTATGACTCGAGGAAGAATTGATGGAATTTTGGAAAGTTTCTGGGCTCGGGACGGGTGGCGTGACGATGGGCTCTTGGCCCAAATCGAAAATATTTGGACTCGGTTTACGGACCAGTTCAGGCCAGGCTGGGCCGGCCCGATTCTTTGGAACTATTCGATGGCTGGAATAATTTGGGTGTGGCAGATCTTGTTGGGCGGTAGGCGATGGGCCACTGGAGGATTATAGATGCACGGAGATGTCCAAAAATTCCGAATAATATACGGGGATATTTAGTCATCCAAAAATTATATGACTTAGGTTCGGAGTATGAACTTTCGTAAATGGAAATTGAGTTTCATCGAAAATGACATGGCGATTGATTATGATTTTCTTGGAGGATAAATCAAAACACTTATAACCACGATGATTTGACGGATAACCCAAAAATACACACGGAGTAGACCGAGCCTGAAGTTTGTTAATTGTGGTGGATGGGAATAACGGATAACACAAGCACCCAAAAATCCGAAGATGAGAATAAGATGGGTTCTTATTATATAGTATTTTTAGGGGGGAAGAATATGTCAGACCCTTAGAAGGAAGTATGTTAAGAAGATATGTGGCCATTTGTAGAGCATGATGCCAAAAATATGGAGGTATGGAGGCATGGAGTAGGAGAGTTCGGACAATGTTATTTATGGAATGAATTTTGCGTTTGGCTTTCCCATTTTGTGAAGATGTGTGAGGACATGAAAATCGAAAATTTATCCCATGAGTAGCACGAAAATCTCGAAACTCCCTATTGTCATACTCTTTCCCATTATCACATTGAATATTTTTTATTTCTCTTTCGAATTGAGTACGAATGAACGCTCTAAATTTTATGAAGACGGAAAACACTTGTGATTTATTCGCAATTGGAAACGTCCATAAAAATCTAGAATAATCATCTAAAAAGAGAACATAATATCGATGACCCATTGAACTAAGAACATGAGATGTCCATAAGTCGCTATGAATAATGTCAAATGGCATAGAAGTATGGGAATTAGAGTCTACAAATGGAACTTAACAATTTTTCCTAATGAACAAGACTGACAAATTGGAGTACGACTTGTACCCTTACAAGAAATAAAGCTATTTTTATCTAAAACTGATAAAATAGAAGATCCCGGATGACCCAGACGAGCATGCCACATGGAAGGAGAGATGGTGCAAAGGCGATGGCAAAATTTGGACTCGACGGACTGAAACCGGGCATGATAGGATACATCTCCCCCCTACTATCACACCTCATGAGATGACTCCCCGTCTTGAAATCCTTCACAGAGAAACCGAAAGGATCAAATTGCACAGAAACAGAATTGTCATTTGTGAATTTTCGGACAGACACTAAATTTTTAATCAATTTAGGAGCATGTAAAGTATTTCTCAAGAGGAGTGGTGGATTAGGAGGAGACAATGTTTTCTGACCATACCCTAGAATTGGAATAGAACTGCCATTACCAACAATTATCCCCCGAGGGGTGCTCAAATTGGAATAAGATGAGAGAGTACCTGATTCGGAAGTCATGTGAGTAGTGGCCCCGGTGTCCATGTACCAATTTGGGTCCGGTTGGGACAATCCCAACGTGTGCATCGCGACCTCGATATCGGTCTGAGTGGGGCCTGCTGCATGATGGGCTTGTGGAGGACGGGGCCCAAGGACGCCATTCCGTGATCTTTCGGGTGTAGGTCTTTGGAGGTGTTCTTTGTTGGGCCATCGGCGATGGGCCGCCACTGCTGGGCGTTGGGCCTGGATTGTTGGCCAGCCCACTGGCCGCTGGAAACTGTGGCTGGAGGGTGCTGGTTCCACTGCCAATGGCCCCACTGCTGGGCCCATGATGGTGGTGGCCCATCAGACTGAATGGGACCCACCGCCGCTTGTTGCTCACCGTAACCGCCACCAGAACCCCCTCCTTTGCCCCCGCGGTTTTTGTTCTTTTTGCGATTATTCTTGCCGCCACCATTATTATGGTTTTGGCCCAAATTATTAACAAAACCCAAGAACTAGGAGAGGATGCCACCATGACAATCGGGCTTGCTCCGTAGTCGCTTTTTAGCCAAACCGGCTTCTTCCAACGTGAGCATGGAGCGGGCTTGATGAAAGTCGGGAAGAGGGTTGCTTTGGCGAAGGAGAGTTCCAACACCATTATAGGCCTCCGAAAGCCCGGCAACCAACTGTAGAACTAGACGATTATTTGTTACTGGTGCGCCAACATTACGGAGTTGATCTGCCAATTCCTTTAGTTTCTTGCAATATGCAGAAACGTTCGGAAATACGTCCATTCGAACGAGAGAGAATTCCTGCTCGAGTGTGACGATACGGGAATGTTGGTTGTCTTGGAATATGTCACGCAATCTATTTCATGCAGCCATAGCCGTGGTGTCGGGCTCCATAATCGTCTGTAGAAGGTCTACTGAAATAGTGGCGTATATCCACCGAAGAACGGTAGCATGAAGTGTAATCCATACCTCAGGAAGGGGTCTAGCGGGAGGAATTATGTGATGAAGAACTTGATAAGAGATAGCGTGAATTTTAAACAAATCCGCCCACGTTGCATATTGAACGTTTTCCATCTCAAGGACAATAGGGACACTGAGCTTGATAGTGGAAACCGTGAGGGCAGGGTGAAAATTGTTCTTAGACATATTTGAAAGAACAAAGAAGGAGGATAAATTTAAGAGAGGTTTTTGAGAGCGGAAGACGAGATATTTGGAGAGAAAAAACCCGAGGGAGGGGGGGGGGGTTCTCGGCCAAAGAGGAGGCAAAAGTTTGAGAGAAGAAAACTTTTTTTTAGACCTAGTCTCTTGATACCATGAAAGAAATAATCCCCTTGATTATTTTCATTAATTGAAAGGCTATATATACAAGTTCATATTTCCATAATAGGGAAATCCTTTTCCTATTCTATTTCTAAATCCTTATTTTACCATAATTCTAACTATACAATTATGGTAAGTGTATAACACTAATTAAGGTATCCTTTTCCTTACAATATACTACAAATATATATACCATATATACAATATTGTTTTGTACTCATTTCAGCCGAGATGGGCTGAGGCTTGCATTCCAGTGGGCTGGTAAGGAATGGCTATGGGCAGTGCATTGCAGTGGCTCTTTGGAGTAAATTTGAGTATTGCCGGGCCGCCAACGCCGAGAATGGGTCGAGCATCATTGGCCGCACGCTGGTGGCCCACCGCAGATCGCTTATGACTCAATATATATGTGATATACACTGATGTATATTCAGTGTATATCACATGTCTATTGCGTCGTTTAACATCGACATGTGGTCTGCATCACATCCTTAGAGGATATAGTATGTCTCACCTGCTACGAGTAATGACTACTCGTGATGGACACATGAATACTTTAGAAATATTGGTATACCCTGCTGATATACTGTTTGTTCTACTTGTCTAAAGTATGATCAACGTGTGGGAGATAGAAGTCCTTAGACTTGAGGTCAATACGCACCTTGTCTACAAAGTAATGTACTTTGATCCTGTCCTAAGCTCAAATACCTTATAGGTTGAGATACGACTTGTATTGGGTACATTACGATGTGGATTAAATGTGGTAGTTGAGCCAAGATTAGGATTCATTCCTCGAATGTATATTCGAGAGAACACTCAGATTCTCAGTGATATTAGGTTGACTAAGTCGTTGACCAACGCAATAGACATATTTAGAATATGGTCTAGTTGTCAACTAATATAGATGAGATACAATGATTAAGCCATTTGGATAGACACTTGACAAATCCTAAGCTTGATCGGGTGTGTCGTGAATGAAATGACTTTATCTTACCACATAGAGGTTAAGTTTACTAGATTCGTGTAAACGTACTTCACATATTGAGTTCGTCTTGCGGCGCCGTCTAGGAGTTCCGCGTAGATCTTAATTTGATTAATGTCGATATGTGAAGGCCTGTAGGGTCACACTATGTCGATTGTCTTTTCGATCTAAGGATGTATTGAGAGAGTATTAAATATTCGATTTAGAATCGAGATATTTAAATGAATAATGATTATTTTAATTAAGTCAAAATTGGATATTGGATTTAATTAAGAATGTGCGGAAAATAAATCGAGACTGTGTAGGGCGCCGCGGCGCCCACATCATAGGGCCGCAACGCTAATGACCTAATCTGTCTCAATTTTTGGGCTAGGCCCAAGGTCAAACCCTAATCCGGTTTGACCTAATTTTCACCTATAAATACAGACATTCACTTCATTATTCAAGACACTTAATTTCAGATTATCATTCTAAGTCTTAGAGATTTAGAATCAAAACACTCTCTCGAACCTCTACCGGATTTCCTAGCTTTCCGAAGGAGAAATACATTGAAGCTTGGAGCTTGCAATCGAAAGAGCTTTCGCGTGCGAACCCACAGTTGATAAAGATTCCAGATAATACAACCTGTAAGTGTTCATGTTTTATGTTACAGGTCTTTGATTGTCATATAACCATACCAGAAGTAATTGTTGGGGTAAGTAAGAACAAAATTTTAAACTTCCGTTGTGCCTTACTTATATGTTTTGAACCCAACAAAACTTTACAGAAAATCCTGTCATATATCTAGGTCAAAATAACTTATCGAAAAGATTCAGGTCATTAAGCTAGTTATAAAATCATACCTTCCATATTTTGAAAAATGTCCTGCACCCATTTCACACTTGAACAATAGTAAATTATCATTTGTCTTCATATCTCTCAACTTGGCCACAAACTTCGCTGGCTCAGAGTACACAACACTTGGATCTGTCACAATTCAAGACCTCAAATTATATCAAAAGTAGAAATATCTAAAGACGCGACTGAAGATTACTCCTTTATTTCATGGTTATTTCACCAAGTTAGTGTTATGACAGATACAAACCAATATCAGTCTTATCTGATCTATTTCTGATTTTGTGCATATTTATTTACAAGCAAGCTTCCTTAGTTGCTACAAAAGATAAGTACATACTTATGGACTGTAGGAAATTTACGCTGGATGACAAAGATGAGATCATATTAGTTAAATGAACTTGAATCTTATGAATGTCTTTTGATAAGTGAATCTTAGGAGTGTTTCATAAAAATAAGAATTCAATCTCTAACCTTATTTTGCACTGATCCTGTTGTGATATTTTACGTATATAAAAATGAAAAAAACTACATATCAGTATCAGTATTAATGCTATGGTGACTTGAAATGTTGACAGTTTAAGTATATGATTTTATTGAAAGTTGACATTTGCGGAGACATTTTTTCTTAATCTTTTTCTCCTGCGGATAGAAAGTAATAGCAAAGCATATTAAAGTATACTAGCATTAAATGAGACGAAAATGAATAGAAGTCATCTCAAGTGGTCTTATAATTTAACTGGGAAGTGTTCATCACCAGAGAGATGAAGACTCAAGCTTATAAGCCATCATTTGCTTAAGCATTTAACTCCAGAAGCCAGGCAGTTTAAACGGCCAGCTTTGAAGGCGACCAATTTACTGTGCATCATTGCAAGATAGTTGGCTTTGGCTTATGATTCAACTATACCCATTAAGTTACATTTGGGACATTTTCTCCATGCAACCTTCTATTATTTTATTCCCTGTACGTACTACATACACCTTCAGTTAGATGTGTTTATCTTTAATATTGTGTGATCTTGTATGATCGCATATCCATCCTAACATGCATTCCTACGATCGTGCGGATATGTTGAGCCTCTAAATTCTATGCTACTCATATTGTAGATATGTTGGGCCTTAAGAGTCCCAGCATTCAATTCCATATAACATTACTAGTCTCACAACTGTTAATGGAGCCGACTCCCTCTAGAATTCAAAAGCAAGTTCGAGGAATGAACATTATCAAGGCCTTTTACCGCCTTCCCCAAACACTTTTTCCCTTTTCTATCACATAGCTTCAAAACTGAAAACTGCTGCACCGGCATTCATTTCACTTACCATTCAAGCCAGCTGTAACAAGAATGTCTGGATAGTTCTGTGCTTTGACCTGTGAGAGTAAGGACAGAAGAAAAACCCAAAGACATCTTAAGTTGTCAAAATAAGAAACGTAAGTGTACTTTCCTGATTGACTTGCTCAATGCACAAACCTTAAGTACTTCTTTGGGAGACGGATAAAATATTACTTACATTATCAACAGGGGAATATGACTTCATGTAGGAATAGAATTCTTCCTTACGTGGGTCACCCCATTCCTGTAGCAAATGAAGAGATTAAACATCAATCACAAACTTCAAAATATTCGATCTTCCAAGTCCCTCAAATGTTAATTAAAGCCAAGGCATCATAATTCGATTCTCACAACTCCTCAAATACACCTTAAATACATCTGGATCCACGTTACAGAAAATTTTTACTACTATGATTAATAGTTTGGGGCACCCGGTGCACAAAACATCCCTCGATAGCAGGGTCCCAGGAGGGCTGCACCCCAAGGGGTGTGATGTAGACAACCTACCCTAATGCAAGCATTAGTGGCTGCTTCCACGGCTCAAATTCGTGACTTGTAGGTCACACAGAGACAACTTTACCGTTGATCCACGACTCCCCTTCCCTATGAGTAACAGTTTATCAACTGGAAAACCTGAGGCATAAGTGCCAATGCAATTACCACAAAAGTGCACTCTCAGATACATTGTTGTAATCACATCCTCATAATGATCATCTAAATAAATTTCAGATGGAGAATCCGCACCAATGAATGTCATGCCACTTAATATTTTCAATAAAGGTAGACACAAACGGATTTAAATTAAAGAGATCTAACCTCCCACTCTGAAGTTGTTAAAGGAATAGTTGGATCAAGCATTGTAGTTACAACATCTACAAAAGGAACCCCAGCAACAGCGGCTTTAAACAAATCAGGCCGCATGTTAACAACATCACCTATCAGCAATCCACCTGCACTTCTTCCATTGATACAAAGTTTTTCCTTGGAACAGTACTTCTTGTCTATTAGATACTCTGCACAAGCAATGAAATCTGTGAAAGTATTTTTCTTTTTCAACAGTTTCCCATTTTCATACCACTGCCTCCCCATTTCACCACCTCCACGAATGTGAGAAATAACATAAATGAAACCCCTGTCTAACAAAGACAAGCGTGACGCCTTGAAAGTGGGATCAATACATATCTGTTAGGAATATGACATTGCAGTGTCAGCAAAGATTGATCAAGCTAAAAGTCTCAAACAACAGAATAATGGATGTGACCTTGCACAAAATACCAATCTTCAGGAATTCCATATTTGAAAGACTGAAGAATTTACATCAATTCAATTAGAAAGTCATGAGATGTTGGTGAATTTTCATTTATACCGAGGACAACATGTACGTTTTTCTTGTACTCTCCTTTAAAAAGTAAAAATAAAAGGATTCGTTCGATAGTATATCAAAGACTATCAAATTAAAACCATATGTGAATACCCATTGACTACACAATCAAGCCATTCTTTAAAAATTGACATTGACTCCTGAATTCAAGTGATGTCTTTGTATTATCAGATCTTTTCATATAACATTTGCACTTTTGATCTGCAATATTTTCTACAAAGAGTAGACTTCACAAACTTTTGTTCCATTTACCCAAATGCTCATCAGTACAAAAAGTAACATGTCACATAACTTCTCCATCTAAGATCTGCGAAATTCCATAAAACAGTGTTCAGAACCAATCAGACATGACCAAACTGCACTTAGCCTAAAACAACAAAGAAATTGACTTCTTTCTTCAGATATAAACAAGAAAAGGAAGGACAAACACAGAGTAGTACTACCCATTTAGTTACTCAATATTCTTAACCATATTAGCAATTAAATCACCTCGTAGGATCCATAACCATAAAGAAGCAATGGATCTGAACCATCAAGCTTTACAAGATTCTTTTGATAGATTATTGATATAGGTATCTGTATGCCATCTGAAGCAGTAGCCCATTGCCTCTCAGTTACATAATTTGATGCATCAAAGCCTCCCAGTACCTAAATAAGATAATGAAATGAACCATTATAACTAATAACCAAAGCTTAATAACCATCTCAGTTACATAATTTGATGCATCAAAGCCTCCCAGTACCTAAATAAGATAATGAAACGAACCATTACAACTAGTAACCAAAGTTTAATAACCATTAATTGCTGATCAAAGAATGTGAGAATGTTCCAAAAATGCCAAGAACCAAAAGAGTTATATAAGACTGCTATATCCCTCATATTTCTAGTAAAATACTTCAAAGAGATGACCAAAACGTTCTTTCTTTGAGATGAGCAAAACATTCTGAACACCAGAAGCATGTAATCAATATGCAATGACTGCTGAGTAAAATAAGATAAATGTGGCAATTTCTAAAACTTCAAAAAAATAAGATTGAAGTGAGAACACCGAATATACATGTGTATTTATTCCTATATATAAAATAGATTATTTATTTCTGCATATACAAAAGTAATAATTTTCAGTTTAAAAAAAAAACATTTTAAAAAAAGTACTAATAATTTTCAAGGCAAGGAGATGAGTCCTGAAAACTAGTACTCTCTCTAGCTATTAAGAATGTTTATATACAGATCCATCTATTTCTTAGCTAAGACCATTTTCTCATTGTTCACTTGTGACCACTCTCCCATATACATATTTAATGACATTTCTACATTTTGTTTTCTTCTCAAGCATCCACCAAAGAACTTTCGCCAACACCAGAACATATTTACTCTTAGTCAATGAGTAAACATCACGTGGAGAACATAGGTCGTCTATTCATGAATTTCCATCAATTTTGTAAACGTGTAAATATAGGAAACAATATATTTCCTACCCATAATTAGAATATTTCCATATATTGTGTAAATATATTTATGGTAAGACTAGGATTCCTCTTTTGTATAGGCTTAGAATTCCTATTGTATAAGGGATGAATATTGTACTCTATATATACCTTGATATTAATGAAAGACTCCTCAAGGGAGATTAATATCATCTAACATGGTATCAAGAGCCAAATATACAAAACCCTAAAAACCTTTCTCTTCCACAGCCGCCGGCTGCCTCTCCTACGCCGCGGCCCTCCCGGATTTTCTTCTTGTTTTTCGGGTTTTGTTCTTCATTTCTTCTCTTCTCTAAATGCCTATCCCTGATTCTTCCACACTTTCTGACGCCTCTGTCGCGCCCTTTTTCAACCACACGGGTCAAAGCGGAGCACAACGTGTCCCGGTGATTCCTGGGTATGATTAAGGAGTCGCCACCTAATTATTTATGGTGAATTAGGACACCTAAATGTTAACTAAATGCTGCAATATAACTCCAATTCTAAGGTCTGCGAAACTAATGAGATTCTAGGTAAAGGTTCTTTATTATCCTAAAGGGAAGGGGTTAGGCATCCTTTAAGATCCGCTAACTTGCGGTTATCCGGTCAAACTCAGGTTAATTATTGTACTAAGGAAAATGCATGTTTTAAAAATAAAAAGCTAAAATAATGTTGCAAGTATTTAGTAAAAGAATGCATATTTTTTACAAGTATGCATTTGTGTGGTATTAAAGAAAAATACATGTAAAGCTGAAAAAGTATGCATTTGTGACAATAATAAGGAGAAAAGCAAATTATTTATAATGCCAAAGAAGTATTTTTTTTGAAAATCATTTTGAGTTGCAAAAATGCAAAAAAGATAAACTTTTGTATAATTAATAATGCGAATAAAAGATGACGGAAGTTGTTTTGAAAATCTTGAATATGCACGACGAGCCTAAAATAAATGAACTAGCGGAGGATTTCTATTTTTTTTTTGCACTAACCGAACCTACAAATGAATAAACTAGCGACGGATTTTAAACTACTCTATTAATTATCCATTCATGGCCTAATTATTCTAAATATCCTAACAATCACATAAGCATTAAATAATTATTACAGACCCAAATAGAAATAACAAAATTAAAGAATAACAATGAAAGGGAACTAAAGCTGATGACGATGTCATCTCGCCCTATTTGTTTTGAAATTCCGAGGTTGGAGAATGCAAGGAAGGTGGATGCGAGTCTTTGTTTGACACTAGCCATGATGAGTCTCATAACGAGACTCTTCGTTGCTCCCGATGCATTTCATGCAAACGAAAGAAAAGAAAAGGATTAATAGACGGAGCATGAAAATATATACATAAAATAATGTAAATAAATAATTCATGGAAGGCAATATGTTGTCGGGCCTCGACCCAACTGGTTAGGTTCAGATGCGCAGGTATAGGAGGATAGGCCCATCACACACATCTTTCGGATTTTAAAAAGGGAGGAAGGGAAGGCAAGCCCAATATACACATTGTTCTAATCCCCTCAATTTCCAACAAATATACAAGCCCGCATTTAGCATACTTAGCCATATAAAGGACTGATATACATGAGATATTCTGAAATATGCATGATATACTTGGGGTATTTCATTTCTAAAACTCAATAGATCTGGGGAAGGAAATACCAAGGTAATTTCGGATCACAAAATGAAAAGTAGAACCCATGAAAGACATCTCAGGGTAAGAAACAGTTGGTAAACTAAGCAAGATGGAGAAAAAGTCCAAGCATAAATAGGGAGACATACACATGAACCTCACTGCAATTTATACATATAACCAGTAGATCAAACACATGGGCATGCTTAATCCTAAATTTGAATGGACAGATCCAGAATAGAATGTTCTGAAAAAAAGAAGCTTATATGGATGAACACATACATTAAGCTAACTAGCTTGCTTCAAAAATCCTTTAATTCAGATACACATTTAAGAGAGACATGTCTAATTACTATGTGTGTTCAGAAAAATAGCAAAAACAAGAAACCAGTTTATGCATTATCCTCCCATAACAGAAATAGGTACAGGAAAGAATACAACATGCTTAACCAGACTTAGAAATATATGAGAAGGATCGGATAGTCATTTACAGGCCATTACTTCCCTAATACAAGTGTCTTTTACACAACTTATAAGGTGAGACATATACTAGACAATTTAAGAGATAACATAGGCTAACATGAAGATATTCTCCCATCCAGACATGCAAGACAAATATATAAACAATCCAGCAGGTATATGAGGCAAAGTGATGAACAAGTGCTCATTTTAGAGTAGCATCTTGAAAGATACAAAATCACTAGCTTAGGTAACGCACACACAAGGCCCTATTCATGCTATACGCTTGACATAGTAACACTTAGACACATTAGGCATGAAGATCTCAACAACATGTAAACAAACTGGCAAGTAAAGGGGGGGGGGGAACATGGCATGGCTAATATAAACTTAAACTTATCATTTCATACCAAACAAATACGATACATGATAAATCAGATACAAGATTCTAGTATGGGTAGACAAATTTCATATAATTTTGCCTAAAGCACCTATTTCAGCTTAACATGAGACTCATATAACAAAAATTACCATTTAGCACATAACATGATATAGTATGGTTCATAAGCAAATAGAATAGTCATAGAGGACAAGTAGGGTGTATAGAATGACCATTTAAAGACAAAATTCTAAGTACACAGGGTCAGTAATGACAATCTGGACATACAAAATCATCCTCACACAACTAGTCGATCATTATAGCCTTGACATTACTTAATATGAGGCTTAGATGACTCAAAAAATCAAGCACGATCATATATCAGGATTGATCTAGGCTAGACATGATCTGCTAACAATTCTTGTTATGAAACATACTTAAACAAACACATACATCATATGAGATTGAATTTGAGTCTTAATAACAACACATTGATGATACATAAACTACTAAACAGACATAACTATCACAATGCATTCGAACTATCCCCATTATAATCCTCCCAGAAGACAAACAAATCCAGAACTCAAGCCAAATCAGGATTTTCACTTAATCAATGCAAATATCAGATACTTATTTAAGTACAAGCTTACCAATAAGCTCAGATATAGTCTAAATCAAAGTCATATAACCTTAGTAAGTTATAATCTCATTTTTATACATGGAATCAGATATACATGGCCTTAATAACTAAATAGCTTAACTTAATCATGATCAACTGAACATCATCCAATCTAACAGGATTTAATCATACATATTAAGCACACAACGACATACCATAACCAATCATACTAAAAATCTAAATCTTCAACTAAACACAGCAAATAAAAATAAAAGAGAGGAATTCAAATTTACCTCCTCCGGGTAGCGAACCGAGGCGTCGTTTCGAATCGTCAATCCGTTCGGAGAAATTATTTTAGAATGCTGATTTTCTGATTTAGAACTCTGATTTTTGGATTTCAGAAATTTTGATTTTAGACTGCGGATTTTCTGATTGTTGGACCCGACCCGGAAGTGACCCGACCCGGAACCGAAAAACAGTGGAAAAATAGCAAAAAATCCAGATTCTTTAACACCAAAAACTAATAATTTCGACCTACATTTCGGAATCTTTAAGTTGAAGAACACATGCAAGAACAAATACTCTTAAGCAGATTTCGGATTTTTGAAATCCGAAATCTTCCCAATAGTGAAGAACAACACAAACAAAATACAATGCAAACCTTTAAGAAGATTTCGAATTCTAAAACTTAAATCTTCGGACCTAAAAAATGACCCAAAACCCCTAAAATCCGACCCCCAAACAGTGAGCAAAGGGGGGAGGGGTTTATAGGTACTCACCCCAACGTTCACACCCCATACCCCTTACAAAAACGAATTCAAATTTCAAAATAAAGTGGCAAATTCTTGGGGCATGGATCATCGAGAGGTGATGGGGTAGGTTGGTGGTGTCAGGCGGCGGTGCCGACGATTGGTGGTGTCAGGTGTAGGGTGCGGCGACGCATAGAGGTAGGGGTGTAGGGGTGTGCGGTGATTGGAGAGGGCAGGGGTGTAGGGTTCGGGGATTGGGTTTTAGGTTTTAGGGGTGTGTTTGGTTGAGAGAGAGAAATGAGTGTGGGGGGTTTTATTTTTATTTTTGGGTTTAAGGGGATGTAAAGGGGTATTTGGGCTTGGGTGGCGGGTTTGGGGATTGGTAAGCGAAATGGGGGTTAAATGGGTGTTTGAGATGAATGGGCTAATTGGGATTGGACGATGGGGATTTAATTGGGGAGTTTGGGCTGGCGGTTGGGCTTGGGGGATAAGGGAAATAGAGGGGAGTGAATTTGGGTATTGGGAATGGTCGGTTGGGCGAAAATTTGGGCTGGTTAGTAGAGTGTTTTAGTTTTGTGGGTTGGGGAAATAAAGGAATGGGTTGTTAGGCTTTGGGCGAAAAAATGGGTTTTGGGTGAAATTGGTTTGGGTAGAAATTGTTTTGGCTTGGAAATGAAATGGGTTATGGGCTAAAAAAAATAAAATAAAAGGGGTTTAGTATTAAAAGCTTTGAAATAAAAAATGTAAAATTATTTAGAATATAGTATAAGATGCGATAATGATAAAACATAATATTTAAAAAAAAGGATGTCGTTTTGTTAAAAAATAAAATAATATAGAATATTACAATAGAAATTATGATCATGATTTAAAAAGACAAATGGTTGTAGAAAAAGAGTACGAATAATAATAGTAGTAATAATATAGTAATATTGAGAATAATAATATATGTTTATATATATGCCTACATGTATATGTATAAAAATATTTTGAGAAGTGTCAAAAATATCCAAAATTGCAAATAAATCAAAAGGTTGGGACAAAATTGGGTGTCAACAGATGCTCCTCTTTGGCCGGAAACGATGAAAGAATTTTCGGACAAAGAAGTTGACTGAGTAGCCAATTTTGTCCTGATCATCGGGCTTTGCACGGGTAGAAATAGAATTCCTAGGGAGAAGAAATTGCAGGAGTTGATGCAGATTCGAGAAATATTGCCCAGTGTCAGGTTATGACGACACTGGTTGCAGGTGTGGCAACATATTGGGAAAGAGCGGATCGACGTTCGAAGTAGGTCGTTGACCAAATTGCATCGGTTCGCCGTAAGAGATAGTTCCACGTTGTGCTGAAAGCTCCCGCCGATTCAAACTCCTGCGGACTAGAGCTAAGACAAACGTTAGTGCGTAACTGTTGCATACAATGGGTATGTGAGAATACTAAAATGATGTCGTTGCTCAAACGTTGTGCAGATGACGCCGGTGGTGGGCGCTTGTTTAAAAATAAGAATACCCGTATTAGAAGGCGGGCGCCTGATTGAAAATAAAATACCCGCATTAGGAGGTGGGCGCCTGATTTAAAGTAAAATACCCGCATTAGGAGGTGGGCGCCTGATTTAAAATAAAATACCCGCATTAGGAGGTGGGAGCCTGATTAAAAATAAAATACCCGCATTAGAAGGTGGGCGCCTGATTTAAAATAAAATACCCGCATTAGGAGGTGGGCGCCTGATTTAAAGTAAAATACCCGCATTAGGAGGTGGGCGCCTGATTTAAAATAAAATACCTGCACACCAAAACTAGGTGCAAAGAACCAACCAGACTGACCTAGTGGATAAATCAGAAATACAGAAAAGGTGGGCGCCTGATTTAAAAATAAAATACCCGCATTAAAAGGTGGGCGCCTGATTGAAAATAAAATACCCGCATTAGGAGGTGGGCGCCTGATTTAAAATAAAATACCCGCATTAGAAGGTGGGCGCCTGATTGAAAATAAAATACCCGCATTAGGAGGTGGGCGCCTGATTAAAAATAACATACCCGAATTAGAAGGTGGGCACCTTATTTAAATAAGCATACCCGCATTAGAAGGTGGGCGCCTGATTTAAAATAAAATAACCGCATTAGGAGGTGGGGGCCTGATTTAAATAAAATACCCGCATTAGGAGGTGGGCGCCTGACTTAAAATAAAATACCCGCATTAGGAGGTGGGCGCCTGACTTAAAATAAAATACCCGCATTAGAAGGTGAGCGCCTGATTGAAAATAAAATACCCGCATTAGGAGGTGGGCACCTGATTTAAAGTAAAATACCCGCATTAGGAGGTGGGCGCCTGATTTAAAATAAAATACCTGCATTAGGAGGTGGGGGCCTGATTTAAATAAAATACCCGCATTAGGAGGTGGGCGCCTGACATAAAATAAAATACCCGCATTAGGAGGTGGGCGCCTGACTTAAAATAAAATACCCGCATTAGAAGGTGGGCGCCTGATTTAAAATAAAATACCCGCATTAGAAGGTGGGCGCCTGACTTAAAAATAAAATACCAACATTAGAAGGTGGGCGCCTGATTGAAAATAAAATACCCGCATTAGGAGGTGGGCGCCTGATTTAAAAATAAAATACCCGCATTAGAAGGTGTGCGCCTGATTGAAACTAAAATACCCGCATTAGGAGGTGGGCGCCTAATTTAAAGTAAAATACCCGCATTAGGAGGTGGGCGCCTGATTTAAAGTAAAATACCCGCATTAGGAGGTGGGCGCCTGATTTAAAATAAAATACCCGCATTAGGAGGTGGGCGCCTGATTAAAAATAAAATACCCGCATTAGGAAGTGGGCGCCTGATTAAAAATATCATACCCGCATTAGAAGGTGGGCGCCTGATTTAAATAAGCATACCCGCATTAGAAGGTGTGCGCCTGATTTAAAATAAAATACCCGCATTAGGAGGTGGGTGCCTGATTTATGTCGTCGTATTGACGTAATGCAGAGTGTGACCCTAAGGTCGAAACTGTTATGCCATGAAAAGTTAATGCGTGGACATAAGCGATGCAAAAGTTGAGTAGATGAGAATGCGACCCTGTAAGTCGAAACACCGTTCTTCTCATGGACATAACACGGTTGGGAACATGTAGTTTAGCATGACGTCTTTGTACAGTCTCCAAACATGAAAGTGATCCTTGTGGTGAGCTGCGATGCGGAGATCCCTTGCGAATTTGCTCATAAATGTTGCAGCTTCCCTACTTTGTTCCAACTGAAGAACCTGTACTCAAATAAATTTATGAGTTTGGGGAGGGGGAGTTGATTCGCGTTGACTTTGTAGCTCTGGCCTTGATACTTGCATGTCCTGCTGATTCGGACCTGTAGCCCCTCTCTGGTTCCCCGTATTGGATAGCCATTAATGAAAACATTTGTTGAAAACAATTTGTTTATAACAAGTATGCATATCAGTAAAATTCTGTTTGAACTCTAATGAAAATGTTTGTTGAAAATAATTTGCTTATAAGAAAGTGTGCATATATATAAATGTCTGTCGAGCAGTGACATGCGGTGAAACAAAGCAAACGTCTTATCCAAAATCATTATTCTGGCTGAACACTTTGTTGGCTGACACTTTTCCCATGTCTATCGGCGTCCTCTAGCAGTGATCTCTCAAAAAAAAATGCCCCAGTTTCCGATATGTGAGGATGATGAACTTTCGAACGGACAACCGAGTCTTGTGTGGGTTGCTTGCCTGTCCTATCAGGGTGATCAGATGGGTGCATTTTGTTATATGTGAGATAAAAGAGAATATTTCCTAATGGTGGGACCGAAGCCGATTTAGGCCGCCTACGTATCCCCATGAGGGAATCAGGTCATAACGTAGTTCATTACAAGCAAAATGGGATTGTAAGGGTTTTCTAAAGATGGGACCGAAGCCGATGTGGCCGCCTACGTATCCCGCCGAGGGAATCAGGTCATAACGTAGTTCATGTTACAATCAAATGGGATTTTATGTCTTGAAGAGACGAAACCCTATGTGGGTTCTATGCGTATCCCGCCGGAGGAGCGCAACTTTTACATCATAGAAAAAGTATTACATGGAGAATAATAAACCTTAGATATAGTATCTCTTCACTGCATCTGCATTGATATCTTTTGGCCACACTTCGCCGTCCATCTCAACCAAGATTAATGCTCCTCCAGTTAGCACCATGTGAACCATATAAGGCCCTTGCCAGTTAGGTGCGAACTTTCCTTTAGCTTCATTTTGGTGCGGGAATATACGTTTTAGCACCAATTGCCCCGGTTTGAAAGTCCTTGGTTTTACATTCCTGTTGAAAGCTTTGGCCATTCTGTTTTGATAAAGTTGCCTGTGACAGACAACGTTCAATCGCTTTTCATCGATCATCATCAATTGTTCATACCGATTCTGTATCCATTTTGCTTCGCTCAGCTCGGCTTCTTGGATAATTCTCAAAGATGGTATTTCCACTTCTGCCGGTAACACAGCTTCTGTTCCATAGACCAAAAGATACGGCCTTGCCCCAGTAGAAGTCCTGATTGTAGTGCGATAGCCCAAAAATGCAAAGGGCAAATGCTCATGCCAGTGCTTGTAATTATCAATCATCTTTCGCAGTATCCTTTTGATGTTCTTGTTGGCTGCTTCGACTACTCCGTTCATCTGAGGTCGATATGGAGTGGAATTGCGGTGAGTGATCTTAAACTTTTCGCATATCTCATTCATCAGATTACTGTTGAGATTGACTCCATTGTCTGTTATAATCGACTCAGGAATTATGAATCGGCAAATGATGTTATTGTGGACAAAATCAACTACCACTGTCTTCGTCACTGACTTGTGGGATGATGCTTCTACCCACTTTGTGAAGTAGTCAATTGCCACTAGAATGAATCAGTGTCCATTTGATGCGGCAGGTTCAATGAGACCAATGACATCCATGCCCCAAGCTGCGAATGGCCAATGAGAACTCATCACATTGAGCTTGTTAGGAGGTACCCTGATTAAATTACCGTAAATCTGACACTGATGGCATTTTTGCACAAAGCGAATGCAATCTGTTTCCATAGTCATCCAAAAGTACCATGCTCTCAGAATCTTCTTTGCTAAAGTGAAACCATTCATATGAGGCCCGCACGTGCCTCCGTGTATCTCTTCAATTAACCTGCCTGCCTCTTGGGCTTCAACACATCTTAACAAACCTAGATCCGGAGTCCTCCGATAAAGGATTTCTCCGTTTAGGAAAAAATGGTTCTCTACCCTCCGAAGTGTCTTCTTTTGTGTGCTGGATATGCTTTCTGGATATTCGCCTGCCTTGAGATACCTCTTAATGTCGTGGTACCAGGGCTTTCCATCTAACTCTTCATCTATATGGAAATAATAGGCCGGCTGGTCCGATAAGTTCACCTTGATGGGATCAATGTAATTCTTGTCCGGATGTTGAATCATAGAGGACAGAGTTGCCAGAGCATCAGCGAACTCATTTTGAGTTCGTGGGATATGCTTGAATTCTATCTCGCTGAACCTTTTGCACAATTCTTTCACGCAATGCAGGTAGGGAAGTATCTTCACGTTCTTGGTGGCCCATTCGCCTTGCACCTGGTGAATCAATAAGTCTGAATCACCTATGACCAACAATTCTTGAATGTTCATATCAACGGCCATTCTAAGTCCGAGTATACAAGCTTCATATTCTGCCATATTATTGGTGCATGGAAATCGGAGCTTCGCCGAAATTGGGTAGTGTTGACCTGATTCTTAAATCAAAACCGCTCCGATACCAACTCCTTTGAAGTTTGCAGCTCCATCGAAGAACATTCTCCAACCCGGGTACTCTTCGGAGATATCTTCCCCAACAAACAATACCTCCTCGTCCGGAAAATAAGTTCGGAGAGGCATATATTCTTCATCTACGGGGTTTTCAGCAAGATGATCAGCTAGTGCTGGTCCTTTGATAGCCTTTTGGGTAACATATATGATGTCGAATTCACTTAACAAGATTTGCCACTTTGCTAGCTTCCCAGTGGGCATGGGCTTCTGAAAGATGTATTTGAGTGGGTCCATTCTGGAGATGAGATAAGTGGTATATGCAGATAAATAATTTCTAAACTTCTGTGCAATCCATGTCAAGGCACAACAAATGCGCTCCAGCAAAGTATATCGAGCTTTGTAAGGTGTGAACTTCTTGCTTAAGTAGTATATAGCTTGCTCCTTCTTTCCTGTTTCATTGTGTTGTCCCAGCACGCATCCAAACACAATTTCTAACACAGACATATATAATAACAAAGGCCTTCCGGGCTCTGGAGGCACCAAAACAGGTGGGTTAGAGAGATATTCTTTGATTCTATCAAAAGCTTGCTGGCAATCTGTCGTCCATTTAGTAGCGGCGTCCTTCTTCAGTAGCTTAAATATTGGTTCACATATTACTATTGATTGCGCTATGAACCTGCTGATGTAATTGAGACGACCAAGGAAACTCATCACGTCCTTTCGACTCTTTGGAGGAGGCAAGTCTTGAATAGCTTTTACCTTCGAGGGGTCCAATTCAATACCTCTTCTACTCACGATGAAACCTAACAGCTTCCCAGCAGGGACACCAAATGCACACTTTGCAGGGTTTAATTTCAGGTTATACCGCCTCAGCCGGTCGAAGAACTTGTTCAAATCTGTCAAGTGATCTGGGGTCCTTCGCGACTTGATGATAACGTCATCTACGTAGACCTCGATTTCTTTGTGGATCATATCATGAAAAATAGTAGTCATGGCCCTCATATAGGTGGCACCCGCGTTCTTGAGTCCGAACGGCATTACCCAGTAATAGTATACTCCCCAAGGTGTAGTGAATGCTATTTTTTCTGCGTCTTCTTCGTCCATCAAGATTTGGTGGTAACCAGCAAAACAATCAACGAATGACTGTAATTCATGCTTCGCACAGTTATCAATGAGTATGTGAATATTTGGGAGAGGGAAATCATCCTTCGGGCTAGCCTTGTTGAGATCCCGATAATCCACGCACATCCGTATTTTCCCATCTTTCTTTGGCACAGGTACAATGTTGGCCAGCCAAGTGGGGTATCTCGTGACTCGAATTGCCTTTGCATCGAATTGCTTAGACACCTCTTCCTTGACCTTTAAACTCAAGTCAGACTTGATTTTCCTTGGTTTTTGTTTCACCGGAGGGCAGGATGGATCAATAGGTAATTTATGCGAAACAATATCTGTGCTTAGCCCTGTTATATCGTCATAAGACCAAGCAAATACGTCGATATATTGCCTCAAAAGATCCGTCAGTTCTTTCCTTTGTGGGGTGTTCAGATGGACGCTGATTCTCATTTCTTTCACATATTCTGCATCTCCCAAATTTACTGCCTCAGTTTCATCTAAATTTGGCTTTGACTTATTCTCAAAATGTTCCAATTCCTCGGTCAATTCTTCTGGCTGCGAGTCTTCCTCATACTCTTCGAAGTCCTGTTCGTTGTTTGGATTTTATTTGTTTGTTTCATTACATGTCACATTCACATTATCGACAGATTTATTAGTTTGCATACTGAAAGAGAAAAGAAAATTAGTAAACAAAATAAATCTTGAAATAGCAAAAGCAATGTGGATTTGTCATTTAAGCTTTCAAAAGATGGAGGCAAAACACAGTAAAATGCAGAGATGCGATTCAAGCCTCAATCAGAATCACATTGTTTCATAAAGTACTAAGATAATTTCTACCAAGCTTTCCGGAGAAACAGGGCCGGGGCACTTGTCCAATTTTTCAAAACATCTCCATGTTCTGCATCCCAAATGGTTGGGTCTTCAGCAAAATCATCCAGAATTACGTTGCATTCCACTTTTTCTTCCGTAATGAAAAGATTTTGAGTCCTTCCACGAGGTTGTCTGCATCATCTTCCTTTGACTCCTGAGCAGCATATGCTTTGACAAATGACTGATTCAGAGGCGGAACAGGCTTTGACAGAGGAGTGTCTCTTTTCCTTCGGAGATTGATTGATAAAACTTCTTCAGGAGTGGGTTCGTATCCGAGAACAAAAGTATCCTTTTTACTGAGCAAGTGAACCAGCTCTACTATACCTTCTAAGTTCAATCCGAGGCCTTGACCGGGATTAAAGCCATTCTTTAACATTTCCTAGGCCACCATCGTGAGAACCTGGGGTAATTTTCATTTTTCAGCTTTGGAGGCATATGTAATTTCTCTGATATGGAAAACAGACCCATCCAATATATCTACGCTTTCAACAGTAGGGATTTGTCCTTCGGGACATATTGAATTGCTCCCTTCTCCGTGTATCACGACCTCGTGATGATCCCAGACAAACTTCAAGCTCTGGTGTAGGGTAGAAGGAATTGCACCAGCCATATGGATCCAGGGTCTTCCTATTAGCAGGTTATAGCCGGTAGATATGTCTAACACTTGGAATTCCACGACGAACTCTACGGGTCCTACTTGCAATGTCAAATCCATTTCTCCCATAACGCTCCTTTGGGCTCCATCAAAACCTTTAACCCTCACATGACTTTCGCGAATCTTTCCAATGCTAATTCCCAAGGCTCGGAGAGTCGCCACAGGAAAAATGTTGACGGCTGAGCCTTCATCAATCAATACCTTAGAAATGAACTTATTCATGCACTTTACAGTTATGTTCAAAGCTTTGTTGTGGCCCGAACCCTCAGGTGGCAATTCTTTGTCATGAAAAGAGACTTTATGGGCCTCTAAAATCTGTCCGACCAAGGCCGAGAGTTTCTCGCCAGTGGTCTCTCTCGGAACATAAGCTTCTTTGAGTACTTCCAATAAAGCACGTCCGTGGGTCGCAGAATTCATCAACAATGATAGCAAAGAAATTTGAGCCGGTGTTTTCTTCAATTGTTCTACAACGGAATATTCCTTGGTTGGCATTTTCCTCCAGAACTCTTCCACTTCGGTCTCTGTTACAACCCTTTTTGGATTGTATGCAGGGGCATAACATCCCCCGGATCTTGTCATACCAGTGACGACAACTTCTACAATTTGTTTCTCTTTTCCCCTGCTCCTTTCCCCAGTCGAATTGCTCCAAGGGACAGTTTTGGTATCAAAAGACGGCGTCACTATCCGCGATTTTGGAGGAAGTACTTCCACTTCAAATGGTGCCCCCACTTGAATTGTAATTATAGGGGTGATAAAGGCCGATGATTCAACCTTTTCCTCTCTTCGGACAGGCACAATGGTCCATTCCAAACTGTTTTCTTCATCAATGGTAATCATGTTTACATTGGCATTGTCATGATTTGGCAAAGGGTTATTGTTTACATTAGGAGAAGGTCCTTTCAGTTGGATAATTCCTTCTTTGATCAACGCCTCGATCTTGTCTTTGAGGGCAAAGCAAACCCCAGTGTCATGTCCAGTGATTCTAGAGTGGTATGCACAATGCTTAGTCTCATCGTACGATCTGGGAATATGATTGGGGATATGCCCTGGGATGGGCTGGAGTATTCCCGCGGTCCTCAATCTTTCGTACAACTGGGCTAGAGGTTCGGCTAAAGGTGTATATGTTTTGACTGGCCTTCTTTCGTGATTCGAACGGGCTTTGGGAGCATTTGGTGGATGGGCTCGTGGTTGAGGTGGATATGAGGGTTGATACTGCGGGGAATTCGGATAGGTAGGTGCTCGTGGTGGACTGTATATTGGCTGGGTATGGTAGACATGGTAGGGAGTAGGTGAGTGTTGATAATAAGGCTGAGGGCTTTGACTATAGTAGGAGGGCTGAGGATTTTGGGTGCTTTGATTGTAGTAGGGAGGCTGGGATGATGGGCTTTGGTAGGTTGGCATTTGGTTTGACCTATGTTCCTGGACCATTATGACAGGAGACGCTCCGTCTCTCCTCTTCTTAATTGCTCCCCCAAATGAGTCTGACTGAATTGCCTTACTCGTGGCCTACAATGCTGCTAAGTTCGTGATTCTTCCTGTTTTGATACCCTATTCTATGAAATCTCCCATCCTTACCACTTCAGAGAAACTCTGTCCTATGACGCTTATCATTCTTTCATAGTACGTTGCATCTTTCATAGATTGCACAAAGAGAGTGGTTATCTCGCTTTCCGCCATAGGGGGTTGAACCTTTGCTGCTTCCGCCCTCCACCTCATGGCATATTCTCTGAAGGTCTCTGTAGATTTTTTCTCCAATTTCATTAAATAAAATCTATCCAAGACTGTGTCGGTGTTAAACCTGAACCTATCTACAAAATCCTGTGCCATTGTGCCCCAGTTATGCCATTTTTGCGGGTCCTGACTTGTGTACCAGTCAAGCGCTTCTCCTGTCAAACTCCTTATGAACAACTTCATTATGATGGCCTGGTCCTTACCCACTCCAACCAGCTTGTCACAGTACGATCTTAAGTGAGCGCGAGGATTTCCCTTTCCATCAAATAAGTCAAATTTTGGCACCTTATATCCGATAGGCAACTGAACGTCGGGATACATGCAGAGATCTTCGTACTCGAGTCCTTCATGCCCCTTGCTGGTTTGGATGTTTTTGAATGATTCTTTGAGGCTATGAATTTCTCTTGCCATACTTTCATCGGTTCTGATCCTTGCTTGCTTTTCCATCTCTTCATATTGGTCTATTTCCTGAGTAGGTATGTTTGGTATGGTAGAAGTAGAAGGTTGGGCTTCCGTTGCATATACTGGTGGCACATAGTGCTTGTTAGCGATGTGTGCCATCGGTATTTGTTGGGTTGCCTGGTAATTTTGTATGGGAGGGATATTTTGGACGAGTGGGGTAGTTTGGATAAGTGGAGCTTGAGGCGCATATGGAGTTGTGAAGGATACTGGGTCATTTTGTAGCGGACTTTGTTGTGGATTGGCCTGTGGGTTGATAGGATGCAGATTAGTGCGTTGCGGGCTGGCGAGTTAAGGATTGGTTTTGCTTAGTAAGGGATTTCGGGGAAGGTTCTGGGGAAATAGCGGTTCAGGAGATGGAAAAGTTTGTGGTGCAGTCGCGCTCGTCCCTTGTTCAAGGAGTGGAGTATTGAGGCTGATGGAAAGATTGGTAAGATTTCGGAGCCGCTCGATCTCAGGCTGCATGGTTGCCATTTGCTGCAACAGTTGGGTGAGGTATTCATCCTGGACGGTAGTATTTCTCCTTTCTGATGTCTCTGGTTCACCTCCCGGAAGAGCGACAAGTCCCAGGCCAGTTTGTTCGGATGCTTCTGAATCAGTCATTTTGTTGGATGATTGCGCATTTGATCTCGTGAAGTAAGGGTGTTCCGCCAGTTTCAGTCAACACGAATCAACTTTTGGGGGAATAAATTAGGCAAAAACAAACCTTTTAAAAAATGAAGCAAACTAAGTTAGTACGAGACGAGTAATTATTGCTTTAAATAACATGTACCGAGTGTGAAGCAGTAAACAAATAGCAAGCAGATTGTAGGGAAATTAAATGCGCGTCCTAATATGCATGGGGCCTCTCTTATGCCAGAGGTGGGCCTAAACGCCAAATACGCAAAAATTATGATAGATTCACCCAAGCCGTCAAATTGAAATGCTTTTGTTGGGAACAAAGTTAAAGGGTGAAATTTACTGTAATAATAGCGCATACAATAACAGGGCTGATAACATATTATGACCAAGCTAAAATCTCGTTCGTGATTACATAGATGAAGATGGATCCCTAACACTGCTAGGTCTGACTCCTGCCTCTTCTAAATATTGTACTATGTCCTGCTTTTGAGACCACATCTCAGGAGTAATAACTGTGTTTTTTAGCCGACAAGTCCTTATCCAGATCGTTGTGCCCGCATCCTCGAAACCTTGTTCTCCTTTGGGGCTAAGATCCGAGTTGTCGTGATCTTCTCGAAGCCATGCACAATATTCAGGAGTATTCCCCGCTTGTCCATCTCCGATGTCTATTTTATCCACACTGTTCCATTCATGGAGAATCTGCCTGGCTCTTGGGACCATGAAATTTGGTCCGAATTGAATTTCTGAAACTCTCATATTTGCGTGGAGAGGGATTATCTGCTTTTGCCCGAACTGTCGGAGTACGCGTAGTGGCGCATATGGCTGGAGTCCTTTCAACTCGATGAGCTCGATGTAGTAAAGCCTTCTGCATCTCATATAGGCTTTCTTGGTGTTTGGGAGCAATGTGTATTTCCATTGAATCTGATCACTAATGCGGGATGCTAGAAACTTATACCAATCCTTGGTGCCGACTGGTGACAAAAAATGTTTCGTCCTGTCGTAAAAGCTGGCGGTCTTTTTTGACTCACTGAAGCAAATGTCTGTCATGTTCGAACGCTGATAAAAATGTTCTATGGCCCACATATGTAGGATAAGGTTGCAACCTTTGAAGAAATTTGTTTTGCCTCTTTTACATTTTCCGAGAGCCCGAAGTATTTCTGCTAGTATCACGGGGACCAAAGTGAGTTGCGCACCGTCAACTCCCTCAAAAATTGCTCGAGCCACAGAACATATGCAAGTACTTATTTTCCCGTGCTCAAGTGGGAACACTAAAATACCTAGTAAAGCAACAACAAATGCAATAGGGCGCCTGGCTTGCCAATGGTCAGGAGTGCAAGAGAATTCTTTTCTAAATGACTTGTAACCATCTCGACGAACGTATCTCTCATAAAGGTATTCTAGGGAAACCCAGTTATTTTCAAAGCATCGGAGTTTTTTGGTGTTCTTTAACCCCAAATAGCGCAAGAATTTCTTTCCGGACTGACCGTGAGGGATGATTTGACCTCTATCTTGATAAATCAAGTTGGTGAAATAATTGATTTCTTCCAAAGTGGGAGTGAGCTCAAAATCTTTGAATTTGAAGACAACCCGGTCTGGATCCCAAAAATGGATTAATGCTCTGACCAAATGCGGATCGGGAGAGATGTCAAACAGTGAAATGAGGCATCCCAACTTCCTCCTAATTGCCATTCGGCTGCCAAGGTCAAAATTCTCCCACCATATTCTCAGCTTACTCGGAGTGCTACTCACCATCCTAACTTCAGAGATTTGCGGAACTTGATCCATCCTAAAAAATAGTAAAAGAAAGAAAGTATAATTTTCCCAATTTTGACTTTTCAATGATTAGGCTTGGATCAGTCTATCATTATCATGCTACACATAATATGATGATATGGTCGTTGGGTTGTAGGACCTGTTGGCAATTTTGGTAGATTTCTTAAATGTGGAGTCGATGCCAAGGATCGACCCACCTAAGGTGTATGCATGCATGACTTAAGATAAAGGGTGGTATAACTCTATCCTAAATTTTCTAAGATTTAGCTGACTAGACTCAAGGTTCCCGAGCGGACTGCTCGAGTGAGAAGGCTACGCGGCCAACCGGATGGTCCGAACGCTCCGCGCATATACCAACTCTCCTAAAAACTTAGTAATTCGAAAAATATTTGCGGGTGCGCAAAACACACCTCGCGTGTAATGTGTGATAGTGTCGATTTTCCGTAATGGAAGAAATATGAGCGGAATGCCAATTTAAGGAAAGCAGTAAGAGAATATAACAATTAAAGCAGTTATGCAAAATTTACAATGGAAACAAATCAAAACATTAAATCAAATAAAGAGCAAAAAATAAAGCGTAGTAATAAGTAACCTGGGTTTGCTATGGTTAAGAACCTGAAAGTATCGCCAGCGGAGTCGCCATGCTGTCGCGCCCTCTTTCGACCACACGGGTCAAAGCGGAGCACAACGTGTCCCTGTGATTCCTGGGTATGATAAAGGAGTCGCCACCTAATTATTTATGGTGAATTAGGACACCTAAATGTTAACTAAATGCTGCAATATAACTCCAATTCTAAGGTCTGCGAAACTAATGAGATTCTAGGTAAAAGTTCTTTATTATCCTAAAGGGAAGGGGTTAGGAATCCTTTAAGATCCGCTAACCTGCGGTTATCCGGTCAAACTCAGGTTAATTATTGTAATAAGGAAAATGCATGTTTTAAAAATAAAAAGCTAAAATAATGTTGCAAGTATTTAGTAAAAGAATGCATATTTTTTACAAGTATGAATTTGTGTGGTATTAAAGAAAAATACATGTAAAGCGGAAAAAGTATGCATTTGTGACAAAAATAAGGAGAAAAGCAAATTATTTATAATGCCAAAGAAGTATTTTTTTTGAAAATCATTTTGAGTTGCTAAAATGCAAAAAAGATAAACTTTTGTATAATTAATAATGCGAATAAAAGATGACGAAAGTTGTTTTGAAAATCTTGAATATGCACGACGAGCCTAAAATAAATGAACTAGCGGAGGATTTCTATTTTTTTTTGCACTAACCGAACCTACAAATGAATAAACTAGCGACGGATTTTAAACTACTCTATTAATTATCCATTCATGGCCTAATTATTCTAAATATCCTAACAATCACATAAGCATTAAATAATTATTACAGACCCAAATAGAAATAACAAAATTAAAGAATAACAATGAAAGGGAACTAAAGCGGATGACGATGTCATCTCGCCCTATTTGTTTTGAAATCCCGAGGTTGGAGAATGCAAGGAAGGTGGATGCGAGTCTTTGGTTGACACTAGCCATGATGAGTCTCATAACGAGACTCTTCGTTGCTCCCGATGCGTTTCATGCAAACGAAAGAAAAGAAAAGAATTAATAAACGGAGCATGAAAATATATACATAAAATAATGTAAATAAATAATTCATGGAAGGTAATATGTTGTCGGGCCTCGACCCAACTGGTTAGGTTCAGATGCGCAGGTATAGGAGGATAGGCCCATCACACACATCTTTCGGATTTTAAAAAGGGAGGAAGGGAAGGCAAGCCCAATATACACATTGTTCTAATCCCCTCAATTTCCAACAAATATACAAGCCCGCATTTAGCATACTTAGCCATATAAAGGACTGATATACATGAGATATTCTGAAATATGCATGATATACTTGGGGTATTTCATTTCTAAAACTCAATATATCTGGGGAAGGAAAGACCAAGGTAATTTCGGATCACAAAACGAAAAGTAGAACCCATGAAAGACATCTCAGGGTAAGAAACAGTTGGTAAACTAAGCAAGATGGAGAAAAAGTCCAAGCATAAATAGGGAGACATACACATGAACCTCACTGTAATTTATAAATATAACCAGTAGATCAAACACATGAGCATGCTTAATCCTAAATTTGAATGGACAGATCCAGAATAGAATGTTCTGAAAAAAAGAAGAAGCTTATATGGATGAACACATACATTAAGCTAACTAGCTTGCTTCAAAAATCCTTTAATTCAGATACATATTTAAGAGAGACATGTCTAATTACTATGTGTGTTCAGAAAAATAGCAAAAACAAGAAACTAGTTTATGCATTATCCTCTCATAACAGAAATAGGTACAGGAAAGAATACAACATGCTTAACCAGACTTAGAAATAAATGGGAAGGATCGGATAGTCATTTGCAGGCCATTACTTCCCTAATACAAGTGTCTTTTACACAACTTATAAGGTGAGACATATACTAGACAATTTAAGAGATGACATAGGCTAACATGAAGATATTCTCCCATCCAGACATGCAAGACAAATATATAAACAATCCAGCAGGCATATGAGGCAAAGTGATGAACAAATGCTCATTTTAGAGTAGCATCTTGAAAGATACAAAATCACTAGCTTAGGTAACGCACACACAAGGCCCTATTCATGCTATATGCTTGACATAGTAACACTTAGACACATTAGGCATGAAGATCTCAACAGCATGTAAACAAACTGGCAAGTAAAGGGGGGGGGGGGGGAAACATGGCATGGCTAATATAAACTTAAACTTATCATTTCATACCAAACAAATACGATACATGATAAATCAGATACAAGATCCTAGTATGGGTAGACAAATTTCATATAATTTTGCCTAAAGCACCTATTTTAGCTTAACATGAGACTCATATAAAAACAATTACCATTTAGCACATAACATGATATAGTATGGTTCATAAGCAAATAGAATAGTCATAGAGGACAAGTAGGGTGTATAGAATGACCATTTAAAGACAAAATTCTAAGTACACAAGGTCAGTAATGACAATCTGGACATACAAAATCATCCTCACACAACTAGTCGATCATTATAGCCTTGCCATTACTTAATATGAGGCTTAGATGACTCAAAAAATCAAGCACAATCATATATCATGACTGATCTAGGCTAGACATGATCTGCTAACAATTCTTGTTATGAAACATACTTAAACAAACACATACATCATATAAGATTGAATTTGAGTCTTAATAACAACACATTGATGATACATAAACTACTAAACAGACATAACTGTCACAATGAATTCGAACTATCCCCATTATAATCCTCCTAGAAGACAAACAAATCCAGAACTCAAGCCAAATCAGGATTTTCACTTAATCAGTGCAAATATTAGATATTTATTTAAGTACAAGCTTACCAATAGGCTCAGATATAGTCTAAATCAAAGTCATATAACCTTAGTAAGTTATAATCTCATTTTTATACATGGAATCAGATATACATGGCCTTAATAACTAAATAGCTTAACTTAATCATGATCAACTGAACATCATCCAATCTAACAGGATTTAATCATACATATTAAGCACACAACGACATACCATAACCAATCATACTAAAAATCTAAATCTTCAACTAAACACAACAAATAAAAATAAAAGAGAGGAATTCAAATTTACCTCCTCCGGGTAGCGAACCGAGGCGTCGTTTCGAATCGTCAATCCGCTCGGAGAAATTATTTTAGAATGCTGATTTTCTGATTTAGAACTCTGATTTTTGGATTTCAGAAATTCTGATTTTAGACTGCGGATTTTCTGATTGTTGGACCCGACCCGGAACCGAAAAACAGTGGAAAAATAGCAAAAATTCCAGATTCTTCAACACCAAAAATCAATAATTTCGACCTATATTTCGGAATCTTTAAGTTGAAGAACACATGCAAGAACAAATACTCTTAAGCAGATTTCAGATTTTTGAAATCCGGAATCTTCCCAATAGTGAAGAACAACACAAACAAAATACAATGCAAACCTTAAAGAAGATTTCGAATTCTAAAACTTAAATCTTCGGACCTAAAAAACGACCCGAAAACCCTAAAATCCGACCCCCCAAACAGTGAGCAAAGGGGGGGGGGAGGGGTTATAGGTACTCACCCCAACGTTCACACCCCATACCCCTTACAAAAACGAATTTGAATTTCAAAATAAAGGGGCGAATTCTTGGGGCATGGGTCGGCGAGAGGTGATGGGGTAGGTTGGTGGTGTTAGGCGGCGGTGCCGGCGATTGGTGGTGTCAGGCGTAGGGTGCGGCGACGCGTAGGGGTAGGGGTGTGCGACGATTGTAGAGGGCAGGGGTGTAGGGTTTTGGGATTGGGTTTTAGGTTTTAGGGTGTGTTTGGTTGAGAAAGAAATGTGTGTGGGGGTTTTATTTTTATTTTTGGGTTTAAGGGGATGTAAGGGGGTATTTAGGCTTGGGTCGGCAGGTTTGGGGATTGGGCCGACGAAATGGGGGTTAAATGGGTGTTGGAGATGAATGGGCTAATTGGGATTGGACGATGGGGGATTTAATTGGGGAGTTTGGGCTGGCCGGTTGGGCTTGGGGGATAAGGGAAATAGAGGGGAGTGAATTTGGGTATTGGGAATGGCCGGTTGGGCCAAAATTTGGGCTGGTTAGTAGAGTGTTTTAGTTTTGTGGGTTGGGGAAATAAAGGAATGGGTTGTTAGGCTTTGGGCGAAAAAATGGGTTTTGGGTGAAATTAGTTTGGGTAGAAATTGTTTTGGGTTGGAAATGAAATGGGTTATGGGCTAAAAAAATAAAATAAAAGGGGTTTAATATTAAAAGCTTTGAAATAAAAAATGTAAAATTATTTAGAATATAGTATAAGATGCGATAATGATAAAACATAATATTTAAAAAAAAGGATGTCGTTTTGTTAAAAAATAAAATAATATAGAATATTACAATAGAAATTATGATCATGATTTAAAAAGATAAATGGTTGTAGAAAAAGAGTACGAATAATAATAGTAGTAATAATATAGTAATATTGAGAATAATAATATATGTGTATATATATGCCTACATGTATATGTATAAAAATATTTTGAGAAGTGTCAAAAATATCCAAAATTGCAAATAAATCAAAAGGATGGGACAAAATTGGGTGTCAACAGCCTCTACCTCCACAAATCCCACCACAAAGTCATCACCCCCGTTTCGCCCCGCCCTTACTGTTTCCAACATCAAGAACCATATTTCCATTATTCTTGATCAAGAAAACAACCAGTATTCTCCCTGGGTTGAACTTTTTCGCAATCATGCATGTCTCTATAACGTGCTTGACCATATTGATGACACTATTCCGCGCCCTACGGAGGTTGATGATTCTATCTGGCATCGTCTCGACGCCGGCGTCAAACAATGGATATATGGTAGTATCTCTCAGGATTTGCTCCTTACTATCATGAAATCTGACTCCACAGCCCTTGACTTGTGGAATCGTTTGGAGGAAATTTTTCAGGACAACAAGCACACTCGTGCCGTGTATTTGGAAGAACAGTTCAACAAAACACGTCTTGAAAACTTCTCCAATGTCTCTGAGTACTGCAAGCAGCTTAAACTTCTAGCGGATCAACTCTCCAACATTGGCATGCCTGTCACTGACGATAAAATGGTGCTACAAATGATTTCTGGACTTACTAAGGGTGAATATGATACTTTGGCCACCATAATTCAACAGGCAGATCCGCTACCGAGTTTTAACAAAGCTCGCTCACAATTGTTGCTCGAAGAAACCCGCCGTGCTAAGCAGGATGAGCACGCCCAGCAGGTGTTAGCTGTCGACACGCAACCCCAAGATCAGACACCACCTGACAACTCCCAACAGCGGCAAGGCCGCGACGGCAAGGGTGGAAAAGGCCGCGGTGGTAGAGGAGGCCGTGGTCGTGGCAAGGGTCGCGGTCAACAGAACCAACATCAGCAACAGCAACAGAGATCGCAAAACAACTGGGCCGCGGCTCTCAAGAAGCTGTTTGCCTACAAGGGCGCCAAGACTGAGTCTGGCGCGGCTCAGAGTCAGCGGTGCCAAGTCCATTCCAGTACCAGCAGCAATACAATCCGTATTCTTACCCTGGTTTGTTAGGCCCCGCTCCAGCCCCACAGCAGGCCCACTTCATGCAAGGTCAGGTCCCGCAGCCCTCCTCCGGCATGACACCCACTGAGTTGGGTCAGGCGTTCAGCACCCTCCCTGAGAATACTTGGTACATGGATTCAGGCGCCACATCTCACGTCACCCAGTCTGCAGGTACTATTCCTAAACTGTTTAGTTTAAAGCATCCTCAATATGTTACAGTTGGTAGTGGACAACGCATTCCAGTTAAGGGTTATGGTACCTCATACACACAACCTCCTCATCCACCCTTCTCCCTAAAAAACACCCTATATGCCCCACACATGATTAAGAACCTCATAACTATCCGCCAATTTACTCGTAATAATTCTGTCTCTGTGAATTTTGACCTTTTTGGTTTTACTGTAAAAGATCTTCATACGGGGACACCTCTTACAAGATGCAATAGCACGGGGGATCTCTATCCATTCACTTCCACCTCCGCTACCAGATATTGCTCTCCCGTCACTCTAGCGGCTGTTTCTTTTTCAATTTGGCATAATAGGCTTGGTCATCCAGGAGTCCCAGTTTTTAATTTTCTTAGAGGCAACAATTTCATTGCTTGTAAGGGGAAACTTGCCCAAAATTGTGTTTCTTGCTCTTTAGGCAAACATATTCGTCTTCCGTTTAAATCATCTACTAGTGTTACATTTGCTCCTTTAGATATCATACATGCCGATTTATGGACATCTCCTATCTCTAGTTCTCTCGGTCATAAAATACTATCTTGTGTTGCTTGATGAATTTTCACACTACGTTTGGTTATACCCTCTTAAATTTAAATCGGAAGTGTTTGTCAAATTTCTTGAGTTTCGCAAGTTCATTCAAACACAATTTGGAAAAGGCATAAAATCATTTCAGTGCGACAATGGTCGTGAATTCAACAACTTTATGTTTCACCGCTTTTGTACCACTAATGACATGGTCTTTCGCTTCTCCTACCCTCACACCTCACCACAAAATGGTAAAGCTGAAAGAATCATCCGCACCATTAACAATATGATTCACACCCTATAGATTCATGCCTCCCTCCCTCCACCCTTCTGGGTCTATACTGCTAAAATGTCATAATACACTCTAAATATTCTCCATACTAGCACTCTTCACAATATGACCCCTACCGAAATCCTCTACCATAGAATCCCCTCTTATGATCATCTACGGAGTTTTGGTTGTCTGTGCTATCCCAACCTTAGCTCCACCGCCCCTCACAAGCTCGCTCCTAGGTCCACTCCATGTGTCTTTCTGGGATTCCCGCCGAACCATAGGGGCTATCTATGCTATGACTTGTCGACTCATCAGATCCACTTATCTCATCACGTCACATTCGACGAGACCACATTCCTGTTTTTGAATTTTCCAAAATTCCAAAAATAGGACTACTCATTTCTTGACGAGTCTGTCATCTCTCCCCTCATAATCGAATAACTCACATCCTCTGTTCCATCGTCAGAGCCGCGACGCCCAAACTTCAGAGAAACCTGTCAACCTTCTAGCGCCGCGACTCTCGATCTAGGAGCCGCGGCGCCTCCGACGGCTTCGCCCCCACCTTCTCCTTATTCGACTTTACCCCCGTCTCAGACACCACTCCGCCATCTACTATCCCTACCCATCCAATGGAAACTCGTTCAAATCATGGAATCTTCAAACCCAAAGTCCATTTCAACTTGTCTGCCCAAACTATCTCTCCACTTCCAAAGAACCCAAAATTGGCCAAACAAGACCCTAATTGGAATGCGGCTATGTATGAGGAATTTAATGCTTTAACTAAACTGCACACGTGGGATTTAGTACCTAGACCTGAGGGGGTGAATGTCATTCGTTGTATGTGGCTATTTCGTCACAAGTTCAGAGACAATGGGGATCTTGAGAGGTATAAGGCCCGTCTTGTGGCAAATGGCACAAATCAGCAGGAGGGCATTGATTGTGGTGAGACCTTCAGCCCGGTTGTCAAACCGGCTACCATCCGCACAGTTTTGAGCATTGCCATGGGCAAACACTGGACGATCCATCAACTTGATGTGAAGAATGCATTCTTACATGGGGATCTGAGAGAGACCGTCTACATGCATCAGCCACCAGGGTTCACCCATCCAGCAGTTCCTCACTATGTGTGCCATCTCCGTAAGTCACTATATGGCCTGAAGCAGGCCCCCCGTGCGTGGTATGATCGCTTTGCCAGGTATATCTTGCAGTTTGGGTTTGTATGCAGCAAGAGTGATACATCACTTTTCATTTTTCATCGAGGTAGTAGCACGACTTACTTATTACTTTACGTGGATGATATTGTTCTTACTGCCTCATCCGACGGATTGAAAAATGAGATTATTGTCTTGCTCAAGTCCGAATTTGCAATGACTGATTTGGGGAAGCTGCGTTACTTTTTGGGGATATCAGTGACCAGGTCTGCCAATCATATGTTCTTGTGTCAGCGTAAGTATGCAGAAGAGATTGTGTACAGGGCTAAGATGGCGAACTGCAAAGAGGTGCCTACTCCAGTTGATTCCAAATCTAAGCTCAGTGCTATGGATGTTGCTCCAGTCTCTAATCCTACTCTGTATAGGAGCCTTGCAGGTGCACTTCAGTATCTCACATTCACCAGGCCAGACATAGCTTATGCTGTTCAGTAGGTGTGCTTATTCATGCGTGCCCCTAGGGAGTCTCATTTCACTGCTCTTAAGCGTATCATTCGATACATTAAGGGCACTCTTGATTATGGTTTGCACCTATACCCTCTCGCACTGCAGGTTGCTTTCATATACGGATGCAGATTGGGCAGGGTGTCCGTACACGCGACGCTCCACCTCCGACTTTTGTGTTTTCTTAGGGGATAATCTGATTTCTTGGTCTGCCAAGAGACAGACTACCCTATCTCGCTCCAGTGCCGAGGCTGAGTACAGAGGCGTTGCAAATGTAGTAGCTGAGATTTGTTGGCTCAGAAATTTACTGTTAGAACTTCAGTGTCCTTTGCGTCAGGCATCTATTGTGTATTCTGATAACATCTCTGCCATCTATCTTTCTCATAATCCGGTTCAACATCAGCGAACCAAGCATATTGAGATAGACCTACACTTCGTTCGTGAGAAAGTTGCGTTAGGCCATGTCAGAGTGTTACATGTTCCATCATCCTATCAGTATGCAAACATATTTACCAAAGGACTTCCCAGACAGTTATTTCTTGACTTCAGATCCAGTCTCAGCGTCCGACCTCCTTCCGCTCCGACTGAGGGGGTGTGTAAACGTGTAAATATAGGAAACAATATATTCCCTACCCATAATTAGAATATTTCCATATATTGTGTAAATATAATTATGGTAAGACTAGGATTCCTCTTTTGTATAGGCTTGGGATTCCTATTGTATAAGGGATGACTATTGTACTCTATATATACCTTGATATTAATGAAAGACTCCCCAAGGGAGATTAATATCATCTAACAAATTTTCTTAACAAAGATTTTAACGTCTATCTAGATCTATCGGGCATAACTCTGAGCTAGTTTATTTCATTTTTGTAATGTGCCTGAGTCTAAGCAATATCATTTTCCAAAAGTTTCATTGGATAACTCATATGTTTAATATCCAACACTTTTGCTCTGAAATATTTATAGATCAAAGAGTATTGAGATTAACTCATGTGGTTAATCTCAATTGGGAGCCAAAGGTTTTTGTCAAACTTATCCAACATGTGGAATCAATCTAAATTGTTCAACCAAAAGTGGATGTCTTGATTTGGGTGAATAGCAAGTATAAAATGTTCTCTGTTAAGAACTGGTACAATTTGCTGCTAAAACTTAGGGAAAACTATCTGGAAAACTAAAGCTCCAGTCGAAGCTGCCTGTTTTGGATGGATTCTCATTTGGGAGGCTTGTTTAACTCAGAACAATCTATAGAAGAGGGGTTTAGCTCCAAATATTATATGCTACCGGTGTGAGGAAGATCAGCAATCAGTGGAACATTGGTTCTTGCATTGCAGTCACCAAAGAATGAGGGAGTTGTTTCTTAATGTGACTGGTGGTTCATGGGTAATGCCTTATTGAAAGTCAAAGGATGTGTAAAAACTTGAAGCAGATTTGGAGAACAATTCCCGTATGCATTTTCTGGACTATATGGCTGGAAAGGAACGAGGCTTGCTTTCATCTTTCAAGGAAAAAGGATGCACATTTCCAGATTAAAAATACTTGTTTCATAATTTATATTTTTGGTGCAACAGTAGTATGTTAGATGGTCTAAATCAGTGCATGGACTTTTAAGTTTGTTAGGAAAGTTCACCTGATAGTCTAATGGTTAGAATATTGTGGTTTCATGTACTTTCATGTACCAACTTGGTAGTTTGTTAATAACAACGTCATCAAAAAAAGGTTCCCATCTATGTTGCTAGAATTCCGAATCTAGAGGTCGGATTCTTCATCACATAAATTTTAGGATTCAGGGCTATGGATAAGTGCAGATAAATGTGCTGGTATACGATCAATAAATGTATACTACGACATATATACATACACACATATATATTTCGATTACTTAAAGTTTGAACTAAAACTAAAACTAATAAAATTTAAATCTTTATAAACATCAAATATTCTATTCACAAGTTATCTCGTATAATAACAAAGTGCTCCCATACTTTATATAACTATAACTATTTTATATTTCTTGATCATAGATGTAGTCAAAGCACCACAGGTAAGTTGACGAAATCCGGTGTGGATCCCACACCCACAACCAAATCATGTCGGATCGACATAGGTGCAGCGGGGCTTTTGAAGGGTCCGAGCAACATGGGTTCTGTCATAGAATTCTCGAATCTCGACTGCATGCTACTCATTTGCCATTGCAGTATGTGACCCTGTCACTTCTTCTAGTAAAGATGAATTATACTTCACTATGTTAACACTGCTTTTAAATGTGATCAACCGTGTGTGATTCCTTTTTCTCAAAGGTGTTAGCTAAAACTAAATCATAAGCTAAATAAGCACACCATATGAGATTTTCAGATTTCAATCACCTCACCCCTGCCACCACCAACCCCCTCTGTTACGCCGACACCACCAACCCTTCGACCCATACCCTATCCCCCCAAAATCCGCGACCATACCCCTATAATCCGTTCCAAAATCGTTGTTTTTGGGCCCCTTTGTTTTGAATTCAAGCTCGGAATTAGGGGGGAATCCACCTATACCCCTCATTTTTTGTTCTTCATGGAGGATGTCGATTTGAGGTTCGAATCCACCTATAAAACCCCCATTTTGTTCTTCAAAAAGGAGGAGACCGAGATCGAAAAGAAAGAAAAAATATCTGTTGTGTTTCTCGATTTTTAGCATTCGCCTTCCTTGTTATTCAAGAAATAAGTCCGAAAACAAATCCAAAATCGGAAGAAAAAGGGGTGAGTTTCATTCTTGAACTTTGGTTTTAGGTACTTTTATTGGGTCCCGTAAACCCCAATCCGAAAAAAAATATGTTTTTGTGTTTTGTTCTTCACTGTTGTCGGGTCTCCGATTTGGGCATGATTCGGGTCGGGTCCACCCGATTCGAATAAATTACCAGATTTATGTGTTGTATATCATGTTGGTTATCTGAAATTGGTGAAAAAAATTGATTCGGGTCGAGACCCCTGATTCGGGTCGGGTCCACCCGATTCAGATAAATTACCAGATTTATGTGTTGTATATCATGTTGGTTATCTGAAATTGAAAGAAAAAATTTGATTCGGGCCGAGACCCCTGATCCGGGTCGGGTCCACCCGGTTCGAATAAATTTCCAGATTTTGTGTTTTATATCTTGTTGTTGGTTATCTGAAAAATCTAAAAACTGATTCCGATTTCGGTCACCGCTTCGGGTTGCATTTCTCGGGTCAGGTCGACCCAAAATCCGGGTCGTCTATCCGGGTCTGTTTTTAGCACCGGGTCAGGTCGCTGTTCCTGATTCGGGTCACTGTTCAGAATCCGGGTAGGGTTTTCATAAACGTTCTGAATCCTGTTTCGGTTAAATTTTTTTTGAATTCGGGTCGGATATTTTAATTGCTTACTGTTGGTTTACTTTGGCACTTGAACATCTGTTATGCGACTATGTTGTTATTTTGTTGATTTGAACTAATACTGCATTTAGGCCAATGAATTTGAATTCGAGGCCGCGTCTCTTCGGAAGTCGCTTCTCTGTTTCAGTTTGGTTCTTGGCATTTAAACACCCGTGCACATATATCTTACTGTTTTACTGATTTGAATAAATACTGCATTTAGGCCAATGAAATTGAATTCGAGGCCGCATCCCTTCGAAAACCGTTTCTCTATTTCAGTTTATTGCTTTGATATTATTTTTTTGATTTGAACAAATAGTGCATTTAGGCCGATGGAATTGAATTCGAGGCCGCGTTCCTTCGGAAATCGTTTCTCTGTTTCAGTTTGCTATTTTTGGCATTTAAACATCCGTACACGAATATCTTACCGTTTTATTGATTTGAATTAATACTGCATTTAGGCCAATGAAATTGAATTTGAGGCTGCGCCCCTTCGAAAATTGTTTCTCGGTTTCAGTTTGGTGTGTTTGGTTTATTTTACTGATTCGAGCAAATACTACACTTAGGCCAATGAAATTGAATTTGAGGCCGTGTCCCTTCAGAATTTGTCTCTCGGTATCGGCTTGTTGCTTTGGTATAATTTTGCTGATTTGAATAAATACTATACTTAGGCCGATGAAATTATCCATCGATTTTGAGGCCTCCACAGTTGGAAAGACGGAAATAAAACTTCTGGACAAGGATGAAAACTTAAATCTTTTTCCATCCGAGAGATCAACATGTTTAGTAGGCGAGGCAACTAAAATGACCAACGAGTTATATGTTCGCAGCCACGACGTGATTGGAATGATCTTTTCTTTTTTTTCATCTGAGAGATCAACATGTTTAGTAGGCGAGGCAACTAAAATGACCAACGAGTTATATGTTCGCAGCCACGACGTGATTGGAATGATTTTTTCAAAATTTAAGTCCGAGCCCTCCGTAATCAAAATATTTACTGTTTTGGATACGGATCCGAAGTTATTTATATTATACTGTTTCTAACCGTTTGTTCTTGACAACTTGCAAGGAACAAAGTCAACGAAGGCAAATACTCCTCAGAGATTATTTATTTTGTTGTTGTTTTTACTTTCTTTAATTCAGCTTTATCTCGTTTTGTATTGTAATATTATTTATTGTACTTATGTAATTACTGAAATGCTTAGAATAGGTAGACTCAGAATTAATTAATAGGGTAGTCTAAAATTGGAAACCAACCGTTAGCTTATTTATTTCTAGGCTCGTCATGCATATTACAAATTTTTAAAACAACTTTGGTCATCTTTTATTCGCTTTATTAATTATACAAATGAGTTTATCTTTTTACATTTTGCAACACAAAAATGATTTCCCAAAAAAAAAAATATTACTTCTTTGGCATTATAAATAATTCATTTTTCTCCTTACTATTAATTGTTACAAATGCATATTTTTTCAACTTTACATGTATTTTTCCTTAATATCATACATATGCATCCTTTACTAAATACTTGCAACATCATTTTAAGTTTATATTTTAAAAACATGCATTTTCCTTAGTACAATAATTAACATGTGTTTGACCGGATAATCGCAAGTTAACGGATCTTAAAGGATGCCTAACCCCTTCCCTTTAGGATAATTAAGAACCCTTACCTAGAATTTCATTAGTTTCGCAGACCTTAAAATTGGAGTTACATTGCAGCATTTAGTCAACATTTAGGTGCCCTAATTCACCATAGAATAATTAGGTGGCGACTCCTTAACCTATTATCCAGGAATCACCAATATGTTGTACTCTTCTTTGACCCTGGTTAAAATGGGATACGACAACATGGTGACCCCGCTGGGGAACTTTCAGGTTCTTAACCATAACAAATTCAGGTTAATTATTATTGCACTTTTTTTTTTGCTCCTTATTTGATCTGTTGTTTTAAATTGTTTCCTTTGTGGAAATTTTGTATGCTTAACTTCTTTAATTGCTACTTTCTTTACCGATTTTCTTAAATTGGCATTACGCTCACATTTCTTCCACTTTGGAAAATTGACACTATCACACATGCACGCGAGGCGTGTTTTGCGCACCAGCAAATTTCTTTCAAATTTCCAAAATTTTAGGAGAGTTGGTATATGCGCAGAGTGTCTGGACCATCCGGTTGGCCGCGTTGCCTTCTCACTCGAGCAGTCCGCTCGGGAACCTTGACTCTAGTCCGTCAAATCTTAGAAAATTTAGGATAGAGCTATACCACCCTTTATCTTAAGTCATGCATGCATATACCTTAGGTGGGTCGATCCTTGGTATCGACTCCACAATTAAGAAATCCACCAAAATTGTCAACGGGTGTCACAACCCAACGATAATATTAGCATATTATGTGTAGCGTGATAATGATAGACGAATCCAAGCCTAATCATGACATGCCGAAAATGGAAAATGCATTCATTTTGTCCATCTAAGCACCGCCCAAAATAAAGAATTGTTGGATCTTTTGAAGCAATATGTCAACGTATTTGCGTGGTCTTATGACGATATGCCAGGTCTGAGCACAAATATTGTTTCACATAGATTACCTATTGAGCCATCCTGTCCTCCGGTAAAGCAAAAGCCAAGGAAAATCAAGCCTGATTTGAGTTTAAAGGTCAAAGAAGAAGTCTCCAAGCAGTTCGACGCAAAGGTCATTCGAGTCACCCGGTATCCAACTTGGCTAGCCAACATCGTACATGTACCAAAGAAAGATGGGAAGATAAGAGTATGCGTGGATTATCTGGACCTCAACAAGGCTAGCCCGAAGGATGATTTCCCTCTCCCAAATATCCACATACTCATCGATAATTGTGCGAAGCATGAGTTGCAGTCATTCGTCGATTGCTTTGCTGGTTACCACCAATCCTGATGGATGAGGAAGATGCAGAAAAAATAACATTCACCACACCTTGGGGAGTATACTACTACCGAGTAATGCCGTTCGAACTCAAGAACGCAGGGGCCACTTACATAAGAGCCATGACTACCATTTTTCATGATATGATCCATAAAGAAATCGATGTCTACGTGGATGACGTCATTATCAAGTCATGAAGGACTTCAGATCATTTGTCAAATTTGAAGAGATTCTTTGACCGGCTAAGGCTGTACAATCTGAAGCTGAATCCCGCAAAGTGTGCATTTGGTGTCCCTGTTGGGAAGCTGTTAGGTTTTATCGTGATTAGAAAGGGCATTGAATTAGACCCTTCAAAGATAAAAGCTATTCAAGACTTGCCTTCTCCAAAGAGCCGAAAGGACGTGATTAGTTTTCTCGGTCATCTAAATTACATCAGTAGGTTCATAGCACAATCGACGGTAATATGTGAGTTGATATTCAAATTACTGAAGAAGGACACTGCTACCAATTAGACAGCAGAGTGCCAGCAAGCTTTTGATAGAATCAAGGAATATCTGTCTAATCCGCCGATTTTGGTGCCCCCAAAGCCCGGAAGGCCTTTGCTACTATATTTATATGTGTTGGAAAACACATTTAGATGTGTGCTGGGGAAACACGATGAAACAGGAAAAAAAGAGCAAGCTATATACTACTTAAGTAAGAGGTTCACGCCTTATAAAGCCCGGTAAACTTTGCTAGAACGCACTTGCTGCACTTTGACTTGGGTTGCTCAAAAGTTTAGACATTACTTGTCTGCATATACCACCTATCTCATCTCAAGAATGGATCCGCTTAAATACATCCTTCAGAAGCCCATGCCTACTGGGACGCTAGCAAAATGACAAATCCTGTTAAGCGAGTTCGACATCATATATGTCTCCCAGAAGGCCATCAAAAGACAAGCACTAGCTAATCATCTTGCCAAAAATCCCTTAGATGAAGAATACATCCCTCTCCGGACTTATTTTTCGGATGAGGAAGTATTGTTTATTGGCGAAGATATCTCAGAAGAATACCCGGGTTGGAGAATGTTCTTCGACGGAGCTGCAAACTTCATAGGAGTTGGTATCAGAGCAGTTTTGATTTCAGGATCAGGTCAGCATTACCCAATTTCGGCAAAGCTCAGATTCCCATGCACCAACAATATGGCAGAGTACGAAGCGCGTATACTTGGACTCAGAATGGCTGTTGACATGAACGTACACGAATTATTGGTTATCGGCGATTCAGACCTATTGATCCATCAAGTGCAGGGTGAATGGGCCACTAGGAACGTGAAGATACTTCCATACATGCATTGTGTGAAGAGTTGTGCAAAAAGTTCAGCGAGATAGAATTCAAGCATGTCCCACGAACTCAGAACGAATTTGCGGATGCTTTGGCAACTCTGTCCTCCATGATTCAACTTCCGGATAAGAATTACATTGATCCTATCAATGTGGATTTGTTGGACCAGCTAACCTACTGTTTCCACGTATATAAAGAACCAGATGGAAAGCCCTGGTACCATTACATTAAGAACTATCTCAAGGCAGGCGAATATCTAAAAGACATAACCAACACTCAAAAGAAGACACTTCGGAGGTTAGCAAACCATTTCTTCCTAAACGGAGAAATTTTTTATCGGAGGACTCCAGACTTAGGTTTGTTAAGATGTGTTGACGCACAAGAAGCGAGCAAGCTAATTGAAGAGATACACGGGGGCACTTGCGGGCCTCATATGAATGGTAAAAAAGATTCTGAGAGCAAGGTATTTTTGGATGACTATGGAGACAGATTGCATTCGCTTTGTGCAAAAATACCACCAGTGCCAGATTCACGGCGATTTGATCCGAGTGCCTCCAAACGAACTCAATGTGATGAGTTCTCCTTGGCCATTTGTAGCTTGGGGCATGGATGTCATTGACCCTATCGAACCCGCAACATCGAACGGGCACAGATTCATTTTAGTAGCAATTGATTATTTCACGAAATGGGTAGAGACATTATCATACAAGTCAGTGACAAAGAAGGTGGTGGTCGACTTTGTTTGCAATTACATCATCTGTCGATTTGGAATCCCTGAGTCGATTATAACAGATAATGGAGCCAACCTCAACAGTGGTTTGATGCATGAGATATGTGAGAAGTTCAAGATCATTCACCACAATTCCACTCCATATCGACCTCAGATGAATGTAGAAGTCGAAGAAGCCAACAAAAACATCAAGAGAATACTACAGAAGATGATTGATAATTACAAGCACTGACACGAGCATTTGCCCTTTGCCCTTTTGGGATATCGCACTACAATCAGGACTTCTACTGGGGCAACCCCGTACCTTTTGGTCTATGGAATGGAAGCCGTGTTGCCGGCAGAGGTAGAAATACCGTCCTTAAGAATTATCCAATAAGTCGAGTCGAATGAGGCCAAGTGGACACAGATTCGGTACGAGCAATTGATGTTGATTGATGAAAAGTGAATGAACGTAGTCTATCACGGAAAACTTTATCAGAATAGGATGGCTAGAGCTTTCAACAAGAAAGTGAGACCAATGATGTTCAAACAAGGACAGTTGGTGTTGAAACGCATATTCCCACACCAAAATGAAGCTAAAAGAAAATTCGCGCCTAACTGGCAAGGGCCTTACACGGTTCACCGAGTGTTACCTGGAGGAGCGCTAATCTTGGCTGAAATGGACGGTGAAGTGGGGCCAAAAGCTATCAATGTAGAAGCAGTGAAGAGATACTATATCTAGGATTTATTATTCTCCATGTAATACCTTTTTTATGATGTAAAAGTTGCGCTCCCTTGGTGGGATACGCATAGAACCCACATAGGGTTTCGTCTCTTTAAGACATAAATTTCCTGAAAAAAATCCCATTTGCTTGTAACATGAACTACGTCATGACCTGATTCCCTCGGAGGGATACGTAGGCGGCTACATCGGCTTCGGTCCCATTTTTAGAAAAAACCTTACAATCCTCTTTGCTTGTAATGAACTACGTTATGACCTGATTCCCTCATGGGGATACGTAGGTGGCCTAAATCAGCTTCGGTCCCACCATTAGGAAATCATTTCTCCCTTATCTTGCATATGACAAAATGCACCCATCTGATCGCCCCTAATAGAACAAGCAAGCAGCCCGTGCAAGACTCGGTCTCGTCCAGCTAAAAGTTCCACATCCTCGCATACCGAAAACTGGGGAAAAATTTAAAAGTTTACTGCAAGAGGACGCCGATAAACATGGAAGAGCATCGGCAGGCTAAATCTTTATCCAGAAGAAGGATTTTGAATAAGACGTCTACTTTGTTTTACCGCATGTCGTTGGCCGACAGACATTTATATATATGCATACTTTCGTATAAGAAAATTGTTTTCAACAAATATTTTCATTAAAGTTCGACAAAAAAATTATTGATATGCATACTTTCTTATAAACAAATTGTTTCAACAAATGTTTTCACTAACAACTAGCCAGAACCGGAAATCAGGCAGGAGCTATGGTACAAACCAGTGGGACACACGAGCGTCAGGGGACAAAGCTACAAAAGTCAATACGAATTGACCCCCCCCCCCCCAAAAAAAAACTCACAAGCTTTCTTTTGATATAGCTCGCAAGCACGAATACGTCCATACAACGACGTCATCAGCAACGTCTATACGACGATGACATCAACGACGTCTATACAATGTCGACATCAATAACGTCTATACAACGACGACATCAACAACGTCTATACAATGACGACATCAGCAACGTCTATACAACGACGTCATCAATATAATGTCCATTCAACGACGTCATCAGCAACGTCTATACAACGACGACATCAGCAACGTCTATACAATGACGACATCAACAATGTTTATACAACGACGTCATCAGCAACGTCTATACAATGATGACATCAATAACGTCTATACAACGACGACATCAGCAACGTCTATACAATGATGACATCAACAACATCTATACAATAATGACATCAGCAACGTCCATACAATGACGTCATCAACATAACATCTATATAACGACGTCATCAGCAATGTCTATACAACAACGACATCAACAACGTCTATACAACGACGACATCAACAACGTCTATACAATGACGACATCAACAATGTCTATACAATGACATCATCAACATAATGTCCATAAAACGACGTCATCTACACAACGTCTATACAACGACGTCATCAACATAACGTCCATACAACAACGTCATCTGCACAACGTCATCAACATAATATCTATACAACAATGTCATCAGCATCAACGTCCATACAATGACATAACATCAGCATCAACGTCCATGGAACGACGTCAGCAACAATGTCTATACAATGACGTCATCAACATAACGACTATACAATGACGTCATCGACAACTGTCTTATACAGCATTACAATGACGTCGACAACATTAGAACGACGTTATCAGTATTATATCGGCACAACAACTGTCTCTACAGTCATCAGCATTGCGTCTACACAACGACGATATCAACATTACATCCTTACAACAACATCATCGCATTACGTTGTTCAAGGGCATCATTTCGACTCACATGGTCGCATTTTTATGTACTCATTCTTTACTATTTTTGTCTCAGCAATTATGCACTAATTTTATCTTAAGCTTTAGTTTGCAGGGAGTATTAATTTGCAGGAGCTACAACGCGGGACTAATTCTTACAGCAAACCGAGGCAATTTCGGTCAGCATCCTACTGCGAACATCGTTCCACTCCTTCCCCAATAACTTTGCCATAGCTACAACCAGTGTCATCGTAACTCGACACTGGAGAAATACTTCTTGAATCCGCACCAACTCTTGCAATTTCTTCTCTCTCGGGATTCTACCTCTACCTGTGCATCCGTACTCCTTGTTCAAAGCCCGATGGTCAGGACAAAATTGGCTACTCAGTCAACTTCTTTTTTCGAAAACTCTTGCATCATCTCCAGCCAAAGAGGGGCATCTGTTGACACCCAATTTTGTCCGGTCTTTTATGATTTATTTGCAATTTTAAATATTTTCGGACACCTCAAAAACAATTTTAATATAGGCATATATATATATATATATATTATTATTATTATTTTCAATATCATTATTATTTATTATTATTATTATTATTATTATTATTTTTCACATGTTTTACTATCATTTGTCTTTTAAAGTCGTAATCATAATTTTACCCTAATATTCTATTTTATTCCATATTTTTCGCAAAACGGCACCGCATTTTCCATTTTTTAGCATAAAACATTTCACAAATATTGTGTTTTATTATTATCACATCGTTGTATCTTATTTTAAATGATTTACATTTTTTCTTCAAAGCATTTTTAATACTAAACCCCCTTTTACATTTTTTACCACAACCCAATTTTATTTCCCAACCCCAAAAACATTTCTACAACCCATAAAACACCCCAAAACAAACCAACCCATTCGACCCTTATTTCCCCAAACCCGATGGCCCAACTCCTGCAGCCCACACCCGATCGACCCATACCCAACTCACCCAACCACCCTTTTATCTCCCTAACACAAAACCAAACCCTAAACCTTTCTCTCTCAACCAAACACATCCTTTCGTCCGACACCCCCATACCCAGGCCCCGACCCCACACTTTGCCGGTCACCTCACCCCTGCCACCACCAACCCCTGACACTACCAACCCCCCTCTATTACACCGACACCACCAACCCTTCGACCCATACCATATCCCCCCAAAATTCGCGACCCATACCCCTAAAATTCGTTCCAAAATCATTGTTCTTTGGCCCTTTTATTTTGAATTCAAGCTCGATTTTAGGGGGGAATCCACCTATAAACCCCCCCCCATTTTTGTTCTTCATGGAGGATGTCGATTTGAGGTCCGAATCCACCTATAAAACCCCCCTTTTGTTCTTCAAAAATGAGGAGACCGAGATCGAAAAGAAAGAAAAAATATCTGTTGTGTTTCTCGATTTTTAGCATTCGCATTCCTTGTTATTCAAGAAATAAGTCCGAAAACAAATCTAAAATCGGAAGAAAAATGGTGAGTTTCATTTTTGAACTTTGGTTTTAGATACTTCTATTGGGTCCCGTAAACCCAATCCGAAAAAATAATAATCTATTTTTGTGTTTTGTTCTTCACTATTTTCGGGTCTCAGATTTGGGCCTGATTCGGGTTGGATCCACCCAGTTCGAATAAAATACCAGATTTATGTGTTGTATATCATGTTGGTTATTTGAAATTGGTGAAAAAATTTGATTCGGGTCGGGTCATCGATCCGGGTCGGTCCACCCGATTCGAATAAATTACCAGATTTATGTGTTGTATATCATGTTGGTTATCTGAAATTGGTGAAAAAATTTGATTCAGGTCGAGACCCCTGATTCGGGTCGGGTCATCGATCCGGGTTGGGTCCAACCGGTTTGAATAAATTACCAGATTTATGTGTTGTATATGATGTTCGTTATATGAAATTGGATGAAAAAATTTGATTCGGGTCGAGACCCCTGATCCGGGTCGGGTCCACCCGGTTCGAATAAATTTCCAGATTTTGTGTTTTATATCTTGTTGTTGGTTATCTGAAAAATCCAAAAATTGATTCCGATTTCGGTCACTGCTTCGGGTTGCATTTCTCGGGTCGGGTCAACTCGAAATTCGGGTCGTCTATCCGAGTCTGTTTTTAGCACCGGGTCAGGTCGCTGTTCCTAATTCGGGTCACTGTTTAGAATTCGGGTCGGGTTTTCATAAATGTTCTGAATCCTGTTTCGGTTCGAAAATTTCAGAATTCGGGTCGGATATTTTAATTGCTTACTGTTGGTTTACTTTGGCACTTGAACATCTGTTATGCGACTATGTTGTTATTTTGTTGATTTGAACTAATACTGCATTTAGGCCAATGAATTTGAATTCGAGGCCGCGTCTCTTCGGAAGTCGCTTCTCTGTTTCAGTTTGGTTCTTGGCATTTAAACATCCGTGCACATATATCTTACTATTTTACTGATTTGAATAAATACTGCATTTAGGCCAATGAAATTGAATTCGAGGCCACGTCCCTTCGGAAATCGTTTCTCTGTTTCAGTTTATTGCTTTGATATTAGTTTGTTGATTTGAACAAATAGTGCATTTAGGCCGATGAAATTGAATTCGAGGCCGCATCCCTTCGGAAATCGTTTCTCTGTTTCAGTTTGCTATTTTTGGCATTTAAACATCCGTACACGGATATCTTACCATTTTACTGATATGAATTAATACTGCATTTAGGCCAATGAAATTGAATTTGAGGCTGCGCCCCTTCGAAAATTGTTTCTCGGTTTCAGTTTGGTGTGTTTGGTTTATTTTACTGATTCGAGCAAATACTACATTTAGGCCAATGAAATTGAATTTGAGGCCGTGTCCCTTTAGAATTTGTCTCTCGGTATCGGCTTGTTGCTTTGGTATAATTTTGCTGATTTGAATAAATACTACACTTAGGCCGATGAAAATATCCATCGATTTTGAGGCCTCCACAGTTGGAAAGATAGAAGTAAAACTTCTGGGCAAGGATGAAAACTTAAATCTTTTTCCATCCGAGAGATCAACATGTTTAGTAGGCGAGGCAACTAAAATGACCAACGAGTCATATATTCGCAGCCACGACGTGATTGGAATGATCTTTTCTTTTTTTTCATCTGAGAGATCAATATGTTTAGTAGGCGAGGCAACTAAAATGACCAACGAGTTATATGTTCGCAGCCACGACGTGATTGGAATGATCTTTTCAAAATTTAAGTCTGAGCCCTCCGTAATCAAAACATTTACTGTTTTGGATACGGATCCGAAGTTATTTATATTCAACTGTTTCTAACCGTTTGTTCTTGACAACTTGCAAGGAACAAAGTCAACGAAGGCAAATACTCCTCGGAGATTATTTATTTTGTTGTTGTTTTTAATTTCTTTAATTCAGCTTTATCTCGTTCTGTGTTGTAATAATATTTATTGTACTTATGTAATTACTGAAATGCTTAGAATAGGTAGACTCTGAATTAATTAATATGGTAGTCTAAAACTGGAAACCCACCGTTAGCTTATTTATTTCTAGGCTTGTCATGCATATTCAAAATTTTTAAAACAACTTTAGTCATCCTTTATTCGCTTTATTAATTATACAAATGAGTTTATCTTTTTACAATTTGCAACTCAAAAATGATTTCCCAAAAAAACATTATTACTTCTTTGGCATTATAAATAATTCATTTTTCTCCTTACTATTAATTGTTACAAATGCATATTTTTTCAACTTTACATGTATTTTTCCTTAATATCATACAAATGCATCCTTTACTAAATACTTGCAACATTATTTTAAGTTTATATTTTAAAAACATGCATTTTCCTTAGTACAATAATTAACCTGAGTTTGACCGGATTACCGCAAGTTAGCGGATGTTAAAGGATGCCTAACCCCTTCCCTTTAGGATAATAAAGAACCCTTACCTAGAATCTCATTAGTTTCGCAGACCTTAAAATTGGAGTTACATTGCATCATTTAGTCAACATTTAGGTGCCCTAATTCATCGTAGAATAATTAGGTGGCGACTCCTTAACCCTTTATTCAGGAATCACCAATATGTTGTACTCCGCTTTGATCCTAGTTAAAATGGTATACGACAGTAACGTGTATCCCGTGAAATTAGTCGAGGTGTACACAAACTGGCCAAGACACCATCATTATTAAAAAGTAAGATCCTACAATATTGTAACACTCCCCCTCAGACAAGAGCGGGTTGATAGAGTAGTAAGCGCCCTTCACCTCCAACACGATTATGGGTTCGAGTCACCAAGTAGCAAAAATGGAGAGCTCATGGGAAGAGGTTATACAAAAAAATAAATAGATAAAAAACACTCCCCTTCAAGCTGGTGCATACAAATCATATGTAGAAAGCTTGTTACAAAAGTAGCTAATACGAAAACCAATGAGCGACTTGGTGAATATATCTGTAAGCTGATCATTTGACTTCACGAATTTTTTAACAATGTATCCAGAGTGTATTTTTTTCTCTGATGAAGTTAAAGATGACCTTATGTGTTTAGTTCTATCAGGAAACACTGGATCTGATACAATATGAAAAGCAACTTGGTAATTGCACACATTTCATTTGGTTGATTTCTCCAAACTTTAATTCTCTGAGCAAGTATTTAATCCAAATTAGTTAGCAAGTTGCCACAACCATTGCTCAGTATTCAACTTCTGTACTAGATTGAGCAACCATATTTTGTTTCTTGCTTTTTGAGAGCACCAAATTACCTCCTACCAGAACACAATATTCATACATAGAATGCCTATCAGAATGTTATCCCGCCTAATAAATTTTGTATCCAACAATCTGCTAATGACCTCCATCCTAAAAAAACAATCCTTTACCTGGGCTGATTTTATGTATCGAAGAATCTGAACATCATCCCAGTGACTACCACATGGAGAGTCCATAACAACACTCACAAGAAAGGCAATGCCAGGTCAAGTCATTGTGAGATAGTTCAACTTATCAACCCGTCTATAACTTCTAGGATCAATAAGGGGCCCCTTTATGGTTTTAGAAATTTAATATTGGGATCCATAGGCGTATCGATTGATCTAGAAGTTGTCAAACTTATCTCCTCAAGAATGTTTAGGCCATACTTACGCTGTGTGAGATGACAATTCCTGATTAGGGCTACACTACAACAATGCCTAGGAAATACTTCAATCTGCCTAGATCCTTCTGGAAATGCTGAAGAGATGTTGCTTCAATTTAATTATAACATCTTCTTCATTGCCCGAGATGACTATATCATCAACATAAAAGACCAAATAAATGCAAAAAATTATGAGCAATATGTCGATAGAATACAAAATGACCAGCCTCATTCGAGTCATACAAAACTCCTAGATTACCGTGTTGGACTTACCAAACCATGCTCGAGGAGATTATTTCAAACCACATAGGAGGCAACGCAACAGGAATACAAGACAACTAAACCCCCCAAGCAATAAAACCATGTAGTTGCTCCATATATACTTTATCCTCAAGATCACCATGGAGAAAAACATTCTTCATATCCAATACGAAGAGGCTAAAGGCGAATCAAATGTACAAAGCTTGTTACAAAAGTAGCTAATACGAAAATCAATAAGTGACTTGGTGAATATATCTTCAAGATGATCATTTGACTTCACAAATATTTTAACAATGTATCTAGATGATCACCATGGAGAAAAACATTCTTCATATCCAATACGAAGAGGCTAAAGGCCAATCATATGTACAAAGCTTGTTACAAAAGTAGCTAATACGAAAACCAATAAGTGACTTGGTGAATATATCTGCAAGATGATCATTTGACTTCACGAATATTTTAACAATGTATCTAGAGGGAATATTTTCTCTCTAATGAAGTTAAAGCCGACCTCATGTGTTTAGTTCTATCAGGAAATACTGGATCTGATACAATATGAAGAGCAACTTGTTAATTTCACACATTTCATTTGACTGATTTCTCCAAACTTCAATTCTCTGAGCAAATATTTAATCCAAATTAGTTAGCAAGTTGCCACAACTATTGCTCAGTATTCAGCTTCTGCACTAAATCGAGCAACCATATTTTGTTTTTTGCTTTTCGAGAGCACCAAATTACCTCATACCAGAACACAATATTCATACATAGAATGCCTATCAGAATGTTATCCAGCCTAATAAGCTTTGTATCCAACAATCTGCTTATGACTTCCATCCTAAAAAAACAATCCTTTGCCTGAGCTAATTTTATGTATCGAAGAATACGAACTTCATCCTAGTGACTATCATATGGAGAGTCTGTAACAACACTTACAAGAAATATGCGTACCCGCTTATCTTGCTAGGGTATTACAACTTTATCTTCTAGCTAGTGCAATCTCATCATCTCTTTACTTATGTTCTGCTACTAGTTTACTAGCTCATTCCTTCGGGTCTCTTTCTATCCGGAATGCTTAGATTATATGTAGATAGCTTATGAATGTCTTAGAGGCGCTACTAACTCTGCTTCTTAGGACTCACACGAGAACTCTACTCAAGTCAAATCCTTAACTCTTAGACGGTCTCAATCCATAATTAATGAATGTAGGGGCGAACTAGCCCCCTTCAGCTTCTAATAAAAAGGACATATCTACGAATTCATGCCAGAAAAAAAGAAAGATAACCCTTACATACCATTTTGCCGAGCTAATTAATAAAGATTTCGAGGTGTTCTTGATCCTTAGGACTAGAAATCATCTTGAATACTTTTTGGAGTGTTCTTCAATGTTGGAGAGGGTCTTGGAAAGCATTTGGGAGGTGTATAGGGTTCAAGAGGTTGAAAAATGAGATTAAGATTGGATTTGGCTGACTTTGGGGCTTAAATAGCCACCAAACATCCTCATATATGTGGCCCCATATGTTTGGCATATGGCCATATACTGCAACATATGCCACCGCATATGGTGGCAGTGAGGGGGCTGAAAAGAGGCCTTGATCCGCTGCCTCATTTGTGAGGCGGAACTGCATCCGTGACACAAAACACATGGCGTATCATCGAAACTTCGTCAGTCTTCGTCGAGATGTGATTCCTTTGATCCCAATGATATATAATCATCCATAAACCTTCTTAGCACCCATTCATGTCGTATATAACCCTTGTAATGGAGCTTGAGTTATCAGAACATAAATTGATTAATCGGGTTTTCAAACGTACACGAAATTTCGACTATAACTCGAAATACTTTGGATGTACTTTCAATCTTAGCCCGAGGTACTTACAAAATAAATGGGAGTTCATTATATAGGTGATCGTGTTTCTCCTATTTCTTATTCTTTTAGGGGCATTGTAACTCTTTTCATCTTACATCGGCTTGACACGACGCACTTGATATAAATATTGCAAACATGAAGGGCTTGACAGCTCTTAAACTCTTGTGTCTTCTTCGGGTTTCAACTCGATCATTTCTTACTCTTCCCAATGGAACCCTCTTCCTTATCTTATCATCCCTAACTTAAGGTATATTCGATATGCGAAATTATGGGGTGCAATAAATCTATTCATAGAAATCGCCTATGCACCTACTGTAGAAACAATGGGCATTTTAAAACACTTGCATGGCGAAAGTTAAAGAAACTTAGAAGAATGTAGCATATGCTGAGAAAATGAGAAGCAAAGAACATGGTTCCTCTTTAAAAGATGCGAAGCTACTAGGATGGATCAAGAAACATCTAATTCATCCTTTGTCTCATAAATGGGGACTCAAGCTAGCTTGGATTCCTAAAACTCATCTCTGAGTTGAAAGGAAGGGCTAAGGCATGAGGAAGTAAGAGCATATATTAAGGTCTTGTCACCTGACAAATAAAAGAGTAATATTTCCTTATAATGAAAGCCCATAAAGAAGGAGTGTGGGGCTCACACAATAATAATTTAAGAATCCCATTCCTAGTTGATGAAGTGAGGACCAACATAAGAAAATAGCCATGATTCACTCATGCTGATGGCTAGATATTTGAAGGATGAATGTCTTGAGAAACCTGAAAAAGGAACTAGTTCTCTATGAAGAGGAAGGAGATGGTGTACAAAACAACAACAAGAAGAAATAAGAACCTGATACTTATAACAAATTAGCAGCATGATTGAGATACAAGAGAAAAATAGGATACATGTGATAAAGAAATAAAAATCACATGAGTAGTAGTTGAAGAGGGAGGAGTGAAGATGCAAAGAAGGTTGATCAAGAATACTCTTAATAACCCCTGAATGTGACCATTATTAAGTTATAACATTTCTACTAGGCACTATTATTTTTTGATTATGCCAAAAGGGGGAAGTTTAGAGTTATTGTATTCACATATATTTTATTTATAGCTCGACCCGATGTATTCATATGCTATAGAACGATTTGTAAAGAAACATGCTCTTATTTATAAAGGAACATGGCTCTCTATAGAAGCATTGGATATATTGATGATAAAGAAGATACAATGTCCTGAGGATAATTGAGGTTGATGAAGCAGAAAGAAGAAAGAAAGCTGCCGCTGCACCATATACAACTAACTAAAGAACATTTGAAGATAAAAGTTGTATCTGAAGAATCTGGTCCCTATGTTGAAAGTTGAAGAAGTGTTTTTGAAGAAGACACAAGAGATTCTGAGAAGACATATGGTTATGATCAAGTTCTATCAACCTAGTCGCCTATAGGGTTGCAAAGAGTGAAAGGTTAGCACTTAGAAGATTAAGCAGACCATCAAAACTTGCTTAGTCTTGCAACCTAGCTATCTAGCAGACTAAGATGTGTGAAAGGTAAAAGTCCTAGCATCAGACTCAGTGAGCTTACAAACCTTGTTGTGATAGAGGGTGAACTACTTCAAGCTTACAAACATTGTGTAGTGAGCCTTAGTTGTATTAACACGAAGCTATAATGTTAGAACAACAACGGATTTGGTTCTAAGGAGAAATATTATCAACATAAGAGCTGAGCCCAAGAGGGAAGATTTGATCAAGAAGCTGAAGAAGATTGAAAAAGTCGATCAAGAGCACATGAAGACATATAAAGCTGCTATGTGTTTGTGATCATTAAAAAGGGGGAAATTGTTGAGTAACTGCTGACTCAATAATAGTTGTTGCGTTTGAAATGAACTTTTTATGATTGACAAACTATGTATGAGTGATTATCAAGTACAAGGAAAAATGAATTCAATTTAGGGGGAAAAATTGCACCTTACGCATATATGACTTAAGTGATAGAGTTATGTTTTTATTTTTCATCATCAAAAACGAAGAAATATGAAGTTTTGATGATTAACAAACGAGTAGCAAAACATAACATACATATACAAGAACCAGGTCCTTTAAGTCTCAATAAATGATTGATAGTGTTCACAATAATATACTACAAGAAAACCCGTTCATTATCATGTCTACAACAAAGAGTATACTACAAGTAGTAAAGAAACAGTGAAGGAACCAGGTCCTTCACAGTAGAATGAAGAAGACTGTTGAAAAATTCCAAGAGCGTAGAAGGATTCCTTGAGGAATTAGGATTATGTCTAATCCAATAATGCATGGGACAAGTGTAATGCCCCGTACCTCTCAACGTGTGTACGACTAAGTTATAGTCGATGAACTTACTTGAATATGGAAGAATAAGGTTATAGTTAAGCCTAAGGATTCAAGTGTGTGGAGATATTATAAGTATAGATAAAGTGAACGAGATTCATGAACAAATGAGACATTGGATAAGATAGACGGCCTACTAGTTTCACCTACTATCTTAGACGTCCTATGTGCTTGAGCTACTTGCTCACATGCCCTACTTGTTTCATATCCTACTTATTAAACGAGGACAACACACATGTTTAGAGCTAATTAGTACCCTTCTATCTTAAGAGAGTGACAAGTATGTGACCCACCTAATTGAAATGAGAGGCTCAAATTAAAGGGAAATGAGAGGAGCAAATAAGGGGCAATAAATAGCTAAATCTGATCCATAAAGGGAGGCCCACTAAGGGGAAAGGGAGTTCGACCGTAGGGTACTTTTAAGTCCAACATCTTGCCATTTTACACATATCTTTATCACCAAAATAGATTCATAACTCTATCTCTCTCCCAACCCAAAACAACCACCCTTTTTTCTCTTAGGGTTCTTAGTGGTTAAGCTTCAAGTTTCATTCCTCTACCATGGTGTGAAAGTGTTTTCATGTGGTTTCTCTTCTCTCCTAAGCTCTTAATATGTTTCTACACCAAACAGCCTAAGGCAGTTCCTCTCCTCTAAGGTTAAAGTAAGAAGATTAAGTTTTGAAGCTTGGGTTTTCTTCCCCGCTATCATATGGTGTTTGTGATGAATTTTTTATCTTATTATAGTTGTTTGGGGAAATTTAAAGGGCAAACAGTAGAGAAAAATCAAGAATTTGGATAGTAAGGTAAGATTTCTCCCTTCATCTATGTGTATAACTTACTTTAAACTCTAGATGTGTTTAGTTGTTACAAGTTGGTGCCTGAATGTTATAGATGAGTTGGTGGACATGTTATGTAGTATGTTGGGGCTGATTTGATTGTATATAGGTGCTGGAGATGTAGTTGTTGGTTGTTGTTTTGAATTTGATGAATGTAAAAGAAATAGGGGAGATGCTGCCCCATTTGTCATAGAATGAGCTTATCGCTCATTAGCTAGTTGGTAAATTAAAGGTCGATTGAAGTAGTTGAGATTATTAGTTGTATTGTGTTGCACGTTGGGCTGTTTTTGTCATGCTTTAGATGCTGGAAGTATTAGTAGCTTGCATATAGGTTAGTTTGATGATTTAAATATATTGAGTTATTATAAGTTGAAAAGCTAGAGGTTATAGCTGAGTTATTAGTTGTGTTGTATAGTGTGTTGGGCTACTTTTTCTATATGAAGGGGGTTGGAAATGTTTATATGAGTTATATGTGGATTGAAAAAGTTACATGCTAGGAGAGAGCTAAGTGAAGACTGATGGATATAAGGAGGGGCGATGTTGGGTAAGTGGGTTGGGTGTGGAGGACGTTCAGGTTGACCCAAAAATGGATTTCAAAATGGGGTTCTCGAATTCTCGATTTGGTAGAACAGTGGGGGGGTTTGAGGGCAATTTCGGGTGGGTTCAAGGGGAGTTGGGTTTAGGCGTTTAAGGAGGGTGTTAGAGACACTTTGAGGGTTGTAGTGATGGTCGGGGTTCACCAGTTTGATGACGGAGGATGTCAGAACTGGACTGAAACAGTGAGGTCATCGGCAAGGTGTATTATGCAGACTATTTAGTGTTGTCGGGATTGGACGGGACTTTTTGAGTGGTTTAGGGACTTGGTCTTTGTTGAAGATGGTTGTAATGTATTCTGGAGTGTGGGGATGAAAGGAATGAGATGGTTTGGATGAGGGATGGACACGGGATGCAAGGTACAAACCCGAGGACACAAACCAAGTGTTGGTTGGATTTTGGGTTAACTGTTTGGTTATTGTGGTTGTAGTGAAATGCGGTCGATATGGTAAGGACAATGACAAAGGGCTTTTAATGCCTAAGTCGCCACCTTAATGAGGGCGACCAATTTAACAAGGACCAGACCGGGGTTGCTATGTACAAGCCCAAATACTAACCAAGTAAGGTTGGCCGGAAACCTTAAGATAGACCCTACGCTTAGGCTAGGTTGGATCACACAAGTTCCAACATTCGCTTACCACCAAGGGGGTTCCTCAAGCTTGGTTTTAGTTAAGTTACAAAGTCTTAACCAAACTTACACACAAGGGAAACCTTAGTTGGGTTCAACTAAGTCACACAGTATTAGCTAAACTTACACCAAAGGTTTGGCTCACACAAGAACCGACTAAGAGTAGACACACACAAGTGAATACAATTAGCAAATGAGTAAACACTCAAGTTTTTCTATCAATCAAATATGATTATTTACAAGTCCTAAGGTTCCTATTTATAGTAAACAAAAGACTATTCTAGAAAGAATATAAAAGGCCACAACTTTGAGGACATTCGGCGGAAGTGTGAAAGGGGTTGGATTGGCTTGGGAACCAAGTTTCTTTTCGGCCATTGTGAGTAATGTGAAATGGGTTGGATTTTGTTGGAGACAAGGTTAAGCTCAATCCCTTTCATATCCCTTTGTGGAGTTCAAGTTGAAGACGGAATGGATTGTGCACTTCAAGGATCACATCTTTTTGGAATGAGTTTGGAAGCTTCCATTCTTTGTTCTTGGTTGTTAAGCCATTTCGGCCAACCCTCTTCATCTCCCCTAGGAAGACTTTGAAGACTTCCATTCATGAATTGTTATCTTGCAAGCCTCATCTTCTAGAACATCCTTGTCCTTGCCAACTTGTCCTCCAACTCATGGCTTAGTCATCTTCTTCGAAGACCTTTTCGCCTAGTCATCTTGTGACAATGACTCTCGGTTTTGCCATCCCTTACATGACCTATTAATTGTGTCCTGAGGTAGTTATTCCATTTCCTACTATGTCATAAGATAAGAGCTAAAATCTAACCTAAGAAATAAAAGAAAACAAAAAGATAAAAGAAAATATGTCCTCGGCCAAGACCAACAAAAAGGCCGAATAAATATCTTCCTTCTTAAAAAATCTTTAAGTCCAAACTTCAATCCCACTCCATATTCCATGCCAATTTAAGCATTTTATCATCGGTTGATCAAACATCTTTGGAACCCCGAGCTTATCACCTCGAGGATCAAATGGGCACCTTGAGCTCACGGGGATTTTTCCATCAAAGACATTTGTCATATAGCTTGTATAGGATGATTGACCATTCGTCGGCTAATTATTATGTTCCTTTATGTTGATAAAGGTATTACTTTCTTGATTGTAGCTTGACTTGTAAAGGAAGCTGAGTTCGTCACCTTCGTTGGAGGACTGGAATAGAGGTATGTAATGTCTATCCCTTCCTTCATTTGGCATGACTCCTTAGAAAGTGTACTTGATGAGAGAAAGCTTAAGTATAGCAATTGTCGTAGGTAATTTATTTTTGTAATTGGTGTCCTTACTACCTTAGATTGTGACATGTGTAGTCGAGTTAAGAGTTCTGTGGCTCATAAGTTAGTTCTTAAGTTAATTAGCATTCACTTGATTCATCACACGAGTGTGTATCTTAAATAGTAGGTGAACTAGCTTGTAAGCGGTCTTATCAATTGTGTCTCGAAATCCCAATTGCGCGTAATAGTTGTCGAAATGTTATAAGAGTCAAAACCGTAAGAGATTCATAATAAGAAGTTCTATCTATATACTTGCTGGTCTTTGAGCTTGCCTAGTTGGTTCCATTCCATACTACTAGTCCCAATTAGATGCTATACTACTCGATCTGATCTCATAGAGTATTTGCAATTATTAGTTGGTCTTCATGAGATAAGAGTCCTAAGAGATAAGTTGTAGCAAGAGTCGGGTCATATACTTGCCAGTTGTTTAGTTATCCAAGCCTACTTCATTATTGTTACTACCTTCCTATTTGATTATATTTGATTATATGTGCATTTGTCATGAACTCCGAAGGTAAGTGAATTCTTTAATTACATTACTTGTAAGCAATTGTATGTATCGTGCATTGTTATCTCAGAGGAGAGCTTTAGTTGAATAAAGTAATACACAGAGAGACTAGTTGAGTTAAGAGAAATGACTCGTTGGCCCTTATGACTTATTTGTTAGCCTTTGAGCTTATTTGCTAGCCTTCAAGCTTACTTGGTAGCCATCAAGGCTTATTTGGTGGCCACCGAAACCTATTTGCTGACCTTCCAAGGTCCATTTGTTGCTCCAGCAGAGCGTATTTGCGAGATAGAGATTAGTTGTACTTGTAGACGTAACTTAAATCTGTTGTGGAATTTCACCTTTTACAATTGTTAGAAATCTCAGTAGAATGCAACTTATAAATAAGTGAGAGGTCGTTACATTCTGGTTATTTTTACGTGTTTCTATTTGAAGTTTCATCATTTGTTATTATGTTATATGTCTTACATACTTGGTACATTATTTCGTACTGACGTCCCTTTTGCCGGGGGTGCTGCATGTCATGCTGCAGGTCCAGGTTCCTAAGATTGGCAGGCTTTCCATTAGTCATTCCAGTTGATCAACAGAGGTTTGGTGAGCTCCAGTTCTTCCTGGAGTAGCATGTGTCTAGGCGCACTTGTGATATAGTTATACATGTTATATGAGTAGGTCGGGGTTCTGTCCTAACCAAGTTATGGATATCAGATGTTCTTAGAGGCTTTTGTAGACGTACTTACACCTGTGGTCAGTAACGTTATGTCAGTAAAGTATTGTATAGGTTGAGGCCTCATAGGCCCATGTTCAATATATATGTTTGGGATTTTCTAGTTGCATATGTTTTGAATACAATAAGTTATTTGTCTTATAGGATGGGTTTCTCGCGTAAGTAAGGCACTAGGTGCTTGTCCGCTTCACCTAGGTTGGGGTATGATAACAAGGAAAAATATGGAAACATTATCATATTTATACATAAGGAAGAAGATTTGGACAATACAAAACATCTAACGCATGGAGAAAGAAGAATCATGTTATTGGAGAAGTTGCAAATTTGACTTCTATTGCAAGTAGAATTCCTTGAAAATCTTGGTTATGGGCAGAACATGTGCATCAAGGAATTTGTTTCAAACATGGAAATATTAGTACCTTTTCATAAAAGAAAAGAAATCTGAAAATAGGAGGGAATAATTGGAAGCCGATGCGGACAGGAAACCAAGTTTGACTAGAATTAGAATCTTGAATTCTTGATCTAATTCTTAGTGAATTGGGAGAAGACTTTTGGCCATCCTACTCCAATTTAAGGGGTCACTTTGATGCTATTTGAAGAAATCCACACAAAAAGAGAAGAAAGCGTAAAAAGAAGAATCATCTGTGTGTGATCGAGGGAGTCAAATGGCATCATAAAGAACCCGTTCCTATCAAGAATTGTCAAAATTATTCTTGTTGTCTAGTTTGATTCTCTGAGATTGTTTGTAACCATTTACATTATTAGTTAACTTGTATTAGGTATTATTTTGAGTCTGTAAAGGGACTTCATTGACTGGGTAGAGTCATTAAAGAAGGAAGTAGAGAGAGAGACAACAATTTTTAACTGTTGAAGAAGAAAGAGAGAGGGGGAATAGGTGTTATAGTAGTTAGCTCCTTGGTTGGTCGCAACCTAAATGGTATAAACTCAAAGTGGTAATTTGAAAGTGAGAGAGAGGCCGTGGTTTTTTTACTCTTGAGAGAGGAGTTTTTCCATGTAAAATCCTTGTGTTATTTTCTTTTATTATTCTGCACTTTACCTTCTTGGGTAGTTGATCAAAGAACCTGATTCTTTGAGTATTTAGGCAGTAGCGTGATTCTGTCATGGTCCCTATCCCTTCCTATCCAAAACAAAAAAATTAATCCTTTTACATATAATATGATCTTTATTTACTATTCATCGATTTCAACTAACATACAAGTGTACGTGGTCAACAACTAATAAAGTGATAAGTAAGGTATCGTTCCCAAACGAGGATTTAGTCGTTAACTTTGCTAACTCGATTAAATAGTAATAGAATCAATGGTTTGTAGAATCAAAGACAAGGAACTAATGAAAATAATAATATGATTTATATAATTCAGAGAAAAGAAATATCCTTGAGTCACGGGGGAATTTATCCATTCATGTTGCGTATCCACTTGAGTTAGTCCGTTGAAAATCTAGTTTACTAGCTACAATGCTGGTATTACTTTGAACTGGACCTATCCTAGAATGGCGCCTACCCAACTACTGAAATATCTATGTCACAATGATCATCTCTAATAATAAAGATGCATTTGTTGTATTTGACTAAGAAAGACGAACAAAGTAAAGGTCTACAACTAGCCTATCACTTACTAAATGTAACTTAGTCAGTGCCGATAATTAGTGTTGGACGGACCGTGGACGAATCAAACAAGCTCTACCTTATCCTATAATGCAAAACAAACCTTTCCACTAGGACTCACAGTCTAAATATATAGATAGTGTTCAATTGGTTGTCAAGCAATCAAATAATTAAGCGCAGGATAACGTAAGTAAACTATTTAAATTAATAGATCTTAATGGTAATCAAACATATGATAACATCAAGTTTCAACAAACAATAATCATGAATAATCCCGTAACCCTAGAATAATAAGAACGGTGAGTACACAATTTATAATCGTTCAACTAAGCAAATAGAAGAAAGATATGTTAAATTGTGCGTATCATTTCTCCATGATGATATGCTTAGATGCCCATGCATTGTATTCCTCTCCAAGGTCTAAAAAACACCTTCAAAAACATGTTGAACATGTATTTATAGTATTAGTATTTGACCATGCCCCGGATCTATTAGTGAAGTCCAAAACTGACTCAAATTGGCAAAAAATTACAAGATCATGCAGTGTAGGGTAGGGCCTAGCACGCATGCCCTTGTTATTTGGGAATGACGTTTTTCATCATTTTGTTAAGGCAAGACATGTTAGGGGCCTTCCCCATGCGTCGTGCTCTTGTTATTCTTGCAACACTTCACTTTTCAACTCCTTTTCATGAGTACTTGGCCCGTAGGTGCTTAGCTTGTTCTGAATACTTTAAAATGACTCTTAATCAGACTTTAAAGTCATATTTCACCCCTTTTTATATAAAAATATAAGTGTTAGGATCAACTACAACCTATGTACTCAAAGAACTTGATTCTTTGAGCATTTATACAAGAAGATAAATTGCGGAAAAATAAACCAACAAAAGCATTTTTGTGTGGAAAACTCATCGCACAAGGGAGGAAAAAACCACATCCTATATTTTATAGGAATTTCCCAACTTCACTAAACTCGAGCAGTTTAAGGACTTCCAATATCTAAGGACCTGTTCCTTAACAATCCTTCCTCTACCCTCTTAATACTTTATCTCAAGACGCTACCCACTCAAGAGATCCCTTACAACTCATTACCAATGAAACACCTATTATAAAATTCTAGGAAAAGTGAAATAGATGAAACCATAACAGAACCTAACTATTACAACTAAAGAACTTAATGATAAATCTTGATAATCTCTGGTTTTTTATCGATATGTAGTTGGCTCTTCTTGAGACTAAGTGTTGATTCCGCTCACTCTGCCTCTTGTTGGAATGTTGTGATTGTGGTTAAGCTCCAAATCTTGTTCGTGCTCTATTTATATAGAAGTAGTCACCGCCTTGAATTATTGAAACCAAAAAATTATTGATTTCATAATTGTACCCGAAAAATCAATCATTGTTTGACTTGGATCCTTCTTCTTTCCTAGTATGTGCATTGGCTTCCTTGTTCTACTTCAATGCTAATCCCATGTTGATTAACTTATGGTAATATTTTCATAACTTTAAATCCAACCTTTCATCAAATAGGAATGAGTCAATATTTTATTTACTCATAGTTGACATAAAATAACAATTGCAGTCTCCATTGTTGCATTAATAAAGATCAGTTCTTTTGAGCAGTTTCTTTGTTGATATGAATGCTTCACTAAATCCTTTGGAGATCTGTTTGGATATCTGATTCTTCAAATGCCTTACTTATATCTCCCTTGATTGTCATTGTGTACATTGTTTATCTAATCATCAAAACATCATTATAAGCTCATTGTCTATTATTGAGCTAGTAGCTACTCAATAATTTCTCCCTTTTTGGTGATGACAAACATATAGAAGCTTCATATGTCTTTATGTGCCCTTGATCAACTTCTTCAATCTTCTTCAGCTCTGGATCAATTCTTCCCCCCTTTGGCTCAACTCTTATGTTGACAATCTTCCCCCTTAGAACCAATTTCATGTTGTTCTAACACTACAACTTCATGTTGAAACAACTAAATCTCACTACACAAGATTTGTAAGCTTGTAGTAATTCACCCTCGTACACAATAAGGTTTGTAAGCTCGCTGAGTCAGATTCCAAGACTTTACCTTCTATCTATTGCAGCCTGCGAGATGGCTAGGTTGCAAGACTAAGCAAGTTTTTATGGCCTGCTTAATTTTCTAGGAATTAAACTTCTACTCTTTGCAACCATTTAGGCGACTAGGTTGTGTGTAACTTGATTGTGTCAAATATGTCTCTTCAAGGGACATTCTCCTATATGCCATTTTCTATGACATTTCTGCACTAATATGTAAGGAACAAGTTCTTTTAATCTGCCAGACAACTTTTTAGTTCCTCCTTGTCTCTCTATTTCCAGTGCTTTCTTATAAGACTGAGTTTTTGTTATAAATAAGTACCGGTTCCTTTATAATGTATCCTAAGTGGCATTTTAATCTTCACTATATTGGACCATCTTCAATGTTTATGTGGTCATGGAGTGTATGTGCCCGATATATCTGATGTTGGCACATGAACTATATGAATATGAACTAATCTTCACCCATTTGACATCACCAAAAAGAAAGTATGTTAACAAGATCCAGTGCATTCAGTCAATGTCAAACTCATGGCCACTCGGGTTGCATTATCATGAATATGTTACAAGAGCTCTAACAATATAATATAGTTAAAACCTTAAGAGGAATATTTGCATACACCACATTAAGTCATAAGATCCAAACTAAAGGATTGCTACATATCAATCTACAACTGCTAGGAAAGATATGGAAATCATGTTGGTATTTGGTAGGATTTAGGCTTGGTATTGACTGTGAGGGGATAGGGGTCATGTTCTCTAATTAAGATCAATTTGTTTAAGTAAGTCCCTTTATATGTTAATTCAAGTACATATATCCCCCCTTTTGTACTCTAAACCTTTTAAGATCATTTGCTTCCCCCTCTCAATCATCCTTGTTTTCTTCATACCTATTGAATCTATTTGGAGTCAGCCCTGTTTTTAAATTCTAGGTTAAGAACTTCCTGTTTATTAAAACCATTTACACCCTTAACACTAACTCTTCCAAAGTTTATCTATGTTCAGTATCTCTCTTTTGTTTTTTCAAACTCTCACTATTATATTCTCCATGGGTGACTAACAAATATTTCAATTTATTAGTATGACTTTGGGAGTTTTCTATTGGTGATGCTTTGAGGTGGGTTGAGGTGTCTACTGACCAATAGAAATGGATTGGCAAACAAAGAAATGATTTGTGAGTTTTGGGTATTTGGTATGGGGATAACTCAAGTTGGTTTCTTTTAGGAAAAGAGTTTTTAGAGTTGACTTGGGTGGATTGAAAACAAAGACATATTTATGCAACATTCAATTAGAAAGGAGGTGCGCATCTTATAGTCATATGAATCAATTTCTTTCACTAGTTTCCTCACTGTATAGTGTTGTCTGTGCTCAATTGATCATGCCATGAGTGCATACCAGTTAAGGCATAATACTAAGTAAGACATTGTTACACTTAGATCTGTCTTAAATACTCCCTTTCATAGAGAAATTGAGGAGAAGTCTATTGTGGTCAGTTCATCTTCCAATTTTACTCCTTATGTTGTTTCTTCTTTCAGTCGCATGTCTGCTTTACCCATACTTCTTCAACACCCTTTTCTTCTGATCTTAATTGTTCCTCAATATTCTTTCTTTGACTGAGGGAACAATTTCTCTGCTGGTGCTTTTCTTGATATGCAACATTGCTTCTTTTGGAGAACCAGTTCCTTTTTCTGGTTTCTCTAGGTGTTCTTCCATACCATAAGTTTGCGTGGGTCTATTTCTTGTGTACTCTACTGGAGACTCTCCATTCTTCCCACATATTTAGATGACTTTATGGTTGATTCTCCTTAGCTCCTCATCATTCTTCTAGTTAGCATGATTCCTTATCAGATTTAAGGATCAGATGTCTATCTCTCTCTATTTTATTCTTCTTTGTCCTGACTTTGAATGTTCATTGGGCTTGTTCTTGTCACACCACAAACCGGAGGGGCGTGGCCGACACCCAGTTCCATACTTGACCCTAAGCGTACCATCTATAACTCATGAGCATCTGAAAATTTATATGCAATCTGTAAACTAATCATAATATCTTAGTCCAACAAGGCCCCATAGATGTCTACAACAGCAAACTCCAAAACAAATATATACAAGAGCCGACAAGGCCACCATGGTGACGTACTACACACATAGAACATATGTACAAGCCTATAAAGAGAATACAACTATATTATAGTTGAGACAGGTTCCCGACCTACCCGTCATTTCTGTAAACATATCAATACTCTAGACCTGGCAACTCCGAATGACATGGAGCTTTACCAATCAAGCTGAGATCGACATCTCTTACGGAGGGGGCATGTCTATCTATCTCTCAAGACCTGTACTCATGAAATGCATTACCTCCAGAAGAAAGGATGTCAATACGAAATAATGTACTGAGTATGTAAGGAAACTAAATAACTAAATCAAAACTGATATATGAAGTCAACTAGGAATCAAAGGTACTCTGAAGGTATAATTACCTGCTCTGACTCATCTTTTAAGTAATATAGTAATATAGCTAGCCGACCATATATTGGGCTCAGTGTATCTCTCACCAACCATAAGTCCAGGCATATCTCACAAACTCATAGGCCGGGCATATCTCACCAGCTCATAGGCCGGGCATATCTCACCAGCTCATAGGCCGGGCAAATCTCACTAGTGCATAGGTCGGGCATATCTCACCAGCTCATAGGCCAGGCATATCTCACCAGCTTATATGCTGGGTCAGGATATAGTAACTCTGTATATAATAGTAGTATTGTAAAATTGTACATCTGAACTCTCTATTCTTTCAATCAACGTAAAGCCAATATAAACTGAACGCAGACTCCTGAAAAGGGATAGCTAAGATATCAGAGCTCATCAACCATAGACTATGTCCGCAAGATCTATATAAGCTCATCAAGTGAGAAAATAATCTCTAATATAGAAATTAAGCTCTAAGATAGAAAGTACTCCTTACAAGGGGCAAACAATAACATCCGTTCGATGTTTCAATAAGAGACATGAGCTCGTTAAGGATACTTCTTTGTACAACTCGTATGGGTGCCATTTAAGGTACAAAATCATGCCATAGAAAGAAATGATAGCCATTATATACCTTGCAACAATATGCCCAATAATCATGATAAGCTCAACTAAGCTCAAATCATGATAAGTGTAAACAACCTCATTTCCTTATTCATTCTGTTTTAGTTCTTTATTCAACCGACCTAGTCAGGAATAAGCTGTTGACATACTTCTTTATTCGATACATACCAACATTCTTAAGGGATTGACGTTATTGGTCAACTTTCCTATAATACACACTTTAAACCACTACTCTGAGTATATCCTCCTCTCTCGTCTCATGGCTAACATTTTTATCAATATACTTTTAGAATGAACCTTCTCATTGTAGGATCTTAGGTGCTCTTAAATAGCCTACATTTTTTATTAATCACTTCACTTTTACCCCTACTGTGTTGGTACTACTTATGTGTACAAAATTTTAATATTTGCATCAAATTTTAGACTTTATGATGTATATGAGGAGGGGATTGTATGGTTATGTTGGTCGGAGTTGGTTTGGGGCTGGACGGACACAGATATGGGAATCAAATAGAGGTTGGTTGAATAGGACGGTTTCCGGACAATTTTAGTTTGTGGGAGGTGTACGGGTGCCCTTATGTGGTTTGGGGCTAAGGCATTTGGATAGGATAAACTAGACACGTTGTAGGTTATGTTGGTAGTTGGATGGTGGTAAGGTGGCGGAAACTGGTCGGGACAGTAAGGTACTAAGTTTGAACTCGGTGAGGACGGTGGAGTAGTTGGTTAGGTTTTCAGGTATTTTTGGGAGGAGTTGGTTAATGACCTTTTTGGTGTAGGTTGGGGAAGTGTTGTAGTGTAATGTATTAGGCAGTTTAGACAATGATTGGGCACGAAATTGATAGACAATTTTGGGTGCGGGTAAGGTGATGTAGGCTGAGATGACCTTCTAATGTGTTTGTTACAAAGTAATCAGATAGAACCTTGGCTTGGGTATAGTTAGATAACAAAAGTTATAACTAGACTTACACCTAAGGTTTGGACCACAAAAGGATCAAGGGTTGGACCACAAAAGGACTAAGGATTGGACCACAAAAGGACCAAGGTTTGGACCATGAAAGGACCAACTAAGATAACACCACAAAAGTTGAATAACTTGGCAAAGTTTGAGAAAACTCAAATATATTTCATAAAATTTCCATCTCTCCTTTCATCAACTACATCCCCTATTTATACTAGTTCTAAACCTTCTAGAAGAGGTAACAAGATAGACAAAAAATGCATCTAGGCCGAATGGGAAAGGGGGAGAGGCTCGGCCGATTTGGGAGAAGGGAAAAGACCTAACTCTTCATGTTCTCTAGGTCACCCTTTTGTGTAATCCATGTAGATAAGTGCATGAACTAGCTAGTTCATGAATTACCTCCTTGCGGAACATTGGAAGCTTCTCCTTCTAGATGGTTCTCGGCTTGGTCATGTTATCTTAATACATGGCATAGTAATTAAGATATAAGGAGATCTAGTAATTAAGCTAGGAATTAAAACAAGCTAAAAGGTGATCTCAGCCAAGACCTACATAAAAGCCAAAAAAAATATATTTCCTTCTTAGATCTTCAAGTCTTGTATTTAACTCCACTCCGCATTAAGCATGTCACCATAGGATGGTTGGAAATCTTTGTCACTTCTAGCAAATCACCTCGCGGATCATGTTGGAAACATAAGTTTACGACATTCTTTTCATCACTTTATGACCCCTTTACTTTTGAACGACTTTATGTTAACCTTTTTTTTTGTCGCTCTTTCTATCTGGAGTACTTTCTGATTGTTGCGATCATTTACTTAAAATTGAAATTTCAGTCACTTGGATCACTCTGCAATGTGTACTCTTGTATCATCTCATGCTTCGTCTGGCCTTTTAACTAGCATTTTGATGTAAGAAAGCTCGTGGGCTTAAACACCCAACTTGAGCCGTTAAGTATCTTGCCAAAGATGCCAACAACTCACCATAAACCTATGGTTAAATGCCTCAAATGGGATGAAATGTGGAGTAGGATGAACGACATCACGTGAAGGTTTAAGAAGACACCATTTTATTTCGGCTTTTTATGTAGGTCTTGGCCGAAGACCATTTTGTTTCTTTTAGATTATCTTTACTTCTTAGCTTAGATACTAACTCTTGTTAGGACACATTTAATGAGCCATGTAATAGAAAGAAATGACTAAGCCTTGTAATAAGGTGACTAGGCCAAAACGTCTTCCAAAAGGATGACTAGGCCGAGAGAGGGAGGACAAGATGATGAGGCTTCCAAAAGGATAATTCATGCACTAACTAGTTCATGTAGTTGACTACATAGGACACATCAAGATCGGCCTAGGGGAGATGAAGAGTTGGCTGAAAACAACTCACCAAGGCATATATGCAAATAATGGAAGTTTCCAAACATATTTCAAGAAGTTGAGATTTATGAGGAGCCAAGTTCATGCATTCTTCTACATGGGAACCACAGAGAGGTGTGAAAATATTTAATTCATCCTTGATCACCAAGAAAGGCAGAAACCTTTCCCATTTGTTCAAGTTGGTCGAGAGCATCCTTGCTCCCCAAGCAACCCGAGACCCTTCCCACTTGTCCACACTTGGCCGAGTACTTTGTGTCTTTAATTTGTCTTCTAAAAAGGTCCATGTACTACTATAAATAGGATCCTTAGGATGTTGTAAAAATGAGAGTGGGGGATTAAATATAAACTTGAGTTTTACTCATACTCTAAAGTATTCAACTTGTGTGTTGTCTACCTTAGATTGGTTCTTATGTGGGCCTTGGTTCTTGTGTGAGCCAACCCCTTAGTGTAAGTTGAAGCTAGGACTTGTGTGACCTAGTTAAACCCAAGATAAGGTCCCTTCGGTGTAAGTCTTGGTTAGGACTTGTGTGACCTAATCAAACCCAAGCTTAAGGAACCCCCTTGGTGCAAGTGGATGTTGGAACTTGTGTGAACCAACAAAACCCAAGCCTAGGGTCTATCTTAAGGTTACCGGCCACCCTCACTTGGCTTGTTCAAGGGCTTGTACTTTGCAACCCCAGTCTAGACTTTGTCCAATTTGCCAAACTCATCTTGGTGTCAACTCGAGCATTAAAATCGTCGTGTCATTATCCTTTCTATATCGACAGTCCTATACTTGGTTTGTACTCGGGTTTACACCTAGCATCCCGTGTTCATTCCTTGTTCAAACCATTATCTCCTTTCTACCACCTTATCCTACAAGACTTTACAAACACCTACACTCAAAGCCACCAACCTAAACTACCCACAATCAGCCATGTCATCCCGACAATACCAAATAACCCACCACACACCCCAACCGAGAACCTCACTATTTCAGTAAACTTTCGACATCCTCCAATACTAAACTAACAAAGCCCGATCACAAGAAAAACCCTCAATATGTATACAATAACCCCATAAAAATCCTAAACCCAATTCTCCCTAAAACTACCCTAAACAGCCACCACACAACACTGCTAGTAGAATCCGAATCCGAGAACCCCACTTTCAAGGTCATTTTTGGGTTAACCCATTTACAACCAAACTCCAACCTACTTACCCACTTACACCCCTCCTTACTTACATTAGATTGGTATCAGAGCGAGATATTCCCATCCCACACCTTAACGCCATGTCTAACCTGTAACATCCCATAATTTCGGGTCATGGTTTGAATTGCTAGGCGTATGTGAAATCGCTAGGCGTATGTAAATAGACCCGAGCGTTGGAGGATTTTTGTCATATTCACGTATGAAAATAAAGAGCTTAGTATATAAACGAATATGGTCCCGAAATAATTTAAGGATTTAAAAAGGTGTGACAATGATGACTAGAAATAATATTTTATGTATACTGAAAGAGGCTATGGACTAGTGTTATATCACATGATTATGAAAATGATACATAAATTGTTTATTAATTAAGTGGATATATGTATGTGGATAACTGTCCACATGGAACAATTAGATAAAGAAGGTAGTGTGACTAATCTACATATAGGACCTGGTAGTGACACGTTTTGGGAATGGTTGCTAAACATTGTTATCCTTTTGAGATATGAATAGTTAATGAACATTTCCTCTCTTTACATTAGAATTATATTATACACATTCACACACATCTTCTTACTTAGAGACAAGAACAAAAAGAAGTTTGAGCTATAATTCTCTCTCTCTTTTGAAAGCTAGTAAAGAATAGCAATTCTTACCTTAATTAGCTATCGTACCAAAGAAAGCAAGCAACATTTTTCTGGTTGTTGGGAGCAATGGGGGTTTTAAGTTTGAGAAAACAAGTATAATTTTTCTCTAGAACAACATAGAGGTTTTGGCCATTGGTTCAATCTCGTTTTTCTGTTTATCGTTGAGTTGTAATCCGGGTTTTCTTCGAAGGGAAGTAAGATGGAAGAAGAGGGTTTCTTGAAAAATAAGATTGGGGTGCATTACGAGCTGCTTTACTTGTATTGTGGACACAAAATGGCTAAGGTATGTTAAGGCAAATCATTTCTTTTTTTGGCATGTTCTATGTACGAAAAGTAACCGTAATATTGTTCCATAAATTGTTCTACTCTTAGTAGTTAAGGATGTTCATGTTATTGATTCTTATGTTAAAAAACATGTCTAAATATGTTCCTAAATCCTTATTGAGGTATATGGGAAAGATGTTAATATTCCCAATGTTAGCCGAAGGTACAAGGATATTATGTTATCCGATAAATTCAGAATGTTTTATTATCATTCATGCATTTGCATTATATTCATGTATTACCCTGGACCTACATATGTTATATACACTACTATATGGTACGCATTTTATATATGTAGGGGATGGGAAAAGGAAATATCGTTATATACATAACACCACCTGCAGCTGGTACAAATTATCACGTAAAAGGAAGATGCCCATAGAGGCCAATGTGATATGATGCCCACAGAGGCTGATATGATATGATACCCACAAAGGCTGTTATGGGAAGGAAGATGCCCGATGACAATATATATATGTATACCGCATTTGCATTGTGCATGATATTTAGGTATATTATGACCCTCAGAGGCATTCACTACGAGTCAGTTGTTTCTGTCGGCTGGTGTTGTCGGCCGTTTTTGTCAGCTGTTGCTATCGGCCATTTCTGTCAGTTGTTGCTATCGGCTATATCTGTTGGCTGGTATTATCGGCTGTTACTGTCGGCTGTTGTTGTCGGCTACTTCTGTTTTCAGTTTATTCTTGTATTCCTGTTATGCTATTGTTCATTCCTGACATACTCGGTACATTAGTCGTACTGACCTTCCTTTTATCGGGGGACACTGCGTTTCATGCCCGCAGGACCAGGTAGACAGGTGACGGTTCGCACTAGTAGGTTGTCGGTTCAGTTGATATTGGAACACAATACTTGTTTCAGAGTTGCAGTGTGGTCGTGGTATGATAGTTTGCATATGCATATGGGTATGGAGAGGCCCTGTCCCGACCTTATGATGTATGTATTCTTTAGAAGCTTGTAGACAGTTGTCCTGTGGATAGTAGTCATGTATGGCCCTGTTGGCCTTGATATGTGTGTTAGCAGGATATTTGGTGAAGGTCCTTGTGGCCATAATTGATTACAGATATATGTTAGTTATATGGTTAGCGGTGCCCGGCATGTAGGGTCTAGATGCCAGTCGCGGCCCTCTGGTTTGGGTCGTGACAAACTTGGTATCATAGCAGGTCTGTCCTAGGGAGTCTGCAAGCTGTGTCTAGTAGAATCTTATTTATGGGTGTGTTGCGCGCTACACTTATAAACAGGAGGCTGCAAGACATTTAGGGATGGTTTCCATTTTTTCATATCATATATCGTATAGTAGAGCTGAGTCTTAAGAATTCGAGTTTAATTCGTGCCTGATGCTATTTCAGTAATGCCGGTTACCAAAAAGACTTCGGTTAGTACATATTCGTAGCCAGTAAATGAGTGACTTCTACCAGACGATTGATACGCCAGAAGGGCAGTATTATGTTCAAAACTTGAGATTGTGAGAAATTGTCTCACTCATATATGGAAGAGATAATGCAAGTCCGGAAAGCAAAATGCTTGTTTTGGGATACAAAAAACAAACAAAGAGAGTAGAGTAAAGGACGTACTAAGCGCCGGAACGCAGAAGATTGTAAGGATTCTCGCTGTAGACCTTATCGTGTTTATGATTATAGCAATGCCTTCTTCCAGTAGAATTATGATTAGCAGGAAGATTGAAGTTGGATATGAGTAAGTAGTTTTTCCAGGCACGACTTCACCCTAGAGCATCTAATAAAGATAGTCCCTTGAGGGGTCAGGGAACTCATAACCTAGGAAATTTATCAGTTATGCCGATATTTAAAGGGTTCAAAGATGCCAATATCTCCGGGTCAAAGTTGTAAAGATCGAGTAAGACCGCCCCGACCATCTTGTAGTCAGTAGGGTCGAGCGCGTACCAGATTATGCCACAAAGGTACAGGGGGTTTGTCTTGGTGTGACAACCTTGGCTTGCTGTGGTATCCATGGCCACAACGTTCCAAATTGTCCTACGTTAATGCACAAAGGTGAGGATAAAATAATTATGAGTTGTACAGATGAAAAAGCAGAAGACATCATTGGAAGGTTAAGTAGGTTATGAAAATCTACACATTTCACAGTTCTCATGCTAATTAGAATAAGGGACATGTTATATACGTGCTCCCTAAATTATAATGCCTTACCGAGAATAGATTGGGAATTGTCCAAGGATATCATTAATAAGAATGGATTGCCACAATCGAATCGTCTAAAGAGTGACCATTAGTAAATTTAAGAGGATCACGTAAAGTGACGTGCCTAGGATAGAGAGACCAAGTCATATATAAGGATCGAGTTATCCACAGTAGTGGAAGGGGACATAAGCCTCTCGTCCGTGCGTAAAGGGCGATACCGCGCATTATTGAGAATTACATGTATCAATGTTAGTAAGTTAAGGTATGCTATAGGTATTGAACTGGTATGTTCTTCGGCTTCATTATGCATCAGGTTACAATTCTAAATAACCTCTGGATAACAATAGCTTATTGGGGGCAATTGAGGATGAGAACTATGGAACAATCGAAGAATGGTAGTAAGAAAAATGAAAACAATTAATAAGTATGAATGAAATGGTATGAACAAATATCAAGGAAGAAATATTTTTCGTTCAATGAAGAGTAGAAGGAAGGATTACGATAAGAGGGGTAAAGGTGAATGAGATTATAGTTAGGCAGGTTTCATAAAGGTATGATTACTCCAGAACAACGTAAGGATGAACGATAGATGAGGGACAGTAAGAACTCTCCGGCCAAAGGTAACGAACCTCTGATGTTCAAGAAGATAGTATGAGAAATACTTTGAGATATGAAAATGGAAATGTAAAGGTAAGACGAATGAACACTCGGTCGATGAGAGAACTAATAATTATAAGACAAGAAAGCTTGACAAGTCATGGGATCATGTAATACCGTGAATTGGATCTAAATATACGAAGTATAGTTTCCACCACATATGCAGTCATACATTTCAGAAAGTATGAAAACAGAAGTAACGGTGAGTAAGTTCAAGATTAGTGTCTAAACATGTGAAAATGGTCCAATGACGCCTATGGATACAAGGTAGACATTAAAGATATATGTCGAGAGATAATGATATTAGAATGAAGATAAAATGACAGGCAAACCCAGGTGTCTGAGCATTTCTGAACTGACCAAAGGTTCTACGAGATAGATAAAGTAATAGATTTACATCTTAACAAGACCAAGGAAATCTTTTCCCAAAAGCGCCATTGACAGAAAGTCATAGCAATGAGGCGAATGAAGGAATTCGAATCTACATATAGTGAACAAGTTTGGAAATAGTAGGCCAACTTCATGTAATGCAAATTCTTTAGAATCGTCCACGTACTAAATGAGGGAATAAGTTAACAACTCATCTTTTAAGGGGTTGGTAACGCCAATGATTGGAACCAGGAGCAATGTTTGAGAGTATGTATGTATACCAGAATATTTTAGAACTAAGACGAGTACGACAAGTAAGAAAATTGGTGAACAAGTGCCAAAAGAAGTAAAATGAAGGAAGTTATTTATAATTACAAGTAGCGAGAAAGTATGAGAAAGGGGTTTCTTTCAGACCATGAATGAGAGTTAACTACGATGATACGCACACTTCACATTTGAATGACATTGTCCATAAAGTGTTCACGATTTATATACTACAAATATAAGAGTTTTCAGCACACCAGTTAGTAAACAAAGCTAAGTTGAAAATATAATCATTCACCCACAAGTGGCTTGACTAATGTGAGGGTAAACAAGAGATGTTGACCTGAGGGAACATATCAGTTAGTTAAGTGTAAGTCCAATGGGAGGATTCAAGTAGTCATAGTCCTATGACTCAAAATATAGCAGGGTCATCCCTCATACTGAAAGAAAATGAATGTCATAATGAAGATCCCATTTTTGAGAAGATTGTGAAGGATATTTAATAAAAAGAAAACAACAACCTTTGAGCATATGGAAGGTCCATTTGTGTATTCCCAGTGTAGCAGGATTACTAGATAAAATTTTAACGGAAGTCCATTGTTCACAATATTCGATTCACCCTGGATCTACTAAGATGTATCATGATCTCAAAGGTATGTATTGATGGAACGACATGAAAAAGGAACATTGCAGAATTGGTAGTTTAGTGTCTTAATTGTCTGTAGGTAAAAAAAAATAGAGCACCAAAAGCCCGGTGGCTTGACTCAGAACATTGAGATTCTGATGTAGAAATGGGAATGATTAATATGGATTTTATTACAGGTTTACCTCGCCCTTATCAAAAGTTTGATTCTATTTGGGTAATTCTTGATAGATTGACAACATCAGTTCATGTCCTAACGGTCAAAACTACCTACACAGCTGAGGACTACGCAAAGTTGTACGTTATAGAGATTTACGCCTATATCTATTATATCTGACCAATGTTCACAATTCATAGATAAATTCTTGAGATCATTTCAAAAAGGTTTGGACACTCAAGTTAATCTTAGCACAACTTTCCACCCTCAGATAGACGGGAAAGCTGAGCGTATGATTGAGATGCTCAAGGACATGCTATGAGCGTGCGTATTGGACTTCAAGGGAAGTTGGGATGATCATCTATCCCTTATTGAATTTGTGTACAATAACAATTATCACGCTAGTATGAAAATGGCTCCATATAAAGATTTGTATGGATAGGTCTCCTATCGGATAGTTTGAAGTAGTCGAATCAGAATTATTTAGGCTTGACCTAGTTCGCCAGGCCATAGAGAATATGAAGTTTATCCAAGAATGACTATTAATGGCTCAGAGTCGTCAGAGGTCCTATTCAGATGTGCGACAGCGGGACTTAGAGTTCCAAGTGGATAATTGGGTCTTCTTGAATATCTCTCCTATGAAGGGAGTAATGAAGTTTGGGAGAAGGGAAAGCTCAATCCAAAGTATATTAGGCCATATCGCATAATTCAACGAATTGGCCAAGTAGCTTATGCATTGGACTTGCCTTTGGAGTTAGAGTTTGTTCATTTAGTTTCCATGTTTTTATATAAAGAGCATGTATTAGAGATCCTTTCCGGGTTGTACCAATTGATGATGTGAAGATTACAGAGGATTTATCATATGAAGAGGTTCCTATTACTATCTTAGAACTACAAGTCTCCAAGTTGACGACTAAAGAAGTAGCCTCCATGAAAGTTCTTTGGCAGAATAAGAACGTAGAAGAAATGACATGGGAGGCAGAAGAGGAGATGAAGCACAAATATCCCTACCTATTTTAGACCAACGCTGAGGTTCCGAGAGAAGCATAAGGTGAATTCTATTTCTTAATGCTTAAGGACTAGGGGAGGTCTGATGTAATGATGTATATTATATGGCATGTGAAAAAGTAGTTGTATTCTCTGGTGATATGATAGGAATTAGATACGTGCACCCAAACATTCAAGGATGAATATTTCTAATGGGGGAAGGATGTAACAGCCCGTACTTTCGGGTCACGGTTTGAATCGCTAGGCGTATGTGAAATCGCTAGGCGTATGTAAATAGACCCGAGCATTGGAGGATTTATGTCATATTCACATACGCAAATTAAGAGCTTGTATATAAACAAATGTGGTCCCAAAATAATTTAAGGATTTAAAAAGGTGTGACAATGATGACTAGAAATAATATTTTATGTATACCGAAAGAGGCTATGGACTAGTGTTATATCACATGATTATGAAAATGAGTATATAAATTATTTATTAATTAAGTGGATATATGTATGTGGATAACTTTCCACATGGAACAATTAGATAAAGCAAGTAGTGGCTAAGTTCCGGGAAGACAATTACAAAAAGGAACTTCCGAATGAATATGGAAGTTTAGAACTTCATATGGGAGGCTTATCAATCCATTTAGACAACGGGAATTTGAGGACAAATTCCTTTAAAGATGGGGAGATTGATGTAATAAATATTGTGGGCTTAAACTCCCAACTTGAGCCATTAAGTATCTTGCCAAAGATGCCAACAACTCACCATCAACCTACAGTTAAATGCCTCAAATGGAATGAAAGGTGGAGTAAGATGAACGACATCACGTGAGGGTTTAAGAAGACAACATTTTATTTCGGCTTTGTATGTAGGTCTTGGCCGAAGACCATTTTGTTTCTTTTAGCTTATCTTTAGTTCATAGCTTAGCTACTAACTCTTATTAGGACATATTTAATGAGACATGTAATAGGAAGGAATGACTAAGCCTTGTAATAATGTGACTAGGCCGAAAAGTCTTCCAAAAGGATGACTAGGCCGAGAGAGGGAAGACAATATGGCAAGGACAAGAATCATCTAGAAGATGAGGCTTCCAAGAGGAGAATTCATGAACTAACTAGTTCATGTGTTTGACTACATAGTAGACATCAAGATCGGCCTAGGGGAGATGAAGAGTTGGCTGAAAATAACTCACCAAGGCACATATGCAAAGAATGGAAGCTTCCAAACATATTCCAAGAAGTTGAGATTTATGAGGAGCCAAGTTCATGAATTCTTCTACATGGGAACCACAAAGAGGTTTGAAAAGATTTAATTCATCCTTGATCACCAAGAAATTCCAAAACCTTTCCCATTTGTTCAAGTTGGCCAAGAGCATCCTTGCTCCCCAAGTAACCCGAGACCCTTCCCACTTGTCCACACTTGGCCGAGTAGTTTGTGTCTTTAATTTGTCTTCTAGAAAGGTCCATGTACTACTATAAATAGGACCCTTAGGATGTTGTAAAAATGAGAGTGGGGGATTAAATATAAACTTGAGTTTTACTCATACTCTAAAGTATTCAACTTGTGTGTTGTCTACCTTAGATTGGTCCTTGTATGGACCTTCGTTGTTGTGTGAGCCAACCCCTTAGTGTAATTTGAAGCTAGGACATGTGTGGCCTAGTTAAACCCAAGCTAAGGTCCCTTTGGTGGAAGTATTGGTTAGGACTTGTGTGACCTAATCAAACCCAAGCTTAAGGAACCCCCTTGGTGCAAGTGGATGTTGGAACTTGTGTGAACCAACAAAACCCAAGCCTAGGGTCTATCTTAAGGTTACCGGCCACCCTCACTTGGCTTGTTCAAGGGCTTGTACTTTGCAACCCCAGTCTAGACTTTGTCCAATTTGCCAAACTCATCTTGGTGTCAACTCGAGCATTAAAATCGTCGTGTCATTATCCTTTCTATATCGACAGTCCTATACTTGGTTTGTACTCGGGTTTGCACATAATATCCCATGTTCATTCCTTGTTCAAACCACCATCTCCTTTATACCACCACATCCCAAAAGACTTCCCAAACACCCACACTCAAAGCCACCAACCGAAACCACCCACAATCAACCGTGTCATCCCGACAACACCAAACAACCCACTACACACCCCAACCAAGAACCTCACTGTTTCAGTAAACTTTCGACATCCTCCAACATTAAACTAACAATGACCATTTGGACCTCTTTTTTGCTTTAGACATGAGTCTCAGTGAAGGGAATACTCACCTCGCATACAAAGATTCCAATACTTGGCTCTCGGATCTTCAAGATTCTCAAGAAGTAATATATGGCTAACAAATCTCGGGTAGATCATGTATATATCCTCTAGAGAAATATTCTTCATTACTGCCATTCAATTCTAAAAATTTGATCGACATTAAGGATTATTCTATGCCTTACTAGACCCCGAAATCTCACTTCTTTCCAAGACTACATCTATCGACTTCTGAAAATAAAAAAATGGATTGAATTATATTAAATGTAGTTATATTGCTGCTGGAAGCAAAATTATAACTCTTGTGTCAAGCTATCTGAGTGCCAATTACGGTACAATCTGTTCTATTCAGGTACTTTGTACCTTTTTCGCTTTACTTCCTTTACATTCTAAAACTCACACTTTACCTTCTTTTGAATGGGTGAGACAAATGCTCATGCCCTGAAACTTTAGCATAATACTCGCACCTCTAGTACATACATAATTTGGCAAGGATATTTCATTTACTTGCTACGAGTACGGAACAGAATCGAGTTCCTATGACTTAGACTGTTGCATGATCTGGAATCAGAAAGAAGGGTAACCAATCCTAAATGCCCTGTAGCCTCCTGATTATAATTGTGGTGCACAACACACCCATAAGCAAGACACTACTAAACACAACTTGTAGACTTCCTAAGACACGACCTACTTTGATACCAAGTTTGTCACACCCCGAATCAAAGGGGCGTGGCCGGTACCTAGTGCCATACTCAACCTTGAGCGTACCATCTATAACTCGTGAGCATATGGAAATTTATATACTATCTGTAAACAAATCATAATATCTTAGGCTAACAAGGCCCAATAGATGTCTACAACACCAACTCCAAAACAAATATATACAAGGGCCGACAAGGCTACCATGCTGACGTACTATACACACTGGTATCACACCCCAACCTTGGGGGGTGTGGTCGACACCTAGCGCCCTAAGGCCCGAGCATACCAACCTTAATACCTATGACATACTCAACAACTTATAGTCTGACAGGGCTTTTGATAAAGAACTTTCTAAGTCAAAATACAATCACCTACACCTAGAAAAGGACAAACCTATATATATATATATATAACAAGACTGACATAAACATAATAGCTCTATTTAAGGGGCCGACAAGGCAACACACAACCATAATACATAACACAACTGTCTACAAGCCTCTAAAGAGTATATTGACAACAACTGATTGGGACAGGGCCCCGTCATACCCAAACATATACATATGCATATCTATCATACCTATTAGATCACTACAAAGCTCTAGAAGAAAGGAGCGTGACAAACTCCAGTTGAGTCAAGTCCTACTGTGAGGAAAGCATCTGCATCCCTATCTATACCTGTGGACATAAAACGCAGTGTCCCCAAAAAAGGACATCAGTACGAAAGATGTACTGAATATGTAAGGCTAAAACTGTAAATAAGTACAATATTGTAAATAAAGCATAAGCTGAAATTGTAACTGAATGTATAACTGTAAGGTAAAACTGTGGAAATACAACTTCTACTCTGAGTGCCTCTGTGGGCCAAAATATGCATAATTTACTTTAAATTTCTTTGAATATTTACATAAATAAATAAATATATATATATATATATATATATATATATATATATATATATATGCCACATATCGGGCTACTTTGTTCTCTTTAAGCCGCTTCTTGGCGCTATCATCATCAACTACCCAACTGTAGTGGTGTGCATATATAAGTGCCTACCCGACCGACTGTAGCGCGGTGTAGTGTCTTAAAATAGATACATATGTATATAATGCATGTCATGAGTCAGAAAGGCCTTATGAATCTGGTCGGAGTGACTCATGGTCGTTATTCTTCGACTACTGTTATGTAACTGTATCAGTATCGATGGATTAAGATTCATAAGAAGACATAAGTTTCAAGTGACTATCAAGTTAGGAAAATGCTTCTGAAGTAGAATAACAAGAATTATAAATTGTAACAATATAATACGAAAATAATCATAAGCTTAACCTTTAAGAGTAGAGTTCTTTTGAAGGGGCGTCGTTAGGGACGTCATCATGCCAAAAGAATCAAAAGTATGCCTTAACATACCTTGTCCTTGATGCTACAATAGTTCTACAAGTCCTCGCTCCTCTTACGGATGATTATCTATATCACATAAAAGTTGATGTCAATACCGAATCCTAATTCCATAGAGACACTTCACTTAGGCATTATTTACGAGGGATTCTTATGAAATATGACCCCACATATCTCCAAAGCATAATTTCCATCGAAAACTCATTTAGGTGTTCTTCGATAACTTTAAGCATATATGATTCTTTAGGCTTCTCTTATACGGGGAATTTATGTAATTCAATTCCACAATCCTTTAACCCATATTTTCCTTAATTCATAACGTACACAATCAGTTCAATTATTCAATTCAACTCATACTTAGAGTAAAACAGCCCAACAACTTGTACAATGAATATTTCATAAGTTTACGAGCTCCGATTACGAAAATCCTTTCACAACATTCTCCAAATCATCAATTAATCATAAACATAAGAAGAGGAGGATAAAAATCACCTTAATACATCGTAAACTTCACCAAAATAGTAGGTTATCTCACCTCCAATATTTTCCAAGATTAACTCTTCAAGGAGAAATAATTCTTATGATAATTACAGGGTTTAATATGTTAATCTCGCGGAATTAGCCTATGATTTTGACTTATGGTGTTAGAATATGTTAGAGAGGGTTTGAGAAAAGTTTTTGAATTGGTTTGGGGAGAAAATAAGGGTTCCAAGTTGAAGGACCCAATTTAAGCCAAAAAGAATTCTACACCGCCGCAAAAGGACGGTCCATTTGATGGTTCGTTAACCTGGACCGTCAATCTAGCACTGATATCCAAATTTCTCAGACAATTTGATGGTTCCATCTTGCATTTTGACGGTCTATCAAACATTTTGACGGTCCGTCAATCTCCCTGTCAAATTGCACAGTTTTCCAATTTTGTCGAAACGTACTTTCTTCAATCCATTAAACTTCTAAACACTTGGGAACTCCTATAAACAAGACATAAACCTTTAATACCCTTTCATAAGGTCACACCACTTCCAAATAGATTGATATATATTAATGATACAACGGAATATGAAATTACGGGGTGTAATAACAGGATATATCTATAACCCTCTAAAGAAAATACAACTGTATTGTGGTTGGGACAAGGCCCCGACCTACCGACCATCTCTATAAGCATATCAATACCCTAGACCTAGAAACTTTGAATGACATGGAGCTTTACCAATCAAGCTGAGCTAGAATCACCTAGGGAGGAGGCCATCTATCTGTCTCTCAAGACCTGCACGTATGAAATGCAGCGCCCCCAGAAGAAGGGACATAACTATGAAATAATGTACTGAGTATGTAAGGAAACTGAATAACTGAATTGAAACTGATCTAAGAAATCAACTAAGAATGAAAGGTACTCTGAAGGTATACTTACCCGCTCTGGCTCATCTTCTACATAATATAGTAATATAGCTAGCCAGCCATTTATAGGGCTCAGTATATCTCTCACCAGTCATATCTCACCAGCTCATAGGTCGGGCATATCTCACCAACTCATAGTCTAGGCATATCTCACCAACGCATAGACTAGGCATATATCACCATCTCATAGGACATGCATATCTCACCAACTCATAGGCTAGACATATCTTACCAGCATATAGTCCGGGCATATCTCACCAGCTTATAGGCCTGGCATATCTCACCAGCTCATAGGCTGGGCATATCTTACCAGCTCATATGTCGGGCATATCTCACTAGACAATAGGTCAGGATATAGTAACTTTGTATATAATAGTAGTACTGTAAATTGTATATTTGACTCTTTATTCTTTCTATCAATGTAAAGCCAATATGAACTAAATGTTGACTCTCGACAAGGGATGACTAAGATATCAGATGTCATCAACCATGGAATATGTCCGCAAGGTCAATATACACTCATCAAGTGAGGAAATAAGCTCTAATACAAAAAGTCCTCCTGATAAGGGACAAACAATAATATCGGTGCGATGTTTCAATAAGAAACATGAGCTCATTATGAATACATATTTGTACAACTCGTATGAGTACCATTTGAGGTACATAATCATGCCATAGAAGGAAGGATAACCATTACATACCTTTCGATAATATACCCAACAACCACGACAAGCTCAATTCATCGCACCTTAATCTACAATAATGAAAATGACGCTATCATCACGCTACAAGCAGTGTAACTAACATATCGTATTACGAACAACAAACTTATTTTATAACTCATTGTCATCCTAATATGGGATCTTAGCCTCATCAGACTTTTGTTACTTTAGTCACGACGCATACTTGCATGAAAACAAATACGGTGTGTAACAGTTTTGACAATTTCAATAGTGGAGGTCTTTGAGATTAACTTCAGAATATTGTGTGCCTCTAGGTTCCAGTGATGATACTTGTGAGGGTAGATCCTTCTTACATCTTGTTTGCCATAGGTTGTGCTGCTGCCTTATATTTTTAGACATTATTCAACCAGACCAATGGTTGTTTTATTGTAACACACCATATTTTTGGGTTAGGTTTGAACTCATCAAATATTTGTGGTTAGTCCTGAAAGGAGTGATGATGTGTTAAGTTAACTATATGAAGCTCTATATGAGTAATTTGGAGTGAAAATGTTGTCCTAAGATCGAAACAAGTTGAAAAGGGCGTACAAATAAAGTTTCTAAGTGAGTTTTACGCTAGGATTTACTTCCTACAAGTATAACTCAAAATATGTAAGGAATCTTGGAAACCACAATAATGCAATTTGTATCCCTTTGACATACCTTTCCAACCATATAAAGACCAGGTCAATCAGAGCTTTGTACAAAAAGTTATGACCATTTTACCATCCTGTGTTTCACATGTTGAACACTTGAAGTTGTGCCTCTCTAGCATAACCAGCGGTTCATATGCGTCTCGCAGGTTGTGCCGCTGGTGGGGACACTTCTATAAATGTTTAAATCATGAAATTTTAGAAATCTTTCATTCCATTTCATTTTTGGCCGACATGTTTAGGAGAAAAGACCCTAGAACTTTTCTAAACCTCATAAGGTGAGTTCCTATTCAATTCCCAAGTATTATTCTATTACATTAATGAGTATTAATACCTATTCACCATCCAATCCATAGATTTTGGAAATTTAATACAAGATTGATTGAAGAAGGGAATTTTTAAGGAACCTTTGTGAGGTAAGTCCCTTATTTTGTATGTTGTTTAGAGGGTTAAATTGGGTTCGAGTAGCTTATTGGAAAATGTTATAACCTGTGGGTGATTCTTGAATTACATAGAACTTGATTTTGGGCATAAAAGCTCTAGTTTCCAAAAGGGTAGGAATTCATGGAATTAGCTTGGGGTTATAACCTTTATTATCAAAATCAACTGTAGAGCGATTGCTGAAGGTAAAAAATTCAACTTGGTAAAATTTTTAGAGGGGAGTTAGGTATGTCTCTTTTGAACATACTTTTCGACTTTATAGAGGGTTTTTGAACAAGGCTTCATGCGTGTGTTGGGTCACGCCTGTATCGAACCTTAATGTGTATTACATATTATATTATATGTATGTATTTATGCTTTCCCCATATATTAGGGATGGTTGAATTTGTTTTCTAAGGCTTTGGCCTTTAATACATGTTGTGCCATATGAACGAGTTTTATTGAGTTGAATTTGATTAATAATTTTAACATGGTTTGTAAACTAATTAATCACTTGATATTCCCCATGAACTAATTCATAATGAACTATTTAGATGTTATGCCATGATTGATGGTTCGACTAATTTGCCATGACTTCAATATGTTTGTGATAGTGCCTTCATGGGCAAACTGTGCTAGTTTAGAGGACAATTGGACGTTATGAATCCTAACATATCGCTTTTGAATAGTTGTGTCAGTGTAGAGGATGATTGACATGTGTAGGCTGGTTCTCCGGTGCATCTATGAGTAATGGGATCCAAAGTGGCTCTCCCAATTTTATTGTACCAGTTCATAGGACGAATGACCTCTATGGGTTAATACCCCTGGTGTATCTATTGATTATTTTCCCATGAGTTGACATGTTGATGATCTTGATTTTTGTAAAGGAAAGACTTAGTATGATAATCGGTGTAAAGTTGACATATTTCTTCTTTATTGAGTTACAGTGAACTGGATTACGGATTTTGAACTAATTCTTAACATTGTTTTCAATTATACAATATGAACTATATTATTTTGGTATATTAACTATTATTCCTTAGATACTCACTGAGTACTCAGAACTCAGGCATACCATTGTTGTATTTTATGGTATGCTAGGTAACGAACAATAGTAGATTTGTGACGATCGTACGGAGTAGGTGAACTTGATGCTTTTTAGATTGGTGAGCCCATACACTTGTTCATGGGACCACATCTATCCTTAGTCATTTAATTTTATTAGTTCTGGTTTGCGTCCTGATGTTTGATTATTCATTATTTTTCTTCTTCAAACCATTTTCATGAATTATTAATGGACTTAATGCATTTTTATTGTGTATTTCTTACATTATTTCTTTTTTTGTAGGATTTTTGCCTCGGGACACTAAGAAGTAGGAAAAGAGCATAAATGAGAATAAATGTATCAAAAAAAAGGAAGAAGTGCAGCAAAGACCCACTCTGGGGATCATAGAACCAGACTGCAGACCGCTGATGGGGAACATAATCGCAAATTTTAATAGTGATCAGAGGATTTCAGAGCCTCAAAGTTAGACCTATTCTGTAGTCCCCACTTTCATTCTATGGATCACATTCCAATCTGCGAACCACTGCTCAACAAAATTACTGGCTCATATTGCGATGTTTTGGAGCACTTGTACGGACCACATTCCTATTTTGTGGGCTGAACTTCCAGACAGTCAAGACTGAAGACCCACTTTATGAACCCTAGCGCCATTGTGCAGATTGCAGACCCGTTTTGCGGTCCCTTCTGTGGTTTCAGAGTTGGACGCGGTAGCATTTTTGTAATTTTTTGTCCTCCAATTTTTGGGTCCCTATAAATGTATTGTGTAGAGTTTTGTGCAAACATTCCACACTTTTGAATATTCCATTTAGTGTTGTTTTGTCAAGTCATTTCCTTGAATATTCCATTTTTGTTCCTATTGAAGAGACATATTGAAGACTTTTTCATTTATTGATATAAAAGAATTGCAATTATTCTATGTTTATTTCTCTGTCTTCATTTATTACATTTTGTTATTTTTATTTCTCCATGAGTGGCTAGAATCTAAGTTGGTGTTGTGACTAAAAATGAAATGTGGTAGTTGGTACAAGTGCAAGAGGGTGGTGGTGGTGGTGAATTGTAATTTTTCTTTTTCGTAGTCGACTGCTAACAGATATAGTGTATAAATTAAATGATAAATGTAAATGACACTAGATGTTTTTATACTGGTTCAGAATCAATGTGAATCCTAATCCAGTTCCCTTGGGTTACAATGGTGTTCTCTGAAGCTCTTTTGAAAATGAGTTTGGTACAATGATAGTTTCAATGGAGTTTCTATGTCTACGCTCAAACACTCGTAATCTTTTAATACAATGCCTCACCAACTATACTATATCTCTTCTCACCTTTTTTATTACACTATAAATCACTCAGAATTACAATGCTTATTAAAGGTAAAGTAGAGAGCTTGAGAAGTTGAGACAAAAATATATCTTTCTTTGTATTCAGGGTCTTCTTATATAACTTTGAGAAGTTGTCGTTGGACTCATTTACGTAGAAATGGCAACTCAAGATAATTGATCCTTGGAAAAGGAATTAGTGATCGTATTTCCAAGAATAAGGTTAGAGCCTTTAATGGAGTCTGATATTCCAAGATGAGCTTTCCTTGTGTGAGTAGATCATGTCCGGTTGATTGGAATATCTTCCAAACATGTTGATGCAACCTTACTTTTATTCTAGCTCACTGGTACTGCTTCATCAATTGCTTTTTCCATTGATTGAGCTTTTGGTACTTGCTTCCATAAATATGCAGATCTTACATATATATTCCAGCGCTGCGTATATCTCCTTTCTTTGTTGTGATTTGATTCTCGCATCTGGGCTTATGCTTGGGCAGTTGCGCTGACTGTATAGTCGGCTACATAGGCCTGAGTGAGTCCGTTGATTCTTGTATCTGGGCCTACGCTTGGGCAGTTGGGCTGACTGTATAGTCGGATATATGAGATTGAGTGAATCTACTTATGTCTTGTGCATCTTTGAGTATTTCCTGCATATCAATATAATTCATCATTAAAATCCTAACACAAACAATATCCCCTTTTTTGATGATGACGATAAATACTCAAGATGTAGTCAACTTCCCTGTTATTGTGCTCCCTATGGGTAGTTAACTGGTGAGCATAGTCGACTACAGTATTGATATTCCCCCTGAGTGGTTGACCCCCCCTGAGTAGTTGACTCCTCTTGAGTAGTTGACTTATTTTCTCACACTTTGGCTTCAATTCAAAAAACACAAAGTAGACAAAGTAGAGAATAACATAGGATAACATATAGTGTGCTGATATCTCATCACCAAACAAAACAAAAAAAAGATTGTAGCTGGACTTATGTCCACAAATCTTCCATAAAACACATAAAATAGTCAACTAGTAAAGAAAAATCTAGGGCTCCTGCTCCTGATCATGATCCTGCTCCTGCACTGCTCAGCACCATGATCTTACTCATACTCATGCTCCTGCTCCTGCTCCTGCCCCTGTGCTTTTTCCTGCTGCTGCTGCTGGGAAATGGGTCATAGAAAGTAGTCCAAGGTGTTAACTACAACTTCCTTCATGGCACCTATTATGTCTGACACTTTGTTAGGAATGTCATTAAGATAAGTCTGAATTTTGGTAGTCAACTTGACAACTTCCTTGAGAGCCTGATCAATCTTGACATGCAAACGTGCAACATCTCCACCAACTTCTTTTGTGAAATCCTTCACCTTTTCTAATTGGAATTAGGTGGAAACAAGGATGTATTTGAGAGATTCTAACTTGTCATCAAGGGAACCAATTTTGGCAAGGATTTAATTAGAGTTTTTAGGGTTATGAGTGACCGATGAAGTGAAGGGTTTGGATTTAGCATGATTTGGTGGACAGGGGACTTGAGGTTCCTTATCAACCTTTTTAAGGATCCATACACCATCTAGATTGACATTATGAGATTCCATAATGTGAGTAATGAACATCTCATAGGAAAGATTGGTAGGATAAGAAATTGATTCAATCATGCGATTGATACTAAGTGAGGCAAGATTCAGCTTACACTTGTGAATCAAGCAGTAAGTGAGTAAGGTATCATGCTGAGTGAGAGCCTACACGAGGCATAATAGTAGTAGCCACAATATGTGCCAAACATGCATTTCAAAGGAGAGATATTTGGGGCCTAACACAGGAGGAATGGGACTAGAGGACTCAAGGGAAAAGTGTTATTCAGTGACATAATGATTAGTTGCCTTTCCTATATTAACATTCTTAATAAAATTCCTATCAGTTGACTTAGTATACCTAGTCAACTAATATGTCTTAATGTAAGTAATAAACTTATCATCTGAGTTGCTAGTAGCTGATTTGTCACTTATAGGCTTTTTCCAGTTGACTTTTTGTTATGAGTCGACTTGTTAGACCTGACAGAACTATGACTGGTAGATTTGCGCAAACTATTTACTTGTAGTTGCAAATCATGAACTTCTTCTTGAAGAAGGTCTCTTTTAATTTCACAAACTTCTAAATTAATTTTCTAGTCTCTCTTTTCTCTTTGAAATTTCCTATATTCATCAAAAACTTTATTCAGATCTTCAAGAGTTTGATCTAATAACTCTTGGGTTTCATGACATTTAAAGCATGGATAGGGTATTACCTTGCTAGTTTCACCGATTTCCATGAAACTGACATTCTTAGCTTCTTCATTTTCACCTTATGAGATTTCATCTTCACTCCAGCTGCTGAATGCTCTTTGCTTTTTTTGACCTCTAAATAATTTCCTTTTTGACTCTGGACACTCAGATGCTATGTGGCCATCTTACCACATTCAAAGCATTTTCCATCATTCCTTGGTTGATCATTTTGAAATTTCCCTTTTCTGAATCTTGAAGTACCTCTTCTGTTGTTTATAGATCTCGTCATGGCTCCTACCACACATCTTGATATCATAGAAACTTCATCTTCTCTAATATCATCATCAGTTTCCTCAAATTGAGGTTTGAATGCAACTACCTTCTTCTTTTCTTCCTTTTGGTACCTATTAATATGGTTTTTCTCAAAGGCCATGAGATTTTCTCTGAGTTCATCATAAGTAAATTTGTCCAGATTATCATCTTCCAGGATAATAGCTTTTGTCTGCCAAGACTATGGAAGACTTCTCACTAATTTCCTTACTTGCTGGGAGTTAGAGTATACTACTCTAAGAGATTTGAGTTCACCAATGATATTGCTGAATCTAGTAAACATGGATTCAATGTTTTCCTCATCAATCATGGGAAACGCTTCATAGTCATGTTGTAGTGCATCTATCTTGGCTTCTCTGACCTTATAAGTCCCTCCATAAGTAACTTCTAGTTTGTCCCATTTTTCTTTGGCAGTCTCACATGTTGATATTTTGCCATATTCTTCACCACGAACTGCACAATATAGTAAGCTAATTTCTCATTTATTTAAATGACCTCCTGTTGTTCCTTGGTTACATCAAAGGATTCCATATCCACTTTGCTCTTATCATCTTTTGGATCTTTTGTTTCAGCACCAGGGATAGGTTTTGGTCCCTTCTTGATCACTAAGCACGCCTCAAAATCAGTTGATTGGACAAAGATTCTGAATCTTTATTTCCAATGACAATATTGTTGTCTATTGAAGTAGGGTGTCCTAGTAGTGGAGTGTCCATCTTGCAAGATTACTCCACGAATTTGATATCCAACCATTAGATCTTTTCTCATAAGCTGTTAAGATGCTAAGTGAGACCTTGCTCTGATACCAATTGAAAGTGGAAGAGGGAAAGAGAGTGAATTGTAATTTTTCTTTTTTCTAGTCGACTACCTTGAAGTGTTAGTCGACTGCTAACAGATATAGTGCAGAAATTAAATGCTAAATGTAAATGACACCAGATGTTTTTATTGTCACACCCCAAACTAGGGGGTGTGGCCGGCACCTGGTGCCCTACTGGCCCGAGCGTACCACTCTGACGACTAGACTTCTATATGTGTAGAAACTCTTTACCAGTATCATAACCTCTCGATGGGGGGTCTGCGTTCACTATTAAGCCTACGCCCGTCCATTCCTTTGAAGCTTGATCCTTCCCTTAGACTCCTTACCTTGTTTGACTGAACTCATTGGTTCCATGCTCTATTTGGTTGTAACCCGATTCGAGAACCTTCTCTCATAGATTTCCTTTACCAAGTCATCGCCATTTTTTGCGAGGAAAAAGAATGTTCCAATGAGTCTGAGGAAAAAAAACAACACATTATGGCCATGACTGGCTAAAGATCACTGCCATCTCACGAATTGGATTTGAACCAATATCGACGCTACTTTCCAAATGAACCCCAAGTCAGTAAAGTAGTTAACCAAACACAACCATAGATAGAGGAGCATTCATTCCTCTTTTTAACCAGTTTTCCCAAACCAGGATAGCCTGCCTATCTCGAAAAAGGGACTCTCTCCAAAAATGAGCATCGTAGCAAGAGTGGTTTTGACTAAGCATATGACGAAGGATCGTCCCAGGTGTATCTGTTCTTCAATACCTTTACCTCAACTGGGATTTCGAACCTTTATTTTTGGTACCAAAAAGTGATTCTTGCATGATCAAATGAAAGGCGGACTATAGACAATCGTTCTCAACGAGTAGAAATGGTGATTTTCTCTCTTCTCTGATGAGGATTCGAAAAGAGTCAGAAAAATCTCCTCATCCAAACACCATTCTACGTGTCTTTGCTCCTCATCCTTTTTGATCTATGAATATTATCTCAATTCAAGTCTTGTTCCTCACTTAAATGGATAACTTAAACCCCTTACCTTGACTTCTGGCCGACAAGGCTGTACTGGGATATAACATTACAACAATAGTGAACAAGAGGGACTAGCTCAACATATATACATAACATGACCGATAAGGTAACAACATGGTTTAACAAAAGATAACTTAGCCGACAAGGCTATACATCAACAACTGTACATACCAAACAACTCATTGAGCCTCTATCAATAACTGTACCATCATATGGTTGGGACATGGCCCCGACCTACCCATACTGTACATAAATCTACAAAAAATACTCATTAGAGGACCAGGAAGCTCCAGAAAAAATGAAGCTTACTTACTAACGGTTGAACATGACAAATCCTACTGTGGTGGCCTAGCAGAGCCCTATCAGAATCTGTGGCATAAACACACAACACCCCTGACAAAAGGGACGTCTGTACGAAAGAAATGTACCGGTATGTAAAGCATGAATAACACTATGAAATGTAGGTTGTAAATAAAGGCATAAAAACAATATGAAAAATGTCACACCCCAACCTTGGGGGTGTGGCTGGCACTACGTGCCCTAAGCCCCAAGCGTACCAATCCTAATACCTGTGACATTTACAATAAATCTTGGACCGACGAGATCTCTGACACATACTTAGATAAATAAAGACATAGCCACATGCACTGACAAAAGGACTAATCCATACATGTACATATAACCAGGATGACAAGGCCGACATAAGCATAATAAATCTACTGGTGAGACTGACAAGGCCACATATGACCATCATACATAACAAACTGTCTACAAGCCTCAAAGGAGTGAAAAAATAACATCTAGTCAGGACAGGGCCCCTCCATACCCAACTATATACATATGCATAACGGTCATACCTATCAGCTCACTACATTGCTCCGGAAGAAGGGAGCGCCAGCTGAGTTGAGTCCTACTATGTGGAAAGCATCTGTATCTCTACCTGTACCTGCAGGCATGCAACGCAGTGTCCCTGAAAAGGGACATCAGTATGGAATATGTACTGAATATTTAAGGCAGATAACCAATGTAGATAGAAGGTACCACATAAGACATAACGTTAAAGAAGTCAACCTGAAACTCATAACAAAACTCTGAGGCCTACCTGGTCACAATTGGGTGCACATCTAGATGTCATACCCAGTTGACTATAGCATGGCTCAAAAATAAAATAGCTACATATATATAAGAGCAATGCAAGACAGACTCCAAAGGGCCTTATGTAACCAATTGGAGTGACTTGAGTCGTTATCCTCCGATTATCATTATGTAACTGTGTCTGAATCAATAACCGAGAGTCATCTATGATCATGAGAGAACATAAGGTTCAAGAAACTATCAAGTTGGGAAAATGCTTCCTAAGCATAACAACAAAAGTTATTAATTGTAACAACATGGTATGAAAGTAATCGCAAACTTTAAATCGAGAGTAGAGTTCCTTTTGAAGAGACGTCATTATGGTTATACGTATTCATCGATCATGCCAAATAATAAAAGATTATGCCTTAACATACTTGGTTCTTGTCACTACAATCGTTCTATAGGCCCTCGCTTCTCTTACGGGTGATTATCTACATCACATAGCAAGTTGACATCAATATTGAATTCAGTTTCTATAGAGAAATTTCACTTAGGCATATAATCGACGATCTTGAACACCTCGGGTTCTTAAATATTTTTAAAAAGGGTTCTTATATAATTAGATTCCATGATTCTCCATAACACAGTTTTGAAAAATACTTATGAATGCGTTCTTCGACAATTTTGAAGCATAAACGATTCTTTAAGCTTTTCTTATACGAAAAGTCTTAGGTGATTCAATTTCACATTCCTTCAAACCACATTCTTCTTAATCCTAACGTATACAATCAATCCAATTATCCAATTCCATTCGTATTTAGAGTAAAACAGCCCAACAACTTCTACTATAAAGATTTCATATGTTTACGAAGTTTTGATCATGAAAACATTTTTCATAACTTTCTCTGAATCATCAATTAATCATAATCAAAAGTAGATATGGGTAAAACATACCTTTACGTATCGAAACCTCCTCGAAATAGTAAGCAATCTGATTCTCAAGAGTTTTCCAAAACCAACATGCAGATGAATTCTATGATAATTATGGGATTTATGGCGTTAATCTTGCGTAATTGAACTTGATTTGGTCTTTAGGTGTTAGCATATCATGGAAAGGGTTTGGAGAGAGTTTTTGGGTTTGGTATTGAAGAATAATGAACCCCAAATCACGAAATCCCAATATAAACCCATAACGAGATCTGCACCACCGAAAAAAGATGGTCCATTTGACAGACCGTTAAACTTTTGATAGTCTGTCAATCTCCACATCAAACTGCCATGAAAATAGATGGTCCACTGTGGGAAATTTGACGGTCCATCAACCTTCCCGTCAAGTTTCCCAGTTTTCTATTTTCGTCGAAACATACCTTTTAAGATCCGTTTAACTCTCAAACACTCCAGTACTTCCATAAATAAGTTGTACACATTTACTATCCTTCTGTAAGGTAATCCATTTTCCCAGGGCTTCAATATCCATTGACAACACGAGAAACGCGAAATTACGGGATGTAACATCTTTCCCCCTTAGAAACATTCGTCCGCGAATGTTGGAAATATTCTACCTCTCAAGTTTTTCAAAATTTTTGGCAGAGTTTCCTTTGTAAAAATGACTATCTAAAACCTGCCAAACAACCCAAGCATATCTCTAATGCCACAGAGGGCAAAACAATAAAAAGACAACATCAAATTGGCCTCACACGAACACTTACTCTTATAAAACTTTTGAAGAAAGTTCTGCCATAACTTACCTCAATATCCTTTTGCTAACATCCGAGCTGCACCTGATACATTTGCTTCAGGAATATAATTTACATAAGATACATGGTCCATTTTCTATACACCGAATAGAGCGAGAGGGATTATATCGCACAAACACTAATATGAAGTTAAGATCTGAATCATTCTAGTGTGGCAATACTTAGGTTTTGTGACTTTTATTGGTATTCTTGCAGATCAAGGACTATCTCATCCTATCATCAGGTTACACTGACACACATTGCTGGTATATTCTCAACCTTGACACAATTGTACCTCTCTTTCATACCATTGTCTAACGACTATACTTTGTGTGAGCCATTGTATTTTGACATCCAAGGTATTGGATTCTGACATTTGAGTTATGTCCTTCCTTTTTGGGTTATGATTTTTGTCTTATGACGGAGTTTAGGTGACGGAGTTTAGGTGACAGAGTTTGTAGGCACAAAACATAAGATGATGATGAAAGATTGTGGCAAGATAATCGTCAAAGTCAGAAATATAGAAGTAGTGGAGTTATTCAAATCCACTTTTCCTTTACTTTTCTTCTCTCCGTATCGATAGTGTCCTTATACGGTACATAAAATCTGAGTATCCTACTAGTCAAAAAACTCATTTCGTCAATACATCTCTTCTCTACACTTATTTGGAGTGTTTCCTAAATAAATGTCTCCAATTGGGACTATGTTCTGCTTGCTAGTTACCACCTTCCTCCACTAAGTTTGGTATTATGATCTTGGATACACTTAGATGGAATCCTCCTTCCTTGTTAAGTTGAACTTGTTAATCTAAGTATTCTCTCATAACTTGTTTCTTTAAATCTGATATCATCTTTTGGGTCCCTTCCCTTTTCGTGACTTGAGAAGAGTTCCACTCCTTTACCATGTACAATTCTTTATTCATCAATCTTGTAATATATATCTTACTAGTCATCGATACTTATTCCAATTTTTTTCTGAACTTTATATGTTCACTCACGGCCTAGATCTGGTAATCCGACCTGAAATATTCATTGGTCATCCTAGGATGGGATAATAGAAATTTTGAATACTCGGAGCTTCTTTTAAACTGGTTCTTTAATTAGCGGGTTGTCTTAATGGGCAATCGTGCAAGGGCTTAAGATATTTTTCAAAATAGTCCTTCGATCAAACTTTGATTGTATAACCAGTCTTAATCATTACCGTGCAGACTGATGAATCACTTTGATATTAATATTCTGATTATATAATGGTCCTTAAAGATCCCCGGTTCACTCAATAATCCATACATAATAACTCAACTTCAAAATCAACTCTTTTTCGAATCCTGCTACTTAATACTCTTAATCCTAGGATCTTGATAAGGTTTCTGTTATTATCCCTACTCCATCTCACAATACTTCTTAAATGGGCTTTAGATGAGATGATTTTTCTTGATGCTCCTTAATTCCCAAGTAAGGAAGAATTCGTTTACCTATAGCTCTAGGGGGGGTATCAGCTGGTTTTTATCACAGTTGGCCACCTGTTACCTCTTTGGGGTGGTCCTTTTCTGTGACTTCCTTAGTGACTCTCATTGTTTAACTATACACGTCCCTATGGTCCATTACCTTCCTACTATTTACATCCGGTCTTCTTACTTCTTACAATGTCTCGAGTTTGTATACTTATTTGGCGATGCTATGTATTTCGGGATACACTCATCATCTCCTTAGTTATACCCCATATTTGCTCAAGTATCCTTTCTCGACTTATATCATTCATCAAATATTGAAAATAAGACATTTTCTCCTTTTCACGTTATTTCTTCTTTTGTTGACCTTATTACTAGAGAATCTAATATACCCACTGGCCCTGGACTCATGATCTTCCAAAAATAATGTTTCTTCCATACTAAGAGTGCATACTTACCCCTTGTAACTTTAAAATTCCTTATACTTCACATTCGCCTGTTCATTCGTGGGGTATTTCTTGTACACCTATTTCCTTGAAGCAAATCTTTGACATCCTCAGGTTAGTTTTTCAATATTGCTCATGCTAGGGGTTTTCTTACCGCCTTTTTCATTGAAGGGTTTACTTTTGCAAAGTGTTGCTCTTGCTTGCTCCCTTCGTGGTTACCACACTTGAGTCCATGCTGATGCCTTTATTTATCGATTTCAGTCTCATTTGTAACTGATGTCCATCTCATTATGACCATTACATTATCTTTCTTGTAAGGTTACCTGATTACTCGGCCATCCAAATTTACTATCACTTGCTCGCTCATGTCGTGTTCCTTTACTCTTGTTCTTTAGCTATTTTCCTTATCGTTTACTTTAAATCATCCTTTCATTGCTCCGTTAAACACCCACATCAGGTTTCACTCGTGCTTAGTCCCACTCATATATGTTTATACGCCTTATCGATATTCATGACGAACCTAAGGCTTGACATAATCAAATTCGAGTCATGGCTAAATTCATCCATGTTTCTAACTTTGTGCTTTCTCCCCTAAATTGGTATTAGAATTATTTTCTATCCACAGTCTGATCACTCAACCTGGCGATTACCGATTTGAATTTCTTCAAAGATTCCTCGTCTTAGCATACTTCTGGTACCATCATCCACAGACGTTATAATTTACATTTTCATCTCGAGATGCGTAAATCACTTCTTTACTTATGCCTTTATCTTTTATTGGTACTCTTGTTGCTTGGAGATCTCACTCCAATTACTTCATCGATATTCTTACCATTACTGGCTTTCCATCGGTCTATTTGTGAGAGATATATTTTCTGACTTTGTTAAGTTGTCATAACGCTTTTACTTGTGTTTATCAACTATCCATTTATCATTTATCACCATTTCTCTATTAATCATATCCTCGTCACAAGTTTATTTCCACTTAATGTCGAGAATCTTGTCGTCCTTTACGATGAAGAAGGTATATTGCTTGCCTTTAAATAACAAATCTCATTCCGTTTGATGGTTCTTTCTAAATGTTTTATCCTTGTGGAGAGATTGGGATTACTGATTTACGTATAACTTTTGCGTCCTTTTCTTCCTTCGACTGTCTTCTAAACAAGCTTTAGGTAACTTATTCTTGGAAATCCATTGTCCTTATTACTCTTCTGGGTTCCCATAAATTATTAGGAATCGTGAATCCCCTATTTCAGGTCACACATTCATTTACTTTATGTGTCCCAGTATTGCTCACGCTATAGGATCTAAGGGTGCTGGACACATATATAGTCAATAAATGGTTGATTTTTAAATCATCTTGCTTAGAAGATTGAACATTACTGTGATTTCACTTGCCATGTTCCATTCCTATCATCAATTTACGGTCTATATACGCCTTGTGTGACATGCTTTCTATATCAAACATTATTGACAGATCATAGGTATAAGCACAACTATTCTTAATAAAATTATTAACATACCTAATTGATTGCATGATTCTAAGTAACATGGGGACCGAATATTCTCCCTGACTCAACCTCGGGCATCTATACACTTTATGGCTCCTAGTCCCACACCAATAACATCCCTCAAGATCACCTAGGCATGTCCCGTAATGCACCTATCCAAACTGATGGCACAATGACTGAAATCTCTCGGGACACTCTCTGGCCCTATGGTCCAAAGCTCCACATCCAGAACACAACTCGATATTGGATAAGCATGCTCCATCATATCTCCTTCTACATTACTGACAGCATGATCTACTACTTCCAACACCTTCTTATGCTTGTGTAATTTCTACTCGGGAGCTTCGATCTAACACCTTTCTCAGCACCAATTGTTCAGCATCCGCAGCCATCCCAATCCTTCTGTCTGTCTACCGATTACTTCTTTCTCTCTTTTACTTTTCAGGGAAGAACCTTGATTAACTAACTTCCATGATATTGGGCTTCTAAGTCTTTCTAAAGGTCTATCCTGCAGGGGCATCTGCACATGACCCTGCTCCGGGAAGATAACTGAAGGCGATGTTGCGTACACAGGACCACTCACACTTAACCTAAACGGAAACTACCGATGTGTTCTACAAAGGTACCCGAGCATGAAGGACTCCTATGAGGACATACAAGTCCTCAAACTAATGGAAGCAAGAACCCTAATAGAAAGAAGTGTGTTGATGGTCTCTGTATTGTGCATGCCATCCTATACTCTGGCACTACTACTGGAATCGATGGCACTCAGAAGGGTGATTCCTCTAGGACTTCAGATGGATCCTCCCCATAGATGAATCTTCAGACGAATCTTCATCCATAGACAGATCTTCGTCCATGGACGAGTCTTCTTCCATTGAATAACTCATATTTCCTTCTGTTGATCTTTTATTTCTCAGATCCATGTCAATGAGTGGTTGTCGGCTAGTACATTCTCCTATATTTCTGACCCAATTCCTGTTATCAGTACTTCCCTTCGATCTCAGCATTATTGGAAAGGAAGTTCAAGATGAAAAGATAGGAATTTAGTGACTTACGACTCACCACCGAAGAACCGCTCCAAGAGGTGAGGTCGCCCCTATTTTTGCTTTTTTCTGCATTTTTTCTTAATTGTTCTTGTCTTGTATCGATTTCAAACTCTCGACTTGATTGGCTAGTCCCATAATTGGAGGGAATTCAAGAAATATTTCCCCCAATTCCACTTGTCTCATATCGGTCTTAAGCATAAAAACCATAGGATTTGGGGTTGTATATAAAGAATCCCATTTCCGCATTATACAGAGAGACATATACACTCACAATTCAGCAAAAACCTATTTCTAGGTTTTAAACTGAGTCTGTGAGATACCTAGGGTTCTTGGTTTTTTCCCAAAACCCTTATTAGTCTAAAATTCTGGACTTAGTTTTTCTAAATACTATTTTGTCTTCGTGGTTTGTGTGGTTGTGAGGTGTGGAGAAGTCAAGAAGATCTTCAAACTCCATTCTCGACAGGGCTTCCACCACAAGAGGTAAATCTTTGTCCTTTCTTTTGTTTAGATCAGTTTAGCTTAGCTTAAATTAGATTTTTGTCTGTTTTTTTTGTGTGTTTGGCATTATTGTGATGTTTAGTAAATATTTTTAAAATTTAATTTTGCCCGACTGCCTTTTTATTAATATAGAAAAAAATCAAGTCCATCAAGTTGTGCTCAAAACGGGTCCAGTCCAAAATAAAAAATAAAACAAAAGCTGAAAATAAACAAAATGAAATCGTAAAGTATGAAATAGGTAGGTTCCCAAATTGCTCTTGTTGCCTTATTTTTACGTGTCGTTGTCTTCCATCCTCTTCTCTCTGATATCGCCGATGCTTGCATGATGACCTCACTAGAGTTTTTCTCCCTTGTCTGATTGCATCGGTAGTCTGTGTTGGATTGAGCTGCGACCTTCCATTTATTATTTGGAATTTCACTTGAGTTGTTGTTGTGCTTGCTCGATCGACATCCATTTATACCCAATGTCCACCTCCTCTGCACTTTGACATACATGTAATCATATATCACCTTTTCTTTCTGAATTTTTGCCTTCTATTGTACTGATTTGATGTTTAGTAAATCATTTAGCTAGTTAGTGGTAGATTAGGAAATGTGGATGCTTAGTCCCCATCATGTTAGTTTTCCTAGGTTAGATTAGTTTAAACATGCTCAATTAGTATAGCAAATGCTCTTGTTGTTTAAGTTCAACTTTCATGTCCCTATTGTAACATTCCGTAAATTCGGGTTAGACGTGAATGAATTAAATGAGTGTTGATGTGTCATTTTAGTTATGTGAATCCCTGTGTGATGAATTCGGATGATAGATAGTCGTTTTGAAGTCAAACCAAATAAGGGAGTTCATAAAAGTTAAATTCATCCAAATCTAAGGTAGTTTTCACTTATGCTCCATTTTCGGATATTTACATTGGGAATATGAGAAAACTCAAACCATGAAAGTTGTAGGTCTTTGATATACCTTTTCAACCATGTATGGAGGAGCTCAATTAGAGCTCTGTGCTAGAAGTTATTCCAGTTTTACCAAGCATCGGTGCACTCACACATCGCGCGAGCATCGTACCGAAAACGTGTCTCAAAATCTCAATATCAGAGGCACGTGCGATGGGTGTGTGATGCACGGCCATCTGATCTGCCATAGAATTGAGGCACAATTGATGCTTCTTGACGATAAGTTTTACATGTTTTTAAGCAAGTTTGTGTCATTTTGATATTTTAATGGTCCATACATATTTATACGTCTGTATAAACCTGCCATACATTCTAGGTTGTTGATTGAAGATTAAGAGAAACAGAGATTTGACATATCGTAATATTTTATACAGACCTTACAATATTGTCGTCGAAGTTAACCGTATAATTTTATACGGGCCGTACTTAATTGTACGGTCAGTCGAATTCAGCGACAAGTGCAGTTTTATCTGTTTTTAATTACGAGTTTTTGACTTGTATAAATACTTGTTAGGGTTTTTTAAATTAATTATCACCTATTTTAAGTCTTGTATTGATAGTTGGGAATACTCTAAGTATTTTGTGGCTTTCAAGAACAAGATTCCATCTTTAATCTTCATTATTCAATTGTAAGTTTCAGTGGACAATTTCAAGCTTTTTGTTATCATTAATATTATGAGTAGCTAAATTTCATTCTGAGATTGTGAACCCAATGGTGGGTGTTATGCGAATAAGTTCTTAATCTTGATAATATGAATAATGGGTTGTTAGTATTTAATTATTTCTAATTTGTTCATGTTGGTTAGTGGTTGCAAATATTGACCTAAGCCATAAATTCTACTTTACTTAGGAAGGTGAGTAGGGTTTTGTAGAAATAATTAACAAGGACTAGGGACGTTAACTCTCGTTTAATATACTCACTTATAAATATGAGGAGTTTACTTGGCATAATTAATCTTTCTTAATATCACTCTTCTATATTTGGGAAAATCATGAAGAGAAATACTTTCTAACTATTGGGAAATATTAGGAAGTCACATAGAGATTAAGTGCATACTATACACAATCCATTAGGAGTATATCACCCTAATACCTAGAGCATAACATATAATCTGACGGGGACACAATCTTGGTTTCTTAATCATATTAATTTCAACCAATTCAATATAGTTGTTAGAATTACATAAATTTTACAACCTTACATAATTAGAATAAAGACCTAAGTCAAGTGATACACTACAATAGTAACATTTTCGCATCATATTCCCTGTGGAATTTGACCCCAACCTAGTTGGGTTACTATATTTGACAACATCCGATTTATGCCATTTAAGAGGTGTAATTTGAGCATATAAAATCTGGCGGCGTTGCCGGAGAACACGGTTTTGAAATTATTAAAGAGTGTTTGCTTTACTTCAAGTCTTTTTCTACTCCATCACACTTCGTTTGCTTTTTTTGGTGAACCAGGTAATATGGCAGGTAGAAATTCCAGACGCGGACGTAATGGTGGTAGGGGAGGCAATGCAATTCCCCCACCACCAAAAATTGAAGATGAATGAGAGAATGTAATTATTGATCTTCTTCAAGAGGTAGAATATGCATCGGCCATTATTCCTCTAAGGGCTGGTGCAAATTTCAAAATTGATAGTTTGCTCTATCAGCTACTCAAACTTGAGGGTTATTTCTGGAACTCCACCGATGATGACCCACATCAACACTCGAGAAATTTTCTTGGTGTGTGTCAGCCACATACTCAGAACGTGACTTCTCCAGATGCACTCCGGCTTCGGATTTTCAAGTACTCAATGGCCGGTGAAGCTAGGGCACGGTTTGAGAAGTTACCCCACAACTCTATCCGCACTTGGGCTGAGCTAGTAAATGTATTACTGAAGAAACGTTTCCTCCAAGCAAGAAAGTTGAGCTTTGTGATAAAATTTTTGAATTCAAGTAGCTTCAGGGAGAGAAACTATATGAGGCTTGGGAGAGGTTCAAGTTTTATCTGATGCAGTCTTCAAACCATGGTTTTCCAGAGAATATCCTGATGGAGAAGTTATACACTGGCATAGATTCGATGATGCAGTCAAAAGGTCAGAGTTCCAATGCATATATTCCACCAAAAGGTCAATCATCTAATTCACAGCACTGGCGAGAGGGTCCTTCGAATGATCATGGCAGTTTTAGGTTAGAGAGTATGATTGAGCGAGTGTTAGCCAACCAAGAGAAAATTTACAAGTCTATGAAGAGCTTGACTGAAGTTGTGGGTTCTCATACTACTTCTATTTAGAAGTTTGAATCACAAATGAGAGATCTTTCAAGAGAGCAATATCTGAAGCAAAGGGGTCAACTTCCAAGTGACACAATTAAGAACCCAAAGAACAGCGGAGGTGAGTTAACTAATGGTAATGTTATCACTACTCGGAGTGGGAAACTACTTCAAAGTGAAGCTAAGAAGGTTGTTGAATTGGAGCTCGTAGAGGTAGAAGAGGCACCACTTGATGTGCCGAGTACTGATGATGAGTTACCTAGCAAAGATCCAGTTGTTGTTGAGATTGACAGTGTTTCAGGCAATTCAAAGGCTCCAAAAGTGATCACTAAAAAGGGGAAAGGCAAGGTGATAAGGGCTCTGAGACCATTGACACAACTATTTAAATCTTCACCACCTTTTCCTCAAAGGTTGGTGAAGAAGACAAAAGATGCAAAATGTCAGAGATTTTATGATCAGTTGAAGCAGCTCTCGATGAATATTCCATTCTTGGATGCCTTCCAGGAAATGCCAGGATTTGCCAAATATTTGAAAGAGTTGGTCACAAAGAAGAGGCCAATTAAACATGGAGTGTGACTCATCGGGTGAATTCAATTATTTCTACTATGAAGGTCCAAAAGAAGGAAGATCCATAGGCCTTCACCATTCTTTACACTATCGGTCAACATGATTTCGCCAGAGCTGTTTGTGATAATGGGTCTAGTATTAACTTGATGTCGCTTGCTATCTACAAGAAATCAGGTTTAGGTATGTTGATACCGACTAGTATGAGATTATAGATGGCTGACATATTGATTAAGAGGCTGGTGGGAGTAGTTGAAGATGTACTTGTTCATGTGGGCGAGTTTCTTCTTCCTGCAGATTTTGTGATACTTGATTGTGCAGTTGACAAAGATATTCCGATCATTTTGGGTCGACCTCTCCTTGCTACTGGAAGGGCATTTACGGACTCGGAGAAAAATGAGATTAAGTTCAGGGTCAATGATCAGGAAGTCACTTTCCAAGTGAGCAAGGGGATGAAGTTGTTGAGTAGTTATGTGAGTATTTTGGTAATTGATACAGTGGATGTTATTAAAGAAGCAGTCGAATTCAATATGGAAGAAGAGTGTCTCAAAGAGGCTCTATCTGCGATTTTGGTAAACTTCGATGGTGATGATATAGAGGGGTATGTCGAGACTGTAAATTCATTGGTAGGATTGGGTTCATATAATTACCAGCCAAAGACATTTTCTCTTGATTTGAGATTATGGTGACTCCTTCGGCAAAATCGTTCATTATTAAACCACCAAAGTTAGAGCTGAAACAACTTCCATCTCACTTGAGGTATGAGTTTTTGGTTCCGAATAACACTTTACTCATAATTATTTCTGCATTGTTGACTGGGGAGTAGGTGAAGAGAGTATTGGAAGTGTTGAGAAAATACAGGCGAGTTATTGGGTGGACCATATCTGATATTCACAATTCATGGGTTAGTCCAGTACAGACGTTCCAAAAAATGGTGGCATCACTGTGGTACCAAATGCAAAGAATAAGTTGATCCCACAGAGAACGGCCACTGGATGGAGAGTTTGTATGGACTATAGAAAGTTGAATGATGCAACTTGCCGAGACCATTTCCATATGTCTTTTATTGATCAAATGCTTGATCGACTAGCGGGATGGTCATATTACTGCTTTCTGGATGAGTATTCTGGGTACAACCAGATTAATATCTTTCTTGAGTATCAAGAAAAGACTACATTCACATGTCCCTATGGGACCTTTGTTTACATTCGGATGCCATTTGGGCTGTGTAATGCTTCGGCCACATTTCAGAGATGTATGATGTTTATATTCTCAAACATGGTTGAAGGCTTCTTAGAAGTTTCATGGATGACTTCTCAGTTGTGGGAGATTTGTTTGATGACTGTCTTGACCATTTGGCTTATGTATTGAAGCAGTGCGATAAGACTAATCTTGTTTTGAATTGGGAGAAATGTCATTTTATGGTTAAGGAGAGGATTGTGCTTGGCCACAAAATTTTTGAAAATGAAATTGAGGTCGATAAATCTAATATTGTGGTGATCGTCAAGCTTCCTCCACCTATCTATGTTAAGGGAGTTCGCAACTTCCTTGGAAATGCTGGTTTCTACGATGCTTCATAAAGGACTTCTAAAATAATGCCAATCTGATATGCAAGCTTCTTGAGAAAGATGCTAAGTTCGTGTTTGATGAGAAGTGCATGAAAGCCTTCGAGAAATTGAAGGAGCTACTTACTTAGGCTCCTATTATTTCTTCGTCAGAGTGATCTTTGCTATTTGAGTTGATATGTGATGCTAGCGGCTTTGCTATTAGGGCGGTTCTTGGTCAAAGACATAATAAAATCATGCACCCGATCTACCATGCTATCAAGACTCTCAATGCTGCCCAGATGAATTACACTATGACCGAACAGGAGCTTTTGGCTATTGTTTATGCGTTCAAGAAATTTCAAGCGTACTTGCTGTGTTCGAAGGTGGTTGTGCATATAGACCATGCAGATTTGAGGTATTTGATGGCCAGGAAAGAGGCTAAGCTTAGGTTGATTCGCTAGGTGTTATTGCTACAATAGTTTGACTTTGAAGTCAAAGATCGAAAAGGGTCAAAAAATCAAGTCGATGATCATCTCTCGCGGCTTGAAAATCTGGTGGTTTGAAGGAAGAGCTAGAAATTGACGATGATTTTCCTGATTAAAGGCTTTTGGCCTTGTCTTGTGCCATGACTCTTTGGTATGCTAATATTGCTAACTTTATGGTTAACAGTCTCATTCTTGAAAAGCTCAAAACCTATCAGAAGAAGAAATTCTTAAGAGACTGTCGCCAGTATCATTGGAATGAGCCTTACTTGTTCTGAAAGTGTGCTGATAATATGATTCGGAGGTATGTTTCTGATGATGAGGTAATGTCTATTATGAAGGCATGTCATGACTCTCCGGATGGGGCTCATCATAGCGAAAACAGGACATCGGCTAAAGTTCTTAAATATGGTATTATTGGCCCACCATATACCACGATGCTAATATGATGGCAAGGTCATGTGACCAATGCCAACGGCAGGGAAACAATGCGAGGAAACATGAGATGCCCTTAAATTTTGTCATGGAGGTGGAGTTTTTTTATGTACGGGGGATCGACTTCATGGGTCCCCTTGTGAGCTCCTATGGAAGGAGATATATCTTGGTTATTATGGATTATGTCTCGAAATGGGTAAAAGTAGTGGCTTTTCCCAACAATGAAGCAAAAAGTGTGATGCATTTTCTAAGGAAGAATATTTTCAATCGTTTTGGCACACCGAGGGCGATCATCAGTGATTGGGGTTTGCATTTTTGCAACAGGGCATTTGCAGGGTTGTTGGAGAAGTATGGAGTTAAGCACCGAGTGGCCACTCCATATCATCCACAGACGAGTGGCCAGGTTGAAGTTTCAAACCGAGAAATTAAGATCATACTAGCAAAAATGGTCAATGCAAATAGGACCGACTGGTCAAGAAAGTTAGATGATGCTCTTTGGGCATACAAAACGGTGTTCAAGACGCCCATTGGGACTTTACCTTACTGGCTGGTTTTTGGTAAGGTATGCCACCTGCATGTTGAGCTCGAACACAAATTCATGTAGGCACTGAAGAAGCAGAATATGGATTGGCATGAAGCAGCCAAACTTCGGTTGTTTCAGCTTAATGAAATGGGTGAGTTCCGATATCAAGCGTATAAGAGTACAGCCTTGTACAAGGAGAGGATGAAGAACTACCATGAAAAAAAGATTCTGAAGTGGGACTTCCAACTGAAGGATGATTTCCTACTTTTCAATTCAAGGCAAAAGCTCTTCCTGGGCAAGTTAAAATCGAGGTCGTCCGGACCTTTCCAAATGGTGAGTGTTTCACCCAATGGCTCAATGGAGTTGAAGTCTGGAGATGGGACTCGAACCTTCAGAGTTAATGGACACAGGGTGAAGCATTACCATGGCTGCATTGACAGTGACAAGATTCTGGATAGGCACCATCTGAAGCATGGATACATACCTGAACCCGATCTTGAGTAAACAGGTAACACCATCATGCCGCGACTTTAAATAAAGTGCTGCTTGGGAGGCAACCTAAGTTTAGTTTATGTATTTTCTTTTTGTCTTTGATTTTAATTATTTTGGGGTTGTTTGATGTTTGTTGGTGTAGTAGGAATTCCAGGTCTCAAGAAAAATGTGCAGGTGTTCAGATGTTCAGGTGTGTAGGTTACAATGAAAAATACGGACCATACAATTTTGTACAGATCGTAATTTTCCACCATTTTTTGAAGGAATGACTTAAGCTACTCACTGTTTTGGTTAGCTTCGATAACGGCCGACTTCGATGGATCATACAAAATTGTACGGTGGATGTTACGGTTTGTATACCTGGGACACATAATTAATTAAAATCAGGTAAGTTGAAGTGTGGGTCACCGTACAAAATTATATGCACCGTATAAAACTTTACGGGGCATACAATTTATAGGAGGTCCATGAAAAGGGTTAAAACCCACACCCGACTCCAACTTCTCACTTTAACAAAAAATTTAAAACTTGGTCATCTTAGCTCTCCCATAACCGACCGCTATCAATACTCCATTGACGCCCCATCATCTTCCCTAACTCCCTCATTAATTAACACCACTCTTCCCTTCACTCATACCAATCGCACAAACTAGTGTCGTTGCCTCTCTTCTTCATCATTCGAATTGATATTCATCACAATCAAGTATGTTGACGTGTTCATCTCTACTTTCATGCATATTCATGGTACGAAGTAAGTTGTGGATTATTGATGTTAGGTAGATAAACATTACACCTAGGGTTACAAATTAAATTGGGACACTTGTGTAATTTGAAACCTTTTGAATTGTTTGGTTAGGGTAGGGATTTGGTATGTTTGCTGTGAATTAAAGCTCGTGAGGACGAGAGTATTGTACCCTGATTGAATCGTATGGCATTTTGATCAACATTCTTGTTGATTCATAATGTCCGCCAACTGTTCGTCAAAATGATTGTGAGACGTATTATGATGATAGGGAGTGAAGCCTGAGTAACTTCCTGATGGGTCAGAGGGCATTCCAATAGACAACTTCATCTGTGAATTCTGAAATTATTATTCCCGCCAAAAGCCTGATACCATACCAATGTGTCTAATCATGTGGAAAATGGGTGAAGTCTGAGTAACCCGAGTTCCGACACCCCAAATCAAGTAAATTTGAAAGATGGAAAATTGTGTGGATAAATTATGTGAAGTGTGGTTGATGCAGGTCTATAAAACCAAGTATGGGACCGTATAAATTTCTACGGCCCGTACAATTTTTGTATGGTCCGTACTTTTTTTGTACGGCTCGTATAAAATATTTTATGGTCTGCAACACTGCAAAAGTACTAAAACCTGTAAACATGGAAATGATGCCCATTTTGTTTTGTTCTCTTATGCTTGGTGACTAATAATTGTTTATCCTCAGGTATGCCTCCAAAAATTCGGAGCAAAAGAGATGGCGGGTCCCAACCACCAGAAAAAGGCAAGGGTAGAGGTAGAGCTGAAGTGACAATAAGGTTACGGGATGAAGCCTTAGATCAATAAGTAGAGGTCAATCCTGTAAAGAAAAATAGGGCCTCTATCTTAATTATACACCGTCCAGCCACACCGATATCCAGCAATGGTACATCATCTTCCGATCCTACCCAGTTTGAAGAGGAGGGATCATCTCCATCTCACTCTAATGATGGGGACTCTGACCAGACAACTGAGTCTACGGCTGGTAACATTGAACAAGAAATCGATCCTACTACCTCACTGAAAGCTGATAGTGAAGAAGATGGGAGAGCACAGAAGATAAACAGTAAACAAATGGAGAAGGATAGGTTTCAGTTTACGGTAGAAGGGGCCAAAGCACTGTTTGACCAAGGGATACAATTGACAAATGGGGTGGAAAGAACCCGCAGAGGAGTATATTCGATGAGCGGCGGATCAGTTTCATTGGGCTAGAAGCCCTTCCCCGCACTGTCAAGACCTTGGAGTTCTATAAGTTGGGATTTCTCGACAGCCCTCCTAGTGAGTATTTCCCTATACTAGTTCGGGAGTTCTATGTTGCATATGGTGCTATGTTAAACAAACTAAAGAATTCGAACCAACAAGCACATTAAATTAAGCTACTTAATGAGGTTGAGGTCCAAGGGGTAAAAGTAGACATATCCAGCAATGCTATCAATAGACACTACTTCAGCGATGACTATATTGCATCAGCACAGAAGGCTGAGTTGAATGATAAAGAGACTCGGATTAAGTCTTTAACTATATGTCAGTGGGTAGCTTCGGTGATAGAAAACGTTAACCCGCCGAGTTGGGTAATAGTTACGAAGCAAAAAGATCTACAAACGCACTCTGACTCTAGAGGAAAAATTTTGGTACAGTTTGGTGCAGTTCAGAATACTTCCTGCTTAGACCGACAATGCACTCAAAATGGATCGAGCTGTGATAATAGCAGCGCTAATGTCCCAGTACCCAGTCAACTTTGACAGGTGTATGGAAAAGGAGATTCAGTTGAGAGCATCCCAGTCGTCCACCTCTTTGATTTTTCCATGCCTCGTTACTGAGCTCTATCGGTGAGCACATGTTCCAAGCTTACCTAACATAGACCACCATATCCCAGCTGCGCATGTATATGATCTGAGAAAGAGCAAAAATGAAATCCTCGGGGAGGGCCATGATACTGAGGATACATTTCCAGTTATACTTGAGAGGCATGAGGTTACGCAGGTTGATCAGACCTTAGGGCCGCAGAGGACATCATCATAGAGGTATATCTTGCTACTATTGCCGCTGTATATGAGGATGTACCTATCACTACTATTTTGCCACTGCCTGTTGGTACACCTAGTCAATCGACGAGTCAGACTCCTCCTACAACACAGCCACAGGTTGGAGCGAGAGTAGTTGATCCATTTGCCCTGACCAGAGAAAACTTCAAATAGGTCACCATCAAACCAGAGAGGGAGGATAAGCAGACTACTATTATCATGGGGCAAATTAGAAATTTGTGGCAAAAGATATTAGTACAGTCCTTTAAGCCGTTGAAGATAGCCACAGAGGTGTCTCATGAAGTGTTACACGCTCGCCTAGATGGGTTTGAGATTACGCTAGCGATACTTGAGAGATCGAGCCCGAGTAGTGATATGAGGTCACTTAGGGCAGAGTTATAGGGGTTGAGTGTTGCAGTTCGAGCACTGCAGGCTCGTGATCAGGTTATTTTAGAGGATATGACTTCGACTACATAGGATGACTTGGCCACTTTTGTCCATGTCGAGAACTTGATCGAGGAAGAGAATTCTGCTATTGCTACTACTACAAATACTGGGAGAAAGAGGAAATGAAATACGCTAGTTGATTTGGATGATAAGACATTGGAGGTGACTCAGTTTAGGTTATGCCTAGTGGAGGAGCAGGACGTACATCTAGTTTTGTAGAAGTCTCTCTACGATAATTACCCCACATCAGTTCACATTGAGGTTGTAGGTACCTCATCAAGTAGTGTACCGGCCAGAGTGACCTTACATCCGCCCCTACCCCTGCCAGAGCCAGTTATTGTTGATACTGAGATTGATACCTCGGGGGCCACAAAACCTCAATATGAGCAGCGCGCCTAGGGCACCTCAAGTAGTTATTACTCCCTTGTACTTATTTTGATACATTGGGGACAATGCATTAATTTTTTGCTAGGGTAGGGATATTTAATTGTATGTTGTATGTAAATATATGTTTAGGACCCTCTCGGCTTTTCTTTTTCATTGTTCTTTTCCCGAGGGGTTTTATTTCTGTTGAACCTGGAATTTTTAGGTCGTGTTTATGTAAAGTAGAGTGATTATGACTTATGTGGTGGTGGTTTGAGTAACTTATAGAATGTATGATGTTTGGTACTGGAAATACTCCCCTCCGAAAAAATTTGTGATGTATACTCAGAATGTCTTGCATAATTGACATGCATGATTCTTTTTGTGACATAGAGTGTTGTGTTACCTTGTGTGTTGAATAGTTAATGGGGAAGTCAGTGTGTGACATAATCTTTACGCTAGTGTGTTGTGAGGTGTTAGTATATGTTCTCTTATTATATGTGCAATCTAGAACTTGCCTGGTTAGTCGTGCTTTGTTTCTTAGGATAAGTTGAGCTGTGAAATGATCTCAGGCCTTATTTGTTTGATATTGAACCCTTTTTGCCTTTCATAAGCCTAACCCGTGTAAATAAAGTATCCCTAGTTTCCCATTTTGAGCCTATAAGCCTATTATTTGACTAGTCGTTATGAGCCTATACCCTTTGTTCTGAATATCCCTATGTTTGCACACGTCCCTCATTGACACTTAAAATGATGAAAAAGAGGCTAAAAGCCTAAGTTAGGGTGTTGTGTGAAATATTAAAAGGTGAGGCTTGAGCCTAAAAGTTGGGTAGATGCGGGTTGTCTAGTGTATGAGACGGTGTGGTTGTTGTAAATAATGGGGGAAAAAAAGAAGGAAAATGCTGGAAATGTGTACAAAAAGAAATAGAGTAGCAAATAACCCACACCAAGGCAACAATAGAACAAAAAGAAGAAAGGAATGTCATAAAAGGTAAAACAAGTATAGTGTTCAAGGAGGGTAAGTCATTATTGTCCAAATATAAATCATACACATTCCTAAGCCTACATTACAAGCCAGATAAAGTCCTAATGTGATCACAGTCGAACTGTCCGAAGTATAAGGCATTGAAAATAAGGGCAAGCATACGGTATCTGCATGTATAGTCTGAGAACTTCCTTGTAAGCGTGAGTGTTTCTCTTCTTTATAGTCTCTCGTCCCATTTATTTGCATATATGTGTGTTGGGATATTCTTTGGTCTATGTGAGGGCATAAGGGTTGATGAAGTGATTGATTTCCCGGAAGTTGAGATTCATGTGCGCTATGGTTCCTGCAATAACTTGATGTCACTAATTGAAGCTTCATTTTTAGTTACAATAGTTTTGAGTCATACATCGTGTTGAGTAATATGGATATGAGGGGAGTCATGTTTGTATGAGATATGTACCAGTAGTTACTTGCTAAAATCACTGTAGACATTCTTACTTTGTGATATCTGAACGTTTGTGTTAGTATTGTGTGTTGTTTTACTTGCTTGAGGACAACCAAAGACTTTAAGTTGGGGGTGTTGATGTGTCATAGAATTACGGCACATTTGATGCTTCTTGACGATACGTTTTACTTATTTTAAAGCAAGATTGTGTCATTTTGATGTGTTTTGTTTATGTTTCAGGTAATTGATGATAGAAAACCAAAAACAAGGAAATTCAACTAAATTCCCCTGAAATAGGAGTTATATGGACCGTATAACTTGACTGTCACCCAGATGGTTGTTGGAAGAAACATGAGAAGAGTAAAAAGGATGTTATGGTGGGATTTAACAGTCCATACATATTTATACGGACCGTATAAACCTGGCGTACATTCTAGGTTGTTGATTGAAGACCAAGAGAAACAGAGATTTGACAGACTGTAATATTTTATACAGACCGTACAATATTGTCGTCGAAGTTGACCGTATAATTTTAGATGAACCGTACTTAATTGTACGGTCGGTCGAATTCAACGACAAGTGCGGTTTTGTCTATTTTTAATTTCGAGTTTTTGACTTTTATAAATCCTTGTTAGGGTTTTGTAAATTAATTATCACCTTTTTAAGTCTTGTATCGATAGTTGGGAATACTCTGAGTATTTTGTGGATTTCAAGAACAAGATTTCATCTTTAATCTTCGTTATTCAATTGTAAGTTTCAATAACAATTTCAAGTTTTTTTGTTATCATCAATATTATGAGTAGCTAAATTCCATTCTGAGATTGTGAATCCAATTGTGGGTGTTATGTGAATAGGTTCTTAATCTTGATAATATGAATAATGGGTTGTTACTATTTAATTATTTCTTATTTGTTCATGTTGGTTAGTAGTTGCAAACATTGACCTAAGCCATAAATTCTACTTTACTTGGGAAGGTGAGTAGGGTTTGGTAGAAATAATTAATAAGGACTCGGGACGCTAACTCTCGTTTAATAAACTCACTTAGTAATAAGAAGAGTTTACTTATCATAATTAATCGTTCTTAATATCACTTTTCTATATTTGGGAAAAATAAAAGAAAAATACTTTCTAATTATTGGGAAATATTAGGAAGTCACATATAGATTAAGGGGTCGTTTGGTAGATTGTATAAGAATAATGCTGAATATGGTGTATTAGTAATGTTGGCATTATGTATGCATGGATTAATTTTTATCTACCATTTAGTTTGGTATATTAGAAATAACATGCATTGCATAATTTCTAAAAATAATTAGTTTTTTCCAAATTACCCTCCATACTATACTATGTGAGGAACTTCATAGACAATTGTATCTTTAACCATGCTAATGCATGCATTAAAACTCATTGCATTGCTAATACCATAGTTTTCTAGGTATTAGTTATGCATAGCATAATACCAAATAAGGTGTATAACTAATGCTTGCATTAGATATACATAGGATGAAAAAGTGTACCAAACAAGGTAATGTTCATACACAAAGCTAATGCATGCATTATTTTCTCTAATACACTTTACCAAACGACCCCTAAGTGCATACTATACACAATCCATTAGGATTATATCACCCTAATGCCTATAGCATAACATCTAACCTGACGGGGACACAATCTTGGTTTCTTAATCATATTAATTTCAACCAATTCAATATAGATGTTAGAATTACATAACTTTTCACAACCTTACGAAATTAGAATAAAGACCTAAGTCAAGTGATACACTACAATAATAACCTTGTCGCACCATATTCCCTGTGGGATTCGACCCCAACCTAGTTGGGTTACTATATTTGACAATGAACGCTTTACGCCATTTAAGAGGTGCAATTTGAGCGTGCAGTCAAACCTCTCTATAGTGGCAGCGTTTGTCAGAGAATTTCATGGCCACTATAGTGAGGTGTTATATATGTATATTGGCATTTCATGTTTGGATCTCATTTAGCCGTTATAAACCAAAGTATGCAAAGAATTATTTTTCTATACTTTTTATACTATAAACAAAAATAATATACTTATTAATTTTAAAATTTCGATTGATTTTCATATCTCATTAATTAAAAATTAAAAACTAATAAATTATAAATAAATTCATGACTAGTTGTACCATACCGATAAAGAATTGAAATCTAAAGAACATATACGCTTAACATTAATTGAGAATATAAATATAATTTCAAGTTTGACCTAAGAATTCTACAATTGTAGATTGTTTCGTAAATTCCAGTCTCTTAGCGATAATATCACGCTTGAACTGACGAAGAATTTTGTCCAAACTTTCAGCAAAAGAGAATTCAATAGATTTTCCTTGAAGATTGTCTAAGAGCTTAACATTTGACTCTTCTATCTCACCCCAAGTAGCAATAGGTTGAGGCTCTTCATCAACACTTTCATTGTCACCTTTTGTATCTGTTGTCTCTTGTTCTTCCATTCCAATCACTTGTGCAATAATCTCTTCATCAGTGTAAGTTTCAAGGATTTGAAGAGTTGCGTCAAACTCCGTATAAGTGGTAGCATCCATTGCTTGATTGGTGTTATGAGATGGCATTTGGGCTATAAGTGAAGACACACTACCAACTTCCTCAACAAGTTCTAAATTTTCACTATTAATATTGGGTTTTCATCTATAGGTAGAATTCTAATATTTCTCTAATAACAGAGAATAGTGTTTCTATAATTGTAGGTTGTTTCGTAAATTCCAATCTCTTAGTGATAATATAACGCTTGAATTGACGAAGATTTTTGTCCAAACTTTCAGCAAAAATGAATTCAATCTTTCCTTTGATGATTGTTATAAATATTTTGATATTTTATTTTTTATACATAATACACTTGTTATAAATATTATTACACAATATTTGAGTATGGTTGTTATAGAGAGGTAATGTTATAAAAAGTGTACCGCTATAATGAATGGTATTGATGTTATATGTAGAATGTTGTTATAGAGAATTAAAATATAACATAAAAAATTGGTTTCAGAGAAAATCAAGTCGTTATAGTGAAATGGTGTTATAGCGAATGACAATTATAGAGAAGTTTTATTGTATCACCATCGCGCGACCCCATTTTGTGCGATAGATGCGCGACGCGCAGCCATCACACGGCATGTTTTGTTGGTTCCTAACTTTTCCCCACCTCGTTTTGGATGAATATTTGAAGGAAAATAACCTTAGAGACCTCTCTCAAACCCTAAGGTGAGTTTCTAATCCATATTTATTAATTTTATGCCAAATTCAATCTTGTTTGACACTAGTTAATCTTCCCAAACTCTAGATTCTTGAAAACTCAAGGAATGAGAAGAAGGGGTGCGTGGGATTTCGTCTAAAAGGTAAGACCTCTGATTTTTCTGATATTATTGAAGATTATTAGGCTATTACAAAGTATATTACGGGATTAGGATCCACGAATGATTCATATGAGGTTCAAGAACAAGTTCTAAGGCTTGGAAAAAGCCCTAATTTTTTAATTAGTGAGAAAACTCATAGAATTGAATAAAGTTTGAATATTTTTCATCTAAACCCATAGTAGAGTGATTGTTGAACCTTGGATATTTCATTTGGTAGCATTTTAGTCGGATTAGATGTACGTCTCTTTTTCAAACTTACTTTTCAAATGTTTAAAGTGATTCTTTGGCAAGCTTTGTGTGCGTGTGGGACAAGCTCGCATTAAACCTTTATGTGTATTATATTATATATATGTATACATGATTTTCCCTTATTTGAGTATGATTGGAATTGAAATATAAAGATTTAATCTTTAAACATGGATTACCCCGTAAGGGATGCTTAAACTTGATTTCGGAAAGCTTAGATATTTCTAGTATTTTGCTCTATGAACGGATTGTGTTGAATTTGAAACTCAATTAGTGAATTGAACTTGATTTCTAAATCCATAAATGATTTGATGTACCCCTAATAAGGGGATGATGAACATAATCCATAATGAGTGATTCGGCTTCTATGCTATGATTGTGATTCAGCTATTTTTTCATGATTCTATTGTTTGTGTTTTGCCTAGTTACTCGGGAGGAAGGGTAGTCACAATGGATCCTAGTGTGTTTTGCCTAGCCATTCGGGAGGAAGAGTGGCCATTGAGGATTCATAACCCCGATGTGGTTTTGCCAAGCTAATCGGGAGGAAGGATAGCCATCGAGGGTGACAACCCCGATGTGGTTCTTCTATGCGGTTTTAGGGAACCTTAATGGTCATCGCTTCATTTCATTGATTTGGCCTATATTGGAATGATTGTGATTGTTCGTGAGTGACTTGATGTTGATCTTAAGTTCATAAAATGAAGACTTAATCTTGAGAAATGGCATAATGGATTGAAAGTGATTTAATTCTCTCCTTATGGTTTCTACTAATTTTTTTTCTAAGTTTGGTGAACTGTTTTATCTCTAGATTTCAAACTAATTTACTTTCATTATTTTACTGCTTAATATTATATTATTTTGCATTATCTATTGTCCTGGACACACTCACTGAATACCCAGTAATCAAACATACCATTGTTGTTTTTAAAGGTGTGTCGGATAACGTAGAAGAGCATGTTCGTGATACGCCTACGACTTAGAAGAACTTGCTCTTTCGAGACTATTATTATTCGTGGGGCACCATTCTATCTTTCTTTTATTAGTATTAGTCTTCGGGTTGCGTCCTGAAGTAGACTATATATTTTTATCATCTTAGAGGTTCCATAGACAGATATTGTTTGGTGGGTATTGGTTGTAGTCGTTGTTTGACTCTCATTGGCGTTGCTACATTTTTGACAGCTTATTTATTATAGATTTCTGCTGATTTTATTTCATAAATTGTAACCATAATTTTTACTTAGTTATTTATAACTTAATTGAAATAATTAATGAAAGACTAAGCAGGGACTTGATATTATTAATTCTTAAGGTGCTTCTGACGTTGTTCATAGCATCAGATGTATGTTACGTCTGGAATCGAGTTTGGGGTGTGACATCTATGTTCTTAGTAGTTGGGTTAGTATTATATGAGTCTTAGCACATACCTATTTGGATCAGATTTGGCTACAGACACCTATGTGTTACTAAAACCTTACAATAGTCAAACTAGATTGTTAAGAGGCATGTGTGTTATTAGTTATATGGGTTAGCCAATAGGTTGTCATGTGTTTATTGAAATAGCTTAGTGATCGTACCTTCATCCATGATCCAACTTGTGCTAGTATGGAAGTTGAGTTAAAGTTTAGGTGATTAAGTTCATGTTGTAGTAGGCTGGTATGTGTCACTAAAGGTGGTCTAATTTGATCTTCTTTGAACTAGGACATTTATAGTAAGCATCTATTGGTGAATCTGGTAGAGTTCATAACATGAAGACTTAATCTTGAGAAATGGCATAATGGATTGAAAGTGATTTAATTCTCTCCTTATGGTTTCTACTAATTGTTTCTCTAAGTTTGGTGAACTGTTTTATCTCTAGATTTCAAACTAATTTACTTTTATTATTTTACTGCTTAATATTATATTATTTTGCATTATCTATTGTCCTGGACACACTCACTGAGTACCCAGTAATCAAACATACCGTTGTTGTTTTTTAAGGTGTGTCGGATAACGTAGAAGAGCGTGTTCGTGATACGCCTACGACTTAGGAGAACTTGCTCTTTCGAGACTATTATTATTCGTGGGGCACCATTCTATCTTTATTTTATTAGTATTAATCTTCGGGTTGCGTCCTGAAGTAGACTATATATTTTTATCATCTTAGAGGTTCCATAGACAGATATTGTTTTGTGGGTATTGGTTGTAGTCATTGTTTGACTCTCATTGGCGTTGCTACATTTTTGACAGCTTATTTATTTTAGATTTCTGCTGATTTTATTTCATAAATTCTAACCATAATTTTTAATTAGTTATTTATAACTTAATTGAAATAATTAATGAAAGACTAAGCAGGGACTTGATATTATTAATTCTTAAGGTGCTTCTGACGTTGTTCGTAGCATCAGATGTATGTTACGTCTGGAATCGAGTTTGGGGTGTGACATCTATGTTCTTACTAGTTGGGTTAGTGTTATATGAGTCTTAGCACATACCTATTTGGATCAGATTTGGCTACAGACACCTATGTGTTACTAAAACCTTACATTAGTCAAACTAGATTGTTAAGAGGCATGTGTGTTATTAGTTATATGGGTTAGCCAATAGGTTGTCATGTGTTTATTGAAATAGCTTAGTGATTGTACCTTCATCCATGATCCAACCTGTGCTAGTATGGAAGTTGAGTTAAAGTTAAGGCGATTAAGTTCATGTTGTAGTAGGCTGGTATGTGTCACTAAAGGTGGTCTAATTTGATCTTGTTTGAACTAGGACATTTATAGTAAGCATCTATTGGTGAATCTGGTAGAGTTCATAACATGAAGACTTAATCTTGAGAAATGGCATAATGGATTGAAAGTGATTTAATTCTCTCCTTATGGTTTCTACCAATTGTTTCTCTAAGTTTGGTGAACTGTTTTATCTCTAGATTTCAAACTAATTTACTTTCATTATTTTACTGCTTAATATTATATTATTTTGCATTATCTATTGTCCTGGACACACTCACTGAGTACCCAGTAATCAAGCATACCATTGTTGTTTTTAAAGGTGTGTCGGATAATGTAGAAGAGCATGTTCGTGATACGCCTACGACTTAGGAGAACTTGCTCTTTCGAGACTATTATTATTTGTGGGGTACCATTCTATCTTTATTTTATTAGTATTAGTCTTCGGGTTGCGTCCTGAAGTAGACTATATATTTTTATCATCTTAGAGGTTCCATAGACAGATATTGTTTTGTGGGTATTGGTTGTAGTCGTTGTTTGACTCTCATTGGCGTTGCTACATTTTTGACAGCTTATTTATTATAGATATCTGCTGATTTTATTTCATAAATTGTAACCATAATTTTTACTTAGTTATTTATAACTTAATTGAAATAATTAATGAAAGACTAAGCAGGGACTTGATATTATTAATTCTTAAGGTGCTTCTGACGTTGTTCATAGCATCAGATGTATGTTACGTCTGGAATCGAGTTTGGGGTGTGACATATATGTTCTTAGTAGTTGGGTTAGTATTATATGAGTCTTAGCACATATCTATTTGGATCAGATTTGGCTACAGACACCTATGTGTTACTAAAACCTTACATTAGTCAAACTAGATTGTTAAGAGGCATGTGTGTTATTAGTTATATGGGTTAGCCAATAGGTTGTCATGTGTTTATTGAAATAGCTTAGTGATCGTACCTTCATCCATGATCCAACTTGTGCTAGTATGGAAGTTGAGTTAAAGTTTAGGTGATTAAGTTCATATTGTAGTAGGCTGGTATGTGTCACTAAAGGTGGTCTAATTTGATCTTGTTTGAACTAGGACATTTATAGTAAGCATCTATTGGTGAATCTGGTAGAGTTCATAACATGAAGACTTAATCTTGAGAAATGGCAGAATGGATTGAAAGTATCTCCTTATGGTTTCTACTAATTGTTTCTCTAAGTTTGGTGAACTGTTTTATCTCTAGATTTCAAACTAATTTACTTTCATTATTTTACTGCTTAATATTATATTATTTTGCATTATCTATTGTCCTGGATACACTCACTGAGTACCCAGTAATCAAGCATACCATTATTGTTTTTTAAGGTGAGTCGGATAACGTAGAAGAGCATGTTCGTGATACGCCTACGACTTAGGAGAACTTGCTCTTTCGAGACTATTACTATTCATGGGGCACCATTCTATCTTTATTTTATTAGTATTAGTCTTCGGTTTGCGTCCTGAAGTAGACTATATATTTTTATCATCTTAGAGGTTCCATAGACAGATATTGTTTTGTGGGTATTGGTTGTAGTCGTTGTTTGACTCTCATTGGCGTTGCTACATTTTTTACAGCTTATTTATTATAGATTTCTGCTGATTTTATTTCATAAATTGTAACCATAATTTTTACTTAGTTATTTATAACTTAATTGAAATAATTAATGAAAGACTAAGCAGGGACTTGATATTATTAATTCTTAAGGTGCTTCTGACGTTGTTCGTAGCATCAGATGTATGTTACGTCTGGAATCGAGTTTGGGGTGTGACATCTATGTTCTTAGTAGTTGGGTTAGTGTTATATGAGTCTTAGCACATACCTATTTGGATCAGATTTGGCTACAGACACCTATGTGTTACTAAAACCTTACATTAGTCAAACTAGATTGTTAAGAGGCATGTGTGTTATTACTTATATGGGTTATCCAATAGGTTGTCATGTGTTTATTGAAATAGCTTAGTGATTTACCTTCATCCATGATCCAACCTGTGCTTGTATGGAAGTTGAGTTAAAGTTAAGGAGATTAAGTTCATGTTGTAGTAGGCTGGTATGTGTCACTAAAGGTGGTCTAATTTGATCTTGTTTGAACTAGGACATTTATAGTAAGCATCTATTGGTGAATCTGGTAGAGTTCATAACATGAATACTTAATCTTGTGAAATGGCATAATGGATTGAAAGTGATTTAATTCTCTCCTTATGGTTTCTAGTAATTGTTTCGCTAAGTTTGGTGAACTGTTTTATCTCTAGATTTCAAACTAATTTACTTTCATTATTTTACTGCTTAATATTATATTATTTTGCATTATCTATTGTCCTGGACACACTCACTGAGTACCCAGTAATCAAGCATACCATTATTGTTTTTTAAGGTGTGTCGGATAACGTAGAAGAGCATGTTCGTGATACGCCTACGACTTAGAAGAACTTGCTCTTTCGAGACTATTATTATTCGTGGGGCACCATTCTATCTTTCTTTTATTAGTATTAGTCTTCGGGTTGCGTCCTGAAGTAGACTATATATTTTTATCATCTTAGAGGTTCCATAGACAAATATTGTTTGGTGGGTATTGGTTGTAGTCGTTGTTTGACTCTCATTGGCGTTGCTACATTTTTGACAGCTTATTTATTATAGATTTCTGCTGATTTTATTTCATAAATTGCAACCATAATTTTTAATTAGTTATTTATAACTTAATTGAAATAATTAATGAAAGACTAAGCAGGGACTTGATATTATTAATTCTTAAGGTGCTTCTGACGTTGTTCATAGCATCAGATGTATGTTACGTCTGGAATCGAGTTTGGGGTGTGACATCTATGTTCTTAGTAGTTGGGTTAGTATTATATGAGTCTTAGCACATATCTATTTGGATCAGATTTGGCTACAGACACCTATGTGTTACTAAAACCTTACATTAGTCAAACTAGATTGTTAAGAGGCATGTGTGTTATTAGTTATATGGGTTAGCCAATAGTTTGTCATGTGGTTATTGAAATAGCTTAGTGATTGTACCTTCATCCATGATCCAACCTGTGCTAGTATGGAAGTTGAGTTAAAGTTAAGGTGATTAAGTTCTTGTTGTAGTAGGCTGGTGTGTGTCACTAAAGGTGGTCTAATTTGATCTTGTTTGAACTAGGACATTTATAGTAAGCATCTATTGGTGAATCTGGTAGAGTTCATAGCATGAAGACTTAATCTTGAGAAATGGCAGAAAGGATTGAAAGTGATTTAATTCTCTCCTTATGGTTTCTACTAATTGTTAATCTAAGTTTCGTGAACTGTTTTATCTCTAGATTTCAAACTAATTTACTTTCATTATTTTACTGCTTAATATTATATTATTTTGCATTATCTATTGTCCTGGACACACTCACTGAGTACCCAGTAATCAAGCATACCATTGTTGTTTTTTAAGGTGTGTCGGATAACGTAGAAGAGCATGTTCGTGATACGCCTACGACTTAGGAGAACCTGCTCTTTCGAGACTATTATTATTCGTGGGGCACCATTCTATCTTTATTTTATTAGTATTAGTCTTCGGGTTGCGTCCTGAAGTAGACTATATATTTTTATCATCTTAGAGGTTCCATAGACAGATATTGTTTTGTGGGTATTGGTTGTAGTCGTTGTTTGACTCTCATTGGCGTTGCTACATTTTTGACAGCTTATTTACTATAGATTTCTGTTGATTTTATTTCTTAAATTGTAACCATAATTTTTAATTAGTTATTTATAACTTAATTGAAATAATTAATGAAAGACTAAGCAGGGACTTGATATTATTAATTCTTAAGGTGCTTCTGACGTTGTTCATAGCATCAGATGTATGTCATGTCTGGAATCGAGTTTGGGGTGTGACATCTATGTTCTTAGTAGTTGGGTTAGTATTATATGAGTCTTAGCACATATCTATTTGGATCAGATTTGGCTACAGACACCTATGTGTTACTAAAACCTTACATTAGTCAAACTAGATTGTTAAGAGGCATGTGTGTTATTAGTTATATGGGTTAGCCAATAGTTTGTCATGTGGTTATTGAAATAGCTTAGTGATTGTACCTTCATCCATGATCCAACCTGTGCTAGTATGGAAGTTGAGTTAAAGTTAAGGTGATTAAGTTCATGTTGTAGTAGGCTGGTGTGTGTCACTAAAGGTGGTCTAATTTGATCTTGTTTGAACTAGGACATTTATAGTAAGCATCTATTGGTGAATCTGGTAGAATTCATAACATGAAGACTTAATCTTGAGAAATGGCAGAAAGGATTGAAAGTGATTTAATTCTCTCCTTATGGTTTCTACTAATTGTTAATCTAAGTTTGGTGAACTGTTTTATCTCTAGATTTCAAACTAATTTACTTTCATTATTTTACTGCTTAATATTATATTATTTTGCATTATCTATTGTCCTGGACACACTCACTGAGTACCCAGTAATCAAGCATACCATTGTTGTTTTTTAAGGTGTGTCGGATAACGTAGAAGAGCATGTTCGTGATACGCCTACGACTTAGGAGAACCTGCTCTTTCGAGACTATTATTATTCGTGGGGCACCATTCTATCTTTATTTTATTAGTATTAGTCTTCTGTTGCGTCTCAAGTAGACTATATATTTTTATCATCTTAGAGGTTCCATAGACAGATATTGTTTTGTGGGTATTGGTTGTAGTCGTTGTTTGACTCTCATTGGCGTTGCTACATTTTTGACAGCTTATTTACTATAGATTTCTGTTGATTTTATTTCTTAAATTGTAACCATAATTTTTAATTAGTTATTTATAACTTAATTGAAATAATTAATGAAAGACTAAGCAGGGACTTGATATTATTAATTCTTAAGGTGCTTCTGACGTTGTTCATAGCATCAGATGTATATCATGTCTGGAATCGAGTTTGGGGTGTGACATCTATGTTCTTAGTAGTTGGGTTAGTATTATATGAGTCTTAGCACATATCTATTTGGATCAGATTTGGCTACAGACACCTATGTGTTACTAAAACCTTACATTAGTAAAACTAGATTGTTAAGAGGCAAGTGTGTTATTAGTTATATGGGTTAGCCAATAGGTTGTCATGTGTTTATAGAAATATCTTAGTGATCGTACCTTCATCCATGATCCAACGTGTGCTAGTATGGAAGTTGAGTTAAAGTTTAGGTGATTAAGTTCATGTTGTAGTAGGCTGGTATGTGTCACTAAAGGTGGTCTAATTTGATCTTGTTTGAACTAGGACATTTATAGTAAGCATCTATTGGTGAATCTGGTAGAGTTCATAACATGAAGACTTAATCTTGAGAAATGGCAGAAATGATTGAAAGTGATTTAATTCGCTCCTTATGGTTTCTACTAATTGTTTCTCTAAGTTTGGTGAACTGTTTTATCTCTAGATTTCAAACTAATTTACTTTCATTATTTTACTGCTTAATATTATATTATTTTGCATTATCTATTATCCTGGACACACTCACTGAATACCCAGTAATCAAACATACCATTGTTGTTTTTTAAGGTGTGTCCGATAACGTAGAAGAGCATGTTCGTGATACGCCTACGACTTAGGAGAACTTGCTCTTTCAAGACTATTATTATTCGTGGGGCACCATTCTATTTTTATTTTATTAGTATTAGTCTTCGGGTTGCGTCCTGAAGTAGACTATATATTTTTATCATCTTAGAGGTTCCATAGACAGATATTGTTTTGTGGGTATTGGTTGTAGTCGTTGTTTGACTCTCATTGGCTTTGCTACATTTTTGACAAATTTTATTTATTATAGATTTCTGCTGATTTTATTTAATAAATTGTAACCATAATTTTTAATTAGTTATTTATAACTTAATTGAAATAATTAATGAATGACTAAGCAGGGACTTGATATTATTAATTCTTAAGGTGCTTCTGACGTTGTTCATAGCATCAGATGTATGTTATGTCTGGAATCGAGTTTGGGGTGTGACATCTATGTTCTTAGTAGTTGGGTTAGTATTATATGAGTCTTGGCATATATCTATTTGGATCAGATTTGGCTACAGACACCTATGTGTTACTAAAACCTTACATTAGTCAAACTAGATTGTTAAGAGGCATGTGTGTTATTAGTTATATGGGTTAGCCAATAGGTTGTCATGTGTTTATTGAAATAGCTTAGTGATTGTACCTTCATCCATGATCCAACCTGTGCTAGTATGGAAGTTGAGTTAAAGTTAAGGTGATTAAGTTCATGTTGTAGTAGGCTGGTATGTGTCACTAAAGGTGGTCTAATTTGATCTTGTTTGAACTAGGACATTTATAGTAAGCATCTATTGGTGAATCTGGTAGAGTTCATAAAATGAAGACTTAATCTTGAGAAATGGCATAATGGATTGAAAGTGATTTAATTCTCTCCTTATGGTTTCTACTAATTGTTTCTCTAAGTTTGGTGAACTGGTTTATCTCTAGATTTCAAACTAATTTACTGTCATTATTTTACTGCTTAATATTATATTATTTTGCATTATCTATTGTCCTGGACACACTCACTGAGTACCCAGTAATCAAGCATACCATTGTTGTTTTTTAAGGTGTGTCGAATAACGTAGAAGAGCATGTTCGTGATACGCCTACGACTTAGGAGAAATTGCTCTTTCGAGACTAATACTATTCGTGGGGCACCATTCTATCTTTATTTTATTAGTATTAGTCTTCGGTTGCGCCTCAAGTAGACTATATATTTTTATCATCTTAGAAGTTCCATAGACAGATATTGTTTTGTGGGTATTGGTTGTAGTCGTTGTTTGACTCTCATTGGCGTTGCTACATTTTTGACAGCTTACATATTATAGATTTCTGCTGATTTTATTTCATAAACTATAACCATAATTTTTACTTAGTTATTTATAACTTAATTGAAATAATTAATGAAAGACTAAGCAGGGACTTGATATTATTAATTCTTAAGGTGCTTCTGACGTTGTTCGTAGCATCAGATGTATGTTACGTCTGGAATCGAGTTTGGGGTGTGACATCTATGTTCTTAGTAGTTGGGTTAGTATTATAGGAGTCTTAGCATATATCTATTTGGATCAGATTTGGCTACAGACACCTATGTGTTACTAAAACCTTACATTAGTCAAACTAGATTGTTAAGAGGCATGTGTGTTATTAGTTATATGGGTTAGCCAATAGGTTGTCATGTGTTTATTGAAATAGCTTAGTGATTGTACCTTCATCCATGATCCAACTTTGTGCTAGTATGGAAGTTGAGTTGAAGTTGAGGTGATTAAGTTCATGTTGTAGTAGGCTGGTATGTGTCACTAAAGATGGTCTAATTTGATCTTGTTTGAACTAGGACATTTATAGTAAGCATCTATTGGTGAATCTGGTAGAGTTCATAAAATGAAGACTTAATCTTGAGAAATGGCATAATGGATTGAAAGTGATTTAATTCTCTCCTTATGGTTTCTACTAATTGTTTCTCTAAGTTTGGTGAACTGCTTTTATCTCTAGATTTCAAACTAATTTACTTTCATTATTTTATCGCTTAATATTATATTATTTTGCATTATCTATTGTCCTGGACACACTCACCGAGTACCAAAGTAATCAAGCATACCATTGTTGTTTTTTAAGGTGTGTCGAATAACGTAGAAGAGCATGTTCGTGATACGCCTACGACTTAGGAGAAATTGCTCTTTCGAGACTAATACTATTCGTGGGGCACCATTCTATCTTTATTTTATTAGTATTAGTCTTCGGGTTGCGTCCTGAAGTAGACTATATATTTTTATCATCTTAGAAGTTCCATAGACAGATATTGTTTTGTGGGTATTGGTTGTAGTCGTTGTTTGACTCTCATTGGCGTTGCTACATTTTTGACAGCTTACATATTATAGATTTCTGCTGATTTTATTTCATAAACTGTAACCATAATTTTTACTTAGTTATTTATAACTTAATTGAAATAATTAATGAAAGACTAAGCAGGGACTTGATATTATTAATTCTTAAGGTGCTTCTGACGTTGTTCATAGCATCAGATGTATGTTATGTCTGGAATCGAGTTTGGGGTGTGACATCTATGTTCTTAGTAGTTGGGTTAGTATTATATGAGTCTTAGCACATATCTATTTGGATCAGATTTGGCTACAGACACCTATGTGTTACTAAAACCTTACATTAGTCAAACTAGATTGTTAAGAGGCATGTGTGTTATTAGTTATATGGGTTAGCCAATAGGTTGTCATGTGTTTATTGAAATAGCTTAGTGATTGTACCTTCATCCATGATCCAACCTGTGCTAGTATGGAAGTTGAGTTAAAGTTAAGGCGATTAAGTTCATGTTGTAGTAGGCTGGTATGTGTCACTAAAGGTGGTCTAATTTGATCTTGTTTGAACTAGGACATTTATAGTAAGCATCTATTGGTGAATCTGGTAGAGTTCATAAAATGAAGACTTAATCTTGAGAAATGGCATAATGGATTGAAAGTGATTTAATTCTCTCCTTATGGTTTCTACTAATTGTTTCTCTAAGTTTGGTGAACTGCTTTTATCTCTAGATTTCAAACTAATTTACTTTCATTATTTTATCGCTTAATATTATATTATTTTGCATTATCTATTATCTGGACACACTCACCGAGTACCCAAAGTAATCAAGCATACCATTGTTGTTTTTTAAGGTGTGTCGAATAACGTAGAAGAGCATGTTCGTGATACGCCTACCACTTAGCAGAAAGTGCTCTCTCCGGACTAATACTATTCGTGGGGCAGCATTCTATCTTTATTTTATTAGTATTAGTTCTCGGGTTGCGTGCTGAAGTAGACTATATATTTTTATCATCTTAGAAGTTCCATAGACAGATATTGTTTTGTGGGTATTGGTTGTAGTCGTTGTTTGACTCTCATTGGCGTTGCTACATTTTTGACAGCTTACATATTATAGATTTCTGCTGATTTTATTTCATAAACTGTAACCATAATTTTTACTTAGTTATTTATAACTTAATTGAAATAATTAATGAAAGACTAAGCAGGGACTTGATATTATTAATTCTTAAGGTGCTTCTGACGTTGTTCATAGCATCAGATGTATGTTATGTCTGGAATCGAGTTTGGGGTGTGACATCTATGTTCTTAGTAGTTGGGTTAGTATTATATGAGTCTTGGCATATATCTATTTGGATCAGATTTGGCTACAGACACCTATGTGTTACTAAAACCTTACATTAGTCAAACTAGATTGTTAAGAGGCATGTGTGTTATTAGTTATATGGGTTAGCCAATAGGTTGTCATGTGTTTATTGAAATAGCTTAGTGATTGTACCTTCATCCATGATCCGACCTGTGCTAGTATGGAAGTTGAGTTAAAGTTAAGGTGATTAAGTTCATGTTGTAGTAGGCTGGTATGTGTCACTAAAGGTGGTCTAATTTGATCTTGTTTGAACTAGGACATTTATAGTAAGCATCTATTGGTGAATCTGGTAGAGTTCATAAAATGAAGACTTAATCTTGAGAAATGGCATAATGGATTGAAAGTGATTTAATTCTCTCCTTATGGTTTCTACTAATTGTTTCTCTAAGTTTGGTGAACTGTTTTATCTCTAGATTTCAAACTAATTTACTTTCATTATTTTACTGCTTAATATTATATTATTTTGCATTATCTATTATCTGGACACACTCACTGAATACCCAGTAATCAAACATACCATTGTTGTTTTTTAAGGTGTGTCCGATAACGTAGAAGAGCATGTTCGTGATACGCCTACGACTTAGGAGAACTTGCTCTTTCAAGACTATTATTATTCGTGGGGCACCATTCTATTTTTATTTTATTAGTATTAGTCTTCGGGTTGCGTCCTGAAGTAGACTATATATTTTTATCATCTTAGAGGTTCCATAGACAGATATTGTTTTGTGGGTATTGGTTGTAGTCGTTGTTTGACTCTCATTGGCTTTGCTACATTTTTGACAGCTTATTTATTATAGATTTCTGCTGATTTTATTTAATAAATTGTAACCATAATTTTTAATTAGTTATTTATAACTTAATTGAAATAATTAATGAATGACTAAGCAGGGACTTGATATTATTAATTCTTAAGGTGCTTCTGACGTTGTTCATAGCATCAGATGTATGTTATGTCTGGAATCGAGTTTGGGGTGTGACATCTATGTTCTTAGTAGTTGGGTTAGTATTATATGAGTCTTGGCATATATCTATTTGGATCAGATTTGGCTACAGACACCTATGTGTTACTAAAACCTTACATTAGTCAAACTAGATTGTTAAGAGGCATGTGTGTTATTAGTTATATGGGTTAGCCAATAGGTTGTCATGTGTTTATTGAAATAGCTTAGTGATTGTACCTTCATCCATGATCCAACCTGTGCTAGTATGGAAGTTGAGTTAAAGTTAAGGTGATTAAGTTCATGTTGTAGTAAATTTGGTATGTGTCACTAAAGGTGGTCTAATTTGATCTTGTTTGAACTAGGACATTTATAGTAAGCATCTATTGGTGAATCTGGTAGAGTTCATAAAATGAAGACTTAATCTTGAGAAATGGCATAATGGATTGAAAGTGATTTAATTCTCTCCTTATGGTTTCTACTAATTGTTTCTCTAAGTTTGGTGAACTGTTTTATCTCTAGATTTCAAACTAATTTACTTTCATTATTTTACTGCTTAATATTATATTATTTTGCATTATCTATTGTCCTGGACACACTCACTGAGTACCCAGTAATCAAGCATACCATTGTTGTTTTTTAAGGTGTGTCGAATAACGTAGAACAGCATGTTCGTGATACGCCTACGACTTAGGAGAAATTGCTCTTTCGAGACTAATACTATTCGTGGGGCACCATTCTATCTTTATTTTATTAGTATTAGTCTTCGGGTTGCGTCCTGAAGTAGACTATATATTTTTATCATCTTAGAAGTTCCATAGACAGATATTGTTTTGTGGGTATTGGTTGTAGTCGTTGTTTGACTCTCATTGGCGTTGCTACATTTTTGACAGCTTACATATTATAGATTTCTGCTGATTTTATTTCATAAACTGTAACCATAATTTTTACTTAGTTATTTATAACTTAATTGAAATAATTAATGAAAGACCAAGCAGGGACTTGATATTATTAATTCTTAAGGTGCTTCTGACGTTGTTCGTAGCATCAGATGTATGTTACGTCTGGAATCGAGTTTGGGGTGTGACATCTATGTTCTTAGTAGTTGGGTTAGTATTATATGAGTCTTAGCATATATCTATTTGGATCAGATTTGGCTACAGACACCTATGTGTTACTAAAACCTTACATTAGTCAAACTAGATTGTTAAGAGGCATGTGTGTTATTAGTTATATGGGTTAGCCAATAGGTTGTCATGTGTTTATTGAAATAGCTTAGTGATTGTACCTTCATCCATGATCCAACTTTGTGCTAGTATGGAAGTTGAGTTAAAGTTAAGGTGATTAAGTTCATGTTGTAGTAGGCTGGTATGTGTCACTAAAGGTGGTCTAATTTGATCTTGTTTGAACTAGGACATTTATAGTAAGCATCTATTGGTGAATCTGGTAGAGTTCATAAAATGAAGACTTAATCTTGAGAAATGGCATAATGGATTGAAAGTGATTTAATTCTCTCCTTATGGTTTCTACTAATTGTTTCTCTAAGTTTGGTGAACTGTTTTATCTCTAGATTTCAAACTAATTTACTTTCATTATTTTACTGCTTAATATTATATTATTTTGCATTATCTATTGTCCTGGACACACTCACTGAGTACCCAGTAATCAAGCATACCATTGTTGTTTTTTAAGGTGTGTCGAATAACGTAGAAGAGCATGTTCGTGATACGCCTACGACTTAGGAGAAATTGCTCTTTCGAGACTAATACTATTCGTGGGGCACCATTCTATCTTTATTTTATTAGTATTAGTCTTCGGGTTGCGTCTCAAGTAGACTATATATTTTTATCATCTTAGAAGTTCCATAGACAGATATTGTTTTGTGGGTATTGGTTGTAGTCGTTGTTTGACTCTCATTGGCGTTGCTACATTTTTGACAGCTTACATATTATAGATTTCTGCTGATTTTATTTCATAAACTGTAACCATAATTTTTACTTAGTTATTTATAACTTAATTGAAATAATTAATGAAAGACTAAGCAGGGACTTGATATTATTAATTCTTAAGGTGCTTCTGACGTTGTTCGTAGCATCAGATGTATGTTACGTCTGGAATCGAGTTTGGGGTGTGACATCTATGTTCTTAGTAGTTGGGTTAGTATTATATGAGTCTTAGCATATATCTATTTGGATCAGATTTGGCTACAGACACCTATGTGTTACTAAAACCTTACATTAGTCAAACTAGATTGTTAAGAGGCATGTGTGTTATTAGTTATATGGGTTAGCCAATAGGTTGTCATGTGTTTATTGAAATAGCTTAGTGATTGTACCTTCATCCATGATCCAACCTGTGCTAGTATGGAAGTTGAGTTAAAGTTAAGGTGATTAAGTTCATGTTGTAGTAGGCTGGTATGTGTCACTAAAGGTGGTCTAATTTGATCTTGTTTGAACTAGGACATTTATAGTAAGCATCTATTGGTGAATCTGGTAGAGTTCATAAAATGAAGACTTAATCTTGAGAAATGGCATAATGGATTGAAAGTGATTTAATTCTCTCCTTATGGTTTCTACTAATTGTTTCTCTAAGTTTGGTGAACTGTTTTATCTCTAGATTTCAAACTAATTTACTTTCATTATTTTACTGCTTAATATTATATTATTTTGCATTATCTATTATCCTGGACACACTCACTGAATACCCAGTAATCAAACATACCATTGTTGTTTTTTAAGGTGTGTCCGATAACGTAGAAGAGCATGTTCGTGATACGCCTACGACTTAGGAGAACTTGCTCTTTCAAGACTATTATTATTCGTGGGGCACCATTCTATTTTTATTTTATTAGTATTAGTCTTCGGGTTGCGTCCTGAAGTAGACTATATATTTTTATCATCTTAGAGGTTCCATAGACAGATATTGTTTTGTGGGTATTGGTTGTAGTCGTTGTTTGACTCTCATTGGCTTTGCTACATTTTTGACAGCTTATTTATTATAGATTTCTGCTGATTTTATTTAATAAATTGTAACCATAATTTTTAATTAGTTATTTATAACTTAATTGAAATAATTAATGAATGACTAAGCAGGGACTTGATATTATTAATTCTTAAGGTGCTTCTGACGTTGTTCATAGCATCAGATGTATGTTATGTCTGGAATCGAGTTTGGGGTGTGACATCTATGTTCTTAGTAGTTGGGTTAGTATTATATGAGTCTTGGCATATATCTATTTGGATCAGATTTGGCTACAGACACCTATGTGTTACTAAAACCTTACATTAGTCAAACTAGATTGTTAAGAGGCATGTGTGTTATTAGTTATATGGGTTAGCCAATAGGTTGTCATGTGTTTATTGAAATAGCTTAGTGATTGTACCTTCATCCATGATCCAACTTTGTGCTAGTATGGAAGTTGAGTTAAAGTTAAGGTGATTAAGTTCATGTTGTAGTAGGCTGGTATGTGTCACTAAAGGTGGTCTAATTTGATCTTGTTTGAACTAGGACATTTATAGTAAGCATCTATTGGTGAATCTGGTAGAGTTCATAAAATGAAGACTTAATCTTGAGAAATGGCATAATGGATTGAAAGTGATTTAATTCTCTCCTTATGGTTTCTACTAATTGTTTCTCTAAGTTTGGTGAACTGTTTTATCTCTAGATTTCAAACTAATTTACTTTCATTATTTTCTTGCTTAATATTATATTATTTTACATTATCTATTGTCTGGACACACTCACCGAGTACCCAGTAATCAAGCATACGATTGGTGTTTTTTAAGGTGTGTCGAATAACGTAGAAGAGCATGGTCGTGATACGCCTACGACTTAGGAGAAATTGCTCTTTCGTGACTAAGACTATTCGTGCGGCACCATTCTATCGTTATTTGATTAGTATTATCCTTGGGTTGCGTCACAAGTAGACTATATATTTTTATCATCTTAGAAGTTCCATAGACAGATATTGTTTTGTGGGTATTGGTTGTAGTCGTTGTTTGACTCTCATTGGCGTTGCTACATTTTTGACAGCTTACATATTATAGATTTCTGCTGATTTTATTTCATAAACTGTAACCATAATTTTTAATTAGTTATTTATAACTTAATTGAAATAATTAATGAAAGACCAAGCAGGGACTTGATATTATTAATTCTTAAGGTGCTTGGCGTTGTTCGTAGCATCGGATGTATGTTACGCCTGGAATCGAAGTTTGGGGTGTGACATCTATGTTCTTAGTAGTTGGGTTAGTATTATATGAGTCTTAGCATATATCTATTTGGATCAGATTTGGCTACAGACACCTATGTGTTACTAAAACCTTACATTAGTCAAACTAGATTGTTAAGAGGCATGTGTGTTATTAGTTATATGGGTTAGCCAATAGGTTGTCATGTGTTTATTGAAATAGCTTAGTGATTGTACCTTCATCCATGATCCAACTTTGTGCTAGTATGGAAGTTGAGTTAAAGTTAAGGTGATTAAGTTCATGTTGTAGTAATTTGGTATGTGTCACTAAAGGTGGTCTAATTTGATCTTGTTTGAACTAGGACATTTATAGTAAGCATCTATTGGTGAATCTGGTAGAGTTCATAAAATGAAGACTTAATCTTGAGAAATGGCATAATGGATTGAAAGTGATTTAATTCTCTCCTTATGGTTTCTACTAATTGTTTCTCTAAGTTTGGTGAACTGTTTTATCTCTAGATTTCAAACTAATTTACTTTCATTATTTTACTGCTTAATATTATATTATTTTGCATTATCTATTATCCTGGACACACTCACTGAATACCCAGTAATCAAACATACCATTGTTGTTTTTTAAGGTGTGTCCGATAACGTAGAAGAGCATGTTCGTGATACGCCTACGACTTAGGAGAACTTGCTCTTTCAAGACTATTATTATTCGTGGGGCACCATTCTATTTTTATTTTATTAGTATTAGTCTTGGGTTGCGTCTCAAGTAGGCTATATATTTTTATCATCTTAGAGGTTCCATAGACAGATATTGTTTTGTGGGTATTGGTTGTAGTCGTTGTTTGACTCTCATTGGCTTTGCTACATTTTTGACAGCTTATTTATTATAGATTTCTGCTGATTTTATTTAATAAATTGTAACCATAATTTTTAATTAGTTATTTATAACTTAATTGAAATAATTAATGAATGACTAAGCAGGGACTTGATATTATTAATTCTTAAGGTGCTTCTGACGTTGTTCATAGCATCAGATGTATGTTATGTCTGGAATCGAGTTTGGGGTGTGACATCTATGTTCTTAGTAGTTGGGTTAGTATTATATGAGTCTTGGCATATATCTATTTGGATCAGATTTGGCTACAGACACCTATGTGTTACTAAAACCTTACATTAGTCAAACTAGATTGTTAAGAGGCATGTGTGTTATTAGTTATATGGGTTAGCCAATAGGTTGTCATGTGTTTATTGAAATAGCTTAGTGATTGTACCTTCATCCATGATCCAACTTTGTGCTAGTATGGAAGTTGAGTTAAAGTTAAGGTGATTAAGTTCATGTTGTAGTAGGTCTGGTATGTGTCACTAAAGGTGGTCTAATTTGATCTTGTTTGAACTAGGACATTTATAGTAAGCATCTATTGGTGAATCTGGTAGAGTTCATAAAATGAAGACTTAATCTTGAGAAATGGCATAATGGATTGAAAGTGATTTAATTCTCTCCTTATGGTTTCTACTAATTGTTTCTCTAAGTTTGGTGAACTGTTTTATCTCTAGATTTCAAACTAATTTACTTTCATTATTTTATCGCTTAATATTATATTATTTTGCATTATCTATTGTCCTGGACACACTCATGAGTACCCAGAATCAAGCATACCATTGTTGTTTTTAAGGTGTGTCGAATAACGAGAAGAGCATGTTCGTGATACGCCTACGACTTAGGAGAAATTGCTCTTTCGAGACTAATACTATTCGTGGGGCACCATTCTAACTATATTTTATTAGTATTAGTCTTGGGTTGCGTCCTGAAGTAGACTATATATTTTTATCATCTTAGAAGTTCCATAGACAGATATTGTTTTGTGGGTATTGGTTGTAGTCGTTGTTTGACTCTCATTGGCGTTGCTACATTTTTGACAGCTTACATATTATAGATTTCTGCTGATTTTATTTCATAAACTGTAACCATAATTTTTACTTAGTTATTTATAACTTAATTGAAATAATTAATGAAAGACCAAGCAGGGACTTGATATTATTAATTCTTAAGGTGCTTCTGACGTTGTTCGTAGCATCAGATGTATGTTACGTCTGGAATCGAGTTTGGGGTGTGACATCTATGTTCTTAGTAGTTGGGTTAGTATTATATGAGTCTTAGCATATATCTATTTGGATCAGATTTGGCTACAGACACCTATGTGTTACTAAAACCTTACATTAGTCAAACTAGATTGTTAAGAGGCATGTGTGTTATTAGTTATATGGGTTAGCCAATAGGTTGTCATGTGTTTATTGAAATAGCTTAGTGATTGTACCTTCATCCATGATCCAACCTGTGCTAGTATGGAAGTTGAGTTAAAGTTAAGGTGATTAAGTTCATGTTGTAGTAGGCTGGTATGTGTCACTAAAGGTGGTCTAATTTGATCTTGTTTGAACTAGGACATTTATAGTAAGCATCTATTGGTGAATCTGGTAGAGTTCATAAAATGAAGACTTAATCTTGAGAAATGGCATAATGGATTGAAAGTGATTTAATTCTCTCCTTATGGTTTCTACTAATTGTTTCTCTAAGTTTGGTGAACTGTTTTATCTCTAGATTTCAAACTAATTTACTTTCATTATTTTACTGCTTAATATTATATTATTTTGCATTATCTATTGTCCTGGACACACTCACTGAGTACCCAGTAATCAAGCATACCATTGTTGTTTTTTAAGGTGTGTCGAATAACGTAGAAGAGCATGTTCGTGATACGCCTACGACATAGGAGAAATTGCTCTTTCGAGACTAATACTATTCGTGGGGCACCATTCTATCTTTATTTTATTAGTATTAGTCTTCGGGTTGCGTCCTGAAGTAGACTATATATTTTTATCATCTTAGAAGTTCCATAGACAGATATTGTTTTGTGGGTATTGGTTGTAGTCGTTGTTTGACTCTCATTGGCGTTGCTACATTTTTGACAGCTTACATATTATAGATTTCTGCTGATTTTATTTCATAAACTGTAACCATAATTTTTACTTAGTTATTTATAACTTAATTGAAATAATTAATGAAAGACTAAGCAGGGACTTGATATTATTAATTCTTAAGGTGCTTCTGACGTTGTTCGTAGCATCAGATGTATGTTACGTCTGGAATCGAGTTTGGGGTGTGACATCTATGTTCTTAGTAGTTGGGTTAGTATTATATGAGTCTTAGCATATATCTATTTGGATCAGATTTGGCTATGAGACACCTATGTGTTACTAAAACCTTACATTAGTCAAACTAGATTGTTAAGAGGCATGTGTGTTATTAGTTATATGGGTTAGCCAATAGGTTGTCATGTGTTTATTGAAATAGCTTAGTGATTGTACCTTCATCCATGATCCAACTTTGTGCTAGTATGGAAGTTGAGTTAAAGTTAAGGTGATTAAGTTCATGTTGTAGTAGGCTGGTATGTGTCACTAAAGGTGGTCTAATTTGATCTTGTTTGAACTAGGACATTTATAGTAAGCATCTATTGGTGAATCTGGTAGAGTTCATAAAATGAAGACTTAATCTTGAGAAATGGCATAATGGATTGAAAGTGATTTAATTCTCTCCTTATGGTTTCTACTAATTGTTTCTCTAAGTTTGGTGAACTGTTTTATCTCTAGATTTCAAACTAATTTACTTTCATTATTTTACTGCTTAATATTATATTATTTTGCATTATCTATTATCCTGGACACACTCACTGAATACCCAGTAATCAAACATACCATTGTTGTTTTTTAAGGTGTGTCCGATAACGTAGAAGAGCATGTTCGTGATACGCCTACGACTTAGGAGAACTTGCTCTTTCAAGACTATTATTATTCGTGGGGCACCATTCTATTTTTATTTTATTAGTATTAGTCTTCGGGTTGCGTCCTGAAGTAGACTATATATTTTTATCATCTTAGAGGTTCCATAGACAGATATTGTTTTGTGGGTATTGGTTGTAGTCGTTGTTTGACTCTCATTGGCTTTGCTACATTTTTGACAGCTTATTTATTATAGATTTCTGCTGATTTTATTTAATAAATTGTAACCATAATTTTTAATTAGTTATTTATAACTTAATTGAAATAATTAATGAATGACTAAGCAGGGACTTGATATTATTAATTCTTAAGGTGCTTCTGACGTTGTTCATAGCATCAGATGTATGTTATGTCTGGAATCGAGTTTGGGGTGTGACATCTATGTTCTTAGTAGTTGGGTTAGTATTATATGAGTCTTGGCATATATCTATTTGGATCGATTTGGCTGAGACACCTATGTGTTACTAAAACCTTACATTAGTCAAACTAGATTGTTAAGAGGCATGTGTGTTATTAGTTATATGGGTTAGCCAATAGGTTGTCATGTGTTTATTGAAATAGCTTAGTGATTGTACCTTCATCCATGATCCAACTTTGTGCTAGTATGGAAGTTGAGTTAAAGTTAAGGTGATTAAGTTCATGTTGTAGTAGGCTGGTATGTGTCACTAAAGGTGGTCTAATTTGATCTTGTTTGAACTAGGACATTTATAGTAAGTATCTATTGGTGAATCTGGTAGAGTTCATAAAATGAAGACTTAATCTTGAGAAATGGCATAATGGATTGAAAGTGATTTAATTATCTCCTTATGGTTTCTACTAATTGTTTCTCTAAGTTTGGTGAACTGTTTTATCTCTAGATTTCAAACTAATTTACTTTCATTATTTTACTGCTTAATATTATATTATTTTGCATTATCTATTATCCTGGACACACTCACTGAGTACCCAGTAATCAAGCATACCATTGTTGTTTTTTAAGGTGTGTCGAATAACGTAGAAGAGCATGTTCGTGATACGCCTACGACTTAGGAGAAATTGCTCTTTCGAGACTAATACTATTCGTGGGGCACCATTCTATCTTTATTTTATTAGTATTAGTCTTCGGGTTGCGTCCTGAAGTAGACTATATATTTTTATCATCTTAGAAGTTCCATAGACAGATATTGTTTTGTGGGTATTGGTTGTAGTCGTTGTTTGACTCTCATTGGCGTTGCTACATTTTTGACAGCTTACATATTATAGATTTCTGCTGATTTTATTTCATAAACTGTAACCATAATTTTTACTTAGTTATTTATAACTTAATTGAAATAATTAATGAAAGACTAAGCAGGGACTTGATATTATTAATTCTTAAGGTGCTTCTGACGTTGTTCATAGCATCAGATGTATGTTATGTCTGGAATCGAGTTTGGGGTGTGACATATATGTTCTTAGTAGTTGGGTTAGTATTATATGAGTCTTAGCACATATCTATTTGGATCAGATTTGGCTACAGACACCTATGTGTTACTAAAACCTTACATTAGTCAAACTAGATTGTTAAGAGGCAAGTGTGTTATTAGTTATATGGGTTAGCCAATAGGTTGTCATGTGTTTATTGAAATAGCTTAGTGATCGTACCTTCATCCATGATCCAACTTGTGCTAGTATTGAAGTTGAGTTAAAGTTTAGGTGATTAAGTTCATGTTGTAGTAGGCTGGTATGTGTCACTAAAGGTGGTCTAATTTGATCTTGTTTGAACTAGGACATTTATAGTAAGCATCTATTGGTGAATCTGGTAGAGTTCATAACATGAAGACTTAATCTTGAGAAATGGCAGAAAGGATTGAAAGTGATTTAATTCTCTCCTTATGGTTTCTACTAATTGTTTCTCTAAGTTTGGTGAACTGTTTTATCTATAGATTTCAAACTAATTTACTTTCATTATTTTACTGCTTAATATTATATTATTTTGCATTATCTAGTATTCTGGGCACACTCATTTGAATACCCAAAGAATCAAACATACCATTGTTGTTTTTTAAGGTGTGTCCGATAACGTAGAAGAGCATGTTCGTGATACGCCTACGACTTAGGAGAACTTGCTCTTTCGAGACTATTATTATTCGTGGGGCACGATTCTATTTTTATTTTATTAGTATTAGTCTTCGGGTTGCGTCCTGAAGTAGACTATATATTTTTATCATCTTAGAGGTTCCATAGACAGATATTATTTTGTGGGTATTGGTTGTAGTCGTTGTTTGACTCTCATTGGATTTGCTACATTTTTGACAGCTTATTTATTATAGATTTCTGCTGATTTTATTTAATAAATTGTAACCATAATTTTTAATTAGTTATTTATAACTTAATTGAAATAATTAATGAAAGACTAAGTAGGGACTTGATATTATTAATTCTTAAGGTGCTTCTGACGTTGTTCGTAGCATCAGATGTATGTTACGTCTGGAATCGAGTTTGGGGTGTGACATCTATGTTCTTAGTAGTTGGGTTAGTATTATATGAGTCTTAGCATATATCTATTTGGATCAGATTTGGCTACAGACACCTATGTGTTACTAAAATCTTAAATTAGTCAAACTAGATTGTTAAGAGGCATGTGTGTTATTAGTTATATGGGTTAGCCAATAGGTTGTCATGTGTTTATTGAAATAGCTTAGTGATTGTACCTTCATCCATGATCCAACCTGTGCTAGTATGGAAGTTGAGTTAAAGTTAAGGTGATTAAGTTCATGTTGTAGTAGGCTGGTATGTGTCACTAAAGGTGGTCTAATTTGATCTTGTTTGAACTAGGACATTTATAGTAAGCATCTATTGGTGAATCTGGTAGAGTTCATAACATGAAGACTTAATCTTGAGAAATGGCAGAAAGGATTGAAAGTGATTTAATTCTCTCCTTATGGTTTCTACTAATTGTTTCTCTAAGTTTGGTGAACTGTTTTATCTATAGATTTCAAACTAATTTACTTTCATTATTTTACTGCTTAATATTATATTATTTTGCATTATCTATTATCCTGGACACACTCACTGAATACCCAGTAATCAAACATACCATTGTTGTTTTTTAAGGTGTGTCCGATAACGTAGAAGAGCATGTTCGTGATACGCCTACGACTTAGGAGAACTTGCTCTTTCGAGACTATTATTATTCGTGGGGCACGATTCTATTTTTATTTTATTAGTATTAGTCTTCGGGTTGCGTCCTGAAGTAGACTATATATTTTTATCATCTTAGAGGTTCCATAGACAGATATTATTTTGTGGGTATTGGTTGTAGTCGTTGTTTGACTCTCATTGGATTTGCTACATTTTTGACAGCTTATTTATTATAGATTTCTGCTGATTTTATTTAATAAATTGTAACCATAATTTTTAATTAGTTATTTATAACTTAATTGAAATAATTAATGAAAGACTAAGCAGGGACTTGATATTATTAATTCTTAAGGTGCTTCTGACGTTGTTCGTAGCATCAGATGTATGTTACGTCTGGAATCGAGTTTGGGGTTTGACATCTATGTTCTTAGTAGTTGGGTTAGTATTATATGAGTCTTAGCACATATCTATTAGGATCAGATTTGGCTGCAGACACCTATGTGTTACTAAAACCTTACATTAGTCAAACTAGATTGTTAAGAGGCATGTGTGTTATTAGTTATATGGGTTAGCCAATAGGTTGTCATGTGTTTATTGAAATAGCTTAGTGATTGTACCTTCATCCATGATCCAACCTGTGCTAGTATGGAAGTTGAGTTAAAGTTAAGGTGATTAAGTTCATGTTGTAGTAGGCTGGTATGTGTCACTAAAGGTGGTCTAATTTGATCTTGTTTGAACTAGGACATTTATAGTAAGTATCTATTGGTGAATCTGGTAGAGTTCATAAAATGAAGACTTAATCTTGAGAAATGGCATAATGGATTGAAAGTGATTTAATTCTCTCCTTATGGTTTCTACTAATTGTTTCTCTAAGTTTGGTGAACTGTTTTATCTCTAGATTTCAAACTAATTTACTTTCATTATTTTACTGCTTAATATTATTTTATTTTGCATTATCTATTATCCTGGACACACTCACTGAGTACCCAGTAATCAAGCATACCATTGTTGTTTTTTAAGGTGTGTCGAATAACGTAGAAGAGCATGTTCGTGATACGCCTACGACTTAGGAGAAATTGCTCTTTCGAGACTAATACTATTCGTGGGGCACCATTCTATCTTTATTTTATTAGTATTAGTCTTCGGGTTGCGTCCTGAAGTAGACTATATATTTTTATCATCTTAGACGTTCCATAGACAGATATTGTTTTGTGGGTATTGGTTGTAGTCGTTGTTTGACTCTCATTGGCGTTGCTACATTTTTGACAGCTTACATATTATAGATTTCTGCTGATTTTATTTCATAAACTGTAACCATAATTTTTACTTAGTTATTTATAACTTAATTGAAATAATTAATGAAAGACTAAGCAGGGACTTGATATTATTAATTCTTAAGGTGCTTCTGACGTTGTTCGTAGCATCAGATGTATGTTACGTCTGGAATCGAGTTTGGGGTTTGACATCTATGTTCTTAGTAGTTGGGTTAGTATTATATGAGTCTTAGCATATATCTATTTGGATCAGATTTGGCTACAGACACCTATGTGTTACTAAAATCTTAAATTAGTCAAACTAGATTGTTAAGAGGCATGTGTGTTATTAGTTATATGGGTTAGCCAATAGGTTGTCATGTGTTTATTGAAATAGCTTAGTGATTTACCTTCATCCATGATCCAACCTGTGCTAGTATGGAAGTTGAGTTAAAGTTAAGGCGATTAAGTTCATGTTGTAGTAGGCTGGTATGTGTCACTAAAGGTGGTCTAATTTGATCTTGTTTGAACTAGGACATTTATAGTAAGCATCTATTGGTGAATCTGGTAGAGTTCATAAAATGAAGACTTAATCTTGAGAAATGGCATAATGGATTGAAAGTGATTTAATTCTCTCCTTATGGTTTCTACTAATTGTTTCTCTAAGTTTGGTGAACTGTTTTATCTCTAGATTTCAAACTAATTTACTTTCATTATTTTACTGCTTAATATTATATTATTTTGCATTATCTATTATCCTGGACACACTCACTGAATACCCAGTAATCAAACATACCATTGTTGTTTTTTAAGGTGTGTCCGATAACGTAGAAGAGCATGTTCGTGATACGCCTACGACTTAGGAGAACTTGCTCTTTCGAGACTATTATTATTCGTGGGGCACCATTCTATTTTTATTTTATTAGTATTAGTCTTCGGGTTGCGTCCTGAAGTAGACTATATATTTTTATCATCTTAGAGGTCCCATAGACAGATATTGGTTTGTGGGTATTGGTTGTAGTCGTTGTTTGACTCTCATTGGTGTTGCTACATTTTTGACAGCTTATTTATTATAGATTTCTGTTGATTTTATTTCATAAATTGTAACCATAATTTTAAATTAGTTATTTATAACTTAATTGAAATAATTAATGAAAGACTAAGCAGGGACTTGATATTATTAATTCTTAAGGTGCTTCTGACGTTGTTCATAGCATCAGATGTATGTTATGTCTGGAATCGAGTTTGGGGTGTGACATATATGTTCTTAGTAGTTGGGTTAGTATTATATGAGTCTTAGCACATATCTATTTGGATCAGATTTGGCTACAGACACCTATGTGTTACTAAAACCTTACATTAGTCAAACTAGATTGTTAAGAGGCAAGTGTGTTATTAGTTATATGGGTTAGCCAATAGGTTGTCATGTGTTTATTGAAATAGCTTAGTGATCGTACCTTCATCCATGATCCAACTTGTGCTAGTATTGAAGTTGAGTTAAAGTTTAGGTGATTAAGTTCATGTTGTAGTAGGCTGGTATGTGTCACTAAAGGTGGTCTAATTTGATCTTGTTTGAACTAGGACATTTATAGTAAGCATCTATTGGTGAATCTGGTAGAGTTCATAACATGAAGACTTAATCTTGAGAAATGGCAGAAAGGATTGAAAGTGATTTAATTCTCTCCTTATGGTTTCTACTAATTGTTTCTCTAAGTTTGGTGAACTGTTTTATCTATAGATTTCAAACTAATTTACTTTCATTATTTTACTGCTTAATATTATATTATTTTGCATTATCTATTATCCTGGACACACTCACTGAATACCCAGTAATCAAACATACCATTGTTGTTTTTTAAGGTGTGTCCGATAACGTAGAAGAGCATGTTCGTGATACGCCTACGACTTAGGAGAACTTTCTCTTTCGAGACTATTATTATTCGTGGGGCACGATTCTATTTTTATTTTATTAGTATTAGTCTTCGGGTTGCGTCCTGAAGTAGACTATATATTTTTATCATCTTAGAGGTTCCATAGACAGATATTATTTTGTGGGTATTGGTTGTAGTCGTTGTTTGACTGTCATTGGATTTGCTACATTTTTGACAGCTTATTTATTATAGATTTCTGCTGATTTTATTTAATAAATTGTAACCATAATTTTTAATTAGTTATTTATAACTTAATTGAAATAATTAATGAAAGACTAAGTAGGGACTTGATATTATTAATTCTTAAGGTGCTTCTGACGTTGTTCATAGCATCAGATGTATGTTATGTCTGGAATCGAGTTTGGGGTGTGACATCTATGTTCTTAGTAGTTGGGTTAGTATTATATGAGTCTTAGCACATATCTATTTGGATCAGATTTGGCTACAGACACCTATGTGTTACTAAAACCTTACATTAGTCAAACTTGATTGTTAAGAGGCATGTGTGTTATTAGTTATATGGGTTAGCCAATAGGTTGTCATGTGTTTATTGAAATAGCTTAGTGATTGTACCTTCATCCATGATCCAACCTGTGCTAGTATGGAAGTTGAGTTAAAGTTAAGGTGATTAAGTTCATGTTGTAGTAGGCTGGTATGTGTCACTAAAGGTGGTCTAATTTGATCTTGTTTGAACTAGGACATTTATAGTAAGCATCTATTGGTGAATCTGGTAGAGTTCATAAAATGAAGACTTAATCTTGAGAAATGGCATAATGGATTGAAAGTGATTTAATTCTCTCCTTATGGTTTCTACTAATTGTTTCTCTAAGTTTGGTGAACTGTTTTATCTCTAGATTTCAAACTAATTTACTTTCATTATTTTACTGCTTAATATTATATTATTTTGCATTATCTATTGTCCTGGACACACTCACTGAGTACCCAGTAATCAAGCATACCATTGTTGTTTTTTAAGGTGTCGGATAACGTAGAAGAGCATGTTCGTGATACGCCTACGACTTAGGAGAAATTGCTCTTTCGAGACTAATACTATTCGTGGGGCACCATTCTATCTTTATTTTATTAGTATTAGTCTTCGGGTTGAGTGCTGAAGTAGACTATATATTTTTATCATCTTAGAGGTTCCATAGACAGATATTGTTTTGTGGGTATTGGTTGTAGTCGTTGTTTGACTCTCATTGGCGTTGCTACATTTTTGACAGCTTATTTATTATAGATTTCTGCTGATTTTATTTCATAAATTGTAACCTTAATTTTTACTTAGTTATTTATAACTTAATTGAAATAATTAATGAAAGACTAAGCAGGGACTTGATATTATTAATTCTTAAGGTGCTTCTGACGTTGTTCGTAGCATCAGATGTATGTTACGTCTGGAATCGAGTTTGGGGTTTGACATCTATGTTCTTAGTAGTTGGGTTAGTATTATATGAGTCTTAGCACATATCTATTAGGATCAGATTTGGCTGCAGACACCTATGTGTTACTAAAACCTTACATTAGTCAAACTAGATTGTTAAGAGGCATGTGTGTTATTAGTTATATGGGTTAGCCAATAGGTTGTCATGTGTTTATTGAAATAGCTTAGTGATTGTACCTTCATCCATGATCCAACCTGTGCTAGTATGGAAGTTGAGTTAAAGTTAAGGCGATTAAGTTCATGTTGTAGTAGGCTGGTATGTGTCACTAAAGGTGGTCTAATTTGATCTTGTTTGAACTAGGACATTTATAGTAAGCATCTATTGGTGAATGTGGTAGAGTTCATAACATGAAGACTTAATCTTGAGAAATGGCAGAAAGGATTGAAAGTGATTTAATTCTCTCCTTATGGTTTCTACTAATTGTTTCTCTAAGTTTGGTGAACTGTTTTATCTCTAGATTTCAAACTAATTTACTTTCATTATTTTATTGCTTAATATTATATTATTTTGCATTATCTATTGTCCTGGACACACTCACTGAGTACCCAGTAATCAAACATACCATTGTTGTTTTTTAAGGTGTGTCGGATAACGTAGAAGAGCATGTTCGTGATACGCCTACGACTTAGGAGAACTTGCTCTTTCGAGACTATTATTATTTGTAGGGCACCATTCTATCTTTATTTTATTAGTATTAGTCTTCGGGTTGCGTCCTGAAGTAGACTATATATTTTTATCATCTTAGAGGTTCCATAGACAGATATTGTTTTGTGGGTATTGGTTGTAGTCGTTGTTTGACTCTCATTGGCGTTGCTACATTTTTGACAGCTTATTTATTATAGATTTCAGCTGATTTTATTTCATAAATTGTAACCATAATTTTTACTTAGTTATTTATAACTTAATTGAAATAATTAATGAAAGACTAAGCTGGGACTTGTTATTATTAATTCTTAAGGTGCTTCTGACGTTGTTCGTAGCATCAGATGTATGTTACGTCTGGAATCGAGTTTGGGGTGTGACATCTATGTTCTTAGTAGTTGGGTTAGTGTTATATGAGTCTTAGCACATACCTATTTGGATCAGATTTGGCTACAGACACCTATGTGTTACTAAAACTTTACATTAGTCAAACTAGATTGTTAAGAGGCATGTGTGTTATTAGTTATATGGGTTAGCCAATAGGTTTTCATGTGTTTATTGAAATATCTTAGTGATTGTACCTTCATCCATGATCCAACCTGTGCTAGTATGGAAGTTGAGTTAAAGTTAAGGTGATTAAGTTCATGTTGTAGTAGGCTGGTATGTGTCACTAAAGGTGGTCTAATTTGATCTTGTTTGAACTAGGACATTTATAGTAAGCATCTATTGGTGAATGTGGTAGAGTTCATAACATGAAGACTTAATCTTGAGAAATGGCATAATGGATTGAAAGTGATTTAATTCTCTCCTTATGGTTTCTACTAATTGTTTCTCTAAGTTTGGTGAACTGTTTTATCTCTAGATTTCAAACTAATTTACTTTCTTTATTTTACTGCCTAATATTATATTATTTTGCATTATCTATTGTCCTGGACACACTCACTGAGTACCAAGTAATCAAGCATACCATTGTTGTTTTTTAAGGTGTGTCGGATAATGTAGAAGAGCATGTTCGTGATACGCCTACGACTTAGTAGAACTTGCTCTTTCGAGACTATTATTATTCGTGGGGCACCATTCTATCTTTATTTTATTAGTATTAGTCTTCGGGTTGCGTCCTGAAGTAGACTATATATTTTTATCATCTTAGAGGTTACATAGACAGATATTGTTTTGTGGGTATTGGTTGTAGTCGTTGTTTGACTCTCATTGGCGTTGCTACATTTTTTACAGCTTATTTATTATAGATTTCTGCTGATTTTATTTCATAAATTGTAACCATAATTTTTACTTAGTTATTTATAACTTAATTGAAATAATTAATGAAAGACTAAGCAGGGACATGATATTATTAATTCTTAAGGTGCTTCTGACGTTGTTCGTAGCATCAGATGTATGTTACGTCTGGAATCGAGTTTGGGGTGTGACATCTATGTTCATAGTAGTTGGGTTAGTGTTATATGAGTCTTAGCACATACCTATTTGGATCAGATTTGGGTACAGACACCTATGTGTTACTAAAACCTTACATTAGTCAAACTAGATTGTTAAGAGGCATGTGTGTTATTACTTATATGGGTTAGCCAATAGGTTGTCATGTGTTTATTGAAATAGCTTAGTGATTTACCTTCATCCATGATCCAACCTGTGCTAGTATGGAAGTTGAGTTAAAGTTAAGGTGATTAAGTTCATGTTGTAGTAGGCTGGTATGTGTCACTAAAGGTGGTCTAATTTGATCTTGTTTGAACTAGGACATTTATAGTAAGCTTCTATTGGTGAATCTGGTAGAGTTCATAAAATGAAGACTTAATCTTGAGAAATGGCATAATGGATTGAAAGTTATTTAATTCTCTCCATATGGTTTCTACTATTTGTTTCTCTAAGTTTGGTGAATTGTTTTATCTCTAGATTTCAAACTAATTTACTTTCATTATTTTACTGCTTAATATTATATTATTTTGTATTATCTATTGTCCTGGACACACTCACTGAGTACCCAGTAATCAAGCATACCATTGTTGTTTTTTAAGGTGTGTCGGATAACGTAGAAGAGCATGTTCGTGATACGCCTACGACTTAGGAAAACTTGCTCTTTCGAGACTATTATTATTCGTGGGGCACCATTCTATCTTTATTTTATTAGTATTAGTCTTCGGGTTGCGTCCTGAAGTAGACTATATATTTTTATCATCTTAGAGGTTACATAGACAGATATTGTTTTGTGGGTATTGGTTGTAGTCGTTGTTTGACTCTCATTGGCGTTGCTACATTTTTTACAGCTTATTTATTATAGATTTCTGCTGATTTTATTTCATAAATTGTAACCATAATTTTTACTTAGTTATTTATAACTTAATTGAAATAATTAATGAAAGACTAAGCAGGGACTTGATATTATTAATTCTTAAGGTGCTTCTGACGTTGTTCGTAGCATCAGATGTATGTTACGTCTGGAATCGAGTTTGGGGTGTGACATCTATGTTCATAGTAGTTGGGTTAGTGTTATATGAGTCTTAGCACATACCTATTTGGATCAGATTTGGGTACAGACACCTATGTGTTACTAAAACCTTACATTAGTCAAACTAGATTGTTAAGAGGCATGTGTGTTATTACTTATATGGGTTAGACAATAGGTTGTCATGTGTTTATTGAAATAGCTTAGTGATTTACCTTCATCCATGATCCAACCTGTGCTAGTATGGAAGTTGAGTTAAAGTTAAGGCGATTAAGTTCATGTTGTAGTAGGCTGGTATGTGTCACTAAAGGTGGTCTAATTTGATCTTGTTTGAACTAGGACATTTATAGTAAGCATCTATTGGTGAATGTGGTAGAGTTCATAACATGAAGATTTAATCTTGAGAAATGGCATAATGGATTGAAAGTGATTTAATTCTCTCCTTATGGTTTCTACTAATTGTTTCTCTAAGTTTGGTGAACTGTTTTATCTCTAGATTTCAAACTAATTTACTTTCATTATTTTACTGCTTAATATTATATTATTTTGCATTATCTATTGTCCTGGACACACTCACTGAGTACCCAGTAATCAAGCATACCATTGTTGTTTTTTAAGGTGTGTCGGATAACGTAGAAGAGCATGTTCGTGATACGCCTACGACTTAGGAGAACTTGCTCTTTCGAGACTATTATTATTCGTGGGGCACCATTCTATCTTTATTTTATTAGTATTAGTCTTCGGGTTGCGTCCTGAAGTAGACTATATATTTTTATCATCTTAGAGGTTCCATAGACAGATATTGTTTTGTGGGTATTGGTTGTAGTCGTTGTTTGACTCTCATTGGCGTTGCTACATTTTTGACAGCTTATTTATTATAGATTTCTGCTGATTTTATTTCATAAATTGTAACCATAATTTTTACTTAGTTATTTATAACTTAATTGAAATAATTAATGAATGACTAAGCAGGGACTTGATATTATTAATTCTTAAGGTGCTTCTGACGTTGTTCGTAGCATCAGATGTATGTTACGTCTGGAATCGAGTTTGGGGTGTGACATCTATGTTCTTAGTAGTTGGGTTAGTATTATATGAGTCTTAGCACATACCTATTTGGATCACATTTTGCTACAGACACCTATGTGTTACTAAAACCTTACATTAGTCAAACTAGATTGTTAAGAGGCATGTGTGTTATTAGTTATATGGGTTAGCCAATAGGTTGTCATGTGTTTATTGAAATAGCTTAGTGATTGTACCTTCATCCATGATCCAACCTGTGCTAGTATGGAAGTTGAGTTAAAGTTAAGGTGATTAAGTTCATGTTGTAGTAGGCTGGTATGTGTCACTAAAGGTGGTCTAATTTGATCTTGTTTGAACTAGGACATTTATAGTAAGCTTCTATTGGTGAATCTGGTAGAGTTCATAAAATGAAGACTTAATCTTGAGAAATGGCATAATGGATTGAAAGTTATTTAATTCTCTCCTTATGGTTTCTACTATTTGTTTCTCTAAGTTTGGTGAATTGTTTTATCTCTAGATTTCAAACTAATTTACTTTCATTATTTTACTGCTTAATATTATATTATTTTGTATTATCTATTGTCCTGGACACACTCACTGAGTACCCAGTAATCAAGCATACCATTGTTATTTTTTAAGGTGTGTCGGATAACGTAGAAGAGCATGTTCGTGATACGCCTACGACTTAGGAGAACTTGCTCTTTCGAGACTATTATTATTCGTGGGGCACCATTCTATCTTTATTTTATTAGTATTAGTCTTCGGGTTGCGTCCTGAAGTAGACTATATATTTTTATCATCTTACAGGTTCCATAGACAGATATTGTTTTGTGGGTATTGGTTGTAGTCGTTGTTTGACTCTCATTGGCGTTGCTACATTTTTGACAGCTTACATATTATAGATTTCTGCTGATTTTATTTCATAAATTGTAACCATAATTTTTACTTAGTTATTTATAACTTAATTGAAATAATTAATGAAAGACTAAGCAGGGACTTGATATTATTAATTCTTAAGGTGCTTCTGACGTTGTTCATAGCATCAGATGTATGTTACGTCTGGAATCGAGTTTGGGGTGTGACATCTATGTTCTTAGTAGTTGGGTTAGTATTATATGAGTCTTAGCACATACCTATTTGGATCAGATTTGGCTACAGACACCTATGTGTTACTAAAACCTTACATTAGTCAAACTAGATTGTTAAGAGGCATGTGTGTTATTAGTTATATGGGTTAGCCAATAGGTTGTCGTGTGTTTATTGAAATAGCTTAGTGATTGTACCTTCATCCATGATCCAACCTGTGCTAGTATGGAAGTTGAGTTAAAGTTAAGGCGATTAAGTTCATGTTGTAGTAGGCTGGTATGTGTCACTAAAGGTGGTCTAATTTGATCTTGTTTGAACTAGGACATTTATAGTAAGCTTCTATTGGTGAATCTGGTAGAGTTCATAACATGAAGATTTAATCTTGAGAAATGGCATAATGGATTGAAAGTGATTTAATTCTCTCCTTATGGTTTCTACTAATTGTTTCTCTAAGTTTGGTGAATTGTTTTATCTCTAGATTTCAAACTAATTTACTTTCATTATTTTACTGCTTAATATTATATTATTTTGTATTATCTATTGTCCTGGACACACTCACTGAGTACCCAGTAATCAAGCATACCATTGTTGTTTTTTAAGGTGTGTCGGATAACGTAGAAGAGCATGTTCGTGATACGCCTACGACTTAGGAGAACTTGCTCTTTCGAGACTATTATTATTCGTGGGGCACCATTCTATCTTTATTTTATTAGTATTAGTCTTCGGGTTGCGTCTGAAGTAGACTATATATTTTTATCATCTTAGAGGTTCCATAGACAGATATTGTTTTGTGGGTATTGGTTGTAGTCGTTGTTTGACTCTCATTGGCGTTGCTACATTTTTGACAAATTTTATTTATTATAGATTTCACTGATTTTATTTCATAAATTGTAACCATAATTTTTACTTAGTTATTTATAACTTAATTGAAATAATTAATGAATGACTAAGCGAGGACTTGATATTATTAATTCTTAAGGTGCTTGACGTTGTTCGTAGCATCAGATGTATGTTACGTCTGGAATCGAGTTTGGGGTGTGACATCTATGTTCTTAGTAGTTGGGTTAGTATTATATGAGTCTTAGCACATACCTATTTGGATCACATTTTGCTACAGACACCTATGTGTTACTAAAACCTTACATTAGTCAAACTAGATTGTTAAGAGGCATGTGTGTTATTAGTTATATGGGTTAGCCAATAGGTTGTCGTGTGTTTATTGAAATAGCTTAGTGATTGTACCTTCATCCATGATCCAACCTGTGCTAGTATGGAAGTTGAGTTAAAGTTAAGGCGATTAAGTTCATGTTGTAGTAGGCTGGTATGTGTCACTAAAGGTGGTCTAATTTGATCTTGTTTGAACTAGGACATTTATAGTAAGCTTCTATTGGTGAATCTGGTAGAGTTCATAACATGAAGATTTAATCTTGAGAAATGGCATAATGGATTGAAAGTGATTTAATTCTCTCCTTATGGTTTCTACTAATTGTTTCTCTAAGTTTGGTGAATTGTTTTATCTCTAGATTTCAAACTAATTTACTTTCATTATTTTACTGCTTAATATTATATTATTTTGTATTATCTATTGTCCTGGACACACTCACTGAGTACCCAGTAATCAAGCATACCATTGTTGTTTTTTAAGGTGTGTCGGATAACGTAGAAGAGCATGTTCGTGATACGCCTACGACTTAGGAGAACTTGCTCTTTCGAGACTATTATTATTCGTGGGGCACCATTCTATCTTTATTTTATTAGTATTAGTCTTCGGGTTGCGTCCTGAAGTAGACTATATATTTTTATCATCTTAGAGGTTCCATAGACAGATATTGTTTTGTGGGTATTGGTTGTAGTCGTTGTTTGACTCTCATTGGCGTTGCTACATTTTTGACAGCTTATTTATTATAGATTTCTGCTGATTTTATTTCATAAATTGTAACCATAATTTTTACTTAGTTATTTATAACTTAATTGAAATAATTAATGAATGACTAAGCAGGGACTTGATATTATTAATTCTTAAGGTGCTTCTGACGTTGTTCGTAGCATCAGATGTATGTTACGTCTGGAATCGAGTTTGGGGTGTGACATCTATGTTCTTAGTAGTTGGGTTAGTATTATATGAGTCTTAGCACATACCTATTTGGATCACATTTTGCTACAGACACCTATGTGTTACTAAAACCTTACATTAGTCAAACTAGATTGTTAAGAGGCATGTGTGTTATTAGTTATATGGGTTAGCCAATAGGTTGTCATGTGTTTATTGAAATAGCTTAGTGATTGTACCTTCATCCATGATCCAACCTGTGCTAGTATGGAAGTTGAGTTAAAGTTAAGGTGATTAAGTTCATGTTGTAGTAGGCTGGTATGTGTCACTAAAGGTGGTCTAATTTGATCTTGTTTGAACTAGGACATTTATAGTAAGCTTCTATTGGTGAATCTGGTAGAGTTCATAAAATGAAGACTTAATCTTGAGAAATGGCATAATGGATTGAAAGTTATTTAATTCTCTCCTTATGGTTTCTACTATTTGTTTCTCTAAGTTTGGTGAATTGTTTTATCTCTAGATTTCAAACTAATTTACTTTCATTATTTTACTGCTTAATATTATATTATTTTGTATTATCTATTGGCCTGTACACACTCCCTGAGGACCCAAGTAATCAAGCATACCATTGTTATTTTTTAAGGTGTGTCGGATAACGTAGAAGAGCATGTTCGTGATACGCCTACGACTTAGGAGAACTTGCTCTTTCGAGACTATTATTATTCGTGGGGCACCATTCTATCTTTATTTTATTAGTATTAGTCTTCGGGTTGCGTCCTGAAGTAGACTATATATTTTTATCATCTTACAGGTTCCATAGACAGATATTGTTTTGTGGGTATTGGTTGTAGTCGTTGTTTGACTCTCATTGGGGTTGCTACATTTTTGTGACTTACATATTATAGATTTCGCTGATTTTATTTCATAAATTGTAACCATAATTTTTACTTAGTTATTTATAACTTAATTGAAATAATTAATGAAAGACTAAGCAGGGACTTGATATTATTAATTCTTAAGGTGCTTCTGACGTTGTTCATAGCATCAGATGTATGTTACGTCTGGAATCGAGTTTGGGGTGTGACATCTATGTTCTTAGTAGTTGGGTTAGTATTATATGAGTCTTAGCACATACCTATTTGGATCAGATTTGGCTACAGACACCTATGTGTTACTAAAACCTTACATTAGTCAAACTAGATTGTTAAGAGGCATGTGTGTTATTAGTTATATGGGTTAGCCAATAGGTTGTCGTGTGTTTATTGAAATAGCTTAGTGATTGTACCTTCATCCATGATCCAACCTGTGCTAGTATGGAAGTTGAGTTAAAGTTAAGGCGATTAAGTTCATGTTGTAGTAGGCTGGTATGTGTCACTAAAGGTGGTCTAATTTGATCTTGTTTGAACTAGGACATTTATAGTAAGCTTCTATTGGTGAATCTGGTAGAGTTCATAAAATGAAGACTTAATCTTGAGAAATGGCATAATGGATTGAAAGTTATTTAATTCTCTCCTTATGGTTTCTACTATTTGTTTCTCTAAGTTTGGTGAATTGTTTTATCTCTAGATTTCAAACTAATTTACTTTCATTATTTTACTGCTTAATATTATATTATTTTGTATTATCTATTGTCCTGGACACACTCACTGAGTACCCAGTAATCAAGCATACCATTGTTGTTTTTTAAGGTGTGTCGGATAACGTAGAAGAGCATGTTCGTGATACGCCTAAGACTTAGGAGAACTTTCTCTTTCGAGACTATTATTATTCGTGGGGCACCATTCTATCTTTATTTTATTAGTATTAGTCTTCGGGTTGCGTCCTGAAGTAGACTATATATTTTTATCATCTTAGAGGTTCCATAGACATATATTGTTTTGTGGGTATTGGTTGTAGTCGTTGTTTGACTCTCATTGGCGTTGCTACATTTTTTACAGCTTACATATTATAGATTTCTGCTGATTTTATTTCATAAATTGTAACCATAATTTTTACTTAGTTATTTATAACTTAATTGAAATAATTAATGAAAGACTAAGCAGGGACTTGATATTATTAATTCTTAAGGTGCTTCTGACGTTGTTCATAGCATCAGATGTATGTTACGTCTGGAATCTAGTTTGGGGTGTGACATCTATGTTCTTAGTAGTTGGGTTAGTATTATATGAGTCTTAGCACATACCTATTTGGATCAGATTTGGCTACAGACACCTATGTGTTACTAAAACCTTACATTAGTCAAACTAGATTGTTAAGAGGCATGTGTGTTATTAGTTATATGGGTTAGCCAATAGGTTGTCGTGTGTTTATTGAAATAGCTTAGTGATTGTACCTTCATCCATGATCCAACCTGTGCTAGTATGGAAGTTGAGTTAAAGTTAAGGCGATTAAGTTCATGTTGTAGTAGGCTGGTATGTGTCACTAAAGGTGGTCTAATTTGATCTTGTTTGAACTAGGACATTTATAGTAAGCTTCTATTGGTGAATCTGGTAGAGTTCATAAAATGAAGACTTAATCTTGAGAAATGGCATAATGGATTGAAAGTTATTTAATTCTCTCCTTATGGTTTCTACTATTTGTTTCTCTAAGTTTGGTGAATTGTTTTATCTCTAGTTTTCAAACTAATTTACTTTCATTATTTTACTGCTTAATATTATATTATTTTGTATTATCTATTGTCCTGGACACACTCACTGAGTACCCAGTAATCAAGCATACCATTGTTGTTTTTTAAGGTGTGTCGGATAACGTAGAAGAGCATGTTCGTGATACGCCTACGACTTAGGAGAACTTGCTCTTTTGAGACTATTATTATTCGTGGGGCACCATTCTATCTTTATTTTATTAGTATTAGTCTTCGGGTTGCGTCCTGAAGTAGACTATATATTTTTATCATCTTAGAGGTTCCATAGACATATATTGTTTTGTGGGTATTGGTTGTAGTCGTTGTTTGACTCTCATTGGCGTTGCTACATTTTTGACAGCTTACATATTATAGATTTCTGCTGATTTTATTTCATAAATTGTAACCATAATTTTTACTTAGTTATTTATAACTTAATTGAAATAATTAATGAAAGACTAAGCAGGGACTTGATATTATTAATTCTTAAGGTGCTTATGACGTTGTTCATAGCATCAGATGTATGTTACGTCTGGAATCGAGTTTGGGGTGTGACATCTATGTTCTTAGTAGTTGGGTTAGTATTATATGAGTCTTAGCACATACCTATTTGGATCAGATTTGGCTACAGACACCTATGTGTTACTAAAACCTTACATTAGTCAAACTAGATTGTTAAGAGGCATGTGTGTTATTAGTTATATGGGTTAGCCAATAGGTTGTCATGTGTTTATTGAAATAGCTTAGTGATTGTACCTTCATCCATGATCCAACCTGTGCTAGTATGGAAGTTGAGTTAAAGTTAAGGCGATTAAGTTCATGTTGTAGTAGGCTGGTATGTGTCACTAAACGTGGTCTAATTTGATCTTGTTTGAACTAGGACATTTATAGTAAGCATCTATTGGTGAATGTGGTAGAGTTCATAACATGAAGATTTAATCTTGAGAAATGGCATAATGGATTGAAAGTGATTTAATTCTCTCCTTATGGTTTCTACTAATTGTTTCTCTAAGTTTGGTGAACTATTTTATCTCTAGATTTCAAACTAATTTACTTTCATTATTTTACTGCTTAATATTATATTATTTTGCATTATCTATTGTCCTGGACACACTCACTGAGTACCCAGTAATCAAGCATACCATTGTTGTTTTTTAAGGTGTGTCGGATAACGTAGAAGAGCATGTTCGTGATACGCCTACGACTTAGGAGAACTTGCTCTTTCGAGACTATTATTATTCGTGGGGCACCATTCTATCTTTATTTTATTAGTATTAGTCTTCGGGTTGCGTCCTGAAGTAGACTATATATTTTTATCATCTTAGAGGTTCCATAGAAAGATATTGTTTTGTGGGTATTGGTTGTAGTCGTTGTTTGACTCTCATTGGCGTTGCTACATTTTTGACAGCTTATTTATTATAGATTTCTGCTGATTTTATTTCATAAATTGTAACTATAATTTTTACTTAGTTATTTATAACTTAATTGAAATAATTAATGAAAGACTAAGCAGGGACTTGATATTATTAATTCTTAAGGTGCTTCTGACGTTGTTCGTAGCATCAGATGTATGTTACGTCTGGAATCGAGTTTGGGGTGTGACATCTATGTTCTTAGTAGTTGGGTTAGTATTATATGAGTCTTAGCACATACCTATTTGGATCACATTTGGCTACGACACCTATGTGTTACTAAAACCTTACATTAGTCAAACTAGATTGTTAAGAGGAATGTGTGTTATTAGTTATATGGGTTAGCCAATAGGTTGTCATGTGTTTATTGAAATAGCTTAGTGATTGTACCTTCATCCATGATCCAACTTTGTGCTAGTATGGAAGTTGAGTTAAAGTTAAGGCGATTAAGTTCATGTTGTAGTAGGCTGGTATGTGTCACTAAAGGTGGTCTAATTTGATCTTGTTTGAACTAGGACATTTATAGTAAGCATCTATTGGTGAATCTGGTAGAGTTCATAACATGAAGACTTAATCTTGAGAAATGGCATAATGGATTGAAAGTGATTTAATTCTCTCCTTATGGTTTCTACTAATTGTTTCTCTAAGTTTGGTGAACTGTTTTATCTCTAGATTTCAAACTAATTTACTTTCATTATTTTACTGCTTAATATTATATTATTTTGCATTATCTATTATCCTGGACACACTCACTGAATACCCAGTAATCAAACATACCATTGTTGTTTTTTAAGGTGTGTCGGATAACGTAGAAGAGCATGTTCGTGATACGCCTACGACTTAGGAGAACTTGCTCTTTCGAGAGTATTATTATTAAGTGGGGCACCATTCTATCTTTATTTTATTAGTATTAGTCTTCGGGTTGCGTCCTGAAGTAGACTATATATTTTTATCATCTTAGAGGTTCCATAGAAAGATATTGTTTTGTGGGTATTGGTTGTAGTCGTTGTTTGACTCTCATTGGCGTTGCTACATTTTTGACAGCTTATTTATTATAGATTTCTGCTGATTTTATTTCATAAATTGTAACTATAATTTTTACTTAGTTATTTATAACTTAATTGAAATAATTAATGAAAGACTAAGCAGGGACTTGATATTATTAATTCTTAAGGTGCTTCTGACGTTGTTCGTAGCATCAGATGTATGTTACGTCTGGAATCGAGTTTGGGGTGTGACATCTATGTTCTTAGTAGTTGGGTTAGTATTATATGAGTCTTAGCACATACCTATTTGGATCACATTTGGCTACAGACACCTATGTGTTACTAAAACCTTACATTAGTCAAACTAGATTGTTAAGAGGCATGTGTGTTATTAGTTATATGGGTTAGCCAATAGGTTGTCATGTGTTTATTGAAATAGCTTAGTGATTTACCTTCATCCATGATCCAACCTGTGCTAGTATGGAAGTTGAGTTAAAGTTAAGGCGATTAAGTTCATGTTGTAGTAGGCTGGTATGTGTCACTAAAGGTGGTCTAATTTGATCTTGTTTGAACTAGGACATTTATAGTAAGCATCTATTGGTGAATGTGGTAGAGTTCATAACATGAAGATTTAATCTTGAGAAATGGCATAATGGATTGAAAGTGATTTAATTCTCTCCTTATGGTTTCTACTAATTGTTTCTCTAAGTTTGGTGAATTGTTTTATCTCTAGATTTCAAACTAATTTACTTTCATTATTTTACTGCTTAATATTATATTATTTTGCATTATCTATTGTCCTGGACACACTCACTGAGTACCCAGTAATCAAGCATACCATTGTTCTTTTTTAAGGTGTGTCGGATAACGTAGAAGAGCATGTTCGTGATACGCCTACGACTTAGGAAAACTTGCTCTTTCGAGATTATTATTATTCGTGGGGCACCATTCTATCTTTATTTTATTAGTATTAGTCTTCGGGTTGCGTCCTGAAGTAGACTATATATTTTTATCATCTTAGAGGTTCCATAGAAAGATATTGTTTTGTGGGTATTGGTTGTAGTCGTTGTTTGACTCTCATTGGCGTTGCTACATTTTTGACAGCTTATTTATTATAGATTTCTGCTGATTTTATTTCATAAATTGTAACTATAATTTTTACTTAGTTATTTATAACTTAATTGAAATAATTAATGAAAGACTAAGCAGGGACTTGATATTATTAATTCTTAAGGTGCTTCTGACGTTGTTCGTAGCATCAGATGTATGTTACGTCTGGAATCGAGTTTGGGGTGTGACATCTATGTTCTTAGTAGTTGGGTTAGTATTATATGAGTCTTAGCACATACCTATTTGGATCAGATTTGGCTACGACACCTATGTGTTACTAAAACCTTACATTAGTCAAACTAGATTGTTAAGAGGAATGTGTGTTATTAGTTATATGGGTTAGCCAATAGGTTGTCATGTGTTTATTGAAATAGCTTAGTGATTGTACCTTCATCCATGATCCAACCTGTGCTAGTATGGAAGTTGAGTTAAAGTTAAGGCGATTAAGTTCATGTTGTAGTAGGCTGGTATGTGTCACTAAAGGTGGTCTAATTTGATCTTGTTTGAACTAGGACATTTATAGTAAGCATCTATTGGTGAATCTGGTAGAGTTCATAACATGAAGACTTAATCTTGAGAAATGGCATAATGGATTGAAAGTGATTTAATTCTCTCCTTATGGTTTCTACTAATTGTTTCTCTAAGTTTGGTGAACTGTTTTATCTCTAGATTTCAAACTAATTTACTTTCATTATTTTACTGATTAATATTATATTATTTTGCATTATCTATTATCCTGGACACACTCACTGAATACCCAGTAATCAAACATACCATTGTTGTTTTTTAAGGTGTGTCGGATAACGTAGAAGAGCATGTTCGTGATACGCCTACGACTTAGGAGAACTTGCTCTTTCGAGACTATTATTATTCGTGGGGCACCATTCTATCTTTATTTTATTAGTATTAGTCTTCGGGTTGCGTCCTGAAGTAGACTATATATTTTTATCATCTTAGAGGTTCCATAGAAAGATATTGTTTTGTGGGTATTGGTTGTAGTCGTTGTTTGACTCTCATTGGCGTTGCTACATTTTTGACAAATTTTATTTATTATAGATTTCTGCTGATTTTATTTCATAAATTGTAACTATAATTTTTACTTAGTTATTTATAACTTAATTGAAATAATTAATGAAAGACTAAGCCGGGACTTGATATTATTAATTCTTAAGGTGCTTCTGACGTTGTTCGTAGCATCAGATGTATGTTACGTCTGGAATCGAGTTTGGGGTGTGACATCTATGTTCTTAGTAGTTGGGTTAGTATTATATGAGTCTTAGCACATACCTATTTGGATCACATTTGGCTCTGAGACACCTATGTGTTACTAAAACCTTACATTAGTCAAACTAGATTGTTAAGAGGCATGTGTGTTATTAGTTATATGGGTTAGCCAATAGGTTGTCATGTGTTTATTGAAATAGCTTAGTGATTTACCTTCATCCATGATCCAACCTGTGCTAGTATGGAAGTTGAGTTAAAGTTAAGGCGATTAAGTTCATGTTGTAGTAGGCTGGTATGTGTCACTAAAGGTGGTCTAATTTGATCTTGTTTGAACTAGGACATTTATAGTAAGCATCTATTGGTGAATGTGGTAGAGTTCATAACATGAAGATTTAATCTTGAGAAATGGCATAATGGATTGAAAGTGATTTAATTCTCTCCTTATGGTTTCTACTAATTGTTTCTCTAAGTTTGGTGAATTGTTTTATCTCTAGATTTCAAACTAATTTACTTTCATTATTTTACTGCTTAATATTATATTATTTTGCATTATCTATTGTCCTGGACACACTCACTGAGTACCCAGTAATCAAGCATACCATTGTTGTTTTTTAAGGTGTGTCGGATAACGTAGAAGAGCATGTTCGTGATACGCCTACGACTTAGGAAAACTTGCTCTTTCGAGATTATTATTATTCGTGGGGCACCATTCTATCTTTATTTTATTAGTATTAGTCTTCGGGTTGCGTCCTGAAGTATACTATATATTTTTCATCATCTTAGAGGTTCCATAGATAGATATTGTTTTGTGGGTATTTTTTGTAGTCGTTGTTTGACTCTCATTGGCGTTGCTACATTTTTGACAGCTTATTTATTATAGATTTCTTCTGATTTTATTTCATAAATTATAACCATAATTTTTACTTAGTTATTTATAACTTAATTGAAATAATTAATGAAAGATTAAGCAGGGACTTGATATTATTAATTCTTAAGGTGCTTCTGACGTTGTTCATAACATCAGATGTATGTTACGTCTGGAATCGAGTTTGGGGTGTGACATCTATGTTCTTAGTAGTTGGGTTAGTATTATATGAGTCTTAGCACATACCTATTTGGATCACATTTGGCTACAGACACCTATGTGTTACTAAAACCTTACATTAGTCAAACTAGATTGTTAAGAGGCATGTGTGTTATTAGTTATATGGGTTAGCCAATAGGTTGTCATGTGTTTATTGAAATAGCTTAGTGATTGTACCTTCATCCATGATCCAACCTGTGCTAGTATGGAAGTTGAGTTAAAGTTAAGGCGATTAAGTTCATGTTGTAGTAGGCTGGTATGTGTCACTAAAGGTGGTCTAATTTGATCTTGTTTGAACTAGGACATTTATAGTAAGCATCTATTGGTGAATGTGGTAGAGTTCATAACATGAAGACTTAATCTTGAGAAATGGCATAATGGATTGAAAGTGATTTAATTCTCTCCTTATGGTTTCTACTAATTGTTTCTCTAAGTTTGGTGAACTGTTTTATCTCTAGATTTCAAACTAATTTACTTTCATTATTTTACTGCCTAATATTATATTATTTTGCATTATCTATTGTCCTGGACACACTCACTGAGTACCAAGTAATCAAGCATACCATTGTTGTTTTTTAAGGTGTGTCGGATAATGTAGAAGAGCATGTTCGTGATACGCCTACGACTTAGTAGAACTTGCTCTTTTGAGACTATTATTATTCGTGGGGCACCATTCTATCTTTATTTTATTAGTATTAGTCTTCGGGTTGCGTCCTAAAGTAGACTATATATTTTTATCATCTTAGAGGTTACATAGACAGATATTGTTTTGTGGGTATTGGTTGTAGTCGTTGTTTGACTCTCATTGGCGTTGCCACATTTTTTACGGCTTATTTATTATAGATTTCTGCTGATTTTATTTCATAAATTGTAACCATAATTTTTACTTAGTTATTTATAACTTAATTGAAATAATTAATGAAAGACTAAGCAGGGACTTGATATTATTAATTCTTAAGGTGCTTCTGACGTTGTTCGTAGCATCAGATGTATGTTACGTCTGGAATCGAGTTTGGGGTGTGACATCTATGTTCATAGTAGTTGGGTTAGTGTTATATGAGTCTTAGCACATACCTATTTGGATCACATTTGGCTACAGACACCTATGTGTTACTAAAACCTTACATTAGTCAAACTAGATTGTTAAGAGGCATGTGTGTTATTACTTATATGGGTTAGCCAATAGGTTGTCATGTGTTTATTGAAATAGCTTAGTGATTTACCTTCATCCATGATCCAACCTGTGCTAGTATGGAAGTTGAGTTAAAGTTAAGGCGATTAAGTTCATGTTGTAGTAGGCTGGTATGTGTCACTAAAGGTGGTCTAATTTGATCTTGTTTGAACTAGGACATTTATAGTAAGCATCTATTGGTGAATGTGGTAGAGTTCAGAACATGAAGATTTAATCTTGAGAAATGGCATAATGGATTGAAAGTGATTTAATTCTCTCCTTATGGTTTCTACTAATTGTTTCTCTAAGTTTGGTGAACTGTTTTATCTCTAGATTTCAAACTAATTTACTTTCATTATTTTACTGCTTAATATTATATTATTTTGCATTATCTATTGTCCTGGACACACTCACTGAGTACCCAGTAATCAAGCATACCATTGTTGTTTTTTAAGGTGTGTCGGATAACGTAGAAGAGCATGTTCGTGATACGCCTACGACTTAGGAGAACTTGCTCTTTCGAGACTATTATTATTCGTGGGGCACCATTCTATCTTTATTTTATTAGTATTAGTCTTCGGGTTGCGTCCTGAAGTAGACTATATATTTTTATCATCTTAGAGGTTCATAGACAGATATTGTTTTGTGGGTATTGGTTGTAGTCGTTGTTTGACTCTCATTGGCGTTGCTACATTTTTGTGACTTATTTATTATAGATTTCTGCTGATTTTATTTCATAAATTGTAACCATAATTTTTACTTAGTTATTTATAACTTAATTGAAATAATTAATGAATGACTAAGCAGGACTTGATATTATTAATTCTTAAGGTGCTTCTGACGTTGTTCGTAGCATCAGATGTATGTTACGTCTGGAATCGAGTTTGGGGTGTGACATCTATGTTCTTAGTAGTTGGGTTAGTATTATATGAGTCTTAGCACATACCTATTTGGATCACATTTGGCTACAGACACCTATGTGTTACTAAAACCTTACATTAGTCAAACTAGATTGTTAAGAGGCATGTGTGTTATTAGTTATATGGGTTAGCCAATAGGTTGTCATGTGTTTATTGAAATAGCTTAGTGATTGTACCTTCATCCATGATCCAACCTGTGCTAGTATGGAAGTTGAGTTAAAGTTAAGGCGATTAAGTTCATGTTGTAGTAGGCTGGTATGTGTCACTAAAGGTGGTCTAATTTGATCTTGTTTGAACTAGGACATTTATAGTAAGCATCTATTGGTGAATGTGGTAGAGTTCATAACATGAAGATTTAATCTTGAGAAATGGCATAATGGATTGAAAGTGATTTAATTCTCTCCTTATGGTTTCTACTAATTGTTTCTCTAAGTTTGGTGAACTATTTTATCTCTAGATTTCAAACTAATTTACTTTCATTATTTTACTGCTTAATATTATATTATTTTGCATTATCTATTGTCGTGGACACACTCACTGAGTACCCAGTAATCAAGCATACCATTGTTGTTTTTTAAGGTGTGTCGGATAACGTAGAAGAGCATGTTCGTGATACGCCTACGACTTAGGAGAACTTGCTCTTTCGAGACTATTATTATTCGTGGGGCACCATTCTATCTTTATTTTATTAGTATTAGTCTTCGGGTTGCGTCCTGAAGTAGACTATATATTTTTATCATCTTAGAGGTTCCATAGAAAGATATTGTTTTGTGGGTATTGGTTGTAGTCGTTGTTTGACTCTCATTGGCGTTGCTACATTTTTGACAGCTTATTTATTATAGATTTCTGCTGATTTTATTTCATAAATTGTAACTATAATTTTTACTTAGTTATTTATAACTTAATTGAAATAATTAATGAAAGACTAAGCAGGGACTTGATATTATTAATTCTTAAGGTGCTTCTGACGTTGTTCGTAGCATCAGATGTATGTTACGTCTGGAATCGAGTTTGGGGTGTGACATCTATGTTCTTAGTAGTTGGGTTAGTATTATATGAGTCTTAGCACATACCTATTTGGATCAGATTTGGCTACGACACCTATGTGTTACTAAAACCTTACATTAGTCAAACTAGATTGTTAAGAGGAATGTGTGTTATTAGTTATATGGGTTAGCCAATAGGTTGTCATGTGTTTATTGAAATAGCTTAGTGATTGTACCTTCATCCATGATCCAACCTGTGCTAGTATGGAAGTTGAGTTAAAGTTAAGGCGATTAAGTTCATGTTGTAGTAGGTTTGGTATGTGTCACTAAAGGTGGTCTAATTTGATCTTGTTTGAACTAGGACATTTATAGTAAGCATCTATTGGTGAATGTGGTAGAGTTCATAACATGAAGACTTAATCTTGAGAAATGGCATAATGGATTGAAAGTGATTTAATTCTCTCCTTATGGTTTCTACTAATTGTTTCTCTAAGTTTGGTGAACTGTTTTATCTCTAGATTTCAAACTAATTTACTTTCATTATTTTACTGCCTAATATTATATTATTTTGCATTATCTATTGTCCTGGACACACTCACTGAGTACCAAGTAATCAAGCATACCATTGTTGTTTTTTAAGGTGTGTCGGATAATGTAGAAGAGCATGTTCGTGATACGCCTACGACTTAGTAGAACTTGCTCTTTCGAGACTATTATTATTCGTGGGGCACCATTCTATCTTTATTTTATTAGTATTAGTCTTCGGGTTGCGTCCTGAAGTAGACTATATATTTTTATCATCTTAGAGGTTACATAGACAGATATTGTTTTGTGGGTATTGGTTGTAGTCGTTGTTTGACTCTCATTGGCGTTGCTACATTTTTCTGACAAATTATTTATTATAGATTTGGCTGATTTTATTTCATAAATTGTAACCATAATTTTTACTTAGTTATTTATAACTTAATTGAAATAATTAATGAAAGACTAAGCAGGGACTTGATATTATTAATTCTTAAGGTGCTTCTGACGTTGTTCGTAGCATCAGATGTATGTTACGTCTGGAATCGAGTTTGGGGTGTGACATCTATGTTCATAGTAGTTGGGTTAGTGTTATATGAGTCTTAGCACATACCTATTTGGATCACATTTGGCTACAGACACCTATGTGTTACTAAAACCTTACATTAGTCAAACTAGATTGTTAAGAGGCATGTGTGTTATTAGTTATATGGGTTAGCCAATAGGTTGTCATGTGTTTATTGAAATAGCTTAGTGATTGTACCTTCATCCATGATCCAACCTGTGCTAGTATGGAAGTTGAGTTAAAGTTAAGGCGATTAAGTTCATGTTGTAGTAGGCTGGTATGTGTCACTAAAGGTGGTCTAATTTGATCTTGTTTGAACTAGGACATTTATAGTAAGCATCTATTGGTGAATGTGGTAGAGTTCATAACATGAAGATTTAATCTTGAGAAATGGCATAATGGATTGAAAGTGATTTAATTCTCTCCTTATGGTTTCTACTAATTGTTTCTCTAAGTTTGGTGAATTGTTTTATCTCTAGATTTCAAACTAATTTACTTTCATTATTTCTTGCTTAATATTATATTATTTTGTATTATCTATTGTCCTGGACACACTCACCGAGTACCCAAGTAATCAAGCATACCATTGTTGTTTTTAAGGTGTGTCGGATAACGTAGAAGAGCATGTTCGTGATACGCCTACGACTTAGGAGAACTTGCTCTTTCGAGACTATTATTATTCGTGGGGCACCATTCTATCTTTATTTTATTAGTATTAGTCTTGGGTTGCGTCCTGAAGTAGACTATATATTTTTATCATCTTAGAGGTTCCATAGACAGATATTGTTTTGTGGGTATTGGTTGTAGTCGTTGTTTGACTCTCATTGGCGTTGCTACATTTTTGACAGCTTATTTATTATAGATTTCTGCTGATTTTATTTCATAAATTGTAACCATAATTTTTACTTAGTTATTTATAACTTAATTGAAATAATTAATGAATGACAAAGCAGGGACTTGATATTATTAATTCTTAAGGTGCTTCTGACGTTGTTCGTAGCATCAGATGTATGTTACGTCTGGAATCGAGTTTGGGGTGTGACATCTATGTTCTTAGTAGTTGGGTTAGTATTATATGAGTCTTAGCACATACCTATTTGGATCACATTTGGCTACAGACACCTATGTGTTACTAAAACCTTACATTAGTCAAACTAGATTGTTAAGAGGCATGTGTGTTATTAGTTATATGGGTTAGCCAATAGGTTGTCATGTGTTTATTGAAATAGCTTAGTGATTGTACCTTCATCCATGATCCAACTTTGTGCTAGTATGGAAGTTGAGTTAAAGTTAAGGCGATTAAGTTCATGTTGTAGTAGGCTGGTATGTGTCACTAAAGGTGGTCTAATTTGATCTTGTTTGAACTAGGACATTTATAGTAAGCTTCTATTGGTGAATCTGGTAGAGTTCATAAAATGAAGACTTAATCTTGAGAAATGGCATAATGGATTGAAAGTTATTTAATTCTCTCCTTATGGTTTCTACTATTTGTTTCTCTAAGTTTGGTGAATTGTTTTATCTCTAGATTTCAAACTAATTTACTTTCATTATTTCTCGCTTAATATTATATTATTTTGTATTATCTATTGTCCTGGACACACTCACTGAGTACCCAGTAATCAAGCATACCATTGTTGTTTTTTAAGGTGTGTCGGATAACGTAGAAGAGCATGTTCGTGATACGCCTACGACTTAGGAGAACTTGCTCTTTCGAGACTATTATTATTCGTGGGGCACCATTCTATCTTTATTTTATTAGTATTAGTCTTCGGGTTGCGTCCTGAAGTAGACTATATATTTTTATCATCTTAGAGGTTCCATAGACAGATATTGTTTTGTGGGTATTGGTTGTAGTCGTTGTTTGACTCTCATTGGCGTTGCTACATTTTTGACAGCTTACATATTATAGATTTCTGCTGATTTTATTTCATAAATTGTAACCATAATTTTTACTTAGTTATTTATAACTTAATTGAAATAATTAATGAAAGACTAAGCAGGGACTTGATATTATTAATTCTTAAGGTGCTTCTGACGTTGTTCATAGCATCAGATGTATGTTACGTCTGGAATCGAGTTTGGGGTGTGACATCTATGTTCTTAGTAGTTGGGTTAGTATTATATGAGTCTTAGCACATACCTATTTGGATCAGATTTGGCTACAGACACCTATGTGTTACTAAAACCTTACATTAGTCAAACTAGATTGTTAAGAGGCATGTGTGTTATTAGTTATATGGGTTAGCCAATAGGTTGTCATGTGTTTATTGAAATAGCTTAGTGATTGTACCTTCATCCATGATCCAACCTGTGCTAGTATGGAAGTTGAGTTAAAGTTAAGGCGATTAAGTTCATGTTGTAGTAGGTTTGGTATGTGTCACTAAAGGTGGTCTAATTTGATCTTGTTTGAACTAGGACATTTATAGTAAGCATCTATTGGTGAATGTGGTAGAGTTCATAACATGAAGATTTAATCTTGAGAAATGGCATAATGGATTGAAAGTGATTTAATTCTCTCCTTATGGTTTCTACTAATTGTTTCTCTAAGTTTGGTGAACTGTTTTATCTCTAGATTTCAAACTAATTTACTTTCATTATTTTCTTGCTTAATATTATATTATTTTGCATTATCTATTGTCTGGACACACTCACTGAGTACCCAAAGTAATCAAGCATACCATTGTTGTTTTTTAAGGTGTGTCGGATAACGTAGAAGAGCATGTTCGTGATACGCCTACGACTTAGGAGAACTTGCTCTTTCGAGACTATTATTATTCGTGGGGCACCATTCTATCTTTATTTTATTAGTATTAGTCTTCGGGTTGCGTCCTGAAGTAGACTATATATTTTTATCATCTTAGAGGTTCCATAGAAAGATATTGTTTTGTGGGTATTGGTTGTAGTCGTTGTTTGACTCTCATTGGCGTTGCTACATTTTTGACAGCTTACATATTATAGATTTCTGCTGATTTTATTTCATAAATTGTAACCATAATTTTTACTTAGTTATTTATAACTTAATTGAAATAATTAATGAAAGACTAAGCAGGGACTTGATATTATTAATTCTTAAGGTGCTTCTGACGTTGTTCGTAGCATCAGATGTATGTTACGTCTGGAATCGAGTTTGGGGTGTGACATCTATGTTCTTAGTAGTTGGGTTAGTATTATATGAGTCTTAGCACATACCTATTTGGATCAGATTTGGCTACGACACCTATGTGTTACTAAAACCTTACATTAGTCAAACTATATTGTTAAGAGGCATGTGTGTTATTAGTTATATGGGTTAGCCAATAGGTTGTCATGTGTTTATTGAAATAGCTTAGTGATTGTACCTTCATCCATGATCCAACCTGTGCTAGTATGGAAGTTGAGTTAAAGTTAAGGCGATTAAGTTCATGTTGTAGTAGGCTGGAATGTGTCACTAAAAGTGGTCTAATTTGATCTTGTTTGAACTAGGACATTTATAGTAAGCATCTATTGGTGAATCTGGTAGAGTTCATAACATGAAGACTTAATCTTGAGAAATGGCATAATGAATTGAAAGTGATTTAATTCTCTCCTTATGGTTTCTACTAATTGTTTCTCTAAGTTTGGTGAACTGTTTTATCTCTAGATTTCAAACTAATTTACTTTCATTATTTTACTGCTTAATATTATATTATTTTGCATTATCTATTGTCCTGGACACACTCACTAAGTACCCAGTAATCAAGCATACCATTGTTGTTTTTTAAGGTGTGTCGGATAACGTAGAAGAGCATGTTCGTGATACGCCTACGACTTAGGAAAACTTGCTCTTTCGAGATTATTATTATTCGTGGGGCACCATTCTATCTTTATTTTATTAGTATTAGTCTTCGGGTTGCGTCCTGAAGTATACTATATATTTTTCATCATCTTAGAGGTTCCATAGATAGATATTGTTTTGTGGGTATTTTTTGTAGTCGTTGTTTGACTCTCATTGGCGTTGCTACATTTTTGACAGCTTATTTATTATAGATTTCTGCTGATTTTATTTCATAAATTATAACCATAATTTTTACTTAGTTATTTATAACTTAATTGAAATAATTAATGAAAGACTAAGCAGGGACTTGATATTATTAATTCTTAAGGTGCTTCTGACGTTGTTCATAACATCAGATGTATGTTACGTCTGGAATCGAGTTTGGGGTGTGACATCTATGTTCTTAGTAGTTGGGTTAGTATTATTTGAGTCTTAGCACATACCTATTTGGATCACATTTGGCTACAGACACCTATGTGTTACTAAAACCTTACATTAGTCAAACTAGATTGTTAAGAGGCATGTGTGTTATTAGTTATATGGGTTAGCCAATAGGTTGTCATGTGTTTATTGAAATAGCTTAGTGATTGTACCTTCATCCATGATCCAACTTTGTGCTAGTATGGAAGTTGAGTTAAAGTTAAGGCGATTAAGTTCATGTTGTAGTAGGCTGGTATGTGTCACTAAAGGTGGTCTAATTTGATCTTGTTTGAACTAGGATATTTATAGTAAGCATCTATTGGTGAATGTGGTAGAGTTCATAACATGAAGACTTAATCTTGAGAAATGGCATAATGGATTGAAAGTGATTTAATTCTCTCCTTATGGTTTCTACTAATTGTTTCTCTAAGTTTGGTGAATTGTTTTATCTCTAGATTTCAAACTAATTTACTTTCATTATTTTACTGCTTAATATTATATTATTTTGCATTATCTATTGTCCTGGACACACTCACTGAGTACCCAGTAATCAAGCATACCATTGTTGTTTTTTAAGGTGTGTCGGATAACGTAGAAGAGCATGTTCGTGATACGCCTACGACTTAGGAGAACTTGCTCTTTCGAGACTATTATTATTCGTGGGCCACCATTCTATATTTATTTTATTAGTATTAGTCTTCGGGTTGCGTCCTGAAGTAGACTATATATTTTTATCATCTTAGAGGTTCCATAGACAGATATTGTTTTGTGGGTATTGGTTGTAGTCGTTGTTTGACTCTCATTGGCGTTGCTACATTTTTGACAGCTTATTTATTATAGATTTCTGCTGATTTTATTTCATAAATTGTAACCATAATGTTTACTTAGTTATTTATAACTTAATTGAAATAATTAATGAAAGACTAAGCAGGGACTTGATATTATTAATTCTTAAGGTGCTTCTGACGTTGTTCGTAGCATCAGATGTATGTTACGTCTGGAATCGAGTTTGGGGTGTGACATCTATGTTCTTAGTAGTTGGGTTAGTATTATATGAGTCTTAGCACATACCTATTTGGATCACATTTGGCTACAGACACCTATGTGTTACTAAAACCTTACATTAGTCAAACTAGATTGTTAAGAGGCATGTGTGTTATTAGTTATATGGGTTAGCCAATAGGTTGTCATGTGTTTATTGAACTAGCTTAGTGATTGTACCTTCATCCATGATCCAACCTGTGCTAGTATGGAAGTTGAGTTAAAGTTAAGGTGATTAAGTTCATGTTGTAGTAGGCTGGTATGTGTCACTAAAGGTGGTCTAATTTGATCTTGTTTGAACTAGGACATTTATAGTAAGCATCTATTGGTGAATCTGGTAGAGTTATAAAGAGTATAGTTAAGACTGTGTCCCTATGTTGATTTGCCTACTTATATGTTTATTCAGTCAAGCATAGTTCAAGTACTCTCGGACAAAAACATTGTTTAGCTCTTATTGTAATCCAACTGATGCAAAAGGGTGATATGGTTGTTGTTTGGTTACATGCCTTTGTGACACCTGAAGCCTGGACTTAATGCTTGCTCTTTATTCACTAGTCTGTTTGAAGCATGAGATATGTCTTGATCCTTTGAGCCTGACTGGGCATATTGCATGAGTAGTCCCTAAATGTTAACCAGTAAGCTAAGATGTAGGGTAAGGTAGTTGGATGTGAATCTCTATATGACAATGTGTATAAAGTCATGTGGTTTGGATTGCTCTTCAATGAGCATGTTGACCTATAGTGTTGTGCATTTAGGGATTAGTGAGATATGTGGATTAAAGTCAATTTATATGGAACTCATTAGTTTATTGAAAATTGTTTGTGATCCAGTGACCTTTCCTCATTTCTAATGCATTTAGTTTACTTGTTATCATGATTTGGATATTTGCAAAGTGGTAGTCAGAGATTCTGTAGCCAGTTAATGCTTATGTGGTTTTTTCTTGACTCGTCCAATAGCTTTATGTTTAGTTCAAATGTCATCTGATCATCCCTGTAGCATGCGGTATTGATTGCAACCCGATTTGAATATATGTGCAATCCCTGTTTGAGATCTGTCAATTGATTTTTGTTTTAAAATGTGTCAAGACTGGTTGTATGTGACATGTAGAGTATTTACCCTCCCTATTCCCTATGGCATGTTGGTATTAATAACATGTGTAATGTTTGAGAGCCTTGTATGTTAAAAGATGAGTCTGGCTGCTAGTTGTCTCAATAGTCTTGTAGTAGCCTGGAATCTGAACTTGTGATTGACCTAAATGAATGCTTTGTTTATTGGCTTGTTTAAAAGAATGGGATATGGCATGAATCTTTGAGTCTGACTAAGTATGTTGTTTGAATCAAATGTGAGTCTACCCCTGAATATCAATCCAACATCATACTTGTCATGATAAGACTACCAAAGAAATCTTTAGAACATTGTAATGACATTAGGATGTCTGATTAGTTTCCATTTAAACTGAGCATAGCTGAATTGCTTCAAAGAACTAGAAAGGTCATTTACCCTTTGTCTGATGTTGTCTCATGCCTGCTTACAATCAAAGAGGTTATCACTTTTTTGAAGGAATGGAATCTAGTGATATCCTAGGGTCAATGGACTGAAAAGGAGAGGCTCTGAGTACTTTCACTCAGCCTACCCTAATATATCCATTGAGTTGTAGGAGCTCCTTCTTGTTATCCTTCAAATGTTATGGGACTCTCTGAAGGTATTGCATGTGTTTGAATGAAAGGATAAATCTGTAAATCTTACTTTTAAGTGCTTTCTTTTCCTGTCTAAGAATGATAAGTCATGATTCATCATTTGTATAGAGAATGCATGATAGTAGTGTCTTCTAGTAGTTCTGGATTATGAAAATGGGCGTAAGTTATGGATATTGTCATATCAATACTTGTGTTATCTTCTTATCTGACCTTCTATGTCATGTTTTTATAAAAGGAGTTGAGTATTATGTTTACATGTTTTTTAATTCTAAGTCAACCTATAAATTCTGCATTTAGCTTTGGTTAGTTGGTCCTTGTGCATAACCTTTGCATGTGTTCTAAGTATCTATAACTTCCTCCTTTGTTCTTCTCTTGGATTGATCAATTATATGCTAACTGTAGTGTCTATGTTTGAGGATTTGGTTCTCATCTGATTCATGTAAATACCCTGGCCTAGTGCGAATGTGATCCTAAGGAAACCTTTTATGGAAGTAAGGTGTTTTTTTGCATTAGCATATCTCCACATGCCTTGTTTGAAACTGGTAGTTGTGATCTGGGACACAAAAGTGCATGTTATATCTGAATATTTGTATAACTGGTATATATATCAAGTCTATTTTCCCTTTAAAGCATGTTCTGTGTTGAAGTTATTTGTATCTTCCCTTTTTCTCTCTTTTACCATGAAGTGATATAGTATGATATACCATCAGGTATACAAGATATACATGCTCTTATATATGCTTTGGTATATAAGAGTGTATATCATGTATACCCCAGGTATATCACAATATACTCGGGCATCAGGACCATTGTCGGGTTGGGCTTGACCCTCCTTTACTTTACTTTTCCTTCCCTTTCGCACGAGATAGTTAATTTGGGCCCAAAGGGCGACATGCTTGTGTGCGAACTTGGAATTTGGGCCTGCCTGTCAGTATACTTCACTGTTGGGCTCAATGTATCCCTTTAACGGCCCATACCTGTTTTTCTGTGTGTCTGTTACGTGTCTAGCATGTATATTTTGACTGTATAGCCATATTTGAGTGGTGTATTTATACTTTGGAGTTCTTAATAAGTGTATATTGCCTTCTAACTTGCATTTTTTCCCTCTGCCCTTGCATGAACATCCTCCGCATGGACCCAACTGGGCATAACCAGCGTCAGAACCAATTCTGTTGGGCCTCAGGCTCAGCACTCTTCATTTTTGAGTCTGCCGCGATATAGAAGACCCAACCATGGGTGCAAATGGTTAACTGGTGGGCTTTGTAGTTCCACCAATCCACTATGCGTTTATTTTTTCTTTGTATTTATGTTTTTCTATATGTATTTTGTGACAAGTGTTATATTGAAACCCTTAGTTGGAACTTAGTAAAATAGGCAAACGATGCGTGATATTGTTATCATGAATAGGAACCCGAACATTTTTTCAAACTTAGACCCGATGAAAAGATAAAGGTTATGTTTTCTTCTAAAAAGTCTCGATGAAGATAATTGTTTCTTCTTTATGAAAAATAAATAAACGGAAAACAGTGAAATATTATTATTTTTGGGAAAAGACTCATCTTCTTTAACTTGGGAATTTCGAAAACTAAATTTGAAGAAAATGATGATTGCAAAACAAAGTTTTCTTAAAGAAGAAGTTCCAAATAGCCCAAAGGGATTAAATGATTCTTTGAAGCACAAAAATCTTATTTTTGGGGCCAAGCCCACTTAAGCGAAATAGAATTCTATTTAAATACAAGTTTAGGGAAGGGATTAAAATAAAGGATGTGGTTGACCTTCAATAAAAAATAAAAATAAAATTGACTTATGAGGAAAAGGTAATTTTTGCGCATATTTACAAAGGACATGTATTTAAATATTTTTAGACTTATAAGGATTAAATAGGACATAACATTTGGGAACCAAATTAAGTTGAACTCTACACGAGAAATCTTGGATGTGTTTTGGCCGAAAAATGAAATTACCATTTCAACCTTATACGCATTTCTTTTTTAAGAAAACTGAACTTTCTTTTTTAAGAAAACTGAACTTTTACCAAAAACTATTTTAAATGATATGTCATGACTTTATGTAAAAGATTTTGAACTCATTTTAAGTAAATAAACGCAAATCATATTTTGAAACTCGAAGATCAACCGCATTCTGCGGATTCTTAATATCAGGATGCCTAATATTTTCTCCGAGAAATCACTTGAACCCTTATCCAAACTCTGATTTAAAAAGAATTTTTCTTTCGTTTGACTAAATCCTTTTAACTTGATTTTCTTAATTTTTCTTATAAATTAGGGGCGACTCTAAAATAAATAAAAAATTCAAAAGAGTCCACAATTATGAAGTGGCAAAGATTCAAGTCACACTTGCGTTGCACCTCCGCAAGCGTGAGTTTCTTAAAAGGAAAACGACCAACCGCCGAAAAAGAGGTTGTGGGAGGAGGGGATGAAGGGGAAAATGACGTATTTGGCTTAGGTTTGAATGGTTTCTGCGATGTGAAAGAGGAGATTGATTGCTTATCAGAAGTGGGCCGGGTTGACGTGGGAGAATTGGCGCAAAGCAAAAGGGCTAACCCAGGAGCTTCATTTAGGTCAGAAGGCCTAAATGATAAGACATCAGACTAAATGAAGACCGCATTGTCTAATATACCTTGGTGGTTCGATTAACGAGTTTCTCAAACTGAGAAAGTTAATCACGAACTGACGTCATCATATGCAGCTTTGCAAGCCAAAACGAATCATCCAACACAGCTGGTGATTACAGTATATCCATTGGTACCAAGGCCGTCTTTGGGCCCGTGCGAGTGTGCTACCGCACATGCTCTCAAAAATGAAAAAGTTTAGAGGCTCCTTTTTTCATTTTTTATTAAGTAGTATTAGCTAGAATTTACTTTAAAGACTCATAATTCGCAGATCTTAGCTCAATCTAATTATTGAAATCGTATATTTACTTATATTAAGGGCTCACTTTTACGAATTAGAACAGAGCCCCAAAATGTTTGAGACGGCACTGATTGGTACCAATCTCTTCTTAGAAGAAAGAACAAAAGTTGCTTAACAGCCTCATTTAGGGATTTCAACGTACCATTACCCATTTGTAAATGTACTAAAGAAATTGATATATAACTCAAAAAGGGAGAAATTACAAGCAACAATTCTCAAGTTAGGGAATACAAGGCAAAAACAGAAAAGAGGTTTCATTTGCTAAACTTAGCTAAGGAAATTAAAAAAGCAACTTCTTCCATGCCTGCTATATATGCTTCTTATCCTTGCTCTTAACGGTTTTGGTAGAGGAATTATTCCCTTTTGGCTGAGAGACCACATATTGATCCAGTTTTTTTGGTAATTGCCTCTCTTGTACTGCGTCTAGTTATAGCTGAGTCACAGAAATCCAAGAAATGAGAAAGTGCAATGACAGAGGGACGAAAAAACAAAGTAAAATATGCTAAACAAGTGGCCAAACCATTGAGCTATTTTTGGAAACTTTCCTGCATTTAGGAGTAGCTAGAGAAAGAGAAAATAAATCTAGTAGTCCATTAGCAAAGTCATTAGGGGTGTTCATGACTCGGTTTGTGTTGATTTTTAGTTAAAATTAAAATCAAATTAAGTTAGCCGGTTTTTAAATTATTAGAACCAAACCAACCCAAATATAATACACAACCATCGGTTAGGTTATAGTCAATTTGATTCGGTTTAGTTTGATTTTTCAATGTTTTAAGAAACTCAATGATATTCTCTTTTATTTTTGTCTACAATTAGAAGAAAAAAAATCATCTTTTTCCAACTTATATTCGTTATTACTATTCTATTGTGGTAGCTATAATTTTCTTGAATTATGTAGAAAATCTCTTAATATTTGTAAGTTAATCAACAGAATAGAGTTTATAAGAAATATAAAAGAATTTTAGGTAAATTTCATCATTGTTCCTTTGAATAAATGGTGTTTGTATTCATGACTTTCTTTTAAGAAATGGATTTAATTAAGGTGTAAGTTCAATAGCCTATTAAAAATAAATAAAAATTGATGAAGAAGTATATAAGGTATTTGAATTTATTTATAAAAACTAATATATTGTATATATATCATTATAAAAATATGTATATAAAATTTATCTGTTTGGTTCGGCTTTTCCTTCGGTTTTGTTTTAATAAAATCAAATCAACCCAAATGTTATCAAATTTTAAAAATTTAAAAGTAAACTAAACTATACCCAAACAAATATTGGTTACTTAAGATTTGATTTTCGATTCGGATCGGTTTAAACACAAACCGTCAACACCCCTAAAAGTCAGTAAGAAGTTGCTAAAGAAGAAAGTGGGACATTTGCGCAAGAGTAAAAACATCAATTACAGAGTATTTAAATCAATAGAAATCTATTTTTGTATAACTTTTAAAAACAATGACAGACTAAATACCAGGCATTCAAGGGAGGCCCGGTTAAATTTTTTGAAACTATCCTATTCATGCAGATCTCCCTGTTATCCATCTCTCCCAATATTCCCTCTCCTTTCCATATTCTTCCTTTCAGTTGCCCGAAGCTATTGGATAGCAATATTACTTTCAATTCAGATTGTAATCCAACAGTTGATCAATAAAACTTCCCATTCTGTCCACTTAATTTTCCATTTACATTCAAGAATATTACACAATCAGTAATGTAGTTACATAACTCAATCACATAAACCGAAAACTCTTTTACGAAGTCAAATTAATTTTCATCGACTTTGTGCCATCTATCTTCATTGAAAGATGCCACTAAAGGTACCAGTATTTACATAAACTCCTATTCTTAATGATTCTCGTCCTTTTTTTATAGGTTTTTTTACTCATCTTGTCTTCTTGTCGTCAGGTTTCATAAGCTGCACAGGGGCTGCTGGTATCCTGATCCACCACTCTCTAAACCGTCGAAGATCTCTTTCACTGCTAATTCTCCTCAGAGGCATGTTGCTTGTGAAAGACTCCAAGAAAGCAAGAAGAATCAAATATTTAAGTGGCACAAAAGCAAAAGCCAAGGCCATGATCACCAGTAAAAGAGTTGTCCTGTCAGTTGCCTAAAGATGAAGAAAATAAAATTCAAACAGTAAGATATCACCAAGAGCAAATACTTCAAGCCAAGTGTAACTAGAAAGTTGTAACTTAACAATGATCTTCACAAATTCCTAAAGTAGCGGGTGCAATAATTTCAGCTTAGAGAATATTTGTATCTAGAGAACTTCTAAACTCCTAAGTTTGTGTAACCAAGGGAATAAGAACCTTCAAGTTGTTTAGACCTTCATTTTAATTATTACTGTAAAAAGTTGCAATCAGTATCCAATTTCTAGTGCTTCTTCAAGTCCAGCTATAGCTAGGTTGGGAAAATATTATTATGTCCGGTCCACCCATAAGGGGTGCTAGTTAGCTCATTAGTTAAACTTTCACTTTAACCTTAACTGTAAGCCCATTCACCCATGAGAGACTCGTGAGAAGAGGATGGTCATTGATGGAGTATCATTTAGATAAGTCATAATTGTGGACAAAAAAACAATGATACATAAGATCAAAATGAGATGTATCAATGTGATTCAAATGATCTAGGGCATTAGGCCTACTTCATATGATTTACTAGATGGTTTTCATAATGATGTCATATATATAAATGATATATATAAATGACCGAAAAATTCATCTGGAGTCGGCCCTTTGGGCCAACCGCAACCTTCGAAATACGGATATGATGGATCTCTACTCTTCTTCAATTAATTACCAAAGTTAGTTCGTCTAGCGCACGGCTCGAACCTGTGACCTAAGACACAAATCCCTCAACCTTTGTCAATTGAGCTAACCCCTAGAGGTCGACAAAAGGCTATATATTCCTAACAGATGTGTAGCGAAGTGCTGTCATAGTATGTCGGTCGTACAACCTAGTTATCTGGTATCAAATTATGCAAGAAAATATGTGATGTGGCAGAAATATCTATATTTTGTATCGTTTCGCCGCTATTTCTTAGTACTTTAATCGCGTCTTTTTTTTATCAGGTAAAAAATTTCATTAATCACAAGGCCAAAAACAACTGTATACAAGAAGTATACCAAAAAGTAAAGAACCTACAAAAAGATATGGCTCTCTACAAAAGACAACCGACCCTCTATACATCATGAAACTACATGGGTGCACCAAAAGTAAACAAAGGAACGGAGACTGCTCCTCAACTACCCAAAACTCATTTCTACCCCTTCGAATGCCCTCCTATTTTTCTCTCTCCATAAAGTCCACATCAAAGCCAAAGGAACAACACTCTAGGCCCTCACTTTCTCCTACTTCTTCCCGCTTTACACGAAAAGAACAAGTCCTTCATGGATCTAGGCATCACCCAACACATCAAACCAGCTAAACATATCCCACCACAATCTTGTGGCATGCTGCAATGTAGTAGAAGGTGATCTACATCTTCGTCCGCCTCCTTGCATAAATAACACTAGCTGATGCAAACAATCTTTCTTTTCCGAAGATTTTCACCCGTCAAAATCACCCCCTAGCAGCTAACCATGAAAAAACACATTTCTTGGCACCTTAGGAATCCAAATCGACTTTACAAGAAAAGTCTCCTCTACCATCACTAAAAGCTTCTGATAATAGAACTTCACAAAGAACACACAATTGTTCTGTAACTACCATCAAAATGTATCGGGTTTGTCAACTAGCCCATCAGACCAAATGAAACTCTCTTGCCCCGTCCTCCGAATTCCAAAGAAAGTTTCTATGAAGCCTTTTCAATTTTTCGCTAACACTGGTAGGAGCTTGAAATAAGGACATAAAATAAGTGGGGATGCTTGATAAAGTGCTCTTAATAAGCATTTCTCGCATTTGGACAAACACTTTTTTTGTCAACTTGCAAGCCTCTTCTCGACCCTCTGAAGTACCGGGTTCCACCCACTAAGACCCTTACTCGAGGCCCCAAAAGGAAGACCCAAATATGTAGTAGGAAAACCCCTTACCCTGCAATGCAAAACCTAAGCAAGCAACTCAATGTTATCCAGCTCACCAACAGGAATGATCTCACCAATTTCATCGAAACTCACCTACGACATCAGTCTTGAGCCGAGGGTCTCTCGAAAACAGTCGCTCTACCTACCAAGGTAGAGGTAAGGTCTGTGTACACTCTACCCTCCTCAGACCCCATGTTGTGGGATTTCACTGGATATGTTGTCGTTGTTGTTGTTTTCACCTATGACATCAAATACACTAACATAAGCTCAAATCCCACAATTTAGTCTTTGAACTTAAATTGTTGGATTTGAGCTTATGTTAGTGAATTTTGATGTTGTATGTGAGTTTAGATGAAATTGGAACTAAACCGAAGTGAAACGAGCAAGAAATTACCAAAATGAGTAGGCTTCATGACCGGGTGTGATTGTGGAGTTGCACTCAACATGGCATGATTTTGGAGCGTTTCAAGGCATGTCGTAGGATGAGATTGCGCTGGTGGCGCATGGAAAACAAGCTACAGAAAGTCGGCAAGCCTATCGCGCTGCACAACTGTTGCCCCCACTCTGATCAAGTGACATCCTAGTGTTGCGAAGGCACAATGCCCAAAACCATGCGCAGAAGTTCCATATACTTCTTGGCACCCAGCACGTCGGGCATGTGCCGCATCTACTTTGTCTGCGCCATGGCCTGGCGCCGCATGGGCATGGCGGCCAAGTCCATTTTCTGAAGTTCAAGATGCCTGGCGCACCGCGCCCAGCATTGCGCTCGGGTTGTTTTCTGTATTCTTCCGGGTAAAAGCCTAAGTCGTCTCTATATCCTATAAATAGACCTTCTACACGACCTAAACGCATCTGGACGACTTTTAGAGCGGAGCAAACGCTTGGAGCAGTTCTTCATCGAGTTTATTGTTTTCTTGCCCTTTTTATCATTCTTGCTTGTATTCTTACTCGAATCATGAGTAGCTACTAGTTCTAGGGTTATGGAAGCTACATGAATGTTGACGTTTTGAGTTTGAATTGGCGTTTATGTGATTTATCTTATTCGTCTACTTATTTAATCATGAGTCTAATTATTTTGATGCTTAGCTATCAATACAATATCATCTGTTAATCTTGAATTGAACTCGAAAGTGAGAATTCAATATTGCAATAGGATTAAATAAAGCAAGTTCTTAAGCCTGGGCATCGGTGAGAGGATTCGCACTTAGGATAAATGTATATTCCCTCTACCCCAAAAAGATTGTCTTAGTTTGACTTGGTACGGAGTTTAAGAAGTAAAAGAAGACTTTTGAAATGTGTGGTCCAAAACAAGCCTTAGATATTTGAGTGGTTGTAAATCATCTCATAAAGTTAAATTATTTCTAAATATAGAAATGTGTCAATCTTTTTGGGACAAACTAATAAGAAAAGTAAGACAATCTTTTTGGAATGGAGGGAGTACCTAAATTGTCTTGCTAGATTTATTTACAGGAGTTATAAATGTGTCTTGTTAAGGTTCACTCTATAGACATATAAGTGTGAAGTGACTTTAATAGGTGAGTAACAACTCTAGAGATTCTTACGAGAAATATTAACCCCCTATTAATCAGTAAACTAGATAAATTACTATGTAGGTTCAGATGAATACGAAATAGGATTGTTAGCGAAACCACAGTCCTGGAATTACTCTTCTTATTGTTTCAACTCCTAAGCTTTGCCTACTCATTCTTGATCATTGTTTGTTTTAAATCATAAATTTTAGATTCTTGCAGTAGTTTAGTAATCAAAAAACAATTTTTGGAAAGTACTTGAATAAATATTTGCTAATAGTTAATTTTGATAGCAGTTAATCACAAGTCTACATGGGTTCGACACTTGACTTAATCACTTTATTACTTGGCGACCACGTATACTTGTGTGCGCGTTAGGGAGCAACAAGTTTTTTATTTCTTAGCTTGGTGAAGATTGAGCACTCCCTTATGTGCGACAAGAGATGTTGGAAAATATTATTGGGTCCAGTCCACCCATAAGGGGTACTAGTTAGCCCATTAGTTAACCTTACACTTAAACCTTAACCAATTGCCTATCAATACACCATAATGGAGGTAGGAAAATAAGGGTCTTCCTAATGTTTCTTGTGAGAAACGAACGACGGTTAGGGTTACTACTTCCCTTGCATCATAATAGGATATCTAGGTTGTGGACAAAGGGCGTTCATATGTATCATGACGATTACGACTGGTGACTCAAATCGTGGTTGTTATCGATTCGCCTTCGCAAAAAGAAATTTGTAGGTCTCCTAACTAGTATTTATAGATGAAATACTTCAGCTAGGTTTTCCATCACCGCCATGTATGCATTTAATATCTCAAACCATGAAGTTATAATACAATGATATATACCAACTCTTCAACATTATCAACAGCAAAAAAACAACTTTGTATCGAATTTCTAGAGCTTCTATGAGGTCCAACCATTGCTAGGCTTTCACAATCACTTCATCTATGCATTAAACATCTCGAAATATTAAAGTCTAATCCCCTCCCATGTTTTGAGTTTTCAAGTTTCAACTATGCTAAGAATTAAGAAATAGTAATATCAAAACCCAAGTATTAGATTGGTTAATAGCAGTTCAATATGAGGAATACAGATGATAATACCTGAGGAAGGATAGCAAAAATGAGAGCTCGTACTTTCAGTAGAATAATGTTGCCACTTTGGATTAACGCCTCAAGTTGACTAATAGCTTCCTGCAATAACAAGAGCTGCTCAACAGCATTTTTTGGAGGAGGGGCTACGATTTTTAGTGGTTCTAATGGCCTCCCTTTTCTGACAATCCTATGCCAAAGTATGATAACTGCAAGCACAACCAACAGCGCAGGCAATGCAAAATTTATCCACCCCCTGCATATAAAAAAAACATTTCAGAATAGCTAGGGATCACAAGAAAAAGGGATAGAGTCAGTATATTTTAGACAGATGGAAACAACACTGTTCTGGCAGAAGTCAAAATATCAGAATTGTCAGGTAAAAGTACAACCAAATTCCGGTCACCTCAAACCTAAGGAACCTGATCAATTTCCATTTCACCTTAAGCAGAAAGGACTATAGTTAACTGAATCTTACTCCAGCATTACAACACCTGGAAATTACTTCTGTATGCTAAACTTAATGTAGCAACAAAAAGAAGAAAAGGGAGAAAGGGGAAGAATAGAGAGAAGTAGGAAAGATGAGAGCAAAGAATAAGAGAGAAAGAGGGAGAGATTGTTCGTTAGGTACTATTCGTAAAATCTTCCAAACAAATTATATGATAGCCCGGTTACACTCCTAAAACTAATAGAACCCCTATCTCAAAGTAAAAAGATATGATTAGGTAAAACCGTATATATAACTAATGAATAAAACCGTATTCCTAACTAAAGATAAGATTATCTATTCTATTTCTAACTAAAAACAATTATGGCTACGCTTTAATTCCAAGCAAGTTGGGGCGGCTATATGAATCTTCACTAACCATGTCGCTCCATTTAAACCAATTCCTAACTAAAAAATAAAAATTAAAGAAAATAAAATACTCCCTCCGTTCCAATTTACGTGGCATCATTTCCTTTTTATTCCGTCCAAAAATGAGTGTCACCTTTCCTTATTTGACATTAATTTAATGGCATCATCTCTATTTTACTCTTGTTGGGTCCCACTTAATTTAAAAGATGTACTTATTGTGAAGAAAAATCAACAAAAGTAGGCACTAAAGTAAGGGCAATTTGGTAAACATGACAAAGTCTTCCCTTATTTTTTAAACTCCGTTTCCGGTCAATGGTGCCACATAAATTGGGACGGAGGGAGTAGCAACCAACATTGAATTACATCATTCTTCCCCGATCGGTGAAAGCTCAATTCCAATGATTGAGATTGTTTGTCTAACTTCAAAAGATTCGGATCTATCAAGTGGAACTCATCCTCGTCGATAGCATCAAGCAATGATCCTTCCATTGAACAAGATATTGTAACAACCACCAACTCAGAGTAGATTGTTTACTCATTTGTTATGTTTAGCAAAAACATAATACAGTTTCACCCGTTTAAGAGAGATCAAACCTCCTTGTGGTTTCCAATTAAATGATGAGATGTCTGAAAACTAGGTGTTATGTAGATGAGTATTGTAATACTGTTGAAGTGTGTAACCATCTCACTAAAAGTTTTATTGTTAGATAGAGCATGCTTTTATTTTCATAATTATGTCTTCAACACGTGCTTGACTGATTCTTTTTCATGTGTGAAGCCAAGAGCGTGAAAATTCTTTTTAATAATGGATAGCAGTCATGCTCAGATTCATGTTGAAGTGTGTGACTATCTCATCTAAAATCGTGTTAGAGAGAGCACGTTTTTATTTTCTTAATCATGTCTTCAACAATAACTAAGGGATGCTAAAAGTGTAGCAGCTACTGAATTTGAAATTAAGCTCTAACACCGAGATTGATATGCACCCAAAATAAAATGAGAAATAGGAAAGGAGGAAGAATAGAGAAAATTAAAAGATAAAAAAGAACGATAACAAAGAAAGAGAGATATCATCAAGTGCAAGTGCTATTCAAATCTCCCAAACCAAGTATATGATGGTCCCACTTATAAGATAAGTGTTGAACAAGTTAAACTCTTAAAACTACTAGTCTTTAACTAAAACATAAGATTAGAGAAAACACTACCTTTAATTAATATGTATTTTGACAGAACTATATTTCTAACTAAGTTATTTCGACTCTTTCTAAGTAAAAGATAAAGATAAATAAAACAACAACAACAATATAGCAATCTTTTATTGAACTACATCAAAACTTTAGGCTGAGCTTTTGTTTTGGAACTAGCGGAATGAGAAATATATGCATACAAATTTATGTGATCTTTAAACAATTAGTATTTTGGAAGATAGGAATGGGTACTCTTTCTGAATCTTGTTGGTTTTCAATCGGCAATGCCACATGATTGTACTGCTCCGCTAACAAGGTATGTAAGTTGAAGTGTTAAGTCCCACATCGGTGGTGGGAGGCAAAATTTGTATCCTTATATGGTCTTGGGCAATCCTCACCTCTTGAGCTAGCTTTTGGGGTTAAGTTTGGCACAAGGTCAATTTCTTTAACATGGTATCAGAGTAAGGCCCACCCAAGTCTTGTTTCACCCGATGTTGGGCCCCCGTCATATATTGTCCACGCACTAGATGTCCAATAGGCGTGACGGGGAGTGTTAAGTCCCACATTGGTGGTGGGAGGCAAAATATGTATCCTTATATGGTATTGGGAAATCCTCGCCTCTTGAGCTAGCTTTTGGAGTTGAATTAGGCCTAAGGTCCATTTCTTTAACAAGAAGGAAACAGATCTGGGCAACAGTTCCATTGTGCATCATGTGGACCCTCGGGTCGGAAAGAAATAAAAGATGCTTTGAAGGAAGCAAACAGCATATCTCTTTTGTTTAAACCAAATGTTTACAAAATTTATACTTTTGGTGAAAGAATAGTTGCATATAGAATTTGGATTATCTTTTGATTTCTTGGAATGTATGGGGAATTGATGTAACTATGCAACTGATGTTGCACTTTATAACTTCGTAGTATCTCCTTATTACTTTATTAAAAAAAATCCTAGTACCTCCTTGTTACTAGTACAAATTAAATTTGACAGCATCCATGGAAGGATAACTCCATTAAAGGACTCGAAAGAAGCTTTATAAAGCCTATGCCAAAATCTCAAACAAAGGGACTTCATAACAAGCTAATCGGGCTTCGATTGCAAAGAAATAAATGTTTACTTTTGGAGGAAGTGCTCAACCCATGGAGGATCTTTTGCTGAAGGATTATAACTATCTTATGGTCCAAATGAGGTAGATTGGGGCCAAGAATCAGCCTTTCAAGGAATCAAAATAGGAGCCATATAAGTCAACTTTTGTACCATTCTAGGCACCTAAAATGTGCCAAACTTGCAGCCCAAGAAGCCCCACATGGAGCCACGATTCTATCCCTTAAAATGGGCTTATTTGTTGCCCAAAAAGCATGAAGATAGGTTCCCAAATCAGCTAAGGAAAGCTTCCTACTTGGCAACTAAGCTTAGGGAGAAAAGTCAAAACTTTCCTAATTTTTTCCTGGTTTGTTATGGAATTGTTTCCTAATTTGTTAGCACTGTCTTTAATGCTTTCCTAGGTAGTTAGGATTACATTTTCCTCTTTCTAAGGTTGTTGGAATTCCTTTCCAAGAGTGTTAAAATCCCTTTCCTAGTCTTTCTTTGATTAGCTAGTTATTTCCTATTTCAGTTATTTAATTTTTCTAACCATCTTTGGTTATTTACACTTTTGTGTGTGTTGGATTTAGGAGGTAAGATTAAATTCTCAAATCTTAGATTACTTTTAGGTAATTCAAGAAAGGTGATAAGTCTCGGCTTATTGTTGTTCTTGTTATGCTTAGGGGGGCCGAGATCCATAATCTATCTCTTGGGCTTATTCTCTACCAAGGCGATTAGTTTAGGCTAATTATTGTTTTGCTTATCACAACAATATTTTTGCTTAGGCTTATAAATAGTGTGTGTTGTCTTGTATTATTCAGATTATTAACAATACGGCCTCCTCTTCTTTACACTTTTGTGCGTGTTGGATTTAGGAGGTAAGATTAAATTCTCAAATCTTAGATTACTTTTAGGTAATTCAGGAAAGGTATAAGTCTCGGCTTATTGTTGTTCTTGTTACGCTTAGGGGGGCCGAGATCCATAATCTATCTCTTGGGCTTATTCTCTACCAAGGCGATTAGTTTAGGCTAATTATTTTTTTTGAGAAAGGTAATAACTTGTATAGAAACTCAAAGGATCAGCATCAAAATTGCTGATAAAGCTGTAGTTACAAAGCTCATAAGAGGAGCCAAAAACAAAAGCAAAAGGGGGGATCAGCCAGTAGCTGAAGATCTAAAGCATTAGCAGTTTCCTACCAGATATACGAGGTCCCTCTACATCACTAAAAATATCCTGTTTACACCGAAAATAGAAAAGACCAAGGCAATTCATCTTAATTTTCTGTGGAATTATACAGATCATCAAATCCTCTTGAGTTCCTAAAAGGAGAATTTTTGTTACAACTTTTAAATAAAAAGTCATCTAAATCAATAGAACTAGAATATCAAGAGAGAGAAAGTTATTATTAAAATATTGCCAAGAAAAATTAATTGTATAATCCTTCGACATATTGGACTTGAGTTCCGTTTAACACATAAAACAAGGGAAAAGTTATGTCTTAGATACCTGATTATAGCATAGCTTATAAACACCACAAATAACATTGACTTCCATGGATCTTTCCATTGAGCTAATAGTTGAAGGTGGTTAATTGATCCGATGAGAGGGAAAAGCAGCTCCTGTGAAGAAAATTTCTTTTTAAAGAGTGTCATCCTGATGAAGAAACATTATGTAGTAATAGTTTGCGACTAATAAGTTTTTAGCAGCAATAATATATCACAACTAAAGTATCCCCGGAGGGCTTCAAAGACAAGGTGAATGAATGGTGGAGTTCTTTCATTGTTAATGGTAGACCTGGGCATGTCTTAGCTGAGAAGCTGAAACTGTTAAAAGCAAAGCTGAAGGAGTGGAGCAAGAACAATAGAGGAATTTGGAAGCAGAGAAAGGAGGACATTCTTAATCAGATCTAGCTGGGAAACTATTCAGGGTCAGAGAATCCTCACTGATGATGAACTACTTCAAAAGGCACATTTGGCCATGGAGTTTGAGCAAGTGGCAAAAAATGAAGAGATAGCATGGAAGCATAGATCCAGGATACAATGATTGAAACATGGTGATAAGAACACCAAATTCTTTCACAGAATTGCCACTGCTCACAAGAGATTCAATTCCATGGATCATCTAGAAGTGTATGGGGTCACTGTCACTGACCCTGAGGAGATTAAGGAAGCTGCTCAAAATTTTATCAAGAATTACACAAGGAGACTGAATCTTGGAGAGACTGAATCTTGGAGACCTGATTTGCAGCTACATGAAACTTCAGTGATCTCTAGTGAAGAGCAGATATGGTTACAAAGACAATTTGAGGAGGAGATTCTGGAATGTATCAAGTTGTGTGCTATGGAGAAGGCACCTGGACCAGATGGATTTCCTATGATCTTCTTTCTTTCTTTCTGGGAAATGTTGAAGGAAGATATCATAGGAACTGTTCAGTTCTTCCACACTAACCAGACTTTTGAAAAAAGTTTCAATGTCACCTTCATAGCTTTGATCCCTAAGAAAATAGGTGTTGCTGATCTGAAGGACTACAGGCCAATAAGTTTGGTAGGTGGAGTTCACAAAATTATTGCAAAGCTATTAGCAGAAAGGTTGAAGAAAGTGGTGTGTAAGCTGATCAACAAACATCAAATGGCTTTCATAAAAAGGAGACAGATTATGGACGTTGCACTCATAGCTAGTGAATGTGTTGACTCAAGAATGAAGGGAGTGGAACTTGATGTAATGTGCAAACTTGATATTCAGAAAGCCTATGACCATGTAAACTGGAAATTCTTATTAAATACTCAGGCAGATGGGGTTTGACAATAAATGGTTGAGCTGGATTGAATATTGTATTAAAACTGTTAGGTTCTCTGTTCTGGTAAATGGAGAGCCTGTGGGTTTTTCCATCGAGAGGGGTTTGAGACAGGGTGACCCTTTATCTCCTTTTCTTTTTATTCTGGCAATGGAAGGATTGCACTACATAATAGATGGATCAGGGGATTTCAAATTGGTGGTAGAGTTGGTGGTATATTTCAAGAATCGGGCATAACCTTAAAAAATTGAATCCTTTTTTGTGTTTTGGTTTTTAAATCTTTCTTTTTTTGGTTATCTGGGGTTAAGTTATTTTGAAGAAAGATTGAATCTTTCTTGTTTTTGGTTATCTGGGGTTAAGTTATTTTGAAGAATGATTAATCCTTCTTGTTTTGGGTCATTTGGGGTTAAGTTTTTTTTTTTAATAAAAAGATTCAATCTTTCTTGATTTTTGGTCATTTGGGGTTAGAACGCAAATCTTTCACTCCAAACCCTAGGTTTATTCGACCTATCACTGAAAATTGGTGAATATATTTGTTCCAATATCCTCGCTCCATCATTGTCGGCTTTCCAGTTTCGGTGTTGGCGATTGTCTTCAGGTCCATTTTCATCAGCTTTAAGTGAACAGTACTTCCGGTGCCGGTGATTTTCGCCGACAAACAAGTTCGATTCAACTAGAGTTGGTACCTCTAGTTGCCCGTATCCATTCTTTGTCCTTATCCTTGTTAAATTTAAATTTTGCCACTTCGATGTATTGATTCGTGACTTTACGTTCTTGCATTTAACCTTCTTGTCTTTAGTTATAGCATTTTTGGCGTAGTGGTTTTACTTGCCTCTAGATTCTTGTTAACTTGTGCTTTCACTTTGATCCCTTCCTGTTTTAGGGTAAACGTTTGAGTAGTTTATTATTTTATAGTTGTTTTAGTGGCTTTGGTAACTGATGATAGACTATGGTCATGTTCTTGATCGGGGACGGGGGCGAGGATTAGGGGGGTAAGAGAGATGCTAGGCTGAGAATAGGGTCTTGGAACATTAGGACTTTAACGAAGAAGCCCATAAAGCTAGTTAAGATTCTTAAGAAGAGGGGGATTAATATAGCATGTGTCCAGGAGATCAAATGGCTAGGACCTAAGGCTAAGGATGTGGACGGGTATAAGTTATGGTTCTCGGGTAGGTCGGGGTATAGGAATGGGATAGGCATTTTAGTAGACAGCGAGCTAAGGGATTAGGTGATAGAGGTTAGGAGGGTCAATGACGAGATGATGGTGATTAAGCTGGTAGTTGGAGGGTTCACTATGAACATTATTAGTGCTTACGCGCCGCAGGCGGGCTTGAACGAGGAGGAGAAGAGGCGCTTTTAGGAGAATTTGGACGAGGTGGTGGGTGGTATACCATCCACTGAGAAGTTATTTGTAGGAGGGGATTTCAATGGACATATCGGGTCACTTCCGGGGGTTATGACGACGTGCATGGAGGCTTTGGCCACGGGGACAAGAATGGGGGAGGCGTCTCACTTTTGGAGTTCGCTAGAGCTTCTGGGATGAGCAATTCGAGGTTCCTGAAGGAGGAGCACTTGGTGACTTTCTGTAGTTCGGTGGCTAAGACTCAGATAGACTTTTTGCTCCTTAAGAAGGTTGACAACGGTCTTTGTAAAGACTGCAAGGTTATTCCGAGGGAGTATCTTACAACCCGACATAAGCTTTTGGTGATGGATTTGGAGATCAAGATGGAGAAGAAAAGGAGGGTTGTGGATGACAGGTTAAGAATCAAATGGGGGAGTTTGACCATGGCTAGTGCAAATGAGATAGGGGAGAGGTTGATGGCCAAGGGGGCTTGGGGGAGTAGTAGGGATGCGATTGGTATGTGGGACAGGAGGGCCAGTTGCATTCGAGAGGTAGCTTGAGAAGTGCTTGGGGTCTCGAGGGGTAGCCGTGGTGGGCATCGAGGGGACTGGTGGTGGAATGGTAAAGTTCAAGAGAAGGTGGAAGGGAAGAAAGCGGCGTATGCGAAATTGGTAGAAAGCAATTATGAGGGGGAGAAGTGGACGAATAGAATAAGATGGCGAGGAAGGAGTCAAAGCTTGCGGTTACATCGGCAAAAATGACTGCTTTTGAATGCCTATATGTGGAATTAGAGGAGAAATGCAGGGATAGAAAGTTGTACAGACTAGCCAAGGCGAGGGAGAGGAAGGTATGTGACTTGGATCACGTGAGGTGCATCAAAGACGAGGACGGCAAAGTACTGGTGGAGGACGCGCATATTAGGCGGAGGTGGCGGTCTTATTTCCATAAACTCTTGAACGAAAAAGTACATAGAGACATTGTGCTAGGAGATCTGGAGCAATTTGTTAGGTACCGGAATTTTGGATATTGTAGAAGCATTAAGATTGAGGAGGTTAAGGATGTTGTTCGCAGGATGCGCAGGGAACGAGCGACCGGGCCTGATGAGATCCCAATTGAATTTTGGAAGAGCGCATACAGGGCAGGTTTGGAGTGGCTAACTGAATTGTTTAACGTCATTTTTGAGACGGCGAGAATGTCTGAAGAATGGAGGTGGAGTACAATGATTCCTTGTACAAGAACAAAGGTGATATCCAGAGTTGCAACAACTATAGGGGTATCAAGCTGTTAAGTCACACTATGAAAGTTTGGGAAAGGATCGTGGAGATGAGGGTGAGAAGAGGCGTGTCTATTTTCGAGAACCAGTTTGGATTCATGCCGGGGCGTTCGACCACACAAGTTATTCATCTTATTGGAAGGTTGGTGGAGCAGTATATGGAGAGGAAGAGACTTACATATGGTGTTCGTCGACCTCGAGAAGGCATACGACAAAGTCTCTATGGAAGTTTTATGGAGATGTTCGGAGGATAGAGATGTACATGTGGCATACACTAGGGCGATCAAGGATATGTATGATGGAGCCAAGACTAGGGTACGGACAGTAGGAGGAGACTCGGAGCACTTTCCAGTGATGATGGGCTGCACCAGGGATCAGCTCGTAGCCCATTCCTATTTGGCTTGGTGATAGACGGACTGACGTGACAACTCCAAGGGGAGGTGTCATGGTGTATGTTATTCGCAGACGACATAGTCCTGATTGATGATACTCGTAGGGGAGTGAACACCAAACGGGAGGTTTGGAGACAGACTCTAGAGTCTAAAGGGTTCAGGTTGAGTAGGACCAAGACAGAATATTTGGAGTGCAAGTTCAGCAACGGGAGCGACCTTGAGACTTGCGTGGAGGCGAGTCTTGGGACTTAGGTTATTCCAAAGAAAGGAAGCTTTAAGTACCTCGGGTCTGTTATCCAAGGGGGTGAAAAGATTGATGACGATGTCACACATCGTATTGGGGCATGGTGGATGAAATGGAGGCTCGCATATGGAGTCTTATGCGATAAGTGCCACCAAAACTTAAAGGCAAGTTCTATAGGGCGGTGGTTAGACCGACTATGTTGTATGAGGCGGAGTGTTGGTCAGTCAAGACTTCGCACATCCAAAAGATGAAAGTTGCGGAGATGAGGATGCTAAGATGGATGTGCGGGCATACAAGGAGGGATAAAATTAGAAATTATGATATCCGGGACAGAGTGGGAGTGGCATCGGTGGAGGATAAGATGCGGGAAGCGAGGTTGAGATAGTTTGGGCATGTGCAGAGGAGAGACAAATGCCCCAGTGCGAAGGTGTGAGAGGTTGGCTATGGACGGATTCAAGAGGGGTAGAGGTAGGCCGAAGAAGTATTGGGAATAGGTGATTAGACGGGTTATGGCGCAGGTGCAACTTACTGAGGACATGACCTTAGATAGGGGGTTGTGGAGGACATGGATTAGGGTGGAAGGGTAGTAGGTAGTCGAGCGTAGTCCTACTTACGCTTGCAAACGGGTCGTTGTAGTGTTAGTATTTTAGGCCCGCTTAGCCTATCATACTAATAGGCGCAGTATTGCTTTATAGTCCCCTATAGTTTGATTTCTGCTGCTATGTGTCCTTTAGTGTACTTTGTTTAGCTTATTTACCTGCGCTAGTTACTGCTTACTTTTTTGGAATGCGCTATCATGGCTTATTCGCTTTTGATACCAGCATTTTCATACTGCTTTAAATTTTTTTCTAACCGGGTCTGACCATTTCACTTGCTTTGCTCTTACTTTGCTTTTGTTGTTGCTTTACTTGTGCTTATGCTCTATCTTGAGCCGAGGGTCTCTCGGAAACAGCCGTTCTACCTACCAAGGTAGAGGTAAGGTCTGCGTACACTCTACCCTCCCCAGACCCCACGTTGTGGGATTTCACTGGGTATGTTGTTGTTGTTGTAGTCGAGGAGGAAATGGAGTTCTGTCATTTATTGTATGCAGATGACACTGTTATTTTCTGTGAACCAAAGGCTAAACAGATCTGCTATATTAGACTGATGTTGATAGTTTTTGAAGTTGTAGCAGGTTTGAGGGTCAATTGGGGCAAAAGCAGTTGGTTCCCTATCAAAGAAGTCCCTCAGATTCAAGAACTGGCAAGCATAAGGTTGAAGAGTAGAGAATTTGCCTACCACTCTGGGTAGCAAGCATAAGGCACCGTTTTTAACCATAGGATGAACTGAAGTAACTCACTATGTAAGGCAGTCTTCCTGTATGGGGAAGTGTACTTAGCAGGGCTCAGCTATCAAAAGGAGAATAAGTAGCAGTAATCTCCAGAATCACAAGAATCACAGGAATGATACATTAAGCCAAAAAAAAAAAAAGACAAAGGAGTTCACATTATACCTTCATTACAGCTAAATTAGTATCAATTCCTTCAACTTTGACTTGGTCAACTGTCGCCTGTGCAGCTTCAGCCCTTCCAATATTTTTCATTGACTGCTTGACAGCGTTTTCCAGAGGATTTACCTCACCAACACAGACATCTCCTACTAAAGTTGTTGCTTCTCCAACTATGTTAACCTCCTTGCATGAGATAATTCCAAGTCTACAAAGTGATACCCGTGATACTGGGTGTATTACCTGTCTCCTTGCAGTAGGAGAACCCAATAATCCACGTTGATTGACAGCAGAGTTCAAGAGTGTCAAGCGGCTTGCTAAAGTTTCCAAGATCGCATCTCCTCTAGGAAGACTTTCTGCCAAGTTAAAACACAGTAGTGTTTTGTAATTGGAAGAAGATACCTTAAAAGCCTCTCTTACTGCCCTGTATCTGTAAACTCCAAGAACAGCCCTAGCAAGTGCTTCGGACTGCTGACCCTCTTTGAGATTATACTTCCGAGCAAAATTGTGAGCATGGAAGATCTCAAGACAGATATCCAACCAATAGTCCCGTCTTGAACTTCCTTTAAACTCCGGAAATTCAAAATATGCAGGATCTACCCTGTATTAACTTAAAGTTAGAAGTTCCTGGTGAGGTATGATATATAGCTTCAACTGAAAACATTAACCTTACATAGATGAGGACTTGTACATAACAGCTTTGTCAAAGAGGCGAGCACCTAAAGGTCCAGTTAGCTCAGGCTTAATGATTTGTTTCAAGTCGGATGCTAGATCATATCGCACTGCTTTATCATATAAGCCCATTCCAGACTCAAAGTAGAGAGCATAGTTGGTTAATGTCAACCTTCCTGGATGAAAGGGGAAATGGAAGATAAATCATCTTAGCAACTACCAGAAATTAAGCTTTTAGATGAGATGGTCACACAATTCAATATCGTATCCGAGTACGCAAAGGTCCTGCATTCTAGTCTCACCACCACCCATTATCAAAAAAGAATGTTCACGTGATTGGTCTATGAAAAAGTATCAGACCCGCACGTGAAGGGGCGTGTTGAAGACAAACTTAAGTAAATAATAATGTGCTCTATCACAGCTTAAGCCAGTGTTGTGTTGTGAAAAGATCGCTTTAATTAAGTGATGAAGTGAAGGGAGGCGATTGTGAGGCAATACGAAGTGAATGAAGCCGTCGCTTCTTTGTTTTTAAAAAGCAACTTTTTAGAAGAAAAAGGAGAGGTGGGGACCTGTTTGAGAAGAAATAAGTCAAGGAGCTTTCTCTTCCTCCTCTCCCTGCGACGAGGGTTCTTCGACTAGCTGCTGCTTCTTAGAAATCCATGTTTCTTCTTCTTCATTTCATTGCATCTTCTCTGCGCTTTCCGTTTTCTTCTTCAGCTTCTTTTTTCCTTCTCGGTTTTCTTTGATTTTGCTTGTCTTATGGATGATTATGAGCTTTTTACTTTTTCAATTGAAAGATTATTTTTTTCTATAACCAAAAAATAATCAGCTGCGTAGCCTTTTTAGATTAAAGATTTGCTAATAGATACTCCCTCCGTCCCAATTTAAGTGTTTTAGTTTGACTTGGAACGGAGTTTAAAACATAAAGGGAGACTTTTGAATCTTGTGGTCTTAAATTAAAGATGTGTGTGGTCTTTTAAATCTTGTGGTCATAAACTTGCCTTGGAATTGGAAAACTTACTAAATATAGAAAGAGGCACTCTTTTTGTGACAGACCAAAAAGGAAAGTAAGACACTTAAATTGAGACGGAGGGAATATTATTTTTATTGAGTTCTTGTTTATTTTGTTATTTGCAAAATGTTCATTTTGAGATTCTTTTAAAATAGTGTTTCACTAAATGAAGTGAGCGCTTCGTTTCTCGCTTTAAGCGAAGTGGGCCCTTGTATCTTTTTCCCGCGACGCGCTTTCAAAAATGTTGGTCTAAGCTTTTAGATGAGATGATCAGACACTTTAACAAGAAAGCACAAGCAAAAGACTAACTACACAATGAATGATCAGTAGGCAGATACTTTCTTTTTTTGTGAGTACACATAAAATCTTAACTAGCAGTTAATAATTAAAAATATTTTAAATTGCCCAAAGGAAGGAGGGTGCCTTCATTAAGTGAAGGAGTAAGTATTTATGGTATTTGCCTATATCTAACCCTATATAAATCGGAGAGTTTTGGAAACATTCTTCCTCATAAAGTCTTTTAGTATCAAAATTCTTCTTGGTAGCTGGGGAGACAATATAAAAGTGAATGTCTAAGTGTATAATGGTATTTGCCTTTATCTAACCCTATGCAAATCATCATCAGATGGAAAGTTCTGAAAATATGCTTCTTCATGAAGTCTCTTTCTTTTCCTTTTTGAGAAAGGTAAATTTGCTTCCTCAGTAAGTCTTTAGGATCAAATTTCTTTTTGGCATGTTTTGGATAGACATTTGACATTCTTTACTCTCTTGCATCATTTTTTCTCTTTCAGCGTCTTTCTTCCTCAGAGCACAAACCAGATACCTGATTCACTTGAGCACACCCTGCAAATTGTTTTTCTTTTTTTACCATTTTCCGGTTTTCGCAGAGCAATTTATCACATCCAGAGTTTAAAATGCAATGTGTTCTTCGTCTCAACCAAGTGACCCAAGGAAAACTCAACATACTCTAGGAAACTTAGGCAATGTCTTTTTTTCTTTTCTTTCTCAGATAGATGTTTCACTTCTCTTAAAAGAGGGCTTCCTGAATCACTGGCCAAGCATGGTCATTGTGTCATTGAGGTCTGGGGTTCGAACCTCAACCTGGATATTTAGTTTCCTAATACAAAAAAAGGGATGTTTCACTTCTCTTTACTTCGTTACTCATGTTTTCTTAGGAATAAGGCACTTCTTCAATCATACTGTTGTTTATTGCGCCCTAGATCTACATGAATATATAAATTTAAATATTTCGGACAGAAATAGATAATTTTTCTTCCGTCTAATATGGTATAATTTGGTGCTTCTTATAGCACTTTGAAGAAATGCAAGGTTAACATCCGGTCAGCCTTGCAGCCACTTGTCACTGCCTAAACCTCCAAAAACTAAGATTTTCAAAGCCTTCATTCATAAATAAAAAAGAAAATAAAAATGAAAAACTATCATTTGCAAACAATTGTTTTCAGAGCATTCCATTGTTACATATGCAATTTTCAATTTTCAGAGCAGAGGAAGTCGTTAAAATTCAGAAGCATCTTTTGTTTCATATTTCAAGGGAAATGTAAACTATCTTGATTGATTTTCGTAGAGCTATAGTATTCAAAGCATCAGACATACAATCATCCTTCGAGAAAAAATGGCTATGGCTTACCAGGCCATGCAGATATTCCAATATGTTTCAAAACTGGTTGTGTGGGAACTGTACCATCCACCTCTAGTATTATCTCTTCCTTTGCAAGTGAAAGGTTGGACACCATTTGAGGTCCACTGAAATTCTGGACCGCCTTTATCACCCTAGAGTATAAATAGGAACAAGGAAATAATTGATTAGTAAGGTTTCATCTAAGAGCCAGATATTACTCTGGATATACCAAGACTTCATATCAAAAGCAAGTATACAAGTGCATCCAAATAGTGTATGTAAAGTTCCCAAAACACATAATTATCATGACGGTTCTGCTACCACAGGAGAGGGAGGGAGGGGGGAGAGAGAGAGAGAGAGAAAGAGCACTAAACAGGAGACAGATCTGTGATTTTTACCTGCTGATGGAAAACTTAAATCATATATTATATTTTATAACGTAAATTAGAAGGCCAGAATCACAAAAAATCACGTCTGATGCTTTTGTTAACATGTTTAATTTCATAAATAGGATAGCTATCAGATAACTAAACGAAGGGATCTATTTCTTCTCTATTATATGCTACACCTTAACAAATAAAATTATAACATTTGGACCAAATTCAGTATAGAAAATTAGACAAAAGTTTGCTAGAGTGAGAAACTCCCCCTTCTCTCTAACTTTTGTTGCCGGAACACGTCGTTTGAGATCATAGAATGCCAAATTGAGGCAGATTGCTGGTACAGTGGGTCGAAAGAAAGATGAACTATGTCGTCGAACTCTAATAAACTCCTCAATGTTTATCTGTGTTATCAAGTCCTACAGCAAACTTCAAAAGGTACAGGCAAACTTTGCAGGAGATGGAGAAGTGGGACAAGTGCATGAATGTTTTGTCTTCCAGAAAGCCAACGACTTGTGGGGATATGTCTGAATTGTTGCAATAAATGGAGCTAGGAGAAGCATGATAATAATCCCCAAGATCATCCAGATAGAACAACACATAATGAAGAAAATGGAAAACGGCATACACGAGATTTCTAGCTCATCTATGCAGCATGAATTTTTTCATATTAAACAATATCTTTAAGCGGCTTTCCAAGTTAGATCAAACTAACGCTTTACCATCCTTCGAGTGTCAGGTAAACTCCATCTCAACTCATAATTGAAAGTTCTAAGTCTTGAGTGAAATTTTTGTCCTTTACTGAGGACTTCAAACCAACTAATCTCAAAAGCTCTGACCAGCTTGATTTCAATCTTTCGCGAGATAGTAAAGTACCCAAAGAACAAAAAGGTAAAGTTGGGTCCAACAATTAATGCTCAAGTAATGGAGCATACTTTTCAAGACTCCGAAGGTACTTGTCGTACACAAGAAAATGGAGCCGGTGACCTGAAGAACTTGCTAGGACATCGAAAAGATTGTGAACTGTTATAATGTCTGCAACAATAGCACAAGCAGGAGCTATTCGTGAAAATGAATCTGCACCAACTGTCTTTTTATTATCAACCTGACAAGAGACGAGAAATAAAATGGATAAATAAAAGGCAGTTGAAAACTTCAGGACAAAATCATATGATGCTCTTCCGAGAAAAAAAAAATTGCAATTCAATGCAACCCCAAGAAAGAACATATTTCTCTTTCTTTAGATATAAACAACTTTTTTTTCTGTGGCCTTCAAAGAGGATAGAACCTTCTACAGTGGAGGTATACAATTTCTGTAACAGATAAAAAGTAGTAATCTAAAGATTTCTACTCCAAAAATAGATACTCCCTCCGTCCCGTGTGATGCACTTTGACTACGCGTGGTGTTTAAGAAGCATGGAAAGATTTTTTAAGACTTGTGGTCTAAAACAAGCCATAGATATTTGTGTGGCTCTAAACCATCTCACTAAGAGTAAATTGGAAAGTTTAAAGTTAAATTGTTTATAAATACAGAAAGGTATCATTTTTTTTTGGGCAGAAGACTAAAAAGGAAAGTGCATCACATAAATTGGACGGAGGGAGTACTAAATAAAGGAAAATGTTAAATCAGTTACAACCTGAACAGCCATGTTTGTGGAATCCGAATAAAACAATGACCAGCTATCTTCATCCTCCACTTCCCTCTTATCAGAAGCAGCAGTTTCCTGTGAAGACATCTTCATGACGGTATTGTTAGACAGTTAGACTTACAAATGGACAGCCAAACCTATGACATAGCAAGCGGAATTTAGAAAATCCTAAAGGAAAGCAATCTTGAAATAGAGTATATCTCATGTAGTTTAGTACTTGATTTCCATCACCAGGGGCCTCCCATGCTAGCATCATGTCGAACATCAACCGACGGAAGTCCTTATCGCTCAGATAATCAGGACGGATGGTTTCCACTTGAAGAGCTTGGAAGGAGCAAAATTCCAGAAAGTTCCTTGCATACACTAAGGGTTGTTTAACATCATCAAGAAGATCTGAATCAAATTGATGTTGCATCTCTTCAATTTGGACCTGCAAAATCCTGCAGTTGAGGCACAATAGGCATAAGTAATAAGATATCTCATAAACCAATTATCTTAGCTTACAGGAAAGATTAAAACTCCGGTGGCACCATGGCAAGATTTTCACCAAGTCACCTCTTGTTCGATTTCTATAGAAAAAGGGAAAGAGGGAAAAATCTATCACAGAATTCTTTCTGGAAAAGGCTTAGGATGCTTTTAGAATGTGGTCTAGTTTGTCAATGGATTATGAACAGAACAGAAGAACGTGCAGCAAGCAGATATTTATGATCTCTAGAAAAATTCAGAAGGAATACTTTATATTGGGAAATTGATAGTTAATTTTTTGTTTGAGAAGCTGGAGGCTGTAGAATCCAAGATGATAGGGCAGATTCTATTCCATGGACAGCCAAGTCAGATGAGAGGTTTCCTGTAAAATCTTGTCACAAGTTGCTGTCAAATCTGAATTATATGACTGGACAGCATCAAACTTTGTGTGCCTATGCAAGATAATCTACAAAGAAGGACGTTCAGTTTATGCATAGGTGCTATTTTGTAAATCTTCAGTAGAATCTGTTAACCATCTTTTTTCTACATTGGTATCTGACGTGGCACCTTTGGAGTATGTTTCGGAACTTGTTTGGGGGTGCAGTGGATAGTGGATATTGGCAGGAAGCTTAAAAGAAGCATAATGCAGCCAGAGGGTCAGAGGATAAAGAAGACACGGAGACCAGATTGGAGAACAATTCCCCTTCACATTGTTTTAACATTGATGAAATTCCCCTTTGCATTTTATGGACAGTGGATAGACAGGAACAATAGATGTTTTGATGGATTAAAGCATCATATATCTTGTATAGAAATGTCTTTTTTTTAGATGGATCTTGTATAGAAATGTCTTCAAAATTGCTATTGATGTTGCTTGATTCCTGTTAACATGTTAGATGATATATCGAATATGATTGACTTCTTGCAGTTGTGAAAGGACTTGGTCTAGACTCTGATGTAATTTTGAAAGCACTACCTTAGTGTTGGTATACAGGTATAGTAATAAAATTACATACCAATATAATAATTATCAAAACACAATCAAGAAGATTATACACACAGCTTGATCGAATTATGTCGTGGCTTTGTATCATATGGTTTAGTAGATACTAAACATTGTTAAAAAATGGTTTAGTAGAAAAGTTAAGAAAAAAAGGTTATTGTCTTATCCATCTCTGGCTTTACTAAGATTTGAAATAGTAAATGGTAGCCATAGATTAAGAGTACCACAGAAAACATGCACCAAGCATGAACTCTCCCAACAAAAGTGAAAAAAAACAAGGAGGAGCTGGAGCTTTTACATTAGAAGGACCAGCTTTACCTTCATAGTGATTGAAGAAATCCGCTGAAGTTAGTAGACATGAATTTTATGTCTTTTAGCCAAAAACCTTTTTAAGAAAAGAAGACAATGCAACAGCTTAAATTCTCAATTCTTTGTGTGCTCGACTCTTTCACATTAATATCTAAGCTCCAAGAAAAGGTAAACGACAGATTTCTCGTTTTGCTTTTAGTGAAGTAAGATACTATTCCGAGTGGAATCTCTCTCACACTGCTTGGCTGCTAGATAAAATTCCATCGCAGTTTAGAGTTGAATGTTAATCTTTAAGATCTAAAGTCACCCAACTTCTTGGCAGAAATAATTTGTATATTCACAATAAGATAAAATGATATCTGTATATTTACGATAAGATAAAATGGAGAATGTCTAAAACATTACTAATTTAAATGGTAAGATTTATCAAAAGAATTTCCTATGAAAGAAGAAAGTATATTACCACACAAATTCTCAAGCTAAAAAAATGGATGTGGATATATAACATTTATCTCAGCTATCCAGTACAGTTGACACTATTCAAAGGACATAACGACCCTAGAAAGTGACAAAGAGGACATGAAACCAAGAACAATCACTAACTCTAATCAATCATCAAGAGAGGAGTGCAAGAGCCCGATGCTCTCCAGCATCATATAGGCTAAGGACAATTTCAAATTTCAACAACAAAGAGATCATGTTACAAAACAAACATCATTAATGATTGATGTCCTTATATAATATGCTTGATCATTTAAACCACAAAGCACAGCTAGCTCACGAAGAAGCAGAGATTTTTCATAGATCATTTAGATATTAAGAAATGGGAAAAAAAGACTACACCTCAATTCAAGCTACTTGGGGTTGGTGACAACTATATGAATTCTCACCATCCATTTTCCTATTGGATCTATTTCATACCTATATTCAGTAACGTGATTTTCTCTAGCACTAGGGATTCTCCATAATTTCTATGGACACGCACATTTCCAGACAGATTAAAGAAAAATTCTAACAAGTATTGAACTTAATGTTACTAATCCTTAATCCTAACAAATATAACCTAAAGCAATGTGTGCTGCATCTGTGCTGGTGATGCCTGATTTTAGCAAAACATTCACCATTGAAACTAATGCTAGCCACCAGGAAATTGGAGCAGTACTTACTCAAGACAACAGACCTATTGCCTACTATAGCAAGGCCCTAGCTCCAAGACATGTGGGAAAGTCAATGTATGAGAAGGAACACATGGCAGTGATAGCAGCCCTAGACAGATGGAGGCACTACATTCAAGGAGGATATTTCATCATTACGAGTGACGATCAGTTTATATATTTGTTGGAGCGGAACGTAACTCTTTTTTTTATAAGGAAAATTCTATGAAAAGGTACCAAGATGGTACAGAATTACAACAAAACAGCCCCTGCCATAACAGGGTAAACTACAAACCCTGTCTCCTCTAAGAAATCCATATACTGCTCCATATTTTCTATAGCCTGCCTTTTACACCCAAAATACAAATTTAATAAGCATCTATTTTTAATCTTGGATACATGCTCCTTTTTTTCTTCAAAGTAAATCCTGTTCTGTTCCAGCCATATTGCCCAAAACACACATAGAGGAATTGGTCTCCAGACTAACTTTTATAAGAATTACCCATCCTTTGGTGTTGCCACGAATCCAACAGACTCTTCACACTGGAAGGCATTGCCCACTTGACACCATGTAAATTTAGAAAGAGCTCCCAGCACTATCTTGCCACTTTCCAATGAAGGAATTGGAGCAGAACGTAACTACAGTCATTCAGCAAAAAGACCAGACTAAATTACTTGGATTGAATTATGAAATCGAATATAGGAAAGGTTCGGTTGGCTGATGCACTTTCCAGAATGCCAGAGGACCAAGGAGAGACTTATGCAATCTCTGGTGTCCTTCCTACATGGATACAGAGGTTGAAAAAAGTTATGAAGGGGATGATCGGGTTGAGAGGATTATAGCTGCAGTTGTAGTCAATTAAGGAGCCAATTCTCACTATAACTTGTCACAAGGAGTGTTAAGATATAAGAGCAATATGTAAATAGGGAAAACCACAGCATAAGGTAACAAATATTACACACCCTGCACACTAAGGCCCTTTGAGGTCATTTTTGACAACAAAGAACTTACCACTCTGCTTTTACTAGCCAGCCATGAATAAAGATGTACAAAAGAAGCAAAGACGAAATTGTGGCAGACCTAGGATTACTGCAACCTTTGGAAATTCCCTCACAAGCTTGGAAGTAACATTATCTTGGATTTCATAGAAGGGTTATCCAAGTCACAAGGAAAAGATGTGATATTGGTGGTTATTAATAGGTTTACTAAGTGCGGGCACTTCCCGACTCTACAACAAACATTTACAGCTGTGCAAGACTGCAAGTAGCTGAGTTATTCCACCAGGAGATTAAACACTTACATGAATCTCCTACCAGTATGGTATAAGACACGGATAAGGTGTTCACTAGTAAATTTTGGCAACATTTATTCAAAGGCATCAGTGACTCAACTGCGTCTAAGCACTGCTTATCACCCTGAGACTGATAGACAAACCCAAGCAATGGGCAAGCACCTATCTGAATGCTGATAAAACACAAATTTACACACCTCACTGCAGTGCACTCCTTTTCAAGCATTATATGGATATGAACCTCCTCGACTTCTTACGCAACCATTTCCTCAATCTCCAGTCCAATCAGTGCAGGACCTCATTCAACAAACAATGCAAGTTCAGCAGGTCCTAAGGGATCGCTTGGTTCAAGCCCAAGCTAGGATGAAATGGTATGCAAATAAGAAGAGGAGTGAGAGGCAGTTTAAAGTTGGAGATTAGGTATATCTGAACTGCAACCTTATAAACAGACTTCAGTTGCAGCCAGGAAGCAACTTAAGGTGAGTCCAAAGTTCTATGAACCCTATCAAGTTATCCACAAAAATTAGGAGCAGTGGCATACAAGCTGAAACTACCAATCATTCCCCAATTCATCCTGTGCTTCGTGTGTCATTGCTGAAGAAGAGAATTGGGCATGCAATTTCCATGTTCTTCTCTTTTTCCTACTCTTCTTCTCATCTTTTCCCTCACCTCTTCCTTACCAAATTCTGTTTTTTGGGTTACAACATCTATGGTAGTCGTGGATGGGCTGACTTGCAGAGATGATGACAATATTAGTTTCATTAGCTAGACATTGTTATTTCAATTTAGTTGAACTTTCGGTTGTAATTTGTACTGCTGTGAATTGTGAGACTATATTGTGGTGCATAGGGGCGAATTTATGTAGAAAAATGGGTCACGTGAACCCATGGTCATCCGACTAAACTCGGTATATTATGTGTATAATTTTTAGAATATATCTAATATTAACTGAAGGAACCCATGATCAAATGAGATTGAGTGGCGCATTGGTTAAGCGCTGGGTTCAGTCCTTAAGGTTGAGGGATCAAACCCAACTTGATGCGCTTTTGTGTCTTTTCTTTTTTAATTTCTAAAGCAGCCTTTAAAAGCAATGGTGCACCTATCCTGCATTTCAATTTTACTGATAAAGCCAGAGGAGTTGGTAAATTTGGAATTTAAGCTCATTACTCTCATGCATACCTACAAACCCATGATAAGATGCAAAAGGAACTCGCTCACATTGTAAACATAAATATCTAAGTAGATGGAATGATAGTTCAGATGCATTTCAGTGACAATAAGCTATAAAGGAAGAAAAGAAATTGTAATTTAAAGATGGAATGAGAAGGATTTTACTTGCAGCAACGAGAGACAACAGAATTAGCGAGTGGAGAGAGAAAAGGTAAAGGCTGGTAAGGCGGAGTCGCAGCACCTTCACTGTCACCGTTACGCTTAAAAGAGAATAATGATTTCAACGCTAACAAACTCTTAATCTCGCTCCCATTGTTCTTCTTCCCCATTGCATTCTCATTCTCCATCTTCCTACTTCAGATCGATCACCGGCGCCGATTAATATGATTTTTTTTTCAATTTAATTGTAATTGGTTTCAGATTTAATCATAGGAAAAGCAAGTGCGCGCCAGTGGGGAACTCTTTGTTTAGGTAGCTTTAATCTGCGGAAAAGAATTTTGGATGTTAAAGCTGTCCCCTTCAACTTATACCCCTCCATCAGAAAAGTTATTTACCCCATTTCATAAGGATTAAGGACTATTGGATTAGGGCAAAAGGATGGGTCATTTGTGTTATAAAATAAAGAGCCGAAAGTAAATACATCATAGAGATAAATATAGACACAATCATGTATTATTCAACTTTAAATTGATATATAAATTAGCTAAAGAGTAAAAAAAAAGTAACTGCAAGACTTTTCATGAAGCTGCTGCAAGACTTTTCAGAAGCTATCTGTTTGAACTACTTGCGAGCTATCTACTTGATTGCAAGCCTGAGGAAGTTGTTACAATGCTTTTCAGAAACTACTGACAAGTTATCTGCTTGAGCTACTTTTAACATATCTGCTTGAGCTTGCAAGTTGACTGCTTGATTGTAAGCTTAATCAGATGAATGTGTATTTGAATACACATCCATAATTAAGTGTATTTATAACACTCCCCTTTGATGTTCATTAATAGATAATGTGTCTCGCTAAAACCTTACTAGGGAAAACCCTGTGGGGGAAATTCAAGTGAAGAAAAAAAAGTACACATCTAGTAATACATATTACAAGTTGCCTCGTTAAAAACCTTACCAGGAAAACTCAATGGGACAAAACCTTGGTTAAGGATAAAAAGAGTACAACACGTATTTTACTTCTCTTGGTGAATACCACAATTCAGATGTTTAAGTCTTCGCATTCCTATCTTATTTATCATCTTCTCGAAAATTAAAGTCGGTAAAAATTTGGTGAACAAATCTGCAAGATTGTTACTTGACCAGATTTGTTGCACATCAATATCACCATTCTTCTTAAGATCATGTGTGAAGAATAACTTTGGAGAAATGTATTTTGTTCTATCTCCTTTTATGAATCTTTCCTTTAATTGAGCAATGAATGCAACATTGTCTTCATAGAAAACTGTGGGTATTTTTGTATCACACTTCAGGACATATCTTCCTCTGATGAAATGTATCACTGATCTCAACCACACACATTCTCTACTTGCTTCATGAATAGCTATTATTCTAGCATGATTTGAAGAAGTAGCAATAATAGACTGCTTTGTAGATCGCCATGATATAAAAGTACTTCTGCATGAAAACAAATAGCCCGTTTGAGATCGAGCTTTATGTGGGTCAGATAAATAACTTGCATCTACATAACCAACAAGATCTGCATTATTTTCGTTAGCATAAACAAACTCATATCAATAGTTCCCTTTAGATATCGCATTATATGCTTAATTCCATTTTAATATTTTCGTGTAGGAGAAGAGTTATATCTTGCTAGTTAATTAACATAAAATATTATATCAGGTCTTGTAGCATTAGCAAGATACATAAGTATACCAATTGCACTAAGACATGGTACTTCATGACCAAGAAGCTCTTCATTTTCTTCTTGAGGTCGGAACGGATCTTTACTCACTTCAAGTGAGCGAACAACCACTGGAGTACTTAAAGGATGCGCTTTGTCACAAGCACCTATCTAGGATTTTTATCCTTGAAACCCAGTGGTCTTCCACGCTTCAAGCGTATATGGAATTCAGAAGTTATGGCACTAGCAGATTGTCCTTTTGGGACATCAATACGGATAGGCGCATTCTCTGCAGGGATATGCGATTTAGTTATCCATTTCAAATAAGTAAATGCATCCGGCATCCGATTTGCTATTTTCTGCAAATGGATGATCTTCTGGACCTCCATCTCACATTTAGGGGAATGTGGATCAAAATAAGATAGCGATGAAACTTTCCATGTAATTTCTCTTTTGATTTCCTTTTTCTCTCCCTAATTGTGGAAAATTCATTTCATCAAACTGACAATCTACAAATTGAACAGTGAATAAATCTCCCGTTAATGGTTCAAGGTAGCGAATAATAGAGGGTGATTCAAACCCAATATATATTCCTAGCCTTCTTTGAGGGCCATTTTAGTGCGTTGTGATTGTGCAACTGACATATACATAACATAATCAAAGATTCAGAGATGAGCAATATTTGATTCATGACCAAATACTAATTGTCACGGAGAGTATTTGCTATAATGAGTTGATTTGAGACAAATAGTGATGCCATATGTAAGATAACATGACCCCAGACGATAGTGGGCAACCGCATTTTCATAATAGCGGTCTTGCTATCAATTGCAGGCGCTTAATAAATGACTCAGCAAAGCCATTTTGAGTATGAACATGAGCTCAGGATGTTCAACAGTTATCTCAACTGATAAACAATAACCATCAAAAGCTTGGGATGTAAATTCTCCAACATTATTGAGGCGTATAGCCTTACTGGATAATCTGAGAACTGTGTCCTTAAGCGTATTATTTGTGTCAATAATTTTACAAACGTCGAGTTGCTAAACGATAGGAAGCACACATGAGACCATATTGAAGATGCGACTATTAGAATCATAAATTATCTTAATGACCCACAAGGTGGGTGAATGGGTCTACATATATCTCAATGTATACACTCCAGAAAGGCAGGTGATTCAATGCCGATTTTCATTGGGGATGGTCTTGTTATCAGTTTACCTTGACAATAAGCGGCAATGAAAATTCACCATTTTCAAGAATCTTCAAGTTCTTAAGTGGGTGCCCATTTGAATTTTTAATGTTTCGCCTCATCATTATTGATCCAGGATAACCCATTCGGTCATGCCAAAGCACAAAAATACTTGAATCAATATACTTTTGATTTACGATAGAGTGTGCTTCAATTGTATTAATTTCTGCATAATACAGGCCAGAAGATAAAATTGATGATTTCTCCAAAATATATTTATGACCGGAGACATTCTTGGTAATACCAAGATATTCAATATTTATTTCATTTAATGTCTCAACATGATACCCATTCCGGCGGATATCTTTGAAACTCAATAAGTTTCTTGGGGATTTAGAAGAGAACGATGCATCTTCTATAACAAGTTTCGTCCCCTTCGGCAGAAATATAGTAGCTCTTCCAGAGCCTTCCTTTAATTTCGAATTACCATAAATTGTAGTACCATTTGCCCCTTTTTTATGCAAGTAAGAAAAATATTTCTCATCTTTGAATATGGCATGCGTTGTTCCACTATCAATCAAACAAATGTCTTCAGGATTGATCATTGTCCAAACAAAATTTGAGGAACTTTCATATTTTCTTCATAAATGAAAAAAATATAGACAAAGTGAACTAGTAAATATCATTATCAAAACATGATTTACACTTTATTTTTACAATACTCATAACCGTACAAATCAAATTACTAAAATCAAACATGACTTATCTTATGTATCAACATGGTTATACTAGCTAATACAAACAACACGAACTAAAATACTTTTAACTTTTTATATTTTCATCACTAATTACATGATCTATTTTTTAGAGTGCAAAGTAATCAACTACATCAAAATGTATGAAGTCATCATTATCTTAAGAAATAAAATTTGCTTCAGCATTCTTTTCTTCCTTCTTTAGAGAGGCTTGATAAAGCTCAACTAGGTACCTTGGTGTACGACAAACATGTGCCCAATGTCCTTTTCCACCACATCTGTGGCATTTATCTCCTGGGTTTATCCTTTGCACCACTTCACACTTTTCATCCTTCTTTTGGATGATATTATTTGGTGCAAGACAATCATCATGATTAGAGTTTTTTCCTCGACCACAATCATGATCGCTACTGGGGCCACGACAAGGATTGGGGCTACGACCTTTTCTACGCTTAGCTTGGTGGAAATTTATCTCATTCACTTTAGAAAATGGACTAGAACCAGTAGGTCGACTTTCATGATTTTTATTAATAACTCATTACTTTGTTCGACTACAAGTAGATGTGAAATTAGTTCAGAATATTTCTTGAACCCCATTTCTCGACATTGCTGCAGGAGCACATTCGAGGCATGGAAAGTGGTGAAAGTTTTCTCTAGCATATCATTATCTGTGATATTTTTACCATATAATTGCAACTGTGATATAATTCTAAACATTGAAGAATTATATTCACATATAGATTTAAAATCTTGTAGCCTTAAATGTATCCAATCAAAACGTGCTTGTGGAAGAATGACCATCTTCAAGTGGTCATGTCTATCTTTGAAATTATTCTACAGCATAAGAGGATCTTTAACAATGAGATATTTCAATTTTAAGCCTTCATCAAGGCGATGGCGGAGGAATATCATTGTCTTGGCACAGTCTTGATTTGATGCATGATTTATATCTTTGATGATGTCTGACATTGATAATGTCTACCAGACCCATTGCATTAAGATGAATTTTTGCATCAGGCACCCAAGACGGATAGCTTTTGCCAGATATATCCAGGGCAAAAAATTCACGTTTAGAAAGATTTGCCATTAATTAAGAAAAAGAAAGACAATACCTACGAGACTTTTAAAGTATTTGCTCCAGATGGTAGAGTCTCATGCTGATATCGTGTTATAAAATAAAGACTATAAAGTAAATACACTAGAGATAAATATATATAGAGAGTGATATATTATTCAACTTTGAACTGATATACAAATGAACTAAATTAGCTTTCTATTTATAGAGGAAAAGAAGCAGCTGCAAGGCTTTTCAGCAGTTGCTGACAAGCTGTCTGATTGAGCCACTTGCAAGCTATCTGCTTGAGCTACTTGCAAGCTACCTGCTTGATTGCAAGCCTGAGGAAGTTGCTGCAAGACTTTTCAGAAAGCTGTTGGCAAACTGTCTGCTTGAGCTATTTGCAACCTATCTGCTTGAGCTACTTACAAGTTGCCTGCTTCATTGTGAGCTTATCCAGATGATTGTGTATTTGAATGGACATCCATAATACAATGTATTTATAACAATTTGCGCAAATTCTCCTATTTTGGGTGGTCTTTAATTTTGCGCCTTAAATTTATGGTCTTTAGTTTTTGCCGTTCAACAGTTTTAGCACAGGCGCGCGATATAACTTTAGATTTCACTCGACAATGTTTACATTGAGCTCGGCATATGTATCATAACATCCCACAATTTATGCCGGACAAGGCAAAACTTTCAATACTAACATAATTTGAAAAATGGCATAAGTTTAGATTTCGTTCAGTAAAGTTTACATTTAGCTCGACATATGTATCATAACATCCCGCAAAGTATGTGGGACACGACAAAACTTTCAACACTCAACATAATCTGAACAATACTACACTACTTATGCCGCACAACTTAATTCCTACAAAATTTGTGTCGAGCGAGGTAAAAATTCAGTTTCCGAAAATAAAAATATTACGGAACTTATGTTTAGCGAATCATGTCTGAATATTTTTCATTAAATGAGCAGTAAGGACAAAAAATAAATACCACGTTTGGAGAACAATTCGTTCAAAACTTCCAAAAAGATATTTTGACCACACGCACTTACAAACTATCTGTCATTACTGGCGAACATAAATATTTTACTTTCTTGTCAAATAATGACTTTATTTTATTAAATATATATTTTTCTAATACTTAATTACTTTTCTTTGAATCGTATACTTATTATGTTAAAAATAATTAAATTGTGCACATTCAAATGTTGAAACACAAACAATTTTAATTATTCAGTGTTCAAATCTGAAGACAACATCTTAATCATTCGAATGTACATTCATATTCAAATGTCTTAATCGTAATAGAAACAAATGAGGCCTAATAGAATCATAACATAGTAAAACAATATTATTTTGATGAAACATTAAAGACATCAGCGCACTTGAAAATGTTCAATTTTATGAAGGCAACAACGTGAAAAGGGATAAAAATCCTCCATGTAAAAATCATTCAACTATGATTTGCCATAGTAACGTACTGTCTTATAAATAATTTGATGCGCCAAGTCATTTTGTCTTCTTCTTGTCGAGGGGAGGGATGGAGGAGGGTTCGGGTAAGAGCCCTCATTATAAGACAAGCTAAATCTCAAAAAATGCTGGTTCTGCTTCCATCTGCCTAGAAGAAAAACTGTAGAATACTGCTATCAAGTATGCAAACAGGAGATGATAATTTTTTTTCAAAATACTCCGCGTCAAAAAGTGCTCCTGTTGTCATTCTAATAAGAAGGAAATTTTAAAAAGGCTCAAGGCATATGCAGGCCCTTAAATTTGCTCAGTTTTCCCCCCTTATGGTATTTCAACTAAACCCTGTTCCTATTGAATTCCTGAACATGTCCTCAAGTGTGTCAATTAAACACAATCTGACTAACATGACATAAATTGAGAGTTTCATTATTTTTAACCTTGCGTGTGAATGTTAAGTGAAAGTATATTTATGTCCTAGAGAAATCTATATTATGACAAATGTACTTTACACACATTCGTATTATTATTAATGAAGATTAATATTTTTTATAATTATTGAATTATTAATTGATTGTTTATAATATTCTATAATGTGCATCCCTGGAGGTTACACTGTTATTGATAATATGAGATATTAATATTATAACGTAACTCTTAAAGTAGCCTCGACTAATGATCATCGAGAATGGGATATCGATGATATGTGATAAGTCGACATGTGGTCTGCTTCACATCCTTAGAGGACAAGGCATCAAGTTATCTAAGAAGGATAATCTTTCTAATACTATAGAACTTGAACACATGAAAAGGATCCCATATGCTTCGGCTATAGGATCGATCATGTATGCCATGACCTGTACTAGGCCAGATGTGGCATTTGCACTTAGTATGACTTGCAAATTCCAGCAGAATCCTGGGGAAGAACACTGGAAAGCAGTCAAGAGTATTCTTAAGTATCTTAGACGAACTAAAGATTACTTCTTAGTCTATGGTGGGGAAGAAAAGCTAGTAGCACATCGGGTACACTGATGCTAGCTTCCAGACGGATCTTGATGACAACAAATCTCAGTCTGGGTACACGTTCATTTTCAATGGTGGAGCAGTAAGCTGGAAAAGTTCCAAACAAGCTACAACTGCTGATTCGATAACAGAAGCTAAGTACATTGCTGGATCGAAAGTTGGTAAAGAAGCTGTCGCGATTTCTGAGTTCCTGAAGGAACTAGGGGTTGTTCTAAGTGCCACTTGTCCAATAACGATTTATTGTGACAACACTGGTGCGGTTGCGCAAGCTAAGGAACCAAGATCAACCAACAGAAACAAACATGTACCAAGGAAGTACCACATACTCAGGGAAATGGTGGAGATTGAAGAGATTAGATTAGACTATATTTCCACAGACGATAATCTAGCTGACTCATTCACTAAACCATTAAGTTTAGTCAAACATAATGGTCATTTTGAGAATATGGGCATTAGATATGTTGGAGATTGGCTCTAGGCCAAGTAGGAGATTGAAAGTATATTTATGTCCTAGAGACAATCTATATTAGGAAAAATGTACTTTACACACATTCGTATTATTATTAATGGAGATTAATATTTTGACATTTGTAATTATTGAATTATTAATTGATTATTTATAATGTTCTATAATTTGCATTCCTGGAGGTTACACTGTTATTGATAATGTGAGATATTAATATTATAACGTAACTCTTAAAATAGCCTCGACTAATGATCATCGAGAATGGGATATCGATGATATGTGATAAGTCGACATGTGGTCTGCATCACATCCTTAGAGGATGTAGCATGTCTCACCTGCTACGAGTAATGACTACTCGTGATGGACACATGGATACTTTGGAAGTATTGATATACCCTGCTGATATATTGTTTGTTATACTTGTCTAAAGTATGATCAGCGTGTGGGAGATAGAAGTCCTTAGACTTGAGGTCAATACGCACCTTGTCTACAAAGTAATGTACTTTGATCTTGTCCTAAGCTCAAATGTCTTATAGGTTGAGATACGGCTTGTATTTGGCACATTACGATGTGGATTAAAGGTGGTAGTTGAGCCAAGATTAGGATTCATTCCTCGAATGTATATTCGAGAGAACACTCAGATTCTCAGTGATATTAGGTTGACTAAGTCGTTGGCCAACGCAATAGACATATTTAGAATATGATCTAGTTGTCAACTAATATATATGAGATACAATGATTAAGCCATTTTGATAGACACTTGACAAATTCTAAGCTTGATCGGGTGTGTCGTGAATGAAAGGATTTTATCTTACCACATAGAGGTTAAGTTTACTGGATTCGTGTAAACGTACTTCACATATTGAGTTTGTCTTGCGGCGCAGTCTAGGAGTTCCGCGTAAACCTTAATTTGATTAATGTCGATATGTAAGGGCCTGTAGGATCACACTATGTCGATTGTCTTTTCAATCTAAGGATGTATTGAGAGAGTATTAAATATTCGATTTAGAATCGAGATATTTAAATAAATAATGATTGTTTTAATTAAGTCAAAATTGGATTTTGGATTTAATTAAGAATGCGTGGAAAATAAATCGAGACGGGGTAGGGCCACGTCAAGCGTCGCGGCGCTAATGACCTAATTTGTCTCGATTTATGGGTCAGACCTATTACGGTTTGACCTAATTTGTCACCTATAAATACAGACATTCATTTCATTATTCAATACACTAATTTCAGATTATTATTCTAAGTCTTAGAGACTTAGAATCAAAACACTCTCTCGAACCTCTGCCGGATTTCCTAGCTTTCCGAAAGAGAAATACATTGAAGCTTGGAGCTTGCAATTGAAAGGGCTTTCGCATGCGAATCCACAGTTGATAAAGACTCCAGATAATACAACTTGTAAGTGTTCATGTTTCATGTTACAAGTCTTTGATTGTCATATAACCATACCAGAAGTAATTGTTGGTTAAGTAAGAACAAAATTTTAAACTTCCGATGTGCCTTACTTATGTGTTTTGAACCCAACAAAATCCTACATCAAGCGCATCCTACATGAAAAAATCTACCAATTAAAATAGCTCACTCCCTATATTCACACATATCTTAGGACTCAACTCTTATGCATATTAATTCAAACCAAGAACCAAAGCAACTCATAGTAGCAGAACATGAAGTAATGTTAAAAAAATGAAATTCCTGATTTATGTCATGTCAATCGAATTGTGTTTAATAAACACACTTGAGGACGAGTTCAGGGGTTCAATAGGAACAAGGCTTAGTTGAAGTGCCAAAATGAAAAAATCGGGCAATTTTAAGGGTCCACATATGCATTAAGCCTTTAAAAAACTAGTATTTATTCATCATGTATCTTCTAAATGAATCTATATTGGATCCAACTCCAAAAAGTTAGTCAGCTTGATTCAAGCATCAATCGTTGTGTTTTGTAATCTCCATTTAAATCACCATAAGATCAGTGCAAATTGAAGTCATCATCCTTATTGCTGCGCCGAACTGTCGACCAATTATAGCATAGCTGACCACTTAAGCTTACCAATCATGTTCCCCAGCACTGGGGAATTTGTAATGATTTCTGCTGTTTCAAGACTTTCACTATTGAAATACTTCTACCTCGAAACAAAACACATGCAACAATCACAAGTACTTTATATCAGAAGTGTTCTGGGCACAAAATTGAAGCAATTCTAGACAAAATTTCACATGCCTCATGGTGGTTAGTTATAGCTGGCAGTGTTTCAAGTTCTGGCTTCTCTATTTCCGCTGTTGGTGATAACTTGGGGGCTACTATATCATCCTGTTCAATAACTTCCCAGACAGAAATTTCCAGAATCATTAACATAGTAGAATCACTCCCTTTTAATAATTCTGGAAAATTCTACTATATCTTCAAGTTCTATTTTACTCTCTGTAGCTTTTTGAATTGTAAATATGGCTCCAGCACAGCCTTTTTGCTGATATTAACATACTGTTAACTTTTTTTAAAAAAATAGAGTAAAAGCTAACTAGAAACTTTAAGTAATCCAAATGATTAGCTCCTAGCAGAAGATTGTCAAAACTGCAAACTAGTTGGTCAGACTCTACAAAAGTTCTCCTAATTACTTCATGGTAAGACATATATCTACATGAAGATATAAGATAAAACTTAACCCATTTTGGCAAAGGGAGGAAAGAAGGAAAATGGGAAATATATACAAGAAAATTTGCAATACCGGGAGCACGTAGAGGTGAGAATTACAAGTAATAATCGGCAGACTAGCTACAAGATAAGTTTATGACCTAGACGCATTTATTTACTTATTTATTTTGATTAGTAATTATGACCTAGAAACATCAAATCGACAATGGTACATTAGTCAAAATGTAATATTCTTATGCTTAAACCAAAATAATGTTATAAACCAATCTAGACAGTATCTCTATTTCACGGTAGATAAGACATAACTCTGAATCCAGAACATACAAGGAAGAAACAAGATTTTAAAGGCCTACTGCTAACTCCAAGGAAGCTCAATGTTGTACCGTGGAGAAGGAGAATTTGCTTGATGACATGTTATATTTGTTGGTTACAATGGTGCAGGAAACGGAAATAAGTAACTGTTAAGTATTACAACAAAATGAAATTACAAGAATTTGAAATTTCAGTAAACTGGAACAAGAAACTGATTGCTGGGTCGAGTGATGACACTCTGTCTTTAAGACAAGATTGCCCCGTAAATATCCTTTCTACGTTCTGGACAATAGTCTCTCAAGATAAAACAGCAACTCAACAAATGAGCAAAGGAAACTCAAGTGTTATTTTGAAGAACTTTGAGTAAGAAATGATGCTGAAAAGTAGTAGGAAGAATGTGATTTCGTTTGTGTGTTCTGTGTGTCTCAACAATTGTGCAAAGGCTTCATTATATAGTTGAAGGAGGGGACTTACCAACTACCCACATAATTGTTGTTATTGGCCAAGTAATGATAATTATGGAGGTAGTGATTCAACCAAAATAAATGATTGAATTGATGTGCATAATAATGTTGGTTAACGTTCCAAAAACCAACAGCAAAAGCACAAGTTCTCTGCCCAATTTAACTTACCTGAAACTTCAGGGATCAAACTGTAAATATGAAGCAATTAGGGTCCAAAAAGATAATACCTGTGACCCGAGCCCGGACGGGCGGCGGCGTGCGTGTGGGCTTAGCCTCGAACCAAAGCACATCTAGGTCCTCCCTCCTTCAAACACATGGGATACCACTTGGGTTCCCAAACCCCAAGCCAATTTTGAGACTTATAAACTAAACAAATCTTTTTTCCCCCACCGACGAGGGAGGATCGGTCTTTACCACCTTTTTTCATGCTTCAAACACCTCACTTCGTGGACCAATATCTCTTTCATTTCTCAACGAAATTTGACGATCCTTGGCCCTACGGTCATCTACTTACTTAGTAGATTATGCACGTGTAAAGAATCAAAGTCTCCAACGTGCGAAACCCTAGTGTTTAAGTCATTAAAGAGGGTTGGACGCAACTCCCGCCAAAGCATTTCCAACAATATTAACCTAAAGATAGCATTACGGACAACACATCATACCTTTTGTGCCAGTTCCTTCAAAGTTGCAGGCTCAACATTGTCTTTTCCTTTCTCAAATAACTCATTGATTGACTTGCATAGCACAGCATTTTTGTTAACTTAAAAATGTGTACTCGTCAGATTGCTCATCAAAGAAAGCATAATACTTCCCCTTCTACGAAATCACCATGTTTTATAATAAGAGAAGTTGTTCATGTTCACAGTTTACACATTACATTCTTAAACCATGATATTATGGCAAACTCGGAATATCTTCACGGCAAGTAAACTGCTAATAAGCAACTTCATATTTGCAGTACTATATTTAAGAAGTTCAATACAATACAAAGAATAGATGTGCATCAGAAAAGCTATGCACATCAGTTCTGTCATCAACACTGAAAAAGGACATTTGGACCAATTTAGTCAGGTAGAGATGGAGCAAAATGACTGGATGGATATTAACCTCTTCTTTTCTTTCCAGGAAATGTTTGTATATAATTCCATTCCTTACAATAAACAGCTCCAGTATAGTCCTTTCTATTATAATCAACATTTTGCTTCTAAGGAGACTCATCAAGGGTTTGACAAGAAATATCCACTTAGTGCCCGTTTGGCCATGGATAGTTTTCACTTTTTTCCTGAATATTATTTCAGAAAACTGTTTGGCATAGAATTGTTACAATTTCCAGAATTCAACAACAACAACAACATACCCAATATAATCCCACCGGGTAGGGTCTGGGAAAGGGTAGAGTGTAGCCAGACCTTACCCCTACCTTGTGAAGGTCGGGAGGCTGTTTCCGATAAAGGAAATAGCGCTAGAAGGAGGGCTTGAACCTCCGATTTCTGGAATTCAACTTGAAGTTAAATTCCAGAATTTGAGAAACTCCAAAAAAATTGATTTCACAATTTTCACTCCAAATCACTCACGAAAATCAAAAAGAACTCCAATTGTAGTTATGTCCAAACACAAAGCCAATTTCCAAATTTCACAATTCTTATGTCCAAATGCCCACTAAGTTTCCAAAAATTAACCAGTTAAAACTCAAGAGTATGGAGAAGACAGCGAGGCGTAATCTAAAATGTGAAGGGCAAATGGTGGAAATGCTCATCTATGTAGCTTAACAAGATATATACACATATGCACATCCAAGTAGAATTGAACTAATAATAATTGGATGAGTAAATGAAGGAGAGAGTCTGAGGGTGGAAAGACAGACCAATTTTCGACGCTTCTCGCGGGGAGAACTGAGCTTGCGGACGGTTTTGACAAAGGCAATGACAAAAGTGATGCCAAAGTAAGTCAAGGGCACCGCAAGAATCCATGGTAAGCAGCTACGGCCAACCCTGGGCCCAGGAATTGCCTGAGTCACAGAACCGGTGAATTCAACGAGGTCCAATGCTTTCTCTTGTATCCATGGCAGCTCCTCTTCTTCGCCTTCTTCCAATACTTGTTGTTTCTCTTCTTTCCTGACATTTGCGCCACTGTCACTCTTTGCTGCTCTCGCCAAAAAGCTCAATGGAGTAGTAGAGTGTTGGTTGGGAAAACTGAAAGTTTTATTGGTGGAAGGAGATAAGGTTGGGACGCATTCTACACGGGGATGAGAGAAGCTGTGAACTGTACAAGTAGACGAGGCCATGGTTAGTCTGAGCAGTGATTGTTGTTACGTTGAGGAGACAGTGGCGCCACACTGGCAACAACGAGAAAGATAGTATAGGATTTGGATGCTATGGGGTGGGCTAATCTTTTACGCAGATGTTCAATTTGAACGAACAGGACATCCAATGCTTACTCTTATGTATACTGTGCTATCTTTTCTACGGAAAATACGTTTCGCCTGAGAAACTTACGCAAATTACTTACTCCATATGTTTTAGGAGGTGTTAACAATGAGCAACTACCTTTTATATATTTATATTTCGTAGCTAATTTTAGGAGCATGCGTGTGTATTTGAATTTGAATATACTATTCAACCATATATATATATATATATATATATATATATATATATATATATATATATATATGTGGTTGAATAATAAAACAAATCAAAATATGTATGCAGCCATATACATATGTGTATTACACATACATATGTATTCAGTCAGCCATTACAGTACTGCATATAACTCATTCAAAGTAAATATACATTGTGATTAATGTTAATGTATTCTTTTGTTTTGGCTGTATTTGAATGTATTCGAGTTTCGATCAATAAGGATGTAGCCGGATGTCGCAAGGTTGAATGTATTCCACTGTATTTGAATGTATTTCAACAAAATTTCAAATACAAAATTTCAGATCCACTGTATTTACTCAAAAAAATTATATATAAACATATGTATATAGATCATTCAAACAACACGTATAGACAAATACATCTACTTTGCCCCCAAAATACAATCAACTAAATACATATAACTTATATTTACACTAAAAAATGGCGATTATACTCAAATACACTCAGATCTTAGATACAAGAAGGAGAAGAAATCATGAATTTCGGTCAGAAGAATACACTAAAAACACTCAGATATGAGAAAAAACAATCAAATAGATTTAAGAAGCTAATTATGACGCATTGCTGAAGGTTAGACTGGAAGTCGGACAAGATCCGAATTTTCTCTTGGCTGAGAAAGGAGCAGCAGCACATAGAAGGCGAACATGGCATGTGGAGCTCAAGTATCGGCATGAGAAAGTTAAGATAAAGTTATGGCTAACTTTTTCTAATTATCATATGCATAGGCGGTCGTGTGGGGCCGATTTTGATGTTGTTTTGTTATTATGTTTACTTGTGTGGCATTTGACATGTGTTTGGGCTACTTGAGGTTTGGATAGTCATGTTTACAAAAGAAACCCTGCCGAAATTTTTAGAAATCTTGATAGTTAGAATATTTCTCAACATTTGCGGACGAATGTTCTTAAGTGGAGAAGGATGTTACACCTCATAGTTTCATGCCTAGTGGTGCCGCCAATTGATACCGATATTTCGGAAAGATATGTGACCTTACGGAAGGTTAATGAAGGCTCATAGCTTGTTTATAGAAGTACCGGAGCGTATAAAAGTTAAATTGATCGAAGAGAATACGTTACGTCAAAATTAGCAAATTTTCCAGAATTATGGTCAATATGTACGGGCGGTACCAAATTGTACGGACCGTATAAATTGTATTTTACACCATATTTTTCCTGCAATTTTCTGAGGCTCAGGTCTGATTATACAGATTGTACACAAATGTACATACCATATATTTGGACCGTATAAAATGGCGGTGCAAATTTCTTTTCTTGTATATATATCATGTCCTCGACTTTGGGTCCTCATTTCACCACCACCCAGACCCTAGATCACCCCTAATATCCTCCTAAGGGTTCTCCATCAATATGCAACTAAATTCAAAGATAAACCACGCAAGTTCGACGTAAAGAATCTCGTGGTTATCATTAACTTCCCTTCTTTCTTGTTGTGACGACTTAGGAAGTGGCTTGGTGTTGAAGTAAGCTAGAGGACAGAGGGTTCTTGGTGTATTTGAGGTAAGATTCATCTTCCCTAACCTAATCTTAAGTTTGTACAAGTGTTTGATTGAATTTTATTGGAAGATTCTTGAAGGAACTAGTAACTATGAAACTTGAGATTAAGTTATATTGTGTGGGCTGTTTTTATATGATTTAAGCTACCAAATGGAGTTGTAAAGGTATAGATAGCATGGTGGGGATGAGAAGGAGTGACAATAAGGGTTTTTGTGCTAAGGCATGTTGAAATTGAACTATAAACAACCCTATGAAATTATGCACATAAGTTATTCGATAAAATGCCTAAATGAACTTCCCTATTGAATATGAAGTCGATATTGATACCAACCCTTTGTGTGATATAGATAATCATCCATAGAAGGTGTGAGGACTCGTGGGACATTTGTAACTTCGTGAATAAGGTATGTAAGGCTAATTTCCTTCTTTGGCATGATTCAACATAAGTACACCCTCGAACCAATCCTCTACAAGGAAACCCAAGAATGCTATGTTCCTTCTTGTTCAAGTCCTTCATATCTCTTGAATGTTTTTTGTTAATCGCATTTTTTTGTATTCGTTATGAATCCTAATGATTAATTAAGGTTAGAGAACGTAGCGACAATAACGATAGTCGGTGGATAACGACCATAGGTCACTCCGACTCTGATTATAGTGTCTCTTGAGCTTGGTCCTTCATTGCACATATATATGTTTCTATTTTATCACACAACACCGTGCTATACTCGGTCGGGTAGACACTTATATGTGCACACTACTGCTCAGTTGGGCAGATACCACATCGTCCTATATGGCCGGACAATTTATTATGAGCTCACCCCACAGAGGGATTTGATATAATACTATATAGCTTCATAGAGTGGCCCAATTTTACTTACATGCATATATTCATGGTTGTATCAGTTGTGTGCCCTCCGAGTCCTGTTTCTGAGTTCCAGGTTGACTTCTGCACCTTATCTCTTGTACTATATTCCTTGTTTACTTATGTTACTTGCCTTACATATTCAGTACATCTTTTGTACTGACGTCCCCTTTTTTGGGCGTTGTGGTCATACCCGCATGTATAGATAGGCAGGCAGACTTACCTCCCCAGTAGGATACTTGCTTCCAGCTGGTGATAGTCACACTCCACTTCTCTGAAGTTGTTGTTTGGAGTCGCTAGGTATTCATGTATATATGTTTTGGCTTTTTGGGTACGACGGGCCCTGTCCCGACCAACTATTGTATTATAGTACTCTTAAAGGCTTGCAGACTAGTATTAGTGTGAATTCGTCTTGTATGGCCTTGTTGGCCTTCTTGTCAGTTGTCGCTACTCTTGATTTGGCCTTATCGGCCTGCGTTATGTATATATATTGTTGTTGGGCCTCTTCTGCTTGCAGGTTGTGCATTCTTATCGTGTTATGATTATTTGGAAGCCTTGTCGGCTTCAATTGCATGTTAGAGATTCCATATACTACACTGGTACGCTCGGGCCTTCGGGTGCCGGGTGCCGGCCACTCCCCCCCCCCCCCCAAGGTTGGGGTGTGACATTGGGGTTGAAGATGAGGTGTGTTGGAGAGAGGAGAGGCTACTATCAATATCGAATGCCACTTGTGAAACTTATTTTTCCTATTTCCACAGGAAAATTCATTTTTCACATTTTTAAGGAACTTGTTTTTATAGACAACATGTTGTCCAAAAATTTTGACCAACCAAACATGGAAAGATTGAAAAACATTTATCCGGATAATTTTTCCTTCATAGAGCACACCCTAAGTTATCTCTTAACGTGTTCGAAAAATTATTTAATCGTCTTAACTTTACGGACGACGTATCACTCACTATTTTCATTTGAAGTGCAGCTAATATCCCCCACTAACATAGAGACATGCTATGCTATGTGGTGTAAGACACTGCTCCACGTCGAAAACCCACCAATTTATTTTTATTTTTTCCCCTTTTCTTTCTCTTTATTTTTTCCATTCTCTTTTTGTTCATCTTCCCTTCCCAGTATCCCTATTAATGGACCAGGTCCATCCTCCCTTTTCAATATTGATCTTTCTTTTGTGCAGTTTAATATTTTTTTTTTGGAGTTGTAAAATTTGAAACTTTTATTTTATGAGATGTTTGTTTTAAGAGATTACTTCAGTATTTTATTTTGATTTTTTGTTCTTAATATTTTTTTTCAGTTACTGGGAAAAAATTCTTTGTTGAATGAAAGAGTTGAGTCAGATGTTTTGTGATAGTTGAGAAGGCGGTGAAAGATAATTGTGGAGAATCTGCCATGATGTTGAATTTTTGTGAAGACATCTATTAAAGTGATTTTAATATGGATGAGGAGGAATGTGACTGCGGAATATGTGCGAGCCCCATCTAATGAAAAAATAAAATTTAATGAGGATTTGGTTCATCCTATACGTACACGTCATGGGCATCCCGTCTTTCTATGTTCTATAGACTTGTATGTAACTGTTGAGAGTGAAGATATTCTACATAATGTGAATATTTCACCCAAAAATTTACTTGCGGCCTAAATATTCAAAGAATCAGGTTCCTTGAGCATCTATGCGTAAAGTATGAAATATGTAAATCAACATAAAAAATTTTACATAAAAAACGTCTTGCTCAAAGTAGAAAAATCACGACCTATCTTTTATAGAATTTTCCCAAATTCTTCACTAAACACGAGCAGTTTTGAGGTTATAACTCTATGTAAACCTAAGGAATTGTTCTTGTTAAATAAGGCAATATACACATAATATACATGTGTATATTGCCTTATTGAGCTCTCGAATTCTGCCCGTATTGAGCTCTCGGTTTTTGATATGATTATGGTAAATAGACAATGTAAGAATATTATATATTAGGAAAATATATGTGTAGTTTATTGTAATGTATTTGTTACCTAAATTAGGATTATACACTACCATAATTGTAGAGTTAGAATTATGGTAGAATAAAATTTTAGGAATAGAATAGGAATAGGATTGTCCTATTTTGTAACTTGTATATATACCTATTCAATTAATGAAAATAATCAAGGGGATTATTTCTTTCATGGTATCAAGAGACTAGGTCTAAACAAAAGTTTTTCTCTCCCAACTTTTGGCCTCTCTCTCGGCCGAGACACCCCCCTCGGGTTTCTCTTCCAAAATTAGTCTTCCGCTCTCAAAGTCTCTCTTACTTTTCCCAAATTTCCCCTCCTTATTTGTTCTTTCAATATGTCTAAGAACAATTATCATCCTGCCCTCATGGTTTTCAACGTCAAGAACAATATCCCTATTGTGGTTGAAATGGAAAACGTCCAATATGCGACGTGGGCAGAGGTGTTTAAGATTCACGCTGTCTCCCATCAAGTGATCCATCATATAATTCCTCCCGCTACACCTCTTCCAGCGGAGGATCCTCAGCTATGGATTACACTTGATGCTACCGTTCTCCAGTGGATCTATTCCACTATTTCGGTTGACCTTTTACAGACGATTATTGAGCCGGATACCACAGCCATGGCTACCTAGAATAGATTGCGTGACATATTCCAAGATAACCAACATTCACGTGCCTTCACACTCGAACAGGAATTCTCTCTAGTTCGCATGGAAAACTTTCCAAACGTATCGGCATATTGCAAGAAACTCAAGGAGTTGGACAGGAATTCTCTCTAGTTCGCATGAAAAACTTTCCAAACGTATCGGCATATTGCAAGAAACTCAAGGAGTTGGCGGATCAACTCCGTAATGTTGGTGCTCCTGTAACCAATAATCGTCTGGTTCTACATTTGGTTGCCGGAAGTTCGGAGGCCTATAATGGCGTTGGAACTCTCCGTAATGTTGGTGCTCCTATAATGGCGTTGGAACTCTCCTTCGTCAAAGCAACCCTCTTCCCGCCTTTTATCAAGCCCGTTGCATGCTTACTTTGGAAGAAGCCGGCTTGGCTAAAAAGGCGGCTACCGGAGCAAGCCCCGTCGTCATGATGGCGTCCTCCCCAAGTTCTTCAGGTTTTGTGGATAATTCATGCCAAAACCGTAATCATGGTGGCGGCAAAAATAATCGGAAAAATAATAACAAAAATCGTGGGGGCAAACGCGGCGGTTCCGGTGGTCAGCAAGCAGGCAGTGGGCCCCGTCCAGCGAACATTGACCCACCACCCTACTGGTCCCAGCAGTGGGGCCCATGGCAGTGGGGCTGGGACAGTGGGCCATGGGCCAGCTCTTATACTCAAAGACTAATTCCGGTGGGGCCGACCAAGACCAGATCAAAGAACCGGTGGCGGCCCAGCGCCGGCACTGGCCCAGCGGCTACGGCCCATCTCAGTCACGTTCGGGAATACTTGGGCCCCGACCTCCGTAAGCCCATCATGCAGCAGGCCCCACTCAGACCGATATTGAGGTCGCGATGCACACATTGGGTTTAACTCAACCGGACCCAAATTGGTATATGGACACCGGTGCCACTACTCACATGACTTCCGATTCAGGTACTCTCTCATCTTATTCCAATTTGAGCACCCCTCGGGGGATAATTGTTGGTAATGGCAATTCTATTCCAATTCAAGGGTATGGTCAGAAAACGTTGTCTCTCCCCAATCCACCCCTTATCTTGACAAATACTTTACATGCCCCCAAATTGATTAAAAATTTAGTGTCTGTCCGAAAGTTCATCACTGGCAATTTCGTTTCTGTTGAATTTTATCCTTTTGGTTTCTCTGTGAAGGATTTCAAGACGGGGAGCCATCTCATGAGCTGTGATAGTAGGGGGATCTTTATCCTATCATGCCCGGTGTCAGTCCATCGAGTCAAGCCTTGCCGTCAGCTTTTGCAGCCATTTCTCCTTCCGTGTGGCATGCTCACCTTGGTCATCCGGGCTCTTCTATTTTATCAGTTTTAGATAAAAATAACTTTATTTTTTGTAAGGGTACGAGTCGTACTCAAATTTGTCAATCTTGTTCGTTAGAAAAAATTGTTAAGTTGCCATTTGTGGACTCAAATTCTCATACTTCACAACCATTTGATATTATTCATAGCGACATATGGACGTCTCCTGTTCTAAGTTCGTTAGGTCATCGATATTATGTTCTGTTTCTGGATGATTATTCTAAATTTTTGTGGACGTTTCCAATTGCCAATAAATCTCAAGTGTTTTCTATCTTCATAAAATTTAGAACATTCATTAGAACACAATTCGAAAGAGAAATAAAAAATATTCAGTGTGATAATAGGAAAGAGTATGACAATAAGGTGTTTCGGGAGTTCTGTGATAATAATGGTATAAATTTTCGGTTTTCGTGCCCTCATACATCTTCTCAAAATGGGAAAGCCGAACGCAAAATTCATTCCATAAATAACATTGTCCGCATTCTCTTACTTCATGCTTCCGTACCCCCGTATTTTTGGTATCATGCTCTGCAAATGGCAACATATCTCCTTAACATAATTCCGTCCAAAGGTCTGACATATTCTCCCCCCTCCAAATCCTATATAATAAGAACCCTACTTATTCTCATCTTAGGATTTTTGGGTGCTTGTGTTATCCGTTATTCCCATCCACCACAATTAACAAACTTCAGGCTCGGTCTACCCCGTGTGTATTTTTGGGTTATCCGTCTAATCATCGTGGTTATAAATGCTTTGATTTATCCTCCCAGAAAATCATAATTAATCGCCATGTCATTTTTTATGAAACCCAATTTCCTTTTACAAAAGTTCATACTCCCGAGCCTAGGTCGTATAATTTTTTGGATGACCAAATATCCCCGTATATTATTCGGCATTTTTCGGACATCTCCCGCACCCAAAACTCTCCAGCGGGCCCACTGCCCGCTGGCCCCACTGTCCCGAGTCCAGCCACTGGAACAGTTCCAGAAATTGGGCCAGTCCAGCCCAATTCTGGAACTGGTCCAGTTCCAGCCACTGATTCCCGATTTGGGCCAGCAGGCCCACTGCCTGCTGGCCCGTCCGTCCCGAGCCCAGCAAATTCCCAAAATTCACTCAATTCTTCCTCGAGTCATAGACCGGTCACTCGTAGTCAACGGGGTATTTTTACACCTAAAAGACATTTTAATTTACATTCTGATGACTCTAAATCCCCCTTACCCCGTAATCCTGTGTCCGCCTTAATTGATCCTAATTGGAAAATTGCTATGACTGATGAATATAATGCTCTTATTGATAATAAGACGTGGGAGTTGGTGCCCCGTCCATATGGTATTAATGTTATTAGGTCTATGTGGATTTTTGCGCATAAGGAGAATTTAGATGGTTCATTTGCTCAACATAAGGCACGACTTGTGGGTGATGGTAAGACTCAGCAGGTTGGGATAGATTGTGGAGAGACGTTTAGCCCGGTAGTCAAGCCGACTACTATTCGCATTGTGCTTAGCTTGGCTCTTTCAACGACTTAGCCTATTCATCAGATGGATGTCAAGAATGTTTTTCTACATAGTGATCTCAAGGAAACAGTCTATATGCATCAGCCGTTGGGTTTCAGGGATCCCAACCGTCCTCATCATGTCTGTTTGTTGAAGAAGTCCTTATATGGGCTTAAGCAGTCTCCAAGGGCCTGGTATACGAGGTTTGCTGACTTTGTTTCGACTATTGGGTTCACTCACAGCAGGTCAGATAATTCCTTGTTCATCTACCGTCGTGGTTCGTCCTTGGCCTACATTCTGTTGTATGTGGATGATATCATTTTGACCGCCTCTTCCGATGCCTTGCGCCAGTCTATCATGGCCATGCTTAGTTCTGAGTTTGCTATGAAAGACTTAGGGCCCTTGAGTTACTTTTTGGGGATTGCCGTCAAGCGTCATTCAGGTGGTTTGTTTCTGTCCCAAAGAACGTATGCAGCTGAGATCATCGAGAGGACTGGGATGTCATCCTGTAAGTCCACTTCCACTACAGTTGATGCAAAACCCAACCTTAGTGCCGCGGCAGGTGCACCATACGAGGACCCGACCCGCTATCGCAGTCTTGCAGGGGCCCTCAAATATCTTACCTTTGCAAGACCGGATATTACGTATGTTATTCAGCAGGTGTGTTTATTCATGCATGATTCCAGTGTTGAGCACATGAATGCAATCAAACGCATCATTCGGTATATTCAGGGGACACTGGACTATGGGTTGCACTTGTATCCTTAATCTACATCCACACTTATGTCGTACACAGATGCGGATTGGGGTGGTTGTCCGGACACCAGACGGTCTACGTCAAGATATTGTATGTTCCTTGGCAACAACTTGGTCTCTTGGTCTGCAAAGCGTCAAGCGACTCTATCCCGCTCAACTGCAGAGGCGGAATATCGAGGGGTAGCTAATGTGGTCTCAGAATCATGTTGGTTACGTAATTTGCTTTTAGAGCTTCATTGCCCCATTTAGAAGGCAACCTTAGTATATTGTGATACTGTTAGTGCCATCTACCTCTCAGGTAAACCGGTTCAGCACCAACGCACTAAGCATATCGAAATGGACATTCACTTTTTCCGTGAAAAGGTTGCTCGGGGGCAGGTACGCGTATGTCATGTCCCATCAAGATATCAAGTTGCAGACATCTTTACAAAGGGTCTTCCCTCGGTACTCTTTGAAGATTTTAGGGACAGTTTCAGCGTTCGAAGACCGCCCGCTATGACTACGGGTGTGTGTTAAATAAGGCAATATACACATAATATACATTTATATATTGCCTTATTGAGCTCTCAGATTCTGCCCTTATTGAGCTCTCGATTTTTGATATGATTATGGTAAATAGACAATGTAAGAATATTGTATATTAGAAAAATATATGTGTAGCTTATTGTAATGTATTTGTTACCTAAATTAGGATTATACACTACCATAATTGTAGAGTTAGAATTATGGTAGAATAAGATTTTAGGAATAGAATAGGAATATGATTCTCCTATTTTGTAACTTGTATATATACCTATTCAATTAATGAAAATAATCAAGCGGATTACTTCTTTCAGTTCTAAATAATATCGTCCCCTTTCCTCAACAATTTTCACAATTGTTGACTCTCTCACCTAACTTCTTCAATGACTACCCACTCAATGAATTCCCTTACAAACACAAGTCAAAATCTACTACAATCACTATGAATGATTCAAGATTTTGTCTTAGAACCATAAGAATCTAACTATTACAACTCAAGAATAATATAGATAAATCTTGATAGGAACATGTTTTTTCGTTGTTGGAGTTAATTCCCTCGAGACTCTTTGTGTTGACTCTGCTCTCACTCTGATGTCTTCTCTCTTTGGTTGTGTTAAGCTCCAAAGTTTTTATTATATTATATTTATAGGAGTAAAAAGCTCACGATTGCACAAGATAAATGAGCTTGTATTACTTGGAAGAAGATGATTCAAGTGCGACAGCTGGTTGAGCATCACATTTGGTGGAAAATCAAACAAAAGAGATTCTAGTTACTGATTTGATAACTGGACATCATCGAGAGCCATATATTATGTTATTCCTGAGGCAGATGCTGATGAAGAAATAGAGGTGCAGGAGTTCTTATCTAGAGAGGGTTGTGATATTCAAATGCTCAGACAACATTGGTCAAACAACACAGTGCAAAACAGACTCATCCTACTGATATGGTCATACTTGACATGCCATGGTGGATGTTAGAGAAAAGTGGCAAATTCACAATAATTTTTTTTTGAGAATACATAAGGCACAAGGAAGAAAAGTAAGATCTATACATCTAGATAAAGAAATTTTCATTCAAAAATATTTTTTTTTCTCTGGAGATCCTGAAAGTTCAGAGTGAATGAAGTGGTAAGGAGAATGGCGTTTAGTATGCCTTCAAGGTGTCGGCGTTGTCAGGCCTTAAATCAAGAGATCATATCTCATTTTTTCTAACCTCCTCCACAACTTTACAGATGTGGAGGGTTTTTGCTAATGTTGCAGGAATACACAGTTGCAGTTGTCACAAATGATCGCTAAATGGTGGAGAGAATCTTGCTAGTCAAAGCTGAAGCCTATTCTATCTGTAATTCCATCGATTATCATTTGTGAACTTTGGAAGAGAAAAAGCAACTCAAGCATGGAAAGACAATATCATTCAACATATTAATATATCAAGTAAACACATACATTTGACAACTAGTGAAGATAAAATATCCAAAACTGAAGTGAATTCCTACAAACTGGCCAGCATTTATAGAGTATCTGGAAGTTACAAACCTAAACTCCATTACATGTTGATCAACTGAAAACCATCTGGACATAGTATCTTAAAATGCAACACCGATGGAGCTTCTAGGGGCAATCCTAGAAGAAGTTCATATGTTTTATGTCAGAGAACTCATATAGGGAACTTGGTTTTGCTCAAGTTGAGGAGATTCAAGAGTCCATAAATATTGAAGCAGAGACAATTGCCATTAGAGAAGATTTAGCTTATTGCGTCATTAAGGGCTGCCTCAAATACATATGGAAACAACATTGGTCATGGTAAAGATTTTGACATGCATACAACTGGAATGTACCATGGCATATTACTATTTTGGTTAAGGAAATTAGAACTTTAATGCAGAACTGCGATGTCCATCCGAGTCACATTTGTAGGGAAGGTATTACTGTAACATCCCGAGCCATGGCCCGGGCGAAACACAACACTCGATACTTGACTTCATGTGACCGAGCGAACCACATGACTTGTTGAGTCAACATGGGCATAAAAAACATGCAATATTAATTTAAAAAGTATAAATTCTGAATACTGAAATATAGTCTGAAATTATATTGCGGAAATAATCTGAAAAATGTAATACGTCTGAATAACTGAATATCTGATATGACATGCTAAACTAGTCTATGAAACATCTGAACATGAGTCTAACTGCTAAAACTGTTTACCAGGACAAGGCTCTGACATACCTTTACTGCATAACCTGACATATAAAATAAATAAACCAACATCCCGAATGCGATGAGGCTCACCAATAGCTGAGACGGTCGAAATCCTAGCGAACTGATTCGTCATCCTGAAACTCTGTACCTGCACCGTGAAGTGCATGTCCTGGAAAAAGGGAAGTAAGTACATCTAAAATGTATTATATGTAAAGTAGCTAAATGAATAACAGACACATGAAATAACAGGGACATGAAACTGAAACTGAAACTGAACAATGAACATGAATATGATCTGACATGAATATAATAACATGTATAAAATCTGTATTTCTGTGGGAGAGCGTTAGTAAAACTGACATGTAACCACCACGTGAGCATGTGACATATGATCTCTGCCCGACCAGCTAAGTCATCTCGTACCTTGCCGGGGTACGAGACATGAACATGACATGACATGAATGAATCCAATAACCCGCAATGGGTAACATGAATGAATCGTCCTAACTGGGCAGATCGATCCTTATTCTACGCTGACATACATAGTTTCACGTATTGAGTTTCTCGGTAATATGTGCAACTCCTAAAATATGAATATGAATATATTTGGCTTGTAAGCCCATGAATTTCATAAACGTGACTTGTAAACATAATTTGTAAATGTAATTTAATATGAATATAGATACATAATATAACTTGTATGAAACATGAGAACAAGTAAGCTTCATGGGTAGAGTAATATTGATTCATGACTTGTAATTGAGAACTCATGGAATTCAATTAATTGGTGTTCATGAATTACGAGAGAATTCATGATGGTCATAATGAGATATCACGAGTACAATAACGAATAAGTAATACAAACATGACATATCATGATATACGCAATTTAGGGTCATCATGAATGAGAGTAAAACCTTAAGCCTGAGGAATTTCATGTTTTCATTGATGAACGTGGCGCGGGGAAGAACAATGATGTTCCCACATGTGGATAGAAACTCTATATACCTTGTTCGCTCCTAATCTTGTAATAAAAAAAATATGAACTTGATGAAGAACTCCCAAAGCCTGAACTTTAATCCCTTACGTTGTTTTTTCTTACCCTTGGTTAAGAACAATGGCTTTCACTTAGAATTCATGAGAATGATGTTAGAATCACTTGAAATTGCATGAAATAGGCTTAACTTGATGTAGGAGAATGTTGGAAGGAGATGAACTTCGTGCTAGGGCTTGTAAGAATGAACTAAAAAAAACTGAAAATCGCGAATATATATTGTTCAGCCGCCGGGGGTTCTACGGTCCGTACCATTTTCTATAGTGAGGAGTACGTGCCGTATAACTTACTTGTATGGTCCGTATGAAGTGGTCGTAACTGTGATGTCACTTTGCAGTGAGCATCAAAACATGGGGTTCATCCTACGGTACAAAAGGACGGTCCTTATAGTTTTCTACGATGGGAAGGACATGCCGTATAATTTGTACGGTCCGTCAAAGCCACCATATTTCGTGGGTTTTCAACGGACTGTGTACGGTACAACTTCTACGGCCCATACAACTTTGTACGGTCCGTATAAGTCCTGCGTACAATTTCCTGAATCACTGAACTGAACGGATTTTAACTTCATACTTTCCGTCTCGATTTTCTACACTCCTGAATAATGAACAAGGATTAGTTTTAAAATACGAGGTGTTACAATTGCCTTGACAGACTTTCATGATAATCATGCCTTTGGTAGCACTGGAAGGGTGACATTGTCCTCTCTCACGGAACTACCATCACAAGGAAGAAAACTGTTGAATATTGTCAAATATCAGTATCCAATAATAAGGATTAGAATCAAGCAAATCGGTGACAAGTACTATGAAGTAGTATGCATATTGGAGGAGAAACTGAAGTTTTAATATGTTTTGAATGAGGATGATTTCTGCACACTTGAGAGACTTCTCGCAGAGACATAACATTACATGAATGAAGCTTATACATTAGAGACTACACCCATCAGTTTCTATTTGTTATTTAGTTAGGATTGTACGAAAGTTTCCTTTTATAGATTTAACATATCTTATTTTGGCTAGCTTTTAGTTTCAACATGATGTACTTTTCATTTTTTTTGATACTTTTATTAATAAAATTCACCACTAGGCAATTCTGTCTAGTGGTTTATTCATTATTTAAAACAAAATAGGAGAAAAAGTGGAGAAGGTTGGCTTCAAAAAAATTTCTTGAATATTAGTTAAGGTTGAAAAGCGAATAAAAAAAGAGAGTACACTTTTTTAAACTATATTTAGTCTTTATTTTCATTCATTTTACTTTTTACATGTGACCTAAACTCTATGAGTCTTCATGGTCATTTTGGTAGTTGTAAAATGGGAAAAGGGTAAGATTTGCCTTCCAACTATGTATTAAGGATCACATTTGCCTTCCGTTAAAGTTTGGGGTCAAATATACCCTCCACATTAGCAAAGTTCTCAAATATACCCTCAGTTGGATGGAAATTCCATGTGGATACCATATTGGATCCACGTGGCCACGTCGGATCCACGTGGACGCCACGTCGGATCCACGTGGACGCCACGTCGGATCCACGTAGAGGACAATAAACACATGGCAGGTGGGACCCATATCGCCACCCACTTCTACTCCCTCTGTTCAGCGTCTCCCGCTGCTCCGGCGAGGAGCTCCAGCTCCGGTGAACCAGAGCAGCTAACCACCGCCGTCGTCGATGAGCCGCCGCCCTTCACCTCACTACCCAAACCATCATTACCACACCACACCATATGCCGCTATCGACACCGTCCCGTCGACTAACCCTCCACCACCATCATTCCAATTCGACCCGATTCCCCCAACCCACTTGTCACCGGCGTCACTTCATTCCCACCGGTGAATCACAACTCCCCAAATTCTAATCCGACCAGATTCCCCTAATTTTGTACATAACAAGGTTGGTGGGTGACATTTTAGAAAAGGGGCAACCACTGCTTCAACCATATCGATAGCGGCATCCCAAATTCTACACAACCCATCTAGTGTTTGCGAAGCAGTGATGGACCCATCTGGTGTTTGCCAGTGGTTGTGAAGCAGCGATGGATGCGGGGAGTTGTGATGTTGTCGTTGTTGTGATTCGCCGGTGGGAACGAAGTGACGCTGGTGACAGATGGGTTGGGGGAATCAGGTCGGATTGGAATGACGGTGGTGGAGGGTTGGTCGACAGGATGATGTCAATAACGACATCTTGTGTGGTGTGGTAACAGTGGTTTGGGTAGTGGGGTGAAGGGCGGCGACTCGTCAACGATGGCAGTGGTTGGCTGCTCCGATTCATCGGAGTTGGAGCTCCTCGCCGGAGCAGCAGAAGACGCTAAATTGAGGGAGTAGAAGTGGGTGGCGATGTGGGTCCCACCTGCCATGTGTTTATTGTCCTCCACGTGGATCCAATGTGGCATCCGCATGTGATTTCCATCCAACTGATGGTATATTTGACAACTTTGCTAACGTGGAGGGTATATTTGACCCCAACTTTAGCGGAGGACAAATGTGATCCTTAATACATAGTTGGAGGGAAAATCTGACCCTTTTCCCGTTGAAAAATACTTTCTCTCCCAAAATAGTTTTCACTATTCATTTTTTTGAGAATTAATTTAATAATCTTTAGAGTTAAATTGGTGTCTCCTTTTTATCGTTATTTGAACTGAAGGTCTCTAAGAAACAATCTCTCTACCTTCTTATGGTAGGTAAGGTTTACGTATACTCTCCCCGTGATATTGCACTAAATTTGTTATTGTTCAAATTTAAATTAAATTAATATTTAAAAACTATACAAAGAGTACTATAAAATACATTTCTTCTCATATTAATATGGTGAAAAAATATATTTCAACTATCGGTAAAGTTAATTTAGTTTAAATCTTTAGAAGCGAAAAGTGATAAGTATTTTTGGGGAGATAGAGTAAGAGTTAACATCTATTTGGTCTAAAGATTAAATTTACACATTTCATTTAATTAATAGTTAAATATAGTTAACCAAATAATATAGGGGTTAAAATATAATATAACAATAATTGAAGGACTAAAATTACTATTTGTTCCCCAAAAAAAAAGTGGAGCTGTCCCTACTTTATCCTTAGTTTCCCTTGCTCTACTTTCTACTGGAGCTTCCCGTAGTGATAAGATCAAGGGAATCTTACTTGACAAAATTTGGTAGAGAAAGGAAGGGTTGCTGTGCTGCCAAGTTGAACTTTTTAACTTCGGTGCTAACTGGTGAGTTCACTTGTCGTGCTTCTCATACTTGTCAAAATCATCCTTCCTCTATGAACTTATTGGTCATTTGAATCTTTGATTTACTCTTGTCTTTGCTTCTCAGTTCCAGGCGGCCAAGTGACCAAGTTTTTTGTTTGATTTGGATCCGTTTTTGTTAGTTTGGTTTTGTTTTACTGGCTTCCACATGTTTTGTTGTTTGACATTTTTTGGGTGCTTTATGAGATCTTCAGTTTTTATCTCTCAAGTCTCAACCATTTATAGTACTCTACTTGTATGAATAATTCGTGGAGGTAATTAGCTACTTGTACTTACTCCTGAAAAGAGTGTTGTGTCTTGTCATTTTTTCAACAGACAGAAGAAAATGTCCAACATTGATATTGGCGGAATTTTGAAGGAAATCCCACATGATGGCCGTATTCCCAAGACGAAGATTGTATGCACTTTAGGGCCTTCGTCTCGGTCAGTGCCAATGCTAGAGAAGCTTCTTCGTGCCGGAATGAATGTTGCCAGGTTTAACTTTTCCCATGGGACACACGAATATCATCAGGAGACCTTGAACAATTTGAAAATTGCTATGCACAATACTCAGATCCTGTGTGCTCTCATGCTTGATACTAAGGTTTGAATTATTTTTATTCTTTTGCAATTTCTCATGTTCTTATTTGTGCTTCTATCACTTGCGTGTTTATCTTCACATATGGGAGAACGATGAAATTAGATTAATTTATTGGAAGAGGGTACTAGATACGAGTGAAACTGGTCGATCACTGGGGAATTTCCCTAAAAGAGAAGTACTTCAATCTTGCAGTTGTCTTGATAGCTTTGTTGAGCAAGGGCTTCCAGAAGATCTAGTTGATGGATAAGGCAAAAGACATAGATTGACCCTTAAACTATACTCGAAATCTTGATATCACACCTAAACTATTATGTCGACCTATTACACCCCTGACAACCTTAAAAGTGAATTTATTTAGCCCCTGTGTGCGGATGTGACACAAAAAATTAAAATAATTTAAAAAGAGCGCGTTTTGTATAAATTTTATTCATTTTTCATTTTTTTTTGTTTTGCAAATTTCAGATTTTGTAACCCCACCTCCACCCCTCCCTTTCTTCTTCATCTTCCCCATCTCACAATTTCATCCACTTCCGCCACTCCGGAGCTCCGACGAGCTCGTCTCTGACGACGACGCCCACAACGACCCACTTCACCTCTTCCTTTCGTTGCCCCTATCACATTTCATTTTTCGCATTTAATGGTTGCTTCGCCAGTTCTGGTTTAATGATTGCGCCACCACCGGATGGCCACTTCACGCCGCCGGACCCCAACCCCCCATGCGAAATTCCAAGACGAATCCAGCCCAACCGGAATCAGCCTCAAATTCCAACCACAGCTTTGTCAATTCGCCAAAAACAACAACGAATTTTGAAGAACATCGTCTGATTTGTTGGTAAAAAGAAAAAAGATTTAGTTATAATAAATGATAATTAATAAGTAAGTCCATGGCAGAGTCCCCATCTCCGGCGATCTTCCATAGTTGTTAGCTCCAACAAGATAGCTTGGATAGTGAAGACAGAGAAAGCGAGGCGGCGGCATACGTCGGAGAAGAGTGAAATCAGGCAACTTTTGTCTGATTCATTTTGTTGTTTTCATTTCCTTTTTGCTTTTGTTTATTTTGTTTTATTTATAAAGACTATTAGTTTATAAAGCCACCCATTTAGAAGATATAATTATGGGTGGTGGTGGTGGCGGCGGCGACGAATATGGTGTTTCCGGTGAGATGGGGCGGTGAGGTGGTTTAATGATGAAGAAGATATAGTTATTGGAGGATTTTAATGGTTAATTAGAGATTAATTAGTGTAAATATAATTAACAAAAGAAAATGAAATGAATAAAGAAAAAAATAATTTAAAATTAAAATTTAGAAGATTTCCGACGTGGCGGGCGAGTGTATAACACCTCCCATTGTGCAGTTGGTTATATGTGTATCTGGGGGTAATTAAATTCACTTTTAAGATTATCAGGGGTGTAATAGATTCCCTTAATAGTTTGAGTGTGATATCGAGATTTCGGGTATAGTTTAGGGGTCAATCTATGTCTTTTCCCCAATATTAACTTTGTTACAATTCATGTGAATGTTCTAGAATATAGTAGGTGTCTTAATTTACTCCTATTGTAATTAGGTAGTGATTTTCTTCCTTTTTAGAACATGTAAACATATAGTTATTTAAGCAATCTTTCCTTTAAGCATATAAGAAATACTTAAACAACAAGCAATCTATTTCAAAAGATAAGCAACATAACTGTATAGATAAATTTGTAAATTGAAATCTTCTGGATATGATGTTACTAAATGGTGATTGATGTACTTTTCATAGTGTGAGAAGTTCATTAACGAACTAGTTACCAGGTAGAATATAGTCAACGTTATGTTATTTACTTCTGTATAATGGTCCGGACTGTTTGGTCTGTCATGTATTTCTCATCGGATGTTAATTCACTAAAGAACTAGTTAAATAAAATAAAGATTAAATTTATGTTACTATACTTCTGTACAATTGTCATTCGGACGTGTTTACTGCATGCATTCTATGATCGATTCCCAGCAACAGAAAGGGACAACCACTCAATTTGTATAATTTGTCTGTATCACTTTGTCAGAGATAGCAATCATAAATAACAAATATGGACATTGTTCTTTGCTTAGTGACCAACTTTAGATTACTAATTAGTTAATAAAATATTGCAGATTCCTGTGATAATAGAATATTTTAATAGCAGGACTTTGAGTAATTCTATAATTTTCCAATAAGTAATTACTAATTAACTAATAATAGAACAAATGAGATGACACTAAAATACGACCAAGAGAACAGAGATAACATGTAGAGATAGTATTAAAATAGCAAAGATGGTGTTTCTTCGGAAACGAGAAAAATAAAAAGAAATTTGAGCCAAAAAAAAAAAGAAAAAAGAACAGATAGACCCAAGTCTACTTCATAAAAGGAGGAGTAACCTGGAAGTGATTGCCGAATGCAACTTGATTTTATATATAGTAGATAGTTGGTGCCAAAGAACTAAGGGATTTCAGGCCTATTAGCTTAATAGGCAGCATGTACAAGTTATTCTCTAAGGTGCTGACAGAGAGGTTGAAAGGAGTAGTGGCTCAGTTGGTTGATTCTCAACAGATGGACTTTATAAAAGGAAGGCAAATCATGGATGCCGTCCTTGTTGCAAATGAAGCAGTGGACTCAAGACTGAAACAAAAGAAACCTGGAATTCTGTGCAAATTAGATATTGAGAAAGCATATGATCATGTAAACTGGAGATTCTTATTGTGCATATTGGAGAGGATGGGTTTTGAGCAGAAATGGATTAATTGGATCAAATTTTGCATCTCAACAGGTGAGTTTCTCAGTACTTATCAATGGCTCACAAGTAGGTTTCTTCAGAGCACAAAGGGGCCTCAGACAAGGTGATCCTTTGTCACCTTTTTTGTTTTTGTTAGTTATGGAAGGACTCAACAACATGGTTAAAACTGCAGACTTGAATGGATGGTTAAAAGGTTTTGATGTGGCTAGAACTGGCAGGGAGAGTTTGGAGGTGACTCATCTACAATATGCAGATGATACACTCATATTCTGTGATGCTGTAGAAGAGCAACTTAGATATCTGCGGGTGATTCTAGTACTGTTTGAAGGGTTATCTGGCCTGCATATCAACTGGAGAAAAAGCTTTTTGTATCCCATTAATGAAGTCATAAATATGGACCTATTGGCTGCAATCTTTGGTGGTGAAGTTGGTTCCCTTCCAACTATCTACCTAGGAATGTCCTTGGGAGCTAAGTTCAATTCCACAGAAATTTGGAATAATGTGATTGAGAAGTGAGAAGAAATTGGCCAGGTGGAAGACCCAATATCTGTCATTAGGTGGTAGACTGACTCTTATTAATTCAGTCCTTGATGCTCTCCCAACATACATGATGTCCTTGTTTCCTATTCCAACAGGGATCATCAATATGTTGGACAGCATCAGGAGAAACTTTTTGTGGCACGGGGATAAAGGAAGGAAAGGATGCCACTTGGTTAAATGAAAAAAATTGATAGTTGGAAAGAGATACGGGGGATTGGAAATTAAGAACCTGAAGACACAGAACAGGGCTCTCCGAATGAAATGGCTATGGAAGTTCACTAATGACAATCAGTTATTGTGGAGGAAAGTCATTAAAGCAAAATATGAGGAGGAAGACAAGTGGATGACTAAAGAGGTTACTACACCTTATGGAGTGAGTTTGTGGAGGTCCATCAGAAACTTATGGAGTGAGCTTGTGGAGGTCCGTTAGAAACTTATGGAGTGACTTCAAAACCAATACTAAGATCAAAGTACTAAATGGGGAAAAAACTATCTTCTGGAAGGATGATTGGCTTGAGGTTGGTAAACTGGAAATTCTCTTCCCAGTCATATACAATCTTGCGCTTCACCGGCATAGGTCTATAGCAGAATTGTGGACAACCCAAAGATGGAACTTTGCTTTCAGAAGACATTTAAATGATTGGGAAATAGAAAGAGTGGCTCAATTTTTTAGCACAATTGAACAATTCAGTGGGCTTCAGACAGGTGAAGATGCTTTAAGGTGGCTGGGCAGTAGTAGTGGTTCCTTCAAGGTCAGTACAACTTGTAGAATGATGAATCACCCCAACCAACAACTAAGCTGTTGGCCTTGGAAACTCATTTGGAAAACTAAAATACCACACAAAGTAGCTTGTTTCGTGTGGCTTTTGGCTAAGGAAGCAGTCCTTACTCGGGATAACTTGATGAAGAGAGGGATCCCATTATGTTCCAGATGCTTCTTTTGCGGAGAAAAAGGAGAAATAATTAATCATCTATTTTTACATTGCAAGATTACAGGACAACTCTGGAGATTATTCTTAAACCTGAAAGGCATATCTTGGACTATGCCTGGTAAGGTTTCAGAAGCATTAAAGAGTTGGGAGGAAGCAGGTTTGCAGGCAAAAGACAGAAGTAAATGGAGAATTGTCCTTGCTTGTATATGGTGGACAATATGGAAGGAGAGGAACTCTAGATGTTTTGAGAATGTTGAGAATAGCATGTTGAAGGTCAAGCTGAATTGCATTTTGTTCTTATGGCCTTATAGTTCCTTGACGTTTGATTTATGCTGCTATGTCTATTTTGTTTGTCTTATTTACTTGCATTAGTTATTGCTTCTTTTTTTTTTCCAGATTTCGCTATCATGACGTACTCACTTTGTTTGTCGTACTTTGCTTGAGCTTGTGCCTTGTCTTGAGCCGAGGGTCTCTCGAAAATAGCCGCTCTACCTACCAAGGTAGAGGTAAGGTCTGTGTACACTCTACCCTCCCCAGACCCCATATTGTGGGATTTCACTGGGTATGTTGTTGTTTTTGGTGTAATCAGATATACTCAAATGATACTGTCTCTATCATTGATGTTTTAATTCAATGTAGTCATAGGACAGTAGAATTTTGGAGTTCTCTTGTATATATGGTTTCAGTACAACCTATGTACTGTTTTACTCATGATGAAATATAGTTACAGTTACCAATTTAAAATAAAAAGATAGTTGCCTGTCCAACTCTACTGCTTGTGCCATATTTTGTAAGTCCGTTCTTTTTATTCTTCTTTTTAAATAAGGAAAGAATTTTAGAGTAGCTGGGTAATACACTTTTTTTTTTTGGGTAAATCATGTATTTAAATAAGGAAAGAATTTTAGAGTAGCTGGGTAATACACTGTGTGGATGTTTTTTTATTTGGGGTAAATCATGTATTTAAATAAGGAAAGGAATTGGATCGATGCGCTTGCTCGTCTCTTTACATGATTTTCGCTTGTTTTGTTTTGGGCAACCACTTCAGTAAAGTCGAACTGCTTCATGAGGAGTTACCTGGAAGTGATTGCAGAATGCAACTTGATCTTCTGGAGTAGCTGCGAATCCAACTCTGCACTTCGTGCCATGTTTTGTACCCCCCCCCCCCCCCCCCCCCTTTTTTTTTTTTCTCCCTTCAAAAAAAGGGTAGAATTTGCAGTAGCTGGGAAACACACTGCCCCGATGCATTTTTGTAAGCTTTTTCTTCTTTCATCCTTTTTGGTTAATTATGCCTTTAAATAAGGAAAGAAATTGCACCGACGCGCTCACATGTTGCTTTCCATGATTTGCGCTTTTCCATTTTTAGTGATCACTTCAGTAATAAGCGACCGTCTACACCTTGCACTCACTTTTGATTCATATGTTTGATACCAACGTCTGTTTGAGATTGAGGCATCGTAGTAGTTGTCGCGGTGGTCACATGCATCTTTTGCTCTTTCTTTTGTCCAAGGAAGATATATCTTATTTTTAAAGCAATAATTGAAATGAGAAGCTCACCTAGAAATATTCTTGTTCATGGGATTATGTAATTTTTACATTCACCTTTGTCATATCAGTTCACATTAATATTAAGGTATGGACAGCTACTTGTTTCTGGTTCTTGATAGTCATTGCACTGGATCAGAAGTAATGCTATATAGACAAATCTGAGTTGAAACTTTCGCTTCTTTCTCCATGTACTGAACTGTGTACGTACTTTGCAGGGACCAGAAATTCGTACTGGTTTCTTGAAGGATGGAAAAGCTATTCTGCTTATGGAAGGGCAAGAGATCACTGTAACCACTGACTATACCATAAAAGGAGATGAAAAATTGATTGCAATGAGCTACCAAAAATTGGCAGTAGACTTGAAGGCTGGGAACACCATCTTGTGTGCAGATGGTACCATAACCCTCTCTGTTTTGTCGTGTGATCGAGCTGCTGGAACAGTGAGATGCCGCTGCGAGAATACTGCCACTTTAGGTGAGAGAAAGAATGTAAACCTTCCAGGTGTAGTTGTAGATCTCCCAACTCTTACGGAGAAGGACAAGGAAGATATCCTGGGATGGGGTGTACCCAACAACATTGACATGATTGCTCTTTCATTTGTGCGCAAGGGCTCTGACCTTGTCAATGTTCGGAAGGTTCTTGGGCCACATGCTAAGGGCATACAATTAATGTCAAAGGTACGTAAGGTTCTCTCTACAGTTTGGTTTATTTGTCTAATGGTATTTTATGGTCATCTCCCTCGAAGACAATCTTTGAGTTGGACCATTCTCCTTGAAATTTCTTTGGCTTGAAAGTTTGTTTTATTTTGATTTCGTTTGTGCGTGCGCACACATGTGCTTGCTTGCTGGCAATGGGGCGTGGAATGTTTTTGTATGGTGGTTGGTTCAATAAGGGTAGGCAAATGCCCGTCGAATGTAATATATGAGTTGGTGCAAAACGTTTATATCATATAATGATTCTTTTACTTTTTGAACTGGGTTTAAGGTTGAGAATCAAGAGGGAGTTATCAACTTTGATGAAATCCTTCGTGAGACGGATTCTTTTATGGTTGCTCGAGGTGATCTTGGAATGGAAATCCCAGTTGAGAAGATTTTCTTGGCCCAGAAAATGATGATATACAAATGTAATCTTGTTGGCAAGCCTGTGGTGACTGCCACACAGATGCTTGAGTCAATGATCAAGTCTCCACGGCCTACTCGTGCCGAGGCGACTGATGTGGCTAATGCCGTCCTGGATGGTACTGATTGTGTTATGCTCAGTGGGGAGAGTGCAGCTGGGGCTTATCCAGAGCTGGCAGTGAAAATCATGGCACGAATCTGTATTGAGGCAGAGTCTTCCCTTGACTATGGGGCTATCTTCAAGGAGATGATAAGGTCTACCCCACTACCCATGAGCCCACTTGAGAGTCTTGCATCTTCAGCTGTCCGTGCTGCTAACAAGGCTCAAGCAAAACTCATAGTTGTCTTGACACGTGGTGGGACCACTGCGAAGCTGGTTGCCAAATATAGGCCCGCTGTTCCAATTCTGTCCGTCGTTGTGCCTGTTTTGACAACTGATTCTGTTGATTGGTCCATCAGTGATGAGACTCCAGCTAGGCATAGCTTGATATATAGGGGTTTGATTCCAATTCTCGCTGAAGGCTCTGCAAAGGCTACTGATACTGAATCAACTGAGGTGATCTTGGAAGCTTCCTTGAAATCAGCCACAGAAAAAGGGCTGTGTAAGCTCGGTGATTCTGTTGTTGTTCTTCATCGGATTGGTGCTGCGTCAGTTATCAAGATTTGCATAGTGAAGTAGTTGTGTTTGAAGTTTCTATTTTGAAGCAGTCTGGCCTCCGTGGATTTCCGTTCTTTTTGGTGGTCATTATGCTTAATTCTAGCTATGATGTAATAATGTCTTTAATATTATTAGCCACAACTTGGTAATCCCAAGGGCCAGTGTAATGTAATGTATTTTATTATGCATATGTTCTTAAGAGATATTTCAGATATTGCACCAGCAGCAACATACCCAATGTAATTCATAAATGGGGTTTGGTGCATGCAAACCTTCCTGAGGTTTGGTGTATACAGACCTTACCCCAATTTTGGGAGGTAGAGAGGTTTTTGATACTCTATGCTAGGGGTGTTCATGGTCTGGTTTGGTTCGGTTTTTGGTTAAAACTAAACCAAAACAATTAAGTTGATTTATTTTAATATTCAACCCAAATCCAACCATTACAGTTTAAATTTTGTCGGCTTCTGGGTCGGTTTTATTGGTTCGATTTTTGCGGATTTTAAGAATGTATTTTAATTATAATGCAAAAAAATTGATACAAGTTATGTACAAATAACAAAAATGAGATGCAATGATTATCTCGATAAGCCTCTAATTCAATCTCATTCTTATCAATGAAGATATTAATGTGCTTAATAAGCAATTAATATTATGAAGAATAACCATCTTCTATTTTACAACTTCTTTAAGATTATGTCAAATTGGAGTTTGTTTTTACTTGTTTATTCTTCTATTTAACAACTTCTTTAAGATTACGTCAAATTGGAGAATGTTTTAATTTGTTTCCCTTGTTTATTCTTCTATTTAACAACTTCTTTAAGATTACGCTAAATTAGAGACTGTTTATTCTTCTATTTAACAACTTCTTTAAGATTACTCTAAATTGGAGACTTTCTCACTAGATTTCATTTTAATGATATACTTGTTCAACTATTATATATATTTATATTTTCAAATTATTTGTCGAAGTAACATAACATATAATAAATTATCTCTAATCTCGATCTTGAAATTGCATTAGACAATATTTTCTTTATGAGCGTAAAAAATTCAAGCATACTATACTTATTTGAATTCCAAAAACTCATTGGTAATTTGAATTACTCTACTTAATTCAGATTGATGTCTGTGCATTGTCATGACTAAATTGCTACTTTTCTACCCCTAAATATTTAGTAGAGTAATTCAAATTACCAATGAGTTTTTGGAATTCAAATAAGTATGGGATGCCTGAATTTTTTACGCTCATAATGAAAATATTGTCTAATGCAATGTAACACCCCGTACCTTCAAACTAAGCATTGTTCATGATTCACTAGTGTAGAAAATCAATACGGGGAGTTTACGTTGGAAAATCAGGTTCAGCTCTGAAGAGGAAATTTGATGGCAAGAAGTATGGACCGTAAAATGTTTTACGGTCCGTCAAACGAACCGTCAATCTTCACTTTTGAAAATGACGGTCAAGTTGTGAATTCTACGGACCGTCAAACTATTGACGACCCATCAATCTTTTGTCTCTTAATTCCAGATTTCATCACTCTGAAAATCTTCAGAAAATGATGGTACGATAAGATAATACAGACCGTCAGACATTCGACGGACCGTCAATCTGGATCGTCAAAATATTGACGGATCAGACTCAGACCGTCAAACATTCGACGGACCGTCGAATGTACTGTCAAAATTCCCCGACAGCAAACAATATAAATATGACACTTGATTCTAAAAATCAGTTTTTTATATTCCCAAGCCCTAGAACGAAGGTTCCCTCTTCCCAACCATCTCCTACATCAAGGTAAGTCCTCTTCACGTATTTCCATGCGATTCTAACATAGTATAATCAATACCTAAGTGAATTCCATTACTCTTAGCCTATGTTTTTCAAGATAAATCCAATTTAAGGTTTCAAGGTGCAATCTTTGGAGTTCTTCTTCAAAGTAAGGATTTTAATACAAGTTTGGAAGCAAGTCAGATATATAGAGCTTCTATCCACATGTGAGAATATCCATGTTCTTCCCCACGCCATGTTCTTCCATGAAACACGAATTCTTCAAAAGTTTAGGGTTTTATTCTATTATCATGATAACTCTAATTACATGTAATATTATATATCATGTCTATATTATAATTAATCAATTTTATTCATGATATGTCATTATGATGGTCACAAACATGTTCGTAATCCATGAATCCATGCTTTGATTTCCATGAGTTCTTCATTATCATGTCATGAATTATTATTACTTAACCTATGGACTTATACATGCTTTCTCACAAGTTATATATATATTATGAAATTATGTTCATGTTAAACACTCTCAGATCATGTTTACAAGTTATTTTATGAAATTCATGGGTTTACAAGCCACTATTTTTCAAGTACATGTTTTGAGAGTTGCATAGTTTACCGAGAAGGATCTAGTAGCCTGAAACTACGTATGCCACCGTAGGATAAGGTCGCACTACCCAGAGGACGATACCTTCAAATTGGATTCTTTCTTGCCATGTTCATGTCTCATACCCGACAAGGTATGGGAAAGCTCTACTGGTCGGGCTAGGTACAAGACTTCACGTATACACGTGGTGTTTCATGTTGTCGGTTATGCTACTGCCCTCCCCACGAATATACAATTATATATATACGGTCAGACAATTTTCAGACTTTACTAATGTTATTATGCTCATGTTTCAGTTTCATGTTTCTCTTATATCATGTGCCTGCTTATTTCCTTCAATTTCTTTACATACGGTACAATTTAAATGTACTATGTCCCTTTGCATGGGGCCTGCACTTCACGGTGCAAGTGTTGAGTTTCAGGGAGACAAATCTACTAAGTAGGAAAGCTTCAGTACCAGCTATTTCGGTGAGCCCCATCTCATTCAGGGTGTTAGTCTAGTAGGTATGCTAGGGCCTCGTCCTGGTAGACAGTTTTACAGACACATGTTCAGAGGTTTCATGGACTAGTTCAGTAGCATGTCATGTCAGCATTGATTTTCAGACTTATTATATTTTCAGATTATTTCTGCTATGACTATTTCAAACTACTTTCCACATTATGATTTACATGTTTTCAATGTCATATTTAGTTTATGTTTTGATGTCCATGTTGGCAAGCAAGCCATGTGGTTCGCTCGGTCACATGTAGATAGGCATTGAGTGTCGTGTTCCATCCATGCCATGATTCAGAATGTGACAAAGCTTGGTATCAGAGCACTAGGTTCAAGTGTCTTAAGGAGTCTATGAAATCGTGTCCAGTGGAGTCACTTTTATGTGTGTGAGGGCCCCACACATGTAAAAAGTTGCCCACCAAGACATCTAGGATTATCTCACTTCTTTGTACTCTAGATCGTGTAGTTAAAGCTACACTTTTAGGATATCCATCTAACTCGTGTGTATTACGTATTTCAGAGAATGGAGTTCATAACTGTCTTAATCTTATTTTTCTATTTTTCTTTTTATTGTCTGAATATTCAGGAGCTAAGACCATTCTAAACAATCAAGTGGATTTCAGTTCCTTTCCTTCTCATCACTACTGTCGAAATGTTGAATTTCTTGAGAAAAGAAAGTACACCAAGAGGACTTCAGCTAACAGCCAGAGAGCTGCAGTTAATGTTGCTCGCGAGGAAAATGTTCAGGCTCAGGGAGACAATTCGGATACAACACCACCCGATACCAAAGGGCCTGCGGAGATCCCAGTTTTGGCGCCCAACACTACGGACTTTGATGTTAGGGGAGCTATTCAGCTTCTCACCCATCTTGTGGCTGCTCAAGCCCAACATCATGGAATGACTCCAAGTACGGGGATATATGGAGAGTCATCCAGTTTCAGGACTCGTGAGTTTATTTGCATGGACCCTTCAGTGTTCACAGGGTCTTGTAAGAAAGAAGATCCACATAACTACATTGATGGGCTTCAAAAAATCTTTCGTGTGATGCATGTTAATGAGGTAGAGGCAACATAGTTTGGAGCTTATCAGTTGCAGGATGTTGCTAACATATGGTATGAGTCTTGGGAGAAGTCCCGTGGGGAAGATGCACCTCCAGTGACTTGGGATGAGTTCACAAATGCCTTTATTGAGATTTTTTTGCTAATAGAAGTCAGAGAGGCTAAGGCTGTGGAATTTGAAAAGCTCAAGCAGAATGACAGGACTGTGCAGGAGTACTATCTTCAGTTTGTCTCTTTGGAAAAAGTATGCTCCACATATGGTCCAAGACATGAGGGCCAGAGTTAGGCATTTTGTATATGGCCTTGATCCTCATTTGTACGATACATCAAATATCATAGCTTAGAACAAATAGATGACTATTACAAAGATGGTTGCTTTCGTACAGGGTAATGGGAATATGTTAAAGAAAGAGGAAGCATTACAGTAGGAGAAAGACAAAGAATTCAACAAAAGACCAAAGTCTCCAGGCCACTTCAGTCATGAGGGAGGTGGAGGCAGGCAGTTCTTAAAAAATAGGTCATCAGGACCTGCTCCATCTTCAGCTAGTGCCCTAGCCCCAAAGTTCAGGAATGATAACAGAAAGCAGAATTTCAGAGCATCAGGTTCTCAATCACTGGCCAGTGTAGGTCAAATTTCCTTCAACAAGGGGAGTGTTACTTGGGTATGAATGTCTATTTTGGGTGTGGCAAGGAAGGTGAGACATGGTAAAAGAGGTAATGTGGCTCAGTACACAAATTCAGCAGTCCCTCATAATTCTCAGGCCCAGTCAGGGCGTGGTCCAGCTAAGTTCGGTAATGCAGGCAGATGTCCAAACTGCTTGTACGCATTAGCAGGTCGTTAGGACACAATGGCTCGTGCAGATGTAGTCACATGTATACTCACCATTTTCACTTTTGACGTTTATGATCTTATGGACCCTGGATCCACTCTATCATATGTAACCCCATTTGTTGCTAAGAAATTTAGAATAGAACCAGAAAAGTTGCATGAACCCTTTGAAGTGTCCACTTCAGTCGGTGAGTCAGTTATAGCCAGACAGGTATATGGGGGTTGTCCAATTAAAGTCTATCATTGCATTACCATAACTGATTTGATAGAGTTAGAAATGGTAGACTTCGATGTAATCATGGGTATGAATTAGTTATCTTCATGTTATGCCACAGTAGGTTGTAGAACTAAAATTATCAATTTCGAATTTCCCTGTGAACCAGTTATAGAAGGGAAGGGTGATGCAGTAACACCCATGTGTAGGTTTATTTCTTATCTTAAATCAAGAAAGATGATATCCAATGGGTAAATTTACCATCTAGTTTGGGTTAGGGATGCAGATACCCAGATCCCAACTCTTCAGTCCATGCTAATTGTCAATGAGTTTCCAGAAGTCTTTTCAAAGGCTCTTTTTGGAGTTTCTCCTGACAAGGAGATTGACTTTGGAATTGATCTACTTCCAAGCGCTAAGCCGATATCTATTCCGCCATACAGAATAGCTCCAGCAGAGTTACGAGAATTAAAAACCGAATTGAATATCTCATTGATAAGGGATTCATCAGACCAAATGTCTCACCATGGGGTGCAACAATATTGTTTGTTTGGAAGAAAGATGGGTATTTACGTATGTGAATTGACTACCAACAGTTGAACGAGGTCATAATTAAGAACAAGTATCCTCTCCCCTAAATTGATGATTTATTTGACCAACTTTAGGGTGCTCAGTGTTATTCCAAGATTGACCTCATATCAGGATACCATCAGCTTAAGGTTAAGTAAGTTGATATTCCGAAGACCGATTTCAGAACTCGTTATGGTCATTTCGAATTTTGTCATGTCGTTCGGATTGACAAATGCCCCAGCTTGTTTCATGGACCTTATGAACAAGGTCTTCAAACCTTATCTCGATCTTTTCATTATTGTCTTCATTGATGATATTTTAGTCTGTTTTCGTAGTGAGGCTGATCATGCAGAACATCGCAGAATAATATTGTGGACACTTTAGGACCGCGAGTTTTTTGTGAAGTTTTCCAAGTGTGAATTTTGGCTAAAGTCACTGGCATTCTTAGGCCATGTGATTTCAGGTGAAAGCGTCCAAGTTGATTTTTAGAAAATAGACGCTATTAAAAATTAGCCCGGACCCACTTCTTTCTCAGATATTCAGAGTTTCTTGGGTCTGACAAGCTATTAGTAGTGCTTCATAGAGGGTTTTTCTTCCATCTCAGCTCTATTGACCAGGTTGACTTATAAGAAAGTTAAATTTCAGTGGTCAGATGCCTGTAAGTGTAGTTTCGAAGAATTGAAAATGAGACTGACTTATGCTTCAGTGTTGACATTGACAGAGGGAACCAATGGGTTAGTTGTCTATTATGATACTTCTAGTATTGGTATTGAGTGCGTTTTAATACAACATGGTAAGGTTATAGCTTATGCATCCAGATATCTTAAACCTCATGAAAAGAACTATCCAACTCATGACTTAGAATTGACAGCCGTGATTTTTACACAGATCACAAGAGCCTTCAGTGTATTTCCAAATAGCGGGAGTTGAATCTCAGGCAGAGGAGATGGCTCGAATTGATAAATGATTATGATATAGATGTTCTCTACCATACATGGAAGGCGAATGTGGTAGCCCATGCTCTTAGTCGGCGATCCATGGGAAGTTTAACTCATGTTGAAGAATGTAAGAGAACCATAACGAAGGAGATTCATTGACTAACCAGTCTAGGAGTTTGACTCATGGACTCCGAAGATGGCGGTGTTGTTGTTTAGAACAAGTCCGAATCCTCCTTAGTATCCGAGGTGAAGGAGAAGCAGTTCAGAGATCCCTACTTATTGCACCTGAAATATGGGATTCACAAGCATAAGACTACGACTTTTGAACAAAGGGATATGATGATACTTTGAGGTACCGAGACAGGTTATGTGTTCTAGATGTAGACGGACTCAGAGAGCGAAATATGATAGAAGCACACCATTCCAGGTATTCCATTCACCCAGGTTCTATAAAGATCTATCATGAGCTTAAGGAGATTTATTGGTGGAACGGCATGAAGAGGAATGTGGCAGATTTTGTAGCCAAGTGTCCGAATTGTCAGCAGGTGAAAGTCGAACACCAGATACCTGGTGGGTTGGCTCAGACCATTGATATTCTTATTTAAAAGTGGGAGATGATAACTATGGACTTCATAACAGGTCTACCTCGCTCAGCCCAGAGACATGATTCAATTTGGGTGATTGTGGACCGACTGACTAAATCATCCCACTTTTTGCCAATCATGACCATAGATTCAACAGAGAATTATGCTAAGTTGTATATTCGAGAAATTATCAGACTTTATGGGAACCAAATGTCCATTATTTCAAACTGTGGTGCTCAGTTCATGATATATTTTTGGAGGTCATTTCAGAAATGATTGGGTACCAAGATAAATCTCAGCACAACTCAGACAAATATCCAAGTAGATCATACTATTCAGACTCTTGAGGATATGTTGAGGCCACATGTTCTCGATTTTAAAGGTAATTGAGATGAACATCTGTCTCTCATTGAATTTGCTTATAATAACAATTACCATTCTATATTCAGATGACACTGTTCAAAGCTCTGTATGGGCGAAGGTGTAGATCGCCAATTGGTTGGTTCGAAGTTGGTGAAACATAATTTTTAGGACCATACTTGGTCTATCAAGCTTTGGAGAAAGTAAAGTAGATTCAGGAGTGTTTCAAAATAGCACAGAGGCATAAGAAATCTTATGCAAATGTGAGGTATAAAGACTTGGAGTTTCAAGTTGATGATTGTGTATCTGAAAGTATCACCTATGAAAGGTGTCATGAGATTTGGGAAGAAAAGGAAGCTCAGTTCCAGATATATCGGACCCTACAGGATTTTGAGGAGAGTTGGACAAGTTACTTATGAACTTGAATTGACATGAGACTTGGTTTCTATTCATCTAGTGTTTCATGTTTCCATGATGAGAAAGTGTGTAGGAGACCTGCCGTTGGTTGTTCCTATCGATTTTATTTCATTTAAGGATGGTTTGACCTATGAGGAGATTCATGTGGCTATTTTGGATCGTCAGATTCAAAAATTGAGAACTAAGGATGTTGCCTCAGTGAAAGTATTGTGGAGAAGTTAGAGTGTTAAGGAGGGTACATGGGAAGCCGAATAAGACATGAAGTCCAGATATCTGCATTTATTCGAGGAGCAAGCAAAAAACGAACAATGTAAATACCCTCAGTATTCGTGTCATGTCCCTTGCATATTCATGTCTCATGTTTCACGTTCATGTATTCAATACTCATATCACATATCCATGTTTTCATGTAATCATGTCAGTTTAGTTTTTATGTTTCACGTCATGTTTCTTCACGTCCATGTGCTCATGCTATGTCCAATTTCAATATCTAACCATAACCTATCATTCGAGGATGAATGATCCTAAGGGGGAGATATTGTAACACATAGTACCTTCAAATTAAGCCTTGTTTATGATCCACGAGTGTAGGAAACCTAAAACGAGGAGTTTACGTTGGAAAACCTGGTTCATTTTTGTAGATAAAATTTGACGGCAAGAAGTATGGACAGTAAAATATTTTACGGTCCGTCAAATGAACCATCGATCTTCACTTTTGAAAATGACGGTCAAGTTGTGAATTGTACAGACTATCAACTATTGACGGCCCATCAATCTTCTCCATCTCTTAATTCCAGATTTCACCACTCTATGGAAATCTTCAGAAAACAACGGTACAATCAGATTATTCGGATCGCCAAACATTCGACAGACCTTCAATCTGGACCGTTAAAATATTGATGGACCAGACTTAGACCGTCAAACATTCGACGAACCGTCGAATGGACCGTCAAAATCCCCCGACAACAAACAATATAAATATGAAATTTGATTCTAAAAATCAATTTTTCATATTCCCAAGCTCTAGAACGAATGTTCTCTTCCCAACCATCTCCTACATCAAGCTAAGTCCTTTGCACATATTTACATGCAATTCTAATATAGTATAATCAATTCCTAAGTGGATTCCATTACTCTTAACCTCGGGTTTTCAAGATAAATCCAATTTAAGGTTTCAAGGTGCAATATTTGGAGTTCTTCTTCAATGTCAGAATTTTTAATACAAGTTTGGAAGCAAGTCATGTATGTAGAGCTTCTATATACGTGTGAAAATATTCATGTTCTTCCCCACGTCACGTTGTTCCATGAAACACGAATTCTTCATAAGGTTAGGATTTTATTCTATTATCATGATAACCCTATCTACATGTAATATTATATATCATATCTATATTATAATTTATCAATTATATTCATGATATGTCATTGTGATCGTCATGAACCTCTCAGTAATTCATGAACCCATGCTTTGATTTTCATGAGTTCTTAATTATCATGTCATGAATTATTATTACTTAACCTATGTACTTATACATGTTTTCTCACAAGTTATATATATATTATGAAATTATGTTCATGGTAAACTCTCTTAGATCATGTTTACAAGTTATTTCATGAAATTCATGAGTTTACAAGTCACTATTTTTCAAATACATGTTTTGAGAGTTGCACAGTTTATCGAGAAGACTCTAGTAGCCTAAAACTACGTATGCCACCGTAGGATAAGGGTTGCATCGCCCGGAGGATGATACCTTCAGATTGGATCCTTTATTGCTATATTCATGTCTCATACCTCGGCAAGGTATGGGAAAGCTCTACTGGTCGGTCCAGGTACCAGACTCCACGTATCCACGTGGTGTTTCATGTTGTCGGTTATGCTACTGCTCTCCCCACAAATATATAATTATATATATATATATATATATATATATATATATATATATATATATATATATATATAGACATACAGTTTTCAGACTTTACTAATGTTATTATACTCATGTTCATGTTTCAGTTTCATGTTTCTCTTATATCATGTGCATGCTTATTTCCTTCAGTTTCTTTACATACGATACAATTTAAATGTACTATGTCCCTTTTCATGGGGACTGCACTTCACGGTGCCGGTGTTGAGTTTCAGGGAGACGAATCTACTCAGTAGTACAACTTCAGTACCAGCTATTTCAGTGAGCCCCATCTCATTCGGGGTGTTAGTCTAGTACTTTATGGTTATGCATTATTAGTAGAGGTATGCCAGGGCCTGGTAGACAGTTTTACAGACACATGTTTAGAGGTTTCATGGACTAGTTCAGTAGCTTGTCATATCAGTCATGTCAGCATTGATTTTCAGACTTATTATATTTTCAGATTATTTCCGTTATGACTATTTCAGACTACTTTCCACACTATGATTTATATGTTTTCAGTATCATATTTAGTGTATGTTTTGATGTCCTTGTTGGCAAGAAAACCATGTGGTTCGTTCAGTCACATGCAGCCAGGCACCGAGTGCCGTGTTTTGCCCTGGTCATGGTTCGGGGCGTCATCGTAAAATATTTTACGGTCTGTACTTTTTGCTGTCAAATTTATTCTGCAGAGCTGAACCTAGTTTTCCAATGTAAACTCCCCGTTTGGTTTCCTACACTCGTGGATCATGAACAAGGATTAGTTTGAAGGTACGAGGTGTTACATTGTATTAGACAATATTTTCATTATGAGCGTAAAAAATTCAGGCATGCCATACTTATTTGGAATTCAAATAAGTATAACAATGCACAGACATAGCCAACCTCTCACACCTCCGCACTAGGGTATCCGTTCATTTCCCTTTCACATGCCCAAACCATCTCAACCTCGCTTCCCGCATCTTGTTCTCCACCGAGACCACTCCCACCTTGTCAAAAATATCTTCATTCCTAATCCTATCTCTCCTTGTATGCCCACACATCCATCGCAACATCCTCATCTCTGAAACTTTCAGCTTCTGAACTTGGGAGCTCTTAACTAGCCAACACTCCACCCCCATACAACAAATAGTTGGTCGAACTACCACTTTGTAGAACTTGCCTTTAAATTTTGGTGGAACTTTCTTATCACACAAGACCCCTGATGCGAGTCTCCATTTCATCTACCCCACGAATATGATGTGTGACATCATTGTTAATTTCTCCATTTTTTGAATAATAGATCCAAGATACTTAAGATTTTCTCTCTTTTGGATGACATGGATATCAAGTCTCACTTCAATGTCAGCCTCATGAATTACATCACTTAACTTGTACTCCAAATTTGACCTATCAATACATTTAAGCTGTACTCGTAAAAAAGAGGTAAAAAAGGACAGAATTCATGTTGCACTGGATAGATAGAAGTCTGTTGGTACTGATTAACATGCTAAATATTTCTCCATCTACTTGTCTTAGGTACATAGAACTGCTACTTTTGGGTGATTTGCATAAAAAGATGGTTGTGTTGCTATTTAAATATTATATTATCTGCAATATTTGTGCGAAAATAATCTTTTAAAGTTTTATTTTCGAACTAAAATACTCATAAATTGAGTGGCAGAGATGCCAAAAAAAGGAACTACAACTTACAAATTGTGGCATGAAAGTCTTGATAGATCAATATGACTTCATGTTATATTCAACTTTGTTATCCTGTTGAATACGCATAAACCATACTGGATTATCATGATTTTAAGCTACAAAGAATATATTTAAGAATTGTAATATGTAAGTCCTGACAGACCAGTATGACTTCACGTTATATTCAACGTAAATGTCCTATTTGATTACTCATGGACTATATCAGATCGTCATGATTTCAAAACTACAAACAAAGAAGAGTAAACACATACATTTTAAAACTATGACAGATAAATAATGACAAATCGATCAGGCTTCATCTATATTCAATCAAGTTATCATATTGCATAACTCACAAACTATACTGGACTGTGATGATATCAAGTTTTCACTCATGGTACCTCGTTTAAACTTGTTTCATTTTTCATTTTTCTGTACCTCTCCTTTATTTTATTCCATTTCATTCATAGTACCTCTCCTTTATTTATTCACTACCTCTCTTATGATTTCAAAGTTACAAAGGAAAAAATATATTTTAGAACGGTGTCATGCAAGTCGTGATAAATCAATAAGACTTCATGCTATATTCTACCTACCTATCATGTTGGATTAATACACAAATACCGAATTGCCAATGATTTTAAGTTTTCAGTCATTGTACCTCATCTAACCTTTTTTTTCTTGTATGTACCTCTTATTTATTTATTTATTCTATTTCACTCATGATACCTCACCTTTATTTATTTCATTTCATCCTTTATTTATTTCATTTAATTCATGATACATCTTTTTGATGATTTCAAAGCTAAAGGAAAAAAATGCATTTTAGAATGATGGCATGCAAGTCGTGACAAACCGATAGGACTTCATGCTATATTCAACCTAACTATCATGTTGGATTAATTCACAAACTATACCGAATTGCCATGATTTTACGTTTTCATTCGTGGTACCTCATCTAAATTTATTTAGTTTTTTTATGTACCTCTTCTTTTTATTCCATTTTGCACACGATACCTCTCCTTTATTTATTCTATTTCACTCATGATACCTCTCTTTTATAATTTCAAAGCTACAATATGAAAAATATACATTTTAAAATTGTTACATGCAAGTCATGGCAAACCGATAGTACTTCATGATATATTAAACATATATGTCCTATTGAATTACTCACAAACCATACCAGATCGGCATAAGTTCTTTATTAACTAGGACCCTAACTGTCGGCAGTTCCTAGAGGTTGTTCTAAGTGTGGTGATCCTAGGCATTTCAAGAGGGAATTCCCCAAACTTAGACGTAGTGGTTAGTACCAGGGTTCTCAGGCTTTAGGTTCTAGATTAGTGGGGCAGCCGACTAGAGGCGAGTCCTAGAGTACTATAAGAGGTTCTAAGGGGGGAAGAGGTGGCCCTCAGACAAGTTGAGGTGGTGCTAAGTCTGGCCGAGGTTATGAATGTGAGGTTACTCAGATTTCGGGTAATCATGCTCATTTCTATGTGTTTCCAGGTAGACTCGAGGCAGAGACGTCCAATGCTATTATTACAAGTACTCTTTCGATTTTTCATCAACCTGCTACAATTTTGTTTGATACAGGGTCTACCTATTCTAATGTGTCTGCCTATTTTGCTTTGAGTTTGGATTTGATGTGTGAGTATTTAGCCATGCCTATTCATGTTCTACACTTATTAGGGATTCTTTAGTGGTAGATCGGGTGTATCTTGGTTGTGTAGTTACTTTGATGGGGTATGATACTAAGGTAGACTTGAAAGTTTTGGATATGGTAAATTTTGATGCTATTCTGGGTATGTATTGGTTAGCTCCGTATCATGTGATCTTGGATTGTTATGTCAAGACAGTTACCTTAGTCATGCCGGTTATTCCTCAATTAGTTTGGAAGGGTACTCTTTGACAATATCCGAAAATGGTGATCTTATTTCTTAAGGCTCAGAAGATGGTGGAGAAAAGGTGTCTCTTATTTGTCTTATGTTCATGATACGAGTGCGGATACTCCTCCATTAGAGTTAGTTCCGGTAGTTTGATAGTCTCTAGAGGTGTTTCCTATAGACCTTCTCGGTGTTCTTCCGGATCGTGATATCAACTTTTGTATTGATCTAGAGCCGGGGACTCAGCCTATTTCCATATCTCCATATCGGATGGCACTGACCGAGTTGAGAGAGTTGAAAGAAAAATTGCAAGACCTGTTGAGTAAGTGGTTTATTCGGGCTAGTGTTTCGCCTTGGGGTGCTCTAGTGTTATTCGTGAAGAAGAAGGATGGGTCTATGCACATGTGTATCAATTATAGATAGTTGAACTGGGTGACTATTAAGAATAAGTATCTGATACCTTGCATTGATGACTTATTTGATCAGCTACATGGTGCTTCGATCTTTTCCAAGATTGATTTGAGGTTCGATTAACATCGGTTAAAGATTAGGACAGAGGATGTTCCTAAGATGGTTTTCTGGACTCGATATGGGTATTATGAATTTTTGGTGATGTCATTTGGGTTGATGAATGCACCTGCAACCTATATGAAGTTGATGAATGGGGTGTTCAGGACTTGGATTCTTTCGTGATTGTGTTCATTAATGATATCTTAATCTATTCTCGGAGCGAGTAGGAGCACGAGTAACATTTAAGGAATGTTCTTGGTATTTTGAATGAGAAGTAGCTTTATACAAAATTTTCAAAGCTGAATTCTGGTTCAGTTCGGTAGCTTTCTTAGGGCATGTAGTGACTAGGGATGATATCATGGTAGATCCCAAGAAGAGTGAGGCAGTTCATAATTGGATTTGTGCTGATTCGATCACTGAGGTTTGGAGTTTTATCAACCTCATATGATATTATTGATGCTTCATGAAGGGGTTTTCATCTATTGTAACCCCGTTGACTAGATTGACCCAAAAAGAGGTAGAATTTTAGTGGTTCGAGGAGTGTAAGCAGAGCTTCCAAAAGTTCAAAGCCTTATTAACGACCGCTCCTATTTTGACCTTACCAATTGAGGGAGAGAGCTTCATGGTTTGTTGTGATGCTTCAAGGGTAGGTATTGGGTGTGTGTTGATGCAAAAGAGAAAAGTTATAGACTATGGTTCAAGGTAATTGAAAGTTCATGAGAAGATTTATCCCATCTATGACTTGGAGTTGGCAGCGATCATATTTGCTTTAAAGATTTAGAGGCATTATCTCTATGGGGTGCATTGTGAGGTGTACATGGATAATCAGTCTTCAGTATTTGTTCAAACAGAAGGATCTTAATTTGAGACAACATAGATGGTTGGAGCTACTTAAGGATTATAATATTACTATTTTATAACACCCGAACAAGGCAAATGTGGTGGCGGACACCGTGAGTCACAAGGTGGTGAGTATGGGTAGTTTGTCTATGTTGCATGTGAGAGAGCGTCCTATGGCTATGAATGTCTAGTCTTTGGCAAATCAGTTAGTGCGACTTGATATTTCAGATCCCGGTAGAGTATTAGCCTGTGTGGAGGTGCGGTCTTCTTTATTGGAGCAGATTAGATCTCAACAGTTTGATGATGTGAAGTTATGCATAATCCGTGACAAGGTGTTGTGGGGAGAGGCAAATGAGGCTGTTATTGATTGTGATGGTGTTTTGAGGATCAAAGGTTGAATTTGTGTTCCTAGGGTGGGTGATTTGACCAGATTGATCATGGATGAGGCTCATAGTTCGAAGTACTTTATTCACCCAGAGGATACAAAGATGTACCGTAACTTAAAACAATATTATTTGTGGTGTAGTATAAAGAGGGACATAATGATGTTTGTGTCCCGATGTTTGAATTACCAGTAAGTGAAATATGAGCACCAGATGCCTGGTGGCGTGATTCAGAGGATGCCCATACCCAAGTGGAAGTGAGAGTGGATTGACATGGACTTTGGGCAAGTTTGATGCTATATGGGTTATTGTGGACATGTTTACCAAATATGCACATTTTATTCTAGTTCAAATTGCTTATATTTAAGAGAAATTGGCTAGGATTTATATCAGAGAGATAGTTCGATTGCATGGGGTGCCCATTTCTATCATTTTGGACTGGGGTATATAGTTTACTTTTCACTTTTGGCAATCTATGCAGAAGGAGTAGGGTGCTAGAGTGAAGCTTAATACAACTTTCCACTCTCAAACTGATGATCATTCAGAGCAAATACATGGACTCTCAAAAAGTTGAGGGTATCTAACTCGTATATTGGACTCAGTCTCCCAAGTAGCTTCTTCCACATGGCGATTCCTCCATTGCACTTTCACATAAGCTATCTTCTTTGACCTCAACTTGTGAACCTGCCTATCCAAAATGGTTATAGGCTCCTCCTCATAAGCTAAGTTCTGATCAAGCATCATCGAATCCCACCTAATCACATGAAAACCATATGAAATATACTTTTTCATCATCGACACATGAAACACAGGGTGCACACTCGATAACCCAGGAGGTAAAGCCAACACATAGACTATCTCACCAACTCTGTGAACTATATCAAAGGGTCCAATATGCCTCGCGCTAAGCCGGCCTTCTTTCCAAATCGCATCACACCCTTCATGGGTGAAACCTTCAACAAAACCTGCTCCCCAACCATAAACTCTAAATCACAGACCTTTGGATCCGCATAACTCTTCTGTCTGCTCTGATATGTGAGAAGCCAATCTTGAATCAACTTAACCTTATCCAAAGAATCCCTCATACAATCAAGATCCCAAGGTCTAACCTCAAAAGCATCGAACCACCGATTCAGAGAATGGCACCTCCTACCATACAAAGCCTTAAATGGTGTCATCTCAATACTCGAGTGATAACTATTATTGTAAGCAAACTCCGCCAAGAGTAGAAACTAGTCCCACTGGCCACCAATGTCAATAACACATGCTCGTAACATATCCTCGAGATTTCCTTTTCTTTACTGTTCTAGGACAAACGTTTATTTAAGTGGTATATGATATAACGACTTAAAATGTAATTTTGCTTTTAAAAAAACCAAAATTTCCCTTCCCGAATATTTATTTGCTTGTTTGTGACTTGCGGGGATGAGTGACATGGTACTCGAGGTAATCAGATGGGTTTCATATCATTTTTGAGGACTTTAGAAATTCCTAAGTTAAGAGAATAGAATAATTTGACTTATAGTTGACTTTTGGGTAAAAGTACCAATTTTATCATTTTGTTAGTTACATTAGCTCCGAAATGACGTTTATGACTTAGTCAAGCCTTCAGTTCAGTTCCCGAGGCAACCGAGTGCGATTTGGGTGATTGGTTGTGAAATAGAGAAACTAGAACTTAAGGGTTGACTTTGGTCAAACCTGAGCCTTAGAGACCATTGTCGGAAATTCCGAGTGTGCGAGCAGGTCTAAAATGTGTTTTACAATAGAAATGCATATTTTGTTTGTATCTGGGGGGGGGGGGGTTCGGGAGAGTTTCAAGTGTTTGGTGGAGACTTGGCTTATGTTTCATGTTGCTGGTGTCTTGTGTCCGCCTCTGCGGAGGTTGGCCCTGTGCTATTGTGAAGTTTCCGCTTCTGGGGATGTGTTCTCGCATAGGCGAAGGCCCCTCAACGAAGTAGGTTCTGCTCCAACGCACTTTTGGATAATTAACTCAGTCTGCCTCGGCGGCCTGTCTTTCTGCTGAAGAGTGTCCTCTTAGGCAAAGCCGATCCACCAAAGCAAAATCATTATTCAGTCAGATTATTAAATGCCTTAAAAATGATCCTATTCCCTAAAATATATTCTCTTAGGATTAGAGCTAGACTTAGAAGGGATTTCTTGAGGATTTCACTTTGGTTCTTCATTAAAAGTATAATTTCATCCTTTTAATTATTATTTATTATTTAAGTTTCCTATCCTAGTGAAGATCCCACTAGGGGAAGATGAGGAAATAGTTCCATGTTGAGAATAAGAGAGTAAGAATCTTGATTTGAGTATTGATTATTGGCTAGATGATTATAATATTGTAAACTAGTGTTGATTCATGTTAGATGATGATGTTTAAATAGTTAATTTGATATTAAAACCCCTTTTGAAATAGGGGGAAAATTCTATGGTTTGGAATTGGGGCCTTTTGCCTAATCTTGCAATTGAGGGTCCAATCGGGTTTAGTTTTCAAATTAACTTAAGGATATGATTATTTAGTATATTATTATACTTATTGGGTAATAAATGTCAGATTTTGTTAATGTGGGTCCGGGGTTCCCTTTTCGGGTTAGTTCGGGGATTCTAGTTCTATGTATCAATATGGGTACCGTTATACTCGTAATCTCATCCAGATATCGTGTTTGAATATAATGGGCTTGTGAGGAGGCTCAAAGAAATGGAAAGGCGATTGCGAGACTCTTTGGCTCTAGAAATAGGTAAGTTGAGGCTTATCTAGACCTTCTAGACCTTAATATAATATTTACGTGTTAGTTTAATAATTAAGGGGAGTAATGAGAAATTGGGGGTCACGTATTAGTGAGGAGACCAACAATTTTATGGGTACCAATGTACTAAAAAGGGGTAACTAATATGGTTTAGTATGTTTTACATGACATAGATTATGTGTTTAGATTTCAGGCCGTGAGCGTGGTGCATAAATCCACTTAGGTTGGTATGTTTGCTACTTATTTGGGCTCATAGCTATGATTGATAACTTATTGTGAATTGACTTATCATGCATTCATCACTCTACATCTTGTCTAAATACTTGAAAATGATTTGATAGTATTGACTGTATTGATTATGCTGTTGCATGGTGTACACATATCCATATCATTCATACATATTATCATTGGAACTTGAACTGTTGAGATACCGATTAAAGGGATGTGAAAGCTGGTTACTGAATATGGTACATGGTACGAGAGTGATGATTGATGATGATACTACAGCCAAAGAGTTGGGATCCAATGGGAAATTCTAAACGGGTATATGGACTTCATGAGTCCCCCATGGGTCACGTGACACCTTCTTCATAAGCGTGTTTATACTGGGTACACATGAACATTGAGTACATACATATCATTTGCATTGTATTTCATTTATATTCTTGTTATGTATTTGATGATGTGTGTACTCAGTGATGAGTACTGGTAGACTTTATGATCTTAAGACTCTTAGTAGAAGGAATTCTGGTACTTGAGACTTATACTTGATGTGAGATTTAATCGTGAGACTTGATGGGACTAGACGCCCTAAATGGGGTTTAAGCTGATTTCGTTAACACTGCTTTGACTTAACTCTAGTATATACTTGGTAGTTGTAGTAAGACTTGTGAGTATTGATGATCTTTGTAATTAATTGAATTATAGTAACTACTGGTAGGTTTGGATAACTGAATTCTTTTATACTTAGTTGACTAATTAGTAGAGAAGTATCAAAAGTACCAACCCTAGCCACCACTATAGTTAGGGTCGGTCGACAATGTTTGCTGGGTACACGTGCTTCATATACTCACTCTACACTTGTTGCACTCTATGTGCAGGTACTGATCTGGACAAACATGAAGGATCTTAGACGCGGTGTTAGATTGCTGTCTTGGAGTCCAGAGTGAGTTGCAGATACTATCCTAGCACTGAAACTCTTTCTTTTATCATTTATCTTCCGTCCTTTACTTTTTAGACATTATTTTGTATTTAAATCTCAGACTTGTATTCTAAAGTAGTAGCTCTGTACTCGTGGCAACCAGATTTTGGGGATTTCTTTGCAAGGATTATGTATTAAGTACTGAGGCTTGATAATACTTTTGTTGTCCTTTACTTCTTCCGCATTTATATTTATGTATTTCTGCCTTGAATATTAGTGGTTCACCTACGGGTTATGGTAGGTGCACTCACGACACAAATGAGATTTTGGGTCGTGACAGAAAAATGCTCTTGAGAAGGTTTTCTACGAGGTTGGAATAGTTTCTAAATAAATTTTTGGACGAAGTGTTGAATTTATAGGACATTCCATTTGCATGCCCCACCTCTCTAAGCGAGGTCCATAGCGAGGTGTTGTCTCGCTCTGGGCTTTGCTAAGCGAGCTACCTCGTCCATTTTACACTTAGACGAATATTTGAAAAACATGGCATTTGGACATCCTACCTTACTAGGCGAGGTCTATAGCGAGGTTTTGTATCGCTTTGGGCTTGGCTTAGCGAGCTCTCATGTCCATTTCACACTTAGCTAAAATTTTACGTTTTTTGACTTTGTCGACAATGTTCAGTAAAATGTCCATATACCCTATCACAGAGCTCCGATTGATCTCCACCATATATGGTTCGAAAGGTATTTTAAATAGCCACAACTTTCATGCTTTATGTTTTCTTAAATTCCCAACGGGTTGTCACGAAATCGGGATGGAAATCAGACCTATCATAAACTTAGTCGATTCTATCAAACCATATGTACCTCACTATTCGTATTTATTTTAATACAACTATTTCCATCCAAACTCATCCCGATGACACTTCATATAGCTAGAATATCACACTAATACATAATTAACATATTTGCACCTAACCTGAATTTACGAGTGTTGCATGCCACTTGGCCAACTTCCCAATAGGCATGGGTTAGCAAAAAATGTACTTTAAAGGGTCCAATTTGGAAATGAGATGGGTGGTGTATGGCGACACGTAGTGCCTCAGCTTCTGGGCTACCCATGTCAGAGCATAACACATTTTCTCCACCAAGGTATATCTCACCTCGCAGGCAGTGAACTTCTTGCTCAGATAGTAGATATGTCGTTCCTTCTTGCTGATTTTGTTGTGTTGTCCTAACACGCATCTGAAAGCATTGTCCGATACTGACAGGTATAGCAATAATAGACTTCCTGGACTAGAAGGGACTAAAACCGGTGGATTGGAAAGGTACTTTTTGATGGTCTCAAACCCCTTCTAACATTCTTCATTCCATTTCGTTGGCGCATCCGTTTTCAACAACTTGAGTATAGGTTTCACGATTATTATGGACTGTGCTATGAGACGTCCAATGTAGTTCAACATTCCTAGAAAACTCATGACCTCTTTCTTGGTATTTGGCAGAGGTAACTCTTGGATGACTTTGATCTTTGATGGGTCTAGTTCTAAACATCTCCGGCTGACTATGAACCCAAGTAGCTTTTTGGCGGGCACTCCAAATGCATATTTGGTCGAATTTAGATTCAGATTGAACTTTCACAGTATGTCAAAGAACTTCCTTAAATGCGTGGTAACCTCTATTTCCTTATGGATCATGTCATGGAAGATAGTAGTCATAACTTTCATGTAGGTAGCGCCAACATTCTTGTGGCCGAACGACATTGCATGGTAGTGGTATACCTCCCATGGGGTACTACATGTTGTTTTTTGTGCATCTTCTTCGCTTATCAGGATCTGATGGTAACCTGTGAAGAAGTCCACAAATCATTACAACTCATGCTTCGTATAGTTATCAATGCATATATGGATGTTTAGGAGTGGGAGTCCACACAAATTCAAATCTTCCCATTCTTCTTTAGCATTGACACAATGTTGGCTAGCCATGTCAGGTATGGAGTTACTTCTACTACCCCATAATTGATTTGTTTTTCAACCTCATCCTTGATCCGGATGCTTAAGTCTGGCTTGAACTGCATGATTTTCTTCTTAACAGGGGCGAGACCTGCGTTGATGGGCAGTATATGGGCCACTATATAAGTGCTCAGCCCGGGCATTACTGCGTACAACCAAGCGAAGATATCCACGCACTCTCTCAATAAACTTATCAATTCCTCTTTTTGATGCGCTTCCAAATGTGTGCATATCTTGGTTTCCTTAATGTTTCCTCATTTCCAATATTAATTACTTTAGTTTCATCTAGGTTGGGTTTTTGTTCGTTCTCAAACTGCTTTACTTCTTCGATGAGACCTTCAAGTAACATGATTTCTTCATCGTATTCCTCTTCTTTAGTGTCATTCGACTCACTCATTTTTCAACATGTTGTCACACCCCAACCTTGGGGGATGTGGTCGACACACGGTGCCCTAACGACCTGAGCATACCATATCTCATTCGTACTCTAGATATACATGTACTTGGGCCCACCAGGCCCCTGTATGACTCTCATAAGACAATCAAGATATAATAACATGTAGAAGCAGAAGAAGCCTAAACATATATACCTCGGGGAGCCAACAAGGCCACAACATACGTCAATTGTCTAACAGGAAGGACAGAAGGGCCATACATGACTTATATACACAAGTCTACTTTCTACAAGCCTCTAAAGAGTACATGAATATCATCAGGTCGGGACAGGGCCCCACCATACCCATAAGTATATATATAATGACATACCGACTCAGACTAGCACCTCTAGAACAATGGAGAGATGTGACACCATCGCTGAGCTGAGATCCTACTAAAAGTGGGCGTCGCTCCATCTATCTAATCCTGCGGGCATAAAATGCAGCACCCCAGCAAGGGGACGTCAGTACGAATAATGTACTGATTATGTAAGGCAAGAAATGTAAATGGATACAGAAATGTAAATAAGGATAAGGAATAAACAACCTTTAACTCTGACTGCCACTGAGGACCATGATATGCATAGTTATAATATAATAACGTATATAATATCGTAGGCCTCTGTGGGCAATATCATCTGTATAGAATATCGCGTATATAACACCGTAGGACTCTGTGGGCAATATTATCTGTATAGTATATCGGGTATATAATGTCGTAAGTCTCTGTGGAAAATATCATTTGTATAGTATATCGCGTATATAACGTCGTAGGCCTCTGTGGGCAATATCATCTGTATAGTACATCAAATATATAACGTCGTAGACTTCTTTGGGAAATATCATTTGTATAACATATCGCGTATATAGCACCGTAGGCCTCTGTGGGCAATATCATATGTATAGTATATCAGGTTTATAACGTCGTAGGCCTCTGTGGGAAATATCATCTGTATAGTATATTCATATACATGACAATAATTTGAAGAACATGGAATACTCTTTGAGCCCATCAGAATGACATAAGGTCGTTACATCTCCGACTATCCTTATGCGGATAACATATCATTTCTAGCTTTCGGGAAATCAACAAGGAAACATACTATGACAATATAAGGGAGATACTATAAAATGTGGAAAGTACTCCCGACAAGGGACAACCAAGAGTGATATACTCTAATGAAAAGACATGGTAGCTCAAATTATCAAGAATAAGATCGTTTTAAAAGATATTTCGATACATATTGTTATTCTTAGGGTCATGCCAAAATGAAAGAAAAGGTAAACCTTACATACTTGGAATCTGAGCTCGAAGATCCGATCCCGAATTGAGAAAACTCAACTACTACACTTAATATCGAAAGAAAGTCCCTTGCACATAAAAAATGAGCTCACACCCTTGCACACGATCTCCTTTAGAAGTAATTTTTGTGTCTGTATTTCTTTCCATGTGTATTTAACATAAAGGAGTTCGTGCATGTAGGAGTTGTTGCTCTTAGTTGCTTCATGCATATTATTTGTTGATTTCCATTTATTAAAAGTTCATGATCATGTGAGATAATTTTAATTGTTATTCTATTTCAAAGTTGTTTGTAACCAATGTTTAGTAATAATAAAGAGTCAAAGTTTGGAAAGCAGGAACTTGGTGAGGACAACTTTTACATTCTTAGATCATCATGACTTGAAACTATTTGAGGCTTCACGTTTTAGTCTTTCAAATTTACTCTAATATGTTTAGCGCTTTACAAATAATTTTTCCTAATTATCCGAATATTAAATAATGAAAAGATAGGTTCTTGTAAATACTAAAAATATGACGAATATTTCAAAAACTTCATGATGGGTTTCATACACTAAACAATCGTGATGTATTCACATATTTTGTTCCAAAAACTCACAGTTTCAATAAAGAAGCTACACTTAGGGAAATTGAAAAAGAAAGGATGATAAAGTAATTAAAATCTGTAATATAAAGTGAAAGGAAGTCTGAATATCCAGACCACCCTTAAATTACCGTTACATCTAGACAATTTTGTACCCCTAAATCAAGGTTCCAGTGTGTGAGGTCTGTAGATAATAGAATTTTCTTACAATTGAACAATTAGGATCACCGCGGACAATAGCATCCATCATCCAGGAAAAATATCAGCCCCGAGATATATTTCTTATATTACTAATATAATGAAATGTTTTTTTTTCTTTCTATTGCCATAATGAACTGCTGCAATAGAGTACCTGGTTGTAGAAGAGTGTGTTACCCCCGTATTAAGTACTTGTTGTATCCTGAAGTAGTAGAACTGTTCGTTAACGTGCAAACAACATCAAATTGAATCTTAGTTTGAGCTTTGCACTTAATATTTATGACCGAGTAAGCAGTTCAAAACTGATATAATCTGGGTATCATTGCTAATTCTAATCACTGGCATCCTTCCATAATCACAATCTGCAAACTTCATTTGGTAAATTCTTCTTTCTCTATGTGGGTTACAATAATTGCATAAAACGAGAAGTAAGTAAATATTACAAATTGCTAGAAAGGATAAACTAAAGATTACAACAAACTGGAAATAAGAACGATTACAAACTCATTGTGATTTGCTGAGTCGAGTGATGACACTCTTACGTTGTCGGGCAATAGTCTCCCAAAATACAACAACAACTTAACAAATGAGCAAAGGAAACTCAAGTATTACTCTTGAAGAACTTTGAGTATAGTAAACTTGCTAGAGAGGAAGAAGAAGATTTCAGAATTTTTTTGTGAGAGTGTTCTTAGTGTGTTCAACAATTGAGCCAAAGGCCTCAATTTATAGTGTAATGAGATGTCCCCTCAACTAGCCAACTAATGGCCTTCAATAGTCATGTAATGACACTTATTGAGGGGTTGCATTCAGCCAAATAATGGCTGAATTCATGTGCCAAATAATGGAGATTCAATGCTCCAAAATCAGCCCAAAAGTCAGAACTTTCCATCTTCCCGTCGCAACATTCTGCCTCCAAAGCGCCGCGGCTTTGCGAATTAGAGTCGTGGCTCCAGTGACTAAGCACCCAATTAGCGCCGCGGCGCTGCCTAGGAGGCGCCGTGGTGCTCCGGCGCCTCGGCTCCGAAAGGGCTGTGCCGCGGCCCTTCGCGGCTCCGTGGCGATTTCCGACTCGTTTCATCTTACACTTCGTACACTTCTTCCTTCGTTTACCAATGTGGAATACTTGTCATTTGGACAATAACCGTCCATCATTCTATGTCTCAAACGTATCACTTACGTACCAATATCTCTTTCACTAATGAAATTTGCGATACTTGGCACTACGTGTGCACGTGTGTGGAAATGACGTTTTCGACGTGCGGGGCCCCAATTGTTTGAGTCATAAATAATGGGATAAACTTAATTCCACATTAGTAAATTTCCAACAATCCCTTCTTGAAAGAGATTTTGGCGCACTCACAAGGTGCCTATTTTCAGCAATCTTTCTGCGGACCGATGTTGCATCAGGAGAGGTAGCTTCAGCTTTGAACTTTCCATAGTTGATTACCATATGACTTACTTACTGATCGGTGAACGTGATGTCTTGAACCGTCAATGTTTAGTGTAAGCCAAGTCAACAGTACCAACATAACAACTTCCCTTACTCTGTTCTTCATAATGTTTTGTCCGTTGTGGCCGTGGACACTTCTTGGATTCTTAAGTGCGTTCATTTGAGGTGGACTATCCTTGCACTTAAATAGGTGGTCTCCTACAAGGTATCCTGTTATACCCCACTTTACAAGTGTTAGGAACTATTAAAAGTTTTCCCAAACCTAACCTCAATCGTTGAGGATCATTAAAGGTTTTGGAAACTTAACCTTTACCCACACTGCAGATAAAACTTAATGTCTATCGCGGGAAAGGCTTTGGATTTGGTGTTTCTTTACATAAATGACTATCTGAAGTGCTCATGCTTCCACCGAAGCGTTCAACTGAACCTTTACAGCTTAGTTTTCCCATTGAACCTAATTCCTGGGATCTCCAGTCAGTAAGGTTGGGTTACCACCATATTGGTCCTTATAGCTTGAGTTTTAAGCCCATTCCCCTAGATAGACAGAACATCTGATCTTTGGGTACGCCCTTTGTCAGTGGGTCCGCTATGTTATCCTTTGATTTTATGTAATTAATGGATATTATACCCGTAGTGATCAGCTGCCTAAGGGTCTTATGTCTCCGTCGAATATGACGAGACTTGCCGTTGTACATAGAATTTCGTGCCCTTCCTAGAGCCTACTGGCTGTCGCAGTGGATCATTATATAAGGTACGGGTTTGATCCAACAAGGGACATCATCTAAGAAGTCGTGAAGCCACTCAACTTCTTCTCCTGCTTTGTCTAAAGCGATAAACTTCGATTCCATCGTGGATCGGGCGATGCAACTTTGCTTAGAGGATTTTCAAGACAGCCCTACCACCAATTGTAAATATATACCCACTAGTGGACTTGATGTTCTCTATATCAGATATCCAGTTTGCATCACTGTACCTCTCTAGTACAACTGGATATCTCAAATAATGTAACTCGTAAGTTAGCGTGTATTTCAGGTATCGTAGTACCTGATTCAACGCCTTCCAATGATCATTACTCGAATTACGGGTAAACCTAGCCAACTTGTTGACTGCATAAGCAATATCAGGTCGGGTTCAATTTGTTATATACATCAAACTTCCAATCACCTGTGCATATTGCTCCTGGCATACGGGTGCACCACGATTTTTATCAAGCTTTTGATTTCTATCCAGTGGTGACTTCGTACGCGAACTGTCAAACATCTCGAACTTTCTCAACACATCCTCGATGTAGTGAGACTGAGATAAGACCAGTCCGTCAGACGCCTTAGAAATCTTTATCCCTAAGATGACATTTGTAATACCCATATCCTTCATGTCGAAGCATTGTTTCAACATGTTCTTAGTCTCTAGGATAAAGCTAGGGTTGCTCCATGTGATTAACATGTCATCTACGTACATGCATATCATGATGAATGAGTCAGAGTTACCTTTCGTGTATACACATTTATCACATTCATTAATGGAGAAACCCTTCAATAGTAGAGTACTATCAAATTTTTCGTGCCATTGTTTCGGGGCTTGTTTCAGCCCGTACAGGGATTTGACAAGTCGACAGATTTTCTTCTCTTGCTCTGGAACCACATACCCCTCGGGTAGTTTCATATAGATTTCTTCTTCCAAATCACCATTTAGGAATGCTGTCTTGACATCCATTTGATGTATCTCAAGGTCACGCAATGCTGCGATAGCAATGAATACTCGTATGGACGTCATCCTAGACACCGGGGAGTACGTGTCAAAATAGTCAAGGCATTCCTTCTGCCGATAGCCCTTGACTACCAACCTGGCCTTGTACTTATCTATAGACCCATCTGCTTTATACTTTCGTTTGAGTATCATATTTACAACCCAATGGTTTATTTCCCGGAGGAAGATCAACCAACTCCCAAGTATGGTTATTCAGGATGAAGTCTATTTCACTCTCAATAGCTTCTTTCCAGAGCGGTGCCTCTGGAGTTGACAATGCTTCATTAGTTGTTCTTGGTTCGTCATCAACCATATAAGCTACAATGTCAGGACCGAATGATTTATCCTTCCTGGCCCTTTTACTTCGCCTTGGTTCCATCTATAGAGTCTCCAAGTTCTGAGAATCTGGAATACTAGATTCCGGATATTCAGCCACTTCGAAGTCCACTAGATCTGAACCATCTAGATCCGGGCAGTCAACGACTCCCGATTCCTGATAGCTTTGTTCATAACTTCATTTGCGGGAGGTTATGTGTTTTTCCTTTCTAGGAAAAGTATCTTCAAATAATTGATCATTCCTTGATTCCATGATTGTACTCCCGTGGATATCTGGAATATCTGACTTATGCACTAAGAAGCGATAATCACTACTGTTATTTGCATATCCGATGAAAATGCAATCTACAGTCTTAGGCCCAATCTTGACCTACTTTGGCTTGGGCACTTCGACCTTTGTCAAACAACCCACACCTTTAAATATTTATAGGTGAGTTTCTTTCCATTACATGATTCATATGGAGTCTTGTCCAAACCCTTATGTGGGACTCTGTTAAGAATCATATTAGCGGTAAGAACGACTTCTCCCTACATATTTTGGGGAAGACCGGAATTGATGAGCAAGGCATTCATCATTTTTCTTTAATGTGCGGTTCTTGCGTTCCGCTACACCATTCGACTGAGGTGAGTATGGAGCCGTCATTTGATGAACAATGCCCGATTCGGCACAATATTCCTCAAACGGTGCTATTCTCCCCCTCTATCGCTCCGAATGGATTTAATCTGCATGCTTAGTTGGTTTTCAGCTTCTACTTTGTAACGTCGGAATGCTTCAAAGGCTTCATTTTACTTTTCAACAAGTAAAGGTAACAATATCGCGTGCTATCATCAATGAATGTCACAAAGTACTTGTTCCCTCCCCTAATTTGTGCAAACTTCAAATAACATATATCTGTGTGAATAAGTTCTAGAGGAGCGGTATTCCTTTCGACGGATCGAAAAGGAAGCTTAGTGAGTTTTGCCTCTACGCACACCTCACACTTATGTTGAGGGTTTACATCGATAGGCGACAACAACTCTAACTTAACCAACCTTTGGATGGACTTGTAGTTAACATGTCCTAATATATGATGCCATAAATTAGAAGACTCAAGCAAGTAAGAAGAAACTTCAATATTATTGCTTGCACGTATTACAGACATGTCAATAACTTTGAAGAGGCCTTCACAAACGAAGCCTCTTCCTACAAAGGTTCCATTCTTGGTGATTACAAACTTATTGGACTCAAATACTAGCCTAAAACCAGCATTAACCAATAAATGACCTGAAATTAAATTTTTCCTAATCTCAGGGACATACATCACCTCCTTCAGAGTGAGCTCCTTTCCAGAAGTCATCTTTAGGACTACCTTTCCTACCCCCAGCACGTAAGAGAAAACGTTGTTACCCATGAACAACTTCTTGTTTGTAACTAGTGTATAAGTGGAGAATGCATCTCTATTAGAACAGATGTGTCTGGTAGCACCTGTGTCCATCCACCATTACATGGGAATATCAACAAGGTTTGCTTCAAGCACCACCGCCGAGAACTCCTCAATCATGTCATCAAGAAGCGTGTCTTTGACGACATTAGCATGTGCCTTGCCTTTGGCCTTGGCCTTCTCTTGTTGCTCAGTCTTGAGCTTGCGGCAGTCCTTGATCATGTGACCAGGTTTCCCACAATGGTGACAGGTTCCCTTGAACTTCTCCGCCGCTTGGGTCTTGCCGTCTTTCTGGAACTTGCGCTTCCTACTTAGGTTCCCTTTGGCCTCAGCCAGATTTGCCTTTGCCTCAGCGAGTTGTTTTCCCTTAGGCAAGGCCTTCTTATTATCTTCCTGAATCTGGAGTTTGATAATAAGTTATTCAAAGGTCATCTCTTTTGTCTTGAGTTTTAAGTAACTCATAAACTCATTCCACGATGGAGATAACTTTTTCAATCAGTGATGCAATCAAAAACTACTCATTTGGTTTCATACCTTCCAAATCCAGGTGATGTAGAATCATTTGGAATTCCTGGACTTGGGACATCACAGTTTTTCTATCCACCATTTGAAATTTCAGGAATTTCCCAATGATGAATTTCTTAGTACCGGCATCTTGTGCGTTGTACTTCTTCTGCAGCTTTTCCCATAACTTTTTGGATGTGCCTACGTCGCAATATACCGTGTAGAGTGGGTCTGACAGACAATTCAGAATATAGTTCTTACACATAAAGTCACTATGACTCCAAGCATCAAGAACCATCTTCATGCCACTGACGACATGGATACCTTGGCCCCTTCCAACCGTTTCATTAGGCTGAGGGTCCACTTCATCTCCATCTTATGGAGGATCTTCTGTTAGGAAACGAGCCATTCCACTAACAGTCAGATAAAATAACATCTTCTGCTGCTATCTCTTGAAGTTGGAGCCCATGAATTTTTTTGGGCGTTCATGATGGAACCCGGAGGGTGGAGGAACTGTAACATTCCCTTGAGCAGCAGGAAAGGCGTTGGATGAGCCTTGAGCAGAGGTGAAGGCATTAGGTGTGCCTTGAACAACAGTGGGGAAGGCATATGGGTTGCCTTGAGTAGTAGCAGCAGAGTCAGAAATGAGTTGTTCTCTCCCAGTCATCTTTCTAAGCACTTACAACAATCTTGTCTTAAAATTGTGGGTTACAACAATTGCAGAAAACGGGAAGTAAGTAAATATTACAAATTACTATAAAGGATAAACTAAGATTACAACAAACTGAAAATAAGAACGATTGCAAACTCTTTGTGATTTGTTGAGTCAAGTGATGACACTCTGTCTTTAAGACAAGATTTCCAAAAATATATCCTCTTACGTTGTCGGGCAATAGTCTCCTAAGATATAACAACAACTTAACAAATGAGGAAAGGAAACTCAAGTGTTACTCTTGAAGAACTTTGAGTATAGTAAACTTGCTAGAGAGGAAGAAGAAGATTTCAGAAAATTTCAGTGAGAGTTTTCTTAGTGTGTTCAACAATTGAGCAAAATGCCTCAATTTATAGTGTAATGAAATGACCCCTCAACTAGACAACTAATGGCCTTCAATAGCCATATAATGATACTTATTGAGGGGTTACATTCAACCAAATAATGGCTGAATTCATGTGCCAAATAATGGAGATTCAATGCTCCAAAACCAACCCAAAAGTCAGAACTTTCCATCTTCCCGTCGCAGCATTCTGCCTCCAAAGCGCTGCGGCTCTGCGAATTAGAGCCGCGGCTCTAGTGACTGGCCACCCAATTAGCGTCGCGGCGCTCCGGTGCCTTGACTCAGACGGGGTTGCGTCGCGGCCCTTCGCGGCGATTTCCGACTCGTTTCATCTCACACTTCGTACACTTCTTCCTTCGTTTACCAACGTGGAATACTTGTCATTTGGCCAATAACCGTCAATCATTCTATGTCTCAAAAGTATCACTTACGTACCAATATCTCTTTCACTAATGAAATTTGTGATACTTGGCACTACGTGTGCACGTGTGTGGAAACGACGTTTCCGACGTCCGGGGCCCCAATTGTTCGAGTCATAAATAATGGGATAAACTTAATTCTACATTAGTAATTTTTCAAACACTTGATGTGTAACAGCCATAAATACTTATGTTTTAGCAACTTCGAAAATCATTATCCCCATTGAGCACACCTTACATGGGCTTCAATTCTGTCAATTTTCTAAGAGGCCTTAATGTGGTACCTCGAATTGTTTTCCTTTACATTAATTAAGAAGGCCATTCAGCCAAAGTGATTCAGCACTTTAGCTCGGATATGTTGTACTGTAAAGCTGATAGCCCAGCAAAAACCTCGGTTAAAAGGGCAATTTGATTCGTCCCTGTGAATTCTAGAGTTGTCATCGAGCCATTATAGTTTTTTTGAACTTGCATAATGATTTGGCTGAAGTGACTGTTTAACAATAACAAAAAAAATTAAATTTAATCGAAGGACTCATTAAAATATATTCGTAATCTAAGCACCACATATACATGAGGTGTACATCAAATACAAAAAAAAAGGGTTTAAAACTGCAAATCCGTGCAAAAACATAAAATTGAAAAGTGAGTCTTACTAACTCTGAAATTGTACTATCTAAGGCCACAAGGAGGGAAAGTAACAAAGCCTTGGATAATTTTGAATATATATATTGAAGAAATTAATAAGTTATGAATTCATAAAGGGAATGTTGATGTACTTTATGCCCTCTAACGACAAAACTTTCCTTTAGAAGAAGTAAATAAACGTGAATAGAAAAAGTGAGCAAATATAAAAACGTTTGCTATTCTAAACTAGTAATCATCAATATGTAGCTAGGAATAAATAATTTTATGTAGCATCCATTTGTGGCCTAGGATCCTATTTATCTTTTTTCTCATTTTTATTATGCAAAAATAAATATGTCAATTAGTACTCCTCCATTCATTTTTATTCTTTAATGTAATAATTAAATATCTCAAAATTTACTACTCCACTCATTCATGTTCTTTATTGTAATAAAGATATTTAAAACTCACAATTAATAAAAAGTTGAATGAAGTCTTATCATGTAATTGCAGAATATAAAAGAGTTTTTTAACACTAAACCTTGAAAACTACTACACTTAAACCTCTCTATAATTGTCATTTGCTAAAACAACATTTCACTGTAACGACCTGATTTGCTTCAAAATCGATTTTTCATTTTATTTATTACTTCTTTATAATATCATTCTACCTATAACAACAATAACATTCATTATAACGGTACACTCTTTGTAAAATTACATTTCTATAGCAGTGATACTAAAATATTGTGTAATAATATTTTGTAAGAAATATATTATGTATAAAAATAAAATATTAAAATATTTATGTTAAGCTCTTAGACAACATTCAAGGGAAAGCTATTGAATTCCCCTTTACCGAAAGTTTGGACAAAACTCTTTGTCAATTCAAGCGTTATATTATCACTAAGAGACTGAAATTTAAGAAACAACTTACAATCGTAGAATTCTTACGTCAAACTTAAAATATTTAAATTTTCAATTAATTTTAAATTCATATGTTCTTTAGACTTTAATTATTTTGTATGGTATAACTAGTTATAGATTTATCAGTAATTTATTAATATTTTTAATTTTTAAGTAATGAGATATAAAAACTAATTGACGTTTTAAAAGTAACAAGTATATTATTTCTGTTTATAACATAAAAAGTACAGAAAAATAATTATTTGCATACTTTTGTTTATAACAGCTAAATGAGATCTTAAATATCAAATGTCAATATACATATATAACAATACTTCACTATAGCAACTATGAAAGTTTCGGACAAACGTTGCCATTATTAGGGATGGTAGGTGGGTACAATTTTGCGAATTTCGCACCACACCCGCCCCAGTTGGGGCAGGTATGGGTATAACTTTGGCGGGTAGTAGGCAGGTATGGATAGGTGGTGAATTTGCAGTTATATCCGCCTTATACCCGCCCACCCCGCATCCAACCGCCCGTCCCAAATCCACCCGCCCACCTTATACTCGCCAATTATAATTTTATTTGTACAACTTTATATTTATCTAAAGCCCAAATAATTTGGCACATATAATTTTAGTAGTCCATAAGCCCAATAATAATGAATTGGCAGGTTGACAAAATGACAAATGAATTGATTACAGAATAGGGCTGGCGGGTACAGGTGGGTATTGGAGGGTGGCGGATATCCATTTGGGTGGTGGAGCGGGTGTGGATTTAGGAATATACCCGCCTAGGCAGATATGAATGTTGAAAATGTACCCGCCACGGGTTTAAAATTTTCTGGCGGATACGGGTGCGGGAGAGGGGGTACCCGCATCCGCCCCACCCAATTGCCATCCCTAGCCATTATAGAGAGGTTTGACTGTATATAAACATATGTATTCATCATATGCTTCTATTTCTAAGCAATTTTTCTTATGAGTTGTAACATTTCTAAGTTTTTATCTTCTCTGTTTTCTTTTACATTTTCTTATTGTTTTTTTAAAATAACGTTTTAAATGTTGATCTTTTTTGTACTTATAGAGCAGGGAAAATTCGAAGTCATGAGGTAGATTCACTCAAGGAGAATCTTGAGGCGTAAAAACAAGTAATATGCTTTTGTTTTCTTCTTCTCGGTACTTTTTTCTTTCTTCCCCCCCAGTTAATCTACGAAGTTCATACATGTTCTATTTTTACACATTTATATTGTTAATTCACAATTCTACAAAATTTTCAAGTTAAATATGAGAATTAATATTCATGTGTTTATTTTACTTATCAACTGTAAGAAGTTTCTGATTTATATTTTTTAATTATTTATTTTTATACATGTATGAAAAAATATGTTTCATGACAACACGAAGCGCGATAAAAAACATTGTAATTTTGTAGGTGTTATTTTATGCTTTTTGTAGGTGCAATAAATATATGGAATGATATAATCTCCCACCGAGACATGATTATGTTGTACGTTTGGTGTAGGTGAATGATCACAACTCTCTTTGATCCTATACGTTGCAATAGAAATTATTTTGTAACCATATATTAGAAGTGTTTTAAAAGACTGAAGATCGGTGGTGCGCGAAATCAGAATTTCAACTTTCCGTGTTATATTGATGATGTTTCAAAATATTGTTAACTGAGATAGAGAAACTAACTGCATTAATTTTAAATCATATGTGAAAAGTTAAACTGTGATGATCCTACATGAATACAATTATATTTTTTCATTGTATAACAATACTGAAATTATAGTGTTTTTGCTTTTTGAGAAATAAAATGGTAGTTATTTGCTAGAAAAACATGTCGCATTGTCTTTTTTTCTTCATCTTTTCTAATTGAGTTAATTATTGTTTTTTAAAAAATCCTTAACGAAAGAGATATGTTCCGTTAGTACTTTCTTTGCGGTGCTTAATCGTGATTAATTATTTTAAAAAAGGAATACTAATTTTACTCTCTATAAAGGTTCAACTGAAGCTAAACGAAAATTGAGAAAATTATAATAATGTTATTAAAGAGACCCATATTGAAAATCATAATAATTTATCAAGAATATACTAAAAGTTAGTGATTGTATTTTTTGAAAAAATAAAATATATTTTTGAAAAGTATTCTTCATGATGATTTTATTCATTTTGAAGAGTTGAAGACCAAAAGACATATTATTATTTTCTATCTTTTTTTGTCCCAAAGATATATTATTAAATTCTATCTTTTGTTGTCCCTTTCTCTTTAAAGCCTATCTAAATATGAGTAATGATAGACACACAATGATATTTAAATTCATTTATGAGAAACTTTTAAGCGAATAGGAACGTTTTTATCTATATGCAAGAGTCTAAATACCACTACTAAAAAATTATAATTAAAATAGCTAATATTTTTTTCCTGATCTTTACAACAGTATGGGGACTGGGAAGTCGGGATCATGTACATAAGCCCTAAAAATCTCTATGTACAATTACGTAAAATGTTATTGTACAAACTAATAAAATTATTTAAAAATTCATTGCCTCTAAATATTATTATTTATAATAATTAATAATATTGTTTCCGAACAACATATATAATTACTACTAACTTTTTTCTCTATTCATTTTTTTTAAATACAACTAATATCTTTTAATAATATTTACTTTAATGATCGCGTGAAGCGCGAATACATTCACTAGTAAAAAAAACATGATGATAAAAAATTTGAAAAAAGGAATAGACAGAATACTTGATTATAACTAATGACAAACTGCAGGTTTAAAAGAATAGAAATTGCAAGAATCAATAACAATGCGCTTAAACAAAAGCGTTCAATCAATTGAGCTCACTGCGCGCCCATAAACTACCCGAGCATAACAGGATATGTAAAGTTTCTTTTGATTTAAAGGTTCGGATCTATGAGTATTTGAACTGTTTCCAGAGAACTCCATATTTGCTTCCACTATCAGTCTGAACGTTATCACACCATAAAAAAAAAAAATAGGACTAATCAAAATGAATTTGTGTTTAATTTTACCGAATTCCGAGTCACAAATTCAAATACACCTATTTAATTTGTATAGTATAACCAGTTGTACAAAGGAACTATGTAATTGACCTCGACATTGTGATGACATACTCAATTGACTAAATAAAAAGAATTCAAAGACTTCAGCAAATATGACTTATCATAATGTGGGTGGTGTTTAATTGTTGGATATTGTAAAGCAGTACGGGAAGTAAATAAATATTACAAATGTTCGAAAGGATAAACAAATAGGCCAATGTTCAGAATTGCCGCAAGCTTGTTGAGTCTTGAATCTTGATAACTTGAAATCAAGAAACACTAAATCTGGATGGTTACAACTGCGTGCTGAGTCGAGTGATGACACTCTGTCCTTAAGACAAGATTGCCCCGTATATATGCTTTTACGTTAACGGGCAATAGTCTCCCAAGATAAAACAACACTTTAATCTCAACACTACAAAGCAAATAGGTTGAGTCTGACGAAGAAAACAAACACGAAACGCCTTGGTGAAGAAATGGAAAAGGAAGGAAGAGTTTCTGTTTTCGGTCCCAACATTTTGGACTGAATTTCAGTGTCTCTTCTGTTTGTCTCTGTGTATATAAATCATGTCTCGTTTTCTATATTCTGTTTGTGTGTTTTTCGTCACTGTTTTTGTCCATATGTTGTCCACACAATTCAGCCCAAAACGCTCCAATATATAGTATAAGGGGGACTTCTTAACTGCCAAGAAAATGGTTGTTTAAGGCCATTGAAGGAGGGAGTAAACTGCCAAGTAATGGCTGTTTATGGCCATTGAAGGAGGACTGTTAATGGCAGGTTTATGGCCAATAAAGGAGGGTTGTTTATGGAGGAGTTAACAACCAAGTAATGCTCCAAAAATCAGTCCAAATGGTAGGCAGAAACTTTCTGCCTTCCGTTGTTGCCAAATTCACCTTTTCATAAACTCCAGGGACCAAACTGTAAATATTAAGCAATTTGGGGGTCCAAAGAGATAATATCAGAAAGTCCCACGACCCGAGCCAAGACCGGACGGGCGCGCGGCGCGCTTGTGGGCTTAGCCTTGAACCCAAGCGCATCTAGGTCCTCCCTCCTTTAAACACATGGGTTACCCCTTGGGGTCCCAAACCCTTAGCCAATTATGAGACTTATAAAGAGAGCAATTCTTCCTTTTCCCACCGATGTGGTAGATTTGTCTCGCACCATATTTCCATGCCTCAAACACCTTACTTTGTGGACCAATATCTCTTTCATTTCTCAACGAAATTTGACGATTCTTGGCCCTACGGTCATCTACTCACTTAGTAGATTATGCACGCGTGAAGAGACAAAGCCTCCAACATGCGGAACACTAGTGTTTAATTCATTAAATATGGGTGGACGCACCTTCCCACCAAAGACAAATTTCCAACATTAATTAACCGGCATTGTCGATCATGATACTGCAGTTGAAGTGAAAAATACTTATCAACAAATGTAGTTCTTCAAGAAAAATGGATCTTTTTTCAAATTTAGGTTATGAAAATTTCACACATGTAAAAGAATGAAGTAAAAAGATTACCGAAGTAATTAAGTTTTGAAAAGAGAAACATGAAATACGTTATATATAATATAAAGATACACAAATTAAGAGTTTGAGGCGGAATAAAGTAACTTTTAGTTTTTTAAAATATATATAGCACATAAATAGGGAAAATATGGTTAAAACTCAAAAAATATTAGTTGTAAGTGATTTCGGAAGCATCGGTGGAGTTTTGTTCTGTCTCTCCGGCGTAAATGCGGCAAAGGTCTGTGCAGAAAAATGCAAAAGCAGAAAGTTTTATTGAGAACTTCTGACTCTAATTTTGGTTTCTTGTGAAAGCTAGAAAAGATTGTCTAAAAACAATGACGATGGTCGTGGTTGGTGCTACAATATCTCACAGCAACACCCGGAGTAAATACTGGCCAATCTAATCTTATCTTACCACTTGTTTTAGTTCTTTCGTTTCCTATTTCATAGTAGGTGGTTTAGAATTATAGGGTTCATTATTTTCTCTTTCAGTTGCTACTCAGATTTTCAGAAAAAAAGATTACGAGTTTGAATAAGATCTGTAGTGGGTTTAAAGTAACTAAACATTTATGTTCTTTGGTTGTAGAGTATCCAGAAAAAGCACTAATCCCGTATAACATCAAGGTTGAAAGAGTGATATAATCACTTAAGAGTTACAATTGATGTATCATATATCTGTTAAATATACCTAATATACACACAATATACATGTGTATATTGTGTTTATTAGGTCTCGGCTATGCTCACGGATTGGCCCTCGGATGGGCTGATTATTATGTGTAATTTATGGTAAATATTTAGTATCCTAGTTTAGGTAAGGTTGTAACATAATTAGTATTGTATTACCATAATTAGTGTATTACCATAAATGTATAGAATAAGGTTTTAGGAATAGAATAGGAATATGATTCTCCTATTATGTAACTTGTATATATAGTCTTTCAATTAATGAAAATAATCAAGGGATTATTTCTTTCATGGTATCAAGAGTCTAGGTCTTAAAATCCCCTCTCTACTCTCCTAAATTTTCCGTCGACTTCCTCCACTTCCGAGACGTTTTGCTCTCGGTTTGTGTGCCGACGGGACCTCTTTTCTTCCCAAAATTTTCTCCCTAATCCCTCAATCACATATTGTTCTATCAATATATCTACATCCCGGAACATGTTTCATCCGGCCCTTACAGTTTCTAACATCAAGAATAACATCCCTCTCGTTCTTGAAATAGAAAACGTCCAATATGCGACGTGGGCCGAACTGTTCAAAATTCACGCACGATAGCATCAAGTCATACATCACATAATCCCCGCGGCTCCTGAGGATACGGAGGTGCCAAAACACGAGGATGATCCTAAGTTGTGGATGACTATTGATGCTACCGTCCTTCAGTGGATATATTCCACTATCTACCGACCTTTTGCAAATAATTATTGAGCCTGACGCTAGGGCACAGGCGACTTGGGATAGAATGCGTGATATACTCCAAGATAATCAAAATTCTAGAGCCGTTACCCTTGAGCAGGATTTCTCCCACGTCAATATGGAAGATTTTCCTAGTGTTTCGGCTTATTGCAAAAGATTAAAGGAATTGGCAGACCAACTTCGCAACGTTGGCGCGCCAGTTTCGAACGATCGTTTGGTCCTCCAAATGGTTTCCGGCCTCTCCGAGGCCTATAGTGGTGTGGGAACGCTTCTTCGGCAAAGCAATCCGTTTTCGCAATTTTATCAGGCGCGTTCTATGCTTACACTAGAAGAAGCAGGCATAGCGAAACAAGCGGCTACCGGTACTAGTCCCGTAGTCATGATGACTGAGTCCACGGTATATCCTACCGGTTCCAACAACTCGAGCGAAAACCGCAACAACGGTGGCGGCAAAAAGGGTGGAAATAACAAAAATGGCAAAAACCGCGGTGGTAACCGGCAGAATGGTGGTGGTAGTGGGGGTCCTCGCGGTGGTCAGCAGCAGCAACAACAGTTCTGGGGCCCACAGTGGGCCCCTATGCAGTGGTAGTAGGCCCCACAACAGCAGTTTGGGCCCAACCAGTTTACCTACCAGCGGCAGTGGCCAGCCAAAGAATGGGCCCAGCCCAATTCGCCTGGTCCTATTTACCAGCAGCAGTCTGGGCCGAGACCGCAAGCAGGGGTGCTTGTGCCTTGGCCCCCGCAAGCCCATCACACAACAAGCCCCACTCAGACAGATATCGAGGCCACGATGCACACATTGGGTTTGACTCAACCGGACCCGAATTGGTATATGGACACCGGTGCCACTACCCACATGACATCCGATTCAGGTACTCTCTCATCTTATTCCAATTTGAGCAACCCTCGCGGTATAATTGTTGGTAATGGAAATTCTGTTCCAATTCGTGGTTATGGTCATAAAAAATTATCTCCCCCTCTTATCTTGAAAAATACCTACACACCCTCAAATTGATTAAAAACTTAGTCTCTGTCCGTAAATTCACTACTGACAATTCCGTTTCTATTGAATTTGATCCATTTGGTTTCTCTGTAAAGGATTTCAAGACCGGGAGTCCTCTCATGAGGTGTGATAGTAGGGGAGATCTTTATCCTATCACACCCAATCCCGGTCCATCGAGTCAAACCCTGCCATCAGTTTTTGCAGCCATTTCTCATTCCTTGTGGCATGCTCGTCTTGGTCATCCGGGGTCCTCTATTTTGTCAGCTTTAGATAAAAATAGTTTTATTTCATGTAAGGGTACGAGTCGTACTCCAATTTGTCAATCTTGTTCTTTAGGAAAAATTGTTAAGTTGTCATTTGTAGACTCAAAATCTCATACTTTAATGCCATTTGATATTATTCATAGCGACTTATGGACGTCTCATGTTCCTAGTTCTATGTGTCATCGGTATTATGTTATTTTTTTGGATGATTATTCTAAATTTTTATGGATATTTCCAATAGCGAAGAAATCTTAAGTTTTTTCCATCCTAAAATTTAGAGCATTCATCAGATCCCAATTCGACCGTGAAATAAAAAATATTCAGTGTGATAATGGAAAAGAGTATGACAATGGGGTGTTTCGGGAATTTTGTGCTACTAATGGGATGAATTTTCGTTTTTTGTCCCCATACATCTTAACAAAATGGAAAAGCCGAACATAAAATCCGTTCCATAAATAACATTATCCGCACTCTATTAATTCATGCTTCCGTACCCCAATATTTTTGGAATCACGCTCTTCAAATGGCTACATATCTACTTAACATAACTCCTTCCCAAGGTTTGACATATTCTTCCCCTCTTCAGATTTTATATAATAAATCTCCTTCTTATTCTCATCTTCGGGTTTTTGGGTGTTTATGTTATCCGTTATTTCATTCCACCATAATTAACAAACTTCAGGTCCGGTCTACTCCATGTGTGTTTTTGGGTTTTCCTTCTAATCATCGTGGCTACAAATGCTTTGATTTATCCTCCAATAAAATCATCATTAATCGCCATGTAATTTTTTATGAATCCCAATTTCCATTTGCTAAAAGTCATTCTCCCGTACCTAGTTCGTATAATTTTTTGGATGAACAAATATCCCTGTATATTATTCAGCAGTTTTCGGACATCTCCCGCGCCCAAAATTCTCCAGTGGGCCCACTGCCCGCTGGTCCCACTGGCCTGTCACAGCCCTTCTCGCTTGATTTTGTCATCGGGCTTTCAGCAATTGGGCCTGTCTAGCCCAATACCGAATCGGTCCAGCTGTTTTCACCAATGGTATCGCTTCGAGTTAGCCAAGAAAGCCCACCGTCACGGGCCACCCGTCTCGAGCCCAGCAAATTCCCGACATCCACTCAATTCTTCCCCGAGTCATAGACCGGTCACTCGTAGTCAGCGGGGTATTGTTACACCTAAAAGACATTTTAATTTATATTCTAATGTCTCTAAATCCCCTTGCCCCGTAATCATGTGTCTGCCTTAAACGACCCAAATTGGAAAATTGCTATGACTGATGAATATAATGCTCTTATTGATAAAAAGACGTGGGAGTTGGTGCCCCGTCCATATAGTATTAATGTTATCAAGTCTATGTGGATTTTTGCTCATAAGGAGAATTCAGATGGTTCATTTGCTCGACATAAGGCGTAACTTGTGGGTGATGGTAAGACTCAGCAGGTTGGTATAGATTGTGGGGAGATGTTTAGTCCGGTGGTCAAGCCGGCTACCATTCGCACTGTGCTTAGCTTGGCTCTTTCAATGACATGGCCTATTCATCAGTAGGATGTCAAAAATGCTTTCCCACATGGTGATCTCAAGGAAACTGTCTATATGCATCAGCTGATGGGATTCAGGGATCCCAACCAACCTCATCATGTCTGTTTGTTGAAGAAGTCCTTATATGTGCTTAAGCAGTCTCCACGGGCCTGGTATACAAGGTTTGCTGACTATGTTTCAACTATTGGGTTCACTCACATCAGGTCGGATAATTCCTTGTTCATCTACTGTCGTAGTTCGTCCGTAGCCTACATTTTGTTATATATGGACGATATTATCTTGACTACCTCTTCCGATGCCTTGCGCCAGTCCATCATGACCATGCTCAACTTCGAGTTTAGGGATTGATGTCACTCGTCATTCCGATGGGTTGTTCTTGTCACAACTGAAGTATGCAACCGAGATCATCGAGAGGGCTGGGATGTCATCCTGTAAGTCTACTTTCACTCTAGTTGATACCAAGCTCAAGCTTGGTGCAGCGGCCGGAGTCCCTTACGAGGATCCGACCCGCTATCGCAGTCTTGCAGGGGCCTTCAGTATCTTACCTTTACCAGACCGGATATTACGTATGATGTCCAGCAGGTGTGTTTATTCATGCATGATCCCCGAATTGAGAACATAAATGCACTCAAACACATCATCCGGTATATTCATGGTACACTGGACTATGAGTTGCATTTGTATCCTTCATCGACATCCACACTTGTCTCATACACAGATGCTGATTGGGGTAGGTGTCCAGACACCAGACGGTCTACGTCTGGCTACTGTATGTTCCTTGGCAACAACTTGGTATCCTGGTCTGCGAAGCGTCAGAAGACTCTATCCCGCTCAAGTGCCGAGGCTGAATATAGAGGGGTAGCCAATGTGGTCTCAGAATTATGTTAGTTACGTAATTTGCTTTTGGAGCTTCATTGTCCCATTAAGAAGGCAACCTTGGGATATTGCGATAATATTAGTGACATCTACCTTTCTGGTAATCCGGTTCAGTACCAACGCACTAAACATATCGAGATGGACATTCACTTTGTCAGTGAAAAGGTTGCCCGTGGTCAAGTTCGCGTATGCCATGTCCCGTCGAGATACAAATTGCCGACATCTTTACAAAGGGTCTTCCTTCGGTCCTTTTTGAAGATTTTAGGGACAGTCTCAGCGTTCGAAGACTGCCCGCTATGACTGAGGGGGTATGTTAAATATACACACAATATACATGTGTATATTGTGTATATTAGGTCTCGGCTATGCTCACGGATTGGCCCTCGGATGGGCTGATTATTATGTGTAATATGGTAAATATTTAGTATCCTAGTTTAGGTAAGGTTGTAATATAATTAGTATTGTATTACAATAATTAGTGTATTACCATAAATGTATAGAATAAGGTTTTAGGAATAGAATAGGAATAAAATTTTTCTATTATGTAACTTGTATATATAGTCTTTCAATTAATGAAAATAATCAAGAGATTATTTCTTTCCATATCCACCGATCCATTTAATTGAGTCCAGCTTGGACTACGTTACAACAAACAAAATCAGCACATAAATATACACAAAACTCCAATCATATATAAAAGTTAATCTAAGAATCTCAAAGGCAGCATACATAAAAGCATATTACGAGTATTTTTGTTTGTCCATTAACCTTAAAGAAAAAAAAAGAAGCAAAGTACAGAATTTTAATCATACCTTAGTCTTCTTCTATTCCAGTTTATATCCTCACCCTTGTCTAGTCTTAGAAACAACTATAATATCTTGGTTTTTTCTACACCTGAAAACCAGCCGTGCTATAAATATAGATTTTTCATGGGACCAAAAGGAATTATAGTTGTGTTAGCATTGATTTTAGTGTTAAATATATCGTGGTGACCCATGTTGTCGTATATGTGTTTCTGGGCTGACAAGTGTTGGAATAGTCCTATTTATAAAAGCAATTCTTTCAAAAGTTTTTGAAAACCTAGTTAGTCAACTTTTGAGATCTTAAGGAGTTGAAAAGTAGGCTAAAAGGAAAAGGCTTACATTAAGTTTTAAAACAACCATCGACATAAGAAGAATGTTCCCAATGGGAGATAATGTAACTCCTTAAGTTTGGCAAATTTTAAAACAGTTATATATTGCTTCGATTTGCTATAATTTTTTTTAAAGTGAAATATCTTAGTAAAAGAATACATTCTAAGTATGATTTTATATAGTTATTATTATTACTATTTTTCGGATACACCTAAAATTTTATACATGGCATGAGGAAGTTTATAAATGAGAATTTATTTACTATAGGAATAGAAACTATTTTCTCAAAAGAAAAGTTATTTTTTCCCCAGCTTTGATAATTAATAGAACAAAAATTACACTCTTGAAAAAAAATTGTATTTGATAAAAATATATTTTTTAAATGTCATGATTTTTATGAAATGTTAGTGTGACTTAAACTTTATAAGTTATTTACAATTTATTAGTATTATAATATAACAAAATGTAAAATGTTATCCATGCATGTAATTATTAAATATTGAATAAGATTTTACCTATTATATTATAAGTATATATATATATATATATATATATATATATATATATATATATATATATATATATTAGTGTCATACTTATCTAAAACTAAGGTGGCCAGTGGGCCAGGTTCGGGGCGGGACCTGACGGGACTGGGGGAGGGCGGGACCGGTCCTCTGGCGGGACTGGCGGGATCCGCCGATGTCCCGTCGGAAAAGGGGACCGGTCTTGGCGGGGCGGGGTCGGGTCGGGATCAGGGTTTTTAATTTTTTTCCACTTAATTTTAAAAAATAACATATATAAACACTTCAATAATTGAACAAGATAGTGTAATACCAAGGCTATTTTTGTGCCTCTTATATTATTTAATATAAATATAATTTTTTTGTAATACAATTTCAAAATTGAAAAAAAAATCACATATTTATAAACACATTTTCTAATTTTTCACAATGTCTTGTGGTTCTTCGGTTGGAATTAGAATTTGTTGGTAAAATTGGTCAACGTCGCTTCCAGCTCCGTCGGACAAGATTTCGTTGTTGTTTTCATCGTCTTCTTCGTTGATCTCCGGTTGACCGCACCTTCTACGCTCTGCTTGTATCCAATCTCTGAATAAAACTGCAATCTCCAAGTTGTCTCCCGCGAATGAGTGTCTGTGCTCTCTTATTTGAAATCTTCCGGCAGAAAAAATGTTGTTATGACACTTGAATGATCAAGACATCTCGGGGCATCTTTTATAGTGTCGAAAATGTCTTCTCATTTTCCCTCCAGTATTTAAGCAAGTCTTCACGTCCTTCTTCATTGAGAACTGCTTGGTACGGTACAACACCCTGCAAAATATAAACATCAAACTCGTTAACTTGATTAGTAGTGGTACCACTAAACATTCTATTTCTAAGGCTTTTAATACTAGCCGTAGAATCATCATGTCTTTTATAAGGTTGTACTGAAGAAGAAGAATATGGTATAGAAGCCAGTTGGTTGCTAGCACTTTCTTGTTGGTAATGCGTATATACTATTTTGCATTCATCGTGTATGCTAGACAAACTTTCTTCTTTAGTTGGTTCCTTAGGTGGTTGTTCATTTGAATTTTTTAGAGTTGAAGGTGGAAGTACTGATATATAATCATAAATAGTTTAAATAAGTGTTTTACAACCGTCTATTTTAATAGTCGGATTTAATACAACACCAATAATATAAATAGTGGGAATAAGATTTTTTTTTAATTTAATAAATATTTTTTTAATAGGTGTCTTATAAGATGTTTTTTCCATATATTCATTAAGTAACAAAATATTAGAGCTATATAAAATAACATAGTTGAAATAGTATGATAATATATACCAGAAAATTCTTTAGTTGCTTGAAAAAATTTCACTAAAAATATAATAAGTTCTGAATTTTTTTCCCAATCATTATCTATAAGCATATTAGTTGAATTTCGATTATGGGCGTTAAAAAAATAAAGTTATAGGTCTTCTATAATTGTAAGCAACAAGTAATTGTTCATATAGAGAATTCCACCTACTACTTCTTCAGGAATTTTTCTATAAGGTAGTCCACAATCATGACAAGTTTTTTATGTTCTTTTTTTCTTTGTATTCCATTACTTTTAAAAATAAAGTTTATAGAAAACTGTACTTTATTAAGAATGTCTTCAAAAAGTGATAGACCATCCGTTACAACTAAGTTATAAATATGACACACACATTTTATATGAAAATGATTAGAAAAATATGGAGTTAATAGATTTTTTAAAAGTCTCACATCATAATTATTAGAAGAAGCATTATCCAACGTAATAGTCATTATTTTATCAGTTATACCATAATAATCGCAAACTTGATGAATATTTTCTGCAATAAAATTTCCGGTGTGCCTATCATCAATATATCTATATGCTAAAATACGTTTTTGCATAGACCAATTATGATCTATCCAATGACATGTTATAGTTAAATAATCATGGCTGTTAGTACTACGGCCTATATCAGAAGTGATAGATACTTTTCCAGGAAAATTATATAATACATAACGTAAATATTGTTGATATTCGTGTGCGAATTTAAAAACATCTCTCCTAATAGAATATCTAAAAAATCGTTAAAAGCAGGATTATACATATCTCTTATGTAATGAATAAAACCAAGGGAGGAAGGAAATGAAAAAGGCAAACCCTCCACTGCAAGTAATTTTGCTATTGCTTCCCTATCTCTATGTTTATAGTATTTAGGACCTACAATTCCTCCCGTCATCGGGTTAATTTGACCCTGTACTTGGTCAGGGACACTATGTGAACCTTGTCTCGACTGAGAGCGCATTGGCGCACCGGACTTTGTAGCCTCATATTCATCCCATCTAGCTTTGTGAAAGCTTTGTACATGTCTCAATAAACTTCCCGTCCCATCCTGACCTTTTCCCATTTTAAATTTATAAATATTTTTACAAATTTTGCATCTAACTACTTGATTATCTTGGTCCCTATCAAAAAAATCCCATGCATCTGATTTATTTTCGTTGTGTGGGGCCTCGTTTCATACTAGGGGGAATATGAGGCGTTCCAATTTCAGTTTAAGGTGCATAAATCCTCAACCTCGGCCTCCATCGAGTCTAGATCATTCTCTATCTTTTTACATATCACAACAGACTCTCTGACCTTGGTTGACTGCTGAAGGAAGGTTTGGATCTTAGAATCAATTTCGTTTTTGCTTTTCGCCGCACGCCCCACTATCATCTTCATCTCCTCTTCGAGTGCCAACATCCTAGCCTTCTCCCCTGCTAATATTGAAGTCTATATTTGCATCTTCCAGGCTGGGGTAAGACTTATAGTGGTATAAAAGGGCCTCATCAACCTCCTCCCGAGCATGAAATCTCATCTATTGAGAGAATGAGGCATGACTTTCTCTGAGAAATTTTTATAGAGGCAACTATACAAGCTTATGTACGCAACCTACAACTGAATAAGGCGAACTCGTTTGTCTACCGGCGACTTTGACGATGCGTCATTTCGACAAATCTTAGCTAGATCTAGATACTTCGGTTTTGGCCGCCCCCTAGAAGGCTCCAACTTCTTTATCTTTATTTTTCTTTTATCCATAATTTCTTCTTATCAAGAATGTATGCCTATGTATTGTTGACTCTAGGTGTTCAATCAAGGCGGATGTGCGAACACGCGCACGCTGGTCGAGCGGACTAAATAAGACCCTTAGTACATGAACGACTATAAACTCAAGCGTATATTGACCAAAGACATTTAACACTTCTGAATCTTCACCCATTACTCTCTTTTTGATGAATTCGCGTGCACTACAATCTTTCACATCAATTAAAGTTTCTATTATGTAATAGGCTTCTCGCCAGAGATTTGTTTCGCAGAAGGCCATACTTTTTTTTTCAATTTCCAATTGGAGCGCCGACAACTCTTCTTCTGGGAGGTCTAAAAAAAAAGGATTGTCCTTTTTAGAAGCCAACAAAGTGAAGACGGTTGTAATAACGAAAGGGACATGTGAGAATTTGGTCTTAGCTAATGGAACAAGAAAGACATGGATCTATATTCAATACGCAATCAAAGGATTTCTCCCCCAAAAAGAGAAGAATTCCCCTTGTTTTGAACAATAGATGTCTTTCACATCTAGCTATAACAATGAGTAATTTTTTAATTTATAAATGACAGTTCCAAAAAAATGCACTTCGGCATCAAAAAAGCGTATTCGTAAAAATATTTGGAAAAGGAAGGGATATTGTGTAGCATTAAAGGCTTTTTCATTAGCGAAATCTCTTTCTACCGGGAATTCAAAAAGTTTTTTTGTACACCAAACAAAAATAAATAAGTAATAAAACGTTAGAATAATTTGAATCAACTTGAAAAAATTATTCAATTAGATAATAATTGAATAATTTAATGATTTACTTCAATTGGTACACACAAGAAATAGGCTAATTCAGCAGCCTTTTGTTCAATTTCTCGTGGAGTCAAATTCTCATCAGTACGGGTCAAGGGAATGGACCCCTGACCTAGGATGTCCATATAAAGAACACGACGAGTATAAATACCCTAGTCCTCTCCTCGTGGCTCCCTGCATTGATATTCAAGGAAGTAGCTCTCGACACGACGGATATACAAGAAAGACCTGCTCTAGATCCCCAAGTCTCCATGGTCGTTCTTTTGAACATCCTTATGTAGTAATTGAGTTATTAAATCATGCTAAAGAAAAATATAATGATCTAGAACATATACAAAAACAAATAGAATCTGCTACTCACTGTTTTAATAAAACTTTCATTAACTGATATAAATATCAGTTAGTCTGTCATTTTTTTTCTTGACAGAAAAAAGATAAGGAAATGGCTCCATGTGCTTAGATTCATTATTTGGGAGGGCTTCCCTCAGCTCAATTTTTTTCGTTCTTGAGAATGGTCGCCATTTCTCCCAGGACCGGAATGACTTCTGCCCCTTAGCAGGACACCTCCAAGATACCTATTACGATGTTCTTTTAAGGGGGGGGGGGCGGTTCTAGTATGCTTCCCCCTCCTTTCTTCGTAGATTATTAGCCCCGGGACACCTATACCAAAAGTGGACGTGTCATCTAGATTAGTGGGTGTGTCATCTAGATTATCTTCTAAATTAAAGTCTGGTTCAATTGCAGAATATATCTCATTATCTAATGGTATATCATTAAAAAATTCAATTTCCAATACAATCAAATCATCATGTATAGGAATATGATGATTAGAAGAAGTACCCCTGCTCTTGTTACCCCTACTAGAAGAAGCACTCTTACCCTTATCCTTAAACATACCTCTTAATACTTCTATTTTAATTATGTAAATAAATAATTAAAGATAATGAAATTAAATGCGTTAATTAAAATAAAGTAACAATAATAATTTAAAGAAGGAACGAAGGTACTAAACCCCGACTTGTAATCGAAGTTGAAAATTAAAACTTTGCTCGATGGATGATCCTCAAGCTAGTTGCCAATTTCAATCCCAATTTTTGAACTTTGATACAGTTATACAAATGTGTAAACAAAATAAAATAAAATATTTAGTAGGCAATGTAATTGTATACTTATAGAGAGATATATTGAGTTGAGAGATTAGAGAGATTGTAGGAAGATTTGTGAGATTAAAATGAAGAGAAAATGAGGTATTTATAGTTGGAAAATTGGGTTAAAGTGTAAATATAGTAACTTAGGGGTTAAAAATAATTATTAATATGGTAGGGGGTTTATAGGGGGGGGGGAATGGTCATTGCACAATGGTCAAAATATAAAATGGTTGTTGTGCAACAATCATTTTTGCAAAGAGGGGGGTCAGGGTCAGGGTTGGGGCGTGGCGGATCTGGGGCGGTACGGGCATGGGCGGGGCGAGCCCAGATCCCGTCCCAGTTTTGAGTCCAGACACCATTTTTTTAGAGGGATCAGGGCGGGATCGGGGCGGGGTAGGGTAGGGATTGAGCCGACCCGGCCCACTGACCAGCCTTATCCAAAACTGTTCCACCGTAAAATGAAGTCCATATCCCCTGCTTTTATTCTTTTTATATAATATTAAAAAAGCTAATCTTCTGGGATAAGTAATGTAATCTCTTCGTGGAAGTGCAACAACTAAAGAAAATATTATATATATGGATATTAGTCCTCCAGTAGCTCCTAGGGAAGAGAAAAAGGAAACATTTATATTAAACACTCCTTACCTGCACAAAAAAACGCACGGAGTAGTAGTAGTAGTACTAGAACACCTTTTCATCAGTTGTATCCAAACAATTTTGAATGATCCAGTAGAAGTAGTTGTAGAATCGTGGGAATACCAATGTCAAGGGGCGATGATTGACCGTGGTAGTTGAATATCAAAATTCCACTTAAAGTTATTAAGCTTGGATTCGAGGTATGTAGGGCTTATTCCTTCTTTTGGCATGATCTTGTTTAAAACATAAATGAAACGAAATGTCATTTGAAACGATCCTATTCTTAATAACTTGAGTTCTCTTGTATTCTTATTCTATTAGAGAATATAACTCTTCTTTGTCCCTTGTCGGAAGTACTTTCTGCATCTTATGATATTCCTTGATATGTGATGGATTCTGAGTTATTGTTGGATTATAACGATCGTTATACATAATTCCATAACGATAGGAGGGGGGGGGGGGTTAATGACCTTAGGTCACTCTGCCTTGTTTGTATTGATATTCTGAGGTATTTCATGCATTGTATATATATGTATCTATTTCTATCGAGTCGTGCTATAGTCGACCGAGTACGATACTTATATGTGCATACCACTGCAGTTGGTACGATAATACTGAGTCCTATTATGGCCAGGTACAATATGATGAGATTCGAACTACAGAGAGGCTTGATATGATATTATATGGCCCAATAGAGTGGACCGATTTCACTACTATGCATATGATCATGATTATGTCAGTTGTACGCCCTCAGTGGCAGTTAAGAGTTTCAGGTTGATCCTTATTGTCTTTCCCTTGTGGTTACGTTTCTATATATGCTTACGTGTCTTGCATACCAGTACATTCTTTCATATTGATGCCCTTTTACTGGGGGCACTGTGTTTCATGCCTGCAGGTTCAGGTAGACAGGCTGACAAACCTCCTCAGTAGGTTTCCTGATTTAGCGGTTGGTCATCGCACTCCATTTCTCATGGAGTTGCTGTAGAGAGTTGGTAGGCTATGCTACTTATGTATATATGCATTTTGGGTATGGTGGGGCCCTGTTCAGACCTTTTGTCAGTTATGCTACTATTATAAGCTTGTAGACTTGAGTCGTATATACAATTATTTTGTATAGCCTTGCCATCCTTCCTGTTAGTCAGTTGATGTATTCTATGTTGCAGTATTGTCGGCCTTATATATGCATATATGTTTGGGTTGTTTATCTTTTTACAGGTAATTATGTTCAGGTTTCCTTATAGATGTCATTCTGAGGCCTGGCCGACCTTGACGCTTGTATGTCCAGATTATGTTTAAGAGATGGTACGTTTAGGTAATTAAGGCATCAGGTGCCTGTCACACCCCCCAAGGTTGGGGTGTGACACGTTTCATCCTCCACCCCTTAGGAAAATTCATCCTCGAATATTGGACTTATACGCGTGCTATCCTCAGGACTTGTCAGACAATCTCTTAGCACAACTCTGGGAACATATACGAAGCTAGGACATACTGTTCTTCTAATCATTAATCTTGTTCTAAGTTCCATCAATCAGTAATCAGTCGAGCTTACAACTATCATTTTTTTCTATCGTGTGACCTATGTGTTCTACCCTTAAGGACTTTTTACATAACCCATTTTACTCAACTATTTATACTCCGTCAATAATCTAATTAAGCTACTAATATCGTTCTTCTTGATTTATAATCTATAACCAACCTTTAATTGCATGAAGCTAACAGTCGTTAATCGCATGAAACTAACCATTCAGTTAACCATCCACATTGTCCCGTCATCAGTCTACAACCCTTAAAAGCTACTAACATCATTTCTTTCGGTAACTCCCCTTATCCTAATTATGATCATATGGAATTGATGAACAATATTAACCATCCTATATGGCTATCAACATCATCGTAAGTCATCCTAGCCTAATTTCTATACCCCAAATCTCAATACTCATAAAACTACTGACATCAGACTCTAAATCATACTAACAAATTTGGCAACTTGTCTTTAGTACTAGCACGCTAAAATGACAATCGCTAGTATAGACGTATAACATGTTTTCTTATGTGACTCTATAGAATTTCATTAACTCATGTACCACTCGCTCTAATCCTAGCTCCTTCCTCATCCCTTTTTCTCAGAGTTACCAATACAATTCATCTTAAGCAGATATACTACTTCTTAATTGTTGAGTTGTGAACTTGGCTTTAATGGCTAGAATAGGTATATAGCATAACTCTAATCTGATTCGTGAACCCACGATCCAGAATTTCAGCTCCCTCCTAATCTCTAAAACCTGACAGCGAGAGGAGGTCAATCTCTTCTAAGGTAGAAGGTCTACGAGACTTCACGATTCTTTCTTACCAAAAGAGTCTAAGGGATATTGAAAATTATGACGTCCTATGGCCTGCTAACCACGGATCCCCAACACCATTTATTTTAGATATGATATACTGATCTCATAGGTTATCGGTATAGTTGTTCCTTGTAAAAACATTGTCTCATCACCGAGCATTCGAAGCTACTACTATAATTTAGCTCAGGTAACAATTACGCCCCCTAAGGAGTCCCTTGGTCGTACTTAAGTCTTTTACCTTCATTAAGAACCGTAACTCCTCAATAAGCTATCATGTAAGGCTAATAATATCGGCACTGCTATATTACTACCATCATACTCTAGACGCACTGAATCTACAAATTAAAAAATCGAGCAGAACCTCTACACTCAAAAACATATCACCACCCCTTATCTAACAAAAAAAATACTTAACATAATATTGATATGATACCATAACTTCTGATTTTTCAAGCTCGTGTAGGTACACCATATAGGCACGTCGTTCTATAATAGCCTATAGGAAGATAGTTCTACCTACACTCTATAATCCATTCAATGTTACCTAAAGGATTTTCAAACCCTGCGAACCATCCTACATTAGATGGAGGTTTATGATTGGCTATCCCATGACGATTTATCTTAAAACAACTCTATACCCCCAAGGATACCAATAACTGAAAATTCACGACATGGTTCTTCTTGATTATGCTCTATCATCTGTTAACAATTATCAGAATACCAATTATATAATGGCCACCCACCAACATCGTGTGGAAATAAATATTTTTGGACAGGGGCACAAAATCATGGTACTTCGTTTGTAGCAACTTAGATAGGTCAGAGATAGCTAACGGGGCCTTATTTTACCACTTGCGTGATAATTACCTATGCTTACTTGTTTACAATCAGGTATGTCTTTCCCAAATTCATGTCCTAGCATCCAATAATGCCTACTTCTTGTAAAAGTTACATGTTCGTATTTGCCTAATCAACTTAGAAAAATGTTCTGGACATACCTACTACTTCTAGGTTGTAACGACCTATTTGGTCGTTTAGGCATTTTACCCTTTTACCCCTGTTGACACTTCCCCTAGCACCGTTAGAGTGTGTTCAACTTGCGGCGATGATTGGAGAAGTTCCCGAGGTAGTCGGGTGAGTCTTGGTGGATTTTGAAGAAATTAGAAGCTTTTAAGTTGAACAAGTGAAAAAGTGTTGATCGATAGTTGACTTTGAGTATATGAGCTCGTTTCCAGGTTCCCATTGCTTTCGGTAGGTCCGAAGCATCATTTATGACTTAGTCAAATACTTGATTTTCTTCCCGAGGCATTTGGGTGTATTTTGCGTTACTATTTGCAATTCGTGGAAGTTGAGTATTTTGAGGGTTTCCATAGAAATGTTGATCTTAGGTTGGTCGTATGAGAAATCCAAGTACGCGAGCGAGTCCATAGCGTCGATTTAGTCTAGTTGCATATGTATTTTGTATCCGGGAGGTTTCAGATAAGTTTCGGGTTTAACTTGGTGAATAACCAGATTTTGCTGGTTTATAGTGTTCCGCTTCTGCGGGAATAGGTGCGCATTTGCGGGTCCACTTATGCGGGACTTGGACCGTAGACGCGATGGAGTGATGTGTCAAGTGACTTCGCGTGCATGAGCATTTCTTCATGGAGGAGAGTCCGCATCTGTGGAAAAAGTGTCCGCATATACGAGAATCATTGGGCAGAAAGTCCTATATTTTCCCAATTTCAAACCATTCTTTCCATTTACCAATTCTAAACCTAGAGAGTGGTTCTGTGGATGCTTTTCAGAGCTTTGAGAGGAATTCTTCCTTGGGTAAGTTTCTATTTCTCTTTGTGATTTATTTATGAACTAAGAATGTAATCTTTAGGGGGTTTCATCTCAAATGGGAAAGAGGATAGCCTAAGTTCCATGTTAGAAGTAAGAATCTTGAATTTAGGGATTGTTTATGGGTGAGATGATTATAATAATGTAATATGGTGTTGATTAATGTTAGGTGATGATGTTTTGAGGGTTAGTTTGTATTAGAAACCCTTTTCTAAATTGGGGGAAAACCTAGGGTTTGGAATTGAGGCTTTTGCCTAATCTTGCAATTGGAGGGTGGGGGTGGGGGTAGGGGTCCGATTGGGTTTAGTCTTCAAATTAACTTAAAGATATAATTATTTAGTATGTTATTATGCTTTTCGGGTAATAAAGTTTGGATTTTGCTACAGTGGCCCGGGGTCAATTTTGAGGATGAATCTCTGTATTGTTTGAAAGGACTAAATCCTTGTGTTTGCATTAGATTACTTATTAACGTAGCATCTATATGATAGACTATGAGTACTACGAGGCACTTCTAAAGGGAAAGACCTGCGATGAAGATTAAGTTTCGTGGCTCTTGCTCGGCATTGAGGTAGGCAATGGTTTCTCTTTTATGGACTTCGATAGAAGTGCGTATTAGTTATAAATATTGAGGGCATTGGATGTGTTCGGGGGTCCCACCTTAGCGGTTGTGATGACTACTTTTGTGGGTACCAGTATTGAACTATGATAACGAGTGTTTTGGAGAATCATCCTTAAGTTAATTCTGACTGTTGTTGTTTGGGTTTGTCGCCATTGTTGGTATTGTGTGTTTAGTCATCACATTGCTTTTGAGATGATAAACTGATGTACTTGAAATTACGTGTTGTTTAGCTTCTGTAACCCTATGATATTCATTCCTTATACTTGATAGCTTAATGTGATTTGACTTGTCATGCATTCATCACTCTACATCTCGTCTAAATACTTGGAAAGGATTTGATAATACAAATTGTATTGATTATGCTTTTGCACGGGGTACACATATCCATATCATTCATATATATTATTATTGGCATTTGAACTGTTGATATACGGATGAAAGGGGCTTAACAATCGGTTATTGGATATGGTACATGGTAAGAGAGTGATGATTGATGATGAAAATACAACCACAGAGATGAGATTCGATGGGAAATTCCGAATGGATATAATAGATGATGATATTATAGTCACAGAGCTAGGATCCGATGAGATATCCCGAATGGGTATATGGACCTCATGAGTCCCCCATGGGTCACGTGACACCTACCGCAAGAGCGTGTGTATACCGGGTACATATGGACATTGCATACATACATATCATTTGTACAACATCTCATTCATACTTATTGTGGTGTATTTGATATTGTGTATACTCGGTGATGATTAATGGTAGACTCTATGATCTTATGACTCTTAGTAGAAGAAATATTGGTTATGAAGGGTACCTAGCATTTGCATTTTCTTTCATTTCATACATACATCTATACACTGATTACCTGTTGATTGGTAATATAGTTTAGAATGATTATTGGAATTCAGGTGACCTTCATGAGTAAATGAACTTGGGTGTTTGGATTGATTTTATTGAATGAGATTGGTTGCCATGATTGGGCTCGTTCTCTATGAATTTGGTTATGTGGTTTATAACTTATGAGTCTAAGTACGCGGTTTTAACTATTATTGTGGTCTATACGTCAGAACTATCATCTTGATCAAAGGGAACTATGTACACATGTGTATTATTTGGTGATTGATAGTGTTGTTTGGTACAATGTTTAGTAAGGAACTTTTTGAGGTGTCATTGCGGTAGTTGTTGACTTGTATGCTAAGTGTGTGAAGATTCCTTCCTTAATCAAGAGTGTGGCATATACCTCTACTTATAGTGAGAATGTTAATGAACTAATATGTGTCATGTTCGTAAATTCCTAGAGTCGTAACTAAGTCTAAAGGATAAAGTTAATGAAAGAGCTAATGTGGTACGTCAGCCTAATTATAATATCCTTGGAAGATATTGTTGCTCCCAAATGCACACGCAAGTATATGCGGTCGTACAAGTAATATAAAATTTTAAGTCCAGATATCGTACCCACAGAGACTTAGATTTCCTATTGCTCAACTATTTCAAACTCTTTCATAACAATTCATGGGAGTAAAAATCAAGATGTTTTGTTGGAATTAACTATGACTGAAAGAAACAAATAATATTGGGTGTTTTTGTGACTGAGACAATTCAGACTAAGACTATAAGATTTATCATATGAGAATGGAATCCAGGGTCATGGCTTTCGACAATCCAGTCAAGTGTTCTGATAGTTTTACCTGTTCGATTTCCTGGGTAACTTGTTGACGGGCTGATTTTAACTTTATGAGTATTTTCTGAGTTGCTCACAATCCTGTAGATGCTACTCTAATGCATATATCCCTATGGTCACCAATAAGTAACAAGAAAGCATTTATATCTCCGTATTCAACTAAGCAAAGCTAAAGGATATATTCCTATCCTCAGTAGTGAAACATATAAATATGAACAAGCCCTATTTATTCTAATTACGCATCCAAATTTCCTATCCCAAGTTCAATTCACACGCTACAGATAGTGTCTAATTAGTGATCAAGTAATTAAATAATTAAGCTCAAGAATAAATAAGCAATCCAATATTGGGAATCTAATAAGAGAAATCTATCATTAAACTAACTCTCATGTCTTTGCCATAACCCTAGAAAAGAGAAGTTTAGCTACTCATGATTTGAGGAACAATGAATGAATTAATGAGAAAAATTAGGATTCTATGAAGAAAAATAAAGTAAAGATAACAAGAATGAGAGAAGGCGGCTTACAAGTCAAAGAATAATGTCCAACCCTTATCTTTAATAGCAAAAAACGTCTATTTATAAGCTAGGATAAAATCTAAAATAAGGAAACCAAATCCCAATCAAATTGGGAAAAACTGCCGACTCCCCGCGTTTGTCTTTTGATTTTTCAGGTCTTCCAGATTTAGAGAAATAATTTTGGGTGATGGATGTGCGACACACATCCAATGCGTGTCTGCTCCTTCCCGCGATGCGTGCTAAACACATAAATCTTCCAGTTCTTCATATTTTCTCCTAAGTGTTGCGCGCATCTTCTCGTCATCACGTATTGGTGCAATCACATCCAATTTCTACCAAAAATGCTCGGTTATCATTCATTTGCCCTCGTTGTACCTACACACACAAAACACACCAATACAAACCCGAATACGATAATTTCATCATGATTAAGGTGATTAAAATGTTAAATAAGAGGTAAAGTGATGCAAAATATAGATATTTGTGTCAAATATCACCACCCCACTTAGATTTTCTCTCCCTCGAGCAAATATTTACTGCTATCAACCTATCACTTACCTACAACTACGTAATATGACTTCTTTTAAAAATCACTTCACCACAAATATTGAGCCGATTTTAACAATAGTCATGCCAATTAAGATTTTCAAAATTTAAGGACGACAAATAACCTTCTCAATCAACAAACAAAATAATTATGCTACCTAATCAAGAAACCAACACTTCACCAATCTCTTGTCAACTATATGCCCTCACCACAAGAATGTTGTACATATATCACATAAGTCAATCAAATTTCACTTCAATGGACATGAAATCAACAGTTACGTTCACTCTCCCAAAATCACATGCCAAATACAATGAACCATGGGCTTGCTCGTAGTGTAACCGCTCCACTAATATAAGTGTATTGAACCTAGGATCAAGAAGGACTTAGTGGGTTGTAACGTAGGTGTTGACACATAATTTTTACCCTTCAATAATTTTATTTAATTATTCGGAGTTTCTGAGTCACAGACGGAGTGGAATATACTTTTCATAAAGCGAATATGATTTTATAAAATTGTTCCGGGAGTATTTTGTCCTTTCATTTAACAAAATATCACTTGGTATATATATATATATATATATATATATATATATATATATTGTATACCATATCCTATTTTTACATAATTTTGACCATCAATCATAATTATGGAATTTTAGCCGACAATTATAAATTTAATTGTCTAAAAAGAATGTTCAAAATTAAAAGGTTAATGTTCATCTCCGTCAAATTCGGGAAATTGATAATTAAATATGATATGGAAATTACGCCTCAATTTCAAGTCATGTTTTAAATTGAAATGCTTTTGCACATTTTAAATCTGGATTAGTGTAAAATTGAGCTTAAAACGGAGCTCTAAATCTAATTAGACTATTTACGAAATCATTGGGTCATCTTCTAATTTAAAATATGACCACATTTGTAAACGTGAACTTAAACGTGCAAAATCCCTAGTCTTTTGCCATTCAAGCTATCATCTCTCATCGTTGTCGCCTTGCCGAAATTGGCAAGGGCCAGTGTACACATGCTTTTTACAGTTCATTGGTCGCCCAAATAGGGAAAGAGCATTAATTTCTCTTGCCTGGTACCACCAGACGACCACCTTTTGTAGGCAAGGGTCAAAGCCCTCTGCGTTACTTTATCTGTTCAAGTTTAATGTTTTTTGTCCGAGGTCGTCAGAGTGAAGAACAAGCCCACATTTCACCCTTAGGCTGCCTCCACACAAGGTAAACACTATTCCTTTCTTTGTTAAACTTACTTAAATATGATCTGTATGATATCTTTATGTGTTTCTAAGTGATTATTTAAGTTCATTTAGGTTAGTTGTTAAAAATGCTTAGTTAGTTTATGACTGTTTTAAATCATTAAATATATTTACCAAGCATTATTAGTAGTTGTTTAGGGCCATTAGGTCAACTATTAAGCATGTGTTAGTTGGATTAATTGCTATTAGTAATCATAGTGTTGTTGTTAGTATGTTTAAGCCATTATTGGCATGCGTTGTGTATTTGAAGACATGATTGACTAAGATTTGTTATTGCTCGAGTTCATTTGGGTGACTGTTAAGCCTTTCTGATTAAGTTTAGAGGTTATTTATGTCTATTAGATCCATATTCATCATGATTAGTTAGATTAAGTGATTGTTTAAAGGTATTAGGTTAGTTATTAACGTGTTAGGGCTCATCTATGCTTATATGACTCACTGTTAAGCATGTTAACTGAGACTGGTTGGTTTTGTATGGTTATTAAGTCAATATTAAGCATGGTCAGTGAGTATTAACGATTATTTGGATTCATTATGTTGATTGTTAGCATGCTTAAGCCCTTCTGTTGGCACTGTTTGTGATAAGATGAATTTAAGTCAGTCAGATGTAGGATGATTAAGTTAAAGGGTCTAAAAAATAATTTGGTTTCAAGCTAGTTTTAACTGGAAGTCATAAGAATGTGGTTGTATGCTTATTTCAGTTGTTATGTGTGTAACTCATGTCAATATGAGATATGTGTTGTGTGAATATTGGTTAAGTCACTATGATACCTTATACATTAGTTTGAGACTCATTTAGCTGATTTAACTGACTTAGGATGACTGTTGTTAGAGTATGAAACTTAACTAGTCATGAGACTGAGTTAAAGTAATTGGCATGATCTGTATAAACTTGTATAGCTAATGTATGGGCTATTTGGCTGGTAAATGCTTAATGTTGTTGGCTCAAGACCTATTGAACATATGTAAACATAATTGAGTGATGAGTTTGAGATAGCACGATGCCTAGGGTAGGTGTGTGACCTGTTCTTGTTTCCATCATGTTTGCAATAGCTTCTTGTATGTCATGGTATGTCTCTATTCTATCCAGAATTGTGTCATGGACCCTTCATAGGAATTTTCTTGCATTTCCCTAAGCATTCCCCTGTTGTTATTATATGCCTGTAGAATCTGATCACCTAGTTGGGTATACACCTAAGAAACGAAATAAAGATTTTAAATTATTGTATGGATTGCTAAGTTGTTTTAGTTGTCTCCCCTACCCCCATCTTGTTCTCAGCAACCTCTAAGTGATCCCAAAATGCTACAGCTCATTGTTCCATTCTTCTAGTTTAGATGATGAATGCCCTGTTGATGTGTCTATTTATCCAGTATCCTGTTCCCACTCATGAATATCATATTCCCTCTCGTGTCCAAATATGTAACTATTGCCATATTTAAATCATGTATGCTATACAAGTATGCTATGAATGTATTCCAGTGGATTAGAATGCCCTAAATGATGCTGTTTATGTGCCATCTTGAGTTAATGCATGTCTATGCGCTTCCAGGTTTTCACATAGGGTTAACTATGAATACTTTAGGATTTATAGTAATCTAACTAAGTAGTTTTATCTTCTCATGAGGTTTCTGCCACTTTCCCTGAATCATGCTACTTGTTTAGACCTTGTCCTACATTTTTGTCAATTGAATTGAGTCATTCAGGTGCAATTCTATGTGTGCCTTGCATGCTCTGTCCAGTTCTTCATCTTATTATGTGACATCAATTGGTAGACCTCTTTTTGGATTGATAAGTTGTTTAACTTTGGTATTGAATATCTGGTTTGGTATTGGTGTAATATCACTTGAACCATGTTTGATACTGTCTACTTCTTACAAATGTGAACTATGTGTTTTCTTTCTGGGTTTGAACTTGGTTAATAAGTAGGGTAGACATTTATGATTGAGCATATCCTTTAAATCCCCATTTCTGTGCAAAAGATGTTATGTATATGCTATGGTTGGATATATATTGAATGCTAGTTTGGGATGAATATGTGATATATGTAGGGGTATACAAGTTATATATCGAATATACCTAGTAGATGAGAGTATATAGGCTGCATATCGCTTTTTGTATCACCCATGAATATCATGTTGTGTGATTTGTTGGGCCTGGCCCATCTTGATAGCTTCTCTTGTCTTCTTCTTCATAACTGTGTGACTGGGCTTGGCCCACTATCTGAATTTTCTTTTATATCGTTATTTAATTTGGGTATCCCGTCTCTTCTAAATTAAATGCAAAGCTGTTGTGGGTGGTTTGTGTATTTATATCATGTATGTGGTTAATTTGATCAGTTTGGGGTACGTCTAACTTGTATTTTCGTTTTCCCCTTTGTTTGTCTTCTTGCCGCATCATCATGGAATGGGCCTTTACTGGGTCCATTCTCCTCTTCATCGAGTCATACTCTTGCAATCTTACTAATTGGGATGAAGCCCAATCCAGACTGCCAGCCGAGACAAAAAGAGAAAGGGAAGCTAATATTTGCGTGAAGCCCAGCTATGGGTAAAAATAGCCAATTGGTGGGCTTCGGTAGGCCCACCAGCCTAATCTTTCTTCCATTTCAATTGCTATATATATATATATATATATATATATATATATATATATATATATATATATATATATATTAATTGTAATAAACATACGTTAGTATTGTAATTTTACTTATGGCTGAGCGCTAGGATAGGCAAAATGATGTGCATATCATTTAGTGTAGGTCGCCTAGATAGTTTTGAAACTTGTTTTAAATCTGGAATGAAAACAAATGGACTGTTTTGGATGAAAAGACTACTGTGGATTTAAAAAAAATTAAAAAAACAGAAAAATTGATCTTTGACTAATTATAAAAGAAATGGTTTGGACTGAAAATATGATTTGGATTTGAAACGGACTGAATACTGATTTGAAGGACCCAAATGACCCGAGTGATATTAAAATAAAAATGGACTGATAAACTGAATTTGGACTTGGAGTTAAATATTTTTTATAGCCCACGCTGAGCCCAATAGGATAAACGATTTTGGACAATGTAAAAAGTTATCTTGGACTTATCAAATTGAGGATTTTGAAAAGTAGGATACAAAGTTGACTATGGGGCTGTAGCATGCTAAAAGAATAAAAGAAAAAATCTTCTCTATTTCTTTGATAAAAACCAAATTTGCTATTTTAAGTGGAACTATATCACTTTGAGATTTGAAAAAGATTTTAAACAGAAGATGCAAGTGTAAAATAGTCAAAACAATTGGATTAAGTGTGGAGTTTTACTCAAATTCGCATTTAAATATTCCTAGTCCGAAAACTAAATTGATTAAATATCTCGTGCATATCATTTTGGCAGAAGATTTTAACTTTGTTTAAACAAAATCTTGAGTTTTTGAATACATTGAAATGACAAATATTTTCTTGCGGATTTTAAATCTTAAACAATTTGTATCACTTTTAAAAGCATGCTATATAGCCCGTAGGTCAACCATATTTTACGGATTCTTAATATTGGGGTGCTAACACCTTCTCGGGGGATCACCAGAACCCTTGCCTTGACTCTGGTTTAGATACGATTTTTCAAACTCTTTCACATTGGTTTTCCTAATTTACCTATAAATTAGGTGGCGACTCTAAACACATCATCCAATTTCTTAGTAGCTCTTTGTACGCTAACCCGTATCAAAAGTGAACCGTAACAAATGACGACTCTGCTGGGGTTAAACCTAGGTTCTAACCATAAGGGTTCCATACAACATACTTTTAAATGATATAAAGTATTTATCTTTTTAAATACCGCAATTATAACTGTCATTTAAGCATTTCATCTTCCGCCAAATGACGTGCACACACACTTGCATCTGTGCACAAAAGTGATTATGCGGATTTCACAATCACCCTCCAGTATAAAACCAAAAACCTTTTTTTGGAACACGTTGAAGAAGGAGTTGGTACGCGGTCCTTCTGAAAGTCGACAATGGTTTACCCTGGGTTGTCCGCTCGGGTCTCTAAGTCATTTGCTAAACCTGATGAAAAGAAGGCCATAAACTTAAGTTTTCAACATGAGCCGCGAGGTTATTTGCTAGGAGTGCCAAAGATTGCCAACTGTCTTATGGTGACATGCTTAATGTGGAGTGGAGTTGAAGGCCAGACTTGAAGATCCAAGAAGGAAATATTTTTTTTCGGCTTTTATGTAGGTCTTGGCCGAGACCACCTTTTAGCTTGTTTTAATTCCTAACTTAATTACTAGATCTCTTTATAGCTTAATTACTATGTCATGTAATAAGATAAGATGACCAAGCCAAGAACCATCTAGAAGGAGAAGCTTCTAACGTTCCCCAAGGAGGTAATTCATGAACTAGCTAGTTCATGCACTTATCTACATGGATGAGTTGGGTTTTTTCTCTTCTCCAAATTGGTCGAACATCTCCCCTTCCCATTCAGCCTAGATGCATTTTTATGTCTATCTTGTTACCTCTTCTAGAAGCTTTAGAACTAGTATAAATAGGGGATGTAGTTGATGAAAGGAGACATTGAATTTTTATGAAATATATTTGAGTTTTCTTAAACTTTAATAAGTTATCAACTTTTGTGTTGTTATCTTAGTTGGTCCTTTTGTGGTCCAAACCTTGGTCATTTTATGGTCCAACACTCGATTCTTTTGTGGTCCAACCCTTGGTCCTTTTATGGTCCAAACCCTAGGTGTAAGTCTAGTTAGAACTTTTGTGATCTAACTATACCCAAGCCAAGGTTCTATCCGGTTACTTTGTCACAAACAAATTAGGTCATCTTGGCCTACATAACCTTACTCGCACCTGAACTTCTCTATCAATTCCATGCCCAATCATTGTTCAAACTGCCTAATCCCTTTCACCTCATTACACTACAACACTTCCCCAACCTACACCAAAAAGGTCGTTAACCAACTCCTCCCAAAAACACCCAAAAACCCAACCAACCACTCCACCGTCCTCACCGGGTTCAACCTTCGTACCTTACTGTCCCGATCAGTTTCTGTCACCTTACCACCATCCAACTACCAAATATCAACCACCAACATAACATAAAACGTGTCTAGTTCATCCTCTCCAAATGACTTAGCCCCAAACCACGTAAGGGCACCCGTACACCTCCCACAAACCAAAACTGTCTGGAAATCGTCCTATTCCACCAACCTCCATTTGAATCCCATATTTGTGTTCGTCCAGCCCCAAACCAACTCCGACTAACCTAACCATACAATCCCCTTCTTATATACATCAAAACCACAATAGTAAAACTAGGATATAGCGAAACCAAATCTCTTGAATTAGCGCATACTGGCTTAGACATGTTTGGGTATCTCAGACCTACTTGGACCTGACATGCTAACTCTATCGTGTCTACGGTCTCCGATCCGAAGGCATTGCATCAAACTACTTGTTATGTGGAAGCATTTACGTGCCTTATGTGATGAACCATTGCTCCTTAAAAGAGGGAGGGGGGGGGGGGAATAACTATGTTTTATTTTGTAGATGGATCCCAATTTGAAATTCGATATGGTTATAGAAGCGCCCGAGATGTTGAAAATCAGGTGCTCATGGATAAGTGTAGCTTAACAAAAGAAAGTAACGAATTGTCTAGGACATCTTCCCTCGCTTATGATTATGAAAGGCAACCCTAACCTCTTAGAAGTCCTTACCAGGTATTGGGACAATGAAAGAATGGTATTTAGGTTGGAAAACTTTGAGATAACCTCGATCTTAGAAAAGATCTGAGACTGCATAGACAATGTAGAAACTTGTATGAGGCGGAGAATGAAACCCGATATCAACCTTCTAGTACCTTACAAGCCAACCCACATCGAGATTCTTTAGATGTTATCCCTAGCTAGTGACAATTGGATTTTTGGCCCGACCGTAGCGTTTAGGGATCTCTACACCTAGTTTGGGTCTACCTAGGGCTACGTAGAGCATTTTGTAGAATTCCATTCCTTTACCGCTTGGAAAGCTACACAACCTCTAGCCTTCGCTATATGCCTTCTAGGAACCATGGTGTTTCCCAAAGACCGTTACCAAGCCATAGATACCCTGGTCATCTTTGTCGCTCATGCTATCTTTAATGGCATAACCACCAATGGGGAAACTAAATACTATGACCTAGTCCTGGTCATCCTGTCCGACATTTATCGAGCCTTAGGTCAATGTCGAAACCTACATGGGTACTTCCAAGGTTGTAACCTCTTAGTCCAATGGTGGATCATTAAGCACCTCCACAAAATTGAGGTTCCATCATACCGAGACCCTACCCATAGAGAAGATGACCTTCTAGTCACTTACCTAAATTTCGGGACCCAATCCAAAAATGGGTGGGCTTTCATCTTTTCTAGGCTCCGAGAGGATAGAATCTAGTGGAGATTTCCTGATTTCTACTCCGAGACCATATCCGTGAGAGGCCGAAAACTCTCTTTCTTACCACTTATGGGGATCCGGGGAATCCAACCATATGCACCTCTTAGGGTCCTGCGATAGTTTGGAAGGGAACAAGTAATCCCCAAAATTGGAAATATGGGGGAATATGTGCTGGACTAGGAGGGCGACAAGATCAAAGGGGTTGCTGACATCATCTGTGAATGGAATGACCGATTAGGTGGGATCCAGAGACTTTAGCCGATGATCCTATTCACCCGGGTCATGATGAGGATTATGTAGATTGGCTGAAAGCACATTTGAAAGGTCTGAGGTGCCGAGTCCTGATCTCTACAAGTCTAAACAGGACCAGGATTCAAAAGCTGAGATCAAAGCTCGCCGCATCAAGAGACAAGCGGATGATTGGAATTCCAAATACCAAGAGAAGATACATTATGATCATGCCATCATAACAAGCTAGACCGAAAAGGTCGACTTCACTAATGAGTGTCTTGAGGATTTAGATGCTCATACAAAGGAGGCTATGGATGATGTCGTAATAATGACCCTCATAGAGAGGAGTCGATGTGTTGGGTCAATTCTGATGTCTACTCATCTCCTAATCCAGACCACCCTTCGAATGGCCAAGAAAGCTCGGACTGACAGAGCTTCGTCATCAACCACCGGAAGAGACTTTTTCTGATTTTATTTCCTTATTCATATTTTTAATACCCTCGGGAAAGATATTATTACTTTTAATGAAATAATTATGGGGGAAATGGTTCGATTAATATTTGGCACATTTATGCAACGATTAGAAGCTTTGGAGTAACGAGGCATAGGAACGCGAATATTATAACTGTTTATGTGCTTCTCTGATATAAACTGCTTATGTGATTTCATGTGTTCCATCTTGAACTCTTGATTGATTCCACCTTCCAGACACCAACCCAAAAGAAAATACCAAAAGCTGACTAAATTAACCTCCTCTTAAAAGGTTGATTTGCTACCCATAGAGACTCCAGACAATCAAAGCGCCACATTACCAGTCATTGACCTGATCACCGACGAGGAGACTGGGGAGTCTCTTCAGGCCAAAATCCGTAAAATTGATGTGAAGATCGAGTTGGAAAAAAACCAAGTTGAAGGATGTTGACTACACAATCGACTTGGCAAATACGAAAATAAAAGAAGTGGACGAGATTCTGGAATTTGTGGAAACGTTGACGGAGAGGTCCCCCAAAGGAAAACCACAGTACCGAAACCTCCCTGAGGAAGTCCAAACTATGATGGATGACTATATCCCTCTGACTCAACTACCAGAAAATGACCCAATACCATATGGGAAAGAAAGCGGTGAGCATGACCCCAACGAAGTTGTTGATCAACACGGGATGCCACAAGGGCCCTCCCACAGATCATCCCTGATGTGGTGGACAATTTCCCTCAAAGCCCGCAGATCCTACTTCAGAGTCGCACCAAGGGAAGTGCGAAATATCAAAGTTTATGACAGGATGAAAGCCATTGGACGGTCATAAACTATCCCTAAGGTCTCCCAACTTCGTTGGGCGATGCTATGAATTCTAAGACAGATACATTATTCCTTAGTTGTATCCCACCTTTGTTCAAGTATTCTTTTTCCATTTGAATCATCCTCTTTGTATTTACCTTATTTTCCCTTTTCTGTTAAATATTGGAAACGAGAAATTTTCTCACATTCGATGTAATATCCCCTTTTTGTTGGCCTTCTTTCTCAAGCGTCTACCATTTTTACTGACTCCGGACTATTGCTCTTCTGAAAACAACCTTTACTTAACACTAAGAATGCAATACTGGATTCTTGAAATCCATATATCCTCTATTCCTTTTTTCATCGAATGATTTACCTTTACAAGGCGTTGATCTTCCAGATCCTCTCGTGGTCGTCGTACTTGAGTTAACGTTATCTCGGCTACCTTTACAACCAATGTCCTCAACCTTACGATCATTACGTTATCATGCTTGTGGGGTTTGTAGTTCGTTCGGCAGTTAAAATTTACCATTACTCGCCCGCTCATTCCTTGTTCCCTTGTTCTTATTCTTTAGCTTTTCTCCTTATCGTTTAGCTTGGACCATTTTCATCATTTCGTCATATGCTTACATCGGATTTCATTCGTCCTTCCTTCCACCTACATATCCTTAAATGTTTTGTCGATATTTGTGACAGAACTAGTGTTTGACATTTTCAAATTCAAATCGTAGCCGGTTTCATTCTTACCACTGATTTGGGCTTCCCCCCTTAGTTGGTAGTAGAGCTCTTCTTCACTCGTCATTTTAGCCAGTTAACTTGTACATTACCAGCTTGAATTCCTTTAAGGATTTCTCACTATATACTCCCACGACTATCATTTATGGGCGTCAAGGTATTGTGTTTTTGGTTAGAAAAGTTTAAGTACTATTTCTTTACTAATGTCCTCATCTTTAATGGTAATCATGTTGTTTTGGGTCCTATTCTAATCTCATTATCGATATCCTTACCGTTACAATATTTTTGCCGATCTATTAGCTTGAGAAATATTCTTTGGTCTCATTACTCTATCATAATCTTCCATTTGTTCTTACCAGACATCCGTTTACCATTTATCATCGCGTTTATGTTAAATCGAACCTTTATCGCAAATTATTTTCAACCAGCTATTCTTGCCCAATCAGCTTATAAAACTATACCATAAAATTCAAAAATCTCATTACTTAATATCAAAACCCTACTGTCTTTTACAGTAAAGAAAGTATATTGTTTGCCTTTAACTGACAAAACTCATTTTGTCTCATGGTCTTACTAAATGGTTCAATCCTTGTAGAGGAGTACTAGTTGAGTGTTACTACTTCGGGCATGATAATTCGCGCCTCTTTTCTCTAACTGCTTTCCGACACATAGCTTTAGGTATTTTATCCCCAGAAATCCATTATCCTTATCATTCTTCTGGGGTTTCCATAAATTCTTAGAATTTGAGAGTATCCTCTTTTTAAGTCGTGTATTCGCATATACTATGTGTTCCAATATCACACACGCAGCCTAAGAGTTTTGGGTATGTATGTAGCTAAGATGTGGTTGGTTCTTGAATCATTTTACTTAAAACATTGAACATGACTGTAGTTTCACTTACCACCTCCCACTTCTATTATCCATTTATGGTATATATATATATATGACAAGCTTTTCTACATCAATAATAAATGGCCAATCATAAGCATAAACATAGCTATTCTTAATAGAAATTATCAACATACTTGCTTAGTTGCATAACTCTGAGTAACATTGGGACTTGTTATTCCCCCTGACTTAGTCTCGGGCATCTATACACCTTATGGCTTCTGCTCCCGCACCAATAACATTCCTCAAGGTCACCTGGGCATTGTCCATAATGTACATGTCCACACTAATGACACAGCGACTGAAACCTCTCGGGACATTCCCTGGCTCTATGGCCTAAAGCAGCACATCCAGAACATAACTCAATGTCGGATAAACGTACTCCGTCATGTCTCTCTCCACATTGCTGAAATTGTGGTCTACTACTTCTAACATATTCCAGTGTTTGTATGATTTCTACCCAGAAACTTCAATCTGACACATCTCGCAACATAAATTCTTCAATACCTGCATCCATCCCAAACCTTCCGGTCTGTCTACTGGTTACTTCTTCCTCACTATTACTCGTTAAGGGTGATCCTTGGTAGACTGACTTCCATGATAATGGGCTTCTCAGTTCTCCGCCATACCAAACTATATAAATATGCATATCTATCATACCTATCAGCACACTATACAACCCTGAAAGAAAGGAGCATGACAACCTCCAGTTGAGTCGAGTCCTACTATGAAGAGAACATCTGCATCTCTATCTGTACTTGTGAGCATGAATGCAGAGTTCCCAGAAAGGGACATCAGCACGAAAGATGTACTGAATATGTAAGGCTGAAGTTGTAACTAAGTACAATGATGTAAAGGAAACATAAGTTGAAACTGTAATTGAATGTACAACTGTAAGGTAAAGCGGTAGAAATACAACTTGTACTCTGAGTGCCTCTGGGGGCCAAAATATGCCAAATGGAATATAATAGCATATATGACGCCATATGCCTTTGTGGGCAATATTTTTAATATTATATATGTATAAATTGTGCAATAGTATCATAGGCCTCTGGGGCAATATTATCAATCTCGTATCTATATAATCGCATATATAACGCCATAGGACTCTGAGGGCAATATAGATATATAATGCATGCATATGATGGCCTCTTTAATGATTACTGAATACTCTTTAAACTCTTCGGAGTGACGTAAGGTCATTGCACCTCTGATTTCTTTATGAGGGTTAACACTTCATTTGTTATTCTTTCAATGACTATAGAAACCATAGATCACATTATAATCTTATGTTTTAAGAGACAATAAGGAGTCGATTTGTATTGACCTTAAAATAGTGCTTTGGAATGAGGATATAATCTCGACGATAGATAATAATACACAACAACAATTACTAGGATAATCGCAAGTATTTCCTTAAGAACTTAAGAGTGGAGTATATATCGAATTTCATTTCATAATAATCACTTCAGTATGGATCATGCCAAAAAGAAGGAAATGAGCCTTAAATACCTTGTCGTTGAAGCTAAATAAGTTTCGCAAGTCCTCATAAGCTCTATGAATGATTATCTACATCATATGAATTATTTGCATCAATATCGGATCCATAACTTACGAATAAGTTCACTTAGACATTTTATCGGACAATTCACGTACGCAACTTTATAGGATTGGGTATAGATCAAACTTCACTCACAACTTCAAAATAATATTTATTACTACTCTTACTTATCATCGCAACTCCAGTCATGACTTAACAATTTCATATAGCACTTCCAAATCATGAAAAATAGCCCGCCTTAATAAGACATGGTTTTTAGGTCTTACCAATGCTTATTCCTTAAAATTCTTCGATAATTCCATCCTTAAAACTAGTAAAGTCTCAAGAAGGGTATATAGAAGCTGAAACTTACCTTTCAACGCCAAGATCACACTCTGCAACACCTGGTTTATCCTTGAGGAACTTCACCAAAATAGTGGCAAGGAGTTAATAAGAGTAGAACTTCGTGCTACGAATTTCTTACGAGACCTTTACACAATTTCTTCTCTTGAATTGAGCTAGGACAAGGGTAGAACTCTTTGGGAGGGTTTGGGGGTTAGGAGGATTTGTTTTCCGCTGAGAAATGAGGAGAATGAACTCCCATCGACTTAAATAAAGTTGGCACCGCTCCACCGCCTAACTTTTACGGTGGCACTTCCCACCATAAAACACTTTTGCGATGACACCACCCACCGTAAAACATTTTACGCTCCATCAAAGGTGTCGTAAAACACCATCCTCAAAATTAGACTTCTGTTAAGGATTACGATGGAACTCCACCACTTTTACGGTCCGTAAAACCCTATTATAGGTGTAATTTTGGCCGTAAAACATGACAATTTCCGAAATCGTGATAAAACTTATCTCCTTGATTCATTTAACCTTTATACTTCTTAATACTCCTTTAACTTGTCTCAATACCTCCTTTGTTGTTACGTAAGGTCCGTACTTCCTATTATTACCCAGATTAGTTAACAACGCTTTCCGATGTAAAAACTATGGGATGTAACAACCAATGTCGATTATGTGTGCCAGATATTTAAGGGAGACGAGTGGATTATGGCAGAGATTCACCAATCCAGGAATTCTGTTCATACTAGTTCAACAAAGATGTATCATGACCTTAAATAGATTTATTGGTGGAATTATATAAAGAAAACATTGCAGAGTTTGTGGCTTAATGTCCGAATTTTCGTCAAGTTCAGATTGAGCATCAGAAGTGTGGGGGGATTGATCTCGAATATAGAAATTCCCACGTGGAAATGGAACATGATCATTATGGATTTCATTACAGATTTACCTCATTCCTAGCGGAAGTTTGACACCATTTGGGTCATTGTTGACAGGCTTACAAAATCAGCACATTTTCTACCTGTTAGAACTACTTATTCTGTTGAAGATTATACCAAGTTGTATATTAAGGAGATAGTTCGAATTCATAGGGTTCCAGTTTCTATCATATCCGCTAGAGGTGCGAAGTTCACAGCTAACTTCTGGAAGTCCTTTCAGAGAGGTTTAGGCACTCAGGTAAACCTTAGTACAACTTTTCATCCGTAGACAAATGGGTAGGCTGAACATATAATTCAGATGCTAGAGGACATGTTACGAGCTTGTGTATTGGATTTCATGGGTAGTTTGGACGATCATTTACCGCTTATCGAGTTTTTCTATAATAATAGCTATCATTCCAGTATCAAGATGGCTATGTATGAAGCCCTGTATGGGCGGAAGTGTAGATCTTCGATTGGCTTGTTTGAGGTGGGCGAAGCTAAGTTGCTAGGCCCCAACTTGGTACAGCAAGCGATAGAGAAAGTGAAGTTGATCTAGGAGCTATTATTAACTACCCAGAGTCGACAAAAGTCTTATTTAGATGTTCGACCCCAAGATGTAAAGTTTTTTATTATTGATTGGGTATTTCTTGAAGGTTTCGCATATGAAGGGCATAATGAGATTCGGCGAGAAGGAAAAGCTCAACCCTAGATATGTCGGACCATTTAAGATTGTTTGAAGGGTCGGTTTTGAGTTATCTCCAGAGTTAGAGGCATTCCACCCAGTATTCCATGTGTGGATGTTGCAGAAATACATAGGAGATCCATCCCGTATATCACCAATAGAGGATGTTCACATTACAGAGGACATGTCCTATGAAGAGATCCCAATTTCCATATTTGATCGTCAAGTTCAGATGTTGTGGATTGAAGAAGTGACCTCCATTAAAGTACTACAGAGAAACAACATAGAAGAAATGACGTGGGAGGTCAAGGAGGACATGAGATCCAGATATCCTCATTTATTCCCAACAACAAGTTTTTGTTAACACTCATGCAATACAATTTCCTTATTCCTACTCTACAGTAGTAAACTTACTTTGTATACCTTGCATAGGTGAAGATTATAGAAAAGATAAGGCAGATGTTGTCCAGAATTCTAGCATGAATTTTTGATAGGTAGATCGTCGTGTGAGGCCAACATGAGACTGTGTATGTTATTGCATAGCCCTGTGAAACATTTGTTGTGCTTTCTGGCTACGTGACATGTTTGGATAGTCCTATTTATAGAGAAAAAATTGCATAATTTTTGGAGAATTCTGAAAGTTAGAATCCTAAGCCATGGTATCCCAACATTCGAGGATGAATGTTCTTAAAGGGGGGAGAATGTTACACCCCGTAGTTTCACGTTGAATTGTGTCATTGACGGAACTAATTAGTACGGGAAGGTACGAACCCTTGTAAAAGGATAGTGATGGTTTAAAATATGTTTACGAAGTGTTAGAAAGTGTATAAGCTAAACGAACCATAGGACGCACATTTTATCATAAGTGTAAGCTTGGACAGCTCTTGGAGACAATCCACGGACCATGAAAATGTTTCACGGACCGTGAAAAGGAGTGGCACCACCATGGATCTTATCAAGAAACTTGTTAAAACCTCACCACCAATCACGGTGGAACCACGAGCCACGATTATCATTGACAGTGGCAGTAGCCACAGTGAAATAATTCACGGATCGTGAATAGTGAGGCGGTGGGAAATTATTTAAAGGTCTTAGCTCGATCAAATCTTCATGTCACTTCATTTCCAACCCTAAGTAGCTCCTTAGACTCTATCAAATCTCTCAAAAGGTTTCATGGTTATCCAAGTTAAGATCGAAAGTTGTTAACGCAAATCCTTCGTTGGGAAGTTCGTAGTACTAGTCCTCTACATATTTTCTCTTTGGTGATGAGTTGAGGAATTAGTGGTTGAAGATGTAGATGTGTTAAAAGTCTGGTTTTGGTCATTGAGGTAAGTTCTATCTTCTTCTTCTTGTGTTTGAATTCATGCAAGTTGTAGTGGGTTGTTTTAGACAAAAGCTTGAAACTCACTCTTTGAAAGAGTTTAGAATTGTCTTGTGTTGATGTTGAGCTGCATATATGAAGCCAAGACGTTTAGAAGAAGCTAGTTGTGTTGATAGGTGTTGATTTTCATGGTTGAAAAACTTGAGGTTTTAAATGCAGTCTATATGCTCGACGAAATTTCTAAGTGAAATAAATTATAGTGTTGATCCGATTTTGATTAAAACCATTCATGATATGTGGATTATCGTTCGTAGAACATATGGGGACTCGCAAAATCCTTTAGCTAAGGCGAAAAGGGAATGTAATGGCTAACCCTTCTTTTAAAGCATAAATTCTGAACTATATGTCAATTCCCAAAAAGAGTATTCCATTCTTGAATTGTTTGTCCCTTGTTGGGAGTATTTTTCTGTCTTGATATCATATCCTATATAGGTTGATTTGTCAGCTTTGAATCTGAGTTTTCATGTGTTTCATAACCCTATTTAAGGGAACGTATCAAAAGAGTTATTCTTTGAATCGACCAAATGTCGTTTTAAAGTAAAAAAGAAAGAGTCATATGAGGTAAATGGCCAATAGTGCTATTATTATTAAAGTATAAGTATATATAAACACCCCGGGCTATAATCGGAGGGCGAGGAAGTATGTATGAACACTCCGGGCTATAATCGGAGGGCGAGAGAGTATATAAACAGCCCAGGCTATAACTAAAGAGCAAGGAAGTATGTATATATGTATTTATGTGAGTCCTAGAACTGTATCAGAGTTTCATTGACTGCCTTGAGAGGCATTCAAGTTATCAGGTTATTTCTTATGCCCTGCTTTGCAGCTTATGCTTTCATATTGTTATTCATGTCTTAAAGATCGATACATTTCATTCGTATTGACATTCCTTTTTCTAGAGGCGCTGCATTTCATGTTGCAGGTTTAGATAGAGGTACAGATAAACCTCCCCAGTAGGAGCTTGTTGAGTTCAGCTGTTGATTGTTAAGCTTCACTTCAACTGAGGCTACCGAGTAAGAGGTTTTGAGCTGAGTCTTTTGTTTATGTACATATGATGGGTAGGTCAGAGCCCTGTCCTGACTATATGGCAATTATGTTCTTCTAGAGGCTTGTAGACCTAGTATGTATGTCTAGTTGTCTTTTACGGCCTTGCCGACATGTATATTGACTAGTTGATTTGTACGATGATCTTGCCGGTCTTGTATATATCTATTTTGGGTTTGATAAATATTTGTTCAAACTTGTCAGTTGTTCTTGTGTTTTGCTGTTTTATTCATGATATAACTGATTGTCAATTTTACTAATCTAAGGTATATAAACTGGAGAGCACTGTCTGTCCATACGTATTTTTGATATGTTTCCTTTATAAAAATCTGGTACTTTATAATTTTGGAACACTGGTTTCATCGTTAATTGGGGGAATTTTTCATTTGGAATCATTAGAGAAACTTGGTAAGACCCTCGGCTCAAGAATAAATTGTAACACAATGATACTAACACATGAAAGTATTAAGTTTTAATTATTGTTCTGTTTTCAGGAACAAATAAGGACAGAAGGATATCGAAAAAATGAATATGGCATATATAGTTGTCCTAGATGGATTATCTTATAGATAAGAAGCTTCCATGAAAAAAAAGAATGATCTTGATCCAATGATGTTCATAGGTATAGTGAAAAGACGTAGCATATAGTGACAAAAGATCTGCTTGTAAACAGAATGAAATATGTAACTTATGGAATAGTAAATTAGAGTGAGCAGGAAATGATCTCAGAAAGGTGGTTCTATTTAGAAAAAAAGGAAAAAGAAAAAGAGAACACCTATAATACAGTCAATAGAAGAACCTTATGAAGTCCTGATACTAAAAAGTAATGTGTAACAGTTGCAAGTCAAACTGAGGAAACAAGAAAAAGCTGAAAGAAAACTCTCACTATTTCAGATAAAAGAAAAGATTCTTGACAAAAAGCTTAAGTCAGAAATGCTGGAACTATGGCAATCCATGAGAGCTACCAAAACCAGGTGACCTATTTCATGGTGTTAAGAAGATTTGTCTTCCATTTGATGGCATAAGTTCTGCCTTTGACATAGTTTCAGTTGATCGTGAACTTAGTTGCCATTATAATAGCTTACAAACCACAGTTTACATATTACGTTGATATCATATTCGTGTCTTTAGTCATTCTTAAAACATTTGAAGTATCAAGTTGTGACTTTGAGATAAAGTAGTGTTGCTTTTGACTAGTATCTTTAATTACCAAAATAGATTATGTCCATTCAGCTAGTAATTAAAGGCAGAATGCCTATCCTTATTCAAAATCAAAGCTTCCAAGACAACTGCAAATGTAATTGTGCAAGGCCCCATTCAATTCCAAATATACTTCTCTAAAATTGAATGTCAAACAATTCAATTGGATTGTTTTCGTGCGCTCAACATGGAACTCCTATTTTTCTTCCTTATTATGTGTCTCCTCCATCTGTACCTCATCATCTTACTGTGATAGTCTACATTATAAGATCATTGGAACAACAATTAAATTGTCATTGACTGAAAGATAATTATTGTCAAATTATGACTAAACCAACTGCAGAACGTAAGTTCCATTTTCTATCGAAAAACAAATCTAACTTGAAAAAAAAACTATCCAACTTACAAACTAACCCAACTTTTCAACTTTATAGGTCCACTGGAACAAAATGCTCCATTGTGAACTTGTGATCTATCAACTAAGGGTCGAGTATTGCCATTTCATGAACACAAAAGATATCAAAGAGCATGGAATAATATTATTCCAAATATAGGATTGTCCTCTCATTTACACATCTTTTCAATCTGTTTTCAAATCCACCTTTAAATTCGAAGACACTCAACAACACTCAGTTTCCAGTTCTCTAGTGATATAATTATAAGACAATTCTTCTTTATTATTCATTTAAGATTAAAAAAACATCTTTAATCGCTAAGTTCTCTTTGAATCAAACACAATTTCTGATAACAATAAAAAATCACACGCCAAATAAAATTCACACACAATTTCTAATCACCAAAAGAAATCACATGCCAAATAAAATCACACACAATTTCTAATGATTAAAACTGTTTCCTCTTTGCATTCAGGACTGGAAGAATTGAATCTAATTCAATTTAAGGGTGATTTTCATCAAGCCCTAGACCTAATGGAGAAATTGAAACCTAAAACAACTCAGATAAACATACATATAGAGATGGAGATAGAGAGAGCGCGAGAGATACCTGGTGGTAGTCGGTGACTTGTTGATGGCAAAGAATCGAACTGGCTGCGAAGAGAAAATTGAACTGGTTCCTGGATTGCTGCGGACTGAAGACGAGCTGCTTCTTTAGATTTTGAGTTGAGGCCAAAGTAATTTTTTTACTTTTGTATTTTAGGGTAAATCTGTGGTGAATTATTTAGGCGGGAGATCATTTAGAGGGAAAAAGAGAAATTTGAGGGAGGAAGAAAAGTAAAAATAAAATATTTACTGGCTATTCTCTTTAATGGTCACTAAAAATATACTTATTCCCGATTAATATTCATTGGCCGGTAATGTTTGTCCTTAGTGAGTAAATTAGCGGCCATTACATTATTGTCGCTATATAACTGCCACTAAAGCTCCTTTTTGTAGTAGTGAGACAATGCATGGAAGAGTGTCTCGTACTCTGTCACAGTCATATGCCACTAGCGTAATCCCTCGAACTGAGCTCTCCTCCTTTCTCTAACACTGTGAGGCAAAAACTTCTCCAAGAAGGCCTGGGAAAATGAAGCCCAAGTAAGAGAAGGGGACCTGTTGGTCTAGTCTTAACATATGACTTCCACCACTGCTTGGTAGGTCCAATCATTTGAAAAGTGGTGTAGTCTACTCCAAGAGACTCCACTAACTCGAGATTGTGCAACCTCTCATGATAGATAATAAAGAACTCATAAGCATTATCCTTTGAGTCTCCATCTATCTAGGAGGATATAATTATATGAACAGTTCAACATCTTCTACTTCTCCACAAACATCGTGGGCTGAGCAGCTGGGGGTGAAGCAAGACCAGACACTGTCACACCTAAGAAATAAGGAACCCAAGCAGGTGTTGGCTGAACCTCTGGTGTCTGAAATCCGGATATAGCCATATGATCAGGAGTTTGTCCCCCCACCCTAGTTAGTAATCCATCTGAAGTGACCGGTAGAATACCTTGAGCTTAGTTTCAAGAAAACTTATCATACGAACCAGAGTGTCCTGAAGTACCGGTGTAGCAATAAAACCCGAGCGCGCTTGAGCTGGGTCGGCCCATTAGCCTAAACATGGTCATCCTTCTAAATCGGAACCTGATCATCCTCTGGAATAACCTACAACTCTGGAGACTTTGCCCTAACACCGGCCTGAGCAGTTGTTGGTGCTCGGGCTAGTGCTGTAACTCGAGGTCTACCTCTACCTCGTCCTCTGCCTCTACCCCGTGTACCTCCTCTAGCAACAGGTGCAGATGTAGATGTAGGCGCCTAATCTCCCCATGCGACTGAATGATTCCTCACCATCTGTGAGAAAGAGTGAAATAATAGAGATTCAGAATTCAATAAAGTTGAGAACACACGATAAGAATGAAAGAAACGTACTTTCCTAAATGCATTATAGCCTCTCGAAGATAAGTATAGACGTCCACGTAGTGATCCGCAAGACTCTACTTGACATTGCTCTTGTACTCATTAGATCGATGAACCTAGTGCTCTGATATCAATTTGTCACGACCCAAAATACTATTTATGCCATGAGGGCACCTACTCTGGACCCATAGGCGAACCCCGACCATACAAGATAAAATAAATAATTAATAGTGTGGAAAAGTAAAAGACACCAAACATACTAAGGTGCATCAAGTGTAGAGTGAGTATGGGGACCCTAAGCTCTAAATACTATGCTCCACTCGAACTTGGATCAGTACCTGCACACAGAAGGTGCAGCAAGTGTAGAGTGAGTATGGGAAACACATGTACCCAACAACATCGTTGACCGCCCCTAACTATAGTAGTGGCGATGGGTTGATACTTTTCGATACTTTTCTAGTTATTTAGTTAGTAAAGATATAAACAATTCAAAGCCTTAACCTTGTAATAGGATTCTACAACCAAGTAAACCACGAAGATCATTAGTTTTATCATGGTTTATCATAAAGTTCTCACCTTTACAAGAAGGGAAGTCAAATACATCTACAAGATCCAGCATAAGCCCAATTTAGCCATCTAGTCCCACAACGTTCCATCTTTCCAACTTTTACCATTAAGAAGTCATAAAGATTCCATCTTTCTTCCAATTTAGATAAGAAAAACATAAAGATTACACCTTTACATCAATCGAGCACATATGACATAAATTTCACATCAATAAGTATAAAAGATATACAATGCAAATGATATGTATGTTATGCAATAGTCTGTTGTACCCGGTATACGCACTCCTACAATAGATTTTCCGTGACCCATGGGGGACTCATGAGGTCCATATACCCTCCCGTAATCATTTCTCATCAGGTCTCAACTTTTTGGTTGTAATATCATCATTATCATCACTTTTACCATGTACCACATCCAAATAACTAGCCTTTAAGTCCCCTTTTCTGTATCTTATTAATCAAATGTCAATAATATCATGAATGTATGAAATGGATATGTGCAAATCATGCAAAAGCATAAAGTCAAATAAGTTATCAATACAAGTTCCTTTTCAAGATTTTGACTGGATGTAGAGTAATGAATGCATGACAAGTCATAATCATAGAATCTACCAAACATGACTAACATATCCCAAGTAAACAACAGTCATACCAACCTAAGTGGATTTATGCACCACGCTTCACAGCCCGAAAGCTCAATACTTAATATCTGTCACATGCATAATTACTTTAAATTTCAATTAATTATTTTAAGTACACTAGTACCCGCACAAGTGCTAAACACCTCATGAGTATGGGACCCTCAATTCCCATTACACCCCTTAATTACTTAACAAACACATAAACGTTATGTTAAGGTCTACTAAGTCTCAACTTCCATGGATCCATAACCGAAGAGTCATTCCAATGCTTCTCCTTTCCTTTGAGCCTCCTTACATACCCAATCTGTTCAAATAAGGTATCTAGATGAAAATACGAGTCTAACAGTACCTATATTGCCTATGAAAAAATTGGGTCTAAAAAGGTCAATCCAAAACTCGCTCCCAAACACTAAAGTTCAAAACGGTAATTTATTTCAAAAATGAGTTCATCAAGGTCACAATAATATTCTACAAGGTCATATGAATCTAACAACACCCATATTGCTATACTTAAATCAAATCCCAAAAACCTCCTCAAAAAGGTAACCTCGGGCCCACAAGAGCAAAATGAGAAATGTTCTTCAAAATTGGTTTACCCATAACCTACTTAGTCTAAATCTACAAAATCACAAGAATCTAACCCAATTGGATCATCAAACCCATACTCTATGAAAAACTCCAATTTTATACTTAAGAAATCATGGATTAAATCTTAAACTAAGGGAATGAATCAATGAGAATGACTTAGATCATGGTTTAGATCTTACACCAATGAAGAATCTTGAAATTTGCACTTGAAATCTCCCAAAACCGAATTCTCTAGCTCTCAAAATGTGTTAAAGAAGAAAGGGTTTCGTAATGGATTTTAAATCTTTCCAGGCATTAATTGCCTTACGCGAATGCTAGACCATGCTCGTGAACGCGGTCCGCCCCGGCCCAGCCCAGCCCATCGTGAACGTGATGTGGCTATCGGGATCGCGATGTGCCCGCGTGACCTTGCCCAAATCTCCGCTCCCCTTCGCGAACGTGATGAAAGGTCACTATCACGACCCTTCGGTCCCCCAAAGCATCACGGACGCTGCCCCTTCTACGCGAATGCGCAGAAGAAAATTAACAACAGTTGAAACTTGAAACTAGATTTTCTGGTTTTGCCCATATCATTAACCACCACCCGAAACTCATTCGGAATCATATGGACACAAACCAAATATGCATTTCTATCATAAAACACGTTCCAGACTTGCTCGCGCACTCGGAATTCCCGAAAAAGGTCTCCTTGACCCGAGTTTGACAAAAGTCAACCTTTTAGTTAATAAACTTCTACTTCTCAACTAACTACCCAAAATGCACCGATTGTCTCGAGACCTGAACCGAAGGCTCAATTAAGTCATAAATGTAATTCGGACCTAATGGAATCGACGAAACCACGAAAAAGATGTGTTTACCAAAAAGTCAACCATGAGGCAAACCTTCATATTCTCTTAACTTGGGAATTTCTACACTTACAAAAATGGGTTCGAAACTCACCCAATAACATCGGGAACCGTGCCATCTATCCCCGCCAGTCACAAACACATAAATAAAGGCTCAGGAAGGATATTTTAGGAATTTATAGTTAAAGTACTCAAAACGACTATGTGAGTCGTTACAATAAGTTTATTTATTTAGATTGTGCTTTGAGTTTTGTTTCGTTTCTAAGAACATACCCCCATTACATATGTATTTTTATTTTCTTAGTGAGTATTATCATTCTTATTGTAAGAATAATGATGTTAACATGTTCATACTTTGCAACTTGCCCACCAATTTCTTTATACCTTTTAACTTGACTATAACATATTAAAAAAAAGAAACAGAACCAAAACCATTCAAAATTACGGTGATCAACACCATAACATTTGTCTAATTTTATCTCTCTTTGTACTTTTTTCCCCTCAGTAGGGGAAAATATTAAAGATGCATTCTAGCCGTCGAAGGATACTTTGGACACATGATCTTAATCAACTATTGTATTAGAACATAATGGTGCTATTTCTACTAGAGCAAATCCTCACCCCTCCCCAAGAGCGAAAATATTAAGAAACTAAAGTAATGATAGAATTCTTAATAACTGCACAAAAATGAAAAGAGAATAAATTGATTAAATATTTAACTGGAGAAGTTCATTATCAATAGGAGGGGAATTTTCTCTCTAACCAACTAATAGTATATGTATCCAAGATAAAAATAAATTCAACTTTCTATTCATTTTATCATTCCATAAGAAATCATTGAGAATTTCATTTGTGACTTTTGAATAACAATGTGTGTATATATATATATTTTTTAAAATTCTAACAACCCTACGTTCGTGAATGAAAGAGACGGCTTTAAACAACTTGGAGGCAACTCTTTGCCTGTGGGAGTTCCTCTGGCGTTAGCACAAATTGAGATCGCGGGTCCACCAGGGTCATTGTAGGACAAGTTGATATCATGAAGCTTGATTCCCTGACAAGGAAATTTAGCACTGCAATTGAAAGTAACTGCTGCCACTGAACTTGAAGTTCCCCTTATGTTATTGTATGTCACGTCCTTGACTTGCACTGAACTTGTCTACGAAATAAAGTAGAGTGCAATCATATTATATAAAGAACATACAATTGAAAATTTTCATGTTCGACATGATTGTAAGAGATTTGCGTATCTGGGTTGTAAATAATATTTCCCAAGGAAAACAATTTAACAACTTCTCTCATTTATTGACAGAAATCATTTTTCTTATAATAACTATTTTTATTTTATAATATACTAATTACTTCAATTAACTTAGAAATTATTAAAATCATTCGTATTCAAGAATTTCATCAACACATTTTCACGTGATATTTTCTACTCAGCAATCAATCACAAGAATAATATATTTTCAAGAAAATAATTTTTCATCTCGAACATGATATCTGATATGCCCAACAGATTAAATTTAAAGATAAAAAGAAGCAACATGCAAGTACCTGAGTGCTGCAATCATCTGGCGCACAATAATGCTGATCAATAAATATAGGATTCCAGACATTGTTCATGATAATATCCTCAAAAGTTATCATTGTAGCGATACCAGCATTCGATGGTGCCCTAGTCTTAATCCTCACCCCATTTTGAGTAGCGGTGAGAGTGCAACTTTTGACGTGTATGTCCTTGACAACTGGATTTGGTGTATTCCCTAAGCTTCCGATGCTTATTCCATGGCCAGGGCCACAGGTGACCCCTGAAACGTTGATGCTTTTGCTGCCAGCGATAATAGCTATACAATCGTCTCCGGTGCCAATGTTGGAATCCAAGACTTGAATGTTGGTGGAGAAGCCAATGCGCATGCCGTCAGTGTTAGGGCTGTCACCTGGTGCTGTTATGTTTATATGACTAAATCTCACGTTATGGCATTTAAAGACGTCGAAATGGACACCCTTGCTATTGATTGAACGTATGTTGTGCACAACCGCATTATTGATAAAATCGAATGTAAGTGTCTGGTTCAAATTTAAGAAAAAGGCATCAGAAACAATGTTTGTTAACTTCACATAATATTTTCTAAATGAAAAAGATCTCCTAACCACGAAAAATGATCAAAGAAACAATACAAACTTAGTTAAATTATCCTTCTTTTTCTTGATAAATGATGAGTTTAGATGCCACCTAGTCTTACTAAAATTAGTTACATTTGTTTTGTTCTACTTCTCAGACTAGGTTAGGAGACGGGATTAAGTAAGCCCTAGATATGTTTCGGACAGTTCCACCAAGTATTGAAATCGCTTTGTGACCATATAATAGTAGTACAAACTATCTTAGTCATTTTCAACTTTAACTTTCACAAGATGAGGCGCAAAAAGAACACATCAAAATAAAAGGTATTATGAAAGAAAATTGATTTTACTGGCCAGAAACAAAATTCCAACTGCGTCAAATAATGAATTAATACTAGAATATATTTTCTTTTTCAAAATTATACATCAAATAATTTGATTCAGAATTTCACTATTCTTACACCCAATCCCTAATCAAATAAGTAATTTATATTAAAAGATCTATATTCAAAGTGGAGTTCAGCATAAATAATTTTACTTACAATTTGAAAAGCATATCAGAATAAATTAAAACTTACAGAAGGAAGGCCGGTTGTGGGGCATTGACCCTTTCCCCAAGCATAAACTCCTTCTCCATTAAAAGCCCCGCCTCCTTTAATCTCTATGCGATTCACATATCGAAAAGAAATCCAAGACTTACTGCAGAAGAGTTTAGGATCTGTCGGAGCTTTAATAACCCCTTTTATTTGGAAGGTGAAGGTCGATCCTTTACATGGTCCAATAAAGTTGACAGCATGTACCATATATACCCCTAAAGGTATCAACAATGTGACTTTTCCATTCCATTTGCATGCATCCGTCCAAGTATCCAAAAATGGCTTACGTGATAAATAAATAAGAGAAAACTAAATTAGATACTGAAAGATAGAATAATTTCTCTTAGGAATTTCTTTCATTATTCACAATATATATATTTGTACAAGGTTGATTCCTAATATGGTACGAATCCTAACTTACCTTACAAAGGTTGATTCCTAATACAATTAGAATCCTAAATTACCTTAAATATACATTTATCATAATTACAAAATATACGACGAATATTCTGAGAATATTCGCTAATACTCCCCCTCAGATGGAGCGGGAGGAGGCCGAATGCTAAGGCTGGATCGGAAGTCGGTAAAGAGCTGTCGCGGTAGTCCCTTTGTGAAAATATCTGCATACTGATACGAGGAAGGCACGTGTAAAATTTTGACATGACCACGAGCAACCTTCTCTCGCACAAAGTGGATATCCATCTCAATATGCTTAGTTCGCTGATGTTGGACTGGATTATGAGACATATAGATAGCAGATATGTTGTCACAATAAACTATAGACGCCTTGCGTAATGGACACTGGAGCTCCAAAAGAAGATTTCCGAGCCAGCGGATCTCGGCGACGACATTAGCAACTCCGCGATATTACGCTTCAAAGACTCGAGCGGAGACGGCGTGGCTCGCCGCTTGGCGGACCATGAGATAAGGTTATCCCCAAGAAATACACGATGCCGGAGGTGGAGCGGCGTGTGTCGTGGCATCTGCCCAATCTGCATCCGTGTAGGCTAGCAATTTGGTTGGGGCGAGAGGGTATAGATGTAAGCCAAAGTCAAGTGTGCCCTTAACATATCGATAATACGTTTGAGGGCGGCAAAATGGGACTCTCGGGGTCGTGCATGAGCAGACACACCGCTGAGCGGCATATGTAATATCGTGCCTAGTGAATGTAAGATCTTGAAGAGCACCTGCTAGACTCAGATATAGAGTGGGATCGTAAATCGGCGCACCGTCATTGGCACTAAGCTTGGATTTTGAGTCCACCGGAGTTGGCATAATTTTACAATTTGCCATCTTGGCCTCAGACACTATCTCTTACGCATACTTTCGACACAGGAACATATTGGCGGCAGATCTAGTCACCGATATACCCAAAAATAACTTAGCTTCCCAAGTCGGTCATAGCAAATTCGGTTTTGAGTAGAGCAATGATTTCATTCTTTAACCCGTCGGATGAGGCAAGAAGAACAATATCGTCGACATATAATAGCAAATATGCTTGATCTTTGCTACCTCGGTGAAAAGTGAAGAGAGAGGTATCACACCTGCTACATACAAAACTAATTTGCAGAAGATACCTGGCAAACCGATCATACCAAGCGCGGGGGGCCTGTTTCAATCCATACAATGACTTCCTGAGACGACACACAAACTGTGGAGCTGCCGGATGAACAAAACTAGGAGGCTGATGCATGTACACAGTCTCTTTCAAATCCCCATGAAGAAACGCATTCTTGACATCAAGCTGATGAATCGGCCAATGCAAGCCCATAGCAATACTGAGAACAGTCCGAATAGTGGCCGGTTTAACAACCGGACTGAATGTCTCACCACAATCAATACCCTCCTGCTGATTAGTGCCACTTGCAACTAGTCTTGCCTTATACCTCTCTAAGTCACCACTGTCTCTGAACTTGTGACGAAATAGCCACATACACCGGATAACATTCACAACAGCTGGTCTAGGTACCAAATCCCAAGTGTTCTGCTTGGTTAAAGCGTTAAACTCTTCGCACATGGCCGCATTCCAATTGGGGTCCAGTTTAGCTAGTTTTGGATTCTTTGGAATGGATGATAAGGTTTGTGTGGAGAGATTGAAGTGAACCTTGGGTTTGAAGATCCCGTGTTGTGCACGAGTCTCCATGCGGTGAGGGGGCTGCAATGGGAGGTCGGGGTGGTTCTTTGGGACCGTAGGCAAGCGAGGCTGCGGGGCGGTTGGCGGCAGTGTTCTTTGCGAAGCGTGAGACTTCGACAGGTTGGTGGATTTGCTGGACTGGAGGCAGTGTGGGTGGTGCATTAGACTCAATAGGGTGCAGCATGGGTGGTGTGGGAGCTGGACTGGGTGGTAGCATTGGTGCGGGAGGGTCAGATGACATCTTTGGAAGCGGCGATGGCGTTGGAGCGATGTTCTTCTTTGGTACAAATTTTGGATGACCGGAGACAAACTCGATTCATCGAGAAAGATGTAATCGGTGGTCTGAAATTTCTGGAGATTTGAAAAAGGAAAGGTTGTCTCGTTAAAGGTAACGTGACGGGAGACGATGATTTTGCGAGTAGCAATGTCATAGCATAAGTAGCCCCGATGATTAGGAGATAGACCAAGGAAGACACATGAAAGAGTGCGAGGGGCAAGTTTGTGGGGTGCAGTGGAGGCTATGTTGGGGTAGCATAAGCATTCAAAAATACGTAGGTGATCGTATGATGGCTGCCTACGGTATAAGATTTCTGTAGGGGTTTTGTTTTGGAGTGTGCTAGTTGGTAAAATATTTAGAAGGGATTCTACCATTTTGACAGCATAGACCCAAAAAGGCGGTGGTAGGCAGGCATGAAACAGAAGTGTGCGGACCATGTTATTGATGGTACGTATAATTCTTTCAGCCTTTCCGTTTTGGGAAAAAGTATAGGGACAAGAAAAACGGAAAACCATGCCTTGTTTAGAACAGAAATTGTGAAATGCCGAGTTATTAAATTCACGTCCATTATCACATTGGAATGATTTAATAGATTTTTCAAATTGTGTCTTAATGAATTTTTGAAACTCGAGGAATTTTGCAAAATCTTCAGATTTGAATTTCAGTGGGTAAATCCAGATAAAATGTGAAAAATCATCCAAGAATACTAGATAAAATTTATGACCCAAAGAGCTAGCAATCGGAGATGTCCATAAATCAGCATGAACAATATCAAAAGGAGAAAAAGTAACATTGTTTGATGACATAAAGGGAAGACGAGTATGTTTGCCTAGTGGACAAGAAAAACAGTGTTGGGCATTTTTCCCATTATTACATTGAATACGCTTAGAAGTCCTAAGAAAAGTAAAAACTGGGTCTCCGGGGTGTCCGAGTCGGTTGTGCCAAGTTGAGGGAGAGATCACCGCAAGGGATAGATGTGCTATGCGACAATGACGGAAGATTGAGTGAATGGGTAGAGGTCTCCCACACTATTGCGGCGTGTAAGAATTTTCCCGTATTGAGTTCCTTCACAGAAAAACCAAAAGGGTCAAATTCGGCATACGTAATTATTGCTAGTGAATTTTCTAACAGAGATTAAGTTTTTAATGATGTTAGGTGTGTATAGGGCGTGGTTTAGGGAGAAAGGTGGATGTGGATGTTTGGTGTGTGTGTTACCGTAACCTTCAATTGGAATGTGATTACCATTGCCGGCGGTAATAAATTGAGGACACTTTAGCCGACGTAGTTGAGATAGGTTACCTGACGACGGGTGAGGTGAGATGTGGCTCCGGTGTCCATGTACCAATTGTCGCCGGTGTTGAAGGTTCACGGTGGTGTATGCCTGGCCTCATCGGTCGGGGCAGCTGTTTGAGCTGCTGCGGGTGATCTTCTTCTTTGGGCGCAATAAATTTGCTGCGATTCTTCTTCTTCTTTGGGCCTGTCAGTGGGCTGCTGCTGCTTTGAGTGAGGCTTGCCTGGTGGTGAGGCCAGGGCTCAGCAGGCGGTCGACCAAAGGCTGCTGAGGCGGGCCCTGCGGTCGAATGCGGGCATCTGGCGAGGCCCGATTCTGGTTGAGCAGCTGCATTTCTGGTTGGACCACATTCTTCTGTCCGATGGTGGTGTTGTCGATCCAGTTGCGTTGGCCCTTTCGCGGCCCTTGCCTTTGTTGTTGCGACCTCTGCGCCCACGACCTCCGCCGCTCTATTCTTCTTCTTCTTTCTTCTTTGAGCTTCAGTTCTTCTTCTTCTTTATTCTTCTTTGGGCTATTTGATTCTTCTTTGCCGCAGGTGTTGCCATCCCGTCAATGGCTAACGCCTTTTGATTATGTTCCTCTTGTTTAGCACGTCTAGTTTCTTCCAACAATAGTTGTGAACGTGCCTTGTTGAAACTTGGGAGAGGGTCGGCTTGTTGAATCATTGTTGTGAGTGTGTCATATTCACCTTCGATAAACCCGCAACAAGTTGAAGCACCATCTTGGTTTCAAAGCGAAGTCCCGACGTTGGATAGTTGATTGATTATGAGTTTCAGTTGCTTACAATATTCAGACATGTTGTTAAACTTCTCGAGGCGGGTATTGTTGAATTGCTCTTCCAAATACACGGCCCGAGTATTTTTATTGTCTTGAAAGATTTCTTCTAGCCGGACCCAAAGTTCACGTGTCGTAGCTTTGTTTTCATGATAGTGCATAACAGATCTTTGGAGATGGTGCCGTAGATCCATTGTTTGACGATGGCGTCAAGACGACGCCAGATTAGTGCATAACGTCGGTGGGACGAGGAACAGATTCGTCAATGTGATCGAGCACGTTGTATGCACATGCATGAATGTAGAATAGTTCCATCCACATGAAATATTGACAGTCTTCTTGGTCAAGAATTATAGGGATAAAATTCTTGATGTTATTAACGGCGAATGCCGGATGAAAAGAAGTTACTGAACGTTGAGAGGGGTTTTCAAGTGTGCTAGTGGATGAAACGGAATTTGTGGGGGAAGACATGGTTTCCGCCTGTCGAGGGAAGGGAATTTTCTGGTTTGGCCGAAATATGGAGGAAGAAACCAGAAAAAAAAAATTCTTCTGTGAAAGCAGAAAAAAAATCTGATTTCGGCCGGGAATGAGGATTTAGGTTTTAGGCTCTTGATACCATGAAAGATAGAATAATTTCCCTTAGGAATTTCTTTCATTATTCACAATATATATAGTTGTACAAGGTTGATTCCTAATATGGTACGAATCCTAACTTACCTTACAAAGGTTGATTCCTAATACAATTAGAATCCTAAGTTACCTTAAATATACATTTATCGTAATTACAAAATATACGACGAATATTATGAGAATATTCGCTAATAGATACTACATTTGTCATATATGTAGTGAACATTATATTATGGATCAATTAGCAAAACGTACTCTTATACATGTGGTAATGCGTTAAACGAAATGGACCTAATAGTTATCAATGATTTCATAGCTGGGAAAATGTTAAAAAAGAAATACTATAAAATTAATTTTCGTGATTTTTGTGGTTTGTACTCTCTCATTCCTTAAAATAACTTTTTTACTTGTCGATTTTAGAAAATCAAGAGAAATTCTTTTTTTAATATTACTATTATTATTAAGTAATTCCATAAAGTATTAGTAATCAAAATTAGATTTCAAAAGCATAATTATAAAGGTAAATTAGTAAAACAAACGCCTAACAAATACTCTCTGGTCCATTTTTTTTCATGGTTACTATAAATAATTAGTCCAAAATATTTGTCAGTTTAAAAAATTAAGAGAAAATTAATTTGTATGTTTAACCTTTACCTTTATTCTAATAAATGTGAAGAGAGATAAATTCAGAAAACAAAGAATAGTATTAAATTGAGATTGAAGAATAAATAAGGGTAAATATGTGTAATAAATTATCCTTTTAGTTAATGTTTTCTTGAGTGACATGCAAAAGATAATCAAGTAAAATTGATCGAAAGAAGTTTCAAGTCAACGAGAGACACCAGTAAAATGGAACAAAACGAATGTTTGTAAACTTATTATGTAGATCTCTCAGGTGTTTTACTCATGTGAATTGGAAAATAATTCTCATACGTCTAAAGTTTGTGCGTATGAAGAAAACAATAATTAATTAAAGACGCGTTAAAAAGAAAAATGATTGGTTCTCACCTTACTATTATCCGTCACGGCATCTGCTTTAGCACCATAGGAAACGACATTGAAAACCTTGCCCTCAGCATTAGTGCACAAAAGAACAAGGCCTAATATAAAGGCTATTTTGAAACAAGATTTTAAAGCCATTTTATTTTTGTTCCTTTTTTCGCTTTCTTCCCTTGTGTTTATATACACCTTCATTTCCCCTCACTCTTTTCAAGTGATCTTTTCTTCATTAATTTATTTCCTTCTTGCTTTTAGTAGGATACTTAAGAACTTTTGGATTCAGTTACACTCAAGAGATTTCTTTACATAAAATATAAAATAGATTAATAAGAGGAAAATGAATCAAAATCTTGAATGAAAATTATGGTAAGTTTATTAAACTGCAAACTAGACTTATTAGATATGTTAGGTTGTACCCGATATTTATTAGAGGTGGTAGCCGATCAACTCGCCAAACATGGTTGCACTTCGGAGTTCCTATGTGCTCCAACCAAAAATAAAAAAAGATAAAAAAAATGAGTGGAAGAAATTTTTGTTGTGGGCGTGTTGCAATGTGCAATGGTAAAATCTAGGGCTGTCCAGTGGGCCGGGATCCCGGACAGGCCCATCTTGCTTACCGCCCCACCCCGATCCCTCTTAAAAGAAACAGTAGCGGGGTTCGAACTCGGGACTGGACTAGAGCTCGTCCCGCCCGTCCCGCCCCCCATCCCGACACGTCCCCCTTTGCAAAAATAACTGTTGCACAACGATCAAATTTATATTTTGGCCGTTGTGCAACGTCTATAACGGCCATTTTGGCCCCCCACCCCATAAACCCCATACCCCCTTAATATTTATTTTTAACCTCTGAGTTAGTATATTTATACTTTAACCCTATTTCTCAATTATAAATACCTCATTTTTGTCTTCATTTTTCTCACAAATCTTCCTACCATCTATCTAATCTATCTACACGTCTACATTGCCTACTAAATATTTTATTTTATTTACTTATTTATATCAAAGTTCAAAAATTAGGAGTGAAGTTGGAAACTAGCTTAAGGATCATCCATCGAGCAAAATTTCAATTTTCAACCTCGATTACACGTCGACGTTTGGTACATTCATTCCTTCTTTAAATTATTGTTGTTACATAATTTTAATTATCGTACTTAATTTTATTATCTTTAATTATTTATTTACATAATTATAATGGAACGAATTGAACATTTTATTTTTGATAGAGATACTAGGGGTAACATGTGTAAGGGTGCATCTTCTAGTAATCCTATTCCTAGTCCCGATGATTTCATTCATATATATGGAACTGATTTTTTAATGATATTAATATACCATTAGATCATGAGGTATATTCTGCAACTGAACCATACTTTAATTTTGAAAATGAATTAGACGATAATGCAGATACCACACCCACTAATGCACCTCCACCTCAGGATCAGACTGAGTCTTAGCCTGAAACTCAAACTGGAATGCCTCTTATACCCCCTAGTATGAGTCGAGGCCCAAGACAACAAAAATTAAAATCACATGCATGAGATTTTCTTGATAGGGACATTGATAATGAACTAGCTAGATGTAAAATTTGTCAAGAAGTTTATAAATTTAAAATCGGAAAAGGTCAAGGTGGACGGGAGGTTTAATGAGACATGTAAAAAAACTCTCACAAAACAAGGTATAACCAATACCTGGCTGAAAAATCGGGTGTGCCATTGCCTTCTGAGTCGGGACAAGGTTCACATAGTATCCCCGACCAAGTACTGGGTCAAATTAACCTGATGACGGGGGGAGTTATAGGTCCTAAATATGATAAATATAAAGATAGGAAAATATAGCAAAATTAGTTGCGGTGGAGGGTTTGCCTTTTTCATTTTCTTCCTCTCCTGGTTTTATTCATTACATTAGAGAAACGTATAATCATGCTTTGAATGGTTTTCCTAGATCAACTGTTAGAAGAGACATTTTTAAATTTGCACATGAATATCAACAGTACTTACGTTATGCATTATATCATTTTAATGACAAATTGACTATCACTTCTGATATAGGCTGTAGTACTAACAATAATGATTATTTAACTATAACATGTCATTGGATAGATCAGACTTGGTCTATGCAAAAACGTATTTTAGCATATAGATATATTGATGATAGCACACTGGATCTTTTATTGCAAGAAATATTCATTAAATTTGTGAATATTATGGAATAACTGATAAAATTATGACTGTTACATTAGATAATGATACTTCTAATGATTATGCTGTAAACCTTTTAAAAACTCGATTAACTCCATCTTTTCAGGATAATTTTCATATAAGATGTGCATGCCATATTTATAACTTAGTTGTAAAGGATGACCTAAAACTTTTTGAAAACATTCTTGATAAAGTACAATTTGCTATAAACTTTATTTCTAAAGGTAATAAAATACAAAGACACAAAGAGTATAAAAAACTTGTCATGATTGTGGATTGCCTTATAGAAAAATTCTAGAAGAAGTAACGACTAGCAAAGATGGCTCGATATGTGTTGAATAATCAAGCGTCATCAACAGCTTCGGAAAACGCTTTTTCTGCTAGAAGGTTTCAAATAAGAGACCATACACTCATTGGGGGGGAGATAACTTAGAGATTGTAGTTTTATTCAGAGATTGGATTAGAGCAGAGCGTAGGAGGTGCGATCAACCAGAGATCAACAAAGAAGACTACTACAACTACAACAAAATCTTATCCGAGGGAGTAGGAAGCGACGTCGAATAATTTGACCAACAACTTTCAATTTCGACAGAAGATCCTCAAGAGATTGTGAAGAAATTAGAAAAAGTATGGTTGCATATGTTTTTAATGACAATTTTTCTATGTGATTTGCAACTTTTGAACTACAAAACAAAGTTGCAATTTTGAAATTGTATTACAAAACAAAATTATATTTCTTTTAAATAATATAAGAGGCACAAAAACAGCCTTGAGATTTTTTATTCACTATCTTGTTCAATTATTTAAGAATTAAAATATATATATTTTTTAAATTAAGTGTCTAAAAAAATCCCTCAAATCCCGCAACCCGACCCGACCCATCCCGTCCCCCCCAAATCTGGGCCCCTCTTCCGGCGGGATGTGGAATGGAACAGGACCCCTTCCTGCCAGAGCCCGTCCCCCCAAACCCGCCCCGTCCCGATCCAACCCACTGGCAAGCCCTAGTAAAATCTAGGGAAATTAACATAAATGCCCATTGAAAAAAAAATTTATCCGCCCATACACTCGTTTAAATAATTAACATAAGCATCCAAAGTGTTTGGCCCAGTGGCCAATACATTAGGGTATTGCTGTCTGAGGTTCCGTGTTCGAGTCCTCTGATCAGCGAGAGTGGAACTGTGTTCCCCCAAAAAGATCCCTCCATACGCGTAGGGCCAAGCGGTGTATACTAATCCGTAGGGCCAGGCCGGAGGTGGGGTTTTCTGGGGTATGGGGCCGTAATGCGGTGGGACCAGTCACTTTAAAAAGTTTACCCTACCTTAGTTTTGTCCTCCGGGGCATAGTCCAGTGGCAAAGCCTGGGCGCTATAAGGCGCTCTGGCATGGGACAGCGTGAGTTCGATTCCCCGCAAGTACGAAGAAGCTCTGCATGTTGGGGAATTTGACCTTGTTTCATTGATCAGTTGTACGCTCCCAGAAAACTGGCCACCGGAGCACATCCCGCGATTTACCTGGTAATAGTGTTAAAGGACCGGTGCTATTACCTCCAGGACATAGTCAGACGCAAGCCTGGAGACCTGGATTATCAAAAAAAAAAAAAATTAACATAAGCTATCCACATGTTACAAGATAATTACCCGGATGCCCCCACTTTGCTTTTTGCACGCTGAGGCTTGCTGGATGTGACGTCAATTCACGTCAGCCACAGGTAAAAGTATTCCCTTTCTTCTTCTTCTTTTTGTATTTTGTCTTTTTCTAATTTTTGGTTTTTCCTTCTGTGTTCTTGTTTTTTTAATATAAAAATAAAAGAATAAAATAAAAATTATAAATAGAATTAGAAAAAAAATAAAGCTACAAATTATTTTTATATTAATGAAATATAAAAATATAAAATACTAAAGTCACTTTTAGTTTTGTCTTTTTCTAGTTTTATTTTTTTAATTTATTTTTGTTATTTGTTTTCTTTTAATATAAAAATTTAGAAAAAATAATAAAATAAATATTTAAATAATCAGACCACAACAAGAAGTAATTAAAATAATTGTTAAAGTTACTAATTTATTTATTAAAATTTAAGTTAATAGAAAATATATTCTTATGATTTTTTTGCTTTGAAAACAAAATAAATACCATGTGAGTATCACAAAAATATTAATTTATTTATGTGATACCTTGTTAGTATATGATATATACCATGTGAGTATCATAGAGGACTTTAATTTATTTTTTAAGGACTTGATCATTCTTTATGATACCATGTTAGTATATGATATATACCATGTGGTATCATAGATGACTGAGCTCTTTTTTTTGGAAGGAATGAATCACTCTACTATGATATCTTGCGAGTATATGATATATCATGTGGATCAGTCGTCCATGATACCCTGTCGGTATATAAATATATCATGTGAGTATCATAGAGGATTAAGTTATCTTTTTCAAGAAGGAATGAACCAGTCCTCTATGATACTTTGTCAGTATATAGTATATGATATGTACCATGTGAGTATCATAGAGGATAGATGAGTGTTTTTCTTGAAGAAACGAGTCATTCCTCTATGATACCCTATAAGTATATAATATATACCATGTGGGTATCATAGATGACTAAGCTCTTTTTTTAAGGAATGAATCAGTCTATTATGATATCTTTTGAGTATATGATATATCATGTGGGTCGGTTGTCCATGATATCCTGTCAGTATATGAATATACCATGTGGATATCACATAGGATTGCATTGTCTTTTTCAGGAAGGAAAGAACCAGTCCAGTCCTCTATGATACTTTGTTAGTATATATATATATATACCATGTGGGTATCATAGAGGATAAATGAGTGTTTTCTTGAAGAAACGAACCATTTCTCTATGATACCCTGTTAGTATATGATATATACCATGTGGGCATCATAGAGAACTGAGTAGTGTTGGAATGAATCTGTCATCTATGATATATATAGATGACTTAATATATGATATATATATGACCCTATCAATATATGATATATATATCTAATGGTATCATAGAAGACTTAATATTTTTCTTGAAAGAATGAAATGCAATCCTCATATATACCATTTCAGTATATTATATCACGTTGAATCAATCTTCTATGATACCCTGTAAGTATATGATATATATACACCACGTAAGTATCATAGATGATTGAATTGTATTTTTCTTGAAGGGATGAATCAATCCTCTATGATACTTTGTCAATATATGATATATACTAGGTTGGAATCATAGAGGAATAATGTTTTTCTTGAAGTAATGAACCATCAGTCAAATATGATACCCTGTCAATATATGATATATATACCATGTGAGTATCATAGTATACTGCAACATTATACTTCAAATGCTGCTGATTTGATATACTATATGCTAGAATAAATTATATTTTTTTAGAAAAAATAGAAAATATAATATATCAGTTATCATTTTTATTGAAAAAGATAAAAGAGCCAAAAGGTTTTGTAGAATTAGATTATGAAAAAAATAAAATTAGAAAAGGAGAAAAAAATCAATGAAAATCACCTGAAATTAAAAAAGAAAAACAAATAAAAAAGAAAAATGGTGAATGATATTAGAATGCTAAAATAAGTTGTTTTGAGATTTAGAAAAAAATAAAAATATGTATTAAATCAGTTATCTTTTTTATTCATATATAAAAACATAGTCAAAATGTGTGTAGAAGTAGGTTATGAAAAAATAAAAAATAAAGAAAAAAGAAAAAAGAAAATTTTGATTTACTATTAATTTATATTTTAATAAATAAGCTATTGAGTTTGTATTTTTCTTAATTACTTCTTGCTGTAGTTTAATTATATAATTTTTATTACTCTAAAAATAATTAGTTAGTATATTTTTTTATATTTTATTTTTATTTTTAAAAAGTAAAACAAAAAAAAAGAGTAAGGACAAAAGTAGCAAAATAGTTAAAGTAACAAAAAAAAAGAATAAAAAAAGAAAAAAGAAAAAGAAGACAAAAAACAACAAAACAAAACATTGTATAAAGCTTCTGCACGTGTGGAAAGAGCAGCACTGACATCATGATGATGTCATCTCGAAAAAGAGAAAGCAAATGGGGGAAAACATGTAAATATATCGGGGGACATCAAAAGTAAAAGGGGTATAGGTATGTAAATAATTTGCTTTCAAGGGGTACTTATGTTCTTTCCCCTAAAATCTATTATTTGTGTCACGATCAAATTCGTGACAGTTGTGGGTGGATTGCAATATGCAATAATAAAACCTATTATTTGTTTTACAGCTCATATTCATGAGTCATGATAGATACATAAAGACTTATTACCCATAGACGAATTTGATACTTCTCAATTATCATAGTTCAGAATTGTCACGACCCAAAATATCGAATCGTCATGGCATTAATCCCAAGGGCCAATAAGCCAACCACAACCTTTCTAACCCAAATTAAATAGAGAATTAAATGCGAAAATAGTTAAGCAAACCAAATTAAGTCTTAAAAGAGTAACATAATATAGATAATACGTAAATACAATTAATCCCCAAGTATGGTATCACGAGTACAAGAACTAACTAAAAAATACATCTGGATAATATCTAAGTTGTCCGAATATAAAAGACAAGAAATGAAAGATAAGAGGGAGGATCTCGTGCCAGGAATCTCTATAGTGGCTCACCCCGAATCATCCAATCAAGCTTCTCAACAGGACGAGTAATTACGCGCTCTGCAGGTAATAAGAACTGAACCTGCACACCAAAAGGTGCATCCAGTATAGCGTGAGTACGGGAAATAACTTGTACTCAACATCATCGTCGATCGACTCTATCTTAAACTAAGACGAGGATTGACCTTCCGATTACTACTTCCACACTAACTGCCATTAATTTACAATAATCATAATAATATACTAAATCACATAAATAATCAGTACAAACCTAGGTTATAACATCTATTTCCTCAAGTCTGACAAGGTTTCAACATAGACAAGGCAATAGAGTCTAATTCACAAATCAGGCACTAAACACATAATATGAATGAAATTAGATGAGATGCAAATGAAATACAATGCAATGAAAGGCCTTTCCATCACTGGTACACACACGTTCGAATATTAACAAATTGTGACCTATGAAGGACTCGCAAGGTCTATATACCACAACGAATCATTTCCCTTCGGGTTCACATCCATTACTAGGCTCACAATACCTGTCTCTAGTCACTCAGGCTCATATCAGCGCATCACTCTATCTGAAATCATTTTTTCTCGGACCCACATATGTATCCTCAAGTATAGTATGCATGAAATACCATATGAAGCATGAATATGTCATGCACAATCACAAGAAGTCAAGATATGCAATAAAGATTCATTTTAATGAATTTATGCCATAAAGATACGACCTTTAGCCATTTACACAATAAAGACTCGATCTTTTGCTTCTTTTCCACTTTTAGACGAGTATAAATGAATGTTGGAAACACATATTCACATATAAGACATACATATGATATTGATGCAGAAAGTACATGCTTCACACCCTTATCACAGATCCAAAGAATTGTACTATTCTATCAGTTAATGCCCAAAGCATGACATTCACTGCATATTTTAAAGGCGAAAGTACCCATGACATGTCACCAGTACCGGATACAAGTGCTCGTCACCTCACAAGTATCATGATCCCCTTATTATCCCCATTACATCCTCTTATTTAGTTAATTAGACCAATTATGACGCTTCAAATAAGGTACAAGATTTTAACTTTCTTGGAAATAGGAATCTGAGAATTACAATAAAACTTTGCTTTTCTGTAACACCTCTGAATAGTCCCAATCTACTAAAATATGGAAAGTACTTTAACACAAGATTCTAACGGTACCCATATGCTATATAAAACTTTCGGACCCAAAAGTCACCCAAATTAGGATTCCGAGACTTGAAGGGCAAAACAGAAATTTAATAAAAAATCAGTTTACCCATCATCTATGGAGTCTAGCTATCGAATATGATCTAAATGCAACATCAATTTCATGATTTATTAGAGAAAACTTAGTTTTTCAACTTAGGGTTCATAAATCCATGAAACCCTCATCCAAAATAATAGATTCTACCATGAAATCATTTACTAATCAATGTAATAATTTAAAAGGAACGTTAGAAGTTTACCCCCTTGATGAATCTTGAAAAACTTCTCAAAATCTACTTTCAACCTAGTTCTCACGTCCCGAAAATGAGTAATGAAATGTAACTCGTATTGGGGATTTTAACACCACTGTTCGACGATCATTGTAGAAGCGCTCAAATGTTCGCATCTACGACAAAGTCCTCGCATCTGTGAGGTCCACTAACCAGGCCCAAGTCTGCAGGTGTGGACCCAAGCGCGCAGGTGTGATCTCGATCCTGCGGTCCTTTCTTCGTAGAAGTCGCCAGGACCAACCTTCCCCTTACTTGAATTTGTGGCCCACCTTTCGCAGGTGCGAGCCATTTCTCATAGGCGTGAGACATCAGACACTAGAAACATAAAACATGCTCCAAACTTTGATGGAATACCCTAAACTCATCCGAGACCTCCCAGACACAAGCCATATATGCAAACTACTCCTAAAACATGCAACGGACATGCTCGCACACTCAGAATACTCATACGAGGTCGTCTTGACTTGCTGTTGACTATGGTCAACTCCAATTATCTTAATTAGCTAAAATTTCAAATAAGAGTCCAAAATACACCTGAGTCCCTCGAGAACTGAACCAATGACTCGACTAAGTAATAAACGACATTCCAACCCTAATGGAATCAACAAAACTTTGAAAAAGACTAAAATGCCCTCGATGTTGACTTTGGTCAACCAAAACTCATCTTTTTAACTTAAGACTTTATACAATCCATATCCTTATCCGAATCTTACCTAAAACTCTCAAGACTCATTCCAATTATTCACCTAAGTGAAAAATCATATTCCGGAGCTAACAGAACCATTGGAATTTTTTTCAAAGTGCGTCTTCCCAAAACTTAACTCTTAGTCAAACTTTTTAAACTTGAAAATTCCAAATCTCAAAACATAAATTTTCTTATGTTATTTTCATCCGATTGCCTCGAAAATCATGCCACCCACCCTCGTACATCAATTATATCAAAATAAATCTAGGAGAAAAGATATTTACTAGAAAACAAGCAAAATATCCAAAACAACCTAGCGGGTCATTACATCATCAACCACTTATACACATGTTCGTCCTCGAACATAAAAGAGAAAAAAGGTATCCAAATCTCCGCAAAGCTGAGGATATCTAGTCTGCATATATGTCTTAGTCTCCTAGGTGGCCTCCTCAGCCGGACGATGCCTCCACTGAACTTTTAGCGAAGCTATCTCTTTTGATCTCAACTTCCTAATCTTCCTATCAAGAATAGCAACGGGCTCCTCCTTATAAGTCAAATTTTGATCAAGAAATATCAAATCCTACTGAATCACATGAGAACCATTCGAATGATACTTCTTGAGCATGGAAATATAAAGCACATGGTAAACGCGGACAATCCTGGAGGTAAAGCCAAATCATAGGCTACCTCATTGATACACTGCACATTCTCAACAGGACCAATATATCTAGGGCTCAACTTGCCCCGCTTCCTAAACCTCATCACACCCTTCATGGGTGAAACCTTCAGTAGAACTCGTTCACCAACCATGAACTCTATATCACAAACCTTCCTGTCCGCGTAACTCTTTTGCCGACTCTGAGCTATGAGAAGCTTCTCTTGAATCAACTAGACATTGACCAAGGAATCATGCAACAATTATGTACCCCACGGCCTAATCTCAAATGCATCAAACCAACCAACCGGAGAACGACATCTCCTACCATATAATGCCGCAAATGGTGCCATCTCAACCCTGGAATGATAACTGTTATTGTAAGCAAACTCAGCCAAAGATAAGAACTGATCCAAATGACCACAAAAATCAATCACACAGGCCCGCAACGTAACATATCCTCAAGAAACTGAATAGTCCACTCGGATTGATCATCCGTCCGAAGGTGAAATATTATGCTAAGCTCCACTCGTGTACCTAAATACTTCTACATAGATCTCCATACGTGGGATGCAAATTGTATGCCCCAATCTGAAATGATAGAAATAGGCACCCTATGCAAGCGAACTATCTCCCGGATGTAGATCCTAACCAACTTCTCGAAATTGTATGTAGTCTGAACTAGTACAAAGTGAGTTGAGTTCATCAACCGATCCAAAATAACCCAAATGGCATTAAACTTTCCCAAAGTCCGTGGTAACCCTACCACAAAATCGATAGCAATCTGATCCTATTTCCACTTGGGTATAGGCATCCTCTGAGAAGCCTACCAGGATTTTGGTGCACATATTTTACTTGTTTATAATTCAAATACCGAGAAACGAATCCCACAAGTCCCTCTTCATACTATACCACAAGTAATGTTATTTTAAATCTCGAAATATCTTTGTAGCCCTTGGATTAATAGAGTACCTTGAACTATGAGCCTCCCCCAAGATCAACTTAATTAAATCTCTATCTCGAGGAACACATATGCGACCCTTGATTTGCAACACACCCTCATCATCAAGAATTGCCTCATTGGCCTTTACTTTCAATACATTGTCCCAGTTCTTGCTCAACTTAGTATCACCAAATTATCGAGTCCTAATCTTCCTAAATAAAAAAGATCGCTCCTCCACACAAGCTAGAACCTTGCCAGGCTCAGAAATATCAAGTCTCACCAACCTATTTGTCAAAAATTGCACCCCATAGCCAAAGGTCACTCCCAAATCTGTAAACATGTTAGGCTACCCATACTCACCACCTTTTAACTGAAGACATCTGCCACTACATTGGCCTTGCCCGAATGATAAGGAATCGACATATCATAATCCTTGAGAATATCTAACCACCTCTTCTACCTCAAATTAATATCCCCTTGATTGAAAATGTGTTGAAGTCTCTTATGATCCGTAAACACCTCACAATGAGCACCATAAAGGTAATGTCTCCAATATTTAAAGAAAATTCCACCGCCGCTAACTCCACATCATGAGTAGGGTAGTTCTTCTCATGCATATCAATTGCCTCGAAGAATAGGTTATAACTTTCCCTCTTCGACACAAACAAAACCAAGGCCAATCTGTGAAGCATCACAATACATAGTAAAGCGATCTCTCTCAACGGGAAGAGTCAAAATCAGAGTCGTGGTTAACAAAATCATGAGCTTATGAAAGCTCGCCTCATATTCTTGTGACTACTAGAAATGTACAGTCTTCTGAGTCAATCTGGTCAAGGGAGATGCAATAGATGAAAACCCCTCCACAAAACATCGATAATAACTAGCGAGGCTAATAAAACTCTGAATCTCTATAACAGAAGTATGTCTAACCCAATCATAGACTGCATCAATCTTCTTGGGATCCAACATAATTCCATCCTTAGTCATTACATGGCCCAAGAATGCCACAGATCTAAGCAAAAACTCACACTTCAAAAACATAACATAAAGTTGATTCTCCTACAGAATTCTAAACACAATCCTCAAATGCTGCTCGTACTTTGCCTCAGTCCGAGAGTAGATTAATATATCATCGATGAAGACAATCACAAAAAAATCCCTGTATGGTCTAAAGACACCGTTCATCAAATCCATAAATGTTGTTGGGGAATTATTCATCACAAAGGACATGACCAAGAACTCATTATGAACATCATACGTCATGAAAGGTATATTATAGATATCCTCCACCTTAATCTTCTGGTGATAATCGAACATAAAATCAATCTTAGAGAAATCCGATACACCCTGAAGTTGATCAAATAAGTCATCAATGCGAGAAATGGGATTCTTGTTCTTGATTGTGACCTTGTTCAACTGTTGATAGTCAATACATATCTACATAGACACATCATTCTTCTTCACAAACAATACTAAAGCACCCCAAGGAGAAACACTCAGCCTAATGAACCCTTTACTCAACATATCCTACAACTGCTCCTTCAGCTCCTTCAACTCTATCGACGCCATAAGTTATGGAGGAATATAAATGGGCTTGGTGCTTGGCTCCAAATCAACACAGAAATTAATATCACTACTGGTGGAACACCCGACAAATATGTCAGAAACACCTCAGGAAAATCCCTAACTATTGGTACTAATTCAAGGGGAGGTGTATCAACACTAGTATCCCGAACATACACATAATAAGCCAAACAACCTTTCTCAACCATCCGTCTAGCCTTAAGATAAGATATAACTTTCTTCAACGCATAACTAATATCAGTCTTCCACTCCAACCTAGGAATCCTCGACATGGCTAACGTAATTTTCTTGGCATGACAATCCAAGATCGCATGATAATAGACAACCAATTCACGCCTAAAATAATGTTGAAATGTACCATGTCTAGAATCATCTAGTCGGACCAAGTGTTATACCCCATAAAAGTCACAAAACTTGACCGGTACACCCGATCTACCACTACGGAATCCCCAACAAAAGTAGAAACACTAATAGAAAAGTTAAGCAACTCATACATCATACCAGAATCAAACCAAAATAAGTAGACATATAACAGTAAGTAGAGCACAGATCAAGTAATGATATACCTGGTCGATGACAAACTGAAATAGTACTAATGATAACACCATCAAAAGCCTCTACCTCTAGTCTACATAGGAATACATAACACTGAGCATGACTACCCTCATCTTGAGAACCTCCACGACCTCTGCCATGATTTGAATGAAAACTAGCCCTACCTGAATAAGGACCTCCTCTACCACTCTGTGCACTACCTTTACTTAGTTGTACTGGTGCCCGAGATCCAGAACCTTGAGAACCGGAGTCCTAACCACTTTGCTTGAGCTTGGGGTAGTCTTTAAAAAAATATACCAACTCCATACACTTATAAGATGAATGAGAAGACATGGAAGGCTGGGGTAAGATAGAATAACCAGAATCACCACCTCGACCTCTAGGTTAGGAATAAGAACCTTGATCCAAGCTGTAACTACCACAACCCGAAGAACCACTAGTTAAAGTATTCATTGCTGCATGAACTGGCCTGCTGAAATGGGGAGATAATTTCTACCTTTAGAACCTCTACCTCAAGATGTAGTACCCTCAAAACTTCTTGAGCTGCGGGGCTTCTTGCCCGATCTATCCCCAAACTCCTGATAGCCTTAACACTCGATATTTATGACTTACTGAAAAATACCTTTTGAAGCTGCCACATATTATGCTACAACTCTAAGTTGATAGGAGAATCCTCTAAAAACATACAAATCATCTGTGTCTCATCTAGCAAGATAGTCAAAGCATGGCGAGACAAAGAGTGGAACCTCATCTCGTACTTAGTCATGTTCATACCATCATTTTCCAACTTATTGAACTGCTCTCTCTCTCATCCCTCAAGTTACGAGGCACCCACTTCTCCAAGAACACCCTAGAAAATTCAATCCAAGTAAATGGAAGCGACCCAACTGGACAAGTTTGAACAAATACCCTCCACTACTGCTTGGTAAGGCCAATAATCTACATAACTACGAAGTCAACTCTTTTGGACTCAACAAACCCCAAATTATGAAACCTTTCATGGGAACTCACTAAGAACTCATAAGCATCATCATCAAGATGTCCATCATATTATGGTGGCTTCATCTTCTCAACTTATTCCACCTCTTCTGCTCCTCAACATATACAATGGGATGAATAACTAAACGAATAGCAACGCCAGGGTATCTTGAAGAAGAGGTGTATAAATAAATCACTCAGGTGCTAGGTGGGTCGAATCTCCTCTACCTACACTGGCTCCTCCTCCGAAACCTCCTCTGGCTCTAGACTCAACTCTCTAGCATAGGCCCAAGAAACAGCGGGTGCTCGAACTCTAGCTAGCATAGTAATATGGGATCCAGCCCTATCGTGGCCTCTACTTTATCCCCTGCCACTCCCTCAAGAAATAGTACCGGCAGTAGATATGGGCATCGGTGCGGGTTCCTGATCTTTGACTATAGTTGAACGAGTCCTCACCATCTATGAGAGAATGAAATAAAGAAACTCTTAGAAACCATTAGAATCAAGTACGCATGATAAGAAATGAAGGATTAGATATTTTTCTAGATATCCTATAGCCTCTCGAAGATAATCACAAGCGTCTCCACACCGATCTGCAAGACTCTACTAGATATTATTCTTGTACTTGTGAGACTTGTCAAGTTCTAGCCGAACAGTTTTAGTCATCATTCAAAAATTTGAGTGATGTAATTTCAGCAGAAAGGTTGCAGTCGTCACTCCAAGTGTCAGAATAATGTAATTCAGGTCGAAAGGTTACAATCGTCATCCAAAAATTTGAGTGATGTAATAATGGCTGAAAGGTTGCAGTCGTCACCCCAGGTTCTAGAATGATATAATTTTAGTTGAAAGATTGTAGTCGTTATTCAAAAGTCAGAATGATATAATTTTGGGTGAAAGGTTGTAGTCATAACACCAAGTGTCTGAATGATGTAATTCTGGTCGAAAGGGTGCAGTCGTCATTCAAAAGTTCGAGTGATGTAATTCCGGTTGAAAGGTTGTAGTCGTAACTCCAAGTGTCAGAATGATCTAATTCCAGCCGAACAGTTTCATCCATCATTCAAAAATCTGAGTGATGTAATTCCAGTAGAAAGGTTGCAGTCGTCACTCCAAGTGTTATAATGATGTAATTCAAGTCGAAAAGGTTACAATCGTCATCCGAAAATTTGAGTGATGTAATGCTGGCTGAAAGGTTGCAGTCGTCACTCAAAGTTCTAGAATGATGTAATTTTAGTCGAAAGGTTGCAGCCGTTATTCAAAAGTCCGAGTGATATAATTCCAGCCGAAAGGTTGTATAATTCTGGCCGAATGGTTGCAGTCCTAAATCACAAGTCAGAGTACCGTAATTCAAGTCGAAAGGTTGCAGTCTTCACTCCAAGTGTCAGAATGATGTAATTCTATCCGAAAGGTTGTAGTCGTTATTCAAAAGACCGAGTTATGTAATTTCGACCAAAATGTTGCAGTCATCACTCCAACTGTCAGAATTACGTATTTCTTGATCGAAGGTTGCAGTCGTTATTCAAAAGTCTGAGTGACTTAATTTTGGCCAAAAGGTTGCAGTCGTCACTACAAGTGCTAGAATGATATAATTTTAACCGAAAGGTTGCAAGCTTTATTCAAAAGTTAGAGTGATATAATTGGGGCTAAAAGGTTGCAGTCGTAACTCCAATTGTCTAAATGACGTAACTCCGGCCAATAAGTTGCAGTAGTTATTCAAAAAATTGAGTGATATAATTCCAGCCGAAAAGTTATAGTCATCCCTCCAAGTGTTAGAATGACATAATTCTGGCCGAAATGTTGCAGTCAATATTCAAAAGTCAGCGTGATATAATTTTAGCTGAAAGGTTGTAGTCGTAACTCCAAGTGTTTGAATGACGTAATTCCGGTAGAAAGGTTGTAGTCGTTATTCAAAAGTCTGAGTGATGTAATTCCGGTAGAAAAACTGTAGTCGACCCTCTAAGTGTCAGAATGATGTAATTCTGGCAGAAACGTTGCAGTCCTAAATCACAAGTTCGATTGACGTAATTCTGACCGAAAGGTTGCAGTCTTCACTCCAAGTGTCAGAACGATGTAATTCCAGCTGAGAGGTTGCATTCATTATTCAAAAGCCTTGAGTGATGTAATTCCAACGGAAAGGTTGTAGTTATCACTCCAAGTGTCAGAATGACGTAATTATGGCCGAAATGTTGTAGTCGTCACTTTGACTTTTAGAATGATGTAATTCCATCTGAAATGTTACGATCGTTATTCAAAAGCGAGAGTGATGTAATTTTGGCCAAAAGGTTGTAGTCGTTATTCAAAAGTCAGCTTGTTATAATTTCGGTTGAAAGGTTACAGTCATAACTCTAAATGCCTGAATGAAGTAATTCTAGTCGAAATGTTGCATTTGTTATTCTTAAGTTCGAGTGATGTAATGCTAGTGAAAAGGTTGCAGTCGTCCCTCCAAGTGTCAGAATGACGTAATTCTGGTCGAAATGTTGCATTCGTTATTCAAAAAGTCAGAGTGATGTAATTCCGGCTGAAAGGTTGAAGTCGTTACTCCAAGTGTCAGAATGATATAATTCCAGCCGAACAGTTTTAGTCATCATTCAAAAATCTGAGTGATGTAATTCCAGCAGAAAGGTTACAGTCGTCACTCCAAGTGTCAGAATAATGTAATTCAGGTTGAAAGGTTACAATCGTCATCCAAATATTTGAGTGATGCAATGCTGCCTGAAAGGTTGCAGTCGTCACCCCAGGTTCTAGAATGATGTAATTTTAGTCGAAAGGTTGTAGTCGTTCTTCAAAAGTCCGAATGATATAATTTTGGGTGAAAGGTTATAGTCGTAACACCAAGTGTCTGAATGATGTAATTCTGATTGAAAGGTTGCATTCGTTATATAAAAGTCCGAGTGATGTAATTTCGGCTGAAAGGTTGTATTCGTAACTTCAAGTGTCAGAATGATCTAATTCCAGCCGAACAGTTTCAGCCATCATTCAAAAATCTGAGTGATGTAATTCCAGTAGAAAGGTTTCAGTCGTCACTGTTAGAATGAAGTAAATCAAGTCGAAAAGGTTACAATCGTCATCCAAAAATTTGAGTGATGTAATGCTGGCTGAAAGGTTGCAGTCGTCACTCCAGGTTCTAGAATGATGTAATTTTAGTCGAAAGGTTGCAGCCGTTATTCAAAAGTCCGAGTGATATAATTCCAGCCGAAAGGTTGTATAATTCTGGCCGAATGGTTGCAGTCCTAAATCACAAGTCAGAGTACCGTAATTCAAGCCGAAAGGTTGCAGTCTTCACTCCAAGTGTCAGAATGATGTAATTCTATCCGTAAGGTTGTAGTCGTTATTCAAAAGACCGAGTTATGTAATTTCGACCAAAATATTGCAGTCGTCACTCCAATTGTCAGAATTACGTATTTTTTGATCGAAGGTTGCAGTCGTTATTCAAAAGTCTGAGTGACTTAATTTTGGCCAAAAGGTTGCAGTCGTCACTACAAGTGCTAGAATGATGTAATTTTAGCCGAAAGGTTGCAAGCTTTATTCAAAAGTTAGAGTGATATAATTTGGGCTAAAAGGTTGCAGTCGTAACTCCAATTGTCTAAATGACGTACCTCCGGCCAATAAGTTGCAGTAGTTATTCAAAAGCTTGAGTGATATAATTCCAGTCGAAAGGTTATAGTCATCCCTCCAAGTGTTAGAATGACATAATTCTGGCCGAAATGTTGCAGTCAATATTCAAAAGTCAGCGTGATATAATTTCAGCTGAAAGGTTGCAGTCGTAACTCCAAGTGTTTGAATGACGTAATTCCGGTCGAAAGGTTGCAGTCGTTATTCAAAAGTCTGAGTGATGTAATTCCTGCCGAAAAATTGTAGTCGACCCTCTAAGTGTCAGAATGATGTAATTCTGGCCGAAAAGTTGCAATCCTAAATCAAAAGTTCGATTGACGTAATTTTGACCGAAAGGTTGCAGTCTTCACTCCAAGTGTCAGAACGATGTAATTCCAGCTGAAAGGTTGCATTCATTATTCAAAATCCATGAGTGATGTAATTCCAACGGAAAGGTTGTAGTCATCACTCAAAGTGTCAGAATGACGTAATTATGGCCGAAATGTTATAGTCATCACTTTGACGTTTAGAATGACGTAATTCCAATTCGAAAGGTTGCGATCGTTATTCAAAAGTTAGAGTGATGTAATTTCAGCCAAAAGGTTGTGGTCGTTATTCAAAAGTCAGGGTGATATAATTTCGGTTGAAAGGTTACAGTTTTAACTCTAGGTATCTGAATGAAGTAATTCTGGTCGAAAGGTTGCAGTTCTTATTCTTAAGTTCGAGTGATGTAATTCTAGACAAAAGGTTGCAATAGTCCCTCCAAGTGTCAGAATGACGTAATTCTGGTCGAAATGTTGCATTCATTATTCAAAAGTCAGAGTGATGTAATTCCGGCTGAAAGGTTGCAGTCGTAACTCCAAGTGTCAGAATGATATAATTCCAGCCGAACAGTTTTAGTCATCATTCAAAAATCTGAGTGATGTAATTCCAGCAGAAAGGTTGCAGGCGTCACTCCAAGTGTCAGAATAATGTAATTCAGGTCGAAAGGTTACAATCGTCATCCAAAAAATTGAGTGATGCAATGCTGGCTGAAAGGTTGCAGTCATCACCCCAGGTTCTAGAATGATGTAATTTTAGTCGAAAGGTTGTAGTCGTTATTCAAAAGTCAGAATGATATAATTTTGGGTGAAAGGTTGTAGTCGTAACACCAAGTGTCTGAATGATGTAATTCTGGTCGAAAGGTTGCAGTCGTTATTCAAATTCCGAGTGATGTAATTCCGGCTGAAAGGTTGTAGTCGTAACTCCAAGTGTCAGAATGATCTAATTCCAGCCGAATAATTTCAACCATCATTCAAAAATCTGAGTGATGTAATTCCAGTAGAAAGGTTGCAGTCGTCACTTCAAATGTTAGAATGATGTAATTCAAGTCGAAAAATGTTACAATCGTCATCCAAAAATTTGAGTGATGTAATGCTGGCTGAAAGGTTGCAGTCGTCACTCCAGGTTTTAGAATGATGTAATTTTAGCCGAAAGGTTGCAGCCGGTATTCAAAAGTCCAAGTGATGTAATTCCAGCCGAAAGGTTGTATAATTCTGGCCGAAAGGTTGCAGTCCTAAATCACAAGTCAGAGTATCGTAATTCCAGTCGAAAGGTTGCAGTCTTCACTCCAAGTGTCAGAATGATGTAATTATATCCGAAAGGTTGTAGTCGTTATTCAAAAGACCGAGTTATGTAATTTCGACCAAAATGTTGCAGTCGTCACTCCAATTGTCAGAATTACGTATTTCTTGATCGAAGGTTGCAGTCGTTATTCAAAAGTCTGAGTGACTTAATTTTTGCCAAATGGTTGCGGTCGTCACTACAAGTGCTAGAATGATGTAATTTGAGACGAAAGGTTGCATGCTTTATTCAAAAGTTAGAGTGATATAATTGGGGCTAAAAGGTTGCAGTCGTAACTCCAATTGTCTAAATGACGTAACTCCGGCCAATAAGTTGCAGTAGTTATTCAAAAGCTTGAGTGATATAATTCCAGCCGAAAGGTTATAGTCATCCCTCCAAGTGATAGAATGACATAATTCTAGCCGAAATGTAGCAGTCAATATTCAAAAGTCAGCGTGATATAATTTCAGCTGAAAGGTTGCAGTCGTAACTCCAAGTGTTTGAATGACGTAATTCCGGTCGAAAGGTTGCAATCGTTATTCAAAAGTCAGAGTGATGTAATTCCAGCCGAAAGGTTGTAGTCGACTCTCTAAGTGTCAGAATGATGTAATTCTAGCCGAAACGTTGCAGTCCTAAATCAAAAGTTCGATTGACGTAATTCTGACCGAAAGGTTGCAGTCGTCACTACAAGTGCTAGAATGATGTAATTTGGGACGAAAGGTTGCAAGCTTTATTCAAAAGTTAGATTGATATAATTGGGGCAAAAAGGTTGCAGTCGTAACTCCAATTGTCTAAATGACGTAACTCCGGCCAATAAGTTGCAGTAGTTATTCAAAAGCTTGAGTGATATAATTTCAGCCGAAAGGTTATAGTCATCCCTCCAGGTGATAGAATGACATAATTTTGGCCGAAATGTAGCAGTCAATATTCAAAAGTCAGCGTGATATAATTTCAGCTGAAAGGTTGGAGTCGTAACTCCAAGTGTTTGAATGACGTAATTCCGGTCGATACGTTACAATCGTTATTCAAAAGTCAGAGTGATGTAATTCCAGCCGAAAGGTTGTAGTTGACCCTCTAAGTGTCAGAATGATGTAATTCTGGCCGAAACGTTGCAGTCCTAAATCACAAGTTCGATTGACGTAATTCTGATCGAAAGGTTGCAGTCTTCACACCAAGTGTCAGAACGTTGTAATTACAACTGAAAGGTTGCATTCATTATTCAAAAGCCTTGAGTGATGTAATTCCAACGGAAAGGTTTTAGTTATCACTCAAAGTGTCAGAATGACGTAATTATGGTCGAAATGTTCTAGTCATCACTTTGACGTTTATAAAGACGTAATTCCATCCGAAAGGTTGCGAACGTTATTCAAAAGTTAGAGTGATGTAATTTCAGCCAAAAGGTTGTAGTCGTTATTCAAAAGTCAGGGTGATATAATTTCGGCTGAAAGGTTACAGTCATAACTCGAGGTGTCTGAATGAAGTAATTCTGGTCGAAAGGTTGCAGTTCTTATTCTTAAGTTCGAGTGATGTAATTCTAGACAAAAGGTTGCAATAGTCCCTCCAACTGTCAGAATGACGTAATTCTGGTCGAAATGTTGCATTAATTATTCAAAAGTTAGAGTGATGTAATTCCGGCAGAAAGGTTGCAGTCGTAACTCCAAGTGTCAGAATCATATAATTCCAGCCGAACAGTTTTAGGCATCATTCAAAAATCTGAGTGATGTAATTCCAGCAGAAAGGTTGCAGTCGTCACTCCAAGTGTCAGAATAATGTAATTCAGGTCGAAAGGTTACAATCGTCATCCAAAAAATTAAGTGATGCAATGCTGGCTGAAAGGTTGCAGTCGTCACCCCAGGTTCTAGAATGATGTAATTTTAGTCGAAAGGTTGTAGTCGTTATTCAAAGGTCTGAATGATATAATTTTGGGTGAAAGGTTGTAGTCGTAACACCAAGTGTCTTAATGATGTAATACTGGTCGAAAGGTTGCAGTCATTATTCAAAAATCCGAGTGATGTAATTCCGGCTGAAAGGTTGTAGTAGTAACTCCAAGTGTAAGAATGATCTAATTCCAGCCGAATAATTTCAACCATCATTCAAAAATCTGAGTGATGTAATTCCAGTAGAAAGGTTGCAGTCGTCACTTCAAATGTTAGAATGATGTAATTCAAGTCGAAAAATGTTACAATCGTCATCCGAAAATTTGAGTGATGTAATGCTGGCTGAAAGGTTGCAGTCGTCACTCCAGGTTTTAAAATGATGTAATTTTAGCCGAAAGGTTGCAGCCGTTATTCAAAAGTTCGAGTGATGTAATTCCAGCCGAAAGGTTGTATAATTCTGGCCGAAAGGTTGCAGTCCTAAATCACAAGTCAGAGTATCGTAATTCCAGTCGAAAGGTTGCAGTCTTCACTGCAAGTGTCAGAATGATGTAATTCAATCCGAAAGGTTGTAGTCGTTATTCAAACGACCGAGTTCTGTAATTTCGACGAAAATGTTGCAGTCGTCACTCCAATTGTCAGAATTACGTATTTCTTGATCGAAGGTTGCAGTCGTTATTCAAAAGTCTGAGTGACTTAATTTTGGCAAAAAGGTTGCGGTCGTCACTACAAGTGCTAGAATGATGTAATTTGAGACGAAAGGTTACATGCTTTATTCAAAAGTTAGAGTGATATAATTGGGGCTAAAAGGTTGCAGTCGTAACTCCAATTGTCTAAATGACGTAACTCCGGCCAATAAGTTGCAGTAGTTATTCAAAAGCTTGAGTGATATAATTCCAGCCGAAAGGTTATAGTCATCCCTCCAAGTGATAGAATGACATAATTCTAGCCGAAATGTAGCAGTCAATATTCAAAAGTCAGCGTGATATAATTTCAGCTGAAAGGTTGCAGTCGTAACTCCAAGTGTTTGAATGACGTAATTCCGGTCGAAAGGTTGCAATCGTTATTCAAAAGTCAGAGTGATGTAATTCCAGCCGAAAGGTTGTAGTCGACTCTCTAAGTGTCAGAATGATGTAATTCTAGCCGAAAGGTTGCAGTCCTAAATCAAAAGTTCGATTGACGTAATTCTGACCGAAAGGTTGCAGTCGTCACTACAAGTGCTAGAATGATGTAATTTGAGACGAAAGGTTGCAAGCTTTATTCAAAAGTTAGAGTGATATAATTGGGGCTAAAAGGTTGCGACAGAATCTAATTGTCTAAATGACGTAACTCCGGCCAATAAGTTGCAGTAGTTATTCAAAAGCTTGAGTGATATAATTTCAGCCGAAAGGTTATAGTCATCCCTCCAAGTGATAGAATGACATAATTTTGGCCGAAATGTAGCAGTCAATATTCAAAAGTCAGCGTGATATAATTTCAGCTGAAAGGTTGCAGTCGTAACTCCAAGTGTTTGAATGACGTAATTCCGGTCGATACGTTACAATCGTTATTCAAAAGTCAGAGTGATGTAATTCCAGCCGAAAGGTTGTAGTCGACCCTCTAAGTGTCAGAATGATGTAATTCTGGCCGAAACGTTGCAGTCCTAAATCACAAGTTCGATTGACGTAATTCTAACCGAAAGGTTGCAGTCTTCACACCAAGTGTCAGAACGATGTAATTACAACTGAAAGGTTGCATTCATTATTCAAAAGCCTTGAGTGATGTAATTCCAACAGAAAGGTTTTAGTTATCACTCAAAGTGTCAGAATGACGTAATTATGGTTGAAATGTTCTAGTCATCACTTTGACGTTTAGAATGACCTAATTCCATCCGAAAGGTTGCGATCGTTATTCCAAAGTTAGAGTGATGTAATTTCAGCCAAAGGGTTGTAGTCGTTATTCAAAAGTTAGGGTGATATAATTTCGGTTGAAAGGTTACAGTCATAACTCTAGGTGTCTGAATGAAGTAATTCTGGTCGAAAGGTTGCAGTTCTTATTCTTAAGTTCGAGTGATGTAATTCTAGACAAAAGGTTGCAATAGTCCCTCCAAGTGTCAGAATGACGTAATTCTGGTCGAAATGTTGCATTAATTATTCAAAAGTCAGAGTGATGTAATTCCGGCTGAAAGGTTGCAGTCATAACTCCAAGTGTCAGAATCATATAATTCCAGCCGAACAGTTTTAATCATCATTCAAAAATCTGAGTGATGTAATTCCAGCAGAAAGGTTGCAGTCGTCACTCCAAGTGTCAGAATAATGTAATTCAGGTCGAAAGGTTACAATCGTCATCCAAAAAATTGAGTGATGCAATGCTGGCTGAAAGGTTGCAGTGGTCACCCCAGGTTCTAGAATGATGTAATTTTAGTCGAAAGGTTGTAGTCGTTATTCAAAAGTCAGAATGATATAATTTTGGGTGAAAGGTTGTAGTCATAACACCAAGTGTCTGAATGATGTAATTTTGGTCGAAAGGTTGCAGTCGTTATTCAAAAGTCCGAGTGATGTAATTCCGGCTAAAAGGTTGTAGTCGTAACTTCAAGTGTCAGAATGATCTAATTCCAGCCGAATAATTTCAACCATCATTCAAAAATCTGAGTGATGTAATTCCAGTAGAAAGGTTGCAGTCGTCACTCCAAGTGTTAGAATGATGTAATTCAAGTCGAAAATGTTACAATCGTCATCCGAAAATTTGAGTGATGCAATGCTGGCTGAAAGGTTGCATTCGTCACCCCAGGTTCTAGAATGATGTAATTTTAGTCGAAAGGTTGCAGCCGTTATTCAAAAGTCCGAGTGATGTAATTCCAGCCGAAAGGTTGTATAATTCTGGCCGAAAGGTTGCAGTCCTAAATCACAAGTCAGAGTACCGTAATTCCAGTCGAAAGGTTGTAGTCTTCACTCCAAGTGTCAGAATGATGTAATTCTATCCGAAAGATTGTAGTCGTTATTGAAAAGACCGACTTATGTAATTTCGACCAACATGTTGCAGTTGTCACTCTAATTGTCAGAATTACGTATTTCTTGATCGAAGGTTGCAGTCGTTATTCAAAAGTCTAAGTGACTTAATTTTGGCCAAAAGGTTGCGGTCGTCACTACAAGTGCTAGAATGATCTAATTTGAGACGAAAGGTGGCAAGCTTTATTCAAAAGTTAGAGTGATATAATTGGGGCTAAAATGTTGCAGTCGTAACTCCAATTGTCTAAATGACGTAACTCCGGTCAATAAGTTGCAGTAGTTATTTAAAAGCTTGAGTGATATAATTTCAGCCGAAAGGTTATAGTCATCCCTCCAAGTGTTAGAATGACATAATTCTGGCCGAAATGTTGCAGTCAATATTCAAAAGTCAGCGTGATATAATTTCACCTGAAAGCTTGCAGTCGTAACTCCTAGTGTTTGAATTACGTAATTCCGGTCGAAAGGTTGCAGTCGTTATTCAAAAGTCTGAGTGATGTAATTCCTGCAGAAGGGTTGTAGTCGACCCTCTAAGTGTCAGAATGATGTAATTCTGGCCGAAAAGTTGCAGTCCTAAATCACAAGTTCGATTGACGTAATTCTGACCGAAAGGTTGCAGTCTTCACTCCAAGTGTCAGAACGATGTAATTCCAGCTGAAAGGTTGCATTCTTTATTCAAAAGCCTTGAGTGATGTAATTCCAACGGAAAGGTTGTAGTTATCACTGAAAGTGTTAGAATGACGTAATTATGGCCGAAATATTGTAGTCGTCACTTTGAGTTTTAGAATGACGTAGTTCCATCCGAATGGTTGCGATTGTTATTCAAAAGTGAGAGTGATGTAATTTCAGCCAAAAGGTTGTAGTCATTATTCAAAAGTCAGAGTGATATAATTTCGGCTGAAAGGTTACAGTCATAACTCTAGGTGTCAGAATGAAGTAATTATGGTCGAAAGGTTACAGTTCTTATTCTTAAGTTCGAGTGATGTAATTCTAGACAAAAGGTTGCAATAGTTCCTCCAAGTGTCAGAATGACGTAATTCTGGTAGAAATGTCGCATTAATTATTCAAAAGTCAGAGTGATGTAATTCTGGCTGAAAGGTTGCAGTCGTAACTCCAAGTGTCAGAATCATATAATTCCAGCCGAACAGTTTTAGTGATCATTCAAAAATCTGAGTGACGTAATTTCCGTAGAAAGGTTGCAGTCGTCACTCCAGGTGTCAGAATAATGTAATTCAGGTCGAAAGGTTACAATCGTCATCCAAAAATTTGAGTGATGCAATGCTAGCTGAAAGGTTGCAGTCGTCACTCCAGGTTCTAGAATGATGTAATTTTAGTCGAAAGGTTGTAGTCGTTATTCAAAAGTCAGAATGATATAATTTTGGGTGAAAGGTTGTAGTCGTAACACCAAGTCTCTGAATGATGTAATTCTGGTAAAAAGGTTGCAGTCGTTATTCAAAAGTCCAAGTGATGTAATTCCGGTCGAAAGGTTGTAGTCGTAACTCCTAGTGTCAGAATGATCTAATTCCAGCCGAACAGTTTCAACCATCATTCAAAAATCAGAGTGATGTAATTCCAGTATAAAAGGTTGCAGTCGTCACTCCATGTGTTAGAATGATGTAATTCAAGTCGAAAAGGTTACAATCGTCATCCGAAAATTTGAGTGATGTAATGCTGGCTGAAAGGTTGCAGTCGTCACTCCAGGTTCTAGAATGATGTAATTTTAGTCGAAAGTTTGCATCCGTTATTCAAAAGTCCGAGTGATGTAATTACAGCCGAAAGGTTGTATAATTCTGGCCGAAAGGTTGCAGTCCTAAATCACAAGTCAGAGTACCGTAATTCCAATCGAAAGGTTGCAGTCTTCACTCCTAGTGTCAGAATGATGTACTTCTATCCGAAAGGTTGTAGTCGTTATTCAAAAGACCGACTTATGTAATTTCGACCAACATGTTGCAGTCGTCACTCCAATTGTCAGAATTACGTATTTCTTTATCGAAGGTTGTAGTCGTTATTCAAAAGTCTGAGTGACATAATTTTGGCCAAAAGGTTGCAGTCGTCACTACAAGTGTTAGAATGATGTAATTTTAGCCGAAAAATTAGAAGCTTTATTCAAAAGTTAGAGTGATATAATTGGGGCTAAAAGGTTGCAGTCATAACTCCAATTGTCTAAATGACGTAACTCCGGCCAATAAGTTGCAGTAGTTATTCAAAAGATTGAGTGATATAATTCCAGCCGAAAGGTTATAGTCATCCCTCCAAGTGTTAGAATGACATAATTCTGGCCGAAATGTTGCAGTCAATATTCAAAAGTCAGCGTGATATAATTTCAGCTGAAAGGTTGCAGTCGTAACTCCAAGTGTTTGAATGACGTAATTCCAGTCGATACGTTACAATCGTTATTCAAAAGTCAGAGTGATGTAATTCCAGCCGAAAGGTTGTAGTCGACCCTCTAAGTGTCAGAATGATGTAATTCTGGCCGAAATGTTGCAGTCCTAAATCACAAGTTCGATTGACGTAATTCTGACCGAAAGGTTGCAGTCTTCACACCAAGTGTCAGAATGATGTAATTACAACTGAAAGGTTGCATTCATTATTCAAAAGCCTTGAGTGATGTAATTCCAACGGAAAGGTTTTAGTTATCACTCAAAGTGTCAGAATGACGTAATTATGGTTGAAATGTTCTAGTCATCACTTTGACGTTTAGAATGACGTAATTCCATCCGAAAGGTTGCGATTGTTATTCAAAAGTTAGAGTGATGTAATTTCAGCCAAAAGGTTGTAGTCGTTATTCAAAAGTCAGGGTGATATAATTTCGGCTGAAAGGTTACAGTCATAACTCTAGGTGACTGAATGAAGTAATTCTGGTCGAAAGGTTGCAGTTCTTATTCTTAAGTTCGAGTGATGTAATTCTAGACAAAAGGTTGCAATAGTCCCTCCAAGAGTCAGAATGACATAATTCTGGTCGAAATGTTGCATTCATTATTCAAAAGTCAGAGTGATGTAATTCCGGCTGAAAGATTGCAGTCGTAACTCCAAGTGTCAGAATGATATAATTCCAGCCGAACAGTTTTAGTCATCATTCAAAAATCTGAGTGATGTAATTCCAGCAGAAAGGTTACAGTCGTCACTCTATGTGTCAGATTAATGTAATTCAGGTCGAAAGGTTACAATCGTCATCCAAAAATTTGAGTGATGCAATGCTGGCTGAAAGATTGCAGTCGTCACCCCAGGTTCTAGAATGATGTAATTTTAGTCGAACGGTTGTAGTCGTTATTCAAAAGTCAGAATGATATAATTTTGGGTGAAAAGTTGTAGTCATAACACCAAGTGTCCGAATGATGTAATTCTGGTCGAAATGTTGCATTCGTGTTTCAAAAGTCAGAGTGATGTAATTTCGGCTGAAAGGTTGTAGTCGTAACTCCAAGTGTCAGAATGATCTAATTCCAACCGAACAGTTTCAGTCATCATTCAAAAATCTGAGTGATGTTATTCCAGTAGAAAGGTTGCAGTCGTCACTCCAAGTGTTAGAATGATGTAATTCAAGTCGAAAAGGTTACAATCGTCATCCAAAAATTTGAGTGATGTAATGGTGGCTGAAAGGTTGCAGTCGTCACTCCAGGTTCTAGAATGATGTAATTTTAGTCGAAAGTTTGCAGCCGTTATTTAAAAGTCCGAGTGATGTAATTCTAGCCGAAAGGTTGTATAATTCTGGCCGAAAGGTTGCAGTCCTAAATCACAAGTCAGAGTACCGTAATTCCAGTCGAAATGTTGCAGTCTTCACTCCAAGTGTCAGAATGATGTAATTCTATCCGAAAGGTTGTACTCGTTATTCAAAAGACCGACTTATATAATTTCGACCAAAATATTGCAGTCGTCACTCCAATTGTCAGAATTACGTATTTCTTGATCGAAGGTTGCAGTCGTTATTCAAAAGTCTGAGTGACTTAATTTTGGCCAAAGGGTTGCAGTCGTCACTACAAGTGCTAGAATGATGTAATTTTAGCCGAAAGGTTGCAAGCTTTATTCAAAAGTTAGAGTGATATAATCGGGGCTAAAAGGTTGCAGTCGTAACTCCAATTCTTTAAATGACGTAAATCCGGCCAATAAGTTGCAGTAGTTATTCATAAGATTGAGTGATATAAATCCAGCCGAAAGGTTATAGTCATTCCTCCAAGTGTCAGAATGATGTAATTCTGGCCGAAAAGTTGCAGTCCTAGATCACAAGTTCGATTGACGTAATTCTGACCGAAAGGTTGCAGTCTTCACTCCAAGTGTCAGAACGATGTAATTTCAGCTGAAAGGTTGCATTCTTTATTCAAAAGCCTTGAGTAATGTAATTCCAACGGAAAGGTTGTAGTTATCACTCAAAGTGTCAGAATGACGTAATTATGGCCGAAATGTTGTAGTCGTCACTTTTACTTTTAGAATGACGTAATTCCATCCGAATGGTTGCGATCGTTATTCAAAAGTGAGACTGATGTAATTTCAGCCAAAAGGTTGTAGTCGTTATTCAAAAGTCAGAGTGATATAATTTCGGCTGAAAGGTTACAGTCATAACTCTAGGTGTCTGAATGAAGTAATTCTGGTCGAAAGGTTGCAGTTCTTATTCTTAAGTTCGAGTGATGTAATTCTAGACAAAAGGTTGCAATAGTCCCTCCAAGTGTCAGAATGACGTAATTCTGGTCGAAATGTTGCATTCATTATTCAAAAGTCAGAGTGATGTAATTCTGGCTGAAAGGTTGCAGTCGTAACTCCAAGTGTCAGAATGATATAATTCCAGCCGAACAGTTTTAGTCATCATTCAAAAATCTGAGTGATGTAATTTAAGTAGAAAGGTTGCAGTCGTTACTCCAAGTGTCAGAATAATGTAATTCAGGTCGAAAGGTTACAATCGTCATCCAAAAATTTGAGTGATGCAATGCTGGCGGAAAGATTGCAGTCGTCACCCCAGGTTCTAAAATGATGTAATTTTAGTCGAAAGGTTGTAGTCGTTATTCAAAAGTCAGAATGATATAATTTTGGGTGAAAGTTTGTAGTCGTAACACCAAGTGTCTGAATGATGTAATTCTGGTCGAAAGGTTGCAGTCGTTATTCAAAAGCTTGAGTGATATAATTCCAGCCGAAATGTTGTAATTGTCTCTCCAAGTGTCAGAATGATGTAATTCATTTAGAAAGGTTGCAGTCCTAAAACACATGTTCGAGTGACGTAATTTTGGTCGAAAGGTTGCAGTCTTCACTCCAAGTGTTAAAATGATGTAATTTCAGCTGAAAGGTTGCAATCGTTATTCAAAAGCCTTGAGTGATGTAATTCCAACGGAAAGGTTGTAGTTATCACTCCAAGTGTCAGAATGACGTAATTATGGCCGAAATGTTGTAGTCGTCACTTTGACATTTAGAATGACGTAATTCCATCCGAAAGGTTGCGATCGTTATTCAAAAGTGAGAGTGATGTAATTTCGGCCAAAAGGTTGTAGTCGTTATTCAAAAGTTAGAGTGACATAATTTCGACTGAAATGTTACAATCATAACTCTAAGTGTCTGAATGAAGTAATTCTGGTCGAAAGGTTGCAGTTCATATTCTTAAGTTCGAGGGATGTAATTCTAGACAAAAGGTTGCAATCGTCCCACCATGTGTCAGAATGACGTAATCTTGATCGAAATGTTGCATTCGTTATTCAAAAGTCAGAGTGATGTAATTCCGGCTGAAAGGTTGCAGTCGTAACTCCAAGTGTCAGAATGATATAATTCCAGCAGAACAGTTTCACTCATCATTCAAAAATCTGAGTGATGTAATTCCAGCAGAAAGGTTGCAGTCGTCACTCCAAGTGTCAGAATGATGTATTTCAGGTCGAAAGGTTACAATCGTCATCCAAAAATTTGAGTGATGTAATGTCGGCTGAAAGGTTGTAGTCGTCACTCCAGGTTCTAGAATGATGTAATTTTAGTCGAAAGGTTGTAGTCGTTATTCAAAAGTCAGAATGATATAATTTTGGGTGAAAGGTTGTAGTCGTAACACCAAGTGTCTGAATGATGTAATTCTGGTCGAAAGGTTGCAGTCGTTATTCAAAAGTCCGAGTGATGTAATTTCGGCTGAAAGGTTGTAGTCGTAACTCCTAGTGTCAAAATGATCTAATTCCAGCCGAACAGTTTCAACCATCATTCAAAAATCTGAGTAATGTAATTTCAGTAAAAAGGTTGCAGTCGTTACTCCAAGTGTTAGAATGATGTAATTCAAGTCGAAAAGGTTACAATCGTCATCCAAAAATTTGAGTGATGTAATGGTGGCTGAAAGGTTGCAGTCGTCACTCCAAGTTCTAGAATGATGTAATTTTAGTCGAAAGGTTGTAGCCGTTATTCAAAAGTCAGAATGATATAATATTGGGTGAAAAGTTGTAGTCGTAACACCAAGTGTCTGAATGATGTAATTCTGGTCGAAACGTTGCAGTCATTATTCAAAAGTCCAATTGATGTAATTCCGGCTGAAAGGTTGTAGTCGTAACTCCAAGTGTCAGAATGATCTAATTCCAGATGAACAGATTCAGCCATCATTCAAAAATCTGAGTGATGTAATTCCAGTAGAAAGGTTGTAGTCGTCACTCCAAGTGTTATGATGTAATTCAAGTCGAAAAGGTTACAATCGTCATCCGAAAATTTGAGTGATGTAATGCTGGCTGAAAGGTTGCAGTCGTCACTCCAGGTTCTAGAATGATGTTCTTTTAGTCGAAAGGTTGCAGCCGTTATTCAAAAGTCCAAGTGATGTAATTCCAGCTGAAAGGTTGTATAATTCTGGCCGAAAGGTTGCAGTCCTAAATCACAAGTCAGAGTACCGTAATTCCAGTCGAAAGGTTGCAGTCTTCACTCCAAGTGTCAGAATGATGTAATTCTATCCGAAAGGTTGTAGTCGTTATTCAAAAGACCGACTTATGTAATTTCGACCAAAATGTTGCAGTCGTGACTCCAATTGTCAGAATTACGTATTTCTTGATCAAAGGTTGCAGTCGTTATTCAAAAGTCTGAGTGACTTAATTTTTGTCAAAAGGTTACAGTCGTCACTACAAGTGCTAGAATGATGTAATTTTAGCCGAAAGGTGGTAAGCTTTATTCAAAAGTTAGAGTGATATAATTGGGGCTAAAAGGTTGCAGTCATAACTCCAATTGTCTAAATGACGTAAATCCGACCAATAAGTTGCAGTAGTTATTCAAAAGCTTGAGTGATATAATTCCAGCCGAAAGGTTATAGTCATCCCTCCAAGTGTTAGAACGACATAATTCTGGCCGAAATGTTGCAGTCAATATTCAAAAGTCAGCGTGATATAATTTCAGCTGAAAGGTTGCAGTCGTAACTCCAAGTGTTTGAATGACGTAATTCCGGTCGAAAGGTTGTAGTCGACCCTCTAAGTGTCAGAATGATATAATTCTGGCCAAAAAGTTGCAGTCCTAAATCACAAGTTCGATTGACGTAATTCTGACCGAAAGGTTGCAGTCTTCACTCCAAGTGTCAGAATGATGTAATTCCAGCTGAAAGGTTGCATTCTTTATTCAAAAGCCTTGAGTGATGTAATTCCAACGGAAAGGTTGTAGTTATCACTCAAAGTGTTAGAATGACGTAATTATGGCCGAAATGTTGTAGTCGTCACTTTGAGTTTTAGAATGACGTAATTCCATTCGAATGGTTGCGATTGTTATTCAAAAGTGAGAGTGATGTAATTTCAGCCAAAAGGTTGTAGTCGTTATTCAAAAGTCAGAGTGATATAATTTCGGCTGAAAGGTTACAGTCATAACTCTAGGTGTCAGAATGAAGTAATTCTGGTCGAAAGGTTGCAATTCTTATTCTTAAGTTCGAGTGATGTAATTCTAGACAAAAGATTGCAATAGTCCCTCTAAGTGTCAGAATGACGTAATTCTGGTCGAAATGTTGCATTCGTGTTTCAAAAGTCAGAGTGATGTAATTTCGGCTGAAAGGTTGTAGTCGTAACTCCAAGTGTCAGAATGATCTAATTCCAGCCGAACCGTTTCAGTCATCATTCAAAAATCTGAGTGATGTTATTCCAGTAGAAAGGTTGCAGTCGTCACTCCAAGTGTTAGAATGATGTAATTCAAGTCGAAAATGTTACAATCGTCATCCAAAAATTTGAGTGATGTAATGGTGGCTGAAAGGTTGCAGTCGTCAGTCCAGGTTCTAGAATGATGTAATTTTAGTCAAACGGTTGCAGCCGTTATTCAAAAGTACGAGTGATGTAATTCCAGCCGAAAGGTTGTATAATTCTGGCCGAAAGGTTGCAGTCCTAAATCACAAGTCAGAGTACCGTAATTCCAGTCGAAATGTTGCAGTCTTCACTCCAAGTGTCAGAATGATGTAATTCTATCCGAAAGGTTGTAGTCGTTATTCAAAAGACCGACTTATATAATTTCGACCAAAATGTTGCAGTCGTCACTCCAATTGTCAGAATTACGTATTTGTTGATCGAAGGTTGCAGTCGTTATTCAAAAGTCTGAGTGACTTAATTTTGGCCAAAAGGTTGCAGTCGTCACTACAAGTGCTAGAATGATGTAATTTTAGCCGAAAGGGTGCAAGCTTTATTCAAAAGTTAGAGTGATATAATCGGGTGTAAAAGGTTGCAGTCGTAACTCCAATTGTCTAAATGACGTAAATCCGGCCAATAAGATGCAATAGTTATTCAAAAGATTGAGTGATATAATTCCAGCCGAAAGGTTATAGTCATTCCTCCAAATGTCAAAATGATGTAATTCTGGCCGAAACGTTGCAGTCCTAAATCACAAGTTCGATTGACGTAATTTTGATCGAAAGGTTGCAGTCTTCACTCCAAGTGTCAGAACGATGTAATTCCAGCTGAAAGGTTACATTCTTTATTCAAAAGCCTTGAGTGATGTAATTCCAATGGAAAGGTTGTAGTTATCACTCAAAGTGTCAGAATGACGTAATTATGGCTGAAATGTTGTAGTCGTCACTTTGACTTTTAGAATGGCGTAATTCCATCCGAATGGTTGCGATCGTTATTCAAAAGTGAGAGTTATATAATTTCAGCCAAAAGGTTGTAGTCGTTATTCAAAAGTTAGAGTGATATAATTTCGGTTGAAAAGTTACAGTCATTACTATAGGTGTCTGAATGAAGTAATTATGGTCGAAAGGTTGCAGTTCTTATTCTTAAGTTCGAGTGATGTAATTCTAGACAAAAGATTGCAATAGTCCGTCCAAGTGTCAGAATGACATAATTCTGGTCGAAATGTTGCATTCATTATTCAAATGTCAGAGTGATGTAATTCCGGCTGAAAGATTGCAGTCCTAACTCCAAGTGTCAGAATGATATAATTCCAGCCGAACAGTTTTAGTCATGATTCAAAAATCTGAGTGATGTAATTCCAGCAGAAAGGTTACAGTCGTCACTCCATGTGTCAGATTAATGTAATTCAGGTCGAAAGGTTACAATCGTCATCCAAAAATTTGAGTGATGCAATGCTGGCTGAAAGATTGCAGTCGTCACCCCAGGTTCTAGAATGAAGTAATTTTAGTCGAAAGGTTGTAGTCGTTATTCAAAAGTCCAAGTGATGTAATTCCAGCTGAAAGGTTGTAGTCATAACACCAAGTGTCTGAATCATGTAATTCTGGTCGAAATGTTGCATTCGTGTTTCAAAAGTCAGAGTGATGTAATTCCGGCTGAAAGGTTGCAGTCGTAACTCCAAGTGTCAGAATGATAGAATTCCAGCCGAACAGTTTTAGTCATCATTCAAAAATCTGAGGGATGTAATTTCAGTAGAAAGGTTGCAGTCGTCACTCCAAGTGTCAGAATAATGTAATTCAAGTCGAAAGGTTACAATCGTCATCCAAAAATTTGAGTGTTGCAATGCTGGCGGAAAGATTGCAGTCGTCACCCCAGGTTCTAGAATGATGTAATTTTAGTCGAAAGGTTGTAGTCGTTATTCAAAAGTCAGAATGATATAATTTTGGGTGAAAGGTTGTAGTCGTAACACCAAGTGTCTGAATGATGTAATTCTGGTCGAAAGGTTGCAGTCGTTATTCAAAAGCTTGAGTGATATAATTCCAGCCGAAATGTTGTAATTGTCTCTACAAGTGTCAGAATGATGTAATTCATTTAGAAAGGTTGCAGTCCTAAAACACAAGTCCGAGTGACGTAATTCTGGTCGAAAGGTTGCAGTCTTCACTTCAAGTGTCAGAATTATGTTATTACAGCTGAAAGGTTGCAATCGTTATTCAAAAGCCTTGAGTGATGTAATTCCAACGGAAAGGTTGTAGTTATCACTCCAAGTGTGAGAAAGACTTAATTATGGCCAAAATGTTGTAGTCGTCACTTTGACTTTTAGAATGACGTAATTCCATCCGAAAGGTTGCGATCGTTATTCAAAAGTGAGGGTGATGTAATTTTGGCCAAAAGGTTGTAGTCGTTATTCAAAAGTTAAAGTGATATAATTTCGGCTGAAAGGTTACAGTCATAACTCTAAGTGTCTGAATGAAGTAATTCTGGTCGAAAGGTTGCAGTTATTATTCTTAAGTTCGAGTGATGTAATTCTAGACAAAAGGTTGCAATCGTCCCTCCAAGTGTCAGAATGACGTAATCCTGATCAAAATGTTGCATTCGTTATTCAAAAGTCAAAGTGATGTAATTCCGGCTGAAAGGTTGCAGTCGTAACTCCAAGTGTCAAAATGATATAATTCCAGCTGAACAGTTTCAGTAATCATTCAAAAATCTGAGTGATGTAATTCCAGCAGAAAGGTTGTAGTCGTCACTCCAAGTGTCAGAATAATGTAATTCAGGTCGAAAGGTTACAATCGTCATCCAAACATTTGAGTGATGTAATGCCGGCTGAAAGATTGCAGTCGTCACCCCAGGTTCTAGAATGATGTAATTTTAGTCGAAAGGTTGTAGTCGTTATTCAAAAGTTAGAATGATATAATTTTCGGTGAAAGGTTGTAGTCATAACACCAAGTGTCTGAATGATGTAATTCTGGTCAAAAGGTTGCAGTCGTTATTCAAAAGTCCAAGTGATGTAATTCTGGCTGAAAGGTTGTAGTCGTAACTCCTAGTGTCAGAATGATCTAATTCCAGCCGAACAATTTCAACCATCATTCAAAAATCTGAGTGATGTAATTCCAGTAGAAAGGTTGCAGTCGTCACTCCAAGTGTTAGAATGATGTAATTCAAGTCGAAAAGGTTACAATCGTCATCCAAAAATTTGAGTGATGTAATGGTGGCTGAAAGGTTGCAGTCGTCACTCCAGGTTCTAGAATGATGTAATTTTAGTCGAAAGGTTGCAACCGTTATTCAAAAGTCCGAGTGATGTAATTGCAGCCGAAAGGTTGTATAATTCTGGCCGAAAGGTTGCAGTCCTAAATCACAAGTCAGAGTACCGTAATTCCAGTCAAAATGTTGCAGTCTTCACTCCAAGTGTCAGAATGATATAATTCTATCCGAAAGGTTGTAGTCGTTATTCAAAAGACCGACTTATATAATTTTGACCAAAATGTTGCAGTCGTCACTCCAATTGTCAGAATCACGTATTTCTTGATCGAAGGTTGCAGTTGTTATTCAAAAGTCTGAGTGACTTAATTTTGGCCAAAAGGTTGCAGTCGTCACTACAAGTGCTAGAATGATGTAATTTTAGCCGAAAGGTTGCAAGCTTTATTCAAAAGTTAGAGTGATATAATCGGGGCTAAAAGATTGCAGTCGTAACTCCAATTGTCTCAATGACGTAAATTCGGCCAATAAGTTGCAGTAGTTATTCATAAGATTGAGTGATATAATTCCAGCCGAAAGGTTATAGTCATTCCTCCAAGTGTCAGAATGAGGTAATTCTGGCCGAAAAGTTGCAGTCCTAGATCACAAGTTCGATTGACGTAATTCTGACCGAAAGGTTGCAGTCTTCACTCCAAGTGTCAGAACGATGTAATTCCAGCTGAAAGGTTGCATTCTTTATTCAAAAGCCTTGAGTAATGTAATTCCAACGGAAAGGTTGCAGTTATCACTCAAAGTGTCAGAATGACGTAATAATGGGCGAAATATTGTAGTCGTCACTTTGACTTTTAGAATGACGTAATTCCATCCGAATGGTTGCGATCGTTATTCAAAAGTGAGACTGATGTAATTTCAGCCAAAAGGTTGTAGTCATTATTCAAAAGTCAGAGTGTTATAATTTCGGTTGAAAGGTTACAGTCATAACTCTAGGTGTCTGAATGAAGTAATTCTGGTCGAAAGGTTGCAGTTCTTATTCTTAAGTTCGAGTGATGTAATTCTAGACAAAAGGTTGCAATAGTCCCTCCAAGTGTCAGAATGATGTAATTCTGGTCGAAATGTTGCATTCATTATTCAAAAGTCAGAGTGATGTAATTCCGGCTGAAAAGTTGCAATCGTAACTCCAAGTGTCAGAATGATATAATTCCAGCCGAACAGTTTTAGTCATCATTCAAAAATCTGAGTGATGTAATTTCAGTAGAAAGGTTGCAGTCGTCACTCCAAGTGTCAGAATAATGTAATTCAGGTCGAAAGGTTACAATCGTCATCCAAAAATTTGAGTGATGCAATGCTGGCTGAAAGATTGCAGTCCTCACCCCAGGTTCTAGAATGATGTAATTTTAGTCGAAAGGTTGTAGTCGTTATTCAAAAGTTAGAATGATATAATTTTGGGTGAAAGGTTGTAGTCGTAACACCAAGTGTCTGAATGATGTAATTCTGGTCGAACGGTTGCAGTCGTTATTCAGAAGCTTGAGTGATATAATTCCAGCCGAAATGTTGTAATTGTCTCTCCAAGTGTCAGAATGATGTAATTCATTTAGAAAGGTTGCAGTCCTAAAACACAAGTTCGAGTGACGTAATTTTGGTCGAAAGGTTGCAGTCTTCACTCCAAGTGTCAGAATGATGTAATTTCAGCTGAAAGGTTGCAATCGTTATTCAAAAGCCTTGAGTGATGTAATTCCAACGGAAAGGTTGTAGTTATCACTCCAAGTGTCAGAATGACGTAATTACGGCCGAAATATTGTAGTCGTCACTTTGACATTTAGAATGACGTAATTCCATCCGAAAGGTTGCGATCGTTATTCAAAAGTGAGAGTGATGTAATTTCGGCAAAAAGGTTGTAGTCGTTATTCAAAAGTTAAGAGTGATATAATTTCGACTGAAAGGTTACAATCATAACTCTAAGTGTCTGAATGAAGTATTTCTGGTCGAAAGGTTGCAGTTCATATTCTTAAGTTCGAGTGATGTAATTCTAGACAAAAGGTTGCAATCGTCCCTCCAAGTGTCAGAATGACGTAATCCTGATCGAAATGTTGCATTCGTTATTCAAAAGTCAGAGTGATGTAATTCTGGCTGAAAGGTTGCAGTCGTAACTCCAAGTGTCAAAATGATATAATTCCAGCTGAACAGTTTCAGTAATCATTCAAAAAAATGAGTGATGTAATTCCCGCAGAAAGGTTGCAGTCGTCACTCCAAGTTTCAGAATAATGTAATTCAGGTCGAAAGGTTACAATCGTCATCCAAAAATTTGAGTGATGTAATGCCGGCTGAAAGATTGCAGTCGTCACCCCAGGTTCTAGAATGATGTAATTTTAGTCAAAAGGTTGTAGTCGTTATTCAAAAGTCAGAATGATATAATTTTGGGTGAAAGGTTGTAGTCATAACACCAAGTGTCTGAATGATGTAATTCTGGTCAAAAGGTTGCAGTCGTTATTCAAAAGTCCAAGTGATGTAATTCCGGCTGAAAGGTTGTAGTCGTAACTCCTAGTATCAGAATGATCTAATTCCAGCCGAACAGTTTCAACCATCATTCAAAAATCTGAGTGATGTAATTCCAGTAGAAAGGTTGCAGTCGTCACTCCAAGTGTTAGAATAATGTACTTCAAGTCGAAAAGGTTACAATCGTCATCCGAAAATTTGAGTGATGTAATGTTGGCTGAAAGGTTGCAGTCGTCACTCCAGGTTCTAGAATGATGTAATTTTAGTCGAAAGGTTGTAGTCGTTATTCAAAAGTCAGAATGATATAATATTGGGTGAAAGGTTGTAGTCGTAACACCAAGTGTCTGAATGATGTAATTCTGGTCGAAAGTTTCCAGTCGTTATTCAAAAGTCTGAGTGATGTAATTCCGGCTGAAAGGTTGTAGTCGTAACTCCAAGTGTCAGAATGATCTAATTCCAGCTGAACAGATTCAGCCATCATTCAAAAATCTGAGTGATGTAATTCCAGCTGAAAGGTTGTATAATTCTGGCCAAAAGGTTGCAGTCTTTAATCACAAGTCAGAGTACCGTAATTCCAGTCGAAAGGTTGCAGTCTTCACTCCAAGTGTCAAATTGATGTAATTCTGTCCGAAAGGTTGTAGTCGTTATTCAAAAGACCGACTTATGTAATTTCGACCAAAATGTTGCAGTCGTCACTCCAATTGTCAGAATTACGTATTTCTTGATCGAAGGTTGCAGTCGTTATTCAAAAGTCTGAGTGACTTAATTTTGGCCAAAAGGTTGCAGTCGTCACTACAAGTGCTAGAATGATGTAATTTTAGCCGAAAGGTTGCAAGCTTTATTCAAAAGTTAGAGTGATATAATTGGGGCTAAAAGGTTGCAGTCGTAACTCCAATTGTCTAAATGACGTAACTCCGGCCAATAAGTTGCAGTAGTTATTCAAAAGCTTGAGTGATATAATTCCAGCCGAAAGGTTATAGTCATCCGTCCAAGTGTTAGAATGACATAATATTGGCCGAAATGTTGCAGTCAATATTCAAAAGTCAGCGTGATATAATTTCACCTGAAAGGTTACAGTCGTAACTCCAAGTGTTTGAATGATGTAATTCCGGTCGAAAGGTTGTAGTCGACCCTCTAAGTGTCAGAATGATGTAATTCCGGCCGAAAAGTTGCAGCCCTAAATCACAAGTTCGATTGATGTAATTCTGACCGAAAGGTTGCAGTCTTCACTCCAAGTGTCAGAATGATGTAATTCCAGCTGAAAGGTTGCATTCTTTATTCAAAAGCCTTGAGTGATGTAATTCCAACGGAAAGGTTTTAGTTATCACTCAAAGTGTTAGAATGACGTAATTATGGCCGAAATGTTGTAGTCGTCACTTTGAGTTTTAGAATGACGTAATTCCATCCGAATGGTTGCGATTGTTATTCAAAAGTGAGAGTGATGTAATTTCAGCCAAAAGGTTGTAGTCGTTATTCAAAAGTCAGAGTGATATAATTTCGGCTGAAAGGTTACAGTCATAACTCTAGGTGTCAGAATGAAGTAATTATGGTTGAAAGGTTACAGTTCTTATTCTTAAGTTCGAGTGATGTAATTCTAGAGAAAAGGTTGTAGTCGTAACTCCAAGTGTCAGAATGATCTAATTCCAGCCGAACAGTTTCAGTCATCATTCAAAAATCTGAGTGATGTTATTCCAGTAGAAAGGTTGCAGTCGTCACACTAAGTGTTAGAATGATGTAATTCAAGTCAAAAAGGTTACAATTGTCATCCGAAAATTTGAGTGATGTAATGTTGGCTGAAAGGTTGCAGTCGTCACTCCAGGTTCTAGAATGATGTAATTTTAGTCGAAAGGTTGAAGCCGTTATTCAAAAGTCCGGGTGATGTAATTCCAGCCGAAAGGTTGTATAATTCTGGCCGAAAGGTTGCAGTTCTAAATCACAAGTCAGAGTACCGTAATTCCAGTAGAAAGGTTGCAGTCTTCACTCCAAGTGTCAGAATGATGAAACCAAAGGCAATTAGTTCATCTTTGAATAGGTAGCCCGATTAAGCAGACAAGTTGGAGGGACTTCCTACCATACAGGAACGGAAAGACCTGGGACCTGTACTCCCCAACTTGGGAACTCAGCTTATAGCGAAGGGAAGGAGCCGCTTTTTATGCGACACTACTATGGTGAAGAGTGAACCGAGACTCTTTTTATTGAGATTTCCCCAGGGTTTCTGCTTCATTCAAGTCTTAATTCAAGTAAGGATAAGGTTGCAGTCGTTATTCAAAAGACCGAGTTATGTAATTTCGACCAAAATGTTGCAGTCGTCACTCCAATTGTCAGAATTACGTATTTCTTGACCGAAGGTTGCAGTCGTTATTCAAAAGTCTGAGTGACTTAATTTTGGCCGAAAGGTTGTAGTCGTCACTACAAGTGCTAGAATGATGTAATTTAAGCCGAAAGGTTGCAAGCTTTATTCAAAATTTAGAGTGATATAATTGCGGCTAAAAGGTTGCAGTCGTAACTCCAATTGTCTAAATGACGTAACTCCGGTCAATAAGTTGCAGTAGTTATTCAAAAGCTTGAGTGATATAATTCCAGCCGAAATGTTGTAGTTGTCTCTCCAAGTGTCAGAATGACGTAATTCGTTTAGAAAGGTTGCAGTCCTAAAACACAAGTCCGAGTGACGTAATTTTGGTCGAAAGGTTGCAGTCTTCACTCCAAGTGTCAGAATGATGTAATTCCAGCTGAAAGGTTGCAATCGTTATTCAAAAGCCTTGAGTGATGTAATTCCAACGGAAAGGTTGTAGTTATCACTCCAAGTGTCAGAATGACGTAATTATGGCCGAAATGTTGTAGTCGTCACTTTGACTTTTAGAATGACGTAATTCCATCCGAAAGGTTGCGATCGTTATTCAAAAGTTAGAGTGATGTATTTTTAGCCAAAAGGTTGTAGACTTTATTCAAAAGTCAGAGTGATATAATTTCGGCTGAAAGGTTACAGTCATAACTCTAGGTGTCGGAATGAAGTAATTCTGATCGAAAGGTTGTAGTTCTTATTTTTAAGTTCGAGTGATGTAATTCTAGAGAAAAGGTTGCAATAGTCCCTCCAAGTATCAGAATGACGTAATTCTGGTAAAAATGTTGCATTCGTTATTCAAAAGTCAGAGTGATGTAATTCCGGCTGAAATGTTGTAGTCGTAACTCCAAGTGTCAGAATGATCTAATTTCAGCCGAACAATTTCAGTCATCATTCAAAAATCTGAGTGATGTAATTCCAGTAGAAAGGTTGCAGTCGTCACTCCAAGTGTTAGAATGATGTAATTCAAGTCGAAATGGTTACAATCGTCATCCAAAAATTTGAGTGATGTAATGCTGGCTGAAAGGTTGCAGTCGTCACTCCAGGTTCTAGAATGATGTAATTTTAGTCGAAAGGTCGCATCCGTTATTCAAAAATCTGACTGATGTAATTCCAGCCGAAAGGTTGTATAATTTTGGCTGAAAGGTTGCAGTCCTAAATCACAAGTCAAAGTACCGTAATTCCAGTCGAAAGGTTGCAGTCTTCACTCCAAGAGTCAGAATGATGTAATTCTATCCGAAAGGTTTTAGTCGTTATTAAAAAGACCGACTTATGTAATTTCGACCAAAATGTTGCAGTCGTCACTCCAATTGTCAGAATTACGTATTTCTTGATCGAAGGTTGCAGTCGTTATTCAAAAGTCTGAGTGACTTAATTTTGGCCAAAAGGTTGCAGTCATCACTACAAGTGCTAGAATGATGTAATTTTAGCCGAAAGGTTGCAAGCTTTATTCAAAAGTTAGAGTGATATAATTGGGGCTAAAAGGTTGTAGTCGTAACTCCAATTGTCTAAATGACGTAAATCCGACCAATAAGTTGCAGTAGTTATTCAAAAGCTTGAGTGATATAATTTCAGCCGAAAGGTTATAGTCATCCCTCCAAGTGTTAGAATGACATAATTCTGGCCGAAATGTTATAGTCAATATTCAAAAGTCAGCGTGATATAATTTCACCTGAAAGGTTGCAGTCGTAACTCCAAGTGTTTGAATGACGTAATTCCGGTCGAAACGTTGTAGTCGACCCTCTAAGTGTCAGAATGATGTAATTCTGACTGAAAAGTTGCAGTCCTAAATCGCAAGTTCGATTGAGGTAATTCTGACCGAAAGGTTGCAGTCTTCACTCCAAGTGTCAGAATGATGTAATTCCAGCTGAAAGGTTGCATTCTTTATTCAAAAGCCTTGAGTGATGTAATTCCAACGGAAAGGTTGTAGTTATCACTCAAAGTGTTAGAATGACGTAATTATGGCCGAAATGTTGTAGTCGTCACTTTGAGTTTTAGAATGACGTAATTCCATTCGAATGGTTGCGATTGTTATCCAAAAGTGAGAGTGATGTAATTTCAGCCAAAAGGTTGTAATCGTTATTCAAAAGTCAGAGTGAAATAATTTCGGCTGAAAGGTTACAGTCATAACTCTAGGTGTCAGAATGAAGTAATTCTGGTAGAAAGGTTGCAATTCTTATTCTTAAGTTCGACTGATGTAATTCTAGACAAAAGGTTGCAATAGTCCCCCCAAGTGTCGAAATAGCGTAATGCAGTCGAAATGTTGCATTCGTGTTTCAAAAGTCGAGTGATGTAATTAGAATTTGAAAGGTTGTAGTCGTAACTCCAAGTGTCGAATGATCTAATTCGGTAGAAACAGTTTGGTCAACATTCAAAAATCTGAGTGATGTTATTCCAGTTGAAAGGTTGCAGTCGTCACTCCAAGTGTTAGAATGATGTAATTCAAGTCGAAAAGCTTACAATCGTCATCCAAAAATTTGAGTGATGTAATTCTGGCTGAAAGGTTGCAGTCGTCACTCCAGGTTCTAGAATGATGTAATTTTAGTTGAAAGGTTGCAGCCGTTATTCAAAAGTCTGAGTGATGTAATTCCAGCCGAAAGGTTTTATAATTCTGGCCAAAAGGTTGCAGTCCTAAATCACAAGTCAAAGTACCGTAATTCCAGTCGAAAGGTTGCAGTCTTCACTCCAAGTGTCAGATTGATGTAATTCTATCCGAAAGGTTGTAGTCGTTATTCAAAAGACCGACTTATGTAATTTCGACCAAAATGTTGCAGTCGTCACTCTAATTGTCAGAATTACGTATTTCTTGATCGAATGTTGCAGTCGTTATTCAAAAGTCTGAGTGACTTAATTTTGTCCAAAAGGTTGCAGTCGTCACTACAAGTGCTAGAATGATGTAATTTTAGCCGAAAGGTTGCAAGCTTTATTCAAAAGTTAGAGTGATATAATTGGGGCTAAAAGGTTGTAGTCGTAACTCCAATTGTCTAAATGACGTAAATCCGACCAATAAGTTGCAGTAGTTATTCAAAAGCTTGAGTGATATAATTTCAGCCGAAAGGTTATAGTCATCCCTCCAAGTGTTAGAATGACATAATTCTGGCCGAAATGTTGCAGTCAATATTCAAAACTCAGCGTGATATAATTTCACCTGAAAGGTTGCAGTCGTAACTCCAAGTGTTTGAATGACGTAATTCCGGTCGAAACGTTGTAGTCGACCCTCTAAGTGTCAGAATGATGTAATTCTGACCGAAAAGTTGCAGTCCTAAATCGCAAGTTCGATTTACGTAATTCTGACCGAAAGGTTGCAGTCTTCACTCCAAGTGTCAGAATGATGTAATTCCAGCTGAAAGGTTGCATTCTTTATTCAAAAGCCTTGAGTGATGTAATTCCAACGGAAAGGTTGTAGTTATCACTCAAAGTGTTAGAATGACCTAATTATGGCCGAAATGTTGTAGTCGTCACTTTGAGTTTTAGAATGACGTAATTCCATCCGAATGGTTGCGATTATTATTCAAAAGTGAGAGTGATGTAATTTCAGCCAAAAGGTTGTAGTCGTTATTCAAAAGTCAGAGTGATATAATTTCGGCTGAAAGGTTACAGTCATAACTCTAGGTGTCAGAATGAAGTAATTTTGGTAGAAAGGTTGCAATTCTTATTCTTAAGTTCAAGTGATGTAATTCTAGACAAAAGGTTGCAATAGTCCCTCCAAGTGTCAGAATGACGTAATTCTGGTCGAAATGTTGCATTCGTGTTTCAAAAGTCAGAGTGATGTAATTCCGGCTGAAAGGTTGTAGTCGTAACTCCAAGTGTCAGAATGATCTAATTCCAGCCGAACAGTTTCAGTCAACATTCAAAAATCTGAGTGATGTTATTCCAGTAGAAAAGTTGCAGTCTTCACTCCAAGTGTTAGAATGATGTACTTCAAGTCGAAAAGGTTACAATCGTCATCCGAAAATTTGAGTGATGTAATGTTGGCTGAAAGGTTGCAGTCGTCACTCCAGGTTATAGAATGATGTAATTTTAGTCGAAAGGTTGAAGTCGTTATTCAAAAGTCCGGGTGATGTAATTCTATCCCAAATGTTGTATAATTCTGGCCGAAAGGTTGCAGTCCTAAATCACAAGTCAGAGTACCGTAATTCCAGTCGAAAGAATACAGTCTTCACTCCAAGTGTCAGAATGATGTAATTCTATCCTAAAGGTTGTAGTCGTTATTCAAAAGATCGACTTATGTAATTTCGACCAAAATGTTGCAGTTGTCACTCTAATTGTCAGAATTACGTATTTCTTGATCAAATGTTGCAGTCGTTATTCCAAAGTCTGAGTGACTTAATTTTGGCCAAAAGGTTTCAGTCGCCATTACAAGTGCTAGAATGATGTAATTTTAGCCGAAAGGTTGCAAGCTTTATTCAAAAGTTAGAGTGATATAATTGGGGCTAAAAGGTTGCAGTCGTAACTCCAATTGTCTAAATGACGTAACTCCGGCAATAAGTTGCAGTAGTTATTCAAAAGCTTGAGTGATATAATTCCAACTGAAAGGTTATAGTCATCCCTCCAAGTGTTAGAATGACATAATTCTGGCCGAAATGTTGCAGCAAATATTCAAAAGTCAGCGTGATATAATTTCACCTGAAAGGTTGTAGTCGTAACTCCAAGTGTTTGAATGACGTAATTCCGGTCGAAAGGTTGCAGTCGTTATTCAAAAGTTTGAGTGATGTAATTCCTGCCGAAGGGTTGTAGTCGACCCTCTATGTGTCAGAATGATGTAATTCTGGCCGAAAAGTTGCAGTCCTAAATCACAAGTTCGATTGACGTAATTCTGACCGAAAGGTTGCAGTCTTCACTCCAAGTGTCAGAACGATGTAATTCCTGCTGAAAGGTTGCATTCTTTATTCAATAGCCTTGAGTGATGTAATTCCAAAGGAAAAGTTGTAGTTATCACTCAAAGTGTCAGAATGACGTAATTATGGCCGAAATGTTGTAGTCGTCACTTTGACTTTTAGAATGACGTAATTCCATTCGAATGGTTGCGATTGTTATCCAAAAGTGAGAGTGATGTAATTTCAGCCAAAAGGTTGTAATCGTTATTCAAAAGTCAGAGTGATATAATTTCGGCTGAAAGGTTACAGTCATAACTCTAGGTGTCAGAATGAAGTAATTCTGGTAGAAAGGTTGCAATTCTTATTCTTAAGTTCGACTGATGTAATTCTAGACAAAAGGTTGCAATAGTCCCCCCAAGTGTCAGAATGACGTAATTCTGGTCGAAATGTTGCATTCGTGTTTCAAAAGTCAGAGTGATGTAATTCCGGCTGAAAGGTTGTAGTCGTAACTCCAAGTGTCAGAATGATCTAATTCCAGCCGAACAGTTTCAGTCAACATTCAAAAATCTGAGTGATGTTATTCCAGTAGAAAGGTTGCAGTCGTCACTCCAAGTGTTAGAATGATGTACTTCAAGTCGAAAAGGTTACAATCGTCATCCGAAAATTTGGGTGATGTAATGTTGGTTGAAAGGTTGTAGTCGTCACTCCAGGTTCTAGAATGATGTAATTTTAGTCGAAAGGTTGAAGCCATTATTCAAAAGTTCGGGTGATGTAATTCCAGCCCAAAGGTTGTATAATTACACTAAAAAGGTCATAGCCCTAAATCACAAGTCGAGTAATCTGTAATTCCAATGAAAGAATACGCCTTCACTCCAAGTGTCGAATGATGTAATTCTA